>CM041021.1:21244844-26044844 GCA_022984855.1 Dimocarpus longan | reverse complement strand
AATAAAATTATAAAAAGTCTAGATTGAATACACCTAGATTTTAAAAACTTTTGGATTACAATAAACTCCTAAGTTGAATACACCCCCCTTAGTTTGGGGCGAGTTTGAAGTAATATCCAATTTTGGATCTACTTTAGATCAAATACTTTTGATCCGACTCGGCCTTGATTACCTACTTTATTATTTTTTTGCTACACACTAAATTATTATTATTCGTCATCATTTTTTTGTGTCATATATTACTATTTTATTTAATTTTGTTACCATAAGATATTTTACAAACAAATCATGTTTATAATTAATTATGATATTTAATAGAATTTTGGACGATATTTTTAATAAATTGATGTGATATATAATGCTTGGTGAATATTGTGTTGTTTAAGTTACCATGGTATTTGTATGTTATGTTAGACTTTAAATGTATCTTTAAATTTAATTATATGTTTATATTTACTAATTTTTTTAAATTTATATTTATATTTAAGTGAAAGTTAAAATGAATAAAATCAAAATGAGTTGGGTTTATAGCTTGGGTTTGGGGCAAAATTGAAAACATCAGTTCATAGCTTGGGGTTTGGGACGCCTCATTCCAAACTGTTTAGGTCACCTTGCCGCAAACTACTTGAGATTGGATCAGGTAGTTCTCGCTCGAATCAGGGCCATTGCCATCCCGTATCGTCTACTATTATTTTCTTGCCAACTCTTTTAGACATTGTATAATGAGCAACGACTTTTTCTTTTATGTTTGATGAGTCGAATTTTGTAAACATGTTTTGCTTATATGAAAGATGCTTATAACTAAATTTTTTCTTCTTTTAATGTATCCTTATATTTAATTCAAAATCTACCTATTGTACAAGGAAACCAAACACTAATTATTATTCAAGAGATATGAGAATACCATGAAATGAGATAGTGGCACACAAGAAGTCTTACACCCAATTTGAAATCACTAGAACATTTAATTGTTTTATATGTTCCGAATCTGCATGACTTCGTACTACATATGGTTCTTGAACAGTTATCTAAAATCCCACATGTGGGCTGCGGCGCTTGAGACTCTATTGTTGCTTTTTACGGCTAAGATTCAACTGGAGGTGCTTGATCTTGGTTAGATGTACGAGCTGTTTGATGCTTGATGAATGCTTTCTTTAGGTTATAGTACATCAGAGCAAAGGCATCAACTTTTGTAACCGCTTCAATAGTTTTGGTTGAGATGGGGAGGTTTGATGAATATGGGTCAGCTCGAAACCGGTCAACAAGTTCTTCTCCACAGAATTTACCATCTTCAAGATGATTAATTATTACATCGGAACGAGCTATGCTATCAGAGCCGGTGCTTGTAGAGGCTTCAGTGCTTGAAGAACCAGAGGTAGTAGAGCCAGCACGGATACTTGTGAAGGTGTATATCTGTAGCTTGCCACGCAGTACTAAAAGCATTTTATCAATTGAGCTGTCCTTTTGGACAATCTGAGTATACTCAGTGTAGGAAACCGGCTTGGCACAGTCACACAGCTCATCCAACAAATCTTTACTCCAACATTTGAACTCTTCTACCTTTATAATGTAGAGCAATAAGAAACTGCATACTTTGATCAGAATACATGCAATTGATTATCAATAACTCTAGATGGATTGAAGTTTAAATTGTAGAAGACTTGATCAAGAGGATGGAAGAAAATATATTATACGTATAACTCTCATAGAAAATAATATATGTATAATTTTTTCCCCTCTAAACGTGAGGAGTTAAATAGCTTTTTCTTTTTCCTATTAAAAAAAGAATAGGGAAATATTGTAAGCCCAACACCAACTTAGCAATTGGTTTGAAGCCCAAGAAAGCCCAAGTCCAAGTCTTATTTCTCAATTATGTGCAACTCCTTAAGTGCAAGCAGTAGGTGAAAAAGGTATAGTTGTAGTGCTGGTTGGAGTTGGCAATATGTGGTTCATTAAAGTAGGGCTCGGCAGTTGAGTTAGCAATATGGAGCTCAAGAGAGAGGTGGGGTGTCGGCAAAGAATAAAAAAAATGAAAAATGAAAATGAAGAGCGGTAGTGTTTGGCTTTGCGAACACATTAAGGTTAAATGTCGAATTTATGTTTGTGCTAACCATGGTTATTTAAAGATTATTCAAATTTTGAATAAGCTTCAAGGGCAATGCGTAAATCTGATATATAAAAAAATAAAATATACGTAAGATATTGGGGTTCAGTTCGGTTCTCGGGTTTGGAGACCCAGAACCGAACAAAAACCAAGTATGGGTCAATTTTTCATATTCAGAACTAAACACCCTTCCTCTTATTACATTAACAGACCCGAACACTTAAAATTCGGTTAGGGTCAAGCTATTCAAGTTAGTTCTATGTTTAATCCCAGGCTTTCATTAAAGTGTGTGTGTTTGTGCATTTTCTTTAGTTTTTAAATTGTGTGGTTCCTAGCATTTGATTTCACTATAAATAGATTTTCTATTCTTCCGCTATAACATCAAGAAGTAGAAGAAGCGAAAACTCCTAAGTGAGATCAAGCAAAAAAATTAGCTGACTTGAGTATATTCTTGAGTGCAAAGTGTGTGAGAATTTAATGATGTTCTAGAATTTGTCTCTAGGAAGTGAGAAAGAGTGTTCGTTCCTAAATTTGTGTGATTTCTTTGTATGAGAATTAGTGTAATGTTTTGTGAGTTTAATACAAGTAATTTGTTTACTTGCCTTGTCTCCAATAATTAAATATTAAAATTGTGTACTCTAATTATTCTTCAATTACTCTACAAATATACCAAGCTAAGGGGGACTTAAAGAGCATATCCATTTAGCGAAACCAAAACAAGAGCAGGGAAGAAAAGTAACTAAGGTCTGCAAACACAAAGAAACTAGAAGAAAAACAGATTAAACCTACTTGAAACCATTTCTTGGGACATAATGTATTTCAAGCTATGTGAAATATTATTTGCCTTGTAAACTATCTAAAGGATTTCCTTTGTTGTTGAAAGTTAAATGTAAGATATATATAATGAGATAATAGATAATGTTCATCATCTACTAGTTCATTGTAACTTTGTAAATTGAAAATAAATAGTAACTAAAGTTTGAGCTTTACTTACTGTTAGGAGTATGTCTAAGCAAAGTTTGCGCTTTATGTCTTTTTTGAGATCCTGAGGGAGATGGTTGAACCAATTTTCAAATTGAACACCTTTGGTTTCTTCCCATTTATCTAACGGGTATCTCTTTGTTTGCTTTCGGAGGTTCTTCGGTAGCTTTGCAAAGGACTTACTCTGCTCTATCTCTAGTTTCTTGGGTCTTTTCATCTCTGATTTTACAGTTTCTGACTGCAGATACATCTGTTTAACAAAAGTTAATAGGAATTAAAATTTACATTTTATGAATATTAAATGGTTGGAGAACAAACATATATAAAATCTTCACTGCACGAGTAGAATGGTGCACCTAGTCAACAAAGATTTGACAAGGGGAAAGTTAAATTTTTAAAAAGTATTTAACAAAATTAGTGGAAGGGAAATTGAGAGGAAAAAAAAAACTCAGCCCAACAAAACGTTTCTAAGAACCTAACTTTCCACTTTTCAAAGTGCACCCGGTGCTTTCCAGATTTTTTTAAGGAAAAATGCATAACGATGAACAACAACCTGAATGTTTCCAATGAAAAAGACAAACAACATCACGCCGTAAATGGCAATGGATATCACAAAGATATTTTCCCATGCGTCTGTACTTACTTCAAGGTTTTGACCAAAACCACTGTAAACCAAAAAAAATGAACTTATCAAGTGCATAAGATTTTATAATAAAATTGACATAAACTTGTGACTACTGTTATATGTTGTAATGTTTAGAAATTTCGAGGAAAGACAATACTTAGATAAATGTGTGACAAACCGAGAGTGCAGAAGATGTTATTCATAAAGGCTAGAAATTGTTAACATGCTTGTTATGATAGAACAGTTCGGTATGTCATCCTATTATTGCTATTAAATTTTACCATAAATTTTCTCCTTATCTCTAACCTTTTGTCCTCTTTTGTACAGAGAGATAAAGTGATTAGTCATACCAGACTCAATTCTGAGATAAAGTGTAAGACTAGAAATTGAGAGGACGCAAAACAAGAAAATGAGAATGGATGAAAGTAAAGTTACATTTTTATAATAGATACTGACTTGTAATGCACAACGTCTCAAATGTGAGCACAAGAAGGCCTAAGACCTTCACATTGTTCCAATAATATTGTTGTTTTAATATGATTGTGAGTTTGAATTGTGTTTCCTCTCAAAAACTATCAATCTTGTAATAATTTAACTTGAGAATGAAAATACAAACCTGAGATTTTGAAGGCTCCAACGTAAACAATATAAAATCTTCTTTGGAAGACTAACAGATCCTCTAACAATGCCAGACTGAAGAGCATCATGATACATTCCAAAATCATAAATGGTTGCATCCCGACTTTTTGTTGGGCACAATTCATCTAATTTTGTGTATTTATAATGGTTACCACCATAATAACATAAGTAATCATCCCAACTACAGTCAGAATAATTTTGTTTTTTGCAGGCTTTACTCCAACAATCAATCTGTTTTTGGATGGCAAAATTGTACCACAAGCCTCCGAATACCTAACACACAAAAATTCACTTGATACATTTGATAGTAGTTTTATACACAATGATATAAAATTTATAAAAATAGACTACCAATTTGTAATTATATATCTCAAATATCGAACTTTATTATTTTCTCTTAACCTTAAGTTATTAAATACGTTGTCTATTAGACATTTGAAATATTAACCTAACTCAAAAGCCATTTGGTTTAAATTTAACTCACACAATAAATATATGGGTTTTCTTTGCATATAGCCTATGTTTGGCACACGGTATATTGTATTCGACAAATTGGATAGTATTGCATTATTTAGAATATTGAATATAATACAATCGTATGTTTGATCTTGGATTGTATAGAAAGGGCAGAAAAATAATTTTACATTTAATCTCATCCAAACTTTTTTGCTTTTTTTGAAAACCAAAAACTTTTTATTTTTGACATTATATCACCATGTTATTGGTTATTTCAGAAAGCAAATATTAAAAAAAAAAGAAAATCTAAATTTAAAAAAGTAGATCAATAATAAAAGCATTAGAAAAACCCAAAAATAAAAAATCAAGGAAATCATAAATCAAAAATTCAAAAAATAAAATTCCATTCTTTCAAGGAAAAAAAATCAAATATCAAAAATAAAAAATGAAAAATCAGAAAAATAAAACATCATGAGCTTCCCTCTATTCTCAGTTCTAATCAACCATTGCAACATTCTCTCAAAAGGAAAAGAACAAAAATCAAAGGAACCTTCCAATTTCTGTCTATCTTTATTTACCATCATCTTTACAATAATCAAACCAGTAAACATCATCAACAAAACCCACCCACATCAATATACAATCAAGTACAATCTACATATTAAAAAAAACAAAACAAAACAAAACAAAAACAAAAGCAAAAGATTGTGAAAAAAAGAAAAATAAAAGTAAAAAATAAGAAAATTTAGAAAACTTCCTTGACACTGATGGAGCAGACCAAACTCCTCAACTAACATGGAGGAGATCCACTTCTCCTCCACATAGGTGAAAATGACGGTCTCTTACACGTGAAATCAGTTTGTCCTTGTGTCAAGGCCACATTAATGCCAAAAAAGGAGTGAGAGAAAAGAGAGAAAGACTGGACAAGGAGACAGTGGACACAGAGAGACAGGGAAGTGTATCGCCTTTCGCCTTTTTTTTTTTTTTCCCTAATTTTTAATTTATTGATCTAATACAACCTAATTCCACCCATTGGGATTTTACATAATATTCAATATGATCTATTGGAATTAGTATTCATATTAAACTAATGCAATACAATTGACCTATCAAATATTGTATTGTACTAGTTTATTACATTTTAAAACTCTAATACTATCCAACACATGATACCAAATATGCCCTTAGAGGATTAGTGTTAAAGGACCACAATGACACAATATTGTTATCATTATTAAAATACTAAGAATGTCGTAATTAAAATCAACCGTGGCATATTAAAAAAAGAGTACTCCAATTTAAAATAATAATTAAATAGTTTTTTTTTTGAAAAATTTTAATTTAGTCTCTAACGTTTGACAAAATATTACCTTTTTACTAACATTTGCATTTTAAATTTCCATAATCCCTAACGTTTCGAAAATACATCAATTTAGTCCCTTTGACCAAAAAGATAACAGTCAAACGTGACAAACAGGACAAAAAGACAAATTTACCCTTGATATAATTTTAAAAAGCTAAAATGACATAATTACCATTTTAAAAACTGATAATTATAAAATAATCATTCCTATTATTACAAAATTACCATTGACCACCTTCCAATCAAATTGTGACATATCATTAAATCAATTTTTTTTAATTTAATTTATTATTATTAAATATTTTAATTAAAAAAATAATATTTTTAATATAAAATAATAAAAAAAAAATTTCTTCATCTTCAACTTCTACCTCTCATCTTCAATTTCATCTTCAATATTCATCAAAATCATCATCTCCATTATTTTCATCAAATCAACATCATCCAAATTAAATATCTAACATCAAACCAAATATCTTCCAAATAAAAAAAAAAAATTGTTTATCCAAATTTAAAAAAAAAAAAAAAGTTTATGTAAATTAAAAAACAAAAACAAAAAAAAAACAAAAGAGACCAATTGGTCTCCGGCAGCTGGAGACCAGTGGTCTCCGGTCGCTGGAGACCAACTGGTCTCCAGCATCCTGGACTGTTCTCCAGTCGCTGGAGACCAACTCCAGCCACGCTGGACTGGTCTCCAACGAGACTAGTTTTCTGGTCTCCAGTGAGCTGGGGACCAGGTCTCGCAGGAGACCTGGTCTCCAGCTCGGAGACCAGGTGGGCCAGGTCTCCGGCGAGACCAGGTCTCTGGCAATGGAAACCACCGGTCTCCATCGTCGGAAGGAGGTCTCCCATGGAGACCTCTTCTAATTTTTTTTTTTTTTTTCTTTTTTAAACTTATTTTTTTTATATATATTAAATTAAAAATATATATTATATTAAAAATATATATTAAAATTATATAAATATATTCAAGTTTAAATGACCAAATTAACCCTCGTTAACTAACATTTGACTAATAGAAGGACTAACCGAATACATTTTCAAAACGTTAGGGATGACGGGAATTCGAAATACAAACGTTAGTAAAAAAGTAATATTTTAACAAACGTTAGGAATTAAATTAAAATTTCCCTTTTTTTTTTTTAATATAACACCTAAGAATTGGGAGTTTGTTTCACTAGCACCAAAAAACTAAAATGAATTTTAATAGCACAATTTTACTGTTCATAATTTTAATAATAAAATTGTCCTTCATTTTAAAAGATTGAAAGATTCGTGGAAACAGAGAAACAAGAAACAAAACAGGGAAATAAGAACTCACTTGAGCACCATTAAACATATATTTTGCATATTCACAAACTTGAACGGGTAGTCGAAGCACCATTAAACAAGAACCCGCCTGAACCCACTTGTTGTAAGGGTTGTCAGTTTGAACTGCGAGAGGTGGGTTTTCTTCTTCCTTCTTCATTTTCATGCCAAAACCAACTTCAATGTGTTGTTAGTGATTCTAAAGAGTTGCTTTTACATGGGTTGCTATACAGAGAAAATGCAGAGGAAGAGGGAATTGGCCCGATGCCTTTGCGAACTATTTTTAGTTCGCGAGCTCTGTTTTTGTTCACAAAAACAAAGCTCTATTTTTGTTAACAAAAACGAAGCTTGTTCACAAAAACATGAGTTTATTTATTTCATCTGAAGAACTACAATACTATAGTGCATCATCTAACTAAATATGAGCTTGTGCTCCTGCTATGTGTTGAGAACGTGAAGAGGCCGATTCCACTCCCTGGAAAGCAAACACACGCCTCTTTGATCGAACACGCACATCATGTGTGCATTGTTATTGGAAATAGTCGGTGCCGGTGGTGATGGACTGATCTCCCATCATCCATAGAATTGCATCTAAAGAACTTGCTTAGTTGCAAGTCTGCTAGAAAATTGGAGAAGATGAAAACTTGAAAAAAAAATTATTAGTTTTTTTTAATGAAGGATATTAGTGTCTTTTCACTTTTGTAGATGCTAGTAAAACTCAACTCAATTCTTCGGTGCTAGTTAAACAAATACTAAATACTAAGTTCTTAGATACTATTTCCTATGGTTCACTAATTAAATTTTAAAATTATGGTTACATTAATGTTGATACATGGAAAATCGATGTAAGATAGACGTTGCATATAATAATTTGTGAAATATGTAAATAATGGTAATGTGAACTTACATGAACCCCATAAATGTAAAGAATGAGATTGAAAGCTGCTTTTGCCCATGTAGCTTTAGCAAGTGTGGCCCATGTTCTTGTAGCTCGTGTAAATGTTATGTACATTAAAATAATCGTACCAATATATTGCAAAAGATAAATGTTCGCTGAATAGAAATTAAGAAAGCTGGCCACTCGCTCCATCGACTGCATCATTCGCCCCACAGACTGCACATATATATATAGCTTATTAATTAGAGTCTATTTTGTTAATGATATCAAAACATGCATAAACATACAAATGATTGTATCAACTATCAAAGGTTTCACGTCAACGAGGAAGATAACAAAGAAGTATTGCATATTTTTTTCCTTACAATATTAAAGACAAGTGGAAGTTGAAAAAAAAAAAAAAACACTTGTGGTGGAGTTCACCACTTGTGGAGATCATATCTCCTCCACAGTAGGAGGAGAAGATCTCCTCCCATCACGAATGAGATTGACTCATCTACAAGAAATTATCGATCTCACAAGAGGAGATTGATCGATCTCCTTTGTGAGTGATCGAACAGTCTCATATAAATGATTTTCTATAGGCGAGATCCTCGTGGGAGATCTTTTTGTTTGAATATCCTCTAAGAGGAGATTGATCTTCTCTTTTTGCATAGATTTGGAATTCCATTAGCGGTGGTCTACTATTGGTGGGGAGATTCCTTTTTTTATTTTTTCTTATTAAGGACATTTATGTTTTCTTCTTTTTTTTTTTTTTCAACAGTCAATTGTTAAATATAACAATCAACCATTAAAGTTAGGAGGTCTATTACAATAAGTGGTAGATAGCAAAAGCCTTTAAAAAAAGTGAAAGACTAATCCTTACTAGAGAATTATCATATATATATGATAATTTTCTATTAAGGGATTAGATTTTAATTAATTGATGAATATGTAGTACAAGAGAAAAAGTGTCACTACCCCTTACCCATGATTGAATAACATTGACCTTGTTCATCAATAGATTAAGAGGTAGGGTGTACAATTTCATGACTGAATAACATTGATCTTGTTAGTCAATAGATTAAGGGGTATAGTGTGCAATTATAGTGTTTGTGTCTATATGTGTGTGTACGTGCACGCATCATAATTGCACACCCTACCCCTTAATTCGTTGACTAACAGTTTATCACCATTAATCATGTGTAAGGGTAGTGACATTTTTTCTCTTTACTAAATATTCATCAATTAATTTTTTAAAAGAAAAAATAAAGAAAAAAAGTAAAGGGAAAAAAAAGTGGAGATGAGCATATATTTACATGGAGAAGATGCAAATCTTTTCCTTATGTTTTCATTTGTTTTCTATTTTAAGTTAGGTGTTTGAGAGATGGACATGTAGAATTTTGTTGGGTGTTTGGGCGATGGTGATGGAGAATTTTATTAGGTGTTTGAGTGATGAAGATGAGGATGACGAATTTTTTCGAGTGTTTGGGTGATGATATTGAGGAATGTCTTGGTGACAAAATGTGTTAGGTGTTTGGGTGATGAATATAAAAAAAGAAAAAATGTGGAAATCCAGCACCGCATAATTTATATAAGAAAATCTGTCATACCTGTGTCAATGGAAAATATTGCCACATCTGTAACCCTAAGTCAACTAGTAGGAGAAGTAACCACATTATCATCTCATACTTCCTAAGTAAACCAACCCTCATCAGCAGAGAACCCATACAGACCAAATTAATCACAATGCCCAATGGATTTAAAAATTGTTGTATTTCTGCCGCAGAATATACCAAATAGGTGCTTGTAAAGCACTTTCTCTCTTCATTGATCGCTAAACCATAGAGGGATAAAGGATCGATTGAGATTTTATAGGCGCACCATATAAAAGGGATTATATATGGCACAAGAAGCAACCTCTTGACCACAATTGTATCATAAAAAGATTTGGATGGTTCCCTACTACTCAAACTCCCTTGAACTTCATCAGTAGAAATAGAAATTTGTCTTGCCAGTCGTGTACCTTCCTCCATGTCGACCCGGTCCTGAGACCTAATCAAAAGTTTAAGGGTTATTATTATTTTACTCTCTCTTAAAATTGAAAATAATTCGAACCATATCTGATATTAAAAATAATAGCTAAATCGATACAATCATGAAATATTATAATAATTTCATTAATAAATTAATAAATCCATTAATTTGGAGGGTAAAATGGTTACTGGAACACAAAATGTATTTTTTTAAAAAAATATAAAATGTAATTTGTTAATTTTTTTTTAAAAAAAAAAAACAAAAAAAGTTGAAGACCACCACTTCTCTCTCTAAAACTCACTGGTTCTCTCTCAAAAACCTCACCAGTCTCCTTCTCTCTCTAAAAAACATCACCTCCGTCACCACACACCCCCATCATCCCCAACACCCATCATATTCTCATCATCCGAAACCTTCTTTGCTCTTGACCGAACCCACCCACATCATCCACCGGACATTCCCTCACCATCTCTCCACTCTCATGGTCAGTTCTCTCTATCTCTGTCACTCATTTTCTAAATCTTTTCTTGGCTTTGGCACCACCGTAGCAAAGATGTCTACCGTCATCTTCGCCACCCAAGACGACGATAAGTTCGAGTTCAAGCGAGATGAGATGTACAAATCCGAACTCGCCGAAACCGTCGACTCCTACGATCGCCATCTCTTCCTCTCCTATAAAACTCCTGATGGCTGGCCCTCTTTCTCTGTTTTAATTGAATTTATTTATTTTTTTACATTTTAATTTATGGGAAAAAATATTTTTATTTAATTGACTATTTTGTTATATGGGTTTGTTGGTTTTTTGTTTTTGTAATGGGTTTTGTTGTTGTTATGGTGGTGATGCTGCTAGTGGTTTTTGATTTTTATTGTTGATACGGTTACGTTGTTTTCTGTTTTTTTGTTTAAGGTTATGGTTTTGTTTTTGACTGTGATTGTTGAAGCAAGATGAAGATCTTGAAGATCACCATATAAAAAGGAAATCAACATTTGATTGTGATAGTTTTTTATTGTTATGTTTGAATTCAGATAAAAATTTGAAAAAGGAAATCAACCCCGATCTTGAAGATTCGGGATCTGCGTTGATTTCTTTTTTTATTTTTTTAATTTACTATATTTATTTGTTAGGATTATCTTTTAATAATTTTAAATGTAATTAATTATTATATTTACTTTTTATGGTTTTTATTAATTAATAAGTAAATATAATAAATAAATATTATTATAAGCAAAGGCAGTTTGATCTTTTATGGTTTTGTCATAAACGATAGGATGAAACCATTTTTGGACCGACAGCAGGGGTTTTTTGTAAATATTTTCAACGGTTGGGGTGAATTGACAATATTTTCTCTATCAGGGGTTGTTTGGATTTTTCCCAAAGTTTTGAATACGTTGGTTCGTGGCTCTGTGAATGTTCATCTACAATAGAATTAGAAACACACATTCATCTGGTCACTCAAGTTATGAAATCAAGTACATAACAGCTCAATCTAATGCTAAAATACAAAGTTTACTATCATTTAACAATATAGGTCCACAACTTCTGACCAAGAAACAAAAAAAGGGTTCTCCAATTAAAATTAGTGAAATTCAATGAATGTACGCTTTTGTGTACATAAACACGAGTGCAGCCATATCTATATTTAAGTTCAAATCAACTTGCGAATGTTAATAACAAATATATATAAATATATATGTAAAGAAAGTACAACCTTCTGTTATATAAAACATTTAAAAGCAGCTCAACCAGAGGCAAAATTCCATGAGCAATTAATATAACCAAAATATATATTTAATTACTTACATGATGAGCAAAGAAGTTCTAGGAGAACTGCAGAAGAATGGTCACTCTCCTTAAAGCGCTAGATTCTTCAATAATTTAATATGCATTTCATGGGTTACGGAGATCTGGTTTATATATATTAGAATCCAGCAACCTTGTTATTAACTCATTTAACTCACTTTCACAAATAAAAGGACCTCCTGGTGGAAGAATAAAGTGTGCTCTTTGGCGCTTTTTTTTTTTTGGGAATAAGTTTGTCTCTTTTTGTTAATGAACATAGATAAGTGGTAATTAGTTATTAATAATGAACATTTTTTTTTTTATTATTATCTTTGGTATAAAGACCGAAAAAACAGGAGTGATCATTAGCTAATAACTAATGATTAGCTAATGAAAAATTGAAATGAACACTTTTCTTGCTAGAGTGGATCCACATAAAAAAATAAAATCAACAAATTCAAAAAATGCATAATAGCATAGGAGATATTTTCCCTCCTTCCGTGAAAAAGCTATGATGTTGAAGTATACTCTGACTCCAATCACACTCATACTTTCCAAAAACGTGTATCACGTGCTCGAAGAAAGTTTGCTGCCAAGGCTTAAAGAATAGCTTTGAACTTTGAAGATAAGTCTCTGGAATAATTAAAAGAAAAATGCAACTGAATTTATTTGAAAATGAAATCAACTTATAATTACAGAGCTATACACATGCTTCTATAGTGGTTGTCATAGCCATGACTATGATTGTTTTTCTTGTAAGGACTAATCTTAAATATATTTTAGGATTACCGATTATATGAACAATATTATGCACCCACTAATTCTAAGAGAATATCGTTAATTCGGGAATTATTATATAAATTATAGATTTTCTTGAATCTAGGGTGACGTGACACAATGATTGGTTTCAGTGGACAAATGATTATACAAATTTGAACTTTTTACATAGATTGTTCCATTAAGAAATAACTTCTTTTGTAATTAAAAATAGAAATTATGTTATTTCAAAAATAAATAAATAAAAACAGAAATTATGTCTTCAATCTTTCTAATCATTTTTTTTAATCAAGTGACTTTTTTTAATAACATTTTTAAATCAGTGGAGAATGGATAGTTGGTAGAGACGTGCAGGCGAATTCAAGAGAAACCAAAGATCTGTGTTTTTTTTTTTTTAGTAGTTTCAAGCAGAGTTCACGGTTTATATACGTTGCTTCCAAGTTCCTTTGAGAGACAGCTGAGCAAAATTTTTCTATCAATACCTCCAGTCTGTTGCCATTTGTATTGCTGGTGTCCCTTGACTCAATTTTGTAGTTTCTCAGAGAGCTTTCCAAAAATCTTCTCAATTTATATTTCTCGCTGTTTTTGTTTGCTTTCCCTTCTTCCTACTTCCTCTCTTTTCATGCGCATTTTTTTTTTTCCCTTTCTGATGATACAATCTCTTTTGATGCTTTACTTGCATAGTTTATACACATCTATTTGATTAGAAGCATCAATATTCATAAAAAATAAAATTAATAGTCATTCATCTTATGTATGCTTTTAATATATAATTTGAGAGACGAAAATATGAAATGAATAAACACTAACCTGTATTATTTCCAATAAAATAGTGAACATTACAAGGCCGTAGATAGTAGTGAAAATCATAATAATATTTTTCCACGCATTTGTATTCACTGCGGGAGATAAAAACCAAGTGAAAGGACAGAATGCCTTAAATATAATTTGCTTTGGTGGTATATTCGTTAAGTTGAAAAGTATCCAAGAACAAAACTGAAATAATAAAAAAAAAACATAAATATTCTAGAGAAAATCTCAATAAATAGTAAAAAAAAAAAGGTTTGAATTTTAAAATTAGCATAAAAGAATTTAAATGAGTCTTTTACGCACAATCAATATTAGAACAAATGAAAACCACGAATTATGGGAACTATTTTATTTATTCACGAATTATATTTTGCTAATACTAATGATATTTAACACTTCATTTATGTTCTTTGGTGCTACTTTCAAAACTCATTTTTTAAGTGTTACAACAAAAAAATCCATATATTTGTAAAAATATATATATACATAAATGTTAATGTTTAAAAGATATACATATATCTATAGATCTAAATAGTTCTAAAATGTGTTAATTACGAGACTTTAATTCAACATGTCAAAATAAAGAACTGAAAACTTTGTTATCAACATTTAAAAAAATTGATGATAAAAATTATTAGATTTTTTCTCTTTTATATATCACTTAAATTTAAATTCTTCTTATAAAAAAATTAACAACATGTCAATAGTGATAGAGAATTTTTACTCTTATTATTGTTATAGCTCATCCCATCCGAGTAATTATCATTCGAAAATTTGTTGTCACCATAACTGATACAATAGCTTCCACGACGAATAGTTCTCACACTCCACACTGCATTCAATATAGCTTTTGCAAGGTTTGTTTCAGGAATCTACCTGTTTCTTTTTGTCCAGTGAGTACCACATACCTCCAAAAAGCTGAAAAAGCCAAACCATAAGCACTATGAGACATAACTGTATGTTGTTGATGACATAAATTAAGTTTATCTGAGATTGAAAATTTAATTATGGGGTGTGACATAGACCATTACTAAGCTTAATTTACTTAATTTGATTATTTAACTAAGCATAATGATTCCCAAGAAGTTAGAGTGTGTCAAAAGTGATACATAAATTGTATTAGAAATTAATTTAACAAGTTTAAATATATAATAATAATTTATTTAAGATAAATAATTTTATTTCTTTAATGTTATTATATTATGTTTCCTGAATAATTCATTAAAATTATATATTAAAAACAGTTAAAGGAACCAACTTATCGAAGGAGTGCACGTACAATTTTTCCTTATTAAATCTACAATTATACATAGTGGTATCATCTAATTTTGGGCTGGTTCAAACTTTTGTCTTTCTTTCGTCTAGCATAGTTTTGGGCCTTCAAAGCTCCTTGTGGTTTGTATTAGGCTGATCATTTCATGATCGATGCCAGACCGCAATTCTTTTAACCATCTCTTTCGAGCCTTCTTAAAAGTGAGCAAAGCTATGTATTTAGTTTCAAAAAAAGACAAACAATTGTCAGTTTGATATAATATTTTATATTCTGTAGAATATTTGTTGCTTAAACATATATAAATAATATCAGTCATGCATTACTAATGTAATTGTGTATTGCTCGGTGTTGTCCCATAATTTTAATATATCCATTGACAATGAGTCCAGCAAACTGAGTACAAGTGAATTACTCCTTTCACCAAACCAAACTGTACAAAGTAAATGAAAGCAATTAAAGTAGCATGTGCATTCATTAAATACGGTAAAATGGAGTTGAAAACATATCTGTTTCTGTGCAGTGAAAATTGCCTTGGATCCTAGATTATTTAATTAGTCACAGAATTTGGCCACTAATTACAGGACTAAACGCTCAAATCATAATGTGATTTGTCTTGTAAAATGTATTCTTTCTGTTTTCTTAATGTTTACTCATTGTGTGTATTTTGTACGTATATTGTGGAAAATTGATTTTGCATCAATTTTAAACAGTAAAACAATATCATATATTTATGGTGATGGTTATCATAAATAACTGTGAGTAACAGTCAGCTGTTACTTGTTTTTATCCAAATTCATTTTATTTGGATCGGACTATGAGTTTAAGTCATCTTGATTAAACCCTACCTTATACCCAATTACTCAACAGTACATGTATATATCAATTCATTTGGTAAATTAGTTCAATAAGTTTGGATGTAATTATATAAACATTACATATCTAATTAATTTCATTGAGATATAAGCCAACTAAATCCTGTTTGAAGTTATGGGAACAAAATGCATGTTGGTTGGTTTGGTTGAAAATTGCGACCATAATCAAATAAAATTATGTGACAAATTGATTAATGTATCCTTACTACATATATGTGTTACAAGGAAACTCCCAAATTAAGATCAAACAAAAATTCATAAGGCAGTGAGTTTGGTTTCTCTGATCAAAAAAATTTCCACACAACCACATGTTTGTTTTCTTCCTTATTGTTGGAAATAACTGTCCTACATAAACCAATTAATGTAAGTTAATCTGGGAGTTCTGGATATTTATGTATTGCTTTTTATTAGTAGAAGAGTATTAACACGTCTATGACTTTGTTTTCCAGTGAAAACACACAGGCTTCCTTGATTTTAAAACCAGGGTTTGACATAGGGGTGGCAATCCGAGACCTGATACGACGAATCGATACGAATCCGACACGAATGTTACGGATTAGGGTTGAACATAAATAAGTTGGATAAATTAACGGATCAACCCGTTTAATCCATTAACTTATTGTGTTGGGTTCATGTTTCCTAAATCGTGTTACGGATTGACCCGTTAGTGAGGGTTATAAAAGTAAATTTACAGTTAAAGGGCGAGTGATGTAATTTCAATGGTAGTATATATATGATATTTTTCTTCACAAACCTTTACCCTAACCGCACACTCACTACCCACAAAACTTACATATAGGGGTGGTAAAATGAGTTGGCGTGTCGGATTAAGTTGAATTCGATTCGATTCGTTTATAAATTCGATCAATTTGACACGAATTTATTTAAGAAATAGGTCGATATTTTTGAATTCGACACGAATTCGTTTATACGTAATTGACACGACACGAATTCGTTTAACCCATTTAATTTGTTTAGCCCGTTTAACCTGTTTAATTCGTTTAACTCAAATATAATAAATAATATTTCAACTAAATATTAAATCAACTATAAAATCTATACATTAAATTAACTATAAAATTCCATATCATCCATATTTAAAAACCATAACAAAATCAAACTCAATTGAAACACAAATATAACAAATAATTCACAATCAAATATTTAAACACCTAATTCAACACATAAAAACCTAAACATTAAATCAAATATATAAAATTCTATATCATCCACATTTAAAAACCATAACAAAGTCAAACTCAATGCAAACACAAATATAATAAATAATTCACAATCAAACATTTAAAAACCTAATTCAACACATAAAAACCTACAACATTAAATCAACTATACAAAATTCCTTATCATCCACATATAAAAATCACAACAAAATTAAAGTTAATGTAAATCCATATAAATTAAAATGACATAACATTATCATTCTCCAACATCAAACTTTTGTCATTTAAAATTTTTTTCCTCATTGATCCCAAACTCCAAAGGAAGCTTCAAGCTACACAAAAAATACAAAAACACAAAATTAAATATCAACATTCACAATCTTAAAATTAAAAAATATAATGGAGATACATACATACATACATATATATATATATATATATATATATGAAAGCTGACAAAAAACAACTACAATCGAAATAAATAATATAAATTAAAATCGAAATACATAATATTGTCTAAAGACACCCTGAAAATTTGAAAGGAATTTGTCACAAGCTACACAGCACAGTCCACAGATGCCCCCAGACATGTTTTATATATATATATATTTAGACAAACACACACACACACACACGAAACCACCCTATAATCACTGGCCAGCACCTTATAGCAAATACAATTCTTGATCTAAGCAACAGAACACTTGACCAATAGAACATAGAAAGAAAAGAATATATGCTTTACAAGAATGAGGAACTCATTCGATGCTATAGCTATCAGATACCATGTAAATATCAACAACTAATCATACCTTTTCAACCCGATTTGTCAACCTTGTCATTGCACTTTTCAACTTGCGCACCTTGTCCAAATTTCGACTGCTAATCTGCATAGAAGTATAATTGATCTTTTACCAAATAATGAAAAATAATAGAATTCTAGTTAAAAGTTAAAACATACCAGAAAAGCGAGGAACATTAAATATAGGCACAGCAAATTAGATTGCAAACTAAAAACTATAAAAGACTATAAAGCAATCAAAACTTTAAATGAAGTTGCTTTGTCCAGTAATTGTAAACATAGTTATGAACATGAATTTGCTCGATAAGTTAAAATCATTTAGAATTCGTCTAACTACCCAATAACCAGGATTCAGGACAACACACATGCAATCAAAAGACATTTAATCATTTTAGTTCATTTAAAGCGGCATTTACCTTGGAGGTCAATTCATCCAAAGCAGGATATGTATCGGTCTTCAGTTCTCTTGTATGCACATCAAGAAAACTACAAATGGCTTCTAGAGCAACTTCTAATGCACGTAATTCAAATGGAAATTCTACATTGCGTAAAAGAGAGACAGCCAATACACCATTACAATTGTATAAAATTTATAAATATACAATTTCTCTATACTAACAAGAAAATACATAATACACAAAAAGAAAATGAAAGAGAAGGAACCTGAAGCTGATCAAGGTGGTGACTGGACCGAACGGCTACCAAGAGCAAGACGGTGGTGACTGGATTGGATGGCTACCAAGAGCAAGACAGTAGTGGTCGGATCGAATCGCTACCAAGAGCGAGACAGTGGTGACGAGACAAGAGCGAGACAGTGGTGACCGGACAAGAGAACGGAGTGATTTGATGGTGGTGTCGTCAGGTCAATGTTGGTGTCGTTGGTGTTGTCGCGTTGTCGCATCGTAGCCTGTGTTGGTGTCGTTGAGTCGTCATCGGTTTCACGATGTCATCGTCGCTTGGATCAGCTCGTCATCTTGTCGTCGTGTTAAGGAAGAAGGAGGAAGATGGTGAAGCGGTGGACCGGCGGACGGTGGGTGACTGGGTGAGTGGGTATGCATTGTGTAGGCATAGGGAGCCGACACAAGCAAAAATTGCAAAAGAGCAGCTAGGGATTTAATAAGTGAATATATATATGTATAATTACACTTTAACCCTTATAATATATTAAATTATAAATTGACCCTAATTTTAATCGTGTTAATTCGCGATTTGTTTAATCAAACCCGATTTGATTCGTTTAATAAACGGATTAAACGGGTTGACACGATTACGACACGAATTCATTTAACTCCAACCCATAACCATTTATTTTTCGTGAATTTGTGTCGACCCGTCGTATCGTAATCTATATTGTCACCCCTACTCACACAGCTTACACAGCAATACTTCTTCTTCTTATTCAGTTCTTCCATTCGAACCATTTGAAACTTCGAATCAATTTCCCCTACTTGTGAACCATTCTGAATAGCAACACAGCAACATCATGACTCGTAAGTCACAGTAGCAGCAAGTACCCAGCTCAGTGTGTGAGCTTGATTCACGAGCTATCATTCCAAGTTTCCGACAGTCACAGTGGCAGCAAGTACCCAGCTCAGTCACAGTAGTAGCAACCAGCTCCGAGCGTCGCAGTACCCGGCTCAGACAGCTCCTTCATCTCCGACAGTCATAGTAGCAGCAAGTAGCTCCGACAGCTCCTTCATCGCCGACAATAGCAGCGGCCACACCACACATCTTAACTTGTCGAGTTTCTGGGTAATTGGTTTGCAAAATGGTTTTTTTTCTTTTTTTATGGGATTACTTTATGTAATGTGCTCTTGTTTTTGGTAGAAAAGTAGATCATAAACTGGCTGATCTGATCTATCGCTCTCTATTTTTTTCTTGTACATGTTTTCCCTGGTTGAGGTATTCATTGATGCTGTTTGTTTATTCTCTAGTAGATCTACAATGTTACAATATTAATTGGTTTGCAAAAAAGTTGGTTCTTGTTGGCAATTATGTATCTGTTTTTAATGTTTTATATGTAAAGTTGATGACTGCATGTAAAAATCGTCTATGATGATCAATTTGTTGTTTACTTTTGGAAAGATTAAAAAAATAGATTGTAGAAGCATGTTATAATTTTTTTTTTTTTTTTTGATACAAGAATTTTTTTTTTTTATACAAATTTGGGTATAGGCATCTATATGTGAATCTTTTGATCAATAGTTCAAGATTCAAAAACAATACCCACATCAAACATCACGAAAATCACCAACAACCAAACTGCCCCACTATAATGTATTAACTATTGTTAAATGAGTCATAAACAGGTCATTAAATATGTTAACTAAACGAATCATTAAACGTGTCGACTAACGGATCATTATTAGTGTTGGTTTTCCAAGTGACTTTTGGAGAGATTTCCAAGCCATTGAAGTTGCATGCAAGATTAGTAGGAAGGATCAAGATAAGCTTGCTGTCCTTGTTGATTTTTAAATTGATTTTGAGTATTTCTAACCAGTGTTCGTAAATATGACCGTATCAGGCTGTATATACGGACATATCTCGTTCGTATCTGTTTTATTTCGTATAACGCGTACTGGTACAGCCGTACTGTACACGTACGCCTGTATATGACATTATACGGCAAGGGCAAAACGGGAAAAAAAATTACATAAAATCACTACTATCCTAAATCTCTCCCATTTTCTCCCCTAAATCCCGATCGATTGCATCCCTTTCAAAGACTCTCTTTACCGACGCCAAAGCTTCCCTTTCCGACCAGTCGACGACCAAAGCTTCCATTTCCAGTGACCAAAGATTCCATTTTCGGTGACAACGCGACGCAGACTGATGAAGAAATGGAAAAGAAGAAGAGAAAATGGTTGAGAGAGAAGTAATTGGAGAGGAGGAAAACTAATAGGAGAAGAAGAGAAATGGGTGATAACTTCTTTGATTTTTGAAAACCGATGAACTGAAGAAAGAGGTGTGAGACAACTAGCATGGGGAAAATGGATGGATGAGAAGTCTCGTTTTTTTGTGTTTTAATTTACTAAATTTTTTATAACATTTTTTGAATATTATATTCTATGAATTTATTGTAATATCCTGTAAAAAATCAAAATTAACTTTTTCATATACTAACTTTAAGTAAACATTAAAATTTTAAAAATTAAGTAAAATAAAAAATAAATATTAAAAAATTTTAAAAATGTAAATAAATAGTGTTTTTAAAAAATAAATATTAAAAAAATATTTTTTTAACTATTTACCGTATATACATGTCATATAACGCGTATCAGGCGTATCGTATTGTACCAAGATGAGGTGTCCATACCGTACCAAGATGAGGTGTCCATACCGTACCGTACCACGTATTTACAAACCTTGTTTCTAACATATACAAATCTCATTTGCAACAGAGGGGAAGCATTCGGCCACCATAAGAGAGAAAGGGGAGTGTCTGGCCATGAATGAAAAAAGGGGACAACAACTTGTTCTCGAGAATTTGAGATAATTTTTGAATGATTTTCGTGTCAAAATAGGTTGCATGCAAATCTAGGAACAAGTTCCATCCATCCTAAGTTGATTTCAAGAGGTAAGTTTTAAGTTTCCATGATTTTGTTGAGAAAATGGATGGATTGTTATGATATTATCTTTAGGTTTTAAGATTTGAAACCTTATTAGTGTAAAGGTTAAATTGCATATAAGTTTGGTGAGAAAATTGATGAAATATTGATGTTTGATTGTGTGTGGTTCTCTTTTAGTTGTATTACTATGATAATTGATGTGATTTTGTTGTGATTGTAAATATAAAACTTGAAGGAAATATTGGTGATTTATTGCATGCAGGATTCGGTCAAGGTTGTGTGGAAATGACTTAAATTGAGTTTGAGTTATTTAAGTATTTTTCATTCATGCAAATGTGTTTAAATATCAAGTTTTGATGTTGAAATAAAAAACAAAAGTTGATAAATTAGCATGCTATGTATTCGGCCAAGGTGATGTTAATATGATAGAAAATTGTTTTTGGTTAATTTGTATGATTTTATAGGTTATCTTGATGATAGAATTGACATAAAATTTAAAGGAAATGTATTAGATATCAAACAACCATTTCGCGACCAAATTTTTTATGATTGCGAAAATGCGATGTTTTATGGATTTAAATTGAATTTATATTTCTATGCATGTGTTTGAGTGTGATTTTGATGAGAAAGATTAAATGAATTAATGATGTAAAGTTTGGTGTGAATTCAGCCAATCAAGGGTAAAATGTCCAAAAATGTGTTTAATACATTAATGTGAAATTTGGACTTAAATTGAAGTGTTTTGCATGCTTATATTTTTAAAAAAAATTGAATAGAAAATATATATAATTAATTAGAGTTAGTACAACTCGAAAAAGGATATTTTGATACCCTTGAGTAGTTAGGCACTTGTGTGTATTGATGCATACTAATAAAAGTGTTTATGTGAATGAATTTAATTACGATGTTGCCTAATAATATAATATTAAAACATATAGGTAACGAGGAAGCGAAGAAATTCGAAGCCGTAAATTCTCGCGAGCTAGGAAATCATGAAATTCCGTGATTGTGAGTGTAAATTTATTTAGTGAATGTTAAATGCATTATTAGCCTATTTTCTTAAAGTATTTTTCTTAAATAAGTTTTATCAAATATGTTAGCATATGGATACCTTTATGTATTAGTTTAAAAGAGAATATTTTAAGCATGAAATTGTAGAAATATGAGTTTTTAAGCTTTAGTGAGATTTTATGAATTATGTTCTAGTATTTTCATGCTTATAGAATGAAATCATTCAACTTTGACTTATATATAAAGAAAGTTTTCAAAGGCTAATGACTTACCCAAATTTATAGATTCTGATCTGATCGGAATATCTTATATGTGTATGGCTAGTGTTGGGAGGGTGTGTTACTAACATCTGTGTCTTAGGATTGAGTCAATCGTGTCGTCCTCTACACATGTGGGGTATTAACTTGCTCTACGTATGCATACCATAATTAAATCATGTATACTCATGCTTAAATATAAAGTATTTAGTTAGAACATACAATGAAAAAACTATTAAATATTCGGCGAAATAAGCTAAAAATCATTTAATGAAAATGTTTACACACTCACAGCTTGTTTCTCTATCTCCTTGAAATCCCAACTTCAGCGACCTCCTTAGCTCGTCCTCTGCGAGCTCACCTCCTCACCTACACTTAATCACAATTGAAATCTCCTCTTAGCTCTCATAACATTTCAATTTCAAATCACAACTCACCTAGCTCGCCTTTGCGAGCTTTTACTTTCACCCAACTCAGACAAGCATTATAATGAACTGCATCATTACCCAACTTGTGCTTATCGCGAGCTCCTGCTCTAGTCCAACTCTATAGGCGCTGACACCATGGCTACGGGCATTGCCCAGCTCGCTCCAAGCGAGCTACCCCCCTTACTTACATGAACTATAACATTCCTTTCCCAGATTTTATTTTTAAAACAGATATATTAACATATTCTGTTCTCAATCGATTTCACAGCCCAGACACAACTACATTGTATCAATTTCTTCACCTAATTCCATTTTACAACAAAACAGATATTTATAGAATAACTTTAACATCTTAAACAATAATCTGACTACTTTAACATCGTGAACTCTTGGGGTATATACAGGTAATTTGTAATAAATATCTTTATAAAATAAAAGGTAAATATAAAATATAAATTAAAAATCTCCTCCAAATCTAAAAGACTCTGAAAATTTTGAAGAGAACGAGTCTTGTCGTGGTTGTGATGGAAAGCTTGCTTGTGGCGCCAATCAAGCCTCCTTATGGAGTTGAAGAAGGAGGATTGCAATCCTTTCCTCTGCTGATGGTGCAGGTCATTCCACATAGCGAAGAGAATCTCTATTCTTATTACTTTTATCTTTTAGTCTTAAAGTTATAATGCATTATTTTATACTATAATGTTAGAAGGAAGGGATACTTTTATCATTCTTGTAGTCAATTGGGTCAATAAATAATGTTAATTGTGTAATATGATATTACAAGTGGGTTGTTAGTGTGTAATAAACAATAGTGACATCTCAATTACACGATCAATTAAGGTCTCCATGTATTTTGGCTTTTATAAAAAAATAACGCTGCATTTTTCAAAAGATTTCCTAAATTTTGTTCTTAAATGTTGTAGCAAGATTATTTGTAATCATTACTGGATTATGTAACGATGATATAATAGTTACATATAAACTTAGTATATCATTTAAATAATAAATTTAAATAAACTTTTGAGTAATATAATATTATTGAAAAAAAAATTTGATTATGTGTTTTTCATGCTTGATTGCGGTTACTGTGAATATGAAATTACTTTCTTATTGACTGCAAGTCTTTTGAGTCTTACTAAATCCAACTTTTTAACTAGACCCAGCCGTGGCCCCTGTCAAGTTTGCAGAGATCCAAAGTCTACATCTTCAACTTGAAGTTTTCCATTGTTGATCCTGTAAGTGACTGATTTTATCAATATATCATGTTGATATGGTTTTGCTAATGTAACGCAACTATATATATACGTTCCCTACAACTCTAATTGCACATAATTTGTGTCCTTCTATTTGTCTATATATAGTGAATACTCATAAAATATAGAGCCATGAAATGATGTTTAACCTATTTCTTATGTTATGATCAGGTCTCTGGCTTCCTCGATCCGTTCAAAGAAAAGTACTTTAGGTCAGCGACCTAGAAGAGGAAAATCTTCAGTCTCAAGAACCATGAGTATAGCCAAAGTCTGGTCTTACTGTGTGAAGAAAATCTTCAAACCTCAGGAGCCTACAGAAAGCTGGGTTACTTTTGTCTTGTGGATAATTTCAATCTCAATTGATCCTTTGATTTACTACCTTCCCATGATCAATGATGAGAAGAAGTACCATGAAATAAACAATAAATTGGTGGCTTTACTCCTTTTTATCCTTGTAGTCCTCCAGAGCTGTGGATTCGTTGTGAAGTTTGCAAATCTCCTGACTTTATGTGCATTTGTAAGTGAGCATAATCTTCTCAAGTTAATTTTCTTGTTCTGTATATATTAATTTACATATTGTTCAGCTTGCAAGAAGGAGTTTAACCTCTTTTTTTTTAAAAAAAAAAAAATTGTTTACAAAATGTTGTTCAGTGGTAGAGTTGAGGATTTTAGTTTTTAGCTTAGCAATGTCTCATATTTGAATTGTCTTCCATCGTGAATGTTATTTCAAATAGATAAAATTGCATTTTAATTTGCTTTTTTATTTTGAATACAAGAACTGTATCTTAAGACGGGTTCAGAAAACTGTTGAAACCAATCGAGATAGAACACTAGTTGTACGGTTCGAAAAACTATTCTCAATTGGGAGGGATTCATTTACATTGAGATGGGAGAGAGACCCACACGAGAATGAGAGAGTAACTCGTATAAATAGTGAAAGATATATTATTATTAATATTATTATATTATTATATACATATTTGGATTTTATGGGCTGGGGTGTCGAATCCATCCATCTTACAAAGGGACGCACGGGGTTGCTGACGCCGACTGAAGGACTTTTTAATTTGCATATATAGTGTTAGTCATAAGTTGTTAATTATTAGTAATTATTTAATGTGGAAATTATAGGAAATACCCGATTAAAAAACCTCAATTTTGTTTTTACCCCCTGAAATTATAAAAATTGTTTTTAACCCCTCAAACAAACTAATTACATGCTATACCCAAAATACCCACAATACCCCTAAGTATATAAGTGGCAAAAGCGATGGAAAACAGTGTTCCATCACCGACCAAGCGGAAAACCGATCGGTTTTTGAGAGAAACCGAGGGAGAGCGAAAAACCGATCGAGAGGCGACGCACAACCACTTTTTCCGGCCACAACAACGACGATTTCGACTTGCCCAGAGGAGGAAAGAGCTCGGGGGACGTGAGTGCTTTTGCCAAGGTTAGTTTTCGGTTGGGTTGTTGAGTTTTTTGATTTTCATTCGCGATTTGGACATGTTTGTGTAATATGGATGTTGGGTATTGCTTATTTGGTTTAGAATATGTTGGTATTGACTGGGTTTAGCCTGATTTGTGGCTGATATGGCCGATTCTGACCATATGAGCGTCGTCGGGAACACATCGATTTTCTACAGGTGTGGAAAACCGATTGGAATCGGTTTTCCACACCTATAGAAAACCGATGCGTTTGAAAAACCGATTTTAAATGTTTGTTGGTTGAATAGTGAAAAACCGATACGAAAAACCGATGTTACATATGAAACTCTGATTCGGTGATGCACGTTGACATCGATTTTTCGAAATGTGATGAATCATATCGGTTTTGTCAGTTCGGTTTTTGAGATCTGCTCATTTCAGGTGAAAAACCGAAGTGAAAAACCGAATCGGTTTTCCACATGTATGAAAAACCGAATCGGTTTTCCACATCGGTTTTTCACACCTGTGGAAAACCGATTGTTTATGTTGTGGCAGAATGACTTTTAATCCTGATACTGATCTTTTTGTCACTGTTTTTGTGTCCTATAGATGGAGTTCAATTATAAATATAGTTTGCAAACAATTCCAAAGGAAACGAAAGAGATTACACACATTGGTCAGAAGATAGTGAAGAAAATACTCGGTATTCTGACTGGAAGGAAGTTGTATGACCGGTTCATAAGAGAATGCCCATTCGGATATATGTTGAGGAATACCAAACATACGGCTGTCGACTCCGTTCTATTATGGGTTCTCGCTAGAGAAGTGGAGGTGAGTGGACGTAAAGATGAAATGTGGTTTGAAATTGATGGGAGAATATATAGGTTCGGGAAACAGGAGTTTTTATTGGTTTCAGGACTTCATTTTGGAGGCATAGACCGTGAAATTTTCAATGCAACCCAAAATGACCCGAACAGTCTCCTACAGCAATGGTTCAATGGAGTATTGTCGAATATATCCGACTTTGCTACATTTGTTGAGGCAAGAAGTGACTTGGACCGTGAAGACGGGGATGTATTAAATGATGAAGATCTTTTAAAGTTAGCGAATATAGGGATCGCTTTTCATCTGTTTATGGGGCAGGATGACAGGGCGAAGATTTCGCTATTTTTGTGGATCATCATTGAGGATATGGAGAGGTGGAACTCGTTCCCTTGGGGCACATTATATTATAGTGTCCTATTCCACTGCCTCCGCATGGCATTGACTGAAGAGCGGATCAGAAAGCCACCGCGTAACATCAATATTTATGGCTATGTCTATGCGTTTCAGGTATAACCAATACCGTTAATATTTATTGTTTGTTTTAGTAGTTAAATTAAGTATATGTAATTTTTTATTTTTGTTGGCATTATAGTGGTGGTTGGTGTTCTCGGTGTTGGCAGAGAGAATATCAGACAATGTCCGAGATTTGGAAAATGATTTGCCAAGATGCATGAGAAGGTCACTTAAAAGGACACCGACGATTATGAACAGTCTTGATGATTTACCTCCCGTAAGTGGCAAACGTAAACTAAATTGGTTTAGTAAATTTATTGTTTGTTTTAATTATCCTTATTTATATGAAGTATAACATTATAATGTACCTATATACATGTATATAATGCAGATACTCGGCTATGGGCAAACCCTTGAGCCTACCGACGCCGAAAGACAAACGGCTTATTGGAAATCCTTCAACCCTAATAATTTGGTAACGGCTGAAGTACATAAATCTGGCGGGGGAGGGAGTGATGGCGATGATGATGATGATGCGGATGATGACGATGATAATGCGGATGATGACGATGATGATGATGATGATGCAGATGATGGCAATGATGGTGATGATGATGGTACTGGTGATGGTGCTGGTGATGGTGATGGTGATGATGATGATGATGATGATGACCAGGTTGATGATGTCAGGGTGGAGGGTGATGATGTGGTGGAGGGTGACTCTGGCCCAAATGAAGACGTTCAAAGCATGCAATCAGACTCAGAGGACTCCCTTTCAGAGTTGCGAACCAAAAAGGTGCACGATGTGCCAAACGTCCATCCTGAGGTACAAATCAACTATTTATATGATTATCTACTGAATATTCATTGTATTTAATGTAAAAGATATGAACATTATTGTGTGGTAGTACGGTGTTTGACAAAGAGACGGAGTCTCTAAAAATGATAGACGAAGTGTAATTGATTATAAGCAGGTTGTGTTTTGTTGGATACTTAAAAATACTGGGGAGAAGAGGCCAGCTCATCATAGTTGACATCACAGTTCGTCTTAATTTATATATATATATATATATATATATATATAATGAGTTTTAGATCTTCAACAATTTTATTTGTTCCGTCTACATTTTTTTTTTGGTAATTAAATTGTAATTTACTCTTTCTTTTGTCATTTTACTTTTTTTTTATGTTGTCTTTGTTTTTTTTCTAAGTTTTTTTAATTGATCAGGATTCCAGATTTTTTTTCAAGTTTTTTAATTGTTTAATTTATTTTGTTTTTTATTTTATTATTTTTAATTTGATTTATATTTAATTTTTTTAATTTTTTTTTCAATTTATCTAGTTCGTACATGTGTCACGATCCTAGAACGTGATTAGAAATGACAATTTTACCCTCACCTACCATGTTGTTTATTAGATTTGATCCAAAGTTGACCGATGAGATTGATTAATTTAACACTTTTTCGAATTATTAAAGATGATTTGATAATTCTTTAAAATATAGTTAAAAATTTGATTTTTTTTTGGCTAAAATTTAGCAATCAAAATGATTTTTACCCTCACTTTGTACCCAAATAATATTTTTGCTGAGTCTTCAATCTAGAGGACATGCTAAAATCAACAATAAAATTGAGTTCAACAATATGGCTTTACTGTCCCTACTAAGCTCCCTTTGTTGAAAGTACAAAAATTGGGAATCACGAAGGCGAGCACAACTTGACCATGATGTGCATTAATCCTAAAAAGTCAGTGGCAGTATAGAAGAAAATAATGATGGCACCCAATCCAAGCCCAACCGTCATGAAATTTTATTGTCATTCTCCTAAACTCTGAAAAACTGTGTTTATTTTTAAAGATGTGTTTTTCTTATCCTTATATAAAATTTAATAAAAGAAATAAGAAAGAAATAATAAAAGACTGAAACCATGAAAACTAAATGGATGAAAAGTTATGCGAAAAGTCTGAAACCATGTCTTTTGCAATTTTTTCACGAGTGTAAAGCAAGTGGGTGTTGGAAGAGATTTTATGGGTAGCAATAGACCAATCCTATTTAATTACTTTGATCAAGTTGTAAACAATCAAAGGGAAAGTTGTTATTTTGTGATTTTGGAATTTCTCCCTAAAAACAGTGAGAAAAGAGAAGGCAGTGATTGTCTGTCCTTTTCACTCAAAGGATCTAAATTAGATTTATTAAATTATTTTGTTTATTTCCGTTATGTGGTCACACAAACTAAAAATAATAAAAAGAAAAAACTATAAATTTTTAGGTATCACCACATTTTATGTAATCCCAAACTACTTAATTATACTTAAATTTATGTATATATTTTAAAACTACCCTACTAAAAATAATATATTTTAAATTTTATACTAGCAACTTTTTATAGAATATAATTTAAAAATGGTTCATAATGTTAACATTATTTCAACGTTATTGTTGAACATTTATTCTACTTTTTAAACAACATAAAATCATTTCTACACCAACCTTTATAAATAATTAATAAATTACATATAATTAATTTTGTGGGGAATTATTATTTTTCCCGTGAGGATTGCAAATACATACCCTTGGGTTCATGTATTCCCCATTCTTCCCCCTCATATTTTTATATTCTTCAATAATACTCTCTCATGTTAGTATTAGTCGACTGTGGACTGTTAATATTATAATAGAATGAACAAATTACAAATTTACTCCACCCTGTTCAAACCTTCTCATGGACGGAGTCAATTTTATTAAGAAATTGTTAATTTTAACTCCTGAAAAAAAACTATAATTCCTTAAAAAAATAAAATAAATTAAAATTTTTTAAAAACTTGAAAAATGAATAAATTAAATTTTTTTTTTTCGCTCTTCTTCTTCTTCTTCCCCATCCAACTTTCGTGTCTCCCTGTTCATCTGGAAGCTTCACCATCGCAAGCGCATCCCCACTCACTGGCACTGTCCATTGCTGCCTCTAACCATAACTACCAATCTCCTCCCTCCTCCTCCCCCATCTGGCCTTCGAAACTTCTTTTCCTCTTGAACTCCCCGAATACGAATCTCCTCCTCATCGCCGTCGTCACCACCGACTTCTTGTTAGAAACCAAACTACTCTCATCAGCCTTCGAATGCGCCTTAAAGAACCTCATTTCTCTCTAATTGACGAAACCAGCTTCATCTGCTTGATTGTCTTCACCCGCGGTATTATGGAAAGGCATGAGCCCAGGTCCACTAGGCCCAGACATGTTCCTACCTGGTTGGCGGATTATTACCACTAGAATGATAGGTGCCTATGAGCTGCTTTGTTATTCTTTTTGTTGTCCATCATTGCTTTTTGTTATTAGTGTTGGTGGCTGAAATGTTTGTCAGCCAGGTGTCTCTTTATTGTTGGTTTCCTTTAAAGTTGGTGTCTCCAATTATATATGCATATATTGCTTTCAGAATGAATCAATGAAAATATTCCAAAAACTCACTTCTCTCCCTTAATATTTCTGGTTTTGCACATCCTCGAATTTGTGCTTTTGGTTCTTAATACGCGGTCTGGTAAGAAGAACAAGGAAATCCTCATGATTCAAACCTTTTGGCTGAGTCAGTTAAGTCATATTCCCCAAGTTGGTCTGACTTTGGTTCTTTTCTATTCTTCTTCACTTTTTAGTTCTGCAGATGATGGTGATGTTTCTGGGTTTGTGTGTGAGTGGTTTTGCATTGGAGGAGGCTATGATCTGGGTTTTTTTCTTTTTTCTTTTTTTAAATTCTTCTGCAATTCTCTATGTGTGTTTTTTGAGTGAAAATGGACCCTTTAGATTGAATTTTGGAACCCAATTGTTGGGTTGATACGTGGGTTTTTTTTGGAACCCAAATTTCTGGATTTTGGAACCTAAAATTTTGGCAGCATTAACGCTGGTTGATATTGGTGTTTGATGTGCGGTGGGTGTTTGATCTTGCATCTTCATCTCCATCGAGATTCAAATCTTTATAGGAAGTTCAATTTTTATTTATTTATTATTTTTTTTTAAAAAAAAATTGTTTTTGTTTTTTTCAAATTATTAAATATTATAATTTTTTCAAAGATAAAATTACAATTTAGTCCATTGATTTAAAAATAATTACAGGCAAAATCAACTTGAATATTAATTACAATAAATTCCTCTACCATTAGGAAATTTTGTTGGAATTAACCTCGGACTGACAAAATGATCAAAACACCTTCATCTTTTAATTATTTTTCAAAAAAATTAAAATAAAAAAAAAATTATCATATCTTTATCATCCATCGTAGGGATTAATTTAAAAAAAAAATAAAAAATTAAATACATTTTTTGAGATTAATTTGAAAAAAAAAACCCCTTAAATTTAAAAAATAATTAGAAAACGAAAAAACCTAAAAACAAACCCAAAATCTAGGTTTCTCTCTTTCTATCTCTCTCTCTCTCTTCTTCTTCTTCTTCTTCTTCTTCTTCTTCTTCTTCTTCTTCTTCTTATTTTCATCACCTAACACCATCTCTATACCTTTAGCCCTCCCTCTCCCCCCATCCCTCGTTCTTTCATTGATGTTTCTTTTCTTCCCTTTACCGATCTATCTCATTACCTCTTCTCCAAATCTCTTTTCTCATTTTCTCTATCTCCACCATAAAGGACTACTTGAGTCTTTCTCTCATGTCTCCCTCTTCTTTTCGTTCTGTCTTTCTCTCACTTCTCTTTCTCTGTTTGATTCGATTTGAGTTGGGGTTAGTGTTAAGTGTGGTGATTGATTGGATTTGGATTTTGGTTCACGATGAAAAAGGCTGTATTTGTGGGTTTGTGATTATGTTAGACGGTGTTGTATAAAGGTGTTAATTGTTCAATTGGTAGAGTTTGGTAGCTAATGGGTGTGAAAGAAGGCTAGCTTCAAATGGCCTCTATTTTCCTCTATTTTTAATTATTTTTTGGATGATTTTGGCTTGTTGTTTGGTGGATGTTTAAAGGTAATGTTATGTTGAAGTTTGGGTGTTAAGGTGTTGATTGTAAATGATTGATGATGTTTTGATGATTGCAGCTGATTCTGGGTTTCTAGCGAAAATCCAGATTCTGTGTAGTGGAGTGCACAGAGGTTGTGTAATTGTGAGGAAGCCGAAAGAGAAGCATGATCTTAGGTAGGTTCTAACGACGGCGATAGGAAACCAGATCACCAAATGAGGAAATGTGAAGACATTTTTCAAGTGTTTCTTGAAGTTGTTCTTCAGGCATTTTCAGTTGAAGATTTTTTTTTTTTTCGGTTGTGGAGATCCAATTTTTTGCAATTTTTTCAATTAATTATTCTCTGCTGTTTATTTTAAGATGGACGGTAAAAATATGATTAATTTTTTTATTTAATTTATTTTAAAGTTTTTAAAGTTTATTTTAATTGAAAATAAAAAATAAGATTAAAATACAAATTTACCTCTGCCTTAGTTAAGTCGAACGATGAGTACATAACAATAGTAGACTAAATTGTAATTAACAACAAACTTTAATTGTGCCTATAATTATTTTTAAATCGATAGGCTAAATTACAATTTGTTTTTTTTTTTTCAAATTATAAAAAATTAAAATACAATCAAAAGGTAAAAATACCCCTGACAATGTTGAAATTGACTAACCGTTGACTAGTCTAAAGTAACGATAGGTGGATAATTTATAATAAATCTATAAAATTGACTCCATTGGATAAAATATTTGAACCGTGTAGCTAATTTATACTTTGTTCTACTAGAAATTTGAAATGATTAAGGCTAAAAAAGCAATCTTGCATCCTTAATATAATTAAAAAATTAAAAATTAAAAATGAGAATAAAAAAAATTCACTAGACATACTACCGGGGTCCCTCGCTAGTCAATAGACAGACTGTACCCTCACTTCAACTCTCACTCGCTACCTTTGTCTCTCCCTCATGTGTACTGTCTTTCTGCTCCATAGGAGAACAGCACTAGATCTCCACCCCCATTGCTTATATCTCCTTAGGTGGTTGTTAAGAGTTTCCTCCACCCGTGTTTATATCTCCTTGGTGGTTGTTAAGAGTTTGGTGTTAGGGTGTGGGTTAGGAATTGGGGTTGAGTGGAGGTTAAGGCATAAGGAATTATTTATTTTTTATTATCTGATTATTGAAAAATATTGCCGAATATTAAAGACTAAATAGTGATCGAAACTGAAATCTAAATAACATGTTTTATTCTTAAGTTAAATTACTATTGTAATAAATGTTAAAATTATAAAGTAATATATATTTTAGTCATTGTAATATTTCATTAATTACATTTAAAAAGAATTTATATAATATAAAATTAGGACAAATTTGAAAATATGTTATTTTATAACTGATAGATTTAGAATAATATATTTAAAAAAAAATCATGAAGTAATTTGACATTCAGTTAAAAGTTAAAAATAATATATATATATATATATATTAGTGATTTTTGGATGATTTTAAGTTGTTTGACCACTTAAAAAATAATAATAAAAATCACTTAATATGTGTAATTCAGACCAATTAAATGAAAAGTGATAAAAACAAACGCCTTTTAAATAACCTTAAATATTACTAAAAACCGAATAATAACTAAAATTTGAAACCTAAAAAATATATTTATTTTTTTTCTTCTAATGTCTGAATATACATATTGATCGTTTGTTTTTTTAAGAGAAAAATATTTGAAAACAAATACTAGTATGTTTATATCGTTATAAATAATAATTGTTATGTACTTTTATTTAAAAGTATATATATAGCAAAAAAAAAAATTATCTAATAAATCCTAACCAAATATATATATATTTATAATTTTACATAAATATAGTTTTTATTAGTGATAAGAAATATATCTTATTTTAAGAAAATTTATAGTTTTTACCTAAACGAAAAGAAAATTTTTGTTTCTACCCAGATTTTTAATAAAATTTATTTTTGACCTCTCAAACAAATTATTTCCATTGTATACCCAAGATTATGAAAATATCCTTAAGTTTCTATTATCCAAATGTTCAACATTGAAATTACAAAACTAACATTCTTCTTCCTCACAATATCCTCCATATTTTCTCTTCTCTATTCTTCTCCATTAATGGTTTCTGGGATTTGATTCACCATTGATTGTCCATATTTCCTCTTATTTTTCTTCCTCACAATAGCCATTAAAAGTTTTTAAACATTCAAGTTTCATCCATTGAAGGATTACAAGATTTTTGAAGCATTTGCATGTCAAAGGATTAGTATTTGTTTTTTCAGTTAGTTTTTGGGTTATTTTGTTCATATTTGCGTGTTGAAAGATTATAAGAATGTATTGGTTGCGATGGTTTTGATATTCGTTATCTGTGACAAAAACTACAAAATCTGCGCAGAAATTGATTTTTTATGACTAATAATCGATTTTTCAGTGACTGAAAAACTGAGTGAAGAGACGTATCGATTTTACAGTGACTGAAAAATCGATATCGGGTTTTCAGAGACTGAAAAACCAATAACGGACTTGTGAAAAACCGATAATGGTTTTTCAGTCACTAAAAAACCGATAACGGACCTGTGAAAAATCGATAACGGACCTATGAAAAACCGATAACAGTTTTTCAGCCCTGAAAAATCGAAATTAGCAATTTTTTCAGTGATTGCTATATTTGTGTTTTGAATGCTATAAATTAATTTTTTGTGTTATATATGCTTAGATATGATTGTATTTTATTTTATTTTATTATATTTAAGTGGAGAGTGTTGTGAGTGCACAATCAATGCGTTTTAGTAGAAAAAAAAACTGGTTTCAATAGTCAAAGTTCCACTGTCCTAAAGATGTTGCTTGTATCATAAGACTGGACATAACCAACATCGATGTCTCCTACGATTTCCTACTCCAAGTCCAGAGGTGGATAATAATTGAAACAATGAGTAGACATTGACATTGAACTTCTATTTCATGTATATTTTAACTTATTTTGTTAAATTGATATATTATAATCAGATTCGTTATTTAGTTTAGTTTTTAATGAATGAATGAATGATAGGAAATTTATTCGTAATGCATTGTCATTAATATTATGAAATAATTAAATATCAGTTGACATGAAATTTAATGAATGAAGTATAGTACTTGTTAAAATTGCTTATTTAATCACTAATCAATTATTGGAAACTTTTAATGTGTTAAAATTACATGTGAAAAGGAATAGAGACATTGGATCGGTTTTTCAGCGTAGCTAAAAAATAGATACCAATTTTTCAGGGGCTGTAAAAACTCGATCATCAGATGATTACATAGAAGTGATGATCGATTTTCTATTGACACTGAAAAATCGATTTTTCAGGTACCATGAAAAACCGACCTTCACTTTCCTTCAATATATATATATTTCAACTTTTATTAATGAAATGTTGCAATGACTAAGTTATATATTACTTTACAATTTCAACTTTTATTGCAATAATAATTTAGCTTAATAACATTTTGTTAATTTTTATTTAAATATATAAATTTAATCTACTTTACTACAATAATTTATTTCTGTATATATAATTTTCGAAAAAAAATTTTTACTATAATAATTAATCATATTCAAATTATGAATAAAAATATTATTAACATGCACATAATAGTGTTTAAGTATTTGTTAGATAATTCATTATAATTGCTTGTGTTATATTAAATACAGTTACATAACAACTAATAATATAAGGATATAGATGTCAAATTATTAGTTTTTAAACAATTTTAACTTTAAAAAACAAATAAGATTACTATACATTCAGAGATAAGAGAAAAAAAAGAAACATATCATTTATATTTTAGATTTTAATTATTATTCAGTCTTGAGTCTTCAACAGTACTGTTTAATCTTTAAACGAAAAAGTAAATGACCCTTTAAAATTTTGGACTTTTAACTTACTTATAAACCACTTAATAGTATTTAAAATATTCTATTACAAGTCTATCCTCCCAAAAATAACATATTTTTAATTTTATCCTAATTTTATATTACAAATATTTTTCCTTAATACTTATATGACATAATTTTTTTTTTAAAGGCTTTTTATCCTAAAATTTTTTAAAATTCAGCTAATGTATTTTAATTTATACTTTAAACATTTTTTTAGTTATCTTTTAAATATAATTCAACTCATAGACAATTTCATTATTTTTATTTAAATACATAAATATAATTAATTCTATTATACTTTTTAATCATATTTTAATTATAAATAAAAATTACAAATAGTTATTTATGTTTTTTGTTTGTATTATATAAAATAAAATTTCATAACAACTAATAGTAAAAAACGATGTAAATATCAAATTATCAGTTTTCAGATAATTTTAACTTTAAAAAACAAATAATTTTACAATATATTTAGATGTGAGAAAAAAAAAATCAAATATGTTATTCAAATTTTAGATTTTAGCCAATATTTAATCTTCAATAAGGCGTCGTTTGTTTTTTGATCTGAAGACTGAACAGTACTATTGAAAACTGAAGATTAAATAGTAATTGAAACCTGCAATTGGAATAATATGTTTTTTTTTCTTATCACTGAATATGTTATAAACTTATTTGTTTTTTAAATTTAAAATTGTATGAAAATTAATAAGCTGACATTTATATATATATATTTTTTACTATTTGTTATAATGTAATTTTAATTAATTTAATACAAACTTCTGAAAATAAATAATTTAATAACTTCTAAAATATTTTTTATGTACATATTATTAATATTTTATTCATAATTAAAATATGATTAAAAAATATATTAGTATTAACCATATTTATATATTTAAATATATTTAAGAAAACCACTAGAAAATGAATATTTAAATTATAAATTAAAATATATTAGTTTAAATTTAAGATAATTTGGGATGAAATGTATTTAGATTTATTTTTTGAATATATTTTTTGTAAGTATCAAGAAAAAAAAATTGAGTAATATAAAATTAAAATAAATTTGAAATTATTTTATTTTGGGAGGATAGATTTGAAATAAAAATTTTTAAATATCATTAAATTATTTGTAATTAAGTGAAAAGTTAAAAAAATCTTACTTAATTTTTTCAACCGTTTTTTGATAGTTTTAAGGGATTTAACAACTTAAAAAAAATAAATAAAAATAATTTAATAGGTACAATTCAATACTATTAAGTCTAAAGTGAAAAAAATAAATGACCTCTAAATTTCAATAATATTTAGTCTTCAGATAAAAAAATAAACGATCCTTAAAAATCTTTTACTTTTTATTTTAAGTAATTTTTTTCTAATAATTTAAGTTATTTAATTATTTAAAAATAAATAAAAATAATTTAATAAATTTTATTTAGATTTATTAAATGATAAGTTAAGAAAACAAAGAACCCTAAGTGTTAGGTGTGGTCATCGGGTGTTTGAAATTTTGATTGATGACGGAGAAATATGATGGTGGAGATGACGAAGGTTTGATGGCTTAGTACTAGAAGCATTGATTATTTGGGAAGCTGAAGACATGATGATAGACAATTGATGAGAAAAGTGAGATGTGACACACTGAGATGTAATACTGATAAAGGTGTGGTGTTAATCATACCATGAGTCATGCCATTTTTTTTTTTCTAATTTTGATGTTAAATTTTCTTATATTTTTATTGTTTTATTAAAATTGTCAAGAGTAAAATAGTTTTAATATCGTTTTTAACCTAAAGTTGATAGAAAGGATAAAATATTAGAGAATACTAATAAATCAGACGTTAAAATTATGCATCTGTAAATATCAAGAGAAAAATAATAATTTTCCTTTGTTTAGATGTAGAGATACGTATTACTTGTTTAAAGTAATGCATTGGTAGTGACTAGTGAGACTATAATATGGGATTAGTGGCATGTGGCTCATAAGTGTCTTTAATCATTAGTGAGTGAAAGCGTACCCTTAATAATTCAAACAAATAATTGTGCCCAGTCCGAACCTCCTTTTCTTTTTTTCTTTTTTAATTTTCACATCATTGCATTATGAAGTGTTCTGTAACTTGCAAATACCAACGGTGAAAATAGGACCAAGAACATACCAGACTCTCTCTATCAGACAATATCATTTGGCCATAAAGTCTTATCTCTCTGCTTTTGTAGTTTTGTCTATCAAATTAATCCTTCAATTTAATAAAAAATTGCAATTTTCAAAAGTTGGTAGGAGGAGAAGAAAAGAAAAAGGAAATCTATCAAACATTATCATTTGGTCATAAAGTTGTATCTCTGTGCTTTTGTAGTTTTGTGTACCAAATTAATCCCTTATTTTAATGAAAAAAATTTATATTTACCAAAGGTATTATCATAATTATACAAATTTTAAGAGCTGATAAGAGGAAAAGAATAGAAAAAAGGAAAATTTCTCATCACTATAATAAAAATAGAACTGTGTTTTATTTTGGTTTGGGAATTTATGTAGTTAGCATTCCCTAATGAAAAATAGGGTCTTGATAACGTATTTTAATATAAGTAGTCATTTATCTTTCATTCATTTAAGAATATTTCAAATTTAACTTTTATCAAATGTATATTATAATTATTTTTAAAAAAAATATATATTATAATTTATGTAAGTAATTTTCACTCTTATTATATAATTAATTATTTCTCATTCATGAAAATAAGCATATATTATAATTTATTTGAATAATTTTCTTCTTTATTATAAAATTTTTTATCTTTCATTGATGAAAGTTGATATACGATCTAGATAAATAATATTTGATTATGACGGATCCTGATATATATCTCCAGCGTCAACTTTCAAAAATAAATAAATAAATAAATAATAACAAATTATTTTAGTTTATGTTCATTAAGAATTACAATAAACTCGGGAATAAGAGGATGAGAATAATTTTTGTATTGAAACAAAATTGTGGCCGACAGGAAAGGACAAAAAAAAAAAAGAGAGAAGAAAAAACTAGTCTGTGTTAACCTTCCTAAAAATTGTGGTAGATGGTGGCCGACAGGAAAGGACAAAAAAAATTGTGGTAGATGGTGCCCGACAGGAAAGGACAGAAAATAAACCTAGTTTGTATTCAAGTGCAACAGTTGGAAATAAAACAAAAAAAAATCATCCAACTGTTAAAAAAAGGGTGAATTCTAAAAACTTCCAACTTTTATATGAAATTAAAAGAACACCTTTACCTTTTAAAAATAAAAGTTTTACACTCTATTGTTACACTTTCCATCTACTTCATCATCTATTATGCTTCTGAAAACTTTTATTTTCAAATGAAAATTCTAACAGTAGAGTATAAAACTTTATTAAAGAAAGGTTGGTGTGTTTTTTATTGTTTTTTATTTTTTTATTTTCATGCAAAAGTTAGGGCTTTTTAGAATTGACCCAACAAAAAAAAAAAAAAAAGGAAAATGAAGAATGAAACAAAAGCAAACCCAATGAAGAAATGAAAAAAAAAAAAAAAAAAAAAACTCATTCCACATATCTCTCCGGGAGGTGAGTGTATCAAAAACTTACGAGGGTATATTTATTTATGACTATAAAAAACTTTTATAAACTTCTTTTAATGAATGACTTTTGTAGAATTTTATAAACTTTTAATGACTTAACAAATTTATGAAAAACTTTCAAAGATTTTTATAAATTCTTTTTAAAATTTTTTTATTAATTTATATAAATTGTTATAGTCTTCTAAAAAATAATATTAAAGACTTTCATAGATGTCCAATATACTTGCATAGTCTTTCATAGACAGTAATAAAGTTTTACTAATTAATATAATATTTACTTTATAAGTTAATAAAATTATATTCATCATGTCAATAATTGATTAAACAATATGGCACATAAAATAAATGTATAGTCTATTTCAAGATAGTAATAATAATAAAAAGAGTATAGTCACCTCAACTATATAAATAGATAATCAAAACATTAAGTATTTTAAGCATTTCATTATTTAATATATATCTTCTATAAAAAATAAAAATATAGTCATTTAACAAACTCGTGCAAATTATACATTTTATAAATTATATTTTTCATTTCAATGAAAAATATTTTTTTTTGACATAATGTAAATAAAAATGTGAAAAACAACTATCAAAACTAATGTTTTACAAAATTCAACCTGATTAATTTTATGATATTTTATAAATAGTAAAATTGATGACTGTATCCCAAATATTAACTAATCAAAAGTAATATAAATTATAACATGTTTTTTTTTTCGTTTTTTTTTCTAAATTTATTTTGCTAAGATCTAACTCATCAATTTTAATTCAAACTTGAAATCTTTTACAAAATAATAAATTGATGTCCTTTGAAAAATAAGGAGTTTAATAAAATTTAAAAACTGAAAAGCTAACAATTTGAACATAGGAAGAAAAATATTGACCATTATAATTCATAATAAAATAGAAGTGAAATATATATATATGTGTGTGTGTACTTTAAATAAGTGAAATACTTTTATTTATAAGATATTCAAATATAAAAGTAATTGTAAGGTTTGTTTTTATAATCAACAAGAAAAGTCTATAAAAGTTTTTAAGGGGAGTGAAAGAAAATTTGTGGAGTTTGGTTATTATAAATTTAATATAAAAATCTACAAAAATCATTAAAATTTTAAATTATATAAAAGTCATTGACATTTTGAATACCTCATAACTGCTATAAACTTTTAAAAAGTCTTGATTGAATACACCATGACTTTTAAAAATCTTTAAAAGTCTATATTGAATATCATATGATTTTTGCAGACTCTTTAAAAATCTATATTAAATACACCCAAACTTTTAAACTCTATAAAATTTATTAAAAATTTAAATTGAATACACCCCCCTTATTCTAATTCCACATATTTCATTTTCTTTGCCTTCCATAATAAATCAAACACTTTCAGTATAATTTTTCAAAAACCAAAATTCTATTTGAAAATTTAATAAACCAGAAGATTTTTAAGTTGTTTAACAAATGATCTGATTTCTACATTCACGGAACATATAGATACTCAAATTTGATTATCCAATGACTATTTATAATATTTCAATCTAATTGAGATGGACTACTTATAGTGCGACTAAATCCGAATGATTACTTCTATAACTGGAAAAGAGTTATTATCATTTTTTCCCTTTAATGATTAATGAATCATCATTGTCTTCTTTGTTGATTCAAAAAACATTATTTTATCCATTCTTTTGACTTGAATTAATATTATTTCAGAGTTTTTTTTTTTTTAACCATTTTAAAATCATTAAGGGAAAAAACGATAATTCATCATTGTTAAGGGGGGAAATGATAATAACTCATCGAAAAATGGTAACTCCTATCAAATGAATAATTATTCCCACATCTTAGGTTTTAATAAAACACAAATGAAACTTGAACTCTTGGCCTCTTAAGGTTAAGATAGATACTTAATCACTTTGACTACAGAGCTCAACCCTAGTACTATATAATCCTAACGCGACATTGTTGATAATCCAATATTATGTAATGCCAATGCTCAATTTCTAGAGTTGTTTTCATTGCATCTTGATTGGTAGGGTCATTTCAATTTCCATTCTTTGGGATTCTTTTTATTTATATTTTATTTATTAAAATATAATATTTTATTATAATAAAAAATATTCTATAAATATAAATTTATTTGGAGTAATTTTGTTAAATTTATAAATTTAAAATTTATTAAAAAATAAATTTTGCTTTCTTATCTAATTAATTTTTATATCTCTATTTCTTAATTATATTTAATATATTTAAAGATTATTTATTATATTTGGGGCAGGATCCATAGGCCCCAAATATTACATAATTTTTTACACTATTTACAGACCCTTCGATTATAATGAGTTAGAAATGGCTAAGATACACTCATACCAGTTAATGACAATCACATGTATACACTCCAAATAAATTTGTTGTCTCCCTCATTCCTCTTAAAGGCATTATCTTTTCTCTTTAACAATTAGTAGAAATTAATTAATTTTTATCTTTCTTCTCTCCTAATATTGCCCTTTCTTTATCCTGTTTTGTTTTCTGTAGTGCATTTCCAATTTCTTCCAAACTTTTCATTTCCTCAAACGAGCTAAAATCATGAAAATCTTAAAACACCATTTCAATCTAAAATGAAAGGTTTTTCAATATCAAACTCTCATACCTCATTAACACACTTTAAAAAATATAATTCTTACCACCTATGGATGACTTATTGTCCAATCCGGTAATTTTTCAATACTTATTAATCATTTTTAATTTTTATTCTCTTTTGTTTGATTATTTTTAACTCTTACTTTATTCATTCATGAATCAAGAGTGTAAAACAAGTAATGAATCTTGATTTTTTTCCCAATAATTTTTTCCCTACTTTTCAATTTTATTTCGCGTGACTATATTTCTATTACATGAAATAAAACTTTTTTCTCCCTTTCTTTGAAACATCTCCAAGAAACTTTTGAAAAGGTTGAACGATTGTTAATTAAAGGTTAGTGCCATAATGCATTATTAGGGGAGAAGAAAGTTAGCACATTTATTTTAAGTGTAATACTCCCATATATATATATTTAATGTCTCCAAACTTTAAAATGTTAGAATGAATCGATCAAATTCTTCCATTGCATTATCTCTGCTAAAACATATATCATTTCGTATTTAATTTAAATACAAATGGATGAATTTGATTAGTTCGTCCTAATTTTTTAAAATTAGGAGACACTGACCATAAAAGTTACAAAAATATATATATATATATCTTTTAGGGTCATTGAACCCTCAGTTTTAAATGGTTAGGACCACCAATCAAAATAATCTATTATTGCATATTACAAGAAATTATGCAATGAATGATTTTGGTTGGTGGTCCTAACAATCAAAATAATTCATTATATTTGAATTAAATAAAAAAGATATACTTTTTTTTATGAGAGATAATTATGCAATGAATGTTTTTAATTAGTGGTCCTAACAATTTAAAAATGAGAATGCATTAATCATAAAATCTTTCACTTACTTTTTCTCTTTATTCTCCCTCTATAATGCATTATGACAATAACCTTTAAAAAGTAATCATTCAACCTTTTCAAAAGTTTCTTGGAGTTGTTTCAAAGAAAAGAAAAAACTTTGTCTCACATAATAGAATATAGTCATGTAAAATAAAATTGAAAAGGAGGAAAAAAAATTATTGGGAACAAAAGTTAAAAATTCATTACTTGTTTTGCACTCATGATTCATGAATGATTAAAGTAAGAGTTAAAAATAATCAAATAAATGAGAATAAAAATTAAAAATTATTTATAAGTATTGAAAAATTATCGAATTAGATAATAAGTCATCTATGGGTGGTAAGATTTATATTTTTCAAAGTGTGTTGATGAGGCATGTCATATGAGTTTGATCATTAAAAAACCTCTAGTTTTATATCAAAATGGCGCTTTAAGATTTTCATGATTTTAACTTGTTTGAGGATATGAAAAGTTTGGAAGAAATTGGGAATTGCACTGCAGAAAAGAAAATAGGATAGAAAAAGAGGGAGAGAAGAAAGAGAAAAATAACTAATTTCAATTAATAATGATAGAGAAAAGATAACACCTTTAAGAGAAAAGATAAAGATAACACATTCACTTGGAGTGTATATATATATATACACACATGATTGTCATAAATGGTATGAATGCATTTTAACTATCTAACTCATCATAATTTAAAAGTCAACAAATTGTGTTAAAAATTATATATGTAATATTTAGGAGTTACCCTGCTCCATTATATTTTATTCAAAAATAAATTTAAATAATATTAAATTAATTTAATCAAGTCTAATCCAATTCAAACTAAATCAAATACTATATAATATTAATTTTAATATCATCCAATTCTATCTCATTTAATGCTATCATATCTCATCCTATATAATCTCGTGCACCAAACCGGACCTAATAATTGCAACTAAATAGGAAACAAATATAACCTAATCAATATAAAATGGAAAGTTAATAAGCCTAAGAAATAGAGAAAACCATTAATTAACCTGAAGGATTGTCTTTATGCTATATGTTTTGTGGGAATGGACTGTCTTCAAGAGGTAAATTGAAGCTTTCTCCCGTTCCCAATCCCTTAGGTAACTGATTGGGCGAACATGATTTTGTCCAATGACCCCGTACAAAAACCTCTATTATTAAAAGAAAAAAAAAAATAAATAAAGAGACTACTTGAACTTCCATATATTAGAAATTGAATCGGGAAGTTATTTTGTGAACAAGTTCAACATGTAACCGAAGACCAGCTCAATAAAGCTGAGCAAAGAATGTACTTCAACTGCTAGTCACACTTTTTCATAATCGAAACTTCGGAGATGATCAGATTGGAGAGTACAAGTGTTGCCAGGACAATGAAAGTGAACATGAGCGGTTCGAACCTGAATCCCGTTTCTATACGCAGAACCAGAATCCTTACATGGCATTTTCAGAATTTGAGCTCAAAGACGAGACAAACAACAGGGTATATGTTTTGATAAAAATATCAGAAGTGAAAATTTTTGAAAATGTTGATAAAAATATCCAAAATATTTAAAAATATTTTTTATATCGATCACATCAAAATAAAAAATATATCAATATTATTTTGAGATTTAATTCCATCACAAATACAATGATGGTGCAAACCGAACATATTATATCTTTTCAGGCAACCCACTATATCTACGAAAATAGCTAAAACGGGGCATCTTGATGATAACCATTTTACTGTTAAAATTGGGTTCGGGCTACAGCCCAATCAATTGACTTAACTGACTTTGAAAGTCGGTTGAAAATAGAAATTGAGTGATGATGTTTCCAATCCACTAATATTGTATATTTGTATGTACACCCCTTTTGTCCACACACCACATTAAATTTTGTTTTAAAAAGCTATAAAATATAATTGAATTAATTACATAAAAGCTCTTGACATATTACATAATTGCACTCATAATGTTAGTTTCCAAGCCCCACTGCATCTACGATAAGACACCGTCCCCCACTTAGCAAACCAAATCTTACACCTTCAAGCTGGAAAGGCAAGAGCACATCTAAATATCTAACGAACGTTTTGGTAGCTTTCCAATCATTTCATCAACAGTTTCATCAAATAAATGTTTCGGGCTACATGGATTCCATCTTCCAGTAACAAATGAATGAGGGAGCTTTTTCAACTGTAAAAGTTGTGAATGAGGTAATGTTGAGAGTTTGTTTTCAGAGAATTAACTATAGAATTCAAGAAACTGATTTTTTCTATATTGTGCTTATTTTACAAGCTACCTAATAACAAAGGTTTTATACATCAGGATTTTCCCTCCAAAACCACCATAATGTTACTAACAGAACACCTTAGTCCTCTAAGCTAATGATTAGCTAAATGACTGAGTTGAGTCAGCATAGTGACTGGCTTAGCTAAGTTGATATCAATACAAGCTGCTTTGTAACGCTGTTGACAGACTTTTGTGTTGACAGTAGCTTGAGAAGCTAAGTGAGCCTGAGCTACTGAATGAGCTGAAATATCTACTCTAACATCCCCCCTCAATCTGAATTGAGGTGAAAAAACCAAGTTCAGATTGGAACAAAGAGTACTAAATCGAGCTTGAGATAAGGGCTTTGTAAGAATGTCTGTCTTTTGATGTTTTGTTGGAACATATTGAACCAAAAGCTGACCTGCAGAAATCTTTTCGCATACAAAATGAACATCAATTTCGATGTGTTTTGTACGAGCATGCAGAATGGGATTCTTGGCAAGGGAACCTGCACTCAAACTATCACACCAGATGATAGGAACCTGGGACAAGTGAAAACCAAGTTCTTGAAATAAAGAAGTAAGCCAAAGAACCTCTGTAGAAGCTTGAGCCAAAGCACGGTACTCAGCTTCAGCACTAGAACGAGCAACAACATGTTGCTTCATAGAGCTCCAAGTAAGGAGATTATCACCAAGAAAAACAAGACATCCACTAGTAGACCATTTATCATCAACATTGGATGCCCAATCTGCATCACTAAAAACTTCAAGGTGAAATTGAGATGCAGGCTTGAAAAATAGCCCAAGATGAGATGTTCCCTTTAAGTAACGAAGTATGCGTTTACAGGCTGACCAATGCTCATCAGTAGGGGAAGACAAAAACTGACTAAGCTTATTTACAGCAAAGGAAATATCAGGCCTAGTATAGGTAACATACTGAAGGGCACCAATAGTACTTCGATAAAGAAAGGGATCAATAAATGGAGAACCTGATGTCTTTGATAGTTTGACTCCAGCAGACATAGGTGTAGAACAGGGCTTAGGGCATGACATATTAGTCTTCTGTAGCAGATCAAGTATATATTTGGTTTGAGTAAGATGAAGTCCATCGGCTGTTCTAGAGACTTCAAAACCAAGAAAATAGCTAACCTGCCCCAAGGTCTTCAAAGAGAACTTGGAATTAAGCTCTTATATCATTTGATCAATGAAAAACTTATTAGTACCAGTTAGAAGTATGTCATCGACATACACTAACAAAAATATAACATGAGTGTCTTGCCTTTTAATGAAGAGGGAAGCATCGGATTTGGAAGCAACAAATCCAAGTTGACAAAGAGCTGTCTTGAGTTTATAAAACCAAGCTCTAGGAGTTTGTTTTAGTCCATAGATGGCCTTGTTTAATTTGCACACAAAACCTGGATATTGAGAGCTAATAAAACCTTGAGGTTGTTCCATAAAGACTGTTCCTTGCAAATCACCATGTAAGAAGGCATTATTTACATCACCTTGATGTATTGCCCAACCATAAGTAACAGCCAATGTAAAAAGAACTCTGATTGTGGCAGGTTTGATGACAGGACTAAAGGTGTCAAAATAGTCAATTCCTGAAACTTGATGGAATCCCTTAGCTACCAACCTAGCTTTATACTTTAACACAGAACCATCAGGCTTATATTTAATCCTATAAACCCACTTGCTGCCAACTACACTCATAGATTGATCAAAAGGTACCAAAGTCCAAGTATTATTTCGAAGTAGAGCTAAATATTCCTCTTGCATTGCCTTATACCACTTGGGATCTAACAATGCTTCTTTAACAGTTTTGGGTTCAGTTTCAAGCACTAAATCAGTAGATGCTTTACAAATAGCAGAATAAGTTTTAGGCTTCAAGAGGAACCTGTTTTGCTTCTAGTGATCATTGGGTGACAAGAAGTGTTTTGTTTTAAAGAGGCAAAAGAAGGTAAAGTGTTTGAAGGGAATGAACTGACTTCAGATGAGTTTGACACTGTATTTGGAAACAAGGTGGAAACTGGTAAACTAGAAGAAAAAGGTTTACTAACGGGTTTGGGAGGAAATAATTGTTGATAAGGAAACTCACATTCATGAAACACAACATGTCTTGACACATATATTTTTCCAGACGGGTTCAAGCATTTGTACCCTTTATGTTGTAAGCTGTACCCTATACATTATAAGTATGGAAATTAAATTTTTTGTGAAGAGTAAGGTCTTAGATAAGGAAAACAACTGCAACCAAAGACCTTAAAGTAGCTATAATTTGGTTTTTTATGGTAAAGAATTTCAAAGGGAGATTTGAGCTGAGGAATAGGTGTAGGCAAATTATTTATCAATAGAACTGATGCTTAAAAAGCTTCTACCCAAAACACAAGAGGCATACCTGCTTGAGCTAACAATGTGAGTCCCATTTCCACCACATGTCTATGTTTTCGTTCAGGGACACCATTTTGTTGATGTGTGTATGCACATGACATCCTAAAATGCACACCACAATCCTTTAAAAAAGAAGCTATTGGTTTATATTCAGCACCCATATCTCCTTGCAGGCATTTTATCTTGCAATTAAATTGCAATTCTGCAAAATTTTTAAAAGTAAGGAAGGCTTGAGTGACATCTGACTTAAGCTTGAGAGGATACAACCATGTGTACCGTGAGTAGGAGTCTATGAACAACACATAATATCTATACCCATCAACTGATAGCAGAGGAGAGGGTCCCCATAAATCTGTGTAAACTAATTCTAAGGGAACTTTGGCCTTAAAAGAAGACTACTGAAAGGGCAACTGATGCAGCTTACCCATCCTACAAGCATCACATAAAAATTGCCTATTTGAAGTATGTTTAAGATGTAAGCTTTTCAAAACTGTTCTAAGAACCAAAGGAGCTGGATGGCCTAGTTTCATATGCCATATCATTTCATTCATATTAGCAGCATCCACCATGCTAACACAATTATTAAAGGCAATCTGACAAGAGTTTGTAACATCATTTATTCTAGCATCATTCATCAAATTGTCACCATCATTCAAACCAGTCATCGAATCATCATCGTTAATCAAACTATTATCACAAGTTCTATCTATAGATGAGAAGTAAGTTTTATTGGCAGTACCATAAGCTGAATTAGAGTCACCATGCTTTTCGCTTTCATTAGTCTGCTGATCTTTCAATATTTGCAGCTGGTACAAGCCATTCTTAAGTGTCCTTTTGAGCAGCTCTTGATGAGTAGCCTTGTCCTTAATCACACAAGTATCACAATCAAACTCAGCATATGCATTGTTGTCATATGTTAGTTTTGAGATACTTATGAGATTTTTTGTTATACTTGGAACACAAAGAATCATTTTTAAGACCAAAGCCCTTTTATTTGAGTTAGATGATAAAACATAGGATTTACCTATGTGAGATATCTGCAGCTGTTGTCCATTGCCAACTGCAAGTCTTTCATTGCCCTAAAATTCTGAGGAAAAGGACAAGTTGTTCAAATCTGAAGTGACATGATCAGTTGCTCTAGTATCAGCATACCAGGCACTATCATTGACTGTGTTTGGAGTGGCAAAATTAGCAGCTGACTGAATCAAATTGGCTTGTGAGATATTTCCTTGAAACTGATTTCTATCAGACAAAAAAACTGGTGCAGAGTAACTATTATTGTTTTGAGTATATCCACTACCATTCTGAGACCCTCCAGCACTGTGATTCACACCCTGAAATGATCTATCGAACCTATAGTAACATTGAATGACAGTGTGACCTATCCTTCCACATAATTGACAAGAAGATCTCCCATTTGAGTTCCATCTTCCACCAAACCTTCCTCTGCCTCTATTTCTATTTCCTGCATTCCTTCCATTAAAACCACCTCTTTAGTTTCTCCTATCCTGGTGTCCTCCTGAGACGAAATTAGCACTGGCTCCACCTAAATCAGACAGTATTCCTCCAGTTAACTGTTCAATCCTTTGCTCATGCATCATCAAGAGGTATTGAACATCTTGTAAACACATTGTGTTCTTTTGTGAAGAAACTAGTACTACTATAGGGTCATATTCGTGACCAAGACCACCTAACACACTCAATATCATGTCATGGTCACTAATCTGTTGTCCTGCTGCTCTTAAACTATCTCCAAGCATCTTGACCTTTAGAACAAAATCACTAATTGTGCTAGATCCCTTCTTTATACTTTGAAGTTCATGCCTAATCTGAAGAATCTTAGCCATAGACTTATGTGTGTACAATTTCTCTAAAACTCTCCAAACCTCACATGAAGTTACACACTCAGTAACTTGCCCTATTATATTTTGACTGATCGTAGACAATAACCAACAAAGTAACATCTGATCAGTCTTTTTCCAGGTTGTAAATTCTTTGTTGACTACTTCTTTATCCTCATTATTACCAGATTTAACTTTGACAAACTTAGGTGGACAAATTGTTGAACCAAAAATGAAATCCTCAATATCTAAAGCTCGAATAGCAGGTATTACCTGAGTTTTCCAAGCAATATAGTTGTCTTTTTCAAGCTTGATTGGCAAAGAAAAATTGAGTGTCTTGGCCAGTGAATGGGCGTCCATCGATCGTGTTGATGAGTGAGTTGAGAAATGATCATCTTCATTATTTGTTGATGAAAAGCTTGAACCAGAATCCATTGACGTTGGTCTAGGGCTCTGATACCATGTAAAAGTTGTGAATGAGGTAATGTTGAGAGTTTGTTTTCAGAGAATTAACTATAGAATTCAAGAAACTGATTTTTTTCTATATTGTGCTTATTTTACAAGCTACCTAATAACAAAGGTTTTATACACTAGGATTTTCCCTCCAAAACCACCAGAATGTTACTAACAGAACACCTTAGTCATCTAAGCTAATGATTAGCTACATGACTGAGTTGAGTCAGCATAGTGACTGGCTTAGCTAAGTTGATATCAATACAAGCTGTTTTGTAACGCTGTTGACAGACTTTTGTGTTGACAGTAGCTTGAGAAGCTAAGTGAGCCTGAGCTACTGAATGAGCTGAAATATCTACTCTAACATCAACTTCATTGAGGGTTACTTGAGGTACCTCTTCGACCTCAATGCCCTTGGAATTTTTTAAGCATGATAGAACTGCATTATAGTCCCTGAGCTCATACAAACAGAGGCCTTTCCACCATTGTTCTGCGTATGGTGTGATGGCATGACCTACCCAAAAGCAAAATAACTTAACTAAATCAAAGATCAAGTACACAACAAATCTCAAACCATATAATACTAGAAGACTTGAATCCCCATAAAAACAAATTAAACCTAAGTCATACGAGTTATGAAATATATTAAAAATTGCAATTTTCCGGCTATGACCTACGCCGCGGACCGTCGCCCCAATATGTCAAATTTTGAGGATTGATATGTCATTTTCTTATTTTTTGGATTTTGGGAATTAGAAAAAAAAAATTCCTTTGAGGGTTGATATGTCAAATTTTGTAAACATAATTTGATTGGAAATAAATCAATAATATTCATTTTTCATAAATTTATACTTCAATATTTACGTGTGATATCATGAATAGAATAGTCTTAATAGCATATAACAATTTTTACAACAAATTTGAAAACGACAGATAATTTAATTCCATTGTTTTAATTATATATTCCTAATAACTATGGTTCTATATCATTATGGTTGTCTTTTTCCTTGATGGGACAACAAACATCTACATGACTTGATATATATATAATTCTTAAACAAATATGTTAAATTAAATCCCACTTACAGGCTACGACTGAGACTCTATTGGTGTTTGGGGCCGAGATTCTGCTGGAGGTGCTTACTCTTGGGTAGATGCACTAGCTGCCCAATGTTTAATTAATAAATTTTGCAGGTCATAGGACATTAGAGCGAATGCATCAACTTTTGTAAGTGTTTGAATAGTTCTGGTAGAGACTGGGAGATTGAATGAATAGGGGTTAGCTCGAAACCAATCAACAAGTTCTTCTCCACAAAACATACCATCTTCAAGATGATCAATTGATATTCTCCAATGAGTTGTGCTTTCAGGGCCAGTAGTGCTTGAAGAACCAACACTTGCAGAGCCAGTAATGCTTGTAGAGACATTAGTGCTTACAGGGCCAGTATTGACATTTGTCAAAGAGTAAATCTGAAGCTTACCATGCACAAAAAAGAGCATTTCATCAATTGAGCTGCCCTTTCGAATAATTTGAGCATACTGACTGTACGAAACTGGTTTGGCACAATTACATAGCTCATCCAACATTTCATCACTCCAACTTCTAAACTCTTCTACCTTTATACACATTAAAAAACAAATATGATAAGAATATATTTGATTTCGAATCAATTATTTAAATGGATTTAAAATTTAAATTGTGGAAGACTAAAGAGAGTAGAAGAAAGAAAACTTATCATATATATATTTATATTTATATTACTCTCAAAGTCTCAATGCAAAGAGAAGAGTATTTTCTTATAGTTCCCTTCAAACCATAAGGTTTTAGTACTAGCCCTTTTTTCCTTTTGTTTAGATGAACTTCAATGGAACCAGAAAAATTTTGTTAAAAAAGGAAAAGGAATGTACACCAAACTAAGTGGGACCTAGAAAACAAAACCAAAACAAAAGCAGGAAAGAAAAGAAAAGCAAGGTTTGCAAACACAAAAAACACTAGAATAAAAAATGAAAATAAAAGAAGCAATAAATCTACTTGACATGGTAGCTTTTGGACATAAGGTTTTCTAAGTTGTGAAAGGAAACTAATTATACTATCATTGGCTTATAAGATATCTAAAGAATTCCCTCGGTTGTCAAATATTAAATGTAGAATATCATGTGAAATTATACGATATGAGATGATAACTATGTTTGTCAATGTCATCTACTAGCTAGTTCCATTGTTAAGTTCGTAAACTGATAATTGACAGTAAGTGATAGAAGCAAAATAACTTACAGTCATAAGTATTTCTAAGCAAAGCTTGTGCTTTATAGTCCTTTTGATATTGTCAGGAACATTGTTAAATAAATTTTCAAAGTGAACATCTTTGATTTCTTCCCATTTATCTGGTTGGTATCTCTTGATTTGCTTTTGCAAGTTTTCCGGTAGCTTCGCAAACGACTTGCTCTTCTCAATCTCTTTTTTCTTCTGTCTTATCTCCTCTGATCTTTGAGTTTTTAATTGTAGATACATCTATTTCATAAGAACCACGAAAACTAACATTTCTATATATGAATTTAAATGGCTTATTAAGAAATTTTGGTATACAGTTGCACCGAGTGGTGCACCAAGCCACTAAATATTTGACAACTGAAAATTTGATTTTTTCAAAAGTAGATAATAAAAATAGTGGAAGGAAATTAGAGACAAAAGCAGCCAATACAGTAAGTCTAAAAACCTGACGTCCCAACTTTCAAATATTCAATGGCCAAACTCCCAAAATTTTTTCAGGGAAAAAAAATATATGTAATAATGTATAACAACCTGCATGTTTCCAATGAAAAATACAAACAATACCACGCCGTAAACGGTAAAGGAAATCACAAAGATATTCTCCCATGCATCTGTACTAACTTGCAGGTTTTGACCAAAACCACTGTAAAGAAAAAAAAAGAACTTATTAATTGCATGCAATTTTAGAATAAATTAATATCATAAATTGTTAATTATTTTTTATGTGGTAAAGATAGAAATTTTAAGGAAAGACAAAACTTAGGTAAAAAGTGTTTGAAACGGACTAACAATTAAAGATTTTACTAATCCAAAGTAAAAAAGTTAGAAAGTTTCAACATGCTGGTTGTGCTTAAACATGTTTGGTGTGTCATTCTGTTATTTCTTCCCCTTATCTTTAACCTTTAGTGTCTCTTATACAGAGATAAAGTGATCAGTCATACCTGATGCAACTTTGAGAAAATAATCTATTGTACAAGAGAACAATTGAGAGGATACGGAATAAGAAAATCAAAATTGATCAAGAATTACATTTGTGTAACATATAATGATTAGCAATGCAAATTAGTTCAGATTTTGAGTACAAGAAGGGTCACGTTGTGTCAATAAGATTGTAAGTTTGAATTAAGTCTCATCTAAAAATCTACCAATCCTATAATAATTTATATAAATAATAAACTTACGAACCTGAGGTTTTGGAGGCCCCAACGTAAACAATGTAAAATTCTCTTAAGAAGATTGGACTCTTCAACAATTCCAGACTCAAGTGCATCATAGTATATTCCAAAATCATGAAGGGTTGTATTCCGGGTTTTTGTTGGGCACATTTTATTTAAAGTTGCATAGTCTACTATACCATTACCAATCCTATCACAGAAAAAAACATCTAAACGGCAGTACGAAGAAACATATTTTTTGCAGGCTTTCGTCCAGCAGTCAATCTCTTTAGCTATGGCAAAAGCATACCATAAGCCTCCGAATACCTAAAACACAAAACATCACTCGTTGGTACCACTAATTAGTAATTTACACATATATAATGATATAAAAAATTAAAAAAAAAATACACTACGCATTTCTAAATATATATCTAAATGCTTGTGCCAATAAATTATTTTCTCTTAGCTTTAAATCATTAAATATTTTTGCTTATCAAACATTTAAGATATTAACTCAATTGAAAAGCTATTTTGTTTCACTTTAACTCACTCACGACATAATAATGATTTCATCACAAAAACACTGAGAAGACCATAATCAATATCAACAACAATACATCAAAAAAGAGTATTCCTGTCTAGATAACTATAATTTAGATATATGATCAGATTAAACATTGATACACTGAATGGTAAGATGTAGAATAGAATGTACATGCAATAATTTAGGAATTATGAAAATAATCAAAACATAGATGGTAATTAAAATTTACATGACCGCCAAGAATGTAAAGAAGAAGATTGAAAGCAGCTTTTGCCCATGTAGCTTTAGCAAGTGTTGCTGAAATCATTGTAGCTCTTATAAACGTTACGTACATTAAAAAAACGGTACCGAAGTATTGTACAAGGAAAATACTCGCTGAATAGAAATTTGGGCTTCCCGTATTTGGCCATAGTAAACTCCACATCAGCTCCACAGGCTGCAACATATAGCTAGTATATTAGAGTCTAGTCTGTTAGTGATAATAAAAACATGCATGAACAAACAAACTATTAAGCTCTTTCCTTATATAATACTTATAATGTGAGTTTTCAAACTAATATCAGAAAAACAAAATAATTTTTTTTTACCATTATTGGTATATGCGAATAAAGGACTTGATAGTCTTTACTTATAAATTATAGTTTAGTACATAAAAAATCTAATCGCGAATGAGTTTTCATGTGAGGCTAAATATATATATATATATTTTGGCCGAACAACTTATGATGAATTTTATTGAATATATATATATATATATATATATATATATATTATATTGCACACACTACCCCTTAATCTGTTGATTAACGGTTCATTTTTGTTAGTCAATCATATATCAGGGGCAATGACACTTCAGCCCTTGCACTCACCCGAAAATTAATTAAACAATTATTGAATTAAAAATGAAAAATAAATACATAAAACCAAAAAAGATTATGAAGAGCAGGCCACTCCATGGAGGAGCAGCAGGTCTATTTATCTTCCTTTTCTTTTATATTGTTAGTTTTTGTTTTGTTTTGGGTTGGGTGGTTGAGAGAAGAAGATAAAGAATTTTGTTCATGTATCAATAACCATTGACCCAAACAATTAACTTGATACGAAACGACTTAACAATATTGTTTAAGATTGAGGTCGAAGGGATTTTTGATACGTTAAGATGCTCTTCATGTGTAACATGAAAAAATAAAGAACACCAAATATATGTTAGACATTTTCTACCGTTTAACAGGTGCAATGGACAAGAATTCCAAATAAAGGGAGGAAAGGGGATTCAAGCCTAAGAACTCTAGGATTTAATACAATGTCATAATTGCTAGACCTAAAAAATTCAATTGATAGGAAAGGAGTTTGACAATAATATTTAAGAGTGAGTCTGATGAGATTTTTGATACATTAATATGGTGTTTGGATGATAAAGATAATGAATTTTGTTGGGTGTTTGGGTGATGAATTATGCAAGATGGTTGTGAGTGATGAAGACAAAGAATATATAGATGTTGATGATAAAGTTGAAATTTTGTTTGGGTGATTGGGTGACGAATTTTGATGAGAGTTTATGTGATGACGATGAATAATGTACTTGGGTATCAGGGTTATGAAGATGAAGAATTTATTTGGGTGTTTGGGTGACGATGAAGAAGAATTTTTTTTAGTATTTAGGTGATGAATATAAAAAATTTTGATGGATGTTTGAGATGAAGAATTTTGTTAGATGCTTGGATGCTGAAGATAGATAATTTTATTTATTTTAGTCTCTTATAGATAATTTTATTTATTTTAGTATCTTATGTTTGGGTGATAAAGTTCAAGAATATTTTTTTTAATATTCGGGTCGTGAAAATGAAAAAGTTTGTTCTGCGTTTGGGTGATGGAAATGGAATTTTTCCTTTTCTTTTGAGATTAGATATAGGTGTGATTTTTTTTTTTTTTAATTAAAATTTACTCTTTTGTCCTAAAGTGGCAAGATCTAATTGGACAAACTAATTTTATTTTAAAATTTAACTAATAACAATTAACCAAAAGATTGTTTCTTAAAAAAAAAAAAAAAAGACATTTGACAATGATGGTTAATCATTGACCACTATTTAAGAGTTAAGCATTATTAGTCATGGGCCAAAATGTATATTTTTGTTATTATGAAATTTATCTAGATTTGAGTGAACTACATTAGGGGCGGGGGCGGGGGCGGGGGCGGGGGCGGTGGTATGTGTGCATAGGTTAGATGCCAAATCTCAATTTGTACCATTGCAAGATGCAGTTTTGCAGTTTACACGGGTATAAATTAAGATTAATTTATACATATGAAAATTGAGATAAACATGAAAAGACAAGCAGAAATATTATACCTAGTCAATGATATAAGATCAGCCTTACCTTTTTGTACGGAAGATATGGCCCTGTATATCCCCATAAGTCAATAAGAAGGAGAATTAGCCACATCATCTTCTCAAACTTGTTTTTAAGTAAACCCCCCTTCACGACTAGGGAACACAAACTGACCGCATTAATGGCCAGACCCAACGGATTAAGAAATCTAGACAAAGTCAATATCCATTTGTCCAATGCAAAGCATTTTTTGTTATCATCTATGACCAAAGAATAGAGGAATAAAGGATCCATTGTGATTTTATTGGCACCCCATATAATAGGAACTATATAGGCCACTTGAAGCAAACCTTTGCCCACTTTAGTGTCATAAAAAGATGTCGATGGTTGCCCTCTTTGTATTTGTCCTGAGACGTCCGGATTTGTTCCATTGTTGTTTCCAGCAGAAAGTTGCCTTGCTGGTGCTATACCTTCCTCTATGTCGGAGCCCTGAGACCTGATAAAAATTTTAATACATCAGTTCCTGGTGGCTCTGAACATGTTCATCACTATAGAATTTGAAACACAAACACTGATGTTGGCACAAAAGTTAAAATTCGAACTTCACAATTATTCAACAATATTGATCCCGATTGTCTGACCAAGAAATAAGGTTCTCGAATTAAATTAGTGAAATTGCTAGACATTAATCGCATAGTAATACACCAAGTAACACTTGCATCACAATGAGAAGTTGTAAAAGAAAAAAAAATTAGAAATAACACCCTGCAGACTAATCAAACATCTACGAATATTATACTATATAAATATATATATAGTGATTTTACTATCAATGTTTCGTAATTTTAAAAGTTAAGACGAATCAATCAAATTTATCTATTGTATTTGAATTAAATAGGAGAGAAAAGTTGTTTTAGGAGAGAGAATGCAATGGATGAATTTGATTGATTCATACTAACATTTTAAAATTAGGAGACTACGATGAGAAAATTGCTATATATATGTATATACAGTAACATATGTGAAATTCTTATTATGTTGTGCTCTTTAAATATAAATATAACAGTTGTGATAGTTATTTCTAATAGGAAGGAAATCACATGGAAAATACTTAATAGGTAATTTGTTTTTTTTCTAGAAAAAATATTACATAAGATAGAGTCGTCAATTAACAAATATACAAGACATAAAGATAGAGAAAGTAGATGTTACATAAAATTACGGGTTATATATACAATTTTTTAAGTATATTATTTTTGAAAAATAATTAATTTTAGGTGGGCCGTACGTGTCCCCGCCCACCCCTTCTGCCCCTCCGTAATTATTATATAGGTTTATTTATAACATTACAAAGTAAATGAAGGCACAGGTTTTACCAATTTTCATTCAAAAGGCAATGAAAATTGATAGATCGTCGATGACACCGACCGCTACCCTAATGTCTATAGGTTCTACACCCCATGAAATCATTCTCTCACCGTAAAAGAATATGTAAGTTTTCTCTCTATTTATGTATGTGATATTCTTTCTCGTATAAGAACAGCTCTCGGAATTATGTCACAGAATCAAACTTTGTTTAGTTTCAACTGATTCTTAAACTTGTCCCAATCATTAAAACAAAAAAAGTAAATAAATTTTGTTTTTTATGCCAATTACAAAATTACCTCAAACTAGCCATCTTGATATGTCCAGGTGGAGAGAGCTTTTAAGAAGATCCAACAATCAGTCCACCTAAAAAAGTAAGTAAACAAAATTAATAATGAAACTTTTAACTTCTAAGTAAGCTTTTCCCTTTTTCTTTCTTTTATTTTTTTTTAAAAAAATGATAATTAAAACAAATAAATCAATGACCTTAGAAATATTTACACTCAGATTTCAGTTTCACAAAAGACTTTTCAGTGTCTGCTCATCTCTACGTCATTAGCTCAATCTGTTTAAAGATTAAACAAACTAACATATGAAAGAAACTCTAACAAAAACGTTTTCGGGAAATTGTGCAAGGGTGCATTAAGATAATTTATTAGATTATTGAAGAACTCCTCCCCTCACTGTATTATATATGAGATTTGTAAGATTAAACCAACCTACACCAACTTATAGTACCACTATAGCACATATAACCTCATCCCTAAATTCACACTTCATTAGCTCTTTAATAAAAGAAATCACACCAAAAAGCTCCTAAGATTTTGACTTTTTGTTTTTTTAAGGAAAAAAAAAATCTAAACTGTAAACTGCTAATTAGAATAATCGAAAAGTTAGAGAATTTTTTCTTTTCTTTTTTTAAATAAAAAGCCAGATATTAGAAGTTATTTCTGCAAGTCATTTTTAATTAAAAAATGTTATAATTTTTTTTATTAAAAGAAGGAATTAAAAAAAGAAAAAAAAAAAAAAAAGGAGGAAGAAGAGTACCAATAGCGATAACCCCAGACAAGCAAACACCACAAGGCCAAACAAGAGGCTACGCAAGTTCAAAGCACAACCCACAAGAGAGTTTGTGTGTGTAGAGAGAGGAATAACTAAACCCACCTAAATTAGTATGGATAGCTACGTATTTATACTGGCTTATGCACCAAGAGAAGTGAAGATAAAGAAGAAACAACCGAGCTTATTTTTTTCATTTTTATAATGCAAACACTAAATAGTGTCCAAACCGCATTTTCAACTTTTTTTTTTTTTTATAGTTACAGCACATTATTTATGGAGACTCTATTGCCACCCATAAAATATGTCTCCACACCCTTTTTTTCTTAAAAGTAGTTCTGACACTACAACAAAACAAGATATTGATATCGGATTATTCATACCAGACACTAAAGACTCGATATGGATATCAATTATTCATATCAGATACTAAAAATCCAATATGGATAATATTTTTTTAAAAAAATAAAACTCAATTATCCATACTAGGCATCTGATATGGATAATATTTTTTAAAAAATAAAACTCAATTATTCATACTAGACTGTTGACCTGTATGATAATAATATAAAAATAAAAAATATTAGATTATTCATACCGGGCACTAATGGCCTGTTATAGATAATTTTTTTTTCAAAATTTTTAAAAAAAGATATTAATATCCATACAAGGTGTCCGACCCACCCGGATAGGTCGAACACTCAATATAGATAATCCATCAAATAAAAAAAATTACAAAATCAATTATCCATATGGAGCATACGATCCGACCGGTATAAATAATTCTTAACATCCGTGCGAGGTAAGTCGGGTATCCAGTATGAATAAATTTTTAAATTTAAAAAATAAATTGTTAATTATCCATGCCGGAGAGGTTGAGGACCCGACATGGATAACCTTATTTAATTAAAAAATAAAAATTGAATTATCCATGTCGGAAGGGTGTATGGATAATCTGGGAATAATTTATGCCCAATTGACTCCTCCTTCCTCATTTCTTCATTTCTTTCTCTCTCTATCATTTTCTCTCACATCAACTCTCCCTCAAACCCTAGTCGTCCCCTCTCCATTTGGCCATCCGTTCGCCAGTCCAATCCCCCACCTTGGCTACCTACCGTTACCCAGCGGCAAATATGCTAGATCTCCCCTTGTTCTTTTTCTTCTCATCTTTTTTCTCTTTTCTTCTTCTTCTTCTTCTTATCCATTTTTTGCTGTTGTTATTGTTATTTTTTCAAAAAAATAAGTGATGGTCGAATCGGAACCAGCGTCGCTACGATGGCAATTCGACCGTCGCTTATTTTTGTTGTTTTTGACATTTTTTTGTTGTGTTTTCACACTAATTGCTTCTGTTACAGGAGCCCCCCAAAAATTTTGGCCCCGTTCAGCCGTAATCGTATTTACTGTTCTACTTCCCTTCCACTTTTCTCTTTGTTATGAAGGTATGGGGTTTGTGATTTTGTGTTTTTCGATGTTGTAATTTATGATTTTGTATTTTATGGATTTTGCTAGATATCGTATGTGGATTATTGTTGTTATGATTTTAGATTCTTTGAATATAAACATAATATTATTGTTAGAGTATTTTTTTATTTTTGGTTTTGTGAAATTGTTTTAACAGTTGAAGTTGTAATATTTTTTATGTTTTGTATGTGAAAGATATGTGTATATATTAGTTTGTATGGATAAGTAATATGTAAGATGATTATAATATATGTAGATGTGGTGAATGACTATGTGAATATCATTGTTTTATTTTTATTTCAAGTTTAATAATTTTAATGTAGTTTAACACTACGTTGTGAATGATTTTATTTTTTATTTTTAGTGTTACATATTTTCAAATGAATAAGGAGTGGTTAAGATTTTCAAATTTAATATCCTAAACTCAATTTATAAGGACATAAGATTTAAACTTTCAATATTTTTAACAATTTCTTTTGTCATTTTTAAACTTTTAGAGTGTCGAAAGAATATAGAGGAGGAACCAAAAACTTTATTGAGACAGTGAACAAACATTCAATAAATACTAATTTCATCACTTGTCATTGTATAAAATGTCTTAATGAGAGGTATCATCACACTAAGATAATGTATGATCACTTAGTCACTAATGGGGTGGATCCTCAGTATATAACTTGGTTTATGTATAAGGAACTCCTGAAAACTTTCACACCTGTTGAAAATATTTCTAATACATTTAGAATGTATAGTGATACAAACCTTGAAACTCATTATAATGTTGAACCTAATGTTAAAGAAAGAGATGAAGACATCACTGCTACTTCAGAAGATGTTGAAACTCCTTTGTACGAAGGTTGCTCTAAGTATACAAAATTATTGACTATTGTAATTTTATATAAACATAAAGCTACGTATGGTCTATCCGATAAGGGGTTTGATAAATTTCTTAACATTGTTCAAGATATATTGTCATCGGATAATGTTCTACCCAATTCATTATACTCAACAAAGAAGTTGTTCAAAATGTTTGATTGGGGTATAAAAAAAATCCATATATGCATTAATAATTATTGTCTATTTAGAAAAAGAATTGGAACATCATGAAGAATGTCCAAAATGTGACACTTATAAATGGAAAGTAAACAAAGTTATTAAAAAGATTCATAAAAGAGTACCGGCTAAAGTATTTCAATGCTTTCCAATCATATGATGGTTTAGAAGAATGTTTACATCAACTTAAGTGACTAATAACTTGAAATAACATTCTACCCATATAAGTCAAGATAGAAAGATGTGTCATCTCATTGATTCAAAAGCATGGAAAACTATAGATAGGATTTGACCATCTTTTACTTTAGAGCCACGTAATTTGAGATTGAGTTTAGTTGCAGGTGGATTTAATCCTTACAGCAATCTAAGCACAATCTATAGTTGTTGACCGATGGTGTTAATTACATACAATCTATCTCCATGGAAGTATATATCGAAAGAAAATTTGATGCTGACACTGTTGATTTCAGGAAAAAAACAACCAGGGAATGATATTAATGTATACTTGTAGCTGTTAATAGAAGATTTGAATGAGTTGTGACACCACTCGGGAGCATAAGTATATGATTCATCCACTAAGTCCACCTTTAACTTAAAGACTATCTTAACATGGATCATAAATGACCATAAATGATTCATCTACTAAGTTCACCTTTAACTTAAAGACTATCTTAATGTAAATCATAAATGATTTTTCTGCTTATGGAAACTTAACAGGATGTTGTGTGAAAGATGAATATGCTTGTCTTATATGTGGGTTGAACATACATTCATAAATGTTGAAATATAGTAATAAAAATATGTATATAGGTTATCAGCGATTTCTTCTAAAAAATCATACTTTTCGAAAGAAGAAATCGTGGTTTAATAGGAAAAAAGAAATGGACTATCTCTTGAGCTTCTTGATGGGAAATAAGTTCGAATTCTATGTGCAGAAGTTGAAAATGATTGAGAAATAAAGTAAAAGGGAAAAGGAAGAGAAAAGTGAATCCTATATGGAAAAAGATATCAATATTCTTTGATCTTCCATATTGGAAGGTAAGATATTTAATTCAGAAGATGATTTAATTTATTCTATTATATTCAACTATATCTCAAACTTAACATCATTAATTTTTACAGGATTTGTGTTTGCGTCATAATTTAGATGTAATATATATAGAAAACAACATTGGTGAGAGTTTTGTTGACATGTTGTTGGACATCAGTAGAAAAACCAAGAATAGTATCAATTCTAATAAAGATCTGGAAGATATTGGGATTAGGTAAGATCTTCATGTAAAAGAGGATAGAGATAAACTGTATTTGTCTGCAGTACCACATACTCTATTAAAGGTAGAAAAATAATAGTTTTGTAAGAGGTTGTTAAATTTAAAGATGTCTGACGGTTATGCTTCAAACATCTCTAATTACATCTCATTGAATGAATACAAGATAATTGGGCTTAAGTCTATAAATATCATGTATTGATGCAACATTTGTTATCGATGGCAATACGGGGTCTCTTGCCTAAAGGACTACGAATTGTCATATTTCAGTTATGTTAATTTTCTAATGCAATTTGCCAAAGAGTGTTGATTCATTGGAAGATGAAGTTGCAATAACTATGTGTATGCTTGAACGTTATTTCCATTCTTCTTTCTTTGACATAATAGTTCATCTTACAATTTATCTAACAAGAGAAGTTCGTTTATATGGACCGGTTCAATATCGTTGGATGTAGCATTTTGAAAGGTTATTCTTACATTATTCTTCATATATAAATTAAGATTAATGATATCCACACATTTCATTTACCTTTATATATTTATTTTCTAGATTTATGAAGATGTTAAAAGGACATATAAGAAATCGTACACGACCAGAGGATTGTATAGCAAATACTATTTAGCCAATGAATGTATGCAATTTTATAGTAGGTATGTACCACAAACAACAGATATTAGTAAGAAGCATAATAAAAATGAAGATATTGCTCGGATGTATCTGAATTTGATGCTACTTTAAATGATAGTGAAGATTATACTTGGATAGATTATGAGGAATTGGTTGTAAACATGTAATATTCATGAGTATAATCATATTTTCATATTTTTTGCAATATATGTGTACATATATTGTTTGTGTTTATGTTTGCGGAGAGACAGAGTCTTTGAAATGGTTGAAAATATTGTGAAAATACTTTGCTATTTGTATTGCAAGTGAACTAAATTTTTAGTAATGTCGAAAAATAAAGGAAACTCTATCGAAATTTTTATAAAATAAATTGACTTTATATGAATTATTATATATATTGAGTTTGTTATCCATGCATTGGTTACGAATATATGTCATTTCCATAACTTTTTTAGATATCGACTGAAGGAAATTCAACTGGTTAGTCTTCAAGTAGCTCTAATGGTGAGAAGAAAAGAAAAAAAAGAGAGCTCAATCGTTTAGATTAAGAAAAAATGGCGAAGGTCAAAACTACGAGGATACAACTTAATGTAGTTGGCCAACCGGTTAGAGAAAATTCGGTGATCTATAGTTCAGGGGTCAAAGCCATTGTAGCTCAGATGTTACTTATAACTTACAGTAGCTGGGATAAGATATCACAATTTTTAAAAGATACAGTATAGAAAAATATAAAGGTATATGCCGGTTTCATTTATTTATAATATCAATATTACATATTGATTTTTAAAACATATTTAGTTTTTTAAATGTGGACATCAACTGCAGTTACAACTTGGTGCTGATGAATTACTAAAAGTTTATACGTTAAAATCAATAAATGAAAGTTGGAGACACTATAAAGGCAAAATAACAAAATAAATTAGAGATGTTCCTTCTGGTCCTGATGCACATAGAAGATACGATATGCTAAAATCAGCTAATTTTAGTAATCAGGATTGGAATGCATTTGTTACTTAATGATTATCTCCAGAATTTGAGGTAATTATGCATTCATATTCTTAAACTAGCATGAACAAGTTTAATGGAATGTAATTAATTTTATAATATTTCAGGCTACTAGTAAGTATTATTCTCAGTTGTCAAAGAAGAATCATACCCCACATACATCAAGTTGTAAAAGAATGGCACGACTACGAGAAGATTTGGTAAGAGTTAAATATATTGTGATAATTATCTTACATGTGTATGGTTTTTGTTTAAAGAACTTGTATATATTTTTGTATATATGAATATCAATGTTAGAGAGCGAAAAAACTCGAAGTCGATAGAGTTGACATATAGATAGCAAGTCACAGGTATAAGGATGGAAGCACAGTGAATGAGGAAACTGTTGACATAATTGTATGTTATGTTGATTTGATCAATTATTGTATTGATTGTATTATATCTGTATATTTTTTTAACGTTAAGTAATATCATATAACATCATTTATAGGTACAAATGGAGTCACTACATCAAGAAACCCAACATTTAATTGAGATGATGCTATCGCATAAGTTCTGGATAAGGAGCATTGAGGTAGTGCTCAAGGAATGAGTCATGGTGTAACACTGTCTCTGGTACAAGCATTTGTGGTTGGTAAACAAAATTTCACACAATACCAATAACAGGTTGATTATGAGATGACAACCATGAAGCAAACAATTGTTAATTTGACAAACTTGGTCATGACTCATTTGCTGAACGTAAATCAAGTTCAAGTATTGGCATGTATGCCTTCCGCACAGCCAGTAAACAATTTAAAACTAGTAAAATTTGTTTATTTCTATTGTGTGGTACTTAATATATATATTTTTTCCATTTCCATGTTTTTTCACAAGTAGATGTAATTATTTTTTCATATTTTTTGCTATGTCTGTGTTTGTAAATATATATATATATTGATAATCTAAATATTGTTTGCGTATATATTTACTTAGATACGTTATTATGGTTGGATCGACTGTAAAAGATTTGAGAAGTTTGATAAATTGCAGGAGAATTATATTTTTGGCAAGTTAAAAAAATATGAGAAATTTTGTCAAAATTTTTATAAAATTGATCGAGTTTATATGTATTGTTTTATATATTGATATTGTTATTTATATGTTGTCAAATAAGGGTACTTAGATTTTTTTTTCTCGATATCCATGTTTCCTCACAATAATACTATTTATTTATTTTTTTCATAGACATAATATTCAAGTGACGCAAATCCGATGGGAGTTAGTAAAAGTGTTCAATTTACTAAATCTTCAGTTAAGGTAAAATTTACAAGAAATTTATATTATTTATTATTTTAACTTAATTTTATATATAGATGTAATTATTTAAATTTTTTGGTATAAGTAAATAGTTAAATTCTTATGCATACAGTCCATATCTTGGAGTTCCTCAAGTCAAGCTAATGGATCAACTAACAACCAGTACAAGTTATTAGACTGAATGGGTAGAGGAACTGTGGTGGTGGAAGCGAAAATTGACTCAAAGGACCTTCATACTAAAGTTCATCACCTCGAGCTTCATTCAGATTATTAACACGTTTCCGTCAAGAAATTAATGGTTAGTATTTCGCTATCTCGACCTACCAACGAGCTACTAACTTTAGAAGCTGCATTAAACTTATTTATTGCTCGACCTTTAAAATATATTATATTTTAGAATTATGTATTGATTTGTTAGAACATTTTACAATGTACGGTGACTTTAAATGATGTATATTAATTTTAGATTATGTAATTTAAATGTTGTTTATATATTTAATTATATTTATGTTTAACGTTTCTGCACATTATTAGTTTTTATTGTAATATTAAATTATATACTTTTTTAAAATAATTTTTTTTTAATTACAATGTTTTCCATACGAATCGAATAAAATTAACCATACTGAGCTTCGACCTGGTATGCAAAACTTTATCTATACCAGGTCGCAACCCAGAATTGTTATCAATATTCATGCCGGGTGGGTGCCCGGTATGGATATTGGATATGTTGTGGGTTAACCCATGACTTGTATATTCATACCGAGTCATGCCCAGTATGGATATTCATTATCCATGTCGAGCACCCACCCGGTATGGATATTGCCAGTATCCATATCGGTAGCAACCACACCGGATGGGCTGCCCGGCATGGATAGTCAACCATACCGAGCATAACCTGGCATAGTTGAGCTCGTTTGTTGTAGTGTGAGTTTTGACTATAGATTTGTTCTTTAATTGAACAAAAAAGGTGAGAGAAAAATAAAAAAGTTTGACGGAACTCTCTAGTCTCTACAGATTCATTGTTTGGTTGGAGAGAAAAACGTGAGAGACAATAAGCAAGAAGAAAGAGTTGAGAGAAATTTCCATAACTATGGAAATAAATATGAGCTTTTCATGTTTATGTGAGGGGTGGGCATTTTCAGGTTAGGTTAGGTTGAGTTGAAAATCTTCTAACTCAACATAGGTTAGATTAAAAATTTTCCAACCTAACCCAATCCAATAAATTCTTTAACCCAACTGAACCCAACATAGAAATTCATTATAAAAGCGTAAAAGGTCTTGTTGATAACTCTTGGTGTGTTTACTTCATGGATTGAGGAATGAGAATGGAGAATAGGATTGATTGATAATGGGAATGAAAATGGGAATGGATTGATAATGTTTACTTGCTTAAAATTCATTCCGCAATGGGAATGAAAATGTAGGCCCCACATCAATTTGGGGTTGTGGAATGAGAATCTCATTCCCCTCAACCTACTTGAGAATCCCATTCTCATTCCCTTTGTCAAAGTAAAATGTCTCTTATACCATTTTTTAAAAAAATAAAGAAAAATCTATTTTATTTGATGTTAAAAAAAAAAACTATATATTGTAATAAAAAATTGTACACTATTAATTTTTCATCATCAATTTCTTAATTATTATAATGGACTAATAAAATAATATTTAATTTTTTTTATTATTATTATATGTAGTTTTTTATTTAATATTAAAAAAAATTACATATTATAATAAAAAAACTACACACCAAGTTAGTAAACTATTAAAATAATATTAAGTTTTTATTATTATTATAATATGTAGTTTTTTATTTGATAGTAAAAAAAAAAGAGTATATTATAATAAAAAACTACATGTTATTATAATTAATCCATAATTTTAATTAAGGGTACTTTTGTAACTTATAATTAATTTATTCCAATTCCAAAGTAAAGTAAACAGTTTAATGGAAATAATATTGATTCCGATTCCGATTCCGATTCCTGTAATTGAAGTAAACAACTTATATGATTTCGATACTTCATTCCGATTCCAGGTCATTCCGATTCCAGATTATTCCGATTCCTATTTCGATTCCTCCAAGTGAAGTAAACACATCATTATAGTTTTAACAATTTGATTACAAATAAAATGAGTACAAATAAAGATTCAATAATTATAAATAAAAGATTCATTTCACCATAAAAGTTGTCTTTAATTCTCATCCCTAACAAGTGTTCTTCTAGAAGGAGGAGAAAATCTTGGATTTAAAATTAGGAATGGACATTTGTCAAGTTCGGGTTAGATTGGGTTAAAAATTTTTTAATCCAAGTCAACCCAATTTAATTTTTAACCCAATCCGACCCAACCCATTTTATTTTTTTTTTAAGATTTAATCCAACCCAATAAAAAATGGTCGGATTGAGTTGGGTTTGTCGGGTTGAGTTGGAGAGGTCTACCCTTAAACTTTGTGTTTTCAAAAAAAGATAAATTAGTTTCATTATATTGACTATATGAGTCTCAATCATGTTATTTTATATATTACGAAATTAAATATAATTGTACAACGTTCAAAGTACAATTCTCTAGAATAAATTGACATATTTTAGCTCTTAATTGGACTTTTTTTTTCTAGTATTTTATGTGGGAAGACTTAATTGCTTACAAAGTCCAACCTAAGTTGTGAAAAAAAAAAGTTGCAGCATATATTTTTTTTAGGTATTAGAACGAACACAGAAAACAAACTGAACCAACCTGCTAAGACCCTGGTAGAGTGAAACAAACATCGAGTTGCAGTATTGACACATTCAGAGCTTGTATTTTCACCCTGATCCTAATAATCATACTTCATTAAAAATTTCAAAAATCTTTACTTCTTAAATAAACATCACGTAATACTAAAAATATCCTTCCTTTAATTGCATTATATTTTGTAACGATTCTCTATCTACACCTAGTAGTTAGATACAATCAATTTATTTTCTTTTGAGTAAACATCTTTTTCCCCGGTCCTATACCAAAATGAGTTGTGTTTTGAGTCAAATGTTATAGAGAAATTGATTTGGCTATAATTCATTGAGTCTCATTTTTTATCAAGACTCTGTACAAACAATATATATATATATATATTTTAACAGACTCCTCATTCAAAAATATGATGATGTATAAACAATATATATATATTTATATACATATTGATAATTGAGACTTATCCAATAAGCTATCCTAATCGATATGGATAGAATATTTATAATATAGTCTGAAAAATTACTCCTGTATATGGGAGACATTGATCTACATGGCGGAGGTGTAAGAAAGATCACGTTAGAGAGGGGTCAACCCATGCGAATTGATGGGAGGAAACGCTGCTGCCGGCTGTAAAACCATGCCTCTTGGCATAGCCTGCGGCGTGCTTCCCAAACGCGCCGACAGCCAGCTCCAAACAAAATATTTTTTTGAGCTAGGACGGAAAAACAGTAGGAATATTAGAAACTCAGACGTAGCTCAATGGTCAAGGCAACTATCTCTTCTTAAAGTAACAGAGACATTTCGATCGATGCAATGAAAGTAGTGTGCCATTACTTCCTGTCTCTATCTCAGTCCCCTCACATATGAAAAGAAAACGTGACTCCAAAGTGCCTTTCCCTAGCAGTGCTTTCTAGGGTGGGACCTAGGCAAAATAATTTTGATTGAATCCCAAAGCCACGTCTATGACCTGTTTGGAATTTAGCAGTACTTTAGCAGATCCGTGTCTATGACCTGGAATGTTGGAGTGAAAGAGACCTTGATTTTATTCTTCTAATAAAATTAAAAAGAACTAATTTAAAACTTACTTTTTCTTAATTAATTTCATCTAATGATTTTGTCATAGGTTTCATATTTCATAATCAATTTATCCCTTAAAAATGTAATATTTGAAATTAGTATTTATTAGAGAAATTAGAATCTAAACAAAAAAAAAAATCCATATTAGTTTCAAAAATAATAATAATAATAATAATAATAATAATCCATATTAAGAAATTGATTAATAATTTATGAATGTATTAACAAACAATTTAACTTTTTCTTTTTTACTATTTATGTGCCGCACCTAAACCAAAATTGGCTCCATACCTGACTTAAAGTGTAAAACTTCAAACATCTAATATAATTTACTTATAGAGTACTATTGACAGAATTGCATGACCTTATGTTTAAGGTGTTATTATTTACTATTACATTAAGTGGAACACTCCAAAATGCTAAAAGTAAAAGCTCGTTGCACGCTAGTAGACATGACCACGGTTCGGTTCGAACCGTGCGGTTCGAACCGAACCGTCACTGTAGAACCGGAACCAGAACATAAGGTTCTGGTTCCGGTTTGGAACCGAACCGGAACCGTCACTGTAGCGGTTCAGGTTCCGGTTCTAACATTAAAGGAATCGGAACCGTCGGTTCAAAGAACCGGTGGAACCGGAACCGCCTTGAACCGGCGGTTCCGGTTCGGTTTCGGTTCTTAAATAAATTTAAAAAAAAAAAAAAAAACAAAAGAGACATTAATCCAGCATCAAACAGACCCAAAACATCAATATCATCTACAATAAACACCATCATCAACACCATCATAGACACAAGTCACACAATCATCATCAACAAAATCAATCATCCAAACCAAACGGAAAATGGGTTTCCAGATTTGCTCAGATCTGGGTTTCCGCATCTGGAAACCCAATCTGGGCTTCCAGATGGAAACCTGATCTGGGTTTCCAGATAGTGTCTGGGTTTCCATCTGGAAACCCAGATCGGATTTCCAGACGCCAGTTTGGGCGTCGAATTGGATCTGAAAACCCAAACGTCGATCTGGGTTTCCATTCCAGACGGCCGATCTGGGTTCTGGAAACCCAGATCGATGTCTGGGTATAGATACCCAGACGCCGATCTGGGTTCCAGAACCAGAACCTAGATCGGCTGGTGAAGAAAACAAAAAAAAGAAAGAGAAGAAGAAGAAGAAGAGAGAAAGAGAAAAAAATAGAGAAATAAAAAAGAAGAAGAAGAGGGAGAATCGAAGAAGAAAAAGACAGAGAGAGAAGATAAGAGTGAGTCAGTGAGGGTAAATGGGTAATCTGGATTTTATAAATTTTTTAATTTTAAAATATAGTTTAATATTAATTTTTAAATTTCAAATTATCATGTTAAAAAAAGGTTCTAGAACCGGAACTGAAACCATTATAGAATCGAAATCGGAACCGAAACCTGAACTATTATAGAACCGACAGTTTCAAAACCGAACCGGAACCTTGTTATTTCGGTTAAGGTTTCGGTTCTAGCTTTTTTAGAACCGAAACCGTCGGTTCGAAACCGGAACCGAACCGAACCGAACCGAACCGTGGTCATGTCTACACGCTAGCTTAAAAAACGAAGAAAAAAGTGGTTTTATGCTTACTTTGAGTGAGAAATGGTTTTTTTAGAAAATAATTTAAATTATTTTTCAAAAACATTTTTAAATATTCTAAATAAACTTTCACACTTTTAAGAATATGAAAAATCATATGACAGTTTTGCGACCTTTTTGTACATGTTCTTCTAGAAGAAAATCTTTTTAATCTAGTGTCATGTTCACACGGACACGACACACTTGAAGATTTGATTCTTCTATTTAGGGCATGATAGGAATCAGAAAGAAGGGCTTAATCAATGAATAATCGGACAACGTAAAGAGTTGGACATATATTTTTCTGACAACGTAAAGAGTTGGGCATATGTTTTTCTGGTGGACATGATCATTCATAGGGAAACACATAGCTTGCCTTATCTGGTCCCTCTCCATCAATAAAATCTCAGATATATAGTTTAATTTATGAAAGTTTTATTAAAGTATAAAAACGTGAATCAACTACATATTTTTAAGGCGCTTTGTGGGGAGGCGGGGGTTAGAATTTGCCAAGCCGTTTCTCGGAATGGGAATCGCTTGGCTCATAGGCTCGCCTCCTTGGCGTTGTCCTCTTCGGAGGTCTTGCGTTGGTTCAACGTTTCTTCTAGGTGTATTTTCCCCGCGGGCGTTGGTTTTTAATAGAAATCTGAATTTCAAAAAAAAAAAAAACTACATATTTTTAAGAATTGAATATTTTTTTTTTTAAAATAAAATTCTTATGTGCAATGGTTTCACAGAAGTTTTATCAAGGACAGTCAGTGGACCACTAGAGCCCCAAAAGCTAGATAGTTATCTACTTCTCTTTATTTAATTTGTCTTTTTATCTAATTTGGTCCCTATATCTATCAGTTTTCTACTCTCGATCTTTCGGCTCAATTATTCACCTTTAGTTAATGGGTGAGATGTTTTTGGATATTTTGCATTTTTTTCGACATATTAGACATACATTATATTAGTACTGTTTACATTATTAAGAGGAACAATCCATAAAAACAGGGAAAAATTACCCCACAATTAGACATGACCACGGTTCGAATCGTTTATATTATTAAGAGGAACAATCCATAAAAACAAGGAAAAATTGCCCCACAAATACAATCAAGTTGAACTTATGATCTCTTGGCTTAATGGAACAGTATGCCAAAGGAGTGAATGATGATTATAATCAAATTTAGTTGCTTTTCTACCACCCTTTCCTTTTCAAACAAACACTAAGGGTAAAAAAAAAAAAAACATTTCCTTTTCAAATAAATTTATGAGGTCTAGAATTTATTATTATTCATGGTTCCTCATCCCATTTTTTATATAGGTAATAGATATTCTCTTATTAATAAAATTATTTTTATACCTAAATAATAGTTTTGCTGAATCTTCAATCTAAAGGACATGCTCAAATCAACAACAAAATTGATTTCAAGTAGAGGCTCTCCTCCGTCGAAAATACAAAAAATAGGAATCACGATGGCGAGCACAACTTGACCATGAAGTGCATTAATCCCAAAAATCAGTGGTATTAAGGAAAATAATGATGACACCCAACCCAAGTTCAACCGTCATGAAGCTTTATTATCATTCTCTAAACTCTGAAAAATTATGTTTATTTTTAAAGATTTGTCTTTCTTATCCTTTTATAGAAGGATAAATTCTAAATTGTCCCCAACTTTTACATAAAAAATACACCTCGACCTTTCGAAAATAAATGTTTTGCACCCAATCGTTAGAATTTTTATTTGAAAAGTTGACTCTGAGCGCTAAATAACTTCTTTACCCCTAATTTAAACTTAACTTAATTAAAATTAAATAAAAAAATTGTTCATCAGATCTCCATCATCCATCTTAAGATGGACAGTAAAAATTAATTTGAAAACAAAAATAAACAAAAATTAAAAAAATATATAATAAATTTGTTCACCAAATTTCCACCGTCCATCTTAAGAAGGACGGTGGAAATTAATTTGAAAAAAAAAAATTCATCTCAAAATTTTTCTTTTTTTTTTTTAATTTTAAAAAAAAAATTAGGGGTGGAGATTGGATCTCCACCGTCTATTAAAATCAGTGGACAATGGTGATCAAATCTAGAGATTAGATCTTCACCTCCAAAAATCGAGAGATCAAACATCATCTTCATCAGTAATTAAACCCATGCACCTCCAATTGAACTCATCTAAACATGATCTTCACAGACAGCCAAACCTAACATCATTAATCATCTGCAATATCATCTCCAAAAATATTCAGAAATAATCAAAAATCTCCAAAAATCATCAAAAATATCTGGATTCAAAAAATTCATCAAAAAATCATCCTCAAAAGTCATCAAACCCAGACATATGAGTTCGAATCGAACCCCAACTGGCGATACATCTAGGTTCATGGAACCCAAATAAATGAGAATAAGAATAAGGAAGAAGAAGAAAAGAAGAACAAGGAGAAGAGAAAAAGAAGAAGAAGAGAAAACAAAGGGTGAAAGAGAGTGGTGGTTAGCATGGGAGGGGATGGTGGTGGAAGTCTGATGGAGGATGATGGGAAGACAGAAAGAGAGAGCCATTTTATTAAAATTTTTAATATTAATTTAAACATATATACATATATATATATATGAGAAATATTTAAACATGTATATATAAAAGAAATAGTTTCTCTCTTTTTCTTTCTATCATCCTCGACCAAACCTCTACCACTACCCCTTCCCACACCCATTACCACTCTCTTTCATCCCTTCTTCTTCTCTTCTTCTTCTTATTTTTATTCTTTTTTTCTTATTCTCTTATTCTTCTCATTCATCTGAATTCCACGAACCTAGATGTCTGGATTCAAATAGAACCCAGTTAGGGTTCGATTCGAACCCAGATGTTTGGGTTCCACAAATCCTAGGTTAGAATTGAATCCTAACTAGATTCGATTCGAATCTAGAGGTCTGGGTTTCATGATTTTTTAGAGATGATTTGTTGATTAATTTTTTGGACCCAAAGATTTTTGACGATTTTAAATTATTTTTAAAGATTTTTGGGGATGATATTGCAAATGATTGATGATGCTAGGTTTGAATGTGTTTGAAGATCATGTTTGGATAGGTTTGATTGCAGGTGGATAGGTTTGATTGCTGATGAATATGATGTTTGATCTCTTGATTATTGGAGGTGGTGATCCACCGTCCATTGAAATTAGTGGACAGTGGAGATCCAATCCTTCATTCCTTATTTTTTTATTTTTTTTTAATATAAAAAAACTTTTAAGTTGATTTTTTTTTAAATTAATTTCCACTGTCTATCTTTTGGTGACCAAATTTATTATATATATATTAATTTTTCTTTGATTTTTTAACTTTTTTCCAAATTAATCTCCGTCGTCCATCTTAAGATGGAAGGTGGAGATATGATAAACAAACTTTTTATTTAATGTATTTAATTTTAATTAAGTCAAGTTTAAATTAGAGCAAAAAAGTCATTTGGTGCTCAAGGTCAACTTTTCAAACTGAAATTCTAACTATTGGTGCAAAACGTGTATTTTCGAAAAGTTGAGGTGTGTTTTTTCCTATTTTATCTTTTTTATTATTTTATTATTTTTTCATTTAATTAAATGTTTTATTTACCACCTTACCCTTGACCCACTAACAATAACTACTTTTTCAAATGGAAATTCTAACGATTGGATGGAAAACATTTATTTTCAAAAGGTCCGGATGTGTTTTTTTAGGCAAAATTTGGGGGTAATTTAGAATTTACCCTATATAAAATTTGCTAAACAAAATAATAAATTAAAATTTTTAAAAGATGAATAAAAGACTGAAACCATGAAAACAAAATGGATAAAAAAAAATTTTTTAAAAAAAATGGATGAAAAGTAATATGAAAAGAACAAAACCATAATGTCTTTTGCAATTTTATCATAGGGAATTTTACCATGCCTTATGATAAAATCCCTAAATAATAGCTAAATTTTAGCTAAAATAATAAGAAAACCATTTTAGCTAGTAACTTTTGATTGAGATACTCCAATCATTTCCTCTATTTTGCCTAAATAAATATAAAAATATATATATATTTGTTTTATCATAAATTAAATATTGAAACAATATAGGAGAGAGTTTTGATTAGGAATTTTATACTTTTTATATTTAGCTGAGGTGATTTAACTTTTTCAAAATAGCTAACAACATAGAAAAATTGAAGTAAATAAAATGTTATACCATTAATATTATTAGCTAAGGATAATGAGTAGCTAGTATGGTTGAAGATACTCTTATAATCTTTATTTAGCATGACTGCAAAGAGTTAAAGTTTTTTTTATGAGGAAAAAGAAAAAACTTGTAACTCTTTGCCAAAAGTTATGATCAATCATAAAGTAATTCTAAAATATTTTTGTCATTACCAATTACTATTGTCACCGCCTCAAACATGAAAAGACCAGTGGTCAAACATAAAAGGAAGAGTGGAATCACGGGTGTTTTGGATACTAGTTTCACGATAATAAAAATTGACTTTGTTCAAATGATCATATAGAGTAGTTGAAATTTAAGCATCAAGAAAACAAAAAAGAAATCGAACTTGTTGACTACAAGCTTAATTAATCAATAATGAGTTGGCAAATAACCAGTCATATCTATAAGTTGTATCTAAACAATTAGATGAACGCATTTAGGGGTAGGGAAAAAAGCCGAGAAACCTAAAAGTATCGGTTTGATTTGGATCAAGTTGGTTTTAATTGATAAAAATCGAACAGGGTCACTTTTGAATTTGCAATGTTGTTCTTGGTTGAATTATGGAAAATGTAGGAAGAATAAGTGGGCTTTGATTTTTTTTTTTTTTTTTTGTCCTCGTTATTCTGTGATGGAAAATATAGAAATGAAGAAATGATGAAGAAACTATGAAAAAGATGAAGATCTAGAGATGATGACGAATAAATATGGATAGAGTTGATGAGGTTGACCGATGAAAAAGATGATGAATTTTTTAATGATTTTTTATATTTTAACTAATATATTAACTTATTTACATTTAATTCTTAGGATAACGGTATGTAATCTATTATTAGTTAATGGTTAAAACTAACAGTTGGGGTAGTTTAGGCAATGCCTGGTTGGTTGAGGCATTGACTCCTGTGTTTTTGGCAAAGATATGCAATGACCCTAACACATGGATTAACTTGGTTTGGTGGGAATGTAGAGAATTTAATGTAAGAGTATTTCTTAAGGCCTAATCAAATTGATTAACCTTGGGTGCCTCACTAATAGGGACAAGCAAAATAACCAAAACCGACCTAGCCCGACCCGACCCCAAAATATCGGTTTTCATTTGTGATTCGGGTCGGTTCGATTTTAAGAATAGAAAATTGATTTGTTTTAGTTTCGGGGGTTTTGGGTCAAAAAACAGACCCAAAACCGAAATCGACATCATTTAAAAAATTAAAAAATAAAAAATTATAAAAAACCCACCACAGCCCAACTGACGAAGTGCCTAACCCAACTCATTTTTCACTCAGTCACATCTTTAATTAACCCTAGCCGCCTCCCTTCCCTCTCTGGCTCTCTCTCTCGTGATCCCACCCAAGATCTCCTTACTGCTATTGTCGCTGGCGATGTCTCTAAGCCTTTTTTGTCTCCACATCTCCTAGCCTCTCTTGTCTCCATATCTCCAAACCCCTCTTAAACGACTCGATTGCTGTCGTTGATGTCTCTGTTGACCCTTCATTGTTGACGAACACGACCACGCTCAGTGACAATAGCCGTACGTCGAAAACATCATGATTCGACGAGAGGCCGAGTTCATCACTATCGCTGCTGACCCCTTTACTCTTAATCTTACCCTCTACCCTGGTTCATCACTTTACTCCTCTCACCCTCTTCTTTGATTTGTGGTGGGTTCTTCAAGTTCAAGCTCTCACCATTTTCTATGGTGACGAATTTTTTTTGGAAGACTGCAACTGACAGTAATTGGGTTTTGGTTTTTCTTTTTAATTTGTTTTCTTATCATGTAATTAGTGAAAATTTTGTTTGTGTAGTGTTTGATTGCTTTTGGTTTTTTGAATTGGTAATGGTGATTTTGGTGTGAACTGGTAATTTTTTTTTTTTTAAATGGAACTAGTTTTGTTTCACTGTTTGTGTAGTGTTTGATTGATTTTAGTTTTTTTAACTAGTAATTGTGATTTTGGTGTGAACTAGTGTATATATATTTTTTAAATGGGAAGTATAATTTGATTTTGGTTTTTTGAACTAATAATTGTGATTTTGGTGTGAACTAGTATATATTTTTTCTAAAATGGAACCGGTAATATGTTAAGTGTATTTTGGTGGTTCAATTTCGGGTTGGATTTGTTATTGAACTACTGAAAGTTTGCCGTTGACTAAAACCAACCAGACCGAACCGACTTGACACTAGTCAATTTAGGTCGGTTTTCTCCATAATTTGGGGTTGGGTAGGTTTTGCAAAGTGGAAACAGATTAAAGTCAGTTTTGGGTTGGTTTTGGCCAAAATCGAACCGAATCGAATCGACCCGACCCGACCTAACCGGTGCCCACCCCTATGCACTACCATATCACTTGAACCTCACAGTCACACCACTCCCTCTCTTTGTCATGGTTACTTTAGTCTTAATCAAATTGGTTGACTACGTCAACATCAACTGAATCTGATTGCCCACCTACAACTTATAGATAACCTCATCACTCTCAAACCCTCACTCTTTTATCTTTGGCCAAGTTGCTTTTTATTTAAAAATATTAATTCTAGTATGAGATTGTTAAGCAATTGTTTAAATTTACATCGTATTTAAATCATAACGAGCCGTCCCCTTAATTGGATATGTCGAAGTGTCAACCAATTATCTATTCCGATTAACAGATATCTAACGAACGAGAATGAGTTATACGTGGAGGGCCAACCCAGAACTTACCGCACTAAACGATTCTCCAAAATGGGTTTTAAATTCTTTTTCAAAGATTATCTTGAAGCAAATTTATTAAATTGAGTACGGAGCTAGAATCTACTTTATAAAAGAAGAAATGAACCCCCGCCCCTAAAAATGTGCATTGGGATATGAAACCAATAAGTGAGGCAAAAGCCTATCAATATAAAAGACCACAAGCTTTTTTAGTCTTTATGAACCATTATTAATTAAATCTTTGAAGAATAACTTATAGCTGGTACCTCTTTCGTAGTGGACAAGTCCCTGTAGAGAAAAAGACAATGTTGGCCTTAATACATTTGCCTAGTGCCACTACTTTTGTCATCATTTTGCTTTTAATTATTATTTTGTCGTATAGTCTAAAAGCCCTTCATAAGTAGTCATAAGACATGATTAAAATCTGGACTGATAGATGTACACTGCTTTAATTTTTATTGATAATATTTTATAAATGAAGTTTTGATAAATCTTCAATTTTGTGCAAAGGTTTCGGACAAATTTTTGGGTATAAAACAAAAAAAATATATATATATATATATTCTAGTTTTAAGAAGGGCTTCCAACAAATTAAATCTAGATCATCCAAATATATTTATTATCATTGAAATTTATGTATTTAATTACTTTAAGTTTTGTGTCAGTTATGTAACTAAAATTATATTTTTCTAAAATAATCAAGAAGATTATTGTCTGGAACAAATCCACAGCAAGTAATTGATAAAAGAAAGGAATCAAAACACAGAATAAGATGGAGTACATGACGTAATTCATACATATATAGAATTAAAAATGTACACATCCAACGTTGCAATGTAAGGGCAAGAATTTGAGTATAATTGATTTTGCTTTCAATTAAAATTAATGAAACCTGGAACAACGAAGAGGGAGAGGAACAAGATGGACAACAAATAGCTCAAGCCCACCTAGATGAACAAGATGGATATGGAACTGTCAAGAGATTAATCACTCTTAGAAACTCATAGGAGCACCAGCATCTATTTTGGGTACAAATAATATATTTTTATTGATGTTTGAAACAAATACATGGATTTGAGGTTTCAAATAAACCAATAATTGCTTTTCCTTTCCAGCAATTTTAAAAAGACAAAATACTATTACAACCTCTCAATAATTGCATAATGACATTGGAAAGAATATATAGGTAATTTGCAATAAGTATCTTCAGAAAATAAAAAGTAAATATAAAATTTAAAATTTAAATTGAAAATCTCCAAATCTAAAAGACGCTAAAAATTTTGAAGAGGATGAGTCTCCTCCTGGTTGTGATATAAAGGCTTGCTTGGGGCGGCAATCAAGCCTCCTTATGGAGTTGAAAAAGAGAATTGCAATTCTTCCCTTTGCTAATGGTGCTGGTCATTCCACATAGTGAAGGGAATCTCTATTCTTATTACTTTTATCTTTTAATTTTAAATTATTTAGAAATACTTTTAGTTTTTAGTTTTACATTTAAAATTTATTATTTTATACTATAACATTTAAAAGGAAGGGATACTTTTACCATTCTTGTAGTCAAATGGTTCAATAAATAGTCTCAATTGTGTAATAGGATATTACAAGTGGGTTGTTAGTGTGTAATAAACAATAGTGACATGTCAATTACACCATCAACGAAGGATCTCCGTGTATTTTGGCTTTAAAAATAATAACAATAATAATAATGTTGTATTTTACAAAAATATTTTCAAATTTTATGTTTAAATATTGTGCTAAGATGATATGTAATTATCACTTTAATTATAAGATGATATATTAATGATGTAGTAGTTACAGATAAAAGTAATATTAGGTTTCTTAAATATTTTATCTAAATTCATGTTTAAATAATGTGATATATGAGTTATCAAAATCTTATAAATCTTAAGTTGATGTAATATTAATAAGATTTTGATAACTCATATATCACATCATTTGAGCATAAATTTTGAAAAAATATTTAAGAAGTCTAATATTACTTTATAGATAAATTTGCTAAATTATTTGAATAATAAATGGGGATAAAATTTTAGAGAATGTAGCATAATAAAAAATATATATGTGTTTTTCATGCTCGAGGTTATTGTAAATATGAAATTAATTTCTTAATGATTATAAGTCTCTTCAGTCTTGTTATATCTAACTTTTTAACCAGACCCGCCATGGCCCCTATCAAGTTTGCAGGGATCCAAAATCTACTTCTTCAACTTGAAATTTTCCTATTTAAAAAAAAAGAAAAAAAAAATGAAGTTTTCCATTGTTGATCACGTAAGTCACTGATTTTATCAATATATCATGTTGATATAGTTTTGCAATTGTGTATATATATATACACGTATATATTCTCTACAACTTTACATGCACATAATTTTTACGATTTGCCTGACGTCTAGTGCTTTCTTAAACAATGATTGTAACCCCTTTTATGATGCAATAAGTAACTATTCCATAAATTAAATAAAATAAAATAAAAAAAACAACAAACAAAAAACTATGATAGACGTCAATGAATGGATGAAAGCGGAGATGGTAGAGAAAAGTGGTGGAAACCGGTTGTCTCCTGGGAACAAAAAAAGGGAACCATGGAGAAGCTTCCGTAAAGAGCTAGAAGACCAAATCTCCATGGAAGACTTACATAGAGTCTCTATCCCTCCCACTGTTGGAGATAAATCGCTAAAGGGTAAAACTAATTAGAGACGATTATACCTTTATTTTTTAATTTTTAAATTTAAAAATATATATTTAATATTAAAACAATAAAATTATAAGCAATTTTATTTGGTTGACTTGGACCTTTAAAATTAAAGGGCATTGTTATCGTTTCATTAACTTTGACCATTTGACAGTGGGCGATTAATAGCAGGAGGTATTTGTGTCACATTTTTTAAGTTCAAGGTAACTTGTGATTATGGTCAAACTTCGGACTTTGTGCAATTTTCCCTAATTTTGATTAATATATTAGTGAATGATAATATATTTTTATTGATGTTTTGGAAACATGGATTTGACGTTTGAACAGGAATTGCTTTTCCTTTCTAGCAATTGAAAAAAGGCAAGATACTATTAAACTCTCTCAATAATGCCATAAGGACATTGGAATATGACTACTGCCTTGCTGTCCCTGAATATCATCCGAACTTAGTGAAACATCTCAAGTCAAAGAATATATAAGTAATTTGTAATAAATATCTTTATAAAATAAAAAGTAAATATAAAATTAAAAATTTAAATAGAAAATCTTCTCTAAATCTAAAATACTCTAATTGTGTGTTTACTTTATAGATTGAGAAATAAAAATGAGAAATGAGATTGATTGATAGTGTTTACTTGCTTAAAATTCATTCCGTAATGGGAATGAAAGCGTGAGTTTCACATCAATTTGGAACTGTGGAATAGGAATCCTATTCCCCTCAACCCATTTAAGAATCTCATTCTCATTTATTTTAGCAAAATAAAAAGTCTTTTATATCATTCTTTAAAAGATAAAGAAAAACTTATTTTATTTGATGTTAAAAAAAAAAACAAAACCTTGATATTGTAATAATAAATTACACACCATTTATTTTTCATCACCAATTTCTTAATTATCATAGTAGAGTATTAAAATAATATGCATTTTTTTTTTATTATTATAATATGTAGTTTTTTATTTGATATTACAAAAAACTATATATTATAATAAAAAATTGCAAACCAAGTTAGTGAACTATTAAAATAATATGCAGTTTTTATTCTTATAATATATAGTTTTTTATTTAATATTAGAAAAAAAACCGCATATTATAATAAAAAGTGTACGATAATTTTTATTAAGAGCATTTTTGTAATTTATAATTAATCAATTTCGATTCCAAAGTAAAGCAAACAGTTCAATGAGAATATTACTGATTTCGATTCTGATTTCTGTAGTTGAAGTAAATAACTTATTCTGATTTCGATATTTCATTCCGATTTCAAGTCATTCTGATTCCTTCAAGTGAAGTAAACGCACCATAAAAATTTTGAAGAGAGTGAGTCTTCTAGTGGATACGATGGAAAGGCTTGCTTGCAATGAGAATCAAGCTTCCTGATGGAGTTGAAAAGGAGGATTGCAATCCTTCACTTGGCCGATGGTGCTAATCATTCCACACACTGAAGAGAACTTCTATTCTTATTACTTTTATCTTTTAGTCTTAAATTTGTAATACATTATTTTATACTATAATATTTAAAAGGAAGGGACACTTTTATTATTCGTGTGGTCAATTGGGTCAATAAATAGTGTCAATAGTGTAATATGGTGTTACAAGCGGGTTGTTAGTGTGCAATAAACAATAGTGACATTTTTTTTTTTTTTGGAAATAAAACTTTTGTTATTAAAAAATTGAACCATTGGAAACAACATCCAAGTGGAGGCGAGCAGAAGGAGGCACACTCCACACCATAGGATTTCTATGAACACAAGAAATTTTGCTAGCAAATTGGCAGCTTCATTGGCTTGCTTTTTAACAAAACAAACCAAAACCTGTTGACATTGATTAAATAAAGACCAACACTCTTCCAGAATAGAGCCAAATTTTATGAGAGATCCATTCGTCGAGCATGAAAGGTATCCACCACAACCTTTGCATCCATCTCAACAACTACAACAATAGTGACATCCACCACAACAATAGTGACATCTTAATCACACCATCAATAAAGGATCTCCATGTATTTTGGCTTTAAAAATAAAACAATGCTACACCTTTTGAAAAAAAAAAAATTAATTTTATGTCTAAATATTGTGGTCAGATGATTTATGATCACCACCTTAATTATAGACCGATATATTTATGATGTAATAATTACATATATACTTAACAAATCATTTGAATAAAATTTTGGATAATATGATATGAATAATAAAAATGATTTTGTATTTTTCATGCTTGAGGTTGGTGTGAATATGAAATTAAGTTCTTATTGACTACAAGTCTTTTAGTCCTGTCACGTCTAATTTTTAACTAGACCCCGCCTTAGCCCCTGTCAAGTTTGTAGAGATCCAAAGTCTACTTCTTTAACTTAAAGTTTTCCATTGTTGATCATGCAAGTGACTGATTTTATCAATATATCATGTTGATATAGTTTTGCTAATGTAATACATATATACATATATATATATGTTCCCTACAACTTTATGTGCACATAATTTTAACGATTCCTCTGGCACCTAGCACTTTCTCGAACATTGGTTGTGACCTATTCCATAATTTATTTTTTCAAAGAAAAAAAAAAAAGAGCAAAGTATGATGGACATCGATGAAAGGATCAAACAGGAGATGGCGGAGAAAAGAGTGATGGAGATCGATTATCTCCTAGGAACAAAAGGATCAAAGAAGAGATGGCAAAGAAAAGAGTGGTGGAGATCAGTTGTCTTCTGGGAACAAAAAAAGGGAACTATGGAGAAACTCTCGTGGAGAGGTAGAAGACCAAATCTCCATTAGAGATCTGGTTTGACAGTTCTTCCATGGAGATTATTGTTTGTTAGATCTCCCAAACATATTTCTTTTTAATTTAAAGAAAAATATAAGTATTAATTATTAAAATTAATCTTAAATTTAACGTACAATGTGGTGGTTTATGATTGGATATAAGTTATTTCTTATTCATTCAAATTTTTTATACAAGAAAAATACCATTTTACCCTTCAAATACGAACTGCTATGTTGAGTCATTATTAGTCAATCCTAATCAAGGGTGGTAGAATCTAATTATTGATAAACCAGCATTAACGTAGTTTTGCAATATATAATGGACTTTTGTGTAATTAATCCAATTATAATTATAACCCCACTGGAAGGCTGAACTTACTATAGGGTGCATAAACATTTTAGAGGGGTGTGTAAACATCGTCAGTGATAGAAATTTAAAACAACGGCCCAATACTGTCGCCAAATGGAACAGAACATGGATTGTTGCATTGAATCACCCTGTTCGGCCCGGGTAAACACCTAGTGGATTTGATTGGGCCTAGGCCTAACATAACTGTTGAGGAAACACGAGCCTTACGTTGATTGCCACCAAGTTGATGACCGATGAAAACAACAAAACATCATTTTTTCTCCACACCACCTCGAGAAGATGAGCAGCAATTCTGATATCTTCTCTGCTTGCACCACGCCAACATGCAGATGCCAGAGAGAGACCATCTCTCTTGAAGACTATCTAACAACTCGTACCTACTCTAAACACGTTGGGGGTGCCAGCAGGTGCTAGGGCGAACCCCAAATTTTACTTCTTTTATAAATATACCTAAATAATTATATGTATAATCCTCAAATTTTTGTATAATATATTTTGTTCCCTTTTTCAATATAATATATTCATTCATTAAATCCTAAACATTCATAAATGCGTTTTTCTAGTCCCGCCCTTGACTATAACTAGAGAACATAGAAAGATATGTATACATATGTATGCACGGGATTGGACAACATATAACTTTGACCATATGACACTTGCCTGTGGGTGACTAATGACGGGAGGTATATTTGTGTCACATTTTGTAAAGTTCAAGGTAATTTGTTACAATTATGATTTTCTCATATTGATGTAATTTCTTTTAATCTCGGAGACATTTGTGTAATTTTCTATATTTTTAATTAATATATTAGTGAATGATAATGCTATACTTCCAAAAAATTAACTAAAAATTTTGTTCATATGATGTGTCAGATTGATTTTTAACTATTAAATTAATTTTAAAATAATATATTGATGATATAATAAGTACATATAAGTTTATAACATCATTTAAACAATAAATTAAGATAAATTTTTGGGTAACAAAGCATTACTCAATGATAATATGTTTTTATTGATGTTAGAAAGAAATAGATGGATTTGACGTTTCAACTAAACCAAGAATCAACTTTAAAAAAAAAAATCTAAATCAATAATTGTTTTTCCTTTCTAGCAATTAAAAAAGGGCAAAATACTATTATACCCTCTCAGTAATGCCATAATGACATTGGAATATTACTAATGCCTTGCTATCCCTGAATATCCTATGAACTTGGTCAAACATTTTAAGTCAAAGAATATATAGCTAATTTGTAACAAATATCTTTATAAAATAAAAAGTAAATATAAAATATAAATTGAAAATCTCCTCCTAATCTAAAAGACTCTGAAAATTTTGAAGAGGATGAGTCTTCTCATGGTTATGATGGAAAGGCTTGCTTGTGGTGGCAATCAAGCCTCCTTATGGAGTTGAAGGAGCAGGATTGCAATCCTTGGGTTAACGGTTACTAGCATGGTATCAAAATTTAATTTGTTCAAGTTAGTTCATGTGATTATATTTGAATTTAATTGAGTGTTTGATTAGTTCGTGTAGCATGTGAGAGATGTGTGAAAGAGTTTATTTCAACTTAAGCTTTTGAATTGGTTGATTTGACGCATAAGGGGTGTAAAATTAATTGGTTTGACACGTGAGGGTGTGTGTTAGATTGATTGATATAACAAATAAGGGGTGTGAAGTTAGTTGGTCCGTCAAGGGGTATGTTAAAGAGCTTATATCAACTCATGCTTTTGGATTAATTGGCTTAGCACGTGAAGGATTATATGAGAGAGTTTAAATTAGTTTAAATTTTTGGATCAATAGCAACTAACAGATTCCTATTGTATAAGTTGTTCTTGTGTAAGTATTTAATTACACCGATACCAAAAAGCACGAAGTAGATGATACGTGCAGAGGGTCATATAGTACTGGTCTTATTTTATTGCTTCCCTTTGATTGAGTTTTTGACCTCTATTGAATAAAGCCAAGGATGGTGTCATGCATTTCGGTACTGGACATTTTATCATTATGTTTGTTGTGCTTGTCATACACGTTGTAACAACAGGTTGTTGGATTCCTATTTTCCAGTATTGTTCCTATTTTCTAGTTTCCAGTATGTAGGTCTATTTAAGAGACCGATTAGGACTTATATGCTTTCTTATGGATGAATAAGAAAATTCTTTACTCTTTTATCTTCTGCTATCTATCTTCTTTATCAATCCTCTAGAACAAAAATTCTCCTATCATTTGATATCAGAGTCAGGTTGCTCAATCATGGGTACTAGAAACCAATCAAATGTCGAATTTCATAATGAAGTCCATGATATTCTTCGTCATCATGAAACCAGTTTAAATCAACTTCATGTGACTTTACAAACCATATTGACCGAATTACAATCCATTAGAGTTTCCCAAACTTCTCAAACCCTTACACAAGACATCAACCCCTTTGCAGCAGCCGCATCCTCACATAAGGTAGAACAACCTGCCTATTCTAATAACACCAACCTACCTAACCGCAATCACCATTTGAAATTGCTCTTTCCTAATTTCAATGGTGAGGACCCCATCGAATGGGTGTACAAAGCAGAACAATTTTTTAAGTTTAAAAATGCTGCTCCTGAGCAGAAGGTTCAACTGGCATCTTTTCATTTGGAGGGCATAGCCTTACAATGGCATAGGTGGCTCGTGAAATTTCGTGGATCTCTCACTTGGGAAGAGTTTACGAAGGCAGTTCATCTTCGGTTTGGCCCTACAGACTATGAGGATCCTTCAGAAGCCTTAACTCGACTCAAACAGACCTCAACAGCAGCTACATACCAGGAAGTTTTCAAGAAACTTTCTCATCGAGTTGATAATCTTCCCGAACAATTTCTGGTAGGATGCTTTATTGCTGGATTACGGGACGACATTAGGTTAGATGTTAAGATTAAACAACCCAAAACTTTGTCTGATAAAATCGGCGTGGCGCGGTTAATCGAGGAACGAAACACTTTGCAGAAAAAGACCAACAGCAGCAACAACTCCTTCTGAACACCAAATACAACTCCCTCACAGCAACCTGAAATCAACACCACAGTAGGGCTCCTTGGTCCTCCTCCATCACAGAAAAATTCATCCACAACCAACCCTTCTATTCGTCGCATATCTAAACAAGAAGCCAAAGACCATCGAGAGAGAGGTCTTTGTTACTATTGTGACGAGCGATACATGCCTGGTCATAGGTGTCAGCGACTCCAAATCTTCATGATAGAAGATTGTCCACCACATCCAGAGCAGGATGAAGACTCATTTTATCCTTGCGAACAAGGATAATTTGAGGGATGGAATAATACGTGCAGAGGGCCATGCAATACTGGTATTATTTTATTGCTTCCCTTTGACTGAGTTTTTGACCTCTATTGAATAAAGCCAAGGATGGTGGCATGCATTTCGAAACTGGGCATTTTATCATTCTGTTTGTTGTGCTTGTCATGCACGTTGTAACAACAGGTTGTTGGGTTCCTATTTTCCAGTATTGTTCCTATTTTTCCTATTTTCTAGTTTCCAGTATGTAGGTCTATTTAAGAGACCGATTAGAACTTGTATGCTTTCTTATGGATGAATAAGAAAATTCTTTACTCTTTTATCTTCTGCTATCTATCCTCTTTATCAATCCTCTAGAACAAAAATTATCCTATCAGTAGATACTTCAGGTATATTTTCATGGTCATCCATATATCGATCATTTTCAATTGGACTAAATTTTTTGCAGTGGCGTTGATCAAAACCTCCCAGCTAACAGCCGTTATACAGAAAATATCTTTGTGATTTTCATAATCATATGTGGTGTCGTAATGTTCACCTATTTTTTGGGAAATGTGTAGGTTCGACTATATTAATTTTATTTCTCACCTCCTAAATTAATTTTGATAATATATATAAAATATGCAACAAAAGCATCAGAGAAGAAGCGAGAAACGATACGGAAACAGCAAGAGATGGAAATAAAGAAGTGAGTTCCTTTTGGGAAGTTTTCTGAGAACCTGCAAAATTGTATTCTAGAAAACCACAAACACAAACGGATAAAAACTGTTCTTATAAAAAATTTGATCAAGAATGTCTCCCAGGATATCCACAACAACATAGAACGAGAACTTTGCTTGGAACTGCTAAAAGGATGTGAGTTCTTCTGTTCCCGTAGAATTTGCCCTCCTGTCTATCTTATTATATACGAAGATCAAGTCTTTTAGTTTAGTCTTCACTTCTTAGTTATTGATTTACAAATTTAACAAAGAAATTCATAAACTTTCATCTTTAACTAGGAATTTTATCACAAAGGAGTAATATGTATATTTTACGGGTAGCTTTCAGTGTTAATAAAATAATATCAAAGAATTAAAATGAATTTTTATAATATCATCATTGTTCAAGTGCAGCCTTTTCTCCTAAATTATCGTCTTTGTTTATAAACACTGATAATGTTATAAAAAACTCATTTTAACTTTTTTATAAGAGTTCAAAAACTACATAATTGTTGTCAGTGTTATCCCACATTGTTTTCTCTTATGTCTAAAGTCTTGACAAAACTAAGTTTCTTTTTTCATTTTATCCGAACAGTACTTATAGACTTTTTCCTTACTGCTTATGACCAAGAAGTTGGTATGATCATCGCCATTGTCATTACATGATTTCATACAATGGACAGTTATTGTGCCATCACATTGAAGGGAGTATCGACTCTTATTTTTACTTTTTCTACGAATATAAAATAGTTAATACGATGTGTTTTTTTTTTCACTACGTTACAAAGTTACAACATTTCAATCCACCTACATAATTTCTTGAGATCCGACCGTTTCTCATTCTTGTTCTTGAATATTTACTAAGGTTGGGAATGGAAGGTGGGGTGAAGCATCATTGTTTTATCTATGTGACCGTGTGAAGCCAGTTGTTTACAATCAAATTTTGTTCTTAACATCCAAGACTTGAGAAATCTTTGCATTAAACAAGCTATGGTCATACAATCATGCTTTCGTAAAAGAAGGGCCAGGCTTTATAGAAGGTATATATGCACAAACGTCGACCTAGCAGCAAAGACGATCGCAAGAGTTGCCTCTCCAGATATTGCAGTTGATCAAGGAAGCTCTTCTAGGCAAGAGATTGTTGTTGAAGGAAACTCTCCTGTGTCGGATATAGTTGTTGAAGAACGTCATCAATAGATTGGTAAGATTTTGTGGTTCTGCAATATATATATATGTTAATGTTGGTTCAGTAACAGGACTAAGCTTAATCTAGAACTATACACTTATGGTTTTTGCTTTATCTGAAAAATACAATGCCCAACAAAGATGTTGTAGTCTTGTGCGTGCAGTAAAATTTATTGTAGAAATATTTGCTGTTAAGACGATTAATTTCTTTTTTTTTTATAGACAACATATCGATGTATATAATAATCAATTTGATATGAAAAAAGAATTTGCATCCTAACTATAATGTTTATATACCATGAGATTAAAGTAGATAAAAAAAAAGTTCAAATCAAGAGATAATCTAAATCCATAAAAACAAAACTTTACTATATGTTTTTTTAGTTTATTACAAAACATGAGGATTATAATGATCCAATCCTACAAATTAATGTTAAAAAATCAATAACAATTTGTATTCTACTTTATTTTTTTTCTATTAAAGCACACGCAGTTGATATATAAGTTCTTTTTCTAATAGCATTAAAGAACTAGTGAGTTGTTTGACTAGCGCCAAAGAATCGCAATGAGTTTCAGCAACATAATTTGATTGCTAACAAATTTTAATGACAAAATTATCCTTATTTTACAAGGACAACCGTGAAAGTCTGAAATTTCTCATTTTTGCAAACTAAATAGTTCGCGCCCAGAGCAACTATTTCAAACAGAGCAGCTATTTCATCAAGTGAAAATGAAAGCAATGTCAACTATTTAGAACAAGGAAAAATGAAATAGTTGAGAAATGGTAGGTGGGCTGCTCTGTTTGATGCTCTGTTTTTATGCGTAAAACAGAGAAAAAAGCCGCAGCAAAGGAAAAGAAACAAGCAGTAACAAAGGGAAAAGAACAGTTCGCGATCGTGAACTGAATAGTTCGGGATAACAGTCACGAACCCACAGTTCACAATCGTTATTAGTTCACGACCGTTATCGCGAACTGAACGGGGAAGTAAAGTTGTTCTCTGTCTGCAAACTGAACAAGGAAACAAACATATCAAGGGTGCAAATGTTTGTCACTTGCCACCTGAACAAAGAAGCAAACAGATTTGATAAAAACCAACAAAAAAGCAAACAGATTTGAACAAAGAAACAAATGCTAGTAAACAAATGGATCTAATTGATGAATAAGGTTACCAAATTAGTAAGGTAACCTTAGATTATATATATATATATATATATATATATGCTCTTTAACTAATTTTAAGAAACCTTTAATCAAATTGATACATGATTTAAAAATAATAGATGAGTTTCGCTAATTAGGAAGAAAATGCTTAATTCTTCTTTTTCATCTAATATTTTTAACATATTATTTGAACATCTGTCTGTCTGTCAAGTTCTTGTCACATCTATAATACCATTGATACTAATTAATTTATAATTATATAAAAAAATAAAAAAAAATAATAGTGATCATACATTTTAAAAAAAAAATCCGAATAAAATACTAACTTAAAAAAAAAAAATCTCTCTTAACAAAAATAACTATAAATATGATTTAAAAAAATATATATAATTTCCGACGAAAGGGAAATCCGAATAAAACACTAACTTACAATACGATTTCAAAAAAAATTAAAAAAAAAAAAAAAAACCTATAAAAACTCCAAACTTTGAATCGAAATTGTCTCTTACATTTCCAAACACAGGAAAAAAACAAAATCCATTTGTTTCAACAAAAAGAAAAAGAAAATCCATTAACACAACACAAAAGCTCGATTCTTTTATAGGTATCAATCAATCTCTTCTGACCGCTACAACTTTTTAAATTTCGTCTTGAAACTCACTGCTGATGGTATTATTCTTTAAAGTTTCAATCTTTCTAGTCTTTGCTTGGTTTCGTGAATCGTCAAGTTAGGATTTGTTGTTTTGTGGAATCCTTTGTGTGTTCGATTACTATGTTTAACTTTTTCTTGTTGATTTTCTTGCAGTTACTCAGCAACCAAACAGAGTGAAGCACGTGGAACTCACGTGAGGAGGACAACATTACGTAATTTCAATTCTTTCTGTTTTTGTAAAGCTTCAATCTTTTGATACTTGGAATTTGACAATCTAAACTTTGATAGCTTTCTTTATTCGAAATGAAAATGCTCGAACTGTCTTTATTCGAAATGGGCTATATCTGTTGAGTACTTAAGTTTTGATCTTTCAGCTCTCTTTGGAAGATATAAGTCGATCTCAGGAAGATATTGAAATTTCTTGATCTCGCATCACTACCCAATTAGCCGTTTTCTAATGCTTTAAAATTGAAACAAGCAAAACTACAATTCTATTTTGTGCATTCTTTTCGAAATATAGGAAATATTTGGTGTATTTATCTTTTTCTCCCTTTTCTTGCGTTGCCTCGATTGGGAGATAAAGCTTTCTAATTGCCTCTATTTGCTTCTTACTTTAGCATTAAAGAAAGTGGCATTGAAGAAAATATTTGGGTTGCAAAGGATTGATGTAGCATGGATGATCATGAAGGCAAGCCACAGCCTAGTGGCTTTCATCTGAACGGTCTGTTGCCCGATCAATCAGCCTCAGTGACTCGAGTACTTGATACAGAGAGATGGTCACGAGCTGAAAAGAGAGTTGCACAGCTTATTGACGTCATACAGCCAAACCAAGCCTCCGAGAATCGAAGAAATGCAATTGAAAGTTACATGAGGCGCCTAATCACGGAGTGCTTTCCTTGTCAGGTATTAAAGTTTTATTTTGTTTATTGGATGCATCAGTGCTTTTGTTGACTGGAACTTGTTTTTTAGGATGCTGGTAGGCAAAAGTCCTACTTGCTGTGATATTACCAATAATCCGATTATTTCTAACATTCAGGAAATTCAAAGTTGTAGTTTGTTTAAAGTTATTTCATGATTGTAAAATATGTCACTTTTAGAGTAAGGTTATTATCTGTAAGAAAGTTTTTCAATTTGATCTAAATTATGTGGGTGATCTCACAGTCCTAGCACTCTGCATGCAACTTTGTCAAAATATTGGTTTCATGATGGAATATGTATCTAATTATCCAGGCATTTAGTTAGCTTTGTGGTATGTACTTCAAAAGTTTCTCCATCCAGGTCTAGTTTAGTTAGCATGTGGGATCACTAAATTTAGTTGTCTACTGAAAAATTGAATCTCATGAATCACCATCAAAAATGGTTTTTAACCTTTACTTGAGATGCTAACAAATGATGACTTGGTTCTGCATTGTAGAATTTATAGTATCTCTGGTGAATGATGTTGCTCAACTGTTAGTTATTCAATATTATAGGCTCACATGTAGTCTGATATTGGTTATCAGAAGGCAATCTCCGCTTGAATTTTTTTTTTTTTTTTGTTCTGTTTAGCTTCTACACTTTGGTTTCTTAAGGGCTGGTGAGGCTGAAAGGATTCAGATTGAACTTTCTCTATTTTTATCTGGAGTTGTTGGGAGAACCGTCGATACTAAGTTAAATGAAACTTTTGGGTTGTTGAAGGCTACAGCCATCAAGAGTTTCAGGAGTGAGATTAAACTCGATTCCTCATGGTACTTGAAAACTCTGAAACCTAGTATTTACAGTGACATGGTATAGAAAAAGTGATGACCTTTAATACCTTCTCGATAGTTGATAGACTCCATTTCATGCGGAATATCAGACCCTTCTACTATAATTATACCATGGACTTCCCATAGTAAATATTTGTCATTTATCTGTACCGTTTGTTGGTCCAGTTGATATTGCTTTGCATATCATGATGTCAGCTCCTTCCTCGCCTATCGTCTATGGCCTTATTAGGAATGAAGAACATCTTTTTCATGCCACAGGTGGTCGCCTATGGGTCAGTGCCCCTCAAGACATATCTACCAGATGGAGACATCGATTTGGTAGCATTTAGTAAAAGTAAAGATTTGATAGAAACTTGGTCCATAATAGTCAAAGAAGTTTTAGATAAGGATATGAAAAGAGAGGATGCTGAGTTCCGTGTGAAAGAGGTTCAGATCATTTATGCAAAGGTGCTTTCCTTATCATACCACTGATGTATCTCCATTTCTTCTTTTCCTGGATGTGGTTCTATCCATTGGGATTCAGTAGGTTTTTATTTAATAATGTATGTGTTTACAAGTGGAAATCGAATTCAGGACTTCATCTGATTTTCTATGTGATTTGTAGTATATATTCTTGCATGTTATTTTGTGATGGGTTTTAAGTCATCCATTACTTGAAAACAGAATCCTGATTGTGCAAGAGATATGTTCCACTGTTCTAACATGACAACTGTCTAGGTCAAGATTTTACAACCCTTTAACATTTTGTTTATTGAGCTATTGTTCTCCATTGTGGTCTCAATTTGGAAGAAGGGAGGAGGCTTGATGAGGATGCTTCATCGGAATTGCTTGAGAAAAGCGTACAAGACAATGTTTGTGTCTTTGATGTATGATGTCAAGCATTTAATCCCTACTACTCACTCATCTAAGACTACTTATGATCTGAGCGTGATGTAACTGGGTTTTGGGGTTATTTTAAAACACTTTCTTCATCTCATATTAATGTATTTAATTACATTCTTTATAACTTTCGTTTACACCATACATATAATTAGTATTTGTTCTTTTTGAGAAAGCTTTTAACTGTTATAAAGTGTCAGTTACCCTTTAATTTTTTTTGAAAAAATTAATGCGAACATGTAACTAATATGTTTATTTATAGATTTTGATGCTATACTGATTCTTTTTTATTATGGTTGATTTACATGTTAACTTCATTATTGTTCTTCTGTTTGTATCCTACCTATTCACAGATCAAATTAGTGAAGTGCATTGCAGAGAATATTGTAGTGGATATCTCTTTCAACCAGCTCGGTGATTTATGTGCTCTTTGCTACCTTGAGGAGGTGAGCTAATATAACTCTGAAGATGAAGGATTTGAAATTACAATGAAAACAATAACAATGATGATAACAATAATAAATAAATGTTAATAATTATCATTCTGTGCACTACTATTCTTTTAACTTTTGCAACTAGTATTTTTTGTGTATCACTGGTTTATTCAGTCTCTCTCTCTCTCTCTCGCTATTCACCCACGAACCATTTTTTGTGTATCACATATGCAGCTACTTTATCGCTTTGTAGAGTTTGCAGTAAATTTGACTGGAATAACTTTTGCATTTGGGGCACCCAGTGCCCAAAAGTTCAATCAATGACATCGCTGGTATGTGTAGATCGATAGGATTCTGTTTATGGAAGCTCCTAGTTTAACAACCACACAGAATATTTCATCATAATTGTATCTGATTATTTTATTTATATACCACAGCAGGTCCTCCAAGACGTGATGGTGGAGAGCTGTGCCTCAGCAAGTCGGTTTTTGCATGTATCGCTGCACACAGTGTTTTGCCTTCTGGGCAAGAACCTAATTCATTCCCTTGGCTGGAAAGTTTCAATATTATTGATCCGTTGCTTACAAACAACAATCAGGGAATATGTGTCAAAAAAGGTATTTAATTTCTACACTTGAGCTAAAATAGTTCTCCACTAGTATTCCAAAGTTTACAAAATTTTTTGATCTCATTTCCTCATTTGTCTTAACATCCATTATTTGCGTCAACAGGTTGACATGTTTGTTTATACAAATGAATTGCCATTTGTCATAAAAAATTATCAAAAGTAAAAATCATTTGTAATTATGACATTGTTTGTTTAAAATCAAAAGCTAAGACCGTGTGGTGATTGCTGTTGTTAAATTGGATTATCCGAATGTATTATTCACTCATTTAATATGTTTATGCAGCACTCAAATTAAACAAAAGATTTGCCATACTAAGTCGTTTTCTAAGGCCGTAATAGAATTACAATGATATTTTCCCACACATTTGTACTTGCTTAGAGGTTCACTGCGACAGATTAAAACCAAGTGAAAGGAAGGAAAGCCTTAAATATAATTTGCTTTGTTGATGTATTTGTTAAGTTAAAAAACTATTCAAGAACAAAAACTGAAATAATAGAAACCAAATATTCTAGAGAAAATCCCAATAAATAGTGAAAAAAGAGGTATGAGTTTTAAAATTAGCATAAAAGAATTTAAGGGAGTCTTTTAAACACTATCTATATTAGTGAACTATAGTTCACAAACAAATGAAGGTCACGAAAATGTGTGAACTATTTTATTTATTCGCGGACTATAATTTGCTAATACTGATGGTATTAACACTTCATTTCAGTTCTTTGGTACTATTTTCAAAACTCTTGTTTTTTAAATGTTACAACAAAAAATCCGTATATTTGTTATATAAATGTTAATGTTTGAAAGATATGCATATTTTCATAGATCTAAATAGTTATGAAATATGTTAATTACGAGACTCTAGGTCTACATTTCAAAATATAGGACTAAAGACTTTATTATTGTTATTACAACCCCAAATTTAGCCCATCCCATCCTCAAGAATAGTGTTAAACACAAACTTAAGATTTTGTAGGCTCCATCTGAAACAATATAACAGCTGATCCGAAAAACTCTTTTTGCATATTTATAATTCTAGACTCAAAAGAATCCTCGTAGTTTTCTGTATCTCCCAATGTTTTGGTAGAGCAATCATCACTCAGAAATTTGTTGTCTCCATAACTGATGTAATAGCTTATAGAATGATATTGCTCAACCTCACACTGCATCCAGTATGGCTTCTACAAGATTTGTTCCAGGAATCTATCTTTTTCTTTATGGCAAATGAGTACCACATGTCTCTGAATAACTGAAAAAGCTAAATCACAAAGATAGGTACTATGAGACATAATTGTATGTTTTTGATGAGATAAATTAAGTTTATCCGAGATTGAAAATTAAATTATGGTGTGACATACACCGTTATTAAGCTTAATTTACTAAATTTGTTTATCTAACTAAGCATAATGATTCTTAAGAAGTTAAGTATGTCAAAAGTAATGTTTCAAAAATCGTTACTCGCTAATCGATTGGTAAGATAGTGGTTAACGATTTATCGGCTACTTGATGATTAATCGATAAGTATTGTTCACTAAAGGTGCAAGCAGTAATTTTGTTGAGTTTTCGAAATTTAAAGGGAGGTTAATGTTATTATGGTCATAATTAAGCTATTATTATAATTTTATCAAACTTCAAAAGAGTTTGGGTAATTTGCCATTATAACTACGAACCCATGTCTCACACTTTCAACGTCGACAGAATCCTTATGAAGAGGTTAACAGCAGTTCGACTCGGTACTTCTTGTTTCTCGTTTCCCCATCTCTCAAACCAATCAATTTTATGGTTTTTGGGTTGTGTTTGTTGGGGGTGATGGTTGCATGTTCATTGGTATAGTGATGGGTGCTCTTTATTTTTTTTTTCCTGAAAAACGGGTGGTAGTGGATGTTTTCTGATTGATTTTGTGTCGAGTTAACTGAGTTGGACCGATATTCGGCCAACTTGGCCAATCACTCACCTTCGACAACTAGGACCCCTGATTTAGGGATTATCGGATTCGCATGGTGCGAGTAATCGATTACCAAGTGAAGATTTAGCCAATTTGACTGATTTTTGAAACATTGGTTAAAAGTGATATGTACACTACATTAGAAATTAATTTAACAAGTTTTAATATATAACAATAATTTATTGAATGTGTTAAGAATAATTTATATAATATAAATAATTTTACTTCTTTAATGTTATCGCATTATGTTTCTTAAATAAATTCATTAAATTATATATTAAAAACAGTTAAAGGAGCCAACTTATCAAAGGAATGCACATACAATTTTTCTTTATTAAATCTACAATTTTACATGGTGGCATCATGTAATGTTAGGCTGGTTCAAACTTCTGTCTTTGTTGTGTCTTGTGTAGTTTTGGGCCTTTGAAGCCTCTTGGGCTTTATATAGGGCTAAAAATTAATTTTATCAAATTTTTCCTAATGATTTCATGATCGATAGTAGACCTCAATTTTCCTAACCACCTCCTTTGGGCCTTTTTAAAAGTGAGCAAAGCTATCTAAATGGTTTCAAAATGGAAAAACAACAATTGTCTATTTGCTATAATTTTTCAAATTCTATAGAATATTTGTTTGCTTAAACATAAATAAATATGGTACCGACTTATTTTTTGGAAGCGAATTTCCGTGATATCCTTTGTTATATACTCTCCACTACCAAGATTTGTTATTTACCATGAAATGAAGGATGTTCATTTAGAAGACAATTCTAATTCGGGCAATCATAAGTTCCATTGTGCAATATGATCAACACATAGGGCACATAAGTTCCTTTCACTTTTAATTAATTAAGTACCAGTACAACAAACCGGGCATATGATGACATGCAAAAAATTCTATCAAAAGTTTATGATAATATTAAGAAGAACCTCATGTCAACTAATGTTATTAAAAATATTGCACCTTTTATGGTATTCATGGAATGTGATATTGTTCAATCAAAAAGTGATATAACATATCTTATTATAGCACTTTAATAAAGCTATCTTATCATCTTTTTAATGGCATTTCTGATATGTGATAATTATTAATTCAATTTGATATAATTGATCCTATTATAGCATTTTTAAAATGTTATTTTATAATTAATTCTCATAGCATATTTAGCACGTGATATTTATTTCTTTAGAACGTTATTGTATATTCTATTTAGATTTTTAAACAAGCTACTTTATTATCAATTTTTCAATATGTCATACTTTTTTTTATTTGAAATGCAATAAGATATAATACTATAGCATTTCAAAGTGCACTATATCCTACCAAAGTCAAGCCATTTACTATGTTTCCAAGGCTCAAAACGCCACCGTTTGATGATGACGAAGAAGAAGAGGAGTGAGAGAGAGTGTGAATTGTCATCCTAGAAATCATTATTATTAAAATAAAAATGAAACTAGCTCATGTTCATAAGATAAGACACAACAGAATACAATAAGCATCAAAATTAGAGGAAATCAAAATTAAAAACCTGAGGTTGATAAAACCAGCGATTCTTGCCAATTTTGAACCTCTCCTCGAACCTCTTCTTGGTCTCCTTAGCGGTGGTCACCTTCTTGTTCTTGCTTTGCAAAGCATCAACGGTCACCACGTCCTTCAAGTCGACATCGAGTGCGTAGCGAGTAGACGTGAGGTGCTTGTAATTGACCAGCTTGATGAACGACTTCACGCGTGACCTTAGCCCTAGGTGTCAATTGGCAAAAGGGATCGCTATGAATCATACGAGACATGACACTTGCACACAAATTTGAACAACAAACCCTAGATAATTAGAATCTACATACAACAAACAATCAACAATTTCGTTATCAGAAACCGAAAAGAAATATCAATATAAGTGGTGCCAGAAAATGAAGAATTAATGAGTGGAAGAGATGCAAAAGAACAAAGAGCAGGTCGGCGCGACCTGGGGCTCTAAAAATCAATTCTTTCCATTTTCATCAATTCAATTCTTCATTTTTGTCATGAAACAGAAATGGAGCGAATTTTTAGAACCGGAAATTGGAGAGCGAAAAATTTTTAGAACTGGAGGGAATTGTATTTTATTATTATTTATTATTTATTTAATTATAATTTTATAACATATTACTAATTTTGAATTCCATAACTTATCTATTGTGCTACTGCTATTATAACCATGAATGCTTAATTAATTTAAAATTTTTTAATGATTATTACTAGCAGATCTTATATGTTATGTATTTAAAAATAAAAGGTTATTAATAATGATATGTTATTAACTGATTGACTAACATAACATTTAATTATGAAAAGCTATAATAGATAACTTTTTCATTGCATTAAAAAAAAAAATGCTATCATTTGATGTTATAAAATCTAAGATTTGTTGTAGTGTACTTAAAATTACTATCCAAACCAATTGTATCCCATTTTAATTAAATTATTTAAAAGTGACTTAATGTACAATTTATTAAGGCAAACCAATTAGGTTTAATTGGTGTAACCTTATCAATAATTACATATTGGTGGTTTTATTTTAATTATATAGAAATTGTAAAGATCAATAGCATTAAATTGTACCAATCAATTGCTTAGATTGAGTAAAGGATCGAAAAGAAAACTTGATTGTTTAATTGAAGTATAAATTCTTTTGACTGCACAAGTGACAAAAGTTCAATATTATTTGTAGTTTTATTGACAGAAATGATGTATACTGACTGCACATATATATGTTAAAACATATAGTAGAATGTATCAAGTATTAACTTTAAGTGTCATCCTCGACATGCATGACACTTCACAAATGAAACTTGAAGCCTCTCCTACTACTGTCATGCCACCTATTTTAAACATTTTAAATGAGCAACAATATATATTTTTTTTCTTTGAGGGTTGATTCGTCAAACTTTGTAAACATGATTCAATTTACGAAAAGTCTTATTGCTTTTATTTTTCTTCTTTTCAACATATGCTTAAAATCAATATGTATTATGAAACAAGATAGTCTGGATAGCACGTAACAATTCTTACAAAATATTTGAAGGCAGTAGATAATTTGAATACATTGTTTCAAATATATGCTCCTAATAACTCCTGTAAGTGGTTCCATAGCATTATGGTTATCTTTTTCCTTGATGAAACAATAAGCATCTACATGACTTGATATAATAAATGGTTCTTAAACAATTATGTTAAATCCCACTTGCAAGTTACGACTGAGACTCTACTGGTGTATGGGGCTGAGATTCTACTGGAGGTGCTTGCTCTTGGGTAGATGCACTAGCTGCACAATGCTTAATGAATAAATTTTGCAGGTCATAGGACATTATAGCAAATGCATCAACTTTTGTAAGTGTTTGAATAGTTCTGGTAGAGTTTGGGAGGTTGGACGAATAGGGGTTAGCTCGAAACCAATCAACAAGTTCTTCTCCACAGAACATTCCATCTTCAAGGTGATCAATTGATATTCTCCAATGAGCAGTGCTTTCAGAGCTAGTAGTGTCTGTAGAGACATTAGTGCTTACAGTGCCAATATTGGCATTTGTGAAAGAGTAAGTCTGAAGCTTGCCATACACAAAAAAGAGCATTTCTTCAATTGGGCTGTCATTTCGAATAATCTGAGCATATTGAGTATAGGAAACTGGCTTGGTGTTGTGCAAAATCGCAAGTGAACGAGTCGAACAAGTAATAAAGTGATGAGAGAAGTATCGTCCCACGAGAATTGTTGTTAATTAATGTCCAAAATTAAAATAACTCAACTTTTATTTGGTAGATGAAATTTGAGTAAATGAGTTGATAACTATGACTAAATTTAATTGCAATTGAAAATAAATGAAAATTAATTCAATGAATAAAAACTCTAAGATTATGATTTCACCATAACTAATCTATTCCTCCCCTTTGTTCTTTTTAACCAAAATTAACTATCCAGTTGTTAGTCGAGATTCCCTGAATTATTCGCATAGCCTCTCCCGAGGTCTAAGGAAAATATCCTATAAAGATTAACTGCTATGTTCCCATGCAAGTCAAAACATTAAATGATTCATTAGTATTTATGGATCTCTTTTATAGACTACACAAACCATGCAGGTATATTCCTATCCTACATGCAATTTATGACATTAAATACAATGAACTAGACACATAAATCAGCTTCCGCTATCATTATGATTAACAATTCAACTAAATAGTGGCCAATTATTTAGAAGCATTAAGAACAGTATTAAATGCATCAACTAAGATAGAAAATCATTAATTGAATTGAACAAAGGGTTGGAACATCAAAGTTAGGCTACATCATAATCTTAGAAAACAAATCTACTCCATAATAGAATTTACAAAAACTAGAAAATTAAACATAACAAGAGATAGGAAAACTTAGTGGATTGAAGTTTCACCGTAGAATTTCTTTCTCTGCTTTGCTCCTCCTCTCCAAGCTCTCTCTCTCTTTCTCTAAACTACTTATTGTTTTGGTTTGTGATGGAATGCTTAGAATGGTGATTCAAAGGCCTATTTATAGGCCAAATTCACCTCTAATTACATCATCGATTGCATCATTGTTTCCTGATTTTCCACCATTTTGCATCATCGCTTGCATCATCTTTCACCTACCCCATTCAAAGTCAACTTTCAAATTGCATCATTGCTTACATCATCGTTCACCTACCCTATTCAAGTCAACTGCTATTACATCATTGCTTACATCATAATTTTGATTACATCATTTCTTACATCAGCATGACATAATATTCATTTCTAGAATACCCTATCTTTAAACCGCGATAATTTCTTTATGCGATCTCCGACTCGAGTAATTCTGGAGGCGATGAACTTGCTGCGAATAATATTCATTTTGTAGCGATGATCTTGTCTTGAACAATATTACTTGGTGGGGTCCACATGCGCATTTTTAACTAATTTTATTCTGAAAATAAAAATAAAAGAAATATGAAATAATTTACTTAATAATAATAAAAATATTAAGAACTAAGCAAGAATTCAAATTTAAAAAGATAAAATAACTCTATAAATATAAAGTTATCACTTGGCACAATCACACAGCTCATCCAACATTTCATTACTCCAACTTCTAAACTCTTCTACCTTTTATAGGTATTGAAAAACAAATATGATCAGAATACATTTGATTTCAAATCAATTATTGTAGATAGATTTAAAATTTAAAATGCAAAAGACTAAATCGAGAAGATAAGAGAAAATATATGTATATTACAATCATAGGAAAGAATGCATATTTTCTGATAGTTCTCTTCAAAACATAAAGTTTTATTATAATATTTGTTTCGTTTTGTTCAGATGAACCTCGATGGAATGAGAAAAATTTTATGAAAAATAGAAAAGAAAAATACACCAAGCTAAGTGGGACCTAAAAAAACCTAACCCTTCAAACAAAACCAAAACAAAAGCAGAAAAGAAAAGAAAAGTAAGGTCTGCAAATGCATATATATATATATATATATAGAGAGAGAGAGAGCGAGAGAGAGGGAGAGAGAGGGAGGGAGGGAGGAGAGAGAGAGAGAGAGAGAGAGAGGGGAGAGAGAGGGAGGGAGGGAGGAGAGAGAGAGAGAGAGAGAGAGAGGGAGGGAGGGAGGGAGGGAGGGAGGGAGGGAGGGAGGGAGAGAGAGAGAGAGAGAGAGAGAGAGAGAGAGAGAGAGAGAGAGAGAGAGAGAGAGAGAGAGAGAGAGAGAGAGAGAGAGAGAGAGAGAGAGAGAGAGAGAGAGAGAGAGAGAGAGAGAGAGAGAGAGTTTTTTTTTTTTTTTTTTAATGGTAATAAATCTACTTGAAATGGTAGCTTTCGGACATAAGGTTTTCTAAGCTATGTGAAAGGAAACTAATAATATTATCATTGGCTTGTAAGATAATTAAAGAATTTCCCCAATTATTAAATATTAAATGTAAAATTTCACATGAAATTGTACGATATGAGTTGCTAAATATGTTTGTCAATGTCATCTACAGCTCCATTGTTAACTTCGCAAACTGATAATTAATAGTAAGTAATAGAAGCAAAAGAACTTACTTTCTTGACTATTTCTAAGCAGAGCTTGTGCCTTATGTTCTTTTTAATATCGTCAGGAACATTGTTAAACAAATTTTCGAAGTGAACGTCTTTGGTTTCTTCCCATTCGTCTGGCTGGTATCTCTTGATCTGCTTTTGGAGGTTCTTTGGTAGCTTCGCAAACGACTTGCTCCTCTCAATCTCATTTTTCTTCTGCCTTATCTTCTCTGATTTTTGAGTTCTTAATTGTAGATATATCTGTTTCATAGGAATCACGAAAACTACGATCACTATTTATTAATTTTAGATGGCTTATTGGCAAATTTTGGTGTACAGTTGCACCAAGTGGTGCACCAAACCACTGAAGATTTGACAATTGGAAAATTGATTTTTTGAAAAGTAGTTAATAAAAATAGTGGAAGTAAATGAGAGACAAAAGCAGCCAATAAAATAAGTCGAAAAACCTAATGTTTCGACTTTCAAATATTCAGTGGCCAAACTCCCAAAATATTTTCAGGCAAAAAATTGTATAATAATGTATAACAACCTGCATGTTTCCAATGAAAAATACAAACAACAGCACGCCATAAATGGTAAAGGAAATCACAAAGATATTCTCCCATGCATCTGTACTAACTTGGAGGTTTTGACCAAAACCACTGTAGGAAAAAAAAAAAAAAAGAGCTTATTAAGTGCATGCAATTTTAGAATAAATTAATATTATAGATTGTTGATTATTTTTTATGTGGTATAGATAGAAATTTTAAGGAAAGACAAGACTTAGGTAAAAAATGTTTGAAACGGAGAGTAACAAAGATTTTACTAATCCAAAGTAAAATGCTAGACACTTTCAAGATGTTAATTGGTTGTGCTAAAACATATATGTTTGGTGTGTCATCCTCTTATTGCTACTACATTTTACCATACATCTTCTCCTGATCTTTAAACCTTAGTGCCTCTTGTGCAAAGATAAAGTGATCAGTCATACCTAACTTAACTTTGAGAAAACAACCTATTGCATAACACAAACAATTGAGACAATATAAGATAAAGTGATCAGTCATACCTAACTTAACTTTGAGAAAACAACCTATTGTATGACACAAACAATTGAGACAATATAGAATAAGAAAATCAAAATTGATCAAGAATTACAATTTTGTAATATATAATGATTAGCAATGCAAATTAGTTTAGAATGTGAGTACAAGAAGGGTAAGCTCCTCATGTTATGTCAATAAGTTTGTGAGTTTGAATTATGTCTCATCTAAAAACCTATTAATCTTATAATAATTTATATAAAGAATAAAATTACAAACCTGAGGTTTTGAAGACCCCAACGTAAACAATATAAAATCCTCTTGTGAAGATTATTAGACATCTCAACGATACCAGACTCAAGTGCATCATAGTATATTCCAAAATCATAAATGGTTTTATTCCGAGTCTTTGTTGGGCACATTTCATTTAAAATTCTGTGGTCCGTACCATTACCAACATAATCACACCAAAAACTATGCGGACCACAGTTTGAAGAAGCATAGTTTTTGCAGGCTTTTGTCCAGCAATCAACTTCTTTTGATATGGCAAAAATGTACCATAAGCCTCCAAATACCTAAAACACAACAAATCACTTGTTGGTACAACTAATTAGTAATCTTACACATATATATGACGATATAAAATATATATATTTTTTAAAAAAAAACTACCCATTTGTAAATATATGTCTAAATGCTCGTGCCTATAAATTATTTTCTCTTAGCTTTAAGTCACTAAATGTTTTTTCTTATCAAACATTTAAGATATTAACTCAATTGAAAAGCCATATAGTTTAAATTTAACTCACTCACAACATAATGTTGATATCATTACAAGAACACTGAGAAGACTGTAATCAATGTCAATAACAATGCATCAAAAAAGAGTATTCCTGTCTAGACAAATTTAATTTAGATGTATAATCAAATTAAACATTGATACATAGAATGGTAAGATGTAGAATAGAATGTGCATGTAATAATTTATGAATCATGTAAATAATCAAAACATAGATGGTAATTTAAATTTACATGACCGCCAAGAAGGTAAAGAAGAAGATTGAAAGCAGCTTTTGCCCATGTAGCTTTAGTAAGTGTTGCTGACATCCTTGTAGCCCTTATAAACGTTATGTACATTAAAGAAATCGTACCAAAGTATTCTACAAGGAAAACACTCGCCGAATAGAAATTCAAGCCTTCTGGATTTGGCCATACAACACTCATCACCAGCTGAGACTATAACATATAGCTAGTTTATTAGAGTCTATTCTGTTAGTGATATCAAAACATGCATGAACAAACAAATGATTAAGCTCTTTCTTTATATAATACTAAAATTAATGTGAGTTTTCAAACCAATATTTAATAAAAAAAAAAAAAAGAAGAGGTTTTACCATTTTAACGTGAACTATAGTCTTTGACTCTTTGCTTACAAACTATATTCACGAACATTGGTAGTACAAAAAAAGATCTAAAAGTGAATGAATTTTCGCAGGCTAAAAGCAACTTTTTTTGGTTTTCCAAACAACAGATGATGAAGTTTGTTGAATATATGTATATATATATATATATATATATGTATGTATGTATGTACGTTGAATAACCCTTCATTATGGTTACTCAATCATAGGCCAGGTGCAATGACACTTTTGCCCTGGCACTCACCCAAAAATTAATTAAACAATTATTCAATTAAAAATGAAAAATAAAAAATAAAATAAAACCAAAAAAGATTAAGTTTTGAGTTGGGTGGTTGGGAGAAGAAGATAAAGAATTTTGTTCATGTATCAATAATTGTAGATCCAAACAATTAACTTGATATGAAAGAGCTCAACAATATTATTTAAGATTGAGGTTGATGAGATTTTTTATATATTAACATACTCCCTCACATATAATATGGACAAATAATGAACATTAGATATATGTTACACATTTTTTACTGTTTAATAGGTGCAATATTAGGCAAGAATTCCAAATAAAGGGAGGAGAGGGGATTCAAGCTTGAGAACTCTAGGATTTGATACCATATAAGTAATTGCTAGACCTAAAAAATTAATTGATAGAAAATGAATCTAACAATAATACTTAAGATTGAGTCTGATGAGATTTTTGATACATTAATATGGTGTTTGGGTGATAAAGATAAAGAATTTTGTTGGGTGTTTGGGTGACGAATTATGCAAGATGTTTGTGAGTGATGAAGACAAGTAATGTATAGATGTTAATGATGAAATTGAAAATTTAATTGGTGATTGGGTGACGAATTTTGATGGGTGTTTAAATGATGACGAGGAATAATGTTTTTGGGTGTCTGGGTTATGAAGATGAAGAACTTGTTTGGGTGTTTGGTTGATGATGATGAAGAATTATTCTAGTGTTTAGGTGATGAACATAAAAAATTTTGATAGGTGTTTGAGTGATGAAGATGAAGAATTTTGTTAGATGCTTGGGTGATGAAGATAGATAATTTTATTTATTTTAGTTTCTTATGTTTGGGTGATAAAGACAAGGAATTTTTTTTTGTTTTAACATTTGGGTTGTGAAAATGAAAAAGTTTGTTTGTTTGGGTGGGATGATGGAAATGAAATTTTTCCTTTTCTTTTGAGATAAGTTATGGGTGTGATTTTTTTTTTAATTATTTTTAATTAAAATTTACCTGTTTTGTCCTAACGTGGCAAGATATAATTGGACAAACTAATTTTATTTTTAAATTTAACTAATAACAATTAACAAAAAATTGTTTAAAAAAAAAATTGACCTTCTACAATTATTATCTAATGATGGTTAATTATTGACCACTATTAAAGAAAATGTTTATCTACATTACCATGAAATTTTTCTAGATTTGAGTGAACTACATAAATACTCAAGATAACTTATGATATATATATATAGAGAGAGAGATTTGATGCCAAATCTCAATTTGTACCAGTGCAAAATGCAGTTTACACGGGTATAAATTGAGATAAGTTCAATTTATCTATATGACAATTGAGATATGCATGAAAAGACATGCGAAAATACTGTACCTAATCAATGATATATGATCAACCTTACCGGTAATATGGGCGGAAGATATGCCGCTAGATATGCCCATAAGTCAATAAGGAGGAGGAGGAACCAAATTATCTTCTCAAACCTTTTTTTATGTAAACCCATTTTCATGATGAAGACCAAGGAACACAAACTAACCACATTAATGACCGTGCCCACCAGATTGAGAATTTTAGCCGAAGGCAATGTAAATTCGTCCACTGTAACACACTTATTGTCGTCATCTATGACACATAAATAGAGGAATAAAGGATCCATTATGATTTTATTGGCACACCATATAATAGGAACTATATAGGCCACCTGAAGCAAGCCTTTACCCACTTCAGTATCATAAAAAGATGTCGATGGTTGCCTTCTTTGTATTTGTCCTGAGATGTCCAAGTTTGTTCCATTGCTGTTTCTAGTAGAAAGTTGCCTTGCTAATGCTATACCTTCCTCTATGTTGGAGTCCCGAGACCTGATAAAAATTTTAATACATCAGTTCCCGATGGTTCTATGCATGTTCATCCACTACAGAATTTGAAACACAGACACTAATGTTGGCACTAAAGTTAAAATTCAAACTTCACAATTATTCAGCAATATTGATCATCTAGATCGTCTAACCAAGAAATAAAGTTCTCGAATTAAATTAGTGAAATTGCAAGACATTATTCGCATAGCAATACACTCCAAGTGAAGTAAATACTACTTGCATCACAATGGGAAGTTGTAAAAGCAACAAATTTAAAAATAAAACCATGCAGACTAATCAAGCGTCTACAAATATTATACTATATATGTAATCACATATGTGAAATTTTTATTGTTAACGTAGAAAATCCTTTTACCCTATAGCTTAAATATGTTAGAGATTTTCACCTATAAAACAAGACAATAGGACAAATTTTCCATTGAAAACTTAAAAACTAATAAAAGTGTACACATATTAATGAATGCCAAAACTCAATAGCTTAGTTATTTTGAGTTACAAAATTATTCATCGATATAATTTAATTAATGAATTTTTAATATTAATTGGAGAGAGGAGAGATGACGCAATAATAAAGAAAGAGGAAGGAGAACACATTTATGTAGAGTATAAAATTAATTTATATACAAATGTGTGAGTAGATCTAAACCATTAAAATTTTCATCATCTAATAGTCAACAAATTGTAACTCAAAATAACTAGTCTATAGAGTTTTGGCATTCATTAATATGAGTACTCTTTTATTATTTTAATGCAATATAATATATGATATATTGATGCAATGGTCATCATCGATTGCTATTTGGCAAGCGGAATTAGATTGGATTGAATATGATATGTTTGATGCAATATAATATAATTAATGTAGTATGAGATTGGATAAAAAAATATTTTAGTGTTATATCTTTTTAGTAGAGTAAGGCTATTTTAAATCTATTCCCAAATAGTAAAATTATTTGAAAATTTTTTAATTAAATTAAATTTTGGTCAAAAAATATTTAAATTATTTTTTAAATAAAACAGAAATATTTAAATTATTTTTTGAAAAATAAATCTGATTATTTAAAAATAATTTTAAATACTATTATTTATTATAATTGTTTTCAAAATTTGTCAGTTCTTAAATATTTTGTAAATCATATAAAAATTAAATTTTAACATAAATTAAATAAATGTAATGTTTTGTATGAATAATTTGAAGAAGGAAAGAAAATGGAATGAATGAAAAAATAATAAAAAATAAATAAATATGCTAAAAGTTATTTCCATGCTTGGTAGGTTAGATTTGTCCTACCAACATGGGCCTAATCGGTTGTGTGGTATTAGAGCCAAGAAACATGAGATTGAGACATTTAAATGAAAAAGTTTGATTATTTTACTATATATGAAAGGTTATTTGTTTTTTCAACTAAATATTTTCGAATCTAAATAAAATATTTTAAGTTGTTTTTTAGTGACCAAACAATTTAAAAGTACCAAATGAAAAAAAAAATAACAAATTATTTTTCATTTAATTCCAAATCATTATATTACATTTAACTTATTTTCTATTAATTTTTTTTGTTTGACACGAGACCCTCTAACACGTCTAACTAAGCTATTGAAGGTAAAAGATTTTCTTTTAAACCAAATGCCCAAATGTTATTTCCTTCTAAGTCTAAGATTGCCTCGGCTATGTAATTTACAAATTGTTGTTCTAGTTTGAATGGAAAAACTACACATTTTATCATGCTATACTCTCTGAATGTAAACATAAACAGTTGTGATATTTACTTCTAATAGGAAGGAAGGAAGGAAATAACATCGAACAAACTTAATGGGTAATTTGTTTTTTTCTAGAAAAAACATTACATAAGCTAACAATAAACTAATATGCGGTGCATAAAGACAGATAAAGTAAATCTTACATAAAATTAAGGGTTATATATGCAATCTTTTTTTTTTTTTTTTTGAAATAAATATATATAATTTTTTTAAGTATATTATTTTTTAAAAAATAATTAATTTTGGGGGTGCCGCATGTGTCCCCGCCCACCCTCTCCACCCAGCCATAATTATTATATAGGTTTATTTATAACATTCCAAAGTAAATGAAATTTTTTTATGCCAAGGACAAAATTACCTGAAACTAGCCATCTTGAATATCAAGGTGGAGAGAGCTTTTAAGAAGATCCAACAGTAAGTCCACCTAACAAAGTGAGTACACAAAATAAATAATGAAACTTTTAAGTAAGCTTTTCTTTTTGTTAAAAAAAAAATAATAATTAAAACAAATAAATCAATAACCTTGGAAATTCATTTACACTCAGATTTCAGTTTCACAATAGAACTCTAGCTTCAATGTCTACACATCTCTACATCATTAGCTCAATCTGTATAAAGATTAATATGAAAGAAACTCTAACAAAAATGTTTTCGGGAAATTGTGCAAGTGTGCATTAATTAATATAACTTATTAGATGATTGAAGAACTCATCCCCTCACTGTATTATATATGAGATTTGTAAGATTAAAACAATCTACACCAACTTATAGTACCACTATACCACATATAACCTCATCCCTAAAATTACACTTTATTAGCTCTTTAATAAAAGAAAATATACTAAAAAGCTCCTAAGATTTTGACCTTCTTTTTAAGGAAAAAGAAACTACCATTCGATTTGAATGTTTTAGAGATTTTTTTTTTCTTTTTTATTAAAAATGCCAGATATTAGAAGTTATTTCTGCAAGTAATCTTTAATTAAAAAAAGAAGTTTTAAAAAATTTTTAGAAGAAAGGAAGGAGGAAATAATAACCGAAAGTACCAATAGCAATAACCCCACCCAGCAAACACAAGGCCAAGAGTACCGCAGCAGCAGCTTATGCAGCTAAACAAGAGGCTGTGCAATTCCAAAGCAGAAACCCACAAGAGAATTTGTGTGTGGAGAGAGAGAGAGAGAGAGGAATAATTAAACCCACCTATATCACTATGGACAGCTACATATTTATACCAGCTTGTGCACCAAGAGAAGCGAAGAAAAGGAAGAAACAACCGTACTTTTTGTTTTCATTTTTATAATACAAATATTTAAGGATTATTTATTTTTTTCACTTAAGATTTAATAATATTAAATTACATCAATTAAATTATTTTTGTTTATTTTTTAAATGATCAAACCACTTAAAATTATCATAAAACAACTGAAAAAATTAAATAAGAATTTTTAACTTTTCACTTAATTACAAATCATTTAATGACATTTAAAAATTTTTATTCAAAATCTATCCTCTTCAAAATAACATAATTTCAAATTCATTCTAATTTTATATTACTCAAATTTTCTTTTTTTTTTTTCCCTTAATATTTACAAAAAAATATATCTAAAAAGTAAAATCAAAATACATCTCTTCTCTAATTATCTTGAAATTAAATTAATATATTTAAATTTACAATTTAAACATTCATTTTTTTAATTGTTTTCTTAAATATATTAATATATTTAAATATATAAATATGGTTAATATTATTATATTTTTTAATTATATTTTAATTATGAATAAAATATTATTAATATGTACATAAAAAATGTTTTAAAATTTATTAAATCATTTATTTTCAGATGTTTGTATTAAATTAATTAAAATTATATAACAACAAATAGTAAAAAGGGTATATATGTCAACTTACTAGTTTTCAGATAATTTTAAATTTGAAAAACAAACAAGTTTACAACATATTTAGATGTAAGAAAAAAAAAAAAAACAAACACGTTATTCAGATTTCATGTGTCAGTCACTATTCAGTCTTTAGTCCTTAGCAACATTGTTCAGTTTTCAGATAAAAAAAAAAAAAAAAAAAACGACTCCTTAATTGTGTCCAAATAGCATCTTCAATTTTTTTTTTTAATGTATACATAACATTATTTATCGGGAGACTCTATTGTCACCCATAGAATATCTCCCCACACCCATTTTTTCATAAGATATTCTATTACAAATATGATCTATATAAAATTAATTTAGGGTAAAAATCATTTGGCCCTTAAGTTTTGGAAAATGATCAAAATTTTAACTATATTTCGAAAAAAGACCAAATCATCCCTGATGTTTCAAAAAGTGTCAAATTAATCCATTCCGTTAGTCAATTGATATTCAAACCTAATGAAAAATGTGAAAAGACTCATTGACCCTTAGAATCTATTAAAACGAACAAAAGACCGTTATACCCCTATCTATATTTAAATATTACAATAATATTTAATCATAAAAATATCCCCTTATGATTTTTTTATGTAATTACAATAATATTATTGGATTTTTCCCAAACATTACTTAAACACTCATAAAATTAAAAAAAATAAATTAAAATTAAAAAATAAAATAAATTAAACACAAAAATTCATCAAATTTTTGAAAATTTAAATAAAAATAAAAATTTAAAATAATAATTCATCAAAAATAAAGTTTTATATCTTTGGGTTATTCCTTTAAAAAAAAAAAAAAAAGAGTTTTATGAGTTATTCCTAAATCAATAAATTCATCACCACATTCATCATCTTTAGCCACCTTAAATCAACACATTCATCATCTTCATCAACCTAGGAATAACCCAGAAAAATCAACAACTTCATGAACAAAACATCAACAAAACAAATTCATGAAGAAGCCAGAAAATCAACACATCTTCATCAAACTGCAGAGAGGTGTTAGAGACCAGCTCATCATAGTTGACATCACAGTTCATCTTAATTTATATATATATATATATATATATATATTTAAAAAAATGGGTTTCAGATCTTCAACAATTTTATTTGTTCCGTCTACATTTTTTGGTTTTTTAGTAATTAAATTGTAATTTACTCTTTTGTTTTTCATTTTACTTTTTTTTATGTTGTCTTTGTTTTTTTTTCTAAGTTTTTTTAATTGATCAGGATTCCAATTTTTTTTTCAAGTTTTTTAATTGTTTAATTTATTTTGTTTTTTATTTTATTTTATTAATTTGATTTATATTTAATTTTTTTTAATTTTTTTCAATTTATCTAATTCGTACATGTGTCACGATCCTAGAACGTGATTAGAAATGACAATTTTACCCTCACCTACCATGTTGTTTATTAGATTTTATTCAAAGTTGACTGATAAGATTGACTAATTTAATATTTTTTCGAATTATTAAAGATGATTTGATAATTCTTCAAAATATAGTTAAAAATTTGATTTTTTTGGACAAAATTTAGCAATCAAAATGATTTTTACCCTCGCTTTGTACCCAACCAAATAATATTTTTACTGAGTCTTCAATCTAGAGGACATGCTAAAATCGTCAATAAAATTGAGTTCAACAATATGGCTTTACTGTCCCTACTAAGCTCCCTTTGTTGAAAGTACAAAAATTGGGAATCACGAAGGCGAGCACAACTTGACCATGATGTGCATTAATCCTAAAAGTCAGTGGCAGTATAGAAGAAAATAATGATGGCACCCAATCCAAGCCCAACCGTCATGAAATTTTATTGTCATTCCCCTAAACTCTGAAAAACTGTGTTTATTTTTAAAGAAGTGTTTTTCTTATCTTTATATAAAATTTAATAAAAGAAAATAAAAGACTGAGACCATGAAAACTAAATGGATGAAAAGTTATGCGAAAAGTCTGAAACCATGTCTTTTGCAATTTTTTCACGAGTGTAAAGCAAGTTGGTGTTGGAAGAGATTTTATGGGTAGCAAATAGACCAATCCTATTTAATTTGATCAAGTTGTAAACAATCTAAGGGAAAGTTGTTATTTTGTGATTTTGGAATTTCTCCCCAAAAACAGTGAGAAAAGAGAAGGCAGTGATTGTCTGTCCTTTTCACTCAAAGGATCTAAATTAGATTTATTAAATTATTTTGTTTATTTCCGTTATGTGGTCACACAAACTAAAAATAATAAAAAGAAAAAACTATAAATTCTTAGGTATCACCACATTTTATGTAATCCCAAACTACTTAATTATACTTAAATATATGTATATATTTTAAAACTAACCTACTAAAAATAATATATTATAACAACTTTTTATAGACTATAATTTAAAAATGGTTCATAATGTTAACATTATTTCAACGTTATTGTTGAACATTTATTCTACTTTTTAAACAACATAAAATCATTTCTACACCAACCTTTATAAATAATTAATAAATTACATATAATTAATTTTGTGGGGAATTATTATTTTTCCCGTGAGGATTGCAAATACATACCCTTGGGTTCATGTATTCCCCATTCTTCCCCCTCATAATTTTATATTCTTCGATAATACTCTCTCATGTTAGTATTAGTCGACTGTGGACTGTTAATATTATAATAGAATGAACAAATTACAAATTAACTCCACCCTGTTCAAACCTTCTCATGGACGGAGTCAATTTTATTAAGAAATTGTTAATTTTAACTCCTGAAAAAAAAACTATAATTCCCTTAATAACATAAAATAAAATAATCTTTTTAAAAAACTTGAAAAAGGAATAAATTAAAATATTTTTTTTCGCACTTCTTCTTCTTCTTCCCCATCCAACTTTCGTGCCTCCCTGTTCATCTGGAAGCTTCACCATCGCAAGCGCATCCCCACTCACTGGCACTGTCCATTGCTGCCTCTAACCACAACCACCAAGCTCCCTCCTCCTCCCCCATCTGGCCTTCGAAACTTCTTTTCCTCTCGAACCCCCCGAATACGAATCTCCTCCTCGTCTTCGTCGTCACCACCGGCTTCTTGTTAGAAACCAAACTACTCTCATCAGCCTTCGAATGCGACTTAAAGAACCTCGTTTCTCTCTAATTGACGAAACCAGCTTCATCTGCCCGATTGTCTTCACCCGCGGTCTGGTAGGAAGAACAAGGAAATCCTCATGATTCAAACCTTTTGGCTGAGTCGGTTGAGTCATATTCCCCGAGTTGGTCTGACTTTTGTTCTTTTCTGTTCTTCTTCACTTTTTAGTTCTGCAGATGGTGATGATGTTTCTGGGTTTGTGTGTGAGTGGTTTTGCGTTGGAGGAGGCTATGATCTGGGTTTTTTTTAAAAAAAAAATTTCTTCCGCAATTCTCTGTGTGTGTTTTTTTGAGTGAAAATGGACCCTCTAGATTGAATTTTGGAACCCAATTGTTGGGTTGATACGTGGGTGTTTTTTGGAACCCAAATTTCTGGATTTGAGAACCTAAAAATTTGGCAGCATTAACGCTGGTTGATTTTGGTGTTGGATGTGCGGTGGGTGTTTGATCTTGCATCTTCATTTCCACCGAGATTCAAATCTTTGTAGGAAGTTCAATTTTTATTTTTTGTTTTTTTTTTTTAAAAAAAATTGTTTTTGTTTTTTTCAAATTATTAAAAAATTATAATGTTTTCAAAGATAAAATTACAATTTAGTCTATTGATTTAAAAATAATTACAGGGAAAATCAACTTGAATATTAATTACAATAAACTCCTCTGTCATTAGGAAATTTCATTAGAATTAACCTCGGACTGACAAAATGATCAAAACACCTTCATCTTTTAATTATTTTTCAAAAAAATTAAAATAATAAAAAATTAAATAAAAAAATTTATCATATCTTTATCATCCACCGTAGAGATTAATTTAAAAATAACAAATAAAAAATTAAATACATTTTTTGAGATTAATTTGAAAAAAAAAAAAACCCTTAAATTTAAAAAATAATTGGAAAACAAAAAAACCTAAAAACAAACCCAAAATCTAGGTTTCTCTCTTTCTATGTCTATCTCTCTTCTTCTCTTCTTCTTCTTCTTCTTATTTTCATCATCCAACACCATCTCTATACCTTTAGCCCTCCCTCCCCCCATCCCTCATTCCTTCATTGATGTTTCTTTTCTTCCCTTCACCGATCTATCTCATCACCTCTTGTCTAAATCTCTTTTCTCATTTTCTCTATCTCCACCGTAAAGGACTACTTGAGCCTTTCTCTCATGTCTCCCTCTTTTTTTCGCTGCTATCTTTCTCTCACTTCTCTTTCTCTGTTTGATTCGATTTGAGTTGGGGTTAGTGTTAAGTGTGGTGATTGATTGGATTTGGATTTTGGTTCACGATGAAAAAGGCTGTATTTGTGGGTTTGTGATTATGTTAGACGGTGTTGTATAAAGGTGTTAATTGTTCAATTGGTAGAGTTTGGTAGCTAATGGGTGTGAAAGAAGGCTAGCTTCAAATGGCCTCTATTTTCCTCTATTTTTAATTATTTTTTGGATGATTTTGGCTTGTTGTTTGGTGGATGTTTAAAGGTAATGTTATGTTGAAGTTTGGGTGTTAAGGTGTTGATTGCAAATGATTGATGATGTTTTGATGATTGCAGCTGATTTTGGGTTTCTAGCGAAAATCCAGATTCTGTGTAGTGGAGTGCACAGAGGTTGTGTAATTACAAGGAAGGCGAAAGAGAAGCATGATCTTAGGTTGGTTGTAACGACAGCGACAGGAAACCAGATCACCAAATGAGGAAATGTGAAAGCATTTTTCAAGTGTTTCTTGAAGTTGTTCTTCAGGCATTTTCAGTTGAAGATGATTTTTTTTTTTTGTTGTGGAGATCCAATTTTTTGCAACTTTTTTAATTAATTATTCTCTGCTGTTTATTTTAAGATGAATGGTAGAAATCTGATTAATTTTTTTATTTAATTTATTTTAAAGTTTTCAAAATTTATTTTAATTGAAAATAAAAAATAAGATTAAAATACGATTTTACCTCTGCCTCAGTTAAGTCGAACGATGAGTCCATAACAATAGTAGACTAAATTGTAATTAACAACAAACTTTAATTGTGCCTATAATTATTTTTAAATCGATAGGTTAAATTATTATTTTTTTTTCAAATTATAAAAAATTAAAATATAATCGAAAGGTAAAAATACCCCTGACTATGTTGAAATTGACTAACCGTTGACTAATCTAAAATAACGGTAGATGGATAATTTATAATAAATCTATAAAATTGACTCCATAGGATAAAATATTTTAATCGTGTAGCTAATTTATACTTTGTTCAACTAGAACTTTGAAATGATCAGTGTTTAAAAACTCGGCCGAGTTGGCCGAGTTCTCGCCGGGAACTCGCCGCTCGGCCGGCTTCCGAGCCGAGAACCCCCAGATCGGGGGCTTCAACTCGGTTACTGTCCACAATCGACCCAACTCGGGCCCAACTCAAGTCGACTCGGGCTGACTCGACCCAACTCGGGCCGACTCGGACCAACTCGAAATCGGTCTACTAGGTTTCCGAACACTCAGTCAGTCTTCAGTTCCGTTGTGTTCTGCTGCCGTGCTTCTTCTGCCGCCGCGCTGCTTCTGCCGCGTTCTGTTATGCATTTCTGCCTGCTACCGTGCTGCTTCTGCCAATCCTACCATCGCCAATCGACTTCTGCTGCACTGTCTTCTCGTCGTCCTCCGTCGCTCCTTCCACCGCAGTCGCCGTCTCCGTGTGTGAAGTGAAGGAGAAGAAGAAGACATGAAGATTGGAAGAAGAAGAAGAAGACATGTAGATCGGATGAAGAAGAAGAAGAAAAAGAAAGAAATCAGATCTGTCTGTGAAATGAACAATATAATAATTTAGTTATCCGAAAATATCCCTCAATTTTTTGGTTTTTGGACAACATTACCCTTCTTTATTTCTCATTATTTCAAAAAAACCATCACACTTAATAATATAATTATTTTTATTATTTTCAATTAGCCCCTTCCTTTACTATGTTTATAGTTTTTTATACTTTTTATAATTTTTATCAATTTTACCCCTCACCGAGTACTCCCCGAGTACTCGCCGAGTTGCCGAGTACTCGCAACTCGCTGCCTCGCCGATCCAGGTCCGAGTAGCGAGTTTTGGAACACTGGAAATGATTAAGGGTAAAAAAGCAATCTTGCATCCTTAATATAATTAAAAAATTAAAAATGAAAAATAAGAATAAAAAAAATTCACTAGACATACTACCCGGGTCCCTCGCTAGTCAATAGACAGACTATACCCTCACTTCAACTCTCACTCGCTACCCTTGTCTCTCCGTCCTGTGTACTGTGTACTGTCTTTCTGCTCCAGTGGAGAACAGCACTAGATCTCCTCCGCCTTTGCTTATATCTCCTTAGGTGGTTTTTAAGAGTTTCCTCCACCTGTGTTTATATCTCCTTGGTTGGTTGTTAAGAGTTTGGTGTTAGGGTGTGGGTTAGGAATTGGGGTTGACCGGAGGTTAAGGCATAAGGAATTATTTATTTTTTATTATCTGATGATTGAAAAATATTACTAAATATTAAAGACTAAATAGTGATCGAAATCGAAATCTAAATAACATGTTTTATTCTTAAGTTAAATTACTATTGTAACAAATGTTAAAATTATAAAGTAATATATATTTTAGTCATTGCAATATTTCATTAATTACATTTAAAAAGAATTTATATAATATAAAATTAGGATAAATTTGAAAATATGTTATTTTATAAATGATAGGTTTAGACTAATATATTTTTTTTAAAAAAAAAAATCATGAAGTAATTTGACATTAAGTTAAAAGTTAGAAATAATATATATATTTTTAGTGATTTTTAGATGATTTTAAGTTGTTTGACCATTTAAAAAATAATAATAAAAATCATTTAATATATGTAATTCAGACCAATTAAATGAAAAGTGATAAAAACAAACGACTTTTAAATAACCTTAAATATTACTGAAAATTGAATAATAACTAAAATTTGAAACCTAAAAAATATATTTATTTGTTTTCTTCTAATGTCTGAATATACATATTAATCGTTTGTTTTTTTAAGAGAAAAATATTTGAAAACAAATATTGCTATGTTTATATTGTTATAACTAATAATTGTTATGTGCTTTTATTTAAAAGTATATATATAGCAAAAAAAACAAATTATCTAATAAATCCTAACCAAATATATATATATATATATTTATAATTTTACATAAATATAGTTGTTATTAGTAATAAGAAATATATATTATTTAAAGGAAAATTTATAGTTTTTACCTAAATAAAAAGAAAATTTTTGTTTCTATCCAGATTTTTAATAAAATTTATTTTTGACCTCTCAAATAAATTATTTTCATTATATACCCAAGATTACAAAAATACTCTTAAGTTTCTATTAGTCAAATGCTTAACATTGAAATTATGAAACTAACTTTCTTCTTCCTCACAATATCCTCCATATTTTCTCTTCTTTGTTCTTCTTCATTAATGGTTTCTGAGATTTGATTCATCACTGATTGTCCATATTTCCTCTTATTTTTCTTTCTCACAATAACCATTAAAGGTTTTTAAACATTCAAGTTTCATTCATTGAAGGATTACAAAATTGAATGTTTTGTTTATATTTGTGTGATGAAAGACTATAAGAATACATTGGTTGTGATGGTTTTGATGTTCGCTATCTGCGAGGAAAACTGCAAAATCTGCAACGAAATCAATTTTTCATGACTAATAATCGGTTTTTCAGTGACTGAAAAATTGAGTGAAGAGACGTATTGATTTTACAGTGATTGAGAAATCGATATTGGGTTTTCAAAGACTGAAAAATCGATAATGATTTTTCAGTCACTAAAAAACCGATAACGGACCTGTGAAAAACCGATACTGAAAAGTCGATAACGGACCTGTGAAAAACCGATACTGAAAAGTCGATAACGAACCCCTAACGGTTTTTCACTCGCCCCTGAAAAACTGAAATTAGCAATTTTTTCAATGATTGCTATATTTGTGTTTTGAATGTTGTAAATTAAATTTTAGTGTTATATATGTTTAGATATGATTGTATTTTATTTTATTTTATTTTACTTTATTATATTTGAGTGAAGAGTGTTATGAGTGCACAATCAATGCGTTTTAGTGGAGAAAAAAAACTGATTTCAATAGTCAAAGTCCCACTGTCCCGAAGATGCTGCTTGTGTCATAAGACTGAACACAACCAACATCGATGTCTCATACAATTTCCTACTTCAAATCCAGAGGTGGATAATGATGAAAACAATGAATAGACATTGACATTGAACTTCTATTTCATGTATATTTTAACTTATTTTGTTAAATTGATATATTATAATCAGATTTGTTATTTAGTTTAGTTTTTAATGAATGAATGAATGATAGGAAATTTATTCGTAATGCATTGTCATTAATATCATGAAATAAATAAAGATCAGTTGACATAAAATTTAATGAATGAAGTATAGTACTTGTTAAAATTGCTTATTTAATCACTAATCAGTTATTGGAAACTTTCAATATGTTAAAATTACAGGTGAAAAGGAATAGAGACATTGGATCTGTTTTTCAACGTAGCTGAAAAATCGGCTCTGGTTTTTCAGTTACCATGAAAAACCGGTCCTCACTTTCCTTCAATATTTTTAGGTACTATACGTTTGGAAAATCGAAATCGGTTTATTGATTTTATTGATTAATGATTAACTGATTTTCAATAAAATCAATAAATCAATCAATAAATCGGTCTATACAATAAAATCAAGTTATCAATCAATAAAATCAATAAATCATTGGTTAGTAATTTATGTCAATAAATCATTGATTAGTAAAATCAGTAAATCATTAATCAATATAATCAATCATTCGATCATTTGATCGTTCATACAATAAAATCAAGTTATCAATCAATAAAATCAATAAATCATTGGTTAGTAATTTATGTCAATAAATCATTGGTTAGTAAAATCGGTAAATCATTAATCAATAAACCAATTTCGATTTTCCAGACGTAGTATAAAACCGATACAAAATTGGTTTTATAGTACCTGAAAATATTGAAGGAAAATAAAGGTCGGTTTTTCATGGTACCTGAAAAATCGATTTTTCAGTGTCAATAGAAAACCGATCTTCACTTCTATGTAATCATCTGATGATCAGGTTTTCACAGCCCCTGAAAAATCGGTATCGAAGTTTTAACTACGTTGAAAAATTGATCCAATGTCTCTATTCCTTTTTACCTATAATTTTAACACATTAAAGGTTTCCAGTAACTGATTAGTGATTAAATAAGAACTTTTAATAAGTAATATACTTTATTCATTAAATTTCATGTCAGTTGATCTTTACTTATTTTATAATATTAATGACAATGTATTACGAATAAATTTCCTATCATTCATTCATTCATTAAAAACTAAACTAAATAACGAATCTGATTATAATATATCAATTTAACAAAATAAGTTAAAATATACATGAAATAAAATTTCAATGTTAATCTCTACTCATTGTTTTCATCATTATCCACCTCTAGATTTGTAGGAAATCGTAGGGGACATCGACGTTGATTTGTGTCCAGTCTTATGACACAAGTAGCATTTTCGGGACGGTGGGACTTTAACTATTGAAACCAATTTTTTTCTCCACTAAAACACATTGATTGTACACTCACAACACTCTCCACTCAAATATAATAAAATAAAATAAAATACAATCATATCTAAGCATATATAACACTAAAATTTAATTTACAGCATTCAAAACACAAATATAGCAATCACTGAAAAAATTGCTGATTTCGATTTTTTAGGGGTGAAAAACCGTTATCGGTTTTTCACAGGTCCGTTATCGATTTTTCAGTCACTGAAAAACCGTTATCGGTTTTTCACAGGTCTGTTATCGATTTTTCAGTGATTGAAAAACCGTTATCGATTTTTCATAGGTCCGTTATCGGTTTTTCAGTGACTGAAAAATCGTTATCGATTTTTCACAGGTCTGTTATCGGTTTTTCAGTGACTGAAAAACAGTTATCAATTTTTTAATCTCTGAAAACCTGATATCGGTTTTTCAGTCACTGTAAAATCGATATGTCTCTTAACTGAAAAACCGATTATCAGTCATGAAAAATCGATTTCGTCGCAGATTTTGTAGTTTTCATCGTAGATAAGGAATACCAAAACTATCACAACCAATACATTCTTATAGTCTTTTAGCACGCAAAAATGAATAAAATAACCCAAAAACTAACCGAAAAAACATATACTAATCATTTGACACGCAAATGTTTCAAGAATCTTGTAATCCTTCAATGGATGAAACTTGAGTGTTTTAAAACCTTTAATGGCTATTGTGAGAAAAAAGAAGAAGAAGAGGAAATATGGACAATCAATGTTAAATCAAATCTCAGAAACCATTAATGGAGAATAATTGAGAAGAGATTATTTTCGTAATTTCAATGTTGGGCATTTGGGTAATAGAAATTTAAGGGTATTTTCGTAATCTTGGGTATACAATGAAATTAATTTGTTCGAAGGGTTAAAAATAAATTTTTTAAAAATACAAGGTAAAAACAAAATTGAGCTTCTTTTAATGGTTGGTTGTTGTAATTTCCACTTATTTTAAACTATAATGGTTTAAGAAAATATTAAGTTCATGTAGCTTATATATTAATTTTAAGTTATATGTGGTTGAAATTGTTATACAAATATAAAGATTCAAGTTACTGGTAACAATATGAAAAGTGATCATTTATAGGATATTAATAAAGATAAAATTGAAAATACATATATTTTAAAATGATAGTTATGGAAGAAAATATTTTAATTATGATTAAGCAATAAAGTGTTAAATGGTAAGTGAAGCTTTTTGTTTTTGTTTTTTTGTTTTTTTTTTCCACTTATAATTTAATGGTGCTGAATTACACATATTAAATTATTTTTGTTTGTTTTTTAAGTAGTCAAACAACTTAAAACTACTCAAAAATAATTAAAAAAAAAGTTAGAGATAGTTTGTTTTTATCATTTTTTACTTAATAGGTTTGAGTTACACCTATGAAGTTTTTTTTTTTTTTTTTTTTAAAAAAAAAAAAGTGGTTAAACCACTTAAAACTAATCAAAAATCATTCAAAGAAAAAAACTACAATTTCTGACTTTTAGAGGTTGTTTGTTCTTTTATCTGAATATTGAATAGTACTGTTGAAAACTGAAAACTGAAAATTGAACAGTAATCAAAATCTAAAATTTGGTAGACATGTTTATTTTTTCTTTTCTTACCTCTGAATGTATATTAATAATATTTTTTTTAAATTAAAATTATCTAATTACTAGTAATTTTATATTTATATATTTTTACTATTAGTTATTATGTAACTTTATTTAATATGATACAAATAATTGCAATAAATTATATAACAAATATTAAAACACTTATATATATATATATAAAAGATTTTTATTCATATCTAAAATAAGATTAATTATTATAGTAGAGTCAATTAAGTTTATATATTCAAATAAAAATAAATAAAATTTTCTTAAATTAAATTACTATTATAACAAAAATTGAAATTGTAACTTATATATATAATATTTTTATTCATAATTAAAATAAGATTAATTATAATAGTAGAGTCAATTAAATTTATATATTCAAATAAAAATAAATAAAATGATTTTAAATTAAATTACTATTACAACAAAAGTTGAAATTGTAAAGTAATATATATTTTCTACTATAATTAAACAAAAATAATCATATACTTAAACAAATTGATTTACAATTTGGTCTCTGAGTTGTTGCATAAACACTTGATCAATAAAAATTATTACCGGAATTTGATCAGAGAAATATAGTAATCCAACTATAAAAAAATTTGATGTTGAGATATTTAGAATTTTTATTTTTCAATATTGTTTGTTAAAATATTAAAAGAAATTTCTATAATGTAAAACTAAGATAAACTTGGAAACATATTATTTTATGAAGGATAAACTTGGAATAATATATTTATAAAATCATCTAGTAATTTTATATTCAGTGAAAAGTCAGAAAATGTTAGAGATTATTTGTTTTTTACACTTAACACTTAATGGTGTTGAATTAGGTTAATGAAGAGATTTTTGTTTGTTTTTTTAAGTGATCAAATCATTTAAAATCACCCAAAAACCATTGAAAAAAAAAAAAAGTAACATTTTCTGACTTTTCACTGAATACAAAATCACTGAATGATTTTATAAATATATTATTTCAAATTTATCATTTCAAAATAATATTTCCAAGTTTGTTCTAATTTTACATTATATAAATTTCTTTTAATGCTTTAACAAATAACATTGAAAACTAAAAATTCTAAACATCTCAATATCAATTTTTTTTATAGCTAAATTACTATATTTCTTCGATTAAATTCCGGTAAGAATTTTTATTGATTTTTTTTATTAATATACTTGTGGAGTAGCCCATGTTGTGTTCATTTGTTAAAACTTCACCGTGTTGTTGATGTTTTTGGTTTATGTATATTGATGGGAATTTGTTTGTGTATATATCACTTTGCAATTGTAATAATTATTCAATTTAAGACCATTTCGTTTATTTTTATTTGAATATATAAATTTAATTGACTCTACTATAATACTTAATCTTATTTTAATTATGAATAAAAATATTATATATAAGTGTTTTAATATTTGTTAAATAATTTATTGTAATTGTTTATATCATATTAAATAAAGTTACATAACAACTCATAGTAAAAAATTATAAATGTCAAATTACTAGTATTCAGACAATTTTAACTTTAAAAAACAAACAAGATTATTATATATTCAGAGGTAAGAAAAAAAAAACAAACATGTCTATTAGATTTCAGATTTTAGTCACTATTTAGTTTTCAATCTTCAGCAGCACTATTAAATCTTCAGACAAAAAAATAAACGATCTCTTAAAATTTTTTTTTTCAGTGATTTTTAGGTAGTTTTAAATAGTTTGGCCACAAAACAAAATAAAAAATAAAAATAAAAATATCTTAATTGGTCTAACTCAGCACCAGTAAGTGTTAAATACAAAACACAAACAACCCCTTAATGTCACATCACTTAATGATTTTTTAAATATATTATTCTACATATATCATTCTTAAAATAATATATTTCCAAATTTATTATAATTTTATATTGTATAGATTTCTTTTAAATATAATTAATGAAATATTGCAATGACTAAGTTATATATTACTTTACAATTTCAACTTTTATTGCAATAATAATTTAGCTTAATAACATTTTGTTAATTTTTATTTAAATATATAAATTTAATCTACTTTACTACAATAATTTATTTTTGTATATATAATTTTCGAAAAAAAAAATTACTATAATAATTAATCATATTCGAATTATGAATAAAAATATTATTAACATGCACATAATAGTGTTTAAGTATTTGTCAGATAATTCATTATAATTGCTTGTGTTATATTAAATACAGTTACATAACAACTAATAATATAAGGATATAGATGTTAAATTATTAGTTTTTAAACAATTTTAACTTTAAAAACAAATAAGATTACTATACATTCAGAGGTAAGAGAAAAAAAAGAAACATATCATTTATATTTAGATTTTAATTATTATTCAGTCTTCAGTCTTCAACAGTATTGTTTAATCTTCAGACGAAAAAGCAAATGACCCTTTAGAATTTTGGACTTTTAACTTAATTATAAATCACTTAATAGTATTTAAAATATTCTATTACAAGTCTATCCTCCCAAAAATAACATATTTTTAATTTTATCCTAATTTTATATTATAAATATTTTTCCCTAATACTTATATGACATAATTATTTTTTAAAAGGCTTTTTATCCTAAAATTTTTTAAAATTCAACTAATGTATTTTAATTTATACTTTAATTTTTTTTTTTTAGTTATCTTTTAAATATAATTCAACTCATAGACAATTTCATTATTTTTATTTAAATACATAAATATAATTAATTCTATTATACTTTTTAATCATATTTTAATTATAAATAAAAATTACAAATAGTTATTTATGTTTTTTGTTTGTATTATATAAAATAAAATTTCATAACAACTAATAGTAAAAAAATGATGTAAATATCAAATTATCAGTTTTCAAATAATTTTAACTTTAAAAAATAAATAATTTTACAGTATATTCAGATGTGAGAAAAAAAAAATTAAATATGTTATTCAAATTTTAAATTTTAGCCAATATTTAATATTCAATAAGGCGTCGTTTGTTTTTTAGTCTAAAGACTGAATAGTATTACTGAAAACTGAAGATTAAATGGTAATTGAAACCTACAATCAGAATAATATGTTTTTTTTTCTTACCACTGAATATGTTATAAATTTGTTTGTTTTTTAAATTTAAAATTGTATGAAAATTAATAAGCTGACATTTATATATATTTTTACTATTTGTTATAATGTAATTTTAATTAATTTAATACAAACTTCTGAAAATAAATAATTTAATAACTTCTAAAAATTTTTTATGTACATATTAATAATATTTTATTTATAATTAAAATATGATTAAAAAATATAGTAGTATTAACCATATTTATATATTTAAATATATTTAAGAAAACCACTAGAAAATGAATATTTAAATTATAAATTAAAATATATTATTTTAATTCTAAGATAATTTGGGATGAAATGTATTTAGATTTTATTTTTTGAATATATTTTTTGTAAGTATCAAGAAAAAAAAATTGAGTAATATAAAATTAGAATAAATTTGAAATTATTTTATTTTGGGAGGATAGATTTGAAATAAAAATTTTTAAATATCATTAAATTATTTGTAATTAAGTGAAAGTTAAAAAAATCTTACTTAATTTTTTCAACCGTTTTTTGGTAGTTTTAAGGGATCTAACAACTTAAAAAAAATAAATAAAAAATAATTTAATAGGTACAATTTAATACTATTAAGATTAAAGTAAAAAAAAAAATGATATCTAAAGTTTAATAATGTTTAGTTTTCAGATAAAAAAATAAACGATCCTTAAAAATCTTTTACTTTTTATTTTAAGTAATTTTTTTCTAATAATTTAAGTTATTTAATTATTTAAAAAATAAATAAAAATAATTTAATAAATTTTATTTAGATTTATTAAATGATAAGTTAAAAAAACAAAGAACCGTAAGTGTTAGGTGTGGTCATCGGGTGTTTGAAATTTTGATTGGCGGAGATGATGGAAAAATATGATGGTGAGATGACGAAGGTTTGATGGCTTAGTACTAGAAGCATTGATTATTTGGGTAGCTGAAGAGATGATGATAGACAATTGATGAGAAAAGTGAGATGTGACACACTGAGATGTAAGACTGATAAAGGTGTGGTGTTAATCATACCATGAGTCATGCCATTTTTTTTTTTCTAATTTTGATGTTAATTTTTCTTATATTTTTATTGTTTTATTAAAATTGTCAAGAGTAAAATAGTTTTAATATAGTTTTTAACCTAAAGTTGATAGAAAGGATAAAATATTAGAGAATACTAATAAATCAGAGGTTAAAATTATGCATCTGTAAATATCAAGAGAAAAATAATAATTTCCCTTTGTTTAGATGTAGAGATACGTATTACTTGTTTAAAGTAATGCATTGGTAGTGACTAGTGAGACTATAATATAGGATTAGTGGCATGTGGCTCATAAGTGTCTTTAATCATTAGTGAGTGAAAGCGTACCCTTAATAATTCAAACAAATAATTGTGCCCAGTCCGAACCTCCTTTTCTTTTTTTTTTTTTTTTTTTTTTTTTTTTTTTAATTTTCACATCATTGCATTATAAAGTGTTCTGTAACTTGCAAATACCAACGGTGAAAATAGGACCAAGAACACACCAGACTCTCTCGATCAGACAATATCATTTGGCCATAAAGTCTTATCTCTCTGCTTTTGTAGTTTTGTCTATCAAATTAATCTTTCAATTTAATAAAAAATTGCAATATTCAAAAGTTGGTAGCAGGAGAAGAAAAGAAAAAGGAAATCTATCAAACATTATCATTTGGTCATAAAGTTGTATCTCTGTGCTTTTGTAGTTTTGTGTACCAAATTGATCCCTTATTTTAATGAAAAAAATTATATATTTACCAAAGGTATTGTCATAATTATACAAATTTTAAGAGCTGATAAGAAGAAAAGAATAGAAAAAAGAAAAATTTCTCATCACTATCATAAAAATAGAACTGTGTTTTATTTTGGTTTGGGAATTTATGTAGTTAGCACTCCCTAATGAAAAATAAGGTCTTGATAACGTATTTTAATATAAGTAGTCATTTATCTTTCATTCATTTAAGAATATTCCAAATTTAACTTTTACCAAATGTATATTATAATTATTTTTTAAAAAATATATATTATAATTTATGTAAGTAATTTTCACTCTTATTATATAATTAATTATCTCTCATTCATGAGAACAAGTATATATTATAATTTATTTGAGTAGTTTTTTGAATAAGCATATATTAACATATTATAATTTATTTCGATAATTTTCTTTTTTATTATAAGATTTTTTATCTTTCATTGATGAAAGTTGATATACGATCTAGATAAATAATATTTGATTATGACGGATACTCCTGACCTGATATATATCTCCAGCGTCAACTTTCAAAAATAAATAAATAATAACAAATTATTTTAGTTTATGTTCATTAAGAATTACAATAAACTCGGGAACAAGAGGATGAGAATAATTTTTGTATTGAAACAAAATTGCGGCCGACAGGAAAGGACAAAAAAAAGAAAAAAGAAAAAACTAGTCTGCGTTAGCCTTCCTAAAAATTGTGGTAGATGGTGCCCGACAGGAAAGGACAGAAAATAAACCTAGTTTGTATTCAAGTGCAACAGTTGGAAATAAAAAAAAAAATCATCCAACTGTTAAAAAAAGGGTGAATTCTAAAAACTCCCAACTTTTATATGAAATTAAAAGAACACCCTGACCTTTTGAAAATAAAAGTTTTACACCCTATTGTTACACTTTCCATCTACTTCATCATCTATTATCCTTCTGAAAACTTTTATTTTCAAATGGAAATTCTAACAATAGAGTGTAAAACTTTATTTTAGAAAGGTCGGTGTGTTTTTTATTTTTTTATTTTCTTGCAAAAGTTAGGGCTTTTTAGAATTGACCCAACAAAAAAAAAAAGAAAATGAAGAATGAAACAAAAGCAAACCCAATGAAGAAATGAAAAAAAAAAAACAACTCATTCCACATATCTCTCCAGGAGGTGAGCGTATCAAAAACTTATTCTAATTCCACAGATTTCATTTTCTTTGCCTTCCACAATAAATCAAACACTTTTAGTACAATTTTTCAAAAACCAAAATTCTATTTGAAAATTTAATAAAACAGAAGATTTTTAAGTTGTTTAACAAATGATCTGATTTCTACATTCACGAAACACATAGATACTCAAATTTGATTGTCCAATGGCTATTTATAATATTTCAATCCAACTGAGATGGACTACTTATAGTGCGACTAAATCCGAATGATTACTCCTATAACTGGAAAAGAGTTATTATCATTTTTTTCCTTTAATGATTAATGAATCATCATTGTCCCCTCTGTTGATTCAAAAAACATTATTTTATCCATTCTTTTGACTTGAATTAATATTATTTCAGGTTTTTTTTTTAACCCTTTTAAAATCATTAAGGGAAAAAATAATAATTCATCATCGTTAAGGGGGGAAATGATAATAACTCATCGAAAAATGGCAACTCCTATCAAAAGAATAATTATTACCACACCTTAGGTTTTAATAAAACACAAATGAAACTCGAACTCTTAACCTCTTAAAGTTAAGGTAGATACTCAATCACTCTTACTACAGAGCTCAACCCTAGTACTATATAATCCTAACGCGACATTGTTGATAATCCAATATTATGTAATGCCAATGCTCAATTTCTAGAGTTGTTTTCATTGCATCTTGATTGGTAGGGTCATTTCAATTTCCATTCTTTGGGATTCTTTTTATTTATATTTTATTTATTAAAATATAATATTTTATTATAATAAATAATATTCTATAAATATAAATTTATTTGGAGTAATTTTGTTAAATTTATAAATTTAAAATTTATTAAAAAATAAATTTTGCTTTCTTATCTAATTAATTTTTATATTTCTTAATTATATTTAATATATTTAAAGATTATTTATTATATTTGGGGCAGGATCCATAGGCCCCAATATTACATAATTTTTTACACTATTTACAGACCCTTCGATTATAATGAGTTAGAAATGACTAAGATACACTCATACCATTAATGACAATCACATGTATACACTCCAAATAAATTTGTTGTCTCCCTCATTCCTCTTAAAGGCATTATCTTTTCTCTTTAACAATTAGTAGAAATTAATTAATTTTTATCTTTCTTCTCTCCTAATATTGCCCTTTCTTTATCCTGTTTTGTTTTCTGTAGTGCATTTCCAATTTCTTCCAAACTTTTCATTTCCTCAAACGAGCTAAAATCATGAAAATCTTAAAACACCATTTCAATCTAAAATGAAAGGTTTTTCAATATCAAACTCTCATACCTCATTAACACACTTTAAAAAATATAATTCTTACCACCTATGGATGACTTATTGTCCAATCCGGTAATTTTTCAATACTTATTAATCATTTTTAATTTTTATTCTCTTTTGTTTGATTATTTTTAACTCTTACTTTATTCATTCATGAATCAAGAGTGTAAAACAAGTAATGAATCTTGATTTTTTTCCCAATAATTTTTTCCCTACTTTTCAATTTTATTTCACGTGACTATATTTCTATTACATGAAATAAAACTTTTTTCTCCCTTTCTTTGAAACAGCTCCAGGAAACTTTTGAAAAGGTTGAACGATTGTTAATTAAAGGTTATTGTCATAATGCATTATTAGGGGAGAAGAAAGTTAGCACATTTATTTTAAGTGTAATCCTCCCATATATATATATATATATATTCAATGTCTCCAAACTTTAAAATGTTAGAATGAACCAATCAAATTCTTCCATTGCATTCTCTCTCCTAAAACATATACCCTTTTCTATTTAATTTAAATGTAATGGATGAATTTGATTAGTTCGTCCTAATTTTTTAAAGTTAGGAGACACTGACCATAAAAGTTATAAAAATATATATATATATATATATCTTTTAGGGTCATTGAACCCTAAGTTTTAAATGGTTAGGACCACCAATCAAAATAATCTATTATTGCATATTACGAGAAATTATGCAATGAATGATTTTGGTTGGTGATCCTAACAATCAAAATAATCCATTATATTTGAATTAAATAAAAAATATATTTTTTTTATGAGAGATAATTATGCAATGAATGTTTTTAATTAGTGGTCCTAACAATTTAAAAATTAGAACGCACTAATCATAAAATCTTTCACTTACTTTTTCTCTTTATTCTCCCTCAATAATGCATTATGACAATAACCTTTAAAAGGTAATCATTCAACCTTTTCAAAAGTTTCTTGGAGTTGTTTCAAAGAAAAGAAAAAACTTTGTCTCACATAATAGAATATAGTCATGTAAAATAAAATTGAAAAGGAGGAAAAAAAATTATTGGGAACAAAAGTTAAAAATTCATTACTTGTTTTGCACTCATGATTAAAGTAAGAGTTAAAAATAATCAAATAAATGAGAATAAAAATTAAAAATTATTTATAAGTATTGAAAAATTATCGAATTAGATAATAAGTCATCTATGGGTTGTAAGATTTATATTTTTCAAAGTGTGTTGATGAGGCATGTCATATGAGTTTGATCATTAAAAAACCTCTAGTTTTATATCAAAATGGCACTTTAAGATTTTCATGATTTTAACTTGTTTGAGGATATGAAAAGTTTGGAAGAAATTGGGAATTGCACTGTAGAAAAGAAAATAGGATAGAAAAAGAGGGAGAGAAGAAAGAGAAAAATAACTAATTTCAATTAATAATGATAGAGAAAAGATAACACCTTTAAGAGAAAAGATAAAGATAACACATTCACTTGGAGTATATATATATATATGTATATATATATATATTGTAATATGTCATCCCTATTTTAGTATTATATACGTATTGTACACGTACGTCTTATTTATGGAATAAAATAATTGATTTAGAGGTATGAAAATAGTATTAAAAGAAATATTGAAGAAAATGGTGAAATTGAAAAATGTTATAAAAATTGGGCAATAGTGCAAGGATTAAAAAGTTATGTTTTTAAAAGTTTAGGTTGAAATCGTAATTTTTACAAAGTTGAGGGGGCAAATCGAAATTCGATCGGATTATATCGTCATCTTCTTCCTCCAGCCGAGCCATTCCTCTCTCTCTCCTCAGATTTCCAGCAACTTTCCTCTCCGCGAGCCCAACTTCAATCTCTCGTTCCGACCTCATCCGAGCTCCGTTTTGGCCGATCTTGGTACCGTTGGAAAGCTCGTACGACGTAGATTCTATAGGTACCAATTGTGTCAATTTTTATCACCGTTTGGGTCTTCGTTTCAGTAGACTAAGTTAGGCGGTTAACCAACTTTTATTTTTCTAGATTCCGGCGAAACAAAGCGATTTCGATGCCGATCGACCTCGTTTTCGTGATCAGTGTGTCGAGGACAACAAAACCCACCTAACCATACCTTCCACCACCGAGGTCGCCGGAATCCGACGCCGAAAAGTCACCGTCGGCCACCGTTCACGGCGGAGGTAAGATTTTCGACCTCCCGAACTCGAAATTTAGCTCCCGACGTGTCTACGGACTCATTTTTAAGTGTAGAATTCAGTTTTAGGGTTATTTTTCCTATATAGCAGTCGTACTAAAAATTTTATATATTATATTACTTTGTAGATTTAATTTAGGACGGCGATAATTATATTTGGAATCGTGGAAACCCGAAAGCGTGTGATTTTGTGAATCAATAATTGGTGAGTGTTATTCAAAATATTTTGGATATAATGTTTTAAAGTTTATGTTATGATATGTTATAGTTTGATTTTGAAATAAATGAAATTATATGAAAAATATTTTGCATGGACTATAAATGATTATATGAGATGTGGATTTCCTAAATTTGAAAAGTTTATACGAGATAAGTATTTATGGTGAAAAATTATTTGATGGAAATATATATTGAACATATGGTATGCTTGGTAGATATTACAGTTATTTCCGGTTGAGGTTGAGTACCCGAAACGTGCATTGGCAGTGTTGGGAGTGTCTGTCACTAACAGCGAGAGGAAACCCGCAGGGGGGATTGTATCGAGTTAATTATTCAGTTTAGTGTGTCGCCTAATGCACGTATAGGGTATATTATTAGCTAGCTTCCACCTGAGCGAGGAAAAATACCGCTCCGTAGCGAGGAAAAAATTCCGCTACGTAATACCGGTTAGATGGCCTGAACGAGGAAAAATTCCGGGAAGGCCGGAGCGAGGTAAAATTCCGCTCCATACCTAGGATACCATATGGTACGGACCATTAGTGGTTGGCTCGTTTTATTCAGAGACTTTTCAAAAATAATAATGCCACCACTATTTATATTTTATGCAGAAAACTGAAATTATATGATAATTTATCGTATCTTTTAGTTTTATAATGGAATTGAATGATATTTACATAAATAAGTTATCCATGCATTTATCTGAAAAATGGTTTTGAGAGAAAAATTGATTTTTCATATTATAGCGATGAGAGGTTTATAAAGTATTTTAAAACTAAGGGAGGAATTTTTATAATGATAAAATGAAAATAAAAACTTACAACACTCACTGAGCTTGTGTAGCTTACACTGTTTTATGTTTTACAAACAAAACCTCCCCAGGGGCAGATGCAGATACAGGTACAGGTACATGTACATCAGGCTCAGAGACTACAGTCCAGAACTAGACATATTGGGTCGAAAGTGCTTTGTACTGCTGTGATTGTATATATCTTATTTTGGGAAATACTTAATTGTATATGACATAATATATAAGTTTTTCTTATATTTGAACATGTATAAATAAATATAGATGCATGACATACTGTTTTGTGTTTTAATTTATTTTGAAAATTGATGACATGCTTATGGTTGCTTGTGAATTGATAAATTGAAGGCCTGAGGCCCAGAAGTTTGGGAAAAACCAATTGATTTTAGAAGTGTTTAAAGTTTTTACCAAATTCGCAGGGTGGTAAGCTTAGAAAAATAGTCGTTATGCTGCCCAAATTTTTACTAAGTCTATTAGATAAATGTGTAATTAAAAAAGTTTTCAATAGGGAAAAACGGCTTAGCTTCACGGGAATCTTTCAGTCGGATTAAATATAGGCTGGAGGGTTACCGTGGGGTTGCCGGCAGGCTGCCGTCTGTACGGAAATAGAAGTGCAGAAACGGGGTCTGTCATATATACACATGATTGTCATAAATGGTATGAATGCATTTTAACTATCTAACTCATCATAATTTAAAAGTCAACAAATTGTGTTAAAAATTATGTAATATTTAGGAGTTACCCTGCTCTATTATATTTTATTCAAAAATAAATTTAAATAATATTAAATTAATTTAATCAAGTCTAATCCAATTCAAACTATATCAAATAAGATATAATATTAATTTTAATACCATCCAATTCTATCTCATTTAATGCTATCATATCTCATCCTATATAATCTCGTGCACCAAACCGGACCTAATAATTGCAACTAAATAGGAAACAAATATAACCTAATCAATATAAAATGGGAAGTTAATAAGCCTAAGAAATAAAGAAAACCATTAATTAACCTGAAGGATTGTCCTTATGCTATATGTTTTGTGGGAATGGACTGTCTTCAAGAGGTAAATTGAAGCTTTCTCCCGTTCCCAATCCCTTAGGTAACAATACTACGTAAAAAGATCAAATTGGGCGAACATGATTTTGTCCAATGACCCCATACAAAAACCTCTATTATTAAAAGAAAAAAAAATAATAAATAAAGAGACTACTTGAACTTCCATATATTAGAAATTGAATCGGGAAGTTATTTTGTGAACAAGTTCAACATGTAACCGAAGACCAGCTCAATAGAGCTGAGCAAAGAATGTACTTCAATTGCTAGTCACACTTTTTCATAATCGAAACTTCGGAGATGATCAGATTGGAGAGTACAAGTGTTGCCAGGACAATGAAAGTGAACATGAGCGGTTCGAACCTGAATCCCGTTTCTATACGCAGAACCAGAATCCTTACATGGCATTTTCAGAATTTGAGCTCAAAGACGAGACAAACAACAGGGTATATGTTTTGATAAAAATATCAGAAGTGAAAATTTTTGAAAATGTTGATAAAAATATCCAAAATATTTAAAAATATTATTTACATCGATCACATCAAAATAAAAAATATATCAATATTATTTTGAGATTTAATTCCATCATGTTATAGGTATTTTTTTGAACTGCCTAAATGAGTTGGTAAAAGCCCAATGAAAATGACCCAATGAACCGGCCTAGCAGGCAGAGGCCCAACTCATAAACATCAGCTAGCAGATCTGCTCGTCAGCTCGTTCATCAGCTAGCAGGTCTGCTCGTCAGCTAGCTCGTCAGCTCCTTCATCAGCTAGCAGATCTGCTCGTCAGCTCCTTCATCAGCTAGCACATCTGCTCGTCAGCTCGTCCAAAACGAGCTGATCAGCTCGTTTTGCACGAGCTCCAGCTCACCCAGGCCAGAGTCTGCTCGTTGGCTGCAATATCTGATCGCTGGAGTAAGCCGTTCGCTCAATGTGCTAGCTAGAGTTGACCAGTTGACCTTCTGGAAGACGAATCCATTCAAATCAGGAAAGGAGCCAGCTTACCTATTTTCATGCAAATAGAATCACGATATTATTGGCAATTGCTATATATGCGGTAGAGATAATCTTGGGAGATATTATCTCAATTAATGTATATTATTTTTTGCCTTATCTGTAAGATTCCGAAACCTATTCAAATTGTAATATCTCCTCTATAAATAAGAGATCAAAATCAATGTAAAGGGGACGACTCTCTCGAGATCTCTCTCACTGTAAACACAAAACAGGCATAGTAACAGTGACTGCCGTCCCTAATCGGAGCCGGCGTCGTGGATATAGGCCATTCTTAAAGCCGAACCACGTAAATCTCGTGTGTTTTTCCTTCTTCCTCTTTGCCTTTCTTTTTGTTTGTTTGTATCTTTTACGGATCTGCAGTCTTGGGCTTGAACGAACCAACAAGTTGACTGAACTAGTTTCAGACGTCAACATCACGTCAACATCTTGGCGCTAGAAGGAGGGCCTAAACTGCAGCGTTTTTCTCAGTTTCCGACAGCCATGGTAGGAGGAAGAACCAGGAGTCGTAGCTTAGCGGTTGATTGGCCTGAAAGGCAAACAGAGCAGCAACACCGCACATCTCATTCCTTTGCAGACGCAGCTGCTGAAGGGGAAAACCTTCCAGCCCTTCGCCAGCCACCGTCAGCCGTCCCTGCGGCTGGGGGGCTTCAGGAATGGGACCAACGACAGGAGGCGCTAGGAAACATGGTGCAGCAACTTACAGAAACAGTCAGATCATTGGCTCAGGTCCAAGCTCAGAACGTGCCCAGACCTGAAGGTGTTGAGCCCAGAAATTCCCAGCAACTGCGAGAACAGGTTTCAGCTCGGGAAAGGCCCGTCAGGGGAGCCTCACGATCTGTTAATTCTCCCCTTCCCCCTAACTCTCGTGTAAGGCCTGACAATCGCCGAGCTCAAGCGGAAGAAGTGGAAAATCAGCGACGAGCAGAGTTGCACAGAGCAAACAGCTCGCAGGGTCATAGAAGCATACTGAATCACCGTTCTCCGAGTCGTGAGCACTTATGGGAGTTTAGGCCAGAAAATTCGATGGTAGAAGAGCTCCTCCAAAGGATCCGCAGGCTTGAGGCGCAACGGAAAGGTAACGAGCAGAGGGGTCAACACAATGGAAGAACTCCGCTTGCCTTGGATATCGCGCTCGAGCCTCTGCCTCCAAGATTCAAGGTTCCTAGTATTCCTCAATATGACGGGGATGCAGACCCGTATGACCATTTGGACGCGTTCAACATTCAAATGGATCTGCAGACTACCAGCTCGTTGGTCAAGTGTCGTGTTTTTCCAACAACCTTCGGGAACATTCCTCGAGCTTGGTTCAAGAGTCTCCCAGATCGCAGCATAGGTAGTTGGGAGGAATTTCAAAGGAGATTTATCAGTCAGTACAAGGCTCTGAAGAAGCAGCTCGCGCCGCCATGCCATCTCGCCACTGTCTTCCAACGAAAAGATGAGTCGCTAAAAGACTATCTTGCTAGATTTAGAAGCGAAGTCAACAAGGTAGACAGTCCTTCAGATGAAACCATCCTGACAGCGATTTCAGCCGGTCTCCGCAAGGATGGAAAGCTGTATAAAGATATATATAAGTCCCCAGTCAGAGATTTAGGCGAGTTTTATGAGCGAGCTGCCAAGGAAGTCGGATGGGAAGAAGCCTTTGGCTCAAGGAAGTCTGATCAGAATGATGAAGCTGATGACTCAGATCAGTCCAAGAAAAGAGATCATTCGAGCTTCCAGATTGCTAAGAGGGCCAGAAAAGAGTCCAGGTCTAAGCAACCTCATCATGACAGTTACAGCTCCTTGTTGGATACTCAAGATAGAATTTATGCAGCTGAGAAAGACAGGGAAGAATTTGGGAATCCCAATCCCATGAGATCCTCAGTTTGTAACAGAAACCAGAAGAAATTCTGTGAGTATCACAACGAGGTTGGTCATGACACCTCGGATTGCCGGGAGCTGAGAGACGCCATTGAAAATCTGATCAAGCAGGGTCGACTGACTGACTATGTGGCCCAGCAGACAATCTAGCGACCTCAACAACCTCAGCAGCCAACATGGCAGCAGTCCCAGTGAGTTCCCAATCCAGAACATGAACTTGCTGTAAGAAAAATCCCTACAGCTCCATGTTTGGTAACTTTCTGAGCACATGCTCTTACATGTTAACATTTTTCAATTTATGAATATGAATAAATTATATTTGTTCTGCCGTGATTATTACTGTCTTTGTGATAAATTGCCTTGGCTAAACAAACAACATGGGCTATGTCGCCGGGTGACGACCCCCTGGACGTAGCCCGCGACCTATTACGCTGTTGTCGGGTGACGACCCTCTGGACAGCCCTAATCGCTCATGCTGTTGTCGGGTACGACCTCCTGAACGTAGCCTGCAGATAGTTGCACTATGCTGTCGGGTACGACCTTCTGGACAGCTCGCGAGTAATTAAGCCATATTAACTCGGATTTCTATCCCCTAAAGCACAGCAAAGTTTCAGACCTCTTCAACTCTCGCTATGTCGTCGGGTTCCAACACCCCTTAGGCGTAGCTCAAGAAGTCAATTGTTATTAACGATTATTTTTGAGGCCGCAGGGAAATCCAAGGACTTGGTGGAATAAAAGCACAAGGTATTGGCTAAGAACAAAATGAGCATAAAGCTGAGCAGACCTCGCAAACGAGGAGAATCAGATCTTTCACAAGTCAAAGTGACAAAGTAGAAATTGAAGAGAGACAAGACAAGCTTATGCGCGATCAGCCTTTACCAACAGAAATTCAAACTCCCAGCCCGTAAACGAGCTAGGAGCTGGGGGGCTTGTGTTATAGGTATTTTTTTGAACTGCCTAAATGAGTTGGTAAAAGCCCAATGAAAATGACCCAATGAACCGGCCTAGCAGGCAGAGGCCCAACTCATAAACATCAGCTAGCAGATCTGCTCGTCAGCTCGTTCATCAGCTAGCAGGTCTGCTCGTCAGCTAGCTCATCAGCTCCTTCATCAGCTAGCAGATCTGCTCGTCAGCTCATTCATCAGCTAGCACATCTGCTCGTCAGCTCGTCCAAAACGAGCTGATCAGCTCGTTTTGCACGAGCTCCAGCTCACCCAGGCCAGAGTCTGCTCGTTGGCTGCAATATCTGATCGCTGGAGTAAGCCGTTCGCTCAATGTGCTAGCTAGAGTTGACCAGTTGACCTTCTGGAAGACGAATCCATTCAAATCAGGAAAGGAGCCAACTTACCTATTTTCATGCAAATAGAATCACGATATTATTGGCAATTGCTATATATGCGGTAGAGATAATCTTGAGAGATATTATCTCAATTAATGTATATTATTTTTTGCCTTATTTGTAAGATTTCGAAACCTATTCAAATTGTAATATCTCCTCTATAAATAGGAGATCAAAATCAATGTAAAGGGGACGACTCTCTCGAGATCTCTCTCACTATAAACACAAAACAGACATAGTAACAGTGACTGCCGTCCCTAATCGAAGCCGGCGTCGTGGATATAGGCCATTCTTAAAGCCGAACCACGTAAATCTCGTGTGTTTTTCCTTCTTCCTCTTTGCCTTTCTTTTTGTTTGTTTGTATCTTTTACGGATCTGCAGTCTTGGGCTTGAACGAACCAGCAAGTTGACTGAACCAGTTTCAGACGTCAACATCACGTCAACACATCACAAATACAATGATGGTGCAAACCGAACATATTATATCTTTTCAGGCAACCCATTATATCTACGAAAATAGCTAAAACGGGGCATCTTGATGATAACCATTTTACTGTTAAAATTGGGTTCGGGCTACAGCCCAATCAATTGACTTAACTGACTTTGAAAGTCGGTTGAAAATAGAAATTGAGTGATGATGTTTCCAATCCACTAATATTGTATATTTGTATGTACACCCCTTTTGTCCACACACCACATTAAATTTTGTTTTAAAAAGCTATAAAATATAATTGAATTAATTACATAAAAGCTCTTGACATATTACATAATTGCACTCATAATGTTAGTTTCCAAGCCCCACTGCATCTACGATAAGACACCGTCCCCCACTTAGCAAACCAAATCTTACACCTTCAAGCTGGAAAGGCAAGAGCACATCTAAATATCTAACGAACGTTTTGGTAGCTTTCCAATCATTTCATCAACAGTTTCATCAAATAAATGTTTCGGGCTACATGGATTCCATCTTCCAGTAACAAATGAATGAGGGAGCTTTTCAACTTCATTGAGGGTTACCTGAGGTACCTCTTCGACCTCAATGCCCTTGGAATTTTTTAAGCATGATAGAACTGCATTATAGTCCCTGAGCTCATACAAACAGAGGCCTTTCCACCATTGTTCTGCGTATGGTGTGATGGCATGACCTACCCAAAAGCAAAATAACTTAACTAAATCAAGGATCAAGTACACAACAAAACAAATCTCAAACCATATAATACTAGAAGATTTGAATCCCCATAAAAACAAATTAAACCTAAGTCATACGAGTTATGAAATGTATTAAAAATTGCAATTTTCCGGCCATGACCTGGGCAGCGGACCGTCGCGCCAATATGTCAAATTTTGAGGATTGATATGTCATTTTTTTATTTTTTGGATTTTGGGAATTCAAAAAAAAAATTCCTTTGAGGGTTGATATGTCAAATTTTGTAAACATAATTTGATTGGAAATAAATCAATAATATTCATTTTTCATAAACTTATACTTCAATATCTACATGTAATATCATGAATAGAATAGTCTTAATAGCATATAACAATTTTTACAACAAATTTGAAAACGACAGATAATTTAATTCCATTGTTTTAATTATATATTCCTAATAACTATGGTTCTATATCATTATGGTTGTCTTTTTCCTTGATGGGACAACAAACATCTACATGACTTGATATATATATAATTCTTAAACAAATATGTTAAATTAAATCCCACTTACAGGCTACGACTGAGACTCTATTGGTGTTTGGGGCCGAGATTCTGCTGGAGGTGTTAACTCTTGGGTAGATGCACTAGCTGCCCGATGTTGAATTAATAAATTTTGCAGGTCATAGGACATTAGAGCAAATGCATCAACTTTTGTAAGTGTTTGAATAGTTCTGGTAGAGACTGGGAGATTGAATGAATAGGGGTTAGCTCGAAACCAATCGACGAGTTCTTCTCCACAAAACATACCATCTTCAAGATGATCAATTGATATTCTCCAATGAGTAGTGCTTTCAGAGCCAGTAGTGCTTGAAGAACCAATGCTTGCAGAGCCAGTAATGCTTGTAGAGACATCAGTGCTTACAGGGCCAGTATTGACATTTGTCAAAGAGTAAATCTGAAGCTTACCATGCACAAAAAAGAGCATTTCATCAATTGAGCTGCCCTTTCGAATAATTTGAGCATACTGACCGTACGAAACTGGCTTGGCACAATTACATAGCTCATCCAACATTTCATCACTCCAACTTCTAAACTCTTCTACCTTTATACACATTAAAAAACAAATATGATAAGAATATATTTGATTTCGAATCAATTATTTAAATGGATTTAAAATTTAAATTGTGGAAGACTAAAGAGAGTAGAAGAAAGAAAATTTATCATATATATATATATATTTATATTACTCTCAATGCAAAGAGAAGAGTATTTTCTTATAGTTCCCTTCAAACCATAAGGTTTTAGTACTAGCCCTTTTTTCCTTTTGTTTAGATGAACTTCAATGGAACCAGAAAAATTTTGTTAAAAAAGGAAAAGGAATGTACACCAAACTAAGTGGGACCTGGAAAACAAAACCAAAACAAAAGCAGGAAAGAAAAGAAAAGCAAGGTTTGCAAGCACAAAAAACACTAGAATAAAAAATGAAAATAAAAGAAGCAATAAATCTACTTGACATGGTAGCTTTTGGACATAAGGTTTTCTAAGTTGTGAAAGGAAACTAATTATACTATCATTGGCTTATAAGATATATCTAAAGAATTCCCTCGGTTGTTAAATATCAAATGTAGAATATCATGTGAAATTATACGATATGAGATGATAACTATGTTTGTCAATGTCATCTACTAGCTAGTTCCATCGTTAACTTCGTAAACTGATAATTGATAGTAAGTGATAGAAGCAAAATAACTTACCGTCATAAGTATTTCTAAGCAAAGCTTGTGCTTTATAGTCCTTTTGATATTGTCAGGAACATTGTTAAATAAATTTTCAAAGTGAACATCTTTGGTTTCTTCCCATTTATCTAGTTGGTATCTCTTGATCTGCTTTTGCAGGTTTTCCGGTAGCTTCGCAAACGACTTGCTCTTCTCAATCTCTTTTTTCTTCTGTCTTATCTCCTCTGATCTTTGAGTTTTTAATTGTAGATACATCTATTTCATAAGAACCACGAAAACTAACATTTCTATATATGAATTTTAGATGGCTTATTAAGAAATTTTGGTATACAGTTGCACCGAGTGGTGCACCAAGCCACTAAATATTTGACAATTGAAAATTTGATTTCTTCAAAAGTAGATAATAAAAATAGTGGAAGGAAATTAGAGACAAAAGCAGCCAATACAGTAAGTCTAAAAACCTGACGTCCCAACTTTCAAATATTCAATGGCCAAACTCCCAAAATTTTTTCAGGGAAAAAAAATATATGTAATAATGTATAACAACCTGCATGTTTCCAATGAAAAATACAAACAATACCACGCCGTAAACGGTAAAGGAAATCACAAAGATATTCTCCCATGCATCTGTACTAACTTGCAGGTTTTGACCAAAACCACTGTAAAGAAAAAAAAAAGAACTTATTAATTGCATGCAATTTTAGAATAAATTAATATCATAAATTGTTAATTATTTTTTATGTGGTAAAGATAGAAATTTTAAGGAAAGACAAAACTTAGGTAAAAAGTGTTTGAAACGGACTAACAATTAAAGATTTTACTAATCCAAAGTAAAAAAGTTAGAAAGTTTCAACATGCTGGTTGTGCTTAAACATGTTTGGTGTGTCATTCTGTTATTTCTTCCCCTTATCTTTAACCTTTAGTGTCTCTTATACAGAGATAAAGTGATCAGTCATACCTGATGCAACTTTGAGAAAATAATCTATTGTACAACAGAATAATTGAGAGGATACGGAATAAGAAAATCAAAATTGATCAAGAATTACATTTGTGTAACATATAATGATTAGCAATGCAAATTAGTTCAGATTTTGAGTACAAGAAGGGTCACGTTGTGTCAATAAGATTGTGAGTTTGAATTAAATCTCATCTAAAAATCTACCAATCCTACAATAATTTATATAAATAATAAACTTACGAACCTGAGGTTTTGGAGGCCCCAACGTAAACAATGTAAAATTCTCTTAAGAAGATTGGACTCTTCAACAATTCCCGACTCAAGTGCATCATAGTATATTCCAAAATCATAAAGGGTTTTATTCCGGGTTTTTGTTGGGCACACTTTATTTAAAGTTGCGTAGTCTACTATACCATTACCAATATTATCACAAAAAAATACATCTGAACGGCAGTACGAAGAAGCATATTTTTTGCAGGCTTTCGTCCAGCAGTCAATCTCTTTAACTATGGCAAAAACGTACCATAGGCCTCCGAATACCTAAAACACAAAACATCAATAGTTGGTACCACTAATTAGTAATTTACACATATATAATGATATAAAATATAAAAAAAAAAAAAAAAAAAAACTACGCATTTCTAAATATATATCTAAATGCTTGTGCCAATAAATTATTTTCTCTTAACTTTAAATCATTAAATATTTTTGCTTATCAAACATTTAAGATATTAACTCAATTGAAAAGCTATTTTGTTTCACTTTAACTCACTCACGACATAATATTGATTTCATTACAAAAACACTGAGAAGACCATAATCAATATCAACAACAATTCATCAAAAAAGAGTATTCCTGTCTAGATAACTATAATTTAGATATATAATCAGATTAAACATTGATACACGGAATGGTAAGATGTAGAATAGAATGTACATGCAATAATTTAGGAATTATGAAAATAATCAAAACATAGATGGTAATTAAAATTTACATGACCGCCAAGAATGTAAAGAAGAAGATTGAAAGCAGCTTTTGCCCATGTAGCTTTAGCAAGTGTTGCTGAAATCCTTGTAGCTCTTATAAACGTTACGTACATTAAAAAAAGGGTACCGAAGTATTCTACAAGGAAAACACTCGCTGAATAGAAATTCAAGCTTCCCGTATTTGGCCATAGTAAACTCCACATCAGCTCCACAGGCTGCAACATATAGCTAGTATATTAGAGTCTAGTCTGTTAGTTATATTAAAAACATGCATGAACAAACAAACTATTAAGCTCTTTCCTTATATAATACTTATAATGTGAGTTTTCAAACTAATATCAGAAAAACAAAATAAATTTTTTTTACCATTATTGGTATATGCGAATAAAGGACTTGAACTATACTTACAAATTATAGTTTAGTACATAAAAAATCTAATCGCGAATGAGTTTTCATCTAAGGCTAAATATATATATATATATATATTGGCCGAACAACTTATGATGAATTTTATTGAATATATATATATATATTTATATATATAATATTGCACACACTACCCCTTAATCTGTTGATTAACGGTTCATTTTTGTTAGTCAATCATATGTCAGGGGCAATGACACTTCAGCCCTTGCACTCACCCGAAAATTAATTAAACAATTATTCAATTAAAAATGAAAAATAAATAAATAAAACCAAAAAAGATTATGAAGAGCAGGCCACTCCATGGAGGAGCAGCAGGTCTATTTCTCTTCCTCTTCTTTTATATTGTTAGTTTTTGTTTTGTTTTGGGTTGGGTGGTTGAGAGAAGAAGATAAAGAATTTTGTTCATGTATCAATAACCATTGACCCAAACAATTAACTTGATACGAAACGGCTTAACAATATTGTTTAAGATTGAGGTTGAAGGGATTTTTGATAGGTTAAGATGCTCTTCATGTGTGATGTGAAAAAATAACGAACACTAAATATATGTTAGACGTTTTCTACCGTTTAATAGGTGCAATGGACAAGAATTCCAAATAAAGGGAGGAAAGGGGATTCAAGCCTAAGAACTCTAGGATTTAATACCATGTCATAATTGCTAGACCTAAAAAATTCAGTTGATAGGAAAGGAGTCTGACAATAATATTTAAGAGTGAGTCTGATGAGATTTTTGATACATTAATAAGGTGTTTGGATGATAAAGATAATGAATTTTGTTGGGTGTTTGGGTGATGAATTATGCAAGATGGTTGTGAGCGATGAAGACAAAGAATATATAGATGTTGATGATAAAGTTGAAATTTTGTTTGGGTGATTGGGTGACGAATTTTTATGAGAGTTTATGTGATGACGATGAATAATGTACTTGGGTATCTGGGTTATGAAGATGAAGAATTTATTTGGGTGTTTGGGTGACGATGAAGAAGAATTTTTTTTAGTATTTAGGTGATGAATATAAAAAATTTTGATGGGTGTTTGAGATGAAGAATTTTGTTAGATGCTTGGATGCTGAAGATAGATAATTTTATTTATTTTAATCTCTTATAGATAATTTTATTTATTTTAGTCTCTTATGTTTGGGTGATAAAGTTCAAGAATAATTTTTTTAATATTCAGGTCGTGAAAATGAAAAAGTTTGTTCTGCGTTTGGGTGTTGGAAATGGAATTTTTCCTTTCTTTTGAGATTAGATATAGGTGTGATTTTTTTTTTTTTTTAATTAAAATTTACTCTTTTGTCCTAAAGTGGCAAGATCTAATTCGACAAACTAATTTTATTTTAAAATTTAACTAATAACAATTAACCAAAAGATTGTTTCTATAAAAAAAAAAAAAAAAGACATTTGACCCTCTACAATTATTATCTAATGATGGTTAATCATTGACCACTATTTAAGAGTTAAGCACCATTAGTCATGGGTGAAAATGTATATTTATGTTATTATGAAATTTATCTGGACTTGAGTGAACTACTTTAGGGGCGGGGGCGGTGGTATGTGTGCATAGGTTAGATGCCAAATCTCAATTTGTACCATTGCAAGATGCAGTTTTGCAGTTTACACGGGTATAAATTAAGATGAGTTTAATTTATACATATGAAAATTGACAAACATGAAAAGACAAGCAGAAATATTGCACCTAATCAATGATATAAGATCAGCCTTACCTTTTTGTACGGAACATATTGCCCTATATATGCCCATAAGTCAATAAGAAGGAGAATTAGCCACATTATCTTCTCCAACTTGTTTTTAAGTAAACCCCCCTTCACGACTAGGGAACACAAACTGACCACATTAATGGCCAGACCCAACCGATCAAGAAATCTAGACAAAGTCAGTGTCCATTTGTCCAATGCATAGCATTTTTTGTTGTCATCTATGACCAAAAAATAGAGATATAAAGGATCCGTTGTGATTTTATTGGCACCCCATATAATAGGAACTACATAGGTCACTTGAAGCAAGCCTTTGCCCACTTTAGTGTCATAAAAAGATCTCGATGGTTGCCCTCTTTGTATTTGTCTTGAGACGTCCGGGTTTGTTCCATTGTTGTTTCCAGCAGAAAGTTGCCTTGCTGGTGCTATACCTTCCTCTATGTCGGAGCCCTGAGACCTGATAAAAATTTTAATACATCAGTTCCTGGTGGCTCTGAGCATGTTCATCACTATAGAATTTGAAACACAAACACTGATGTTGGCACAAAAGTTAAAATTCGAACTTCACAATTATTCAACAATATTGATCCCGATCGTCTGACCAAGAAATAAGGTTCTCGAATTGAATTAGTGAAATTGCTAGACATTTAATCGCATAGTAATACACCAAGTAACACTTGCATCACAATGAGAAGTTGTAAAAGAAAAAAATTTAGAAATAACACCCTGCAGACTAATCAAACGTCTACGAATATTATACTATATAAATATATATATAGTGATTTTACTATTAATGTTTCGTAATTTTAAAAGTTAAGATGAATCAATTAAATTTATCTATTGTATTTGACCTAAATAAGAGATAAAATTTGTTTTAAGAGAGAGAATGCAATAAATGAATTTGATTGGTTCATACTAATATTTTAAAATTAGGAGGTAACGATGAGAAAATTGCTATATATATGTATATACAGCAACATATGTGAAATTCTTATCATGTTGTACTCTTTAAATATAAACATAACAGTTGTGATAGTTATTTCTAATAGGAAGGAAACCACATCGAAAACACTTAATAGGTAATTTGTTTTTTTTCTAGAAAAATTATTACATAAGATAGAGTCGTCAATTAACAAATATACAATACATAAAGATAGAGAAAGTAGACCTTACATAAAATTACGGGTTATATACACAATTTTTTAAGTATATTATTTTTGAAAAATAATTAATTTTAGGTGGGCCGTACGTGTCCCTGCCCACCCCCTCTGCCCCTCCGTAATTATTATATAGGTTTATTTATAACATTACAAAGTAAATGAAGGCACAGGTTTTACCAATTTTCATTCAAAAGGCAATAAAAATTGAGAGATCGTCGATGACACCGACCGCTACCCTTATGTCTATAGGTTCTACACCCCATGAAATCATTCTCTCACCATAAAGAATGTGTAGGTTTTCTCTCCATTTATGTATGGGATATTCCTTCTCGTATAAGAGCAGCTCTCGGAATCATGTCATAGAATCAAACTTTGTTTAGTTTCAACTTATTCTTAAACTTGTCCCAATCATTAAAACAAAAAAAGTAAATGAATTTTTTTTTATGCCATTTACAAAATTACCTCAAACTAGCCATCTTGATATGTCCAGGTGGAGAGAGCTTTTAAGAAGATCCAACAATCAGTCCACCTAAAAAAGTAAGTAAACAAAATTAATAATGAAACTTTTAACTTCTAAGTAAGCTTTTCCCTTTTTCTTTCTTTTATTTTTTTTTTAAAAATGATAATTAAAACAAATAAATCAATGACCTTAGAAATTCATTTACACTCAGATTTCAGTTTCACAAAATACTTTTCAGTGTCTGCTCATCTCTACGACATTAGCTCAATCTGTATAAAGATTAAACAAACTAACATATGAAAGAAACTCTAACAAAAACGTTTTCGGGAAATTGTGCAAGGGTGAATTAAGATAATTTATTAGATTATTGAAGAACTCCTCCCCTACCTACACCAACTTATAGTACCACTATAGCACATATAACCTCATCCCTAAATTCACACTTCATAAGCTCTTTAATAAAAGAAATCACACCAAAAAGCTCCTAAGATTTTGACTTATTGTTTTTTTAAGGAAAAAAAAAATCTAAACTGTAAACTGCTAATTAGAATAATCGAAAAGTTAGAGAATTTTTTCTTTTCTTTTTTTAAATAAAAAGCCAGATATTAGAAGTTATTTCTGCAAGTCATTTTTAATTAAAATATGTTATAATTTTTTTTTTAAAAAAAAAAAGGAGGAAGAAGAGTACCAATAGCGATAACCCCAGACGAGCAAACACCACAAGGCCAAACAAGAGGCTACGCAAGTTCAAAGCACAACCCACAAGAGAGTTAATTTGTGTGTGTAGAGAGAGGAAAAACTAAACCCACCTAAATTAGTATGGATAGCTACGTATTTATACTGGCTTATGCACCAAGAGAAGTGAAGATAAAGAAGAAACAACCGAGCTTATTTTTTTCATTTTTATAATGCAAACACTAAATAGTGTCCAAACCGCATTTTCAACTTTTTTTTTTTTAATATTTACAGCACATTATTTATGGAGACTCTATTGCCACCCATAAAATATGTCTCCACATCCTTTTTTTTCTTATAAGCAGTTCTGACACTACAACAAAACAGGATATTAATACCAAATTATTCATACCAGACATTAAAGACTCGGTATGGATATCAATTATTTATATCGGATACTAAAAATCCGATATGGATAATATTTTTTAAAAAAATAAAACTCAATTATTCATACTAGGCATCCGATATGGATAATAATTTTTTTAAAATAAAACTCAATTATCCATCCTAGGCTGTTGACCTGTATGGATAATAATATAAAAATAAAAAATATTAGATTATTCATACCGGACACTAATGGCCTGGTATAGATAATTTTTTTTCCAAATTTTTTAAAAAAGATATTAATATCCATACTAGGCGTCCGACCCACCCGGATAAGTCGAACGCTCAATATGGATAATCCATCAAATAAAAAAAATTACAAAATCAATTATCCATACGGGGCATCCGATCCGACCGGTATAGATAATTCTTAACATCCATGCGAGGTAAGTCGAGTATCCAGTATGAATAAATTTTTAAATTTAAAAAATAAATTGTTAATTATCCATGCCGGAGAGGTTAAGGACCCGACATGGATAACCTTATTTAATTAAAAAATAAAAATCGAATTATCCATGTCGGACGGGTGTATGGATAATCTGGGAATAATTTATGCCCGATTGACTCCTCCTTCCTCATTTCTTCATTTCTTTCTCTCTTTATCATTTTCTCTCACATCAACTCTCCCTCAAACCCTAGTCGTCCCCTTTCCATTTGGCCATCCGTTCGCCAGTCCAATCTCCCACCTTGGCCACCGACCATTACCCGGCGGCGAATATGCTAGATCTCCCCTTCTTCTTTTTCTTCTCATCTTCTTTCTCTTTTCTTCTTCTTCTTCTTATCCATTTTTCGCTGTTGTTACTGTTATTTTTTCAAAAAAATAAGCTATGGCCGAACCAGCACCAGAGTCGCCGCGATGGCAGTTCGACCGTCTCTTATTTTTGTTATTTTTGACATTTTTTTGTTATGTTTTCACACTAATTGCTTATGTTACAGGAGCCCCCCAAAAATTTTGGCCCCGTTCAGCCGTAATCGTATTTACTGTTCTACTTCCCTTCCACTGTTCTCTTTGTTATGAAGGTATGGGGTTTGTGATTTTGTGTTTTTCGATGTTGTAATTTATGATTTTGTATTTTATGGATTTTGCTAGATATCGTATGTGGATTATTGTTGTTATGATTTTAGATTCTTTGAATATAAACATAATATTATTGTTAGAGTATTTTTTTTATTTTTGGTTTTGTGAAATTGTTTTAACAGTTGAAGTTGTAATATTTTTTATGTTTTATATGTGAAAGATATGTGTATATATTAGTTTGTATAGATAAGTAATATGTAAGGTGATTGTAATATTTGTAGATGTGGTGAATGACTATGTGAATATCATTGTTTTAATTTTATTCCAAGTTTAATAATTTTAATGTAGTTTAACACTACGTTGTGAATGGTTTTATTTTTTATTTTTAGTGTTATATATTTTCAAATGAATAAGGAGTGGTTAAGATTTTCAAATTTAATATACTAAACTCAATTTATAAGGACATAAGATTTAAACTTTCAATATTTTTAACAATTTCTTTTGTCATTTTCAAACTTTTAGAGTGTCGAAAAAATATAGAGGGGGAGCCAAAAACTTTGTTGAGGCAGTGAACAAACATTCAATAAATACTAGTTTCATCACTTGTCCTTGTATAAAATATCTTAATGGGATGTATCATCATACTAAGATAGTGTATGAGCACTTAGTCATTAATGGGATGGATCTTCAGTAGATAATTTGGTTCATGTATAGGGAACTCCTGAAAACTTTCACACCTGTTGAAAACATTTATAATACATTTAGAATGTATAGTGATGCAAACCTTGAAACTCATCATAATATTGAACCTGATGTTGAAGAAAGAGATGAAGACATCACTACTACTTCAGAAGATGTTGAAACTCCTTTGTATGAAGGTTGCTCTAAGTATACAAAATTATTGGTTATTGTAGTTTTATGTAAACATAAAGCTACGTATGGTCTATCCAATAAGGGGTTTGATGAACTTCTTAACATTGTTCGAGATATATTGCCATCGGATAATGTTCTACCCAAATCATTATACTCAACAAAGAAGTTGTTAAAAGTGTTTGATTTGGGGTATAAAAAAATTCATATATGCATAAATAATTGTTGTCTATTTAGAAAAAGAATTGAAACATCATGAAGAATGTCCAAAATGTGACACTTATAAATGAAAAGTAAACAAAGTTACTAAAAAGATTCATAAAGGAGTACCGACTAAAGTATTTCGATGTTTTCCAATCATATGATGGTTTAGAAGAATGTTTACATCAACTGAAATGACTAATAACTTGAAATAACATTCTACCCATATAAACCAAGATAGAAAGATGTGTCATCTCGTTGATTCAAAAGCATGGAAAACTATAGATAGGATTTGACCATCTTTTACTTTAGAGCCACGTAATTTGAGATTGAGTTTAGCTGCAAGTGGATTTAATCCTTACAGCAATCTAAGCACAATCTATAGTTGTTGACCGATGGTGTTAATTACATACAATCTATCTCCATGGAAGTATATATCGAAAGAAAATTTGATGCTGACACTATTGATTTCAGGAAAAAAACAACTAGGGAATTATATTAATGTATACTTGCAGCTACTAATAGAAGATTTGAATGAGTTGTGACACCACTCGAGAGTACAAGTATATAATTCATCCACTAAGTCCACCTTCAACTTAAAGACTATCTTAATGTGAATCATAAATGACCATAAATGATTTATCTACTAAGTTCACCTTTAACTTAAAGACTATCTTAATGTGGACCATAAATGATTTTTCTACTTATGGAAACTTAGCAGGATGTTGTGTGAAAAGTGAATATATTTGTCTTAGATGTGGGTTGAACATACATTCACAAAGGTTGAAATATAGTAAGAAAAATATGTATATAGGTCATCGGCGATTTCTTCTAAAAAATCATACTTTTCGAAAGAAGAAATAGTTGTTTAATAGGAAAAAAGAAATGGACAATCTCTGGAGATTCTTGATGGGAAATAAGTTTGAATTCTATATGCAGAAGTTGAAAATGATTGAGAAAGAAAGTAAAAGGGAAAAGGAAGAGAAAAGTGAATCCTATATGGAAAAAGAGATCAATATTCTTTGATCTTCCATATTAGGAGGTAAGATGTTTAATTCAGAAGATGATTTAATTTATTCTATTATATTTAACTATATCTCAAACTTAACATCATTAATTTTTACAGGATTTGTGTTTGCGTCATAATTTAGATGTGATATATATAGAAAAAAACATTGGTGAGAGTTTTGTTGACATGTTGTTGGACATCAGTGGAAAAACCAAGAATAGTATCAATTCTAATAAAGATCTGGAAGATATTGGGATTAGGTAAGATCTTCATGTAAAAGAGGATAGAGATAAACTGTATTTGTCTGCAGTACCACACACTTTAACAAAGGTAGAAAAATAATAGTTTTGTAAGAGGTTGTTAAATTTAAAGATGTTTGACGGTTATGCTTCAAACATCTCTAATTACATCTCATTGAATGAATGCAAGATAATTGGGCTTAAGTCTATGACTATCATGTATTGATGCAACATTTGTTATCAGTGGCAGTACGGGGTCTCTTGCCTAAAGGACTAAGAATTATCATATTTCGGTTGTGTTAATTTTTTAAAGCAATTTGCCAAAGAGTGTTGATTCATTGGATTCATTGGAAGATGAAGTTGCAATGATTATGTGTATGCTTGAACGTTATTTCCCTTCTTCTTTTTTTGACATAATGGTTCATCTTACAATTCATCTAACAAGAGAAGTTCGCTTATGTGGACCGGTTCAATATTGTTGGATGTAACATTTTGAAAGGTTATTCTTACACTATTCTTCATATATGAATTAAGATTAATGATATTCACATATTTCATTTACCTTTATATATTTATTTTTCTAGATTTATGAAGATGTTAAAATGACATATAAGAAATCGTATACGACTAGAGAATTGCATAGCAGAATACTATTTAGTCAATGAATGCATGCAATTTTATAGTAGGTATGTACCACAAGCAACAGATATTAGTAAGAAGCACAATAAAAATGAAGATATTGCTCAGATGTATCTGAATTTGACACTACTTTGAATGATAGTGAGGATTATACTTGGATAGATTATGAGGAATTGGTTGTAAATATGTAATGTTCATGAGTATAATCATATTTTCTTATGTGTATATATATTGTTTGTGTTTATGTTTACGAAGAGACAGAATCTTTGAAATGGTTGGAAATATGGTGAAAATATTTTTCTATTTATATTGCAAGTGAACTAAATTTTTAGTAATGTCAAAAAATAAAGGAAACTCTATCGAAATTTTTGTAAAATAAATTGACTTTATATGAATTATTATATATATTGAGTTTGTTATCCATGCATTGGTTACGAATATATGTCATTTCCATAACTTTTTCAGATATCGACTGAAGGAAATTCAACTGGTTAGTCTTCAGGTAGCTCTAATGGAGAGAAGAAAAGAAAAAAAGAGAGCCCAACCGTTTAGATTAAGAAAAAATGGCAAAGGTCAAAGCTACGAGGATACAACTTAAGGTAGTTGGACAACCAGTTAGAGAAAATTCAGTGATCTATAGTTCAGGGGTCGGAGCAATTGCAACGCAGATGTTACTTATAACTTATGGTAGTTAGGATAAGATATCACAATCTTTAAAAGATACAGTGTAGAAAAATATAAAGGTATATGGCGATTTCATTTATTTATAATATCAATGTTACATATTGATTTTTAAAGCATATTTAGTTTTTAAAATGTGGACATCAACTGCAGTTACAATTTGATGCTGATGAATTACTAAAAGTTTATACGTTAAAATCAATAAATGAAAGTTGGAGACACTATAAAAGCAAAATAACAAAATAAATTAGAGATGTTCCTCCTGGTCTTGATGCACATAGAAGATACGATATGTTAAAATCAGCTAATGTTAGCAATCAGGATTGGAATGCATTTGTTACTTAACGATTGTCTCCAAAATTTGAGGTAATTATGCATTCATATTCTTAAACTAGCATGAACACGTTTAATGGAACGTAATTAATTTTATAATATTTCAGGCTACTAATAAGCATTATTCTCAGTTGTCAAAGAAGAATCATACCCCACATACATCAAGTTGTAAAAGAATGGCACGACTACGAGAAGATTTGGTAAGAGTTAAATATATTGTGATAATTATCTTACATGTGTATGGTTTTTGTTTAAAGAACTTGTATATATTTTTGTATATATGAATATCAATGTTAGAGAGCGAAAAAACTCGAAGTCGATAGAGTTGACATACAGATAGTCAATCACAAGTATAAGGATGGGAGCACAGTGAATGAGGAAACTGTTGACATAATTGTTTATTATGTTGATTTGATCAATTATTGTATTGATTGTATTATATCTATATATTTTTTTAATGTTAAGTAATATCATATAACATCATTTATAGGTACAAATGGAGTCATTACATCAAGAAGCCAAACATTTAATTGAAATGATGTTATCGCATAAGTTTTGGGTATGAAGCGTCGAGGTAGAGCTCAAGGAATGGGTTATGGTGTAATGTTGTGCAAAATCGCAAGTGAACGAGCCGAACAAGTAATAAAGTAATGAGAGAAGTATCGTCCCACGAGGATTGTTGTTAATTAATGCCCAAAATTAAAATAACTCAACTTTTATTTGGTAGATGAAATTTGAGTGAATGAGTTGATAATTATGATTAAATTTAATTGCAATTGAAAATAAATGAAAATTAATTTAATGAATAAAAACTCTAAGATTATGATTTCACTATAACTAATCTATTCCTCCCCTTTATTCTTTTTAACCAAAATTTACTATCCAGTTGTTAGTCGAGATTCCCTGAATTATTCACATAGCCTCTTCCGAGGTCTAAGGAAAATACCCTATAAAGATTAACTGCTATGTTCCCATGCAAGTCAAAACATTAAAGGATTCATTAAGATTTATGGATCTCTTTTATAGACTACACAAACCATGCAGGTATATTCCTATCCTACATGCAATTTATGACATTAAATACAATGAACTAGACACATAAATCAGCTTCCGCTATCATTATGATTAACAATTCAACTAAGTAGTGGCCAATTATTTAGAAGCATTAAGAACAGTATTAAATGCACCAACTAAGATATAAAATCATTAATTGAATTGAACAAAGGGTTGGAACATCAAAGTTAGGCTACATCATAACCTTAGAAAACAAATCTACTCCATAATAGAATTTACAAAAACTAGAAAATTAAACATAACAAGAGATAGGAAAACTTAGTGGATTGAAGCTTCACCGTAGAATTTCTTCCTCTGCTTTACTCCTCCTCTCCAAGCTCTCTCTCTCTTTCTCTAAACTACTTATTGTTTTGGTTTGTGATGGAATGCTTAGAATGGTGATTCTAAGGCCTATTTATAGGCCAAATTCACCTCCAATTACATCATCGATTGCATCATCGTTTCCTGATTTTCCACCATTTTGCATCATCGCTTACATCATCTTTCACCTACCCCATTCAAAGTCAACTTTCAAATTGCATCATTGCTTACATCATCGTTCACCTACCTCATTCAAAGTCAACTTTAATATTACATCATTGCTTACATCATAATTTTGATTACATCATTCCTTACATAAGCATGACATAATATTTATTTCTAGAATACTCGATCTTTAAATTGCGATAATCTTTTTGATGCGATTTCTGATTCGAGTAATTCTTGAGGCGATGAACTGCTTCGAATGAAATTCATGATCTTGTCTCGAGCGAAAGCATTTGGTGGGGTCCACATACGATTTTCACAAACTTTATTCTGAAAATGAAAAATACAAAATGATGAAATAATGTACTTAATAATAATAAAAACATCAAGAATTAAACAAGAATTCAAGTTTAAAAAGATAAGATAACTCTATAAAAATAGAGTTATCACACTCTCAAACTTAAGATTTTGCTTGTCCTCAAGTAAAACTAAAAATAACAACCTAAGTTAAAAACACAGAAAATAAAAACACAATCCATTTTCGTAGGTAAACACGATGGCATTGAGCGTATGCCACAAGCCTTTAAACTCCTAGGTGTCCCTAGTAGGAGGAGTTGTGTCTCCTGAGGGTTTACCAGCAACGATACCCACAAACGTTAAAAGATTCCACCCATAACTTATCAACATCTCACTAAATACAAATTAACAGAAGTCTCATACATGTATGATCTTGTATCAGGACTAAGGATAAGTCACTAATGATCTAAAACATAATCATCAACAATCTCACACCACTTTCAAAGCAATTTTATTTCAAAACATCATATTCACATGTTATGGACTTATTTCGCTTCGACTCTAATTCTCACAAGATATCTCTCATAACTCTCATGAATCCTAAAGCAAACACTCATGCAATCATATGTGATAGAGGTTATGTAAAGGCATAGCAAGCGTCATTTACATCACATATGAATATAGACGTTTAAAAGAACCGCACTTTTAAGTGAATAGATCTCATGATTGGAATCGAATACTAAGAACGTAGATAAAGCATGATGACAGACTTCAACTCTCAAATTGGACTTCCTTTTGAAGATCAATAGGCTTTATTAAAGATTGTATTTGGGCTATGGTTAATTGACATGTAAGAAATTTTAAGGTATAGGTTCAACAAGAACATATGATCATACCAAAGTACTTCATTTATTCTCCTTAATTCATCATAACTTCTCTTTTTCTTTTTCTTTTTTTTTTTTTTTTTTAGAAACACATTGTGTAAATGTTAACACTTCAATTCCCTTCTCCTCTTTTACTTCATCGCATGATCCCAAACTTCATAAGGTATGACTAAATTTAAAGGCTCAATAGGGTCATTTAATAAAGGTAAACAGAGAAAAATATTTAAAGTGTTTGGCTTCAAAGGTTTTATGATGTGTCTCAATTTAAAGTAGGAAAGTAGGCTTTTGTAGAGTAGAACTAACCTATATTACTTCTAAGAAATCGATCCAATTTTCAAATCAAAGCAACTCAGTTATCTACAATAATGATTTGTTCTCAGTATTCAATACAAAACCTATAGAGATCATCTATTAAGAACAACGTGAAGAGTGTTTAAGAGTAGAAACAAATAAATCTCTCAAAATGAAACGTTTAAAAGGCTCAAATCCTCACCAAGGATAATCTCCACTAATAGTCCACAGTTCATGTAAACATGATATTTAGCCACTCAATTAACTAAGATCATGACATTCAAAAGTCTCAAATCATGCAAAGATGTTCATGGCTATTCCTTAGTAAAGATATTCAACCAAAAACATGCATTAAGACTTCATTAATAAATACAAAGTAGTTAGTCGACTTGTTAGGGCAGAAAGAAAAAATAATAAAACAAATAATGAAAATCTTTTTGCATTTTTTTTTTTTTTTTTTGAAATGAAAACAAAGATGCGTATCAAGAGCACAAAAGTACTCCTTACTCTGCCATCTTTTGATTTCAACTCGGACCAGTTTTTGAATCTTATGGTTTTAATAATAGCAAACTCTACCCCCAAACTTATTTGAGACAGTGTCCCCAATGTCTAGTAAGATAAAAAGAAGAAAAACTCAAATGGAAATGCTATTAATAAAACCATAGGATAAGAAAGTTACAACCGGAGAGTAAGATCCAGTGCACGCTTCTTGTTACCGCTTGATTCAGGAGTCCAAACCACCTGCGACATGATTGGATCAACTTCGGGTACAAAGTCTTGCAGTTGGTCAATCAGTTCATCAGCACTGGAAGCTGAGACTAGAATACGCCGGTTTGCTTGAGTCATAAAACCCTGTTCCACAGCATGATCAAGAAAAGCCAATAAACCATCATAAAAACCGTTAGTGTTAAGCAAACCTAATGGCTTTTTGTGAATGTTGTAATGGGCCCAGGACGCAATGTTGAAGATTTTTTCAAATGTTTCCAAACCACCAGGTAATGCGATAAAGGCATCAGCATTGAGTAACATGTACGCCATTCGTCCGTGTACGCTCGTGACCTGAAACTCATTACCTATACTCGTACCGATGATATCTTTCCTTTCAGCCAAAGGCTTTATTGCGACACCGATGGTTTGCCTACCTCCAACAGTTGCAGTTACCGCGACAGAACCCCTCAGTCCTAAACTGCCTCCTCCATACACCAAATCTATGTTTCTGGTAGCTAAAGTCGTACCAAGTTCAGCAGCTGCCTTTGAATATTGTGTACTCATACCAGACTTTGGGCTACAAAAAACACAGATGTTTTTGAATTTACTGCTCGAGGACTCTGCCATTTTTTTTTTTTTTTTTCAGAGAAAACGAATTATTTGTTATCAGTCATAAACACTTATTTAAAGAAGATGAAAGAGTAAAAGAACAGTTTTACGATGCTAAACAGTATTGGTCAGAGGGAAAAAGGAAATGTTAAGTGTAAAAATGTCAAAAAGAAAGCACAATCTTCAAAAAAAGTTAAAACAAGCCGCTAAAAATACAAAATTCAAAAAGTTCGGCGACGAAACGTAAAAAAGTAAACACAAACATCGAAAAAGTAAACACAAACATCGAAAAATTTTGAAAAGAGCTGCTAAAAATAAATGTTCGGTGATGAAACGTCAAAAGTAAACACACTTATCAAGAAAGCTTGAAACGACCTAAAAATCCACAATGACAGGTAAGGAAAAGTAAACACAATTATCAAAAAAAATTTGAAACAGACTGCTAAACAAAGAAAAAAAAATGATGCTACAGTAGTTGTGATTGTGGCTCACATCTTCCTCTGGTTTTACGTCCAGAAACGGCTTAAACAACTTCTATGAGTTGAGGATTGGCTTCCCATCCAGTTTTCTAATAAACTGGCAAACAGGGTCTTTTACAGTCAGATTCCCAAGACTATAACGCTGTTTCTCTTTACTGAATAACTCCCATAAATCTAAAAGAATACGTTGAACTTTCCCACAGGGATGCGTCTCAAGAGTCTCACGGATGTTATCCAGAGACTCCTTACTCAGTCCATCCTTTATGCATTTGATTTTATCTTCTCGATTTATGGATAAATATCCAAGATTTTTACAGCTTGTGTCGCAGTTACATCTCGCACACTTATGACAGACTTCCATTCTCTTAGCTCTCCTCTTCTTTGAGTAAGAACGTCTTCCTAAACCTGGTAAACGTTTAATTAATGAATCATTCAACTCACCTGCTAAATGTACCTTAGCTTCGATGATCCACCGAATATGCTCTGGAAGACCTAAAGATGTTAGTGCCCTCATTCTTTCGAGTCTGTACTTGTAAATCTTTCTGAGTACATCTTGGGGTAGAGTAGGAAAATGATTTTTCAGTGCTGCAAGACTTGTCTCCATCTCTGAAAGAGAAAGAAAAATTATCAAAGAAAAAAAACAAAAACACACAAAGAATACAATAACACACAAACAGAGAAAAACTAGCTAAAAAGAGAAAAACTTGGGTTACCTCCCAAGAAGCGCTTTATTTATAGTCGTTAGCTTGACTGTTGAGAAACGCCTTAAGTTGGGTTTGAAAGCGCGATAGTGGATTTCTGTTGAGGCTCTCCACCATCCATGTAAACTTTGAGTCGTTGTCCATTGACTTTGAATCGACGATCTGCACTTTGAATTTCAACAGCACCATGTGGAAACACTTGAACAACTGTGAAGGGCCCAAACCATCTAGAGCGTAGCTTACCTGGGAACAAACGTAATCGTGAATTAAACAAAAGAACCTTCTGTCCTGGAGTGAAATCCTTGTTTAGGATACGTTTATCATGCCACTTTTTGGTGCGTTCTTTGTGGAGCTTAGCATTTTCATATGCACCATGACGAAGTTCATCCATCTCATTGAGTTGCAATCTTCGCAGAGCTCCTGATGTTCCTATGTCGAAATTCAACTTTTTGATAGCCCAGTATGCACGATGCTCTAGTTCAACGGGTAAGTGACATGCTTTTCCGAATACCAACTTGTATGGAGACATCCCAATCGGCGTTTTAAATGTTGTTCTGTAAGCCCATAATGCATCATCAAGCTTTTTCGACCAGTCTTTTCGAGATGCACTTACTGTCTTTTCCAAAATCCATTTCAGTTCTCGATTTGATATTTCAGCTTGTCCATTGGTTTGCGGGTGGTATGTTGTAGCAACTTTGTGTTTGACTCCATATTTGGCTAGAAGAGCATCAAAATACCTATTGCAAAAATGCTTCCCTTCATCGCTGATGATTGCTCTAGGAGTTCCAAATCTGGTGAAGATATTTCTACGCAGAAAATTCACCACTACTTTGGAGTCATTGGTTGGTGCAGCAATGGCTTCAACCCATTTTGACACATAATCCACGGCCACCAGAATATAGAGATTCTTGAAAGACGGTGGAAATGGTCCCATGAAATCGATACCCCAAACATCGAACAACTCCACTTCCAAAATGTTGTTTAAAGGCATCTCATGCCTTCGTGAAATGTTACCTGTGCGCTGGCACTGATCGCATGCAGCAACATATGATTGAGCATCCTTAAAAATGGTGGGCCAATAGTATCCGGATTGGAGAATTTTGCCTGCAGTTCGATTAGCCCCAAAATGTCCACCATAATCAGAAGAATGACAATGATGGAGAATATCTTGTGCTTCATCTTTTGAGACGCATCGTCGAAGGATCTGATCTTGACATAACTTGTACAGGAACGGCTCATCCCAATAGTAATGTTTTACGTCTGCCAAGAATTTCTTCTTTTGCTGCCATGAAATGTCAGGTGGATAAACTTTGTGAGAAAGAAAATTAACAAAATCAGCATACCATGGAACATTGCTTGTATCCAGAACAAAGAGCTGTTCATCAGGGAAAGTCTCTTTAATGTCTATGTCAAGATCCTCCTTATCCCCTCGTTGCTCTAGTCTAGAAAGATGGTCGGCCACCACATTTTCACTTCCCTTCTTATCTCGAATCTCTAAATCAAACTCTTGTAACAGAAGGACCCATCGGATCAGGCGTGGTTTTGCATCTTTCTTCTCCAGAAGGTACTTGATGGCTGAGTGATCCGTGTATACAATGACTTTGGAACCGATCAAGTACGGCCGAAATTTGTCGAATGCGAAGACTACAGCTAGAAGCTCTTTCTCAGTGGTAGCATAATTGACCTGTGCATCAGTTAGTGTACGGCTAGCGTAATAAATGGTATGAAAAACCTTACCAATACGTTGTCCTAGCACGGCTCCAATGGCATAATCACTAGCATCACACATCAGCTCGAACAGCAAAGCCCAATCAGGTGCAATAACGACTGGAGCTGTCACAAAGGCCTTTTTCAGTATCTCAAATGCCTCTTTACATGCATTATCGAAGTGGAATGAAACACCCTTCTCGAGTAAATTGCATAATGGCTTTGTGATCTTCGAGAAGTCCTTGTTGAATCTTCTGTAAAACCCTGCATGCCCTAAGAAACTTCAAATGCCTTTGACAGATGTTGGTGGTGGCAACTTCTCAATTGCCTCAATCTTGGCTCTATCAACCTCGATGCCTTTAGCTGAAACTTTATGACCTAAGACGATCCCTTCTTGTACCATGAAATGGCATTTCTCCCAGTTAAGAATCAGATTTGTCTCTTCGCATCTTTTCAGTACTTGTGCTAAGTTATCCAAACAAGAATCAAATGATGAGCCAAATACTGAAAAATCATCCATAAATACCTCAATGAAGCGTTCCACCATATCTGAAAAAATTGACATCATACACCGTTGGAAGGTGGCGGGTGCATTGCATAGACCAAACGGCATTCTCCGAAACGCGAACGTTCCATATGGGCATGTGAATGTAGTCTTTTCTTGGTCCTCAGGTGCTATAGAAATCTGATTGTAACCAGAATAACCGTCTAGGAAACAGTAATAAGGGTGACCTGCTAATCTGTCGAGCATCTGATCAATGAAAGGTATGGGGAAATGATCTTTCCTGGTCGCCTTATTTAGTTTCCTGTAGTCAATGCACACTCTCCATCCGGTTACTGTTCGTGTCGGAATCAGCTCATTGTTTTCATTGGTGACTACTGTCATGCCTCCTTTCTTTGGTACCACTTGCACTGGGCTTACCCATATGCTGTCCGAAATAGGATAAATGATACCTGCATCCAAAAGTTTAAGTACCTCTGCTCGGACAACCTCCTTCATGTTTGGATTTAAACGTCGTTGGTGCTCGATGGATGGCCGGTACTTATCCTCCATGAGAATTTTGTGTTGGCATATAGATGAGCTGATTCCTTTAATGTCTGCGATTGACCATCCAATAGCCATCTTGTGTTCTCGTAGTACTCTCAAAAGCTTTTCCTCTTGTTCTCTACTTAGAGAAGATGAAATAATGACAGGTAGTGTAGATGAGGTACCTAAGAATGCGTACTTGAGATGAACTGGCAGTGGCTTGAGCTCCAACTCTGGTGGTTTTTCTGTTGATGGTACCGGTTGTCTCTTACTTGCTCCAAGTTCCTCGAAAGGTCGTCTGAAAAATATGGGAGATGAAGCTTCCAGTTGGTTAACACATTCTGTGATGTTCGGACTTTCTGAGTTTGGTGCTCCATGTAGGCAAGCTTTAAGTGGATCTTTTGGAGTGATGGTTTGATGTATTCCTTTGATACATTCATCCACCACATCTACCCTCAAACAGTTGTCAACATCATGTGGATGTTTGAGAGCTTTCAGCACATTGAATGTCACCTCTTCATCTTGAACTCTGAGTATGAGTTGACCTTTTTGTACATCAATAAGGGTTCTCCCCGTTGCTAGGAATGGTCTACCCAAGATGATGGGTATTTCTTGATCTTCCTCCATGTCTAGCACAATGAAATCCGCAGGAAATATGAATTTATCTACTTTTACCAATACATCTTCTATAATTCCCCTTGGATATTTGATTGAACGATCAGCTAGCTGCAACGATACTGTAGTGGGTTTTGCTTCTCCAAAGCCGAGTTTCTTGAAAACGGAGAATGGCATTAGGTTGATGCTTGCACCGAGATCACATAATACTTTTTCAAAGAATGAATCACCAATGGTGCAAGGAATTGTAAAGCTCACCGGATCTTTGAGTTTGGGTGGTAGCTTTTTCTGCAAGATTGCACTGCATTCTTCGGTCAAAGCTACCGTTTCATGTTCTTCCAGCTTCCTTTTATTTAATAGGATTTCCTTCATGAACTTCACATAGCTGGGCATTTGTTCCAGAGCATCTGCAAAAGGAATATTAATTTGCAGTTTCTTAAAAACTTCCAGAAATTTAGAAAATTGCTTTTCTAATTTCTGTTTCTGAAATCTCTGAGGGAAGGTTAATGGTGGTTTGTATGGTGGCGGATTGTCTGGGAACAACTTTGACTTTGGCTTCTCTGCTTCTTGTTGTTCAACCATCACTTCTTCTTCTTTCTCGTCTGCTCTTTTGACAGGTTCTTTCAGCATTTTACCGCTTCGTAACGTGACAGCCTTCAGGTGCTCCCTAGGATTGGTCTCTGTGTTGCTTGGTAGGGATCCTTGAGGTCTTGCAGTCAACAAATTCGAGATTTGACCCATTTGTACCTCCAGATTTCGAATGGAAGCTGCTTGATTCTGGAGCGTGGTGTTTGTTCTCGTCATAAATTGAGTAGTGCTTACGGTGAGCTGAGCAAATGCTTCTTCAAGCGACGGTTTGTTGGCCTGCTGCTGTTGAGGTGGTGGTGGATATGACTGTCTGGATTGATCATTGTTTTTCCATGAAAAGTTGGGATGGTTTCTCCATCCTGGATTATATGTGTTGGAGTATGGATTATTTTGCTGTCTGTTGCCCACAAAAAATGCTTGATCTGTCTGGTTTTCATCGCATTGTCCGTTGGAATGGTCCCCTCCACAAAAATCACAGGATGCTGACTGAGTATGAATGGCATTAGCTGTCAAGTTTTCAAGTTGCTTGGCTAATGTCTCGACCTGAGTGGAAAGCCTGGTTAACACATCATTTTCTTGTATTCCGAAAACTTTTTTCGGAACTGCTCTTTCTGATGGCCACTGATAGGCATTTGCAGCCATTTCTTCTAGTAAATCCCAAGCGGCTTGATGAGGTTTCCCCAAAAGTGCTCCACCTGCTGCGGCATCTACTAATGTTCTCGTGGAACTCCCCAAACCATTATAGAATGTGTGTAGCTGCAACCAGTTAGCAACTCCATGATGTGGGCACCATCTTAGCAGATCCTTGAATCTTTCCCACGTTTCGTACAATGATTCTCCCTCAAGCTGTTTGAATGTGGCAATCTCGGTTCGCAGCTTTGCAGTCTTGGCTGGTGGAAAGAATTTGGCCAGAAATTTTTGTGCCAAGATGTCCCATGTAGTAATACTCCCTGATGGCAACGAGTTGAGCCAACTTTTAGCTTTATCTCGAAGGGAGAATGGAAATAATCTCAAACGGATGGCGTCATCAGTAACACCATTATGTTTGAACGTATCGCAGATTTCCAAAAAGTTGTCAATGTGGACATTTGCATCATCGTTCGGAGCCCCACTGAACTGATTGTTTTGTACCATCTGGATGATTGCTGGCTTAATCTCAAAGTTGTTAGCAGCAATAGTTGGTCTCCGTATCGCTGAAGTATTACCCACCGTGGGTAAAGCATAATCTCGTAATGCTTGAATTTCAGCATCTATTGGTACAATATTCTGTGTGTTGTTGGATCCTTCAGCCATATCCATGAGTGCAGTACTTGCGGCCTTCCTTGCTTCTTTCCTATTCTTACGACAAGTTCTTTCAATTTCTGGATCAAATTGTAAAATTTCGCCCCTAGACTTTCTCATATACCAGAAAATTCACAAGTAATAAAGCAAATAAAAAATAAATAAATTACTAAATTAAAAATTGAGTTACGTAGTATTAGTATTAATTGAAACAAACAATCCCCGGCAACGGCGCCAAAAACTTGTTGTGCAAAATCGCAAGTGAACGAGCCGAACAAGTAATAAAGTAATGAGAGAAGTATCGTCCCACGAGGATTGTTATTAATTAATGCCCAAAATTAAAATAACTCAACTTTTATTTGGTAGATGAAATTTGAGTGAATGAGTTGATAACTATGATTAAATTTAATTGCAATTGAAAATAAATGAAAATTAATTTAATGAATAAAAACTCTAAGATTATGATTTCACCATAACTAATCTATTCCTCCCCTTTGTTCTTTTTAACCAAAATTTACTATCCAGTTGTTAGTCGAGATTCCCTGAATTATTCACATAGCCTCTCCCGAGGTCTAAGGAAAATACCCTATAAAGATTAACTGCTATGTTCTCATGCAAGTCAAAACATTAAAGGATTCATTAAGATTTATGGATCTCTTTTATAGACTACACAAACCATGCAGGTATATTCCTATCCTACATGCAATTTATGACATTAAATACAATGAACTAGACACATAAATCAGCTTCCGCTATCATTATGATTAACAATTCAACTAAGTAGTGGCCAATTATTTAGAAGCATTAAGAACAGTATTAAATGCACCAACTAAGATATAAAATCATTAATTGAATTGAACAAAGGGTTGGAACATCAAAGTTAGGCTACATCATAACCTTAGAAAACAAATCTACTCCATAATAGAATTTACAAAAACTAGAAAATTAAACATAACAAGAGATAGGAAAACTTAGTGGATTGAAGCTTCACCGTAGAATTTCTTCCTCTGCTTTACTCCTCCTCTCCAAGCTCTCTCTCTCTTTCTTTAAACTACTTATTGTTTTGGTTTGTGATGGAATGCTTAGAATGGTGATTCTAAGGCCTATTTATAGGCCAAATTCACCTCCAATTACATCATCGATTGCATCATCGTTTCCTGATTTTTCACCATTTTGCATCATCGCTTACATCATCTTTCACCTACCCCATTCAAAGTCAACTTTCAAATTGCATCATTGCTTACATCATCGTTCACCTACCTCATTCAAAGTCAACTTTAATATTACATCATTGCTTACATCATAATTTTGATTACATCATTCCTTACATAAGCATGACATAATATTTATTTCTAGAATACTCGATCTTTAAATTGCGATAATCTTTTTGATGCGATTTCTGATTCGAGTAATTCTTGAGGCGATGAACTGCTTCGAATGAAATTCATGATCTTGTCTCGAGCGAAAGCATTTGGTGGGGTCCACATACGATTTTCACAAACTTTATTCTGAAAATGAAAAATACAAAATGATGAAATAATGTACTTAATAATAATAAAAACATCAAGAATTAAACAAGAATTCAAGTTTAAAAAGATAAGATAACTCTATAAAAATAGAGTTATCATGTAACACTATCTCTGGTACAAACATTTGTGGTTGGTAAACAAAATTTCACACAACACCAACAACATGTTGATTATGAGATGACAACTATGAAGCAAACAATTGTTAATTTGACAAACTTGGTCATGACTCATTTGCTGAACGTAAATCAAGTTCAAGTATTGTCATGTACGCCTCCTACACAGCCAGTAAACAATTTAAAACTAGTGAAATTTGTTTATTTCTATTGTATGGTACTTAATATATATATTTTTTCCATTTCCATGTTTTTTCGCAAGTAGATGTAATTATTTTATTATATTTTTTGCTATGTCCGTGTTTGTAAATATATATATTGATAATCTAAATATTGTTTGCATATATATTTACTGAGATACGTTATTATGGTTGGATCGATTGTGAAAGATTTGAGAAGTTTGATAAATTGCAGGAGAATTATATTTTTGGCAAGTTCAAAAAATAGGAAAAATTTTGTCAAAATTTTTATAAAATTGATCGAGTTTATATGTATTGTTTTATATATTGATATTGTTATTTATATGTTGTCAAATAAGGGTACTTAGATTTTTTTTTCTCGATATCCATGTTTCCTCACAATAATACTATTTATTTCTTTTTTCGTAGACAAATATTCAAGTGGCGCAAATCCGATGAGAGTTAGTAAAAGTGTTCAATTTACCGAATCTTCAGTTAAGGTAAAATTTACAAGAAATTTATATTATTTATTATTTTAACTTAATTTTATATATAGATGTAATTATTTAAATTTGTTGATGTAAGTAAATAGTTAAATTCTTATGCATACAGTCCATATCTCGGAGTTCCTCAAGCCAAGCTAGTGGATCAAATGACAACCAGTACAAGTTATTAGACTAGATGGGTAGAGGAACTGTGGTGGTGGAAGCGAAAATTGACTCAAAGGACCTTAATACTAAAGTTCATCACCTCGGGCTTCGTCCAAATTATTAACGCGTTTCCGTCAAGAAATTAATGGTTAGTGTTTCGCTACCTCAACCTACTAACGAGCTACTAACTTTAGAAGCTGCATTAAACTTATTTATTGCCCGACCTTTAAAATATATTGTATTTTAGGATTATGTATTGATTTGTTAGAACATTTTACAATGTACAGTGACTTTAAATAATGTATATTAATTTTAGATTATGTAATTTAAATGTTGTTTATATATTTAATTATATTTATTTTTAACGTTTCTGCACGTTATTAGTTTTTATTGTAATATTAAATTATATACTTTTTAAAATAATTTTTTTTATTACAATGTTTTCCATACCAATCGGATAAAATTAACCATATTGGGCTTTGACCTAGTATGCAAAACTTTATCTATACCAGGTCGAAACCTAGAATTGTTATCAATATCCATGTCGGGTGGGTGCTCGGTATGGATATTGGATATGTCGTGGGTTAACCCATGACTTGTATATATTCATACCGAGTCATGTCCAGTATGGATATTCATTATCTATGCCGAGCACCCACCCGGCATGGATACTGCCAGTATCCATATTGGTAACAACCACACCGGATGGGCTGCCCGGCATGGATAGTCAACCATACCGAGCATAACCTGGCATAGTTGAGCTCGTTTGTTGTAGTGTGAGTTTTGACTATAGATTTGTTCTTTAATTGAACAAAAAATGCAAGAGAAAAATAAAAAAGTTTGACAGAACTCTCTAGTCTCTACAGATTCATTGTTTGGTTGGAGAGAAAAACGTGAGAGACAATAAGCAAGAAGAAAGAGTTGAGAGAAATTTCCATAACTATGGAAATAAATATGAGCTTTTCATGTTTATGTGAGCGGTGGGCATTTTCGGGTCAGGTTAGGTTGGGTTGAAAATCTTCTAACTCAACATAGGTTAGATTAAAAATTTTTCAACTCAACCCAATCCAATAAATTCTTCAACCCAATCTAGAAATTCATTATAAAAACATAAAAGGTCTAGTTGATAACTCTTATAGTCTTAACAATTTGATTACAAATAAAATGAGTACAAATAAAAATTCAATAATTATAAATAAAATATTCATTTCATCATAAAGGTTGTCCTTAATTCTCATCCCTAATAAGTGTTCTTCTAGAAAGAGGAGAAAATCTTGGATTTAGAATTAGGAATGAACATTTGTCAAGTTCGAGTTAGATTGGGTTAAAATTTTTTTAATCCAACTCAATCTAATTTAATTTTCAACCCAATCCGACCCATCCCATTTTATTTTTTTTAAGATTTAACCGAATCCAACCTAATAAAAAATGATCGGATTGAGTTGAGTTTGTCGGGTTAAGTTGGAGAGGTTTACGCTTAAACTTTGTGTTTTCAAAAAAAGATAAATTAGTTTCATGATATCGACTATACGAGTCTCAATCATGCTATGTTATATATTACAGAATTAAATATAATTGTACAATGTCAATTTACAAATCTCTAGAATAAATTGACATATTTTAGCTCTTAATTGGATTTTTTTTTTCCTAGTATTTTATGTGGGAAGACTTAATTGGTTACAAAGTCCAACCTAACAGAGACATTTCTATCAATGCAATGAAAGTAGTGTGCCATTGTTTCATGTCTCTATCTCAGTTCCCTCATAGTGTCATATGAAAAGAAAACGCGACTCCAAAGTGCCTTTCCCTAGCAGTGCTTTATAGGGTGGGACCAAGGCAAAATAATTTTGATTGAATCTCAAAGCCATGTCTATGACCTGTTTGGAATTTAGCAGTACTTTAGCAGATCCGTATCTATGACCTGGAATTTTGGAGTGAAAGAGACCTTGATTTTATTCTTCTAATAAAATTAAAAAGAACTAATTTAAAACTTACTTTTTCTTAATTAATTGCATCTAATGATTTTGTCATAGGTTTCATATTTCATAATCAATTTATCCCTTAAAAATATAATATTTGAAATTAGTATTTATTAGAGAAATTAGAATCTAAACAAAAAAAAAAATCCATATTAGTTTCAAAAACAAAAAAAAAAAAAAAGAAAAAAAAAAAAGGAATCCATATTAAGAAATTGATTATTAATTTATGAATGTATTAACAAACTATTTAACTTTTTCTTTTTTACTGTTTCCGTGCCGCACCTGAACCAATATTGGCTCCATGCCTGGCTCAAAGTGTAAAACTTCAAACGTCTAATATAATTTACTTATAGAGTACTATTGACAGACTTGCATGACCTTTTATTTAAGGTGGTATTGTTTACTATTACGTTAAGTGGAACACTCCAAAATGCTAAAAGTAAAGGCTGGTTGTACACTGGCTTAAAAAACGAAGAAAAACAGTGGTTCTACACTTACAATGAGTGAGAAATGGTTTTTTAAGAAAATAATTTAAATTATTTTTCAAAAACATTTTTAAATATTCTAAATAAACTTTCACACTTTTAAGAATATGAAAAATCATATGACAGTTTTGCGACCTTTTTGTACATGTTCTTCTAAAAGAGAATTTTTTTAATCTGGTGTCATGTCCACACGGACACAACAGCACACTTGAAGATTTGATTCTTCTATTTAGGGCATGATAGGGATCAGAAAGAAGGGCTTAATCAATGAATAATCGGACAACATAAAGAGTTGGGCATACGTTTTTCCGGTGGACATGATCATTCATAGGGAAACACATAGCTTGCCTTATCTGGACCCTCTCCATCAATAAAATCTCAGATATATAGTTTAATTTATGAAAGTTTTATTAAAGTATAAAAACGTGAATCAACTATATATTTTTAAGAATTGTATATTCTTTTTAAAATAAAATTCTTATGTGCAATCAGTTTCACAGAAGTTTTATCAATGACAGTCAGTGGACCACTAGAGCCCCAAAAGCTAGATAGTTATCTACTTATATTTATTTAATTTGTCTTTTTATCTAATTTGGTCCCTATATCTATCAGTTTTCTACTCTCTTTCGGCTCAATTATTCACCTTTAGTTAATGGGTGAGATGTTTTTGGATATTTTGCATTTTTTTCGACATATTAGACATACATTATATAAGTACCGTTTACATTATTAAGAGGAACAATCCATAAAAGCAGGGAAAAATTGCCCCACAATCAAGTTGAACTTATGATCTCTTGGCTTAAAGGAACAGTATGCCAAAGGAGTGAATGACAATTATAATAAAATTAAATTACTTTTCTACCACCCTTTCCTTTTCAAACAAACACTAAGGGTTAAAAAAAAAATTCCTTTTCAAATAAATTTCTGAGGTCTAGAATTTATTATTATTCATGGTTCCTCGTCCCATTTTTTACATAAGTAATAGATATTCTATTAATAATAAAATTATTTGTATACCTAAATAATAGTTTTGCTGAATCTTCAATCTAAAGGACATGCTCAAATCAACAACAAAATTGATTTCAAGTAAAGGCTTTCCTCCGTCGAAAATACAAAAAATAGGAATCACGATGGCGGGCAGAACTTGACCATGAAGTGCACTAATCCCAAAAATCGCTGGTAGTATTAAGGAAAATAATGATGACACCCAACCCAAGTTCAACCGTCATGAAGCTTTATTATCATTCTCTAAACTCTGAAAAACTGTGTTTATTTTTAAAGATTTGTCTTTCTTATCCTTTTATAGAAGGATAAATTCTAAATTACCCCCAATTTTTAAGTAAAAAATACATCTCGACCTTTCTAAAATAAATGTTTTGCACCCAATCGTTAGAATTTTCATTTGAAAAGTTGACTCTGAGTGCTAAATAACTTCTTTACCCCTAATTTAAACTTAACTTAATTAAAATTAAATAAATTAAATAAAAAAATTGTTCATCAGATCTCTACCATCCATCTTAAGATGGACGGTAGAAATTAATTTAAAAACAAAAATTAAAAAAATATATAATAAATTTGTTCACCAAATTTCCACCGTCCATCTTAAGAAGGATGGTGGAAATTAATTTGAAAATAAAAAAAAATCATCTCAAAAATTTTCTTTTTTTTTTTTAATTTAAAAAAAATTAGGGGTGGAGATTGGATCTCCACCATCCATTAAAATCAGTGGACAGTGGTGATCCAATCTAGAGGTTAGATCTTCACCTCCAAAAATCAAGAGATCAAACATCATATTCATCAGTAATTAAACCCATGCACCTCCAATCAAAACCATCTAAACATGATCTTCACAGACAGCCAGACCTAACATCATTAATCATCTGCAATATCATCTCCAAAAATATTCAGAAATAATAAAAAATCTCCAAAAATCATCAAAAATATCTAGATTCAAAAAATTCATCAAAAAATCATCCCCAAAAGTCATCAAACCCAGACATATGGGTTTGAATCGAACCCTAACTAGCGATATATTTAGGTTCATGGAACCCAAATAAACGAGAATAAGAATAAGGAAGAAGAAGAAAAGAAGAAAAAGGAGAAGATAAGAAGAAGAAGAAGAGAAAAAAAAAGGTGAAAGAGAGTGGTGGTTAGCATGGGAGGGGATGGTGGTAGAGGTCTGATGGAGGATAATGGGAGAGAGAAAGAGAGAGCCATTTTATTAAAATTTTTAATATTAATTTAAACATATATATATGTGAGAAATATTTAAACATGTATATATAAAAGAAATAGTTTCTCTCTTTTTCTTTCTCCCATCCTCCACCAAACCTCTACCACCACCCCTTCCCATGCCCACTACGACTCTCTTTCATCCCTTCTTCTTCTTTTCTTCTTCTTATTTTTATTCTTTTTTTCTTATTTTCTTATTTTCTTCTTCTCATTCATCTGGATTCCACGAACCTAGATGTCTGGGTTCGAATAGAACCCAATTAGGGTTCGATTCGAACCCAGATGTTTGGGTTCCACAAACCCTAGGTTAGAATTGAATCCTAACTAGATTCGATTTGAATCTAGAGGTCTGGGTTCCATGATTTTTTAGAGATGGTTTGTTGATTAATTTTTTGGACCCAAAGATTTTTTACGATTTTTGGAGATTTTTAAAGATTTTTGGGGATAATATTGCAAATGATTGATGATGCTTTTGGATGGGTTTGATTGGAGGTGGATAGGTTTGATTGCTGATGAATATGATGTTTGATCTCTTGATTATTGGAGGTGGTGATCCACCGTCCATTGAAATTAGTGGACAGTGGCGATCCAATCCTCCATTCTTTTTTTTTTTTTTTAATATAAAAAAACTTTTAAGATATTTTTTTTAAAAAATTAATCTCCACCGTCTATCTTCTGGTGACCAAATTTATTATATATATTTTTAATTTTTCTTTGATTTTTTAATTTTTTTCCAAATTAATCTCCGTCGTCCATCTTAAGATGTAAAGTGGAGATATGATGAACAAACTTTTTATTTAATGTATTTAATTTTAATTAAGTCAAGTTTAAATTAGGGCAAAGAAGTCATTTGGTGCTCAGGGTCAACTTTTCAAACTGAAATTCTAACTATTGGTGCAAAACGTGTATTTTCGAAAAGTTGAGGTGTGTTTTTTCCTTTTTTATTTTTTTATTATTTTTTCATTTAATTAAATGTTTTATTTACCACCTTACCCTTGACCCACTAACAATAACTACTTTTTCAAATGGAAATTCTAACGATTGGATGGAAAACATTTATTTTCAAAAGGTCAGGATGTGTTTTTTTTAGGCAAAAGTTGGGAGGTAATTTAGAATTTACCCTATATAAAATTTGCTAAAGAAAATAATAAATTAAAATTTTTAGAAGATGAATAAAAGACTGAAACCATGAAAACAAAATGGATAAAAAATATTTTTTAAAAAAATGGATGAAAAGTAATATGAAAAGACCGAAATCATAATGTCTTTTGCAATTTTACCATGCCCTATGATAAAATCCCTAAATAATAGCTATATTTTAGCTAAAATAATAAGAAAACCATTTTAGCTAGTAACTTTTGATTGAGATACTCCAATCATTTCCTCTATTTTGCCTAAATAAATATAAAATATATATATATTTGTTTTATCATAAATTAAATATTGAAACAATATAGGAGAGAGTTTTGATTAGGAATTTTATACTTTTTATATTTAGCTGAGGTGATTTAACTTTTTCAAAATAGCTAACAACATAGAAAAATTGAAGTAAATAAAATGTTATACCATTAATATTATTAGTTAAGGATAATGAGTAGCTAGTATGGTTGAAGATACTCTTATAATCTTCATTTCGCATGACGGCAAAGAGTTAAAGTTTTTTTTACGAGGAAAAAGAATAAACTTTTAACTCTTTGCCAAAAGTTATGATCAATCATAAAGTAATTCTAAAATATTTTTGTCATTACCAATTACTATTGTCACCGCCTCAAACATGAAAAGACCAGTGGTCAAACATAAAAGGAAGAGTGGAATCACGGGTGTTTTGGATACTAGTTTCACAATAATAAAAATTGACTTTGTTCAAATGATCATATAGAGTAGTTGAAATTTAAGCAATCAAGAAAACAAAAAAGAAATCGAACTTGTTGACTACAAGCTTAATTAATCAATAATGAGTTAGCAAATAACCAGTCATATCTATAAGTTGTATCTAAACAATTAGATGAACACATTTAGGGGTAGGGAAAAAAGTCGAGAAACCTAAAAGTATCGGTTTGATTTGGATCAGGTCGGTTTTAATTGGTAAAAATCGAACAGGGTCACTTTTGAATTTGAAATGTTGTTCTTGATTGAATTATGAAAAATGTAGGAAGAATAAGTGGGCTTTGATTTTTTTTTTTTTTTTGTCCTCGTTATTTTGTGATGGAAAATATAGAAATGAAGAAATGATGAAAAAATAATGAAGAAACTATGAAAAAGATGAAGATCTAGAGATGATGACGAATAAATATGGATAGAGTTGATGAGGTTGACCGATGAAAAAGATGATGAATTTTTTAATGATTTTTTATATTTTAACTAATTTTATTAATTTTAATAAAATAATAATATATTAACTTATTTACATTTAATTCTTAGGATAATGGTATGTAATCCATTATTAGTTAATGGTTAAAACTAATAGTTGGGGTAGTTTAGGCAGTGCCTGGTTGGTTGAAGCATTGTCTCATGTGTTTTTGGCAAAGATATGCAGTGACCCTAACACATGGATTAACTTGATTTGGTGGGAATGTAGAGAATTTAATGTAAGAGTATTACTTAGGGCCTAATCAAATTGATTAACCTTGGGTGCTCTACTACTAGGGACAGGCAAAATAACCAAAACCGATCCAACCCGACCCGACCCAACCCCAAAATATCGATTTTCATTTGTGATTCGGGTTGGTTCGGTTTTAAGAATAGAAAATCGATTTGTTTCAGTTTTGGGGGTTTTGGGTCAAAAAACAGACCCGAAACCGAAATCGACATCATTTAAAAAATTAAAAAATAAAAAATTATATAAAACCTACCATAGCCCAACTGTCTAAGTGCCTAACCCAACTCATTTTTCACTCAGTCACATCTTTAGTTAACCCTAGCCGCCTCCCTTCCTTCTCTCTCTCGTGATCCCACCCAAGATCTCCCTACTGCCATTGTCGTTGGCGACGTCTCTAAGCCCTTTTTGTCTCCACATCTCCCAGCCTTTCTTGTCTCCATATCTCCAAACCCCTCTTGAACGACTCGATTGCCGTCGCTGATGTCTCTGTCGACCCTTCATTGTTGACGAACACGACCACGCTCAGTGACAATAGCCGTACGTCGAAAACGTCGTGATTCGAAGAGAGGTCGAGTTCATCACTATCGCTGCTGACCCCTTTACTCTCAGTCTTACCCTCTGCCCTGGTTCATCACTCTACTCCTCTCACCCTCTTCTCTGATTTGTGTTGGGTTCTTCAAGTTCAAGCTCTCACCATTTTCTATGGTGATGAATTTTTTTTGGAAGACTGGAACTGACAGTAATTGGGTTTTGGTTTTTCTTTTTAATTTGTTTTCTTATCATGTGCTAAGTGAAAATTTTGTTTGTGTAGTGTTTGATTGCTTTTGGTTTTTTGAATTGGTAATGGTGATTTTGGTGTGAACTCGTAATTTTTTTTTTTTGAAATGGAATTGATTTTGTTTCACTGTTTGTGTAGTGTTTGATTGATTTTAGTTTTTTGAACTAGTAATTGTGATTTTGGTGTGAACTAGTGTATATTTTTTCTGAAATGGAACTAATAATCTGTGAAGTATATTTTGATTTTGGTTTTTTGAACTAGTAATTGTGATTTTGGTGTGAAGTATATATTTTTTCTGAAATGGAACTGGTAATATGTTAAGTGTATTTTGGTGGTTCAATTTCGGGTTGGATTTGTTATTGAACTACTGAAAGTTTGAAACTGACTAAAACCGACCAGACCGAACCGACCTGATACTAGTCGGTTTAGGTCGGTTTTCTCCATAATTTGGGTTGGGTAGGTTTTGCAAAGTGAAAACCGATTAATTTTGGGTTGGTTTCGGCCAAAACCGAATCGACCCGACCTGACCTGACTCAACCCGTGCCCACCCCTACCCACTACCATGTCACATGAACCTCGCAGTCACACAACTCCCTCTCTTTGTCATGGTTACTTTAGTCTTAATCAAATTGGTTGACTACGTCACCGTCAACTGAATCTGATTGCCCACCAACAACTTATAGATAACCCCATCACTCTCACACCCTCACTCTTTTATCTTTGGCCAAGTTGCTTTTTATTTAAAAATATTAATTCAAGTATGAGATTGTTAAGCAATTGTTTAAATTTACATCGTATTTAAATCATAACGAGCCGTCCCCTTAATTGGATATGTCGAAGTGTCAACCAATTATCTATTCCGATTAACAGATATCTAACGAATGAGAATGAGTTATACGTGGAGGGCCAACCCAGAACTAACCGCAGTAAGCGATTCTCCAAAATGGGTTTTAAATTCTTTTTCAAGGATTATCTTGAAGCAAATTTATTAAATTGAGTACGGAGCTAGAATCTACTTTATAAAAGAAGAAATGAACCCCCCCTAAAAATGTGCATTGGGATATGAAACCAATAAGTTAGGCAAAAGCCTATCAATATAAAAGACCACAAGCTTTTTTAGTCTTTATGAACCATTATTAATTAAATCTTTGAAGAATAACTTGTAGCTGGTGCCTCTTTCGTAGTGGACAAGTCCCTGTAGAGAAAAAGACAATTTGGCCTTAATACATTTGCCTAGTGCCACTACTTTTATCATCATTTTGCTTTTAATTATTATTTTGTCGTATAGTTTAAAAGCCCTTCATAAGTGGTCATGAGACATGATTAAAATCTGGACTGAGACCATCTCCAGTGTTTGAAACCAAATTTGACACCATTTTGGTGTCAATATCAAATTTTTTGATACCAAATTTTTTTTAACTTCAATGTACATGACACCAAATTGGTATAAAAAGTATCTTCACAGAATATTTCATAATTCTTTAACCAATATTAATTTATTTATTTAGTATATAATTTTATTCTCAAATAATTACTTACGTTATATTATAAAATTATTAAATACTTACATAATTTTTTTTAATTTTTTATAAAATATTATTCTCATTATATTTTCACCTAATTTTTTAGTCACTAAATATTTTTTAACTCATTTTTATCCAACTAATTGTTTATCCATCTCATTTTTTCAACTAATTTTTTATCCAACTATTTTATTATCTAAACCATTATAAAATCGCATTTTTATCGATCTCATTTTTTTTTATATCATGTATTTTTAATTTAAGGTAATAGTAATGTTAATGTTATTGTTTTTTATTATATTATTGAGTTTTTGCATTAAAAATATTACCAATTCTATCAAGTAATTATTAAAGTAATAAATTTTTATATACATTAAATAATTTATATGACATTACATTAATATATTACTTATAATACATATTAAAACCTTAAAAATATATTAAAACATATTCAATATTATACTCATTTTAAAGATCTCAATGAAATATTTTCAATGGTATATATTTTTATAATAATTTAATTTTTATTTTTAATTATTAATCAAATTATATAAATAAAGAAAAAGAAATAAAGGACACAAATGGAAGAAATATTGTTATGATTGTTGTTAGAAGGGTACTGTTGGGATTTTGAAATAAAATAAAAAGGCACGTGGCCATGAAAAAACATTTGGTGTTTGCTACAGTATCGCACCAAATTTGGTGTGCTACTGTAGCAAAAACACCAAATATAATATTGAAAACGGTGCCCACACACCAATTTGAGGTTACGTTGGAGCCCATTTTGGCACCAAAATGGTGTTTAACACTATTTTGGTGCTACGCTGCAGATGGCCTGATAGATGTACACTGCTTTAATTTTTATTGATAATATTTTATAAATGAAGTTTTGATAAATCTTCAATTTTGTGCAAAGGTTTCGGATAAATTTTAGGGTATAAAACAAATATATATATATATATTCTAGTTTTAAGAAGGGCTTCCAACAAATTAAATCTAGATCATCCAAATATATTTATTATCATTGAAATTTATGTATTTAATTATTTTAAGTTTTGTGTCAGTTATGAAACTATATATTTTTCTAAAGTAATCAAGAAGATTATTGTCTGGAACAAATCCACAGCAAGTAATTGATAAAAGAAAGGAATCAAAACACAGAATATGATGGAGTACATGACGTAATTCATACATACATAGAATTAAAAATGTACACATCCAACGTTGCAATGTAAGGGCAAGAATTTGAGTATAATTGATTTTGCTTTCAATTAAAATTAATGAAACCTGGAACAACGAAGGGGGAGAAGAACAAGGTGGACAACAAATAGCCCAAGCCCACCTACATGACGGCCAATCTGATTACTGGTACGCTGTTGTTCGTGTTGTTTGCCGTAATTGCTGATGACGACAACAAGACGTTGCTAACGGCGGGGGTAAAAAGAGAAAAAAAAAAAAAAAAAAAAAAAAGGAGGAGAAGAAGAAAAGAAAAGAAAAATAGTGTATCGATAACCAGACAAATGGTGAAGCAGCATACAACAGCGGTGACAAGAGACGACGTGGTAATGAAACGACAACAATGCGGTAGATTATAAGGAAGAAGAACGATGAACAAAGAAGTAAAAGGGCAAGGGTTGGTGGCTGAACAAAAACAAGAAGCTAATGTATCGATTAGGTATTTAACCTCACTATCCATCACGGCTCTTTAAAGGTATGCTCATTATCTAAAACGGGCATCTTGTTCGTTTAAGATACATTAACGCCCTTTAATGCCCTTGATAGATACATATATTATATTAAACGAACACCAAAGGGGCCCATTTTTTATACATGTATTCATTGCGGGCCGTTAAAACTCATAACAATTACATTGTTTTAAAATGAGCCCTAAAGCACCCGTTATGGATACCCTATTGTGGATTACTTTTTTTTTTTAATATTGATTATGTCTTAGTTAAAAACTAAATAAGGTAAAACAAATCGGATTCGAGACAAGCTACTCTAATCTAGTTCAGGTTTAGGACAGAAAAGTAGTAACTCGTTTGGGGCACAGATCAGGTTTTAGGCATCCTACCAAATTTCAAATTGGGTTTAGGGTGAGTCGATTTGATCTCCATCCAACCTGTTCCCATCATTAGATGGATCTCCATTGGCAGGATGAAGGACTAGATAGGGTTTTCATACCTCCTATTATCGGAGACCAATCTCAAATGAGAGAAATTGGTTGGAGATGGTGATACATTTTTTTTTCTCCTTTTTTAAATTTAAAAGTATATATTTAATATTAATAAAATTGAAAATAATAAGATTGTTTTATTTGCTTGACTTTGACCTTTAAAATTAAAGGCCATTTTTATGATGTCATTAACATCGACCATCAGACACTTAACGGTGGGTAATTAATAGTAGGAGGTATTTGTGTCGCATTTTTATAGGTTCAAGGTAAATTATGGTCAAACTTCCTATCTTGATGTAATTTCATCTAATCTCGAGAATAGTTGTGTACTTTTTCCTATTTTTAATTAATATATTAGTGAATGATAATATATTTTTATTTTTTTGGGTACAAATAATATATTTTTATTGATGTTTGAAACAAATACATGGATTTGAGGTTTCAAATAAACCAATAATTGCTTTTCCTTTCCAGCAATTTTAAAAAGACAAATACTATTACAACCTCTCAATAATTGCATAATGACATTGGAAAGAATATATAGGTAATTTGCAATAAGTATCTTCAGAAAATAAAAAGTAAATACAAAATATAAAATTTAAATTGAAAATCTCCTCCAAATCTAAAAGACACTAAAAATTTTGAAGAGGATGAGTCTCCTCCTGGTTGTGATATAAAGGCTTGCTTGAGGCGGCAGTCAAGCCTCCTTATGGAGTTGAAAAAGAGGATTGCAATTCTTCCCTTTGCTAATGGTGCTGGTCATTCCACGTAGTGAAGGGAATTTCTATTCTTATTACTTTTATCTTTTAATTTTAAATTATTTAGAAATACTTTTAGTTTTTAGTTTTAAATTTAAAATTTATTATTTTATACTATAACATTTAAAAGGAAGGGATACTTTTACCATTCTTGTAGTCAAATGGTTCAATAAATAGTCTCAATTGTGTAATAGGATATTACAAGTGGGTTGTTAGTGTGTAATAAACAATAGTGACATGTCAATTACACCATCAACGAAGGATCTCCGTGTATTTTGGCTTTAAAAATAATAACAATAATAATAATGTTGTATTTTACAAAAATATTTTCAAATTTTATGTTTAAATATTGTGCTAAGATGATATGTAATTATCACTTTAATTATAAGATGATATATTAATGATGTAGTAGTTACAGATAAAAGTAATGTTAGGTTTCTTAAATATTTTATCTAAATTCATGTTTAAATAATGTGATATATGAGTTATCAAAATCTTATCAATCTTAAGTTGATGTAATATTAATAGGATTTTAATAACTCATATATCACATCATTTGAGCATAAATTTTGATAAAATATTTGAGAAGTCTAGTATTACTCTATAGATAAATTTGCTAAATTATTTGAATAATAAATGGGGATAAAATTTTAGAGAATGTAGCATAATAAAAAAAAAATTATGTGTTTTTCATGCTCGAGGTTTTTGTAAATATGAAATTAATTTCTTAATGATTATAAGTCTCTTCAGTCTTGTTATATCTAACTTTTTAACCAGACCCGCCATGGCCCCTATCAAGTTTGCAGGGATCCAAAATCTACTTCTTCAACTTGAAATTTTCCTATTTCAAAAAAAAAAAAAAAAAAAAAGAAGTTTTCCATTGTTGATCACGTAAGTTACTGCTTTTATCAATATATCATGTTGATATAGTTTTGCAATTGTGTATATATATATATATATATATATGTATATATACACATATATATTCTCTACAACTTTACATGCACGTAATTTTTACGATTTGCCTGACGTCTAGTGCTTTCTTAAACAATGATTGTAACCCCTTTATGATGCAATAAGTAACTATTCCATAAATTAAATAAAAAAAACAAAAACAACAAACAAAAAACTATGATAGACGTCAATGAATGGATGAAAGCGGAGATGGTAGAGAAAAGTGGTGGAAACCGGTTGTCTCCTGGGAACAAAAAAAGGGAACCATGGAGAAGCTTCCGTAAAGAGCTAGAAGACCAAATCTCCATGGAAGACTTACATAGAGTCTCTATCCCTCCCACTGTTGGAGATAAATCGCTAAAGGGTAAAACTAATTAGAGACGGTTATACCTTTATTAAAACAATAAAAATTATAAGAAATTTTATTTGGTTGACTTTGACCTTTAAAATTAAAGGGCATTTTTATAGTTTCATTAACTTTGACCATCTGACAGTGGGCGATTTAATAGTAGGAGGTATTTGTGTCACATTTTTTAAGTTCAAGGTAACTTGTGATTATGGTCCAACTTCGGACTTTGTGCAATTTTCCCTAATTTTGATTAATATATTAGTGAATGATAATATATTTTTATTGATGTTTTGGAAACATCGATTTGACGTTTCAACAGGAATTGCTTTTCCTTTCTAGCAATTGAAAAAAGGCAAAATACTATTAAACTCTCTCAATAATGCCATGAGGACATTGGAATATGAATACTGCCATGAGGACATTGGAATATGACTACTGCCGTGCTGTCCCTGAATATAATCCGAACTTAGTGAAACATCTCAAGTCAAGGAATATATGGGTAATTTGTAATAATTATCTTTATAAAATAAAAAGTAAATATAAAATTAAAAATTTAAATAGAAAATCTTCTCTAAATCTAAAAGACTCTAATTGTGTGTTTACTTCATAGATTGAGAAATAAAAATGAGAAATGAGATTGATTGATAGTGTTTACTTGCTTAAAATTCATTCCGTAATGGGAATGAAAGCGTGAGTTTCACATCAATTTGGGATTATGGATTAGGAATCTTATTTCCCCCAACCCACTTGAGAATCTCATTATCATTTCTTTTGTCAAAATAAAAAGTCTCTTATATCATTCTTTAAAAAATAAAAAATAAAAAACTTATTTTATTTGATATTAAAAAAAAAAAAAAAACTTTATATTGTAATAATAAATTACACACTATTTATTTTTCATCATCAATTTCTTAATTATCATAGTAGAGTATTAAAATAATATACAGTTTTTTTTTTCATTATTATTATAATATATAATTTTTTATTTAATATTAAAAAAACTGTATATTATAATAAAAAATTGCACACCAAGTTAGTAGACTATTAAAATAATATACAATTTTTATTCTTATAATATATAATTTTTTATTTGATATTAGGAAAAAACCACATATTATAATAAAAAGTGTACGATAATTTTTATTATGAACATTTTTGTAACTTATAATTAGACAATTTCGATTCCAAAGTAAAACAAACAGTATAATGAGAATATTGTTGATTTCTATTCTGATTCCTGCAGTTGAAGTAAATAACTTATTTTGATTTCGATATTTCATTCTGATTTCAAGTCATTCCGATTCCTTCAAGTGAAGTAAACGCACCATAAAAATTTTGAAGAGAGTGAGTCTCCCGGTGGATATGATGGAAAGGTTTGCTTGCAATGACAATCAAGCTTCCTGATGGAGTTGAAAAGGAGGATTGCAATCCTTCACTTTGCTGATGGTGCTAATCATTCCACACAGTGAAGAGAACTTCTATTCTTATTACTTTTGTCTTTTAGTCTTAAATTTGTAATACATTATTTTATACTATAATATTTAAAAGGAAGGGACACTTTTATTATTCTTGTGGTCAAATGGGTCAACAAATAGTATCAATAGTGTAATATGGTATTACAAGTGGGTTGTTAGTGTGCAATAAACAATAGTGACATCTTTTTTTTTTGGAAATAAAACTTTTGTTATTAAAAAATTGAACCATTGGAAATAACATCCAAGTGGAGGCGAGCCTGAAGAAAAGGAGGCACACTCCACACCATAGGATTCGTATGAACACAATAAACTCTAACTAGCAAATGGGCAGCTTCATTGGCTTGTCTTTAACAAAACAAACTAAAACCTGTTGACATTGATTAAATAAAGACCAACACTCTTCCAAAATAGAGCCAAATTCCATGCGATCCATTCGTCGAGCATGAAAGGCATCCACCACAACCTTTGCATCCATCTCAACAACTACAACAATAGTGACATCCACCACAACAATAGTGACATCTTAATCACACCATCAATAAAGGACCTCCATGTATTTTGGCTTTAAAAATAAAACAATGCTACACCTTTTAAAAAAAAAAATTAATTTTATGTCTAAATATTGTGGTCAGATGATTTATGATCACCACCTTAATTATAGACTAATATATTTATGATGTAATAATTACATATATACTTAACCAATCATTTGAATAAAATTTTCGATAATATGATATGAATAATAAAAATGATTTTGTATTTTTCATGCTTGAGGTTCGTGTGAATATGAAATTAAGTTCTTATTGACTACAAGTGTTTTAGTCCTATCACGTCTAATTTTTAACTAGACCCCGCCTTGGCCCCTGTCAAGTTTGTAGAGATCCAAAGTCTACTTCTTTAACTTAAAGTTTTCCATTGTTGATCATGCAAGTGATTGATTTTATCAATATATCATGTTGATATATTTTTGCTAATGTAATACATATATACATATATATATATATATATATTCCCTACAACTTTATGTGCACATAATTTTAACGATTCCTCTGGCACCTAGCACTTTCTCGAACATTGGTTGTAACCTATTCCATAATTTTTTTTTTCAAAAAAAAAAAAAAAAAAAAAAAAAAGAGCAAAGTATGATGGATATCGATGAAAGGATCAGACAGGAGATGGCGAAGAAAAAAGTGATGGAGATCGATTATCTCCTAGGTACAAAAGGATCAAAGAAGAGATGGCAGAGAAAAGAGTGGTGGAGATCAGTTGTCTCTTGGGAACAAAAAAAGGGAACTATGGAGAAGCTCTCGTGGAGAGGTAGAAGACCAAATCTCCGTTAGAGATCTGGTTTGACAATTCTTCCATGGAGATTATGGTTTGTTAGATCTCCCAAACATTTTTCTCTTTAATTTAAAGAAAAATATAAGTATTAATTATTAAAATTAATCTTAAATTTAACATACGATGTGGCGGTTTATGATTGGATATAAGTTATTTCTTATTCATTCAAATTTTTTATACGAGAAAAATATCATTTTACCCTTCAAATATGAACTGCTATGTTGAGTCATTATTAGTCAATCCTAACCAAGGGTGGTAGAATTATCAAGCATTAACGTAGTTATGCAATATATAATGGACTTTTGTGTAATTAATCCAATTATAATTGTAACCCACCTGGAAGGCTGAACTTACTATAGGGTGTATAAACATTTTAGAGGGGTGTGTAAATATCGTCAGTGATAGAAATTTAAAACAACGGCCCAATACTGTCGCCAAAGGGAACATAACATGGATTGTTGCATTGAATCACCCTGTTCGGCCCGGGTAAACACATAGTGGATTTGATTGGGCCTAGGCCTAACATAACTGTTGAGGAAACACGAACCTTACGTTGATTGCCACCAAGTTGATGACCGATGAAAACAACAAAACATCATTGTTTCTCCACACCACCTCGAGAAGATGAGCAGCAATTCTGATATCTTCTCTGCTTGCACCACGCCAACATGCAGATGCCAGAGAGAGACCATCTCCCTTGAAGACTATCTAACAACTCGTACCTACTCTAAACACGTTGGGGGTGCCAGCAGGTGCTAGGGCGAACCCCAAATTTTACTTCTTTTATAAATATACCTAAATAATTATATATATAATCCTCAAATTTTTGTATAATATATTTTGTTCCCTTTTTCAATATAATATATTTATTCATTAAATCCTAAACATTCATAAATACGTTTTTCTAGTCCCGCCCTTGACTATAACTAGAGAACATAGAAAGATATGTATACATATGTATGCACGGGATTGGACAACATATAACTTTGACCATATGACACTTGCCTGTGGGTGACTAATGACGGGAGGTATATTTGTGTCACATTTTGTAAAGTTCAAGGTAATTTGTTACAATTATGATTTTCTCATAGTGATGTAATTTCTTTTAATCTCGGAGACATTTGTGTAATTTTCTATATTTTTAATTAATATATTAGTGAATGATAATGCTACACTTCCAAAAAATTAACTAAAAATTTTGTTCATATGATGTGTGAGATTGATTTTTAACTATTAAATTAATTTTAAAATAATGTATTGATGATATAATAAGTACATATAAGTTTATAACATCATTTGAACAATAAATTGAGATAAATTTTTGGATAAGAGAGTATTACTCAACGATGATATATTTTTATTGATGTTCGAAAGAAATAGATGGATTTGACATTTCAACTAAATCAAGAATCAGCTTAAAAAAAATCTAAATCAATAATTGTTTTTCCTTTCTAGCAATTAAAAAAGGGCAAAATACTATTATACGCTCTCAGTAATGCCATAATGACATTGGAATATTACTAATGCCTTGCTATCCCTGAATATCCTATGAACTTGGTCAAACATTTTAAGTCAAAGAATATATAGCTAATTTGTAACAAATATCTTTATAAAATAAAAAGTAAATATAAAATATAAATTGAAAATCTCCTCCTAATCTAAAAGACTCTAAAAATTTTGAAGTAATAGGTACTTTTGTAAGTCCTCTTTTTGCTTTCGCTCTGTGAGTGGAAACAGAATAGGGGTAGTTTTCGTCCTTAGGGCAGACAGTCTCTAGTGAGTAGTTGTTTGTGGTCCTCATCCTTGTGGACCTGCTTCTTCTTCTGCTGGGGTAAGACCATCTTATCGTGCTACTAATGGAGGAGGAGGAACTATCGAACCTTTACAAATCCTTGACGCTATCGGAAGAGGAAAATGTGGTGTGTAGGATTGATGGAGAGGCAAACACTAGGGGGACGGAAGATGTGGAACATTGCTTAGTGGGGAAGGTGCTAGGGCCGAAGAAAGTCAATAGAGATGCTTTCAAAACAGTTATTGAACAGATCTGGAGCTCGATTGGAAAGGTAGATGTGGAGGTGATAGGAAGCAACACTTTCATGTTTTATTTTGTTAGAAAAGAAGATAGGGATCTCATCTGGAATCGCGGTCCATGGCACTTTAACAATAATTTGATTGTGCTGGAAATCCCTCATGGGGTGGGTGACGTTTCAAAATTTGCTTTTAACAGATTGCCTATGTGGGTTCAGTTCCATAATGTACCTTTGATGTGTATGAACCGGCGGGTAACCAGCATCATGGCGAGCCAGAGTGGGGAGATTGTTAAGCTGATGGATGACCCAAAGGAGTATAGAGGAAAGTATATCAGAGCTAAGGTCAGTATCGATATTTGTAAACCTCTCAAAAGGGTGTTGAAGATGAATCTGGGAGGGGGGTCGGAAGAGTTAATGGTGGACCTGAAATATGAAAGGTTGCCAGAGTTTTGTTATGGGTGTGGGGTTGTGGGTCATGAGAGCCGGGATTGTAGAGAGGAGAAGGTCAGATTGATGATTCAAAATGGTGCAGATCTACCATACGGCCCGTGGTTGAGGGCCAACTCCATGGAAAGAGGAAGGATTAGGAAGGATAAAGGCACTTCGGGGGAGACAGTTGGGAAAGAAAGGGGGATTTTTTGGGTAATGGGGAGAAGCGGGGAAATAAAGCTGACCATAACCTTTATATAGGAGATAGACAGAATGCTGCAGGACGAAAAGGTCAGTCTTCACAGATGAGTGGGAGTAATGAAGAGTTATTATCTAACTTTAGTGGATCTGCAGGACCACCTGTGGAAGGACATAGGGAGGTGGTCCCCCAGTCCAAGTTTGTCGACGAGAGTAGTGAGAATCCAATAGATGGGGGTATTTTAGTGAAAGGGGTAATCTCGACAAGGAAACCCCCAATTGGGACGTCTGCTAGTCAAAAGATAGTCAAGGAGAATAATCTTTCCATGCTGGAGGAGGGGAGTCAGGAGAATAAAGAGGTTTTGGGCCCCTCAGCGTATTCAGGTGGTGCTGACATGAACGTGAGTCCATGCATGAAAACGTCGCGAAAATGGAAGAGGGCAGCTCGAGAGAAATCTGTTATAAGTAATCTTCATAGCCCTATTAAGAAACTATTGTTATACCGACAAGGTCGCAGGAGGGGGAGTGGGAATAGGAGCACATCCCCCAGCCAAAACATGATGGACGTATCTGCTAAGGAATGCTACTCCCCAGCCAGGAAAAATAAAAGAAAGCAGGAGAAACTTTCTCTAGGAAAGGTCACGGGAATCAAAAAGAAAAAATTAGATTTTGATGGTGGGAAGGAGCAGTTGGGCTTAAAAGATGTCTCAGAATGTTTGCCAAGTGAAGGGGTGATCCCTGTTGGATCGGCGGTGCCTGAGCCTCAGGCCCGCCGGGAGCTATGAGTTGCCTTGCTTGGAACGTACGGGGACTGGGGAATCCTCGTACGTTCCTAGCTCTCAAGAGGGCAATATATAAGCGATCCCCCGACATCGTTTTTTTTATGGAAACAAAGTTATTTGGTGAATCATGTAATAGATTGAAACAAAAATTGGGTTTTGATGATGGTCTTTTTGTTGGGTCGGTTGGAAAAAGTGGGGGGTTGGGTCTGTTGTGGAGGGATTATATGAAAGTAACTATATTGTCTTATTCCTCTGGGCATATTGATGCAATTGTTTGCCTTGAGAATGATCTAAAATGGAGGTTCACTGGGTTTTATGGCAGTCCATGTCCGGCTCTCAGAATGGAGTCTTGGCAGCTATTACGGAGGTTAAGTCATGTGTCCTCTCTTCCTTGGGTTGTTATGGGTGACTTCAATGAGATTCTAAAAGAGCATGAAAAGTGTGGGGGTGTAGTTAAACCTGCCTACCAAATTATGAATTTCAGGTCTGCTCTGGCTGAGTGTGGTTTATCGGATATTGGTTGGGTAGGTCCTAAGTTTACTTGGAATAACAGAAGGGATGGCCTTTCTAACGTTCAAGAGAGACTTGATCGTGTGGTGGCTGACATTCTTTGGCGGGAGTCTTTCCCTCAGGCTAAGGTGCAGACTTTGGGTTACTTTGGGTCGGATCATAGGCCCCTGATGTTAGTATTGGAGGGAGGTCATCGGTCTGAAGATCATCACCATTCTAGCTTCAAATTGGAACCATATTGGTTGAAGGAGACTGACTGTTATGAAATCATCAAAGGTTGCTGGGGGAACATAGGGGACCAGGCCCAAGCCTCTGGTGTCAACGCAAAGCTGGCCCGTTGCGCCTCAAGATTGCAACAATGGAGCAGGGAAAGGTTTGGTTCTGTTCGTCAGAAGATTGAAGCTAAAAATAAGTTTCTGGATTCTCTTCTCAAGCGAGCTAACATACCAGGGGTCATGGAGGAAGTAAAGACTGTTGAAGCAGAATTGGAACATCTTTTGTCAGTTGAAGAAGATTTCTGGAGGCAGAGGGCCAGGGTGGATTGGTTAGCCGGTGGGGATCGTAATACTCATTTCTTTCACTCTCGGGCTTCAGCTAGAAAGAAAAAAAATAGGATAGAAAGGCTGGTGAAGGAGGATGGCTCTACTGTCGAAGCTCCTGAAGATATTTCTGAGCTGGTATGTGATTATTTTCAATCTCTTTTCCAGTCTTCTTGTCCTCTCCCGTCTGAGGTTGAAGTTGCCTGTAAAAACATCTCTTCTAAGTTGACTGAGGATATGATTCAGTTTCTTAACAAACCTTTCTCAGAGGAGGAAATTAAGGTGGCTGTCTTTGGCCTCGGTCCCAATAAAGCGCCAGGCCCAGACGGTTTTCACGCTTGTTTTTACCAGAATATGTGGGAGGTAGTTGGCAAAGATACTACTGACGCGTGTTTAGGTGTCTTGAATGGTACTAATTCTGTGGGTGAGTTCAATGCTACCAATGTTGTCCTCCTCCCTAAGAAGAACTCTCCTGAGAACCTGAAAGATTTCCGTCCGATCAGTCTACTTAATGTCATTTACAAAGTGATTACGAAGTCTCTGGCTAATAGACTAAAGCAAGTTCTGCCAAGCCTTATTTCTTCCAATCAATCAGCGTTCGTCCCCGGCCGGCATATTCTTGATAATGTTATCACCTCCTTTGAGTTACTTCATTCTATTAGTAAGAAAAAGCATGGTTCCAGGGGAGTTATGGCCATCAAATTGGATCTCAGCAAGGCTTACGACCGTGTGGAATGGAGGTTCTTGGAAGCTGTCTTACGGAGAATGGCCTTTCCAGAGATTTGGGTTAAGGTAATTATGAATTGTGTCTCTACTTCTAAGCTCAACTTTTCCCTTAATGGCCAATGTGCGGGCAGCATTGTACCATCCAGGGGTATCAGGCAAGGATGCCCCTTATCTCCCTATCTGTTCTTGTTGTGTGCTGAGGCATTCTCGAGCAGCTTAAGGAAAGCTGAGAGTGGTGGCAGGGGACTGGGCTTTCGTTGTGGAAGAAACTGTCCTTTGGTGAGTCATTTATTCTTTGCTGATGATTCCATTTTGTTCTGTAAAGCTTCTGCCTCCAACTGCAACAGAATTCTGGAGTGTGTGCACCGGTACGGTAAGGGGTCTGGGTAGCAAATTAATCTTGAAAAATCTTCGATCTCTTTCAGTCCCAATGTGGATGAGAATTTAAGGGCTTCCTTACTAAGTATCCTCAATATCAGCTGTGGTAATGCTCATGACAAGTACCTCGGGTTGCCTTCCCTTATTGGCCGAAACAAGAGAAGCACTTTCATGGGGATTAAGGATAAGGTTCAGCTCAAGCTCAAAAGTTGGAAAAGCTCGCTGTTTTCTCGAGGTGGTAAGGAGATCTTGATAAAGGCTGTCACCCAGGCTATCCCCTCTTACCTTATGAGTGTCTTTAAAGTGCCTCACAGTTTATGCCATGAGCTAGGTTCCTTGACGTCTCGTTTCTGGTGGGGTGAAAAAAATGGCAAAAGAAGGATGAGCTGGGTAAGTTGGGCGAAAATGTGTCTCCCGAAATCTGAAGGAGGTCTTGGCTTTAAAGACCTTGAGCTTTTCAACCGATCGCTCTTAGCTAAACAGGCTTGGAAAATTCTGGTTGAACCTTCTTCTCTGGCGGCAACAGTTCTAAAAGCCAAGTATTTTTCGAAAGGTTCGTTTCTGGAGGCGAAGGCTACTGGTGGGTGCTCTTATGTTTGGCGCAGCTTGTTATGGGGTCGGGAGCTTCTGTCCAAAGGGATTAGACGTCAAGTGGGTGATGGTAACAATATTGATGCATTTAAGGACCCATGGATCCCTCGTCCTTACTCGTTTAAACCCATCTCCCCTCCCCCTAGTGAAACCGTTTTGGTGGCTGACCTCTTCCTTCCTACGCCGCCCCGTTGGGACTTTGGAAAGTTAGATAAGCTCTTTCTTCCGGCTGATAAGGAGTTGATCCTCTCTATTCCGCTTAGCGTCCGTGCGGCTGATGATAAATGGAGGTGGCATTTTGTCAAGTCCGGGCGCTTCTCAGTGAAGAGTGGGTATAGGGTTGCCTTAGTTGATCGTAATAGGCTGGTGTCGTCTTCTAGTTCTCCTCCTCTTGAATGGTGGAAAACCTTATGGCATCTCAATATCCCTCCAAAAGTTAAGCATTTTGTCTGGAGGGCCTGTTATAATGCTCTCCCGTCCAAGGCTAATCTTGTTTTGAGAAAGGTGTTGGTGGACGGTGCTTGTCCCGTGTGTAGCAAGTCCCCAGAAACTCTTATTCATGCTTTCTTCTTTTGTTCTGGTGTGCAGGAGACGTGGAGGTGTGGGGTGCTTAAGTTAACCTTGTCAGATTATTGCCTGTCTTCTGTTCTAGATTTTCTTTCTGTCTTGGCTAGGAAGGAGAGTAAGTCGGTTGTGGAGGAGGTCTGTGTGCTCTTATGGGCAATCTGGTCTAATCGCAATGCTAAGATTTTTGCTAGTAAGGTGAGAGGTCCTGAGTTGGTCTCTGCATGGGCAAATGCTTTTCTTAAGGAATTTCAGAGCTGCAGTAGATCCTCTCCCCAGCTTTCCCCTCGCGTTCAGTCTGTTTCTGCACCCTCTGTTTCTTGGCGCCCCCCTGGTGCAGGTCTGCTGAAGCTGAATTTTGATGTTGCTATCAAACCAGGAAGATTGGTGGCTGGTATTGGTGCCGTGATTAGGAATGATTCAGGTCTGGTGGTTGCTGCTGTGTCCAAGCCTTTCCAGGGTTGTTTTTCTGCTGAGGTGGGTGAGCTTTTGGCTTTGCGTGAGGGTCTGGTGTTAGCGCTGGATTTGAATTTAAGGGTGCAGTGCTTAGAAGTGGATGCTGCAGGAGTTGCTGCTGATTTCAATTCTGGTCCCTCCTCCCTTGGTGATTCTGGTGTTGTTCTTGACGATATTAAGGCTCTTAGTGTTGAAGTTGGTGCGTCCGTGTGTCAGGCCATTCCCAGGTCCGGTAATCGCCTGGCACACAATCTAGCTTCCCTAGCCTTGTTCTTTGATAAGATCTTATTGTGGCATTACGTCGATGCCTCGTGTATTTTTCCTTGTTTCCCCCTCTGTTGAGGGGCTGGTCTTTGTTCAAAAAAAAAAAAAAAAAAAAAAAAAAAAAATTTGAAGTGGATGAGTCTTCTCATGGTTATGATGGAAAGGCTTGCTTGTGGTGGCAATCAAGCCTCCTTATGGAGTTGAAGGCGTAGGATTGCAATCCTTGGGTTAACGGTTACTAGCATGGTATCAAAATTTAATTTGTTCAAGTTAGTTCATGTGATTATATTTGAATTTAATTGAGTGTTTGATTAGTTCGTGTAGCATGTGAGAGATGTGTGAAAGAGTTTATTTCAACTTAAGCTTTTGAATTGGTTGATTTGTCACATAAGGGGTGTAAAATTAATTGGTTTGACACGTGAGGGTGTGTGTTAGATTGATTGATATGACACATAATGGGTGTGAAGTTAGTTGGTCCGTCAAGGGTTATGTTAAAGAGCTTATATCAACTCATGCTTTTGGATTAATTGGCTTAGCACGTGAAGGATTATGTGAGAAAGTTTATATTAGTTTAAATTTTTGGATCAATAGCAACTAACAATTTCCTATTGTATAAGTTGTTCTTGTGTAAGTATTTAATTACACCAATACCAAAAAGCACGAAGTAGATGATACGTGCAGAGGGCCATGCAGTACTGGTCCTATTTTATTGCTTCCCTTTGATTGAGTTTTTGACCTCTATTGAATAAAGCCAAGGATGGTGGCATGCATTTCGGTATTGGACATTTTATCATTCTGTTTGTTGTGCTTGTCATACACGTTGTAACAACAGGTTGTTGGGTTCCTATTTTCCAGTATTGTTCCTATTTTCTAGTTTCCAGTATGTAGATCTATTTAAGAGACCGATTAGGACTTATATGCTTTCTTATGGATGAATAAAAAAATTCTTTACTCTTTTATCTTCTACTATCTATCTTCTTTATCAATCCTCTAGAACAAAAATTCTCCTATCATTTGATATCAGAGTCAGGTTGCTCAATCATGGGTACCAGAAACCAATCGAATGCCGAATTTCGTAACGAAGTCCATGATATTCTTCGTCGCCATGAAACCAGTTTAAATCAGCTTTATGTGACTTTACAAACCATATTGACCGAATTACAATCCATTAGAGTTTCCCAAACTTCTCAAACCCCCATACAAGACATCAACCCCTTTGCAGCAGCCGCATCCTCACATAAGGTAGAACAGTCTGCCCATTCTAATAACACCAACCTACCTAACTGCAATCACCATTTGAAATTGCTCTTTCCTAATTTCAATGGTGAGGATCCCACCGAATGGGTGTACAAAGCAGAACAATTTTTTAAGTTTAAAAATGCTACTCCTGAGCAGAAGGTTCAACTGGCATCTTTTCATTTGGAGGGCATAGCCTTACAATGGCATAGGTGGCTCATGATTTCGTGGATCTCTCACTTGGGAAGAGTTTACGAAGGCAGTTCATCTTCGGTTTGGCCCTACAAACTATGAGGATCCTTCAGAAGCCTTAACTCGACTCAAACAGACCTCAATAGCGACTACATACTAGGAAATTTTCAAGAAACTTTCTCATCGAGTTGATAATCTTCCCGAACAATTTCTGGTAGGGTGTTTTATTGTTGGGTTACGGGACGACATTAGGTTAGATGTTAAGATTAAACAACCCAAAACTTTGTCTGATAAAATCGGTGTGGCGTGGTTAATCGAGGAATGAAACACTTTGCAAAAAAAGACCAACAGCAACAACAACTCCTTCCGAACACCAAATACAACAACTCCCTCACAGCAGCCTGAAATCAACACCACAGTAGGGCTCCTTGGTCCTCCTCCATCACAGAAAATTTCATCCACAACCAACCCTTCTATTCGTCGCACATCTGAACAAGAAGCCAAAGACCATCGAGAGAGAGGTCTTTGTTACTATTGTGACGAGCGATACATGCCTGGTCATAGGTGTCAGCGACCCCAACTCTTCATGATAGAAGACTGTCCACCACATCCAGAGTAGGATGAAGACTCATTTTATCCTTGCGGACAAGGATAATTTGAGGGGGATGGAATAATACGTGCAGAGGGCCATGCAGTACTGGTATTATTTTATTGCTTCCCTTTGACTGAGTTTTTGACCTCTATTGAATAAAGCCAAGGATGGTGGCATGCATTTCGAAACTGGGCATTTTATCATTCTGTTTGTTGTGCTTGTCATACACGTTGTAACAACAGGTTGTTGGGTTCCTATTTTCTAGTTTCCAGTATGTAGGTCTATTTAAGAGACCGATTAGGACTTGTGTGCTTTCTTATGGATGAATAAGAAAATTCTTTACTCTTTTATCTTCTGCTATCTATCTTCTTTATCAATCCTCTAGAACAAAAATTATCAAGTATATTTTCATGGTCATCCATATATCGATCATTTTCAATTGGACTAAATTTTTTGCAGTGGCGTTGGTCAAAGCCTCCCAGCTAGCAGCCGTTATACAGAAAATATCTTTGTGATTTTCATAATCATATATGGTGTCGTAATGTTCACCTATTTTTTGGGAAATGTGCAGATTCGACTATATTAATTTTATTTCTCACCTCCTAAATTAATTTTGATAATATATATTAAATATGCAACAAAAGCATCAGAGAAGAAGCGAGAAACGATACGGAAACAGCAAGAGATGGAAATAAAGAAGTGAGTTCCTTTTGGGAAGTTTTCTGAGAACCTGCAAAATCGTATTCTAGAAAACCACAAACACAAACGGATAAAAACTGTTCATATAAAAAATTTGATCAAGAATGTCTCCCAGGATATCCACAACAACATAGAACGAGAACTTTGCTTGGAACTGCTAAAGGATGTAAGTTCTTCTGTTCCCGTAGAATTTGCCTTCCTGTCTATCTTATTATATACGAAGATCAAGTCTTTTAGTTTTGTTTTCACTTCTTAGTTATTGATTTACAAATTTAACAAAGAAATTCATAAACTTTCATCTTTAACTAGGAGTTTTATCACAAAGGAGTAATATGTATATTTTACGGGCAGCTTTCAGTGTTAATAAAATAATATCAAAGAATCAAAATGAATTTTTACAATATCATCATTGTTCAAGTGCAGCCTTTTCTCCTAAATTATCGTCTTTGTTTATAAACACCGATAATGTTATAAAAAACTCATTTCAACTTTTTTATAAGAGTTCAAAAACTACATAATTGTTGTCAGTGTTATCCCACATTGTTTTCTCTTATGTCTAAAGTCTTGACAAAACCAAGTTTCTTTTTTCATTTTATCCGAACAGTACTTATAGACTTTTTCCTTACTGCTTATGACCGAGAAGTTGGCATGATCATCGCCATTGTCATTACATGATTTCATACAATGGACAGTTATTGTGCCATCACATTGAAGGGAGTATCGATTCTTATTTTTACTTTTTCTACGAATATAAAATAGTTAATACGATGTGTTTTTTTTTCACTACGTTACAAAGTTACAACATTTCAATCCACCTACATAATTTCTTGAGATCCGACCGTTTCTCATTCTCGTTCTTGAATATTTACTAAGGTTGGGAATGGAAGGTGGGGTGAAGCATCATTGTTTTATCTATGTGACCGCGTGAAGCCAGTTGTTTACAATCAAATTTTGTTCTTAACATCCAAGACTTGAGAAATCTTTGCATTAAACAAGCTATGGTCATACAATCATGCTTTCGTAAAAGAAGGGCCAGGCTTTATAGAAGGTATATATGCACAAACGTCGACCTAGCAGCAAAGACGATCGCAAGAGTTGCCTCTCCAGATATTGCAGTTGATCAAGGAAGCTCTTCTGTGCCAGAGACTGTTTGTGAAGGAAACTCTTCTGTGTCGGAGATCGTTGAAGAACGTCATCAGTAGATTGGTAAGATTTTGTGGTTCTGCAATGATATATATATATATGTTAATGTTGGTTCAGTAATAGGACTAAGCTTAATCTAGAACTACACACTTATGGTTTTTGCTTTATCTGAAAAATACAATGCCCAACAAAGATGTTGTAGTCTTGTGCGTGCAGTAAAATTTATTGTAGAAATATTTGCTGTTAAGACGATTAATTTCTTTTTTTTTTTTTTTTATAATAGACAACATATCCATGTATATAATAACCAATTTGATACGAAAAAAGAATTTACATCCTAACTATAATATTTATGTGCCATGAGATTAAAGTAAATAAAAAAAAAGTTCAAATCAAGAGAGAATCTAAATCCATAAAAACAAAACTTTACTTTATGTTTTTTTAGTTTATTACAAAACATGAGGATTATAATGATCCAATCCTACAGATTAATGTTAAAAAATCGATAACAATTTGTATTCTACTTTATTTTTTTTTATTAAAGCACACGCAGTTGATATATAAGTTCTTTTTCTAATAGTATTAAAGAACTAATGAGTTGTTTGACTAGCGCCAAAGAATCGAAATGAGTTTCAGCAACATAATTTCAATTGTTAACAAATTTTAATGACAAAATTATCCTTATTTTACATGGACAACCGTTTAAGTCTGAAATTTCTCATTTTTGCAAACTAAATAGTTCGCGCCCAGAGCATCTATTTCAAACAGAGCAGCTATTTCATCAAGTAAAAATGAAAGCAATGTCAACTATTTAGAACAAGGAAAAATGAACTAGTTGAGAAATGGTAGGTGGGCTGCTCTGTTTGATGCTCTGTTTTTATGCGTAAAACAGAGAAAAATGCAGCAGCTAAGGAAGAGAAACAAGCAGCAACAAAGGGAAAAGAACAGTTCGCGATCGTGAACTCAATAGTTCGGGATAACGGTCACGAACCAACAGTTCACAATCGTTATTAGTTCACGACCGTTATCGCGAACTGAACGGGGAAGTAAAGTTGTTCTCTGTCTGTAAACTGAGCAAAGAAACAAACATGTCAAGGGTGCAAATGTTTGTCACTTGTCACTTGAACAAAGAAGCAAACAGATTTGATAAAAACCAACAAAAATGCAAACAGATTTGAACAAAGAAGAAAATGCTAGCAAACAAATGGATCAATTTAATGGATCTAATTGATTAATAAGATTACCTAACTAGTAAAGTAGCCTTAGATTATATATAAATATATACTCTTTAACTAGTTTTAAGAAACCTTTAATCCAATTGATACATGATTTAAAAATAATAGATGAGTTTCACTAATTAGGAAGAAAATGCTTAATTCTTCTTTTTCATCTAATAATTTTAACATATTATTTGAACATCTATCTGTGTGTCAAGTTCTTATCACATCTATAATACCATTGATACTAATAAATTTCTAATGAATTTATAATTATATAAAAAAATAATAGTGATCATACATTTAAAAAAAAAATCCGAATAAAATACTAACTTAAAAAAAAAAAAAATCTCTCTTAATGAAAATAACTATAAATATGATTTTAAAATATATATATAATTTCCCACGAAAAGAAAATCCGAATAAAACTCTAACTAAAAAAAAAAATATTCTCTTAACAAAAACAACTATAAACACGATTTCCCAAAAAAAAAAAAAAAAAAACTATAAATACTCCAAACTTTGAATCGAAATCGTCTCTTACATTTCCAAACACAGGAAAAAAACAAAATCCATTTGTTTCAACAAAAAGAAAAAGAAAATCCATTAACACAACACAAAAGCTCGATTCTTTTATAGGTATCAATCAATCTCTTCTAACCACTACAATTTTTTAAATTTCGTCTTGAAACTCACTGCTGATGGTATTATTCTTTAAAGTTTCAATCTTTCTAGTCTTTGCTTGGTTTCGTGAATCGTCAAGTTAGGATTTGTTGTTTTGTGGAATTCTTTGTGTGATTCGATTACTATGTTTAACTTTTTCTTGTTGATTTTCTTGCAGTTTCTCAGCAACCAAACAGAGTGAAGCACGTGGAACTCACGTGAGGAGGACAACATTACGTAATTGCAATTCTTTCTGTTTTTGTGAAGTTTCAATCTTTTGAAAATTGGGAATTGACAATCTAAACTTTGATAGCTTTCTTTATTCGAAATGAAAATGCTCGAACTGTCTTTATTCGAAATAGGCTATATCTGTTGAGTACTTTAAGTTTTGATCTTTCTGCTCTCTTTGGAAGATATAAATCAATCTCAAGGATATTGAAATTTCTTGATCTCGCATCACTACCCAATTAGCGGTTTTCTAATGCTTTAAAATTGAAACAAGCAAAACTACAATTTTATTTTGTGCATTCTTTTCGAATTATAGGAAATATTTGGTGTATTTATCTTTTTCTCCCTTTTCTTGCGTTGCCTCGATTGGGATGATGAAGTTGAAAATTTGATTGGTGATTGGGTGACGAATTTTGATGGGTGTTTAAATGATGACGAGGAATAATGTTTTTGGGTGTATGGGTTATGAAGATGAAGAACTTGTTTGGGTGATGATGATGATGAAGAATTATTCTAGTGTTTAGGTGATGAACATAAAAAATTTTGATAGGTGTTTGAGTGATGAAGATGAAGAATTTTGTTAGATGCTTGGGTGGTGAAGATAGATAATTTTATTTATTTTAGTTTCTTATGTTTGGGTGATAAAGAAAAGGATTTTTTTTTTTAACATTTGGGTTGTGAAAATGAAAAAGTTTGTTGTTTGTTTGGGTGGGATGATGGAAATGAAATTTTTCCTTTTCTTTTGAGATAAGATATGGGTGTGATTTTTTTTTTTTATTTATTATTTTTAATTAAAATTTACCTGTTTTGTCCTAACTTGGCAAGATATAATTGGACAAACTAATTTTATTATTAAATTTAACTAATAACAATTAACAAAAAGTTGTTAAAAAAAAAAAAAGACATTTGACCCTCTACTATTATTATCTAATGAGGGTTAATTATTGACCGCTATTAAAGAAAATGTTTATTTACATTACTATGAAATTTATCTAGATTTGAGTGAACTACATAAATACTCAAGATAACTTATGATATATGTATATATATAGAGAGAGATTTGATGCCAAATCTCAATTTGTACCTGTGCAAAATGCAGTTTACAGAGGTATAAATTGAGATAAGTTCACTTTAACTATATGAAAATTGAGATGTGCATGAAAAGACATGCGAAAGAACTGTACCTAATCAATGATATATGATCAACCTTACCGGTAATATGGGCGGAAGATATGCCCATAAGTCAATAAGGAGGAGAAGGAACCAAATTATCTTCTCAAACCTTTTTTTATGTAAACCCATTTTCATGATGAAGACCAAGGAACACAAACTAACCACATTAATGACCGTGCCCAGCAGATTGAGAATTTTAGCCGAAGGCAATGTAAATTCGTCCACTGTAACACACTTATTGTCGTCATCTATGACGCATAAATAGAGGAATAAAGGATCCATTATGATTTTATTGGCTATGTAGGCCACCTGAAGCAAGCCTCTACCCACTTTAGTGTCATAAAAAAGATGCCGATGGTTGCCTTCTTTGTATATAGGCCTTGGCCTGGTGGATAGGAGTTTTACCCTCAAAATATCTATAAGGTTAAGGGTTCGACTCTGAACACGACCCTTATTGACAGGCCGTACGGGCTAGACAAACTGTCACCGTCAACCAAGAGTTGACAGGCCACACAGGCTAGGCGAATGCCACGGTCAACAGGGCCAAAAGGGGCCCACCCATTCAAATGGTTTCGAGGTTGACCAGTTTCAACCATCAACAAATTTCATCACAAATACAATGACGGTGCAAATCGAACATATTATATCTTTTCAGGCAACCCAATGTATCTACAAAAATAGCTAAAACGGGGCATCTTGATGATAACCATTTTACTGTTAAAATTGGGTTCGGGCTACAGCCCAATCAATTGACTTTTTGAAAGTCGGTTGAAAATAGAAATTAAGTGATGATGTTTCCAATCCACTAATATTGTATGTACACCCCTTTTGTCCACACACCTCATTAAAATTTGTTTTAAAAAGCTATAAAATATAATTGAATTAATTACATAAAAGGTCCTAACATATTACATAATTGCACTCATAATGTTAGTTTTCAAGCCCCATTGAATCTACGATAAGACACTGTATGCCACCTCTTTGCAAACCAAATCTTACACCTTCAAGCTAGAAAGGCAAGAGCACATCTAAATATCTAACGAACGTTTTGGTAGCTTTCCAATCATTTCATCAACAGTTTCATCAAATAAATGTTTCGGTCTACATGGATTCCATCTTCCAGTAACAAATGAATGAGGGAGCTTTTCAACTTCATTGAGGGTTACCTAAGGTATCTCTTCGACCTCAATGCCCTTGGAGTTTTTTAAGCATGATAGAACTGCATTATAGTCCCTGAGCTCATACAAACAGAGGCCTTTCCACCATTGTTCTGCGTATGGTGTGATGGCATGACCTACCCAAAAGCAAAATAACTTAACTAAATCAAGGATCAAGTACACAACAAAACAAATCTCAAACCATATAATACTAGAAGATTTGAATCCCCATAAAAACAAATTAAACCTAAGTCATACGAGTTATGAAATGTATTAAAAATTGCAATTTTCCGGCCATGACCTGGGCAGCGGACCGTCGCGCCAATATGTCAAATTTTGAGGATTGATATGTCATTTTTTTATTTTTTGGATTTTGGGAATTCAAAAAAAAAAAAAAATTCCTTTGAGGGTTGATATGTCAAATTTTGTAAACATAATTTGATTGGAAATAAATCAATAATATTCATTTTTCATAAACTTATACTTCAATATCTACGTGTAGTATCATGAATAGAATAGTCTTAATACCATATAACAATTTTTACAACAAATTTAAAGACGAGAGATAATTTAATTCCATTGTTTTAATTATATATTCCTAATAACTATGGTTGTCTTTTTCCTTGATTGAACAATAAACATCTACATGACTTGATATATATATAATTCTTAAACAAATATGTTAAATTAAATCCCACTTACAGGCTACGATTGAGACTCTATTAGTGTTTGGGGCCGAGATTCTGCTGGAGGAGCTTGCCCTTGGGTAGATGCACTAGCTGCCCAATGTTTAATTAATAAATTTTGCAGGTCATAGGACATTAGAGCAAATGCATCAACTTTTGTAAGTGTTTGAATAGTTCTGGTAGAGACTGGGAGATTGAATGAATAGGGGTTAGCTCGAAACCAATCAACAAGTTCTTCTCCACAAAACATACCATCTTCAAGATGATCAATTGATATTCTCCAATGAGTAGTGCCTTCAGAGCCAGTAGTGCTTGAAGAACCAATGCTTGTAGACCCAGTAATGCTTGTAGAGACATCAGTGCTTACAGGGCCAGTATTGACATTTGTCAAAGAGTAAATCTGAAGCTTACCATGCACAAAAAAGAGCATTTCATCAATTGAGCTGCCCTTTCGAATAATTTGAGCATACTGACTATACGAAACTGGCTTGGCACAATTACACAACTCATCCAACATTTCATCACTCCAACTTCTAAACTCTTCTACCTTTATACACATTAAAAAACAAATATGATCAGAATATATTTGATTTTGAATCAATTATTTAAATGGATTTAAAATTTAAATTGTGGAAGACTAAATAGAGTAGAAGAAAGAAAACTTATCATATATATTTATATTACTCTCAATGCAAAGAGAAGAGTATTTTCTTATAGTTCCCTTCAAAACATAAGGTTTTAGTACCGGCCCTTTTTTCCTTTTGTTTGGATGAACTTCAATGGAACCAGAAAAATTTTATTAAAAAAGGAAAAGGAATGTACACCAAACTAAGTGGGACCTGGAAAACAAAACCAAAACAAAAGCAGGAAAGAAAAGAAAAGCAAGGTTTGCAAACACAAAAAACACTAGAATAAAAAATGAAAATAAAAGAAGCAATAAATCTACTTGACATGGTAGCTTTTGGACATAAGGTTTTCTAGGCTTATAAGATATATCTAAAGAATTCCCTCGGTTGTTAAATATTAAATGTAGAATATTATGTGAAATTATACGATATGAGATGATAACTATGTTTGTCAATGTCATCTACTAGCAAGTTCCATCGTTAAGTTCGTAAACTGATAATTGACAGTAAGTGATAGAAGCAAAATAACTTACAGTCATAAGTATTTCTAAGCAAAGCTTGTGCTTTATAGTCCTTTTGATATTGTCAGGAACATTGTTAAATAAATTTTCAAAGTGAACATCTTTGGTTTCTTCCCATTTATCTAGTTGGTATCTCTTGATCTGCTTTTGCAGGTTTTCCGGTAGCTTCGCAAACGACTTGCTCTTCTCAATCTCTTTTTTCTTCTGTCTTATCTCCTCTGATCTTTGAGTTTTTAATTGTAGATACATCTATTTCATAAGAACCACGAAAACTAACATTTCTATATATGAATTTTAGATGGCTTATTAAGAAATTTTGGTATACAGTTGCACCGAGTGGTGCACCAAGCCACTAAATATTTGACAATTGAAAATTTGATTTTTTCAAAAGTAGATAATAAAAATAGTGGAAGGAAATTAGAGACAAAAACAGCCAATACAATAAGTCTAAAAACCTAACATCCCAACTTTCAAATATTCAGTGGCCAAACTCCCAAAATTTTTTCGAGGAAAAAAAATATATGTAATAATGTATAACAACCTGCATGTTTCCAATGAAAAATACGAACAACACCACGCCGTAAACGGTAAAGGAAATCACAAAGATATTCTCCCATGCATCTGTACTAACTTGCAGGTTTTGACCAAAACCACTGTAAATAATAATAATAATAATAAACAAAAAGAACTTATTAATTGCATTAATATCATAAATTGTTAATTATTTTTTATGTGGTAAAGATAGAAATTTTAAGGAAAGACAAGACTTAGATAAAAAGTGTTTGAAACAGACTAACAATTAAAGATTTTACTAATCCAAAGTAAAAAAGTTAGAAAGTTTCAACATGTTGGTTGTGCTAAAATATGTTTGGTGTGTCATTCTTTTATTTCTTCCCCTTATCTTTAACCTTTAGTGTCTCTTATATAGAGATAAAGTGATCGGTCATACCTGACGCAACTTTGAGAAAACAATCTATTGTACAAGAGAACAATTGAGAGGATACGGAATAAGAAAATCAAAATTGATCAAGAATTACATTTGTGTAACATATAATGATTAGCAATGCAAATTAGTTCAGATTTTGAGTACAAGAAGGGTCACGTTGTGTCAATAAGATTGTGAGTTTGAATTAAATCTCATCTAAAAATCTATCAATCCTATAATAATTTATATAAATAATAAACTTACGAACCTGAGGTTTTGGAGGCCCCAACGTAAACAATGTAAAATTCTCTTAAGAAGATTGGACTCTTCAACAATTCCAGACTCAAGTGCATCATAGTATATTCCAAAATCATAAAGGGTTGTATTCCGGGTTTTTGTTGGGCACATTTTATTTAAAGTTGCATAGTCTACTATACCATTACCAATACTATCACAGAAAAAAACATCTGAACGGCAGTACGAAGAAGCATATTTTTTGCAGGCTTTCGTCCAGCAGTCAATCTCTTTAACTATGGCAAAAACGTACCATAGGCCTCCGAATACCTAAAACACAAAACATCAATAGTTGGTACCACTAATTAGTAATTTACACATATATAATGATATAAAATATTAAAAAAAAAAAAAAAAAATCTACGCATTTCTGAATATATATCTAAATCAAACATTTAAGATATTAACTCAATTGAAAAGCTATTTTGTTTCACTTTAACTCACTCACGACATAATATTGATTTCATTACAAAAACACTGAGAAGACCATAATCAATATCAACAACAATTCATCAAAAAAGAGTATTCCTGTCTAGATAACTATAATTTAGATATATAATCAGATTAAACATTGATACACGGAATGGTAAGATGTAGAATAGAATGTACATGCAATAATTTAGGAATTATGAAAATAATCAAAACATAGATGGTAATTAAAATTTACATGACCGCCAAGAATGTAAAGAAGAAGATTGAAAGCAGCTTTTGCCCATGTAGCTTTAGCAAGTGTTGCTGAAATCCTTGTAGCTCTTATAAACGTTACGTACATTAAAAAAAGGGTACCGAAGTATTCTACAAGGAAAACACTCGCTGAATAGAAATTCAAGCTTCCCGTATTTGGCCATAGTAAACTCCACATCAGCTCCACAGACTGCAACATATAGCTAGTATATTAGAGTCTAGTCTGTTAGTGATAATAAAAACATGCATGAACAAACAAACTATTAAGCTCTTTCCTTATATAATACTTATAATGTGAGTTTTCAAACTAATATCAGAAAAACAAAATAAATTTTTTTTACCATTATTGGTATATGCGAATAAAGGACTTGAACTATAGTCTTTACTTACAAATTATAGTTTAGTACATAAAAAATCTAATCGCGAATGAGTTTTCATCTGAGGCTAAATATATATATATATATATTTTGGCCGGGATGATGAATTTTATTGAATATATATATATATATAATATTGCACACACTACCCCTTAATCTGTTGATTAACGGTTCATTTTTGTTTGTTGATTAACGGTTCATTTTTGTTAGTCAATCATATGTCAGGGGCAATGACACTTCAGCCCTTGCACTCACCCGAAAATTAATTAAACAATTATTCAATTAAAAATGAAAAATAAATAAATAAAACCAAAAAAGATTATGAAGAGCAGGCCACTCCATGGAGGAGCAGCAGGTCTATTTCTCTTCCTCTTCTTTTATATTGTTAGTTTTTGTTTTGTTTTGGGTTGGGTGGTTGAGAGAAGAAGATAAAGAATTTTGTTCATGTATCAATAACCATTGACCCAAACAATTAACTTGATATGAAACGGCTCAACAATATTGTTTAAGATTGAGGTTGAAGGGATTTTTGATAGGTTAAGATGCTCTTCATGTGTAACATGAAAAAATAACGAACACTAAATATATGTTAAACGTTTTCTACCGTTTAACAAGTGCAATGGACAAAAATTCCAAATAAAGGGAGGAAAGGGGATTCAAGCCTAAGAACTCTGGGATTTAATACCATGTCATAATTGCTAGACCTAAAAAATTTAGTTGATAGGAAATGAGTCTGACAATAATATTTAAGAGTGAGTTTGATGAGATTTTTGATACATTAATAAGGTGTTTGGATGATAAAGATAATGAATTTTGTTGGGTGTTTGGGTGATGAATTATGCAAGATGGTTGTGAGCGATGAAGACAAAGAATATATAGATGTTGATGATAAAGTTGAAATTTTGTTTGGGTGATTGGGTGACGAATTTTGATGAGTGTTTATGTGATGACGATGAATAATGTACTTGGGTATCTGGGTTATGAAGATGAAGAATTTATTTGGGTGTTTGAGTGATGGTGAAGAAGAATTTTTTTTAGTATTTAGGTGATGAATATAAAAAATTTTGATGGGTGTTTGAGATGAAGAATTTTGTTAGATGCTTGGATGCTGAAGATAGATAATTTTATTTATTTTAGTCTCTTATGTTTGGGTGATAAAGTTCAAGAATATTTTTTTTAATATTCGGGTCGTGAAAATGAAAAAGTTTGTTCTGGGTTTGGGTGATGGAAATGGAATTTTTCCGTTTCTTTTGAGATTAGCTATAGGTGTGATTTTTTTAAAAAAAAAATTAAAATTTACTCTTTTGTCCTAAAGTGGCAAGATCTAATTGGACAAACTAATTTTATTTTAAAATTTAACTAATAACAATTAACCAAAAGATTGTTTCTTAAAAAAAAAAAAAAGACATTTGACAATGATGGTTAATCATTGACCACTATTTAAGAGTAAAGCATTATTAGTCATGGGCCAAAATGTATATTTTTGTTGTTATGAAATTTATCTAGATTTGAGTGAACTACATTAGGGGCGGGGGCGGTGGTATGTGTGCATAGGTTAGATGCCAAATCTCAATTTGTACCATTGCAAGATGTAGTTTTGCAGTTTACACGGGTATAAATTAAGATAAGTTTAATTTATACATATGAAAATTGAGATATACATGAAAAGACAAGCAGAAATATTGTACCTAATCAATGATATAAGATCAGCCTTACCTTTTTGTACGGAACATATTGCCCTATATATGCCCATAAGTCAATAAGAAGGAGAATTAGCCACATTATCTTCTCAAACTTGTTTTTAAGTAAACCCCCCTTCACGACTAGGGAACACAAACTGACCACATTAATGGCCAGACCCAACGGATCAAGAAATCTAGACAAAGTCGGTGTCCATTTGTCCAATGCATAGCATTTTTTGTTGTCATCTATGACCAAAAGATAGAGGAATAAAGGATCCGTTGTGATTTTATTGGCACCCCATATAATAGGAACTATATAGGCCACTTGAAGCAAGCCTTTGCCCACTTTAGTGTCATAAAAAGATGTCGATGGTTGCCCTCTTTGTATTTGTCCTGAGACGTCCGGGTTTGTTCCATTGTTGTTTACAGCAGAAAGTTGCCTTGCTGGTGCTATACCTTCCTCTATGTCGGAGCCCTGGGACCTGATAAAAATTTTAAAACATCAGTTCCTGGTGGCTCTGAACATGTTCATCACTATAGAATTTGAAACACAAACACTGATGTTGGCACAAAAGTTAAAATTCGAACTTCACAATTATTCAACAATATTGATCCCGATTGTCTGACCAAGAAATAAGGTTCTCGAATTAAATTAGTGAAATTGCTAGACATTAATCGCATAGTAATACACCAAGTAACACTTGCATCACAATGAGAAGTTGTAAAAGAAAAAAATTTAGAAATAACACTCTGCAGACTAATCAAACGTCTACGAATATTATACTATATAAATATATATATAGTGATTTTATTATCAATGTTTCGTAATTTTAAAAATTAAGATGAATCAATCAAATTTATCTATTGCATTTGAATTAAATAGGAGAGAAAATTTGTTTTAGGAGAGAGAATGCAATGGATGAATTTGATTGGTTCATACTAACATTTTAAAATTATAAGGTAACGATGGAAAAATTGCTATATATATGTATATACAGTAACATATGTGAAATTATTATCATGTTGTACTCTTTAAATATAAACATAACAGTTGTGATAGTTATTTCTAATAGGAAGGAAATCACATCGAAAATACTTAATAGGTAATTTGTTTTTTTTCTAGAAAAAATATTACATAAGATAGAGTCGTCAATTAACAAATATACAATACATAAAGATAGAGAAAGTAGATCTTACATAAAATTACGGGTTATATATACAATTTTTTAAGTATATTATTTTTGAAAAATAATTAATTTTAGGTGGGCCGTACGTGTCCCCGCCCACCACCTCTGCCCCTCCGTAATTATTATATAGGTTTATTTATAACATTACAAAGTAAATGAAGGCACAGGTTTTACCAATTTTCATTCAAAAGGCAATGAAAATTGATAGATCGTCGATGACACCGACCGCTACCCTTATGTCTATAGGTTCTACACCCCATGAAATCATTCTCTCACCATAAAAGAATGTGGAGGTTTTCTCTCCATTTATGTATGGGATATTCCTTCTCGTATAAGAGCAGCTCTCGAAATCATGTCACAGAATCAAACTTTGCTTAGTTTCAACTAATTCTTAAACTTGTCCCTATCATTAAAACAAAAAAAGTAAATGAATTTTTTTTTTATGCCAATTACAAAATTACCTTAAACTAGCCATCTTGATATGTCCAGGTGGAGAGAGCTTTTAAGAAGATCCAACAATCAGTCCACCTAAAAAAGTAAGTAAACAAAATTAATAATGAAACTTTTAACTTCTAAGTAAGCTTTTCCCTTTTTCTTTCTTTTCTTTTAAAAAAAAATGATAATTAAAACAAATAAATCAATGACCTTAGAAATTCATTTACACTCAGATTTCAGTTTCACAAAAGACTTTTCAGTGTCTGCTCATCTCTACGTCATTAGCTCAATCTGTTTAAAGATTAAACAAACTAACATATGAAAGAAACTCTAACAAAAACGTTTTCGGGAAATTGTGCAAGGGTGCATTAAGATAATTTATTAGATTATTGAAGAACTCCTCCCCTCACTGTATTATATATGAGATTTGTAAGATTAAACCAACCTACGCCAACTTATAGTACCACTATAGCACATATAAACTCATCCCTAAATTCACACTTCATTAGCTCTTTAATAAAAGAAATCACACCAAAAAGCTCCTAAGATTTTGACTTTTTGTATTTTTAATGGAAAAAAAATATATATATATAAACTGTAAACTGCTAATTAGAATAATCGAAAAGTTAGAGAAATTTTTTCTTTTCTTTTTTTTAAATAAAAGGCCAGATATTAGAAGTTATTTCTGCAAGTCATTTTTAATTAAAAAATGTTATAATTTTTTTTTTTTAAAGAAGGAATTAAAAAAAGGAAAAGAAAAAAAAGGGGGGAAGAAGAGTACCAATAGCGATAACCCCAGACGAGTAAACAACACAAGGCCAAACAAGAGGCTACGCAAGTTCGAAGCACAACCCACAAGAGAGTTTGTGTGTGTAGAGAGAGGAATAACTAAACCCACCTAAATTAGTTTGGATAGCTACGTATATGTACTGGCTTATGCACCAAAAGAAGTGAAGAAAAAGAAGAAACAACCGAGCTTATTTTTTCATTTTTATAATGCAAACACTAAATAGTGTCCAAACCGCATTTTCAACTTTTTTTTTTTTTTTAATAATTACAGCAAATTATTTATGGAGACTCTATTGCCACCCATAAAATATGTCTCCACATCCTTTTTTTTCTTATAAGCAGTTCTGACACTACAACAAAACAGGATATTAATACCGAATTATTCATACCAGACATTAAAGACTCGGTATGGATATCAATTATTTATATCGGATACTAAAAATCTGATATGGATAATATTTTTTTAAAAAATAAAACTCAATTATTCATACTAGGCATCTGATATGGATAATATTTTTTAAAAAATAAAACTCAATTATCCATACTATGCTGTCGACCTGTATGGATAATAATATAAAAATAAAAAATATTAGATTATTCATACCGGACACTAATAGCCTAGTATAGATAATTTTTTTTCAAATTTTTTTAAAAAGATATTAATATCTATACTAGGCGTCCGACCCACCTGGATAGGTCGAATGCTCAATATGAATAATCCATCAAATAAAAAAAATTACAAAATCAATTATCCATACAAGGCATCCGATCCAACCGGTATAAATAATTCTTAACATTCGTGCGAGGTAAGTCGGGTATCCAGTATGAATAAATTTTTAAATTTAAAAAATAAATTGTTAATTATCCATGCCGAAGAGGTTGAGGACCCGACATGGATAACCTTATTTAATTAAAAAATAAAAATCGAATTATCCATGTCGGACGGGTGTATGGATAATCTGGGAATAATTTATGTCCGATTGACTCCTCCTTCCTCATTTCTTCATTTCTTTCTCTCTCTATCATTTTCTCTCACATCAACTCTCCCCCAAACCCTAGTCGTCCCCTCTCCATTTGGCCATCCGTTCGCCAATCCAATCTCCCACCTTGGCCACCAACCGTTACCCGACAACGAATATGCTAGATCTCCTTTTCTTCTTTTTCTTCTCATCTTCTTTTTCTTTTCTTCTTCTTCTTCTTCTTATCCATTTTTTGTTGTTGTTACTGTTATTTTTTCAAAAAAATAAGCGATGGCCGAACCGACACCAGAGTCGCCGTGATGGCAGTTTGGCCGTTGCTTATTTTTGACATTTTTTTGTTATGTTTTCACACTAATTGCTTCTATTATAGGAGCCCCCCAAAAATTTTGGCCCCGTTCAGCCGCAATCGTATTTACCGTTCTACTTCCTTTCCACTGTTCTCTTTGTCATGAAGGTATGGGGTTTGTGATTTCGTGTTTTTCGATGTTGTAATTTATGATTTTGTATTTTATGGATTTTGCTAGATATCATATATGAATTATTGTTGTTATGATTTTAGATTCTTTGAATATAAACATAATATTATTGTTAGAGTATTTTTTTATTTTTGGTTTTGTGAAATTGTTTTAACAGTTGAAGTTGTAATATTTTTTATGTTTTGTATGTGAAAGATATGTGTATATATTAGTTTGTATGGATAAGTAATATGTAAGGTGATTATAATATTTGTAGATGTGGTGAATGACTATGTGAATATCATTGTTTTAATTTTATTCCAAGTTTAATAATTTTAATGTAGTTTAACACTACGTTGTGAATGGTTTTATTTTTTATTTTTAGTGTTATATATTTTCAAATGAATAAGGAGTGGTTAAGATTTTCAAATTTAATATCCTAAACTCAATTTATAAGGACATAAGATTTAAACTTTCAATATTTTTAACAATTTCTTTTGTCATTTTCAAACTTTTAGAGTGTCGAAAAAATATAGAGGGGGAGCCAAAAACTTTGTTGAGGCAGTGAACAAACATTCAATAAATACTAGTTTCATCACTTGTCCTTGTATAAAATATCTTAATGGGATGTATCATCATACTAAGATAGTGTATGAGCACTTAGTCATTAATGGGATGGATCATCAGTAGATAATTTGGTTCATGTATAGGGAACTCCTGAAAACTTTCACACCTGTTGAAAACATTTATAATACATTTAGAATGTATAGTGATGCAAACCTTGAAACTCATCATAATATTGAACCTGATGTTGAAGAAAGAGATGAAGACATCACTGCTACTTCAGAAGATGTTGAAACTCCTTTGTATGAAGGTTGCTCTAAGTATACAAAATTATTGGCTATTGTAATTTTATATAAACATAAAGCTACGTATAGTCTATCTGATAAGGGGTTTGATGAACTTCTTAACATTGTTCGAGATATATTGCCATCGGATAATGTTCTACCCAAATCATTATACTCAACAAAGAAGTTGTTAAAAGTGTTTGATTTGGGGTATAAAAAAATCCATATATGCATCAATAATTGTTGTCTATTTAGAAAAAGAATTTGAACATCATGAAGAATTTTCAAAATGTGACACTTATAAATGGAAAGTAAACAAAGTTACTAAAAAGATTCATAAAGGAGTACCGGTTAAAGTATTTTAATGCTTTCCAATCATATGATGGTTTAGAAGAATGTTTACATCAACTGAAATGACTAATAACTTGAAATAACATTCTACCCATATAAACCAAGATAGAAAGATGTGTCATCTCGTTGATTCAAAAGCATGGAAAACTATAGATAGGATTTGACCATCTTTTACTTTAGAGCCACGTAATTTGAGATTGAGTTTAGTTGCAGGTGGATTTAATCCTTACAGCAATCTAAGCACAATCTATAGTTGTTGACCGATGGTGTTAATTACATACAATCTATCTCCATGGAAGTATATATCGAAAGAAAATTTGATGCTAACACTATTGATTTCAGGAAAAAAACAACTAGGGAATTATATTAATGTATACTTGCAGCTATTAATAGAAGATTTGAATGAGTTGTGACACCACTCAGGAGCACAAGTATGTAATTCATCCACTAAGTCCACCTTCAACTTAAAGACTATCTTAATGTGAATCATAAATGACCATAAATGATTCATCTAATAAGTCACATTTAACTTAAAGACTATCTTAATGTGGACCATAAATGATTTTTCTGTTTATGAAAACTTAATAGGATGTTATGTGAAAGGTGAATATGCTTGTCTTATATGTGAGTTGAACATACATTCACATTGAAATATAGAAATAAAAATATGTATATAGGTCATCGGCGATTTCTTCTAAAAAATCATACTTTTCGAAAGAAGAAATCGTTGTTTAATAGGAAAAAAGAAATAGATGATCTCTGGAGATTTTTTATGGGAAATAAGTTCGAATTCTATGTACGAAAGTTGAAAATGATTGGAGAAAGAAAGTAAAAGGGAAAAGGAAGAGAAAAGGCATCCTATATGAAAAAAGAGATCAATATTTTTTAATCTTCCGTATTGGGAGGTAAGATGTTTAATTCAGAAGATGATTTAATTTATTCTATTATATTTAACTATATCTCAAATTTAACATCATCAATTTTTATAGGATTTGTGTTTGCGTCATAATTTAGATGTGATATATATAGAAAAAAACATTGGTGTGAGTTTTATTGACATGTTGTTGGACATCAGTGGAAAAACCAAGAATAGTATCAATTCTAATAAAGATCTGGAAGATATTGGGATTAGGTAAGATCTTCATGTAAAAGAGGATAGAGATAAACTGTATTTGTCTGCAGTACCACACACTTTAACAAAGGTAGAAAATAATAGTTTTGTAAGAGGTTGTTAAATTTAAATATGTCTGACGGTTATACTTCAAACATCTCTAATTACATCTCATTGAATGAATGCAAGATAATTGGGCTTAAGTCTATGACTATCATGTATTGATGCAACATTTGTTATCAGTGGCAGTACGGGGTCTCTTGCCTAAAGGACTAAGAATTGTCATATTTCGATTGTGTTAATTTTTTAATGCAATTTGCCAAAGAGTGTTGATTCATTGGATTCATTGGAAGATGAAGTTGCAATGATTATGTGTATGCTTGAACGTTATTTTCATTTTTCTTTCTTTGACATAATGGTTCATCTTATAATTCATCTAACAAGAGAAGTTCATTTATGTGGGCCGGTTCAATATCGTTGGATGTAGCATTTTAAAATGTTATTCTTACACTATTCTTCATATATGAATTAAGATTAATGATATACACACATTTCATTTACCTTTATATATTTATTTTCTAAATTTATGAAGATGTTAAAATGACATATAAGAAATCGTATACGACCAGAGGATTGCATAGCAGAATACTATTTAGCCAATGAATGCATGCAATTTTATAGTAGGTATGTACCACAAGCAACATATATTAGTAAGAAGCACAATAAAAATGAAGATATTGCTCAGATGTATCTGAATTTGACACTACTTTGAATGATAGTGAGGATTATACTTGGATAGATTATGAGGAATTGGTTGTAAATATGTAATGTTCATGAGTATAATCATATTTTCATATTTTTTGCAATATATGTGTATATATATTGTTTGTGTTTATGTTTACGGAGAGACAGAGTCTTTGAAATGGTTGGAAATATTGTGAAAATACTTTGCTATTTGTATTGCAAGTGAACTAAATTTTTAGTAATGTCGAAAAATAAAGGAAACTCTATCGAAATTTTTATAAAATAGATTGACTTTATATGAATTATTATATATATTGAGTTTGTTATCCATGCGTTGGTTACGAATATATGTCATTTCCATAACTTTTTCAGATATCGATTGAAGGAAATTCAACTGGTTAGCCTTCAGGTAGCTCTAATGGCGAGAAGAAAAGAAAAAAAGAGAACCCAACCATTTAGATTAAGCTAAATGGCAAAGGTCAAAGCTACGAGGATACAACTTAATGTAGTTGGACAACCAGTTAGAGAAAATTCAGTGATCTATAGTTCAGGGGTCGGAGCAATTGCAACGCAGATGTTACTTATAACTTATGGTAGTTAGGATAAGATATCACGACCTTTAAAAGATACAGTGTAGAAAAATATAAAGGTATATGCCGATTTCATTTATTTATAATATCAATGTTACATATTGATTTTTAAAACATATTTAGTTTTTAAAATGTTGATATCAACTGCAGTTACAACTTGGTGCTGATGAATTACTAAAAGTTTATACGTTAAAATCAATAAATGAAAGTTGGAGACACTATAAAGACAAAATAACAAAATAAATTAGAGATGTTCCTCATGGTCCTAATACACATAGAAGATACGATATGCTAAAATCAGCTAATGTTAGTAATCAGGATTGGAATGCATTTGTTACTTAACGATTGTCTCCAAAATTTGAGGTAATTATGCATTTATATTCTTAAACTAGCATGAACACGTTTAATGGAATGTAGTTAATCTTATAATATTTCAAGCTACTAGTAAGCATTATTCTCAGTTGTCAAAGAAGAATCATACCCCACATACATCAAGTTGTAAAAAAATGGCATGACTACGAGAAGATTTGGTAAGAGTTAAATATATTGGGATAATTGTCTTACATGTGTATGGTTTTTGTTTAAAGAACTTGTATATATTTTTGTATATATGAATATCAATGTTAGAGAGCGAAAAAACTCGAAGTCGATAGAGTTGACATATAGATAGCCAGTCACAGGTATAAGTATGGGAGCACAGTGAATGATGAAACTGTTGACATAATTGTATGTTATATTGATTTGATCAATTATTGTTGATTGTATTATATCTGTATATTTTTTTAACATGAAGTAATAATATATAAAAAAAAATTATAGGTACAAATGGAGTCACTACATCAAGAAACCCAACATTTAATTGAGATGATGCTATCGCATAAGTTTTGGGTATGAAGCATCGAAGTAGAGCTCAAGAAATGGGTCATGGTGTAACACTGTCTCTGGTACAAGCATTTGTGGTTGGTAAACAAAATTTCACACAACACCAACAACATGTTGATTATGAGATGACAACTATGAAGCAAACAATTGTTAATTTGACAAACTTGGTCATGACTCATTTGCTGAACGTAAATCAAGTTCAAGTATTGTCATGTATGCCTCTCACACAGCTAGTAAACAATTTAAAACTAGTAAAATTTGTTTATTTCTATTGTGTGGTACTTAATATATATATTTTTTCCATTTCCATGTTTTTTCGCAAGTAGATGTAATTATTTTTTCATATTTTTTGCTTTGTCCGTGTTTGTAAATATATATATATATATATATATTGATAATCTAAATATTGTTTGCATATATATTTACTAAGATACGTTATTATGGTTAAATCGACTGTAAAAGATTTGAGAAGTTTGATAAATTGCAGGAGAATTATATTTTTGGCAAGTTCAAAAAATAGGAAAAATTTTATCAAAATTTTTATAAAATTGATCGAGTTTATATGTATTGTTTTATATATTAATATTTTTATTTATATGTTGTCAAATAAGGGTATTTAGATTTTTTTTTCTCGATATCCATGTTTCCTCACAATAATTTTTTTTTTTTTTTCGTAGACATAATATTCAAGTGGTGCCAATCCAATGGGAATTAGTAAAAGTGTTCAATTTACTGAATCTTCAGTTAAGGTAAAATTTACAAGAAATTTATATTATTTAAATTTTAACTTAATTTTATATATAGATGTAATTATTTAAATTTGTTGGTGTAAGTAAATAGTTAAATTTTTATGCATACAGTCCATATCTCAGAGTTCCTCAAGCCAAGCTAGTGGATCAAATGACAACCAGTACAAGTTATTAGACTAGATGGGTAGAGGAACTGTGGTGGTGGAAGCGAAAATTGACTCAAAGGACCTTAATACTAAAGTTCATCACCTCGGGTTTCGTCCAAATTATTAACGCGTTTCCGTCAAGAAATTAATGGTTAGTGTTTCGCTACCTCAACCTACTAACGAGCTACTAACTTTAGAAGCTGCATTAAACTTATTTATTGCCCGACCTTTAAAATATATTGTATTTTAGGATTATGTATTGATTTGTTAGAACATTTTACAATGTACAGTGACTTTAAATAATGTATATTAATTTTAGATTATGTAATTTAAATGTTGTTTATATATTTAATTATATTTATTTTTAACGTTTCTACACGTTATTAGTTTTTATTGTAATATTAAATTATATACTTTTTAAAATAATTTTTTTTTTTTTTAATTATAATGTTTTTCATACCAATCAGATAAAATTAACCATACTGGGCTTCGACCTAGTATGCAAAACTTTATCTGTACCAGGTCGAAACCCATAATTGTTATCAATATCCATGCCGGATGGGTGCCCGGTATGGATATTGAATATGTCGTGGGTCAACCCATGACTTGTATATATTCATATCGAGTCATGCCCAGTATGGATATTCATTATCTATGCCGAGCACCCACCCGGCATGGATACTGCCAGTATCCATATTGGTAACAACCACACCGGATGGGCTGCTCAGCATGGATAGTCAACCATACCAAGCATAACCTAGCATAGTTGAGCTTGTTTGTTGCAGTGTGAGTTTTGAGTATAGATTTGTTCTTTAATTGAACAAAAAAGGTGAGAGAAAACTAAAAAAGTTTGACGGAACTCTCTAGTCTCTACAGATTCATTGTTTGGTTGGAGAGAAAAATGTGAGAGACAATAAGCAAGAAGAAAGAGTTGAGAGAAATTTCTATAACGATGGAAATAAATATGAGATTTTCATGTTTATGTGAGGGGTGGGCATTTTCGGGTGAGGTTAGGTTGGGTTGAAAATCTTCTAACTCAACATAAGTTAGATTAAAAATTTTTCAATCAAATTCAACCCAATAAATTCTTCAATCCAACCTAGAAATTCATTATAAAAGTATAAAATGTCTAGTTGATAACTCTTATAGTCTTAACAATTTGATTACAAATAAAATGAGTACAAATAAAGATTCAATAATTATAAATAAAAGATTCATTTCACTATAAAGGTTGTCCTTAATTATCATCCCTAACAAGTGTTCTTCTAGAAGGAGGAGAAAATCTTGGATTTAGAATTAGGAATGGACATTTGTCAAGTTCGGGTTAGATTGGGTTAAAAAATTTTTAATCCAACTCAATCCAATTTAATTTTCAATCCAATCCGACCCAACCCATTTTATTTTTTTTAAGATTTAACTGAATTCAACCCAATAAAAAATGGTCGGATTGAGTTGGGTTTATCGGATTAAGTTGGAGAGGTCTACGCTTAAACTTTGTGTTTTCAAAAAAAGATAAATTAGTTTCATTATATTGACCATATGAGTCTCAATCATGTTATGTTATATATTACGGAATTATATATAATTGTACAACGTCAAAGTACAAATCTCCAGAATAAATTGACATATTTTAGCTCTTAATTGGACTTTTTTTTTTTTCCTAGTATTTTATGTGGGAAGACTTAATTGGTTACAAAGTCCAACCTAACAGAGACATTTCTATCAATGCAATGAAAGTAGTGTGCCATTGCTTCATGTCTCTATCTCAGTCCCCTCATAGTGTCATACGAAAAGAAAACGTGACTCCAAAGTGCCTTTCCCTAGCACTGCTTTATAGGGTGGGACCTAGGCAAAATAATTTTGATTGAAACTCAAAGCCATGTCTATGACCTGTTTGGAATTTAGCAGTACTTTAGCAGATCCGTGTCTATGACCTGGAATTTTGGAGTGAAAGAGACCTTGATTTTATTCTTCTAATAAAATTAAAAAGAACTAATTTAAAACTTACTTTTTCTTAATTAATTTCATCTAATGATTTTGTCATAGGTTTCATATTTCATAATCAATTTATCCCTTAAAAATATAATATTTGAAATTAGTATTTATTAGAGAAATAAGAATCTAAACAAAAAAAAAATCCATATTAGTTTCAAAAACAAAAAAAAAAAAAAAGGAATCCATATTAAGAAATTGATTAATAATTTATGAATGTATTAACAAACTATTTAACTTTTTCTTTTTTACTGTTTATGTGCCGCACCTAAACCAATATTGGCTCCATGCCTGACTCAAAGCGTAAAACTTCAAACATCTAATATAATTTACTTATAGAGTACTATTGACAGACTTGCATGACCTTTTATTTAAGGTGGTATTGTTTACTATTACGTTAAGTGGAACACTCCAAAATGCTAAAAGTAAAGGCTGGTTGTACACTGGCTTAAAAAACGAAGAAAAACAGTGGTTCTACACTTACAATGAGTGAGAAATGGTTTTTTAAGAAAATAATTTAAATTATTTTTCAAAAACATTTTTAAATATTCTAAATAAACTTTCACACTTTTAAGAATATGAAAAATCATATGACAGTTTTGCGACCTTTTTGTACATGTTCTTCTAAAAGAGAATTTTTTTAATCTGGTGTCATGTCCACACGGACACAACAGCACACTTGAAGATTTGATTCTTCTATTTAGGGCATGATAGGGATCAGAAAGAAGGGCTTAATCAATGAATAATGGGACAACGTAAAGAGTTGGGCATACGTTTTTCTGGTGGACATGGTCATTCATAGGGAAACACGTAGCTTGCCTTATCTGGTCCCTCTCCATCAATAAAATATCAGATATATAGTTTAATTTATGAAAGTTTTATTAAAGTATAAAAACGTGAATCAACTATATATTTTTAAGAATTGTATATTCTTTTTAAAATAAAATTCTTATGTGCAATCAGTTTCACAGAAGTTTTATCAATGACAGTCAGTGGACCACTAGAGCCCCAAAAGCTAGATAGTTATCTACTTCTCTTTATTTAATTTGTCTTTTTATCTAATTTGGTCCCTATATCTATCGGTTTTCTACTCTCTTAATTTCGGCTCAATTATTCACCTTTAGTTAATGGGTGAGATGTTTTTGGATATTTTGCATTTTTTTCGACGTATTAGACATACATTATATAAGTACCGTTTACATTATTAAGAGGAACAATCCATAAAAGCAGGGAAAAATTGCCCCACAATCAAGTTGAACTTATGATCTCTTGGCTTAAAGGAACAGTATGCCAAAGGAGAGAATGACAATTATAATAAAATATAATAAAATTAAATTACTTTTCTACCACCCTTTCCTTTTCAAACAAACACTAAGGGTTAAAAAAAAAAAATCCTTTTCAAATAAATTTCTGAGGTCTAGAATTTATTATTATTCATGGTTCCTCGTCCCATTTTTTTATATAAGTAATAGATATTCTATTATTAATAAAATTATTTTTATACCTAAATAATAGTTTTGCTGAATCTTCAATCTAAAGGACATGCTCAAATCAACAACAAAATTGATTTCAAGTAGAGGCTCTCCTCCGTCGAAAATACAAAAAATAGGAATCACGATGGCGAGCACAACTTGACCATGAAGTGCACTAATCCCAAAAATCAGTGGTAGTATTAAGGAAAATAATGATGACACCCAACCCAAGTTCAACCGTCATGAAGCTTTATTATCATTCTCTAAACTCTGAAAAACTGTGTTTATTTTTAAAGATTTGTCTTTCTTATCCTTTTATAGAAGGATAAATTCTAAATTACCCCTAACTTTTACATAAAAAATACATCCCGACCTTTCGAAAATAAATGTTTTGCATCCAATCGTTAGAATTTTTATTTGAAAAGTTGACTCTGAGCGCTAAATAACTTCTTTACCCCTAATTTAAACTTAACTTAATTAAAATTAAATAAATTAAATAAAAAAATTATTCATCATATCTCCACCATTCATCTTAAGATGGATGGTAGAAATTAATTTTAAAAAAAAAAATAAACAAAAATTAAAAATATATATAATAAATTTGTTCACCAAATTTCCACCGTCCATCTTAAGAAAGACAGTGGAAATTAATTTGAAAAAAAAAAATTCATCTCAAAATTTTTCTTTTTTTTTTAATTTAAAAAAAATTAGGGGTGGAGATTGGATCTCCACCGTCCATTAAAATCAGTGGACAGTGGTGATCCAATCTAGAGGTTAGATCTTCACCTCCAAAAATCAAGAGATCAAACATCATCTTCATCAATAATAAAACCCATGCACCTCCAATTAAACCCATCTAAACATGATCTTCACAGACAGCCAAACCTAACATCATTAATCATCTGCAATATCATCTCCAAAAATATTCAGAAATAATCTAAAATCTCCAAAAATCATCAAAAATATCTGGATTCAAAAAATTCATCAAAAAATCATCCCCAAAAGTCATCAAACCCAGACATATGTGTTTGAATCGAACCCTAACTGGCATACATCTAGGTTCATGGAACCCAAATAAACGAGAATAAGAATAAGGAAGAAGAAGAAAAAGGAGAAGAGAAAAAGAAGAAGAAGAGAAAAAAAAAAAAAAGGTGAAAAAGAGTGGTGGTTAGCATAGAAAGGGATGGTGGTGGAGGTCTAATGGAGGATGATGGGGAGAGAGAAAGAGAGAGCCATATTATTAAAAATTTTAATATTAATTTAAACATATATATATGAGAAATATTTAAACATGTATATATGAAAGAAATAGTTTCTCTCTTTTTCTTTCTACCATCCTCCACCAAACCTCTACCATTACCCCTTCCCACGCCCACTACCACTCTCTTTCATCCCTTCTTCTTCTCTTCTTCTTCTTATTTTTATTCTTTTTTTCTTATTCTCTTCTTCTTCTTATTCATCTGGATTCCACGAACCTAGATGTCTGGGTTTGAATAGAACCCAGTTAGGGTTCGATTCGAACCCAGATGTTTGGGTTTCACAAACCCTAGGTTGGAATTGAATTCTAACTAGATTCGATTCGAATTATTTTAGAGGTTTGGGTTCCATGATTTTTTAGAGATGATTTGTTGATTAATTTTTTGGACCCAAAGATTTTTTATGATTTTTGGACGATTTTTAATGATTTTTAAAGATTTTTGGGGATAATATTGCAAATGATTGATGATGCTTTTGGATGGGTTTGATTGGAGGTGGATAGGTTTGATTGCTGATGAATATGATGTTTGATCTCTTGATTATTGGAGGTGGTGATCCACCGTCCATTGAAATTAGTGGACAGTGGAGATCCAATCCTCCATTCTTTTTTTTTTTTTTTTTAATATAAAAAAACTTTTAAGATGATTTTTTTTTTTAAAATTAATCTCCACCGTTTATCTTCTGGTGACCAAATTTATTATATATATTTTTTAATTTTTCTTTGATTTTTTAATTTTTTTCTAAATTAATCTCCGTCGTCCATCTTAAGATAGAAGGTGGAGATATGATGAACAAACTTTTTATTTAATATATTTAATTTTAATTAAGTCAAGTTTAAATTAGGGCAAAGAAGTCATTGGTGCTCGGGGTCAACTTTTCAAATTGGAATTCTAACTATCGGCGCAAAACGTGTATTTTCGAAAAATTGAGGTGTGTTTTTTCCTATTTTATCTTTTTTATTATTTTATTATTTTTTCATTTAATTAAATATTTTATTTACCACCTTACCCTTGACCCACTAACAATAACTACTTTTTCAATTGGAAATTTTAACGATGGGATGGAAAACATTTATTTTCAAAAGGTCAGGATGTGTATTTTTTAGGCAAAAGTTGGGGGGTAATTTAGAATTTACCTTATATAAAATTTGCTAAAGAAAATAATAAATTAAAATTTTTAAAAGATGAATAAAAGACTGAAACCATGAAAACAAAATGGATAAAAAATATTTTTTAAAAAAAAAAATGGATGAAAAGTGATATGAAAAGACCGAAACCATAATGTCTTTTGCAATTTTACCATGCCCTATGATAAAATCCCTAAATAATAGCTAAATTTTAGCTAAAATAATAAGAAAACCATTTTAGTTAGTAACTTTTGATTGAGATACTCCAATCATTTCCTCTATTTTGCCTAAATAAATATAAAATATATATATTTATTTTATCATAAATTAAATATTGAAACAATATAGGAGAGAGTTTTGATTAGGAATTTTATACTTTTTATATTTAGCTGAGGTGATTTAACTTTTTCAAAATAGCTAACAACATAGAAAAATTGAAGTAAATAAAATGTTATACCATTAATATTATTAGTTAAGGATGATGAGTAGCTAGTATGGTTGAAGATACTCTTATAATCTTCGTTTAGCATGACTGCAAAGAGTAAAAGTTTTTTTTTATGAGAAAAAAGAAAAAACTTTTTAACTCTTTGCCGAAAGTTATGATCCATTATAAAGTAATTCTAAAATATTTTTGTCATACCAATTACTATTGTCACCGCCTCAAACATGAAAAGACCAGTGGTCAAACATGAAAGGAAGAGTGGAATCACGGGTGTTTTGGATACTAGTTTCACAATAATAAAAATTGACTTTGTTCAAATGATCATATAGAGTAGTTGAAATTTAAGCAATCAAGAAAACAAAAAAGAAATCGAACTTGTTGACTACAAGCTTAATTAATCAATAATGAGTTGGCAAATAACCAGTCATATCTATAAGTTGTATCTAAACAATTAGATGAACACATTTAAGGGTAGGGAAAAAAGCCGAGAAACCTAAAAGTATCGGTTTGATTTGGATCAGGTCGTTTTTAATTGGTAAAAATCGAACAGGGTCACTTTTGAATTTGAAATGTTGTTCTTGGTTGAATTATGGAAAATATAGGAAGAATAAGTGGGCTTTGATTTTTTTTTTTTTTTGTGTCCTCGTTATTTTGTGATGGAAAATATAGAAATGAAGAAATGATGAAACAATGATGAAGAAACTATGAAAAAGATGAAGATCTAGAGATGATGACGAATAAATATGGATAGAGTTGATGAGGTTGACCGATGAAAAAGATGATGAATTTTTTAATGATTTTTTATATTTTAACTAATTTTATTAATTTTAATAAAATAATAATATATTAACTTATTTACATTTAATTCTTAGGATAACGGTATGTAATCCATTATTAGTTAATGGTTAAAACTAACAGTTGGGGTAGTTTAGGCAGTGCCTGGTTGGTTGAGGCATTGTCTCCTGTGTTTTTGGCAAAGATATGCAGTGACCCTAACACATGGATTAACTTGGTTTGGTGGGAATGTAGAGAATTTAATGTAAGAGTATTACTTAGGGCCTAATCAAATTGATTAACCTTGGGTGCCCTACTACTAGGGATAGGCAAAATAACCAAAACCGATCCAACCCAACCCGACCCGACCTCAAAATATCGATTTTCATTTGTGATTCAGGTCTGTTCAGTTTTAAGAATAGAAAATCGATTTGTTTCAGTTTCGGGGGTTTTGGGTCAAAAAACATACCCGAAACCGAAATCGACATCATTTAAAAAATTAAAAAATAAAAAATTATATAAAACCCACCACAGTCCAACTGCCTAAGTGCCTAACCCAACTCATTTTTCACTCAATCACATCTTTAGTTAACCCTAGCTGCCTCCCTTCCCTCTCTCTCTCGTGATCCCACCCAAGATCTCCCTATTGCCATTGCCGCTGGCGACGTCTCTAAGCTCCTTTTGTCTCCACATCTACCAGCCTCTCTTGTCTCCATATCTCTAAACCCCTCTTGAAAGACTCGACTGCCGTCGCTGATGTCTCTGTCGACCCTTCATTGTTGACGAACACGACCATGCTCAGTGACAACAGCCGTACGTCTAAAACGTCGTGATTCGAAAAGAGGCCGAGTTCATCACTATCGCCGCTAACCCCTTTACTCTCAGTCTTACCCTCTGCCTTGGTTCATCACTCTACTCCTCTCACCCTCTTCTCTGATTTGTGGTTGGTTCTTCAAGTTCAAGCTCTCACCATTTTCTATGGTGATGAATTTTTTTTGGAAGACTGGAACTGACAATAATTGGGCTTTGGTTTTTCTTTTTAATTTGTTTTCTTATTATGTGCTAAGTGAAAATTTTCTTTGTGTAGTGTTTGATTGCTTTTGGTTTTTTGAATTGGTAATTGTGATTTTGGTGTGAACTGGTAATTTTTTTTTTGAAATGGAACTGGTTTTATTTCACTGTTTGTGTAGTGTTTGATTGATTTTAGTTTTTTGAACTAGTAATTGTGATTTTGGTGTGAACTAGTGTATATTTTTTCTGAAATGGAACTAATAATCTGTGAAGTATATTTTGATTTTGGTTTTTTGAACTAGCAATTGTGATTTTGGTGTGAACTAGTATATATTTTTTCTAAAATAGAACTGGTAATAAGTTAAGTGTATTTTGGTGGTTCAATTTGGGGTTGGATTTGTTATTGAACTACTGAAAGTTTGAAACCGACTAAAACCGACTAGACCAAACCAACCTGATACTAGTCGGTTTAGGTCGGTTTTCTCCATAATTTGGGTTGGGTAGGTTTTGCAAAGTGAAAATCGATTAAAGTCGGTTTTGGGTTGGTTTTGACCAAAACCGAATCGACTCGACTCGACCCGACGTGTGCCCACCCCTACCCACTACCATATCACTTGAACCTCACAGTCACACCACTCCCCCTCTTTGTCATGGTTACTTTGGTCTTAATCAAATTGGTTGACTACGTCACCATCAACTGAATCTGATTGCCCACCTATAAGTTAAGTTAACCTCATCACTCTCACACCCTCACTCTTTTATCTTTGGCCAAGTTGCTTTTTATTTAAAAATATTAATTCAAGTAGGAGATTGTTAAGCAATTGTTTAAATTTACATCGTATTTAAATCATAACGAGCCGTCCCCTTAATTGGATATGTCGAAGTGTCAACCAATTATCTATTCCGATTAACAGATATCTAACGAACGAGAATGAGTTATACGTGGAGGGCCAACCCAGAACTTACCGCACTAAACGATTCTCCAAAATGGGTTTTAAATTCTTTTTCAAAGATTATCTTGAAGCAAATTTATTAAATTGAGTACGGAGCTAGAATCTACTTTATAAAAGAAGAAATTAACCCCCCTAAAAATGTGCATTGGGATATGAAACCAATAAGTGAGGCAAAAGCCTATCAATATAAAAGACCACAAGCTTTTTTAGTCTTTATGAACCATTATTAATTAAATCTTTGAAGAATAACTTATAGCTGGTGCCTCTTTCGTAGTGGACAAGTCCCTGTAGAGAAAAAGACAATGTTGGCCTTAATACATTTGCCTAGTGCCACTACTTTTATCATCATTTTGCTTTTAATTATTATTTTGTCGTATAGTTTAAAAGCCCTTCATAAGTAGTCATAAGACATGATTAAAATCTGGATTGATAGATGTAAACTGCTTTAATTTTTATTGATAATATTTTATAAATGAAGTTTTGATAAATCTTCAATTTTGTGCAAAGGTTTCGGACAAATTTTAGGGTATAAAACAAATATATATATATATATATATATATTCTAGTTTTAAGAAGGGCTTCCAACAAATTAAATCTAGATCATCCAAATATATTTATTATCAATAAGGACATTGGAATATGACTACTGCCTTGCTGTCCCTGAATGTCATCCGAACTTAGTGAAACATCTCAAGTCAAAGAATATATAGGTAATTTGTAATAAATATCTTTATAAAATAAAAAGTAAATATAAAATATAAAATTTAAATAGAAAATCTTCTCTAAATCTAAAAGACTCTAATTGTGTGTTTACTTCATAGATTGAGAAATGAAAATGAGAAATGAGTTGATTGATAGTGTTTACTTGCTTAAAATTCATTCTGTAATGAGAATGAAAGCGTGAGTTTCACATCAATTTGGAACTGTGGAATAGGAATCCTATTCCCCTCAACCCATTTAAGAATCTCATTCTCATTTATTTTATCAAAATAAAAAGTCTTTTATATCATTCTTTAAAAAATAAAGAAAAACTTATTTTATTTGATGTTAAAAAAAAAATTATATTATAATAATAAATTACACACCATTTATTTTTCATCACCAATTTCTTAATTATTATAGTAGAGTATTAAAATAATATACAACTTTTTTTTCATTATTATTATAATATGCAGTTTTTTATTTGATATTAAAAAAAATTGTATATTATAATAAAAAATTGTACACCAAATTAGTGGACTATTAAAATAATATGCAGTTTTTATTCTTATAATATATAGTTTTTTATTTGATATTAGAAAAAAACCACATATTATAATAAAAAGTGTACAATAATTTTTATTAAGAGCATTTTGTAATTTATAATTAGTCAATTTCGATTCCAAAGTAAAGTAAATAGTTCAATAAAAATATTGCTGATTTCGATTCTGATTCCTGTAGTTGAAGTAAATAACTTATTCTAATTTCGATATTTCATTCCGATTTCAAATTATTCTTATTCGTTCAAGTGAACTAAACGTACTATAAAAATTTTGAAGAGGGTGAGTCTCCTGGTGGATACGGTGGAAAGGCTTGCTTGCAATGACAATCAAGCTTCCTAATGGAGTTGAAAAGGAGGATTGCAATCCTTCACTTTGCCGATGGTGCTAATCATTCCACACAGTGAAGAGAACTTCTATTGTTATTACTTTTATCTTTTAGTCTTAAATTTGTAATACATTATTTTATACTATAATATTTAAAAGGAAGGGACACTTTTACTATTCTTGTGGTCAATTGGGTCAACAAATAGTGTCAATAGTGTAATATGGTATTACAAGTGGGTTGTTAGTGTGCAATAAACAATAGTGACATCTTTTTTTTTTGGAAATAAAACTTTTGTTATTAAAAAATTGAACCATTGGAAACAACATCCAAGTGGAGGCGAGCCTGAAGAAAAGAAGGAGGCACACTCCACACCATAGGATTCCTATGAACACAAGAAACTCTAGCTAGTAAATGGGCAGCCTCATTGGCTTGCCTTTTAACCAAACAAACCAAAACCTGCTGACATTGATTAAATAAAGACCAACACTCTTTCAGAATAGAGCCAAATTCCGTGAGATCCATTCATCGAGCATGAAAGGCATCCACCACAACCTTTGCATCCATCTCAACAACTACAACAATAGTGACATCCACCACAACAATAGTGACATCTTAATCACACCATCAATAAAGGATCTCCATGTATTTTGGTTTTAAAAATAAAACAATGCTACACCTTTTAAAAAAAATTAATTAATTTTATGTCTAAATATTGTGGTCAGATGATTTATAATCACCACCTTAATTATAGATTGATATATTTATGATGTAATAATTACATATATACTTAACAAATCATTTGAATAAAATTTTGGATAATATGATATGAATAATAAAAATGATTTTGTATTTTTCATGCTTGAGGTTGGTGTGAATATGAAATTAAGTTCTTATTGACTACAAGTCTTTTAGTCCTGTCACGTCTAATTTTTAACTAGACCCCGCCTAAGTCCCTGTCAAGTTTGTAGAGATCCAAAGTCTACTTCTTTAACTTAAAATTTTCCATCGTTGATCATGCAAGTGACTGATTTTATCAATACATCATGTTGATATAGTTTTGCTAATGTAATACATATATACATATATATATATATGTTCCCTACAACTTTATGTGCACATAATTTTAACGATTCCTCTGGCACCTAGCACTTTCTCTAACATTGGTTGTGACCTATTCCATAATTTTTTTTTTTTTCAAAAAAAAAAAAAAAAAAAAAAAAAAAAAAGAAAAAAAGAGCAAAGTATGATGGACGTCGATGAAAGGATCAAGCAGGAGATGGCGGAGAAAAGAGTGATGGAGATCGATTATTTCCTAGGAACAAAAGGATCAAAGAAGAGATGGCAGAGAAAAGAGTGGTGGAGATCAGTTGTCTCCTGGGAACAAAAAAAGGGAACTATGGAGAAGCTCTCGTGGAGAGGTAAAAGACCAAATCTCCATTAGAGATCTGGTTTGACAGTTCTTCTATGGAGATTATGGTTTGGTAGATCTCCCAAACATTTTTCTTTTTAATTTAAAGAAAATTAATTATTAAAATTAATCTTAAATTTAACGCACGATGTGGCGGTTTATGATTGAAAATAAGTTATTTCTTATTCATTCAAATTTTTTATACAAGAAAAATAACATTTTACCCTTCAATATGAACTGCTATGTTGAGTCATTATTAGTCAATCCTAATCAAGGGTGGTAGAATCTAATTATTGATAAACCAGCATTAACGTAGTTTTGCAATATATAATGGACTTTTGTGTAATTAATCCAATTATAATTATAACCCACCTGGAAGGCTGAACTTACTGTAGGGTGTATAAACATTTTAGAGGGGTGTGTAAATATCGTCAGTGATAGAAATTTAAACCAACGGCCCAATTTTGTCGCCAAAGGGAACATAACATGGATTGTTGCATTGAATCACCCTGTTCGGCCCGGGTAAACACATAGTGGATTTGATTGGGCCTAGGCCTAACATAATTGTTGAGGAAACACGAAGCTTACGTTGATTGCCACCAAGTTGATGACCGATGAAAACAACAAAACATCATTTTTTCTCCACACCACCTCGAGACTGCTTGCACCACGCCAACATGCAGATGCCAGAGAGAGACCATCTCTCTTGAAGACTATCTAACAACTCGTACCTACTCTAACCACGGTGGGGGTGCCGGCAGGTGCTATGGCGAACCCCAAATTTTACTTCTTTTATAAATATACCTAAATAATTATCTATATAATCCTCAAATTTTTGTATAATATATTTTGTTTCCCTTTTCAATATAATATATTTATTCATTAAATCTTAAACATTCATAAATAGGTTTTGTAGCCCGGCCCTTGACTATAACTAGACAACATAGAAAGATATGTATAGGTGGGATTGGTCAACATATAACTTTGACCATCCGACACTTAACAGTGGGTGACTAATGACGGGAGGTATATTTGTGTCACATTTTGTAAAGTTCAAGGTAATTTGTTATAATTATGATCTTCTCATATTGATGTAATTTCGTTTAATCTCAGAGACATTTGTGTAATTTTCTATATTTTTAATTAATATATTAGTGAATGATAATGCTATACTTCCAAAAAATTAACTAAAAATTTTGTTCATATGATGTGTCAGATTGATTTTTAATTATTAAATTAATTTTAAAATAATATATTGATGATATAATAAGTACATATAAGTTTATAACATCATTTAAATAATAAATTAAGATAAATTTTTGGGTAACAAAGCATTACTCAATGATAATATGTTTTTATTGATGTTAGAAAGAAATAGATGGATTTGACGTTTCAACTAAACCAAGAATCAACTTTAAAAAAAAAATCTAAATCAATAATTGTTTTTCCTTTCTAGCAATTAAAAAAAGGGCAAAATACTATTATACCCTCTCAATAATGCCATAATGACATTGGAATATTACTAATGCCTTGCTATCCCTAAATATCCTATGAACTTGGTCAAACATTTTAAGTCAACGAATATATAGCTAATTTGTAACAAATATCTTTATAAAATAAAAAGTAAATATAAAATATAAATTGAAAATCTCCTCCTAATCTAAAAGACTCTACAAATTTTGAAGTGGATGAGTCTTCTCATGGTTATGATGGAAAGGCTTGCTTGTGGTGGCAATCAAGCCTCCTTATGGAGTTGAAGGAGTAGGATTGCAATCCTTGGGTTAACGGTTACTAGTATGGTATCAAAATTTAATTTGTTCAAGTCAGTTCATGTGATTATATTTGAATTTAATTGAGTGTTTGATTAGTTCGTGTAGCATGTGAGAGATGTGTGAAAGAGTTTATTTTAACTTAAGCTTTTGAATTGGTTGATTTGTTGCATAAGGGGTGTAAAATTAATTGGTTTGATAGGTGAGAGTGTGTGTTAGATTGATTGATATGACACATAATGGGTGTGAAGTTAGTTGGTCCGTCAAGGGGTATGTTAAAGGGCTTATATCAACTCATGCTTTTGGATTAATTGGCTTAGCACGTGAAGGATTATGTGAGAAAGTTTATATTAGTTTAAATTTTTGGATCAATAGCAACTAATAGTTTCCTATTATATAAGTTGTTCTTGTGTAAGTATTTAATTACACTGATACCAAAAAGCACGAAGTAGATGATACGTGCAGAGGATCATGCAATACTGGTCCTATTTTATTACTTCCCTTTCATTGAGTTTTTGACCTCTATTGAATAAAGCCAAGGATGGTGGCATGCACTTCAGTACTGGACATTTTATCATTCTGTTTGTTGTGCTTGTCATACACGTTGTTGGGTTTCTATTTTCCAGTATTGTTCCTATTTTCTAGTTTCCAGTATGTAGGTCTATTTAAGAGACCGATTAGGACTTATATGCTTTCTTATGGATGAATAAGAAAATTCTTTACTCTTTTATCTTCTGCTAGCTATATTTTTTATCAATCCTCTAGAACAAAAATTCTCCTATCATTTGATATCAGAGTCAGGTTGCTCAATCATGGGTACCAGAAACCAATCGAATGCCGAATTTCGTAACGAAGTCCATGATATTCTTCGTCGCCATGAAACCAGTTTAAATCAGCTTCATGTGACTTTACAAACCATATTGACCGAATTACAATCCATTAGAGTTTCCCAAACTTCTCAAACCCCCACACAAGACATCAACCCCTTTGCAACAGCCGCATCCTCACATAAAGTAGAATAGCCTGCCCATTCCAATAACACCAACCTACCTAACTGCAATCACCATTTGAAATTGCTCTTTCCTAATTTCAATGGTGAGGACCCCATCGGATGGGTGTACAAGGCAGAACAATTTTTTAAGTTTAAAAATGTTGCTCCAGAATAGAAGGTTCAACTGGCATCTTTTCATTTGAAGGGCATAGCCTTACAATGGCATAGGTGGCTCGTGAAATTTTGTGGATCTCTCACTTGGGAAGATCTTCGGTTTGGCCTTATAGACTATGAGGATCCTTCAGAAGCCTTAACTCGACTCAAATAGACCTCAACAGCGACTAAATACTATGAAGTTTTCAAGAAACTTTCTCATCGAGTTGATAATCTTCCCGAACAATTTCTGGTAGGATGTTTTATTGCTGGGTTACGGGATGACATTAGGTTAGATGTTAAGATTAAACAACCCAAAACTTTGTCTAATAAAATCGGTGTGGCGTGGTTAATCGAGGAACGAAACACTTTGCAAAAAAAGACCAACAGCAGCAACAACTCCTTCCGAACACCAAATACAACTCCCTCACAGCAACCTGAAATCAACACCATAGCAGGGCTCCTTGGTCCTCCTCCATCACAGAAAATTTCATCCACAACCAATCCTTTTATTCGTTGCACATCTGAACAAGAAGCCAAAGACCATCGAGAGAGAGGTCTTTGTTACTATTGTGACGAGCGATACATGCCTGGTCATAGGTGTCAGCGACCCCAACTCTTCATGATAGAAGACTGTTCACCACATCCAGAACAGGATGAAGACTCATTTTATCCTTGCGGACAAGAATAATTTGAGCGGGATGGAATAATACGTGCAGAGGGCCATGCAGTACTGGTCTTATGTTATTGCTTCCCTTTGACTGAGTTTTTGACCTCTATTGAATAAAGCCAAGGATGGTGGCATGCATTTCGAACTGGGCATTTTATCATTCTGTTTGTTGTGCTTGTCATACACGTTGTAACAACAGGTTGTTGGGTTCCTATTTTCCAATATTGTTCCTATTTTCTAGTTTTCAATATGTACGTCTATTTAAGAGATCGATTAGAACTTGTATGCTTTCTTATGGATAAATAAGAAAATTCTTTACTCTTTTATCTTCGGTTATCTATCTTCTTTATCAATCCTCTAGAACAAAAATTTTCCTATCAGTAGATAGTTCAGGTATATTTTCATGATCATCCATATATCGATCATTTTCAATTGGACTAAATTTTTTGCAGTGGCGTTGGTCAAAGCCTCCCAGCTAGCAGCCGTTATACAGAAAATATCTTTGTGATTTTCATAATCATATATGGTGTCGTAATGTTCACCTATTTTTTGGGAAATGTGTAGGTTCGACTATATTAATTTTATTTCTCACCTCCTAAATTAATTTTGATAATATATATAAAATATGCAACAAAAGCATCAGAGAAGAAGCGAGAAACGATACGGAAACAGCAAGAGATGGAAATAAAGAAGTGAGTTCCTTTTGGGAAGTTTTCTGAGAACCTGCAAAATCGTATTCTAGAAAACCACAAACACAAACGGATAAAAACTGTTCATATAAAAAATTTGATCAAGAATGTCTCCCAGGATATCCACAACAACATAGAACGAGAACTTTGCTTGGAACTGCTAAAGGATGTAAGTTCTTCTGTTCCCGTAGAATTTGCCTTCCTGTCTATCTTATTATATACGAAGATCAAGTCTTTTAGTTTTGTTTTCACTTCTTAGTTATTGATTTACAAATTTAACAAAGAAATTCATAAACTTTCATCTTTAACTAGGAATTTTATCACAAAGGAGTAATATGTATATTTTACGGGCAGCTTTCAGTGTTAATAAAATAATATCAAAGAATTAAAATGAATTTTTATAATATCATCATTGTTCAAGTGCAGCCTTTTCTCCTAAATTATCGTCTTTGTTTATAAACACTAATAATGTTATAAAAAACTCATTTCAACTTTTTTATAAGAGTTCAAAAACTACATAATTGTTGTCAGTGTTATCCCACATTGTTTTCTCTTATGTCTAAAGTCTTGACAAAACCAAGTTTCTTTTTTCATTTTATCCGAACAGTACTTATAGACTTTTTCCTTACTGCTTATGACCGAGAAGTTGGCATGATCATCGCCATTGTCATTACATGATTTCATACAATGGACAGTTATTGTGCCATCACATTGAAGGGAGTATCGATTCTTATTTTTACTTTTTCTACGAATATAAAATAGTTAATACGATGTGTTTTTTTTTCCACTACGTTACAAAGTTACAACATTTCAATCCACCTACATAATTTCTTGAGATCCGACCGTTTCTCATTCTCGTTCTTGAATATTTACTAAGGTTGGGAATGGAAGGTGGGGTGAAGCATCATTGTTTTATCTATGTGACCGTGTGAAGCCAGTTGTTTACAATCAAATTTTGTTCTCAACATCCAAGACTTGAGAAATCTTTGCATTAAACAAGCTATGGTCATACAATCATGCTTTCGTAAAAGAAGGGCCAGGCTTTATAGAAGGTATATATGCACAAACGTCGACCTAGCAGCAAAGACGATCGCAAGAGTTGCCTCTCCAGATATTGCAGTTGATCAAGGAAGCTCTTCTAGGCAAGAGATTGTTGTTGAAGGAAACTCTCCTGTGTCGGATATAATTGTTGAAGAACGTCATCAATAGATTGGTAAGATTTTGTGGTTCCGCAATATATATATGTTAATGTTGGTTCAGTAATAGGACTAAGCTTAATCTAGAACTATACACTTATGGTTTTTGCTTTATCTGAAAAATACAATGCCCAACAAAGATGTTGTAGTCTTGTGCGTGCAGTAAAATTTATTGTAGAAATATTTGCTGTTAAGACGATTAATTTTTTTTTTTTTTTACAGACAACGTATCGATGTATATAATAACCAATTTGATATGAAAAAAGAATTTGCATCCGAACTATAATGTTTATATACCATGAGATTAAAGTAGATCAAAAAAAAGTTCAAATCAAGAGATAATCTAAATCCATAAAAACAAAACTTTACTATATGTTTTTTTAGTTTATTACAAAACATGAGGATTATAATGATCCAATCCTACAAATTAATGTTAAAAAATCAATAACAATTTGTATTCTACTTTATTTTTTTCTATTAAAGCGCAAACAATTTATAAATAAGTTCTTTTTTTAACAGTATTAAAGAACTAGTGAGTTGTTTGACTAGCGCCAAAGAATCGAAATGAATTTCTGTAACATAATTTCATTGCTAACAAATTTTAATGACAAAATTATCCTTATTTTAAAAATCAGTTTTTGAAGAAAAAAAAATTAAACGAAAACAAGGACAACCGTGAAAGTCTGCAATTTCTCATTTTTGCAAACTTAATAGTTCGCGCCCAGAGCAACTATTTCAAACAGAGCAGCTATTTCATCAAGTAAAAATGAAAGCAGGGAATGGCTATGGTACAAACAACAAAGTTGTTTGTACCACCATGAAAGCAATGTCAACTATTTAGAACAAGGAAAAATGAAATAGTTGAGAAATGGTAGGTGGGCTGCTCTGTTTGATGCTCTGTTTTTATGCGTAAAACAGAGAAAAAAGCAGCAGCAAAGGAAGAGTAACAAGCGGCAACAAAGGGAAAAGAACAGTTCGCGATCGTGAACTGAATAGTTCGGGATAACGGTCACGAACCAACAGTTCACAATCGTTATTAGTTCACGACCGTTATCGCGAACTGAACGGGGAAGTAAAGTTGTTCTCTGTCTGTAAACTGAGCAAAGAAACAAACATGTCAAGGGTGCAAATGTTTGTCACTTGTCACTTGAACAAAGAAGCAAAATGCTAGCAAACAAACGGATCAATTCAACGGATCTAATTGATAAATAAAGTTACCTAACTAATAAGGTAGTCTTAGATTATATATATATATATTCTTTAACTAGTTTTAAGAAATCTTTAATTCAATTGATACATGATTTTAAAATAATAGGTGAGCTTCGTTAATTAAGAAGAAAATGCTTAATTCTTCTTTTTCGTCTAATATTTTCAACATATTATTTGAACATAGCTATCTGTCAAGTTCTTGTCACATCTATAATACCATTGATACTAATAAATTTCTAATTAATTTATAATTATATAAAAAATAAAAAAATAATAGTGATCATACATTTAAAAAAAATCCGAATAAAATACTAACTTAAAAAAAAAAATCTCTCTTAATAAAAATAACTGTAAATATGATTTAAAAATATATATATAATTTCCAACGAAAAGCAAATCCGAATAAAACACTAACTTACAAAAAAATTCTCTTAACAAAAATAACTATAATTACGATTTCCAAAAAAAAAAAAAACTATAAATACTCCAAACTTTGAATCGAAATCGTCTCTTACATTTCCAAACACAGGAAAAAAACAAAATCCATTTGTTTCAACAAAAAGTAAAAGAAAATCCATTAACACAACACAAAAGCTCGATTCTTTTATAGGTATCAATCGATCTCTTCTAACCACTACAATTTTTTCAATTTCGTCTTGAAACTCACTGCTGATGGTATTATTCTTTAAAGTTTCAATCTTTCTAGTCTTTGCTTGGGTTCGTGAATCGTCAAGTTAGGATTTGTTGTTTTGTGGAATTCTTTGTGTGATTCGATTACTATGTTTAACTTTTTCTTGTTGATTTTCTTGCAGTTTCTCAGCAACCAAACAGAGTGAAGCACGTGGAACTCACGTGAGGAGGACAACATTACGTAATTGCAATTCTTTCTGTTTTTGTAAAGTTTCAATCTTTTGATATTTGGAATTTGACAATCTAAACTTTGATAGCTTTCTTTATTCGAAATGAAAATGCTCGAACTGTCTTTATTCGAAATAGGCTATATCTGTTGAGTACTTTAAGTTTTGATCTTTCTGCTCTCTTTGGAAGATACAAGTCGATCTCAAGGATATTGAAATTTCTTGATCTCGCATCACTACCCAATTAGCCGTTTTCTAATGCTTTAAAATTGAAACAAGCAAAACTACAATTCTATTTTGTGCATTCTTGTCGAAATATAGCAAATATTTGGTGTATTTATCTTTTTCTCCCTTTTCTTGCGTGGCTTCAATTGGGAGATAAAGCTTTCTAATTGCCTCTATTTGCTTCTTACTTTAGCATTAAAGAAAGTGGCATTGAAGAAAATATTTGGGTTGCAAAGGATTGATGTAGCATGGATGATCATGAAGGCAAGCCACAGCCTAGTGGCTTTCATCTGAACGGTCTCTTGCCCTATCAATCAGCCTCAGTGACTCGAGTACTTGACACAGAGAGATGGTCACGAGCTGAAAAGAGAGTTGCACAGCTTATTGACGTCATACAGCCAAACCAAGCCTCCGAGAATCGAAGAAATGCAATTGAAAGTTACATGAGTCGCCTGATCACGGAGTGCTTTTCTTGTCAGGTATTAAATTTTTATTTTGTTTATTGGATGCACCAGTGCTTTTGTGACTGATTTTGTTGCTGTTTAGGATGCTGGTAGGCAAAAGTCCTACTTGCTGTGATATTACCAATAATCTGATTATTTCTAACATTCAGGAAATGCAAAGTTGTAGTTTGTTTAAAATTATTTCATGACTGTAAAATATGCCACTTTTAGAGTAAGGTTATTATCTGTAAGAAAGTTTTTCAATTTGATCTAAATTATGTGGGTGATCTCACAGTCCTAGCATTCTCCATGCAACTTTGTCATAATATTGGTTTCATGATGGAATATGTATCTAATTATCCGGGCATTTAGTTAGCTTTGTGGTATGTACTTCAAAAGTTACTCCATCCAGGTCTAGTTTAGTTAGAGCATGTGGGATCACTAATTTTGGTTGTCTACTAAAAAATTGAATCTCATGAATCACCATCAAAAATAGTTTTTAATTTTTACTTGAGATGCTAACAAATGATGACTTGGTTCTGCATTGTAGAATTTATAGTATCTCTGGTGAATGATGTTGCTCAACTGTTAGTTATTCAATATTATAGGCCCACATGTAGCTTGATATTGGTTATCAGAAGGCAATCTCCGCTTGAATCTTTTGTTTTTTTGTTCTGTTTAGCTTCTACACTTTGGTTTCTTAAGGGCTGGTGAGGCTGAAAGGATTCAGATTGAACTTTCTCTATTTTTATCCGGAGTCGTTGGGAGAACTGTTGATACTAAGTTAAATGAAACATTTGGGTTGTTGAAGGCTACAGCCATCAAGAGTTTCAGGAGTGAGATTAAACTCGATTCCTCATGGTACTTGAAAACTCTGAAACCTAATATTTACAGTGACATGGTATAGAAAAAGTGATGACCTTTAATACCTTCTCGATAGTTGATAGACTCCATTTCACGTGGAATATCAGACCCTTTTACTATAATTATACCATGGACTTCCCATAGTCAAATATTTGTCATTTATCTGTACAGTTTTGGGCCCAGTTGATATTGCTTTGCATATCATGATGTCAGCTCCTTCCTCGCCTATCGTCTATGGCCTTACTAGGAATGAAGAACATCTTTTTCATGCCACAGGTGGTCGCCTATGGGTCAATGCCCCTCAAGACATATCTACCTGATGGAGACATCGATTTGGTAGCATTTAGTAAAAGTAAAGATTTGATAGAAACTTGGTCCATAAAAGTCAAAGAAGTTTTAGATAAGGAAATGAAAAGAGAGGATGCTGAGTTCCGTGTGAAAGAGGTTCAGATCATTTATGCAAAGGTGCTTTCCTTATCATACCACTGATGTATCTCCATTTCTTCTTTTCCTGGATGTGGTTCTATCCATTGGGATTCAGTAGGTTTTTATTTAATAATGTATGTGTTTACAAGTGGAAATCGAATTCAAGACCTCATCTGATTTTCTATGTGATTTGTAGTATATATTATTCTTGCATGTTATTTTGTGATGGGTTTTAAGTCGTCCATTACTTGAAAACAGAATCCTGATTGTGCAAGAGATATGTTCCACTGTTCTAACGTGACAACTGTCTAGGTCAAGATTTTACAACACTTTAACATTTTATTGTGCTTTTGATGATGGATTATATACTCTTCTCCATTGTGCTGTCAATTTGGAAGAAGGGAACAAAGCATTTACTCTTCATTCGAGTTGCTTGAGAAAAGCGTACAAGACAATGTTGGTGTCTGTGATGTATGATGTCAAGCATCTAATCCCTACTACTCACTCATCTAAGCTTACTTGTGATTTGAGCATGATTTAACTGGGTTTTGGGGATTTTTTAAAACTCTTTCTTCATCTCATATTAATGTAATTAATTACATTCTTTATAACTTTTGTTTACACCATACCTATAATTAATATTTGTTCTTTTTGAGAAAGCTTTTAATTGTTACAAAGTGTCAGTTACCCTTTAATTTCTTTTTAAAAAAAAAATAATGCGAACGTGTAACTAATGTGTTTGTTTATAGATTTTGATGCTATTCTGATTCTTTTTTGTTATGGTTGATTTACATGTTAACTTCATTTTTGTTCTTGATTTCCTATCCTACCTATTCACAGATCATGTTAGTAAAATGCATTGTAGAGAATATTGTAGTGGATATCTCTTTCAACCAGCTCAGTGGTTTATGTGCCCTTTGCTACCTTGAGGAGGTGAGCTAATATAACTCTGAAGATGAAGGATTTAAAGTACAGTCAACAATAATAAATAAATGTTAATAATTATCATTCTGTGCACTTCTATTCTTTTAACTTCTGCAACTAGTATTATCTGTGTATAACTGGTTTATTCTCTCTCTTTCTCTCTCTCTATTTACGACTTTTCACTAACAAACTATTTTCAACTTTCAAGGTTGATAACTTGATAAAAAGAAGTCATCTATTCAAGCGCAGCATTATATTGATTAAAGCGTGGTGTTACTATGAGAGCCGTACCATGGGTGGTGGACATGGGCTCTTTTCAACTTATGCTTTGGAGACATTAGTTTTGTACATATTTCATGTTTTCAATAATTCCTTTGCTGGACCACTTGAGGTGAAGCATTATATTGTGGTTTTTATGTAGCAATTTCTCTATCTGTTGTTATATCTGAAAATCTTTTATATCACATCAGCAGGTACTTTATCGCTTTGTAGAGTTTGTCAGTAAATTTGACTGGAAAAACTTTTGCGTTAGTCTCTGGGGCCCGGTGCCCAAAAGTTCAATTGCTGACATGGCTGGTATGTGAAGGTTGATAGGATTCTGTTTATTGAAGCTCCTAGTTTAACAACCATGGAGAATATTTCATTATAATTGGATCTGATTATTTTATTTAAATACTACAGCAGATCTTCCAAGAAGTGATGGTGGAGAGCTGTGCCTCAGCAAGTCGATTTTTGCAAGTATCGCTACACACAATGTTTTGCCTCTTGGGCGAGGAGAACCTAATTCATTCCCTTGGCTGGAAAGTTTCAATATTATTGATCCTTTGCTTACAAACAACAATCTCGGAGTATCTGTCAAAAAAGGTATTTAATTTCTACACTTGAGCTAAAATAGTTCTGCACTTGTATTCCAAAGTTAACAAAATTTTTTTACCTCATTTCTTCTTTCTCCTAACATCCATTATTTGTGTCAACAGGTTGACATGTTTGTTTGTACAAATCAATTATCATTTGTCATAAAAAATTATCAAAAGTACTAATCATTGGTAATTATGACATTGTGTGTTTAAAATCAAAAGCTAAGACCATGCTGTGATTGCTGTTGTTAATTTGGATTATCAGAATGCACTTAATTCACTCATTTAATATGTTTATGCATCACTCAAATTAAACGACAGATTTGCGATATTAAATCTTTTTCTAAGGGTATTATTGGTAAGTATATTACGGTAGATTGTTATGATCGGTTGAAAAACATAGATCCTGTGTATGGGTTTGCTGCTTCTGCTGCAGTATTGGCATCAATATGTAGAGGTTTATTAATGATGTTGTCAACAGAAATGACACTGACAATTTGAAATGAAATCTTGCATGCTTCTCGCCATATGAAGCCATATTAGGTTCTACCTGTTTAAGATATCTAAAATGGATACTCCTGTTTGGACTAGAAGCCGCCCAGGCAGGGGAGATGTAGTTCTTTTCCTGGCTCATTTTGACCTGCATATATTTGTACCATGGCCTCAATGACAGATCCAATATTATGTTACCTCAGAATCCATTTATGACTTCACTTCGAGTAAATCTAATTGTTCTTTGTAAGTTTCTGTTCAGGTAGCTTTTTTCGGATTCTTGGTGCATTTTCTGCTGGTGCTCAGAAACTGGCCAGATTACTTGATTGTCCAATAGAGAATCTAATTACTGAGGTCGACCACATTTTCCAAGAGACATGGGACAGGCTTGGGAAAGGCTATCGTCTTGATGCTCCTAGTCCTGAAATTAATGTATCTGCTTTTTTTCATACTGGGAACCAGAAAGCTTTTGCAAATACAACTAGCTCAATGGCTTCATATCAGAATAAAGGTTTACGAAATATTAGTCCAGATGAGCAGTCGCATACAGGTAAGGGTAGAGGTTCTAGTTCAGGTCGCTTACGGAATCAAGCACATGGCAGGAATTGGTTTGGAAGGCCACATTCTAATCCAGAGCTGACGGATACTTCTGCTAATGTTCCATCTGGATGGAGGCATAGTAGCCGAAGAAACTTGAATCCTCAAGTTTTTGACAGCCATAGTGCAAAATCTCCAACTGAAGACCAGTTGTCTTCAGGGAAGCACTTGTTCCATCAGAGTACTGTTGCTGCTAATCCACATGGTGAGTATGGGTTTGGATATGCAGGATTCCAGATGTATCAGCCAAGGCAAGATTATAATTTTGTTGGACATGTGGTCATGCGTGACAATTTTGCTTATGGTCATGCACCACATCTACTTCCACCTCCCTTCAGATACAATCAAATGATTCCAGCTGATATGGCACGACCAAATATTCCTGCTTTTGATCCCCGTTGGTTTGCAAATATGCATGCCCTTCAAAATTTAGCTCCCCTGCCAGCATCCCAGAGTTGGCCAGGTGTAGCAATGGCATCAAATCAAGAAGAAAGGACTGAACCTGGTGCAAGTAATTTGACATCAACAAAGTTGAATCAAGAGGATGGTGGTGATGGTGTGAAAAAGAGTTAAATTTAGGCATAAGTGGATCCTTGCTTAAGTTCTTGAAATGAGCCATAGTAACCAACTATTGAGTTTGTTGGTGTTGCTTTTGATCATCTGACTGAAAAAAGGAATAGTTCAATGGATGATTTACGTATAAGCAGTTGTAACGTTGGTTTCTTGATCTATTGGATCGTGTGAGTGAGTGCTTTACTAATATCCGGAATTCAGGAGTTAATCTGCTAAGCTTTTTTACTCGAGTCATTTGATTGGCATCAATTACTCATTGATTTTCTGTCTTTCTATTGGATTGTGTGATGCCTTCGATCCGCAATCTTAACATAAAGACTTTTATCATTTTCCAGGTCAACAGGTCAGAGAACTCATCAGCAATGGGAATGAAACTTTACCACCGATTACATCATTTAACCAGGTAGGGACAATGCGGTCCATCACTCCTTTTGAGGACTGCTCATTCCTATTAGCAATATATTCACCTATCGGTCAGCTTGCTTTTACATACTTCACATGACAGTAAGAGCCAATTTTATACCAGTGTTTTAGAATGTAACACTACAAAATTAGATTTCACCTATCAGCAACTTAATGAAGAACCAAACAAAGAATCATGATTCATGCAATGGGAAAATCCATTTTCCGTAGTACATATCTTTTTTCCCCACTAATCGACTTAGGATCATTCCTAGATGAGAATGTAGGTCGTATTTTTGTTCATGTTCAGAGAATGTCTTATAATGTGAATGGCTCATCGTTACTCCATAGGTTCACTTGTTATCATATTCTGTAGAAAATATTATTACTCTCAAAAGTTAAATAAGACGAGGAAAAATTGTTTGCTTCACATGTTGAAAATGGTCTTTCCGAAATTGCATGAACAAGTAAATTGGTTTTAACCATTAACAAGCTTTTCCCATAATTTCATTTTTATATATAGAAAGAGTGTTTCATTATTCAAACAACTAACAGTGAGAACTTACATGAAACACCTATACAGACCAAAAAAAACTTGGTTACAATTCTCTATATACCCCAAATTTGAGCAAGTGGCCTACTTGAAGAAGAAGATTTCCTCCATTTTGCCAGTCTTAATAGGAAAGTCAGTACTTCTGATGGATCCTGTAGAGAATATGAAGCTCTAGTTTCTCTTGGAATTGAAGATACAATGATTGGGTACCCTTGTCCTCTCTTCTCTATCACCTGCAAAATTCATAAACCAAGTAGTATTAAATAACATCCTCATCGAAGTCTCATCAAAAACATATTGTGATACAAATAAATATAGGAATTCTCAGTTATCTGGATTTTCTAATAGTCAACAGACAGGATATTAGAATTTTTTTTTATTTTTTAACGACTGTGACTAAATGACTAATACAGGATACAATTAGAACTAGTAGTGATAAGCGTTGTGGCACAGTTTAAGAATTAGCTCCTAAAAATGGGAGGAGTCAATCCATAAAGAGTGGAGGGCAACCCACAAAGAGTGGAGAGAAAATGCCCACAATAATAAGGGATTTTTTGGTGTAGAACTCTCAACTGTAGAGAGGATGGCTGATGGTTTGATAACCATCATATCACAGCCCAAGCTACAACTCTTCTTTTTTTTTTGGTTTTTTAGAAAAATTGAATGTATTTATTCGATGTGATCTTTGTTAACAATAAATATACCTTGAAAGCATCTTCATCAGTTCTATCGTCTCCAATGTACAATGGTAGAACATCAGTGGAATTGCTCAAGCCTAGAGTGTCCAATAAATATTCCAAGGCATGACCTTTGTCCCACTCTATAGATGGTCTTATTTCCATGACCATTTTACCCTCACTCAAGTGAAATTCTGGATAGTTTTTCACAACAGATTTCACTTTCTCCTGCAATACATTGAAATCCTGCATTCAAAAACATTGAAAACGTTTCAGGCCATTTTTCTTGTGTTTATAAAGGTATAAATTTATTGTTCTGAAATTTTTTCTCTAATAATCGTATTCGTTGTACATAAATGTTCTTTTTTCTTATATTTTGTTTTAAGACCTTTTAGTATATTATGATCAGAGATATCGTCTAAATTTACCTCTTCGCGAACTTGTCGGAAATGTACGGAGACACAGAATCTGTTGTCCTCAACTCTGGCACCTTGTATTTTTAGGATTTCTTCTTCCAACTCTGTGATTATCTAATTTACAAAACATCGAAAATTGTTGTGTGAAAATATGTATAACAATTAGAATGAGCTTCAAATTTGATAAATAATAAAAAGAAGCAATGAGAGGAGGATTATTATCTCACCTCCTGAATTGCAGGCAAATATTTCTTTGCAGGCTGAAAGAGAGCTTCACTCCCCTACCAAATTAATAACCAAATTCTTTAGTTTGAGGAAAAATAAATTTTTCGTATATAAGACAACCTTTAAGTCTGATAAATTTTATTGAAAACTTTTCGTATATAAGGTTGTTGTTTATTTTTCAAACGAGTCGTTCTATCTTATATACTTTATTAAAAACCTTTGTAAAATATTTCGATAAATACATATATAGATAATTAGATTTGAAACTGACCTTTTTTCCAGGAGCAATTGTATGATATTTGCCATCACAGGCCTTGACTGGCCTTGGTGGTGCCATGATGTCCATTCCATGACTCCCAGCGTAATATACATTACCCAACTGTACAAATTCCTTCACCTGAATTTCAACGCAAAATTAAATGAATTCAATATCAACTTTGCTATAAAAATAATCATATATTCAAATACGTACATTAGAAAAAATAAAATTGGAGAATCTTTTTACTTAAAAGAGCGAATGTTCAATACCTTTTCTCGGCCCCTTCCACTTATTATAGCTGTTGGAAAACACTTTGCAACTTCTCGCACAGCACCGCGCATCTACACGTAAACGTGTTTTAACGTGTTATAAGTACTTATTCAGAAAGCGCTTCTAAATATTTTCGTAGAAAGTACATTGTTATACTAGAAAGTATTCTTCATAAAATCAAAGGGTTTTTTGGTTGAGTCAGGATTCTATACCATCCTTTTTTTTGTTAATCTTTTGATAATCTAGTGACACATCAGCATTTGAAAAAATGAATGATCAAGATTGATAGATTTTTTCTCTCTCATACATTACTCAAACTTAATTGTTCTCATAAAAAGATTAGCATCATGTCAACGTTGACAGAGAATCCTTGTTCTGGTTGGTTACCTCATCAGACATGAAGGCTCGATCAGGATCATCAACAATTGGTGATAGAGTTCCATCATAATCCAGAAACACAGCAATTTTCTTCCCTTTTGCTGCCTTCATCATTGTATCAAATGAGTCCAATGCAGACGGATGTTCCACCTAATTAATAATTAATAAATCAAATGAGTTTCAAATTTAAAATCTTAAATGTAAAAAGTTTGATAATCGAGTTCTCTTTTTTTATTATAAAAAATAAAAGTTATACTAAACAGACTCATATAACATGTGTGCACGCGATTATAGCTAAACATTTCTTATGGTATGTTCAAAATGGATTTTAATTTTAGTAAAGTAAAAAATGTTTGAATAGTAGAAAAATGAATTGTCTATTTTGTAGTGTGTGTGTATATATATATATATGTATATATATATACTTAGAATAGTATTATCCATTGTTGCAGGTATTGAATTAGAAAAACATTTTAAAATTGCCTTTTAAAAAAGAAAGGGTTTAACAATTGTAAAAAAGCGTCAATTGAAAGTACTTTTATAGTCTGTAAAAAAAGCAAAGTACTTCTATAGAAATTACTTTCACCGAAAATGTTATTAAAAGACACTATAATATGCACCTTTAACATACCAACATGATGCAAGATGATGATTTCGATTCTACTTTGCTTTCTGTCTCTGTGTCTCTCTGTGTGCGTGTGTGTGCGAGTGTGTGTGTGTGTGTGTGTGTATAACCTCAATGTGGGTGAAAACATACCACCCAAGAATTGTAAGTAGCATCTTCTGAAGAAGTTACAGCATCAACATCATTGATGATATTAGTGCTAAGGTGAAGTGTGCTTGATCTGCGTCTTGGAATAACGATGGAGAGATCACCAGTAGCACTATCATCATTCTTCGCTCTCGACGAAAATATCTTCACTATCTGCTTACTGGAATGTGACTTCTGAAACCCTAATGCCTGGTTAAGCTTTGTAAGCTTTCTCTTTATCATCTGAGTGTTACAAAATATAACAAATCATGGCACCAAAAAAAAAAAAAAAGCAAAACTATACACAATGATTGTATTATGAGATGAAATAACTTCAAATAAATCAATTTACCTGAAATTCACTTATCATTCTTGCTGTTATGTTGGTAATGATTTTTACGCCTTGATCTATTGCTTCAAATATGTGTCTATATGTATATATACCTGCAATATAATAAATTTTTGAATTATTATTGATATAATTATGAAGAATATAATAAAGAAACACGCAAGTGTGTACAATTACTTGTACAATGAGAACAAAGAAAATCATTAAAATAGAAATTAGCAAAGAAACATGGATGTTTAAATATGCGTTGGACTCTTTTTCTTCTTCCCAATTGTTTTGTTTTGCTTCTTTAATTTTTATTTGAACCAACCTAACGAATTATTAGTTAGTTGATGATTTTTGACCAACATATTCAGAATGAAAAGAATAAACTTAATTTGGACGTAACGTATCTTGTGTCATCATAAATCAATTATTATATTCTAGGCCTTTAGCATTAGAATTCAAAGTCAGCTACGAAAGTAATGGTTTGCCAAAAATAAATAAAGAATTTCACGTAGAATATGCTCTGGTTTCATTATAAATTTTACTGATATCGGTAGACAAATAAGTCAAACATTCAATTGTTGTCCAGAACGTCATAGGTCGGTGGTATAACATAACACGTATTGTGTACGTATAGAACAACTCGCAAGCAAAATCAAATTCAATGTTTAAAAATCACTTTCATGTATATACTATAATATAAATATTGTAAAGTGACAACTTTTTATTTTATCCGGGAAAAGAAAGTTCAACAAAAGCATGAATCTCTTTTTCCAGATGAAGCTTTTTGTTTGTCAAAATCACACAGTAAAGTACTGACAACACAAAAAACAAAGAGAGGAACAGAACGATCAAATAAGTTAGATTCGATGACTCAACATTACATGGCAAACAATCAAAGTTCATGAGCAGGGGTTTTTTTTTAAAAAAAAGATCAGTTGGGTTATTGTCATGAGCTGAGTCAGATATGATTTTGACAGACTCACAGTGATTACTTCAACGTTTAAGCTAGAGTTTTAAGACAGTGAAATTAATTAGAAGAAAAACACGAGACTTAGTTGTTCAATTTGGCTCCACTCTTAACAACCATATATATAATATATACATATGCCTTTCATTGATTATATTCAACATAGGTTTGCAAAGTAAATTATGTTGGACAATTAATTAATTATTAACTATATTATAAACATCTTCTCTTTCCTCTTGGTCCTTTTTTAAGGGACGAGAAAAACACCCAATTTGACCCAAATCGACAAAACCCCATTCTAAAATCCCCATTCCGTTTAGAGTGGGTTTGGGCATGAAAATCGAGTTTTGAGTTGTGTTTGGATCAAACAATTTTTATCCAATTTTATATCAGGCTAGGTTTGGATTTGGGTTTGGGATAAAAAGTGACGACCCGGTTGGTTAATAGATCGGATTTAGGGTATCCAAAAAAAAAAAAAAAAAAATCAGATTGAATTTTCGGCAAGCCGATTCCGACCCTGTTCCGGCCCAATTGCCATCCCTTGTCTCCTTCTCATTTTATGATTAACTAAAGGGCAATACAATATTCACGATGTATCATTTAATGTTACTTTGACTGTAAGAATTAAGTGCAATATGATGGAACACTTGATCAATATGTTTTTCAAAACGTCTTTTATAAACACACGTATCAAACATGATTTTTTTTTTTCTTTGACTCATATCAAACATGATTTGATGTCCTCCATGAGGGATATTCTAAAGTTTGTCTACAAGAGAGAGCCAAATAAATTGAGGAGAATTTAAACAGGGCTAGAACAAAGTATACATACTTGATTGCATGATTATGCATGAAAAGACAAAAAAAAAAAATATCTTAATCAATTATTGTTTTGCAGTTTAGATTATCTAGGGATTATAACATTTACGGTTAATGTACTATTCCTATATTTGGGTCTTCTTTTTTAAAAACAAAGACGCTGAAGTTATAATTTAACTGATTACTAACATGCAACGATTATTGCAAAACTTATTAATATCTTAATAAGACTCTCTTAAATTAATTCTATAGATCTTAAATAATATACACTAATATTAAGTTCAACTTGTAAATAAAACAAACTACACAATTACATATTTTACGTGTAATATCACAAATTTAACGTATAACTATTTAAATTTAGTATGGATATTGATCACCTTACAGAAAGCCACGTATCAAAGAAGAATTTGTTGGAAAGCAAAAAGTATGGCCACTTTCACTATATATCAACCCATTACTACTTTTTCGAAAGAAAGAAAGATAAGAAAGGATGAGAAAGGAAAGTACTTCTGCAAAAGCAAAAGCAGAAGCTACCTAGCAAGTATTGACAACCACTAAAATTTCCCCACCCTTGTTGGCTGCGGCTGGTGCAAAACTCAACATTATTTCTATACTCTCCGAACAAAAGACCTAACTGTACTTCAAATGTTTTTGCTTTTCCAGGTTCAACTCAGTCGTACGCTACTACTCACCACCATTCACCAAGAAACTCATCAAAACAAAACAAAAACAGCAAAAGCAAAAGAACACTTTCCTTGTCAGAGAGCAACATGGGGAAGGTTGTTGTACAAAGTACTTGTGTTTCCACAAAACCAGACAGACAAAAACCCTAAATTTGTCCACAAACATGACACGTCTCAAAAGTACACGTGTATCCTATGAAGCCATGAATTGACGTGCCTTTAAAAAAATAAACCAAATTTTATTCCAACAATGACTTTCTAAACCGAAAGTGTATATATAATAAATTAAATTAGCTAATTTAAACTTCCATTAGTATTAAATTGATTAAAAAAAGTGAAAGAAGACAAATTTCACGTGTCAGTGAGTAGGGCAACTGCTAGACATAAGACATGTACGTGTTGTAGCAAAGACGCGTTTGAAACTGAGACTAGACTTGTAGGGAACCAGACGCGGTACATAAGACAAATCTGTCTAGCTCTCATGAAACTACCTGGAAGTACTACTCTTAAAAGATTGATATATTCAATTCAATTCTGTTAATTATAAAATTTAGTATACGGTTGATAATGGACCAACGGTAGTTCGATGTTAGACTTGTTAAACAAAGCAAAATATAGAATTTGGTAGAAAGCATATATATATATTATATTAAAGTACACATGTCTGGATCATATGCCAATTATTAATGTTTGTGCGGTGACTTGTTAAATCAACCATCTTTCGTTTATTTCAACACAATCAATAATTTTATAAGTTAACTAAATATTTTAAGATGTAGTAATCTGCTGCATGCATGGCTATAATTTAAGCTACTAGAAGATTATTTTTTGAGGAGTTTATTTCTACCTACGTTAGATGCAAAATGTGTCCTACTTTCTTCTCTTTTATTTCTTCACTAATTATTTTGTAAGTAGTAATTTCAAAGTCTCATATTGGTAAAATGTAATTCTCTAAAACTATGTATTTGAAAAAATTTATTTCCATATAAAATGCAAGAAGTTCCTACTTCGTTCCCTACCTTCTTTTCTTTTTTTTTTTTCCATTGAGATTAATTAATATTAACTAAGTAGTACTTTTAAACTTTGATTTTAGTAATATCTTTGATCTTAAAATCTAATACTTTCAAAACTATATATGATATCTTGAAAACGCTACTTGACTTCTATATAAGATGCAAAAAGCTACTAATTTGTTCCCTAATATTTCTTCCTAACTTTACAAATTAATATTAATTATATAAACCAATCATTATTCTGATCAAACTCTAATGCCAACGAGAATCGATCCAAAAATCAAGTATTCTCAAACTCTAAAATAACTAAATTCAAATCCGATTTCAAAATCGATCGTACAACAACTATGTATGTGACTGTTTAAACTAACTAATACTTTAACAATAGATTTAAAACTATTTCTGAATTGATTTTAAATGTTTGTTCTGAAATACTTATCTTTATATTTTACGCATGTTTTACTCTTTAAACACAATGCTATATACGATAAACCATATACCAAAACTTGTCCCATAGTAGTCACTGTGGGCATGTGTTCAAACACGAAGTGAAATCTTTGTCAGATTTCTTTGCTACTAATTATTGTGTTGTTAATTAAAAACTACAAGCTAAAGGCACTTTCGAAAAAAATCAAAAGCAAAAGAAACCTTAAAGAATATAATTTAATGAAATGAATCAAGATTACAACAAGATTCTAAAGTTGACAAATAAAAAACAAACTCTTTGAAGTTGAAAGTGCATGCAAAAGTGCTTGAAACCGTTTTTTTAGGTACAAGTCATTTCTTTTGAAATACTGTGAATGTGTGATTTGATTAGACTCACCCTCGCCCATCCAATGGCTGCCTTTTCTTGAAACCACTCTCTCTTCTAATATAAGGGCCCAACAACCCAACAATCCCCACCCTGCACGTGGCCTCATCTAGCACCCTCTCTCACCTCCACGTTTCTCCCTGACAAGTGAGTTAGATTGGAGAGTAATGACACCATAAACCATCCACTGTACTAATCCGTGGGTAGATTTTTTTTTTTTTTTCTTATTACAGAAATTGTAACTGAAACAGGTTTAGAATTTTTTTTTTATTACAAAAATTATAACTGAAACGGATCTAAAAATTACCGAGAACGGATTTGTAAGTATATAAATTCATTTTCGTAATAATACTATATAATAATTTAAAATCAATCTAAAGAATATAATTTATGGACAAATAATAGAATCATTTATATAAAAATGCTACATAATAATGTACGGAATGAGTCAAAATGTAGGTCTCACAGCTAGCACGTGTACGTTAAACAACAGACCATTAATTTATATTACAACTTTGAAAAAAGATAGAAGGATAAAAAAAAAAAAAAATCGTAACTGAAACTGAAACTTCAAGTGAGTTGCAAACTCATCACTCAAATTGCGCGTGGAAGACACAATAAAATACTCAGTGATCAAAACGACGACGTATCACCGTGTGGTGTTGTGCACTTGCCTAGAAGGAGCGTGAAGTGGAACTATCTGTTCGAATGTGAAACAACGAACGGCAACTACTTTTTCGTTTTATTCACAGTATATTTGAGTTTGAAGTACTTTGTCTACCGGATTTCCCGGTAAAATATCCACTTAATTCTGGGCAAAGTCTACAACTGAAAAATAGTAAAAAAGGACACCTGTATAAACAGTTGCCGGTCACCATCGGAGATGGCATTTGAAGATCTTTGCATGCTCACCGGAAAAAAATCAAAAAGCGTGCATGAACGTGACAACAACTTTTAACTAAAATGACAACATCTCTAACTTCAATAGCAACACACGTAAGTTTTTTTCTATTTTAATTTTTTAATTTGAGTTTATACGATGGTATATAATTATTCAATCATGTATAAATTATATAAATTGTTATATCATTTGAGAATGAAAAATTCAGTATATTTTCAACGAAGAGGTTGCTATTATTAGTTTCCTAACATGATGAAAAAGAAATACGAAAAGGAATTTAACATGCAAAGATTAGAAAGGAAAGGAAAGGATATTAAATGGAAGGAAAGCTTACCTAATATAATGCTATTTTCCTCGCAAGTTGTTTATCGTGTTGGAGAGAGAGAGAGATCTAAAGGGGAAGAAGAGAAAGGGTTTTTGAGAGAGGAAGTGATGAGAGAAAGTTTGAGGGAAAATGAGATGTTGAATGAGAGGGAAAGTATGGAAGAGACTTGGTTTATTTATAGAGGAAGGTGAAGAGAAAAGGGTTTTGGGAGTTTGGAAGTTAGTGAAATGGTCATTGAAATTTTTAGGATTCCAATTGCAATAACGCTTCTATGAAACTACAAGCAATGGAGTATATTATATGAAATGACCAAAACAGCCCTTTATTAATTAAGTAGCAGGTGTGTCCCCTCATTGCAAAATTTTGGTCACTTTTTGGTTAGGTTAAAAAGAAAAATACACCTAATATGTATATTATATTAACTCTATTACAAATTTCTAAAATCACTATAGCCACCCCACCATTTTTCTATTTTAGATTGTGATTATGAAGAATTAGTACAAAGAGAATAGATGTTATCGAAATGGTTGATTTTAATATATATATATATATATATATATAATATGACACATCCAACGTAAAGGTTAGAAAAAAAAGAATTTAATTTAGTAATGTGCACGTAGAAATTATATGTATGATTTATATATATAAAAGATGATTACAACAAGATGAATAGTATATATGTATTCCATATTTTGAAGGATATTGTTTTATTTTTATAATCATATAATTGTTTCGAAGAAGAATCACATTGTCTCACTTTATAACAAATTAATTAGTAAAAGTAACTTATCAAAACGTGTTTATACATGTAACGTTATGTACTATATATACATTTAGGGTGTCTAGCTCAATTGGTATCAGAGTAGTAAGAAATTTGGTGTTAAGCCCTCAGGCACCAGGTTCGAGACTCTGGGAAGACGAAAGAAATCTCTTTGAGGGGGGGACAGTACCTAATGAGTGGGGTAGCCTGAGCTAGCGAGCTGAGGCTCGAGAGGGGACCCCACAGTAAAAAGATGCTTTTTTATGTAACGGCCCGTCCTAGTCTGAGCTGGAGCTTATCTGGCTGTTGGGCCAACCCTCTAAGCCCAGGATATCTCGACCCCCCTCACCGATTTCTTTTGCCTCCGCAGGTGCTCGAACCCATGCCCTAGTGGTCTTAGGCAAATGGAAAGCACACCTGCTACCAATTGAGCTAGTCCCAAATTCCTTGCTAGTAGCTCAATTGGTACCATAGTAGCAAGGAATTGGTGTTAAGCCTTCAGGCACCAGGTTTGAGACTCTGGAAAGGCAAAAGAAATCTCTTTGAGAGGGGACCAGTACCTAGTGAGTGGGGCAGCCTAAGCTAGCGAGCTGAGGCTCAAGAAGGGACCCCACACTATATGTATCATGGTATGTACTATATTTATATTTAGGGTTTTATGTTCTTATTTCATATATATCGAAAACTAATATAATGCACATCTTAATAATATATATCCCCATACTAAAATAAATTAAAGTGGGTAGATAGAGAGCAAAAAAAAAGGTGTATTGAGGTTAAAAGGAGAACAAATTTACTAAGGTAAAAAGCAAAGTGCTTTTTGACAACATTGGATGTAAACAATCTCAAAAGAGTATCGTGGCTTTAACTTTTACATGGATGCAAGACTCAAGATGTTAAATATTATAAATTATATGTATTAATGAAAGTGAAAGTTAAAATAAAGATGCTTTTATAACATAATTTTTTAAGAAGAAAATTATTACCATATCTCCCGTTGATTTTGCTACCAAACTTATCATATTTTATACAACCCTCAATCAATAATCTTTGATATTGTTAGTATTCAAATATTATAATATACCAAAATCTAATTGTAAAAAACTTTGAGAGATTCAAGGATGTAAAAAAAGAATCGAAAGAAAAAGCCAAGCAAAAGAAGGTGAAACATATCACATCTTCACTAATTCTGCTAAATAAATGCACACGTGTCACGTGGTTACAAGATTCGGCATTTACTATCATTATTGTTCACTGTTTATAATTCTTCTTTCTAGCTGCTTCTCCTATATTGTTTACTCACCAAACATATATAGGTAGAAAGAAAATACAGTGTTCAAGGTAAATAACTAAATATGTTTCATCCACCCTCTTTTATGTGTGTTTGTCCATCTTAAACATATCTCCTGATTTTCCGAGATCGGATTAAAACTTTTCTTTGAACTTATGAGAGTTTTTATCTTATTTACAGTATCAAAAATCCTCTTGAATTTTAAAGATTATATATATATATGTATAAAATTAGTCAAAAACCACTTCAAAAAGATTACGAGCATTTTGAAGACTACACATATAGCTGTCAAAAATTCATAATTACCTAAATATATATCATGAATTTTTGAAACTCATTAAAATGTTTCTTTAAAATTGAAAACCATACAAAAAACCCCCTTGAGTTTCTAACATATATATATATATATTATAATGGAGGATTAAATTTAAAGAAATTACTTATATCTTATATTTTAAGATAAAGATAAGACTTGAACTCTTATATTTTAAGATAAAAATAAAATTTAAATCTTGACTTATTAAAATTAAGAAAAATGTTCAACTACTCTTATTAATAGATAATATGTAAGAAGTGTGAGAACGATTGAACATTCTAATATTCCTTAAAACCTCTTTGAATTAAGTAAGAAATATTTTGGAAAAGATTTGATGTAGAATTTTAAAGCTACTTCAACGCCAAATTTCACAATTACTTAGCTATATCTTCTAAATTTCAAAAAATTCGTTAGAAGCTTCCTTTAAAATCCATGAAAGTGCCTTTTGGAAAATCCAACGAAAACCCCTCTTCAGCGTTCAAGATTTATTAAAAACTTTTCCTTAAATTATTCAGAAATTACCACGAATTTTACGAGATATGAAAATTTCTTTTTTTTTTTTATATGAAAATTTCTGAATTACCTAAACAACCCTATTGTGTAGGTCTCTATTGTAGGGAGCAACTGTGTCATGCATTTAACACGCATCAAGTGAATAGGTGTTAGCTGCCAAAAACTTTGTATAAAAAATGTAAAACAAAGACCTGAATCGGTCTGGTCCAAAGAAAATTTAAAAAGGTCATGATACATTTTCTTCACTTAGAAGTTCTATGAATTTGCCCTGAATGTGAAACTGCCCTTGAAACTTCCTTATGCTTACTTATTATTTTCTTTTTCATTCACTTAGGGAGCTTTTTCTGCCATCTGACAAATTATAATAAACAATTTCCTCATAAGATTCTCTGTCTCATGGTGACAAGTCTTCGATATTTAATGTCTGCGTTAGACAATTATTAGTATCAAATCAAAGCATAGAAAATTGAAGGAAACACTCTTGATAAATTTAATGAGTCAATGGTTCATGTATAGCTCAATAGGAGAATTCATTTTATGGGCCATTGTGTGGTTGTTAGAACTTGGTTACATGAATATAATGGAAGGCACATGGAGTAGATTCCATGCAGTGAAGTTTGTGTTGAAGCTGCTTGTGTTAATAGATCACAAGTTGTCCAATATTTTGGGCACGTTCTCAATTTTTTTTTTTTATGGTTGGATCAAACCCAAGGATCAATCTGGGCCATACAAGGTTTAAATCGGTAACACAACTCAAAAAATATCTCCCATACGAAAGGGATTGACCCACACATAGATAAAAATGAGAATCCGTACAAGATGAGAGAATTATGGTGAGAAACAATGCCTTATTGAGAGTTAAACTTAAGCTTTGAAAGCACAAGAGTTAATGGTTTCACCAACCAACTAAGCTATTGACCGACTCTCTCGTATGTTCTCATTTTGTAACTATTAAAATTTTATAATATGATAATAGTCTGGTAGATAACTATAAACAAATGGAAAGATTTCTTAATATTCAAAAACAAAAGTGAAAATTTAAAAAACTAGTGAAAATTTAAAAAACTATCCCTATTTCAAAATAAAAAATCGTTTTTAGCTTATTACAAAATAAAATTTGTTTTTGACTTCTCAAACAAATAAATTACACATTATTTCCTGTGATTTCTAAAATACTCCTCTTAGTAAAATTTAAAATATCGTGACAAGAGAAGTTTGATGGGAAGCTTTCCTATCAAACTCAAAGGTATTTTTATCAATCAGGGATATTAGATGTAATTAATTTATTTAAGAAGTTAAAAATAATTTTTTTTTCATGAAATTGACTAAAAATGAATTTTATTTTATTTTTTTAAATGTGGGTAATTTTGTATTTTTCTCAAAAGAAAAAGTAAAAATATGTTTCACCATTAACAAGATTTTATAACGTAAACATAGTAAAAAGTATTCAAACTAGTACTAAAGAACTGAACATTTATTTGATTAACACTAAATAATTGAATTGAGTTTTATTAATACTTATTTAATTGAAAAGACAATAATATCCTTCATTATTAATAAAAGAAAAATGTTTCAATTTATCATTTTCTTCTTTTCTACTGCAATTTCGATTTTCAACTTGCTTACAACTAAGCTTCTGTCATTTTCTTCATAAGAAACTAAGCTACAAGATATTTTAAAGGAAAAAATACCCCTCATCCTTCCTCTTCACCTTCAAGAAGATGATGAACCCAAGCAGTAGTGATTGTTTTCACGGTCTTTCAAGCTTCTAAAATAAAAGTAATAAATGGTATTATTAAAACTCATTTATGGTATTTAATGTTAGTTAAAAATATACCCAGTTATTTAGTGCTATTAGAAAAAAAAAAAAATCCTATGACCACGAATATATGATAACAGTATCAAGTTTAAAGCTCGATAAACAAGCTAACAATTTTTTTTTTTTGGACATAAAGTTAAACAAATTTCTTAATACTGAAAAGAACAACAAATAAACATTTCGGGTACTAATAAGATTATAGAATACTATGTAAGGCTTCTTAGTACCGAAACGAACAACCAAAGGACTCAAATTCACACCTTTTTCGGATTCTTCCACATTTAATCTCAGTAGTTGTTTTTATCATCCACACGGTTTCATACATGTAATACAAAGCAGCCCGGAAGAGAAAAGTAAGATGATATATCATTTCGAGTGCAGACTAGAAAAAGACTACATGTATTTAATTGCATCAGATTACTTCATGGACTTTGACAAATGAACGAGAGAAATTTCTACCAGACCAACATAGAGTTGGGTGACAACATGGGACCGACAAAAATGTCTCACTAATACAGCTTTTATAGTGAATTGCAAGACCTTAAAAGACCTACATTTTCAAGGAAAGTTCTGCTTCCTTTATGTGTATTTACAATGGTGCAAATCTTGACAAGTGTTTTTTGCTTTGAACAAATAGGCCCACCTAGAAATTCTTATACATTCTAAGCATAGATTCAGGTAGGAAACGCCGAGATGGGGAATGATATCATGTGATTGGTAGTTTCCATTATTACAAGAGTAGCTAAGCAAGAGTATGATAAGACATTGTTAAACACCATATGCTCTGTAATTGTCAATCATAACGGACCGATACTTATAGGCAGCAAAAGCCGGAAAATTTAAACATGAACAAAGGCGAAAACATACAAGAAAAAGCTGTTGAACTTTTGCATATATAGCCGGAAGCTTTAAACATTTATAAACGGCAAAACCATACAAGAAGAAAGAGCTGTTGAACTTTTGCATATATGCATGAGTCTATATAAGGACTTATAACAGTCCAAACATAGACAGCAAAAAGAACAACACAAAAATGAAAACAAAAACCTGTGGATTTCTATATCCAGTATGGCGCACAAGCACCATAGTCTCCTATCTGGAAAACGATTACAAAAGAAAAAAAAAACTTACTTAGTTTCATGTATCTTCAACAGCCAGCATCATCTACCACATCAGCTGCCGCCTCAGCTGCCATGATACTCCCATTCTCTTCTTGTTTGGCTTGTTTAACCTTACACTTCTCCTTCCCCAGCTTTCGAGCTACTCTCACCGACCTCATATGCTATAGTTTCCAGAACATCCTGCAAAGGCTCTACACAAACTTCCTCTACAACTGGTGCAGCATTGGTTTCTGTACTTACCTGTAGAAGGTCCAAAGGTGTAGCTGCCGGGTCTAACTCCCAACATCCGGAAGGAGCATTTTCAGCTTCCAGGCCTGTAAGCAGATGACCAGGAACCTGATGTGAGAAACGAAACATCTCTTTTTTCGGAATTGTCTTGACTTCCCTGGGGCCAGTCTGCTGACAAAACACTGTTTTAAACCCGTCGACCTTAACTAGAGATATGACAGACACACCTTTTTCCTCACTATAGTCATCAAGCACCTCCACCATGTCATACTTACGTATGACTTCATCTGGAGTATTCTCATCCCAATCAGGCAACCAGTTTTGGTAAAGAGCCCAGACATCCCCCTTACTAGGATATATGTGTATAATCCCACGAATACCTTTTGTAAACTTAACATTGTGCGAGAAAGAGTTCAATATTTCGGTGAACTCTTGCTTCCCAACCCGGAAGTCTCCACAGGTTTTAGTAAAACCTGAATCTACCCAGTTTGGAGGACCCAATTCGCTGTTACTTCTCCAGTTGAGCCAACTCATTCGCATCTTAAATGGCTGCAACGAGATGACATCATTTATTTTAGCATAAAATCGAGGCATCCCATCCTCATTATCATAGACAGCCCAGACCTGGTCTGCCTTGAAAGAACCTTCAGTTCTGTCTAAGTCAAAATTGTGAAAATCAGAATCTGGAACAATAAAAATCGCAGGAGGGGCCTCTTCATCTAAATCACCACCGGAAGATTCAGGAATAAACTCCTTGTTTTGTTTTTTTTCATCGGAACCGTCATGTTCACTGAGATCATGCAATTCACCATTAACCATGTTTTTCTGCTTTCTACTTTCTTTCTCTTTCATGTTCATTTTTTCCTTACCATTGGCTTTAGTTACTGAGTTGAAATTCTCAAGACACTTCCGAATTTCACCCAGTGCCTTGCTCACCAGCATGTTTTGAGTCTCAGCTGTTGACAATTCCCTCCTGCTGTTGGGCTTGTTATAGATGCGCAAAAAGCCATGTAGGCCTCCTGCTGCGAAACGGCCCTTTCTAGATTCAGATGAGCTTCCCGAGCCAACTCCAATTCTCAAGGCCATGTCACCTCTATTCCCTTTCATACAATTATCTGGGACTTTTTTCCCTTTCGAGGCAGTCTGTGCTTCCTCACGCTTTCTCTTTGATTTTCCACGCGACCGCCAAACCACACTGGCAGAAGCTTCAGTGGGGCATGAATAGAATGCTTCGTTTCTCTTACCATGTCTATAGAAAGTACCAAACTGGAGACGTTCATTGTCAGATAAGCCAGGACTTATCGGCCCCCCACAATTATGTAGACTTGTTGCTTGAGGCCCTGAATTCGCTGAAATAGACAAGTTCCTGTTTGCAGATCGAGGTCTCGAATTCCTTGAAACAGACAAGTTCCTATTTGCAGATCGAAATCTTGAATTCTGACGCTCTTGGCCTGAAGACAAGCTAGGAGACATGACAGCAACTGAAGGTGGAGACTTCTCAAGAGCCAGAAAAGCCTCATGACAGCTAGGGCAAAGGAGATTGCGATTCACGTAAAGCCTGAGATATTCATAATGTGTCTCGCATTTATTGCAAATAGTCCAAAATGTACCAGGATTTTGACTAGAAGAGGATGGAGTCATGGCTGGATTCATTCGAGGTGTACTGCTGTGATGCCAAGGATTTTGACCGGAAGAGAAGGAAACTGAAGCTGGACTTGTTACGGTATTGATGTGAGACATAGCATGTAAATTTGCATTAGCAGTAGAAGTATGAATGTTATTTGCACCAGATGATGCAAATAAAACCCCACTCTGACCCAGATGATTTGGCGGCTGTTTCAAATTTAATTCCTCATTATAAGCCACTCTCTTACCCCTGTCTGGTAGCAAGTTCCCGGTCTCCAAAACCAACTTGAATGCACCAGCAGCACCAACAACCGGGTTGTTATCAGGATGAAGAGCACTATGGAGATTTCTATCATTGCTATTGATTTTATTCTCCACAGCAATATAAACATCAATTGATGTCAATAACTGGGAAACACCCACAAGTTCAGGATTTAAAGTTCTAGCCTTCAAAGCGAATTTCCTTGCGCCATTATAATCCCTTTCCGTAATCTTTCTTTCAGCAATTTTCTTAGCTCTGAGTGCCTCTTCTTTGTTACACTCCATTTTGTCTCCCAAGGAAGTAAGTTAATTTTACTTCACCCAGCTATCAAAAGCATAACCAAAACTTCTATAGACAGAAGCCGCACATTCAATGGTTTAGTTCCTGAAATAAACAGAAAAACATTTGAATAAACCACTTATTGTTCAGAAAAAACTCTCAAATGTATATAACCTGACACTGTTACTAAAAAATTATAACCAACAACATATAGAACACTGAGTTAACTTGCAAATGTATATCTTGTTGTGTGCAAATGATATGTAACAATAGACAATCACATTCCAAGTACATGTTTCATTGTCCCTTTCAAGTTACCACCAATGTCAAGTTACAACTAAAAGATGTTTAGCAAAAAAAACATAACAGTTAGGTTTCAAAACTTGCCTTCTCTGCATACAATACCATGTAACGTCATGGATATTATTTACAAGCAGGCTGCAAAAGAATTAGAAACTATTCAACGTATCACGAAAGATGTGTAACAACTCTGAAACTTATGACCTTGAATAACAAAATCACTGATACTGAACCTAGAATGATTAATAACAACACACAGGTGAGTGACAAAAATCAATGATACTGGACCCATAATAATCAATAACAACGAAGAAGTATGCAATATTACATTAACCGGCCACATTAATTAAATAGATCCATTCATTAACCAGATAGAAATACTAGCATTTACAATATATAAATAGAATCTAGGGCCATCATGGGTATGTGTCAGGTATGGTAACTTATACAATTAACTCGATTGACGAAGAAGCAATTACCCATAGTGGTTCCTTACATGCATTCATGCTTCTACACACAGGAGTCAGACCATTAAAACAATGCAATTATGCAAACAAATTAAAGAAATGCTGTTGTTGGACATCTACATATGTATACAGTACTAAACTCTAGAGCAAACATAACATAGACAAGGCATACAAATCTTAATCTCCCTAGAAATTCAAATGCTTGTTTCACGTTTCAATCCAAACTTCCTCCATTGTGACATCACCTCTTCAAGCATCAGCAGACAAAGCTCTAACACAATTAAATGCATCGAATCGAAACCTGTAATTCAACAGCTTGCTTAAAAGTAAAACAAAACTCCTATTATTTTAAGAATCTACCAGTACCAAACACAACCTTATCCTGACAGCAGCCCCCTTTACAGAATACTCATTCAATTTTATATGATTTCCTTGATCGGTTTTTCCATTTGCACGCCAAAAGTAAGATAAATAATCAACTCATCAAAACGGTTGACTTTACTTACAATGCTCAGCTTTCAACAAACCCTAATACAACTTAAACAAAAACATGAAAACGACACCGTGAATGATCACGCCACACAACTAGAAGGCCACTCATCTCAAGACAAAGAAAACCACCCAACAACAACATTCCCACAGAATACAGAAAACCAAAAAGAAAAAAAAAATCTAAATCCAACTTCACCATTAATTTACATTCAATTTTTACCTAATTCTTTCTTTGGTTTTTACATTTTGCGTGCCAAAAGCAACATAAATAATCGACTCATCACATTGGTCAAGTTTACTTAAGACTCTCAGCACAACTTAAACAAAAGACCCAAAAACGACACCATTAATGATCACACCACACAACTAGAAGGCTACGTATCTAAACAAAAACAAAACCACCGAAAGCCCAAAACCAAAACCTAATCCAACTTCCCCAATAATTTACATTCAATTTCAAGCAAATTCCTTTTTCAGGTTTTCCATTTTACGCACAAAAAAACAAGATAACTAATCAACTCATCACAACGGTCAAGTTTACTCAAAACTCTCTGCCTTCAACGAGCCCGAATACAACTCAAATAAATACTCAAAAACCTCACCTTAACTGATCACACCACACGACTAGACGGCTACTCATCTAAACACAAACAAAACCACCCGAAAACAAAACCTAACCATACTTCACCATTAATTTACATCAATTTTATAAAAAAATCCTTTTTTTTTTTATTTCATTTTTCGTGCCAAAATTTTAAAATAACTAATCAACTCATCACAACGGTCGAGTTTACTTAAAACTCTCAACCTTCAACACACCCTGATACAACTTAATCAAAAACCTGAAAACTATACCATAAATGATGACACAACACAACTAGAAGCCTACTCACTAAAACACAAACAAAACCAGCCCACAACAACAACATGCAAACCGAACACGCAAAAAACACAAAAAAAAAAAGCCTTTTTTTTAACTCCACCAACTTTCCCTCCCACAAACCACATGAAACAACATTCAGCCCACATTGATCATCCACCACACAAAACCACTTTCAACAGTCAAAAATCAGAACTTTTTCCAGCCAAAATCAAACAAGATGGACCACCATTAGATCTACAGTGAAAAAAATAAAAACATAATTTTCTAACGACCCAACACCGGTCAAGTTCCAAACTTTAAAATCTCTACTCAAAACCAAGTAAAACTCTTTATTCTATAACCTTCACAATCACAAAAAAAAAAAAAAATGCAATAAAATCAACCAATAAAGCCATAAAAATCAGTTCTTTACATGGCCAAAAAAAATAAAACACATAAAAGTACAAAGAGTGAAGAGATGGGTCTGTTTTACCTTACTAAAAGCAAGTCTCCCCAAGCCGAGATATCTGATTCTGTGACAGTAACAGCAGACAATCTCACCAAGCACAGTGACCCAAATTGTCCGAAGCTTGAGAGAGGTTAAAGACAGACATGTTTTTGCCTTTCGAAGACTCTCACTCAATGTACTGAAATGGAAAAAATAAATAAATAGATAAAGACAAGAAAAAAGAAAAAAAGAGAACAAATGTTTTTTTTTTAAAAAAAAAAATTATATATATATGAATTTTTTTGAGAGAAAACACACCTTTTTATAGTGAGAGTGGGCTGAACTAGGGTTAGAATTTGACTCTAGCGTTAGGTTGAAATATATGCCAAAATTGGTAATTCATTTATGAGGTAAAATCTAGAAATTAAAATTTGCGATTTTGTTTGAAAGTATATCTCGGGAGAGCTCAATTTTTTGGGTTAATTTACGGGTTGGATATGTCAACCAGGAATACTAAGATAAGATCGAAGATATATGGTATCCAAATATATATGGTATCCGGTATTTAAGTTATGATTAATACATCATTCATGACATTAATCTGAGATAAATACGACGGTTACAATTCGTATCTTATATTATTTTTATATTAATTTGAGTAATTAGTTTTAGTAGTCGATATATTATATATATTCATTTAATGGCTAAGAATCCATGTGATATATTTCCAATTATAACTTTACTACCTAACATTTTTTAATGTGTTTACAACTTATAAATCTTATTATTTAGATATGAATTTAAATAAATAATTTAAGTAATCAAACATTGCTCTTATATGACATATCAATAATGCCAGACATCCTTTTTTTTATATACCAACTTAATCCCTAATACATAAATGAATGCATTTTTTAGAGTGAAATAAATAATTATTTATAAATATTCATTCATTAATTAGCATATCATGAAATGGAACTAAGATTAAGTTACAAAATGGGATATCTATTACATGTGATTTATATGTGTAGATTCATCTAATGACTAAAAATTCATACGATATATTTTTAATTATAATTTTAGTTTTAACCTTAGTTAGTGTTATTTAGACTTTATCCATAAATTTTTTAACATATAATATAGATTTATCTAATAGTTGAGATTTTAAGATCCAAAATGGATGTTAAAACTCAATCATCCAAACTTAAAACAGTTTAATAAAGGAAGATTACTAATGTAATTTTTCTTGATTTATAATGACGTATTCATATAGAAAAGAATGTCTCTATTAACTATAGAACGTTATTATAGCCTTTTTGTTATTTGAATGCAACCTAGATATGGTCTCAAGATCGATATGACAAAAGCGGTCATCCTCATGCATGAGCACTAGTGGTAATCTTTAAAGAAGTAAGATTTTGATAGGCAAGTTTGTGCAGTCATTTACAAATCTTTGGTAGACGTTTTCTTTAATTGTTTGTTACATCTTAAAACAATAATAATTATTATTATTATTTCTTTAGATTTGATCTAATTATAAATAAATTTAGTTTTATGAATATACGTAGACATCTCCTTTAAGAAAAAGTTTATACGGTACAAATTCATAAAAGAACAATAAAACATATCATTTGGTGCATGCACACCCATGTTTGGCTGTGGTCATTTAATGGAGGTGTACTTGATTGAGACTGATGGAGATCTGATTTATGCACATGCCATGAAAGGCTTTTAGTCCATGTGAGAAAAGTGTCAACATTAAGAACCATCCAATGACTTGATAGTGAAAGCAGCACCAGCATGCACCCGTTTGGTATTTATTTATCTTGCTCCACTACTTTATTTAGTCAACTTATGGACATTATAATGTTATCCAAACAACAATACCTTAACCATAGAGATAGATATCTATCAAACCTAATAAGATCAGTTATTATAAATATAATTTTAAATAGTAATTGATAGTTTTTTATTAATATTTAACATAACTAAATATAAATCTCAAGCTTATAATATCTATAGTTTGATTATTTTTATATAATTAGTTTTGGCAATATAACCTGTGTGTAACGAATTTCGTAAGATAAATCATTATAAAAACAATCCGAATAATAATATCCTAACATTAATCGATAGTTATTTAATAATATTCAACACAACTAAGTTTCAACCTATAGTTTTCTAATATCTAGAAACAGAGGGGTTCTTATATATTAAATTTTGTCAACCTAATAACATGACTCTAGATATATAACTTAAACATAGTAAGAGACCTTTTAGCTAGCAAATCCAGAAATTAATGATATAATCAGCAATTAATGCCTCCATAAACTATTTGGAAAATCCAACCTAGATTACGCCAACTTAGGTCAATAAATATCCATCTATATATGATTTTATTATTAGTAACTTCTAATTTTAAAAAGTTATGACGAACCAATTAAATTCATCAGTTACATTTGAATTTAATAGGATAAAGAATTTATTTTAGGGAAGAAAATGTAATATTATGACAGATCAATCAAATTATTCAATGCATTTAAATTGCATAGGAGGGAGAATTTGTTTTAAAAGAGAGAATGCAATGGATGAATTTAATTAGTACGTTTAATCTTTTATGGTGTGTTTACTTCATGGATTAAACAAAGGGAATAGGGAATGAGATTGATTGATGTTGTTTACTTGTTAAAAATCCATTCCGTAATGGGAATGAAAATGTGGGCCCCACATCAATTTGGGGTTGTGGAATGGGAATCCCATTCCCCCCAATCCACTTGGGAATCCCATTCCCATTCCCTTTGTCAAAATAAAATGTCCCTTATACCCCTTTTTAAAAAAATAAAGAAAAATCTATTTATTTGATGTTAAAAAAAAAAAAAAAACTACATATTGTAATAAAAAATTACGCACTATTAATTTTTTATCACCAATTTCTTAATTATCATAATGGACTAATAAAATAATATGTATATTTTTTTATTATTATATGTAGTTTTTTATTTAATATTAAAAAAATTACATATTATAATAAAAAACTACACATCAAGTTAGTAAACTATTAAAATAATATTAATTTTTTTATTATAATACGTAGTTTTTTATTTGATATTAAAAAAAGAGCATAGTATAATAAAAAACTACACATTATTATAATTAATCCATAATTTTAATTAAGGGTATTTTTGTAACTTATAATTAATTCATTCCGATTCCAAAGTAAAGGAAACAGTTTAATGGAAATAATATTGATTCCGGTTCCGATTCCTGTAGTTGAAGTAAACAACTTATATGATTCCGATACTTCATTCCGATTCCAAGTCATTCCGATTCCAGATCATTCCGATTCCTATTCCGATTCCTCAAAGTGAAGTAAACGCACCATTAAAGTTATGAAATATTGATAATAAAATCACTCATGTAATGTACATACATATATATATATATATTAAAATTTCAATTTTTTTATTTATTTTTTAAAGAAATATAAATACACTTCAAAACATTACTTTTTCTCACTCAAAACACATTCATTTTTCCCAATTGGGCCACCAACTGCTTCAACCAAGCCCAATTTGGGCCCATGAAGCCCAAAACAAATATATAATAATTTATATATATATTAATTAAAAAAATAAAATAAAATAAACACAGAGCTATTATTTGATTTTCAAACTTCTTCAACTGGGCCGTCACTTGAATTTGCAGTAACCAGACACAAAGCTTCACGTTTCTTGTACCCTTCGCTCTCCTTTGAGTGTTTCGACAACCCATTTTGCCGCTGACTAGGTAAAGATACAAACTTTGACTCTTTCAAGTTTCTGTTTTTTGGTGATTAGAGTTTCAAATTGTAGATAAAAACTTGATCTTTTGAAGATATGGTTGTTCATCGTTGGTGGGGTTGTTTTGTTTTGCATGTTTATTTGTTTTTTGATATTGGTTTTCCTGTTTGGTTGATGAGAAATTGACAGGAAAAAAAAAAAAGACAAAGAACAAAGTTTTTTCAAAAAAAAATAAATAAATTTTGTTGTATTTGATAGAAAGTGATTGGAAAATGAATGTTGTGTGGAAAGTATATGATTATTTGTTTGCTTTTCGAGGGAAGTGATTGTTTTGGAACTTGTTTTGTGAGTTTGATTCTAAGTCAGTTTATGTGGTTTGGGATTCTGGATTGAATGCGAGTTAAAATATGAAATCATTGTTGTAATTTTCTTTGTTTTTGGTGGCAAGAGTGGATTTTTGCTTGGTAGATAAGTGAATTGTTTCATTGAATTATTAGCTGTACCGTTTGGTTGTGAAAATAATAAAATTAAGTGAAATCTAAAGTTCTTTTTGTTGTACTGCCTTTTCACTGTCGGTTGTCGTAACGTTATTCTTATCTCTTCTTGATAGTTGTTGTTTAAGTTACGAGTTGAGATGTGAATTGTGATTGATATCTTGCGGTAATCAGTTAGGTCCCATGTGATTAGCAAAATTAGATGTCTCATGGAAATGGTTATGTGACTAAGAAAGTCAGATATGTCATGCAACTGGAATGGTTTCATTGTGTTTTTCATTGAATTTGGAGATTAACTTTTGTTGTCTACAGTAAGAGCACTAATAGGGTGATCGAGATAATATAGCAAGATATGGAATCAATTGTAGGTTCTCCAAAAATGATTGATAAAAATCTATTTTTATAATAACTCAGGTAATGGCAATAGGTTCTGCTTCCTATTGCTGGACACAGCACAATGTTTTTGTTCACTTTTGTCGGAATGTTTTGAGATGCCCTTGATCAATTTCTTGAACTTACATATATTGGTTTTAGCTGTACTTATTGAGAAGGACACTCATCGTAAAATTGTGTACAATGGCGCTATGGCAGTTTGACACTCTTGTGAAATAACTGATCACTACATGTACCCATGTCTGGTTAGAAGTCAAATATGTTATCTACTATGACAGCTATAAACGCCAGCACTGACTATAATCAATCTGCTTTCAAGTGAAGATACAATATATATATATATATATATATATGTATGTATGTACACCCGATGAGTTCTTAATGATTATTTTGTTTTGTTCATCTCAGTGACAAAATGGATCACCTTTTTCTGATGCTTCAAAAAATTCTATTTATTTATTTTGTATAACTTCTTTGTTATATGTATACATATATTTCAATGCATGCAATTGTGTTCTTCAGGAACATGGTTTCCAGCTTCCACTCATACATCACATGAGCCACCCAGTGACCAACAAAATAACGCACCTCTGGCTCCTGAGGTGGACTCTGATTCAGAAAATGTATTCAGAGAAGTTACTCGTGATGATGTTGGAACTTGTAAGACATTTGATCTATGATTCTTTTAGGCTACTATAGTTTTTTGTTTGTATGATAAAACTGAGGATAAACTGTTAACTATGTCTATAATGAGGTGTTTGTATGAAAGGTGTATTCAGTTGTACATATAGAGAAAGTGGTAATGTCATAGTATTTACTTTATTGAATCATTTTCAAGCTGCATTTTTCCTTTTTTGAGTTAAGGAAACGAATGAAAAGGCATTCGGTTGGCATTTTTCTACTAAAAAGTTTTGGAAAACATAGAGACCAGTTTTTTCCATTTACAATATATATATTAGAGCAAATTACAATTTAACTATCCGGTTTAAACGCTTTCACAGGCGGAGCAAATGTTTCCATGTTATTACAATTTAGCCCCCTCCCGTTAGTAAAATTCGTTATATTTGACGGTAAACGATGAAAAGACGAAATTATCCTTTGACTAAAGTTGACCAGTTGACCAAATATATATCTGGTCAACTCCTCACTCACTCACTCACTCAGCTGTTCTCTCTCTCTTCCTTTCATCCTTCTTCTTCCGCTTCTCATCTTCTTCCGCTTCATCTTCTTCCGCTTCTTCTTCTTCTTTCCTTCTTCTTCTTCTTTCCTTCTTCTTCTGTTCTTCTTCTTCCTCGGATCGTCTGGGTTCTCTCCGATCTGGGACCGCTGGGTTCGTCAGCGAACCCAGATCGGAGACCCAGACACTCCGATCTGGGTTCGCTGACGAACCCCGCTGGGTTCCTGACGAACCCAGCTGGGTTCGTCACGAACCCAGCTGGGTTCGCTGCCCAGATGGGTTCGTCAGGAACCCAGTCTGGGTTCCTGACGAACCCAGCTGGGTTCGCTGAGGAACCCATCTGGGTTCGTCACGAACCCAGCTGGGTTCACTGACGAACCCAGATGGGTTCCTCAGCGAACCCAGATGGGTTCCTCAGCGAACCCAACTGGGTTCTCAGGAACCCAGATCTGGGTTCCTGACGAACCCAGATTCTGGGTTCGTCTGGGTTCACGAACGAACCCAGCTGGGTTCGTCAGTGAACCCAGTCTGGGTTCGTCCGATGAACCTCTGGGTTCATCGTATGTATTTTTTTCAGTTTGATGGTTTTGATTTCAGATGATATTGGGTTTGATGCTTTTGAGATTGATAATGTTGGGTTTGATGGATACATTTGAGGTCATTTTTTGGATTTTCAGAAGTTGTGACGTTGGCTAGTTGATTGAAGATGTTTGGAATCATTTTATGGTTGCTGGTTGATAATGGTTGCTGGTGATGATTTGCTGGGTGATGTTGCTGGTTGACAATGGTTGCTGGTGATGATTTGCTGGGTGATGAACTTTGAATTTGAATTGATGATAGATTGTATATTTTGGGATAAAATTTAAAATTAAAAAAAAAATTAATATGAAAAGACGATTTTACCCCTGGTTTAGTTAAATGTAACTGAATTCATTAACGGTAGGGGGGTAAATTGTAATAAAATGGAAACATTTGCTCCGCCTGAAAAAGCGTTTAAACCGGGTAGCTAAATTGTAATTTGCTCTATATATTAATAAGGAATCCGAAGTAGGGAAATGAAATAGTATACACACACACACACACACTTTTCTTATAATTAGCAAATAAATTTTTATTATCTTTATAAAAATTAGATAGATGCATATCCATATTACTCTTCCAATACATTCAAAGATACAAATTCAAAATAATTTCACTAAATGCATGTTGTAATAAATTTGTTTTCTAAGAAAAGAGGTTTTATTTGGCAATTTCAAAGTTTTGAAAAAAATGCAATTACATATATGCATGTTCATGTTACTCTTCCAATACCATCACTTAAATGAAAGAGAGAATGTGGTATGAAAATAGGAGTGTTACCATCAATTGATTGATGTTCACCAAATTATAGCATACGTATTCAATAGATAATCAAACGCAAAACATCCAGTTTCTTGGCTGCAAGTTTTCTTACTGTCACAGTGATGTAAATATTTGCTTTTAGATAGCTTAAAAGCTATTGTCTTCTTTTCATCTTTTTATGGATGATTGGCATTGATTTGGTTTCAAAACTTTCAGGATGGCATATTATAAATATTCTTATATATGTTAGGGTGAAGTGATGTCATCCAATGTCTTATGATGGTAGAAAATTCTTATTTAGTCTGATAATGATTCAAGTGCGACCCTTGTTTAGTGTGATAATGATTCAAGTTTTAGTAGATAAACTGCATGCGGAATTTAAAAAACATCTGTTAGGGTGCAGTGAGATTAACAATAGAAGTATAAATGCTATTTCCACTAGGTGATGCAAATGAAGTCCCGCTCTAAGGCAAATGTTTTGGCGGAAATTAAGTATCCTAACTGTTTATGATAGGATGAAAATATCATATTAATGGAAATACTAGTACTATAATTTAACGGACATATGGATAGAAGTTGATGTAAAATTTATGGAACATATAAAAACTTAGTTAAAAACATAAAAAATTCTTTAATGAAAATTTAAAAAGTTGAAATAATCAATATTCTAACTAAAATAAAGTTTTCAAAAATATATCATTATTAACAAATATATAGTATTGAATATGAAGGACATATGAGATATATTAACATTAAAAACATTCCATTAAAACTCCTAATAGTATGCATCATAGAAATTATAAAAGTTTTAATACGAAAATAAAGACTTAAGTAATTCAAACATAGTATGGCACCGTTGCTACCATCTTGATTATATGATATTTGATACTATAACATAAATTTTGAATAGTTCTTAATGCAACTACGACCAATGTTTGTAAATACGGCCGTATCAGGCCGTATATACGCTGATACGGCCATATTGGAGGTGGGGCGTACAGATACGGACGTATCTCACCCGTATCTGTTTTGCCCCATATAATGCGTACCGGTACGGTCGTATACGGCTGTACCGTATTTATACGCCCATATATTACAATATACGACGTATCTGAATGAGGGGCAAAACAGTATAGTAAAAAGGGTATATCAGGCTGTTTACCCTAGTTTTCATCCATTCCTTCCTCGATCGGCTGTCTCCCTCCCACAACCGGTTCACCGATGTAAAGAACCTTTGTTTTCGACGCCACAACTTCCATTTTCGACGACGAAACCTCCATTTTCGACGACTTTCCCACTCACCGAAGCCTGTTTACCCCAGTTTTCATCCATTTCTTCCTCGATCGGCTGTCTCCCTCCCACAACCGGTTCACCGGTGTGAAGAACCTCTGTTTCCGGCGCCACAACTTGCATTTCTGGCGACGAAACCTCCATTTTCGATGACTTTCCCACTCACCGACGCCTGTTTACCCCAGTTTTCATCCATTTCTTCCTCAATCGGTTCACCGGCGTGAAGAACCTCTATTTTCGACGCCACAACTTCCATTTTCGACGACATTCCCACTCACCGAAGCCAAAAGAGCCTCTATTTGCACAGTTGAAGTCGTCCAGTTTTGGCGAGATCCTTCCATCCTAGCCTCTGTCATCACCGGCATCGATCTATGTCCATTTTCGACGACGCTGAACATTGCATGTGGCTGTCTTCCTCTTTTTTTCGACGGGTATTTTTTTTGGCCGTTGAACTGTTCTCTTTCTTCAACAGTTTGATATGGTGATCTGATACTTTTCACTATCTTTTCTCTTTAATTGTTAATTCTTAGGCTTGTTTGGAATATTGTTGGCAGTATCACACTTTTAGACTCTCTTTTTGAAGCCTTGTGATTGTGATTTGTGAATTGTGGTTGTGATTTGTTGTTGTGATTTGTGAATTTGTGATTTGTGAATTATACATTTGCAATGACTAGTAATAAAAAGGATCCAGCATGAAAATATGGGATTGAGATTTAAATAGATGGAAAAAAGCATATGAGGTGCACTTTATGTGATAAAGTAATAGGGGGGGGGGACTGTATAGGATAAAAGATCACCTTGCGGGTGTTAAAAGGAATGTTGCCTCGTGTACAAGTGCTCCACAGGACGTTAGAGATGACATCAAAAGTTATATGGAGAATTTGGAGAAAGTGAAAAGATATAATCAGTTAGTTAGGGAGGAAAGAATTGATAAGTGTATTACATTGAATAGTCGATCTAAGTCTATGGAACAGTCGGGTAGTGGTAGTGTGACTGAAAGTCAGAGAGAGATCAGAGGATCTATGGATATGTTTCTTAATAGTGTGAAAGATTATCAAATTGAAGAATTGAGGGGAACTAAAAAGGGAGGAATTGATAAGGAGTTACGTGATCGAACATGTGATGGGGTAGGCCGATTCTTCTTTGAAAACGGCATCGCATTTAATGTTGCTGATAGTCCATCTTTTGTGGCAATGATGCGGGCAGTTGGGCGCTATGGGACAGGTTTCAAACCACCAAATAGCTATGAGTTGAGAACTTTCATATTGCGGAGAGAGGAACAAAATACTGAAACTATTGTGAATGAAGTGAAGAAGACATGGGCGAAAACATGAGTGTTGATATTGTCAGATGGGTGGAAAGATATGAAGGGTAGACAGTTGATCAACTTTCTTGTAAACAATCCATATGACACAATTTTCCTTCGCTCGGTTGATGTTAGTGATGTGGTTAAAGATGCAACATTGTTGTGCAGTTTACTTGATGACGTGGTTGAAGAGATTGGAGAGGATATTGTTGTACAAGTGGTGATAGATAATGCCTCTAATTACAAGAAGGCTGGGGAAATGTTGATGGAGAAGAGGAAACGGTTGTGGTGGACGCCGTGTGCAGCTCATTGCATAGATTTAATGCTTGAAAAACTTGGAGAACTACCTCAACACAGAAATGCATTGAGAAAGACGAAGAAGGTACCATAACAATCATAGTATTATTATTTCTTTCTATATTTTTTCAACCTAACTCATAGTTTCATTAAAAAATTTATGTCCTATAATAGGTGACGAACTTCATTTACAATCATGGATGGGTATTGGCATTGATGAGAAAGTTTACAAACAAAGATTTGGTCCGACCTGCTCTTACAAGATTTGCTACTGCATATTTGACTTTGCAAGGTATATCTGAACTGCGGCAACCTTTGCAACATATGTTTACTTCAGTGGAGTGGGAGGGATGTTCATATGCAAAGAAGCCAGAGAGGAAGGAAGTCAAACAAATCATACTGGCGGATTTGTTTTGGGAAGGTATCTTTCATGCATTGAAGACAACCCAACCTATTGTTCATGTGTTGAGGATAGCGGATTCAGAAAAAGTGCTCGCAATGGGATTTATTTATGGAGCAATGGATACGGCTAAGGAGGAAATAGCCAAAAACTTGAGGGATGATGTTGCAGCTTATAGTGAGATTTGGAATATAATTGATGACAAATGGGAGTTCCAGATACACCGCCATTTGCACGCAGCTGCTTACTTTCTAAATCCTCAATATCAATATTCACAAAACATGATCGATCATGAGATTAAGTGGGGGTTGTATAAGTGTATAGATAGGCTTATTGCAGATGATATAGAGCGAGAGAAGGTAGATTTATAGGTTGAAGATTTCAAGCAGGCGAGAGGGATGTTTGGTATAACCCAGGCAAAAACTTCTATCACCAAACGTTACCCCGGTATGTGGAGTTTTCTTTTAGGTGTTATTCAATCATTTATGTTTTCTTACTGAAGGGATTCTTATTGGCATTGTAGTTGAATGGTGGATGTAATTTGGAGATCGCATTCCAGAGTTGAGATCTTTTGCAGTGAAGATTTTAAGCCTCACTTGCTTATCCTCCGCTTGTGAGCGGAATTGGAGTGCATTTAATATGGTACGACTCTAGTTAGAATATACTATAAAACAACTTATCATTGATACTGATTTTTTAATTATTAATTATTGTAGATTCATACTAAAAGAAGAAATCGGTTGGCCACGGAAAAGTTGAACTCATTAGTGTACATAATGTACAATAGAAAATTGCGGCAAAGATATGAGAAGCTCCAATGTTTACTTGATGATGTTGACCCCTTAGTTTCTGTCGACTTGCCTTTTGATAATGAGTGGCTTACAGGAGAAGATGTTGTGGAATCGAGTAGAAGTAGGCCACAATGACGAAAGAGGATTAAAGATACACGTAAGTTTATCATTGAGTAAATGAAGTAACTTGGATATAAATTGAAATTTTTAATTATCTTACTTTAAATTCTTTTGACATAGGGAAAGGAAAAGGTGTTCAATCAGTGGACAATGAAACGGAATGGGATGATATCCGTGGTGAGGAGGAGAATGATTGTGATGATGATGATGGGGAAGATGACAATCATGACACATTCCGTTTTCATTTCAATATTCATTTTCGACCAGAGACTTTGATAGAATCAGATGATTAGATCATTTTTTGTTTTTGTGACTTGTGTGTTGTTTTTGATTTGATATTGATGTATTGTTACTACTAGTATGTACTAGTTATGCATTGTTGTTCATCTTTTGTTTTTATGACTTTTATATTATTTTTGACTTGATTTGATATTTAAACATTTTGTTGCTCTAGAAATTCATGACATTTCCTACTGTTTTTTTTTTTTTTAAATATTTACCGTATAATACGCTCGTATAATGCGTACCGATTGTACCGTACCGTACCGTATTATGTATTTACGAACCTTGACTACAACCATATCAAAAGTAAACTTCTTGATTGCTTTCCACTATTTGTCCATGTATAGAAAATTGTATGGAAGAACGATTGAAAATCCCTAAATTTTATACCCGTCATTTCTTAGAAAACCTTCATTCTTACACTTCAGAAAACAGAAGTATTAATTAGAAAAATTCAGGAATACATATATGATATTCTTAATGAAAAAGAAAAAAAAGAGAGAGAGAGAGAGAAAGAAAGACTTGAGCATCAAATTTTTTTTTAAAAAAAAAGAATATGACATTATGGGATTTTTTATTTGAGAACAATATAAAAAAAAAAAATTAAAACGCGATTTTGTATGTTATAGATTGTTATATGGTTGATTTAACATTAATACAAAATAAAAGTAAAATGTGTACATAATTTATTTTATTAAAAAATAAATAACAAAAAATATCATCAATTTCTCATTATTATTGACGAAACACGGAAATATAATGGATATCTTATGGATATTTTCTCCATATTTCACAAAAGTTTCCCCGACATAAACTAGCAACATATCAATATCAATGCTTTACAAAAGCATGCTTTGAAATATTTCTAGAATATTTTTACATTAAAGATGTTGCACACTATATTGATATCAATATCAATGCTTTACAAAAGCATGCTTTGAAATATTTCTAGAATATTTTTACATTAAAGATGTTGCACACTATATTGATATCAATATCAATGCTTTACAAAAGCATGCTTTGAAATATTTCTAGAATATTTTTACATTGAAGATGTTGCACACTATATTGATATCGGTACCCCTGATTCATAAAAATATCGGAAAAATTATTGATTTTACAATCATCACATACAATTGCCTTGTCGTTCAACGAGGCAAAGGCCGAATCAACCAACATCATCGCGCCAAATGCGCCAACAGCCTTGTTTGCATCAGGACGAAGAGCAAGAAAGAGCTTTCTAAACTGTTTTTTAATTATGATTTCATCAGCCGAAGGGTCTGTATCAAGCACAGCATACCAATCCACTTCCCCATTGATTTTTTTCTCCGCAGCAACATACACATCAATTACGAGCAATAACTGGAGGATACCCTCAAGTTCAGGATATAAATTTTGAGCCTTCGAAGCGAATTTCTTTGCCTCGCTGTAATCCTTCTCTCTAACCTTTCTTTCGGCAATTCTCTTTGTTGTTATACTCCATTGTCTACTACGGAAGTGAAAATTATAAATTCTCTCAAATGTTATAAAAGGTATACCGATAAATTATAACCAATATACTACATATTGAGTTAACTCTCAAATGTATATATTGTTGTGTGTAAATGATATGCAGCAATAGACAATCACATTTTTTAAGTACGTGTTTCGTTATTGCCTTTAAATTAACACTAATATATCATGTTACCATTTGATTACTAAAAGATGTTTAGCAGAAAAAACGTAACAGTTAGGTTTTGATATTATTTCTCTCTCCATAGAAGAGCATGCAATGTCACGAATATACTTTATATGCAAATGCTAAAATAACTAAAACTATTCACCTGTGTGACCTTATATAACAAAATTAATGGTAGTGAACTGATAATAATTAACAATAACTCAGCGTTGAATGATAAAATCAATTTTAAATGAATTATTTCTTTTAGTTTTTTCAATGCCGAAACAACTTATCACAACAGTGGAGTTTTATTAAAACCTCTCCGTGTTAAAAAAATCCCTAAACAACTTGAACAAAAACCCAAATAACCACACCACACAACTAGAAGGCCGGCTACGCATCTAAAGCCATAAAAAACCATCCAATAGGGGTGGGCGTTTTCAGGTTCGGGTTGGGTTGGGTTAAAAATCTCTCAACCCAATATGGGTTAGGTTAAAAATTTTTTAACCCAACCCAACCCAACCCAATAATAATCGGGTTGATTTATGTTAAGTTGATCAGGTTGGATTTAATCCACTATGAAAGCATAAAAAGTTTAGTTAGTAACTTTTATAATCTTAGTAATTTGATTACAAATAAAATGAATACAAATAAATATTCAATGATTAAAAATAAAAGATTTAATCCACAACATAGACTATTCTTGATCTTCATCTCTAGTAAATGTGTTTTTAGAAAAAAAAAAAAAAAACTTGGATTTAGAATTAAAGATAGACATTTGTCAGGTAGGATTGGATTGGATTAAAAATTTTTCAACCCAACCCAACTTAATTTTGAAGCCAACTCAATCCGACAAAAAGTGATCGGATTGAGTTGGATTGGTCGGGTTGGGTTAGAGATGCCCACCCCTTCCATCCAACACCAACACTACAAAACCCATATACAAAGCATCCAACTCCACCATTAATTTACAAACAATTTTAAACAAATTCTTTTTTTTCTTTTTTATTTGTTTTTTCTATTTTTTTCACTAAAATTAAGATAATCAATCAACTCATTATAACGGTCAAGTTTAGTTAAACAATAACCGGAAAACCACTTCATAAATGGTCACACCACACAACTGTATTCATCTAGACACAAACAAAACCACCCAAACAACAACAACAACAACAGCGTGCACACAGAAAACAAAAAAAAATCATAAACTATTTATTTCTTTTCTCCACCAACTTTCCCTCCCATAAACCATATGAAACAACATTCAAAGCCACGTTGAACATCCATCACATAAAGTGACAAAACCACTCTTAACGGGCAAAAACTCAAAACTTTTTCAAGCAAATTAAATCAAACAAGAATCACCATTGGATCTACAGTGAAGAAACATATTTTTCCAACATATCAACAACAGTCAAGTTCCAAACTTTAAAATCTCTACTCAAAACAAAGAAAAACCACCCTTGTCCTCTAACCTTCACAATCACAAAAATGCAAAAATTCAAAACTGCAAAAAAAATAATAATAATAAAAAAAAATTTAAAAAAAAAAATTTAAAAAATGAAGCAACCAACAAAACCATAACATCAATTATTTATATTGGAAAAGAGATGGGTATGTTTTACCTACTAAAATCAAGACTCCTCAACTTGAAATAACTGAATCTGATACTTAGTAATTAAAAATTAAATAAATAAAGATGTAGACAAGAAAACAAGAGAACTATTTTTTTTTAATGAATATTTGTTATGAGCAAACACACCTTTGTATTGTGGGGTTGGGTTGAACTAGGGATAGAATTTGACTTAAAAGGGTTAGATTAAATTATGAGTTTGACAATCTTACTGGTTTAGTAACTTTAGCTATAAATTATAATCATTGGATTCACTTCAATAAGGTAACCAAATCCTTAAACTATATGCCAAATGTGGTAAATCATTAATGTGGAACAATCTAGAGATTAAGTCGGATGATTTTGTATGAATTTTATATAAGAAAAGCACCCATTTTTGGGTTATTTTTGGTAGTCCATGAAGTTATATGGAAATATAGGCAATTACATGATTTGCCCTATATAAAACTTTTTAGGGTCCACATAGGAGGTAATTCCAATTATAACCCTACTTTTTACGATCTAGATAAAATTTGCGTGTGGTATATGCACATAAGTAATACTAAGATAATATAAAGAGAAAAATTCAAAACTATCCAAATTCAAAAAAAAAAATTTGTTTTTAGTCTATTCTTAAAAAAAATTGTTTTTAACCCTTTAAACAAATTAATTACACTCAATACCCTATATTAACTAAATACTCTTAGACGTGACAGGAGAATGTCACGCTCAAACATGATGAGAGATTAATTATTTGTGTTATTCAGATGTTTTTTAATAGCCTAGCATATTGTACATGATTTATATGTGTAAATTCATTTAATAACGAGAATTCTAATGTACTTCTAACTATAACCCTAGTTAGTGTTATTTAGACTTTATTCGTGAATGTTTCTAATATTATATAAATGAGTTAGGCTTGAATAACTTAAAAACTTGACTTAAAAAGGTAACTTCAACATCTATCTATCCATTCCACTTAATTCAAAGATAGTTATCAATTTTGAATTCATTTATGTTTTCTACTCTTTAATCAAGTAAAAATGAATTTATCGATATTAAAGTCATGTTTTGAAATCAAGATTTTAAGTTATACTAACCTAACCTTATATGAATATAGATTTATCTAACGATTGAGAATTCAAGATCCCAATGAATGTTAGAACTCAATCGCCCAGAGTTAAACCAATTTTTTAAGGAAAGAATGCTAACAACCTTCACATTGTTGGAGCGATTACTCGTATATTCCTTTATTTATAATGACATTTTCACATGAAAAGGAATGTTGTTATTAATTATAAAATATAATATTGTTATTAAATATAGAATGTACCATTGTATAGCCCTTTTTGTTATTTGGATGTAATTCAAGCTGGAAATGGTCTCAAGATTGATATAACAAAGGTGGTCATGCGCCCATGCTCATGCATGAGTAATTATGGTAATCTTTAAAGTAAGAATATTAAGAGATGCAAGTTCATACAATCATATACAAATCTTTGGTAGACATTTTCGTTTATTGTTTGTTACATCTTACATGATAAATAATATTTACCTATTCTTAGATCTGATCTAAATATAAATAAAATTATTTTTGTGAAATGGAGATAGGTATCCTTTTTAAGGTAGAATTTACGTTTGATCAATTCACGTAGAGAAAAAAAAAAAAAAAAAAGTCATTTCCTGCATGCACATCTTCTTTTGGCCGTGGTCATTTATTGGAGGTGCGCTTGATTGAGACTGATTGAGATTTGATTGTACACATGTCATGAAACCTTATAAGTCCATGTGAGGACAAGAGTAAAAAATGGTCCAATGACTTGAGAATGAAAGCATTATCTGTTTACCTTGCGCTAGTACTTTATTTGGTGAACTTACAGACATTATAAGATTATCGAAACAATTCTTTCAAAAAAAAAAAAAGATTATCGAAACAATAATAGTTTAAAAATTGATTTATGTATTTATAGTACTTTAACTACTGTAAATATAATTCGAATAATAATTCTCGTAACATAATTGATAGTTATTTAATAATAATTAATACAATTAAACATAAATCTTTAGTTTATAATATACGCAGTTGAATTGTTCTTATATAATTAACTCTTAATAATCTAATATAATCGTGTTAAATCTTGTAAAATAAATGACTATAAATACGGTTCGAATAATAGTTGTTATAACTCAATCGATAGCTATTTAATAATATTTAATGCAACTGAAAATCAAATCTATAATTTCTAATATCTATAATTAGATGATTACAAACTAAAAGTAAGTGGCCTCTTTATGGAAAAACAATTAGAATATGGCTTAGTTAATACATCAATTAATGAAATAATCAGCAGTTAGTGCCTCAATTAACCATTTTGAAAATCCAAACCTAGATTACACCATAGGTCACATCATTAAAAGAACAGATGAGAACAATAATAAATTCCTTCTAACGTAACCTTCTTATTAATTATCCATTAATTTATTCTAATTTTCAACACTCATATATATATATATATATATTAAAATTTCTTCTTTCGTGTGTGTGTATATATATATATATATATGACTTTTAAAATTAGGTGTGCCTGATTTTAATAAGTAAGGACCAACTAATCAAATTCATCTATTGAATTCTCTTTTTTAAAATAAATTCTTTATTTTATTTAATTCAGATACAATAGATTAATTTAATTGGTTGGTCCTTATTTTTTTAAATCAAGTAGACTTAATTATAAAAACTTTATTTATATATATGTATTCAAATTTCAAATTTTTTCTTTTTTTTATTATTATTTTTTTGAAATTTTTTTTTTTTGGATTATTTTTTAAGGAAACATAAATGCACGTCGAACATTATTTTTGTCTCACTCAAAACCCAATTCAGGCCCATGAAGCCCAAAACATATAATAAATATTTAATATAAAACCCAAAGAGCTCTTTATTTTGTTCACACTTCTTCCCCTTCAATTGGGTTTTTGCTTTCACTTAAATTTGCAGTAACCAAACAAAAGCTTCACGTTTCTTGTACCCTTTGCTCTCCTTTGAGCGTTTCGACAACCCATTTTGCCGCTGACGAGGTAAGAATTCAAGCTTTTACTTGTTCAAGTTTCTGTTTTTTTTTTTGGTTATTAGAGGTTCAAGTTGTAGAGAAAAACTTGATCTCTTGAAGATATGGTTGTTTATCTTTAATGGGGTTGTTTTGTTTTGCTTGTTTATTTGTTTTTTGATATTGGTTTTCTTGTTTGGTTCATGAGAAAGTGGCAGAAATGAAAAATAGCAAAGTATAAAGTCTGTTGTTTTGATAAATTTTGTTGTGTGGAAAATATGTGTTTATGTATATGTTTTTGGGACGGAAGTGATTGTCTTGGAGTTTGATTTATGAGTTTGATTGTTTGTCAGTTTATGTGCTATGTGATTTTGGATTGATGAACAATCAAAAGACGGAATCTTTGTTGTAATTTTCTTTGATTTTGGTGGCAAGAGTGGAATTTTTTCTTCGTATAAAGTGGATTGTTTCATTGAATTATAAGCTGCGGTGTTTGGTTGTGAGAATAATAAAAAGGAAGTGAAATCTTGAAGTCGGTTGGTTGTACTGCCCTTTCAATGTCGGTTCTTGTAGCATATAACTGTCGTTGTTAAATTACGAGTTGAGTTGTGATTGATACTGTGTGGTAATTAGTTAGGTCCCATGTGATGAGGAAAATTAGATGTCTCATGAAAATGGTTGTGAGTGAGAAATTTAGATATGTCATGGAAATGGAATGGTTTCATTGTGTTTTTCATTGAATTGAGGGGGTAAATTTTGTCGTCTATGGTAAGAGCATTGATTATGTGATTGATATTATAGTTAGATACGGAATCAATCGTAGGTTGTCCAAAAATGATCGATCAAAATCTGTTAGGTGGTATCATTTTTATAACTGCTCCCTATTGTTTTATAAAACACAATATAATTATTTGCTTTTGTCGAGATGTTTCGAGATGCCCTTGATCAATTTCTTGATATTGCATACTCAGCTGAATCAGTGGGTATGTCTCATGGGCAACTTATAACAGTTAAGCTGTGATCATTAACTTGAGCACATGTTGTACACATAGTGGCAGCTTGATACTTGTGAATAACTGACTACTACATTTGCCCAAATCTGGTAAAAAATCAAATATGTTATCTACTGTCTCAGTTCTAAACACCAGCATTAACTATAGTTGATTTGCTTCCAAGTAAAACTAAAATATTTCCATATATATTTCAATGCAACTGTCTTCTAACAATCTTGTTAGCGTGTATTCTTTAGGAAAACATTTTGTATCAATTAATTATACTTTCATGATTCGCTCTTGCCTAATATTTCAGGTGAAATTGCCAATTCTGCTAGCTGATTTTTTTTTTTTTTTTTCTTTTTTGGGACTTTTCATCCCTTCAGAATCTTACACATTGGGAAGTGATTGGCATGCTTTTAGTGAAATGAAGGTATTGCAGGTTTATTTATTTGTTTTTGGTCTTTATAAGGAATTAATTTAAATTGATTACTTCAATACAAAGAAGGTTAATCAACGACTATATTTTCATCACAATCGCATGATTTAAGTTACTACTGCTTTCTTAAGATATTTGAGTGATTTCAATGTTTATGATGCAAATATCTAAGTTTTTGTTATCTCTGGGGGGTTCTTCAGTGATCAATCTGAAAGCAATTTTTCGCCCTCCTAAGGCTTTGCTGTTCGAGTTCAATGAGTCACTTTTTCTCCTTATTTGTTTTCGTTTTATTGGTTTTAAATCTCTAATTGAGAAGAATTTTCACAGGACCCACACAGTTCTGCAGAAACACAGTACCCTACCCCATCTCATATATCACATGAGTCACCCAGTGACCAACAAAATAACGCACCTCAAGCTCCTGTGGTGGACCCTGCTTCAGAAAATGTAATAAGTAGCAAGAGCAGAAAAATTACTCATGATGATATTGAACTTGTAAGACATTTGATCTGTGGTTCGTTTAGACTAATGTAGTTTTTGTTTACATAATAAAATTGGAGTGAACTGTAAGCTATTTCTATAATATGGTGTTTGCAGGTTCAGAATTTGATTGAAAGGTGTCTTCAGTTGTACATGAATAGAGAAGAGGCAATGATTATTCTCTTGAATCGAGCAAGAATTGAGCCTGGAATTACGAACTTGAGTAAGTTACTATATGTCTCTGTTGAAATTCTCTTTCAGATCCAGTAACAATTTGATTCCTATGGCATTTCAAGTATCATCACTTAATGAAGGTGAATGATGTGGTTTGAAAATAGCAGTGTTACTATAGTATGATGTTCATCGAATTACAGCATATCTGTTCAATAGATAATGAAATGCAGAACGTCTTGTTTCTTGGTTGTAAGTTCTCTTACCATCACAGTGATGTGAATCCTTTATTTTAGACAGATTAAAAGCTGTTGTCTTCTTTTTCATCTTTCAATGGTTAATTGGCATTGATTTGGTTCCAAAACTCATAAGCATTCGATAGATTTAGGGTGGCATTTTCTTAAATTTCTGAGGTGTATGTCAGAGTTGGAAACCGTTGAAAGGTTGAGATAGATTTAATGTATAGTTCTGGTTGAGTCGTTGAGAAGCACTTGGATGCTTCATCCAGAAGCTTTACGCTCTAATTTACCATCTTTCTGTTTTCTGTGATTTAGTATGGCAGAAACTGGAGGAAGAAAATGCAGACTTTTTTAAAGCCTACTACATAAGGCTGAAGCTGAAAAGACAAATTACCATGTTCAATAAGTTACTTGAAAAGCAGTACTGTCTAATGGAGAGCCATGCTGCCCAAAAGGTTCCATTGACTCCTATGCAGAATGGAATTCCTCTGGTGCCAGGTCAGTTTTTCTCTGTAGACTTTCACACGTATTATAGTTTAACAAAATACAGCCTGCATTCATTAATTGACTATTTATGGTTGAAATCCCTTCAACTTCATTTGGTTGCACGTGTCAAAACATCCACAATCAGCTGTGATTTTTCCTTTGCCATTCTCAATGAGGCTCTGGCTAGGTTAGGTGTCATTTCGGTATCACGTAAATTATTATTTTTGTACGTAAAAGTCTTCCACATTATGCTAATGTCTTCTTGGAGTCTCATTTTGCAGTCTGGCTTCTCTTCTGCAACTGTACCCAGATAGTTCAATATTCAAATTGCTACTTTTTGGTTCATTTGGGATGTGAATTATATGTGTAACAGTAATTCTAAGAACTGCATTTCCAAAAGAGAGCTGTTTGCCATGCTTAACAAAGTAAAGATGAGATTACCAAAAGCATTCTAAACAATGTCTATAGTCGAGTTTCTTAGCATTTATCAGCAAAAATTTTGTAGCTTCATTGTATTCTGGTTAATGTTCAGTAGTGCTATGTTTTTCTTTTCATTAATGCAGTTAACAATTTATCTGCGGGATGCCACATGCTTCAGCAGCCTCTAATGTCATCTGCAGGTCATCCCCAGATCAATTCTGTTGGTGGCACATCCAACTGTCACATTACCAACGGAATGCCTGCACCAGGCGATTTCCATCCCATGGCAATGAATATGGAGAAAGAGTGAGTACTCCTGACCCTGTTATTTCCCTTAGCATCTTTGCTTCTAATAACCGAAATAGAACTCGTTATAAATATCATGTCTAAATTTCTTGAACATTATATTAATTTGACAATATAATCTTATGTCGCTGATCGTTATTATTCTTTTTTACAATTGTTCACACTTGAGTCATGCCTTATAGAACTATCTACACTTCCATATATAATCTAGACGTAGATGTGTTTTATCAAGGATTTATCTGAGTTTATTGCATCTTAGTGTCATGTCTGGTAAAAACTATTGATAACATACATGTCGATGCATCAGTGGTACATGCTTGGAACTTTTACATAAATGAGCACATAAAGAATCTTTTATTAAATTCTGGTTCAACTTTAGATAGAATTTGAAAGTTATGTAGACAATACTATAGAAAGAAAGAAAGAATATGTTGTCGTCCGTATTTTGCTAGAAGCTTACTGCTTTCTTCTTTTTAGTATGATGATGGACGCAGGTATAGCGACTACTAATCTCACCATCCCCAAGAGTGAAATTGCTTCGGAGCCTCCATTTGTGGCATCATGTGATCAATACCCTTTCCAATCAATGGCAATATCTGATATGAGTGCAGATGCCTCAGCTATCGAGACTAGATTTTTATCTAATAATCCACTAGAAGGATTGCAGGGTGGACCATATAATGGAATTGGTAACTCTCAGTTTCCCCGCAATCTTAGTATCTCCGATATAGCTGCCTCAGAATTTGCAGACTTCACAGGTGAGAACATGTTAGTTTGTTTACCATTGAATCATTCGGATTTTTTTGTCTTTTGGTTATTTACTAGTCCAAAAAATGATCAATCTTTTTAGAGAATGTTACAATAAGCAGGTTGAGGTATGATACCAACCATTAAACGTTTAACTAGAAAACAAGACACGATTTTTCAAGATTCGATGAATGTACTAATCAAGTTTATATTATGTGCCCTTGTTACAGTCGAGCAGTTCTTAGCTGATTATCCTTCTCAAAGCCTGCAACCTGAAGAAGATTCACAGGGGATGATGGTACAAAGTCCTAAAGTTATGTGACTTATAGTAGCAGCTATCACATATGTGACAAGATAAGATCAATGTAAATGTGTAGGATGATTTTGGTTATTGCAGGATTTCAGATTTGGTTGTATTCTAGTTCTAGTTTTTGATCTGCTTATTATTACTTTTCGGTTATAATAGATATGGTCACAACCTAGGAACAATTTAAGGTTGGAATATTTTCAGATGGTTCGGTCCTTTCGACCATTTTATTCTATTAACTGCATTAATTTAATTGACATATATTTAGTTTGATTATCTGTTTAGAGTTTGGTTTTTTATGTTCTTGTGGATAAATATGAAGTTGGCTGGGAATTATGAGATGAAAATATTGTAAGCAACTGATGATGCTACATTTCCTTCCCTTTTATGCAATCATAATCTGTGTATTGGTCAATTTCTCTGGAAAAAGAAAAATACAAAGTAATATTCAACTGTTTTTTTTTAACATAAAATTTTCAACGAATATGTCAAAAATAATATAATTTTTCAGTTATAAAGTGGGATCGGAAGGGAACATGCTCATATTATATAGCATCAAAAATTTTCCTCCGATGTGACAGTTTAGAAGAGAAGTATTACACCGGAAAATGCATGAAATATTAAAATTACAATTAAACGTGCATCAATATTAAGATTGCAGCGAAAAATGTAGGTTAATAATTGTTCTCCGTTTTCAGAAAAAGTTTCTAAATCCATTATCTCACCTTAAATATTCGAAGGATTTTCACGTAATTAAATAGTTTTTAGATTTTATGTACGTTTTAAAGGTTTAAAGTAGAGGCGGAACACCGTAGAGACCACTACAGACCAATTTGGATTTTATTTTAGAGGTCAATAGTGATCTTTGAAATAGAGGCGGTGATTTTGAAAGGCTTGAAATAGAAACCGAACACCTTAGAGATCAACAGCTATCTTTGAAATAGAGGCAGGATACTGTAGAGGTCAGAATGAGTTTGAAAGGTTGAAATAGAAACTGAGCACGTGAGCGATGGCCCCGGCAGCAGCGTTTTGAAATTATTATTACCAATACCATACACCCTCGCCATTATAAGGACTACCAACTACTAGCTATAATCAAATCAAATTTTTTTTCTTTTTTTTTTTTCATTGAAAATAACTCAGGATATAACCATCACCTATTAAGATAAAAACTGCTTTCAAATGAAAGAGATCAACTCACTCGAGATGAAGGAACTACCCACGGTGAGAGGAAGACGTAGAACCATACCTCTCATGACATGTAACTATAGTGTTGATACCAATGAAATCAACAATCAACTACAAATCAAATTTTGATTTGACGACTAAAAAGACAGTAAAAAAGCTTTTATATAATCTTCCAATTCAGTACTCAAGGGAACTTCTCTTTCCACTTTTAGAAACGCAGCAAAAATAACCAGAAATAAATATGATTAACCATCTAATGACTTTTTACAAGATAACTAATTACCTTAAACAGGAGAGCATATAAAGTCTTTATTAGCCGCTTATTTGAACTAAAATTAACATACGGCCATGTAGACAGACATACAGATAATATGGCCATAATTCACGAAAACAGAAACATTTAACCGTATTCAATACATGATCATCAGCAAATTTTGCAACCAAAATTAAAAACAATGAATAAACAAATTGCCTTGTTCTTGCTATATTATATGCACACTCAGCTAAACTTAACAAAAGTGCAGATTTTGAAATGATCCATACCTCAAACAAGGTCGATGGATCGATGACTCTACACTCAAATCCCAAATAGAGATTTTTTTGTTCTTTTTTTCCTAATTCATGCTGGGATTGTGGCTGGATCTGCATTGTTGTGGTGGAATTTCACCACAATGCATGTTATGTTGTCTGCACTACCGCGGGTGAAAGCAGTCTCTATTAGCTTCCGAGAAGCAATCTCCGGTTCATCTTCCGTTCGGGCAAGTGTCACAGCATCCTGAACATGATGCATATATGTAAGCAAAGAACACAAACAAATTTACACTACTAAAGCTAACATCTTTTTGGGCCTAGCTCTTGTTTTATGAGCCACTCACTGATCATCGAGTATCTGAACCTTAACCAAATTTCGTTTGCTAGTATCACTTTTTATTCATCTTCATAGGATATTTGCCAAATCATGTTCCTGTGCTGTACATCAAATAGGCTTAGTTCTAGTTCTATCGCTAACAGCAAATTACTTCATACATAACTAAATGTCCTAGAGTCGTAACCAAATGCAAGAGTATTGTTACCAAAATGTAACAAGACCTCATGTAAACGTCTCAAGTGATATCCCTTAAAATGTTGGTAAGACTGATTGAAGGGGAAAAATAGGCTCATAGATGACGACTATGGTGTTTGTATGTGTGTGTGTTTGTTCACTTATGAGCATGCTTGGTGGAGCTGTGTTGGAGAGAGAGGGGCACACGTACATCATTGGGTACTACATCCCATAGTCCATCACTTGCAAGCACAAGCAACTCAAATCCTTCATCAATCTCCTGATCCTGAAAAATGGAGTTAGACACATTGCAATCTTCAGATAGTAATTGCAACCAACTGGAGCAAATTTTTTAAATATCTTTTGTAATTTGTAGAACATGCAGGTTTATATAAATCACATATATTTCATATTATTACCTGGATCTCGGGTTCAGCAACAACAAATTGCTTCAACATACGGTTACCAAAAGCACGAGACATAGCTAGCACACCTCCTACTCTCCAAGTGCCTGATAACATAATCAACAGCGTTACACTGAATTTACATCTTAGGAATAACCAATTTTCTATTTATCTCAAAACACAACATAATATCAAACAAACAACCAAACAAATCCAGATCCATGAACGTCATTCATATCCTGTCCTTTCAATCCTCTGGAATGTCAGAGACCATAAATAAGATATTTTTTAAGAACCTATTAGCAGGACCATAAGAGCAAGACACAAGTAACAAGAGCGAAGCAAACAACAATTACAACTCCTATTAGCTGGGGTATCTATTGATCCAAGCCGCTTGTATAATTTCAGACCCACAAATAAGTTACTATCTCTTGGATACCCACATAACCTTAAGGAAGAAGAGTTGGCAAAACCACTCCGGCCATTTTCTTTGAAGCTCCTAAATAAAGGCAATATGCAAGAGAAGTGCCGAAAAAGAAAAGAAAGGAAAGAAGATAAGACTAGCTCAGACCATCTACAAAGTCTAGGAAAGAAGCAGGCAAGTGAGGTAATATGAACAAAATTTACCTGCCCACATGACAACACCTCCAGCATTTTCGATTCTCTTTCGCTCATCACTTCTGTTGGGTTTATGATCCTCAGAGAGGGCGATTGCTGTTCAGAAAGAAAATAAGCTATTTGCATCACAACATTCCTTTTCATAAGCAGTACAAGTAGATAACAAATAAATCATTAGCATCACAGGCTTAAAAGAACTAAATCAAATAAACACCAATAGAACCTATATAATAAACTTTGTAATAAGCAACATTTTATAAACCTAGTCAGTTTGTCAATTAAATGAACTACCAAAAAAATAAACCACACATGTTTACTACATTTTCAGATATCCTAGCATTAATCTCTTGGACATTTTCAGTACTTATATTTAATAATCCATAAAAAATACACATCTTATCTCATCCATCAATTGTGACTAACATAGAAAATTAATCAAGAAGATTCAATTTAGTAGCCAACAATATTGAAAGATGCATAATGACATCACCCAAACATATTATCACAATCTAGGTTATTCACAGAGTACTGTATTCAAATTCACAATAATCACATCATGCAACAGAAATAAAAACCATATACACATCCATGAGACAATAACATGCTCGATCTCTTATACAGTTATATACAGGGTTCAATCTTGTTGATCTAATGAAAATGGACAGGTTATATGTTCTAATTCTACATATTTGGCAAGAAACAGTTTTTTGCCCATCAGAGCTTCCACAAATATTTTCGCTAAACCTTTTTAATGCACTCAATATTCTTGTCATTCTTTAATGACTTCAACACTGACAGCCATCGAAACCTCCATGTCATTGATTATGATACAGCATGCTATCTTTCGTAATATTACAGTTTAAGCATTAATTTATTGACCTCCAACAAATCTAGTAAACAATTGAATAATACCTTCACCACCCTTTGATATCACAGTCCTTGAATCCCCAACATTGGCAACATATAGATGATTATCAACCAATACTGCAGTTGAAGCTGTTGAACCATCATCCCGGTAAGAATCTCTTTCAGACTCCAAAAAGTCTACATCGGTCTGTTGATATGATTCACCTGCAAGCTCACCCAAATCACTGGACAGACACAAACCAATAATGAAAGGTTAAAAAAGCATTCCGTGCAGGATCCCACACCGACTTGAAGAGATTTGATGTTTTATCTCATCCTAGACAGGTGCAAAAACATGTGCACCTGCATGGGATCTTCCGTTGAGTGCTCAGAACAAAAAATATGCCACAATCACAAGATCAATCCCTTTATAACAAATAATCCATAAACACTATGCCAGAACAGAAAAACTGAACGCACTTATTGCGAGTTTGGTGTCTGTCAAAAACTGTGGATGCTTCAAGAGATTCTCAAATAGGTGTTCCTTCAAATACTCAGCAGCACGAGAACCACCATGACCTGTAGTAGCACATACCAGGTGTTAGAAAACCTACCCAAGATGGATGCAAAGTACTGTTTCTCTAGTCCATTGACAGTTGTATTATCAGTGACTGTATGTCAGGGTAAGTAAATCATATGAACAGGTTCAAAGCTTGACCGTTTAACAAGCACTCCTGAGACCTAGGAACAAACATTGACTTAGCTTAAAGACCAAGATTATGATATCTATATTTTTTTCCTTTCCATAGCTTAAAGACCACAATTATGATATCTATATATTTTTTTTCCTTATCATATTTTTTCACATTGCTAGAAAATCCTTTTTAAACGTAAAAACATGCTGCAGCTCAGCCAACAAAGAATAACCGATTTATGGTCAATATACTACTTGCTCTCTTTCTTAGTATGAATTATTAATAGGCTGAAATTGTGTTCGTCACTTGCAACTTTGTTCTGCTCATAGACATCCTACACATCATAATTACCACACACATAGCAGTGAAGACCAACATTACGTGAAGACTCGTACTTTAGCATGTCTTTGCCCATTGTCAAATGCAAGTTAACAACTAGTTGAAACACTAACTTCCATGCAGCAATTTGAGTCTTCTGTATGCCACAGTGCCCATATTACATAGCTAACCATTAATACCCATAATTTTTTTCCTTCTCCAAGGCAAGAGATGACGAGGGAAAACTAACCATCAAAGATTCCAAACATGCAGACTGTTTTTCCATCTATGTTGGAAGTTTTAATGTCATAGAAGTCCTCCATTGTCGCCCTCTTTCCCCTAAAACTTGAGTATCCACAGCTCAGTTTCCCATCTTCACTGTCAACCATACAAGAAACCAATTATAAATTGAAACAGATCATATCTATATCATATACAGATCAACAACATAATCGCTTACAACAACTCTTGCTCAAGATTAGATAATTTTTTTTTTCCCACAGGTATCCCTCAATGTGACACGGTAATGTTGACAAGATGACTTCAGAGAGCAAAGACATAAAACATAAAGAATATGAAGAGATAATTGTTTCTATTGGAGAAACACTTCAATGACCATAACAACAATTACAACTATGATATTAAAACCTAGAGAGCCAAAAACTGATGATGATAAAACTTTATTAGATGAATAGAAAAATAGCATCCATTGTATTACTTAAAAAACCAAGCATGAAATAAGTTTCCTGTACCAATTTTTCTTGTTTGGTGATAAATGCAGTTTAAGACTACACTAGAGGGATGTATATTAACTCAACTAAAGAGGCAACACAACTCGAAAAAACAATTACAAATTTAGTTTACTATTAAGCCATCCTTGATACTTCACAATTTTATATCCAACCATACTTACAATAAATCCTGAACAAGCACCACCCACAGAATTTCGAAAAATATCACAAACTATCACCTTTTCCACCCTCCACTAACATATCCGCTGTCATCATCTTTCTCTGGCAACAAATCAACAGCCGGCCCCCGTTTTGCTGCTGCACCCGAACCTGATTCAACCATCATCTTTACACACCTTCGAAATTCACAACTCCAACTATAATTCACGCCAAACCTTGAACCTGGATGCAAACTCTGCTGCGTCTCACTCAACCACACTCTCCTTTTGGAGAATATTCCTGTATTCCCAGCACGAATGATCACGCTCCTCAAATAACAACTGTTGCTTATCATCTAAATCAAACAACCCAACCCAGCCCAGCCACCAATGCCAGATCTTTATCCCCTTTAGACAACAAAAAAATCTGCCCAACAACACCATAAAAACATCACCAAACCATTGAAATTTCCAATAAAACAGGCTACACCATCTACATTCATCTCATCCAATATGTAAAACACACAATTAAACCAAATAAAACAAAAATGTCTCATACAATTACAATTACACACAATTCAAAATCAAAATGTTCTACATGCACTCAATAACACTTAACCGATTGAAAAACTTTCCATAATTGAGCCGAACTATATCCAAATGATCAAAAACAAATAAAATTGCAAGCTTACATGCTCAAAGAAGATATATCTTATATAAAAATTACATACAATTCAAAATCGAAATGTTCTAATCCACTCAATAACACCATATATAACAAAAATTTTGCATGATTAAGCTAAAAAATACACAAATTATCAAAAGCAAAAAAATCACAAACTTACACATTCAAATAGATATTTATATATATAAATACATATGATTCAAAATCAAAATGTTCTATACTCACTCAATAACAATATATATATATATATATGATTCCAGAATCAAAATGTTCTACATTCACTCAATAACACTAAATAGAATTACAAGAAACCTGCACGATCAAACTGAATAATATGCGAACGATCAAAAACAAATAAAATTTAGAGCTTGCATGTTCAAAATAGATATTTTCATATACAATTCGAAATCCAAATGTTCTACATTCACTCAATAACACTAAATAGAATTACAAAAAACCTGCACGTTTGAACTGAATAATATGCGAATGATTGAAAACGCATAAAATTTTCAAAAATGATATTTTCATGTATGATTCAAAATCCAAATGTTCTACATTCACTCAATAACACTAAAAATTTTGGATAATAAAGCTCGAAAAACACCCGAATGATTAAAAACAAACAAAATCACAAGCTTACATGTTCAAACAACATGTTTACATATAAAAATACATACGATTCGAAATTGAGTCTACCTTCACTCAATAACACTAAACATAATCGAAGAATTCCACACGATCAACCTGAAAAATACATGAATCATCGAAATGCTATACATTCACTCAATATGACTAAATACAAGCGAAGATCACATGATCGAGCTGAATATATCATTCAAATGATCGAAAATCAATCAAATTGCAAGCTTACATGTTCAAACAATGTATATATAGACACACAGATGATAAAGAGAAGCTATAAAGTGTAAAACCAGAGACAGTTTTTTTTAATATATATATATATATATGAAGTGAATATAAACTGGAGAATATTCAAGCTATTACGGATCTTTTACGTAGGGAGAGAAGGTTCGAGAGTGAATCGGCGAAAGAGGATCGGATCGGGGCGGGTGATCGGGTCGGGGAGGTGGAGATCCGAATCTGATGCTGATGCCGCGATGAGTGTGGAATCGGGAATCGGAATCAGGTTTTTCCTCTCTCTAGAAAGAGGGAGAGGGAATGTGGAACCCTAGAGAGAAAATCATGAGCGATTGTTTGAGGAGAGAGAGAGAGTGAGGGAGTGGCGGAGAGAGAGAGGGAGGGGTGGGTATCTGTAGCTAGGCACCGAAGAAAGGATGCAACGTGGCACTCTTCGTACAATCCACTTTGCCGGGAATTATTCTGTGTGCGCTTGTCTCCTTTTGGTATGTGGTTTTTTTATGGTTTGATTGGTTCCTATTATTTTTGTACAGAGGTGTTGAGGTTCCACGACAAGAATTAAACATCGAAATGATATATAATATACTCTTCGGTATTTTCTTATTTTAGGGGATTTATATTAATAATACGTTTATTTGTAAATAATTGGAATAATTTAGAATTGAAGTGATCTAAGATAGAATTGATATATCATAATTAGAATAAACTATTTACTTTAATTAAAAAAATCAGAATCGTGAGACGTCTATTTTGACATGGAATTATAATAAATTAATTATAAGTTACAAAAATATTATCGATTAAAATTACGTATTTCATAAATATTTTTTTAAAAAATATATATATAACCATTTAAATTTTGCCCATTGCGAAAGAAGTATTGTATATCTTTTGTAAAATTATGTGTAAAATATCATATCATTTTTTTGTCATGTTTTGTTATATAACTCGTTATAATAGACTAAAAAAAATTTTTTTTTAACAATATTATTTATAAACATATTACGTATTTATATTGTATATCAAATCATGATTTTTTTCATATATATAAAATGATATATTGTATGTCATTTTACTTCATCTTTTTGCTATGTTATGCAATGTAACTAGTCATAATAATTTTTTTTTTTTACAATATCTTGATTTCCATTATTATTATTATTATTTAATAAGGAGTATAAAAGAGAATGTGAATAAGAATCCTAAGTGAAGTGGGCGAATGAAAATTTCATTCCACAATCCAAAATTCATGTAAAATCTATAATTTAATTCTCATTATAAATTTATTTTAGAGCAAGTAAACATCAACAATTATTTTAATTTTTCATTCTCATTCTATAATTTCTTAAGTAAAAATACCATAAAAGTATCATTGAATATTTCTGATATTTTCAAGTAAGGATATGTATTATATGTATTGTTATTACGGTTAATTCGAACTTGTCCGTTGTCAAACGGATATACCTCTTTACTATTAAATTATATTAGATGATTTTTTTTTTTTAACTCAATTTAAAAATTACTATGTTATAATAAATTCAAACATTTTCATAATAATAAGTGTAGGGATTTGGCTTCAAAATTTAACTTAAATTTAGGGGTGGACGTTTTCGGGTTCGGATTGGGTTGGGTAAAATATCTCAACCCAACATGGGTTGGGTTAAAAATTTTTCAACCCAACCCAATAATAATCAGGTTGATTTATGTTAAGTTGATTAGGTTGGATTTAATCCACTACAAATGCATAAAAAATTTAGTTAATAACTTTTATAATCTTAGCAATTTGATTACAAATAAAATGAATACAAATAAATATTCAATGATTAAAAATAAAAGATTTAATTCACCACATAAACTATTCTTAATCTTCATCTTTAGTAAATGTGCTTTTAGAAAAAAAAAAAAAAAAAAAAAAAAAAAAGCTTGGATTGAGAATTAGGGATCGACATTTATTGGGTTGGGTTGGGTTGAAAATTTTTCAACCCAACCCAACTCATCTCAATTTTTTTAAAAATATAACCCAACTCAACCTGACAAAAAGCGGTCGGGTTAGGTTGGGTTGGTCGGGTTGGGTTAGAGATGTCCACCCCTATTTAAATTGTATAATTTTAATATCTAATTGATATTGATTTAAGAATTATTTTATACTCTCCTTCTATACTATCAAACGCATATAATAACTACCTACACCTTATTCCAAATTTATACACCGAAAACCTGACAAAAACATAAGTAGTTTCAAAGATCAGTGCATAACTCTGTCCATATATTGCATTACACACAAGAAAAAGAGGCCAGTGACGTTATAATATCTAATTTAACATCTCAACTAAAGCCAACTACGAAGGTTTATCATTCCACCCACACACAAATTCTGGCTAAGAAAATATTGTCCAAAATGAATTATATGAACTAGAAATAGTTACTTGTATGGTGTACAGTGGAAGAATTTTAGTTATTTTTTGGAATTTTAGCTTGGCAGCCTTCTTTCAACTAACCGGGGATCACTTACAAAGATATCAGACTTACATGATTATGCATCAAGTAATTGGAGACTAGAATATTGGATTCTAGATATCTTTTAAGTCAACATGAGTCAACCTAAAAGACAAGTCCAATATCTAGTACACGTACTGTTCATGTTTTAGTACTCAAGCGACTAATTAATTGTAGCACAAGACGCAACACGAGTACAATTACGTGAAAATGGTATGTTAAAAGATGTTTAGTGATACTTGACTCATGTTTGCATGTTGCGTTTGGACATGGAGTTGGGTGCCATAGAAATTAAAATCAGAGATGATAACGCTAAATTATAGAGTTATTTGATACCAATTTACCTAATATTTATGATGAATTCTTGAAGGAGTTTTGAAGCCAGTCCAAGCAAGAAACAATTGCATGAGTCGAAAATAATTCTTATTACGAGGTGATTAAGACTGGCCCATAAAATAATTCATCGAGCCCAAAATTGTGCACCATGCTTGAAGTTAGTGGCGGGCCAAGCTGAGGAAATAAATCAAAGCAGCCTATGATACAGGGAAATCGCAATGACAAGGAGATAATATGAGAGAAGGACAGGTGTAAAGACAAAGAGTAAAGACATGAGAACAGGCACTTTGTAAAATGATAAATATTGCTTTACTTAAATTATGGATTAACTGGGAAATTATTTGTCTTTTCCTTTTACATGTGTAGGTGTCAAAATAATAAAAGGAAAGTAACTGTCGTTACTTGGAGATGTGTCAAACGGTCAACACAGAAGCTTTTGGAAGCTTCGTGTTACATTAATGACCAATGGTCACAAAGCTACTTGGAGCATGTGTTAGGACACATTTCCTCGCCCAATTAGGAATAAAAGTTTGGCCGACAATTGATTAGGAAATTCAAAGCATGAAAATTTTCTAAATTTTATTTGGAAATTTGCTTTGGCCGACCCTTGCTGTGAGATTTGTTGTTCACATCCAAGAGAGAAGGGTGAGCTGCGCGTCAGAGAGAGACTGGATTGAGGTATTTTTACTAAGTAGACGTATAATTTAACAATTCAAAAAACCAGGGAGACACATCATTTTAAGGTACTTGATTCACTTCAACAAAATATATCTATCAAGTACCAGCGATATCACCTACACGTTTAACATAGCAAAAAAGAATATGATTGCATGAATATTGGTCGTGTTGTTTTTCCAAAAATTTATTGCATGAAAAGAATTCAATTATTAAGGTGTTGTTCCACCCCCCACCCCCACGCCTTTTTTTTCCCAACAAGCCTATAATTGTCTCTCAATACAAATTGAAAAATGCTTTGAACTTCTTTACCAATTTAGTTCTTAAGAACAGTAAAAATTGGAGAGAAGCCAAACATGCTTATACAGGGGCGAGCATGAGTGTTACTATGTGACCAATGAGCAATCAGGAGTATATCGAAGGCTTAATTTTTATGTGAACTAAATTAAGTACAAACTTTTACTAAGTAAATTTTAGAATATGCAATTTTTTTAGTTGAAAAGCATGTACTTAAATACTCCAACGAGTTTCATACCTCCGAAACAAAAATATTAAAAAATGAATGAATAACTATCCATTATAATATAAAAAAAATATTCTCATTTGAACTTCAATAAATGAAGTAACAAAATTTAAATTAGTTAAATATTGAGAAGAATTGATAAAAAAAAGATTGCGAGATATTTATTTCATTATTACTATATTGAGGTTAGTATACTAAAAAGCGTAAATAGATAAATATAGTTAAAAATAATTTATTTTTTTGTCTAAAGATTGAACAATGTTGCTGAAAAATAAAAACTGAATAATAATTGAAACTTGAAATCTGAATGAAATGTTTATTTATTTATTTATTTTTACCTCTGAATATTTAATAATATTATTTATTTTTAAAGTTAAAATAATTTAAAGACTAATAATTCGACATTTATATCATTATACTGTTAATTGTTTTATAATTTTATTTAATATAAATACAAACAATTCTAATAAATTATTTAATAAATACTAAAACACTTTTATGTATATATTAATAATGTTCTTATTCATAATTAAAATATGATTAATTATCATAGTAAAATATTTTTTTGAAAATTATATATAATAAAAAAATTATAATTGTGAAGTAAATTAAATTTATATATTTAAATAAAAATAAACAAAATTGTCTTAAATTGAATTACTATTGTTTTATATTTAAATAAAAATAACATTAAAAAAATATGTATAATGTAAAATTAGCACAATTTTGAAAATATGTTATTTTGGAAATGATGAATTTGGAATAATATATTTAAAAAATCATTAAGTGATTTGATATTTAGATAAAAGTTAAAAATTATAGTGTTTTATTTTCAGTGATTTTTGTGTAGTTTTAAGTTATTGAATCACTTAAAAAAACAAACAAAAATTATTGAATAGATATAATTTATACTCATTAAATAAAAAGTAATAAAAACAAACAACCCCTTAATCTTTTTAAAAAGTCAATTTAATAGAAAACTATAACAATTATGTTAATATATATATATGTACATTTACTATTTATAGTTTGAAATAGTCAAGCTGTTATTGCTATATATAATTTAAAGCAAAAGTATCATAATTCTTTTATTTCATTTTAATATTATTTTAATTAGATTTTTATATTGTATTTAATTATGTGTAACGACTCTAGAAAAATTAAAATTGTATGATACTAAAAATAAAAATAAAAGCCTAATTCAATGATAATAATGGTGCAAATAGAATAATCAGAGACACTATAATAATCTAATCTTATGTTTTTAATGAAAATTCAACTGTGGTATTACATGGACATATGCTACATATTTATAGTTTGAAAAAGACAAATATACTTGTCATGATGTCATTAATTTTTATAATATGACATAAAAGTATCAAAATCCCCTCATTCATTTTAATTAGCTTCATATTATGGTTATAATTAAACACGTGTGATAACTCCAGAAGATATAAAATTATATAGAGATAATTTTATAAAACTACAATTTTCTTTATCAAGTAGGCGATGTATATCTTCCTTGTAATCATAAAAACAACCAACCATGGCCATTGTTCACTTTCACTTGAGTAAACCAAATTGAAGAAAAGAGGAAGTAAAAGCTGAGGAAGAGAAAAGAAGAAACGGGTAGGTGTTTGTGACTGAAAAAAAAAAAAAAAAAAAAAGAAAAACAACAAAATTTATTGCATGGCATTTGATAATGCACGTACCCCCACTCCTCGTTCAACGAATGGAAACTTGAAAACGTCTCATGATATTTTATTTTCAATATCACCAAAAAGAAAAAACCAAAAAAAAAAAAAAGACTTATATGATGGATCTATTACAAAAGAAAGTATATACATGCACATGTAGCCGCCTAACAAACACACACAAAGAAACAAAGCAGAACAAATTAGGTGGCAACAGTGACGATTTGGTTAATGAGGTGGTCTTCAAATGCAAATCTTATACAATCTTATGCTTACTTTTTAGGTTTAAATATCCGTGGAATATTTTGAGTAGTTCCAAAAATTTGATATGTTAATTAGTTTAAATGGTTTTGAGTGGGACAATATTTTTCACGCAATTTGTGAGAAATCTTTCTTGAATTTAACAAAAATTTGATTAAATTACTTATATGTTTATTGTGTGAAGTTTGAAAGCTCATATGTTAATTACATAAAGTTTGAATATTATGGTCATGTGATTATATTTGTATAGTGTAGTTGTTGAAACATTTTGATTTTTTATTGAATTTTAGTTCAATGGTTCATAAAACTTTAATATTATAAAAACAAAAGTAAGAATATAGAAAAAAAAAAATTAGACTCCCTCAATGGCTCAGAATGGCTCCATATTTATATTGATCTAGTTTAGTGCAACATTCTATTATATATAATATTGTTTAAAACTATATTACGGACCGCCTTTCTAAATACCTCCCCTCGCATGAGAAAGCCAGTTCAATCTGTTACTGTACAAGGTTATTTTTTCTACAACAATGCATTTGGTCGAAGGTCATTATCTTTAATGTATAAGTATAGATGAACAGACCATTGTTATTGAACTCTAAAGTTTAAATTAACAAATTGAGAATCAACTTGGTGTCTAGATTCATTGTATTCTATGTTTAATTAATTGAAAGTAAGGAAAGTTACCAATATTAAAAGAAAGAAAAAGTGGTTTGATACTCTTTATAGTGGAAATTAATAATTTTGTTGAGAGTAACTTACATAAAGAAATCTATGTAAGCAATTTTAGGCGTAAAGAATCTAATTAACTTGCATAAAGAAATCTATATGGTGTTGAAAATGAGCTATGAGCTCATTAATTAACTAATTAAGCTTACTTGACCTCGTCTATCTCTCCCCAATGCGCATATAGCAACGGACTCTCACCTCACTTTTCTGGTTTTTTCTCACACAAAAACCTGCTAAATCAATAAGGTTGGTGTGTTGCTGATTGTTTTTCTCATAGTGCTCTATCTTTGTATAAAGCACTATTTCTTTTTTTGGTTTTTTGAAACTTATAAAGCATTGTTTCTTATTTGGGATAAGACATAATGATAATAGGTTTCTTTTCATATTTGGGATGATAAAGGACATTGAATTATCTGATTGGATCCCATCTCATGTGCCCCATTCTTATTCATCCCTGCCAGACTTGTCACTTTGAATCCACACCATTCATCATCAAAAACAATCAATTCCCATCATTGATGACAATCATGTTTCATATTTACCAAGACTTGGATCGTGCAAAAAATTTACGCAACTACTCTTTCGAATTAAATAAGTTTTATTTAAATATTCAATGTTACAATTTAGAATTGGCCAATTAAACAAAGGTTGAATATCTGAATTGGCACATATTTATCAAAGGTCCACTAACTCACATGTATAACATTACAGTTTCAAATTTATGACAGGCGAAGACCACATGGATACAAAAATTTATTTATCTTGAAGTCTCTCTCTGGCCTCAGCATCTGCTAAGAAAAATATAAAATCATAATATACAAAATCTGCATGTCCTTACTAATTCTTGGACTTGTGCACAATTTTTTTTAATCTATTCAAGTGGTACGGTTTAAATTTAGTTACATGTGTTTTTTTTTTTTTTTTTTTTAGAAAATAAATATAAGTGTTTAATAATTACATGTGGCAAGTTTTCTTATCCTTATGAAAATAAATAAACCATCAATGCAAATACTGTCATTGATTTAGACAGGCTTAAAAAGATTTTTCAGCTGTTTAATGCCAACATAAAAAAAACAAAAACAGTACACAAGCCGGTAGCAGGGAAAATAGAAAAGAAAAAAAAAAAAAAGGAAAACTTATTACACACTGTCAGACTAAATTGTGTACCATTCAATGTTTTAATGACTCTATCTACCCCTCACTCTACGTGAACCAAAATGAAATTCTTTTTTATAATGGAAGCACGTAAAATTCTTCATTTGTTACGACTTACGAAGCAAATGATAGTTGTACACTTGTACCGAAAAGAGTTCCACAATTTCAACCAAACTGTCTTGAATTTTGACATTGATATCTTACGTACCGTATGATTTTAGTCTCTTTATTTCGCTCAATTTCTATAACAAAACGCCCAAAAATTTCATTTTCAATATCATTTGAAAGGAGTTCCCATGCTATGAGATAGAATCATAGAAAGAAGTGTTTAGTGTGAAGACAGCACGAGTCATATCAGGAGCCAAATCACTATAATTGATCGAAAACGACAGGCAGAGGATATGATCTCAGTACATATGTCATGTATGAGATCCACATCTCAATTTATCTAGATTAATATCACATTTACATGTAAAGAAAATATTTCCATAAATTGAACCAAATATGAATAACATCTTTATATGGATGGCCATAAATTTAAAATATGCACCTCAATAAATCCTTCAATTTGTAATAATTACACAGAAAATTTTTTATATTAAGCTGTCGGTGTTTTTTAAACGACCGGGGGCTATTAGATTTTAATTGTGTTGTATTTTTTTTTTGGAACTATCTATATTGGATTTTGAAAAACATAAAAGTGTATTTAAAAAAAATATAGATGTATATATATACATATATAGTTATAATAACGTAAAGTATAAAATTAAATTATATATAAAGATGTGAGTACATTTAAATCATTAAAATCATCATCATTTAATACTCAATAAATTATATCAAAATTTATATATTTATAATTTATTCATGATATAATAATTATAACAATATATCCTTCAATTTATATGGATCCCTAACTAATGTCACTGAACAACATTTTAATGGACTTTTGATAAATAAATTTTGTATTCATTGGCCTTTGACTGTCATAAATTTGAACTTTCTGGAAGTATGTGACCATGCTTGTGACATGCAGTCAAATCATAATTAATTACCATGTAAGGTTATATCTCGATGTGGACATTAAATTTATTTTTTATTTATATAATCAAAATGGTTAAATCAATGCGCCCCAAAATTTAAGTGCGTTAGTTAAAAAATAAATAAATAAATAAAATTTAAGTGCGTTACAGCTTACACGATTTCAGTTCACCAAGAATACCTTTGACTTTGAGTATTGCAAAATAATAGTTTCTTGTCTTCCAGGAGGAATAAAGAAAGAGCTGGCTGCTGCAAGAAAGAAGGTCAGTCATTGTTGCATTGCATGTTGTAATGCTCTAAACCAAGCATTTGAAGCTTCATAGTCTGAAGTTTGTTGAATGTTGATTACAGGAGAGCAGGAGGAAAAGGCACATGCAATAATGTTTCAATAGACTTTAGCTGGCTTGTATTGTCAGAGGTAATCACTCTTGTATTTGCTTTGTGGTCGATTTTGATGAATGTACAATTTTATTGTAAGGAGAAACTGGATTGCTACTTCGCAAATGCATCTGAGATCGTCGAAACAATCTTATTTTTCGTACAATACATCTTTTTAGTTGTTGAAAAATTGATGGTTTCCTTTTCTTCATCAACTTTTGATTATTATTGCTCGTCGATCCTTTCATCGGTGGTGGATCGCTTCTACTAGACTCAGCGACTAGTTTGGCACGAGCTTTGGGGACAGCTGTTCCTCTGTTGCCTGGAGCTTCAACCTCGACTTCTAAATCTTGTTCGTTTTCCACATCTCTAATTGCATGCCCATCAAATCTCTTTTCCAACTTCAGTTTTCGTCTTCTTGTTATTTTGGCTGAGTGTAAATCTTTCAATCTTGACAAAGCAAAACTGTTGGTTTCCTCAGCTGCTTGCTTCTGTTCCAAGGAAACACAAATTCGCCAATCAGCAAGTGAAGTTTCTTCACTAGCTCTTCTTGTTAGAGCATGTTACTCTTCTTGAGTGAGTTGGACAGTGGAACTGTCCGTCTCCAAGTACTTGATATGGCGAAATGCCTCAGCAGCAGACGCTCCAAAAGCCTCTGAGTCAATCCGTGCAGCACGAACTGTTACTTGCAACGGTCGAAGTGTCTGCTTCCTCAGCCGTTGGACTTGTTTGAGTTTTGATCATGCTCTTCGTTCTGCATCTGTAACCATCGTGAGACTGTCCAACTCTACCTGCGTTTGATCTAAAGTTCTAATTCAAGCTCTGAGATAATGACATTAGACATCGAAGCGCGGTTTCTAACGCTTGCGAGAGCTCTTTTAGAGTTGCAAGCTCATCGATGAGAGGCTTGGAGTCTAACCAGGATTGTGTCACGCTGTCTCTAGCTCTCTTGAGTTCTTTGGTCATTACCGATTCTGTCATCTTGGCCTCCATTGTATCCCCATAAATTTCTTTAGATTTTCTTGCTTTCTTCAAGTAGATGTCTTTTGTTTCTTCAACATCCAGTTTCATTTGCACAAAAAACAACTAGAACATTGGATGTTCAGGGATGCTTGTCTTTAATTTCAGAGCAGCCACAGCTTTCTATGACATATTAATGCTCCTGAATTTTTCTACTTGTGCAAGTCTGATATATGACTTGTTAGCAATCCAAGACATTTTTTTAGAAGAAATCAGAGATCCTGATTTCATGTGTGATTGAAAGAGTCTATTAAAATTCCGAAGTATGCTTTGTTTTGTCTATGCAGAAATTGTCCTGCCTTTTAGTTTGCATGCAATATGTACGGCAGGACTAGATGCGTGTATTATAACTATCGATTTATCTACTACCAGTTTGATTTAGTCTTGCCTAATGAGAAACCTTATCGATTGAAATGAATAATCTAATACCAATTAAAACACTGTATAAATTAAATGAATTATCTAATGTTGTGGTAAAAATCATACCGACCCAATTGATGCAAAGAACCAATTCCACTGTAGCAGCCCAACTAACGAACCCACTAATTGATCCGGTCTACAAGTCCGTCTGGCCCAACCTCCAACGTCCAGTAGCCCACAGTAACATTTTTTCATTCACCTGGTGCAGAAAAAAACTGCGGCTCTGTTGACGTGCAATCCAAGTCAAACCAGGAGCTATATATGCTGAAGTGACGATGATATGCAAATTGCTTAATAGGTCTGCAATGCAAGTTGTACTGCTGCTCTGCCATCGAGGGTGTAACTTGTGTTCCTGCATCAGTAAGGCTACTTGAATTGAGTGAAAACATCCTCCAGGTCATCAGCAGTTAGAGCAAAGGCCTCTACCTCAGCATCAGTTTCAATATTCTTAGTTGAGATCGGGAGATTAGATGAGTGTGGACAATCTTGAGTCCACATGAAAAGTTTGCCACCACAGAAGTCGGATTGATACTCAATGAAATTTTTCATCATTGTGATTGCTGCTATCATCAATTAAGAACTTGCCATGTATAGTAAATAACATTTCATCAATCAATAGCTTATCACATCATATTAGTAAGGATAATTTAGGAGGCAGAAGACTTAAATTTAAGTAATTTTCGGTTAAGTGAAAGTGATAAATTTTTACTCTTATAATTAACTGATTTTAGAACCTCTTTAACCGAATATATCACTTAAAAAATTAAACAAAACGGCTTAATGATTTAGTGTTAAATTAAAAATTCAAACAAGCCCTTACAGTATGATTCATTCGAAATCAGTAATTAAAAGTTGGTTCAATAATTTGTCTTTTATACTTACACCCCTAATATTATGAATTCCACTCTTTTCTCAAATCTAAAATTTACTCTAATAATAATAAAAAAGAAAGTTATAAATTCACAATCCATAAAATAGAAATGTTAACTTTTTGGTTGGTAGCACCATTGGCTGGACACCGACGGTTCCCTTGTCTCCTATTGTGTATGGTATGGGTTCGACATTTACCTGTTAAATCTAAATATATAATAATAATAATAATAGTAATAACATTTTCCTATCATTAAATATGAATTGACTTCTAACTTATGAATGAGTCTCTCTTCCATCTTCGTGTAGATAAATTTCTCTCAATTGAAAGTTATTTTTCGGATCGTGCTACGTGTTCTTATTCTGATTGATTTTAGTAGTTTTCTGAGTCAATCTCGACTTTAAAAAATTAAAATAAAATAGAAACGTTGAAATTTATTTTACTAGCGACAAACTTTTCTATTGACCCACGCAAACTAAACAACAAACAATCATATGTCTCGGTCAAGTAAAAGTAAAACTCAAGATTGCGACTTTTCAAATCCAAAAACTTACCACGTTTGAAATTTGTATCACCAGGTGCAAATTTTTCCACTGCCCAGTACGAACTAGAAGAAGTAACCGTGGGGGTTGGAACACATAAGTCTTTGTCTGCATCTTAAACAATCAACACCAGAAGAGAATCTCTGGCAGGGACTTTTCACTTGAGTAACAATGGATTTACGATTTCCAGCCTTCAAATAATTAAAATCCCTCCGATTCCAATCCGGTTATCCAATCATTGTCCGCCACGTCCACCTGCCTCACTCCCGTATTTCAAACTGCAGCCTGTAATTTCAATAAATAAACATACCCTCTTGTTTTTGTTTTTTTTTTTTATATACGTTTTCAACTATCTTTCTCCGTATTTTATTCATGTTTTGTATTGTATTATATAATTCATATGTACTTGTATCCTTCCATTTCAACTGAAATGTCTTGTTTTGTCTTCTAATGAATTTTATATTTGAAGTGATATTATTTTATTTTCCAATCAACTCCTGACATAAGAGTAGGTCAATAACTCCTAGAAAATAAAAATAAAAATCCATAATATACTTAATAAAATGCAGACCTTGCACATCACTTTTTCGCCGTGCACCTCTCCTTTTATATTCATGCTAAACCGCTCGATTTTCATCACTCACATTTTATAATATTATGCATTAGACTAAATAATCAGAATATATCTATAGTATTTGATTTGGACAAATTTAACAAGACTTTTGACATATTTGATGTGAAATTCAGATAATAAAAAGTGAGACAAAGTATAATATACATTAAATTATAAAAATTGTCATATCTATGCTAACGAGATTATCAATATGAATCGTATGTTGTTCCCTACTTCCCAAATCACGCAAACCCCTGCATTTCACAAAATACAAATAGCAACACTTATCAAATCCTATGGTCTTGAGTCATTATCATCTACACATCCAAACTTTGCATCCCTTCAATTCATCCAACCTCATGAAAAAGACATGCAAACCGATCGTACCTGATAATAATTATTTTATCACTTTCCAATAGCCCTCCTTCCCTCTCAATTCCCTCCCCCTACAAACCGGTGCCGTTTTGCCACCAAAAAAGGCTGTCAGTAGGCCCCACTTTACCAAAGGACTATTTTGCCTCATCGAGTCGTCCCTGTAGACTTTTCTCTCTCTCGCTGTAAATCAAAACTTGACATGTAAATTTATAATTCAAACACCGCTCGAGCCTTCCTCGAAACTTCCTCCTGTCTCTCTCTGTCTGTGTCTACTTTTGAGAATTCGAAGCAGTCCAGAAAACGAAGAAAAAGTCTCTAATGGTTGCTTCTTTATCAGCCCACATCAAGGTATGTTTTTTTCTTACAAAAAAAATAAAAAACCATCTTTGGATTCAGTTCTATGCATAGTTACATACCCATCTGTAATCTTCCTTGTAAGTTGCTGTATTTGTGAAAAAAAAAATGAATTTTGAGGTTGTTTGTGTGTAAAGTTTGGAACTTTCTTGGTTTTTGTTATCAGGTTGGAGCAGACTGAGAGATTGAGGGAGTTTGTGGACTTGACTGTACACGAAGAGGAAGTTGTGAACTGGGTTTGTTTGCATTTCTGAGATTGACTTGTTGTTTAGGCCTTTTATTGTCGACAAGTTATAGTTATGAGTAAAGTCAGGTTGGCCTTTTTTTCCCCCCCTTCTTCTTATAATACTTGTTGCATGTGATTTTGTTGAATAGATAGGACTGTGAAGATTGTGTTTTGTGTTGGTATTTTTTTCCATGTCGAATAATGTTGAGCAGAGATAGATGAATGTTGTGGATTGTGTGGTTAGGTTGCTCATCATGTGTGTGTAATGTTGTGTTTTATTGATTAAGTTTGATTTTGTTGTGTTGATGATCATGTGTTGTTTAGGTTCAATGATTTCAATTCGGATAAGGGTCCGGAGGGGCAGTATGTGGGGAATTATGGAATGCATTCGGGGAGGCTTCGAACAACGGTCGATAATGTTTCGGAGAAGTTTCAGAGGGGTTTGGAGAATGGTTCCGAGAGGTTTAGGGGGATCAGGAAAAAGTTGAAATCATATTCATCTAATAGTTTTGTGAGCAAGGGGTTGGGATCTGGGAAGAAGGTGTTGGACCCGCAGGGGGCTTTTCTTCAGAGGTGGAATAAGATTTTTGTGTTGTCGTGTTTGATTGCGGTGTCATTGGATCCTTTGTTCTTTTATGTTCCTATGATTGATGACGACAATAAGTGCCTCACGTTGGACAAAAAGATGGAGACTGCAGCTAGTGTGTTGCGTTCATTCACAGATATCTTTTATATAATTCATATCCTTTTTCAGTTCCGGACTGGTTTTATTGCTCCGTTTTCTCGAGTATTCGGAAGAGGTATTTTAGTCGAAGATACTTGGTTGATAGCCAAGAGATATCTTTCATCATATTTCTTAATTGACATTCTTGCTGTTCTTCCACTCCCGCAGGTAAGAGAAATGTTATGCCTTGAAAAAATTGCTTGCTGGTCTACTTTTGCTGTTTAGTCATGAGGAGACTTGTATACGTACCATCTTGTCGCTGATCAGTTTGTTATGGTGGGATAAAGAACTACTATGTATTTAGCATATTAGCATGTCTTTGCACAATGAGTTTGCATCATCATGTTTGCTACAATAGGTCTCATATAGGGTCTTGGTCTTGTTGAAAGTCACTCTTCGCTTGTTACTATTCCATTTTAAGTCTTTTTTTTGTCCTACATGTGCTGCTTAGTATAATAGTGTCCTGTATTAACTGATTAATTGGTTGCACACTATGTGACCTTGGTTAGTCTGCTCAAATGTTCGGTGAAATCCTTTTTTTCCTAAGATTTAGTGGTTGGAATTTTTTCTATTTCAATTTTTTGTTTAAATGAAGGTCATTATTGTGATATTAGTGTTGGAAATTTAATCTTCTGTTGTGTGCACAGGTGGTGATTCTAATTATCATCCCCAAACTGGCAGGATCAAGAAGTTTGAATACAAAGAACTTGTTGAAATTTGTTGTTTTGTTCCAGTATTTCCCAAGGTTTATTCGAATATATCCGTTGTATAAGGAAGTTACAAGGACTTCTGGTATACTCACTGAAACTGCCTGGGCTGGAGCTGCATTTAATCTCTTTCTTTACATGCTTGCTAGCCATGTGAGTTTGAAATTTAGGTTTTCCGTCACTTTATGTAAATATATACCTTTGGGGCTGAAACCCCTTCAGTGGGTGCAACTGCTGTTTTTGTTACAGTGATATGTTGACCATAGCTCTAATTAGTTTGACTTCTAATATTAAATAAATAATTACTTTTTGTATGGTGTCAAGGTAAATTCAAGACGAGTACATGAATAAAGATTCAGTCTAGAGCGTTGCACATGCTATTTAGCTTGTTATTTTTATATTATGATGTCTCTTGCATCTCCAGTATTTGTACTGTATTCATTTGCTAGGCAGGAAGGATTGCATTAGCTTGAGTAGGTGGTTGCTATGCCAAGAATTGGAAGGGGTCATTGATTTTGATGAAAGAAAAAAATATGAATGTTGCTAAGATAATTGATGGACATAAAGGACTTATTGATTGTTTCCTATCAAAAAAAAAAAAAAAAAAGGACTTATTGATTATTTAATAAATTAATATTGAGAAGACCTAAATCGGTTTGTCTTATTCGGCCAAATTTCGATTACTAATTAGAAATTGAATGTTGAATTATTAGATAGTTAAAGACTTCTAAGAAAAAGGTCGTTAACTTGAACGACTATTGGCCTTTTGGCCTGTTGTCATTTCCTAAGAGTTTATTTTGCATATTCATAATTTTCATCTTCTTAGATTATATCTTGATTGGATTTGCAATTGTTTGTTTCTATTGAGTTTCTCATTACCTTGTAACAAGCTTCTCTTTTAGGTACTTGGAGCCTTTTGGTACTTGTTTTCCATAGAAAGAGAAACCACATGCTGGAGAAAAGCCTGTAGGGGTCGAACTGGATGTTTTTTCTATTGTGAGAAGCGTGGTGTGGCAAATAACACATTTTTGAGTGAATTATGCCCTGTACAGACACCAAATGCAACACTCTTTGATTTTGGAATATTCCTTGATGCTCTACAATCTGGTGTTGTGGGATCCACTTATTTTCCGAAGAAGTTCGTTTACTGTTTTTGGTGGGGCCTGCGAAATCTAAGGTGTGTGCGTATAAGGTTTTTATTTGTTTATTTTAATTCTCTTAACACAGCTAACTAGCACTGTATTTGTGATCCATCTTGGGCGATTATATGGAAGAATAGTTGATGAGACATCCAGATTTTTTGTTAGCTTCTTTGGTAGCCGTAAAGTAATTCACGTTAACAGTTTGGACAGGCCTCTGATGAATGGTGGTTGTGCTTGCCTTTTTGTTGATATGGGCCTGTTGAATCTTGGTACTTAAAATGAATTACTGTCTACTTTCTGTCCAATGCATGGTTATGCTTTTTATGTAGGCATTCTCATTCTCATTTGTTTTATGTATTCATGTGGTTACAGCATTCTGATGCATATAGAGGTTTATGTTTTGATTGTTGTAACTAATGTCATTGTTTTCTTTTTCTTTTGCAGTTCTCTCGGTCAAAACCTTAAAACTAGTACTTATGTCTGGGAAATCTTGTTTGCAGTCACTATTTCCATTTTTGGCTTGGTGTTGTTTTCATTTCTCATCGGAAATATGCAGGTTAGTGCTAGGATCTTTATTTCCAGTGTTTCCTACACATGGAGTGTTAGAACTTGTTTCTACATTTTAAGTAGGACATGATATTCATGCCTTAGTGTTAATATAATTTTTCTAGTGAAAATTTCATTTCCCAAAATTCGATCTTGTCATTATGAACATCTGACCATGCATTCTTCGATGGATCAAAGCTTGATTTTTGGGACATAAAATTTGTATGAGACTTTTGGTGATCACTAAAATCTCATTGAACTTGATAAAGTAGTTTGAACACTCGGGTTGATAAATTTATAGGCTCAAGGATTTTTGGCTTTTGATGAACTGAACTTGCCGTGAAAACAGACATATCTGCAGTCTACAACTACAAGATTAGAAGAGATGAGAGTCAAAAGACGTGACGCAGAACAATGGATGTCCCACCGCATGCTGCCAGATACTCTAAGGGAGCGGATCAGGCGTTATGAGCAATACAAATGGCAAGAAACTAGAGGTGTTGATGAAGAGAATTTGCTATGTAACCTCCCGAAGGATCTTAGAAGGGACATAAAACGCCATCTTTGTTTGGCTCTGCTCATGAGAGTGAGTTCATTTTTTATTCTACAGTTCATTTAATTTTCATAATAATTGCAAGATATTATATTATGTTATATTTTTTCTCACCCGATTTTTTTTTTGTGTGTGTTTAAGGTGCCAATGTTCGAAAAAATGGATGACCAACTTTTGGATGCAATGTGTGATCGTCTCAAGCCAGTGCTATACACAGAGGAAAGCTACATTGTTCGGGAGGGTGATCCAGTAGACGAGATGCTCTTCATTATGCGAGGCAAGCTATTGACTGTGACAACCAATGGTGGAAGAACTGGTTTCTTCAACTCTGAGTATCTCGGGGCTGGCGACTTCTGTGGAGAAGAACTTCTCACATGGGCTCTAGATCCTCAGTCTTCAGCTAATCTTCCCATCTCAACTAGAACTGTTAGAGCTCTCTCCGAAGTGGAAGCCTTTGCTCTAATGGCTGACGACTTGAAGTTTGTCGCCTCCCAATTCAGGCGGCTTCACAGTAAACAACTCCGCCACACTTTCAGGTTCTACTCGCAGCAGTGGAGGACTTGGGCAGCCTGTTTTATACAAGCAGCTTGGCGACGTTACAGTAAAAAGAAGCTTGAAGAATCTTTACTAGCTGAAGAGAATAGGTTGCAAGATGCACTGGCCAATGCCAGTGGTAGCTCCCCAAGTTTAGGTGCTACCATTTATGCTTCACGATTTGCTGCCAATGTACTTCGTGCTCTAAGGCGTAACAATACGCATAAAGCAAGGATTCCGGAAAGGGTACCACCCATGTTGCTTCAAAAACCGGCTGAGCCAGATTTTACAGCTGAAGAACACAATAGATGAACTTTTTTTCCTTTTGTTAATGAATTGTAATTCTGTTTGTCTTTGTTATTGTTGTATAAAAGTAAAAAAATTGATTGCTAGAAGAAAAGGCAGATTTTTTCAAGGGATGGAAGTTCTGTAAATTAATTTGTATATGTAAAACTCTGGTCCTAGTGATGGTACATGTGGGATGGTCGTTTTAGACCAGCGATTGAAGGGACATAAAGATATATTAGAATTTTGTTCAAGAGGTTTGTTCTATGAATTGATTCTTATATAGAATCAAAATTGCACATATTAATTTAGAAAAATGATTTCATTATTGTTCATCATAATAAAATTTGCTGCTTATATAAGTTTTAATTGCAAGTTATTTCAAAATTATCAAGTGTGAACAGCCTAACTTACAAACTTTTTCCTTTGTTGATGCTTATTGTGACCTGTAAAGAGTCAAGTTTTATTGTTCTGACGAAGTGATTTAGAGGATATGTGGAAAACCTTAAGTTGTGAAAATAATAGTAAACTTTTATTATCATAATAAATTTAAGTCTTTTTTTTGGGGTGGGGGGGTGGTGTGGTTTGGATAAAGTTAAGTTTTTTTTTAGTACCATTATTAATATGCATGGATTTTGAAAATAATAATAAAAGTTAAGAGTTTAACATGAACAATACGTGAGATGCTTTCATGGACTAAATGCTTAGAAAAAAACAAAACAAAAGAAATATTCATAAAAATTATGGAAATTTAATTATTTGGTATATGAACATTCAGTAGTCAGCACCGATCCACCAACCGACACCATACTATTCATTTCTTTGCTCAATTTCTACGAAATCACAACTGCTTTGAATGGCCAAACCAAGTGAATCCTAGACAACTAGCTTAGAAGCAGCATGTGTTATGCCTCACGATTCTTACTGTGTGGTAAATTTTTCCTATATGTAATAATCGCAACAAAAGACACATGTAAATCTTATTATCTATACTCGAATCTCTTGTCGATCGAGATGTTGAAATAAGTCGAGACTATTTACTATTGACTCGGCAGGCTAGAAACTTGCAGCCTGAGATACTCGGTGTCTGTGATTGTATATATGTTTTATAATGAAAAGGTTTTTGGTATTGTAGTTTGCTTTCACAGGATCTTGGATGTGAATCCTCTCATGGATATGTGAAAAATGGTAAGATTTATCATTTATATCCCCATTTTTTGTATCCATGTGCCAAAATTATATTTGAATTTTAATAGTACCGAAAGATGTATGTTAAAACACATCTACAGATTGGTCACCATTTTTTACAATCCATTCTCCCTAACGAATGTCATTTTTCATTAAAAAAGAACTTTATTTGTGATTAAATCTAATATTTTTGGTTTGGTTTTTAGTGGAACTCTATGGATTTGGTTTGTGTATATTTGATTAATATGATTTTTCGAATTTTAAGATTGTTTAAATTTGATAAGTCAAATTAAAACTGGACAACAAGAAGGAAACTGGATTTCAAAATAAAACTTGAAAGATATGGTTAATAATTAGATTGGTTTCAATAACCATTTTTACAATCAATTTAATGGATGTAATTAATGTTAAAGTTACCCAAGTTAGCCAAATCACCATTAAAAAAAATTTCTAAGTACATTAGAACATCTTGAATATTAACTCTAATGGCTTTGGTTGAAAGTTAATTAATTTAGTAATTTATTAAAAAAAAATCTCTTTTTTTTTCCATGTTTCAAATTCTGAGTTTTTTTTTTTCAAGTCTACTTGTGACTTTTTGTCTATAAATTTATTCTTTTTTTATTTTGCAGTTTTGTTTTTTTTTGTGTGTGTCAATCTTAGTGTGCTGGATGATAGACTTGTCAGATCTGGGTCTGTCTTTTTTCTTCTACTTGGTTTTTAAAATTTTTATTTCTCCCTTTTTTTTTGTCTTGTGTGTCAATCTTAGTGTGTTGGATGATAGACTTGTCAGATCTGGGTCTCTCTCTTTTCTTCTACTTGGTTTTTAAAATTTTTATTTCTCCCTCTTTTTTTTTTTGGGTTTTCAGATCTTAGAGGTGAGAGGGATTTGTTGATAAAACACAATTTTTTAGAGATATTTTTGTTAAAAAATCATTTTATCATTTTAGATGCTAATAAAATCCAAACTATAAATGTAATGCTAGAGACATTGTTCCAAAAATTGTCTATTAATAGCGATTTATCGCTGATTGGCACATTGTCGATCTGATTAGGACCAAACTGAAGTCCAAAATCGGACAGACAGATTAATTGTTTGAATCAACCGAGTATTTGGTTGAATCAGTTATAACCTAGATCAGAAAAACTTAATCTTCATCAACCAAAAAAAAAAAAAAGAAAAAAAAAAACCTTTGATAAATCTGAACTCTCAACATCATCAATTGAAATCATCAATCATACCCATAGAGATTGAAAAAAAAAAAATGAAAAATCAACATATCAAAATCATTTGGGTTTTGACAAGTGACAATGAGTAAAGGTTGAAAAGCGGATGATGATGGTGTTTATGGTCGGGTTGTGACTGAGGTTGATGGAGACGAAGTTGGTTTGCGTTGATGGGAGAGCAACGACTAATGTTATAGTTGACCTGTGATTTGGTCTGTTTGGAAGAGGGTGGTGACGAGGAGATTGAAGGTGGGGCATATGGCAGAGGTTGAAAAGGAAGAAGAAGTGGAGGACGAGGTAGTAGTAGAGGAGGTTGGTGAGGGAGGAGAGAGAGAGGAGAGAAAGAAAGTAAAAGGAAGGTGCGGTCGGTTGAGTGTAAGAAATGATGGTTGGTTAGGGTTTGATATATATATTAAGGGAAAATTACATCTTCTAAGGTATGATAAAATTACATCAATATCTAAATTTTAACTATAATGATATTAATTTCCCTTTTGTTTTTATTCTTTTATAGGTTTAATTAATCTAGTTTGATTGTCGGTGAATAGTTTTCGCTGATTTATTACCGAATAATCAATAAATTACTAACCGTTGCCTCGTTATTGGATTAACGAGTAATGATTTTTGGAACATTATTTAAAAACGCTAAATGAGAGTGTATATAAATGTTATATATATACAAAGAGCCCATATATGAATTTCTATGATCAAAGGCCATAATTTTTTTACTGTTTTTCTGTAGAGATCAGTATTAGCTAAACCAGTTCAGAGGATTTTGAATTATAGAAAAAAAATAATAATAATGAATAAGATTTTAGTGTTTATCTTTTACGACAATAACGCTGAAATTCTTGCAAGCCTTGTTAAATTTTTCTATCCTCCATTGCATTATAATTTGAGGACTGGTTATTGCTGTTTGGTAAAAAACCGTGTGATTTTTGAAACATGCTTATAATATAATTTACAGCTTTGTGTTGGTGAATTTCAAACGGATAATTTGTAAAAATTGATATACTAGTTGGCTAATGAATAGTACAACGAATTTCATGCTTGTAATATGTTTATAGCTTTGTATTGGTGCATTTCAAAATGATAATTAATAAATAATTCAACGAATTTCTAACTATTTTAATTGTTAACTAATGTAAAAAGAACTTGCAGAGTAAGAAATGACTAAAATCAACCTATTTCACAGTCCACCCCAATCTCTTGAAGGACAAGAACTTGGGTACAAAGAATGGATGATGCATCATCCATTGCGATTGTGCCATGTGGCACATGTAGTGATCACAACAGATGATGCTCCATACATCGCTTGCACCCAAGAATCTCTCGTCTCGAAGACTTGATGACTTGTCTTTGGGTTGACTGGTTATGCGAGAGGCATAGCCGCCAGAAAAACTTGCAGGGCTGCTGCAGCCAGTTGCCACTTGCCAGTTGGAAATTTCCATACAAGTTTTTTATTTTTTATTTTTTCTCTCAAAACCGTTAACTCCATTGTCATGATCTAATCACATCTAGCTTCTAGAAGTGTTAGACGTAAAAGAGTCTAGTAATAATTAAAACATATTCACATCACCTCGTGGTTGGATATGTTTCCATTTACTAAGGTTATCAACGTTAAATTTCTAATTAATGCATTTTAAAACTTATATGGGTAATTTTTTTTATTAAAGTAGAAATAGTTATCTTTCATTTATATAAAAGTAAATATCTATATCATATAATTAATATTTGATTTTAATAGATCTTAACAATTTTTTAACTTGTTCGATATTAGACGCAAAAACAAATACAGAAACATGTTTTCCTTTGTTAATGCCCAACAATCTTAAAAATTTGATTTTTTTTTTTTTGTGAAATAAACAACTTGAAAATTTTCTATATATAATAATAATTATAACATCAAGAAACTAAACTATATGAAATTTTCTATATAATATTTCATTCAATTGCTAGAATGATGTTATATGAAATAAAAATATTTAAAATATATAATCAGTAAATGATATGTAGTTTTATTTTCTTACAAGATTGTAAACAAAATTTCTTAAAATAACATTTTTAATACAAGTATAAAAATGAAAGCGTACTAATTGTGAGTTGATTGTGCGTCACCTTCATTTTTCTTAGTGAGAGAAGTTTAAATTTCATATTACTTAAAAAATTGAATAAAAACTTAATTTAGGGATATGTCTTTTTTATGATGATATGATTGCAAAATAAATGTATGTAATCAAACTATATATATTTATTATTAAAGTTAGTAATCAAGTTACATTTATATTATTTTATCTAATAAATGTACGTGATTTATAATAAAGTAAAGTAAAATAAAAATAAAAGATAAAAATAATTATAATTCATATGAATATTTTTATTTATGAATTTTATAGTTTATGTAAAAGAATAATAATTTATATAAAATAATCATAAGTAAACCAAGACTTATTAAAATTAAATAAAATATATATGTATGTATTTATGAATAAAACAATGATTAGAAATGAATATAAAATTAGAAAAAAACAAAGTGACAATAATAACTCTAAAGGGAATTGAACCATGATTTTCCTAAAATAAAAAGCTGACATAATCATCAAATCATCAAAGCTAGCATATGTACGTGCTTTATTTTGAAATATTTTTTATATAACATACTAAGTGACTAAAAATGGAAAAAAGCAATGATTAGAAGTGATTAAAAAATTAGAAAAAAAAGTGGCAGTAATAACTCTAAGAACATGGTTTTCCTAAAATAAAGGGCAGGCACAGTCATCAAAGCTAGCATATGTATGTGCTTTATTTTAAAATATTTTTTATATAACGTACTAAATGACTAAAAATGGAAAAAAAGCAAAATCTCTTGGGAGGCCTTCCAAGTTGCAATCGAACACACTTTCCGAGAAAAAGGGACATGCAAATTGCAACCAACGGCATCACTTCGTGCAAAGATACCTAACGATTAATATACTAAACTTAATTAATTTTTAAAAAAATTTAGGGGGCAAGTGCTTGTGGTTGCCAACCCAACGGTGGGTCCGCTTCTGTTATAAACAGTAGTTGATTTATAGCCATCCATGTCTGCTTGACTCTCATATGTTTGAAGATTCAAAGTCTTCCTCTGGTATTTGACTCCCACCGAAAGTAGTAGCTGGTATCTCCACTCCTATAAAAGAAATGTCTGTGTTCATCTCTTTCAAGCCTGATCATTTCGTTTAATTTCCATTCAGATTCTTTAAGGAGTCCAATACAAAGTTGCAGAGGAGTACTAGAATTTCAACAATGACGACGAGGTAAATGATTATTTTCGTGTGTTGGTAAATGATATGTACTGAATTCTTCTTGTCTAATTCTTTTCCAACAGTATACTTTTGTCAAAAGTTTTAGATAGAATAAAAACTAATACAAAGTCGCAGTCATTTTCGTACTTCGAACACTATATTAGGTGTTTCAAATAACTATTTTAGGACTTTCATTAGAGGTTTAAAGTCTACTCATTTAATATTTTTTCTTTTTTCAAACGACATTTTCTTGGCCAGAAATTTTGTACAAACTGAAGAATGATAAAACCTCGTAATTAATCATTGTTAAAACTTATATATTATTATTGGATTAATTACTTAAAACAATTTAAAATTTTGAATTTAGAGATAATTGTGGACCAAGTGATTATTTTGATGTTGGCAAATGATAGTTACTATATTCTACTCATCTAAATCTTTTCCAACAATAATTTATTATTTTAAATAGAATAATAGACAATAAACTTTAAAGTTTTTATTAGAAATGAAATACTATTATTGAGACTTCAATTACTTATTAGTTTAAGTTTTTAAATCTAAACAATTATTTCTTGTTAACTTTTAGTTGAAGGGTTAAATTAAATTTTATAACTTCGCTAACACTACTTTTTTTTTTTTTTTTTTTTAATGTTTTTGTAATGGATGCTCACTTACGAATATACAGAGCCAAGCAGGACAATTTACAAGATGTGAATTCAGAAGAACTTGGTAAACAAAACATTAGACCAGGACGATTAACGAAGTTTGTTAGTTGTATGGTGACTCATGCCAAGAAAATCAGGAACTCAATCTTCGATCCACGGGGACCTTTCAAAAATTGGATTTCTCTTGTGCTTTGTGTGTTTTCAATTTCCTTGGATCCTTTGTTCTACTACATTCCCGTGATTAATACGGATAAATATTGCATGGACTTGAATAAAGGGTTGGGGATAACTTCTTGTGCTGTGCGTTCTGTCATCGATCTATTTTACATGATCTATATTAGTTTTCAATTGCAAAATGGTACCGTTCATTTCAATATTCCATACAAATCACGAGAATTTTATATTGACCTTCTCGCGGTTCTTCCTCTACCACAGGTAAAGCAGATCTTGCAATTGTTACAACATAATATGTGTGTTTAATTTTGCCAAGAAAATTATAATGTATTATAAATATATAACTTAGCAAGTAATTGTGTATATTACCTTTGTGCTATGCGTTTCACTAAAATTTTTTTTATCATTGTTTTGGTCCTTTCTTACTATGGTATTTTTTGGGTCTTGTACTTATTTATGATATAGCATCTGAGTTCAACAAACCCAGTTAATATTTCTTAGTGCTCCAACCTTTTTATAATTTTTCTGTCTGAGTCTAGACCCATCGAAGGGGATGCGTTAAGTAGCTTTATATTGTTGTTTATACTCTTCATTGGTAGTTTTAACTTTTGGGTCTAATAGTTATGGAACATTACCTTGCAATGCACAATTTGATGGTACTTGTATATAGAGTCTAAGCTTGATATATTTTGTGCAGGTGGTGATTATAATCAGTGTTTCAACAATGAGAGTCTCAAAATTTTTACCTACAATGAGCATTTTGAATTTTTTTTTGTTATTCCTATTCGTGCCAAGAGTGAGTCGAATCTACCTATTATTAAAAAAAGCTACAACCACTTCCGGTGTATTGACTGGAGTTACAAGGGCTAAAGCTGCATTCAATCTTTATCTTTACTTGCTTGCTGGTCATGTAAGTTTATATATATATATATATATTCATTTATATGCTAATTTTACATTATTCAATTAACATTGAGATGAGATTGCTGAACCACTTTTAAATTTGATGAATTAACCAGTATTAGTATTTTATCTATTTACACATATATTAATTTGCATACTCAGAGTACGTAGCTTCATTGTATGTTTTGCACTAAAAAAATGACTTTTTGTCGCAGAAGAAATATGTTGTAATTCTTGAAAAAAGGGTGTTGCAATTCGCAACTATCGTTGGCAAAAATTTTGCGGACAATTACAACTATTACAAAAATATTTTTGCTGCGGATCCTTTACAGCAAAAGAGTTAAATCTACAACAGAATATTTAAAATTTTTAAATATCTGCCACATATTTGTATCCATGGCAAATAACTCACAACGTTTTGTAGTACTATATTGTTGCTCGTGCATGCAAATCTTCTGATACAATCTGTGATTTATTCTGTTTTAGGTATTTGGAGCCTTATGGTACTTTTTTGCTATAGAAAGAGAGGTTAAATGCTGGGAGAAGGCCTGCCTAGTCCCAAATAGATGCAATGATCAGTCCTTTTACTGTCATGAAAATTCAGGAAACTACAGTTTTCTGGCAGATTTTTGTTCTACAAAATCAAAAAATACAACGATCATTGATTTTGGAATATATCATGCTGCTCTTGACTCTGGTGTTGCAGAGGGGAGATTTCCACAGAAGTTCATGTATGGTTTCCGATGGGGCTTGCAAAGTCTCAGGTTTGTCTATTAGAATAACCTCGTAGATTTAATTGTTTTGCGCAAGTTATTTATTTATTTATTTAATAATTAACACATCCTTCAAATTTTAACGATATTAGTACATTGTGAATCAACACAATTATTGTTTTTATGGATTTATTATACCTTGCAAGCCAAATGGAGTTAACTTATTTCATCATTTATGTATTAATAAGTGATTTATGTATTAAATAGTGCTTTAAGAGCATACATAGAAAAATTTTGAAGTAAAGAGTTATGAAAATATAAAACTTTGACTTTATTTTTGTATTGAAGGCTTAAAGACATAAAACCTTTATCTCATGTTTTTAACACAACAATCTTCTTTGAGAGTACATGTTAATGTGACTGATGTATTATAACCACTCTAAATGCACTAGAAGCACTATCATATTCAAGATATGGTTGCACTGAGAGAGAGTAGGGTGGTTTAAAATAGGTCCACATATAAATTTTGTCATTTCCTTTATCGCTGTTAAGTATTAATGCGAGTAAGACCATTTATAGATATATAATTGATGATGGATGTTGTCTCAGTTATTCACACACATACGGATATATATATCAAAGTGCTTTAATTATTTATTTATTTATTTTTACTTCTATGCTTGTTTGTTGAGATACATGTACAATATGATACAGCCAAGTTTGAATTTTGTCTTTCAGCTGCTTTGCACAAAATCTTGAAACAAGCATCGATATATGGGAAAACCTCTTAACAATATGCATTGTCATCTCTAGCTTGCTGTTATTTGTCTTCTTAATTGGAAATATGCAGGTGCGTACATATTTAGACATATACAATATTATGTGGCTTGTCAATTCTAATTAATATCCTTTACATAATCATCATAGCTAATTTAATTTCTATTAATTGTGATTTTTGTGTAGTTATATACACAAACCAAAACTACAATATCAGAGGAGATGAAATTAAAGGTGAAGGAAATAGAAGAATGGAAGCTTTTCAAAAAAGTCTCTAAAAACCTCCAACAGCAGGTAGAGAAATACCAACACCATGTGTGGGAGGAAACTAAAGGTGTTGATGTAGAGAATGCGCTCAATAATCTTCCTAAAGACCTTAGAATAAGCATAAAGCGTGAGCTTTGTCAAACAATAATAAAAAAGGTGAGTTTGTTTCTATAGAATTGCTCACCCCTATGTGCTCGCCAAGCAGTTTCATTGTCAATAGGTTATTTAACAAAAATGACATTAACAAAGACGAAAATTATGAACTTTTAACATGCAATCGTATTGATTTCACGTTATTTGTCTTATAAAATTTAATTGCATACGTGTGTGTACTTCTTTTACAAGTAACTATGCGTGTGTGAGTGATAGTATATAACATTACAATTAAACAAAATCCAAAAGTTTAATTGTTAATTGTCATTTCATTATTTATCATATAATTAATCTTATAATCTACACACGACACTTACAAATCAATTCACAATAATCTTCTCAAGAAGGAAAGTCAAGCGCGAGCTTTGTTTAAAACTGCTCAAAAAGGTTAGTTATTTTGTCTCTATAGATTTGTTCACCTATCTGCTCAATGACATTAGGAAAGAAATTAGTTGACGAAAGTTTAACACTAGAAGTTTTGTTTACGGAAATTAAAATAAATTTTAATCTGCTAAAGGCATGTCACAAATAACTTACAAATAGGTTAGAATCCTTGTTGTGAAGCAACTTTTTTGTTTTTCATAGGGTTTGGTATTGATTTGATGAGCATATATAATATTGCATATGGAAAGAAGTACTTAAAAGGTTTTTTAACAAATGAACAGAGCAATAAATGGTAAAGGGAAATGTTCAATGTTGGAAATTTCCCTACCTGGTCCAGTTTTTACAACAAATAATCTCATCTTCAATTTTCATTTTTCTCATTCATTTTCTTGGATGTATTTAAGGTGCCCAATTTTGAATCAATAAGTGACCAACGTTTGGATGCAATCTGCGAACGGCTCAAACATGTGCTATACTCAGATGAAATCTACATTGTGCGAAAGAAGGATCCAGTTGATGAAATGCTCTTTATTAAACGTGGCAAACTCTTGATTGATGAGAGTAGCAACGACAACGATGAAATTTTCAACAAGTATCAATTTGACTTCTGTGGTGATGAACTTTCCTCGTGGGCTCAACAATACTGTCCATCCTCATCCAATCTCCCAATCTCAACTAGGAATATTAAAACTAAGACTAAAGTTGAGGCCTTTGCTCTAACTGCTGGTGACCTGAAGGATGTTTTCACTCAATTCGAGTAGCCTTACTGATGCAGGAACACAAGTTACACCCTGCATGGCAGAGCAGCAGCACAACTTGCATTGCAGACCTACTGAGCAATTTGCTTATCATAATTACTTAAACATTTGTTATTATTTACAATTACTTTTAAAAAGCGGTTTGGAATTTGGACTCAATGTGTTTCAAAAATAAAAATAATAAACAAGTAACTGATGTTTACAGATGATGAAAGAGTGAATAAAACTAGAAGCACATAACTTCTATTTATTTTATTTTATTTTTTCAGCTTTTTTGGTGCCGGAAGCAGTATACATTTCTGTGAATTTGTACTAATTTAATTATGAGAAAATTTTAATTTAATCCCTAACATTTGGTAAAATATTACTTTTTTACTAACGTTTGTATTTCGAATTCCCGTCATCCCTAACGTTTCGAAAATACATCAATTTAGTCCCTCTGACCAAAAAGATAACAGTCAAATTAACTAGACATGATAAAAAGATAAATTTACCCATAATATAATTTTAAATAGTTAAAATAACGTAATTATCCATTTAAAAACTGATAATTACAAAATAAGCATTCCTATTATTACAAAATTATCATTGACCATCTTCCAATAAAATTGTGACACATTATTAAATCATTTTTTAAATATAATTTACTGTTAATAAATATTTTAATTAAAAAATAATATTTTTAATATAAAATAATAAAAAAAAATTCTTCTTCATTTTCATCTTCCACCTTTCATCATCTTCCTCATCTACAATTTCATCTTCTATATTCATCAAAATCATCATTTTCATTATTTTCGTCAAATCAACATCATCCAAATTAAACATATAACATCAAAACAAATATCTTCCAAATCTAAAAAAAAAAAATGTTTATCAAATTAAAAAAAAAAAGAAGTTAATGTAAAATAAAATAAAATAAAAAAAACAAAAAAATAGACCTTCTGGTCTCCATCGCCGGAGACCAGATCTGGTCTCCGACGATGGAGACCAAACAGTCTCCAGCCCAGTTGCTGGTGTCTCCAGCAACTGGTCTCCAGCGAGATTGGAGACCAGTTTTCTGGTCTTTAGCCCAGTTGCTGGAGTCACCAGCAACTGATTGGTCTCCAGCCTAGTCGTTGGAGTCACTAGCGATTGGTCTCCAGTCTCCAGCGAGCTGGAGACCATCATCAGGTCTCCAGCGAGACCAGGGCGGAGACCTGGTCTCCAGTCTAGCGATGGAGACCAGTACTGGTCTCCACCGTCGGGAGGAAGAGGTCTCCATGACCTCCTTTTTTTTTTTTTTTTTTTTAACTTAATTTTTTATATATATTAAATTAAAAGTATAAAAATATATATTATATTAAATATATATATATTAAAATTATATAAATATATTCAAGTTAAAATGATCAAATTAACCCTCATTAACTAATATTTGACTAACAGAAAGACTAAATTGATGCATTTTTGAAACGTTAGGGATGACGGGAATTCGAAATACAAATGTTAGTAAAAACGTAATATTTTACCAAACGTTAGAAATTAAATTAAAATTTTCCCTTTAATTATTTGGGTTTAGTTAGTTCCTCTCAGACATACAAATTCTATTGTGTTTTTAACTTACAATGTCAAATGTGTAATTATGAGGGTCTTATTGTTGAGTTTAAATGTGTAATTATGAAGGTCTTATTATTGAGTTAACTTATATACAAAATATTTATCTTATTAAATATATATTTCTAAGAACGTGCATATTACGCCATATTAAGTATTAATTATGTTTATAAAGTTCATATTTTGTAGTAACTAATAAGTTGTTTGGTGTGAGCTATTTATAAAAGTAAAAATCCTATTATACAGTGGGTGGAGGTATTCTCCTACCAACAAATAAATTATCTAAAGAAAATTTGAAGAATAAGAAAATTAATAAAATTAAAAAATTTATTTCTTTTTAAAAGGGGTTCCTCCTTTAACTCGGTCTGACCTCCAATCTTGAAGTCTGACCGGTCCCTTTTACGAACGAAGACCAGTTGGCCCTACTAATGGTGGGGCCACTCCTATTTTTGTATTTGTAGTGTTGAAAAATGACAATGAAATCTTTCTTACCAACGAGTCATACATGATACTGCTAATATGCTTTCTAAGCTTCACCTAACTTGGCATACTAGCACAAAATAATTTAAATCATGCTTCTCTAGTTGACCACAAGTCTTTGAGTTATGCTACACCATTATATTTTCATTTTTTTTGGGTACAATCATTATACTTTCATTCGCAGAAGGAACACATATACATTCAGAGGAGCCTGGAATTAGTTAATGTGTCAAGTCTGTATAAATCCAAGAGTTTTCTTCATTTACTTCGAGTTTTCTATTGTTGATCATGTAAGTGTGTTATGAGAGAATTTTGTGTCACGTAGTACAACTTGTTAACAGAGTAGAAATGCATAAAAGAAGCAGAGGAGAAATAAGAAGGGAGACAAAGAGTAGTGCAAATATTTCCTTCCTGTCTTTATTCCCATAATCGTGACTAATTTATAGTCACAAATCAACAATTGAAACAGAAAATAAGACCCACTAACATTAGCTGAAAGCAATAAGGCTGCATGATGGCACTAACAGCTTAACTTAAGGAACCCATTAAATCCCACAAACTTACTTGACCAAGTCCACTAACCTTGTCTTCCTGAAGCAGCCACACAAATGTTGTGCATAGCTACCATGGCCTCACTTAGCATACGCATCAAAGTGGTAGTTTAGTATTATCACAACATTATAGACAAATGCAGGTCTAATGTGAAGAAAATCCTCAAATATCAGCCAGAATTTACAAGGAACAAGATTAGTTTTGCGTTGTGGATTGTTTCAGTTTCTCTTGATCCTTTTATTTTCTATATTCTTTCAATCCATGATGAGGAAAATTTCCTTGAAATTAACAAACCATTAGTGACAGCTCTCTTGGTTATATATTGGTCTCTCATAATCCATAGGTTCTACTTCTATACTTCTTTCCTTTCAAACAAAAACAGACTGCAGTACATCATTCCAACAGAATTAATTGCGCTTTTCTTTGCACATTTAAGGCAGCAGACTATAACAAAAACTCAATGTTTTTTCTTCTTTTTAATTATATGGTTCATATTGTGAAAGCTAATAACAGAGAATTGATCATTAGGAAAATGTCAGGTGCTAGTATGTGAAGAGCACCAGATGGTGTAATTAGAAGAGTACACGTGTGAACTTGTTAAGAGCTGAGTGAGAGAAGTATAAATATAGTTAGCATCAGTTATAGTGCAGTAGCTTGTATTTGTTATCAGGGGTAGTTCTCTAGAGTTTGGATTTTCTTGTTTAAGATTCTATAATAAAGTTTCTCTCTCAAATCTTGAACTCTCACATGGTATCAGAGCTTTCTTCGATCAGAGGCCATGGATAATTCACCATTTACTTCTCCAATTTCTTCTCAGAATCCTCAGATGGATCAAGATCAAGACTTTGTGGGTAAAGAACCGGAGTTGACAAAGAAGCAACGTGAATCACAATCACAGCTGATTGCCAAGAGTCTAAATTTCAATCTCCCCATCAAATTAAATCAAGGTAACTTCATTTTCTGGAAAGCTCAAGTGTTACCTGTGATTAGAGCTTTTGATCTTGAAAATTTTATTTTTGGATCAACAAAGTGCCCTAGAAAATTTGTTGAAGCCATAGATGAGGAGTCAGGAAAATTAACTGCAATTTATAATGATGAATACCTGAATTGGAAAAAGATTGATCAATTGTTAGTAAGTTGGTTATTGTCAACTTTAAGTGAATCTGTGCTAGGACAAGTTACTCAGTGTGTCACTGCCTGTGAAGTTTGGAAAGTTATAGTGAACTTGTTCTCACAACAATCTATGGCTAGAATTATGCATCTTAGAAGCCAACTGCAATTACTTAAAAAAGGAGCTTTGAGCATTGCAGAGTATGTAGTCAAAATGAAAGGTATTGCTGACTCTCTTATGGCTGCAGGTCAAGTGATTACTGAAAGTGATTTGGTGTCTTATATTTTAGGGGGATTAGGGTCTGAATATGATCCAGTAGTTGTTACAATAACATCAAAAAGAGGTGATATTTCCTTACAAGAAGCTCAATTCCTCCTTATGAGCTATGAATCTAGGCTAGAACAGTTAAACTCTACTACTCTAGTCGATATTACAAATGTTTCTGCCAACATGGTTCTGAAAAACAATAGAAATGGACAAGCCGGTAATGCACAGAGAGGAAATCAATACAACCAAGGAGGACAATTCCAACAATTTAGAGGTAGAGCAAGAGGAAGAGGAGGCAGATCTAGAGTAATATGTCAATTGTGTGGCAAACCAGGACACTTCTCAGCAATTTGTTATTATAGATTTGACTAGTCTTTTGGTGGCACTTATGGGCATTATCAAGGCAACCAACCACAAGGGAATATAGCTTATCAAGCTGAGTATTATCACTCTGGCATGCCACAAAACTCTCTTCCCATGCTTGTGCAGAACTATAATTTTCCTAGCAATGCCTTGTTGGCCTCATCCTCAAGTGTTGGTGATTCAAATTGGTACATGGATAGTGGGGCTACCAATCACATAACATCTGATTTCAGCAATTTGTCTTTAAGCAGTGAGTACAAAGGAAGGGAGAAGCTGGCAGTAGGTAATGACCAAACCCTTTCTATTTCACATGTTGGTCATTCTATGCTTACTACAAATGATACTTCAAATATTGCTCTTAAACTCAGAAATATTCTGTTAGTACCTAAAATAACTAAGAGCTTGTTAAGTATAGCACAGTTAACAAAGGACAATGATGTTATAGTAGAATTTGATCATATGTTTTGCTTTGTTAAGGACAAAGCAACGAGGAAGGTTTTGCTCCAAGGATTTCTGAGCAATGGCCTTTACAAGCTAGCTCTTCCAAGAAATGATGATACTAGGAGCAACAAGACCGTTGAGTCATATGCTACTGCTATGAACTCTACTGATTCAGCTTGTTCTAAGAAGTTTTCTGTTAAAAATGTTGAGTGTAATAACTTTGAAACAATTAACAGTAGTGCCGGGTTGTTAAAAGCACCCAAAAACTTGTTACAGCAGCTATGGCATCATAAACTTGGCCATCCTTCTTTGCGTGTTTTGAATGAAGTGTTAAAAACTTTGAATGTTTCTACTATTAGTTCAGCTCAAGAAATGTTCTGTGATGCATGCAAACTTGGAAAGGTTCACAAGTTACTATTTTCTAGATCTACACATGTTGTGCATGAACCTCTTGAGTTGGTTTCTTCAGATGTATGGGGTCCATCACCTTACCCATCAACACAAGGGTATAACTATTATATTAGTTTTCTAGATTGGCACACCAATTTTTGTTGGATTTATCCTATGACATGTAAGTCACAGGTCAAAGAAATATTTCCTAGTTTTCTTACGCTGGTTGAAAAGCAATTAGGCAAAAGATTGAAGATGCTTCAAACTGATAATGGTGGCGAATTTAAAGCTTTATCTTCTTATCTCACAGCTCATGGAATTGTTCATAGATTTTCTTGTCCTTATATTCATGAGCAAAACGGGAAAATTGAAAGAAATAGGCATATAGTAGAGGTTGGACTTACTCTCTTGGCTCAAGCAAGTCTACCTTTGTCTATGTGGTGGGAGTCATTTCACAGAGCAGTGTTTCTTATTAATAGACTTCCAACTCCTCTCTTACATAACAAGTCACCCTATTGGTGTTTATATAAACAAGAACCGAATTATTTGGAGCTAAAAGTTTTCGGATGTTCATGTTTCCCATATCTCAGAACCTATAACAAGTACAAGTTAGGATTTCACTCTTCAAAGTGCTTGTTTATAGGTTATTGTGACCAAGTGAAAGGCTATAGGTGCTTACATCCATCAGGAAGAGTCTACGTAACAAGGCATGTGTTATTTAATGAAACTGAATTTCCATTCAGTTCATTGTTTCAGCATCAGATTTCCATATCTTCTTCTAGTACTCAATCTTTAATTCAGAATTTAGACACAACCATATCTTCTTCAGCTCATTCTACATTGAATCATCAATCTGAGTTAACTTCAGCTATTCCATCTATTACAAATGGGCCTAAGTTAGTTTCATCACATCCAATGATTACCAGGTCCAAACTGGGCATCTATAAACCGAAGGTATATCACGCTGAATCCATTTCTGATTTTGTTCCACAAACTGTCACAGAGGCCTTACAACATCCTGGTTGGAAGGCTGCAATGCAAGCTGAATTCCATGCTCTTCAAACAAACAAAACTTGGAGTTTAGTTCCATACAAAGAGCACATGAACATAATAGGCTGCAAATGGATTTTTAGAATTAAATACAAAGCTGATGGCAGTGTTGACAGGTACAAAGCTAGACTTGTAGCTAAGGGATTTACTCAAATGCCAGGGCTCGATTACTCAGAGACTTTCAGTCCTGTGGTAAAAACTGCAACTATAAGAGTGGTATTAACCTTGGCAGTCTTTAACAAGTGGGATATCCAGCAAGTGGATATCAACAATGCGTTTTTAAATGGGGACTTAAAAGAACAGGTGTTTATGGATCAACCAGAAGGTTTTGTAGATTCTGCTGCTCCTTCTTCAGTTTGTCACCTTCACAAGTCTTTGTACGGGTTGAAGCAGGCTCCTCGTGCATGGTATGACAAGTTGAAGACTGCCTTGCTGCAAAAAGGTTTTACAAATTCAAAAGCAGACACTTCTCTTTTTATTTACAAACATGGAGTTTCAATCCTTCTTATTTTGATATATGTTGATGACATATTGGTCACTGGTAGTGATCCAAAACTCATTAACCAGCTCATTCATGATCTCAATCTCACCTTTGCGTTAAAATCTCTTGGTACTCTACATTACTTTCTTGGTTTTGAGTTGACAGGTCTTCACATGGCATTACCTTAACTCAATCAAAGTATGCTTGGGACATTCTTGTCAAGACTGGAATGACTTCTTGCAAGCCCTGCTCTACACCAATGGCTTCAAGCAATAAATTGTCTATCCATGATGGTGTTCCTTTTGAAGATGCCACATTATATAGGAGCACTGTTGGGGCATTACAATACTTAACTCTTTCCAGACCAGACTTAGCTTTTGCAGTGAATAAACTAAGTCAATTTCTCAGTTCTCCATCTCAAACACACTAGATGGCAGTTAAACGTGTTCTAAGGTATGTTAGGGGCACCTTATCTGTTGGTTTGTCTTTTACACCATCTTCTCAGTTGAATTTGGAAGGGTATACTGATGCAGACTGGGCTAGTAATCTAGACGATCGAAAATCCACTGGTGGTTTTTGCATCTATCTTGGAGGAAATTTAGTCAGTTGGTCCTCTCGCAAACAGGGAGTTGTGGCTCGGTCTAGTACCGAAGCAGAATATAGAGCTCTTGCTTCAGCTGCAACTGAGCTTTTATGGCTCCACAGTTTGTTTCATGAACTGCACCTAACTATTTCTTCCCCTCCAATATTTTGGTGTGATAATTTGAGTGCTCAAGCACTAGCTCATAATCCTGTATTTCATGCTAGAACAAAACACATTGAGATTGATTTGCACTTCTTGAGAGACATGGTGCTTAATCGGCAGTTGGAAATTCGTTATGTACCTACTATAGCTCAAGTTGCAGATCTCTTCACCAAATCTCTTCCTTCTTCTCGTTTTCAGCTTCTGTCTTCCAAGCTAATCACTGATAAAGATCAGTTTCGTTTGAGGGGGAGTAGTGGTAAGGACTCCAATGATGTTGAACAAGACAAGTTTTTGGCTGACCAATTCTCCAAGACAAGAATCAAACTCACTGATCTACATCAACTCAGTTTGAGGGGGAGTGTGAAAGCTAATAACAGAGAATTGGTCATTAGGAAAATGTCAGGTGCTAGTATGTGAAGAGCACCAGATGGTGTAATTAGAAGAGTACACGTGTGAACTTGTTAAGAGCTGAGTGAGAGAAGTATAAATATAGTTAGCATCAGTTATAGTGCAGTAGCTTGTATTTGTTATCAGGGGTAGTTCTCTAGAGTTTGGATTTTCTTGTTTAAGATTCTATAATAAAGTTTCTCTCTCAAATCTTGAACTCTCACACACATATATATATATATAAAACTGTGTGAGGGTGGTTGATGTAAATATTGTTGTAACCTTATTGAAAATATAGTGGAAGTTTTTGAGCCATACGAAGTGGACGTAGACACATTGCCAAACTACTACAATTCTTTGTATTTTCTCTTCTTCTTCTTGCTTTGTTATTGCTTTTTTATGGCAGAACACTTCTATATATTTGTGTATTCTGCTTACATATAACAACTATAACAACTTTCGATTTTGCTTTTAAGATATGCTAGGACATTTTATACTTTTATATTGATTCTAATATTTATTATTGTACTCCGTGCAGTTGGTGCTCTTTGTATTTATTGTCAATTGTCAATCCAACGATAAAAACTCGGAGTGCAATATCTTTGATTCTATTGCTCATTGTTTTTGCTGCGTATTCGATGAAGATTACTGGAATTTACAGATTGTTTATGGAAGAAGTCATGGGGACTGCACACCATGTAGTTGAAGCAGCACTCATAAAAATTGTGCTCAATCTTCTACTGTACTTGTGTGGAGGTCGTGTAAGTAAACTTTTCATTTATATCTATTTTAACTATATCTAAAAAATATGATAAGAGGGGTGGTGGACAGTGACAAATTCCATTCCCCTAAAATTAGTTTTAGGCTGAAATGACATTTTTGCCCTTGACAGTACAACTGTGGAGAGAACTGGTGGATGGATACAGAACACCAGATGGACAGAACACCAGATGGCCGTGTCTTCTGGAGGACTGTAGAGAAATAATTTAGACTGAGATGAGCGTCTTGAAGCTTCCAACCGTACGAGTGATTGAATCGGTATGGCCATGTCTTCTCTTCTCTTTTCTTGTGGACAAGCACGTGGTGTCTGACGAAGAAGGTGACCTCTACCTTCAATTACCCTAATTTTGTTTTCATTTTTATCGTTTGCTGACTAAAAATCTTCACTTCTTCTTCTTCTTCGTGTAATCGACAACCATAGATTTCGATAATGGTGTCGTTTTGGAGTTGAAAATGGGGGATACGATGAGGAAGGTGGTGAAGAGGAAGAGGGCAGTGCCGGCGATGACGAAGGAGGAAATGGGTGTTCGAATCGGGGCTTTGGAGGAGGAAATGCAAGGGCTTTTTGGTATTTCAAGGAAATGACAGTGGGGTTGAGTGATGCAGAGGAATCGGTCGTCGTCGTCGGAGGCGGAGGAGGAGGAGGAGGAGGGGGTGTTTGAATGGGACAGTGGCGGTGCTGTCGAAGAATATGGTGAAAAATGAAGGCCTGCAGCTCTTTACAGACGCATGGGGCACCATTGGCTTCTGTCAGCTTTTAGGTACCATACAATTCATTTATGCTATTGTTTGTTTTTTGTGGTCATTTTGATATGATTTTGATTGTGTTTTGATCTATTATTATTATTATTTGGATTGGAAGGTTTGGTATGATCTGTCAAGATTTGATTTTGGTGTCATGGTTTCCTCTAAGGAAGAAAGTTGGTTGCTGTGAATTTAAGAGATCACATGATGTCCATCCACATGGATTGTTATGAGAATCGTATCATGATTTCTTGCTGATGAAAACGTGTGTTTAGGAGTGTGATTGTGGGGTGTGTTTGTTTCTAATTTATCTGGTGGGGTTTGATCTCAAGGAGTATTTTAGTACTTTTGGGGACGTGGTGGAGGCAGTGATCATGAAAGATCGGAACATGGGACGTGCCCATGGATTTGGTTTTGTTGTTTTTGTTGATCCTGATATGATGGAGATAGTCATCCAGGAGAAGCATATGGAAGGATGGTAAGTTGTTAGTAGTACTTGAAGAGTAGACCTTTAGTTTGTATCTTGTGGTTATTTTTGTTGATGTTCTTGTTCTTTTATGTGTATAGTAGGAAATAGAATGGAAATTTTTGCTTGTATAGGAGTTATGAGTCCGATATTATAATTGCAGGAAATCGTTTAATTGCAGTTCTGTGTTCAATCAAATTTCAAATTCGAACAAGAGTAAAAATCATGCCTTCTGTTCTTAAACTTTTATATGTTTATTTTTACAATGACATCGGTTTCATTGGTAATTCATATGCTTTATAAGTTATGCTTTTAAGTTGAGGTGGGAATGTTTGTTGATTTTTTTGTTTTTTTAATGTAGTTTTAATTTGAGTCTTTTTTATCATCAGGTTGAGGCAAAAAAGGCTGTTCCTAGAGGTGATCAGAACATACCAACTAGAAACAGCAGCAGTGTTCATGGTTCTCCTTTTCCAAGTCACACAAGAAAGATTTTGTAGGAGGCTTAGCATCCACAGTCACCGAGAGTGACTTAAAGAAGTATGGACTATCACAGATGTTGTGGTGATGTATGATCACAACGCTTAAGGCCAAGAGGGTTCAGATTCATTACTCATGACTCGGAAGAGGCTGTAGACAAGGTTAGACAAACATTCCTTCAATTCTTTTCGCTTTATGAACTAATAGATTGCATTATCAATTCGTCTTAAGCATTTGTTCTAATTGTTTCTCACTAATGGATCAGTTATGAGAACAAAATTGCCAAGGAAGAAAAAAATAAATTAAGTTTAACCTAATGGCAAATAGAATTTCATATATTTTGATCAATTAGGAACTGACTATTGCTTTTATGATATTTAATTGAATTTTGAGGCAATAAAGGCGCTTCTATGTTTTTCCTGGGTGATTTTTTTTTTCCATGTTACTGAAGTTTTGCTAATATATTTGTTTTTATGTTTACCCAACCAATGCATTGAAAATGTCCTCTTTTTTAATCTGTCTTATGATTTTGTTAAGATTCTTTAGCTTGTTTTATGAGTTATAATTTTTTATTGAGCATGGTTACAATTGATTTATGGTCATGGTGTTTGTTATATATGGTTAAAAGTAGAACTTAGATTGTTTATTGTCTTGTATGTGCCAGCTTTTAATTTGGTGTGGATTATGAAATATTGCACATGATATATTGGAATCTTAATACTTTAAATGAATGTGCCCGATCATGTATATTGTAATTATATTGGTTTAAATTTTTTGCTGTATGGCATGATTGATATTGTGTTGTTTATTAAATGTTGAAATCATGAATAAGATCAATCATATTTATTGTGGTTGTATTGGTTTAAATTTGTGTTTCTGTGAGTGGGTATAGGAGTAGGAATGGGACGTATCTCCTCAAGAAAAGAAAATTGTTTTTATTATGGCTATGTCATTTTTTAGTGTTGAATTATCATAATCAATATTATCCACAATATGAGTTAAGAGTCATTTTGGTTGATACTGGTAGTGTGAATGGGAACCGTTTCGTCAGTTCATGAATTCTACTGTACTAGAAACACTTTTAGGGGCAATGCCAACAAGTTTTTTTTATTTTTTATTTTTTATCTGCCATTTCAGTACTTTTCCTACCTAAATTGAGTGAAAGATGAAATAAAGGAATGGACGGTAATAGGTTCTTTAGTTTTCGGGCAATGTTTGCATCATGTGATCCGAGATGCAGATTTTTGGAAATATTGTTCTTTTTATGGTGACAGTGAGTGGTAAAGTAACTGATTTCAATGTTATTGAGGAATAGGCATGCCCAAGAATGATAAGAAAAATGTAAATTACAATTACATGTTAATATGAGTTGATTTACTTTTCCAGTTGCTAGGCGTATGATTTATCATTATGTTTTTAGCATAAATTCACTTCACTTGCATTCTCCTTGTTAGATTCTTTTGTTGACTCTTGCTTTTGGAGGAGAAATATATTCTGAATATTATTGAGAAATCCCGACTTTCAAGATTTACAAGAGTGGAGCTAAGGTAAAGGTGAAGGAGATTGTAGATATAAAAAGATTTCGTGTTGTTTTTGTTGCTTTCTTTCTGTTTGTCTATTGCTTGATCATTTGAATCAATTAGAAGTTTTGATTTTAACTATACTGAGCTACAGGAGAACACTGCCAAAGTCTCCAAGATGCCAATATCACTGTTGGTTTAACTTGTTTTGTGCTTATTTGAATTTCCTGACCTAATTATACTTAAGTTTTTGTGTTTACATAGTTGAGACTGTTTGTGACAAAGAAACTATGTGTGGATAAACTAAGCTCATCACCTAATTTTGTGCTTTGCTGCTTACTTGCGCTCACCTTCTCCAAAGCGTGACTCAAGGTACAGATTTTTATATTTTTTACCTTTAAGAGTTTTAATTGCTTCTTTATCAGTTGTAAAGATTTTATTAATCTTTAATCTCTTTTAAATACGAAATATTTGATGTAATTCTTATGATCACTTGAAATTTTATTAATCTATAAGACGAAAATGTATTGAATTTTCATTTTTGTATTTTAATTATACTAAACATATTGTAATTACAGTTAAATTTAGAATTATTATTTATGATATCATATATATGAGAGGAAGCTTGAATGTGATATGATAACTCTCAGATTATATGGTTATACAATCAAGTATCATGTTAATGCTAAATTATTGTCAAATACAAGTTATAGTCCATTAACATATTATTGTACTCCTTTTTATAATTTTGAATGAAATTATATGAATTATTATATATATTGTAATGTAACAAGAGGGAATCCAAGGGATTGAAACTTTTGTCACACTCCATGACCCAACTATATTTGTCATCCATCCCAAAGGTTCTACACTTGAACGGCATGGAAAAATGAAAAAACTATGATGTACATAGAAGCTTTTAAATATTGTGGATGTTAATTACATGTATAGTCTGCCTTTTATGGTATGTCATAAATTATATTTTTCTTTATTTTGTTTATTTATTTAATTACTCTTTTCTGAACATAAAAAATTTGATATAATTTTTATGATCAATTGAAATTTTATTAATTTATAAAAGTATGTTGAATTAAACTTATAATTATTATCTATAATATCATATGTATAATAATAATTTAAATAAATAATATTGTTAATCAAATAGATAAATTTAAACATCTACTTAATATAAATTATAAATAATAATATTTAATTATTTAAATTTTACAACTTATTTGATTAAAAAAACGAATGTAAATTTAAGCACTTGCGGTCAAATCTAGTGTTGATCTAAAGTGTTCAAATGATAATTTATTAAACTATTAGGTTTTAATATGCTTCACCAAACTTTTACCAATGATAATAACTACAGTATATTAATCTTAGATATATTTTGCCTCCTCAGTAGCATCTTCTTTCTGTCCCTACCGACATTATTAGCAAGATTATTAATTGGAATATGCTTAATGGGCTCACTTAACTAAGTAGACATTGTAAATTCAATGGAACAAATACTTAAATATATCATGAAAATCTCACTTGCAAAACAACAAGAAGTGTCTTATAAGAGTTGCTCTTTTGTGTCGGCAACAAAGCAAAACGAACTAAAAAGCTAGCTTATATGGTAGGGCAAAACAATGGACAAAGTTACTGAAGTATACCTAAGCCTAAGTATGAGAATATATACAATATATACTAACACCCCATTTCAAACTCAAGATCGAAAAACCAACAAGAGTTTGCTTAAGAAAGATTGAAACCTCTAAATAGTATGAGATTTCGTAAAGAAATTTGCAAATTGTGAGGTAAAGGGAATGTATGGTGGAGAAAGAACACAATGTAGAAATTGATGGCACACAAGATGATAATCAATCTCAATATACTCGTTCTTTCATGAAAGGTTGGATTTCTAGCAATTTGAATAGCACTTTGGTTATCACAATATATTGGAGTGGGGTTAGTTTGAGAAACACCAAATTCAATTGAAAGCCAATGTAGCTAGACAATCTTTGCTACAATTGTCACCATAGCATGTTACTCCGTTTCTGCAGAAGAGCAAGAAACAATACTCTATTTCTTACTCTTCCAAGAAAGAAGAATAGCACCCAAAAAAGTATGTTAACTTATAATAGATTTTTGGTCAACTACATCACTAGTCAATCTACATCAGAATAAGCATGCATGCAATACAAGATCATAATTGGATGAGAAGAGCAGACTTTGAAATAAGGTCCCACGAACATAAAGGAGGATAAAATGACAACAGTTTAATGAGGAGTGCAATGAGTTGAAACAAATTGCCTAACAAGGTGCGTTGCATAAGTGATCTTAGGCTGAGTAATAGTTAAGTAAACTAATGAACCAATTATGTCACGATACCACGTAGGATCTTAAAGAGGAGTCTCATATAAATGATTAAATTTGATATTAAGTTCAAGAGTTATGTCAACCACAAGCTTATCAATCATTCGACCTTAATTGATGACTTTTGAAGTATACTTTGATTGTGATAACTAGTACCTAGATGGTAGTATAGATACTTAAATGCCAAGAAAGTATCGAAGAGGACCTAAATCCTTCATTTCAAATAAAGACTGCAACTAAATACTTGCACTGTCATCATCGGTTATAATCATATCATCAACATAAAAAAGAATAATAAATCCTACTGAAGTGTGATGGTAAAATATAGCTTAATGATAATCAGAATAAATGTAACCAAGCTAAAGAAGTGTGGTCCTACATTTTTTGAACCAAGCTTTAAGAGCTTGTTCAAGGCCATACAAAGCTCATTTCAACTTGCATACTACACCAAGTGGATGTGCAAGGCCAGGTGGTGGTTACCTATAAACTTCTTCTTGGAGATATTCATTTAAAAAGGCATTTTTAACATCCATTTAGTATAAATACCACTTACGATTAGTAACAATTGAAATGAAAGTATGCACAGTTTTCATTTGAGAAACAAGGGCAAAAGTCTTATCGAAGTCAACACCATATTCTTGAGAATATCCTTTAGCCACCAAGTGAGCCTTGTATCTCTCTAATGTCCCATCAAAGTGAGTCTTGATTTTGTAAACCCATTTACAACCAATAGCTCGTTTACCTTCCGGCAAAGGCACCATCTCCCAAGTTTTTGTTTTATGCAATGTAACAAACTCTTCATCCATTGTATGACACCAATTTGCATCCAAAGAAGCTTTCTTGTATTATACAGACTCAACAAAGGAATGAATATAGGTTAGGAAGGACAAGTAATCTAAAGTGAAAAACTGAGTTGGAAAAGCATACCTAGTAGGAAGACGATGATCATGAATGGGATTGCGGCATATAAACAAAGATAGAGGATCAAAATCCATTAGGGAGGCCAGAGTAAGCTCACTTTCTAGAGGAGAGATGTCTAGAGGTAAAACAGAAGACTGACAAGAATGATAAGAATACATTTGTATGATAGGAGGTCGAGTCCCTGCAGTAGTTAAATCTTGCACATCTAAAGTAGAAAAATACTTATCATTAGGCAAAACGAAAGGAAAGGGATCAATGTGAACTAAATCAGATAGAGTGGGATGGCTAGGAGGAATAAGTTTATATGATGGTAACTTCTTTAAAAAGACAACATGGCGAGAAACATACAAACGACAAGACACTGGACCATAACATCTATGCCCCTTTTGATTAATCACATACCCTAAGAAAACACACATTACAAATTGAGAGGACAATTTTGAATGACTTGATTTGGGTAACAATACATAACAAGTACAATCAAAAATTTGTAAGTGACTATAGAAAGGTGCAAATCCATAAAAGGTGTTCATGAGCAGATAATCCATTAGTTACAGAAGAGAGAATACGATTAAGAAGATAATTTGATGTCAAAATAGTCTCACCCCAAAATAGAGTATGAACAAAACTAGAAAGGAAAAGTGAATGAGAAGTCTCTACAAGATGTCAATGCTTATGTTCAATAACTCTATTTTGCTCAAGTGTGCAAAGACATGAGGTTTGATGTATAGTGTCTTTAGTGTCTAATAGTTGCTTAAAACTGTGCTGAGATACTAGCCTCCAAAATCAGATCGAAAATAGTTAATACTAGTGGAAAACTGAGTTTTAACCATATCATTAAAAGAAATGTAAATAGATAGAAAATCAAATTTCTTATGCATGAGATACAATCAATCAACTATAATCATCAATAAAAATAACATGATATCGTGCACCCCCTTTTGTGGGCAAAGGTGTTAGACCCCAAACATCAGAATGCACAAGTTCAAAAGGCGCAAAAGTAGATAAAATATTATTACTAAAAGGTGAAGCAAAGTGCTTAGCCAAACGACAACCATTAATTACAATCTATTTAGATAAAGAGTTCACAAAACATCAGAATGCAATGCAAGTTCAAAAGGTGCAAAGGTAGATGAAGTACTATTACTAAAAGATCAAAGTGCAGCCAAATGACAACCATATACATGTTGAAGTGATGATGATATGCAAATTGTTCAGTAGGTCTGCAATGCCAGTTGTACTATTGCTCTGCCATCTGGGGCATAACTTTTGTTCCTGCATCAGTAGGGCTACTCGAATTGAGTGAAAACATCCTTAAGGTCATCAGCAGCTAGAGCAAAGGCCTCAACACCCCCGATATCAGTTTTAATATTTGCAGTTGAGATTGGAAGATTGGATAAGGATGGACAACTTTGAGCCCATGTGGAAAGTTCGCTACCACATAAGTTAGATTGATACTCAACAAAAATTTGATCGTTCTCATTGCTACTATCATCAATCAAAAGCTTGCCACGTATAATAAAGAGCATTTCATCAATTGGATCATTTTTTTGTACAATGTAGGTTTCATCTGAGTATAGCACATGCTTGACCCGCTCGCACATTGCATTCAAGCGTTGGTCACTTACTGATTCAAAATTTGGCACCTTAAATACATCCAAGAAAATGAATGAGAAAAACGAAAATTGAAGATGAGGTAATTTGTTGAAAAAAGTTGGACCAGGTAGAGCAATTTCCAAAATTGAACATTTCCCTTTACCATTTATCGCTTTGTGTATTTGTTAAAAAACTTTTGAGTACAACTTTCCATATTCTATATTATATATGCTAATCAAATCGATACCTTAAAAAACTCTCAATCTAGCAATTACATTGATGAAACACAAGAAATTTGCAACACAACAAAGGATGGAAAATCTTTTTAAGCTAATAGAAATGTCTAGTTAAAGTTGTTTCTTTTGGGTTTAATGGTTTTGTTGAAGAAACTAACCATATCATGATCAATATGCCTGTAATATATGATACAACATATGTTATTGCTTTTTAAATTAATTGTTAAATATACAAATGTAAATAAACGCAATTTCATATTAGATTAATTTTGATCTTTTTTTAATCGTTTAGTAATGTCATCATTGTTATAGCATTTCATTAGATATACAGTCTTCTACCTTAAGTTACATTCAGAATTAAGAATGAGAATAGAGATATACAGTCCAAACCAATATCATATCAACATAGATTGAAATAAAATTTGCTATTAATTTGAGACGGATTAATGAGCATTTTCCCTATCATATATATCACTTAGTAATTTACAAATAAAATACAACTTTAGCTACATATAAACTCTGCTCAAATTATATATTAGGAATTCAATATGTACTAGGATCATGTGATGTGAAATCTACACCAAACCCTATGATACAAAAAAACTAAAAAAAATAAAAGTTGCTAAACAACAAAGATACTAACCTATTTTATGTTATTTATTATATCCCTTTAGCAAAAATTTATTTTAATTTCCTTAAACAAAAGTTCTTGCGTTAAATTTTCATCAACTAGTATCTTTCCCAATGTTATCGAGCATATAGGTGAGTACTAACCTGTTTTAGCAGGTTTAAGCAAAGCTCGCCCTTTATGTTCCTTCTAAGGTCTTTGCGAAGATTACTGAGAGAATTTTCTACATCAACACCTTTGGTTTCCCGCCATACATATAGCTGGTGTTCCTTTACCTGCTGCCGGAGGTTCTTAGGGAGATTTTTGAAGGGCTTCCATTGCTCTATCTCCCTCATCTTTAGTTTCATCTCCTCTGATCTTGAAGTTCCACTTTGTATATATAGCTATACAAAAATTCATATAGTTCATAGGATGATAGTTCAATTTGTTATGTTTAGCTATCAAAATTGAATTGACAAATAAGAACCATAAGTATACTTACCTGCATATTTCCAATTAAAAATACAAACAACACCAAACTGGCGATAGTTATCGTTATTGCAAAGAGGTTTTCCCATATATCAGCACTCGTTTCGAGGTTTTGACCAAAACAGCTGAAAAAAAAAATCAAATTTGATAGTATCATATCATATTATTACATAATCTTAAAACTTAGGCACGAAAGTAATTAAGAATAATAAAGACATAAGTAAAGCATTTTGATATACATATATATATATATATATATGTATGTATGAGTTTATAATTACAACGGTGACAGGAATAACAGGAATGTCCATCTATGGCCGGAAAATCAATTTTATTATATTCATAATTCAATAAATGCACAAAAACAACAATTGGGATGATACACAGTAAAAAATTTGAGATTTAGAAGATATATATGTTGATTGACAAATAACTAATATATAGGAATATTAATTATTGTCAAGATTTTCATAATATTTCAGTATCCTAAAAGCATGAACAAAACAGAAATATCAATTTACAAGGTTCTGATGGACAAACCTGAGACTCTGCAGGCCCCATCGGAAACAATACATGATCCTCGATAGAAAATCTCCCTTTGTAACTTTAGACTCAAAAACAGCTTGATATATTCCAAAATCATAGTCTGATTTTGCAGAACAATATTTAGTTATATATAAACAGATATAATCGTGTCCCTCAATGCTGTCGTGTTCCCCCCGACATTGAATTGCTCTTTCTATAGCGAAGAAGTACCATAAAGCTCCAAATACCTAAAACATCAGCACATCAAATAAAATTTTATTGGGAAGATATGCATGAACAATGATGTATAATCAAGTTTAAAACATTCAAGCAAGTTATTTTTATTTTTATTCTAAAAAAATAATAAAAAAGCTTTTTTGATTTTTACTATTTGATCAATCTAAGGAAGTGTTGGAATAGAAGGACTCTGTGACATCTTTAATAGGTTGGCTTGGCACGCACAAAAGCCAAGGGTACATTTTTTAGGACCCCTAATCTTGTCAAAGTCTGGCAGTATCATTATTGAAATTTGAAACCCATCAACGATGAATGATCTCACTTATGTGAGATTATTTTAAATATTTTTAGTTTTTATTTTTTATTTTATTAATAAATACACTATAAAATTTAAAAACTAAAATATATTTAAACTTGTCTAAAAATAATATAAAATTATTGTTCATTTATTTTTTTATTTGCTGTCAATATAATAATATATAAATTAAAATATTATTAATTTACTACAAGATTTTGAAAAATAATTTAATTTTAAATATTATTTATATATAATTCAATTTATACTTTACTAAACTTAATATAATATTGATGTAATTCAGTCCAATTTAATCTTATTTAAAATCCTAATTACATCTCAATCCTATCAAATTTTATAAAATAGTCCGATTCATTCTCATTCACTAAAGATAGGCTAAATCATGTGCATCTAAGTGTATCAACTAACCAATTTATTTGAAATCAAAAGTAGAAAATTATTTAAAAGTTACGGGGAGAAAGCCAGAAAGGTAACCCCAACAAATCATGACAAACCGATAACAAGCACATAAAAAGACAATTCCTTGGAAACCAAAAAAAATAGCATCTAAGGAACGGCCGTGAGAAATCAAACGTGTCCAAGTGGGGGAAATCGAAAAAAGGGTTGACCTTGAGACGGTACTTAAGCACATCGATTCAACAATTATATTGTTAGCTAGTATTATATACAAAGAAGCTACACACTTTGAGTATGCAATTATATATGTGCATATATATATAGCATCAATTTAAAGTTGTTTTGCAATCTCGTTCCAACATTGAATCACGTAAAATCAACATGTAAAATGGAAATACATACATATATATATATATGTGTGTGTGTGAACTTACATGACCAGAAAGCAAGTAAAGACAAAGATTGAATGCAGCTTTAGCCCATGTAACTTCACCCAATATGCCCAAAGTCCCTGTAGCTTTTCTGAGTAATGGGTAGATTCGAATAACTCTCGGCACAAATTGGAAATATACAAAATATTTCAACACCCTCATTGCATTATAGTATGTTATGATTCCCGTAGTCTGAGAGAGAGTTATAATGCCCACCTGAACCAACAAATATCAAGTTTTGAGTCTGTACATAAGTAACCTTAAATTATGTATTCACATAGTATTCGGTAATCACTACACTAAAGAAAATTAAACAATCGGCTTTCTAATACACTTAAAAATAAATAAATAAACTATCCGCTTTTCAATACACCCATCCAATTGACTTGGTTCATTATGCATGTGAAGGATTCAAATCTAAGATTTATCTATCATACAAATCTTAAAGTAATCAATGAACTCAAAAGTTTAAGTATATTAGGCATTATACTATCTTTGATATGGGTAGGATTGTGGAGGTCCCATGAGCTACAGTACCTCCAAAATTTTATATAAAATATACCCAAATAAGTGTGTGTATATATATAATCACAAATAAAGAATTAAGTTTCGTTCTCTTCTTTATTTGTAAATGCACTCTTAATGAAATTTTCATGCATTTATAATTTGTAAATATCATAGTTGTCCAATGTGTTAGAGAAGCAACAGAATCAGAAAAATCTATTTAAGAATATTTAGGGAGGTCAATAAATAAAATATTAAATTTATATTATACATAAATTTAAAGGTTATATATAACTATATATATAAATTAAGAAAATTTAATTACTAATTTGTGATTATAATAATTGCTAAAAATCATTAAGAATTAAATTACATAAACCTCAAATTAAAATTAGGAATTAAGTTCATACTGTTAAGGGAACTTCATTCTTAACAACCCTAATCCAAGAAATTAAGCTTCTCTTCTTAATTCCATTGTTAATGAAATTTATTTTAGATGCCCTCTAAAATAAATGTTTATGTTGTAACAGAAGCTGCTTTACCTGTGGCAGAGGAAGAACTGCAAGAAGGTCTATATAACCTTCTTTTGATTTAAACTGATTAAAGAGCCGGCAACAAAAAGATGAATTATCAACATGAGTTCGCCGTTGAAAATAAACATAGATCACATAAATTAAATCAACTGCCGAACGAAGAATAAAAGCTACGACACCCAACCATGGGTCTAAGGCCAAGCAGCCTGAAGAAACGATCACAGGAATGTAGAAGAACAAAGGATCTATAGAGATTGAAGTCACACAAAGCATAAGAGAAATCCAATTCCCAGAAGGTTCTCGAGGATTAAGGATTTGCTTGGCATAATTCACCTTACAACAATAAAAATTCTTAAATTTCGAAAGTTTAGAACCAAAGTTTTCAAGTTTTTCCCAACTAGCACACCCTTCAACTCTTGTATGTGTACCAATCTCCTCTGAATTCACATCCTTTGACCTGAAAAAAAAAAAAAAAAAGTAATAATAAAAGCACCTCAACTAAATGTTTATTAAAAATAACCTTCAAGTTTAAAAACATAAATTATTAAATAATCTAAATTCAACAATAATATTTAAACTTTAATGGTGATTATTCAATTTTATCATTCTTCATTCTATCTATAACTTCTAACCCAAAAAAAATAAGTTTGAATATAATTTAATGAACGAAATTCATGAGACATGAGTAAATATATAACATGCCAATACACCGAATCATCACTTACATGTTCAATAGTGTAAGAACCCTAGTACTTTTTCGGAAATTTTGCTCGGGCTGCTCGCTGTTAATTAAACAAAAGATCAGGCTTGTAAGAGTATGCACAGACAAACATCTTGCATAGAGTAAGCGAAGACATGGGCCACTCTAAATTGGGCAAAAGAGACGAAGGCTTGAGTCTTCATGAGTCAACAGGAACTACTGTTCATATACAATTTTTTATTCCAACTTCTAGGAGAGTGTGTCTGTGTGTGTATATATATATAAAGCAGTTTATCTTTAAAAATTTCATCAGGCCCACTTTTATTTATCAAACTAATAGAAAAAGTAGATGCATAAAATTTTCCATATGTATCTTTCACTTTCACGTCATTTTAGCATCCATTATTATTTTTTATTTTTTTTGACAATATTTTAGCATCCATTATTGAATCAGTTTGTGTGTGTATGCATAATTTACGTGGAAAGCTTGAAATAAAAAGAGAGGATGGCAATTATGCCTTTTGATTAAAGCACCTTTGTTTTAGTGCGGACCAAGAACAGTACAGAAAAGATACCGATTGGATGCAAAGACAATCATTGTAAGGATAATCTGTTATGATAATTTGATAATTGAGTTATACGTGATTACAGCTCAACCTCTATTAGTTCTAATTTCAAGTAAATAATTTAGATAGTTTAATATTATTCTATTTTTAAAATATATTTGTTAGGTGAATATCTTCTAGTTCAAAGAACTATTTTTTCTATCACGAATAATTCGTCTAAAATTTTCAAGTTATTTGACATTAATAAACTAGAATTTTATTTAGTATTAAAAAAAAAAAATTACATCATTGAGTTTAATGTATAGATTTGAGCCATATTTCTCTCATCAAAATCAGAATTAACTGTTCAATTAGAAGACAATTGAGTATTCTACTGCAAGTTCAAGCAAGATATATGAGCTAGTTATATATACCAAAAAACTCTCTTCTAGTACTTTTAATAAGTAAATTGTTTGAAATACTCTTATTTTTTATGAGCTCATGTGTGCTCATGACTTTAACCATGATCAGAAAACGAGCTCATCTGTAGATCGGAATAAATGAAAGTAAATATCATTCGGTAATACACCAAATAATCAGGTGCTTTAATGGTGTAAGAAAAATCTCGTACATTTATGGATTATTTTATAATCCTAAAAATTAATCTACTTAATTATATATATGTATATATATGTATAATTCTTTTTAATTGTAATGTTTTCAAAATAGAATTTATTGGATCTAAATTACTCTCATATGTGGACTTTTAAACACAAATTAAATGAAAGATCAAGCTTGCAAGAAAATATGCGCACATAGATTTCATTTTCTCTATGAAGATGCATGCTACCCTAAATTGGAGCAAATTATAAGGGCATCTTCAATATTGGACATCAAATTTCACGACACTTTGATGTCAAAAAGGTATTATACTAAATTTTCTTATACTAAATTTTTTTTATACCCCAATATATTTTACATCAAATTAGTATAAATGACATCTTTAAAGAATAATTTATACATAAGTTTTTAACCAATATATATTAAAATTTTAAAAATATATTAAAATATACTCAATATTATATTCATTTGAAAGATATCAATAAAATATTTTAAATAGTATATTTTTATAATAATTTAAAATATATTTTTAATTAAATTAATTTATAGTACAACACCACTTTTGATGTTATGAACAGTATAACATAAATTTATGTTATACTGATCATTGACATCAAAAAATTGTCTCAAGAGAATATAATTGGTAGATTCGTTGGATCGCCAAGTAACACCATTTTGGTGCATTGGTTGGAGATGGTCCAAAAGACGGAGGTTCAGTCTTCCTAAGTCAACCAACAATATCTGCAAATAAGCTTTGTGGGAACACAATAGAAGTGGAGTGATTTGGTAGGAGAAATGGCCAGAGAAGACGCCATAGATTTGATTTTTGTTTTTTTCTTTTCAATTTTATTATTATTTTAAATAAAAATGTTTAAATATTATGAATGTATTTTGGTTTTTACTGGTATCATTTATTCACAAAAGTGCTAAAATTACAGTAGTAAAAAGGGTAAAAATTAGTAACAGGCACAAAAACGATTATTTTTGGTAGTTTGCTCCGCAGAAAAAGTAGATGAATGCTTTTGAAATGAATAGTCACTGTCACATCTATCAACATTTTGTATTTATTATTAGTAGATAATACATATAATATATATTAAGTGGAAAGCTTGAAATGGAAAGGGAAAGAGTAGAGAGTATAGAACGCCTATTCCTCTGGAAACATCTGTCTCGATGGGGAATTAAAACAGTTTTCAGAAGGCTGGTCCCGATCGGATCATGGTTGGCGTCAATTGTCAAAATAATAAATAAATAAAAACAGCCCATAAAATTCTTTCGGAATAATTTTTACATTTTATTTTTAACAATAAAAAAAAATTTAAAAGCTTGAGCTTTTGGATTACCTAACACATTTCTAAAAGGCTTTCGTATCAGGAAAAAACTTTTTAAACTATTTGATAGAAGTATTGTAAAATCTCTTCTAATTATAATATGATATTTTTATCCTTACTTTTAAGTATATATAGCTAATACAATTTATTAACATTTTTTAAAGACAATTTATTAACATTTTGAAACTTTTAACGAATGAGAATCCAATTTATTATTAAAAATAAATAAATAAAATAAATTTAATATTTTATCTTTTCTGATATTTGAATTATTTATTAATGATTACATTAAAATTATTTTTTAAAAAAAAAAAATTAGTTGTTGACCATCGGTCAACAGATCTAGATAATATGGTGGTGACTTTTTTAAAAAGCACTATATATAAAAAAAAAAAAAAAGGTGGATCCAATTAAAAATCTTAAAACAACCATCAACTCAAGTTTTTGAGCCCGGTGCAATTTCTAGTGCAGCTCACTCATTGTTCTGTTTGATGTAATTTCTGTTTTTGTTTTTGAGTCGGACTTAGTATGGACTAGTAGTAGTTGACTCACTACAAGTAAGTATACAACTTGTGCACCACGCTCGTGTTGACGCGATCTACAATAAGAAGCTTTCTCTGATTCGGTAGTAGGCAAGAGATGTGAAGTGGAGTCATTTCTAGTGGGGAAAAGAGAGAAATAGGCAAAATTCGGTAGGATATAGAATGTACTTTGAGTTTATGATGCACTATTATAAAGGTAAATTTGAAAATAAGAAAGTTTCATTAAAATTGAAAACAGCTTTGCATGTCTTTTGAAAGCTCTTCCCTTCAAAGCATTTGGGTGCAACTTCGGCTGGAAGAGCTTTTGAACTTCCAAAGCTCTTTTCATGAAAAACTCAAACACTCCCCAAAATAGCTTTGATTTTAAGAAGAGTTCTTGAAAGGTCCAAAAGTTATGCCAAACAGGCACATAAAAGATAACGATTGAATCCAAATATTAATAGATAGTCATAGTAATGATCGAAGTCTCAAATAATGTGATAAATGAGTTATATAACAGATATTATTCATATACTATAATATTTAGATATATTTTTAGATAAATAATTTCATCAACATTATTCTATTATTATTATTATATATTTGTTTCATGATTTTTATAAGTTAAAAGAATTATTTTTATGGTCTTACTATGCCTTAATGATGGTTTTTCAAGCTCAATAAAAAGGTCTAATTACCGTTGGAATGTTCCCGTCTGATGCATCTTACCTATCTCTTAATAGCCTTTTTTGTTTCTATCTTTGGTTTGTGAATGATGTTTTGGATAAGTTATTTTGATTGCTACTCGTTCCAATTATGTTTTTTAGTCTTTGGTAATCTGATGTTTGTAAGGGTGTTAAGGTTTTAAACTGTCATCATGTTCCTAGATCTTGTGACAAGGTGGCGCATACCCTTGTAGTCTTAGTTTTCTTCTCACATAGAGATAAACGTTGACTTGATGTTGACCCAACTTGTAACCTTACATTTCTTCTATTATGTTAATGAAGTTGTTCCTATTTCAAAAAGAAAAAAAAAAAGAATTATTTTCTCCGTGGTAAAAAATTCTTTTAAATTTTTTGAAGTTATTTGACCTTAATAGAAGAAAATTTTACTTTGTCGATGAATCGCACGGTTTGTATTTGTTGATTTGGCACAGCTGCTTGCACAAGCAAGCAACATAATCTTTTGGCTAAGGATTGATTGAGGTCATGAGCTTAGACGTATGATGAGCTCAAGTGCTGACTTAATCAACCATGCATCATGATGAGCTCATATGTGTCATGCTATGTGTAGATGTAGACTTCTCAATCACAAGTCATTAACAAATGATTTTATCAAATCATTATTATTATTATTTTGAGCCGTAATCAATTAGGATAGAAATATTATGGTACTGACTTGAAAAATAACTTTTAATTAAGAGAAATTCACCCACATAAAGATGGGAGATAGATCCATATGAAAATGGAAAGTCAATTCATACTTTAATTATAACAACTCGAATATCCGGATAAATAGTATTTCAGATGAAATAGTGATTTTCGGATGAATAATGATGAATGAATAGTGATTTTTAAAAAATGGATTCCGAAAATTATTGAAAGTGAAAATTTTGATGAATAGTATTTTCGAATGAAAAGTGTCTTTACGAATAATAACTTTCGAAAAGCGGATCTTGCACATTAAAAAGTTTCGAAATTAATATTAAAGATTAAAGAACAAGAAATTGGTTAAAAAGGAAAAGAATTATTATCTAAAATATTATAAATATTTATTATTTAGAATAATCGTAGGTGTGAATTATTATAGTATAGAATATATGATCTTATGTATGTGAAAAAGTTGAGGATTAATTGAAATTTAATTTATTATTATTAATTTAGTCCGATTTTAATTTTAGAAGTACATAAATTTATGGATAAATATCTGATTGAAAAATATTTTAAAAGATACTGAGAAAGTTAGGTTAAAAGGGATATAAATAAAAATTTATATAAAAAAATAATAATAATAATTCAAAAGGTCGGTGTGATTATATATATATATATGTAATATGGGACCCCATTAAAAAAAATGATATATATATTTATATTTATTAGTTAATGGTGGGACCCATCTGATTAAAAAAAAATGAAATGAAGTCAGCAAATGACTGCCGAGAGAAGAGATAGGAAATGGATAATAATAAAATAATAAATAAATAAAAGAAGAGTATCATATATGAGGCGGTGCAGTGTGTTTGTATATATATATATATGTGAGAAAGCGTTTTAGGAAAGGGTATAGACAGCGAGAAGCACGGCAGAAAGTTGACAGATACGAGCGCGGCAGGAGGAAGAAGAAAATGAAGAAGAAAGGTAATGAAAAATATTTTGGGTGTTCAATATCAGTAAGTTTATTTTAATAGGAGTTAGATTTAAGAAAAATTGGTTTATTTTTCAAAAAGTTAGAAACTAAATTTTATACAATTTTAAAGTGGATATAAGATGATAAATCAAAGGGAAAATTATTTCGTATCCATAAATAAGTAAAAAAGTTTATGAGTGGATAATGTTATTTTAATTAAAACTGATTAAGTTATAATTATTTATACTTCAGATTTTATTATTTATTTCAAGTAAATAAATTGGTAAGTTAGTTGATTTTATAAATTATAAATTATATTTTAGGAATAAAATAAAAGTTCATACCTGTTTCAGATTTTATTTATTTAAGTGTTATTCGAAAAAAAATTATTTAATTAGTTTATTAATTTATTGATTAGGTATTATAATTTATTATTTGAGTATAAAATGTGTATTTTGATAATTATGTTTATATTTAGAAATCGAGTTATATAAATTTTGCATATAAGTAAGTTAAGATTTGAAAATGATTAAAATGAGATTTTTAGTATATTTCAATGTTTATTATGTATTGAAAATAAATTAATTATTTCGTAACTTGTGTAATATTGTTCTTTTTTTTATTGATTTAATTTCATGTTTATGTGAAAACATAACATAAATAATTTCGTGTTATTATGTAATAAAAAATAAAAAGTTTGGGAAATATATATGCGTTGCTGAAAATAGAGATTGGGTATATTGTAAATTATTTTAATAAATTATAATAAAAGTTTGTTTGAACTACGAGAGCTTTGATCTCAATGATGGAATGGGTACGTAGACGTTTAAGATGATATTTCAAACTCAAGTAAAAAAATGTTGATGTATACTCCCTTTGAAAATCTTTTTTTATTACTAAAAGTTAGTATTTATAAGTTTTTGAAATGTTATAAATTTGATTAAAATAATATAGTAATTATATTGGGTTTTTGATTTTATGTAAATTGGATATGTTTTGAATGATGTTAGAATAGAATTTAAATTTAAATTTTGTTTGATTTTAAAATATATGAAATTATCTCGATGAATTGGAATAAAGGATTGTTTGAATATGATTTTAATGAATTTCAAACAAAAAACGAGAAATAAATGAATAAATTCAGTGTCTTGATCGAGCGTATATCGGAGGAAAGACACGAATGTTTTGGAAAAAATTTAATAAGTTCTTTGAATGAAAAATAGAGTTTTGCGATGTTCATATTGATATTTTGAATATATATATATGTATATGAAAATATGTGTCTCAAATTACATTCATTGCTTTTCGAATGAAATCTTTATATAGAAATAAAAGTCATCAAAAATATAAAATTTGTGATTAATAAAATTGAAAAAGGTCCCGAGTAAACCTGAACATTGGTAGATGGGGACTGGTAATTGGCATGCCAATAGGATAATATAACTGTATTGCACCGTTACACCAATACTGATATATAAGATTCGACGGATGGATTATGAGAGGCACTAGGTGCCAAGTCCTGAAGTCAAAACCGACTGTGATATGTGATATGTGATATGCGACCCGACAGATGGTCACAAAGTGGCCAATGTCGAGAATACTATTTATTCTGTCTGAGACCCGAATTCCGGTTCATGGTATCGTGTCAGAGTTTACGAAGGGCACTGAGAAAAAGATAAACGAAACAGTGTTGATAATATTGAAAATAAAAATTGTTATATTTTATATGTGCATCAAATTGTAATTTGAATTCTTGAATTATTTTGTAAAAGTTTGAAAAATTGTGAAATTTTAATTTACAACTTGTATTTCAAAATATGATGAAAATCGTGTGGTTACAAATAGAAAAAAAAAGAAATAATGTTAAGTATTGTGTATGTCCAATTGTTAATAAATGAAGTAAGTAGTGAATATTGATATAAAAAAAAAAAAAATTAAGAATGCTTGTTAAAAATAATAAATTTCATGCTATCATGTGTTTTTCAATTAATAAATTTTATTATGTTTTATTATAAATATTTGTGTGGTGAAGTGGTTTTAAAGTCGGATGGGAGGTCCGAAAGGGAAGTGAGAAAATGAACGTGATTTTAAAAGTGTTAATTATTTCTTTGTAGGTTTTTAGATTTTAGGTTTTCAGAAAAATAGAGGGAATTCTGCCGGATTTTCTAGAAATTTAAATGAACGCTTTTAACGAAATTTTTATAACAAAAATTTGAGTAAAAGAAAATATGATAATAAACGAATTTAAGTGAGATAGGTGACATCTTCTATCTATATTATCTGTTTCGACGAAAGTCGGGTGGAGGGTGTTACATTAATGGTGAGAGACTTTTATTATTATTATTATTATTATTATTTTCTATTTGTACAAAGGTCCTAAAAGAAAAACATCTTCCTATATATTCAAAAAAATGTTGGATGTAATATTCCAAAACTATTTTTGAATTTAAGAGAACTCAAAATCGAATATTTTTGTATTAATTTCTATGTAATTTATGCTTTCAATTTAATAATATTTTTATTACTTAATTGTATTTAATAGTATTTGTAATAGTATTTAATTTTAACTTCAATAATAAAAATACTATTAAATTGAAAGCACAAATTACATAGAAATTAATAAAAAAAATTCGATTTGAGTTCTCTTAAATTCAAAATTAGTTTTGCAATATTACATCTAACAATTTTTTTTTTTTTAATATATAGGAAGATGTTTTTTCCTGGACCTTTGTAAGTTGAGTTTTAATAGATGCCTCTCTCTCTCTATATATATGTATATATAGCGTCTATAATTAATATGTCATATCTTTCAAATAATTTAACCACTAATCAAATTTATTCATTGCATTCGAATTGAATAGGAAAGAGAAATTTTTTAAAGAGAGATATCACAATAGATGAATTTGATTGATGTTTTTAACAATTTAAAAATAAAAACGCATTGACCATAGAAGTTTTGTGTGTTTTTCTATATATATATATATATATAATTCTCCAATCAGGATGTTCTTAAATTTATTTCAAGACCACAAATTATAATTATTCATTTCCATTGAACTTTACCACGGTAATGGGACGTGATAAAAATGTGGTTTTAATTAGCATAGAATGTCCTGAAATTTTTATTTCAGGACCACTAACTAGAACCATATATGGTTTTATTTAACACGAAATTTTATTTCAAAACCATTAATTAGAATCACATAGTTTCATTTGGTTCCATCAGGATAATGGGATCCATTAAAAATTGATGATTATAATTTATGGACTTAAAATAAAAATTTAAAGATGTTCTGATTTAAGAATATGTATATATATATATATAATATTAATGTGATTGAGACTTGACTGAATGTAGAACATTTTGATTTTGAATCGTATGTATATGTATAGAACATTTTGAACTTATAACAATTCAGCAACCTCATACAATCATATAACCAATTACCACTGCAATCAAATAACCATTACGAAAACGAAAAATCATACCGGAGGAGTGATTCGATATTCCAGTTTCAACGCAACTCTAATCCCCAATCCTTCTGCAAATTTCATCACACGATACAACATACCATCAATTCTAAATATTCAAAACGATTTCTAACCGTCTGATTGATTATCTAAGCAATTATATGTATATACATATATATCAGGTCCCCTTGGATACATCTGGGTATCAAGACACTTGACGAAAAAAATAAGTGATTGTATTATAAAATTACTTATTATAATTAATTAATTACATATTTATTATATATGATTATAATTAAATGAGTCAGTTCATATTTATAATAATCGATTGACAGAATCACATTTATTAGTTGTAATTAAATATGTTTAGTTATAATTAGATATAATAAATTACAATAAGTAATTTAGAATACAATTTTTTTTTTATCAAGTGTATCGATACTCTAGGTATATTATGGAATATACTTATATATATATAGTAATTCTACCATTAGTACTTTCTAATATTAAAAGGTTAAAATAAATAAGTCAAATTCATCTATTGCATTTGAATTAAATAGAAAAGAGAAAACAATGGATGAATTTAATTGGTTCGTTTTAACTTTTTAAAGTTGGTAGATATTGATAGTAGAAGTATTATATAGATAGAGTGTTTTTTTCATCAGTACTTTCTAACTTTAAAAAGTTAAGACGAGTCAATTAAATTTATCAATTAAATTTTCTCTTTTATTTAATTTAAATATAATGAATGAATTTGATTGATTCGTCTTAATTTTTTAAATTAGAAAATATTGACGATAAAATTAATATGTATATATATAAATATATAAAAGGAAGGTAGTAAGCAAGTGTGAGCAAGTGTGAGGAACATGTTATTAAGTGATCTCAGCTTATGTCATTTTCGATCCCCTCTGGACGCCAATTGTGAATCAAACGAATTTAACAACACTTCGAAGAAAAAGAAAAGAGGTACAAACCTTTACTCCGATGAGATGACAACGAACAGCAGGGACTGGCTATGGTACAAACAATTTTGTTGTTTGTACCATACAAACAGATTCGGCTGCTAGCTGGCAGCCAAAAGCAAGATTTTGAAACTTGCAGCAACCGGTTTCAACCGATTGCTGCAAATTTAAAAAATTAATATTATAATAAAAAATATTAAAATAATATTTTCATAATAAAATAATACATAAATATAATAATTAATTAGATTATAATAAAAATAAAATATTTAATATTATAATTAAAATAATATAAAAATAATATAATATAATATATATATTATATTAGTTTAATATTTTTTTATTGTTAAAAAAGAACTTCAACGTGAAAGTTGTTGATATAACAACTTCAACGTTATAGTTAACAAGTGTGAAAACGTCAACTTGTTGACCAGAACGTCAAAGTTGTTATATTAACAACTTGGACGTTAAAACAACGTTCAAAGTTGTTAACTTTTAACAACTTGGGACGTATGACGTCAGCATACGTCCAAGTTGTTGGTTCAACAATTCCAACGTTACTCTTAACAACTTGTGTGACGTCAACTTGTTGACTTGAACGTCGAAGTTGTTAATCTAACAACTTGGACGTTAAACCAACGTCCGAAGTTGTTAACTCCCAACAACTTCGACGTGTGATGTCAGCATACGTCCGAGTTGTTGGTTTAACAATTCCAACGTTGTCTTAACAACTTGGGTGACGTCAACTTGTTGACTTGAACGTCGAAGTTGTTAATCTAACAACTTCGACGTTAAACCAACGTCCGAAGTTGTTAACTCTCAACAACTTGGACGTATGACGTCAGCATACGTCCGAGTTGTTGGTTTAACAATTCCAACGTTGTCTTAACAACTTAGGTGACGTCAACTTGTTCACTTGAACGTCGAAGTTGTTAATCTAACAACTTTGACGTTAAACCAACGTCCGAAGTTGTTAACTCTCAACAACTTCGACGTATGACCTCAGCATACGTCCGAGTTGTTGGTTTAACAATTCCAACGTTGTCTTAACAACTTGGGTGACGTCAACTTGTTCACTTGAACGTCGAAGTTGTTAATCTAACAACTTCGACGTTAAACCAACGTCCGAAGTTGTTAACTCTCAACAACTTCGACGTATGACCTCAGCATACGTCCGAGTTGTTGGTTTAACAATTCCAACGTTGTCTTAACAACTTGGGTGACGTCAACTTGTTCACTTGAACGTCGAAGTTGTTAATCTAACAACTTCGACGTTAAACCAACGTCCGAAGTTGTTAACTCTCAACAACTTCGACGTATGACGTCAGCATACGTCCGAGTTGTTGGTTTAACAATTCCAACGTTGTCTTAACAACTTGGGTGACGTCAACTTGTTCACTTGAACGTCGAAGTTGTTAATCTAACAACTTCGACGTTAAACCAACGTCCGAAGTTGTTAACTCTCAACAACTTCGACGTATGACGTCAGCATACGTCCGAGTTGTTGGTTTAACAATTCCAACGTTGTCTTAACAACTTGGGTGACGTCAACTTGTTCACTTGAACGTCGAAGTTGTTAATCTAACAACTTGGACGTTAAACCAACGTCCGAAGTTGTTAACACTCAACAACTTCGACGTATGACGTCAGCATACGTCCGAGTTGTTGGTTTAACAATTCCAACGTTGTCTTAACAACTTGGGTGACGTCAACTTGTTGACTTGAACGTCGAAGTTGTTAATCTAACAACTTCGACGTTAAACCAACGTCCGAAGTTGTTAACTCTCAACAACTTGGACGTATGACGTCAGCATACGTCTGAGTTGTTGGTTTAACAATTCCAACGTTGTCTTAACAACTTGGGTGACGTCAACTTGTTCACTTGAACGTCGAAGTTGTTAATCTAACAACTTCGACGTTAAACCAACGTCCGAAGTTGTTAACTCTCAACAACTTGGACGTATGACGTCAGCATACGTCCGACTTGTTGGTTTAACAATTCCAACGTTGTCTTAACAACTTGGGTGACGTCAACTTGTTAACTTGAACGTCGAAGTTGTTAATCTAACAACTTCGACGTTAAACCAACGTCCGAAGTTGTTAACTCTCAACAATTTCGACGTATGACGTCAGCATACGTCCGACTTGTTGGTTTAACAATTCCAACGTTGCTCTTAACAACTTGGGTGACGTCAACTTGTTGACATCAACGTCGAAGTTGTTAGATTAACAACTTCGACGTTAAAGCAACGTTCGAAGTTGTTAACTTTCAACAACTTCGAACGTATGACGTCAGCATACGTCCGACTTGTTGGTTTAACAATTTCAACGTTACTCTTAACAACTTCAACTTAAATTTAATTTTTTAAATATTATAAAATATTTTAAAATTGCATTGAATTGTTTTAAAAATATTACTAAATTGGACTAAAAAGTTTATATATTTATATTATTGAAGAAAATAAGTTTATTAAATTTATATCTTGCAAATGCGTAAAAATATTTACACGTAATTTTAATATAATTTTATTGAATTTTTTTTTCTATTAGAATTTAATTTTGCAATTATATCTTTACCGTTATGATGTTGAATAAACACATAAAACATTTAGTTCGTGCAACACTACAAAGGGATTGAGTTCTTCATCCCAATCATATCTTACTTATCCAATCTTGTTTGCGGGCCTATGACGCTATATTCATGTGAAAAATGTTGTGAGTTTATTCCTTCGCTTACTTTTTAAGTGAACTTGACTATGAAAACATTATCATCTCCCAATACTCTTTGTAGGTGAGTTTTTGACCATTTGTGACAAGGTAATGACCCTCAAATCCAACAAAAAAAATATAATATGATAATGTTTAAAATAAGTAAAAAAATAAAAATAAAAATTAATGGATATGTAGGGGGAACTGACACGTGTGCATCGAACTTGACAGATCAACAATTTCCAACTTATATTTTAACAACTTTTGAAACGTGAACTTGTTGACGTCAACAAGTTATTGTTGGATCAACAAGTTCGACGTGCACGCAACATTTGAAGTTGTTGACAGTCAACAACTTGGGACGTATGACCTTAACAAACGTCCAACTTATTGGATCAACAATTTTAACGGTTTTATTAACAAATTCAATAATATATTATAATTTTTAAATTTGTTATGTACGATAATATTTTCATATTTTAAAAAACACGTTGTTTATGTCAATTCATTATTATGTAAAAACTATTTAAATAACGTGAACTAGATTTGTTATATGTGTACCTCCATTAAATGTAATTTAGTCAAATATCCTGAAGTTATAATATTTCACACATAACTTTAGACTAAAGTTAAACATATATCCATCATACTGACTGAAATTAATTAATATGGTCTTAAATACAATAATTTCAAATATGATTAATAAAATTAATATGTAAAAATTAAATACATGCTATTTTGGTGTATCATTAATAACTGTAGCGCCCGTAAAAAAAAAAAAAAATGCACAAACAATAAAGTAAATGTATGGTTTAAGAATGACAAAATGGACAAGGTCTAAATAAGTCTCCATACCCGCAATGCAATTATTCAGGTGTAGACTCAAATCGGTAATATAATAAACCATTAAAAGAACTGGATCAATACAACCCGTATAACCAAGATAAGATTATGGGTGTATTCGGAGACCCGTAAAATACTCGTCCCTTATATACCTCCTACCTGCACCCGCATAAAAAAAAACTCTAAGGCAATCGTGCCCCTATAACCAAGAAATGTTGAGCCAGTACAAATGGTTGGGCGGCCTCACTCCCATGTCAGCGCACCTAAGGCAGTGGTCGGCGTGATAAATGGTCATGGGTGCGCGGCCGCACCACATTATAGGTGCAGCCGCGCACCATCACTGCCAAAACTGCGCGGCCACACCTATCATGTGGTGCGGCCGCGCACCATCACTGCCAAAACTGCGCGGCCGCACCTATCATGTGGTGCGGCCGCCCACTACCACTGCCAAAACTGTGCGGCCGCACCTATCATGTGGTGCTGCCGCACAGTTTTGGCAGTGTTGGTGCTGCCGAAATTGCGCGGTCGCACCATTGGTTTAGCGTGGCTACACACCCATACTGCAACAAACATAAGATTTTAATGTTAATGACACTATCCTACGATAATTTCATATGAACAATTTAATATTCTTTTAACACCTAATATTTGAACATAAGATTTTTTAACTATGTAAACTTCAATGAAGTTTTAGAGCTTTTACACATTAATATTTGATAATTTGTTTTAACGTCACGTATAAATAAATTTAACACTTATACAAAAAATTGAATATATAATGTAATTAAAATTTTTGATATAATTTTAAATTAATATGTAACTCCATTTAAATTTCAAGACTTAAAAGTATACTAACATTTTAATATAATTTTATATCAAATTTACTTCTCATCTACAGATTCCATTAATATATCAATAATTTACAATTAAAATAGTATATTCAAAGAATTTGAATTTCTAAAAAAAAATTCAAATCCATTGAAATCAAAATTAAAGGTTTTTTTAATCTACAATTTTCACTTGTTATGCTCCGTTGGAGTTCTGGAATATCATTATTTCATAGCTTCCACATATTTTTTCACTTAAAAAAATATATAAAATATGCAGACAAAATTTTTACCTGCCAACTAGAATTTTATTAACACCATTGCTTATATAAATGTTAACGACAATATGAATTTTAACCAATAAAAAATTAATATAAAAAAAAAAAAATTCTTTCCTAATTTTATGTTAATATATTCAATCACAAGATAGTAGCTTTTAGGTTAAAAATACTTTCCCAATTAACTAAAATATTTAAAAATAAGTTTTAAATCTTATCCATTTCATTTGTAATTAACCCACAAAACATTATCGGTAATATATATTTTATTTTTGAATAAATTAGAATATTTATTTATAACAGACTTGTAAATTTTATGAGATCCAATTTCGAGTATAAAATTTGGATTATTATCCAATTTAATTTTTCACGAATAATTAAAATATTCATGATTTCCACCTTGCACCGTCATTAACTTCAGTAGGTGGCGATGCTAGCATGTGAGCGCGGCCTCACAGTTATAGTGACCGGATATCACTTCACAACTACAATTGAGGCAGCCGTCTTAATCGCTTCAAGACATCCATCTCGTCTCTCTTTTTGCCTTTTAAAATATTGACTCAATTCAAATGATTATTCCTTGGGGGCTAAAAACAGTGCCACTAAAACCACAAGTAACAGAATAACACAATCTTTATTTGAAAAAAAAAAAAAATTGTCTGCTCAAAGTGCAAACATATATAAAAACAATCTCCAGTAATGAGATGTTAAAATGATCCATTTACACAAATGAAAGTCCCATGATTTATGTACCTCCTGTTTACTCATTAATTGACAGCAGAGCTTTCTTTCGAGAGTGCAATACTGTGATCCACATTCTTCTTTGATTTACAGGACGACAATATTAAAAAAAAAAAAAAAACATTCAGATTTCCTTCTATGCTAAAGAATACAATTTAACTGAGATGTTATACTTTTCTATCAAAGGCCACATTGTTCAAGTAGATACAAAAGTGGTCTGAATGGATCACTTTTGAACTCGTCCATTAACTTTGCGACGTGGCTGCGATTAAATTCATGCATCAGAAACGAAATTCCATAGGCTAGATTAGAGCTTACTAACAAGTTACAAGTAATCAGTAGTTGGTGCTTCTAAAGTTTTTAAAACTAGCACCTCAAATCCTCTTTCTGAAGCAGTGATTCCATCAATTGGCTTATCAAGTATATTTCTTGTTAAATCCATCCAGCATTCCAGCTGCATTAAGAAAACCATCACCATTAGGAGACATAGAAACAAAACAGGCATGATAGAAAATGAAAGATTTACTGGGGCAGAAATTGAGGCTACTTATATATATATATATTGTTTCTCTAGACAAGTATAGGCTTATAACAGGAAGAAAGAAAAGGGAAACCAATGCTTCCTATTTAAGTGTATATAAGTAATTACACGAGATCCTCACTAAAATTTTGTAGCATTTATATCTCAGCAACCACACACCTCAAGTTTAACAAAGCTAATCAACTACGTTGCAAACTTTCTCATCTAATTAGGTTTTAGATAATTAAAGTTTTCGATACTCCTTTTCAAGATTGTTACCTGATAATATAACTTTCCATAAATGAAAACGCTGGCAAATAGTTGAATATTGCTTGTGGACTGTTAGCATCCACTCCATGAAACATGAAATATAATCTGCACTGTTTATTAGACAAAGTTCATTGCTAAAATTAGTAAATCCCAATCCCAAATTACTAATATATTTGATCCAACCCATAACATTGTTTGGCATCATCAAAAGCACTTCAAAAAAGTCAAAACTAACATGACTTTCAGATAAAATTGGAAAAAAAAAAAGGTACAATTAAAAATGCTTTCAGAAAAGCATTTGAACCTGTTTGACATAACTTTTAAAAGCTGGTTTTTGGCTTTTGGAAAATAAAAAGCAACTTGTGATTATAAGATCCGAATCCTAACGGATCCAAGAAATTAATTGAAATTTAATTTATCATTATTAATTTGGTCAAATTCAAGTTTTAGAAGTAAATAAATTTATAGATATATAGTGCATAGTAACATACCTCATTATATTTAAATAACAAAGGACGTGAATCTCTTTCCATAGTTGTTACCTTCCATACTACCGTATCAGTATTCTGAGAACCTTTACTACTTAATTTCTTAAATCTGATTTACAAAGAATAAAGATTTTAGAGGATGTAAAAGAAATGAACTGCAAATATTATAATATCAATTTGCTTGGCATGTTAACCCTTCATAGATCATTTCCAACCTTAAAATCAATAAGACTTTTTTTTATCAAGTGTTCAATATAAGGTCTAAAGTATCCCAGTAGAATCATGAGGGAACATAATCTTTGCTCCAATTTTAGAGGCAAGTATTTAGTTACAACTCAACCCAAAAACATAAGCTATATGTAAAATCTCGAACTATAGCATTAAATTTTAAGACACTGTCTCATATACAAAATTAATGAGTTTATTATATGGACCATGATCAAATAAAAGATAAATTATAAATGTGAACAAATCCAGATAAAATTTGGTGAGAATGGAACCAAACCTTCTAGTAAAAAGGGCTCCAATACAATGCTAATTTACCAACCCAAAAGTATAAACCAAAATAATAGTATCAAGCTCTAAATATAAGTATTGGGATCACAAGGAATGACCAACAATCCAATTCATACTTAGATTCACTGATGTATTCAAATTCCTTTATTTACTAAGTGCAAACCTTCAATAACACTAGTAGATGCATCATATTTCATTATCTCATCAATCGAAATGGAGAAATGGAAAATGATAGAACATAGATATGCATCTTGATTTTGATGAGAGACATCAAGCTTTTTGAAGCAACATATTTCACGTTTGGAGATCACCCGTAATAATAAATATGAGCATAAATGTTAACTTCAACCACCTTGTAAATAGCTTAAAGAAGCAGTTTCTTTGGGCTTTTACGATAAAGGCATAGACTAAGGGACAATGTTATCTCAAAGCATGAATTGATTGCAGTTCTGTATTTCTATTAATTAACAAAAGATTAGTAAAAGAAAAATGAAAAAGTAGACAAAACATATGCAATGCGTGCAAGAAAATACCGGTCAAAGAAATTGGCAGAACCATTGGAAGTCTTCTTATCTCAAGAAAAATTTAATTTTATACTGGCTGAGGCACTTCCACTAGAATCCAAGTTTGGTAATGTTGTATGGGCACTATGATTATATTTTCGTGGATTAAATACGTTCTTTGGATCTCCTATCACATCAACAGCACATGCAGTTGCATTACTGATTTTTGTAGACCCTGCTTTTCCACTTTTCTCCGTCATTACATCTCATTCTTCTTATTTGTCCTTCTGTCAAATGCAAAGATTTTCCATTGCTTCCTTGCATAATTCTGTGCTTTTCTACCTGATATATAGAATTAATTGAGGTAAAAGCTTCAATCCAAGAACATCTAATACAGTAGCAATTAAAAGTGTCGCAAATTTTCATACGAAGACACTTAAATTCTTTAAATGTTTGAAACAGCAGAAGAGAAACATATTATTCATATACTCACAAAATAGAAAGAAGAAAAGAAAAAAAATAATAATAATAGTCAGGTCAAGTTTGCAAAACCAAATTTTTGTATCTTCAATATCTACAAGTCCATTCAAAGCAACAGAAAAGCAACATGACCTCCGCAGGCCCCCATATTAGGTTTTCCAATCAAAATTGTGTTTCAAAACATGAACCCATCACACTACTTTGGCTCTCCTTCAAATATCCTTGTTGTTGGATTCTCATGACCTCCAAGTGCATACTCAACTCCATGAACTGCCAACAACATCCAACCAAAAAACCCCAAATCAGAAAAACAAAACATCTAAGCCAAGTTTAATTGAACTTCTAGCTTCCCAGAAACTCAAATCAGAAAAATACCATCTCAAGTTCAAAACTTTAACACTTAATCATCAACATTATCATGATAGTTGCTCCTGCATTATCACATCAACCAACCAAACAAACAAAAAACACAAGACAAAGAAACTGAACTGAACAACTTACCAACTTATTTGAAACAATCCCAGATCCAGTTCATAAAGATTTAACAGACAAACAAGAGATTTACTACAAGACAACCGATCTAACAAGCTCACTTGCAGATCTAAACCAAACTCAAAAAACGAAAACAATAAAAAATCAAAAGCATTTCAGATTACAATATAAGAAAGAAAAAGCAGATAAAAAAAAAATCAAAATAGTAAAAAATCATAACTATCCTTTTTCACTTCTAAGCCCTTCAAGTTCTTCCTCATGTGCATCTTCTCCCACTGCTTCCCTAATATTGTGTATATGTTGGACATGGTGACATCAAATAGCTAGACACACACAACTATTTAGAAGCCATTCAAATCTAAGCAAAAGAGAACACAATATATTGAATATCAAAATAGAACAAAAAGAACCCATTTTGCTCAAGCAAAGCCAGAACCAATAACGCCCAAAAAGACTTATAAAACAAAACACTAAAAAACAAAATCCCACACCCAGAAAGTTAAATCGAAAAAACAGTTGGAGAACCACACGTACCAGGAGAAAGAACATGACGAAGAGGCACAAAAAAGTAGTATTGGAGAGAGTTTTCTGGGATCAAAACTAAACAAATATTGTTGTACAGTTTTAGATTTGTTACAAAAGTCAAATCGAAGAGAAGAGGAGAGGAGAAGAGTGAGGTCGCAAAAGAACCTTCATGGAAGGGAAGAAAAGAGAAGATACCTCCATTTTCTCTTTGTTTTTGTTACACTAGCTGATGTGGTTGTGAATCAGATAGAGCAGCTGGTTAGATCTAGGGTTTCTTTTCATCTTCTGGTGAGAGAGCAGAGGAAAATGAGAGAGAGTAACCTTTTTACTCGGTTCCCCTTTTCTCATCTTTTTTTATTTTTCCTTCCTTTCTCACCGTTGGATAATTTTTTTCATCATCCAACGGTTCATCTCTCTTCTTTTCTCTAGTTCGTATGATACGAACGCTTTTTGCGTACGTATCATAGCCGTTTCCCAAACAAATATTGTTAAATCAAGACAAGCGGAAAAGATACATATATTATTTTCTTTAACAGGCGATCATCACCTTATATATATATATATATTTAACGCAAAAGAAAATTTATCCGGTTATATATATATATTCTTGAAACATATATTGCATGCATCAATTACAAACAATAATAATCCAAACTAATTAATTCCTCGATGATTCAATATGAGCAGGCTCTGATACCACTTATTGGATAATCTTTAATAGGTATAAACCTATACTATAATCTAGAAACTCATATTAAATCATTAAGAATAATTGTAGAGAAAACATACCTGAATCCATGTTAATAATCTTGAGTAGGATTGGATATTCCACAATCAAATCTCCTTAGTTGCTCTGTAGTTTTTTTCTACTTGAATGGGGAAAGAGAAAGAGAGCAATTTGTTGTGATTTGACTTGGGGACCATAACCCTTTATATCATTCTTTATATACTAACCTAATTAGGTTCCCATTAACCCTAATTCTATTAGTATTAGGTTTCTACACATTTAAGCCCATACCCATTAGATATTTCTAGAGCCCAATTAATAGATCACTTATTTGGCCCTATTAAAATAGATAGCCCATAATATAATTGTTATAAAATATGTAAGCCCATAATAAGAAATACAAAATATCCTAACATAATCTTCCCAAGGATCTAGCAGATAACATAAAACGTGAACTATGCTTGGATTTGCTTAAAAAAGTGAGTAATTTTATCTCGTTAAAATTTGTCTAGTTGTTTGTCTGTTGTAGTTATTAAATTTTCTATCAATGATTACTTACAAATTATGTCAAAAAGGAGTAAGAGTACATTAACAATTAATGTATATGAGAAAGTTCAAATAAAGAAAATATTATAAAATTAATCCCTCTTGTTATACCTAAAATCTTGATAGAATGATTTTTTCTTTCTTTATCGGAATACTTTATGTAAAGTACTTTTCGAATAGCTTTTAAAAAAAGGACTTCTTATGGATAAGGAAATTAACATGGACACAGAAGTGAAACTCCATCCTCAGCATTGAGAAACATCAGATTTACTACATTTACATTATGTTATCATTATATAACCTTTAGATTTCAATACACCGATATAATTGGAAGATTTTATATTCTTGTTCATCTATCAAGGTTGATAAGTTTGGAAGGTGGAGCGATGTATTGCTGGTTCATCTATGTGAGCATGTCAAGCCAGTTGTTTATCTTGAACGCACTCGCATTGTGCATGAGGGAGATCCGATTGATGAGATGTTGTTTGTGGTACAAGGCAACCTATGGACCTACTCCTCTAAGGCAACAGCTACTGTTGGCTCTACAAGCAATGTTCCTCGTGATAGCATAAAGGATCATTTGAAAGATGGTGATTTCTGGGGAGAAGAACTTGTCAATTGGGTTCAAAACAATCCCTCATCCAACATACCCATTTCAAATAAAACCATTCAAGCGCTTTCGAAAATTGAAGCCTTTGTTCTTGGAGCCCATGACTTGAAAAAATTATTTCGTAAGAATCAGAATGTTTTGTTTATACAGTCATTCTTTCGTTATAGGAGGATTTTGCTTTCTAGAAGGAATGCACAAATGACAACCCAAGAACAATAGATTGGTAAGATTTGTGTTTTATGTATTTGTTTTTGTTACAAGGATGAACTTTGTATCAAAGTGTTTAGCAATAATTGTTTTTGCTCTATTAAACAATTACAATGTACAAAAAATATGTTATATATATAGTGCCCTCAAATTTTCTATTGAACTGCTTTGTGTTATATATAAAGAAATTTTTGAATGTAGTCAATAAATCTTACAATCTAGTTTTGGGTATTGTTTTCTTCAAATGTGTTCTTATTTATATAGTATTTTCTGAAAACACCTTCACTAAAGACTCGACTCGATATATGAACATGAAGGATATCAATAACCTATTATTTTACTGAACGAAATTAGAGATTGACACTTTCAGGTTCTTCAAGAATTTGTACTTCAATGACAATACTAGTTAAATCTACAGTGACATTACTGCTCGATGATTCTGAGTGCTTGAATCGACAGTGGCGATTGGTGAGGACATATATAGAATATGACAATTAAATAATTTCTTGTATTTATTGTTTCTAGGGGTAGGGTTTTTTTTTTTTTTTTTTTTTTTTTTTTTTATGGGCAATTTAAAAGCCCACCTCAATTAAATTTTCATCCAACAACCACTCTGAAGCCTATAAGTGACATGTAATTTAGCTATCTATTTTTTAATAGATTCTAATAAATTTTTAATAGATTCTAATAAATCTTTCACCTGCTGGTTTAAAAAGTAAATATAAGTAAATATTTAAGCTAAATATGCCAAAGATGAGAGTAATTTTACAGGTAGTTTGTTCTTAATTTCCATTTACCACTTAACCAATTTGATTGGATTCATCAATTGTTTTTATTTAATTTATTAAGTGGTCAAATAACTTTAAATATTAAAAAAAGAAAAGAAAAAACTTGTTATATAAAAAGTTCTAATTTATCACTTAAATCATCGAATCATAATTAAATATTTTCTTCCATAACTATGTATTTCCTCCAAAAAGCACCATATTCTCAATTCTAGCTTTATCATATATTATACAGATTTTCAGTCTTCATATATTGCTAATAAATAAATTGTTTTATACAATACTTTTAACCACAAAAACTTTTACAAAGTTAAAAGAACAAGTTTACAAATTAGGATACATATTCTCAAAAAATAAAAAGTAAAATAAATGTCCTAAAAGATTATTAAATAAATTAGTAATTTATTTACTATTATTCATAAAAAAAATGATTTATGAAATATTATCCATATCTAATTAATGTAAAATTTATTAAATTATTTATTTTTAACTATTTTATGATTTGAAATAAAAAGGCACAACTACCAGTAGCTATAAAGTTAAAAGCACAAAATTATTTAGCTAAAAATGTTTTTCACTTAAAAACAAATATTAAAACATTATAAGGAAAATAATGTATCATTCTGATTTTAAGTTCCACACAAATTTCAGTAAAAGTCAGAAGGCAAGAAGTTAAAAAAAAAAAAATCAGGAGTCTTGCTCTGACCCTCGTTCTAACCCACCCATGAACCGTGTCCTGATGTTGTTGATTTTTCATCTATGTACTATGTTTCTTATTAAAAAAAAAAAAAAACACTTTGTCCACATCCTAATGTTGATGAAATATTTTCACCCATATTCTGTATTTCCCAAAAAAATAAATAAATAAACAACTCGTCCATTTTCAATTTTATTCAACGACATCATCACTTATCCATTCTCTCACAAAAACATCATCAACAACAACAAATACTATTATATCCATCAACAACATCCACAAAAAAAATAAATAAATAAAATAAGATTAGAAGAGGAGATGAAATAAAATCAAAAAAATAAATAAAATAAAAAATCAGAATCTTCTAATTCTAACGAACTCAGGATGAACCTTCTGAACCAAATAAAGAAAAAAAAAAAGAGAGAGACGAAGGAGTGAGAGAGAGTTGAAAAATTTTTTATAAGCCTTTTTTATAAAGAATGGCATTAGCATCTTTTTATTTGGATAGATATTAAAAGATATCAGTTCAGTTCTTTAATATTAGTTAAACATGATACTAATTCTTTGATGTTATTCTACATCATTTACTAGTAACATCAATAAAAAAAAGTCAATTTTGAGTTTATGTTTAAAATATATATAATATAATTAAACATGTTTTAAAATGCGAACACTTTCGACAATGGCTGATTTTGCTTTTTGGGTTGCATCAGATTTTCTTGAAATTAAAAATATTTTATGCTAATAATCAAAGTTGCTTCAGTGAAATGATTATTGAAGGTACCCGTGCTCCCTTTTCATTTCATGAATCATGCTTTCCATTTAAATATCTGAAACAGTGAAACTACTTCAATAATGCAAGATTCCTTTTAATCACTTGACAGACATGCCTACCCCATTTTACGTATACTACTCTTTGTGCTTCGCCGGTGGTTGGAGTAGAAAAATATGAACATTTGCTTGATATATGATATTGCTTATTGGTTTGACTCATGAAAGACTTCAGATAACTAGAATCGTGTATTCTACTCTCCATCTACTTTTATAACATAATTTTTGTTTTTTGTTTTTTGTTTTTTTAAAATTTTGAGGCTAACGTAAGATACAATCAGAATCAATAATGACAAACATTGAGAAGTGACTCGGGGATCAACTCCAGAAATGGAAGAGGCTGACCCATGAAGAGTGGGGGCAACTCATAAGTAGTGGGGAAATTTATCACATATTATGATGGTACGTGAGCTTGAACTTGACACACCAACTATTAAGTGAGGTGTCTAACCACTAAGGCAACATGTTTTTGCTTTTTATAACACAATGTTTTTGTGCTTAATTGTATCATCTAAGTTATTCTCTAAGCATTTAAGTAAAACTAAATTATTGATGTTTTATTTATTTAAAAAAATAATATTTAATTTTGTAGGGTGTTATATTTTTAATAAATGTATATAAGAATTTGTATTTGATAAGATTTTCTAATAATAATAAACTTTTTAATTTAATTTAATTTTTTTTTTAAAAAAAGTAAGGTGATTTGATAAGAATATGAAACTACAATCTATAAAACTCTTTTCTTCTTCATTAATTGTTCAATACAATTTTTTTTTTTTTAAAAAAAAATAATAAAATAAAAATTTTTTTCCTCTTGACGAATAACTCTCACAGAGGTTTTGAAAGAAAATTTAGTTTGAAAATCAAGAAGTCTTTACAAAGTTTGTTAACATAAGATATGACCAGAACTAACAACGATAAACATTGAGAAGTGACCCGGGGATCAACTCCAGCAATGGAAGAGACTGACCCACGAAGAGTGGGGGACAACTCACAAGTAGTGGAAAAATTTACCGTATATTATGATCGTACGTGAGCTTGAACTTGATACACCAACTATCAAGTGAGACATCTAACCACTAAGGCAACATGTTTTTGCTTTTTATAACATAATGTTTTTGTGTTCAATTGTATCATCTAAGTTATTCTCTAAGCATTTAAATAAAACTAAATTATTGATGTTTTATTTATTTAAAAAAATAATATTTAATTTTGTAGGGCGTTATATTTTTAATAAAATATGTATATAAGAATTTATATTTGATAAAATTTTCTAATAATAATAAACTTTTTAATTTAATTTAATTTTTTTTTAAAGAAAGTAAGGTGATTTGATAAGAATAGGAAACTATAATCTATAAAACTCTTTTCTTCTTCATTAATTGTTCAATACAATTTTTTTTTAAAAAAAAAAATAAAAAAAAATAAAATTTTTTTTCCTCTTGACGAATAACTCTCACAGAGGTTTTGAAAGAAAATTTAGTTTGAAAATCAAGAAGTCTTTACAAAGTTTGTTATCATAATTCTTTTTTATGTATTTTATTCAAACGCTTAGAGGCTTAATTTTCTTTATTAAGATTATTTAGGGGCAAAAAAAAAAAAAAAAAAAAAAATCTAGGTACATTTGTTTTTATTATGTTAGTATCATTTTATGAATTTTAGGTATTTATAGACTAATTAGTATCTACATTGAAATTATAAGTTGTGCCTAGTGGCGAACCGAATATGGATTTAGGGTACCTATTTTGAAAATTATAAATTGTGAATAGTGGCGAACCCAATATGGGTACTTGCCTCCCCACGAATTCTTAAAATTTTTATGTTCTAAATTAATAAAAGTTTTTATATTATTTTAAATTAGTTCTTATATTTTTATTTATTTTTTTGTATTTAACAATTTTAATTCGATATATATCCAATTAGTCAAATCTAAAATGTCAGATTTTAATTTACTACATTTAACTAATAAACCCTAAAATTCATTTTCTTTTTTCATATATTTAATAGTTTTAATTTTAATTACCTAATTGAATTGGGAATATATAATTGAATGGTAGTTTGCTTATTTATGTTGAGACATATTTTCAATAAAAGTGATAAGGAGATTATAATGATTCAAAATAAAATGCATAGTTGAGGAAAATTATAACAATATATAATTTACATTATTTTTATTTTCTTAATACCTCAATTATAATTTTTGAGTATTAGACTATTTGATTCGTCTAAATTAAATGCATTATTTGTTGTACTTTATCTAAATTTCATCATTTTATTGAAATTTTATTTTTATAAAAAAATCATTTTGGCAAGACTTTTAATTTTCATTATTATTGTTATTATTTTGTATAAGATACCCATTTCGTAAGAATTTCTGTGCCGGTCTCTGGTTATGTGTGTGTTTGATTTTGATAGTATGTTTTATATTTTGAAAACTAGACCTTTTAATGTTTCAAATAAAATTGGTTCCATAAAAAATATCTCAAGTAGAACTTGATGTGAAACCAAATACGTAGAGTCATGTTGGACAGGCTATAGGATATGAATTCAAAAGAAATCGGTAAACAAATCATCGGACAATTAACAAACTTTGTTAGTTGTATGGTGACTGAAGCCAAGAAAATCAAGAACTCAAACTTTAATCCACAAGGAGCTTTCAAAAATTGGATTTCTCTTGTGCTTTGTGTGATATCAATTTCCTTGGATCCTTTGTTCTTCTACATTCCCGTGATTAATAGGGATAAATATTGCATGGACTTGAACAAAAAGTTGAGGATAATTTCTTGTGTTCTGCATTCTGTCATTGATCTATTTACATGATCTTTTTTAGTTTTCAATCGCAAAATGATATTTTAACCGGTCGTGCTTCTAGTCACTACCATACAAATCACGAAAATTTTTTATATACATTCTGGCGGTTCTTCCTCTACCACAGGTAAAGCAGATTTTGCAATTGTTACAAGTTACAACATAATATATGTGTGTTTAATTTCCCAAGAAAATTATATTGTATTATAAATACGTAACTTAGTAAGTAATTGAGTATATTACCATTGTGCAATGCGTTTCACTAAAAAATTTTATATCATTAATATATGGGTAATTTCTTACAATGTTACTTTTGCGTCTTGTGCTTATTTATGATATAGCGTAACAAACTCAGTTAAAATTTCTTAGTGCTCCAATCTTTTTATGAGTAAGGTTGAGCTTTGAGTCTAAACCCTTTGGAGGGATGTAAGTTAAGTAGCTTTATATCGTCATTTATACTCTTTTTTGGCAGTTTAAACTTTTGGGTGTAATAGTTATGGAACATTATGTTGACATGCACAATTTGATGGTACTTGTATATAGGGTTTAAACTTGATATATTTTGTGCAGGCGGTGATTATAATCATTGTTTCAACAATGACAGTCTCAAAACTTTTAGATGCAACTAGCATGTTGAGTTACATGGGCTAAAGCTGCATTCAATCTTTATATTTACTTGCTTGCTGGTCATGTAAGTTTATATATATTTTTGTATTTATATGTTAATTTTACATTATTCAGTATTGACTTGAGATCGCTAAACCATTTTTAATTTGATGAATTTACCTAAACCAATATTGTAGAAATCGCTACTTGACCAGCGACCCAGTAAGTAGCAAGTACTCGGCTACTTAACGAATACTTCAATTGAGCGTCGATCAACAGTCAACTAATTAACTGACAGTCAAACTAGATCAAACTTATAAAAAAAATAAAAAAATTTTCATAAGATCAAAATATAATTTTATGACCACAAAATATCATAAAATCTATTTCATGCAATTTTAAAAGTCACTTTAGTACAATTACATAATTATAATATACTAGATGTCTTAAAAATTTTAATAACATAATTGTTATTTTTTCATTAGCTCCACCTTACAATACACAAAAATAACAACACTTCAAAAGTTTATCATATCTCAACTACTTAGAATCTTTGGTCCTTCTTTCAATTTCAAACACAAATCAACATCATATATAACATGTAAATAATAACTTAGAAAGTGCCAACTAACAACCAAAAAGGAAAACTCCAAGTAGCGACCAAATGAAAAAGCTCAAAGTCCAAATAACTCAACGGAAGTCTGCAAACAAGTAAATAGAACTCAGCCCAACTTGATGGGGTGCTCCACGTAGACCGTTATCCAACTCAGCCTTCATACATTTGTAGAAGGCCGTTGGTGTTAGACCCAATTCCCAAGCCCAAGCAAATTATGTCCAATCACTTTAAAGGAAACAAACTTTAAATACAGCCCTAAGACATGCTACGGGAGCCTAGCTGTGTCAGAAAGGATTAGCAGTAAGTACACCCACTACAAGCTCTAAAAGCACCCCATTATTTTTTATAAAAAAATAATTAAAAAAGATACATATCAACACAGAAACAGAGAACACGCACCTTAAAAAAAGAAAAGAAAAAAACACTCTGTTCTGCTGTTGACAGACTGCTGCTTGCATCAGCAGTTGTTGCAAGCAGCTGTCTGTCCACACTTCGACAAGAAGAGAAACATAAAGAAGGTAGAAGAAGAAGAGACATGAGAGACTCGGAGGAGGATAAATAGCAGAAGAGTGAAGGAAACAGAGGAGAGATAGCCGAAAGAGATGATGAAGAACCGGTGGAAATTAGAAGAAGAAGAAGAAGAAGACAGAGTGAGACATATGGGTAAAAAGAAAGTGGAAAAAGAGATAGAGAAGGAAAAAGAAACAGAACGCAAGAGATAACTGATGATAAAACATTGAGAAAACAGAGTTAAGAATTTGAGAGAGAAAACAGAGGCGTAGGCGAGTACTCGGCCCAACTCGGCGAGTACTCCTCGGACGCGATTAGAACCCTGGATTTGGGGGTTCTTGGATCGGCAGAACGTCGATCCTCCAGTAACTCGCTTAATTCTACAACACTGACTTAAACAGTATTAGTATTCCATCTATTTACACATATTAATTTGCATACTCAAGAGTAGCTTCATTGTATGTTTCACACTAAAAAAAAATGACTTTTGTCGCAGAAGAAATATCTTATAATTCTTGAAAAAATGGTGTTGCAAATATTGTTGGCAAAAATTTTGCCGCCAATTACAGCTATTACAAAAATATTTTTGCTGCTGATCCTTTACAGCAAAGAGTTAAATCTACAAAAGAATATTTAAAATTTTAAATATTTGCCACAGTTGTATCCATGGCAAACAACTCACAACGTTTTGCAGTAATATATTGTTGCTCATGCATGCAAATCTTCTGCTACAATATGTGATTTATTCTGTTTTAGGTATTTAGAGCCATATGGTACTTTTTTGCCGTAGAAAGAGAGGTTAAATGCTGGAAGAGCGCCTGCCGAGTCCAAACTAGATGCAATGACCAGTCCTTTTACCGTCATAAAAATTCAGGAAGCTACAGTTTTCTGAAAGATTTTTGTTCTACAAAATCACAATTACCACAAAATACAACGTTCTTTGATTTTGCAATATATCATGCTGTTCTTGACTCTGGTGCTGCATAGAGGAGTTTTCTACAGAAGTTGGTGTATTGTTTCCGATGGAGCTCGTAAAGTCTCATGGTTGTCTATCTGAATAACCTCGTAAACTTGATTGTTTTGTGCAATTTTTTTTATTTTTTTTCATTTCTTGTTTGGGTTTTGGAATAGTTAACGCATTCTTTGGATGTCATGATATTCCTATTGTGAATCAACCCTGTTGTTGTTTTTATGGATTTAGTACCGTGCAAACCAAAAGAAAATCAACTTATTTCATCACTTATGTATTAACGGGTGTTTTAAGAACACTTGAAAAAAAAAAAGAGTTATATATAAAAATATAAGAATTTGACTTTATTTATTGTATTGAAGGATTAAATATATATAACATTTTTACCTCATTCTTGCTGGCAACAATCTTCTTTGAGAGTATATGTTAATGTGACTCATGTATTATAGCCATTCTTAATGCACTAGCGAAGCACTACCATATTCAAGATATGTTTGCATTGAGAGAGAACAAGGTTTAAAATAGGTCCACATAAAATTTTTGTCATTTCCCTTATCTCTCTATTAATGCAAGTAAGACTCATATGTAGATGTATAATTAATGGTTGTTGTCTCGGTTATTAGCACATATACATCCAAGTACTTTACCTACGTTTTAAAATTTTTTACTTCTATGCTTGTATGTTGAGATTCATGTACGATATGATAGAATCAAGTTTGATTTTTTAATTTCAGCTGCTTTGGACAAAACCTTGTAACAAGTATCGATATATGGGAAAAAATCTTAACAATGTCCATTACCATCTCTAGCATGGTGTTGTTTATCTTATTAATTGGAATTGTGCAGGTGGGTACACATTTAGCTGCATACAATATTATGTGTCTAACTCATCAATTCATTTCTTTCTTTTTTTTTTTGAAAAAAAAATCATTTTTAATATCCCTTAGATAATTATCATAGATAATTTAATTTCTATTGACTTAATTGTGATTTTTTGTAGTTATATTTACCAACTGAAACTATAAAAACAGAGGAGATGAAATTGAAGATGAGGGAAATAGATGAGTGGATGCCTTTCAAAAAGCTCTCTGAGAACCTCCAACAGCAGGTAAAGAAATACCAAGATTATGTGTGGTGGAAAACTAAAGGTGTTGATGTGGAAAATTTGCTTAATAATCTTTACCAGAGATCTTAGAAGGAGCATAATGCGTGACCTTTAAGTCTAGAATAATAGGAAAGGTGAGTTTGTTTCTATAGACTTGCTCACCCCTGTGTGCTCGCCAAGCAGTTTCATTATCAATAGGTTGTTAAAAAAAATGACATTAACAAAGATGAAAATTAGGAATTTTTAACTTGCAATTGCATTGATTTTACGTTGTCCGTCTTATAGAATTTAATTGCATATGTGCGTGTACTTCTTTTATAAGTAACTATGTATGTGTGGATGATAGTATATAACTAAATAAAATCCAAAAGTTTAACTTGTAATTGCCATTTTATTATTTATCATATAATCTTATAACCTCACATGACACTTACAAATCAATTATCATGTTATTTGAGATAAAAATTACTATGGGATTTTTTTTGGATGGTATAACATTTTTTGTATTTATGGATATTACATGATAATATGACTACTTTCTTTCAAATAACCCATTAAAATTATAAAACACAAAGTAATAACTTAAAATAGAGATTCTTGATTAATATGAATTTTCTTGTTAATCGTTAACCTCTCACTTTTTCCTTTCCTCATTCATTTTATCGGACGTACATATGTTTTAAGGTGCCACTTTTTGCACTAATGCATGAACAACATTTGGATGCAGTATGTGAGCGACTCAAACATGTGTTATACCCAGATGAAACCTAAGAGGGTGATCCAGTTAGTGAAATGCTCGTTATTGTGAGTGGCCAGCTAGCTATTGAGTGTGAGTAGCAATGGCAGAGATTATTATTTCTTCGATGCCTCGTACCCTCCTGGCCATTGTGGTGACGTTCTTTCCACGTGGGCTATCGATCCTCAATCCTCATCCGATCTCCGAATCTCTACTAGAACTATTAGTTCCCGAACTGAAGTTGAAGGCTTTGCTATAATAATGGCTGATGACCTGAAGGATGTTTTCACTCAATTCAGGCTGCCTTTCCCTAAACGTCTCTTGCATACTTTTAGGTATCACTCATTGAGGTGGAGACGTTGGGCGGCTTGGTTCATACAGGTTGCTTGGCACAACTATCGTGTAAACAAGCTTGAAAAACGTAGGCCGGAGGATGAGAAGAAGAGGTTGCTCAATGCACTAACTTCTACTGCTGATGGGAGCTCGACAAGTACTTCTGTAGGTGCCACCACATATGTATCACACTTTGCAGCCAATGCACTTCATGCTATACGGTGTAATAGTGTTTTTAGAGGCAGGATGTTGGAGAGGTACCGATCGTGTACCTTCGAAAGCCTTTGGATCCTGATTTTATAAATGAAGAAGAAATGGAGAATTAATTGTCCTTGGTAATTTGTATGCTTAATGATGTTGTAGTATATATTATTAGAGTCAAAATTTGAAATTTCCAACACGTAATTTATGACTAAGTATGAGGTCTGTTTCTTATTTTTTTACATGGACAACTCTAATTACCTTGGTGATGAAAGTGTTGGTTGGTAGATTTTGTTTGGTGGAATTGTTCATGCCAACTCATTGTATTTAATTTGACAACTTCTTGAATCTTAGGGCTAGCTGCTTTCCGTTTTTATTAATTTCCTCTTTAATTCTATATCTTTTTCATTAATAAATTTTTCTCAAGCTAGATGTTGTTTAAGAAGAGAGATAAGGAAATACAAGATGTTGTTTATGAAGCATACACATGCATACTGTACTATTTCTGGTTAATTTAGCGTCTATGAAAATCAAGCGTATCTAAATGGAGTTTTGCTATGTTTGATTGGAATTCCAAATTTTTGTCACGTCACGTTAAATATTAGCAATCAAACTACTGAATTGCATCCGATTGGATCAAAATTGTAATATTATTACAATAAATCAATTATCTAGACATCGATCATCTTAATAGACAAATACTAGTGATGACACATACATATACATGTTGTCGGTTTGTTTTATTAGACCAGTGATTGAACGGAGATAAATGAAAATTCAAGAAAAATTGAATTTTGTTCAAGAGGTATGTCTTAAATCTGCTTTATAGAGAGATCCTTGAGAAACAGGTAACTATCTTTTGATTATATAATTTAGGAGTATCACAAGATATATAGGATCCTTAACAGTTTTTTTTTTTGTTTTTTGTAAATAATTCGATCATTAACATAATAAATTAAGAGAAATTTATTAATGAAAGAGAAAAAAAAAAAAAAAATACAAGAGAGAAGAAGATAGATAGCCACCACAACCGGTAAAACTGATTAAATGAAAGAAAAAATAATAATAAAATAATTAAGCTGACACAAACAATGATATGTTAAAAATGGACATGTTTCGAATGTCTTCTTCTGCTTGTCTAATGTCTTTACATTAATCAGAGATAGAATATTACAAATTGATATTATTTTTCCTTTTGGTTGACCAATATTACACGAATTTAATTCTCAATTCCCTATTAAAGGATAGAGTCTACTTGATTGTCTGAATCGAGAACAGAATTGGCTAATTGTATAAACTGAATATCTCTATGCAAGCCAACCTTTTTATTTGACTGGCAATTTGAATAAAATTACCTGTGTATTCACATGAGAAAGTTGAGTTCCTTTCATATATAGTATCCTTGATATATTTGACAATGTTGTGAAAGGTCCTATTTTGCTGAAGCTGGATATATGCATCTTGTGGTAATTTTAGTTTCCTAAATATAGTTTCAAAAATAGAGTTATATCATTTTCATTCTTAACAATTGATGAAACATCATTTTTTCTTTGATGATTTTAAAAGGTAAAAAAAACCTTTAAAATAGTATTAATTCAAGTCAAAAGAATGAGTAAAATAGTGTTTCTTGAATCAACATGAGAGAAAAATGACGATTCATTAATCGTCATAAGAGGTAAATAATAATTCTATAAAATATTCTTTTTCGAGTTCTTTTCCATTCAATAATAGTTTTAGAATACTATATCAAGTATTTATTAAATATACAATAGGATCCTTTATATATATATAAATATATATTTTATGGTTGATACAAACCCATGAATTAACTGAGACAAGATGAGATTTGATTTTGAAATGTGATCCGAAAAGCAGCTTTCATGCGGAAGAGAGTAACACACACATACATTAGGGAGGGCCCACACGAGATGGGAGCAAAAATCACACTTTGTTGGTGGGAGGGGGTGGTTCATGAGTGTAGAACTTGCACCATAAAGTGCAAGGGGCAGAAAGCTTAACCTTCTAGGCAACTATTCGGCTACTACAATAGGATGTTTTTGGTATCTTCACAAGTCAAGTTTTCAATATATATAAAATTCTATTTGTTAGTGGTAAAGTTTCAAGAAAAAAAATAATATTAATTTGTTATTAATAATAAAAATACTATTAAATTGATAAATTATTTGTAAATATTGTGAATGAGAAGTTTACATCTATGGTATGACACATATGAGTTCATCATTACATCATGCTTGGTTGATCATCAAGTCAGTACTTGAGTCATCATCATTGGCTCAGGACCTCAATCAGTCCTTGACTAACGTTCTATGCATGCTGCTTGATTGGGCAAGTAGTTGTGCCAAATCGACAAATATTAACAATATGATTAATCAATCAAAGAGATCCAAGTGTTGATCCAACTAGATCAGTGATTCAGTCATCAAGTTTTGAGGCTGATGCCATGAATAACATAAATCCAGAGAGGTTTATTTTTAATAGCACCGAACTTACGGATTGAGTGAATTTTAGAACTAATTTTTTTTTTTTTTTTTTTTTTTTTTTAGTATTGGAATCAGTTCAAGGTGTTGTCGGGATAAACTGTGATATAATTTTGAGGTGTAACTCAGAAATTAACTCTCAGAATACGTGAGGAAACAACTCATATACGTGAAAAAAAATATCTATATAAGTGGGATTTATGCAAGTAGAACTCATAACCTCTAAGAGTAATATGGGTGGATTATGGTTTATCACCACCATGGTTCCAAAACTCGTTACTCGCTATTCGACCGATGATCTAATGAGCAGTGAGTAATCAGTGAGTATTCAAAAAGTACTATTTAGGAGGAAAATTATAATTTTTGAAATTTAAAAGCGTAAATTGGCATTACTTTAAATGTCAGGGGCCAATTTGATACTTTTACTTTTGAATTTTATCAAATCTACAGAGCATTTGTGTAATATGCCATAATATAAATAAACTTTTCAACACCAACCCTACCAATTTTCATCTTCTCACTCTCTCTCAAACCAGTAACCATCGTCTCCACCTCTCTCTTTCTCTCACCTTTAAAGACCGCTCAACCACCATTACAAGTACACACCACCGATCTCATAACCTCCACCACCATTACTATCTCACCTCTTCGGACATCATCCTCCTTTGCCGCTACCGTCACCACAAGACAATCGGTTTAAATATGTTTTTAAATTAAATTTATATTTCTTCTAACTCTCTCTTGTATTCTGGGTCAATTTTAATGAAAGGATTCATGTTAGAATTTCATGTTTTAAGCTAGGTTCAAGTGGCTTAGGTTTTTTTTTTTTTTTTTTTAAAGCATGGTGGTTTGGGGTGACTAGATGAGTCGTGACTATTCACTTGGTTTGAGCAGGAACCCGATCAAAGGGTTATCGGGAGCTGATCCTCTATTTTTCCCTGAAAACGCGGTCTACTCAATCGAGTTTTTAAACCAAGATCACCACATAACAATTGCTTTCTCACAATCATTGATTAAAAACTCGACTGAGTTGGCTAAGTAATCGCCGCTCGGTCGGGTTCAGAGCCGAGAACCTCCATATCGGAGGCAAAACTCGGCTACTGTTCAAAATCGGTCCAACTCAGCTCAACTCAGACCGACTCGACCCAACTCGAACTCGGACTACTCGACCTCTTTTTTTTTTTTTTTTTTCATTTTTTTTGGCCAAAACGGCGTCGTTTTGGTGTGCCAAAACGACGCCGTTTTGGCATCACCTATAAAACATATCAGTGTTTCTTCTTCATTTCTGCCTTGCGTTTCTGGCTTTCTACTGCAGTGCTACAGATCCCGACCTCTGCATTTCTGCTGTCGATCTATTCGTCACTCCGTCCGTCGTGATCGTCGTCTTCGTCACCGTCTCTGTCCGGATCTGTTCTGCATTTCTGCTGCCAACTCGACCTCTGCATTTCTATTTCTGCTCGCCGTTGCAGGTTGGTACGCTGTCTTCTCGTCGCTGTTCGTTACTCCGTCCATCACGATCGCCGTCTTCATCACTGTCTCTGTCCGGATCTGCTCTGTTCTTTTGAGTTCTGACTGTGAGTATCAACTTGGTAATTTTTTTTTTTTCATTTTTTTTTCTTTCACCACTCTTTTATGTTATTATTTTTCACATGTATTTGTTTGGGGCTGGATGATGAATTGATGATTGAATATTGATGAATTTTATAAATTATATTTGTTTAGGGTAATGTAAATTTGTTACATAGAGATTTAAATTATTGTACATTTGTACTAGGTGTTTCAATTTCGTATGAGATGATATGTGTATTCAGTTTGCACATTTGTTACGTTGATGGAAAAATATATTATTTATTATATTGTTTAGGGTTGCTTTTGCTTTTGTAGTTTTATTTATGTGCTAATATATTATTTTTAGATAAATTTATTTGGTGTTTAGAATGTTTGTTGTATAAAAGTTTTTATAGTGTTGTTATTTTGGTATATTACAGGTGGAATTGTTGAAAAAATAGTGGTTATGCTGTCGAAATTTTTAGGGTTGTAATTATATAATTGTGTTAAAATAGTCTTGGAGATTGCATGAGATAGATTTTAAGGGTTTTTGTGGTCATATGGTTATATTTTAATCCTATAAAAAATTGTTAAATTTTATTTTTTACAGGTTGAGTTGAGTTGCCGAGTACTCGCTGCTCGCTGCCTTGCCGGTTGAGTCGCGAGTAGCGAGTTTTGGAACACTGTTCAAAATTTAAGAACTAGTATTGGATTATGAAAAATGATTTTTTTTTTAATATTATTTGTCTTTACAAACTACTAAGGGTGGGCACAAGGTCGGGTTAGGTCGGTTTGGTCAAAACCGACTATTTTTGATTTTCCAAATCAAAGACTGACCTAGCCCAATTTAGGATGGAAAATCGACCTTAATCGCCTAGTGTCGGTAGGTTCAGTTCGTTTGGTTTTGGTCGGTTTTACATCACTAGTTCATCACTAAAATCCAAATCACACCACACTCTCAAACAAGTTAAACAATCTAATAACAAACTAAAATTTCAACCAAAAAAGCCAAACTAACCAAACAACCTGCAACAAAAGCATTATTTATATCTCAAATTTTTATGTTCCAAATAGATACTCTTAATCCAATGCAATAAAGCATAAAAATAACTCAAAACACAGAAGCCACATCAATATACACCAAACCCAAAAACCATATCCATACCAATACATAACTATCAACCCACCAAACCAAGAAACCACATCACACAGATCCCAGATTACCTCTGTATTTACGATCCACCATATTGTAATCTCGGCTCCTCGTCATCGAGTTCCATTTCCACCCTCATCTTTCTCCCTCGATGGATGCACGAACAATGGAGAGGCAGGGTATGAGTGAGAGAAGCGGTGGAGCATGGAGGAAAAGAGGAGGAATTTCCACCCTTATCTCTCTCCCTCGATGCATGCACAAACAACGAAAAGGCAAGGCATGAGTGAGAGAGGCGGTGGAGCTTGGAGGAAAAGAGGAGGAGAGGAGGAAAAGAGGAAGAGGAGAATCAAACAGAGAAAGAGAAGGTACAGAGGAGGAAAAACATTGGTGGAGTGACAAAGGTAAGAAGTTAAGAGAGAAAGTTGAGAGATCGGTGGTAGAGAGTGGAAGTGATGGCTAGGAGGAAGTTGAGGACTAGGGCTGTGTCTTTTTTGTTTACTTTGACAAAAGTATATACAACTCTTGTTTTTTTTTTTCTTTAATTTATTCAATTGGTTTCAGGTTGATTAAGTTTTTCCAATCCAAAATTGATCCGAAACAAAAAATAATCGATTTCCCTCCTTTAGGATCGAACCGACCGAAATTTAGATTGAAGCCCGATATTTTCGGGTCGAGTAGGGTCGATTTGGGTCGGGACGAGTCAATCTCGGTTTTTTTGTCCACCCTTACAAACTATTGTTAACTACCTGACATTTTCTTCAAACACCTACGCTTCACAAATATATCTAAACAAGTGCTTAAGTTATAAAAGTAACTTAAAAAAAAAATTTCTTTGTAAGTATTCAAATATATATTTAAGACTAAATTACCTCTATAATATTTTAATATTAATTTTTTATTTAAAATAATAAAATTAAAAATTAAAAATAATAAACAACCAATCTCCCCGTTTTCTCAGGCCTTTTGTCCTACAAAATCTCTTTTCCCTTCCGATTGTTTTTTCGGCATCGCTCATCTACCCATGTTTGGTTGATTTATGACGACTCAAGTCTTCATCTGTTATATTGTTCCAATGTAGAGTAGTGCAAGAAAATGGTATATATACTAATCAATAATGTCAGACCTTCCAACTCTTGTATCTCAATTTAATCCCAACTTATAATATTTCAATTGATAAGTGAATATATTTTTTAAATAAAATAAATAATTATTAATGAGTATCTACTCATCAATTAATACAAGTTAGGATCGAAGTTGATACAGATTGAGATACTCATATACTAACAGATATTATAACCCAATATATTAAGAGGTCATTTGTTTTTTTTACTTAAGATTAAATAGTGCTGAATTATATCTATTAAGTTGTTTACATATGTTTTTTAAAGTGATCAAACCACTTAAAACTACCGAAAAAATAAATGAAAAAATTAAATAAGAATTTTTAACTTTTCACTTAATTGTAAATCACTTAATAACATTTAAAAGTTTTTATTCCAAATCTATCCTTCATGAAATAACATAATTTCAAATTTATCCTAATTTTATATTACTCAATTTTTTTTTCTTTTTTTTCCTTTGATACTTATAAAAATTATATTTGAAAAGTAAAATTTAAATATATTTTATCCCATATTATCTTGAAATTAAACTAATATATTTTAACTAACAATTTAAACGTTTATTTGTTTAGTTACTTTCTTAAATATATTAATACATTTAAATATATAAATATGGTTAATACTACTATATTTTTTTAATCATATTTTAATTATGAATAAAAAGATTATTAATATGTGCATAAAAAATATTTTAAAATTTATTAAATTATTTATTTTCAGATGTTTATACTAAATCAGTTAAAATTACATGACAACAAATGATAAAAACGGTATAAATATCAACTTACTAATTTTCAGTCAATTTTAAATTTAAAAAATAAATAAGTTTGTAACATATTCAGAGGTAAGATAAAAAAAAAAATAATAAATATGTTTTTCATATTTAAGATTTCAGTCACTATTTAGTTTTCAGTTATAAAAATAAACGATCTCTAATTTTTTTGGATTATAAGATACTATCTATCAATGTATTAATTTTTTTTTACATTGTTAAAGTACCACCATGTAATTGATAAATTATTTGGTGTATTGGGAAATGATATTTACCCAAATTTCATTTATTCTGATCAACACATGAGCTCAATAGATAATCATGGTTAAAGTCAGGACACATGAGCTCATCATGGTAGGATAAAGTCAGCACTAGAGCTCATCATATGTCAGTACTTGAGCTCATGATATATCAGCTCATGACCTCAAACTGTCCTTAATTAATGTTAACATATTATTCCGCTTGTTTATGCAAGTAGTGTTGTTTTTTTTTTTGAAACAGCTTGTGCAAGTAGTTGTGCTGAATCAACAAATACTAACCGTATGATTAATCAATCAAAGAGACCCACAGATGTTTATCCAACGTATCAGTACAGTTATCAAGTTTTGAGGCGGATACTAAACAGTTTATTTCCTTCAAAGTCAATTAAGTTTATCATATTGGTTATTAGATATTTAAATATATAAATAAAATATTACACTCTATCAATAATATTGAACATTGCTGATGGTTAGCGCTTCCTTTCGTTTCCAAAAGCCACCAGATTGAATCCCATTTTGCTCCATCAAAAAAAAAAATGTTACTGTTTCTCACTATTTTTAATATTAAATATATTATATAAATCAAATGCTAAAAACAATCACAAACCATGAACGGTGCTAATGGTTGAAGCTTGTCCTCCCTTCTTGAATCAAACATGGTTTGAACCCATTGAATGGTGCTACTTTTTTCTTTTTTGGATTTTGTTTTGTTTTGTTTTTTTTTTCTTTTTACAGTTGATTTTTTAGTCATTAAATATATTGTACAAATAAAATGCTACATACTTTTCTCATTTTTTCTTCCATTACGGTTCAATCTCGTCCCATATCAAAACAAGTTATTTTTACAAACTGATCTTTAAATTTAAAACATTTTGACTTTACAAATTGTTATGCCAATTTCGAATTATTTTTCTTATTACAAACTATATAATGTTTACATGAATTAGAGAACAAAACATACAGTATTATTTAGTCTTAATAGGTCTTGATTTCCTTATGATTATTACTGTGAATTACATATTTCCTACTAGTTATATATTTTAACTATTTTTATTTTATATAACGTCCTTCTAACAATTGAAGGAAACATTGCAAACAAAATTTCATATAATTTAGTTTAATGATGTTATAATCATTATATAAAAGTGCCCATCTCATATAGATTTTCGGGTCTGTCACTTTTTAAAGTACTCAAAGAAACCTTTTTGGTATAACTCATATTTCTTGCTTGAACTTTCAGTGGAAACCCTATTATTATTATTATAATTATTTTTTCAGTTGTAATTGTATCAATTAATTTGAATTCTGGAGGGAGAAATATGAGCCGAATTTACAAACTTACTAATTTAAAAGATTTTTCAACACTAAAATAACTTTAAAAAGTTTAGAGAGACTTCAAGATTAGACCCTCACACAATTTTGAACATTTAGTTTGACCATCAGTTGACTAATTGGTTAAACTTTTTTAAAGAGTTTTGAAAAAATTAGGGATAAAAAGAGTTATTTTCAAAAGAGCTTTAAAAATTTAATATTTTCTGAAACTTTCGGAACTAAAATGAAGTTTTTCTAATAATTTTTTTAGTTTTCTAATAAAATGAATATTTTATAAATAAGCTAACACAATGATAAAACCATCACAATTATACATGCATTTAACATCGTAAGTTCAAAAAACCATCACAATTATACATGCATTTAACATCGTAAGTTCAACTCACAAAATAATTTGTATGCATGAGAGGAACTAACTAAACCTAAATAATTAAATTAGTGCAAATTTATAGAAATGTATATTGCTTCTGGCACCAAAAAAGCTGAAAAAAAAAAAAGTTATGTGCTTTCAGTTTTGTTCACCCTTTCATCATCTGTAAACATCATTTACTTGTTTATCATTTTTATTTTTGAAACAAATTGAGTCCAAATTGCAAAATGCTTTTTAAAAGTAATTGTAAATAATAACATATGTTGAAGTGATGATGATATGCAAATTGCTCGGTAGTCCTGCAGTGCAAGTTGTATTGCTCTGCCATCCAGGGTGTAACTTGTGTTCCTGCATCAGTAAGGCTACTAGAATTGAGTGAAAACATCCTTCAAGTCATCAGCTGTTAGAGCAAAAGCCTCAACCATAGTATTAGTTTTAATATTCTTATTTGAGATTGGGAGATTGGATGAGGATGGACAATCTTGAGCCCACGTGGAAAGTTCGCCACCACAGAAGTCAAATTGATACTCAACAAAATTTGCATCGCTGTCATTGCTACTCTCATCAATCAAGAGCTTGCCATGTTTAATAAAGAGCATTTCATCAACTGGATCATTCTTTTGTACAACGTAGGTTTCTTCTGAGTATAGCACATGTTTGAGTCGCTCGCACATTGCATTCAAACGTTGGTCATTTATTGATTCAAAATTTGGCACCTTAAATACATCCAAGAAAACGAATAAGAAAAATAAAAATTGAAGATGAGGTTATTTGTTGAAAAAAGATGGACCAGGTAGAGAAATTTTCAAAATTGAACATCTTCCTTTTGTAGAAGGAAGGCACAACCCAACACATAACACACTAGTGCTCTCTTAAGATTTTTATCGAACACTTAGTGAACAACTCCTAACAACACTAATAACACCCAAGATCTTGTTTGAATGACCATACAAGTACATTAAGTAACACAATATAATGGTAAAAACATAATAAAACTAAGAGCAAATCAAACCACAACACAATATAAGAGATTTTACGTGGTTTATTAATATGACTACTTGCACGAAGGTCACCGATTTCAGTATTATGAAATAACAAAGTTACAAGAGATTACCTTTATTCACAAGTTATCTTCTCCTACTTGATCTCAATCTTTCAACCTTGCAAGCGTTTAAGGGGTTTCTTTGTTGCTCACAATTTGTAGAGAAACACACTTCTCTCACAAATTACACGCTAGCTTACTTACAACTCTTTCAATAATACAACAATATATATTAAGAGATTTTCTAAAATTACAGCAAAACACACCCAAACAAGAAATTGCAAAATAGCCTCAAACACTACCGCATGTGAAGTTGCTTTGAAACATACATCAATAATCTTTACCTTGTCAAAAGGAAACTTCAACCCTTGGAAATCATTGGATAACACTTGTGTTTATGACACATCTATCTTGATGAGAAATCCCCCATCTCAACACACCTCAAGTGGTAAGGTGACCGCTTAACTTCAATAAGAGAAATGTTTAACAAGCTTAAGCAATGCTCAAACTTGTCTCTTATAACTAGTTTGGTGAGCATATCGGTTGCATTCTCTTCCTTGTGTGAACCTTTTCAATGAAAATTTCACCAAAGGCAATCCAATCTCTTGTTCTATGGACCTGAATGTCAATGTATTTGGTTTTTGCATAGAACACTTGATTCTTTGTTAAAGCAATGACACTTTGACTATCACACTTGAGAAACACCATATTTTGCTTAACTTCTATGTCATTCACCAAACCTCTCAACCAAATTGCTTTCTTTGATGCTTCTGTGATTGCCATGTATTCTGCTTCGGTAGTAGACAAAGCATTAGTAGTTTGGAGCATAGATCTTTAACTAATTGGTTCACCTGCACATCTAAATACATATCCCATTGTAGACCTCCTTTTGTCTAAGTCAATCGCATAGTCGAAATCAACAAAACCCAACAACATTAGTTTCATCACATTTTCTTTCAAACATGATTCCTAACTCCTTAGTACCCTTTAAATATCGAAGCACCCATTTAATGGTCTTCCAATGCTTTTTGCTAGGATTCGCCATGTATTTGGAAACCACGCTAACAACTTGAGAGATGTCAGATCTTGTACATACCATAACATACATCAAACAACCAATTACATTTACATATAGCACTTTCATCATCGCTTTTATCTCTAACTTGGTAGAAGGAAATTGCTTTGCACTCAATGCAAAATGAGAAGCAAGTGGAGTAGACACGACTTTGGCCTCAAGTATGTTAACTTCTCAAGCACCATGTGAATTTACCTTTTTTGAGATAACCACAACTTTCTTGTTTTCTGTTCTCTTTTAATCTCCATTCCAAGGACCTTTTTAGCAACTCCAAGATCTTTCATGTCAAATTCTTTACCCAATGATTATTTGAGTTCATCAATTTTTGACATATCCCAACATAAGCGTATCATCCACATACAACATCAATAATATAATTGTATCATCATCAAACACACAAGAATAAACACAATAATCATACTCACTTCTTGTAGCCAATCTTCAATATGTAAGAGTCAAAGCGTTTGTACCATTGTCTTGGAGAATGTTTAAGTCTATAAAGGGACTTTTTCAACCGACAAATAAAGTTCTCCTTTCCCACATTCTTGAACCCTTCCGGTTGAGCTATATAGATGACTTCTTCCAAATCTTCATGAAGAAATGTTTTCTTCATATCAAGTTACTCTAACTCGATGTCATATTGCGCTACCAAGGCCAACAATACTCGGATAGACATAAGTTTCACTACCAGTGAGAAAATCTCATTGAAATCGTTGTCTTTCTTTTGCAAGTACCCTTTAGCAACCAACTATGCTTTAAACTTTGGTGCTTTATTCTCATGTATGCCTTATTTCTTGCTAAATACTCATTTGTAACCAACAAATTTTTATCTTTAGGCTTAGGAACTAACTCCCAAATGAAGTTATTTTGTAGATATTCCATCTCTTCTATCATAGCTTTCATCCAATTTTCTCTATTATGACAAGCAATGACATCATGAAATGTAATTGGATCTCCCTTACTAGCCATAAGTGTAAAACACACTTCCTCATTTTCATCATCCCAACCATACCTTTGTGGCAGCTTTATGGTTCTCTTTGGCTTACCTTGGGCTATGGATCTAGGTTCATCATTAACCTCTTATCGTTAAATCTCTTCTAGTTGCACATATTCACTTTCTCTATTACTAAATTTTGTAGAAATAGGAATTTCAGTGACAACTCCCTTTTTACCATCACTTTTCTTGACTTCTCACATCGACATGGAAACTTCATCAAAGCCTGCATCTCTACTTAGAACTTTCTTCTTATTGGCCATATCATAAAGCTTGAATCCTTTCACTCTTTTCTCAAACTCGAGAAATATGCATTCGAGTGAGTTTGATTGTAGTATGTTTCTCTCATTACTTGGGATATTGGATATGGGCATAAGTCTTGCATCTAAAGACTTTTAGATTTTAGCAGCGAACTTTCTTGCTCATCCATATTTTTTTCGTCAATTTAAACTCAAGTAATTTTGATGGTGATCGGTTAACCAAATAACAAGCATGGTTTACTGATTCCACCTAAAAAGATTCGGGCAACCCCACATGAAGTCTCATGCATCTAGCTCTCTCTAACAGATTTTTATTCATCCTCTTCGCGGTACCATTTTGTTGAGTATTTTTCTTCATAGTAAAATGTCTAGTGATGCCTTCAAGTTTGCAAAATTTAACAAATTTACCAATTCGATACTCACCTTCGTTGTCACTTCTCAAATACTTGATTTTTCTTCCTGTTTGGTTTTCCACTTCCGCTTCATATTCCTTAAACTTGTCAAAGACCTCAGATTTATCCTTCATGAAGTACACCTAAACTTTCCTAGAAAAATCATCCATGAATATAACAAAATAACAAGCTCCACCATTTGATCTAATTGGTGCTAGCCCTCACACATCGGAGTGTATGCAATCAAGCAATCTCTTGCTTTCATTTTCCTTACTTAGAACTTTGAAGCTCACCTTGCTTTGTTTTCCCATAATATAATACTTGTAAAATTCTAGCTTGTGCGACCCCACACTTTTCAACAATTTTCATTGATATAGTTCTTGCAATGCTCTCTCACTCATATGCTCTAGCCTCAAATGCCAAAGTAAAATTTCATCTTTGCAAGTTTCTTATTCATAGCCACTCTACTAAAAATTGTATTCCTTGAAAGCTTGTAAAGATGATTGCACAATTTTGTATCCCGCATCATTACCATAGATTCCTTTGACACCTTGATAACACTATCTTTTGTTGAAAAGATCACCCATTTGCATCAAATGTGCCTAGAGATATCAAATTATTCTTGAGTGCTAGAACATATCTCATATTACCCAAGGTTTTTACAATCCCATCAAACATCTTGATCTTGATTGTACCAATCTCAATGACCTTACAAGTTGTATTGTTACCCATTAAGACTTTACTTTCGCTTTGAGACTCATAGGTGTCAAACTGGAAAGAGCACTCGAAATCAAGAATTCATGTATCGGGAGTATGACTAGTAGAAGCCACCGCCAAGAGTTCACCACAACCTTCGGATGCAACATTTACTATAGAGCTTGTCTCGGCTTTCTTGCCCTTTTTAATCTCCACTTTAACCTTCCTACACTTCTATTTATAATGCCCTTTCTTATGGCAACCACAGTTCTCCACATTTTTCTTTCTAGATTTGGATCTAGAGTTCTTTATCGACCTACTTCTTTCTTTCGTTCAACCTCGTTTACTAGATTCCTTCGCCAATGGTCCTTCGCCTTGAGCTTCCCTCTTACTTGCCTTGTTCAATTTCATATAAGAAATTAAATCGGAAACAACGACATCAAATTCAAGAGTTTCCTTACCGAGCAACGAAGTAGTCTTGAAATGCTTGAAGGATTCGGTAAAGATCTCAACAATAATAGAGCTTTATCATCCTCCTCATACTTCGCATTAACCCATGCTAGATCATTAATACACCAATTAAATTCATTCAAGTGTGCCATCATATCTTCGCCCTCCTCCATCTTTAGATCAAAGAGTTGATCTTTTAGAGTCAATTTGTTGGACAAAGATTTTCTCATGTAGAGCTTCTCTAGCTTCTCTCATGTGTCCTTATCGTTTTTCTCCTCCACAACATTACATATCACTTCATTGGAAAGGTGCAACTCTATAGAACTCATAGTTTTCTCATCCAATATTTTTCATGACTCCAGAGATATATCCCTAAGCTTGGATTCAACTCCTGAAATGGTAAAAAATAAATCTTATTGGATGAGGCTATTCTTCATCTTCCTTTGCCATAATGTAAAGTTTGATTTTCCATCAAATGACTTCACTTCAAACTTCACACCACTGGAGCATCCAGACATTGTGCTACTCCCCTCAGCCATATAAAGAATCTTATAAAACCTAGTGCTCTAATATCAATTGTAGGAGGAAGGCATGACCTAACATATAACACACTAGAGCTTTCTTAGGACTTTTATCAAATACTTGACGTGGAACTCCTAAAAACACTAGTAACACCCAAGGTCTTGTTTGAATGACTACACAAATACAACAAGTAACACAATAAAGCTAAGAACAAATCAAATCACAACACAACATAAGAGATTTTATATGGTTCACCAATATGATTACATCCATGGAGGTCACCAATTTTACCAGTATGAAAATAACAATGTTATAAGAGATTATCTCTACTCACAAGCTATCTTCTTTCACTAGATCTTAATCTTTCAATCTCACAAGCTCTCAATGGTTTTCTTTGTGGCTCACAATTGTAGAGACATATATCTCTCACAAATTACACACTTGCTTACTTACAACTCTCCTAATAATACAATAAATATATTAAAAGACTTTCTAAAATTACAACAAAGCCCACCTAAACAAAAAATTACAAAATAACCCCAAACACTACCACACATGAAGTTAATTTGAGACATACATCAATACCTTTACCATGTACTGCTTTGTGTATTTGTTAAAAAAACATTTTGAGTATTGCTTTCCATATGCTATATATGCTCATCAAATCAATACCTTAAAAGAACCCGCAAATCTAGCAATTACATTGACGAAACACAAGAAATTTGGCTACACAACAAGGATAGAAAATTTTTTTAAGCTAATAGAAATGTCTAGTTAAAGTTGTTTCTTTTGGTTTAATGGTTTTGTCGAAGAAACTAACCATATCATGATCAATATGCCTGTAATATATGATATATCATATGTTATTTATTTTTAAATTAATTGTTAGATATACAAATGTAAATTAATGTAATTGCATATTAATTAGATTAATTTTCATCATTTTCTATCATTTAGTAATGTCATCTTTGTTTTAGCGTATTGTTAGATACACAACTTTCAAGGTCTTCTACCTTCAGTTAGATTCAAAATTAAAGATAAGAATAGAGATATAAAGTCCAAACCAATATCATATTAACATAGACTGAAATTAAAGCGGGATTAGTGAGCATTTCCCTTATCATTTATATTGCTTAGTTGCTTAAAAATAAAATACAACTTTAGCTACATATAAACCATGGTCAAATCATATGATGTGAAGTCTAACCAAAACCTATGGTGAAAAACAAAAAAGTTCCTACACAACAAGGATACTAACCTATTTGTAAGTTATTTGTAACATGCCTTCAGCAAATTAAAATTTATTTTAATTTCTTTAAAAAAAATTCTTATGTTAAACTTTTGTCAACTAGCATCTTTCCTAATGTCATCGAGCATATAGGTGAACAATTATATAAAGACAAAATAACTGACTTTTTTGAGCAGTTTTAAGTGAAGCTCGTGCTTGATGTTCCTTCTTAGGAAGATTACTGAGAATTGATATGTAAGTGTCATATGTAGGTTATAAGATTATATGATAAATAATGTCATACCAATTAAACTTTTGGATTTAATTTAGTTATAACTGTAATATACTATCACTCACACAGGTATAGTTGCTTGTAAAAGAAGTACACACACGCATGCAATTAAATTTTGTAAAGACAGATAACGCAAAATCAATACAATTGCATGTTAAAAATTCCTAATTTTCATCTTTGTTAATCTCATTTTTTTAAAGTAAATTATTCACAATGAAACTGCTTGGCGAGCACATTGGGGTGAGCAATTCTATAGAAACAAACTCACCTTTTTTATTATTGTTTGACAAAGCTCGCGCTTAATGCTCCTTCTAAGGTCTTTAGGAAGATTATTGAGCGCATTTTCTACATCAACACCTTTAGTTTCCTCCCACACATATCGTTGGTATTTCTCTACCTGCCGTTGGAGTTTTTCAGAGACGTCTTTGAAAAGTTTCCATTGTTCTATTTCCCTTGCCTTTAATTTCATCTCCTCTGATCTCGTAGTTTTGATTTGTAAATATAACTACACGAATATCACAATTAATAGAAATTAAATTAGCTATGATAATTATGTAAAGGGTATTAGAATTGACGAGACACATAATATTGTACATATCTAAGTATGTACGCACCTGGATATTTCCAATTAAGAAGACAAACAACAGCATGCTAGAGATGGTAATGTTCATTGTGAAGACGTTTTCCCATATATTGATACTTGTTTCAAGGTTTTGTGCGAAGCAGCTGAAAGACAAAAATCAATCTTGATTGTATCATATTGTGCATGTATCTCAAGTCTCAACATACAAGCATAGAAGTAAAAAAAATACAAAAATAAAAATAAAATAAAAATAGTTAAAGTACTTTGATATTTATATTTATATATATGTTAATAACTGAAACAACATCCATCAATTATATATCTATATATGAGTCTCACTAGCATTAATACTTAATAGCAATTAAGGGAAATGACAAAAATTATATGTGGACCTATTCAAACCCTGCTCTCTCTCAAATGCAACCATATCTTGAATGTGATAGTGCTTCGCTGGTGCATTAAGAGTGGCTATAATACATGTGTCACATTAACATGTACTCTCAAAGAAGATTGTTGTGTCCAAGAATGAGATAAAAATTTTATATATCGTTAAGGCTTCAACACAATAAATAAAGTCAAATTCTTATATTTTCATAACTCTTTACGTAAATTTTTCTATTTATGTTCTTAAAGCCCTCGTTAAGACACAAAAAAAACATAAGTAATGAAATAAGTTGATTTCCTTTTGGTTTGCAAGGTACAATAAATCCATAAAAACAACAATTGGGGTTGACTCACAATATAATAATATCGTTAAGATTTGAAGGATGTTAATTATCAAAAAAAAAAAAAGGAAAAAGAAAAGAAACTTGCACAAAACAATCAAATCTATGATATTATTCTAATAGATAAACCTGAGACTTTGTAAACCCCATCTGAAACAATACACGAACTTCTCTAGAAAACTCGCCTCTGTAACACCAGAGTCAAGAGCAGCACGATATATTCCAAAATCAAAGAGCATTGTATTTTGTGATTTTGTAGAACAAAAAGTTTTCAGAAAACTGTAGTTTCCTGAATTTTTATGACAGTAAAAGTACTGATCATTGCATCTAGTTTGGACTAGGCAGGTCCTCTTCCAGCATCTAACCTCCCTTTCTATAGCAAAAAAGTACCATATGGCTCCAAATACCTAAAACAGAATAAAGCACATACTGTATCAGAAGATATGCATGCATGAGCAATAATATAGTACTACAAAACGTTGTGAGTTATTTGCCATGGATACATATATGTGGCAAATATTTAAATATTTTAAATAGTCTGTTGTAGATTCAACTCTTTTGCTGTAAAGGATCCGCAGCAAAAATATTTTTGTAATAGTTGCAATTGGCGGCAAAATTTTTGCCAACAATATTTGCAACACCTTTTTTCAAGAATTACAACATATTTCTTCTGAGACAAAAAGTCATTTTTTCTGTGCAAAACATACAATGAAGCTAGGTACTCTGAGCATGCAAATTAATATATCTGTAAATAGATAGAATACAAATACTGTTTAGGTTAATTCATCAAATTTAAAAGTCGTTTGGCAATCTCATGTCAATATTAAATAACGTAAAATTAACATATAAATGAATATATATATATATATATATATATAAACTTACATGACCAGCAAGCAAGTAAAGATAAAGATTGAATGCTATTTTAGCCCATGTAACTTCAGCCAGTACACCGGAAGTGTTTGTAGCTTTTTTTAATAGTGGGTAGATGCGAACAACTCTTAGCGCCAATTGGAATAACCAAAAATATTTCAAAAGATAATTCATTACATCAAAAAATTTTGAGACTCTCATTGTTGAAACAACGATTATAATCACCACCTGCATAAAATAGATCAAGTTTAGACTTTATATACAAGTACCATCAAATTGTGCATGTAAGTTGTAAGGTAATGTTCCATAACTATTACATCCAAAAGTTTCAACTACCAGTAAAAAGTTATAAACAATTAACGATATGAAGCTACTTATCACATCCCTTCGATGGGTTTAGACTCAAACCTAAAACTTATAAAAAGATTGGAGCACCCAGAAATATTAACTGGGTTCGTTAAACTTGGATACTATATCATAAATAAGCACAAGACCCAAAAGTACTGTAGTAAGAAATGACCCAAGTAACGATATAAATTTTTTTAACGCATATATAGCACAATGTTAATATGCACAATTATTTACAAAGTTACGTATTTATGATATATTATAATTTTCCTGGGAAATTAAACACACATGTTATGTTGCAACAACTGCAAAATCTGCTTTACCTGTGATAGAGGAAGAACGGCGAGAATCTCAATATAAAATTTTCGTGACATGTGTGGAAAATTGTAGCGACTAGAAGCCCGATTAGCTGAAATATCATTTTGCGATTGAAAACTAATAAAGATCATGTATAATAGATCAATGACAGAACGCAGAACACAAGAAGTTATTCCCAACTTTTTGTTAATGTCCACGCAATATTTATTCTTATTAATCTCAGGAATGTACAAGAACAAAGGATCCAACGAAATTGATATCACACAAAGCACAAGAGAAATCCAATTTTTAAAAGGTCCTCGTGGATTAAAGATTTTCTTGGCATAAGTCACCATAATTTCTTCTGAATTGACATCCCGTAACCTGTCCTGCATGGCTCTGCATATTCGTAGGTGTGCATCCATCACAAAAATAAAAAGAAAAAAAAAATGTTAGTGGAGTTATAAAATGTAATTTAACCTGTTTCGATTTAAAAACATAAATTATTAAGTAATTGTAGTCTCAATAACAATATATAATTTCTAATAAAAACTCTTAAGTTTGTCGTCTGTTATTCTATTTAAACTTCTCACTAATAAAATATTGTTTGAAAAGATTTAGATGAGTAGAATATAGTACATATCATTTGCCAACATCAAAATAATCACTTGGTCTACAATTATATCTAAATTCAAAATTTTAAATTGTTAAGTAATTAATCCAATAATGATATATAAATTTTAACAATGATTACAAGGTTTTACAATTCTTCATCAATTTGTACAAAATTTCCGGCCAAGTAAATATCATTTGAAAAAAAAAAATTAAATGGGTAGAGTTAAGTAAATTTTATTCGCTAAGCACACACATAATGATCACTTACGCCATCGACATGCAATTGATTGCTAATAATTATTAGATTTTAAAGATTTAAACCTCTAATTAAAGTCCTAAAATAGTGTTTCAAGTACCAAAAATGACTACAACTTTTTATTATTTTTCATTATATCTAAAACTTCTGACAAAAGTATATTGTTGGAAAAGAAATAAACAAGAAGAATTCAGTACATATCATTTACCAACACACCAAAATAATTATTTACCTCGTCATCGTTGTTAGAATTCTGGTACTCTTCTGCAAATTTGGCTTGGACTCCTTAAAGAATCAGAATGGAAATTAAACAAATGATCAGGCTTGTAAGAGATGAATACACAGACTTTGTTTTTGAGATACCAGCTACTACTTTCAATTGAAGGAAAAGAGAGGAAGACTTTGAATCCTCACCGCATGAGAGTCAGCCAGAGAGGATAGTTATCAACTACTGTTTATAATAATGTATTTCCAGTTTGACCAGTAGTTATCAACTACTGGTATGTCACTAACTTTGGTGCCTTCATGGCATGCATTCAACTCTCATAAAGAATAAAGATAATTTTTTTCCCACCATTTAAAATTCGTGGATTGTTCTCTCACTAAAATTGAAAAAAAAAAAAAAGCAGTTCTTCCAAGAACGTAAATCCGAAAATTACAGTACAGAGAGAGGTGGTCAGTGATACATGTGGTATGCCATTGACTTTGGTGCCTTCATGGAACGTGTTCAACACTCACCCGAATAAAAGCAAGTTTTCTCCCACTATTTAAAATGTATGGGTTGTTCTCCTATTTTGTGTGCGCTATTTTCACCACTTATTTGTGAGTTGCTCCCTCCCGTTTAGAAGTAATTATTCGGACTGTATTATAGAATCAAATTTCGTTTGGTCCTGACTGATCATTGGATCTGTCCCAGCCCTTAAAAAAAAAAGAAAGAAATACAAAAAAATATTTATAATTAAATTTGTCCTAGTATGCTAAGTTAGGTCAAGCTTAGAAAGCAAAATATCATAAATGATTTTTCTTATCTTTTTTTAAAATATCATATATCATTTGTTAGTTAGGAAGGTTTCACCTTCATTTTTCAAGAACATAAATACAAAAGTAGGCGCGGACCCCGCGGTGCAGAGGGCATATGGTGGTCTCCATTGGTCGAAGAGATGAGTCAGACTTCTAGATTGGCGGCCAGGGCCAAGTTGACCACCTCCTTTTGTTTTCATTTTAAAAAGAAAAAAAATAATTTTGTGAATTGTATTAATTTTTATATTCTTAAAATTAAGGTTCTTAAGATCATTTATTTGTCGGTAGGAGTACAACTCCACTCACCGTAAAGTAAGATTTTTATTTTTATAAGAGTTATTTTTTTTTTTATATAGTAATTTACAAACTTACTCCAAATAATTTACTAGTTACTGCCATATATGAACTTTATCAAATACAATTAATGCTTAATATGGTGTAATATACAGGCTTCTAGAAATATATCATTTTATTTTTTAATTTTTTTAAGGAAAGATATACATCCTTTTAGCTCTTTAATAAAATGTATGATTTTATAAGATAAATTGACTGAATGATAAGACCCTCAAAATTTTATGTTTAAGACTGTAAGTCCAATTCACAAAAGAATTTGTGAGTGTGAGAGAGGAACTAACTAAACCCAAATAAATCAGTGCAAATTTTATCTAAAAAAAATAATGTAAATTTACATAAATGTATACTGCTTTTGGCACTGAGAAAAGCCAAAAAAAAAAAAAAAATTATGTGCTTTCAGTTTTGTATGTTCACTCTTTCATCCTTGTAAACATTATTTATTTGTTTATCATTTTTATTTTTAAAACGCATCGGTTGTCCAAACTCCAAACCACTTTTTTAATTTTCTTTTCTTTATTAAAATAAATATATGATCAATACAAATACTGATTAGATAGGCTTAAAAAGATTTTTCAGCTGTTTGATATTAAAAAAAAAAATAATAATAATAAATACACAAGCTAGGGAAAATAGAAAAGAAAAGAAAAGCAAAAAGAAATTAGATGGAAACTTGTTACACGATGTCAGACTAAGTTGTGTACTATTCAAAGTTTAATATCCTGCTTAAGCAATTATAATATGGAAACACAGGAAAAAAAATTTTTAATCTCAATTTTTGAAAGATTCTCCAGCGATAGGGTACAACTCCCAACTAGCTAATAAATATACGCTTACTGACACCTATTTGCATCTGGGCCGTTTTTGATCTTGGTTCTCTGTATTCTGACATTATAAATCCAACTCCGTTTTTTATCTTGGTTCTCCGTATTCAGAGACATTATAAATCCAACTTTATTATATTTTTCTTACTGTAGGTCTTAACTATTACAACGATCTTGTAAAAAGAAAAAATGTTAAACAATTAAAGTTAACATTTTTTTTTTTCACTTTTGTAATCGCATTTCCATACAATTGCAAAAAGATTTTCTTGGGGACCCAAATAGTGGTTTCTTCTTCTGTACACCAGTAACTTGTTTGTTGTACATCCATTAGTTATGCTTGTGATATGAACATTGCTTAGGATCAAATATTCATAATCCAGTTCAGATTATAAAACATGTTTTAAGTCCTAAAAGGAAAAAAAAAAAAAAAGTGGAAATTATATTTAAGTTATCAATCCTTTATCTCGCATAAGTTTTTAATTATATCATTACAAACTTGTTATGATTGGAAGCCATAATTAGTCTTCTCTTCCTTCCATTTGGAAGCCGCTTTCCTCTCCTATTTCTAGAGACTTCAATTTTGGATCGCTTTTCAATATACCATCAAAAGAGTCCGGTTTATGGTAATGATACATGTAATATATATAGGAATATGTTAAAAATAAAAATTGAGAAAAATTATTTAAATTATTTTTGTCCTAGGATGCCAAGTTAGTCAAGCTTCGAAAGCATAATAGCATCGTATATAACTCGTTTGGAAGAAAGGTTTCATTTTCTTTTTTCAACACTACAGGTACAAAAAAGGAGTGAACCCTCCAACACCCACCACACCCCCCACCCAAAACCCCAGCCAACTGATCTTCATTCGCAGAAGGGACCAGTCATACTTCAAGATTGGCGGTCAGACCTAGTTGAAGCAGGAAATTAAACCCCCTCCTTATGTTTTCATTTTGAAAAGAAAATAATTTTTTGAATTTTCTTATTCTTCAAAAGTTTCTTTAGATAATTTATTTGTGGTAGGAGAATACCTCCTCTCACTGTATAACAAGATGTTTACTTTTATAAATAGCTCACACCAAACAACTTGCTAGGTACTACCAAATATGAACTTTATAAACATAATTAATACTTAATATGGTGTAATGTATACATTTTTAGAAGTATATATTTTTTAGTTTTTAATTAATGAAGTGAATATTTTGTAAATAAGTTAACTCAATAATGAAACTCTTACAATTACACATTTAATATTGTAAGTTCAACTCACAAAAGAATTTGTGTGTGTGAGAGGAACTAACTAAACCCAAATGATTAAGTTACTGTAAATTGACAGAAATTTATACTGATTCTGGCACCAAAAAAAGCCGGAAAAAAAAAATAGAAGTCATGTGCTTACTCTTTCATCATCTGTAAATATCATTTACTTGTTTATTATTTTTATTTTTAAACACATTGAGTCTAAATTTCAAACCGCTTTTTCAATTTTCTTTTCTGCTTTTGAATATTTTTAATTATTGAAACATATACAGGATATTATTTTTAATTGTTTTGAAATAACCAAAATGAAAATGGACCCCTAGAAGGTACTGGACAATAAATTTTCAGTGAAGACACCCTCTACCGGTCAATATCTTCCAATCTCCAAGTCTCTCTCTGGCCTTAGCATCCGCTAAGAAAAATATAAAATCATACTATACAAAATCTTCGTGCCCTTCCTAATTCCTGGAGTTGTGCACAATTTTTTTTAATCCATTCAGGTGGTACAGTTTAAATTTAGTTATATGTGTTTTTCTGTCTGTTTTCTAACAATTGTAAGCCTTTAATAATTATATGTGGGAAGTTTTTTTCTCTTTATTAAAATAAATATCGATCAATACAAATACTGTTTAGATAGGCTTAAAAAAATTTCAGCTGTTTATTATCAACTTAAAAAAAAAAAAAGTGCACAAGCTGGTAGCAGGAAATTAGAAAAGAAAAGCGAAAAAGAAAATTAGATGGAAACTTGTTCCACGATGTCAGACAGTAGTGTACTGTTCAATACATGGAGAAAATTCCAATAAATGATTTAAAATTTAGTGTGTGTTCTAAAAGTAATATCTATTATATAGTCTCACGTTAGTTGAAAAAATGAATTTGTATTAGTTTATAAAGTGAAGGTAAACCTTCACTCATAAGTTAGCTTTTATGATGGAATTAAGCCCATAATCTTTTACTAAAATTGTATCTGAGCTTTAGTTAGGTCCAAACTCAACTGCATTAGTACAGGTGCTGTCAAATGGACACGTTGCGTGTGAGGGAGGGTATTAGATAATCCCACATTAGTAATTTCACATTGGTTGAAGAAATAATTTTGTATTGGTTTATAAGATACGGGTAAATATCCACTTATAAACTAAGTTTTATGGCGTGATTAGACCCAAGATCCTTTTTTGATATTAAACCTCCACTTATGCATTATCTTTTACTTGCAAATTAACAATTAGATCATGTACAAACTTTTTTTATCCTTTAATCACAAACTATTTGGTACTTAAAAAAAAAAAATTATAATTTAGTATTAGTTTCCAGACTCACATTAATTTTAGGTCTATAAAAAAGAGGCCCTAATAATTAAAAACTAACTTGTAGATATGTGTGCTTGGTGCTTTTGGATGAGTGCTGAATACTTTCTCTTAATATATTGTCTATTTTATATATAACAGGTGTATTAATTGTATCTTTTGAACATAAATAATTTTATCACCAATTTTATATTTTGGACAGAAATATTCTATCATGAACGTACAAATTTATATACACGTCATTATTGAATAAAAAGTACTTTGAACACCTCCAAATGAAGTCCTAAATGTTAGCTAAAGTTTAGCTGAAAGAATAAGAAAATGATTGAGTTTGCAGAACATACAGACTCTCAATTCATTATCAAATGAACGTTTATAATCTTTCAATTTGATCAGCCCTCTCTTTTCTCTTGTACACACAGAAAAGTTAATCTAAAATATTAAATAGTAAAATCTTGGCTAAATTATGAAATTCTCACTTCTAAACAATCACGAAATTAAGATTTCATATAAAAATTGCAAATAGAATTCCTAAGAAACATTTTCCTTCATATAGCGTAATCGTAAGGCTTCACAATTCCACGCAAGAAAATTGAACAAGAAAGACAAAAAAGTGTTGTAGAATGTTGATTAATTGGTAGGTTTTCGTTCTTTATTTTTTAAAGTGTCACAAAACTAATCGTGTTTGACATGTTTTATGATCCAGTCATAACTCATAAGTCTCTTAAGACAACAACATTAATAAGAAAGTGAAAGGTTTCTTTTCCAACTTTCAAATCCCTAAGAAACCGAAAAAAAAAGCAAGCAACTTTTCAATTTTTTAGCTGATAGCAGACAATTTTTGGACTAATTATTTTTAAAGGTGTTGATTTGAGAGCATATATAATATAACATATGGAAGGCAGTACTTAAAAGTTTTTTAACAAATACACAAAGCAACAAATGATGAAGGGAAATGTTCAATTTTGGAAATTTCTCTATACCTGGTCCAGTTTTTACAACAAATAACCTCATCTTCAATTTTCATTTTTCTTATTCATTTTCTTGGATGTATTTAAGGTGCAAAATTTTAAATCGATAAATGACCACGTTTGAATGCAATGTGCAAGCGGCTCAAACATGTGTTATATTCGGATAAAACCTACATTGTACGAAAAAAATGATGCAGTTGATGAATGCTCTTTATTATACATGGCGAGCTCTTGATCGATGATACTAGCAATGACAATGATGAAAATTTCGTTGAGTATCAATCTGACTTCTGTGGTGGTGAACATTCGACGTGGGCTCAAAATTGTCCGTCCTCATCCTTTCTCCCAATCTCAACTAAGAATATTATAACCAACACTAAGGTTGAGGCCTTTGCTCTAACTGCAGATGACTTGAAGGATGTTTTCACTCAATTCAAATAGCCTTACTGATGCAGGAACACAAGTTAACACCCTGGATGGCAGAGCAGCAGTACAACCTGCACTGCAGACCTACTGAGAAATTTGCATATCATCATCACTTCAACATATATAGCTCCATGTTTAACTTGGATTTCACATCTACAAAGACGCAGTTTTTTTCTGCATCCAAGTGAATGTAATGATGTTCTTTTACAAGTTGTGTTAGTTTTATATATATACATACATACATACAAACATACAAATATATATATATTTACCTTTTTCAATCGATTGTAAAACTTTATAAATAGGGTTGTATTATGTTGTTTAAATAATCTAATGTCAAGAAAAATTTTATAAATTTGTTTACAAACTTCGGTTTGAAGTGTTCTATCTTTCAATAGTCTGCTAAATTTTATCTGGCCCATCATTGCCGGTGATTTTCAGTGCAAGTTTATCTTGCCCACAAATTAACCCATATTAATTGGTAACAGAGCGACTTTGTTCTGGACTATTTCACTCTCAATGGAAGATCAATTAAAATGTCACCCGAGCAGGAGCGGAACTTGAAAATTAAAATTGGGGGAGGGGGTCAAAATACATATAATACATTATTATTTCAAAACATTCAGGGGGCCTAGCTCCCCAACTTTCACATAGCTCCGACCCTGAAAAGGAGCCAAAAGAGTTCCTATATTTGCTTCACTCCACTTTTTCACTGTGAGTTTTTTTTTTTTAATATGCTCTGTTTCTCTCTGTTTCATATCCACTCCGTCTTGAATTTCAATGGTGCTATACTTTTTTTAACCTTCATTTTATTACTTCAATATAGTGCCATGCAGGTCAGGTTTCACCATGTGAATTCAGAGTTGATCGAGAGTTGATTATATGTGAAATGGGTACACATATAATCAGAGTTGATCGAGAGAGACAATTAACAAACTTTGTTAGTTTATGCGGTGATTTGACGAAGAAAATCCTTTGTTCCACAAGGACCTTTCAAAAACTGGATTTCTTTTATGCTTTGTGTGATATCATTGTCCTTGGATCCTTTGTTCTTCGACATTCCTGTGATTAATAATGAGAAATATTGCATCTACTTTGACCAAAAGTTAGGGATTAGTTCTTGTGTTCTCCATTTAATCATTCATCTATTTTATATGCTCTATGCTATTCTTCAATCACAAATTGACATTTTCGCTGCTCGTTACTCACCGTCTAGTCAATATAATTTTCTACTTTGTTCATAAAAGTTTTATATTGATTTTATCGTTGTTCTTTAATTACTGGTATGCATAAACATATTTCTACGTAGGTTCATGTGTTTAATTTTCTAAGAAGAGTATAATGTATTGTAAACATGTAACTTACTAATTGTACATAATAATATTGTATTCACTTTTCAATTCAGCTTGAGGAGGCTGTGAAGAGTAATCCTGAGCTACATTGCAGTTCAAGTCCTGAAGCTTCTAAGCTCCCTTCCAGCTGTGGCTTCTCTATGCTTTGCACTTTCACAAAACCCATATAATTTCTTTAGATTGGATGATTTTTCATTCTTTTCCTTGAATATTTATCTAGGTCAAGACTTTTATACATGGAGTGAAGCATTTTCGATTAATCTGCATGATTATATCAGGCCAGTGGCCTATGTTGAGTGCACTCATAATGTTTGCAAAGGACACCCAACTGGCAAGATGTTGTTTGTAGTGCAAAGTATGGGATGGACCTACTCCTTCTGAGGTATGACTCCTTCAAGTAACTATAGGAAGCGACATATAATTAACTACACAAAGTAAGATTTTTTTTGAGATCTCATTACAAGTGTACTAGGAAGTGACACTTTTGGATAGACTCACATATGGTTAAGATTGTTGTGTATAAATTTCTCTTGTAGATGATTAAGTATTGATTATGTCATTTAAGTTTGCCCATTAAACTTCTCAATGCAAAGGATTAAAAGAGTTTATTTCTTTTTTTTTTTTTTAAAAAAAAAGAAGGATTAAAAGAGTTTCATTGTTTTAAATCAATTTTATTTTTATATACGTAATATTATGCTCATAACTATTTAAAGTTCATACTAATATTTCATTATTTTATTATTTACAATTATTTTTAGAACAATATTGAGATTGTATTTGACTTAATATTATACATATGTGTATATATATATATAATTTAAAGATTTCAGATGCGTGTTGATTACAAATTATTTTATTACACATGTGAAGTCAATATTTTATTCAATATCCTTAAAAATTCAATGAGTTATTATGCAAACTTTTATGTGTACTTGGATGTAATCAATATTCTGTTATTGTTTTAGCTTATAGTGATGGTTAATGAAATTTAAAATGAAATGTAACTTACTATGATCACTAGTGATGACTTGAATGCAACTGCATACCTTTGAATGTGTGGCAGCTGCCTCATGTTGCTGCTCGCTGTTTCAAAGTAGCTCTCACCACCCACTCAGGGGCGGACCCACCATTGTCCCCCCCTTGAAATTTTTAAAAATTTAATTAAATAATTTCAATGTCATAATATTTCATATATGAGGATTGGTGCTGATGGTTGCTGTGTTGGTTTCTCTATCTCATGTCATAGGTTCGAATCCTACTAACGTATACAAGATTTTATTTTTTGTCTTTTTTAATCACTCATATATTATATAAATAAATTATCAAAATAAAGCACAGCTGCAAAATGACTTTGATGGTTGTGGTTGCCTACCCTTTTCATGAGGAATTGGGTTCAATACCCTTTGCCTCATGAATGTGCTTTTCCTTTTTTTCTTTTTGTATTCACTCGTTGCTTTGTTCTCTCCTTTTTTTTTTTTTTCCTCTCTTTTTTTTCCCCTTATTATAACAAACTGATTTTCAAACTTATAATATTTAGACTTTATAAATTATTATACTCACTTCAAATTATTTTTTTATTACAAACTATATCATGTTTATACAAACTAGAGAATAAAATATATTGAGTTATTTAGTCTTAATAAGTCTGAATTTACTCACGATTATTAGTGCGATTTATTTTTTCTTTTAAATAAACTATTTTATATGATAAAATTCATAAATAAAAATAATCATATGAATTATAATTATTTTTATCTTTTATTTTTATTTTACTTTACTTTATTATAAATCATTTACATTTATTAGATAAAAGACTATAAATGCAATTTGATTAGTAACTTTAATAATAAAAATATGTAGTTTGATTACATATATTTATTTGCAATCTGAATAACAACTATTATCATAGAGAAAATATATCCCTAAATTAATTTTTATTTATTTTTTTAGTAATATGAAATTTGAACTTCTCTCACTAAGAAAAATAGAGCTAATACACAATTAATTCACAATTAGTATATTTTTATTTTTATACTTGTATTAATAATATTATTGTAAAAAATTTTATTTACAATTTTATAAAGAATAAAACTACATATTCTTTACTGATTATGTATTTTAACTATTTTTATTTCATATAATGTTTTTATAGTAATTGAAGAAAATATAATAAAGAAAATTTTATATATAAAAGTGTCCCTCGTCACATAGATTTTTTGGTCTGCCGCTGCTGCATCCACTCATCCAAAATCACAAAATAAAAACTTCCTATACAAGTACAAAGTGTCATCCTCCTTCTCTATTATATCTCTCAACTCTATTTACGTTTGTTGTTAAGGTCCATCTCACTCTCTCTCTCTCTCACACACCACACACAAGAAAATACTCACAACCTGTTCTTAATTTAATCTCTTTAAACGAATATATTCTTTGACTGCGTTTTATTTTTGTGGTATCAATTGACAGTAGAAAGCTTCCTCCAGCTTAACTATGATGCTTTGTCCTTTTTTCCTCGTTACTTTGTGCTCTGCTTCATTTTTTTCCAGTTATTCGTTTCAAATTTGTAAGGGAAGGACAAAAGGAGAAGAAGAGAGCTTATAAAGACATGGAGCCTTCCGTTCTTGATGCTATTATTAAGAGGCTTCTTCGACTTGGAGTTTTCCATCGTTGATCATCATGTAAGTGACTGTTTAGCATTATCTTTATAATCTGTCATGATATTTTCTAATCTAATCCTGATTTACTATATGTTCTACCTGATGCGCCATTTGTTTTAGAAAGCACTATGGAATGATCAATTTTTTTTTTTTTTTTTGGGTTAAGTACTAGTACTTTTGTTTGATCAGGGCTCAGACCACCTTAAGTATAGAGGACGGTAACGCAAGTCTACGATCTACAGAATCTAGAACGGGAACAAATTCAAGTAGGAGCGTTATAGGAAAATCACTCAAATATTGTCACGACGTTGCTAATAAATTCTCTTCTTATGTGAAGAAAATCTTCAAATGTCGGCCAGAATCTACAGAAAACAAGATTACGTTTGTCTTGTGGATTATTTCAATCTCACTTGATCCTTTTATGTGCTATGTTCCTTCAATCCACGATGCGGAAAAGTATCTTGAAATCAACGTAGTACTTGTGATTGTTCTCGAGGTACTCTATTGTTCTCTCATGATATACAGAGTCTACAATGCTTTCCTTTCAAACAAAAAGGAAAGGCGGGTTTTCAATTGGACTGAATCTGTGGCACTTGTCTTTTCAAATGTAAGGCCACGAACTCTCCTTACAAAGCTCGAATGTTTCTTCTGTATACATGTTTGTTCAGATTAATATTGTCTATTTTTATGTTAATTCTAATATCGATGGCTGTACTATCCGTGTAGCTGGTGCTGTGGGCACTTGTTCTCAATCCGACACTAAAGATTAGATCTACAGTAGTGTCAATTTTATTGGCCAAGTATCTTTTTGTGTGCACGGTGAGGGTCATTGGAATCTACAGATTGTTTATGGAGGAAGTGACAAGGACTTCACGCCCACTAGCTGAAGCTGCACTCATCAAAATTGTGATCAATCTTCTTCTTTACTTGTATGGAGGTCATGTAAGTAATATTTTCATTTATATGCTGATTTAAATTGTGCAAACAAGAAACCAAACTTTTACAGATTATAATGTTGTACGGTTTATTCTTACATGTATATACTTTGCGCCCCTCAACTTCAGCGCCCACTTTTTCGGCCCCTGCCTACATCATTAGCAAGTGAAATTCAAAGCTAGTTTATGATTTATGGGCTCTCTTAACTAAGCAGACACATCTTACAAAGATGCGCACAAGAAGCTCAAAGCGGAAAATATATACTTTTAAAAATCAAAATGGTATACATGGTATATCAGATGCATCTTAAAAATTTTCCCCTCTAAGGACTTTTCTAGGTAGCAGTTCCATAGTCATTGTTAGGGACGTCAATGAATCAGTACTTTAGGGACAGAGGCCGGTGGATTATCCTATTTCCATTCTCATTCTTCCACTCTTCTTCCATGCCTACTTAAATCCTCATTTGGGGGAAATTGGGATTGGGGTATTTGGGGTTAGATTCCACCATTGCCGTCCCCATTCCCCCATTTTTCCCATTTTCCTCCAATCCTCTATCCTCGTTTAATCTCGTTTGACTCTATTTGATCAAATTTTGAAAATGATTGTAAATTAACCATAAAAATATAAATATAAACCAAAGTGAAAAAAATAAATGACCAAGGTTGTTTTGTAAGTAAGTGAGGCTTCGAAAACGAAAACAAAATTATATTAAGAAATTATTAAAGTATCAATAAATATAATAACATAAATGGAAAAATTTGACAAAATGGAGATGGGGTTGGCTTCTCTCATCCCCATCTCAATTTGGATTTGTGGATAGATTTCTATCTCCAATCCCCAAAAATCTTCAAAATCTCATTTCAAATGGGAATAAGGTTTGGGGATTTGGATACGAGGGATTCATTTGCATCCCTAGTGATTGCCTTATTTCATTATCATATTATGACAAGCGGGAATAAGTAGGAAAAATAAAAATGAAAAATAAGAAGAAAAAGGCCAATCAACTGATATCCTTATACATACAATTACTTCTCAACTGTGCTTAATTATCTTTATGATCAATGAGTGACATTGTGGCCTAGCTATTGTAGCTATTTGGTGGGTGGTGGTATTTATTTGCCGTATGGAAGAAAATGGACTGTTGGAAACAAGCTTGCAGAAATCATAGTGGATGCCACTATGCTAACCGTCACTTTCATGTTAGTTCGGGAGACAACAATTTTCTGAATGATTATTGCAGTGCAAGGACAGAAGATGTGAAAATCTATGAGTTAGGGATATTCAAGGATGCTTTTGAGTCTCGTATTTTGGAGACAACAAAGTTTGGGAAGAGGCTGTTATATTGTATCAGATGGGGCTTACAAAATATTAGGTTTGTGCAATTTACTCTCTCTTATATGGTCACACACGTACACACACATATATATATAATTTTAAATTGTCATGACCAACCAAATATATATATATATATATATATATATATATATATATATAACTTTAAATTGTCATGACCAACCAATCAAATATATCTATTATATTTTCTCTTCTAAAATTTTTTTTCTCTTCTATTCAATTTAAATGCAATGAATGAATTTGATTAATTAGTCTTAACAATTTAGAGTTAGGAGGTATTGATCATAAAAGTTCTATATATATATATATATATTTATATATATATATATATAGCTTTTATGATTAGAGCGTTTAATTTTAAATTGTTAGGATTACTAATCTTAGTCATTTATTACATTCTCACTCTAAAAATACTTATCTATCATGTTTAATTTAAATGTAATGAATGACTGAGATTAGTGATTCTAACAATTTAAAAGTTAGGACACACTGACCGTAAGAGCTTTCTATATATATAAAATTTAGATCCAAAGTTGCATTGTAATTCTGGTTTTATATAAAATTAGTTGTTCCTGCATAATCATTGACTACCAAAAAAAAAAAATTGAAGTTTAGTTCATGGATTATATTGCAAAATTCATAACAAATTAAGACTTTTCATACGTAATATAGTAATCTAATATCTCATTAACCTATCCTGTAGATGAATCTGTTATGTGGATCATTATGTTTGGGTCATGATTATTGAAATCTTCTAACTTGTTAATTTAGGTGAGTTAGAATTTTTCAAATTAAACTCTACTTTCTTTGTTTCTTTCTTTTCTTTTTTTTTCAGTGGATTTGGTCAAAATCTTCAAGTAAGTACTCGAAATTGGGAAAATTTCTTTGTGATATTAATTATCATCTATGGAGTGGGAACATTTACCTTTTTCATTGGGAACATGCAGGTTAGTGTATACTATTTTGTTCTTATTTCTCATTTGAGTTTCTGCAAACTTAAGATGAAACACTTTACCTTATATTTTGTGGATCATATTTTTTGAGCAACAGAATCTTATAAAGTCTACGAGTGAAAGATCAGAGGAGAAGAAACGGAAAGAAGAGGCAATCGAACGGAAACACAAAGAGCTGGAGCAGTGGTTTCCTTTTGGAAAGATCTCAGTAGAACTACAAAATCGTATTAAGGAATACCAGCAAAACAAATGGCAGCAAACTGAAGGTGTTGATGTAGAAAATTTGCTTAGTAATCTCCCCAAGGACCTAGAATATAATATAAAACGTGAATTCTGCTTAGATTTGATTAAAAAAGTGAGTAATTTTGTCTTTATAGAACTTACTTACCTATCCATCTATTATAGAGGTCTAATTTTCTATCAGCAACTACGTATGTGTTCTTTGTTGATTTAAAAATTTAACAAAAAAGTCACTAGTAAATGAATAACACTAATTAGAAAACTTAGGCATATATGTGAGAAAGTTCAAAGAAAGAAAATCTTACAAAATTAATCCCCTTTTTTATACGTAAAATCTCGATAGAATAATTTTTTCTTTCTTTATCGGAATACTTTATGTGAAATACTTCTAGAATAGCTTTTAAAAAATGACTTCTTATAGATAAGGAAATTAAGATGGACTTAGAAGTGGAATACTTTGTTTTGAGCCATATCAGATTTGCTAAACTTGCAATATGTTATCATCGTATAACTTTTAGATTTCAATACACTGATATAATTGGAAGATTCTATATGATCTTGTTCTTTATCTGTCAAGGCTGATAAGTTTGGAAGTTGGAGCGATGCATTGCTGGTTCACCTATGTGAGTATGTCAAGCCAGTTGTTTATCTTGAACGCACTCGCATTGTGCATGAGGGAGATCCAATCGATGAGATGTTGTTTGTGGTACAAGGCAACCTATGGACCTACTCCTCTAGGGCAACAAATATTGCTGGCTATACAAGCAATGTTCCTCGTGATAGCATAAAGGACCATTTGAAAAATGGTGATTTTTGGGGAGAAGAACTTGTCAGTTGGGTTCAAAACAATCCTTCCTCATGGAACATACCCATTTCAAATAAAAACATTCAAGCGCTGACGAAAGTTGAAGCTTTTGTTCTTGGGGCCGATGACTTGAAATATTTATTTCTTAAAAATCAGAATGTTCTGTTCATACAATCATTCTTTCGTTATAGAAGGATTTTGCTTTCTAGCAGGAATGCACAAATGACTACCCAAGAACAATAGATTGGTAAGATTTGTGTTTTATGTACTTGTTTTTGTTACAAGGATAATCTTTGTACAAAAGTGTTTAACTATAATTGTTAATGCTTTGTTAAACAATTACAATGTCCAAAAAATATGTTATGTATATTGTGCCTTCAAATTTTCTGTTGAACTGTTTTGTGTTATAAAGAATTTTACAATCTAGTTTTGGGTACTGTTTTCTTCAAAAGTGTTCTTATTTGCATAGTATTTTTTGAAAACACCTTCAATAAAGTCTCGATTCAATTTATGAACATAAAGGATATCAATAACCCATCATTTTACTGAAAAAGAAATAAGACATTGCCATTTTTAGGTTCTTTAAGAATTTGTACTTCAATGGAAGATAGTGCTGGCTGAATCCATAATGACATTACTGCTCAATCATTCAATTAAAACACTTGAATCGACAATGGTGATCGATGAGGATGTATATAGAAGATGATGATAAAATAATTCTTGTGTTTATTGTTTTTATAGGCAGGATTTTTTTTTTTTTCAATTAAATAGTTTTTAAATAGTTTTTATTTTATTAAGTAGTCAAATAACTTTACAATGTTAAAAATAAAAAACGTAGTATGAAAAGTTCTAATTCATCCCTTAACAATTAATCATTGAATCATAATCAAATATTTTTTTCCATAACTATGTATTTGCTCCAGAAAGTACTATATTTTCAATTCTGGCTTTATAATATATTATACAAATTTTCAATCTTCAGATATTGCTACTAAATAAATTGTTTTGTACAATAATTTTAAACACAAAATTTTTTATAAAGTTAAAAGAACATGATTACAAATTAAAAATACATGCATTTAATTGTCCTAAAAGATTATTAAATAAATTAGAAATTATTTACAGTTATTAATTAGTAAACAAATTAATTTATGAAATATTATCAATATCTAACTGATGTAAGATTTATTAAATTATTTATTTTTAACTATTTTATGATTTCAAATAAAAATGCATAACTAACAAGTATAAATACGTAATATTATTTGGTTAAATATGTTTTCCACTTTAAAAAAAAAAAATTAAAACATTGGAAAAAACAATAATGTATCATTTTAATTTCAGGTTTCCATTATCACACGGTTTGGACAAATTGCCCAACATTACTCATAAAATAAATGAATCAAACCTTACTTGCTTGTTAATTGAAGCTGTTTCATTTAATAAGAAAATAATTTACTGTACATTTCATTTAATAAAGTAAAAAATGTTAGAATTAAAAAAGGGATCAAGTATATACACTACGATCCGGCCCATGGAAAAGGGCCGTGGAGTGGAGGCCCAACAGCCCAAGCAAAAGCAGCATTGGCTACTCTCATCTGTTCCTTTCTTTCGTTTCTCTGTTTCTTCTTCACTTTCTTCGGGTCTCTTTAGGAGTGTGCAAATAAGCCATGAAACCGATCAACTAAACCAAACCAAACCAATCTAATTTTGTTATATTGGTTTGGTGTGAAAAGTAAGTTTGGTTTAGATTGGATTGATAAATAAATAATCCGATCACTGTACGGTTTGGTTTGGGTTACTAAAATTTTAAATCATATAACTCAAACCAAATCAATTATATATATATAGACACACACACAAATATATATATATATATATATATATGTTAAGGTAAATTTCAACTGGGTCCCTATTGTTTAAGACTGTCTTCTTGGAAATTATATGTAATGTATGAAGTTAAACCTGGACTTCAAAGCAAAGAAGGCATCATGTACACCACAAAGAAAATTCCAAATTAATGATATTCAAATATTCGGTAGAACACGTATCAATAAAAAGAGTAGCGAAATTTGCATCCTGCAAACTGTATGTGCGCCCACTTCTTGTATATACACCACATTAAAATTTTTAAAATTTATGGCTTGTAATTAAGTACAAAAAGATTCTTTATTTTAATTTTCGGTTAATACTAAAAAGCATAAATTATAAATTAACTCATATCATCTTCCTAGCACAAATTTCAAAGAACATAATTTTAATTTCAAAATTGTAAAAATTTAATTTAATTAAACCAACCTTGCTTAATTTAATTGTAAAAATATTAATGATATCCTCATCCTCTGAATGAAAGCAACAAGTGGAAACTGAAAGAGACCTTCCTGAAAGTTCAACATGACTTAATAAATATTACTCTTTTTTTCTTTTTTGCGTGGTCATCCAATAACTAGAGATTGAGATGGTCTTCGTGGAAATCATATGTAATGTATGTAGTCAAACCTGGACTTCAAATCAAAGAAGACATCATGTACACTACAAAGAAAATTCCAAATTTGTGATACTCAAATATTAGGTAGAACATGTATCAATAAAAGAGTGGCGATATTTATTTCCTGCAAAGCTGTATGTGCACCCACTTCTTGTATATACACCACATTAAAATTTTTAAAATTTATGACTCGTAAATACAAAAGATCCTTTATTTTAACTTTTAGTTAATGCTGTAAAGTATAAATTATAAATTAATTCATATATCAATCTCTTGTGTGTCCCGTTCATTAAGGATTCCCATCAATTTTTATCATAAGTAACAATTAATTTCAGTAAATCTTGACAGATACTCGATATGCTCTAGATTAACTTAATATATTATATATAGAGAGAGAGAATTGGGATGTGTTGCTCCAGTCCTTCATTTTAAATTTAATTGTTATTTTAAAATTTTAAATTAAATTTAAAAGTTTTTATTATTTTTTAAAAGTTAACATTTTTTATTTAAATAATCACTATAATTTTTTCAATCAAATGAATGGTTAATATCTTTATTTTTTTAAAAAAAATAGTTATTATTTTGTTCAAAAGTTATAATACATATTCAAAATACTAATATTGTATGAATAATATTGATATATGAGGTGTATCAACAACTATTTTAAGAGTGGCTCTATTGTCATACAAAAATTTTCTTTATACACCCATTTATTAATAAAATTTATATTACTAAAATACTCATACGTTATATTACTTAAAAGAATACATAAATATAAAAGCAATAAAAAAAAAAGTTATTTTTGCATTATTCCCACCCCATAAATCCTAATATTCATTCCAAATTAGAATAAATTTCCAGCACAGTTAAATAGAATTTTGGCATATATCTAGATTGAAATCGGAATAACATAAATTAAAAGGAATCAAAGAATATGAATTCTTCAACATAATTATAAAACAAAAAACCAAACAACATAAATATCTAGCAGTTCAAGTCTTGAGTCTTGCAACCAATTTGCTAGTCTCAAGAACAATTGCTATGTGATCAATTTCCAAGCACAAGTGCTTTTCTTGTCGTTTTTTTGGGGGTATCTTTTCGTCAAGCTTCATATTTATTAAGCCCACAAATGAAAGATAAAGCTTCGTTGATCTAATTCATTCTTCTTAAATATTTTCAGGCATGATGTAACATTATCTTTGTACCATTATGAACAAACTTCGGCTTGTCTTTAGATTTCAAGTATTGGTTTAGCATTTGAATTATAAAATTCCCAATACCATTCAGTCAGTGCATGGTGAAGCATGATCTGTTAATTTCAATTAAACGAGTGAAAGCAACTAAATTGGGATTACAGAAAAATAATTTAATTAAAGAGATTATTATTGTTATATTCGATATTTTAAAGAGTATAAGGAAATAATCAATTTTAAAAATTTTAAAGAGTATAAATACAAGGGGAACTTTTTGGGTGGTAATAAAATCATCTTTATTTTAATCTTTCGGCAGTTTCATTAAAAGGTAACATTAAAATTTTGAATATATATATACATACATATATATATATATATATGATTTGAGATGTACAGACAATATGAGAGAGAGAGAGAGAGAGAGAGAGGCGTAGATATAGTTATTAAACAATATGCTAACATGGGAAAATTTCTTTTTTTGAGAGGTGGTAGGCCCATTTTAATTTTGGTTCACAAATAATTTTAGAGAGAGAGAGGGGTAGTTATTAGATAACGTTAACATGCGATAATTTATTCCTTAGAAGTCCATCTGAAATGTTTTGAGAGGGGGTAGGCCCATTTTCATTTTGGTTCTTTCAAATTAGTTCAAAAATTCTCCCCTGTCGGCTAAGAAATTCAAAAGAATTGCTTGCTTTTTGCTTTTTCCACTTTCTTATGGACTTGAAAGTTGGAAGAAGAAACTTTCCACTTTCTTATGAATGTTGTTGTCTTCAGAGACTTATGAGTTATGACAGGACCTTAAAACTTGTCAAACACGATTAGCTTTTTGACGCTTCTAAAAAATGAAGAAGGAAAACATATCAGTTAACCAACATTCAACCACACTTGTTTGTCTTTCTTTTTCAATTTTCTTGTGTTGAATTGTGAAGCCTTACGATTACGCTATATGAAGGAAAATGTTTCTTAGGAAATCTATTTCCAGTTTTTTATATAAAATCTTAATTTCGTGATTGTTTAGAAGTGGAAATTTCATATTTTAACCTAACATTTTACTATTTAATATTTTAGATTAAGTTTTTTATGTGTGTACAATAGAAAAGAGAGCTGGTCAAATTAAGAGATCATGTATAAATGTTCATTTGATAGTGAATTGAGTATCAACACGCGTACTCAATCAAAAGTTATCGGTCAAAATGGTTTTCTTATTGTTTTAGCAGAACTTTAGCTAACATTTAGGAACTTCCCTTAGAGGGGAATGGCTATGGTACAAACAATTTTGTTGTTTGTACCGTACAAACAGATGCGGCTGCCAGCTGGCAGCCAAAAGCAAGATTTTGAAACTTGAGCAACCGGTTGCCGCAAATTTAAAAAATTAATATTATAATAAAAAATATTAAAATAATATTTTCATAAAAAAATAATAAATAAATATAATAATTTATTAGATTATAATAAAAATAAAATATTTAATATTATAATTAAAATAATATAAAAATAATATAATATAACAACGTCCAAAGTTGTTAACTTTCAACAACTTTGATGTTCTGGTTAACAAGTTGACGTTTTCACACTTGTTAACTATAACGTTGAAGTTGTTATATCAACAACTTTCACGTTAAAGTTCTTTTTTAACAAAAAAAAATATAAAAATAATATAATATAATATTGTTGACACTTATTTTTGGTCAACCCTGTTCTTCAAGCCCAATACCTGTGACACAACAAACCTCATACAATGCAAACAATATAGGATCAAAACACACAGGACACAGCAAGACTTTTACGTGGTTCGGCAAAGAACGATGGCCTACGTCCACGACAATTACCCTCTCTCGGTGTAATTGTATTTTTATTTCACTCTGTCTTTTACCCTAAATTATATCTCCTATTTATAATGGAGATGTTATAATCAGAATAGGCTTGAGAATCTTACAGATAAGGCAAAAAATAATATACATTAATTAAGATAATATCTTCTGAGATTATCTCTCGTATATAGCAATTTCCCAGAATGTAGAGATTCGATTTGCATGCAAATAGGTAATTCGACTCCTTTCCCGTTTCGGATTGATTCTTCTTCCAGAAGGTCTCGGATTGATTCTTCTTCCAGAAGGTCAACTGGTCAATTTAAGTGTTTTGCCTGTTCAACGATCAGACAGCAAATTGAGCGAGCAGATATCTCCGAGCAAACGAGCAGACTTATTTATCCTTTTGGCCGCCGAGCAGACGAACATATCTCCAGTCAGTAGGAATGTCCGAGCAGGTTATCTTTGTGCTTTTAACTTTCCTTTGACTATTTGACCAAGTGTCTTCTTGGCTCTTAATGGGCCTCCATTTTTGGGCCTTTTCTTATTGCACCAAAAAATACCCATAACAAATATAAATATTATATTAGTTTAATATTTTTTTTTGTTAAAAAAGAACTTTAACGTGAAAGTTGTTGATATAACAACTTCAACGTTATAGTTAACAAGTGTGAAAACGTCAACTTGTTAACCAGAACATCAAAGTTGTTATATTAACAACTTGGACGTTAAAACAACGTCCAAAGTTGTTAACTTTCAACAACTTGGGACGTATGACGTCAGCATACGTCCAAGTTGTTGGTTTAACAATTTTAACGTTATTCTTAACAACTTGGGTAACGTCAACTTGTTGACTTGAACGTCGAAGTTGTTAATCTAACAACTTGGACGTTAAACCAACGTCCGAAGTTGTTAACTCTCAACAACTTCGACGTATGACGTCAGCATACGTCCGAGTTGTTGATTTAACAATTCCAACATTGCTCTTAACAACTTGGGTGACGTCAACTTGTTGACATCAACGTCGAAGTTGTTAGATTAACAACTTCGACGTTAAACCAACGTCCGAAGTTGTTAACTCTCAACAACTTCGACGTATGACGTCAGCATACGTCCGAGTTGTTAGTTTAACAATTCCAACGTTGCTCTTAACAACTTGAATGACGTCAACTTGTTGACTTGAACGTCGAAGTTGTTAATCTAACAACTTCGACGTTAAACCAATGTCCGAAGTTGTTAACTTTCAACAACTTCGACGTATGACGTCAGCATACGTCCGAGTTGTTGGTTTAACAATTCCAACGTTGCTCTTAACAACTTGGGTGACGTCAACTTGTTGACATCAACGTCGAAGTTGTTAGATTAACAACTTCGATGTTAAACCAACGTCCGAAGTTGTTAACTTTCAACAACTTCGACGTATGACGTCAGCATACGTCCGAGTTGTTGGTTTAACAATTCCAACGTTGCTCTTAACAACTTGGGTGACGTCAACTTGTTGACATCAACGTCGAAGTTGTTAGATTAACAACTTCGACGTTAAACCAACGTCCGAAGTTGTTAACTCTCAACAACTTTTACGTATGACGTTAGCATACGTCCGACTTGTTGGTTTAACAATTCCAACGTTACTCTTAACAACTTGGGTGACGTCAACTTGTTGACATCAACGTCGAAATTGTTAGATTAACAACTTCGACGTTAAATCAACGTCTGAAGTTGTTAACTTTCAACAACTTCGACGTATGACGTCAGCATACGTTTGAGTTATTGGTTTAACAATTCCAACGTTACTCTTAACAACTTCAACTTAAATTTAATTTTTTAAATATTATAAAATATTTTAAAATTGTATGGAATTTTTTGTGAAAATATTACTTAAATTAGACTAAAAGTTTATATATTTATATTATTGAAGAAAATAAGTTTATTAAATTTATATCTTGCAAATGCGTAAAAATATTTACACGTAATTTTAATATAATTTCATGGAATTTTTTTTTCTATTAGGATTTAATTTTGCAATTATATCTTTATCGTTATGATGTTGAATAAACACATAAAACATTTAGTTCGTGCAACACTATAAAGGGATTGAGTTCTTCATCCCAATCATATCTTACTTATCCAATCTTGTTTGCGGGGTTATGACACTATATTAATGTGAAAAATGTAGTGAGTTTATTCCTTCGCTCCCATTTTAAGTAAACTTGACCATCAAAACATTATCATCTCCCAATACTCTTTGTAGGTGAGATTTTGACCATTTGTGATAAGGTAATGACCCTCAAATCCAACAAAAAAAATATCTAAGATGATAATGTTTGAAATAAGTAAAAAATAAATAAAATTAATGAATATGCAAGGGGAAGTGACACGTGTGCATTGAACTTGACAGATCAATAATTTCCAACGTATATTTTAACAACTTTTGAAACGTGAACTTGTTGACGTCAATAAGTTATTGTTGGATCAACAAGTTCGACGTGCAAGCAACATCTGAAGTTGTTGACAGTCAACAACTTGGGACGTATGACCTCAACAAACGTCCAACTTATTGGATCAACAATTTTAACGGTCTTATTAACAAAATTTAATAATATACGATAATTTTTAAATTTGTTATGTACGATAATATTTTCATATTTTAAAAAACACGTTGTTTATGTCAATTCATTGTTATGTAAAATCTATTTAAATAACGTGAACTAGATTTGTTATATGTGTACCTCCATTAAATGTAATTTAGTCAAATATCCTGAAGTTATAATATTTCACACATAACTTTAGACTAAAGTTAAACATATATCCATCATACTGACTGAAATTAATCAATATGGTCTTAAATACAATGATTTCAAATATGATTAATAAAATTAATATGTAAAAATAAAATACATGCTATTTTGGTGTATCATTAATAACTATAGTGCCCGTAAAAAAAAGAATATGCATAAACAATGAAGTAAATGTATGGTTTAAGAACGATAAAATGGACAGGGTCTAAATAAGTCTCCATACCCGCAATGCAATTATTCAGGTGTAGACTCAAATCGGTAATATAAAAAACCATTAAAAGAATTGGATCAACACAACCCGCATAACCAAGACAAGATTATGGGTGTATTCGGAGATCCGCAAAATACTCGTCCCTTATATACCTCCTACCCGCACCCGCATAAAAAAAACCTCTAAGGCAATCGTGCCCCCATAACTAAGAAATGTTGAGCCAATACAAATGGTTGGGCGGCCTCACTCCTATGTCAGCGCACCTAAGGCAGCGGTTGGCATGATAAATGGTCATGGGTGCGCGGCCGCATCACATGATAGGTGCAGCCGCGCACCACCACTGTCAAAACTGTGCGGCCGCACTTATCATGTGGTGCAGCCGTGCACCACCACTGCCAAAACTGCGTGACCGCACCACATGATAGGTGCAGCCGCGCACAATCATTGCCAAAACAGAGCGGCCGCACCTATCATGTGGTGCAGCCGCGCACCACCACTGCCAAAATTGCGCGGCCGCACCATATGATAGGTGCAGCCGCGCACCATCATTGTCAAAACAGTGCGGCCGCGCCTATCATGTGTTGCAGCCGCGTACCACCACTGCCAAAACTACGCGACCGCACCACATGATAGGTGCAGCCGCGCACCATCACTGCCATAACTTAATTTTAATTTTTTATATATAGTAAAATATTTAAAAATTGTATGGGATTTTTTTTTAAAACATTAAATAAATTGAATTAAAATTTTATACATTTATATTATTGAAGAAAATAAGTTTATTAAATTTATATCTTACAAATACGTAAAAATATTTACACGTAATTTTAATATAATTTCAAGGAATTTTTTTTTTTCTATTAGAATTTAATTTTGCAATTATATCTTTACCGTTATGATATTTAATAAATACATAAAACATTTAGTTCGTGGAACACTACAAAAAGATTAAGTTATTCGTCGCAATCATATCTTATTTATCCAATCATGTTGTGGGGTTGTCGCACTATATTCATGTGAAAAATATAGTGAGTTTATTCCTTTACTTAGTTTTTTGAAATTTAATTTAGAGTATTTTAGTCTTTTTACGGTTTTTATCACATTTGATCGTACTTAAACGATCAGAGGGATTAAATTGATGAATTTCTAAAACTTTATTAATGACGGGTATTCAAAATGCATAAGTTTAATATTTCGTCAAACATTATAGACTAAATTGAAATTTTCCCTTAATCTTTTTACATTTAATAATTTTAGTCTCATATATCCAATCAATAAATTCTAAAATGTCAAATTTTTATAAATTCTAGAGCGTAAGCTTTTCATCGATCGCACTCACATCATGACATAGTCACGTACTTATTCCAATATTGGTGCGCAACTACACTACCGTTTTAGCACGATCGCACTCCCATTCCAGTGCAAACCTTTCATTGATCATGGGTGCGCGGTTGCACTCACATCCTAGTTCGGCCGGGTACTTACTCCAGTGTTGGTACGCGGCCGCACTACTGTTTTAGCGTGGCCGCGCACCCATCCCGGTGCAAGCATTGATCATGGGTGCGCGTCTGTACTCACATCCTAGTGCGGCCGTATACTTACTCCAAAGTTGGTGTCTGGCTGCACCATTGTTTTAGTGTGGCCGCGCACATATACCAGTACAATTCAATTTAATTTTTAATTTTAAAATGTAGAAAAATATAATAACTTAAATTAAATTATATTTTAAATATAATAAATTAAATTGGATTAAAATATTATTTAAATACATTTTTTATAAAATAAATTTATTAAATTTATTTCTTACAAATATTTAAAATTATTTTTCATTCTATATTTTATATAGTATTGAAAATAAAAAAAAAATAAAATAATAATAAACTTTAATAAAATTTAAAAATTTTCATATTTAATAAAATGATAAAAAGTTACCTTTACAATTTAACTTTTGAACAAAGCGTATGGTGAGACTAAAATATAGTTCACCAAACACTACAAAAAAGATTGAGTTATTCCTCTGAATCGGATCTCATTTCTCCAACCAACATTTATGGGATTATGGCACTATATTTATGTGAAAAATATGGTGAGTTTATTCATTTATTTACTTTGTAAGCAAGCTTCAACTGTATTTAAAATTAAAACATGAAACTTGAATAGACTTCAATGAGTTCTGTAAAACAAGTTCGATGTATATTCTTATTTTTGGTGCATTCACAAGGTGTTAACTTGCACGTTTGCAAGTCAATTCTACTAGAAATAAAGAAACTCAAAGAAAGCAAAGATGCACTATAAAAATCAATCTCAAAAAAAAATTACTGTAGCCAATGGGGCTCCTAACACTAATATTACCTTACCACAAATTATTGTTCAGAGGTATACGCTTAGTTTTCATTGATAAAGAAATCACATAAACATTTAACATAGCCACTTTTTAGTTAAATTCTTTGGCAAAATTGAGTGAACCATATATTGCTTATCAAACATGAAATCAAGAAGAATCTTTATACCATTGCCACTCATAGTGAAAAATATATATATATATATATATATGTAAAATATATAATAAGGCCAATCAAAATTTTATCAACACCATTCCCTATATCAATTTTGTTGATAATATAGCCCACAAAAAATTAACAAACAGTAAAATAATATAAATAAATTTATTACTGATAAAAAAATTAATATGTAATATAAGTTAAATTTTTTATATGATTTTGAATGAACATGTAACTCCATTTAAATTTCAAAACTCTAAAATAAATTAACACTTTAATTTAATGTTTTTTCTTTCATCAAATTTACTCATCATCTAAACAAATTTCAATTCTTTCATAAATATATCAATATTTTGTAATTAAAATATCGATGAAAATGCATTGATTGTCTAACAAAAATTCAAATCCATTTAAATAAAACTTTAAGTTTTTTTTTTTTATTTACAATTTTAACATTTAATAAAGCTAAAAATATAAAAATACATAAAACCACATTCTTTTTTACATGTTTTGAATACCTTTATTCCATAACTCCATGTTTCATAACTTGAAACATTTCTTTTTGTCTTTTGAAATAACTTAAACACATTTTTATCACTTAATAGAATTTGTAAAATACACAATAAAAATTTTATTTGCCAACTAGAATTTTATTAACCCCATTACCTACATCCATTTTATTGATGTTATGAATTTCAACCCATTAAAAATTAATATAAAAGAAATAATATTTTCCCATTTTTATGTTAATAAATCAACCTCGAGATTGTAGCAACTTTTCCATTAAAATAATGATTATCACACATTAACACCAAAACCCCATTCTCATAATCCTTGAAATAAGCATAAATAATACAAGATCTACACATTAAACATTCTTAAACCAAAAAATATATCCCATGCTTCTGCAATTACTAGAGATAAAGAAGCCTTAAAATTTTTAAGACCTGAAAGTATTTGTTCTCTTTAAATTTCGAATAACCACACCAAAACCAACCAATTTTCTTTCCACACAAATTGTAGTGTCAATAATTAATTTAAAACATCCTTAGCTAAGTAGTTTCCATTAAATAAGAGCTGAAACACTTGAAATCTTCCAGGCTAGATTAAAACTATAAAAATCCACAACAAAAGAAACGGATTAGTGACAATATCTTTAATTGGAAGAGGAAAACAATGAACAACCCTATTCCTTTTATACCAGTTTCTTCAGAAAATAATAATCAGAAGCTCAAATTCATCGCCTCCTAACATTATTGTTTCTTTAATAACTGATTTCTCACATCTAAATGAGTGAAAAACAATTACTAAAAATAATAAAACTCATCATAATGGATATTTCAATAAAACCCACCAAATATCCCCAAACAACGCTCCATATGAAAAATACTAATATAAACTCTTACCAACATTAACTTGCCTCAAAATAAGAATCACATGCGTAAATTTTAATTTAAACACTTATCAAAATATAAAATTCAGATAACTTATTCAACTTGTTTGTTATATACAACAAAACCAAGCATACACAATTTTGAAGATTTGCAATGTCGCCACACAATAGCATGTACCTTCGTCCATCTATGTTTATAAATCACTATATTGGTGTATTTAAAAAGCTATTTGACCCATTTAAGGATTGAGCAAAACAAGTTTACATATAAATCAATGATCTTAGCATGTCAACAACAATCAACATCAAATTCAACACCTCAGTTCACAAGTTCTCCAAGATGTATCAAACACTGAAAAAAAAAAAAAAATGAATAACTTCACTGAAACCTAAAATTAACCTTTCCATACAAATATTTTTCCAAATAGAATCTACATTGCTACTCTCACAATGATGAACCAAAAATCATTTTCTTATAATTGAAGCAAAATGATTGCAGTTTGGGCACCAAGGGTAATTTATTTTCTCTTTTCTCATTTAATTATATTTTGTAACCTTTCTATAGTTCACATGGAATTATAATGCTACTAATTACAATAACAAACAAACCATTAACACAAAGTATCATAAAAGTCAAACCAAGTAACCAACAATTATATCAAAATTATATAGCTCCTAACACCTATTAAAAAATTTTTAGCATATGCTTTTTGTAACAATCATTGAACACACATGATGGAGTTACAATAACATTCTCACGAATTACCAGCTTGCTATCTTTCAGAGGTGACCCAACAGTAAACACATCAAACGCTGCCTGTGACAACAACAACATCCTGTCATTTAACAAACTATAATAATAAAAGAACTCTTTGTTTTTTCTATAAAGATTGATAAATAAAATCAAGTAATGTGTCCACAAAGCCAAAAAAATATATGGGAAGCTACATGATTCTCTAGGACCCAACATGCACATATATAAAACCAATAGGAGAACTGGCCAAGATCCATGAAATCTTACTTATATCATCTATAAATGCACCACATCTCAAGTGTTAGAATTAAACTATACCACATTCCGAATTTTCATTTAAACGAAGTAACTAACATAAACATAACAAAACCTTGTTAAGGCGTTCAGCGTCCTGCATCTTTTGAAACATTCATCTATCAATTAACATCTTATTCTCAGCCTCTACCTTTTTAGTTTTCACAATCATCTCTTCGAGCTGCACTCTAATTTGATGGTTCTCACTCACAACCAAGTCCAAAGTTTTAATGTGCTCCTCTAAGTCAGCCTTCAACTGAGAACCAGTACATGCATAATAATAGAAACCAGATTTAAACATACTACATTGACTTAAAATAGTATCTTGATTTCTTAGTGATGCAAAATGAATCAGAATTTCAATGTTAGCTACTATATTTCTGAATCACAGTAGCAAATCAATAATGTTTGGAGATCATATAATCCAACTAGAACATCTTACAGTGAACATACCTAGTCTCTGGTGCTGCAGATCCTCTCAACTCCGTACTCCATTCCCACATAAACTCCAACTACAGTTCTTGTTAAAGCATAAAAGAAATCATCAAACTTATTTGCCCGCCAAATTCAGATTTCATGTACAACCTGTTTTAACAAGTACTTACATGCAATACGCCACATACTTATGCTAACTTACCCAATATACACCTTCTTTACACATCTTCTTCAACTGCAATGACAACTCTATGAGTTAGCAAGATCAATAACTTGTGTATCATGTGTATGCATCAAAGTTTGAAGTCCACCCCTAGTGCTATCAATTGAAAACAGAACAATGGAATATTTAATCTCATAAAAGTAAAGACTTTCCATCAAAGACCAAGTTATATTAACTTGAGTACAACAAGGAAATCTATTAATTTTTGGAATGGACTAATCTAAATGATTTGAAACAAACTTGTTACACATGCTAATACCAGACAATGGACTAATCTATTCATTCCTGCACCAAAATCCTCTACCTAGCAAGCCAAAAACACACAAGACTAAAACCGCAAGAAAAACCTTGTTTGAGTCAACTCCTCCTGGAGAGAATCAATATGAGATCCTCTCTCTCGTAACGAAGCTTTAGAAGCTCTGGCCTCTGCCACTTCAACCACAAGCTGCTTCAATATTGATGATGATTTATAACCTCTATGGTTCCTCTCTTCTTTCTCTATACCTACAACCACAAACCTAAAAAAGAGACAAAGAAGATGAGGTTGCTCCGATATTGATGATGATTTATAGCCTCTCTCTGGCTCCTTTCTTCCTTCTTTGCTTCATGTGTTCCAATAATACAATGAGGAGAGTATGGAGGCTCAGGAATATCAGGATAATGAGAATCGAGAAAAACAAAAACAGACCAGTTTCTGTCACAAAATGCTCTGGCAAGCCTCACTGCTCATCCACCAGTTTACAGCCTCTCTGGATCCGCAACTTTTGGGATGCAAACCATTTGGATCGACTTCAATTAGCAATTAGATCTAGGGTTTCTGTTTTTCAACTTCTGGTTCTTATGACAGAGGAGAGAAAAGGGACAGAGGGTATTACCTCTTTAACCGGTTCCCCACTTCTAATCATTTTTAACTATTTTTTATTTTTTCTTATTTTCTCACCATTGGATCATCATCCAACGGTTCACCTCTCTTTTTTCTTTAATTCGTATGATACGAACGTTTTTTAAGTTTGTATCATAGCCGTGTCCCCCTTGGAGATGCTTTAATGGAGTTCTTTCTATCCAATGATGAAATGTGTACAAATTTGTACCTTCACGATTTAAAATTTATGTCCAAAATGTAAAATTTGTGATAAAATTTATGTTCAAAGCATACAATTTATACACATGTTATATGTTAAATGGATAATATATTAAGAGAAAGTATTCAGCACTCATCCAAAAGCACCATGTACACATATCTATAAGTTTGTTTATTACTGTTATTATTATTAGGGCCTCTTTTATATAGACCTAAAATTAATGTGAGTCTTGAAACTAATTCTAAATTACGTAATTTGTTTCAGTACAGAATAGTTTGTGATTAAAGGATAAAAATAGTTCCCACATGATCTAATTATTAATTTACAAATAAAAGATATTGTTATAAAACTCATTTTTATAGAACACAAACTAAATTTTAAATCATTTATTGGAATTTTCTCCATTTATTGAACAGTACGCAACTTAGTGTGACATGATGTTACACGTTTCCATCTAATTTTCTTTTTGCTTTTCTTTTCTATTTTCCCTGTTATCAGCTTGTGTACTTTTTTTTTTTTTTTTTTTTAAGTTGATATTAAACAGCTGAAAAAACTTTTTAAGCCTATCTAGCAAAACAGTGTTTGTATTGATCATATATTCATTTTAATAAAGTGAGGAAAACTACCCACGTATAATTATTAAACACTTAATACTTATTAAAAAACAAAGAGAAAAACACATAACTAAATTTAAACTGTACCACTTGAATGGATAAAAAAAATTTGCGCAACTCCAAGAATTAGGAAGGACATATAGAATTTTTTTTTTTTTTTTTTTAATGATTGGGACGGATCCAGAGAACTATCAGAGCCGATCGAGATAGAGAAACACTAATAGTGCAATCTGGAGTAGTGCTCTTATATGAAAGAAATTTGTCCACACGAAAATAGGATAATAACCTACACAAAATAATGGAAAACAATTATTATAATAATAATAATATTATTATTATTATTATATATTTTGGATTGACGGGTGGGTATTGAACCCATACCACTAATGCATGGGGGAAATATATATATCTAATATATATAGTATATTATGACTTTATATTTTTCTTAGAGGATGTGCTAAGGCGAGAGAGAGACTACAAGATTGGAAGATATTGGCTGGCAGAGGGTGTCTTCAGTGATAAATTACTGTCCAGTACCTTCTGGGTTTCATTTTGGTTCTTTCAAAAAAAATAATGTCCTGTATATGTTTGAATACATAAAAATATTCAAAAATAGAAAAGAAAATGAGATATTATGAAAAATTCCTGAAAGTAAAATAATTGAGAATGACCCTTTTTTCATTATTAGATGAACCGTCCACTATATGTTAAAAAAATCGGTTGGTGTTAAATTTGAATACAATGATAATTAAATGAGTAATTTTATTTGTTTTAATAAAATAAAAAAATAAATAGTTAATTAAATAGAAATTTAATTTATCATATCTCTACTGTCCATTTTAAAATGGATGGTGGAGATTAATTTGAAAAAAAAATAAAAAATTTAATTAACTTGATCTCTATTGTCAATCTTAAGATGGATAATGAAGATTAATGTTTGAAAAATAAAAAAATAAATATAAATTAAAAATTAAAAAATATTAATTAAACTAAAACAAAATCTATAAAAAAAAAAAAAAACCACAAAAAATATAAAAACCCACCACCATCTCCCCATTAGTTACCTGCCCCAATTCTTAATCACCCTACCTCTACTACTCCCGTTGACCACCTGTAACCCCCTATAGTCGATTTTACGTTTCCTAGCTTTAGGAGTTAAGTTATCGAATAAAATGGCAAAATGGTCAATTCATAAATAAGAAGTTTGAATGGATGACAAAGTTATAAAACCTTAATTGTAAGGATTTGACCATTAATTATATGAATAAATTGCTAACTTACTTAAAAACCATTAATTGTTATTATTAAATAAAACAACTAAGGGTAATTTTGTAATTAAAATAAACTAAAAACATATAAAGCTAAGTGTTGGTGATAGCCGTGAACTTCACAAAAGAAAAACAAAAGAAGAGAAGTTGAGAGAGGGAGAGAGGTTGGACGGCCAAAGAGAGGGAGAAGGAAAATGATAGATCAAATGACTCCAAGCTTAATTTCAAGCTCCAAAACAACTTTTCAAGGCAACCTAAGCTAGATTAGCAAACTCTAACCAAAAGTAAGGTGAGATATCATCCTTTACTATCTCTTTGATAAATTGTTGGGTTGTTGGTTGGTATGATAATTGTGTAGCTTGTGGTAGATTGTAATGGGTATTTTACATTTAAAATAAGTATGGAACTATAAGTTTGTGACATAGAAATTGAGATGGCATGTCATAGTCTATGAATGTTAGGTTAGGGTTTATGGATAGAAAACATTAACTTGTGAGTTAAGGAAGCGAAATGTTAAAAAGGCCACATATAGGTTGTTTGATCAAATGCTTAAGAGAAAAGCTTAGTTAATATGTTGAGAAAGTGATAGAACCAAAGTGATATATGTTATGTGTGTGACTTTCAGTCACTAAGGGGATGTGTAATCCCTTTGATTCTTGATGCAAATGATCATATATCATGCATATTTGAGCTTAGTAAAACATGTTGAAGTGATAGAATTTCAAAGAGAGAAGACATAAAAGCAAGTTGAAAAATCCCGAATTGGATAAGGGTCTGGTAAGACCTGACTTATTCTAACTTATTTGGGGTTGTTCTAGACCTCAAAATATGTCTCAAGAACATAGTAAATCATAGAAATTAGAACGGAATCATTCTGATAAAAATTGACGAAGTTATGGTCAAAATAGTGTGCGTAGGAAGTCGTAATGTGAAATAAGGATGCAAATGCATTCTTTGATACCTGAAATGAATGTATTCGATCATAATTAGGTAAAAGAACCTTAGATACGAAAGAAATGAAGTCGTCACATGTAGGATGTCATAAGTGTGCATCAAAAGTGCCCGAAAAAGAGCATTTTTCTTAGATTTAACATAGCAAATGATGAAATTTTTCAATGAAATTGTATAGATGACCAGAATGTGAGATAAGGGGACCGTAGGAAAAAGAATGAAGGAAAACGGAGTCTCGAGTAGGCTGTGCATTCAGATCTATTTTGGGGTATTAAAGAGGCTTAAATTTTCTAATTTTCGTTCCAAGCCTTCAAAAATTATATGGATCATATGAGGATGATCCTAGGGGTCTAAAAGTAAAACTTTTGCAAAGAAATCGGAATTAGAGAGTCTCGATTGAGTTAAAATCAAGTTGAGAATATTATAGCGTAATGAGTTTTCAATAGGTTGTTTTATATTGAAAACTCTATTGTTACATTGTAAGTTATGTAATTGAGCAAAATATAATGAGAAAGTGATATGTAGGTGACGAGTAGGCTAGCGGAACACGGGGAGGCTCGATGACTAGTATAGCTCACTTGGATTGAGATAAGTGTTCTATCACTTGCGCTATTTTAGTTTTCGTTTAGATATATATACATTGTTGTAACTAAATGATTTCAAAAACAAATTTCAAAACCATGAGTTAAAGTATTGTAAAATAATACTTATGTCAAATTTAGAAAAGAGAAAGTGAAAATAAACTATTTTCAAAAAAAGAGATGAGTAAAGAGTTTTGTAAGCCCATGTATACACTCTTAGCTTATTCGAGATTTAGCGTTATGTGATTATGCAGAAAATTTCGTCCGTAGTCGCTCAGTTTTCAAAGTATGTAACGTGCTATGGACGATATAAAAAATTTCGTACATGACCGCTGAGATATAGAGAGATTTCTAGCGATACGTTGCGATGTAGTACATTCCGCACGCAATCGTTTAGATTTCAGTTTTGTCACTATGTGACGATATAGTAAATTCTGCTCGTAGTTGCCCAGAGTTTTAATACTACAATTGCAATATAGAAAATTCCGCATTGTAGTTACTCAGATTTGAGATCGTCTCACACTACGTTTACGATGCAGTAAATTCCGTATCGTAGTGGTCGAGATGTCTCACTAGCTTCACGTTTGGCGTTAGAAAAAAAAAAAAAAATCACCACGTGATGGTTCGAGAGCATTAGAGGTATGCATGATGTTTTTAGAAAAAGAAACTTTCAAAAATCAAATATGATAGTAACTAAATTATAAAGTTATATGTGATTATAATACTAATATTTATATATCTTGAACTAACGATTTATTTTGTTGTGTAGCTTGCCTGTTCTATCTAGTGTTATTGTAGGTGATTTGGTGGTCGAGAGAGCGACATTCTACTTATAGATAGGGGATGAATAGATGAACCATATGAATATTCAATATATTTTGATGTGGTTGTATATATCTTAACAAAAATGATCGTGTGTTTTATATTTGAATACTCAATGGATTGTAAACCCATATTTTGATATGTAGATATAGTTGTACATTCACACTTGAGATACACTTATCACATGATGCACATGATATATATATATATATATGTTTTAATGAATGTGATTAGCACACGAAAAAGATATGAATGATATGAGAAAATATATGTTTGTGGTTATAAGAAATTGAGAGGTTATTTGATATAGTCGAAGTGTGTTTTCTTTACAGGTTAAATTTGGAAATGTTTAAAATACAGTCGTTATACTGTCAAATTTTTATAAACTTCGTTTTAAGGAAATGAGAAAAATTTATACCAATCCCAACTATTTTAAAAGAAAACAATATTTTTAAAGTTATTACAAGTAAACCGGCAAAGTATTCTAGAGGTTCGCTTCTCGGATTTCTCTAATTCGACGAGTTAGGTTCAGAAAGTTCGCTGAAGTGCCCAACGTGATCCTCCAGACAAGAGTTTAGAAAGGGTCTGGTTCGGATCCTATCACCACCCAAATCCCTAATCATCCACCAATTGACCACCTCTAGCTCTAGATTTCAAGACGGTTTTGCCATCATCAAAAAACCCACATGTAACTTATTGTTCATCTTCAGTCACCATGGATCTTGCTGTTCGTCCTCCTCTCCTCTTTCCTTCCCTTCTAATTGTCGTGGCCATCCCTCTCTCCTCCCCTTCAAACCCATTAACCAAGCTTCTTCTTCTTCTTCTTCTTTCCTTCCCTTTTCTTCTTCATATCTTCTTCTTCTTTTTCCACTTAAATTATTGTTGTTGCCATCCATATTCACGGCCAATGACTGTGGTGTACCCATCTCCACTCATCATCGCTAATTTTGACATACCCATCCCATATCTTGCTACTCTTTATCCCCCTCTCTTCTCATCGCTCTCTCTCTCTCCGTTTTGCCGATGACTATGGTTTGGGTGGGTAATACCTATTTAGGTTTGATTAGGGTTGATAATGGTGGTAGGGTTAAGGTTTAGGTAGGTTTGTTTGTGGTGGTGGTGATGTTAGGGACTGAGTTTGATTAAGTTTGATAGTGGTGGCAGTGATGTTGGTTTGGGTTTGTTGGTACGACTTGGTGGTGTTGGTGTTGGAGTTTGAAGGCTAAGTCTTTTTTTTCTTCTATTGGGTTTTTAGTTTGGGTTTCCAGCAACTTGGAAAAGCAAAAGGTTGGTTTTTCTGTTAATTAAATTTTTTTAAAATTGTGTTATTTTTTTTATTTAATATTATTATTAATTAATAATTTAAATGATATTTTAATCATTACATAAGTTTGAAGGCTATAAGAGGAATTTTGTAAGATTTTAAAAAATGTATTTTGATCATTTTAAGATTTTGGATAGAAAATATTAATATTTTAGATAAAAAATTAACAGTAGGAGGTGGTTCACCTAGTAAAAATAAATAAATTATAGTTTTCGATTATTTTACTTTTAAAAGTGTTTTTCATAATAGCCGGAAGAAAATTGAAAAAGCGGTTTGGAGTTTGGACTCCATGTGTTTTAAAAGTAAAAATGATAAACAAATAAATGATGTTGACAGATGATAAAAGTGTGAACAAAACTGAAATCACATAACCGATTATTTATTATTATATTTTTTGGGCTTTTCTTGGTGCCAAAAGCAGTATACATTTTTATAAATTTGCACTGATTTATTTGGGTTTAGTTAGTTCCTCTCTCACACACAAATTCTTTCGTGAGTTGGACTTACAATCTTAAATATATTGTGACGGTCTTACCATTCAGTCAACTTATCTTATAGAATCATTCATTTTATTGAAGAGCTAAAAGTACGTATTTGGAGGAACCTATATATTACACCATATTAAGTAATAATTGCATTTGATAAAGTTCTTATATGATAGTAGGAACTAATAAATTATTTAACGTAAGCTTGTATAAATTGCTATATAAAAATAGAAATCTTATGAAAGTAAAAATCTTATTATGCGGTGAGTGGAGTAATTCTCTTACCGACTAGTAAATTATCTAAAGAATCTTAATTTTAAGAATATAAAAATTAAGAAAAGTCTTGCAAAACAACATAACGTATGAGAATATTTCTATTTTATAACTCTTAGTTTCATATTTATCTAAAATATAATTTGACATTAACACAATCATCCAAAATCCCCCCTGAGACATACCAAGGATGATAATATCTCTAACAAACATTAACACAAACATCCAAAATCCCCCTTGAGACATACCAAAGATGATAAAATCTCTAACAGACATTAACACAAACATCAACAGTCATGGATTCTCTTAAGTTAACATAGTTGATCGTTTGACTCTTCTCTTAAGTTGATATAATTCACTGCTTAAGTTGACATAGTTGATTGTTTAATTATTTTCTTAAGTTGATATAGTTGATCGTTAGACTTTAGAAGTAAAAAATGAAAAAAAAATGAAAAATTAATTAAAATATAAAAAATAAATAATAGTAAATATATTAAATATAAAATAAATATATATAATTTTTTTTTCTCTCAACTCCCTCTCTATTGCTTCTCTCTATCTAGATATGACCACGGTTCGGTTTGGTTCCGGTTTCGGTTCTAAATCGATGGTTTCGGTTCTGAAAAAACTAGAATCGAAACCTTAACCGAGATAAAATGATTCCGGTTTGATTCTGGAATCGACGGTTCTGGTTTCGATTTCGGTTCCGATTCTATAACTGTTTCGATTCCGGTGCCGGAACCTTTTTTATAAATAGAAATTTTAAAAATTATAAATATTATAAATTGACAATTTGAAATTTAAAAATAATAAAATAAGATTTTGAAATTTAAAAATAATAAATTAAGAATTTGAAACTTCAAACAATAAATTGAAAATTATAATTTATAGATATAATTAAAAAAAAATTAAAGGAAATTAAGATTGAGAATTAAGAGAATATTGAAACTAAGAGTTAAAATTGAGAGAGAGTTGAGATTAATGGAGAGAAAGAGAGTTGAGATTGAGAGAGATAAGTATGAGAAGAAATTAAGAATGAGATGGGTATTTATAGAGGAAATGGAGGGGTTAAAAGAGAAATTAAGGGGAGGGAGTAAAATGTAAAAAAAAAAAGTGACCAACGGTCACTTTTAAAAAGTTCTGCAACCACCATTTTTTTTTTGTTAGAACCGGAACCGTCGGTTCAAAACGGTTTCGGTTCCACTGGTTCTTTGAACTGGCAGTTCTGGTTCCATTAATAAAAGAACTGGAACCAGAACTGCTACAGTAACGGTTCCGGTTCCGATTCTAAACAGAAACCAAGACCTTTATTCTGGTTCTTGTTCAATTGACCCGGTTCGATTTGGACGGTTCGAACCAAACTGTGGTCATGTCTATCTCTATCCTTCTTATTTTCTCTTTCCATCTTTAACTGTCCCTTCACTCTCTTTCTCCATCTCTGGCAGCGACATCTTGATAGCAACAAGCACGTGGCGCCATCAACCTCAGAATCACGCGCCTCTATTTCTATCGGGCGCTTTTGTCTTCTCTACTGGTCCACTTCGGTTATTGGTTCTGCCATCGTCGTACTGGTTCTCCGGCTCAATCTCGATTGTTGCACCACTCTCCATACTGCCATCGCCGTTGCATCTAGTTCATCTGTTATCATCGCCGTCGTGTCTGCCATTTGGTTCATTTGCCATTCCGCTTCGACTCTGATTATCATTGTTTAGAGACCAGTCTCGTCTCCACCATTGGAGACCCGAACTGGTCTCCCCATCGGAGACCTTGATCGGGGCTCCACGGTGGAGACCCTCTACCATCATTTTTTTTGTTTTTTTTTCATTGAGTTCTTTTTATTATTGATTTCTTGTGTTCCAAGTAGGGATTCTAATAGAGATTGATGATTGTGAGCTTGATGATTATGGCAGATTGATAAGAGGTTGAAGGTTGATGATGATTGTGGGTTGTGGAGATGGAGTTTGTTGGTGGACAGACTAGAGATGGTAAGTTTGCTAGTGGAGATGGTGATTCAAATTTTTATTAATTTTTTTTATTTTAATTATATTTAAAAGTTTTCTGTTAAAGTTGAATTTAGTTGGATTTCGGATAAAAATGAATGATCGGTGGGTAAAAGGATATGTTTCAAACGTTGGGATAATGTTACAAATGTGGATTTTTCCTAAAAATTAATTCAATCCAGAAAATCATTTGTTCTTTTTAAAATGAAAACATAAGGAGGTGGTCCAACTTTGCCCTGGCTGCCAATTTAGAAGTCTAACTCACCTCTTCAACGAATAGAGACCATGAGCCCCCTTCACCGGGGGGTTCCACTCCTACCTACTTTTGTATTGTATTTAAATGTACAATATTTCTCGGGTTATTAAAAAAAAATGAATTAATTTTCAACAAAACCCTTTATGTTTTTGGAAAGTAATGCGAAACTTTTCTAACTAACAAATCATATATGATACTTTGCTTTCTAAGCTTGACCGAACTTAACATGCTGGGACAAATTTGATTATAAATATATTTTTTTTCAAGTTGACCCAAAGTCTTCGAGTTATGCTTCACCATTATATTTTCACTGACAAGCACTAGCAAAATTAATTCGCTCAAGCAGAAGCAAGGAAACATATATGCATTCAGAGGAGCCTGGAATTAGTTACTCTATCTAGTCTGCAGAAATCCAAAAGTTTGCTTCATCTACTTGGAGTTTTCTATTGTTGATCATGTAAGTGATAATTTAGTATTATCATTATAATCTGTTAATGAAAATTTTCATATCTAATCTTGATTAACTATGTATTCATTCATTCTTCAATGGGCATATTTGATGTTAGATACAATGTTATATAATAATCAAATTTTTTACGTACAAACTTATATTTTGACCAGGTCTCAGGTTCGTGAGGCCCCGTTCAATTTAGAGGAAGGTACTGCAGGTCTACCTTCTCTGGAATCCACCCCGGAAACTAATTCGAGTAGGAGAATTATGGGAAAATTACTAAATTATTGTCATGACTACAGGTCTTATGTGAAGAAAATCCTCAAACATCGGCTAGAATCTATGGGGAACAGGATCAGCTTTGTGTTGTGGATTGTTTCGATCTTACTTGATCCTTTAATTAACTATGTTCCTTCTATCCATGATGAGGAAAAGTTCCTTGAAATTAACAAACCATTAGTGTATGTTATCTTGGTTCTATATTGGCCTCTCATGATCTACAGATTCTATACTTATTTCCCTTCGAACAAAAAAGGAAGGAACTTCATCATTCCAACAGAATCAATCGTGCTTTTCTTTTCACATGTAAGGGCTACAGACTCTAACAAAAACTTAATGTTTCTTCATATATTTGTGTCTTCTGCTTGCAAATTACAACTATAACAACTTTCAAATTTACTTATAAGATATGCCAAGACATTTTTGCCAATAGTGTTCTACTTTTATATTAATTCTAATATCAATTGTTGTACTCTGTGCAGCTGCTGCTCTTTGCATTTACTTTCAATCTGACCATAAAAGTTAATTCTTCAGTAGCTTCCATTCTATTGGTCCTGTTCCTTGTTGTGTGTTTGGTGAGGATCATTGGAATCTACAGATTGTTTATGGAAGAAGTTATAGGGACTGCACATCATCTAGCTGAAGCTGCACTTATAAAAATTGTCCTCAATCTTTTACTGTACTTGTATGGAGGTCATGTAAGTAAACTTTTCATTTATATGTTGATTTAAAGTGCTCAAATGATAATTTATTAAATTACTAGGTTTTAAGATGTTTTGCCAAACTTTTACTGATGATAATGAGTTCAATTCGTTTTTAGATATACTTTGCCTCCTGAGTACAGTACAACATCTTCTTCAGCTTACATTATTAGGAAGTGATATTAAAAATTAGTAAATGATTAATGGGCTCTCTTAACTAGGTAGACACTAAGAATATTCAAAGAAAAAATTATAATTGACATTCCTTGATTGAATGAGTAGTACAGAGGTGCATATAAAACAATATTTACACTAGAGATCAGCATAAATTAAAAAGGCAATAAACTTATATGAGGAGCTAATTGTTCCCAACGGTTAAGAGGTAACTTAGGAGTAGAAATAGGAGAGAATCAGTTTTGGTTGATTCCTTGAGATATGGAAGCGCATTCTATTGCATTGACTGTAAAGGAATTGATTTTTGCCATATAGTATAATCACTAGCTGTTGCAGTAGTTGACTTGCTGAGAAAGTTTGGTTTCTTTTAGACACATCTTAAAAAGACGTGTGCATGAAGCACAAAGTAAAAGTAAATTTTTGAATTTTGATGGCTAAGCTGTTAAATATCAAAACATGAAGCATGGTACAATCGACATGTACCCAAGAATTTTTCCGAGTATAGACATTTTCTTTTCTAAATAGCATTTCCAGAATCACCGCCCTGTCATTATTATAATTTTGCATACTATGACAAGTGGGAATAAATAGGAAAAAGAAAATTAAAATAATAATAATAATTCGGCCAAGTAATTTATATTATTAAACATACAATTATATCTCAATTGTGTTTATATCTTTGTGTTCAAAAAGTGACATTGTGACCAATCCTTCACAGCTATTTGGCGGGATGTGGTACCTAGCCTCCGTAAGGAAAAAGATGAATTGTTGGAAACAAGCTTGCATAAATCATAGTGGATGCCGTTATGCAAACCGTCATTTTATTGTTAGTTCGGGAGACAACACGTTCTTGAATTACAATTGTTTTGTGAGGGCAGAAGATACACAAATCTATGAGTTAGGGATATTCAAGGATGCTTATGAGTCTCGTATTGTGGACACCAAAAGGTTTTGGAAGAGAGTGTTATTTTGTTTTAGATGGGGCTTACAAAATATCTGGTTTGTGCAAGATGCTTCTCTTATATGATCTCCATTCTCATATACAAGTTAATTGATTATATCTTTCTATGTTCTAATGTTGTAGCATAATTTTAGTTCTGTATATATAATTTGAGTAATACTATACTTCTCATCTGGTATTTCAATTTTGATGCCAACTCATGTGTCAATTAATAAACAGTAATATATATCAACTGATAAATGAATATTCATTAATAATTATTGATTTTATTTTAAAAATGTATTTACTTATAAATTGACACAACATGAGTTTAAATTAAGTTGAGATACAATAAACAATTTAAAAATACAAAAAGAATAAGTTTATCATAAATATTGCAAAATTTCAGAGGCAAATCGTGAGATATTTTGTGTTTAAAGATATAGATTTCTCCAACCTAGTTAATCCAATGATATAATATCATTTTGGTGGAATTTGCTAACTAGCTTATATGAAGAATATATATATTTTTTAATTAAACTCTGCTATTTTCTTTTTCAGTGGTTTTGGTCAAAATCTTCAAGTGGGTGCAAATCACTGGCAAAATATCTTTGTTATTTTAATTGTCATCTATGGCGTGGTAACATTTACCTTTTTCATTGGAAACATGCAGGTTGGTACATATTATTTTAATTTGTTCTTATTTCTCATTTGGGTTTATTTAAATTCGACATGAAGCACTTAACATTATTTGCTATGGATCGTACTTTATGTGCAACAGAATCTTATGAAGTCTACAATTGAAAGATCAAAGGAGAAGAGACGGAAAGAAGAGGCAATCAAACGGAAACAACAAGAACTGGAGCAGTGGTTTCCTTTTCAAAAGCTCTCTCAGGAACTACAAAATCGTATTAAGGAATACCAGCAGAACATGTGGCAACAAACTGGAGGTGTTCATATGGAAAATTTGCTCCTTAATCTTCCCAAGGATCTAGAATACAACATAAAACGTGAACTCTGTTTGGATTTGCTCAAAAAAGTGAGTAATTTTATCTCGTTAGAATTTGTGTGGTTGTCTGTCTGTTGTAGTTATTAAATTTTCTATCAATGATTATTTACAAATTGTCAAAAAGGACTAAGAGTACATTAACAATTAATATATGTGAGAAAGTTCAAATAAAGAAACTATTATAAAATTAATCCCTTTTGTTATACCTAAAATCTTGATAGAATGATTTTTTTCTTTCTTTATTGGAATACTTTATGTAAAGTACTTCTCGAATAGCTTTTAAAAAAAGGACTTCTTATAGATAAGGAAATTAACATGGACACAAAAGTGGAATTCCATCCTTAGCATTGAGACATATCAGATTTACTGCATTTGCAATATGTTATCATTATATAACCTTTAGATTTCAATACGACAATATAATTGGAAGATTTTATATTCTTTGTTTATCTATCAAGGTTGATAAGTTTGGAAGGTGGAGCGATGCATTGCTGGTTCATCTATGTGAGCATGTCAAGCCAGTTGTTTATCTTGAACGCACTCGCATTGTGCATGAGGGAGATCCGATTGATGAGATGTTGTTTGTGGTACAAGGCAAGCTATGGACCTACTCCTCTGAGGCAACAACTACTACTGGTTCTACAAGCAATGTTCCTCGTGATAGCACAAAGGATCATTTGAAAGACGGTGATTTTTGGGGAGAAGAACTTGTCAATTGGGTTCAAAACAATCCCTCCTCATCCAATATACCCATTTCAAATAAAACCATTCAAGCGCTTATGAAAGTAGAAGCTTTTGTTCTTGGAGCTTATGACTTGAAAAATTTATTTCTTAAAAATCAGGATGTTTTGTTTATACAATCATTCTTTCGTTATAGGAGGATTTTGCTTTCTAGAAGGAATGCACAAATGACAGCCCAAGAACAATAGATTGGCAAGATTTGTGTTTTATGTATTTGTTTTTGTTACAAGGATGAACTTTGTATAAAAGTGTTTAACTATAATTGTTAATGCAATATTAAACAATTACAATGTACAAAAAATATGTTATATATATATATATATATATATATATTGTGCCTTCAAATTTTCTATTGAACTGCTTTGTGTTATATATAAAGAAGTTTTTGAATGTAGTCAATAAATCTTACAATCTAATTTTGGGTACTCTTTTCTTCAAATGTGATCTTATTTGCATAGTATTTTCTGAAAACATCTTCAATAAAGACTCGACTCGATATACGAACATAAAAGATATCAATAACCCATCATTTTACTGAAAATGAAGTTAGACATTGACATTTTCTGGTTCTTCAAGAATTTGTACTTCAATGACAATGCTAGTTAAATCCACAGTGACATTACCGTTCGATGATTGCAAGTGCCTGAATCGACAGAGGTGATTGGTGAGGAGTGAGGACGTATATAGAAGATGACAATTAAATAATTTCTTCTATTTATTGTTTCTAGGGGCAGTGGTTTTTTTTTTTTTTTTTAAGAATATATTTATGGGCAGTTTAAAAGCCCATCTCAATCAAATTTTCATCCAACAACCGCTTTGAAGCCTATAAGTGACATGTAATGTAGCTATCCACTTTTTAATAGATTCTAATAAATTTTTCACCTGCTGGTTAAAAAAGTAAATATATAAGCTAAAGATGCCAAAGATGAGAGTAATTTTATAGGTAGTTTGTTCTTAATTTCCATTTACCAGTTAACCAATTTGATTGGATTCATCAATTATTTTTATTTTATTAAGTGGTCAAATAACTTTACAATATTAAAAAGAAAACAAAAACCTTGATATATAAAAAGTTCTAATTTATCACTTAAATCATCGAATCATAATTAAATAACTATGTATTTGCTCCAAAAAGTACCATATTTTCAATTCTAGCTTTATAATATATTATATGGATTTTCAATCTTCATATATTGCTAATAAATAAATTGTTTTTTACAATAGTTTTAACCACAGCAACTTTTACAAAGTTAAAAGAACAATTTTACAAATTAAAATACATATTCTCCACAAAAAATAAAAAATAAAAATAAAATACATATGCATTTAATTGTCCTAAAAGATTATTAAATAAATTAGTAAAAAAATAATTTATGAAATATTATCAATATCTAATTAATGTAAAATTTATTAAATTATTTATTTTTAACTATTTTATGATTTCAAATAAAAAGGCACAACTACCAGTAGCTATAAAGTTATAAGCGTAAAATTATTTAGTTAAAAACGTTTTTCACTTAAAAACAAATATTAAAACATAATTTTTAACATAAATTTTAATATAATTTATTGATCATTGAATGTTAATAATTTCAATGGTTTAGATATACTCATATATTTGTATACAACTTAGTTTTAAACTCTATATAAATATATTATCTCTTCTCTCTCTTCATCATTTTATAATCTCTTGTCTTTTCAATTAATATTAAAAACCCACTAATTCATATTCATTAATTTTCTTCTCAGCCAACTGAAATTTTTTTAACTTTATTTATTTAGTTATTTTCATTTTTTGCTTTATATATATATATATATATATATGAGATTTGAGATGTACAAACAATTTAAGAGAGAGAGAGGTGCAGATGTAGTCATTAATTAATAATGCTAACATGTGACAACTTATTTTTTGAGGGGTGGTAAGCCCATTTTCATTTTGGTTCACAAACAATTTTAGAGAGAGGGTTAAATATAGAGCAGTAATATTTCCACCCCTTTAAAACTGTATATACATCCCAAAATATAATTATTTTTAAAATTTCAGCATTGTCCTTATTAACATGGTTGAAAAACTTCAATGAGGTTGTGAACAGCAAGGAAGCTCTCCGTACATAATGTTTTATGTTGGAAAACTTTAATAGATGAAAAACCAACACTAAAGTCTAGAATCTCATATCAAATCATCAATAATTATTACAGAGAAAACATACCTGAATGCATATTGACAAACTAGAGACAGATTGAGTCTCCCACAATCAAATCATCTTAAAGCAAAATTTTACGTATATTGATTTAACTGGAGGACCATGACCCTTACAAAGTCCTTTTATATATTAACTTAAATTAGGTTCCCATTTATATTGAGTTTCTATACACTAAAACTCATACCCTGTAGATATTTCTAGAGCTCAATTAATAAATTACTTATTTGATCCTATTAAAATAAATAACTTATAATATAATTGTCATTTAATATGTAAACCATAATAAAATATTATAAAAAATCTCAACACTTTAGACATCATACCCTAGGTTCCTATGATGGGGTACTCAACTGTTGGAGCAGAGCTTCTGATCAACACATACAACTTTAAGTACTTGAAACATCCTAGAGACTTGAATATTTGGCATTCCACGGAGGGTTCTCTTCATGGGGTTGTTGAAACTCATGACATTGATGGAGACTTTAAATTAGTAATCAAAAGGGAAATTGCGTTAATGAACAAATTTCTAGATGCTGTCAAAGATGAGTATTTGAAGCCTGACAGGTGGTGGTGTCTAAAAAATAATGGGTCTTAGAAGTTGCAAGGTCATGAGAAGGATACTGATAAGCCTTGAAGCAGAGTTTAGAACATTTGAACTTTCTCAATTATTTTATAAGGGTTTAAGAAAAATTACACTTACATATTGTTATGGGTAATCCAACGATCAAGCCAATTCGGGTCGATAAAGATCCACAGTACAGGCCCAATAATCCAAAGACCCAAGCGTCAGTACGTCTTTCTGATCGTCTTCCTGATCGTCAATCTACTCGCGAATAGATTTGGTGGCTGATTCAATGACCTATTCGTTGTTCTGCCCGCGGCCGCGATCGAAGCCAGTCCCTAATTGTGCTCGCTATGCCTGTTCGCCAGGCCAGTTCGTCTGAGCTGTTCGCTAGACTTATTCGTTAGATCTGTCCGCTTAAGCTATTCACCGGAGGCTGATCATCAGATTTGTTCGCCTGATTGCTTGGTAATTCCTGGGCATGCCCATACGCTTGCTCGTTTATGAAGCTATTCACTTAATATTTTATCTGGTTGCAGAAGGGTTCATTCATGATCCATCCCATCAACACTCAAGGTATCCAATCCACCAGAGACTCATCCGTTCGCCAATTTAACAGGGTATTCTGTTCGTTGGGGAGTTTATCTCCATGATATCTCCTAAACTGCGAGTCAACGGAAGTCAAAGCTACCATGCAAAATACAACTCAAGGCTTGTCATGCATGTTAACTCTTTCAAAAGTTACAGCCAAGATTATAGTGATTTCGTCTAACCCGTGTAGGACAACCTCCCGATGCCATGCTTTGACAGAGCTCAGACCTGACGCAGCCAGCCATATTAAATGTATTTCCAGCTGCATTAAATGCATTTCGACCGCATTAAATGTCTTCCCGATGCAATAAATGTAGCTCATCATTGCAACCTCAGTCTACTGCATACTTTTGTCTTATTCTATTTTACTATAGCTTCTCCCCTTCTCTATAAATAGGAAAGGATTTTCATTGTAATGTATGTACAATCTTGAGTATCGAAATTTTGCTAAAATAGTGAGAGAGTGAACAGTGGATGTAGGCATCTTTTTGGGCCGAACCACTCTAAAATTCCCCTGTGCTCTACTCCTTTCTTCTGACCTCCTCTCCTTTATTTCTCTGCTTTACGTACTCAACATCAACGATCCAAAACTGTGGCTTGGGCCAAAAAACGAACCTTGTTGACTAGGATCCAAATCCAAACATCGACACATATGATACAGGTATAACTTATATGCAGGAATGTAACTTTACTTATTCTTATTCTTTCCTAAATGCTGCTAAAGACCAATTCCTACAACCAAAGTTTTAGGTTTGATTTGCTAATGAAGAAAATGAAACAACAGTATGATTTGTGGCGAAGAATATGAAGTGGATTATGTTGGTATGAGTTTGTGTTGTTGATAAAGAAGTTTTAAAAAGATATCAATTTTTTTTTTTTCAACTAAGACTTATGATTAAGAGCATGATGATGATGGTAGTGAAAATTGGAAAGAAGAAAATGATATATCCGTAATTAATGGGGTTTGAATACAAACATTTAATATTTTTAAAAAAATTAATTTGGGTGAACATGTAAAAGGAGTGCACATAGAGTATGTTTGGGTATCAATCTAGCCACTGTTGCATACAGGCATTGTATAATGCTAACATGCGAATAATTTATTCCTTAGAAGTCCTTCTTAAATGTTTTAAGGTGTGGCAGGCCCATTTTCGTTTTGGTTCTTTCAAACTAGTCCAAAAATTGCCTGCTATCTACTTAAAAATTGAAAAGTTACATGCTTTTTGCTTTTTAACATTCTTATGGATTTGAAAGTTGGAAGAAGAAAAGTTCCACTTTCTCGTTAATGTTGTTGACTTAAGAGACATACAACTGCATCTTAAAACTAAATGATCGTTTGTTTTTTATTTGAAGATTAAATAGTGCTAAAGAAGACTAAAAACTAAATAGTGACTGAAATCTGAATAACATGTTTGTTTTTTTTTTTCCCTTATCTCTGAATATGTTGTAAAGTTGTTTATTTTTTAAATTTAAAATTATCTGAAAACTAGTAAGTTGATATTTATACCATTTCTACTATTTATTGTTATATAATTTTAATTAATTTAATACAAACGTTTAAAAATAAATAATTTAATAAATTTTAAAACATTTTTTATGTACATATTAATAATGTTTTATTATTAATTAAAATATGATTAAAAATAGTAGTATTAACCATATTTATATTTAAATATATTAATATATTTAAGAAAACAACTAAAAAAATAAATGTTTAAATTGTAAATTGAAATATATTAATTCAATTCTAAGATAATTTGGGATGAGATGTATTTAAATTTTACTTGTCAAATATATTTTTTATAAGTATCAATGGAAAAAAAAAATGAAAATTTGAGTAATATAAAGTTAGGATAAATTTGAAATTATGTTATTTTGGAGATGATAGATTTGGAATAAAAACTTTTAAATATCATTAAGTGATTTGTAATTAAGTGAAAAGTTAAAAATTGTTACTTAATTTTTTCAGTTGTTTTTTTGATAATTTTAAGTGGTTAGACCACTTAAAAAAATAAACGAAAGCATCTTAATAGATGTAGTTCAATACTATTAAGTGTTAAGTGGAAAAAACAAACGACTCCTAATTGTGAAACACGGTTAGTTTTGTAACACTACAAAAAAATAAAGGAGGACAACATACTATCAACCAACATTCCACAACACTTCAAAGAAAAGAGAGAGCAGATCGAATTGAGAGATTTTACTATTTAATATTTTAGCCTATTTAACCTAAGATTATAAATAATTATTTGATAGTAAATTGATTTTTCTTTTAGTACCAAGTAGTTTGTGAACAAAGAACAACATGATCTAATTGTTAATTTGCGAATAAAAGATAGTAATATAAAACTCATTTTCATGGTTTAATATTACTTTTAAAACACACACTAAATTTTAAATCATTTATTGGAATTTTCTCTATTTATTGAATAGTACACAAACTTAGACTGACATTGCACAACAAGTTTGCAATTTTTTTTTCTTTTTTAGCTTTTCTTTTCCATTTCTTTGTTGCAAGCTTGTGTACTTCTATTATTATTATTATTATTTTTCAAGTTGGTATTAAACAGTTGAAAATTTTTTTTAAGCCTCTAAATCAATGACAGTATTTGTAATGATGGTTTATTTATTTTCATTAAGATAAGAAAGTTTCCCACATGTGACTATTAAACACTTATATTTGTTAAAAAAGAAAAAAAAAAAGAAAAGAAGGAAAAACACATATAACTAAATTTAAACCATACCACTAAGGATGATAAAAATATCCGATCCGATTCAAATTCACCCAAACCAAGTCTATTCAGAGCAAATTTGGGGCAAAAAATAGTGGTCAATTTGGAGCATGAATTGGGTTTGGGCAATATATGAAAATTCCTGAAAGATTTAAAATGTCTGAATCATATAAATCAAAAGCTAACAATGTCTATTCAATTTTGTTGCAACGGTCCTTGTGTGGATTAAAACAATTAGGGTGAATGTAGTATAATCGCTTTAGTGAATACCTAATAAATGAAGGATTTATTAATAATCCTATTATACTCATGTGTGTTCATAAAGAAATCAAAATCTGGATTTGCAATTATAGCAGTATATGTTGATGACATGAATTTAATTGGAACTCCCGATGAGCTCTTAAGAACTGCTAATATTTGAAAAGAGAATTTGAAATGAAAGATTTTGGGCAAACGAAATATTGTCTTGACCTGGAGATTGAGCATAAATCACATGAAGTACTTATCCATCAAAAAATACATATTAAAAAAATCCTAAAATGATTCAATATGGACAAAACTCATCCCTTGAGTAGCTCTATAGTTATTCGATCTCTTGATCATAAAAATTATCCATTCGACCTAAAGAAAATAATGAACAGATACTTGGTCATGAAGTACCATATCTAAGTACTTTATTATATTCAACATAATGTACTAGGCCTGACATTCCTATTTCAATAAATTTATTGGTCAGATTCAGCTCTAAACCAACACAATGTCATTAGAATGGGGTCAAACATATTTTTTGTTATCTTCGTGGAATAACAGATTTGAAATTATTCTATTCAAAATATGCTAGTTGTAACACCCCTACCCCGACATCCCTCGCCTCAATCCTCGTATCGATAAGGGATGTTACTTTTTTTGTTTTCAAATTTCTTTTTTATTAAATTCTATTATTTAGAAGTTCATTTACAAAAGAGCATTTATTATAATTCTTTTATTGATCAACGACGATTTAAATTTAACGAAAATTCGATAAAGTTTCTTTTATTTTTCTGAAAATTTAAAATTTATAATATCTACAAATAAAATAAATACACTTCTAAAGTTTCATTTATTTTCTCAAACTTCTTTTTGGACCTTCCGTCCATCTCCACTTTCACTTCACCACACAAGCTTTTATAATCACACTTTAATAAAAAGCATATTAAATAAATCTAATTGTTACTTTAAAAGAAAGAAATAAATTTATTTATAGAATCATTTTCTATATCAAAATCTTCTATACAATTGATATATATTATCAATTACAAAATTTCATGAACACATATTTGTAAATAGCTATATTTATATACATGTGCATCAACACATGTAATGTGAAGGAATGTGACTCAAGGGAAGTGCGGCAACCGTTTTCTCCTTTGTCTCTACTAGTGAAATTTAAAAGACCCTGTTAATTAGCATTTTAAATTTTTGTATCAAACTTTTACTACATAATCAATTTCCTAACAACTGCAAATACAAAATACATTAACTCATTTCTTCTTATTTATACTCATACAATTTTCATCATCCTTTAACATTTTTCAAAATACAAGTCGTAGTTCAACATTGCACAATTTTTCAAATTTTTACAAATAAATTCCAAAGATCACAAATTTCAAATGAATCCATACATAAAACTTAATCATTGTCATTCTTAATCATATCAACTCGGTTTCCTTTATATTTTTCGGTGCTTTTCGTAAACTCTAACACGGTACCATGGATTAGCAAATGGATCTTCTGACATCGGTCACTCGGTGGCTGCCCGTCAGAATAACCAGCTTTCCCTGCATCGACCACTCGGTGGCTACTCGCTGGGTCCCATATTGCAATCGGGTCTCCTAGCATCGGCCATTCGATGACTACCCGTCAGAATTAACAGCGTCCCTAGCATCGACCACTCGGTGGCTACCCGTCAGGTCGCATATGACAATCACATATCACAATTGGTTTCGACTTCAAGATCGGACACCTAGTGCCTCTCATAATCCATTCGTCGAACACTGTGTATTGTATCGATGTAACGATGCAGTACTATTAATCTACTTTATTTATATGCCAATTATCAATCCCCACTTACCAATGTTCAGGTTTACTCAGACCCTTCTCGATTTTGATTATTTACCAAAACGTCATATTTCTAATAATTTCTATCTTTACATAACATTTTCATTCAGAACGCGATACACACAATTTCAATCACCCTCTTTTCCTCATTTAATCAAATTATCAATATAAACATCGTAAAACCACATTTTTCATTCAATTATCTCATAATATCTTCTTTGACATGTCTGTACCTTTCTTTCGATATATGCTAGGTCAAGGCACTGAATTTGTCCATTTCTTTTCGTTTCTTTTCCGTTTTCATTCGAAATCTAATGAAATCATATTTAAACACCTTTCATTATGATTTAACTGAAAAATACCACGTATTTCAAAATCAAACATAATTTTTCAATCCTGTAAATTTTTTTAATTATATATTTATAATAACTTTTCTAACTCTTTCAAAACTTAACTCCTTATCATTTCAAATTATCATTTTACCCCAAGTTTTGACATCAAAGTGTAATAACATCATTTTTTTTTCTTTTAATTATTGCATAACTATATATATAAGATAACACCAATACCCTTGAATTTTAAAACTAATATACATTCGACGTAAGAAGGAGTTTTAAAATCTTTATTTTTCATGCATTACTTCCTCATATAAAGCACTCAAAATCATTGATTTAACATATAAATAAGATTGAAGTGACAAAAATACCCATAAGTTATTCCCTAGTGTGCATACAGTTTATGGAACTAAATTATTATTATTATTATTATAATTTAATTGGGTTTGAGTTTGAGATATCATCTTAAACGCCTACGTACCCATTTCATCAGTGGGATTAAAGCCCTCGTAGTTCAGCAAACTTTAATCTCCTAAACTTTCCAAAAATTCTTTATTAAACAATTTACAATATCACTCTTACAATATCACTCAATACAATATCAATCAATAAATATAAACGATCAATTTTTTGAAAAACTACATATATCAAACATTATTCAAACTGAACTTCAATCACATAACCTTTCAAAAACCCTTCATTTTTCATATTTACAATTTTACCCTCTTCAAAATCAATTATCATCAAAATTACGAAATTGCCCTTTTAATGTTTCTTAGAGCCTTTTTATTTTTCATAATTTCAAAAATTTACAATTTATAATAAAATATTAATCGCGTAACATTTTTATTTCGATTTTTGGTTCCGTTTTTTTGAATTTCTTCTAGGCATCACATTAAGCCATTTCAAATAACCATTTTAACCCTACTTTTAGTGTCAAATTTAAATAAAACCTTTCCTTTTTTCATTATCATAATTTAGCTCCAAAAAGGGGATTTTTCAAATCTTTGTTTTAATCAATATTTCATCAAATAAACCTTTCTAATACCATTAGAATAATACGTAATTAAGATTAAAATGACGAAAATACCCTTAGAACACTTTACACATCATACTCGGCCATAGAGGGGGTTTATTTCTTAAAATGTTTTTCGAAACAACCAATCTTTTACTCCAATTGCATGCAAACAATACACAAATAACATGCACACTCATTTAACACATATAAATAAATAAATAAATTCATCAAATTTCAAATAAATTTACATATTAATATCAAACTAATAAAATTTTTTTTTTTTTTTCGGAAATGTGTACACCAACCTTAGTTTGATATTAATCTACCTCTAATCAAACCAAAAATTTTATCTGTTAAATATCATATCATCAATCCTTAAAAATCCATGAAACTAGTATAAAATAGCATCAAAGTCAATTTATTTTACACATAAATTTTTCTTCAAATCCTCTTGATTACTTATGGCTAAAAACTAAAGTGAAAGAGGGTAAAAACTTACCTGAATCTTTAGTATTCTTCTTGTTTTCTCCTTCTCTCGCTCTTCTCTTTCTTTTTCTTTCTTCGTTTATGTTTTCTTTCTATTTGTTTGTTTCTCCTTTCTGGTGGCATGAATACACACATATTTATGTGTGTGTTCATCGCTTGACCAAACAAATATCTTTTTTTTTTTTTAAAAAAAAAAATCTTATTTAAATATTATTTTATTAATATTTTATTTTCATCTTTATCCACCCACATATATATATTTATTTTTATTCAAAGGGTCCCATCACATATATATTATTAATATATATAAAAATCACGATAACCTCATTTAACTTTTTCGGAACGTCAGAATTCGACTTTTTCAGAATTTTTTCGAAATCTTTTCAAAATTTTTCTGGAGCCTATATTCGGATTTCCTACATAGTCCTGATACCTCAGTAATTCTTAAAAGTCATCCAATGTCCCTTTTTAACTCTCCGAACTTCAATAAATCGCCTCTAACGATTTTCTAGATTGATTCTGTTTCAATCTGAATCTCCTTCGGAAGTACCGATTTAGTCTTCAAAATACTTCTTAAGCATTTTCATACTCATTTGGACACTTTTCTAAATTTTCAAATTTTTTCGAAGATTCTCTAAATTTCTGGTCGGATCCGGAAACTGCTCAGTTTTTATCTCAAACTGATTCGTTTTTTATCCGATTCAATTTTTGTAAATTTCAATATAATTTTCAGAACTTTTAATATACAAAATCCATTTTTTAAAAATTACTATTCACATAAATACTATTATGTCTGAAAATACTATTCACTCGAAATCACTATTCATCAAAAATTTTAGTTTCACTAATTTTTGGAATCTAATTATCAAAAATTACTATTTACTCATCACTATTTATCCAAAAATCATTATTTCGTTCGAAATACTATTCATCTGAATATTCGAGCCATTACATTGGTGGTACAAATTTAATTGGTTATGCAGACACTGGATATCTTTTAGATCCTTACAAAACTTGTTCACAAACTACATATGTATTTACTTATAATGATACGGTAACTTCGTGGCACTCCACGAAATAAACTTTTGTTGCCACATTCTCCAACCATTCTAAAATCCTTACACTTCATGAAATAAGTAGAGAATGTATATAGTTGAGATATATCATTTATCATATCCAGAGTACATATGAATTGCCTACTATATCAAATTTCCCAACAATCATATATGAGGATAAGATTGCATGCATTGCTCAAATCAAAGGATGATACATCAAGGGAGACATAACTAAACATATCTCACCAAAGTGCTTTTATACTCATGAGCTCCAACAAAGTTAACAGATTGATGTTAAACAAATCCGCTCCATAGATAATCTTGCAGATTTATTCACCAAAACATTACCAACATCAACATTCGAGAAATTGGCTTATGGTATTGGAATACATCGATTATGTAAGTTACAAAATTAATTATGAGACATTCATCAAGGGAATTATAACTTTTGATGAACGTGCACTGTACTCTTTTTTCCTTAACCAGGTTTTATTCTATTGAGTTTTACTGGAAAAATTTTTAATGAAGCAATATTCAAACATGCCTAACACACTAAGATCCAGCAGATTTTATTCTTTGTATGGTTTTGTCTCATCAAGTTTTCTTTGAAAAATCTAAGTGTTGATAAGGAAGTGAAAGCCTGATGGGGTGTAACACCAACCGCCCGACTCTCGCCATAACGAAGAATCCAGCCGAAGGATGCTACCTTTCTGACTTAAAATTTGTTTAAAACGAATAAAAATGTTTCGTTATTAAAAATATCGTTAAAAACATTTATTTTAATTTTAACAAAAACCCAGTAAAGTTTCATTTGTTTTTGTGAAAACCCAAAATTTACAAAATCCGCAGAGAAAACAAATAAACTTCTAAAATACATTCACTGTCTCAACTATCATTTCGAACCTCCCGTCCGACTTCAAAACAACTTCACCACACAAACATTTATAGATACAACAATTAATAAAATCAGTTTAATCAAAATAAAGCAATAATTGAAGCTAGATGCATTTACAAACCCCTTAACAGACTAAAACTTTTACAATCAAATATATATTATCGTTTACAAAATCTCATGACTTTATATACATGTAAGGGTGGGCATCTCTAACCCAACCTGACCACTTTTTATCGGGTTGGGTTGTGTTATGTCTTTAAAAAAATTGAGATGAGTTGGGGTTGGGTTGAGTTCAAAATTAGATTGGGTTGGGTTGGGTTGAAAAATTTTTAATCCAACCCAACCCAACCCGACAAATGTCCATCCCTAATTCTAAATCCAAATTTTTTTTTTTTTTCTAAAAGCACATTTGCTAGAGATAAATATCAAGAATAGTCTATGTGGTGGATTAAATTTTTTATTTTTAATCATTGAATATTTATTTGTATTCATTTTATTTGTAATCAAATTGCTAAGATTATAAGAGTTATTAACTAAACTTTTTATATTTTCATAGTGGATTAAATCCAACTCGATCAACTTAACATAAATCAACCCGATTATTATTGAGTTGAGTTGGGTTAGGTTGAAGAATTCATTGGGTTGGGTTGGGTTGAAAAATTTTTAACCCAACTCATGTTGGGTTGAGAGATTTTCAACCCAACTCAACCAACTCGAACCCGAAAATGTCCACCCCTATATACATGTACACGCACTATAAAATATCAAAAAAGGACAACTATAAATTGCGGAAGGATGGTGACTCACAGGAAGCGCAACAGTTATCTTCTCGTCTGACTTTATCTACAATGTCCAAAATCCTAAACCTGCGTGTAAAAAAATCTAACGTGCTAAGTATATCTACTTAGTGGTGTACACTTAAATTTAAATTTACCAATTTCCAGATTACAAGATTTTTGAGAAAGATTTTACAATTCTCAAATTTCTAAAAGAAATAACAAAGATATCAATTTATTAGTCAACACATTTATGAAATGCATAAAGGCCTTTTTTTTTTTTTTTTCAAATAAGGCATTACAAAATCAAATTTCGTCAATTTCAAATCTTCATAATAAAATGCACTAAATTTTATTAGCTACTAATTTCACAACAATAATATCAATTTACCTTTTCGTCATTTTTCAAATTTCATAATATAACCAAATAACAAATAAATTAATAATGAAATTTAACAAATCACTTTTAATGACCAACTTTAAACTTTATCTCCAAATTCACTGATTTCTCAATTTACTAATATTTAGTTATACGAAATACGTAACATCATTTCTTTTATTTATAACCACATGATTTTTCACCATATATTAATGTTTCTCAAAACTCAAATCGTAAATCAAGATTTTCCAAATTTTCAAAACTTTTACAAACGAATTACGAAGAATTCCGATTACAAACGATGTTTACATAAAATTCAAAATTTTCATTTTTAATCATTTTAAAACACAAATTTTCTTTTATATTTTTCAACGCCCTTTGGAAACATTAATATATGGCGAAAAATCATGTGGTTATAAATAAAAGAATTTGAGTCTCCTAGCATCGACCACTTGGTAGCTATCCATCGGGTCGCATATCACAATCACATATTACTATCGGTTTCAACTTCAGGATTGGATACCCAATATCTCTCATAATCCATCCGTCAAACCATGTGTATCGGTATCAGTATAACGGCGTAGTACTGTTATATTACCCTATTGGCTAACCAACCACCAGTCCTTACCTATCAATATCTAGGTTTACTCGGGCTCTTTTAATTTTTATTAATTACCAAAAATTTATATTTTTGACAGCTTTTATTGTTCAATAAAAATTTCACACAGAAAATAATAAATACAATTTCAGTAATAATTTTGCACACATATTCAAATTATCAATATAGACTTCAGAAAACTCTATTTTCCATTTCAATAGTCTCATCAAATTTTTTTTCGATACGTCCGTATCTTTCTTCTGATCTACGCTCGGTCAAGGTATTGAACTTGTCCATTTCTTTTTCGTTTACATTCGAAATTCATTAAAATCATATTTAAACATCTGTTATTACAATTTATCTGAAAAATTTCACGTATCGTAAATCAAACAAGATTTTAAATCATGTAACTATTAAATCATATTTTTGTATCAATTTTGTGAAATTTTTCAAAACATAAATCTTGGTCATTTCAAAATAATCATTTTACCCCTAGTTCAACATTAAAATTTAAAAACACCAATACTTTTCTTTCAAATCACTAATTTAATTCATAATTCACTCAAACATCATTCCATCCACACAAAATTTGAACGCGAATTAACAAAAATAATCTTAGTTTTTTTTAGGGTATATTCGTTCAAAACCCTTTATTTTCAAAATTTTTGTTTTCCAATTTATTTTCTATTCCAAAAATCATTCAAAACATCTCCAACTAATATAAAAACACTTGTTTCAATTATAAAATAACTATATCAATTTAACCAAATTTATAATATTTCAAAAACTTGCAAATATCAAACTTTGCAATTAAAAATTGAATTTGCGAAAGAAGTGTAGACCAACATTTTAGGCTTCATTTCTAGCTCACGAAAATCTCCCAATTTTCTACATCACGAAAATTTTACCAGCTCGAATTTCTTCGCCTCCTCGATAGCCCATCATCTTTAAGCTACAATTTAATTTAAATTCATCGCACGCTAATTTCATTTGAAACTATAATTAATTCGTTTAAATTTAATTAATCCTACTTATACTAATTTAATAAGATTTTCCGAAATCCATCCAAATTCTATTCCAAATAAAATCTAACTTTATTTCCCTTCTTCCATAAACTCAATCCCACGTCATTCAAAATCACATAAAACATCGTCAAAACAATTTTAATAATTCAAAATTCAACTTAACACATAACATCCCTACACTAACTAATTTCACCACCAAGCTTTCCGATTAATTTTTCAATTTTTTTCACACCAATCAACTCAAAATCACTTAAATTTTCACCTAAATTCATCAAATATCAAAAAGCATCAAATTCACTAACATTACACACCATGGCCGAACACTATCATACATCCATCATCTATCATTTTTCATTTTCAACCACATTAATCACACTTAAAACACTTCAAAATTAATTCAAAACCCAAAAATCAATTCAAATATTAAAATCCCTTCAAATACACAAATTTTTCCAAATAGTACCCATACTAATAATAACCAAAACAATTCACCCTCTTCATTTCTAACCCAAAACCACATCTAAATACATCCATTAATCATCCAAATAGCAAATAAAACATTAAACTCAAAATCAATTAATTTTTCATCAAATTCATAACTCAAATCTTAACCTTACCTCACTAGATTTTTGACCCAAAAGTTCTTGATGCTTTCCTTCATTTCCACACTCACTTTGATGATGACAACCCTCTAATTATCCCATAAAAATTCATCAAAACTTATTAGATCAACTATAAAAAAAAATATCCATCAACTAATATAAAAAGTTCTCTACTCACCTTCAGTTCTCTTCACTTTTTCCTGAGAAGTTCTTGATGGATTTTAGATCACCTCTCCTCCTTCTCTTTCTTCTTCTCCTTCCTTCTTCCTCATCTTCTCAGCCATTTCTTCTTTTTCTTTTGTGACTTCATTTTCTCTTCTTTTCTTTCTTTCTCACGAGCTTATCTTCATTTTTTGGTTTTCCTCCTCTTTTTGGATGACCATCACTCTCCTTTTAAGTTCATTTCATGCTTAAATATATAAATATATATAATCATTCAAAAGTCCATTTTGCCTTTAAAATTTCAATCAAATCACAAAAATGTCATCCATTCAAATGGTGACACATGTCCTCATGTTTATCCATTCGTCACATGTCACATTTTTGTTGGTTGTTTTTTCAATGCTTATCTCTTTCTTTATCTTTTTTATTTTTAGCTTTTCTGGGACGTCTAGATTCGGTTTTTTCAGGACTTTTTCGAAATCCTCCCGACTCCCTACATACTCCTAGTAACTTTCCTAATCTTTAAAAATCATTTCATACCCTTTTTCGGCTCTCCATCTTTTACTAAATTGCCTTAGGTGATTTCTGAATTGCTTTCGTTTCAATCTGAATCTCTTCCGGAAGAGCTGATCGAGTCTCAAAAACACTTGAGCATTTTAATACTTATTTGATACTTTTGGATATTTTCAAAATTTTTCGAAAATCCGTCCGAATTTCCAGTTAGATCCAAAAACTGCTCTATTTTTACCTCAAATTGATTTGTTTTTGATCCATTTCAGCTTTTGTTACATCCAATATAATTTTCAGAGCTTTTAATATACAAGACCTATTTTTAAAAAATCACTATTCATACGAATACTATTCCGTCCGAAAATACTATTCATCCGGAATCATTATTCATAAAAAATTTTACTTTTACTGATTTTAGGAATCCAATTTTCAAAAATTACTATTCCGTTCGAAATACTATTCCTCCAAAAATTCAGGGCGTTATAGGGGTAGTGTTGTGAATGTAGTCTTTCACTTTCATGAAAGAAGAAAATTTCAAATTTAATTTGTCAAATTATCAAGTTGATTAATTATGTGATAATCAACTTGCCAAGTTGCTAAATCCAAGCTTGCAAGTTGTATGTACCATTTAATTAGTTGTATTGTGTTGGTAAAATTTGATTGATTAATAAAAATCAACATTTGTCTATAAATAGGCATTAACCTTATATAAAATGACATCCCACTTTTATGAATAAAACCTACTCTCTTTACACTCTTTCATAACCTTTTCTCTCTACAATTATCTATAGTCTCTTCTTTCTCTACATTTCTAGAATTCTCTATATAGCTCTTCGTAGCTCTTTTCATGTGTTTGTTTCAACCTTGAAGTTTACAACAAAGTTAGAAATCACCCCAACTTTGCTTTTTCAATACTTAAATTGTTCTTTTCTTATTTTTTATTTTTTTAAATTATGTACATGGAGTATTCAAATTTCAAAAAACTATGGTACGTAACTAATGCATGATTTATGTAAATAAATGAAAATGGAAATGAGATTTTTCAGACTTGAATGTTGTCCTATTTGGGCATGGCCCAAGTTTATAACCTATAAGTTATTGAAATGATTCCTTTCCATAACAAAGGTGCGACCAATAATCCAGGTAATCATCGTGGACCACAATGTGACAGGCAACATCAACCCCATGTACCATTTTGATGTGTGGGGCTTTGCCAAGGAAGCAAATCCAAGCCGTAGATGATATATTGATTCTAAAGTGGTTGGATGGGTGAGATGCACCATACGAGGCCATTCTCCCTCTCTTTGGTGAAGAGTTTCATAGAGTGCATCTATACATTTGTCTATTGTACTGTATAATCAATCGTATACAGCCATGAATAGTGAATAATTGGTTCGAAATGCATCCAAAATTTATAAGTACAAATGATTTTTGTGTTCCAGAGTTCCATAACCCAGTGAGAAACTTAAATAATATATTACTTCGACAATTCAAAAGGAAAAAGTCTTGTGTTTTCCAAAAAAAAAAAAAGAAAGTCTTGGTACAAATTACATAGCAAATGTTCAAAATATCAGACCCCGAGAAGAAAATAATTAAGAGAGTGTCTATTTAGATTCAGTTACCACTCTATAGTTACACTCTATTGCTAGTTTCCAGATCTATTTGGTGGGACATCATGTGAATGTTTTTTTTTTAAAGTATTTAAATAGACAAGTCAGAATCTTGGACATTAATTTTTCGAAGAAAAAGAGGGAGTGGCAGTTATGTACAAATGATGGAAAAGCAAGTGCTGTAAATGAGAAGGAAATGACATGGACACACTCTATCGGTCCACCCAAAAACAAAGAGAAGCCCAAAATGGAAAAATAGAGAAAGATGGATTAAAAAGAGAAAAAGAGAGATTAAAAATGAAAAAAGTAAAAGAGATATTGGTGGATCACGATGTTGTATAGGACCATCACATGCACTTTGAAATATTAGCCATTCCAAGCATGTGTGTACATCACGTGATAGTAGTTACATATTTAAAGTATCAAAGTTACACATTAAATCAATTAATCCAACCTGACTTGACGTTGACAACCAACTTAACTAAAACCTTTCTACCCATTCATTTTATTTATTGCTTTCCATTTCTAGCCCAAATTAAAGTGATATCAAGTTGAAAATTATGAACATAAAGTAGTTATATTCAAGGTTATAAATTTTGATAACTTTATTTTTATAAAGTTATTTTATCTTTTTAAACTTGAATTCTTGCTTAGTTCTTCATATTTTTATTATTATTAAGTAAATTATTTCATATTTCTTTTATTTTTATTTTCAGAATAAAATTGGTTAAAAAAGCGCATGTGGACCCCACCAAGTAATATTGTTCGAGACAAGATCATCGCTATAAAAAGAATATCATTCGCAGCAAGTTCATCGCCTCAAGAATTACTCGATTCGGAGATCGCATAAAGAAATTATCGCGGTTTAAAGATAGAATATTCTAGAAATAAATATTATGTCATGCTGATGTAATGAATGATGTAATCAAAATTATGATGTAAGCAATGATGTAATATTAAAGTTGACTTTGAATGAGGTAGGTGAACGATGATGCAAGTGATGATGCAAAATGGTGAAAAATTAGGAAACGATGATGCAATCAATGATGTAATTGGAGGTGAATTTGGCCTATAAATAGGCCTTAGAATCACCATTCCAAGCAATTCCATCACAAACCAAGACAATAAGTAGTTTAGAGAAAGAGAGAGAGAGCTTGGAGAGGAGGAGCAAAGCAGAGGAAGAAATTCTACGGTGAAGCTTCAATCCACTAAGTTTTCCTATCTTTTGTTATGTTTAATTTTCTAGTTTTTGTAAAGTCTATTATGGAGTAGATTTGTTTTCTAAGGTTGATGTAGCCTAACTTTGATGTTCCAACCCTTTGTTCAATTCAATTAATGATTTTTTATCTTAGTTGATGCATTTAATACTGTTCTTAATGCTTCTAAATAATTGGTCACTATTTAGTTGAATTGTTAATCATAATGATAGCGGAAGTTGATTTATGTGTCTAGTTCATTGTATTTAATGTCATAAATTACATGTAGGATATGAATATACTTGCATGGTTTGTGTAGTCTATAAAAGAGATCCATAAATCTTAATGAATGCTTTAATGTTTTAACTTGCATGGGAACATAGCAGTTAGCCTTTATAGGGTATTTTTCTTAGACCTCGGGAGGGGCTATGTGAATAATTCAGGGAATCTCGACTAGCAACTGGATAGTTAATTTTTGTTAAAAAGAACAAAGGGGAGGAACAGATTAGTTATGGTGAAATCATAATCTTAGAGTTTTTATTCATTGAATTAATTTTCATTTATTTTCAATTGCAATTAAATTTAGTCATAGTTATCAACTCATTCACTCAAATTTCATCTACCAAATAAAAGTTGAGTTATTTTAATTTTAGGCATTAATTAACAATAATCCTCGTGGGACGATACTTATCTTTTCACTTTATTACTTGTTCGGCTCGTCCACTTGCGATTTTGCACAACAAATTTTTTAGTCAATTAATCTGGTTCACTGCTTAAGTTGAATTAACCAATTTAAACGAAACCACCAGATCCATTTTTCTTTCTCTAAAAATATATTGTAAATAGATTTGAATCTTGTACAATATCAAATTTCAAAGAACATAATTTTAGTTTCAAAATGGTAGAAATTTAATTTAACTAATCAAACCTTGGTTATAGAGATTTAGTTTCAAATTTATGAGAGCTGAAGGCCACGTGAATACAAATATTTATTTATCGAAAGTCCATTAAAATGTTGTTCAATGACATTAGTTAGAGAAACATATAAATTGAAGGATAAATTGTCATAATTATTCAATCTTGAAAAAGAAATTATATATATATATATATATAGAGATGGGACATGATCAAATGACACAAATTTTGACATAATTTGTTGATCATTGGATGATGATGATATCAATGGCTTAGAGGCCTTTGTATACAATCTAAGTTTACACTCGACTTCATTATAACTTTATATATATATATATATATATATATTACTTTTAAATACACTTTTACGTTTTTCAAAATCCAATACAAATAGTTTCAAAAAAAAAAAAATACAATACAATTAAAACCTAACAGCTAAGTTGATTAAAGAACACCAATAATCTAATATGAAAAATGTAACACCCTTATCCCAAATTCCCGTCTGTACGAGGATCGAGGCGTGGGATGTTACTCTTTTTCTTATTTTTGACATTTCTTTTATAAAAATTATCGTTTTCAAAAACGATTATTATACTTTAACGAAATTTCGACAGAGTTTTATCTATTTTTCTGAAAATCCAAATTTAAACCTGTAGAGAAAACGCACTTCTAAATCAATTCATTTCTCAACTTTCTGGTTTCGGACCTCTCGTCCATTTCCAATCCACTCCAACACACAATCTTTTGATAATAAATATTTCGATCAACATTCAAATATTTTACAAAGATAATACCATATAAAATCTTTTTCAACGGATAATTTACAGAAGTTATTACTAGTGATAAACGTTAAATCCACACAACATGATTGTGGCCAAAATAAGATATTCCGACAACACAACAATGATGATTACCAAAATGATGAGGGCGGATGTGACTTGAGGGAAACTGCAGCTATTTTGTCTTTGTCTTTGCTTCAAGCCTTATTCAACTACCTGCGCGCGGTAAATCCAACGCGCTAAGTCTTTCGACTTAGTGGGTGTACTCACATAATATTGAAATCATAATTATTTTCAAAATACAAGCATAAATTAAAACAATATGCACGATTATAATTTATTTATCAATAAAACAAACGGTACCCAATTTCACAAAATAAATCATAATTCTGTGACTTTCCAATACATTTTTATTGCAAACGCAATCACAATCGAATTCTTACAAAATCAATTATCAAATAAATTCACAAGATTTTCTTTATTCAATTTATTAGAGCCTTTCGTAAAGTCTATCACGATACCATGGATCGGCAACGGGTTTACTGGCATCAGCCAGACTAAACGGCAACCCCGGCAACGGCCGCTCGGTGTCTATCCACCGGGTCGCATATCACAATCTGTTTCCGTTTCAGGACCGGGCATTCGGTGCCTCTCACAGTCCGTCATACAACGTCTATAAGCAATCATAACGGTGCAGTACTGCTAATAATTACCCTATTGGCTAGCCAACTACTAATCCCCACCTACCGGTGATTAGTTTTACTTGGGCCCTTTAAATTTTTCAAAAATACAGAATTTACCAAGACTTTAATCGCATAAACATTTTATTCCATATTTAAATCTGTTATTCCAGATTCTTCGGGGTACCACTCGTGATCATTTCAAATGACCATTTCACCCCTAATCTCATTATCACATCTTAATAAAATTATTATCCCTTTTTCTCATATTTTTGGGACGATCCCAAAATAGGATATTCTCAAAATTTTTCATTTCAAATATTAAATCCATCAAACATACCACCAATACATCACATAATTATCATCTTAAGGCAAACAAAATGACGAAAATACCCCTATACTAATTTATACATCAATTTCGACTATAGGGGATTTTAATTGCGAAAATTGTTTCGAAATCATTTTTCTTCAAATAATTTCATCAAATAACATATAATTAATACCCAAAACAATTTAATATCTCAAACAAACAATTAAATCAACTATCACAAGAATAAATATATATTAAAATTCGGAATTAATAAGCAAAATTTTTAAAAATATGAGTACACCAACCTTTGGGCTTTCTACTAGCCTCTAACAGCTCCCAATTGATCCCTAAAATCTTTAATTGAAATTTCTGGGATCAGAATCGCGTATTTTTCTACCTGGGGTTTGAAAAATTAAAGAAAATCATGCTTGAGAGGTGATTAAGCTATCATATAATGTTATTGATGCTTCCTAAATATTCTAGCATGCTTCTACATGAATTTCTACACGATTTGAGCTCTCAATGGGATAAAAAAAATTAACTTACCCGAATTTCACTTCACTGACAATTTTTCAAGTTTAGATTTAGACACCCAATAGCTTGAATGAGGTTAGATCTAGGTGTTTTGGCTAGGAAATGGGTTGAAATGGGTGATTAAACTAAAAGAACTAAAGAAATTAGAAAATAAAATAAAAAAAAATCAAAAATTCGCACCAGAGACGCAGGCGGCTGAAGGAAAGAGAAAAATGAATAGTGCCGGTCACTATGCTTGTCTTTTTATATAATTTTTTTTATGTCAAATTACAATTTAGTCCCTCAAAAATTTAAAATGCTAAATCGACCCCTAAACTTTTTAAAATTCTCATTTAAACCCCTCGAATAAGAAATATTCCTAACTTGATATTTTCTTTCATTTCTTATTCCATCTTAACCCCAAGATCAACTACTTTATTACCTTTATGCCACTCATTGAATTTTTATTTTAATCCCCCTTGAAAATAAAATTCAATATATATATAAAAAAAATTCAGAAAATTTTGGGACGTTACAAAAAATCTTTTGCATAATTATTACAAATTGAAGGATTTATTGAGGTGCATATTTTAAGTTTTATGGTCATCAATACCATTTCATTCGGACCCAATATAAAAATGTTATACATATTTGGTTCAATTTGTGGAAATATTTTCTTTGCATGTAAATGTGATATTAATCTTGACTATTAAACATAATCCATCCTCTAACAACCACCTTGAGTCTATAGCATGGAGTGATAAGGATGAGAATTGGAGTGATAAGGCAGTTGACCAAGATGTGGTTGTCCTTCCTAAACTAGAAGAATCATGAAGAGTATTTCAAGGAGTCTTGTTGGAATCCAATCACTACATAATGGGAAATCAATTGAGCAATCTACTCCTAGAAATCAGTTGACTCCTTTAAAATAGCTATATAACAGCATTACAATCTATACAAATTTACTACTATATTTGTAACCTTCCTTCAATGTATTTCTTCAATTGGTTGTAAAGTCTATATATTATAGATCAATGAGAACTCTCTTCTCACGTTTTGAATGAGAAGCTTTCTTACAAATATTCTTTCTTTTATATTTTCTTTATGGTATCAAAGCCTTTGTGAGACAAGAGAGTTCTAATTTTTTTTTCTTTTTTCAATGGCATCCACACTTTCTCTAAATGTTGCCAACTTCGTTACCCTCAAACTCACACCAGAAAACTATCCTCTATGGCGTGAACAGATGCTTGCTTTAGCTGAAAGTCAAGACATGGTTGGGCTTCTCACAGGCGAGAAAATAAAACCCACCATGTACACCAATGTCACAACAGAAAAGACATCAACAGTTGAAGAAACAGAAAAACAAATATCAGAAGATTTTCTCAAGTGGAAAAAAGAAGATCGTCTTCTACATGGATGGATAATCAGGACACTTACAGAAGAAACCTTGGGTCTGGTTATTGGCCTTGACTCATCTTAATCAGTTTGGGATGCTTTGAAAGAAGCATATGCCCAAGACTCACAAGAACGAGAATTTACTCTCCGACAATAACTCACATACCTCAAAAAGGAACCAAGTCAATCCTTAGCAGAACACTTGAGAAAATTCAAAAGTATATATGATAGCCTAGTAGCTATAGGCAATCCAATACCCGACAAAACAAAAGTTTATTCTTTACTTGCAAATCTTGGCCCAAAATATGAATCTTTTACAACAACAATGCTTAAACCTCTAATGCCATCTTACTCAGAAGTTGTATCACTCCTACAGGGCTTTGAACAATGAAATTCATGGATTGAAGCATCAAATTCTTCATTATATGTGTTCTATGGACAACGTAACCAAAGCTAGCAAAAGCAAAATTACAATAATCACAGTCCTCAAAACAATCAATTCACATCAAAAGGAAGAGGATTTCATGCTACAAATAATAGTTTTCAATATTCAAATTTTGCAGATAATAACTCGGGATCACACCAATCATTCCAAAGGAATAACAATCGTGCTCCTCGACCACTACCACCTGGTAAACGACGAATGACTACTACAGAGAGAGAGATGTATAAGAATGAATACTGTCAACTCTGTGGAAAGCAAGGACACATCGCCAAAATCTGCTGGAGCCTACCAGAACAATCAAGCAATAATGAACTTCCCCAAGCACTTGCGGCTCTTACCATGGACACTTCAATCGCTAATACTGAATGGACCACTGATACTGGTGCTTCGAATCACATGACTGCAAATTCAGGTATGCTTTCTAATCTCAAAAAATATGTTGGTTGTGATTCTGTATTTATTGGCGATGGTTCTCCTTTGAAGATTGATGCCATTGGGGATACCTTAGTTTCTGATGGTAAGAATGAATTAATGTTACGTGATGTTTTATTAGTCCCACAATTAACAAAGAACTTACTCTTGATTAGTCAATTAACAACACAATACCCCTTGAATCGTGAATTTACTAATGAGCTATTTTATGTTAAGGAACGAGCAACAGGGCGAATCTTACTAGTAGGTTAGCGTAAAGGAGATCTTTACGTTCTATCCAAGATGAAGGAAGCAAATTTCTCCAATAGGCAAAACTCAGGAACAGAGGAGTTATGGCACCAACGTCTTGGACATCCATGAAGTTCTGCAATCAAGATTTTGAACACAAAGAAGTTAATTGATGTTAATTCAAATAAAAAAGTTGATACTCTCTGTGAAAGTTGTCAACTGGGCAAACTTAGCAAGTTACCACTTAATTTATCTAGTTCTGTTAGTACTGATATTTTTAAGAAAATTCATTGTGACATTTGGGGACCAGCCCCTGTTTTATCTCTTGGAAAATTTCGATTCTATGCATGCTTTGTTGATGATTATTCTCATTATATGTGGATAATTCCTCTTCGTGCTAAATATGAATTTTTTGATGTTTACTTGGCATTTGAAAATTATGTACAGCGACAATTTAATAAGAAAATCAAAATTTTCCATACTGATTGAGGAGGAGAGTTTGTAAATAAAAGACTTGAATCTCACTTTTAGCAACAAGGAATTATTCATCATCTCTCATGTCCTTATACTCCTGAACAGACAGGGATTGTTGAACGTCGACATCACACTACTAGAGAACTTGGGATGACTATGATTTTTCATAGTGGTGTGCCTAAGTTTCTATGGGTTGAGGCCTTTGCTACAGCAGTATTTTTAATTAATTGTTTGCCATCTTCTTCACTAGCATTTGATACTCCTTATTTTCGCTTATATGGTTCTCACCCCAAATATTCTATTTTACGTGTGTTTGGATCTCAATGTTATCCGTATACTTGGAATACAAAGAAGAATAAATTTGATGCTAAAACTGTTCCTTGTATTTTTGTAGGTTACAGTAACCAACATAAAGGATATTGTTGTCTTGATCCAAAAACACATAGGATGTTTGTTTCAAGACATGTGGTGTTCGATGAAAATAATTTCCCTTGTAGAAAGAAAGACAATCCACCCTCTTCACCCACTAGTTTCACTGAATTTTTGGATACTTGTCCATCCTTGCCTACAGTTCAGATTACAGTCCCAACAGGATGCATCTTCCCTTATCCTACTACCATGCACTACTTTGAATGTATCTTCATCTACACATGATCCAGTAGTCGAAGATGTTACATCTGATTTCCCTTCCAATTGTAATCATGACCTCTCTCATGCACCGCAACAATCGACTGTTATAGACTCTTTAACACATCCAGCTAATTCAATAGATACCACTCCTCCATCTCTTGAAGATAACATAATACCTATCACAGATAATTCCTCATCTATTTCTTCTCCCGTAAATTCTGACTCTCCTTTACATATTGAATAAGTACAACCGGCATCTCATCCTATGGTCACTAGAGCTCAACATGGTATACACAAACCCAATCCACGTTATGCTCTAATCCTTGAACATGGTGATATTCCTAATGAACCTCGTAGTGTCAAAATGGCTCTACAACATGATGGTTGGAAAAAAGCCATGCTTGAGGAACTTGCTACACTACATAAAAATCAAACATGGACCTTGGTACCTCGAGAACCTCATATGAATGTCGTGGGTTCAAAGTGGGTGTTTAAAGCTAAATTGAATGCAAATGGTACTCTTGATAGGCTAAAAGCTAGGTTAGTAGCAAAAGGGTATCATCAAGTTGATGGCATAGACTATACAGAAACTTTTTCTCCGGTTATAAAACCAGGTACAATTCGTTTAGTCCTTAGTTTAGCCTTAGTTCAAAAATAGGAAATTAGACAACTTGATGTCAAAAATGCCTTTCTCCATGGTTTCATAAGTGAAGATATTTTTATGGAACAACCACCTGGTATGCACGACTCAACCTTTCCCTCTTATGTTTGTAAACTTAAAAAAGCTCTTTACGGTCTTAAACAAGCACCACGAGCTTGGTTTGATCGTTTTAGCTCCTTTTTGCTTTACCATGGTTTCTTTTGTAGTTTGGCTAATCCATCACTCTTTATTTTGCACTCATCACTTGGTACATTAATTTTATTACTCTATGTTGATGACATGCTTTTGACAGGATCAAATTCGAGGTTACTTGATGGTTTTGTTCAACTCTTGCACTCTGAATTTGCAATGAAAGACCTTGGCCCCATACACCATTTCCTTGGGATTGAAATTCAATGGCGTAACAATTCTTTACACCTTTCTCAGGCTCACTATGCTTATTCAATTCTTGATAAAGCACAAATGCTTGATTGCAAACCAATGAATACACCAATGGAGTCTAAAACGAAAGGACTTAATGATGACACACCTTATCCAGATCCTTCTTTTTATCATAGCATTGTTGGTGCCTTACAATACCTGACACTTACAAGACCTGACCTTTCTTTTTGTGTCAATTATGTTATCAATTTATGCAATCACCATCTCTTGCTAGCATGAAAATGGTTCGTCGCATTTTAAGATATGTCAAAGGCTCAATTCATTTTGGATTACATTTAACTGCTGATACTACACTTGATCTTTATGGTTTCTTTGATGCAGATTGGGCAGGTTGTCCAACTACGAGAAGATCAACAACTAGTTTTTGTACATTTTTAGGGCGAAATATTATATCATGGTGTGCCAAGAAACAACCAACCATTTCTCGATCAAGTACTGAGGTCGAGTATCGTGCTATGGCAAACACCGCTGCAGAATTAACTTGGCTTACATTTCTCTTACGTGATCTTCATGTTCCTCAATCACAACCGCCAATTCTATTTTGTGACAATTTAAGTGCGTTACATATGACTATTAATCCTGTTTTTCATGCTCGAAGTAAGCACATTGAATTGGACTACCATTTTGTTCGTGAAAGGGTTTCAATGGGACTTCTTATTACTCGACATATTTCTTCTACTCTACAAATTGCGGATATCTTTACTAAGCCACTGTGTAAAGCTGCCTTAAGTCACTTCTGCAACAAACTTTGCCTCCAGCCTCGGCATAGTTTGAGGGAGGGTATTAAACATAATCCATCCTTTAACAACCACCTTGAGTCTATAGCATGGAGTGATAAGGATGAGAATTGGAGTGATAAGGCAGTTGACCAAGATATGGTTGTCCTTCCTAAAATAGAAGAATCATGAAGAGTAATTCAAGGAGTCTTGTTGGAATCCAATCACTACATAATGGGAAATCAATTGAGCAATCTACTCCTAGAAATCAGTTGACTCCTTTAAAATAGCTATATAACAGCATTACAATCTGTACAAATTTACTATTATATTTGTAACCTTCCTTCAATGTATTTCTTCAATTGGTTGTAAAGTCTATATATTATAGATCAATGAGAACTCTCTTCTCACGTTTTGAATGAGAAGCTTTCTTACAAATATTCTTTCTTTTATATTTTCTTTATTGACAAATTGAGTGTGGGTTCCATACATTACATTTGTACTGAGATCATGTCCTCTACTTGTTGTTTTGGATCAATTATAATGATTTGGCTCTCAATGTGATTTGTGCTATCATTGTACTTAACACTCCACTCTATCTCATAGCATGGGGATTCCTTTCAAATGATATTGAAAATTAAATCTTTTGGTTTTTTGTTATAGAGAATGTGCAAAATAAAGAGATCAAAACCATGTGATACATAAGAAGTCAATATCAAAATTCAAGACGGTTTGGTTGAAATTGTGGGACTTTTTTATGGGGTAAAGTATCACTTATTTCATAAGTCATAACAAATAAAGAATTTTATGTGCTTCCAATATATATGTATATAAATTTTTGTATCTACGTGGCCTTCGTCTGTCAAAAATTTAAAACAGTAATGTTATATATATGAAGTAGTGGACTTTTGATAAATATATGTCAATTCACTTATATCTTTGTTTAATTGGTCTAAACTATAATGTTGAATATTTAAATTAAACTTACTTAATTTGAAAGAGTAATTGTGTTTATTTTTTAATTATCAAAGTCTTGGTAAATATGAAGCATGATTGTCATCGATGATGGGAATTGATTGATTTTGATGATGAATGGTGTGGATTCAAAGTGGCAAGTGAAGTGGGGATGAGTAAGAATGGGGCACATGATATGGCCCAATCAGATAATTCAATTTCCTTTATCATTCGAAATATGGAAAGAAGTCTTTTATCATTATGTCTTATCCCAAATAAGAAATAATGCTGCTGTGCTTTGTACAAAGATAAAGCACTATGGGCACACCGTCACTTCTGTCACTCTCATCGACTCTCATTTACTTCACCCATCAACCAAATCTTATACCTCACTCTTTCACTCTCATCTCAGCCCTCACCTGTCTCACTCTCTTACTTCTCATCTCTCATCTCACCGACCACATTCACGGGTTTAGTTTGTGTAAAGTTTTGGTTCCTGTTGCTTTTGGTTTTGGTTCTGATTTAAGGTCTGGTTTGGTTGTTGGAAAGTTTACATCTTTTTGTGTTTTTCTTGTTTTGATGGTTGGTATCTGATGTGGGTTGATGATGATTATGTTTGTCTCTGTTGCTTTTGATTTGGAACAGCGGCAAGAAGTTTTGGTTTGTATTACTTAAGTTACAGAATTCTATGTAAGTAATTATATATTTCAAGCTCATATTACTCTTTTTGGCCAGAAGAATGATAATCCTTTGTAGTTAGCCTCAGTTGAGATGTTTAAATTGTTTGTTATAACTTCACTAAGCCTTGTATGTGTGTGCGTGTAATGGATAATATGGACGGAGCCCTGAATTGATCTTTGAACTACTTATGTTTCGGTCAGGTTTCAGAGTATGAAGAAAATCTCTGAGCACCACGAGGGGCCTTTGAGAAGTTGCATTTGTCTTATGTTTTGTGTCCTTTCAATCTCTTTGGACCCTTTGTTTTTCTTTGTTCCTGCCATCGATTATGACAAAAATTGTATTGCCTTAGACAAAAAGTTGGCCGTTACAGTTTTGGTTCTCCGTTCGATCAGTGATTTATATACTAGTCTTCAATTACGGACTCCAGATTATGCTCGCAAAGTTGGTTGGAGAGGGTTTTGCTACCATGTAGTTCACCTTCTTGCAGTTCTTCCTCTGCCACAAGTAAGGCGAATTCGTTTAAGGCTAAATGTTGAATCTGTTTATGTTTTGTGTACATTCACCAAAAAGAGTATAGAATAATTTCAAGTTATTGCATACAATTGCTAGATGTTTAAAGTAGTCATCGTCATACTATTAAGGGGTCGTTTGTTTTTTTATCTGAAGACTGAACAGTGCTGCTGAAGACTGAAAGCTGAATAGTGACTGAAATCTGAAATCTGATTGACATGTTTGTTTTTTCTTTTCTTACCTCTGAATATATAATAATTTTGTTTGTTTTTTAAAGTTAAAATTATCTGATTACTAGTAATTTGACATTTATATCCTTTTATTATTAGTTATTGTGTAATTTTATTTAATATGATACAAACAATTGTAATAAATTATTTAACAAATATTAAAACACTTATATATAATATTTTTATTCATAATTAAAATAAGATTAATTATTATAGTAGAATCAATTAAGTTTATATGTTCAAATAAAAATAAACAAAATAATCTTAAATTGAATTACTATTATAACAAAAGTTGAAATTGTAACTTATATATATAGTATTTTTATTCATAATTAAAATAAGATTAATTAAAATAGTAGAGTATTAAATTTATATATTCAAATAAAAATAAATAAAATGGTTTTAAATTAAATTACTATTACAACGAAAATTGAAATTGTAAAGTAATATATATTTTCTGATATAATTAAATAAAAATAATCAAATACTTAAACAAATTGATTTGTAATTTGGTCTTTGAGTTATTGTATAAACATTTTATCAATAAAGATTCTTACCAGAATTTAATTAGAGAAATATAGTAATCCAGCTATAAAAAAAAAATTTGATGTTAAGATGTTTAGAGTTTTTATTTTTCAATGTTATTTATTAAAGTATTAAAAGAAATTTTTATAATATAAAACTAAAACAAACTTGGAAACATATTATTTTAGGAAGGATAAACTTGGAATAATATATTTATAAATCATTAAGTGATTTTGTATTAAGTGATAAGTCAAAAAATGTTACTTTTTTTTTTAAGTGATTTTTGGATGATTTTAAGTGATTTGACTATTTAAAAAAACAAACAAAAATCTCTTAATTAATCAAATTAAGCACCATTAAGTGTTAAGTACAAAAAACAAACAACCCCTAAGTATACATTACTTATTGACTTGCTGTTATATGTCCAGGTGGTGATTATAATCATCATTGCAACAATGAGAGGCTCAAAGTCCTTGAGTGCAATGAAGTTTTTGAAGTATTCTGTTTTGTACCAATATGTACCAAGACTTCTCCGAATCTACCCATTATTTAAAAAAGCTACGAGGACTTTAGGCATATTACCTATACTTCCGAAAGCATCCCACTGTCTCCTTATGATGGTTGCTGGTCATGTAAGTCATCAAATTAACTCTGTATTTACTTATCTTTGATATATGTCATATGTACAACTACAAAAGATTTTGTTGTTCCCGCATTAAAATCATCACTTGGTTAGATTTCACCAATGTTGAATTCCAAAAGTATATTAATTTCATGAACCAAACTTGAGGTTGAATTGTAAAACAAATGGTGTTTGATAGAATCGACCAAGTGTTGGATAAAAAGTCTTGTTATTAGTACATTGATGCAGAGTTGAAACAGAGGAATTACAAGATGCAAATCTGTTTTTGTTTAATTGATCGTTAACATTTTAGATGGCTTTCATTATATATTAACATGTGATGGTCATTTTAGCACAAAATTAAATTTCCCCCAATTAACTAGCTGAACATAATAGTGAATGTGGCATGTTAGCAACTAAATTAAGCATTTGTGAATCAACATGATTCAACCAACGTGCATGATTGTCTTGACGAACGACCATCATTGGTGATAAGCTTGTGCGTGACTGAATTGCAACCTCAATTTAGATTGAGTATCGAGAACATGCATAGCTTGATACATATAAATATGTTGGTGTATTAAGTACATTTATCTTTATGATCAACTAGTGACTTGCCAATATTTTAGGTGTATGGAGCTTTATGGTACTTTCTAGCTATAGAACAAGAGCTCAAATGTTGGAATAACGCTTGCAAGAGTCATACCGGATGTATTCGTGATCCCATTGGCTGTAACAAAAGTTCAAAGAACCATGTACTTTTGAATGACTTTTGCTCCACCGTTAAAATGGTATATAATTATGGAATATTTCATGTTGCTGTCCCATCTCGTATTCTAGGAAGCAAAAGTTTTCTACACAAGTTCTGGCCTTGTTTCGCATGGGGTTTGCAAGGTCTCAGGTTTGTGTTCCATATTAATCTAGAATAACAGGACCTTTTTGCCATTCTTTAAACTGTTTTGTTTTCAATTGACATATCTTTATAACCTTTGTATTCTTATTTTGCATTATTTCATAGTGTCTTACACATTTTTTTGCTTATGGACCATCCAAATAATTCCAATAAAATTGACTTAGTCTACTATTTAGATGACAAGTGACAACCAAGTTTTAGTTTGATGTATGTGATATTCATTAATGAATTATGTTAGATAGGATTGTGGATCAAAATTGATGCTGATTCAGCCCCGAAATGGATTGTCTCTCAGCATGTATACTAAGATTAAACTATGATAAGATTCAATTTAATCCAATTCTTGTTTCTCTTTCAGCTTATCGGCAATAATCCTAACGGTGACATACTTCTTTTTAACTGAAAATTGAAACTATGCCGGTAACTAAGTAAGTGTGTGTGTGTGTATATATATATATATATGCTTTTTTTGTCTGTCAATTCGATATTGCATTGCATAAGACTGATGAAATATAACAAATTTTATATTCCATGAATTGTAATTTTTGTGAAATAGATATATCTACAAGTTGTACAAGATCAGGGCTATGAAGTTGAAGTTGCAGGACATAGAGCAATGGACGCCCTTCAAAAGGCTTTCTAAGAAAGAGTTAAGAGAGACCAACAACATGCAGAAAATCTGCTCAACAATCTTCCCAAGGATCTTCAGCAGATAGACTTTCCAAAATCAAGTTTGGGCCTGGGCTTAAATTGAACCCAACTACAAGGCTGACATTCATTGATGAAGTTGTTGCCATTCAAGAATTATTAAAACAACTAAGACTTTCTTGATTGAATTAGGGTTCATGTCTTTATTCTCTTTTTGTATGTCTCCATGCATTAGCTGTCAAACTATTTAGATTGACTTCTTTGTTGGTTTATCGTTCCAGTTTTCATCTTCTCTTTCTTGTTTTTTTTTTTCCCCTAATATCATTTTGTTTTATCATTATTTATAAATTTATTTTTCAATAAATATACTTACAAAACCTCATAACTATAAGGTCTAATTATAATAATTCACATTAGAAATTATATAAATTTTTTGAGTATTAGAACAATGCAAATTGCACTGGATTCTAAAAGACAGTAAAATAAATTACGACAATTATTTTTAGATTTTTGTGTTGTCGTTTTAACTATCATGACGATTAAGGGACAAGAAACTGTAAAAACTTTGAGTTGTTAATAATATTCTTAACAATATATTTGTAAATAATGAAAAAAACAAAATCGTTGTGGGCGCACGTGCAAATCCTGAGTGCTGCCCATATTGCCAACATGTTTTGAAAAAAGGGCCAAAAAATATATGGAAGCCCAACTGAGACAATTGCTGGTATTAGCAAAACAGCCCAACAAGCTTTGCAGTAATTTTATTTTACCACAATTACAATTTCAATAATAGATTTTACAACTGATTACAGTAAATTTTTTGGTCTGTGACAAAATATCACTTCTGTAGTGTTTATAAATTTTTCTATGCATAGATTTTTTTTTTTTTTTGAAGAAATATGCATAGATGTTTTGCTAGACGATGAGATAACTTCAATAACCAAATTTTAGAGAGAGATTTAGTGCAAGGAGTTAAGAAAGTAAAAAAGGCACATTTTAGCCTGAAAAAAGTTTGATTTAATTGTTTAATATTCTTTGTACTTGATTAAATTCATTCAACTACCACATAGACAATGACTATTTTGAAAAATTTCTTTTAAACGCTTACAATAAAAAAAGACAAATGTATTTCCAATCAATGTGTATGTTGTAACTTATCATCCTACAGTTCTCAAAAAAGGACAAATAATAGAAAAATAATATTGACGACAAAAGAGTAACATTCAACGGTCAATTGTATTTTTATTTGATAGATACCTGTGGAATTTGGGGTTCGATTTTTTAGGTGGTGTTTAATATGAGGGCCCTAAGGAACATTATTTAAATTCATAATCTCATTCGATTAAATACAAGAGACTTTTCTCTAAGTGATTTTAACTTCCGTCATTATTTTATACCCTCTTAATTTTCATGTTGTGAATCCAAAAATTTTTAAACACTTCCTGTAAAAAGATTATATGAAAATATGAGATGATAGATAAACGCTCGTACAAAAATTGATAAGAGCAGAAATCTCGCCCACTCAATTAAGTCAACTTTTGAGATTTTATTTTTATTATTATTTTTTTTAAATTCAAAAGCAACCAAAAATGTTTAGTATGCTAAAACCACCTCAGACTATGTCTGGTTTTGCTTTATGGACTGTAACATAGCTTGTTAAAACAGCTTTTAGACTACTAAAATAAGGTTGATAGTGAAATGATTACTTTACAATAATGCAAACAAAGACTCATTTTGATGACTTGACAAATGCTTTCACTAGAATGATATTTAAAGATTTTACTATTGATAGTGTGTGTTGATGCAGTATTGTTGGACCCCTTTGCAGCTGTCAGTCTACTAATTACAATTTGTTTTTTTTTTTTAAAAAAAAAATTCATAATGAAAAGTATCGAAATCAATTATTATTTGTACAGTTTAGATATTCATTCCTCCTCACAAAAAGCTTATAATATGTGTTTGATGGAAATCAAACCCCATCATCTTAATGCATAGGAAGATATGCAATTATCTATACCACGAGATGATGTAAAGATGAAATGATTCAAAAGAAAATATGTATACAACACTGTTTGTGCTTTGATTAGTTAGAATATAAAAATATGAACAATAGTTGATATAAGCAAAAATACTCTATCAATTTTTTGTTTGTGCTAAGCTTTTTGTTAGAGGAATAATAGTTTTTTGAGTAATACATAAAAAAGAAAATATAGAATAATTTGAGTCATCTAATTTTTTTTCTTATATTAATATGTCACGAAACCATAAAAAACTCAACAAAAGAAAAATAATGACTGAAAATTCTTATTTAGTTGACATATGACATGCTTTTCTGGTTGACTTATGAAGAATAATGAAATCTAGAATCCTATATTATACTCCCCAATTACTCTTTAACAAACTATCATTGTGCACATTCATGTTAGTCTGAACTCTCTTTTTTTTTTTTTTTTTTTTTTTTCCTTCTCTTGTGCACCTTTGCTGTTGTCCGCTTTGTCTTAGGCCAGACAAATAGCCGTGCCACGAGCAAAGCAACCTTGATGGTTTATCATGAGACAGTTGACAGTAGGGTTTAGTCAGAATTGATCGTCAGCTCCAGGCATGTCCACACCACTACTGGTGCAAAAGATCAAGTGGGTGATTTTGGATTTGGGCTGGCCCCATTCCTTGATAGCCTTGGTGGCTGCTTCGTTGCCTAATTTGGGAACCTCAGCCACCAAAATATCTTGCCTAGCATCCAGTGAAGGTGCCTCGTATGCACACACACTGGGGTTTTCCTTCAAAATTTTCTCTGTCAAGTACATGTGTCGCTTCTTAATCATGGATTTATCACATGAAATGCAACCCACAAAAACGTTAATATCATAATTCAATATTCACATAACACATTGATTCTCATATTCACACGCCAAAAATTTTGAGGTGATATATCATATATATGGAAACAGGTGTTTGAGATCTTAAATTGACTACTAAATAGTGTAAAAGTAAATCTAATAATTAGTAGAGTTATAAAACTTTAACTTTTTAACAATAATTGAGGTAGTTTAGTAATAAATATTTCATATCCATAGGTTAAAATTGTGGGTTCAAATTGTACTTCCCTCTCTGAAATCCTAATTTATACTTCAAAATGAAAATTGACTAGTTAAGAATTGAATCACTATGAAATAATTATATAAATAAAGACTATTCAATTATGAAATCCCTTACAGTATTCTAATAGTTAGCCTTGTTCATGTTAATTTTGGTTATCTTAAATCTTTTTTTTTAAGCGGACTTGTGGGGGACCGATTTACACCTGAAATATTGCATGGATAAGTGCTATTTATCATCTTTTCTTTTAACCATAATATGTAATTTAATAACTGTTCTTTAAAAAAATATATATATCTAAATACAATCATTAGGTGTCTGCTTTAATTTTTTTTTTCTTTCTTTTTACATATATCCCCTTATAATATCACATGTATTTACATTTCTGTAATTAAAAATTATTTTGACATTCAAAATATTTATAATTTTAACCAATTTTATATAAAATTGAAATAATATGATAAAATATTCAAATTGTTTTCCATAAACAAGTTTTTTGCAATAAAATCTTCATTAAAATATGTTTATTAAGCAATTTAACTTTTTTTTAAAAAAAAAAATAAGAAGTTTAAATAAATATTGTTTTCATTACATTTTCTTCACATAATACTTTAATGAAAATTTAAGCAAAAAAGAAAGTGTGTTTTACCACAAGATCCTATTTTAATATTAAAAGACTATATTATTTTAAACTTTAATAAAATTTTCATAGACAATCGGTACTAAATATTTTCCCACATTACACTCTTTTAAAATATTTTTCATTAAATATGGAACCTATGTACAAATTATACTTTTTGAAAGTAAAATTTCATCATAAATTTCGCTATTTGGATATAAAATTTATATCATAAGAATACAATTTATAATATGTACTATATTGAATAAAAAATGTTTGAAGAGAGCATATTAGGAGAATCTATTTAACTTTTATGTTTTTTAACCGTGGGTGGTTCTCTGAGTGGATCACAAACATGGTGACTTAATGCCATGACCATGCAGATTCGTCTCATCCAACTTACTATATCTTAAGAGTTAAGACCAGCACACAGGGAAATTCCAAAAGCCTCCCTATGGTTTCACAAAGTGCCACATTTTTTCATTGTTTCCAATTGGACCAAAAACCTCCTTATTGTTTTTTAAAACAGAAAAACATTCCTAAAAACATTAAAATACAAATTTATCAAATTGAAAATTAATAAAAAATAATAATAATTTTTAAAAAATTAAGAAAAAAATGATAGAGGAGATGTGGAGGCCACCTCCATTCACTGTAAGAAGCATCTATCGGTTGGATTTGGAGGACACTTTCTCCAGATTGCGACTTGGAGGGAGCTTCCTCTTAGATTAGTAACAAGATGAATTCGCTTCTTTCGACAATTTCTCAAGTGAGATTTGGAAGACTTTAAATATCGTAGAGGAAGTCAACTTTCTTCACAGAGGCCACCTTTACAATGGCCTCAATTTTGTTTTTTATATTTAAAATTTCTTTGTCTATTAATATATTATTAAATTTTTTATTGTTAATATTTAATTTTATTTTTTTACTGAATATGATGAAAGATTAAATTTAAGTTTATGAATTATATATTTTTAATTTAGTTATGAATTTTTATTTTATTAAAATATGAAATTGATGTATTTTGAATTGAAAGTACAAAATTGCCCTCGGAAAAAATACATGGAGACTAACCTAATATCTAACTTGAGGGATGTTTTTGGTACATAGTAAAAGGTTAAAGAAGTTTTTGGTCCATTTGGGAACAATGAATAGTTATACATTCTGAAACCATAGGGAGGTTTTTAGAATTTCCCCTAAAACAAACCCAAAAAAAATAAAATATATGTAGTTTTGATCTTTGACCGAAATCTTTAGAAGCACAAGCTTTGCCATTACTTGTTCTTTTTCTCTTTCCCTCCGAACAATAGATTGCCTGATGAATAGATGGTGACGAAGATGATATGATTGAAGATGGTGTTGATCTAATGACGATAAATTGATTTTGTTTTTTTCAAATTTTTAATGAAAGTTTGTTTTCATATAAATAATATATTTTAAAATATATAAATTTATTATTAAAATATTTATAACTTATGAATAGACCATTTTACCCTTGATAATATTGATTTATATATTTATCGGTAGTTGTCTCATGATTGACCCATGACAGAGACATTTGTGTTGGATTTTTGGAAGCTTAGATAACTTTTGGTATAATCATTGCCAAACATATAATGTAAGTGCAATTTCATCACACCTCAAGAAGGTATGTGTAATTTGCCATTTTGTTATTACAACAATGTATTTAAATTTTAACTGTGAGAATGTGACTCAAATCCATAAATTTAAAAATACAAAAGAAATTTTTAATATAAAATAAATTTTGCTTCTATTAAGGTTAAACAAATTTAAAAAATTAAAAGATTTTTTTATGAGAAAAAATAGTTCTTTTTTTTTTTTAAAAAAAAAAAAGAAGAAAAAAATAGTTCTTTTAACCTATAGAAAATCATGGAACAAATTATAAAATAATGTTAAGTTATTTAAATTATTTACCTAAAATGATGTTTAAATGTTGTACATATATATATATGTATATCAGTATAATGTATAATATCCATCAGATAACTCATTTATGACGTTATTTTGAAACATTTTATCATTATCATGATTATTTTTGAATTCAATCATTATCTTCTGCTGACGTTTTTTGTCCCCACTAAGACAAAGATGTTTCAAGAGCTTTCTATTCTTTCTATTCTTTCAGCCACTAGGACAAAGATGTTTCAGGAGCAAAAGGATTCTATTCTTTCTATTCATTCGGGCTTTCCATGTGATATTATGCATTAACTACAAACTATACATACAAAATGTTGACAGTGAAAATATATTTTAAAAGTTTTATACATCTACTTTTTCAGTGGAGGAAACTACTAAAAATAATTTTTTTTTTCTCTTATGATTATTACTAATCGTGTTTAAGAGCCCATATTTTAAAGTAGTTTAGATATAATAAATTTTACGTTGAAAATATAAAAATCATAAATAAATATATATAGTGATTTTATTATCAATACCTTATAATTTTAAAAAGTTATGATGAACTAATCAAAACTATTAATTGTATTTGAATTAAATAAGAGAGATAATTTATTTTAGAAGCAAAAATATAATTAATGAATTTGATTGGCTCATCTTAGGAGGCACTAATAATAAAATCACTCTATATAATGATTTTACCATTAAAAAAAAATAGAACGAACTAATTAAATTTATCTTTTGTATATAAATTAAATAAAAGAAAATTTGTTTTAAAAGAGAGAATACAATTAATGAATTTGATTGATCCGTTCTAACATTTTAAAATTAAAAAGTATAGATAATAAAAGTACTATATATATTAAAAAAAAAAAAAAGCATAATATATTAGTTAAGCACACATGAGCTAACGATGAGCTCATGTGTGCTGACTTAAACCGTGATCAGATAATGAGCTCATGTGCAGGTCAGAATAAATGAAACTTGGCTAAATATCATTTGCTAATGCACCAAATAATTTACATGCATGCTACTTTTAAGGGTGGAAGAAAAATTTGGTATGTTGATGATAGTTTTATAATTCAAAAAATTAGTGTATGTATATATATATATTATATTATAATTATAATTACAACTATCAAAACCTGTGATAACACACTAAGGTATAGTTCAAAACTTTGTTTTCAATAAATGAGATGAGACTACCTATATAAAAGCAGAAAAATTATCCACATTTTTGAATTATGTGGATGTTTGAACTTAACAAATACAAATTTAAACCATATATATAGAGAGAGTAAATGAGAATTCATTCAGTTTCGGCCATTGTTCATTATAGTTTTCTAAATAAGAGTACTTCAAACAATTTATTTATTGAAAGCACTTAAGAGAGCTTTCTAGTATATATAACTAGCTCGTATAGCTTGCTTGAACTTGCAGTAGAATACTTAATTGTCTTCTAATTGAATAATTAATTCGAATTTTGAAGAGAGAAATGTGGCCTAAATCTATAAATTAAACTCAATGATGTAAAACAAAAAATGTGCTAAATAAAATTCCCGTTTGCTAATGTCAAATAATTTGAAACTTCTAGAAGGCTGATTCATGACCAAAAAATAGTTTTTTTTTTTTTTCTTTTTAACTAGTAGATATTCACACAATAAATATATTTTAAAAAAGAATAATATTAAATTATCTAAATTATTTTATTGAAATTATAACTAATAAAGATTGAGTCGCAATTACGTATAACTCATTTGTCAAATTATTTAAATAGATTATTCTCACAATGATTTGTTTTTGCATTCAATCGTTTATCTTTAATTTGTGTACTGCTCTTATTCCGCAGTCAGACAAAGATGCTTTAGTCAAACTGAAAAGGCTTTCTGTCCCCTGTTTTTATTTCAAGCTTTTCATGTAACATATACACACACACAAACTGATTCAATAATGGATGCTAGGATGACGCGACAGTGAAAGACTCATATTGAAAATTTTATGCATCTACTTCTTCTGTTTGTTTGATAAATAAAAGTGGGCCTGAACTTTTATTGCACAAATATTTAAAAGATAAACCACTTTTATTGCATAAATATTTTAAAGATAAATCGCTTTATATGTATACTAGAAAATTATTTGGTAGCGATATCTTTTAATGACCCTTTTTCTTCTTCTATGAGACATAATCTCTCCCTGGTGTACTGAAGCAAAAAAGATAGAAATTGCAATAACTTTATGCACATTAGAAGACCCCAGAGCAACCTGAGGAGGATAATAATTGATTAACATTTTGTAACAAATTGGCAACTTAATTTGCAACTCTATAATTTTAATTTCAAATAAAGTGCATATTTATCAAATTCACAATTTTTACTTAAATTTTTTGTCAATTCTTGGTTGAAATAAAGTGTGAGATATATTATATAAGATATTTAAGATAAGTTAATTAAATTATTTTCTTCCAGCTTGGTTTAGGCAGTATAGGGAATAGTGCCCACATCTTGTAGTATTAGATCTATCCATATGATGAAAAGGTCCATTATATCCCCTTCTTGTCTATGTCACTATATGTACATATATTTTTTTTAAAAATAAAAATCCATCGATAATTAATCTATTGTACTGTTAAGGTTTGTAAAAAAAAAAGGTAAGGTCCACTATGATAGAAATTTCTTTAACAAATTTGGAATTGTGATATATAAATGGTATGAGCATCAAAGGTATAAATTGTTAATTGTTATCTTAGTTATAGTATAACACATTGATAATGGATATATTTTGAATGTCATATGGATTGAATTAATTAGGAAAATCTCTCACAAAAGGACAATTCAATTGTTCCAAGGACAAACCTTGACCTACCCCACTCCCTCACAACTTGTTTGCGATGAAGGTTGACAGCCTTCAATCAAGTGTGTGTAATATGTGGTAAATCAACTGTCTCATTTGTAATTAGGGTTTTTGGGACCCTCTCATTTTCATACTGTCATCCATACTATTGTATAAAGGACTTTTATTTTTCTTTATCTTTTTATTTTCAAAAATTTAAAATTTTACATATAGGATTATAGTCAGGGTTGGCACCCTTTTATGTTTGAAAAATTATGAGTCTCCTATAAATCTCTCGCTTTATACACTTACTTGAACTAGTATAAATTTCTTCTCCATTAAAAATGAAAAAAATGAAATTTAATAATATAATATAAATTTTATCATAAATTAGAGATAATAATTGTATATCAATTCTTTTTCCTAAGTACTTACTAATATAATAATTTCAAATTTTGAATAATCAGTGTTTGATTCATTTACTTTAATTTATTTTGACTTAGTTCGTCCTCATTTATGCTTAATCAACTGACCACAAGCCTTATAGCGACGAAATTAAATTCAGTTTGCACTAAGAATAATATATATACACACAGGTGTGTGTGCACGTGTGCGAGAGAGAAGATTTTGCTATAAATTACAAATAAATTAATATGAACTTCACCATAAATCAGTGATAATATCCATATATCACAATACCTTTTAAAGTCCACACAAGATTTCAGATTAAGATATATATCACAATACTTTTGCAGGCTTCATCAAACACTAGATGATGTATTGTTGTCAAATTGTTAGAAATCTGGTCTCTTTTTTTTTTTTTTTTTGTAAATAATTTGATAATTAACGTGATAAATTAAGAGAAATTTATTAATAAAAGAGAAAAAAAAAATACAAGAGAGAAGAAAATAGATAGCCACCACAACCAGTAAAACTGATTAAATGAAAGATAAAATAATAATAAAATAATTAAGCTCAAACAAACAATGATATGTTAAAAATAGACACGTTTCGAATGTCTTCTTCTGCTTGTCTAATGTCTTTACATTAATCACAGATCGAACATTACAAATTGATATTATTTTTCCTTTTGGTTGACCAATATTACACGAATTTAATTCTCAATTCCCTATTAAAGGATAGAGTCTACTTGATTGTCTGAATCGAGAACAGAATTGGCTAATTGTGTAAACTGAATATCTCTATGCAAGCCAACCTTTTTATTTGACTGGCAATTTGAGTAAAATTACCTGTGTACTCACATGAGAAAATTGAGTTCCTTTCATATATAGTATCCTTGATATATTTGACAATGTTGTGAAAGGTCCTAGTTTGCTGAAGCTGGATATATGCATCTTGTGGTAATTTTAATTTTCTAAATACAGTTCCAAAAATAGAGTTATTTTCATTTTCCTTCCTAACGACTGATGAATTATAATTTTTCTCCTTGATGATTTTTAAAGGTCAAAAAAACCTCTAAAATAGTATTAATTTAAGTCAAAAGAATGGGTAAAATGATGTTTTTTTAATCAATATGGGAAAAAAAATGACGATTCATTAATTGTCAGAAGGGGTAAATAATAATAATTCTATAGAATATTCTTTTTCGAGTTCTTTTCCATTCAATAGTATTTACTAAATGTACAATAGGAATTTTTTTTTTTTTTTTTTTTTTTATAGTTGGTACAAACTATAAACTCATGAATTAACCGGGATCAAGTGAGATTTGACTTTGAGATGTGACCCAAAAAGCAGCTCTCATATGGAATGAAGTAACCCACACATATATGAGGAGAGGACTCACACGAGATGAGAGGAAAATCCACACTTTATTGGTGGGAGGGGGTGGTTCACGAGTGGAGAACTTGCACCCCAGAGTGCAAGAGGCAAGAAAGCTTAACCATCCAGGCAACTATTCGGCTACTACAATAGGATGTTTTTGGTATCTTCATGAGTAAAGTTTTGAATATATATAAGATTCTATTTGTTAGTGGTAAAGTTTCAAAAAAAAAAAAACATTAATCTGTTTTTATAATAAAAATAGTATTAAATTGATAAATTATTTGTAAATATTGTGAATGAGAAGTTCACATCTATGGTATGACACGTATGAGTTCATCATTACATCATGCTTGCTTGATCATCAAGTCAGTACTTGAGTCATCGTCATTGGCTCAGGGCCTCAATCAATCCTTGGCTAACGTTCTATGCATGCTGCTTGATTGTGCAAGCAGTTGTGCCAAGTCAACAAATACTAACAATATGATTAATCAATCAAAGAGATCCAAGTGTGATCCAACTAGATCAGTGATTCAGTCATCAAGTTTTGAGGCTGATACCATGTACAACACATATCCGGAGAGGTTTCTTTTTTTTATAGCACTGAAGTTACAGACTGAGTGAATTTTAGAACTAATAATTTTTTTTTTTTTTAAATTATTGGGATCAGTTTAAGATGCTATATATTGGAACCAATTACGATATAATTATGAGGTACGATTCAGAGATCAACTCTTTGAAGACGTGAAGAAACAACTCATATACATGAAAGAAAATACTCATATAAATAGGACTTATACAAGTAGAACTCATAACCTCTAAGGGCAAAATGGGTAGACTATAGTTTATCACTACACAACAATTGCTTTCTTAAATTTTTAATATTATTTGTATTTACAAACTATTGTTAACCCCCTGACGTTTTCTTCAAACACCTACACGTACTTCACAAATATATCTAAACAAGTGCTTAAGATATAAAAGCAACTTCAATTTTTTTTTTTTCTTTGTAAGTACTCAAATGTATATTTAAGGCTAAATTACCTCTATAATATTTTAATATTAATTTTTTATTTAAAATAATAAAAATTGAAAATAATATTTATATTGTTCCGATTTATAGTAGTATGATCTTCACTTACTCTATAGAAGAAGTCCTGTGTGCATATTTTCTTACAAGCTTGATCTTTTCTTTTGTTTAATTCGTATTAAGAGTCTACGTTGAAAACATAAATATGCAAGAAAATGATATACATACTAATCAATAATGTCAGACCTTCCCACTCTTGCATCCCAATGTAATCCCAACGTATAATGTTTTAATTGATAAGTGAATACATCTTTCAAGTAAAATAAATAATTATTAATAAATAACCACTCATCAATTAATACAAGTTGAGATCGAAGTTGGTATACAAATTAAGATCCGTAGCATTACTCATATACTAATAGATATCATATTATAACCCAATAGATTAATTTTTTTGGATTATAAGAGACTATCTATCAATATATTAATTTTGTTTACATTGTTAAGTACCACCATCCAAGTGATTAATTATTTGGTGTATTGGCAAATGGTGTTTACGTAAGTTTCATTTATTCTTATCAACCCATAAGCTCAATAGATAATCATGATTAAAGTCCGTGAGCTCATCATGGTTGGATAAAGTCAGAACTTGAGCTCATCATATGTCAGCACTTGAGCTCAGGGTATATCAGCTCATGATCTCAAGCAGTGCCTAATGAGCACATTATGCTGCTTGCTTGTGCAAGTAGTTTTTTTTTTTTTTTTTGTGAAACAGCTTGTTCAAGTAGTTGTGCTGAATCAACAAATACTAACCGTGCGATTAATCAATCAAAGAGATCCAGATATGTTTATCCAAAGTGATTAGTACAGTTATTAAGTTTTGAGGCCGATACTAAACAGTTTGTTTCCTTCAAAGTCAAGGGCAGATCTAACTTGAGCCCCCAAGGGGCATGTCTGACCCCTGAAATTTTTTAAAAGTTAATTATATTAGTTATTAGATATTTAAATATATAAATAAAATGCTACTTTCTAGCAATAATATTGAACCACGTTGATGGTTAGGCGCTTCCTTCCGTTTCCAAAGGCCGCCTAGGTTTGAATCCCTTTTATTCCCATAAAAAAAAAAAAAAAAAAAAAAAAGGTGATTATTTCCACAGAAAAAGAAAAAAAAAGGTTGCTTTTTCTCATTGTTTTTAGTATTAAATATATTATATAAATCAAACGCAAATCACAAACCATGAAAGCTGCTAGTGGTTGAAGCTTGTCCTCCTTTCTTGAATGGACCAAGGCGCTGCTTTGTTGTTTTGATTTTTTTTTTTTTTTTTACAGCCGTATTTTTAGTCATTAAATATGTTGTATAAATAAAATGCTATATACTTTTCTCAATTTTTCTTCCATTACGGTTTAATCTCGTCCCCTATCAAAACATGTTATTTTTTTCATTTTTTTCTCATTATTACAAATTGATATTCAAATTTAAAACATTTTGACTTCAAAAATTGTTATGTTCATTTTGAATTGTTTTTCTTATTACAAACTATATATTATTTACATGAACTAGAGAACAAAATATATAGTATTGTTCAATCTTAATGAGTTTTGGTTTACTTATAATTATTAATATGAATTACATATTTCTTACTAATTATATATTTTAACTATTTTTATTTCATATAACATTCTTCTAGCAATTGAAGGAAATATTGCAAACAAAATTTCATATAGCTTAGTTTAATGATATTATAATTATTATATAAAAGTATCCCTCCTCGTATAGATTTCTGGATCCGTCAATGTTTAAAGTACTCAAAGACCTTTTTGGTATAGCTCACATATCTTGCATGAACGCTCAATGGAAACTCTACTATTATTATTATAATAATTATTATTTTTTAATTGTAATTGTACCAATTAATTTGAATTCTGGGGGGAGAAATACGAGACGATTATACAAACTTAATGATGTAAAAGATTTTTCAATACTAACTAAAATCTTCTTTTGTTAATGTCTAATAATTTTAAAAAGTTTAGATGAAATTTTTTCGGTAAAAAATAGTTCTTTCCATGAGTGGAAATGGTTATGATTCTTTAATCCTATGTTGAACTTTGTGCTGAAACTTAAAAATAATAAAAATGTGAAAAAGCTAAGAAAAACAAATTTCAGTAGTTAATAGTAACACATCATAATATCAAAACAATTATGTTCCATATAATGATCACCACAAAAATGATAACTGAATATTAGTTTCAACAAGAAATCATATAAAATAAATACATTCTAATTATAGAATAATGTCAAGTTGTTTAAAAATTATGTTCAAATGATATTTGATGTGAGTTGCAATTTCCATATCCTACATTATTTAGATTGTGTGTCGTTACAATGATTATTTTTGGATTGAATCATTATCTTTTATAAACTGTTTCTCGTCCCCATTAGAAGAAATTTATAAAGATATTTTAGTAGCAAAACGTTTTCTTTCCTCGCTTTTCATGTCAAGCTATCCACGTATTATATACATACACACAAAAACTACTTTCATAACGCATGCAAAATTGACGTGGCATAGAAAGACATATACATTAAAAAGTTAATGCATCTGCCCCTTATATTTGATTGCTACATGCATCTGCCCCTTATATTTGATTGCTACTTGCATCTGCCCCTTATATTTGATTGCTACATGTAAATAGGTGTGTGAACTGTTATGCATGCTGAAACTCTTTAAAAAATATCTTGCTTTTTGACAAACATTTTATATACTCCAAGGAGCTGGAATAAAAAGTTATATATAACAGTAGTTCACATGCCTATGTCTGGTTGACTCACGAAGACTCGAGTTTCGTCTCTTTTGCTCCAATTTTGAGTAGTATGTATCTTCATTTACACTATATAAAATGTCTATGTGTGTGATATATTCATACAAGCCTGATCTTTTGTTTAATTCATCAAACAGCCCAAGCAATTTTTTTTTTTTCAAATTAATTAATTTAAGTTAATTGAAGAGTAAGTGGACTTTGTGTTTTGTTTGAAGGACTGGCTTTTGTGTTTTGAATGAAGACAGTTTGGAATATTGCGTTTGATTAAAGAAGCATTTATCTTTGAATAAATATGCAGTGTATATATATATATATATATATTTGGGAATTTGTCCAGTGAATTGTGACATTTGTTGTTGGAAAGAATGAAATTTGTGTTGACTTTTGTGTTTCTATTTTGGAATTTCGATTTGGGATGTGGTGAAATCTAGATCAATGTAGGAATAATTTATTTTTCGTTTTAATTGATGAATAGATGGTGATGAAGATGATATGATTGAAGATGGTGTTGATCTAATGACGATAAATTGATTTTGTTTTTATTTCAAATTTTTAATGAAAGTTTGTTTTCATATAAATAATATATTTTAAAATATATAAATTTATCATTAAAACATTTATAACTTATGAATAGACCATTTTACCCTTGATAATGTTGATTTACTGGTAGTTGTCTAATAATTGACTAATGACAGGGGCATTTGTGTTGGATTTTTGGAAGCTTTGATAGCTTTGGTGTAATCATGGCCAACATATCATGTAAGTGCAATTTCATCACACCTCAAGGAGGTGTGTGTAATTTGCCATTTTTTTTATTACAACAATGTATTTAAATTTTAAATATGAGAATGAGACTCAAATCCATAAATTTAAAAATACAAAAGAACTTTTTAATAGAAAATAAAATTTTCTTCTATTAAGGTTAAATAACTTTAAAAAAATTAAAAGATTTTTTATGAGAAAAAATAGTTCCTTTTTTTTGTTAAAAAAAAAAGAAAAAAAATAGTTCTTTTAACCAATAGAAAATCATGGAACAAATTATAAAATAAAGTTATTTAAATTATTTACCTAAAATTATGTTTAAATGTTGTACAAATATGTATAATGTCTAATATCCATCGGATAACCCATTTATGACGTTATTTTGAAACGTTCTCTCATTACCATGGTTATTTTTGAATTCAATCATTATCTTCTGCTGACGTTTTTAGTCCCCACTAAGACAAAGATGTTTCAAGAAGCAGAAGGCTTTCAGTTCTTTCTATTCTTTCAACCACTAAGATAAAGAATTTTCAGGAGCAAAAGGCTTTATATTCTTTCTATTCTTTCAGGCTTTCCATGTGATATTATGCATTGACTACAAACTATACATACAAAATGTTGATAGTGAAAATATATTTTAAAAATTTTATACATCTACTTTTTCAGTGGAGGAAACTACTAAAAATGATATATATTTTTTCTCTTATGATTATTACTACTCGTGTTTAAGAGCCCACATTTTAAAGTAGTTTAGATGTAACAAATTTTAGGTTAAAAATATAAAAATTATAAATTAATAAATATATATAATGATTTTACCATCAATGCATCATAATTTTAAAAAATTAGAATGAATTAATCAAAATCATTCATTGTATTTAAATTAAATAAAAGAGAGAATTTATTTTAGGAGAAAGAATATAATTAATTAATTTGATTGGTTCGTCTTATGAGGTACTAATAGTAAGTGATTTTACCATTAAAAAAAATAAAATAAAATGAACCAATCAAATTCATATATTATATATGAATTAAACAAGAGAAAATTTGTTGCAATTGATGAATTTGATTGGTTCATTTTAACTTTTTAAAATTAGGAAGTATGGACAATAAAATTGCAATATATAATAAAAAAAAAAAAGCATAGTATATTAGTTAAGGATGGCCTTAGGTCATGAGCTAACGATGAGCACATGTGCTGACTTAAACCATGATCAGAAAATGAGCTCACGTGCAGATCAGAATAAATGAACTTGGCTAAATATCATTTGCTAATGCACCAAATAATTTACATGGTACTTTTAACGGTGGAAGAAAAATTTGGTTTATAATTCAAAAAATTAGTGTATATATATATATTAGACATTACAATTATAATTACAACTATCAAAACTTGTGATAACACATTAAGGCATAGCTCAAAAGCGAAAAAATTAAGGTATAATTCAACACTTTGTTTTCAATAAATGAGATAAAACTACTTATACAAAAACGAAAAAATTATCCGCGTTTCTGAATTATGTGGATGTTCGAACTTAACAAATATAAATTTAAACCATATATATATAGAGAGAGAGCAAATGAGAATCCATTCAGTTTTGGCCATTGTTCGTTATAGTTTTCTAAATAAGAGTGTTTCAAACAATTTACTTATTGAAAGTACTCAAGAGAGCTTTTTAGTATTTATAACTAGCTCGTATTGCTTGCTTGAACTTGCAGTAGAATACCTAATTGTCTTCTAATTGAATAATTAATTAGAATTTTAAAGAGAGAAATGTGGCTTAAATCTATAAATTAAACTCAATGATGTAAAACAAAAAATGTGCTAAATAAAATTCCTGTTTGTTAATGTCAAATAATTTGAAACTTCTAGAAGGCTGATTCGTGACCAAAAAATAGTTTTTTTCTTTTTAATTAGTAGATATTTACACAATAAACATATTTTAAAAAAGAATAATATTAAATTATCTAAATTATTTTATTGAAATTATAACTAATAAGATTGAGTCGCAATCACGTATAACTCATTTGTCAAATTATTTAAATAGATTATTCTTACAATGATTTGTCTTTGCATTCAATCGTTTATCTTTAATTTGTGTACTGCTCTTATTCCGCAGTCAGACAAAGATGCTTTAGTCAAATTGAAAAGGCTTTCTGTCCCCTGTTTTTATTTCAAGCTTTCCATGTAACATATACACACACACAAACTGATTCAATAATGGATGCTAGGATGACGCGACAGTGAAAGATTCATATTAAAAATTTTATGCATCTACGTCTTCTGTTTGTTTGATAAATAAAAGTGGGCCTGAACTTTTATTGCACAAATATTTAAAAGATAAACCACTTTTATTGCATAAATATTTTAAAGATAAATCGCTTTATATGTATACTAGAAAATTATTTGGTAGCGGTATCTATAAATCACAAATAAATTAATATGAACTTCACCATAAATCAGTGATAATATCCATATATCACAATACCTTTTAAAGTCCACAGAAGATTTCAGATTAAGATATATATCACAATACTTGTGCAGGCTTCATCAAACACTAGATGATGGATTGTTGTCAAATTGTTAGAAATCTGGTCTCTTTTTTTTTTTTTTCGTAAATAATTTGATAATTAACGTGATAAATTAAGAGAAATTTATTAATAAAAGAGGAAAAAAAAATACAAGAGAGAAGAAAATAGATAGCCACCACAACCAGTAAAACTGATTAAATGAAAGAAGAAATAATAATAAAATAATTAAGCTCAAACAAACAATGATATGTTAAAAATAGACATGTTTCGAATGTCTTCTTCTGCTTGTCTAATGTCTTTACATTAATCACAGATCGAATATTACAAATTGATATTATTTTTCCTTTTGGTTGACCAATATTACACGAATTTAATTCTCAATTCCCTATTAAAGGATAGAGTCTACTTGATTGTCTGAATCGAGAACAGAATTGGCTAATTGTATAAACTGAATATCTCTATGCAAGCCAACCTTTTTATTTGACTGGCAATTTAGTAAAATTACCTGTGTACTCACATGAGAAAATTGAGTTCCTTTCATATATAGCATCCTTGATATATTTGACAATGTTGTGAAAGGTCCTAGTCTGCTGAAGCTGGATATATGCATCTTGTGGCAGTTTTAGTTTTCTAAATACAGTTTCAAAAATAGAGTTATTATCATTTTCCTTTCTGACGATTGATGAATTATCATTTTTTTCTTGATGATTTTAAAATGTCAAAAAAAACTTTGAAATAGTATTAATTCAAGTCAAAAGAATGGGTAAAATGATGTTTTTTGAATTAATATGAAAAAAAACAAATGACGATTCATTAACTGTCAGAAGCGGTAAAAAATAATAATCCTATAAAATATTCTTTTTCGAGTTCTTTTCCATTCAATAGTATTTATTAAATATACAATAAGATTTTTTTATTTTTTATTTTTTATTTTTTTTATGATTGATACAAACTCATGAATTAACCGATATCAAATGAGATTTGACTTTAAAGTATGATCCAGAAAGCAGTTCTCATATGAGAAGAAGTAACCCATACGTATATGAGGGGAGGGCCCACATGAGACGAAAGGAAAATCCATACTTTGTTGGTGGGAGGGGGTGGTTCACGAGTGTAGAACTTGCACCATAGAGTGCAAGGGACAGTAAAGCTTAATCATCTAAGTAACTATTATGCTACTAAAATAGGATCTTTTTGGTATCTTCACGAGTAAAGTTTTCAATATATATAAGATTCTATTTGTTAGTGGTGAAGTTTCCAAAAAAAATATATATATAACATTAATTTGTTATTATAATAAAAATACTATTAAATTGATAAATTATTTGTAAATATTGTGAATGAGAAGTTTACATCAATGGTATGACACGCATGAGTTCATCATTACATCATGCTTGGTTGATCATCAAGTCAGTACTTGAGTCATCATCATTGGCTCAGGGCCTCAGTCAATCCTCGACGAACGTTCTATGAATGCTGCTTGATTGTGCAAGTAGCTGTGCCAAATCAACAAATCAATCAAAGAGATCCAAGTGTTGATTCAGTCATCAAGTTTTGAGGCTGATACCTTGCACAACAGATATCCCGAGAGGTTTCCTTTTTTTTTTTGAAATAAGAGAGGTTTCTTTTTTTATAGCACTGAAGTTACAGACTGAGTGAATCTTAGAATTAATGATTTTTTTTTTCTTTAATTATTAGGATCAGTTTGAGGTACTATTAAGACCAATTACGATATAATTTTGAGATATGACCTAGAAATCAACTCTCAGAAGATGTGAAAAAATAACTTATATACATGAAAGAAAATATTCATGTAAATAGAACTTATGTAAGCAGAACCCATAACTTATAAGGGCAAAATGGATTGATTATAGTTTATCACCACACAACTACTCTTTTGTTGGAATTTAAGAACTAGCATTTGGTTATGAAAATAATTTTTTTTTAATATTATTTATATTTACAAACTATTGTTAGCCACCTGACATTTTCTTCAAACACCTACACTTCACAAATATATCAAACAAGTGCTTAAGATATAAAAGCAACTTCAAATAAAATTTTTCTTTGGAAGTACTCAGATATATATTTAAGGCTAAATTACCTCTATAATATTTTAAAATTAATTTTTTATTTAGAATAATAAAATAAAAAATTGAAAATAATAAACAACCAATCTCCCCGTCTTCTCAGGCCTTTTCTCCTACCAGATCTCCTTTCCCTTCCAACTGTTTTTCCGGCGTCGCTCATCTACCCATGTCTGGTTGACTAATGTCGACTCAAGTCTTCATCTCTTATATTGTTCCAATTTAGAGTAGTATGATCTTCACTTACTCTATAGAAGAAGTACTGTGTGCATATTTTCTTACAAGCTTGATCTTTTCTTTTGTTTAATTCGTGTTAAGAGTCTATGTTGAAAACATAAATATGCAAGAAAATGATATACATACCAATCAATAACGTCAGACCTCCGCACTCTTGCATCCCAATATAATCCCAACGTATAATGTTTCAATTGATAAGGGAATACATTTTTTAAGTAAAATAAATAATTATTAATGAATATCCACTCATCAATTAATACGAGTTGAGATCGAAGTTGGTATACAAATTAAGATATGTAACACTACTCATATACTAATAGATATTATAACCCAATAGATTAATTTTTTTGGATTATAAGAGACTATCTATCAATATATTAAATTTTTTTACATTGTTAAGTACCACCATGTAAGTGATTAATTATTTGATGTATTTGCAGATGATATTTACGCAAGTTTCCTTTATTCTTATCAACACATGAGCTCAATAGATAATCATGGTTAAAGTCAGGACACATGAGTTCATCATGGTAGGATAAAGTCAGCACTTGAGCTCATCATATGTCAGCACTAGAGCTCATGATATATCAACCCATGACCCCAAGCAGTGCTTAACTAACATATTATGTTGCTTGCTTGTGCAAGTAGTTGTGCAGAATCAACAAATACTAACCGTGCGATTAATCAATCAAAGAGATCCAGAGACGTTTATCCAACGTGATTAGTACAGTTATCAAGTTTTGAGGCCGATACGAAACACTTTATTTCCTTCAAAGTCAAGGGCACATCTAACTTGAGCTCCCAAGGGACACGTCTGACCCCTGAAATTTTTTAAAAGTTAATTTAGTTTACTACATTAGCTATTAGATATTTAAATATATAAATAAAATGCTACTTTCTGGCAAGTAGGTGCTTCCTTCCGTTTCCAAAGGCCACCTAGGTTTGAATCCCTTTTATTCCCTTCACAAAAACAAATAAATAAATAAATAAATAAATAAATAATTAATTAATTAGAAAAAAAAAGGAAGAAGGTGCTTATTTCCACAGAAAAAGAAAAAAAAAAAAAAAGAGTTGTTTTTTCTCATTGTTTGTAGTATTAAATATATTATATAAATCAAATGCAAGTCACAAACCATGAAAGCTGCTAGGGGTTGAAGCTTGTCCTCCTCTCTTGAATGAACCCGTGTTTGAGCCCATTGAAAGGCGCTGCTTAGTTTTTTTTTTTTTTTTTTTTCTTTTCTTTTCGTTTTACAGCTGTATTTTTAGTCATTAAATATATTGTATAAATAAAATGTTATATACTTTTCTCAATTTTTCTTCCATTACGGTTTAATCTCCTCCCCTATCAAAACATGTTATTTTTCTTCTTTTTTTCTCATTATTACAAACTGATATTCAAATTTAAAACATTTTGACTTCACAAATTGTTATGCTCATTTCGAATTGTTTTTCTTGTTATAAACTATATATTATTTATATAAACTAGAGAATAAAATATATAGTATTGTTCAATCTTAATGGGTCTTGGTTTAATATAATTATTAATATGAATTACATATTTCTTGCTAATTATATATTTTAACTATTTTTATTTTATATGACGTTCTTCTAGCAATTGAAGAAAATATTGCAAATAAAATTTCATATAACTTAGTTTAATGATATTATAATTATTATATAAAAGTATCTCTCCTCATATAGATTTTTGGATCCGTCAATATTTAAAGTACTCAAAGACCTTTTTGGTGTAGCTCATATATCTTGCATGAACTTTAAGTGGAAACCCTATTATTATTATTATAATAATTATTATTTTTAATTGTAATTGTACCAATTAATTTGAATTCTGGAGGGAGAAATACGAGGCAAATATACAAACTTAATGACGTGAAAGATTTTTCTATACTAACTAAAATCTTCATTTATGAATATCTAATAACTTTAAAAAGTTTAGACGAAATTTTTTCGATAAAAAATAGTTCTTTGAATGAATAGAAATGGTTATGATTCTTTAATCCTATGTTGAACTTTGTGCTGAAACTTAAAAATAATAAAAATGTGAAAAAGCTAAGAAAAACAAATTTCAGTTGTTAATAGTAACACATCATAATATCAAAACAATTATGTTCCATATAATGATCACCATAAAAATGAATAACTGAATATTAGTTTTAATAAGAAATCATATAAAATAAATGCATTCTAATTATAGAATAATGTTAAGTTGTCTAAATTTTATATAAAAATTATGTTCAAATGATATTTGATATGAGTTGCAATTTCCATATCCTACATTATTTAGATTGTGTGTCGTTACAATGATTATTTTTGGATTGAATCATTATCTTTTATAAACTGTTTTTAGTCCCCATTAGAAGAAATTTATAAAGATATTTTAGTAGCAAAAGGTTTTCTTTCCTCGCTTTTCATATCAAGCTTTCCACGTATTATGTACATACACACAGAAACTACTTTAATAACGCATGCAAAATTGGCGTGGCAGAGAAAGACATATAAATTAAAAATTTAATGCATCTGCCTCTTATATTTGATTGCTACATGTAAGTAGGTGTGTGAACTGTTATGCATGCTGAAACTCTTTAAAGATAAATTGCTTTTTGACAAACATTTTATATACTCCAAGAAACTGGAATAAAAAGTTATATATAAGAGTAGTTCACATGTCTATGTCTGGTTGACTCACGAAGACTCGAGTTTCGTCTCTTTTGCTCAAATTTAGAGTAGTATGTATCTTCATTTACACTATATAAAATGTCTATGTGTGTGACATATTCATACAAGCCTGATCTTTTGTTTAATTCATCAAACAGCCCAAGCAATTTTTTTTTTTTCAAATTATTTATTTAAGTTAATTGAAGAGTAAGTGGACTTTGTGTTTTGTTTGAAGGACTGGCTTTTGTGTTTTGAATGAACACAGCTTGGAATATTGCGTTTGATTAAAGAAGTATTTATCTTTGAATAAATATGCAGTATATTTTATTTTATATTTTTTGTCCAGTGAATTGTGACATTTGTTGTTGGAAAGAATGAAATTTGTGCTGACTTTTGTGTTTTTATTTTGGAATTTCGATTTGGGATGTGGTGAAATCTAGATCAATGGAGAAAATAATTTATTTTTTGTTTTAAGTGATGAATAGATGGTGATGAAGATGATATGATTGAAGATGGTGTTGATCTAATGACGATAAATTGATTTTGTTTTTTTTCAAATTTTTAATGAAAGTTTGTTTTGTTGGTTTGAATACAGATTACAAGATAATGCTACTGCACATACGCTGAGTAAAGAAAAAAAAAACAAAAAAAAAAAAACAAATTACATAAAAGATACAGTGAATAAATTTTTTAATAGAAGTTGAAGCAGTCGAGGCCTGTAAGAAATACAGTGTCCTTAAAATGAATTCGCGATGTATTGTGTTCGTCTTTCAGGATACAACAGCTGAAACCATCTAGCAAACCGAATTGAATCTGATCTCTATCACACTGGAAGTCTAAATTAGAGTTGGAAGCTATAAGTAAATAAAGAAGATTATTTTTTCAATCACTTACTCTCTTCTTCAACTTGAATGCCAATTTAAATCATTCAACTTTGGGAAATTAAATTCTATCAATTATGGTTATTATTTTTACCGTTAAAATTCTGATTTAAAATCAGAATTTAATCACCTCAAATTAAAATTAAATTTCATCAATTATGGTCATTATTTTGGTTGTTACAATTATCAATTAATGGTTATCAATCATGACTGTTACAATTCTGATTTAAAATCAGAATTTAAACACTTCTATTAACTAATAATTCAATTCCTTCAATCATTCTATTAACGGTTACAAAATCATTAAAATATATTTGTCATTAAAATTTGATTTGTCAACCAAAAATCATTAAAATCATGGCTGTTATAATTCTGATTTAAAATCAGAATTTAAATACCTCTATTAACTCATAATTTAGTTACAAAATCATTTGATTTATCAACCGAAAATTATTAAAATCAATTAATGATAATTTAATTTTAAATTTAAACAAAAGAATTTGAATGAAAAACAACACAGATCCCTTTTTATCTTCCAATATGAGATTCATGATCATTCCTTCCAAAGTATGTATTTTGAGATTCAATTTCTCATTCATTTAATCCTAATTTTGAATGTATTAAACTCCATTTAATTGCCTTTATAATAAAGAACATGGATCTTTCTTAATCTCCTATAAACAAGATTAAAAATACATTCAAAAATTGATCATAAAAATGGTTATTTATGACCATTTTCTAACAATTTTCATATAAAAATATATTTTAAAATATATAAATTTGTTATTAAAATATTTATAACTTATGAATATACCATTTTAGCTAAAAAAAAAAAAAAAATGATTTACCAATAGCTGTCTAATGATTGACTAATGACAAGGGCATTTTTGTTGGATTTTTGGAAGTTTAGATAGCTTTGGTGTAAACATGGCCAAACATATCTTGTAAGTGCAATTTCATCGTACCTCAAGAAGGTACGCATAACTTGCCATTTTTTCTTACAGCAATGTATTTAAATTTTAAATGTGAGAATGTGACTCAAATCCATAAATTTAAAAATACAAATGAAATTTTTAATAGAAAATAAAATTTGCTTCTATTAAGGTTAAACAAATTTTAAAAAATTAAAAGATTTTTTTATGAGAAAAAATAGTTTTTTTTAAAAAAAAATAAAAAAAATAAAAAAATAGTTCTCTTAACCAATAGAAAATCATGGAACAAATTATAAAATTATGTTAAGTTATTTAGATTATTTACCTAAAATTATGTTTAAATGTTGTACATATATATATGTATAATGTATAATATCCACCAGATAACTCATTTATGACGTTATTTTGAAACGTTCTGTCATTACCATGGTTATTTTCGACTTCAATCATTATCTTCTGCTGACGTTTCTAGTCCCCACTAAAACAAAGATGTTTCAAGCTTTCTATTCTTTCTATTCTTTCAGCCACTAAGACAAAGATGTTTCAGGGGCAAAAGACTTTCTATTCTTTCTATTCATTCGGGCTTTCCATGTGATATTATGCATTAACTACAAACTATACATACAAAATGTTGATAGTGAAAATATATTTTAAAAGTTTTATACATCTACTTTTTCAGTGGAGGAAACTACTAAAAATATATATTTTTTCTCTTATGATTATTACCACTCGTGTTTAAGAGCTCACATTTTAAAGTAGTTTAGATGTAATAAATTTTACGTTGAAAATATAAAAATTATAAATAAATATCTATATATATTGTTTTTACCATCAATACCTCATAATTTTAAAAAGTTACGATGAATCAATCAAAATCATTCATTGTATTTGAATTAAATAAGAGAGATAATTTATTTTAGAAGAAAAAATATAATTAATGAATTTGATTGGCTCATCTTAGGAGACACTAATAATAAAATCACTCTATATAGTGATTTTACCATTAAAAAAAATAGAACGAACTAATCAAATTTATCTATTGTGTATAAATTAAATAAGAGAAAATTTGTTTTAAAAAAGGTAATGTAATTGATGAATTTGATTGATCCGTCCTAACATTTTAAAGTAAGAAGTACAGATAGTAAAAGTACTATATATACTAAAAAAAACAGGCATAATATATTAATTAAGCACACATGAGCTAACGATGAGCTCATTGATGGGAGAAAATTAAATACAAACAAATTGCACAGCGGGACTTTTTCTCCCCCTGAATAAATCCTATGAAAAACCACTAAGTAATGCACAAATCCACCACAATATAAATAATGAGTAATAAAATCACCACCACATGCACAAATAACACAAGCCAATTTTTACGTGGAAAACCTCCCCAATGCGAGGAGTAAAAACCACGGGACCGTAGTCCATCCAAAAATCTCCACTAATAATCAAATGTGAGAGTAACAAACTATTTTAACATCAAATAGGAACCAAAACCGAACAACAATTATCTAGGTTCCCTAATAACACAAATTTAAGTTTAAATAACAAGTAAAGAGAAAAACACAAAATCTGATCTTCACCGTCAGAATTTAGAAGCACGAGTGCTGAGTATACTGTCCAAATTTGAGCTCGATCCAACGGTGAATGATAGAGATACCGATCTTACAAAACTGTTGCGCTGACAGTGACCACGAAAACCTGACAACTCTGTTACGGGCTGTATATCTCACAAATGATAACTCTGTTTCCGATCTCCACCGTCAGAATCAAGATCCAAAAGAGATGAATGTGCTGTCCAAATTTCAACACGATCGAACGATTAATGAAAAAGAGATCACAATAACTCCGAAACTGCATGAGATGAATTTATGTACAGAAAATTCACTCTTTTCTTTCCTCCTCTTTTCCACACGATTTTCTCTCTTCACACTTGATTTTGTGTTGTTTTCTACCTCTAAAAACCGTAAACTCTCACCAGCCACCAAACCCTATTTTCTCTTATTTATATTGATCAAAGAAATAAGATTTAAATAGGGTTATAATTCCTAATCACACTGGGATTTCCATATGGGCTCAATTTAACTTATTGAGACTTGTTGGGCCTCTACATAAGAGGGAACCCAACCCAACAAATCTCCCCCTTCCCGATTATGTGGAGGGGTTCGCCATTTCAGCGATCATCCTACAAGCCTCAAGCTTCTCCCTTGGTAATACATTTGTAAACATATCGGATCCATTGTCGTCTGTATGAACTTTGTCAAGTTCTAACAATTTGTCATTCAACACATCTTTAATTCAATGATATCTCACATCGATATGCTTCGATCTTGCATGAAAGGTTGAATTCTTCCCAAGGTGAATAGCACTCTGACTATCACATAATTACACATATCTCTGTTGCTTGAAACCAAGTTCTACTACAAACTTTTTCATCCACAACAACTCTTTACAAGCTTCAATTGCTGCAATGAATTCTGTTTCTGTGGTAGAAAGTGTGACACATTTCTACAATCTCGATTGCCAAGCTACAGCACCACCTGCAAAGATAATCAAATAACCAGATGTTGACTTATGAGAATCCACATCTCCTGCCATATCTGCATCTATGTAACCAACTAGCAGTGGCTTCTCACCACCAAAACCAAGTCTCAAACTGGAAGTATCTCGAAGATATCTCATGATCCACTTGACAGCATTCCAATGCTCTTTTCCAGGATTAGACATGAACTGGCTAACAACACCAACAGCATGAGCTATATTTGGTCTCGTACATATCATTGTATACATTAAACTCTCGACTGCTGAAGCATATGGAAATTTTTCCATATCATTTTCCTGGGCATTTGTAGAAGGATACTGTTTCGTATTCAACTTGAAATGTGCACCAAGTGGAGTACTAACTGCTTTAGCTTTATCCATGTTGAATCTCTGAAGTACTTTTTCAACATATTTCTCCTGTGACATATATAATTTCTTGGACTTTCTATCACGATCAATTTTTATGCCAAGAATTTTCTTTGCTGGCCCCAAGTCCTTCGTAGCAAAAGACTAACTTAATTTCTTCTTCAACCTATCAATTCTTGAAACATTCCTGCCAACAATCAATATATCATCAACATAAATCAGTAAAATAATAAAATCATCATTAGAGAATTTTTGAACAAATACACAATGGTCAGAAGTTGTTTTCTTGTAGCCTTACTTCTCTATAACTGACTCAAACTTCTTATACCATTGTCTCGGTGCCTATTTCAAACCGTAAAGACTTTTCTTCAACTTGCACATATAATCCTCTTTTCTTTTTACAATGAAATCTTCCGGCTGTTCCATGTAAATCTCTTCCTCCAAATCACCATGGAGGAATGCAGTCTTCACGTCCATCTGCTCGATCTCTAAATCAAGACTGGCTGCTAAACTAAGTACAACACGGATGGATGACATCTTCACAACTGGAGAGAAAATTTCATCAAAATCAATGCCTTTCTTCTGGTTGAATCATTTGACAACCAATTTGGCTTTGTATTGAGGTCGAGTACTAAGCTCATCATGCTTAATTCTATAAACCCATTTGTTCTTCAAAGCTCTTCTATCTTTAGGCAACTTTACCAACTCGAAAGTATGATTTTGATGAAGTGACTGCATTTCATCTTGCATAGCTTCAAGCCATTCCTTCTTGTGCTCGTCTTCCAAGGCCTCTGTATAACACTCGGGTTCTCCCTCGTCAGTCAATAACACGTACTCACTTGTAGAATATCGATTGGAAGGACATCGGTCTCTGGTAGATCTCCTGAGTGGTACATCTAATGGAGCATCAGGAATTTGCACCTGTTCATTCGTTTTAATATCTTCCTCTACCTATGAGGAACCACCTGTATCAACTGCAACTTGCTGATCATCAACCTGTGTTGGCAAATTTGTTGAAGAAACTGAACTCAAATCGACCAAACCATTATTGTCATCGAACACTGAATTCCCAACTCTCTCAATATCCTGTATAGTTTGGTTTTCCATAAATACTACATCTCTGCTTCTCACAAGTTTCTTCTCAACCGGATCAAAGAATCTATATCCAAACTCATCCTGACCATAACCGATGAAGATGCACTGTCGATTTTTCATATCAAGCTTGGATCTCTCATCTTTGGAAATATGCAAAAATGCCTTACACTCAAAAACACGTAAGTGATCATAGGAAACATCTTTACCACTCCAAGCTCTGTCTGGTACATCAAACTGTAAAGAAACACACATTGTGAGATTAAGAGCATGTATAGCAGCACTCAAAGCCTCACCCCAGAAATATCCTGGTAATTGTGCCTGTGAAAGCAAACATCTCACTCTCTCTACTAGTGTTCTGTTCATCCTCTCAGCTAAACCATTCAACTGAGGAGTCTTGGGAGATGTCTTTTGATGTCGAATACCCTGCTGTTTACAATACTCATCAAAAGGGCCTGTATACTCTCATCCGTTATCAGTTCTGATGCATATTAACTTTTTCCCAGTCTGTCTCTCAACCAGTGCCTGAAATTTCTTGAACACATCTAATACTTGATCTTTCGTCTTTAAGGTGTAAACCTAAGTCTTTCTCAAGTGATCATCTATGAAAGTCACAAAATATAGGGCTCCACCGAGTGATCTCGTCTTCATAGGGTCACAGAGATCTGAATGCACTAGATCAAGTATACCTGACTTCCTTGTAGGTGGAGAACTGTGAAAACTGACTTTGTTCTGCTTCCCTGCTAAACAATGAGAACATCTCTTCAACTGTATATTTTTCATGTCAGGTAGTTGCTTTTTCTTGGTTAAACAATCAAGCCTTTCTCGCTAATGTGTCCAAGCCTCTTATGTCAAAGTTCTACATTGTTTTCATCCTGAATTGCATTAATGATGGACTTTGAAATTTTTGCCTGCAACAAGCATAAAGTAGAACACTTTTTACCTTTAGCCACAACCATGACACCCCTGGTGAGCTTCCACTGACCATTACTAAAGAAGTTGTAATATCACTCATCATCAAGTTTACCTGTAGAAATAATATTCACACGAATGTCAGGAATATGTTTTACATTTTTTAAAACTAACCTGGAGCCATTATCTGTTTTCAGGTTCACATCTCCAATGCCAACAACTTTTACTATGCCATCATTCCCCATCTTTACACTCCCAAAATCACCATGTGTGTAAGATGTAAAGAAATCATTCTGCGATGTAGCATGAATGGAAACACCACTGTCAATCACCCAGCTAGTCTCATGGCATGCAAAATTAATGGAATCAGCATCATACATGAAAAGAAAGTCTTCATGAATAGCGGTAGCAACTCTGTCATCATTACTATTATTTTCATTCTTCTTTTCTTTGCTTGTGTCATTTTTATTTTTCTTTTCCAACTATTTGTAATTTTTCTTTATGTGTCCCTTTTTGTGGCAGTAGTAGCACTCAACATTTGCAAACTTATTGGACTTACTTCTGTGTTGATTTCTATTCTTCGGACCCCTGCTTTTACTTCTCCATCCGCTTTCTGTAACCAGAACTTCTGAAGATGAAGTAGATCCTTGTGCTTTTCTTCTCGTCTCTTCATTCAGAATATTACCCTTGACCAAATCCATTGTCATCGTTCCATTCGGAGCAGAGTTCGACAAAGAAGATCTAAAAGTCTCCCATGAGTCCGGTAATGTACCAAGCAACCATAATGCTTGTACCTCATCATCAAACTTGATATCCATGCCAGCCAATTGATTTATAATCCCCTGATATGTATTCAAATGATCTGTCAGAGGAGCATCATCATGATATCTTAAATACATCAATTGCTTCATTAGAAACAATTTATTATTCTCGATTTTTCTGGCATACAACTCCTCAAGCTTGACCCACAAAGTCCGTGCATGTGTTTCCCCACTGATATGGTTCTAAACATTGTCATTCACCCATTGCCTAATGAAACCACATACTTACAGATGAAACAAAGTCCATTTTGTATCAGATTTATCATTAGGCTTTTCTGTAGCAAAAACAGGTAAGTGAAAATCTTTCACATATAAAAGATCCTCCATCTTTCCCTTCCAAATATGATAGTTCAAACCATTTAGAGTAATCATTCTATTTAGATTCAAATTGTTTTCCATATTCATCATTGCAAAATTCGGAACCAAGCTCTGATACCACTTTGATGGGAGAAAAACAAATACAAACAAATTGCACAGCAGGATTTTTTCTCCCCCTGAATAAATCCTATAAAAAACCACTAAGTAATGCACAAATCCACCACAATATAAATAATGAGTAATAAAATCACCACCACGTGCACAAATAACACAAGCCAATTTTTACTTGGAAAACCTCCCCAATGCGAGGAGTAAAAACCATGGGACCATAGTCCACCCAAAAATCTCCACTAATAATCAAATGTGAGAGTAACAAACTGTTTTAACATCAAATAGGAACCAAAACTGAACAACAATTATCTAGGTTTCCTAATAACACAAATTTAAGTTTAAATAACAAGTGAAGAGAAAAACACAAACTCAACAGAATGTTCTGGACTGCGTCGCTCTCTACTGGATCTCAAAATCCGATCTCCACCTTCCAGAATTTAGAATCACAAGTGCTGAGTATACTGTTCAAATTTGAGCTCGATCCAACGGTGAACAATAGCGATATCGGTCTTACAAAATTGCTGTGCTGACAGTGACCGCGAAAACCTGACAGCTCTGTTACGGGCTATATATCTCACAAACGACAACTCCGTTTTCGATCTCCACCGTTAGAATCAAGATCCAAAAGAGAGGAATGTGCTGTCCAAATTTCAGCACGATCGAACGGTTAACAAAAAAGATATCTCAACAACTCCGAAACTGCACGGGATAAATTTCTGTACAAAAAATTCACTCTTTTCTTTCCTCCTCTCTTCCACACGATTTTCTCTCTTCACACTTGATTTTGTGTTGTTTTCTGCCTCCAAAAACCCTAAACTCTTATCAGCCACCAAACCCTCTTTTCTCTTATTTATATTGATCAAGGAAATAAGATTTAAATAGGGTTATAATTCCTAATCACATTAGGATTTTCATATGGGCTCAATTTAACTTATTGAGACTTGTTGGGCCTCTACATAAGAGGGAACCCAACCCAACACTCATGTGTGCTGACTTAAACCGTGATCAGATGATGAGCTCATGTGCAGATCAGAATAAATGAAACTTGGCTAAATATCATTTGCTAATGCACCAAATAATTTACATGCATGGTACTTTTAACTGTGGAAGAAAAATTTGGTACGTTGATGATAGTTTTATAATTCTATATATATATTATATTATAATTATAATTACAACTATCAAAACCTGTGATAACACACTAAGGTATGGTTCAAAACTTTGTTTTCAATAAATGAGATAAGACTACCTATATAAAAGCAGAAAAATTATCCACGTTTCTGAATTATGTGGATGTTTGAACTTAACAAATGCAAATTTAAACCATATATATAGAGAGAATAGATGAGAATCCATTCAGTTTCGGCTATTGTTCATTATAGTTTTCTAAGTAAGAGTGCTTCAAACAATTTACTTATTGAAAGTACTCAAGAGAGCTTTCTAGTATTTATAACTAGGTCGTATAGCTTGCTTGAACTTGTAGTAGAATACTTAATTGTCTTCTAACTGAATAATTAATTCGAATTTTGAAGAGAGAAATGTGGCTTAAATCTATAAATTAAACTCAATGATGTAAAACAAAAAATGTGCTAAATAAAATTCCCGTTTGCTAATGTCAAATAATTTGAAACTTCTAGAAGGCTGATTCGTGACCAAAAAATAGTTTTTTTCTTTTTAACTAGTAGATATTCACATAATAAATATATTTTAAAAAAGAATAATATTAAATTATCTAAATTATTTTATTGAAATTATAACTAATAAAGATTGAGTTGCAATCACGTATAACTCATTTATCAAATTATTTAAATAGATTATTCTTACAATGATTGTCTTTGCATCCAATCGTTTATCTTTAATTTGTGTACTGCTCTCATTCCGCAGTAAAACAAAGATGCTTTAGTCAAATTGAAAAGGCTTTCTGTCCAGTGTTTTTATTTCAAGCTTTCCATGTAGCATGTACGCACACACAAATTGATTCAATAATGGATGCTAGAATGACGTGACAGTGAAAGATTCATATTGAAAATTTTATGTATCTACTTCTTCTGTTTGTTTGATAAATAAAAGTGGGCCTGAACTTTTATTGCAGAAATATTTAAAAGATAAACCACTTTTATTGCAGAAATATTTTAAAGATAAATCGCTTTAAATATATACTAGAAAATTATTCGGCAGCGATATCTTTTAATGACCCTTTTTCTTCTTCAATGAGACATAATCTCTCCCTGGTGTCTTGAAGCAAAAAAGATAGAAATTGCAACACCTTTATGCATATTAGAAGACCCCAGAGCAATCTGAGGAGGATAATAATTGATTAACATCTTGAAACAAATTGGCAACTTAATTTGCAACTCTATAATTTTAATTTCAAATAAAGTGCATATCTGTCAAATTGAGAATTTTTACTTAAAATATTTGTTAATCCTTGGTTGAAATAAAGTGTGAGATACATGATATAAGATATTTAAGGTAAGTTAATTAAATTATTTTCTTCCAGCTTGGTTTAGGCAGAATAGGGAATAGTGCCCTCATCTTGTAGTATTAGATTTCTATTCATATGATGAAAAGGTCCATTATACCCCCTTCTTGTCTATGTCACTAAATGTATTTATTTTTTAAAAATAAACTTCCATCGATAATTAAGCTATTGTACTATTAAGGTTTGTAAAAAAAAATGGTAAGGTCCACTATGATAGAAATTTCATTAACAAATTTGGAATTGTGATATATAAATGGTATGAGCATGAAAAGTATAAATTGTTAATTATTATCTTAGTTATAGTATAACACATTGATAATGGACATATTTTGAATGTCATATGGATTAATTAATTAGGAGCATCTCTCACAAAGGACAATTCAATTGGTGCCAAGGACAAACCCTAACCTACCCCACTCCCTCGCAACTTGTTTGCCATGATGGTTGACAGCCTTCAATCAAGTGTGTGTAACATGTGGTACATCAACTGTCTCATTTGGAATTAGGGTTTTTGGGACCCTCTCATTTTCATACGGTCATCCATACTATTGTAAAAAGGACTTTTATTTTTCTTTATCTTTTTATTTTTAAAAATTTAAAATTTTACATATAGGATTATAGTCAGGGTTGGCACCCTCTTATGTTTGAAAAATTATGAGTCTCCTATAAATCTCTCGCTTCATACTCTTACTTGAACTACTATAAATTTCTTCTCCATTAAAAATGAAAAAAAAAATGAAATTTAATAATATAATATAAATTTTATCATAAATTAGAGATAATTATTGTATATAAATTCTTTTTCCTAAGTACTTACTAATATAATAATTTCAAATTTTGAATTATCAGTGTTTGATTCATCTACTTTAATTTATTTTGACTTAGGTAACCCTCATTATGCTTAATCAATTGACCACAAGCCTTACAATGATGAAATTAAATTCAGTGCGCACTAAGAATAATATATATATGTGTGTGTGTGTGCATCTGTGTGCGCACATGTGTGTGAGAGAGAAGATTTTGCCTTGAATTACAAATAAATTAAATATGTACTTCACCATAAATCAATGATAATATCTATATATCACAATACATTTAAAGGTCCATGCAAGATTTCACATTAAGATATATATATATATATATATATATGTATATCACAATACTTTTGTAGGCTTCATCAAACATCAGATAATGCATTATTGTCAAATTGTTAGAAATCTGGTCTGAACAGCCTATTTAATCTTCTATACTGTTAGTTATTATCGGACATAAAAACTTAAACTGATAGAAAATGATCCAACTATAGTGTTTAAGACTTGAGGCTAACACGTGACCATTGTTTAAAAACTCGGTCGAGTCGGCCGAGTACTCACTGAGTACTCGTCGCTCGGTCTGGTGCTAAGCTGAGAACCCCCAGATTGGAGGGTTCAAATCGACTACTGTTGAAAATCGGCCCGAATCGAGCCTAACTCGACCCAGCTCGGATCGCCCGAGTTGGCCCTTTTTATTTTTATTTATTTTTTTTACCAAAACGATGTCGTTTTGGCGCACCAAAACGACGCCGTTTTGGCGTCATGTATTTTAGATCTGGCTATTTCTTCTTTCACTCAGATCTGGCTGCTTCTGCGTTCTACACTTGTGCTTTAAGTTCAACCCGCTATTCTGCTTCTGTCTGACCTGTTGCCTCTGAGTTCTGCTGTCGCCGATTGGTGTGCGACTTCTGTTGTCGCTGTCGTCCTTTGGGTGCATATCTTCTGCTGCGTTGCTGCCACTGTTGTCCGTTGGTGTGCCGTGTGCGACGTTTGCTGCGTTGCTGTCGCATTCGTCGACGCCGAATGGGGTGCGACTTCTACTGCCGGTGTCATCCATCGCTCCTCCTGCTGCAATCGCCGTCGCTGTGAGTCCAATCATTTTGTTTGTTTTCAATTTTTTTTTTTGTTTTTTCATTCTGTTTTTCATTCTGCTGCAGTCGTCCATCGCTGGTTTACTTCATTTTGTTTAGGATTGATGATTGATGGATTTGTGATTTATTTGTTGGATTGATGGAAATAAGATTATAACATAGGATTGGAAATATTCATATTTGTTGAATTAATGAGTAGTTGAGTACTAATTCTAAGTGTGGCAGTGGTAGTGTCGTAGTGACATATTTGATGATTATGGGTCATACATTTAAAGATAAATTTGTTTGATAATTGATGTTTGTTGTATAAAAATTTCTATGCTATGTTATTTTGGTATATTACAGGTGAAATTGTTGGAAAAATAGTGGTTATGTTGCTGAAATTTTTAAGGTTGTAATTATGTAATTGTGTTAAAATGACTTTGAAGGTTGCATGAGATGGATTTTAAGGGGTTTTGTGATCATATGATTATATTTTTACTCTATAGAAAATTACTAAATTTTATTTTTTTTACAGGTTTGATCTGGTTTAACCGTAGGTCAACAGTTTAACCGTTGACCGATGGTCAAACCGAGTATTCCCTGAGTACTCGTCGAGTTGCTGAGTACTCGTAGCTCGCTGCCTCGCTGATCCAGTCACGAGTAACGAGTTTTGGAACACTGCACGTGACAGACCTTCTCACGTGTAACATTGATAGATAATAGATGACGAATACATATTAAACGCTCCCTACCATCTAACATGTATAGTAAGAAGATTATCAGATAAAAAGAGAATAAAGAGTTTAAACCAGAGACCTCCAAATTTTGATATCATGGGTCTGGTGGTTGGGTGATGTTTGGTGTTGTTTAGATGGTGGTGTTTGGGTGATGTTTGGACAGTGAATGGTTTGTAAAAAATTTACAAAAATTTAGTTAAGATACTATATTAGTTACCATTAAATCCAAAAATTTAAACTGATAGAAAATAATCTAATTATAGTATTTAAGACTTGAGGTTGACACGTACAAAATTTATATGTTCTCATCAATTACTTTAAAATTACATTAGAGAATGCATTTATCAAATTGTCACGTCATGATGGATTAAGAAGAAAGGTTAGGAACAATGCTCATTTAATTTGTTAACTGGTACTTTTAGTTGATGATGTATATTTGTTAATATATTGAAATTGTGCAATATTTGGATGGGAAAGAGAGTGGTACCACGTAGCGCCATCAATTGCACCGTCTAATTTTCAATTTTTTTTTTCAAGGGATCACATCTGGAAAATAGTGGACTGAGGTAGTGAGAAGGGTATAGATGTAATTTCAATTTCAAACAAAATCCAAAGTTGTTGAATTTTATATTGTTCATGCTCCTCATCGCATTTTTTATATAGTTAATATATAAAAATTGTATGTGAACAGTAGTTCTGTTGACTCATGAAGACTTGAGGCTCCGTCTCTTTTGCTGGAATTTAGAGTTGCATGTGTCCTCGCGTACTCTATATAAGGTGTCTGTCTGTGCATACTCTTACATGCCTGATCTTTTGTTTAATTCACATCAAGCAGCCCGACCAAAATTTGCAATAAAGTACAAGGATTCTTACACTATTGATCATGTAAGTGATGATTCGGTGTATTGGCATATGATATATTTACTCATGTCTCATTAATTCTGTTCATTAAATTATATTAGAAACGAATTTTTTTCGATTAGTAGTAATAGATAAAATGAAGAATGATAAAATCGAATAATCACCGTTTAAGTTTAAATATTATTATTGAATTTTAATTGTTTAATAATTTATGTTTTTAAAGTTTAAGGTTATTTGTTGTAAACATTTAGTTGAGGTGCTTTTATTTATTATTATTATTCTTTTCAGGTCAAGGGATGTGAATTCAGAGGAGATTGGTGCACCTACAAGAGTTGAGGGTTGTGCTAGTTGGGAAAAACTTAACAACTTTGGTTGTCATATGGTGAATGATGCGAAGCAAATCCTTGTTCCTCGAGGACCTGCTGGGAATTGGATTTCTCTATTGCTTTGTGTGACTTCAATCTCTATAGATCCTTTGTTCTTCTACATTCCTGTGATCCATTCAGGCTGCTTGGACTTGGACACAAACTTGGGGATTATAGCTTTTGTTCTTCGTTCGGCAGTTGATTTAATTTATATGGTCTGTGTTTATTTTCAACGGCGAAATCATGTTGTTGATAATTCAGCTCCCTGTGGTTGGCTGTTTGGACCGTATAGATCATATATAGATTTTGTTGCAGTTCTTCCTCTGCCACAGGTAAAGTAGCTTTTGTTACAACATAAATATCTATTTTAGAGCACATTTAAAATAAATTTCATTATCAATGGAATTAGGAAAAGAAGCTTAATTGCTTGGGTTAGAATGGTTAAGAATTAAGTATTCCCTTTACAGTATGAACTTAATTCCTGATTTTTATTTGAGATTTATGTAATTTAATTTTTAACGATTTTTAGTAATTATTATAATCACAAATTAGTAATTAAGTTTTCTTAATTTTAGTAAATATTATAATCACAAATAAAGAATTAAGTTTTATTCTCTTCTTTACTTGTAAATTCGCTCTTAATGAGATTTTCATACATTTATAATTTGTAAATATTATGATTATCCAATGTGTTAGAGAAGGAGTGGAACCTGAAAAATCTATTTAAGAATATTTAGGGGGGTCAATGAAAAAATATTAAATTTATAGAGGGGACAAAATATATGTTACACAAATATATGTTACATAAATTTAAGGGTTATATATATATTTGCGTATATTTTATACGAATTTGATTACTTTACTTACTCAATTAGTAAAATTACCTATAATTTATAGTCCTTGAATTAGTTATAAGATTAGTTATTAATGTCAGTCTAAAAACTACAATATATGAATAATGTCAGTAGTTGAATAAGGTGATCTAATCATTTTTTTTTTTTTTTTGTGAAAATATAAAATTTCGTGGGTGTCATAACCTCATTTACCCCCACAATCAGAGGCGGACCCACCATTGGACCAGGGGGAGCACGTGCCCCTCCTGAAATTTTTAAAAATTTAATTAAATAATTTTAATGCTACATTGATTCACATCCGAGGATTAGTGTTGATGATCATAATAATGCAAGTCGTCCGCTCTCATGGTACGGGTTCAATTCCCAACCGCGCCTTTTAGATTTTATTTTTTGTGTTTTTAATCGTTTATATATTATATAATTAAATTGCTTATTTCAACCATACGCGTACGATGGTTTTGATGATTGTGTTTGCATTTCCCCTTTAGTTGGAACCCAGGTTCAATTCCATACGCTTCATTAATATCTTTTTTTTTTTTTAATTTATTTTTTTTGTTCACTTATTTTGTTCCTTGTTCTTTTTTTCTCTCTTTTTTTTTTCCTTATTAATTTTTAAATTTAAAATATTTAGACTTTATAAATTATTATACTCATTTCAAATTATTATTTTTTTATTGTAAACTATATCATATTTATATAAACTAAAAAATAAAATATATTAGGTTATTTAATCTTAATAAGTTTTAGTTTACTTACGATTATTGATGTGACTTATTTTTCTTTTAAATAACTATTTTATATGATAAAATTCATAAATAAAAATACTCGTATGAATTATAATTATTTTTATCTTTTATTTTTTTTACTTTACTTTATTATAAATCATTTACATTTATTAGATAAAAGACTATAAATGCAGCTTGATTAGTAACTTTAATAACAAATATATGTAGTTTGATTACATACATTTATTTATAATATGAATAACAACTATCATCATAAAGAACACATATCCCTAAATTAAGTTTTTATTTATTTTTTTAATAATATGAAATTTGAACTTTTCTCATTAAAAAAAATTGAGTTAATGCACAATCAACTCACAATTAGTATGCTTTTATTTTTATACTTGTCGTATAAATATTATTGTACGACGTTTTGCTTACAATTTTGTAAAGAGTAAAATTACATATTCTCTACTGATTATGTATTTTAACTATTTTTATTTCATATAATATTCTTCTAGTAATTGGAGGAAATATTACAAAAAAATTTTCATATATAAAAGTGCCCCCCCTCATTTAGATTTCTGGGTCCGTCACTGCCCACAATCCTACTCATATTAGAGATTGTGTAATACCTAATATAATTAAACTTTTGGGTACACTGGTTACTTTAAGATTTGTATGATAGATAAATCTTATATTTGAATTCCTTCACATGCATCATGAACCAAGTCAATCGAAGGGGTGTATTAAAAAGCCGATATTTTATTTTATTTTATTTTTGTAGTGTGTTAGAACGGCTATGATTTAATTAATTAATTTATTTATTTATTTTTGTAGTGATTACCGAATATTATGTGAATACATAATTTAATGTTACTTATGCGTAGACTCTAAACTCGATATTTGTTGGTTCAGGTGGTGATTTTAACTTTCGTTCTGGATCATATGGGAATCATAAAATATTATAGTGCAATGAACGTGTTGAAATATTTTGCATATTTCCAATTTGTGCCGAGAGCTATTCGAATCTACCCATTACTCAGAAAAGCTACAGGGGCTTTCTCCATACTGGGTGAAGTTGCATGGGATAAAGCTGCGTTCAATCTTTATCTTTACTTGCTTTCTGGTCATGTAAGTTCATATATATATAATTTCCATTTTACATGTTGATTTTGCGTGATTATGTTGGAACGAGATTGCAAAACCACTTTAAAGTTTAAATTGATGTAAACAAAACAGTAGTATGCTCTCTCTCTCTCTATATATATATATATATGCACATATGTATTTGCATACTCAAAGTACGTAGCTTCTTTGTATATAATACTAGCTAACAATATATTTTTTGGATCGAGGTGCATAAATACCTTCTCAAGGGTCACCCTTTTCTCGAATATTTCCCCCACTTGGACCCCTATGGACCGTTTGATTTCTCATGGTTTTACCTAACTCGCTAATTCTCGGTGGTCATCTTGTCTTAGGATTTGTCTTTTTATGTGCTTGTTATGGGCCTATAGGGGTTGCCTTTTCCTTATAACTTTAATATAATCTTCTATTTTTGATTTCAAATAAAGTGGTTAGTTGATAGGACATGCACATGATTTAGCCTGTATTTAGGGAATGAGATTGGATCGAACTATTTTATAAAATTTAATAGAATTGAGATTTATTTAAGATTTTAAATAAGATTAAATTGGATTGAATTTAATTAATATTATATTGTGTTATTTGTTAAGTAAAGTATAAATTGGACTATATATAAATAATATTTTAAAATGGATAATTCAAAATAAAGTAAAAAATTAACAACATATTTTATTAAATAAATATATTAATTTATATAATATCTATTGACAATAAATAAAAAAAAACTTTTATATTATTCTTAGATAAATTTAAATATATTTTACTTTTAAATTTTATAGTATATTTATTAATAAAATTACAAAAAAAAAAAAAGAATATATTAAAAATAGCGTCACATAAGTGAGATTATTTAAAACCATCTCATTTATGGGTTTCAATAAATGATACCATCTGACTTTGACAAGATTGGAGGTCCTGACAAATGTACTCTCGACTTTTGTGCGTGCCAACTCATTAAAGATGTCACACAGTCCTTGTATTCCTACACTCTTTTAGATTGACCTATTAGTAAAAATGAAAATCGCTTTTTTAATTACGTATCATTGTTCTGTGTATCTTTCCAAAAACATTTTATTCGATGTGCTGATGTTTCAGGTATATGGAGCCTTATGGTACTTCTACGCTATAGAAGGAGCGATTCAATGCTCGTACGAAAACGGTCGACCCTATGAATTTGGTTGTGATGGTTCGTCATCAGCAAAATTGCTCCAGATAAAGCAAAATTGTTTTACAAAATCGAAGACCTATGATTTTGGAATATATAAAGATGTTCTTGAGCCCGAAGTTATACAGCGGGGATTTGTACGGAGGTTCATGTATTGTTATCGATGGGGACTGCAGAGTCTCAGGTTTGTCTATCAGACTAACCTTGTAAATTGATATATTTGTTTTGTTCATGTTTTTTTTTGGATAAATGAAATATTATGAAAATCTTGACAATAATTAATATTCATATACATTGTGTACATTGAATTTTTTATAGGCAAGTTATCTGTCAATGAACATATATCTCTTTTAAATCTCAACTTTTTTGCATATCATCCTAATTTTGTTTTTTAATTGAATTATGTATATAATAAAATTGATGATATTTCGTTTCCTTCATACTTCAGCCCTCATAGATGGACATTCCTGTTATTCCTGTCACCGTTGTAATTATTAACACATGTATATCAAAATGCTTTACTTATGTCTTTGTTTTTCTTAACTACTTTCATGCCAATGTTTTAAGATTATGTAATAATATGATACTATCAAATTTGATTCTTTTTTTTTCAGCTGTTTTGCTGAAAACCTCCAGACGAGTGCTGATACATGGGAAAACATCTTTACAATAATGATATCTATCACCAGTTTGGTGTTGTTTGTATTTTTAATTGGAAATATGCAGGTAAGTATGCTTGTGCTTCTTGTTTGTCAATTCATTTTTAATAGGCTAAACATAGCAAATTTTATCATCCTATGAACTGTGAATTTTTGTATAGCTATATATACAAAGTGGAACTTCAAAATCAGATGAGCCGACAGAGGAGATGAAAGCGAAGATGAGGGAGATATTGCATTGGATGGCTTACAAAAAGCTCCCTAAGAACCTCCAACATCAGGTACAGAAACACCAGCAAGATGTATGGAAAGAAACCAAACGTGTTGATATAGAAACTTTTCTCAATAATCTTCCCACGGACCTTAGAAGGAACATAAAGAGCGAGCTTATCTTAAAACAACTGCGCAAAACGGTTAGTTATTTTGTTTCTATAGAATTGCTTACCTATATATATGCTCGATGACATTAGGCAGGATACTAGTTGACAAAAGTTTAACACTGGCTAGAACTTTTGTTTAAGGAAATTAAAATAAATTTTAATTTGCTAAAGGCATGTCACATATAACGTACAAATAGGTTGGTACCCTTGTATATAGCTAAAGTTGTATTTTAATTTTGAATAACTAAGCCATATATATGATAAGGGAAATGCTTACTAATCCACGTCAAATTGATAGCTTTAAATTCAATCTATGGATATGATATTGGTTTAGATTGTATATCTCTATTCTCATTATCAATTTTGAATGTAACTGAAGATAGAAGATCTCGAAAGTTGCATATTTCTAATGAAATACAATAACAAAGATGACATTATTAAATGATTAAAAAAATGAAAAATAATCTAATATGCAATTGCATTTATTTATGTTTGTATATCTACCAATTAATTTAAAAAGCAAATTACATATATATCACATATTACGAACATTGATCATGATATGGTTAGTTTCTTCAACAAAACCATTAAACCAAAAGAAACAACTTTAGCTAGACATTTCTATTATCTTAAAATAAATTTTCTATCCTTGTTGTGTTGCAAATTTCTTGTGTTTCATCAATGTAATTGCTAGATTGGGGTTTTTTAAGGTATTGATTTGATGAGCATATAAAATATAGCATATGGAAGGCAGCACTTAAAAGTTTTATAACAAATACGTACACAAAGCAATAAATGGTACAGGGAAATGTTCAACGTTGGAAATTTCTCCACCTAGTCTAGTTTTTTCAACAAATAACCTCATCTTCAATTTTATTTTTCTCATTCATTTTCTTGGATATATTTAAGGTGCCAAATCTTCCATCAGTAAGTGAACAACGATTGAATGCAATGTGCGAGCAGCTCAAACATGTGCAATACTCAGATGAAATCTACATTGTACGAAAAAATGATCCAATTGATCGAATGCTCTTTATTATTCGTGGCAAGCTCTTGGTTGATGATAGTAGCAATGACAACGATAAAAGTTCCGTTAAGTGTCAATCTGACTTCTGTGGTGATGAACTTTTCATGTGGGCTCAAAATCTTCCATCCTCACCCAATATTAATCTCCCAATTTCAAAGAAGAATATCAAAACTGCTGCTGAGGGGGTTGAGGCCTTTGCTCTAACTGCTGATGACCTGAAGTCTGTTTTCACTCAATTCAAGTAGCCTTGCTGATGCAGGAACACAAGCTACACCAGCTACACCCTGGATGGCAGAGCAGAAGTGCAACTTGCATTGCAGACTGTAAACAAATAATAATTGTTGATGGTGGTAGTTAGCAGTAGCAAATAAAATGCCTATCTACTGGGTTTGTAGTGGGATAGTGCCTATAGTATTAGGCAAAGTTGTTATGTTTTCTTGTATTTAAGTGAGTATTGGAAGCAATAAAAGTAGAAGATTTCATCCAAATATTAGTATTACTTTATTTAGCTTTCTCCTTAACTTGTGAGCTTTACTCGTCTGTAAGAATTCCGCGACAAGGTCGGGGCCTAGCTAAGGCTCGTACAATCCAGACACCTAACACAGACCTACTGAGCAATTTGCATATCATCATCACTTCAACATATATAGCTCCAGGTTTAACTTGGATTGCACATCTATGAAGCCGCAGTTTTTTCCTACATCCAGTGAATGTCATGATGTTCTATTACGAGTTGTGTTGTGTTAGTTTTCTTTATTATTATTTTTTTTCCTTTTTCAATCGATTGTAAAACTCTATAAATAGGGTTGTATTATGTGCTTCAAACAATCTAATGTCAATAAAAATTTCTTGAATTTGTTTACAAACTTCAGTTTGAAAAGTTTTATCTTTCAATAGTATGCTAAATTATAGTTGGCCCATCATTGCCAGTGCTTTGCAATGCAAGTTTATCTTGCCCAGAAATTATCCCATATTATTTCATAATAGAGCAACTTTATTCCGGACTGTTTTACTCTCAACAATAGCTAAATTATACCTGCAAATTAAACAATATTTCATACAAATATCACCCGAGCAGGAGCCGAACTTGAAAATTAAAATTGGGGTAAAAAATACATATAATACATTATTTACCACATGTATTTACGTATTATAAATTAACAAATCAACAAATTTTCAGTATATATATGTGTGTGTATTTCAGAACATTGAAGGGGCCAAAGCTTCCCAACTTTCACAGAGCTCTGACCCTGAACAGGAGCCAAAAGGGTTCCTACTATATTTGCTCCACTTCGCTTTTTCACGTTGAGATTTTATTATTATTATTTTAATTATTAATCATGCTCTGTTTCTCTCTGTTTCATCCCCTCTCCGACTTCCATTTCACTGGTGCTTTTATCCTTCATTTTATTACTTCCATATAGTGCCATGCAGGTCAGGTTTCAGCATGTGAATTCAGAGGAAATTTGTACGGTGATTTATGCGAAGAAAATCCTTTTTTCCATGAGGGCCTTTCAAAATCTGGATTTCTCTTATGCTTTGTGTGATATCATTCTCCTTGGATGCTTTGTTCTTCAACGTTTCTGTGATTAATAGGGATTAGTTCTTGTGTTCTCCATTTAATCATTACTCGCTGTCCAGTCAATATAATTTTTCACTTTGATCATAATAATTTTCTATTGGCCTTATTATGGTTCTTCCGTTGCTGGTATGACATAAACATATTTTTATGTAGTTTTGTATGTTTAATTTTCTAATGCATTGTAAACATGTAACTTAGAGACTGTTTGTTTTTTTATCTGGAGACTGAAAAATATTATTGAAGATTAAAAACTGAATAGTGATTGAAATATGAAATTTAAATGACATTTTTTTTTTTATTTACCTCTGAATGTATAGTAATCTTATTTATTTTTAAAGTTAAAATTATCTGAAAACTAGTAATTTGATATTTATATTCTTTTACTATTAGTTGTAATGTAACTTCATTTAATATAATACAAACAATTATAATAAATTATTTAAAAAAATGCTAAAACACATTTATGTATATATTAATAATATTTTTATTCATAGTGAAAATATGTTTAATTATTATAGCAAAGCAAATTACATTTATATATTTAAATAAAAATAAACAAACTATAAAGTAATATGTATTTTAGTTATCGTAATATTTCATTAATTTACATTTAAAAGAAATATGTATAATGTAAAATTAAAACGAATTTAAAAATATATTATTTTGAGAACGATAGATTTGTATTAATATATTTTGAAAACCATCAAGTGATTTGATATTTAGTGAAAAATCAAAATTTGTAACTTTTTATTTTGAGTGATTTTAAGTGGCTTAACCACTTAAAAAAAAATTACTTAATAGGCATAATTATAAAAAGTAATAAAAACAAACAAAAATAATTTAATAGACGATGAAAGGTGTCATGGAATTTTTGCATCCTCCCATAGGTAAAGATCTTTATTTGGAGGGCTTATATAAATGCCTTACCTGTCAAGGTAAATCTGCGAAGGAGGAATATTGGGTTGGATTGTTGCTGTCCTTGGTGTGGAGAGACGAATGAAATAGTGGAGTATGTTTCACTTAGATGTTCTGGTATTGCAAATGTATAGAAAGGTTTTCAGGGGGGGTGTTCTGATTATGTTCTTTGGTTGGGGCTCGTTTATGGATCTAGTGTGTAGCATTTGAGGGAAGCTAAGTAAGGAGAATTTGGCGTTAATGTGTACGATTTGTTGGTGTGTTTGGAATACCAGAAATGCAGCTATTCATGGTGGAAGGCATAGAAGTGTTGAAAAGATTCCTGGATTGGTCGTGGAGCTGTTGCATTAGTTTAAGAAGTGTGCTGATGTGGTTAGAGTTGCAGTGGACAGTTTTGGGTCGGTTCTACAGTTCAGATAGAAATGGATGTAATTGGTGTTGGAGCAGTCATTAGGAACCATGACGGGGCAGTGGTGGCCGCTGAATCTAGGACTGTGCAGGGATGTTTCTCAGCTGTGATTGGAGAGCTTCTGGCGTTGAGACCAAGTCTGTGCCTGGCTAAAAGATTGAGTTTGCAGGTCTTTGTGGCTGAAGTAGATGCTTTCATTGTTGCAGTGGCGGTTAATTTGAATGGAGAGCATTTGGGGTATGAGTTTTTTGAGGTTAGAGTTGTTAGGTGCCTAGCCATTTATAAAAATGGGAACCTTCTAGCACATAAGCTAGACTCTTATACTTTGTTCTCTTGTGATGTTTGTGAGTGGCTTAATATCACTGAAAGTTGTATCATTTCTGAGTGTAGTTAACAAAGTTTTATTTCATTTAAAAAATAATAATAAAAAATAAAAAACAAATGACCTCTTACTAACTATACGCATTAATATTGGATTCATTCCTCAATTCAGCTTGAGGGGGCTATGAAGAGTAATCTTGAGCTACATTGCAATTCAAGTCCTGAAGCTTCTAAGTTCTCTTCCAGCTCAGGCTTTTCTATACAAAACCCATATAATTTCTTTAGATTGGATGATTTTTCATTCTTTTCCCTGAGTATTTATCTAGGTCAAGACTTTTAAATATGATATGGAGTGAAGCATTGTCAATTAATTTGCCAGTTGTCTATGTTGAGCGCACTCGTAATGTTTGAGAAGGACACCCAATTGGCAAGATGTTGTTTGTAGTGCAAGGTATGATGTGGACCTACTCCTTCTGAGGTGATATAACTCCTTCGAGTTGCTATAGGGAGTGATACATAATAAAGTACACAAAGTAAGACTTTTTTGAGATCTCATTACAATTGTACTAGGAAGTGACATTTTTGGATAGACTCAGGTATGATTATGATGTGTATAAATTTCTCTTATCAATGATTAAGTATTGATTACATCATTTAAGTTTGTCGATTGAACTTCTCCAACATAAGGGATTAAACGAGTTTCATTGCCTTAAATCAATTTATAGTTTTTTATACGCAATATTACGCTCATAACTATTTAAAGTCCACACCAATATTTCATTATGTTATTATTTACAATTACTTTTAGAACAGTATTGAGATTGTCTATGACTTATACGCATACATATTTACATATACACATATACATATACATACATACATTCATACATACATATATACATATATATATATATTAGACTTTAAGGATTTCAGATATGTATTGATTACAAATTATTTTATTACACATATGTGAAATCAATATTTTATTCAATATCCTTAAAAATTCAATTAGTTATTATGCAAACTTTTATGTCTACTTGGATGTAATGAATATTCTGTTATTCTTTTAGCTTATAGTGATAGTTCATGAAATTTAAAATAAAATTTAACTTACAAGTCTCACTAATGATGTCTCGAATGCAACAGCATGCCTCGTGAATCCAAAAGGGTGTGTCTGCTACCTCTTGTTTCTGCTGCTCACATTTTCAAAGCAGCTCTCACCACTGACTCTTCCAAAATCACGAATAAAAACTTCCTATACAATACAAAGTGTCATCCTCCTATATTATATCTCTCTATTCTATTTAAATTTGTTGTTGGGTCCGTAATCTCTCTCAAGAAAATACTCACAACCTGTTGTTATTTTAATCTCTTTAAACGAATATATTCTTTGACTGCGTTTTATTTTTGTGGTATCAATGGACAGTAGAAAGCTCCCTCCAGCTTAACTACGATGCTTTGTTCTTTTTTCCTCGTTACTTTGTGCTCTGCTTCTTTGTTTTCCAGTTATTCGTTTCAAATTTGTAAAGGAAGGACAAAAGGAGAAGATGAGAGCTTATAAAGACATGGAGCCTTCCGTTCTTGATGCTATTAATAAGAGGCTTCTTCTACTTGGAGTTTTCCATCGTTGATCATCATGTAAGTGACTGTTTAGTATTATCTTTATAATCTGTCATGATATTTTCTAATCTAATCCTGATTTCCTATATGTTGTACCTGATGCACCATTTGTTTTAGAAAGCACTATGGAATGATCAATTTTTTTTTTTTTTTGGTTAAGTACTAGTATTTTTGTTTGATCAGGGCTCAGGCCACCTTGAGTATAGAGGACGGTAACGCAAGTCTACGATCTACAGAATCTAGAACGGGAACAAATTCAAGTAGGAGCAGTATAGGAAAATCACTCAAATATTGTCACGACGTTGCTAATAAATTCTCTTCTTATGTGAAGAAGATCTTCAAATGTCGGCCAGAATCTACAGAAAACAAGATTACTTTTGTCTTGTGGATTATTTCAATCTCACTTGATCCTTTTATGTGCTATGTTCCCTCAATCCATGATGCGGAAAAGTATCTTGAAATCAACGTAGCACTTGCGATTGCTCTCGAGGTCCTCTATTGGTCTCTCATGATATACAGAGTCTACAATGCTTTCCTTTCGAACAAAAAGGAAAGGCGGGTTTTCAATTGGACTGAATCTATGGCACTTGTCTTTTCAAATGTAAGGCCAGGAACTCTCCTTACAAAACTCGAATGTTTCTTCTGTATATATGTTTGTTCAGATTAATATTGTCTATTTGTATGTTAATTCTAATATCAATAGTTAACTAACCGTGTAGCTGGTGCTGTGGGCACTTGTTCTCAATCCGACACTAAAGATTAGATCTACAGTAGTGTCAATTTTATTGGCCAAGTATCTTTTTGTGTGCACGGTGAGGGTCATTGGAATCTACAGATTGTTTATGGAGGAAGTGACAAGGACTTCACGCCCACTAGCTGAAGCTGCACTCATCAAAATTGTGATCAATCTTCTTCTTTACTTGTATGGAGGTCATGTAAGTAATATTTTCATTTATATGCTGATTTAAATTGTGCAAACAATAAACCAAACTTTTACGGATTACAATGTTGTACGGTTTATTCTTAGATGTATATCCTTCGCCCCCCTCAACTTCAGCCCCTTTTTCCGCCCCTGCCTACATCATTAATTGGCAAGTGAAATCCAAAGCTAGTTTATGATTTATGGGCTCTCTTAACTAAGCAGGCACATCTTAGAAAGATGAGCACATGAAGCTCAAAGTGGAAAATATATACTTTTAAAAATCAAAATGATATGCATGGTATATCTGATGCATCTTAAAAATTTTGCCCTCTAAGGACTTTTTCTGGGTAGCAGTTCCATAGTCATTGTTAGGGTCGTCAATGAATCACTTTAGGGATAGAGATGGGTGGATTATCCTATTTCCATTCTCATTCATCCACTCTTCCCCCATGTCTACTCAAATCCTCATTTGGGGGAAATTGGGATAGGGGTATTTGGGATTGGGTTCCGCCATCGCCATCCCTATTCCCCCATTTTTCCCGTTTTCCTCCAATCCTCTATTCTTATTTAATCTCGTTTGACTCTATTTGACCAAATTTTGAAAAAGATTGTAAATTAACTATAAAAATATAAATATAAACCAAAGTGCAAAAAAAAAAAAAAAAATGACCAAGGTTTTGTAAGTAAGTGAGGCTTAAAAAAAGGAAAACAAAATTATGTTAAGAAATTATTAAAATAACATTAAATATTAAATATATATTTTATATTTTTATATTTATAATAATATAAATAGAAAAAATTGACAAAATGGAGATGGGGTTGGCTTCCCTCATCCCCATCCCAATTTGGATTTGTGGATAGATTTCTATATCCAATCCCCAAAAATCATCAAAACCTCATTTCAAATGGGAATAAGGTTTGGGGATCTAGATACTAGGGATTCATTTGCATCCCTAGTGATTGCCTTATTTCATTATCACATTATGATAAGTGGGAATAAGCAGGAAAAATAAAAATGAAAAACAAGAAGAAAAAGGCCAATTAGCTAATATCATTATACATACAATTACTTCTCAACTTGTGCTTAATTATCTTTATGATCAATGAGTGACATCGTGGCCTAGCTATTGTAGCTATTTGGTGGGTGGTGGTATTTATTTGCCGTATGGAAGAAAATGGACTGTTGGAAACAAGCTTGCAGAAATCATAGTGGATGCCATTATGCTAACCGTCACTTTCATGTTAGTTCGGGAGACAACAATTTTCTGAATGATTATTGCAGTGCAAAGACAGAAGATACAAAAATCTATGAGTTAGGGATATTCAAGGATGCTTTTGAGTCTCATATTTTGGAGACAACAAAGTTTGGGAAGAGGCTAGTACATTGTTTCAGATAGGGCCTACAGAATATCAGGTTTGTGCAATATACTTCTCTTATACGGTCTCCATTACCCCCCTCTCCTTTCCACCCCATATTACCCACTCGCCCCCTACACAGACACACATATACGTAACTTTAAATTGTTATGACCAATCAATCAAACACATTCATTGCATTCTCTTTCTTAAAATTCTTTTATATTCAATTCAAATGCAATTGATGAATTCAATTGATTGGTTCTAACAATTTAAAGTTAAAAGACACTTATATAAAAGTTCTATATAAAAATATATATAGCTTTTATAGTCAGAATGTTTTAATTTTTAAATTGTTAAAATCACTAATCTCAGTCATTATTGCATTTTCACTCTAAAAATATTTATCTTTTATGTTTAATTCAAATACAATGAATGACTGAGATTAATAGTCCTAATAATTTAAAAGTTATGATACACTAACTATTGTAAGTCTCTCTCTATATAAAAAAATTTAGATCCAAAGTTGTATTGTAATCCTGGTTTTATATAATCATTGACTACCAAAAAAAAAATGAAGTTTAGTTCATGGATTATATTGCAAAATTCATAACAAATTAAGGCTTTTCATACATAATATAGTAATCTAATATCTCATTAACCTATCCTATAGATGAATCTCTTATGTGGATCTTTGTGTTTTGGCAATGATTATTGAAATTTTCTAACTTGTTAATTTAGGTGGGTTAGAATTTTTTAAATTAAACTCTATTTTCTTTATTTTTTTCAGTGGATTTGGTCAAAATCTTCAAGTAAGTACTCGAAATTGGGAAAAATTTTTTGTGATATTAATTATCATCTATGGAGTGGGAACATTTACATTTTTCATTGGGAACATGCAGGTTAGTGTATATTATTTTGTTCTTATTTCTCATTTGAGTTTCTGCAAAACTTAATACGAAGCACTTAACCTTATATTTTGTGGATCATATTTTTTGAGCAATAGAATCTTATAAAGTCTACGAGTGAAAGATCAGAGGAGAAGAAACGGAAAGAAGAGGCAATCGAACGGAAACACAAAGAGCTGGAGCAGTGGTTTCCTTTTGGAAAGATCTCAGTGCAACTACAAAATCGTATTAAGGAATACCAGCAGAACAAATGGCAGCAAACTGAAGGTGTTGATGTAGAAAATTTGCTTAGTAATCTCTCCAAGGACCTAGAATATAATATAAAACGTGAATTCTGCTTAGATTTGATTAAAAAAGTGAGTAATTTTGTCTTTATAGAATTTACTTACCCATCCATCTGTTATAGAGATCTAATTTTCTATCAACAATTACGTAAGTGTTCTTTGTTGATATAAAAATTTAACAAAAAAGTCACAAGTAAATGAATAACACTAATTAGAAAACTTAGGCATATATGTGAGAAAGTTCAAAGAAAGAAAATCTTACAAAATTAATCCCCTTTTTTATACCTAAAATCTTGATAGAATAATTTTTTCTTTCTTTATCGGAGTACTTTATGTGAAATTCGTCTTGAATAGATTTTAAAAAATGATTTCTTATAGATAACAAAATTAACATGGACTTAGAAGTGGAATGCTTTTTGTTTTGAGCCATATCAGATTTGCTGCACTTGCAATATGTTATCATCATATAACCTTTAGATGTCAATACACCGATATAATTGGAAGATTTTACATAATTTTATTGTTTATCTGTCAAGGTTGATAAGTTTGGAAGGTGGAGCGATGCATTGCTGGTTCATCTATGTGAGTATGTCAAGCCAGTTGTTTATCTTGAACGCACTCACATTGTGCATGAGGGAGATCCAATCGATGAGATGTTGTTCATCGTACAAGGCAACCTATGGACCTACTCCTCTAGGGCAACAAATACTGCTGGCTCTACAAGCAGTGTTCCTCGTGATAGCATAAAGGATCATTTGAAAAACGGTGATTTTTGGGGAGAAGAACTTGTCAGTTGGGTTCAAAACAATCCCTCCTCATGGAACATGCCCATTTCAAATAAGAACATTCAAGCACTTACGAAAGTTGAAGCTTTTGTTCTTGGGGCCGATGACTTGAAATATTTATTTATTAGAAATCAGAATGTTCTATTCATACAATCATTTTTTCGTTATAGAAGAATTTTGCTTTCTAGAAGGAATGCACAAATGACTACCCAAGAACAATAGATTGGTAAGATTTGTGTTTTATGTACTTGTTTTTGTTACAAGGATAATCTTTGTATAAAACTGTTTAACTATAGTTGTTAATGCTTTATTAAACAATTACAATGTACAAAAAATATGTTATATATATTGTGCCTTCAAGTTTTCTGTTGAACTGCTTTGTGTTATAAAGAATATTACAATCTAGTTTTGGGTACTGTTTTCTTTAAAAGTGTTCTTATTTGCATATTATTTTTTGAAAACACCTTCAATAAAGTCTCGACTCAATTTATGAATATAAACGATATCAATAACCCATCATTTTATTGAAAACGAAATTAGAAATTGACATTTTCAGGTTCCTCAAGAATTTGTACTTCAATGGAAGACAGTGCTGGCTGAACCCATAATGACAGTACTGCTCAATGATTCAATTAAAGTGCCTGAATCAACAATGGTGATAGATGAGGATGTATATAGAAGATGATGATAAAATAATTCTTGTATTTATTGGTTTTATGGGTAGGTTTTTTTTTTTTTTTTTTTCCAAGAATATTTTGATGGACAGTTTAAGAGCTCACTTCAATTCAATTTTCATCCAACAACCACTTCGAAGCCTGTAAGTGATGTGTAATTTAGCTACCCACTTTTTAATAGATTCTAATTAATAAATTTCTCACCTATTAGTTAAAAAGTAAATATACGTAAATATATAAGTTAAAGATGCTAAAGATGCAAGTAATTTTACAGGTTGTTTGTTCTTAATTTCCATTTACCACTTAGTGAATTAGATTAATTAAATTGGTTTTATTTTACAAAGTAGTCAAATAACTTTACAATGTTAAAATTAAAAAACGTGGTATAAAAAGTTCTAATTCATCCCTTAACAATCAATCATTGAATCATAATCAAATATTTTTTTTCCATAACTATGTATTTGCTCCACGAAGTACTATATTTTCAATTCTAGCTTTATAATATATTATACAAATTTTCTATCTTCAGATATTGCTAGTAAATAAATTGTTTTGTACAATAATTTTAAACACAAATTTTTATAAAGTTAAAAGAACATTATTACAGATTAAAAATACGTGCATTTAATTGTCCTAAAAGATTATTAAATAAATTACAGTTATTAATTAGTAAACAAATTAATTTATAAAATATTATCAATATCTAACTGATGTAAGATTTATTAAATTATTTATTTTTAACTATTTTATGATTTCAAATAAAAATGCATAACCATTATTAGTTACAAGTATAAAAACGTAATATTATTTGGTTAACTATGTTTTCCACTTAAAAAAAATATTGAAACATTGGAAAAAACAATAATGTATCATTTTAATTTCAGGTTTCCATTATCGCACGGTTTGGGCAAATTGCCCAACATTACTCATAAAATAAATGAATCGAACCTGACTTTCTTGTTAATAAAAGCCGTTTCATTTAATAAGAAAATAATTTACTGTATATTTCATTCAATAAAGTAAAAAAATGTTAGAATTAAAAAAGGGATCAAGTTTATACACAAGGAACCGGCCCATGGAAAAGGGCCGTGGAGTGGAGGCCCAATAGCCGAAGCAAAGGCAGCATCAGCTACTCTGATCTGTTACTTCCTTTCCTTTGAATAAAGTGTTTCTTCTCCACTTTATTCGGGTCTCTTTAGGGTTGTGCAAATAACCCATCAAACCGATTAACTGAACCAAACCAAGCCAATCTAATTTTGTTATATTGGTTTCATGTGCAAAGTGAGTTTGGTTCAGATTAGATTAATAAATAAATAATCCGATCACTTTACGGTTAGATTTGGGTTATTAAAATTTTAAACCATATAACTCAAACCAAATCGATTATATATATATATACATATATATAAATATATATGTTAAGGTAAATTTCAACTGGGTCCCTATTGTTTGAGACTGTCTTCTTGGAAATTATATGTAATGTATGAAGTTAAACCTGGACTTCAAATCAAAGAAGGCATCATGTACACCACAAAGAAAATTCCAAATTAATGATATTCAAATATTCGGTAGAACATGTATCAATAAAAAGAGTAGCGATATTTGCGTCCTGTAAACTGTATGTGCGCCCACTTCTATACACCACATTAAAATTTTTAAAATTTATGGCTTGAAATTAAGTACAAAAAGATTCTTTATTTTAATTTTCATTTAATACTATAAAGTATAAATTGTAAATTAACTCATATCATCCTCTTAGTACAAATTTCAAAGAACATAATTTTAGTTTGAAAATTGTAAAAATTTAATTTAATTAATCCAACCTTGCTTAATTTAATTGTAAAAATATTATTGATATCCTCATCCTCTGAATGAAACCAACAAGCGGAAACTGAAAGAGACCTTCGTGAAAGTTCAACATGACTTAAAATATCACTCTTTTTTTTTTTTTTTTTGAAGAGGTCATCCAATGACTAGAGATTGACGCAGTCTTCGTGGAAATTATGTGTAATGTGTGAACTCAAACCTGGATTTCAACTCAAAGAAGACATCATGTACGCTACAAAGAAAATTCCAAATTAATGATATTCAAATATTAGGTAGAACATGTCTCAATAAAAGAGTGACTGCAAAGCTGTGTGTGCACCCACTTCTTGTATATACACCACATCAAAATTTTTAAAATTTATGACTCAAAAGTACAAAAAGATCATTTATTTTAACTTTTAGTTAATGATGTAAAGCATAAATTATAAATTAATTCATATCAATCTCCTATGTATCCCATTCACTAAGGATTCCCATCAATTCTTCTCCTAAGTAACGATAAATTTCAATAAGTCTTGATAAATACGCTCTAGATTAACTTAATATATGTATATAAAGAGAGAGAATTGGGATGTGCTGCTCCAGTCTTTACTTTTAAATTTAATTGTTATTTTTAATTTTTAAATTAAATTTAAAAGTTTTTATTGTTTTTTAAAAGTTAACATTTTTTTTATTTAAATAATCACTATAAATTTTTCAATCAAATGAATGGTTAATATCTTTATTAAAAAAAAAAATAGTTATTGTTTTGTTCAGAAGTTATAATACATATTCAAAATACTAATATTGTATGAATAATATTGATGTAAATGGTGTATCAACAACTATTTTAAGAGTGGCTCTATTGTCATACAAAAATTTTCTTTATACACCCATTTATTAATAAAATTTTTATTACCAAAATACTCTCATACGTTATATTACTTAAAAGAATACATAATATAAAAGTTATAAAAACGAAAGTTATTTTTGCATTATTTCCACCCTATAAATCCTTATATTCATTTCAAATTAGAATAAATCTCCGCACAATTAAATAGAATTTTGACATATATCTAGATTGAAATCGGAATAACATAAATTAAAAGGAATCAAAGAATATGAATTCTTCAACATAGTTATAAAATAAAAAACCAAACAACGTAAATTTCGAATCTAGCAGTTCAAGTCTTGAGTCTTGCAACCAATTTGCAAGTCTCAAGAACAATTGCTATGTGATCAATTTCCAAGCACAAGTGCTTTTCTTGTCCTTTTTTTGGGCGTATCTTTTCGTCAAGCTTCATATTTATTAAAACCACAAATGAAAGATAAATCTTTGTTGACTAATTCATTCTTCTTAAATATTTCCAGGCATGATGTAACATTATCTTTGTACCATTTATGAACAAACTTTGACTTGTATTTAGATTTCAAGTATTGGTTTATCAAAAAAAAAAAAAAGTATTGGTTTAACATTTGAAATATAAAATTCCCAATGCCATTCAGTGAGAGAGAAAAATTATTTTCGATAAAAGAATGTAATAGATAAATTTAATTGGTTCATTATAACTTTTTAAAATTAAGAAGTATTGATAATAAAAATATTATATAGAGAGAGAGAAGAAAGAGAGTAATTTTACAAATAGTACTTCCTAACTTTAAAAAATTAAAATAAATTAATCAAATTCATTTATTACATTTAAATTAAATAAAAGAAATAATATAATAAATAAATTTGATTAACTTATTCTAATTTTTTAAAATTATAAAGTATTGATAGTGAAAAATATATATATATATATATATATATATGCACACGATAGTAACTAGCTATTTGGGTGAACTATTTGTAATAGTATACGGTGAGTGGAGTTTTTTTTTTTTTTTTTGATACAGTACACGGTGAGTGGAGTTATTCTCCTAACAACAAATAGATAATCTAAAGATACTTTTGGAAAACAAGAAAATTAATACAATTCAAAAAATCACTTTCATTTTAAATGGAAACATATGGGCGAGGTTCCGCTTCAACTTGGCCCTGGCCGTCAATCTAGAAGTCTGACGGACCTACAGCCAACAATGATGATGACAAAAAAAAAAAGTAATTTTCATTTGAGTGTTGCAGATAATTAAAACCACCAACTAATCGTGTACTGGCTGGTAAAAGATTAGACTAGTGCATGGCAAATAGACCACCATACATTTAAAGCAGTGACTGACCAATAAAAGGCAAAGACCTTGGTATTAATTTTTGTCCTTCACAGTGGGGTCCACTCCTATTTTTTGTATTTGTATTTTTTTTTTTTGTTGAGAATTTGTATTTATATTCTTTGGTCTATGATAAATGCTACATTTCTACCGCCCAATCTAACAAATTATCTTTGTGCACATTCATGTCAGTCTAATTTTTTTGTAAGTGATCCCCAGTTGAAGGAAGGCTACCAAGCTTAAGTTGCAGAAAACCATTATAATTCTATCACTGTTTGACAATGTAAGTAACTATTTCAAGCTCATATTACTCTTTTTGACCAGAAGAATGATAATCCTTTGTAGGTAGTCTCAGTTGAGATGTTTAAATTGTTTGTTATAACTTCACTAGGTCTTGTATGTGTGTGTGTAATGGATAATATGGACGGAGCCCTGAATTGATCTTTGAACTACTTATGTTTTGGTCAGGTCTTCCACACAAGGTAGAGTCGAAAGGCTTGAGTCCTCCAGGAGTAGTAGTACTACAGATGGGATGGTGTCAAAATGCTTGCACTATGTGAAGAATTTCTTTGAGCGGGGGCCTTTGGGGAGTTGGATTTTTCTTATGTTGTGTGTCATTTCAGTCTCTTTGGACCCTTTGTTTTTCTTCACTCCTGTAATTAATGATCACAAAAATTGTATTGCCTTGGACAAAAAGTTGGGGGTTACAGCTTGTGTTCTCCGTTCAATCATTGATTTCGTATATGTGATCTATATTATAATTAGTTTTTTGCACGCTGGTTTTTCAACTCCATATTATACGCAATATGGAGTAGGTAATTGTAATATCGTTGAATGTGTTCGCACAATTGGTTGGAAATTGTTGCGCTTGCACGTGGTTGACCTTTTTGCAGTTCTTCCTCTACCACAAGTAAGGGGAATTCGTTTAAGGCTAAACGTTGTTTCTGTTTATGTTAATGTGTTCATTTACCAAATACAGTATAGAATAATTTCAAAGTTATTGAATACAATTGCTAGATGTCTAAATTAGTCATGGTCGTACTATTAAGTATACGCTACTTATAGACTTCTTGTTATTTGTCCAGGTGATGATTATAATCATCAGTGCAACAATGACAGGCTCTAAGATCTTGAATGCAATGAAGGTTTTGAAGTTTTTGAAGTATTTTCTTTTCTTCCAATATGTACCAAGAGTTATCCGAATCTACTCGTTATTTAGAAAAACTACAAGGACTTTAGGCATATTTACTGAAGCTACATGGTCGAAAGCTGCTTTCAATTTTTTCCTTTACATGGTTGCTGGTCATGTAAGTCATCAAATTAACTCTATATTGACTTATCTTTGATATATGTCATATGTATTGTACAACTACAAAAGATTTTGTTGTTCGTGCATTAAAACCATCACTTGGTTAGATTTCACCTCTGTCGAATTCCAAAAGTATATTTAATTTCATGAAATAAACTTGAGGTTGAATTGTAAAACAAATTGTGTTTGCTAGAATTAGATGAAAAGTCTTGTTATCAGTACATTGATGCAGAGTTGAAACAGAGGAAGTAGAAGATGCAAATCTGTTTTTGATTTAATGATCATTAGCATTTTATATGGCTTTCATAATATATTAACATGTGATCGTCATTTTAGCACAAAATTAATTTTTCTCTATCGATGCAAAAATTGGTCACATCAACAATTGACTTATTGACTTATTGAATTGAAAAGAGAATATAACCTAAGGAATTGAGAGGTTCGATTTTAATCCCCTTTAATACCTGGATCCCCTTGGATAAGGGGATTCTCAATCCTGGTTATCTGCTCTCCCCTTAACTGCCTACCAAATAGAGAAAGAGAGATTATGGGTCATCAGTGTTTCACCAACGTAACCCAAGTTACTCTAACTAACTAGGCCCGAGGTAGCACCTAATGCTTGTGAGGGTTCTCCAAGGGGAGTTCCCTTGCACACTAGTTTATTCCTTTCTCTGAATAATGAATATTCTTATATACTCCTTCTTATCTTCTAGGGTTTCCTTCTCCCTCCTTCGACTTTCCTTTTACGTCAATTTGCTTTCACACCTGCTTCCTACCACCTGACTTCCATTCATCTCGTGTTGCAAACTGAACTAGAAGCAACAACAGTAACTACAGAAAGATTCGTAAGATTTACTCTAGGGAGAAATGAAGAAGAAGAAGAGGGTTTGAGAGAATGGTTAAGAAAGACATAAGAAGTTTTTTATTCATTGATTTCTTATAATGAAAAATAGAATCCGTATACAATGCTAAAAGGCAACATTTTCCACTAACACCCTTGTTGACTCACTAACTAACTAACTGACTTCTTAATCTTAATTGTTAACATTTCTAACAGATTTAACACTCTCATCCTTATGTTCCAAAACGGTGCGTTTCCACACTTTTTTTGATAGATTGCTACGATGTCGTTCCCCTTTGACTTGCATTAATACCCTCCCCTTCAAGTTCCTTGTCCTCAAGGAAAAACCTGGGAAATTGTAGCTTGAATTCCTGAGCATATTCCTACGTCGCTTTTGATGGTGCTTGTCCCTTCCATTGTACTAAGAACTGGACAGCCGCAACATTTTTCCTTTTCACCATGCGTCGGTCTAAAATAGCTTGTGGATACTTTGGAAAGCTGTGACCAAGTGGTAGTGTTGGTGAAGCTTGAATATTGGCATGAACTGGTTTAAGTTGGGAAACATGGAAGACATTATGTATTTGAGCCTTTGTAGGTAGCTTTAACTTATAAGCGACAGCTCCAATTACATCTTGAACTTGGAATGGTCCGAAGTACTTAGGTTGAAACTTGTGGTGCCCATGATGTACAGTACTCTGTTTATAAGGCTGGAACTTCACATATACCCAGTCTCCAATCTGGAAATTTCTATCACTCCTTCCTTTGTCAGCCATATTCTTCATTCTAACTTGAGCCCTCTCAAGGTGATGCTTTAATAGCTTAATGGCATCTTCCCTGCTCCTTAGAAAAATATCTACTTCCTCAACATTGGAATCATGAGGGAAGTAAGGAATATGAAGTGGTGGAGCATAACCATACAAAGCCTCAAATGGAGTCATGTGAATGCTGGTATGGTAGGAAGTATTATACCAAAATTCAGCTAAAGACAACCATTGGAACCAAGTGTGTGGCATGTCTCCAGCTATGCAACGAAGGTAAGCCTGTAAGCAACGATTCACCACCTCAGATTGACCATCTGTTTGTGGGTGAAAGACAATAGATAGTTGTAACTCAACCTCTTGCAACTGAAACAACTCCTTCCAAAATTTACTACTGAAAGTGGCTCCCCTATCACTAGTAATGGTTTGTGGCATTCCATGGAGTTTGTAGATAAAATCAAGGAAGGCCTAAGCAACTGTGCAGACTGTAAATGGGTGAGACAATCCGATGAAGTGGGCATATTTGGTCAACCTGTCTACTACCACAAAAACAACTGACCTTCCCTGAGACTTCGGAAGTCCTTCTATGAAATCTATAGTGAGGTGTGTGAAAATTCCATGTGGCATAGGAAGAGGCTGCAGAAGTCCTGGAGTAGCAAAATTTCTGGCTTATATTGTTGGCATATAGAGCAGTTACGGATGTAGTTATGAACATCCTTCCATAAACCTCCCCAATAAACCATAGCAGATATTTTTCTTGCAGTCACTATCACACCTGAATGTCCTCCCATTGAAGAATCATGGTAGTATGCTAATAACTTGTTTCTCAAGGTAGGATCATTTCCCACTACTACTTTGCCTTTCTTTGTAAGCTTCTGATGTTGCCAACAATAACTAGGATGACTACTTGAATTATGCTCTTTAGCTGTGATGATGTCTTGCAATACTATATCTGTGGACCAAGTTGTTTCGATAGCTTGTAATAGATTTGAAGACAGAATGGCCACAGTCATGTTGTAAATTTCAGAAGTGGGTAACCTTGAAAGTGCATCAGCTGCGAGATTCTCTTTCCCTTTTCTATAACAAATCTCATAATCATATTGCATGAGCTTAGCAATCCAAGATTGTTGGGATGGCGTTGTCACCCTTTGCTCCAACAAGTGTTTTAAACTTTGGTGATCCGTTTTGGTGACAAAATGTTGGTTAACCAAGTAAGGCTCCCATTTTTTTATTGCAAACAGAATAGCTAACATCTCATTTTCATAAATGGAAAGCAATTGATTCCGTGAGGAAAGAGACTTACTAATGAAAGCTATAGAGTGGCTTTGTTGCATGAGGACTGCTCCTATTCCTCTACCAAAAGCACCAGTTTCTATTAAAAATTCTTTGGTAAGATCTGGTAAGGCAAGCATTGGTGCTGTCGCCATAGTATTTTTCAATTTTTCAAAGGCCACTTGAGCCTCCTTATTCCATAGGAAAGAGTTTTTCTTGAGGAGTTCTGTCAAAGGTTTTGCAATCTGCTCATATCCTTTGACAAACCTCCTATAATACCCTGTTAATCCAAGAAAACCTCTCAACTGTTTGATATTTATAAGATTAGGCCACTCTTGAATTGCTTTGATTTTTTGTGGATCAGTTTTTACCCCCTCTGGTGTGATGATGTGCCCGAGATACTCTACTTGTAAACAACCAAAAGAACACTTACTCATCTTAGCAAAAAGATTGTTGGCCCTCAATACATCCAAGACTGTTTTGAGATGTAACAAGTGGTCTAATTTACTCTTGTTGTAGCTCAAGATGTCATCAAACAATACCAGTACAAATTGCCTCAAAATAAGGTCTAAAGATGGTATTCATTAAATTTTGGAAGGTAGAGGGAGCATTGGTTAAACTAAATGGCATGACCATAAACTCATAATGTCCATCATGAGTCTTGAATGCAGTCTTTTCAATGGAATTTGAGTGCATTCTGATTTGCCAGTACCCCGACCTTAAATCTATCTTTGAAAATACTGTTACTCCTCCCAACTCATCAAGTAGCTCTTCAGTAACAGGGATTGGATATTTATCCTTAACAGTGTTATTGTTTAAGGCTCTATAGTCAATGCATATTCTCCAACTTCCATCTTTCTTCTTTATTAACACCATTGGACTAGCACACGGACTGGTGCTAGTTCTAACAACACCTGACTCCAATATTTCTTTGATCAATTTTTCTATCACATCCTTTTGTACTCCTCCATGTCTATATGGTCTCATATTGGTATGTTGAATTCCTTCCTTTAAAATAATTTGATGGTCATGGGATCTTGAGAGTGGGAGGCCTTTTGGTTCCTTAAAAAGATCTTGGTATTGCTCGAGTAACTCATTTATTTCTCTCCATTCCGACCCAGCCTTGCTGACCTGTATTTCATACAAATCTGTAGCAATGTCTTCCACAGCTTGCATGATCAAATGAGCAGAGACTAACTGGTGTGTTCTGGCTAATAGTTTGTTAAGATGTGTTTTGTCAATGAATGTCACATCCTTATTACATTCTTCACCTTGTAACACATACTTTCGTTCCCCTATAAAAAAAGTCATTCTTAGCTTTTTGAAATTCCATATTATGTTCCTTAAGGTAGCCAACCATTGTGCCCCCAATATTAGGTCATAATTAGTGAGAGGTAAAGTATATACATCAGTAATAAAGGTTTGTCCTTGCACTTTCCATTCAAAACTTGGACAAACTGAAGTACACATCAAACCTTGGCCATTTGCTATTGTCACTGTAACTCTTTCTATCGGTTGTAGCTTGCACCCTATCTTTTGTGCAGTGTTATTACTTAGGAATTTGTGAGTACTTCCTTAGTCAATCAAAATATACAACCTTTTCCTTCCATACATACCCACCAACCTCATAGTGTGAGATCCAGTCTCCCCATTCAAAGCATGCAATGACAATTGCATTAGATTAGGTTCTATCACTTCAGCATTAATTTCTTCCTTCCACACTTCTTTTTCTTCTTCTGTATTCACATTTAACTCTAACACAAATGCTTGTTTTGTTTTACATTTATGCCCAGGTGCATACTTCTCATTGCACCAAAAACATAATCCTTTAGCCCTTTTATCATCAAAATCTTTACTGGTCATGGTTCTTGAATTCTTGGTGGGTGGATATGATAGTTTAGGAATGTTTGGTGTAGGTAACAGACCTGTATTTATTATTGGTTGTTGGCCATTGTTTGTGTCACTAGATTGATTTTGGTTATTGTAGGTTGGTTTATGTGTCAAGTGTGGTGAGTTTGGTTGATTTGGAACTTTAATTCCTAGTTTTGATTGTCCCTCAATGGCTGCAACCGTAATCTCTTGCAATTTAGCTAAGGAATAGGCTTCAGCTAATGTCTTAGGTCTAAACATTCTAATGGCATTTTCCAACTCTACATTAAGACCAGATAAGAAGAAGCTAATGGCTTGTTCTTCACTAATATCAGCGCTAGGGTACTTTTCATCGAAAGCATCTAGATAATCTTGCAAGGAGTGTACCTATCTTAAGTTCCTCAATTCAGCCAATGGATCATCATAAGCATGAGATCCGAATCTTGAACTCAAAGCTCTCACATATTCTTCCCATGAAATCGATAAACCCTTTTTTATCTTAATAAACCCCTGGTGCCATTGAATGGCCTTTCCCTCCAGATGCAATGCTGCCACCTTGACCCAATTCTCCTTTAGTGTGCCATCTACTTTGAAAAAGTACTCAGTGCGAAGAAGCCAGTTATCAAACTCTTCTCCTTTGAATTTAGGAAATTCTAATTTGGTATTCATTCCCCATAGAATTCTCTGATCCTCTACTCTTTGTGAAACATCATCACCGACATGATCCGCTCCTCTACTTCTGCTTAGAACCTCAGTATGTTGAAGACTTAATCCTCCAATCAAACTTTTGATCTCTTCCATAGATTCTTTTAACAATTGTTGTTAACGTTTCTCAACTTCTTGCACCAATTGCACAACTTCACGTCGCCATTCTTGATTACGAGTGTCGTCCGCCATGGTTGCAGGATTACTGCTCTGATACCAATTTGTTGCAAACTGAACTGGAAGCAACAACAGTAACTACAGAAAGATTCGTAAGATTTACTCTAGGGAGAAATGAAGAAGAAGAAGAGGGTTTGAGAGAATGGTTAAGAAAGACATAAGAAGTTTTTTATTCATTGATTTCTTAGAATGAAAAATAGAATCCGTATACAATGCTAAAAGGCAACATTTTCCACTAACACCCCTGCTGACTCACCAACTAACTAACTGACTTCTTAATCCAAATTGTTAACATTTCTAACAGATTTAACACTCTCATCCTTGTGTTCCAAAACGCTGTGTTTCCATACTTCTTTTGATAGATTGCTACGACGTCGTTCCCCTTTGACTTGTATCATCTCGTCATTTTTATCTTTTCATTGTCTCCGCTCTTTGTCCAGTCGATTCAGGTTTGAGGGACACATGACTCTTTTTCGTTCATCATTCCTATTGTAGCGCTATGTGACAAGCTACTGGCTTTTCCTTTTTCTCCGACAACCCGACGTCTGTCACCTTTGGTTTTTTGTCAGCCCCAGGCTTGACACTAGGTCTTATCTCCTTTTTTTTCTGACAAGACAAGGGGTTTGTGGGTGCAAAAGACTCCATTTGAATTTTCAGACTAGGTTTCATTTTGGTTCACTTTCTCGCTCCTAGGTAAGACGCTCTCGTCTTTTCTATATCCCCTTTGTTGGGCAATTAAACCTAAGTAGTGACTTCTTTTTGGGCTTGCCTTTGGGATTTAATTTTGGACTTTATTCATCGGGCTAGTTTCCAATTGACATTCTTGGGGGTTCAATTAGATTTTTGGGAGCTAATTTCCCTCAAACATCCTCCAATTAACTAATTGAACATAATAGTAAATCTGGCATGTTAGCAACTAAATTAAGCATTTGTAAATCAACATGATTCAACCAATGTGCATGATTGTCTTGATGAACGACCATCATTGGTGATAAGCTCGTATGTGACTGAATTGCAACTTCAATGTAGATTTGAGTAACCAAAACATGCATAACTTGATACATATACATATTGTTGTATTGAGTACATTTATCTTTATGATCAACCACTTGCCAATATTTTAGGTGTATGGAGCTTTATGGTACTTTCTGGCTATAGAACGAGAGATCGAATGTTGGAATAACGCTTGCAAAAGTCATACCATATGTATTCATGACTCTATTGATTGTAACAAAAGTTCAAGGAACCATGTGTTTTTCAATGACTTTTGTTCCACAGATAAAAAGATATATGATTTTGGAATATTCTATGATGCCGTCCAATCTGGTATTTTGGGAAGGAGAAATTTTCTACACAAGTTCATGTATTGTTTCAGATGGGGTTTGCAAAGTCTCAGGTTTGTGTTTCATATTAATTTAGAATAACAGGACCTTTTTGCCATTATTTAACTCTTTTGTCGTCAATAAACATATCTTTGTAACCTTTGTATTCTTATTTTGCATCATCTCATAGTTTGTCTTGCACATTTTTTTTGCTTGTGGACCATCCAAATAATTCCAATAAAATTGACTTAGTCTACTATTTATATGACAACCAAATTTTAGTTTGATGTATGTAGTACTCATTAATGAATTATGTTAGATATATAGGATTGTGGATCAAAATTGATGTTGATTCAGCCTGAAATTGATTATCTCTTAGCATGTGTACTAAGATTAAACTATGATAAGATTCAGTTGAATCCAATTCTTGTTTCTCTTTCAGTTGTTTTGGACAAAACCTCGTAACAAGTACGGATTTCTGGGAAAACGTCTTTACAATTTCTATTACCGTCTCTAGTGTACTGATGTTCATCTTTTTAATTGGAAATATGCAGGTAAGTGTGTGTATATATATATATATATATGCTTTTCTTGTCTATCAATTCTTTATTGCATTGCATAAGATTGATGAAGCATAACAAATTTTATATTCTATGAATTGTAATTTTTATGAAATAGATATATTTACAAGTTGAGACTACAAGATCAGAGGAGATGAAGTTGAAGTTGCGAGACATAGAGCAATGGATGCCCTTCAAGAAACTCCCTCCGGCTCTCCAAGAAAAAGTTAAGAGATACCAACAACACGTATGGCGAGAAACCAAAGGTATTGACGTAGAAAATTTGCTCAATAATCTTCCCAAGGATCTTAGAAAGGATATAAAGCGCCACCTTTGTTTCGAGCTACTCACGCAAGTAAGTCTTTTGTCTTTATAGAATTAATGCTCCACCTTTGGAGCTCACATCCTCATTAAACATACTTTTATTTGGACGCACAATCCTCGATCAGCTTACTTTTGGACTTTACAACTCCAAATACGTCTATACTTTATAGAACTCACAGAGTATTTAAACTCCTTAAGTCCTTTTAGATTACCTCCTTATTCATTTTCTTGGATGTCTTAAAGGTTCCAATCTTTAAAAAAATGGATCAACAAATTTTGGATAAACTGTGTGATCTTCTCAAGCCAATGCTGTACATGGGGAAAAGCTACATTGTTCGGGAGGGTGATCCAGTAGACGAGATGCTCTTCATTGTACGAGGCAAGCTAATAAGTATGACAACCAATGGTGGAAGAGACGCTGTATGTCTCAAGGCTGGTGACTTCTGTGGTGAAGAACTTATCTCATGGGCTCTAGATCCTAAGCCTTTATGTAACCATCCTCTCTCAACTAGAACTATTAAAGCTCAATCCCAAGTTGAAGCCTATGGGCTAATGACTGATGACGTGAAGTTTGCCGCCTCTGAATTCAGGCGGCTTTACGGTAAGCAACTCCAACACACATTCAGGTTCCACTCGTTACGGTGGAGGACTTGGGCAGCTCGTCGTATACAAGCAGCTTGGCACGAGCATTGTAAAAACAAGTGTAAAGAATCTTTACGCACTGGACAGGATAGGTTAAAACATTCACTGATAACCGCCAGTGGAAGCACCCCACGATTTGCTGCCAATGCACTTTGTGCTTTAAGGCATAGAACTACCCATACCCGAAAAGCTAGGATTCCAGGCAGGGCAGCCCTTTTGCTGCTGCAGAAGCCAGATGAGCCAGATTTTACGGATGAAGAACAATAAGTAGTCTTTTCTTCGTTAATCGATTGTAATGCTGTTTGGTTTTTCTTGTTGTCTGAATGTATAAAGTTGATTTTTTGCCAGTAGAAAAGGCACATTTTGTTAGGTGGTAAAACTATCTAATTTGTATTTCAAAAAAAAAAATTAAATAAATAAATCTAATTTGTAATATGTGAAGAATTAGTATGATGACAAATCTAGATGCTCTAGAATTGTTGTAATTCAGATAAGTTAGGATTAAGTCATGTAAATAAATGTTCTTGGATTATGCATCGTTGGTTAAATTCAAGTGCAAAAATGTGTTTTGTGTTGTCATTTTGATCATGAAATTCAAGTCATAAAATATTTCCTCCGTTTCATCGTTCTTTTTATACTCACAGATAAAAATATGTTATGCCTTGTCAATGTGATCATAAAATTTAAATAATAAAATATCTTTCCTCTAGAGCTTATCTTCTTCTTCGTCTTCTTCTTTTTTTTTTTTTTTTTATCAAATGACATTAAAATTTAAGTTCATAGAATTATTTAACCAATAGTAATGTCATTATTGTTGATGAAAGGAGGCTTCCCTTCGTTGATGAAAGATTCCGTCCTTTTCTGTTTCCAAATCACGATGTAGTCGAGGATTTGTAATTTTGGAATTGATCATATTTGTTTTTGTATTGATTTGTTTTTTCAACTAATCACATTTTGTTTCAAAGCTGATAGTATTTTTTGTTCGTTTTTTAATTTAAATTTCAGGTAATTAATATATTTTTTTTAAATTTAAAAAACTAATGTGTATATAAAAATTCTCTCTTACTCTTACTTCTATTAGATGGCTGTTAGCGATTAACTGTATGCTCTTAGCCACTTACTTTCTGAGGGAGGGAGCAGAGAGGGTTGAAAGAAGTGTTACTGTAATTAAGTTAATACTTCCGGATTGAATGCAATTAGTGATAGAATCGTAAGAGCTAGTGCAATTTGCCTTTTGAAAATGCGATATTAAAAGAGAAAAAGAAATAAGTGTTAATACTGTTAGAGACAGATTACTACCATTCAGGTGGGCTGACATCGATGAAGCAGCTGCCATTCAGAATTATTAAAACTAAGACTATCTGGATTGAATTAGGATCCATGTCTTCGTTCTCTTTTTGTGTATCTCCATGCGTTAGCTGTAAAACTATTTAGATTGAGTTCTTTGTTGGTTTATTGTTCCAGTTTTGAGATTAATTTTATATATAAGATATATTGACTCAACAATAAGATCCTTGCACGTACATATTTAAAATTGTTAAGTGTTGGGTTGGTTTCCTTTTGTATAGACATAACCCATGAAATTGACCCATTTGATAAAAATGGGTGAGAGGCCCATTAAACTTTTTTTTTTTTTTTTTTATGGCATAAAAACTTCACTTTCTCATTAGAATGAGAAGTGTGAGAGTGAAAAATCAGAAAGGTAGTAGCTAGAGGTTCTGCTATCAGAAAACCAAGAAAAAGAGAAAAAGAGAAAGAGAGAAAGGTTGGAAAAAAAAAAAAAAAAAAAGTGGTGAAAACAACATAGAAATATCCTGCGTAGCTTTCTTATACCTGTGATTTCTCCTTCGTGCATTGTTTGATTGAGTTGATTTTTGAAAAGTAGGTTAACTACTCATAGTTCTTAAGGTTAACGGTCTGATCATAGATCAGAGGTCTCTTTGGTGAGTTTCAGTCATCGAAACAGTGCTAGTCGAAAAGACGAGGTTTGAACTATGTAGTCTTAATCAAAGGGTTCGAACTCTTTCGTCTACTGTCTAATTAAGCTCAAATTTGGACAGTAGCTTCATGAGACATGGATCTTCACTTTATATAATGTGATTTGTGATCGGAGTACTCTTTGGAGATATACACTACCAGAACGGTAGCCTTGAGATTCATTCCTTTATCTCTCTCCTCTTATTTGATATCAAATTGTAATTGTTGCTAAGAATTGAATTTCTTGATAATATTGTTATGTTAAATCCCTTGATAGAGTTAGGGAATTATTATAGACTCAGAATTTGATTCATACTGAAAGTTTTTAGGTGGACTACAGTCCCTTGATTTTTACTCCTCAACTTGGAGGGGTTTTCTATGTTAAAAATTACATTATGTTTTTGTGCATGTGTGGATTGCTTGGTTGGTTGATGGGATTGTGTTATATTTTGGTTCCTATTAGGTTCACACATAACGAAAGAAAATTTATTTCGTTATTTATTCTGCTATTACGCTTTCTTCCATTAAAATGGTATCAAAGTTTAGTTGTTTGTTTGTTTATTGTGTTGAACATGGAGACCAATATGAATTTGACCAAAATGATTACTTTGAATGGTTCAAATTATCATGTTTGGAAAAAAAAAAAAAAAAGATGGAGGATCTTCTTTACACAAAAGATTATCATTTGTCAGTTTTCATTTAAACGAAGTCAGATAACAAAGTTGATGTAGAGTGGACCTTGTTTCATCGCAAGTATGTGGATTTATTAGGTAATGGGTAAATGGCGATGTAAGAAACCATATTAGTAAGGAGACACATGCAAGATCCTTGTGGAATAAAATTGAATAGTTATATGCAAAAAGACAAGGAATAATAAGTTGTTCCTAATCAAGCAAATGATCAACTTGAAATACAAAGATGAAGCTCTTTTGTCTGACTACATGAATAAGTACCAAAGGATTTTTAAATCAGCTTGTTGTAATGGGTATCAAATTTAATGATGAGACACAAGCTTTATAACTTCTTAATACATTGTCGGACTCACAGGAAACTTTCAGACCTTCGTTATCAAACTCCGCTCCCAATGGTGTAATCACAATGGATTTGGTCAACGAAAATCTTCTGAATGAGGAGATGCAAAGAAAAACATAGGGTATTATTTCAGTGTCAGAAGTCCTGATTATTGAAAGGAGGAGGAGAAGTGAAAGCTGGGGTCCGAATAACAAAATTCAGCACAGAAGTAAATCCAACAAATTTACAAATATTGAGTGTCATTATTGTCACAAAAAGAGGCACATAAGCTGAAAAAAGAAAACAAGAACGACACATGCAAGGAAAAGAAGAATGAAGATGATAACAGTGGCGATAGACTTGCTACTACTTCTCAGGAAGACGTTTTTCTTGTTTATAATGAAGATTCAATCAATTTTGCTTACCATAAGACCAGTTGGGTAATTGACAGCAGTGCCTCCGTTCACGCCATATCTCGAAAGGATTTCTTTACATCTTGTAATGCCCCTAATTTATTTCGCATATTGTTGTGCAAAATCGTAAGTGGATGAGCTGAACAAGTAATAAAGTAATGAGAGAAGTATCGTCCTACGAGGATTATTGTTAATTAATGCCCAAAATTGAAATAACTCAACTTTTATTTGGTAGACGAAATTGGAGGTAAAAACTAAAACTGAATTTAAATGCAAATATAAATAAATAAGAATTAATTCAATGAGTGAAAATTCTAAGGTTCTGATTTCACCATAACTAATCTGTTCCTCCCATTTGTTCTTTTTAACAAAAATTAATTATCCAGTTGCTAGTCAAGATTCCCTAAATTATTCACATAGCCCCTCCCGAGGTCTAAGAAAAATACCCTATAAAGCTTAATTGCTATGTCCCCATGCAAGTTAAAACATTAATGGATTCATTAAGATTTATGGATCTCTTTATAGACTACACAAACCATGTAGGTATATTCCTATCCTGTATATAATTTATGACATTAAATACAATGAACTAGACACATAAATCAACTTTCGTTATCATTATGATTAACAATTCAACTAAATAGTGATAAATTATTTAAAAGCATTAACACAGTATTAAATGATCAAGATAAAGAATCCTTAATTAAATTGAATAAAGGATTGGAACATCAAAGTTAGACTACATCATAACCTTAGAAAAATAAATCTACTCCATATTAAAATTTACAATGACTTGAAAATTAAACATAATAAAAGATAAGAAAACTTAGTGAATTGAAGTTTCGCCGTAGAATTTCTTCCTCTGTTTTGCTCTTCCTCTCCAAGCTCTCTCTCTTTTTCTCTAAACTATTTGTTGTTTTGGTTTTTGATGAGATGCTTTGAATGGTGATTCTAAGACCTATTTATAGGCAAAGTTCACCTCCAATTACATCATCGTTTGCATCATCTTTTCCTAATTTTCCACCATTTTGCATCATCGCTTGCATCATCGTTCACCTACCTCATTCAAGTCAACTTTCATATTACATTATTACTTACATCATGGTTCATCTACCCCATATAAGTCAACTTAAATATTACATCATTGCTTACATCATAATTTTGATTACATCATTTCTTACATCAGCATGACATAATATTTAGTTCTGGAATACTCGATCTTCAAACTGTGATAACTTCTTCATGCGATATCTAATTCGAGTAATTTTTCAGGCGATGAACTGCTTCGAATGACATTCATTTGATAGCGATGATCTTGTCTCGAATAATAACACTTGGTGGGGTCTACATACGATTTTCGTCAATTTTATTCTGAAAATGAAAAATACAAAATGATGAAATAATGTATTTAATAATAATAAAAAAAAACATCAAAAACTAAGCAAGAATTCAGGTTTAAAAAGATAAAATAACTCTATAAAAATAGAGTTATCAAATATTATTAGTGCATTATATATTATTAATATGCATGTAGAAATGAGATTATGTGAGAAACATTCATAGAACTTAGAAGAGAATGCATATTTATCAATCAATGTGTTTAAGATTAAGATTTAATTAGTTTTAGGCATTGATTATATTAATTGAGATGTTTATTTGGAAAATGATTTAATTGAGAATTTAATTACAGATTAAAAATACGTGCATTTAATTGTCCTAAAAGATTATTAAATAAATTAGAAATTATTTACAGTTATTAATTAGTAAACAAATTAATTTATAAAATATTATCAATATCTAACTGATGTAAGATTTATTAAATTATTTATTTTTAACTATTTTATGATTTCAAATAAAAATGCATAACCATTATTAGTTACAAGTATAAAAACGTAATATTATTTGGTTAACTATGTTTTCCACTTAAAAAAAATATTGAAACATTGGAAAAAACAATAATGTATCATTTTAATTTCAGGTTTCCATTATCGCACGGTTTGGGCAAATTGCCCAACATTACTCATAAAATAAATGAATCAAACCTGACTTTCTTATTAATAAAAGCCGTTTCATTTAATAAGAAAATAATTTAGTGTATATTTCATTTAATAAAGTAAAAAATGTTAGAATTAAAAAAGGGATCAAGTATATACACTAGGAACCGGCCCATGGAAAAGGGCCGTGCAAGCAAAGGCAGCATCAGCTATTCTGATCTGTTACTTCCCTTCCTTTGTTTCTGTGTTTCTTCTTCACTTTATTGGGGTCTATTTAGGGGTGTGCAAATAACCCATCAAACCGATTAACCGAACCAAATCAAGCCAATCTAATTTTGTTATATTGGTTTGGTGTGCAAAGTGAGTTTGGTTCAGATTAGATTGATAAATAAATAATCCGATCACTTTACGGTTTGGTTTGGATTATTAAAATTTTAAACCATATAACTCAAACCAAATCGATTATATATTTATATATATATATATATAAATATATATGTTAAGGTAAATTTCAACTGGGTCCCTATTGTTTGAGACTGTCTTCTTGGAAATTATATGTAATGTATGAAGTTAAACCTGGACTTCAAATCAAAGAAGGCATCATGTACACCACAAAGAAAATTCCAAATTAATGATATTCAAATATTCGGTAGAACATGTATCAATAAAAGGAGCAGCGATATTTGCGTTCTGCAAACTGTATGTGCGCCACTTCATGTATATACACCACATTAAAATTTTTAAAATTTATGGCTTGTAATTAAGTACAAAAAATTCTTTATTTTAATTTTCGGTTAATGCTATAAAGTATAAATTGTAAATTAACTCATATCATCCTCTTAGCACAAATTTCAAAGAACATAATTTTAGTTTGAAAATTGTAAAAAATTAATTTAATTAATCCAACCTTGCTTAATTTAATTGTAAAAATATTAATGATATCATCATCCTCTGAATGAAACCAACAAGCGGAAACTGAAAGAGACCTTCGTGAAAGTTCAACGTGACTTAAAATATCACTCTTTTTTTCTTTTTTGAAGAGGTCATCCAAGGACTAGAGACTGACATGGTCTTCGTGGAAATTATGTGTAATGTGTGAACTCAAACCTGGATTTCAACTCAAAGAAGACATCATGTACGCTACAAAGAAAATTCCAAATGAATGATATTCAAATATTAGGTCTTGATATTTGTGTCTCAATAAAAGATTGGCGATATTTGTGTCCTGCAAAGCAGTGTGTGCACCCACTTCTTGTATATACACCACATCAAATTTTTTAAAATTTATGACTCGAAAGCACAAAAAGATCCTTTATTTTAACTTTTAGTTAATGCTGTAAAGCATAAATTATAAATTAATTCATATCAATCTCTCATGTGTCCCATTCACTAAGGATTTCCATCAATTCTTCTTCTAAGTAACGATAAATTTCAATGAATCTTGATAAACACTTGATACGCTCTAGATTAATTTAATATATGTATATAAAGAGAGAGAATTGGGATGTGCTGCTTCGATCCTTACTTTTAAATTTAATTATTATTTTTAATTTTTAAATTAAATTTAAAAGTTTTTATTATTTTTTAAAAGTTAACATTTTTTTATTTAAATAATCACTATAAATTTTTCAATCAAATTAATGGTTAATATCTTTATTAAAAAAAATAGTTATTGTTTTGTTCAAAAGTTATAATACATATTCAAAATACTAATATTGTATGAATAATATTGATGTAAATGGTGTATCAACAACTATTTTAAGAGTGACTCTATTGTCATACAAAAATTTTCTTTATACACTCATTTATTAATAAAATTTTATTACTAAATGTTATGGATAATTTAATGATCAAGCCGATTGAGTTAGGAAAGATCTGCAGTACGGGCCTAATGATCCAAAGGCTCAACAATCTGTCCTTCTTTCTGATCGCCTTCCTGACCACAGATCTGTTCATTAGACTAACTCGTCATTTTGCTCATATCCCAAGTCTCCCCGCTGATCATCAATCTACTCGCAAATGGATTTGGTAGTCTGTTCAGTAATCTGCTCATTGTCCTGCATACAACTGCGATCAGTACCGATCCTTAATCATGGTCGCTACGTCTATTCGCTTGAGCTGATCGCTAGGCTTGTTCCCCAGATCTGTTCGCTTAAGTTGTTCGTCGGAGGTTGATTGACGAATCTATCTCGCTCGGGTTTGTTCATTCAGAATTGTTCGCCTGATTGCTCGGTAATTTCTGAGCGTACTCGTACCCCTGCTCGTTTGTGAAACTGTTCGTCTAATATTATGTCTAGTCGCGGAAGAACTTATTCATGATCTGTCCCATTAACTCTCAAAGTGCCCGATCCGTCAGAAACTCATCTATTCGCCAGCTCAACTGAATATTCTGTTCGCTGGAGAGTTCATCTCCGCCATGCCTCCCAAATCGCGAGCAACAGAAGTCAAAGATGTCATGCTAGATGCAACTCAAGACGTGTCATGCACGTCATCTCTGCTAGAGACTACAGTCAAGATTACGGTGATTTCATCTAACTCGTACAGAAGATTACGGTGATCTCATCTAACCTGTACAGATTAGCGGCCTAAAATCACACTCGGGTAAAGCTCAGGGGTGTCAGTTTCAGCCGCATTTAATATAATTTCGACCGTATTAAATGCACTGTTGGTCATATTAAATGAGATTCCGGCGCATTAAATATAGTTCATCATTGTAATTTCAACTCATTGTATGTTTTTGTCTTATTCTGTTTTACTGTAACACCTCCTCTTTCTCTATAAATAGGGGAGAGTTTTCATTGTAAGGTATGTACAATCTTTTGAGGGCCGATACCCTGCCAAACGTCAACACTAAAATACTCATACGTTATATTACTTAAAAGAATACATAATATAAAAGTAATAAAAAAGAAAGTTATTTATGCATTATTTCCACCCCATAAATCCTGATATTCATTTCAAATTAGAATAAATTTCCGCACAATTAAATAGAATTTTGACATATATCTAGATTGAAATTGGAATAACATAAATTAAAAGGAATCAAAGAATATGAATTCTTCAACATAGTTATAAAATAAAAAACCAAACAACGTAAATTTCGAATCTAGCAGTTCAAGTCTTGAGTCTTGCAACCAATTTGCAAGTCTCAAGAACAATTGCTATGTGATCAATTTCCAAGCACAGGTGCTTTTCTTGTCCCTTTTTGGGGGATATCTTTTTGTCAAGCTTCATATTTATTAAACCCACAAATGAAAGATCAAGCTTCGTTGATCTAATTCATTCTTCTTAAATATTTTCAGGCATGATGTAACATTATCTTTGTACCAATATGAACAAACTTCGGCTTGTCTTTAGATTTCAAGCATTGGTTTAGTATTTGAATTATAAAATTCCCAATACCATTCAGTCAGTGCATGGTGAAGCATGATCTGCTAATTTCAATTAAACGAGTGAAAGCAACTAAATTGGGATTACAGAAAAATAATTTAATTAAAGAGATTATTGTTGTTATATTCGATATTTTAAAGAGTATAAGGAAATAATCAATTTTAAAAATTTTAAAGAGTATAAATACAAGGGGAACTTTTTGGGTGGTAATAAAATCATCTTTATTTTAATCTTTCGGCAGTTTCATTAAAAGGTAACATTAAAATTTTGAATATATATACATACATACATATATATATATATATATATATATATATATGATTTGAGATGTACAGACAATCTGAGAGAGAGAGACAGAGGCGTAGATATAGTTATTAAACAATGCTAACATGCGAAAATTTCTTTTTTTGAGAGGTGGTAGGCCCATTTTAATTTTGGTTCACAAATAATTTTAGAGAGAGAGAGGGGTAGTTATTAGATAACGTCAACATGCGATAATTTATTCCTTAGAAGTCCATTTGAAATGTTTGAGAGGGGGCAGGCCCATTTTCATTTTGGTTCTTTCAAATTAGTTCAAAAATTGTCTCCTGTCGGCTAAGAAATTCAAAATAATTGCTTGCTTTTTGCTTTTTCCACTTTCTTATGGACTTGAAAGTTGGAAGAAGAAACTTTCCACTTTCTTATGAATGTTGTTGTCTTCGGAGACTTATGAGTTATGATAGCTAGACATGACAATGGTTCGGTTTAAACCATCCGGTTTGAATCGAACCGTGTCTTTAGAACCGGAATCAAAACAAAGATTTCGATTCCGGTTCAGAATCGAAACAGAAACTGCTACTGTAGCGATTTCGGTTCCAGTTCTTTAAATAATGGAACCGGAATTATCGATTCAAAGAACTGGTGGAACCGGAACCGCTTTGAACCGGCAGTTCCGATTCTATCAAAAAAAAAAAAAAACTGCATCACTTTAAAAAAAAAAAAAAAATTTAAAGTGACAATTGGTCACCTTTTTTTAACATTTTACCCTCTCCCTTTAATTTCTCTTTAACTCCTCTCCTTCCTCTATAAATACCCTTTTCATTCTTAATTTCTTCTCACACCTATCTTCCTCAATCTCAATTCTCTTTTTCTTCCTTATTCTCAACTCTCTTTCTCTTCCTTATTCTCAACTCTCTCTCAATTTTAACTCTTAGTTTCAATATTCTCTTAATTCTCAATTTTAATTTCCTTTAAATTTTTTTAATTATATCTATAAATTAATTTTCAATTTATTGTTTGAAGTTTCAAATTCTTAATTTATTATTTTTAAATTTTAAAATCTTATTTTATTATTTTTAAATTTCAAATTGTAAATTTATTTTTAAATTCAATCAAAGTTCAAATAATTAAATTTCTTATTTCTTTTGTGTATAAATTTATTTTTTTAATATCAAAATATAGTTTAATATTAATTTTTAAATTTTATTTTTATTTGAAAAAATGTTTCGAAACCGTTATAGAACCAGAACCGAAACCGTTACAGAACCGTCGATTCCGGAACCGAATCGAAACCGTTTTATCTCGGTTAAGGTTCCGGTTCTAACTTTTTCAGAATCGAAACCGGAACCGAACCAAACCGTGGTCATATCTAATGACAGGAACTTAAAACTTGTCAAACACGATTAGCTTTTTGACGCTTCCAAAAAATGAAGAAGGAAAACATATCAGTTAACCAACATTCAACCACACTTGTTTGTCTTTCTTTTTCAATTTTCTTGTGTTGAATTGTGAAGCCTTACGATTAGGCTATATAAAGGAAAATGTTTCTTAGGAAATCTATTTCCAGTTTTTTATATAAAATCTTAATTTCGTGATTGTTTAGAAGTGGAAATTTCATATTTTAACCTAACATTTTACTATTTAATATTTTAGATTAAGTTTTCTATGTGTGTACAATAGAAAAGAGAGCTGGTCAAATTAAGAGATCATGTATAAATGTTCATTTGATAGTGAATTGAGTATCGACACGCGTACTCAATCAAAAGTTGTCGGTCAAAATGGTTTTCTTATTGTTGTAGCAGTTTAGCTAACATTTAGGAACTTCCCTTAGAGATGCTTTAATGGAGTACTTTCTATCCAATGATGAAATGTATACAAATTTGTACCTTCATGATTTAAAATTTATGTCCAAAATGTAAAATTTGTGATAAAATTTATGTTCAAAACATACAATTTATACACATGTTATATGTTAAATGGATAATATATTAAGAGAAAGTATTCAGCACTCATCCAAAAGCACCATGTACACATATCTATAAGTTTGTTTATTACTGTTATTATTATTAGGGCCTCTTTTATATAGACCTAAAATTAATGTGAGTCTTGAAACTAATTCTAAATTACGTAATTTGTTTCAGTACAGAATAGTTTGTGATTAAAGGATAAAAATAGTTCCCACATGATCTAATTAGTAATTTACAAATAAAAGATATTGTTATAAAACTCATTTTTATAGAACACAAACTAAATTTTAAATCATTTATTAGAATTTTCTCCATTTATTGAACAGTACGCAACTTAATGTGACATGATGTTACACGTTTCCATCCAATTTTCTTTTTGCTTTTCTTTTCTATTTTCCCTGTTATCAGCTTGTGTACTTTTTTTTTTTTTTTTTTTAAGTTGATATTAAACAGCTGAAAAAACTTTTTAAGCCTATCTAGCTAAACAGTGTTTGTATTGATCATATATTCATTTTAATAAAGTGAGGAAAATTACCCACGTATAATTATTAAACACTTAATACTTATTAGAAAACGAAGAGAAAAACACATAACTAAATTTAAACTGTACCACTTGAATGGATTAAAAAAATTTGCGCAACTCCAAGAATTAGGAAGGACATATATACATATTTTTTATGATTGGGACGGATCCAGAGAACTGTCAGAGCCAATCGAGATAGAAAAACACTAATAGTGCAATCCGGAGTAGTGCTCCTATATGAAAGAAATTTGTCCACAAGAAGATGGGAGAATAACTTACATAAAATAATGAAAAATAATTATTATAATAATAATAATATTATTATTATATATTTTGGATTGACGGGTAGGTATTGAACCCATACCACTCATGCATGGGGGAAATATATATATAATATATATAGTATATTATGCCTTTATATTTTTCTTAGAGGATGTGCGAGAGAGAGACTACAAGATTGGAAGATATTGGCTGGCAGAGGGTGTCTTCAGTGATAAATTACTGTCCAGTACCTTCTGGGGGTCGATTTTCATTTTGGTTCTTTAAAAAAAAATAATGTCCTGTATATGTTTGAATACATAAAAATATTCAAAAATAGAAAAGAAAATGAGATATTATGAAAAATTCCTGAAAGTAAAATAATTGAGAATTACCCTTTTTTTCTTTATTAGATGAACCGTCCACTATATGTTAAAAAAATCGGTTGGTGTTAAATTTGAATACAATGATAATTAAATGAGTAATTTTATTTGTTTTAATAAAATAAAAAAATAAATTTAAAAAATAATTAATTAATTAAATAGAAATTTAATTTATCATATCTCTACTATCCATTTTAAAATGGATGATGGAGATTAATTTGAAAAAAAAAAATAAAAAATTTAATTTACTCGATCTCTATTGTCAATCTTAAGATGGATAATGAAGATTAATGTTTGAAAAATAAAAAAAATAAATATAAATTAAAAATTAAAAAATACTAATTAAACTAAAACAAAATCTATAAAAAAAAACACAAAAAATGTAAAAACCCACCACCATCTCCCTGTTAGTTACCTGCCCCAATTCTTAATCACCCTACCTCTACTACTCCCGTTGACCACCTGTAACCCCTTATAGTCAATTTTACGTTTCCTAGTTTTAGGAGTTAAGTTATTGAATAAAAGAGCGAAATGGTCAATTTATAAATAAGAAGTTTGAATGGATGACAAAGTTATAAAACCTTAATTGTAAGGATTTGACCATTAATTATATGAATAAGGTTTTTAATAGTTATTATTAAATAAAACAACTAAGGGTAATTTTGTAATTCAAATAAACTAAAAACATATAAAGCTAAGTGTTGGTGATAGCCGTGAACTTCACAAAAGAAAAACAAAAGAAGAGAAGTTGAGAGAGGGAGAGAGGTTGGACGGCCAAAGAGAGGGAGAAGGAAAAGGTTAGATCAAGTGACTCCAAGCCTAATTTCAAGCTTCAAAACAACTTTTCAAGGCAACCTAAATTAGATTAGCAAACTCTAACCAAAAGTAAGGTGAGATATCATCCTTTACTATCTCTTTAATAAATTGTTGGGTTGTTGGTTGGTATGATAATTGTGTAGCTTGTGCTAGATTGTAATGGGTATTTTACATTTAAAACAAGTGTGGAACCATAAGTTTGTAACATAGAAATTGAGATGGCATGTCATAGTCTATGAATGTTAGGTTAGGGTTTATAGATAGAAAACATTAACTTGTGAGTTAAGGAAGCGAAATGTTAAAAAGGCTATATATAGGTTGTTTGATCAAATACTTAAGAGAAAAGCTTAGTTAATATGTTGAGAAAGTGATAGAACCAAAGTGATATATGTTATGTGTGTGACTTTCAGTCACTAAGGGGATGTGTAATCCCTTTGATTCTTGATGCAAATGATCATATATCATGCATATTTGAGCTTAGTAAAACATGTTGAAGTGGTAGAATTTCAAAGAGAGAAGACATAAAAGCAAGTTGAAAAATCCCGAGTTGGATAAGAGCCTGGTAAGACCTGACTTATTCTAACTTATTTGGGGTTGTTCTAAACCTCAAAACATGCCTCGAGAACATAGCAAATCATAGAAATTAGAACGGAATCATTCCGATAAAAATTGACGAAGTTATGGCCAAAATAGTGCGCGTAGGAAGTCGTAATATGAAATAAGGATGCAAATGCATTCTTCGATGCCCGAAATTAATGTATTTGGACATAATTAGGTAAACGAACCTTAGATACGAAAGAAATGAAGTCGTCACATGTAGGATGTCATAAGTGTGCATTAAAAGTGCTCGAAAAAGAGCATTTTTCTTAGATTTAACATAGCAAACGATGAAATTTTTCAATGAAATTTTATAGGTGACCAAAATGTGAGATAAGAGGACCGTAGGGAAAAAAATGAAGGAAAATGGAGCCTCGAGTAGGCTGTGCATTCAGATCTGTTTTGGGGTATCAAAGAGGCTTAAATTTTCTATTTTTCGTTCCGGGCCTTCAAAAATTATATGGATCATATAACGATGATCCTATGGGTCTAAAAGTAAAACTTTTGTAAAGAAATCGGAATTAGAGAGTCTCGATTGAATTAAAATCAAATTGAGAATGTTATAGCGTAACGGGTTTTTAATAGGTTGTTTTTTTTTTTTATGAAAAGAAGCTATTATAAACCAGAGACAAGAGGAAAAATACAATTGACATGGACATTAGTCTAAGAGATAACCTCCGAAGAGGACCGAGCTAAAGTTGCTAGTTTATGTGCCAGGCGGTTACCATTTCTGGGAATGGCCTGACACTTACAAACACCAACAACTTCACATAACGTTTTAATATCAGAAATGAGGGAGAAAGCTTCCCCTTTGGGGACAACAACATCGTTAACAGCAAAAGCCACTCCCACAGCATCGACTTCTAGGAGATCAACCTTAAGATTCTGGGAAGAAGCAAAAAATAAACCTTCCCTTAAGGCCAGCAGTTCACACATTTCAGGTGAGAAAAAGCCTGTCCAAGGTTTGGCCACAGCAGCAACAACCTTTCCCTCATGGTCACGGACAGCAAACCCCATTCCAACTTTTGAAGAGTTCGATCTAATAGCCATATCAGAGTTTAACTTAGGCAAGCCAACCGGGGGAGGGGACCACGAAGAAGGAGGAGGGCTGATGGAATACACAGGCCTGACAGAAACAACTTCTTTAGATTTCTGGAAATCCTCCAACAGAGACAAAGCTTTACTAAACACCAACTTAGGATCAATTTTGCGAAGCAATAAACATCCAGAATTTTTGGCATTCCAAATGCTCCACATTAACATACAAAAATCTGTCAACCTGTTCTTCCCAAAAAGCCGCCAGACCCCAAAAATAACCTGCAGAACATCGCTGGATCTAAGACTGTCAAGGATCTTACCCTGAGCAGAAAGCTTCTAGACCTAAGAGGCATTAGAACACCAGAATAGAGCATGGGCAGTGCTTTCCTCAGCAGACTTACATAAATCACAGCAGCCATCAGAGAGGATCTTACGATAAACTAAATTAACCTTAAAAGGTAGAGCATTAAGGCAAGCTCTCCAGACAAAAATTTTAACTTTCGGAGGGATGTTAAGATTCCACAGGGTTTTCCACCAATTCTGCATCAGATCAGAGGAACTCGTAGAGACATATCACCGTGCAGATGGTCCACAGCAACTCTATATCCACTCTTTACAGAATAAACACCTTTCTTATCAAAAAACCACCTTCTAAAATCTGGGATTCCTCTGAAACTAAGAGGGATTGAAAGGATCAAGTCTCTATCAATTGGGAGGAATAACTCATCAAGCTTCTGGAAATTCCATTGTCTGGAAGCTGGATCAATGAGCTCTTCCACCAGTAGATTATCATTCGAGATATGAAAGATCAGTTTGAAAGAATTAGGTCTTGGAATCCAGCCGTCTTTAGAGACGTTGATATTCTTCCCATTGCCAACTTGCCAAACTAAACCTTTGAGTAATAGATCTCTTCCCCATAGAAGGCTTCTCCAAGCATGAGAGCTTTCATTCTTACAACTAGCCTGCAAAAAGTCAGAGTTAGGACAGTATTTCGCTTTCAGAACTCGAGCCACTAAGGAGTCCGGTTGGTGAACCATCTTCCACGCTTGTTTAGCAAGTAAAGCCTGATTAAAAGAAGATAGGTTCCTGAATCCCAAACCTCCTGTCACTTCGGCATACACAATTTATCCCAACTCACCCAACTACTTTTTCGCTTACTGTAATGCTCCGAATATTCAGATGAATAGTAGTTCGGACAGAATAGTGATTTTAGAATAAATAGTAATGAGTGAATAGTGATTTTTGAGAATTGGATTTCAAAAAATATATATATTATAAATAATTATTATTCAGAATGGTTGTAGGTGTAAATTATTATAGTGAAAAATATACGATCTTATGTATGTGGAAAAAAAAAATTGGGGATTGATTGAAATTTACTTTATTGTTATTAATTTAGTCTGGTTTTAGTTTTAAAAAGTACAGAAGTTTGTGGATAGATATCCGATTTGAGGATATTTTTAAAAGAAATGTAGAAAGTTGGGTTAAAAGAAAAATGATCATAGAATAAAAATGAAATTTACAAAAAAAAAAAAATTAAGAAAATAAATAAAATAAAATAATATGAAGAATAAGAGGATGATTGAAAGAGTCGGTGTGATTTATTAATATATATATAAATAAATGATAATGGTGGGATCTATTAAAATAAATTATTATATATAATTATATTATTAGTTAATGGTGGGATCCATGTGATAAAAATAAAAATAATAAAAAATAATGATAGCAGGCATTGGAAATTGAATGCGAAAAAAAAAAAAAATTATATATATATATATATATTGACAGCAGCCGAATGATGAGGCGGTGGAGAAAAATATATATATATATATATATATATATATATATAAATTAAACAAATGAGGCGGTGGAGAAGGGAGAGAGAGAGGGCAGCTGCTATATATATATATATATATATATATATTGTCGGCACAGAAAAGAAAGAAAGAAGGGAGAGGAAGTAGACATGACCACGGTTCGGTTCGGTTCGGTTCCGGTTCCGGTTCCGAACCGACGGTTCCGGTTCTAAAAAAGCTAGAACCGGAACCTTAACCGAAATAACACGGTTCCGGTTCGGTTCTGGAACCGACGGTTCTATAACGGTTCAGGTTCCAATTCCGGTTTCGATTCTATAACGGTTTCGGTTCCGGTTCTGGAACCTTTTTTTAAAATGACAATTTGAAATTTAAAAAGTAATATTAAAATATATTTTAAAATTAAAAAATAAATCGATATCGGATAGGCGGATACACTGATACACAAATGAAATAAAAAACTTAATTATTTGAAGACCAATACTCACAATCACAAATCACAATTAGCTTTAATTTATAAAATTCATTACGGATTATCCATTTACTGATTTACCCTCAGTCCCTCACTGACTCACGTCAGTACGTCACTCACACAGTCACTCTTTAGCCATTGAAATAATTTAATAATAATAAATTAAAAATTTAATATTTAAAAATAATAACTAATAAATTAAAAATTTAGATTTAAAAATATAAATTGAAATCAAAATTTAAGTTAAAAAATATTATAAATTAAAATTTTGAAATTTATAAATATTATAGGTTGATAATTTGAAATTTAAAAATAATAAAATAAAGAATTTAAAACTGCTAAGTGCTAACAATAAACTAAAAATTATAATTTATAGACCCCAACGGTTATTTATTTATTTATTTAAGAACCGGAACCGAACCGGAACCGAACCGGAACCGCCGGTTCAAGTCGATTCCGGTTCCACCAGTTCTTGAACCGGCGGTTCCGGTTCTAATTTTCAAAGAACCGAAACCGAAACCGCTACAGTGACGGTTCCGGTTCGGTTCCGAACCGGAACCAGAACCTTATGTTCTGGTTCCGGTTCTACAGTTACGGTTCGGTTCGAACCGCACGGTTCGAACCGAACCGTGGTCATGTCTAAGAGGAAGCAAAAATCGAAACCAGAAGAAAAATTTGCAGAAGAGGGGAACGAGCAGAGGAGAAGAAAAGGAAGAAGAAAAATAAAGAAAATATTTTGGGTACTCTATTTATTCATGTAAGTATGTTTATTTTAGTAAGTTTGAGATTTCAAAATAATTAGTTTATTTTTTTATAAGTTATAAATTGAGTTTTATATGATATTAGAATGGATCTAGGATGATAAGAAAATCCAAGAGGAACTCGCGTTACATCCATAAATAAGTAAAAGAGTTACGTGAATTGTTGATTAAATTGATGAAGATATATTTATTTATATTTTAGACTTTATTAAATTATTTCAAGTAAATAAATTGTTAAGTTAGTTGATTTTATAGGTTATAAATTATGTTTTACGATTGAAATAAAAGTTTATATATGTTACGGATTTTATTTATTTAAGTGTTATTCGAAGAAAATTATTTAATTAGTTTCTTAATTTATTGATTATGTATTATAATTTATGATTTGAGTATAGAATATGTATTTTGATAATTATATTTAGAAATCGAGTTATACAAATTCTGTATATAAAAGGATTTAATAGTTGAAAATGATTAAAATGAGATTTTTCGTACGTTTACGTATATTTCAATGGTTATTATGTATCGAAAATAAATTAATTAGTTCGTAACGTGTGTAATGTTATTATTTTTAATTGATCTAATTTCATGTTTATGTGAAATCATAGCATAAATAATTTTGTGACATTAGATAATGAAAAATAAAAAGTTAGAAAATATACATGCATTGCTGAAAATAGAAATTGGATGTATTGTCAAGTATTTTGATAAATTATAATAAAAGTTCGTCGAACTACGAGGGCTTTGATCCCAATAATGAAATGGGTACGTAGGCGTTTGAGAAGAGATCTCAAACTCAAGCCCAATTAGAATACGATAATAATTTGGTTCCTTAAACCGTATACACAGTAGAGAATAACTTAGTGGTATGTCTATCATTTCCATCTTATTGTATTGATGTGTTAAATAAATGATTTTTGAATACTTTATATGATGAAGTAATGTATGAAAAAGAAATATTTTAAAAAACTTCTTTTTAGGACAAATGAATGTTAATTTGAAAATTCAAGGGTATTCGTGTAATTTTATGTTTATTTATGTAATGATTAAATGATAATCGAATGATTTTGAATGATAATGGAAAGGAAATGGAAAGAAATAGATAAGTTCAGTGTCTTGACCGAGCGTATATTGGAAGAAAGACACGGACATTTTGGAAAGGATTTAATGAGTTCATTGAATGAAAAATAGAGTTTTTCGATGTTCATATTGATAATCTGATCATATATATATATATATATAAATGCGTGTCTCAAAGACTATTTATTACTCTCCGAATGAAATCTTTATATAGAAATAAAAGTCATCAAAATATGAAATTTGTGATTAATAAAATTGAGAAAGGGCCCGCGTAAACCTGAACATTGGTAGGTGGGGACTGGTAGTTGGCATGCCAATAGGGTAATATAGCAGTACTGCGCCGTTATCCCGATACTGATATACAGGGTTCGACGGATGGATTATGAGAGGCACTAGGTGTTCGGTCCTGAAGTCGAAACCGATTGTGATATGTGATATGCGACCCGACTGGCAGTCACCGAGTGGCCAATGCCGGGAACGTAGTTTATTCTGTCTGAGACCCGAATTCCGGTCCATGGTATCGTGTCAGAGTTTACAAAGGGCACTGAGAAAAAGATAAATGAAAACAATATTGACAAAATTGAGAATAAAAATTGTTATATTGTATATATGCCAAAAAAAAAAAAAAATTGAACTTTAAATTTATGAATTATTATGTAAAACTTTGAAAAAAATTGTGAATTTTTAATTTATGACTTAAACTTCAAAATATGGTGATGATCGTATGGTTACAAATATGAATAAACGATGTTAAGTATTTTGTACATATAATTGTTAAAAAAATTGCGTAATTAGTGAATGTTGATATAAATTTAAGAATGCTTGTTAAAAATAATAATTTTCATGCTGTTATGCGTTTTTTTTTCATATAAGCTTTATTATGTTTTATTATAAATAAATGTTTATGTGATGAAGTGGTTTGAAAGTTGGACCGAAGGTCCGAAAAGAAAGTTGAGAAAATGAACGTGATTTTAGAAGTGTTAATTATTTCGTTGTAGGTTTTTAAATTTTTAGGTTTTTCTACAAAAATAGAGGGAACTCTACCAGATTTTCAAAAATCATAACTGAAAAAAAATGATATTAAAGTTTTTCAATATCGTAAGAATTTAAAATAAAACGTTTAGCGGTGATTCCATTTCTTTTAATAGAAAAGATAAATTGAAATAAATGAATTTTCAGTTCAGAAACGTATTGCCCTTCGCCTTGAATCTCGATCCGATGGAGAAATCAGGGTAAGGGGTGTTACACTTACCATCCTTCATACCCCACCAGAAGCGAGCTGCCAAGGATCCCAGCTCCTGGCAAAGGCCAGCCGGAAGTTTGAAGATACTCATAACGTAGATGGGAATGGCTTGCATTACTGCCTTGATAAGAATTTCTTTACCACCTTGAGAGAAGAGATGGCTCTTCCATGCCTTCAACCTTTTCCACACCTTATCTTTAATATGATTAAAGGTTGATTTTTTGTTTCTACCCACAAGGGACGGTAGCCCCAAATAATTGTTGTGTGCCTTGCCGCATCTGATTCCTAACCAAGACTGAAGATCCTCCTTTTGCAGAGAAGAAAGGTTAGGACTGAAACAGATTGATGATTTCTCGAGATTGATTTGTTGACCCAATCTTCTACCATACACCTCAAGCACCTCTTTTATTGATTTACAGTTAGAGGCTGAAGCTCTACAAAAAAGGATACTGTCATCAGCAAACAAAAGATGACTGATAGAGGGACCTAACTTTCCACATTTAACACTCAGCCCTCTACCATTTTTCTCAGCCTTTCTGATTCCCTCAGACAATGCCTCTGCACAAAGTAAAAACAAGTATGGGGACAGGGGACAACCCTGTCTCAGACCTTTAGCTGGTTTCATCTTACCGACCTCAGCTCCATTAAAAAAAATAAATGATAAAGTAGACGTGGAGATGCAGTCCAAGACAAGAGTGATCCAATTCTCCGGAAAGGCCATTTTCCTCAGGATTGCCTTCAGAAATTTCTATTCTACTCTGTCGTATGCCTTACTAAGATCTAGTTTGATAGCCATCAGACCCCTATTCCCTTTTCTTCTCCCATTAATAGAATGCAAGAGCTCGAAAGCAATGAGGATATTATCAGAGATATGCCTATTGGGCACAAAAGCTGATTGGTTCAATGAGATCAGATCTGGAAGGATAGATTTGAACCGATTTGCAATCACCTTGGTGATGATTTTGTATAGAACTGATGTTAGGCTTATAGGCCTAAAGTCTTTCAACCTCTCCGAGTTCTTGCATTTAGGGATCAAAATCACATTTGTGGAGTTAAAAGATTTGATAGAAGACTCTCATCTGAGAATGCTTAGACAGATTGCAGTGATCTCCCTACCAATAATTCCCCACATTTTCTGGTAGAAGACAACCTGAAAGCCATCAGGACCAGGCGTTTTATGCGGACCCAAATTGAATAATGCATTTTTGATTTCCTCTTCATTAAAAGAGAGGTTCAGGGTGTCGCGTTGCCTGTCATTCAGACAACTTCCAATATCAACGATGGCTTTGGAGATTTCAAGCGGAGAAGGGGAAGAAAAGGAGAATAAACAATTGAAATAACAGCAAGTGCTCCTCCCTATGTCTTCAAACGATTCTAGAACAGACCCGTTTTCCTCTACTAAACGGATGATAAAATTCTTCTTTCTTCTAGCATTTGCGAGAGTGTGAAAAAATCTAGTATTGCGATCACCTGCTTTTAACTAGTCTGTGCACGCACATTGGTGCTATTACATTTCTTCAATTGACAATAGTTTTCCAGATCCTTCATCTGACTTTTGTTTCTTTCATCACACCTTCTACAGAAGCAGATTTATATAATGACTCTATTAATTTTTGCTTGGAGATAATCTTTCTCTTGATAGAGCCAAAACGTTCTTTACTCCATTCGGATAACCCTTCCGCACACCGAGCAAATTTAAAAACCAGATCCTCTGTTGAAGTTGCTTTGGATGTTCCGTCCTAGATCGATTTAACTTTTTCCATACAATCATCTTCCTTGAGCCAAAAAGGCTCAAACTTGAAGCCCTTATTTGTCAAAACTTCATTCTTGAAACGTTCTCTGACCTTCAAGACTATCGGTCTATGATCGGAGTTGTTAAAGTTCAAATTTTCTACTCTTGCATCAGAAAACTTAGCTCTCCACTTTGAATCTACTAGAAATCTATCCAGCCGTTCTTGAACGTTCGCTGCATCATTCCTACTATTATTCCACGTAAAGCAAGGACCAGAACAACCCAAATCAGAGAGGTCGCAGTCCTCCAACGCTATCCTCAATGCAAACATACTGGACAGGTCCTTATCCAACCCACCTTTCTTCTCATTCCTACTAAGGATTTCATTAAAGTCCCTACCAATAAGCCACGATAAATTATCAACATTCCTTAACCGTCTTAGTAATTCCTAAGAATCTCCCCTCTTAGACTGGTCCGGGTTACCATAGAAGCCTGTAAATCTCCACCATAAACCATCTTCCAATCTAATCTTTGCATCGATATGGCCCGATGAAAAAGAAAGGATTGCAACATCAACATTATTATTCCAAAAGAGACTCAGTCCACCACTTTTTCCTACATAACTAACCAAAAAACCGCAATCAAAACCCAACTTCTCTTTTATGTGACTATCAGCCCTACTATGTAACTTTGTTTCCGATAAGAATACTAGGTTGGGGGAATGTTTATGCATAACCCTTTTCAGGGTTGAGAATGCACGAGGGTTCCCCAAACCCCGTACATTCCAAGCTAGGACGATCATGGTGATCGACGGGCCTGGCATACAGGCTTCGCCGTTGGAGATATATTCAGCACAGTACTCTCTTCACTTGTTTTGTATTTTTTATTAACACTGTTCCTGCTATCTTCAAAAAATAATTTCTTACGTTTTACCCTTATAGAATTTGGAAAATTTCCTCCATCTACCTTTGAATTACTCCACAAAGGAGAGTGCTCATAACCCGGAGATTTATTTCCCTTATTCCCCCGCACTTGGCGAGACACTATTACTCTTAGCTCCATTCCTTTTACCATGTCTAGTAGCCACCAATTTACCCATTGGACTACTGACCTTCCCCATTAAGATAACACCCTTGGCCGCCCTTTTTCATTTCTTTGTTGCTTTCCTACCCGGGCTCAAACTTATATCCATACTCTTCGACTTATTACATTCAGGAGTTTGGCTCAAATGCAGGTGATCCGCTTGCTGGAAATCCATTTCAGTCCGCCCCTCTCCTACACCATCATTCCTGTTGATCTTAATGCCTTTTGGCTCCAGTAAGGGGTGATGCTCCTTGACCGCATCTAACTCATCTAAAAGGATAGGGAGGACGTTAATATCCTTAGTAGCTTCAGATGAGCAAACGTCTTTTTTGTATCTTCCTATATTAAGCACTGTATGAGAGGGGTGAGTACTAAGCTCCTTGAACATTTTGTCGCTCCCCTGCTCAGAGGAAGTACTATTTTGATCACAATCGTTTGGAGGGCATTTATGGGATTCTACCTTCCTCGCATCACTGTTAGGTTCCTTATCATCAATCATACTTTTGCTATTCCCTTTAGGCCGATGTCATTTTGATCCCCTCGTGGCCAGTCCTATTTGGTGGATGCCCTCTGTAAAAGAGTTTTCCTCCTGAGATGATGCTTTCAACCACGAGCCGTGTTTCAATGTTTTCCTATTTTTAGCGTCCTCCTTAGCTTTTTCATCCAAGCAATCCTTACTGCTATGTCCAATGCATCCACAGGTAAAACAAAATTCTGGAAGGCGTTCATACTTCAGGTCTACCCAAATCGTCTCCCTATATTTGCCTACATTAATCAACAATCCTCTCCTCAGGGGTTTCCTGATATTAATCATAACTCTCACCCTTAAGAACTTCCCCCTATAATCTTAAGGATCATCGGGGAGCCCTCTCAGATCCCCTATTTGCTTCGCCAACACTCCCGTAACTACTCTGTTTATACACATTAACGAAACGTTATGAATTTGCACCTATGTATACACTTTTAGCTTATTCGAGATTTAGCGCTATGTGACGATACAGAAAATTCCATTCGTAGTCGCTCAGTTTTCAAAGTATGTAACGTGATATGTACGATATAGAAAATTCTGTACATGACCGCTGAGATATAGAGAGATTTCTAGCGATACGTTGCGATGTAGTACATTTCGCACGTAATCGTTTAGATTTCAGTTTTGGCACTACGTGACAATGTAGCAAATTCTATTCGTAGTCGCCCAGAGTTTTAGTACTACAATTGTGATATAGAAAATTCTACATTGTAGTTACTCAGATTTGAGATCGTCTCACACTACATTTACGATGCAGTAAATTTCGTATCGTAGTGGTCGAGATGTCTCACTAGCTTCACGTTTGGCGTTGGAAAAAAAAAAAATCACCACGTGATGGTTCGAAAGCATTAGAGATATACATGGTGTTTTTAGAAAATGAAACTTTCAAAAGTCAAATATGATGGTAACTAAATTATAAAGTTATATGTGATTATAATACTAATATTTATATATCTTGAACTAACGATTTATTTTGTTGTGTAGTTTGCTTGTTCTATCTAGTGTTATTGTAGATGATTTGGTGGCCGAGAGAGCGACATTCTACTTATAGATAGGGGATGAATAGATGAACCATATGAATATTCAATATATTTTGATGTGGTTGTATATATCTTAACAAAAATGATCGTGTGTTTTATATTTGAATACTCAATGGATTATAAACTCATATTTTGATATGTAGATATAGTTGTATATTCATACTTGAGATACACTTATCACATGATGCACATGATATATATATATGTTTTAATGAATGTGATTAGCACACAAAAAAGATATGAATGATATGAGAAAATATATGTTTGTGGTTTAAGAAGTTGGGAGGTTATTTGATATAGTCGAAGTGTATTTTTTTTACAGGTTAAATTTCGAAATGTTAAAAATGCAACCGTTATACTATCAAATTTTTATAAACTTTGTTTTAAGGAAATGCGAAAAATTTACACCAATCCTAACTATTTTAAAAGAAAACAATATTTTTAAAGTTATTACGAGTAAACCGGTAAAGTATTCTAGAGGTTCGTTTCTCAGATTTCTCTAATCCGACGAGTCAGGTTCAAGAAGTCCGCTGAAGTGTCCGATGGGATCCTCCAAACAAGAGTTTAGAAAAGGTCTGGTTCGGATCCTATCATCACCCAAATCCCTAATCATCCACCAATTAACCACCTCTAGCTCTGGATTTCAAGACGGTTCTACCATGATCAAAAAACCCACATGTAACTTGTTGTTCATCTTCAGTCACCATGGATCTTGTTGTTCGTCCTCCTCTCCTCTTTCCTTCCCTTCTAATTGTCGTGGCCATCCCTCTCTCCTCCCCTTCAAACCCATTAACCAAGCTTTTTCTTCTTCTTCTTCTTTCTTTCCCTTTTCTTCTTCTTATCTTCTTCTTCTTTTTCCACTTAAATTATTGTTGTTGCCATCCATATTCACGGCCAACGACTGTGGTGTACCCATCTCCACTCATCATTGCTAATTTTGACATGCCCATCCCATATCTTGCTACTCTCTATCCCCCTCTCTTCTCATTGCTCCCTCTCTCTGTTTTGCCAATGACTATGGTTTGGGTAGGTGATACCTATTTAGGTTTTATTAGGGTTGATAATGGTGGCAGGGTTAGGGTTTAGGTAGGTTTGTCTGTGGTGGTGATGATGTTAGGGGCTGAGTTTGATTAAGTTTGATAGTGGTGGCAGTGATGTTGGTTTGGGTTTGTTGGTACGATTTGATGGTGTTGGTGTTGGGGTTCAAAGGCTAAGTCTTTTTTTTTCTTCTATTGGGTTTTTAGTTTGGGTTTCCAGCAATTTGGAAAAGCAAAAGGTTGGTTTTTCTGTTAATTAAATTTTTTAAAATTTGTGTTATTTTTTTATTTAATATTATTATTAATTAATAATTTAAATGGTATTTTAATCATTACATAAGTTTGAAAGCTATAAGAGGAATTTTGTAAGATTTTAATAAATGTATTTTGATCATTTTAAGATTTTGGATAGAAAATATTAACATTTTAGATAAAAAATTAACAGTAGAAGGTAGTTTACCTAATAAAAAAATCAATTATAGTTTTCCATTATTTTACTTTTAAAAGTGTTTTTCATAATGACCGGAAGAAAATTGAAAAAGCGGTTTGGAGTTTGGACTCCATGTGTTTTAAAAGTAAAAATGATAAACAAATAAATGATGTTGACAGATGATAAAAGAGAAAATACCTAAACTAATCCCTTTTTGAGAGTCTCTTTGAAAACTAACCCTTTTTTTTTAGGTTGAAAAAATCTCAACCCTGAAGTTGAGATTGAATTAAATTAACACTATGACTCACAACCTGGAAGTTGAGATTCTGAACCTAGTGGTTGAGATTCTCTACTTTGAGGTTGAGATTTAAAAAAAATGATTATTTTTCAAATGGGTTATCAAAAAGGGGTTAGATTTCAATTAAACCCATGATAAAAGTGTGAATAAAACTGAAATCACATAACCTCTATTTATTATTATATTTTTTGGGCTTTTCTTGGTGCCAAAAGCAGTATACATTTTTATAAATTTGCACTGATTTATTTGGGTTTAGTTAGTTCCTCTCTCACACACAAATTCTTTCGTGAGTTGGACTTACAATCTTAAATATATTGTGACGGTCTTACCATTCAGTAAACTTATCTTATAGAATCATTCATTTTATTGAAGAGCTAAAAGTACGTATTTGGAGTAACCTATTTATTACACCATATTAAATAATAATTGCATTTGATAAAGTTCTTATATGATAGTAGGAACTAATAAATTATTTATTGTAAGCTTGTATAAATTGCTATATAAAAATAGAAATCTTATGAAAGTAAAAATCTGATTATGCGGTGAGTGGAGTTATTCTCTTACCGACTAATAAATTATCAAAAGAATCTTAATTTTAAGAATATAAAAATTAAGAAAAGTCTTGCAAAACAACATAACGTATGAGAATATTTTTATTTTATAACTCTTAGTTTCATATTTATCTAAAATATAATTTGACATTAACACAACCATCCAAAATCATCCAACCACCCCCCCCCCCCCCCCCCCCCCCGAGACATACCAAGGATGATAATATCTCTAACAGACATTAACACAGACATCCAAAATCTCCCCTGTGACATACCAAGGCTGATAATATCTTTAACAAACATTAACACAAACATCAACAATCATGGATTCTCTTAAGTTAACATAGTTGATCATTTGACTCTTCTTTTAAGTTGATATAGTTCACCGCTTAAGTTGACATAGTTGATCATTTAACTATTTTCTTAAGTTGATATAGTTGACCGTTAGATTTTAGAAGTGAAAAATGAAAAGAAATGAAAAATTAATTAAAATATAAAAAATAAATAATATTAAATATAAAATAAATATATATAATTTTTTTCTCTCAACTCCCTCTCTATTGCTTCTCTCTATCTAGACATGACCACGGTTCGGTTCGGTTCGGTTCGGTTCGGTTCGGTTCCGGTTCCGATTCTAAATCGATGGTTTCGGTTCTGAAAAAGCTAGAACCGGAACCTTAATCGAGATAAAACGGTTCCGGTTCGATTCTGAAACCGACGATTCTGGTTCCGATTTCGATTCCGGTGCCGGAACCTTTTTTATAAATAGAAATTTTGAAAATTATAAATATTATAAATTAACAATTTGAAATTTAAAAATAATAAAATAAGATTTTGAATTTTAATAAATTAAGAATTTGAAACTTCAAACAATAAATTGAAAGTTATAATTTATAGATATAATTAAAAAAAAATTAAAGGAAATTAAGATTGAGAATTAAGAGAATATTAAAACTAAGAGTAAAAATTGAGAGAGAGTTGAGATTTAGAGAGAGATAGGTGTGAGAAGAAATTAAGAATGAGAAGGATATTTATAGAGGAAAGAGAGGGGTTAAAAGAGAAATTAAGGGGAGGGAGTAAAATATAAAAAAAAAAAAAATGACCAACGGTCACTTTTAAAAAGTTCTACAACGACCATTTTTGTTTTTCAAGAATCGGAATAGTCGGTTCAAAACTGTTCCGGTTCCACCGGTTCTTTGAACTGACGGTTCTGGTTCCATTAATAAAAGAATCGAAACCGAAACCGTTACAGTAACGATTCTGATTCCGGTTCAATTAACCCGGTTCGGTTCAGACGGTTCGAACCGAACTGGCGGTCATGTCTATCTCTATCCTTCTTCTTTTCTCTTTACATCTTTAGTTGTCCCCTCACTCTCTTTCTCCATCTCTGGCAGCGGCATCTTGATAGCAACGAGCACATGGCGCCATTAACCTCAGAATCGCGCGCCTCTATTTCTACCGGGCGCCTTTGTCTTCCTTACTGGTCCGTTTCCGTTGTTGGTTCTACCATCGTCGTACTGGTTCTCCGTCTCAATCTCGGTTGTTGCACCACTCTCCATGCTGCCATCGCCGTTGCATCTAGTTCATCTGTTATCATCACCGTTGTGTCTGCCATTTGGTTCATTTGCCATTCCGCTTCGACTCTGATTATCATCGTTTAGAGACCAGCCTCGTCTCCACCATTGGAGACCCGAACTGGTCTCCCCATCGAAGACCTTGATCGGGGCTCCACGGTGGAGACCCTCTACCATCATTTTTTTGTTTTTTTTTTTTATTGAGTTCTTTTTATTATTGATTTCTTGTGTTCCGAGTACGGATTCTAATGGAGATTGATGATTGTGAGCTTAATGATTATGGCAGATTGATAAGAGGTTGAAGGTTGATGATGATTGTGGGTTGTGGAGATGGAGTTTGCTGGTGGACAGACCAGAGATGGTAAGTTTGCTAGTGGAGATGGTGATTCAAATTTTTATTAATTTTTTTTATTTTAATTATATTTAAAAGTTTTCAAAATTGACTTTAGTTGGATTTCGGATAAAAATGAATGATTGGTGGGTAAAAGGATATGTTTCAAACGTTGGGATAATGTTGCAAATGTGGATTTTTCCTAAAAATTAATTCAATCCAGAAAATCATTTATTCTTTTTAAAATGAAAACATAAGGAGGTGGTCAACTTTGCCCTGGCTGCCAATTTAGAAGTCTAACTCACCTCTTCAACGAATGGAGACCATGAGCCCCCTTCACCGGGGGGTCCACTCTTACCTACTTTTGTATTGTATTTAAATGTACAATATTTCTCGGGTTATTAAAAAAAAATGGATTAATTTTCAACTAAACCCTTTACGTTTTTGGAAAGTAATGCGAAACTTTTCTAACTATCAAATCATATATGATACTTTGCTTTCTGACCGAACTTAACATGCTGAGACAAATTTAATTATAAATATATTTTTTTTCTAGTTGACCCAAAGTCTTCGAGTTATGCTTCACCATTATATTTTCACTGACAAATTAATTCGCTCAAGCAGAAGCAAGGAAACATATATGCATTCAGAGGAGCCTGGAATTAGTTAATCTATCTAGTCTGCAGAAATCCAAAAGTTTGCTTCATCTACTTGGAGTTTTCTATTGTTGATCATGTAAGTGATAATTTAGTATTATCATTATAATCTGTTAATGAAAATTTTCATATCTAATCTTGATTAACTATGTATTCATTCATTCTTCAATGGGCATATTTGATGTTAGATACAATGTTATATAATAATAAAATTTTTTACGTACAAACTTATATTTTGACCAGGTCTCAGGTTCGTGAGGCCCCGTTCAATTTAGAGGAAGGTACTGCGGGTCTACCTTCTCTGGAATCCACCCCGGAAACTAATTCGAGTAGGAGAATTATGGGAAAATTACGAAATTATTGTCACGACTACAGGTCTTATGAGAAGAAAATCCTCAAACATCGGCTAGAATCTTTGGGGAACAGAATCAGCTTTGTGTTGCGGATTGTTTCGATCTTACTTGATCCTTTAATTTGCTATGTTCCTTCTATCCATGATGAGGAAAAGTTCCTTGAAATTAACAAACCATTAGTGTATGTTATCTTGGTTCTGTATTGGCCTCTCATGATCTATAGATTATATACTTATTTCCCTTCGAACAAAAAAGGAAGGCACTTCATCATTCCAGCAGAATCAATCGCGCTTTTCTTTTCACATGTAAGGGCCACAGGCTCTAACAAAAACTTAATGTTTCTTCATATATTTGTGTCTTCTGCTTGCAAATTACAACTGTAACAACTTTCAAATTTACTTATAAGATATGCCAAGACATTTTTGCCAATAGTGTTATACTTTTATATTAATTCTAATATCAATTGTTGTACTCTGTGCAGCTGCTGCTCTTTGCATTTGTTTTCAATATGAACGTAAAAGTTAGTAGTTCAGTATCTTCCATTCTGTTGGTCCTGTTCCTTGCTGTGTGTTTGGTGAGGATCATTGGAATCTACAGATTGTTTATGGAAGCAGTTATAGGGACTGCACACCATCTAGCTGAAGCTGCAGTCATAAAAATTGTCCTTAATCTTCTACTGTACTTATACGGAAGTCATATAAGTAAACTTTTCATTTATATATTGATTTAAAGTGCTCAAATTATTAAATTACTAGGTTTTAAGATGTTTTACCAAACTTTTACTGATGATAATGAGTTCAATTCGTTTTTAGATATACTTTGCCTCCTTAGTACAGTACAACATCTTCTTCAGCTTACATTATTAGCAAGTGAGATTAAAAATTAGTATATGATTAATGGGCTCTCGTAACTAGGTAGACACTAAGAATATTCAAAGAAAAAATTATAATTGACATTCCTTGATTGAATGAGTAGTACAGAGGTGCATATAAAACAATATTTACACTAGAGATCAGCATAAATTAAAAAGGCAATAAACTTATATGAGGAGCTAATTGTTCCCAACGGTTAAGAGGTAACTTAGGAGTAGAAATAGGAGAGAATCAGTTTTGGTTGATTCCTTGAGATATGGAAGCGCATTCTATTGCATTGACTGTAAAGGAATTGATTTTTGCCATATACTATAATCACTAGCTGTTGCAGTAGTTGACTTGCGGAGAAAGTTTGGTTTCTTTTAGACACGTGTTAAAAAGACGTGTGCATGAAGCACAAAGTAAAAGTAAATTTTTGAATTTTGATGGCTAAGCTGTTAAATATCAAAACACGAAGCATGGTACAATCGACATGTACCCAAGAATTTTTCCGAGTATAGACATTTTCTTTTCTAAATAGCATTTCCAGAATCACCGCCCTATCATTATTATAATTTTGCAAACAATGACAAGTGGGAATAAATAGGAAAAAGAAAATTAAAATAATAATAATAATTCGGCCAAACAATTTATATCATTAAACAAACAATTATATCTCAATTGTGTTTATATCTTTGCGTTCAAAAAGTATCGTTGTGACCAATCCTTCACAGCTATTTGGAGGGATGTGGTACCTATACTCCGTATATAAAATGATGAATTGTTGGAAACAAGCTTGCATAAATCGTAGGGGATGCCATTTTCCAAACCATCATTTTATCGTTAGTTCGGGAGACAACACGTTCTTGAATTACAATTGTTTTAAGAAGACAAAAGATACACAAATCGATGAGTTAGGGATATTCAAGGATGCTTATGAGTCTCGTATTGTGGGCACCAAAAACTTTTGGAAGAGAGTGCTATTTTGTTTTAGATGGGGCTTAGAAAACATCAGGTTTGTGCAAGATGCTTCTCTTATATGATCTTCATTCTCATATATAAGTTAATTGAATATACCTTTTTATGTTCTAATGTTGTAGCATAATTTTAGTTCTGTATATATAATTTGAGTAATGCTATACATCTTATCTTGTATTTCAATTTTGATGCCAACTCATGTGTCAATTAATAAACAGTAATATATATATCAATTGATAAATGAATATTTATTAATAATTATTGATTTTATTTTAAAAATGTATTTTCTCATGGATTCACACAACATGAGTTTAAATTAGGTTGAGATACAATAAACAATTTGAAAATACAAAAAGAATAAGTTTATCATAAATGTTGCAAATTCGTGAGATATTTTGTGTTTAAAGATATAGATTTCTCCAACCTAGCTAATCCAATGATATAATATATTTGTGGCGGAATTTTCTAACTTGCTTATATAAAGGTTTTTTTAAATTAAACTTTGCTATTTTCTTTTTCAGTGGTTTTGGTCAAAATCTTCAAGTGAGTACAGGTGACTGGGAAAATATGATTGTTATTTTAATTGTCATCTATGGCATGGTAACATTTACCTTTTTCATTGGAAACATGCAGGTTGGTACATATTATTTTAATTTGTTCTTATTTCTCATTTGGGTTTATTTAAATTTGACATGAAGCACTCAACATTATTTGCTATGGATCGTACTTTCTGTGCAACAGAATCTTATGAAGTCTACAATTGAAAGATCAGAGGAGAAGAGACGGAAAGAAGAGGCAATCAAACGGAAACAACAAGAACTGGAGCAGTGGTTCCCTTTTCAAAAGTTCTCTCCGGAACTACAAAATCGTATTAAGGAATACCAGCAGAACATATGGCAACAAACTAGAGGTGCTCATATGGAAAATTTGCTCCTTAATCTTCCCAAGGATCTAGCATATAACATAAAACGTGAACTATGCTTGGATTTGCTTAAAAAAGTGAGTAATTTTATCTCGTTAGAATTTGCCTAGTTGTCTGTCTGTTGTAGTTATTAAATTTTATATCAATGATTACTTACAAATTATGTCAAAAAGGACTAAGAGTACATTAACAAACAATTAATATATGTGAGAAAGTCAAATAAAGAAAATATTATAAAATTAATCACTTTTGTTATACCTAAAATCTTGATAGAATAATTTTTTTCTTTCTTTATCGGAATATTTTATGTAAAATACTTCTCGAATAGCTTTTAAAAAAAGGACTTCTTATAGATAAGGAAATTAACATGGACACAGAAGTGGAATTCCAACCTCAGCATTGAAACATATCAAATATACTGCATTTGCAATATGTTATTATTATATAACTTCAGATTTCAATACACCGATATAATTGGAAGATTTTATATTCTTGTTTATCTATCAAGGTTGATAAGTTTGGAAGGTGGAGCGATGCATTGCTGGTTCATCTATGTGAGCATGTCAAGCCAGTTGTTTATCTTGAACGCACTCGCATTGTGCATGAGGGAGATCCAATTGATGAGATGTTGTTTGTGGTACAAGGCAAGCTATGGACTTACTCCTCTAAGGCAACAACTATTGTTGGCTCTACAAGCAATGTTCCTCGTGATAGCATAAAGGATCATTTGAAAGACGGTGATTTTTGGGGAGAAGAACTTGTCAATTGGGTTCAAAAAAATCCCTCCTCATCCAACATACCGATTTCAAATAAAACCATTCAAGCACTTTCGAAAGTTGAAGCTTTTGTTCTTGGAGCCTATGACTTGAAAAAGTTATTTCTTAAGAATCAGAATGTTTTGTTTATACAGTCATTCTTTCGTTATAGGAGGATTTTGTTTTCTAGAAGGAATGTACAAATGACAACCCAAGAACAATAGATTGGTAAGATTTGTGTTTTATGTATTTGTTTTTGTTACAAGGATGAACTTTGTATAAAAGTGTTTAGCAATAATTGTTATTGCTCTATTAAACAATTACAATGTACAAAAAATATGTTATATATATAGTGCCTTCAAATTTTCTATTGAACTGCTTTGTGTTATATATAAAGAAATTTTTGAATGTAGTCAATAAATCTTACAATCTAGTTTTGGGTACTGTTTTCTTCAAATGTGTTCTTATTTGTATAGTATTTTCTGAAAACACCTTTAATAAAGACTCGACTCGATTAATAACCCATTATTTTACTGAACGAAATTAGAGATTGATATTTTCAGGTTCTTCAAGAATTTGTACTTCAATGACAATACTAGTTAAATCCACAATGACATTACTGCTCGATGATTCCGAGTGCCTGAATCGACAGTGGTGATTGGTGAGAACGTATATAGAATATGACAATTAAATAATTTCTTGTATTTATTGTTTCTATGGGCAGTTTTTTTTTTTTTTTTTTTTTTTTTTTTTTTTTTTTTTAAAGAATATATTTATGGGCAGTTTAAAAGCCCACCTCAATCAAATTTTCATCCAACAACCACTCTGAAGCCTATAAGTGACGTGTAATCTAGCTATCCATTTTTTAATAGATTCTAATAAATTTTTAATAGATTCTAATAAATCTTTCACATCCTGGTTTAAAAAGTAAATATAAGTAAATATTTAAGCTAAATATGCCAAAGATGAGAGTAATTTTACAGGTAGTTTGTTCTTAATTTCCATTTACCACTTAACTGATTTGATTGGATTCATCAATTGTTTTTATTTAATTTATTAAGTGGTCAAATAACTTTAAATATTAAAAAAAAAAAAAAACTTGTTATATAAAAAGTTCTAATTTATCACTTAAATAATCGAATCATAATTAAATATTTTCTTCCATAACTATGCATTTCCTCCAAAAAGCACCATATTCTCAATTCTAGCTTTATCATATATTATACAGATTTTCAATCTTCATATATTGCTAATAAATAAATTGTTATACAATAGTTTTAACCACAAAAACTTTTACAAAGTTAAAAGAACAAGTTTACAAATTAGGATACATATTCTCAAAAAATAAAAAATGAAATAAATATGCATTTAATTGTCCTAAAAGATTATTAAATAAATTTTATTTACTATTATTCATAAAAAAATTATTTATGAAATATTATCCATATCTAATTAATGTAAAATTTATTAAATTATTTATTTTTAACTATTTTATGATTTCAAATAAAAAGGCACAACAACCAGTAGCTATAAAGTTAAAAGCATAAAATTATTTAGTTAAAAATGTTTTTCACTTAAAAAAAAATATTAAAACATTATAAGAAAAATAATGTATTATTCTGATTTTAAGTTTCATCCACCACACAAATTTCAGTAAAAGTCAGAAGACAAGAAGTTAAAAAAAAAAAAAATCAGGAGATAATAAAATAAAGGAATGAAACCTTACTTTCTTATTAACAAAAGTTGTTTCATTTAATAAGAAAATGACTTACTGTATATTTCATTTAACAAAGTAAATAAATGTTAAATTAAAAAAAGGAAAAACTTAATTTGAGCCCTTGAGATTTTAAAAAATATTAGATTTTTAAAATTCTTTTGAAAATAACTCTTTTTATCCATAACTTTTTCAAAACTCTTTAAAAACGTCCAAACCATCAGTCAATTGACAATTAATTATGATTTTAAGCAATTTAAATTGTAATTTAATAATTTAAATTCATAAATATTTTAGGTAATTTAATTTGTAAATTCATTATTTTATTAGGATAATCTGATAATTTATATGTCATCAATAATTATCAAATATAAAAATATTTTTTAGTGCATTACCTTAATATTGACCATTAGTTAATTGACAGTTTGAATGTTTTTGAAGAGTTTCGAAAAGGTTTAGGATTAAAAAAGTAGTTTTTAAAAGAGTTTTAAAAACTTGTTATTTTCTAAAATTTTAGGGATTAAATGAAGTTTTTCCATTAAAAAAGGCACTATGTCAGTACTCTATAAACAGGCCTATGACAAAGGGCCATGGGGTGCAGGCCCAACAGCCTAAGCCAAGGCAGCATTGGCTACTCCCTTGTTACTTGCTTTCATTTGTGTCTGTTTCTTGACTTTCTTCAGGTCTCTTATTACATTTTCAATGATACCATTGTACCAACTCCACGCGGAAGTAGACTTCAAGCAACCATCTAGTGGTAAGATCACTATTGCACTCTACCTTCATAAGATAATGAGTTTTACATTCATCCTCCACAAATTTGCGAATTTTTTCTTCACATATTGTAGATTACCCCACCCCCTTCCTTCTACTTTTTGGAAGCTGTTCCCCGAATCATACCACTAAAATCATATCCCAATTTATCTCAATTATGTCTTAGATTAATATTAGTACTTTACTAAAAAAAAAAAAAAGAACAAAAGGACCTCCGCTCCCAAGTTTTAAAATGCAAACATAAATCAGTTATCACTTTATTCCGGCTAGAAACCACCCCAGCCCTGTTTTTTTTTTTTTTTTTTTCAACACTTTAATTGTTCTTTGCTTTGGGTTGTTTATTTATTTTAATTATGAACACGGAGTATTCAAATTTCAAAAAATATCATTTAAAGTATCAAAGTTACACATATTTAAATCAATTAATCCAACCTGGCTTGACGGTTGACAACTTAACGTAACCATTCTACTCATCAATTTTCATTTATTGCTTTGCATTTTTAGCCCAACTTAAAGTGTTATCAAGTTGAAAATTATGAACATAAAGTATTCAAATTCAAGATTATAAATTTTTTTAGTCAATTAATCTGGTTCATTAGTTCTGCTTAAGTTGGATTAACCAATTTAAATGAAACCATCAGACCCCTTCTTTTTTTTTTTTTGTAAAAATATATTGTAAATAAATTTGAATCTTGTACAATATCAAATTTTAAATAACATAATTTTAGTTTCAAAATGGTAGAAATTTAATTTAACTAATCAAATCTTGGTTATAGAGGTTTAGTTTCAAATTTATGACAGTCGAAGACTACATGGATACAAAAATTTATTTATAAAAAGTCCAGTAAAATGTTGTTCAATGATATCAGTTAGAGATACATATAAATTGAAGGATAAATTGTTATAATTATTCAATCATGAACAAATATATATATATATATTTACATATATAAAATGAAAAGCATGGGAAGCGCTGCTCCTCCTTGTGAGCTCCTTACATTTAAATTTAATTATTATTTCTAATTTATTTTAAAATTAAGATTAAATTTTTTATTATTTTTAAAAATTTAATATTTTTTATTTAAATAATTACTATTTTACTTTTTTCATCAATAAATGGTTGATATTTTTATTTTAAAAAATTAATATTTTGATAAAAAATTATAATAGATGTTCAAAATGCTAATTTTGTATGAGTAATGATATAAGTGGTGTGTATCAATGATTATTTTAAGTATAAGTCTGTTGCCATACAAAATTTTCTCCATTTATATTACTTACAACGAAATAAATGTACATGTACGAAAGAAAAAAAAAATGTATTATTCCCATCCTACAAACCCTACTATTCATTTCAAATTAGAATAAATTTCATCAGAGATTAATAGAATTTTCACATATATCTAGATTGAAATTGCAATAACATAAATTAAAAGGAATCAAAGAATATGAATTCCGCAACATAATTATAAAACAAAAAGTGAAAAACCAAACAACATAAAATTTGAAATTAGCAGTTCAAGTCTTGAGTCTTGCAACCAATTTGCAAATTTATAAACCCCTAATATTCATTTCAAATTAGAATAAATTTCATCATAGTTTAATAGAATTTTCACATATATCTAGATTGAAATTACAATAACATAAATTAAAAGGAATCAAAGAATATGAATTCTCCAACATAATTATAAAACAAAAAAGTGAAAAACCAAACAACATGAAGTTTGAAATTAGCAGTTCAAGTCTTGAGTCTTGCAACCAATTTGCAAGTCCCAAGAACAATGGCTATGTAATCAATTTTTTTTTCCCATCAAACTTCATATTTATTGAACCCACAAATGAAAGATGAAACTTTGTCCATCTAATTCATTCAGGCAAGATGTAACCTTATATTTGTACCATTTATGAACAAACTTTGGCTTATATTTAGATTTCAAGTATTGAATTATAAAAAAATGGCAAATAAAATTCCCAATGCTGTTTTTAAAAAATATATATAACGGCAGGATTGGGGGACATAATTTTTAACATAAATTTTGATACAATTTGCTAACCATTGAATGATAATAATTTCAATGACTTAGATATACTCGTATCTTCATATACAACTTAATTTTACACTCTACATGAATGTATTATCTCTTCTCTCTCTTCATCAATTCATAATCTTTCATCTTTCAATTAATATTAAAAATCCACTAATTAATATTCATTAATTTTCTTCTCAGCCAACCTAATTTTTTATAACTTTATTTTTTATTTATTTATTTTCATCTTTCTCTTTATATATATATATATATATATATATATAAAAGAGATTTGAGATGAACAAACAATTTTTTAGAGAGAGAGGTGCAGATGTAGTCAGTGGCGGACCTAGAAAATTTATTCAGCGGGGACACATAAATAAAATAATAAAAATATCAAAAATTAAGAATATACTAAATGTGTAATGTTTTTATGTAAAATAATATTCAATAACGTTACATAGTTTAAATAAAATAAAACATACATTATATTTAGGCAAAATAAATAGTCATATGCTTAAAAATCATAATGAAATCATTAAAATAAATAAAAAAGAAAAAAAATAAATTACATAAAATTATAATCTTCCTCGACGAGGCTTCATATCTTGAAATCGTTTCATGATAACTTCTTTATCAATTTTGTCAAAAATATCTTTCTCCACATACGCAAGCAAGCTATCATTTAACCATTGATCTCCCATTCGATTACGTAATTCAGTCTTCACAATATTCATAGCAGAAAATACTCTTTCAACGGTAGCAGTTGCAACAGGTAGTAATAATGTCAATGTCAAGAGCAAGTAAACTAATGAGAAAACTTTATCTTGTTTTTTCTCAACCATCTTTTGTGCCAAATCTGTAAGACCATTTAATTCTGAAAATTCAATATTAGAGCGCATGACTGCAATATAATTCTCAAGTTGATCTTTAAGTGCCAAAAATTCAGTAGAGGAGAAGTCTTTTGGATAAAATTGAGCAAGTTGAATCAGTTTTTGTTTGTCAAATGCACGAAATTGATCTCTTGGACTAAGACATGCAACACAAAGAAACAACTTAGTATTTGTCTCCGGAAACCGATTATTTAGTTCTTGAAGTTGCAAATCTAACACAGCATAAAACAAGTCTACTTGATAATGATGTACATTGTTTATCTCCTGAGTTTTACGCCTTGATCTCCCTCGAGGCATAAACAAATCATCCATGTTAACAACTTGGATTTTATGTTTTTCACAAAAAGTGAAAACCTGCTTCAAGAAAGAATCCCATCCATTTTCTCTCATTGTCTGAAGTTGTTCTTTACATGCTTTTACTAAGGTCATAGCATTGACAATATCTTGATCTTTTTTCTGTAATATAAGTGACAACTCATGTGTAACTCCCAATATTGTTCTCATCAAATGAAGATTAAAAATAAAATCAAATGTTTCTATTGCATCCAATAAAAGCTTTGATTCATATTTTTACTCCTGATTCGATCCATCATATACTAACATATCAAGTATCTCTACAATAGAAGAGAACATGGAAATTATTCTAATTATAATATTGTAATGTGAGCCCCAACGTGTATCACTTGGTCTCTTAAGACTAGTTTCTTGATTTAAACCTCATCCACTTGGAAGTTCATCATTCTCTAGTGCTTCAAAGACTTTAGCTGCTTGTTTTTCTCGAAGAATATCGCAACGTTTAGCAGATGCTCCAATAATATTTACCACCTGAGTAATCCAATAAAAAAGACCAGTAATATCTATATGACTTTTCGCCACAGCAACAAAAGCTAATTGAAGTTGATGGGCAAAACAATGTACATAAAAAACACTCTCATTCTCTTTTAAAATAAGTGCTTTAAGTCTATTAAATTCACCTCGCATATTACTTGCTCCGTCATAACCTTGTCCTCGTAATCTAGAAATACTTAATCCATATCTAGAAAAAAAAAGAATCAATAGCCGTTTTAAGTGAGAGTGCAGAAGTATCAGTAACATGCTCAATGCCAACAAAACGCTCAATTACATTACTATTTTTGTCCACATATCTCAATACAATAGCAATCTGCTCTTTCGAAGATATATCACGAGATTCATCCACAATAAGTGAAAACAATGAATTGTCAATATCTCTAATAATTGCATTAATAATTTCACTTGAAATAGCACTTACTATATCCTTCTGAATCTTAAGTGCCGTCATTTTTAAGTTTTCAAGAGCACTTTTGAGTGTCACAGCTTTTACGTTCTCATTTTGAGCACATAGCCAATGTAAAAGTTCAAGAAAATTGCCTTTATTGCTAGAATTTTCTAATTCATCGTGTCCTCGAAATGGAAGCTCTTGCCGTAAAAGAAAACAACTACAATCAATTGAAGCACGTAAGCGAGTTCGATACTCAATTCGAGCTTGATCTGATTGTTTGTTTATAGTTGACTCAATATGTTGATTCTAATTTAATAAATCTTCACATTTGCTCCAAGCATCTTTATGGGCACTACTTTTAGCATGATGCCTTAATGAATCTATCTTCTTCCAATTTGTAAACCCTTCACTAACAAAAGAGTCACCACCCGCTTGTTTTCCAATATTTTGTTTGAAAAGATAACAACTTAGACAATATGCTGCATCTTTTGCTATATTGTACTCTAACCAAGTCGAATATTCAGTAAACCAAACAGTATTAAATTGCCTAGACTTTTGTCCAAAAGGTCTCATAGGAAAATTATGTTCTTGAGGTTGACAAGGACCTTTTAGCAGATATGCTCTTTGAACTTGCTCACGGACATTTGGATCATAATCTCATATTTTAGTTCAAAGCCCTGGATCAGTAGAGAGATCTGAAAAATTGACTTCAACACAATTTTTCTTTGAAGAAGATGATTCCAACTCAAGTGATGATTTTCTTTTCATATATTTCTCCATAACTATTTCATAACAAATAAAAACATAATAAAAAATTTTAAAAAAAATTTAATAATAATTTATTGATTCTAAATCAAATAAAGCTATAAAGTAAACAATATTACATATATATATAATTGAATCATGACAATACATTATACATGGATAATTTTAATGCAATAATTTAAAGTTTAAGATTTTAAGGTTTATTGATAAGATATATATTAAATTTAAATTATTAAAAAATAAATTAATTAAAAAAGTAATTAATTTAGGAGACTAACCTGATAAGTCACAAGATGTCAAAGTGAAAATAAAGAGATGCCAGATGAAGAAGAGGAGAAAAAGAAAATAAAATGTAATGCGTTAAAATTATAAATTGTCAATTTAAATAGTATTTATATAGAAGAGAATTAAAAAAATAAAATTGAAAAAAGAAAATATTAATTAATTAGGAGTAGAAAAAATATTAGAAGTAGGAAAACTAAGTTTAATAGGAGTAAGAAATAGGAAAGTAAGTTAATTTTATTAGAAATAGGAAAAATAAATAATTAAATAAGAAAGTAATAAATAATTAAAAAAAAAAAAAAGAAATTGGCTGTTATGCTACGCTGACTCAACAGTGCGCATATACACTGTATGCAACAGTGTAGCGCTATTAACGCAAACCAGATTTCGTTTTTGGTTTTTTTGTTTTTTTTTTTGCTTTTTTTTTATTTATGCAATGAATTTATCAATTTTTTTTTTTTTAAATTTCAGGGGGGGCTGGCCTTACAGTGGGTCCGCCGTTGGATGTAGTCATTAATTAATAATGGTAACACATGACAATTTATTTTTTGAGAGGTGGCAGGCCCATTTTCATTTTGGTTCACAAACAATTTTACAGAGGGTTAAATCTAAAGTGCTGATACTTCCACCCCTCCAAAAGTGTATATACACCCCAAAATATAATTATTTTTAAGATTTTAGCATTATCCTCATTAACATGGTTGAAAAACTTCAATAAGCTTGTGAACAGCAAGGAAGCTGTCCACATTATACTCGTACGTAATGCTCCATGTTGGAAAACTTTAATAGATGAAAAACCAAAACTAAAGTCTAGAATCTCATATCAAATCATCAATAATTATTATAGAAAAAGCATACATGAATACAGTTGACAAACTAGTGAAGGATTAAATCTCCTATAATCAAATCACCTTCAAGCAAAATTTTAGGCATATTGATTTGACTGGATGACCACAACCCTTATAAAGTCCTTTTATATACTAATTTAAATTAGGTTTCCATTAACCCTAATTTAATTAGTATTGAGTTTCTATACACTGAAACTTATACCCAATGGATAATTTTAAAGCTCAATTAATAAATCACTTATCTTACTCTATTAAAATAGATAACTTAAAATATAATTGTCATTTAATATGTAACTCATAATAAGAGATTATAAAAAATCTCAACACTCTAGACATCATACCCTACGTTCCTGTGACGGGGTACTCAACTGTTGGAGAAGAGCTTCTAATCAACACATGCAAGTCTAAGTACTTGAAACATCCTGAAGACTTGAATATTTGGCATTCCATGGAGGGTTCTCTTCTTGGGGTTGTTGGAACTCATGGCATAGATGGAGACTTTAAATTAGTAATCAAAAGGGACACTGCATTAAAGAACAAATTTCTAGATGCTGTCAAAGATGAGTTTTTGAAGCCTGATAGGTGGTGGTTTTTGAAAAATAATGTGTCTTAGAAGTTGCAAGGTCATGAGAAGGATGTTGATAAACCTTGAAGCAGAGTTTAGAATATTTGACCTTTCTCAATTATTTTATAGGGGTTTAAGAAAATTTACACTTACATATGATACAGGTACAACTTATATGCAGTGATGTGACTTTACTTCTTGTGATTCTTTCCTAAATACTGTTAAAGAACCAAAAGTTTTGGGTTTGATTTGTTAATGAAAAAGATGAAACAATAGTATGGTTTGTGATGAAGAATATAAAGTGGATTATGTTGTTATGAGTTCATGTTGTTGATAAAAAAGTTTTGAAAAGATACAATTTTTTTTTTTTTTCAAATGAAAATTTTGATGGTAGTGGAAATTAGAAAAAAGAATATGATATATTAGTAATTTATGGGGTTTGAATATAAATTTTTAATATTTTTAAAGAAATTAATGGGGTGAACATACAAAAGGGCTGCACATTCAGTATTTTTGGGTGTCAATCTAGCCACTCTTAGATATAGCCATTAAATAATGCTAACAAGCGAATAATTTATTCCTCAGAAGTCCATCTTAAATGTTTTGAGCTGTGACAGGTCCATTTTCCTTTTTGTTCTTTCAAACTAGTCCAAAAATTGCCTGCTATCTGCTAAGAAATTGAAAAGTTGCATGCTTTTTGCTTTTTAACTTTCTTATGGATTTGAAAGTTGGAAGAAGAAAAGTTCCACTTTCTTATTAATGTTGTTGACTTAAGAGACATATGACTGCATCTTAAAACTAATTGTGAAACTCGGTTAGCTTTGTGAGACTACTAGAAAATAAAGGAGGACAACATACTATCAACCAACATTCCACGACACTTCAAATAAAAAAAAAAAAAAAGCCAACATTCCACAACACTCGTCTGTCTTTCTTTTTCAATTTTCTTTGTGTTAAATTGTCAAGATCTACGGTTACGCTATATGAAGGAAAATGTTTCCTTGAAAATCTATTTCCAGTTTTAAATACAAAATCTTATATTTTTTAATTTTTTAGAAGTGAGAATTTCATATTTTAACCTAAGATTTTACTATTTAATATTTTGGATTAAGTTTTCAATGTGGACAATAGAAAAGAGAGAGCAGATCAAATTGAGAGATTATAAATAATTATTTAATAGAAATTTGATTTTTCTTTTAGTACCAAGTAGTTTGTGAACAAAGAACAACATGATCTTATTGTTAATTTGCGAATAAATTTTAAATCATTAATTGGAATTTTCTCGATTTATTGAATAGTACACAACTTAGTCTGATATTGCGTAACAAGTTTGTAATTTTTTTTTTTTTTTTTTGCTTTTCTTTTCCATTTCCCTGTTACCAGACTGTGTGCTTCTATATATATATATTTTTCAAGTTGGTATTAAACAGCTGAAAAATCTTTTTAAGTCTATCTAAATCAATGACAGTATTTGTACTGATGGTTTATTTATTTTCACAAAGATAAGAAATCTTCCCACATGTAACTATTAAACGCTTATATTTGTTAAAAAAAAAAAGAAAGAAAAGAAAGAAAACACACATATAACTAAATTTAAATCGTACCACTAGAGATGATAAAAATATCAAATTCGATTCAAACCCCCCAAACCCAATCTATTCAGAGTAAATTTGGGGCGAAAAATAGTGATTCATTTAGAGCATGGGTTGGGTTTAGGGTAACTCTTAAAAATTTCGGATTGGGTTTAGGACAAACTTTCATGTCTCCATTCGATTCGGTAATCCGATTTATATATAAATATAAAATAATAATAATAATAATAAACTGCAACTGTGTATTAAAGGAACTTATTATATGATATCCAAGTCTTGCATTGTTAACTGTAAGAGTTTTTATATAAATTTGAAACTCTTTTGGAATGATCGTGAATATTATAATCAATTTGTCTCTTTTTTCTGTTTGTATATTTGTTTTTTGATATTAATTATTCATGGAAAAATTTCAATAAAATACAAGTTTGTATACACTATTTGTAATTCTACCCTACGTTTCACCAAAAATAACATTTAAATTAATTCAATCAAATCTTATTTCAATCCTACGTAAATAATTCATATATCATGTACCAAACAAAGTCTAAAATTAAAAGAGGACTAAGTCTCTGCACTACAAGCCGACCCATGACGAAGGGTCGCAGATTGTAGGCCCAACAACCCAACCAAAGACAGCATCAGCTACTCTCCTATTACTTGCTTTCTTTGTTTCTGTTTCTTCACTTTCTTCAGGTCCGTTATTGCATTTTCAACGATACTAACTCCACTCCCAAGTTGACTTTGGGTAGTAGTCTAGTGGTAAAACCATTGTCGACCACAACCATCATGAGGTAATGGGTTCTACATCTATTTTCCACAAATTTATGGGTTCTTTCCCCCACACTTTGTGGTTTGCCTCCCACCTCATGTGAGTTGTTTCCTCTCATTCTTTGAGAGTTGTTATCCAAACTGAACCACCAAAGTTATGTTCTAACTGGTCCTGACTACCTTCTGGACTAATATTAGTACTAAAAAAAATAAATAAATAACCTCCATTTCTAAAATTTAACATGCAGACATAAATTAATTATCACTATATTCATGTTAGAAACCACCCCACTGCTTTTTCAACACTTCAATTGTTCTTTTAAAAAAAAAATAATAATTTATGTACATGGAGCATTCAAATTTCAAAACACTAGAGTACGTAACTAATGCATGATTTATGTAAATAAAGGAAAATGGAAATGAGATTTTTCAGACTTGAATGTTGTTGTATTTGGGTATGGCCCAAGTTTGTAACTTTGAAGTTATTGAAATGATTCCTTCTTACAACAAAGGTGCGACCATAAATCCAGATAATCATCGTGGACCAAAATGTGACTATAACGACTCATCCTCTCCCCATGATGGGCTGGGACTTTCCTGGGTGCATGGGCTCACCCATCCTTCGGTCCAGGTACTGTCCCTTAACCTTTAGGGATTTCATACGCCTCCCACACCCCTCGAACCCATGACCAAGGCCATATAGTCAAATGGAAAGCAAGATGTGTACCAATAGCTCTATTGGTGCACATCTTGCTTCCCATTTGACTATATGACCTTGGTCATGGGTTCGAGGGGTGTGGGAGACGTATGAAATCCCTAAAGGCTAAGGGACAGTACCTGGACTGAAGGATGGGTGAGCCTATGCACCCAAGAAAGTCCCGGCCCATCATGGGGAGAGGATGGGTCGTTATAGTGACAGGCAACATCAACCACATATACCATTTTGATGTGTGGGGCTTTGCTGCCAAGGAAGCAAATCCAAGCCGTAGATGATATATTGACTCTAAAGTGGTTAGACGGGTGAGATGCACCATACGAGGCAATTCTCCCTCTCTTTAGTGAAGTGTTTCATAGAGTGCATCTCCACATTTATCTATTGTACTGTATAGCCAATCGAATACAGGCATGAACAGTGAATAATTGGTTCGAAATGAGGAAATTATTGAAAACCCTCAGAACATTTGTCTTATAACAATCAGAAATCATTTTTACCTTTTGTAACAATGATTTTCCCTCTTCTAATGGGTTGATTATAAGAAGTAACTGTAATAAGGATATTTTGATCAATTTATTTAATTTTTATTTTTTAAAAAAATTATATTAATTAGTAAATAATTTAAAATATTTAAAAATGAAATAATTTTAAAATTTTAAAATTTAAATTTAAACTATAAAAATTATTTTAAAAATTTTCAAATTGATCTAAACCATCAATCTCAAAGATGGACGGCCTAGATTAATTTTAAAAAAAATATTTAAAACAATAAAATAAATTGGTGATGGTTTCTGGTTCATCAATGGTTTTTGGATCTTCAACAGTTCTGTTTCATCTTGTCTGTTCCAACAACATCATTCATCAACATATTCCAACATCTCAATCATCAACACAAATAATTATTAATACAAATAAAACCACTGTCATCTTCAAACAAAAACCAACAGACTCAAGAACATCATCAACAAACACCATCTACAATAAACACAATCATCAACACCATCATAAACACAATCATCATTAACACCATCTGGGTTTCCATATCTAGGAGTCTAGGTCGAAAACCCAGATCGGCATCTGAAAACCGAGAAGTCTTTTGCGTCTAGAAACCCAGACGTCGATATGTCTGGGTTTCCGAACCAGATCGAGTTGGGTTGTCTAGGTTTCCATCTGGAAACCCAGACTTGAAAACCAGATCAATCTGGGTTTCCAGATCTAGAAACCTAGACCGATGTCTGGGTTCCCAGATTGAAACCCAGATCGAGCTCAGAATAGAGACGCCTGATACCCAGACGTCAATTTGGGTATCCGAGCAAGAGAATGAGAAGATGAAAATGAAGAGAGAAGGAGAAGAGAGGGGGAGAGAGGGAGAGAGTCTAGTGAAGAAGATGAAGAAAAAGAAGAGCAGAAGGAGAAGTGGGAGAAGAGAGAGAGAAACCGAGAGAGAAGTGGCTTATAATTTAAATTTTAAATTTTATTATTTTTAAATTTTAATTATTTTATAATTTAAAATTTATAAAATTAATTAGTCAGGGATATTATTGTATTTTTACTTTATTTTATCATTTTTCAATTATTTCACACGGTCAACTATGGTCAAACCGTTAGTAGAGAGGAGGTCATTGTTACAAAACGTAAAAGTGGTTTCCGATTGTAATAAAGTAAAATTGTGGAGGGTTTCCAGTAATTTGCTCGGTTCGAAATGCATCCAGAATTTATAAGTACAAATGATTTTTGTGTTCCAGAGTTCCATAATCCAGTGAGAAACTTAAATAATATATCACTTCGACAATTCAAAAAGAAAAAGTCTTGTGTTTCCAAAAAAAAAAAAAAAAGAGAGAATACCTTGGTACGGTTACTGGATGAATGTTTAAAATATCATATCCAAGAAAATAATTAAGAGGGCGTCTAATTAGATTCAATTACCACTTTATAGCTACACTCAATTGCTTGTTTCCAGATCTATTTGATGGGACATCATATGAATTTTTTTTTTTTAAATATTTAAATAGACAAGTCAGAACCATGGACATTAATTTCTGGAAGAAAAAGGAGTGGCAGTTATGTACAAATGATGGAAAAGCAAGTGCTTGTAAATGAGAAAGGAAATGACATGTACACACTCTATCAGTCCACCCAAAAACAAAGAGAAAAATGGATTAAAAAGAGAAAAAAAGAGATTAAAAATGAAAAAAATAGAAGAGATATTGGTGGATCACGATGTTGTACAGGACCATCACATGCACTTTGAAATATTAGCCATTCCAAGCATGTGTGTACATCGCGTGACAGTAGTTACATATTTACAGTATCAAAGTTACACATTAAATCAATTAATCCAACCTGACTTGACGTTGACAGCCAACTTAACCAAAACCTTTCTACCCATCCATTTTCTTTATGGCTTTCCATTTCTAGCCCAAATTAAAGCGTTATCAATTTGAAAATTATGAACATAAAGTATTCAAATTCAAGGTTATAAATTTTTTAGTCAATTAATCTGGTTCACTGCTTAAGTTGAATCAACCAATTTAAACGAAACCACCAGATCCATTTTTCTTTTTCTAAAAATATGTTGTAAATAAATTTAAATCTTGTACAATATCAAATTTCAAAGAACATAATTTTTGTTTCAAATCGGTAGAAATTTAATTTAACTAGTCAAACCTTGGTTATAGAGGTTAAGTTTCAAATTTATGAGAGCCAAAGGCCACATGAATACAAATATTTATTTATCAAAAGTCCATTAAAATGTTGTTCAATGACATTAGTTAGAGACACATATAAATTGAAGGATAAATTGTCATAATTATTCAATCTTGAAAAAAAATTTATATATATATATATATGAGACATGATCGAAGGACATAGATTTTGACATAATTTGTTGATCATTAGATGATGATAATAGTAATGACTTAGATACTTAGGCTTTTTTATACAACTAATTTTACGTTCTACTTCATTATAACTTTATATCTATATATATGTATGTTACTTTTTAAATACGCTTTTATGTTTTTCAAAATCCAATACAAATAGTCTAAAAAAAAAAATACAATACAATTAAAACCTAACAGCTAAGTTGATTAAAGAACACGAATAGTTTAATATGAAAAATCTTTTGCATAATTATTACAAATTGAAGGATTTATGGTCATCAATACCATTTCATTCGGACCCTATATAAAAATGTTATACATATTTGGTTCAATTTGTGGAAATATTTTCTTTGCATGTAAATGTGATATTAATCTTGACAAATTGAGTGTGGGTTCCATATATGACATATGAACTGAGAACATGTCCTCTACTTGTCGTTTTTGATCAATTATAATGATTTGGCTCTTGTTGTGACTTGTGCTATCCTCATACTTAACACTCCACTCTATCTCACAGCATGGGGATTCCTTTCAAATGATATCGAAAAAATGAAATCTTTTGGTTTTTTGTTATAGAGAATGAGCAAAATAGAGAGATCAAAACCATGTGCTACATAAGAAGTCAATATCAAAATTCAAGACGGTTAATTGAAATTGTGGGACTTTTTTATGTTGCAAATATCACTTGTTTTGTATGTCATAATAAATAAAGAATTTTACATGCTTCCAATATATATATATATATATATATATATCTCTATGTGGTCTTCGTCTGTCAGAAATTTGAAACTGTAATGTTATATATGTGAATTAGTGGCCTTTTGATAAATATATGTCAATTCACTTATACCGTCATTGTTTAATTAGTCTAAACTGTAATGTTTAATGTTTAAATTAAACTTAATTTGAAAGAGTGATTGTGTATATTTTTTCATGATCAAAGTCCTGGTTAATATGTGATAACTCTATTTTTATAGAGTTATTTTATCTTTTTAAACTCGAATTCTTATTTAGTTCTTGATGATTTTATTATTATTGAGTACATTATTTTATCATTTTGTATTTTTCATTTTCAGAATAAAATTTGTGAAAATCGTATGTGGACCCCACCAAATGCTTTCGTTCGAGACAAGATCATGAATTTCATTCGAAGCAGTTCATCGCCTCAAGAATTACTCGAATCAGAAATCGCATCAAAAAGTTATCGCAATTTAAAGATCGAGTATTCTAGAAATAAATATTATGTCATACTTGTGTAAGGAATGATGTAATCAAAATTTTGATGTAAGCAATGATGTAATATTAAAGTTGACTTTGAATGAGGTAGGTGAATGATGATGTAAGAGATGATGCAAAATGAAAGTTGACTTTGAATGAGGTAGGTGAATGATGATGCAAGCGATGATGCAAAATGGTGGAAAATTAAGAAAAGATGATGCAATCGATGATGTAATTGGAGGTGAATTTGGCCTATAAATAGGCCTTAGAATCACCATTCCAAGCATTCCATCACAAACCAAAACAATAAATAGTTTAGAGAAAGAGAGAGAGAGCTTGGAGAGGAGGAGCAAAGCAGAGGAAGAAATTCTACGGTGAAACTTCAATCCACTAAGTTTTCCTATCTCTTATTATGTTTAATTTTCTAGTTTTTGTAAATTCTATTATGGAGTAGATTTGTTTTCTAAGGTTATGATGTAGCCTAACTTTGATGTTCCAACCCTTTGTTCAATTCAATTAATGATTTTCTATCTTAGTTGATGCATTTAATACTGTTCTTAATACTTCTAAATAATTGGCCACTATTTAGTTGAATTGTTAATCATAATGATAGCGGAAGCTGATTTATGTGTCTAGTTCATTGTATTTAATGTCATAAATTGCATGTAGGATAGGAATATACCTGCATGGTTTGTGTAGTCTATAAAAGAGATCCATAAATCTTAATGAATCCTTTAATGTTTTGACTTGCATGGGAACATAGCAGTTAATCTTTATAGGGTATTTTCTTTAGACCTCGGGAGAGGCTATATAAATAATTCAGGGAATCTCGACTAGCAACTGGATAGTTAATTTTGGTTAAAAAGAACAAAGGGGAGGAACATATTAGTTATGGTGAAATCATAATCTTAGAGTTTTTATTCATTGAATTAATTTTCATTTATTTACAATTGCAATTAAATTTAGTCATAGTTTGCAACTCATTTACTCAAATTTCATCTACCAAATAAAAGTTGAGTTATTTTAATTTTGGGCATTAATTAACAACAATCCTCGTGAGACGATACTTCTCTCATCACTTTATTACTTGTTCGGCTCGTCTACTTGCGATTTTGCACAACAAGTTTTTGGCGCCGTTGCCGGGGATTGTTTGTTTCAATTAATACTAATACTACGTAACTCAATTTTTAATTTGGTCATTTATTTATTTATTTTGTTGTATTACTTGTGAGTTTTATGGTGTATGAGAAAGTCTGGGGGCGAAGTTTTACCATTTGACCCAGAAATAGAGAAAACTTGCCGCAAGAACCGGAAGGAAACAAGAAAGGCTGCAAGTACTGCACTCATGGATATTGCTGAAGGATCAAACAACACACAGAACATTGTACCAATAGATACTGAAATTCGAGCCTTACGAGATTACGCTCTACCCACAGTGGGTAATGTTTCAGCGATACGGCGACCAACCATTGCTGCTAACAACTTTGAGATTAAGCCAGCAATCATCCAGATGGTACAGAACAACCAATTCAGTGAGGCTCTGAACGATGATGCAAATACCCACATTGATAGTTTTTTGGAGATCTGCGATACGTTCAAACATAATGGTGTTACTGATGATGCCATTCATTTGAGATTATTCCCATTCTCTCTTCGAGATAAAGCTAAAAGTTGGCTTAACTCTCTGCTATCAGGGAGTATTACCACATGGGATACCTTGGCACAAAAATTTCTGGTCAAATTCTTTCCACCAGTCAAGACTGCAAGACTGCGAACAGAGATTGCTACATTCAGACAACTTGACGGAGAGTCATTGTACGAAACATGGGAAAGATTCAAAGATCTGCTAAGACGGTGCCCACATCATGGAGTTGCTGACTGGTTGCAGCTACACACATTTACAATGGTTTGGGGAGTTCCACGAGAACATTGGTAGATGCCGCAGCTGGTGGAGCACTTTTGGAGAAATCTCATCAAGCCGTTTGGGACTTACTAGAAGAAATGGCTGCAAATGCATATCAATGGCCATCAGAAAGAGCAGTTCCGAAAAAAGTTTTCGGAATACAAGAAAATGATATGTTAACCAAACTTTCCACTCAAGTCGAGACATTAGCCAAGCAACTCGAAAACTTGACAGCAAATGCAATTCATACTCAGTCAACATCCTGTGATTTCTGTGGAGGGGATCATTCCAACTGGCAATGCAATGAAGACCAGACAGGTCAAGCATTTTTTGTGGGCAACAGACAGAAAAATAACTCGTACTCCAACACATATAATCCAGGATGGAGAAATCATCCCAACTTTTCATGGAAAAACAATGATCAACCCAGACAGTCATATCCACCACCACCTCAACAGCAGCAGGCCAACAAACCATCGCTTGAAGAAGCACTTGCTCAGCTCACCGTAAGCACTACTCAATTTATGACGAGGACAGACACCACGCTCCAGAATCAAGCAGCTTCAATTCGAAATCTGGAGGTACAAATGGGTCAAATCTCGAATTTGCTGACTGCAAGACCTCAAGGATCCCTACCAAGTAACACAGAGACCAATCCTAGGGAGCACTTGAAGGCTGTCACGTTACGAAGCGGTAAAATACTGAAAGAGCCGGTCAAAAGAACAGACGAGAAAGAAAGATCTAGCAAAATAGAAGAAGAAGTGATGGTTGAACAAAAAGAAGCAGAGAAGCTAAAGTCAAAGTTGTTTCCAGACAATCCACCACCATACAAACCACCATTACCCTTCCCTCAGAGATTTCAGAAGCAGAAATTAGAAAAGCAATTTTCTAAATTTCTGGAAGTTTTTAAGAAGCTGCAAATTAACATTCCTTTTGCAGATGCTCTGGAACAAATGCCCAGCTATGTGAAGTTCATGAAGGAAATCCTATCAAATAAAAGGAAGCTGGAAGAACATGAAACGGTAGCTCTGACCGAAGAATGTAGCGCAATCTTTCAGAAAAAGCTACCGCCCAAACTCAAAGATCCAGGGAGCTTCACAATTCCTTGTACCATTGGTGATTCATTCTTTGATAAAGCATTATGTGATCTTGGTCCAAGCATCAACCTAATGCCATTCTCCGTTTTCAAGAAACTCGGCTTTGGAGAAGCAAAACCCACTACAGTATCGTTGCAGCTAGTTGATCGTTCAATCAAGTATCCAAGGGGAATTATAGAAGATGTACTGGTAAAAGTGGATAAGTTCATATTTCCTGCGGATTTCATTGTGCTAGACATGGAGGAAGATCAAGAAATACCCATAATCTTGGGTAGACCTTTCCTAGCAACAGGAAGAACCCTTATTGATGTACAGAAAGGTCAACTTATACTTAGAGTTCAAGATGAAGAGGTGACCTTCAATGTGCTAAAAGCTCCCAAACATCCACATGATGTTGACAACTGCTTGAGGGTAGACGTGGTGGATGAATGTATCAAAGGAATACATCAAACCATCACTTCAAAAGATCCACTTGAAGCTTGCCTAAATGGAGCACCAAACTCAGAAAGTCCGAACATCATGGAATGTGTTAAGCAACTGGAAGCTTCACCTCCCATCTTTTTCAGACGACCTTTCGAGGAGCTTGGAACAAGTAAGAGACAACCAGTACCATCAACAGAAAAACCACCAGAGTTGGAGCTCAAGCCACTTCCAGTTCATCTCAAGTACGCATTCTTAGGTACTTCATCTACACTACCTGTCATTATTTCATCTTCTTTAAGTAGAGAACAAGAGGAAAAGCTTTTGAGAGTACTACGAGAACACAAGATGGCTATTGGATGGTCGATCGCAGACATTAAAGGAATCAGCCCATCTTTATGCCAACACAAAATTCTCATGGAGGATAAGTACCGGCTATCCATCAAGCACCAACGACATTTAAATCCAAACATGAAGGGGGTTGTTCGAGCAGAGGTACTTAAATTTTTGGATGCAAGTATCATTTATCCTATTTCGGACAGCACATGGGTAAGCCCAGTGCAAGTGGTACCAAAGAAAAGAGGCATGACAGTAGTCACCAATGAAAACAATGAGCTAATTCCAACACGAACAGTAATCGGATGGAGAGTGTACATTGACTACAGGAAACTAAATAAGGCAACCAGGAAAGATCATTCCCCCTTATCCTTCATTGATCAGATGCTCGACAGATTAGCAGGTCACCCTTACTACTGTTTCCTAGACGGTTATTCTGGTTACAATCAGATTTCTATAGCACCTGAGGACCAAGAAAAGACTACATTCACATGCCCATATGGAACATTTGCGTTTCGGAGAATGCCATTTGGTCTATGCAATGCACCAGCCACCTTCCAACGGTGCATGATGTCAATTTTTTCAGATATAATGGAACGCTTCATTGAGGTATTTATGGATGATTTTTCAGTATTTGGCTCATCATTTGATTCTTGTTTGGATAACTTAGCACAAGTACTGAAAAGATGCGAAGAGACAAACCTGATTCTTAACTGGGAGAAATGCCATTTCATGGTACAAGAAGGGATCATCTTAGGTCATAAAGTTTCAACTAAGGGCATCGATGCTGATAGAGCCAAGATTGAGGCAATTGAGAAGCTACCACCACCAACATCTGTTAAAGGCATCCGAAGTTTCTTAGGGCATGCAAGGTTTTATAGAAGATTTATCAAGGACTTCTCAAAGATCACAAAACCATTATGCAATTTGCTCGAGAAAGGTGTTTCATTCAACTTTGATGATACATGTAGAGAGGCATTTGAGATACTGAAAAAGGCCTTTGTGACAGCCCCAGTTGTTATTACACCTGACTGGGCTTTGCCGTTTGAGCTGATGTGTGATGCTAGTGATTATGCCATTGGAGCCGCGCTAGGGCAACGTATTGGTAAGGTTTTTTATACCATTTATTACGCTAGCCATACACTAACTGATGCACAGGTCAATTATGCTACCACTGAGAAAGAGCTTCTAGCTGTAGTCTTCGCATTCGACAAATTTCGGCCTTACTTGATCGGTTCCAAAGTCATTGTATTCACGGATCACTCAGCCATCAAATATCTTCTGGAGAAAAAAGATGCAAAACCACGCCTGATCCGATGGGTCCTTCTGCTACAAGAGTTTGATTTAGAGATTCGAGATAAGAAAGGAAGTGAAAATGTGGTGGCCGACCATCTTTCTAGACTAGAGCAACGAGGGGATAAGGAGGATCTTGACATAACAATTAAAGAGACTTTCCCTAATGAACAGCTCTTTGTTCTGGATACAAACAATGTTCCATGGTATGCTGATTTTGTTAATTTTCTTTCTCACAAAGTTTATCCATCTGATATGACATGGCAGCAAAAGAAGAAATTCTTGGCAGATGTAAAACATTACTATTGGGATGAGCCGTTCTTGTACAAGTTATGTCCAGATCAGATCCTTCGACGATGTGTCTCAAAAGATGAAGCACGAGATATTCTCTACCATTGTCATTCTTCTGATTATGGTGGACATTTTGGGGCCAATCGAATTGCAGGTAAAATTCTTCAATCTGGATACTATTGGCCTACCATTTTTAAGGATGCTCAATCGTATGTTGCTGTATGCGATCAATGCCAACGCACAGGTAACATTTCGCGAAGGCATGAGATGCCCTTAAACAATATTTTGGAAGTGGAGTTGTTCGATGTTTGGGGTATCGATTTCATGGGACCATTTCCACCGTCTTTCAAGAATCTCTACATTCTGGTAGCCGTGGATTATGTGTCAAAATGGGTTGAAGCCATTGCTGCACCAACCAATAATTTCAAAGTGGTGGTAAATTTTCTGCGTAGAAATATCCTCACCAGATTTGGAACTCCAATAGCAATCATCAGCGATGAATGGAAGCATTTTTGCAACAGGTATTTTGATGCTCTTCTAACTAAATATGGAGTCAAACACAAAGTTGCTACAGTCTACCACCCGCAAACCAATGGCCAAGCTGAAATTTCCAATCGAGAATTGAAATGGATTTTGGAAAAGACAGTAAGTGCATCTCGAAAAGACTGGTCGAAAAAGCTTGATGATGCATTATGGGCCTACAGAACAGCATTTAAAACGCTGATTGGGATGTCTCCATACAAGTTGGTATTCGAAAAAACATGTCACTTACCCGTTGAGCTAGGCATCGTGCATACTGGGCTATCAAAAAGTTGAATTTCGACATAGGAGCATCAGGAGCTCTGCGAAGATTGCAACTCAATGAGATGGATGAACTTCGTCATGGTGCATATGAAAATGCTAAGCTGTACAAAGAACGCACCAAAAAGTGACATGATCAACGTATCCTAAACAAGAATTTCACTTCAGGACAAAAGGTTCTTTTGTTTAATTCACGGTTACGTTTGTTCCCAAGTAAGCTACGCTCTAGATGGTCTGGGCCTTTTACAGTTATTCAAGTTTTTCCACATGGTGCTGTTGAAATTCAAAGTGCAGATCATCGATTCAAAGTCAACGGACAAAGACTTAAAGTTTATATGGATGGTGGAGAACCTCAACAGAAATCCACTATCGCGCTTTCAGACCCAACTTAAGGCGTTTTTCGACAGTCAAGCTAACGACTATAAATTAAGCGCTTCTTGGGAGGCAACCCAAGTTTTTCTTTCTTAGCTAGTTTTCTTTTGTTTGAGTGTTATTGTGTTCTTTGTGTGTTATTATTTTTCTTTAATAATTTTCTTTTCTTTTTCAGAGATGGAGACAAGTGTTGTAGCACTCAAAAATCATTCCCTACTCTGCATCAAGATGTACTCAGAAAGATTTACAAGTGCAGACTCGAAAGAATGAGGGCACTAACATGTTTAGGTATTCCAGAGCATATTCGAGGGATCATTGAAGCTAAGGTACGTCTAGCAGGTGGGTTGAATGATTCATTCATTAAACATTTACCAGGATTGGGAAGAAGTTCTTACTCAAAGAAGAGGAGAGCTAAGAGAATGAGAGTCTGTCATAAGTGTGCGAGATGGAACTGCGATACAAGCTGTAGAAATCGTGGATATTTATCCATAAATCGACAAGATAAACTTAAATGCATAAAGGATGGGCTGAGTAAGGAGTCTCTGGATAACATCCGTGGGACTCTTGAGACGCATCCTTGTGGGAAAGTTCAACACATTTTTTTAGATTTATGGGAGTTATTCAGTAAAGAGAAACAGCGTTATAGTCTTGGGAATCTGACTTTAAAAGACCCTGTTTGCCAGTTTATAAGAAAACTGGATGGGAAGCCAATCCTCAACTCATAGAAGTTGTTTAAGCCGTTTCTGGACGTAAAACCAGAGGAAGATGTGAGCCACAATCACAACTACTATAGCATAATTTTTTTTTCTTTCTTTGTTTAGCAATCTGTTTCAAATTTTTTGATAATTGTGTTTGCTTTTTCTTGCCCATCATTTTGGATTTTTAGCTTGTTTCAAACTTTCTTGATAAATGTGTTTACTTTTGACGTTTCATCACCTAACATTTTGAATTTTTAGCAGCCATTTTCAAATTTTTTTCGATGTCTGTGTTTACTTTTTGACGTTTGTGTTTACTTTTTCGATGTTTGTGTTTACTTTTTGACGTTTCGACATCGAACTTTTTGAATTTTGTATTTTTAGCGGCTTGTTTTAATTTTTTTTCAAAAATTGTGCTTTCTTTTTGACATTTTTACACTTAACATTTCCTTTTCCCTCTGACCAATACTGTTTAGCATCGTAAAACTGTTCTTTTACTATTTCATTTTCTTTAAATAAGCGTTTATGAATGATAACAAATAATTAGTTTTCTATGAAAAAAAAAAATGACAGAGTCCTCAAGTAGTAAATTCAAAAACATCTGTGTTTTTTGTAGTCCAAAGTCTGGTATAAGTATACAGTATTCAAAGGCAGCTGCTAAACTTGGTACGGCTTTAGCTACCTGAAACATAGATTTGGTGTATGGAGGAGGCAGTTTAGGACTGAGGGGTTCTGTCGCGATAACTGCAACTATTGGAGGTAGGCAAACCCTCGGTGTCGCAGTAAAGCCTTTGGCTGAAAGGAAAGACATCATCGGTACGAGTATCGGTAATGAGTTTCAGGTCATGAGCATACACGGACGAATGGGGTACATGTTACTCAATGCTGATGCCTTTATCGCGTTACCTGGTGGTTTGAAAACATTTGAAGAAATCTTCAATATTACGTCCTGGGCAATGTTGAAAATATCGATATCGACGGAAATATCGGTACTACGATTTGGCGGAAATGTCGACGGAAATATCGATATCGACGGAAATTTACGTAAAATTTACGGAAAGTACGGAAATTTAGTTAAAAACATAATATTTTTTAATGAAACTTTTGGTAATGTTAAAATAATCATTTCTACAACCAAAAATCATATTATATTAAAAAAAATATATTCTATCTAAAAAGTAACAACTAAAAGGTATAAATATAGAAATAATATATAGAGGAGATATATGAAAATATAAAAAGTTTCCATTAAAACTTTTCAATTAATTTGCATCACATAAATCATGTAAATTTTAAAACCAAAATGAAGTCCTAGGTGGTTCATAGATTGTATAACTAGCATCTAGATTTATACAATACTGATACCATGACATATAATTTGAATGATTTTTAATATAATCACGAACATGCCATGAATAAGCTTCTTGATTTCTTCTCACCATTTGTCCATAGATAGGAAATTGTGTAAAAGGATTATTGGAGATCCCAAAACTTATATGACTATCATCACTAGACTTTAAACTCATAGATTCAAAAGTAGTTGAAATGTTATCTTCATTGGATAATGACATCCCTAACTGCATTTTATGGATTCTTTTTGTATAATCCTTACTAATAGCCCCTATGTCTAGACCCGCAGCTCTACACCCATGGTCTTCATCTTGTGTGCAATGAGTATATTGTTCTTCACAAGTAAATGAGCTCAATAGCAAACATGTATCAGTATCATTTTTTTGAGTAAAAGCATAATTATTTCCTCCATTGTTATCATCATTATCATCATCATTGTCATCATCATCGTCATCATCATCACCATCATCAGCACCATTATCTTAATTATGAATTCCATCACTAGCAAGGGCTTAGGAGTTTTTGTTTTTAAAATAGAATAGCAATTATGAGATGTTTAAGCTTGACTATAAAATAAAATATAATAATGAGATTCTTGATGAAAATGAGATTATTCACGTGGGTTGAAAACTTATTTTATTTAGGGTTTTGTTGAAAACTAATCCATTTTTTATAACTCATTTGAAAAATAATCTTTATTATTTTAATTTTCACACAATATATTTTTTTGGACGAAAATGCCTTTGACCCATCATTTTTTATCGGTCACTCTTTCTACCAAACAATCTGGTTGAGAATCCCAACCTCGAAGTTGAGATCCCAATCTACATCCCAACTTCGAAGTTGAAAATCCCAACATCGAGGTAGAGAATCTCAACCTTGATAAAACATCCAAGTTCATATTCTTAACCTTCAGGTTGGGAATCCCAATTTCTAGGTTGGGAGTCCTAATCTTAATTCAAATCCACATTCGGAATCTCAACCTTAGGGTTGAGATTCCTAACCTGGATGTTAAATCAAGATTGAGAATCCCAACTTAAAGATTGGGGCTCCCAATATAGAGGTTGAGATGTCTAACTTTAAGGTTGGGAATCCCAACAGTGATTCAAATTACTATCATTTTATTAAGGGTATTTTTGTCCACCCAATGTATTTTTTATAACAATAAAATAAGAAATGTTATTTTAGAGATTGTTCTTACCAAATGAGTCTTTTTTGTAATTGTTCCTTTTATTTATTTAATAAAAACTTAACAAATTCTTATTTGAAAAACTTAAATTTCACTTTTATTTTATGGAAATTTAACCAATATTTCCAGGATATTTCACGGATATTCTACGGATATTTCCGAAAATTTCCTCGATATTTTGTAAAATTTGTACTACAAGCTCACGGAAAGGATATTTTACGGAAATATCGCGGATATTTCCGGATATTTCCAGGATATTTTGACGGATAGGAGATTACACCCTCTATCGATATCGGTACCCTTGATTTACGGAAATATCAACGGAAATATCGAAAATATCGCGGATATTTTAAACTATGGTCCTGGGCCCATTACAACATTCACAAAAAGCCATTAGGTTTGCTTAATACTAACGATTTTTATGATGGTTTATTGGCTTTTCTTGATCATGCTGTGGAACAGGGTTTTATGACTCAAGCAAACCGGCGTATTCTAGTCTCAGCTTCAAGTGCTGATGAACTGATTGACCAACTGCAAGACTTTGTACCCGAAGTTGATCCAATTATGTCGCAGGTGGTTTGGACTTCTGAATCAAGCGGTAACAAGAAGCGTGCACTGGATCTTAATCTCCGGTTGTAACTTTCTTATCCTATGATTTTATTAATAGCATTTTCATTTGAGTTTTTCTTCTTTTTATCTTACTAGACATTGAGGACACTGTCTCAAATAAGTTTGAGGGTAGAGTTTGCTATTATTAAAACCATAAGATTCAAAAACTGGTCCGAGTTGAAATCAAAAGATAGCAGAGTAAGAGTACGTTTGTGCTCTTGATACGCATCTTTGTTTTCATTTCCAAAAAAAAAAAAAAAAAGTGCAAAAAGATTTTTATTATTTGTTTTATTATTTTTCTTTCTACCCTAATAAGTCGACTACTTACTTTATATTTATTAATGGAGTTTTAATGCATGTTTTTGGTTTAATATCTTTACTAAGGAATAATCATGAACATCTTTGCATGATTTGAGACCTTTGAATATCATGATCTTAGTTAATTGAGTAGATAAATATTATGTTTACATGAATTGTGGACTATTAGTGGAGATTACCATTGGTGAAGATTTGAGCTTTTTAAACGTTTCATTTTGAGAGATTTATTTGTTTCTATTCTTAAACACTCTTCACTTTGTTCTTAATAGATGATCTCTATAGGTTTTGCATTGAATACTGAATAACAAATCATTATTGTAGATAACATGAGTTGCGTTGATTTGAAAATTGGATCAACCTCTTAGAAGTAATATAAGTTATCTTTACTCCACAAAAGCCTACTTTCCTACTTTAAATTGAGACGCATCATAAACCCTTTGAAGCCAAACACTTTAAACATTTTTCTCTACCTTTATTAAATGACCCTATTGAGCCTTTAAATTTAGTAATACCTTATGAAGTTTGGGATCATACTATGAAGTAAAAGAGGAGAAGGGAATTGAAGTGTTAACATTTACATTATGTGTTTCTGAAAAAAAAAAAACAAAAAAACAAAAAAAAAAGTTGTAAAAAAAAAAAAGAGAAAAAGAAAAGAAAAGTTGTGATGAATTAAGGAGAATAAATGAAGTACGTTGGTATGATCATAAGTTCTTGTTGAACCTATACCTTAAAATTTCTTACATATCAATTAACCATAGCCCAAATACAATATTTAATAAAGTCTATTGATCTTCAAGAGGAAGTCCAATTTGAGAGTTGAAGTCTGTCATCATGCTCTATCTATGTTCTTAGTATTTGATTCCAATCATGAGATCTATTCACTTAAAAGTGCGGTTCTTTTTAAACGTCTATATTCATATGTGATGTAAATGACACTCGCTATGTCTTTACATAACCTCTATCACATATGATTGCATGAGTGTTTGCTTTAGGATTCATGAGGATTATGAAAGATATCTTGTGAGAATTAGAGTCGAAGCGAAATAAGTCCATAACATGTGAATATGATGTTTTGAAATGAAATTGCTTTGAAAGTGGTGTGAGATTGTTGATGATTATGTTTTAGATCATTAGTGACTTATCCTTAGTCCTGATACAAGATCATACATGTATGAGACTTCTGTTAATTTGTATTTAGTGAGATGTTGATAAGTTATGGGTGGAATCTTTTAACGTTTGTGGGTATCGTTGCTGGTAAACCCTCAGGAGACACAACTCCTCCTACTAGGCACACTTAGGGGTTTAAAGGCTTGTGGCATACACTCAATGCCATCGTGTTTACCTACGAAAATGGTTTGTGCTTTTATTTTCTGTGTTTTTAACTTAGGTTGTTATTTTAGTTTTACTTGAGGACAAGCAAAATCTTAAGTTTGGGGGTGTGATAACTCTATTTTTATAGAGTTATTTTATCTTTTTAAACTCGAATTCTTGTTTAGTTCTTGATGATTTTATTATTATTAAGTACATTATTTTATCATTTTGTATTTTTCATTTTCAGAATAAAATTTGTGAAAGTCGTATGTGGACCCCACCAAATGCTTTCGTTCGAGACAAGATCATGAATTTCATTCGAAGCAGTTCATCGCCTCAAGAATTACTCGAATCAGAAATCGCATCAAAAAGTTATCGCAATTTAAAGATCGAGTATTCTAGAAATAAATATTATGTCATGCTTGTGTAAGGAATGATGTAATCAAAATTTTGATGTAAGCAATGATGTAATATTAAAGTTGACTTTGAATGAGGTAGGTGAATGATGATGTAAGAGATGATGCAAAATGAAAGTTGACTTTGAATGAGGTAGGTGAATGATGATGCAAGCGATAATGCCAAATGGTGGAAAATTAAGAAAAGATGATGCAATCGATGATGTAATTGGAGGTGAATTTGGCCTATAAATAGGTCTTAGAATCACCATTCCAAGCATTCCATCACAAACCAAAACAATAAGTAGTTTAGAGAAAGAGAGATAGAGCTTGGAGAGAAGGAGCAAAGCAGAGGAAGAAATTTTACGGTGAAGTTTCAATCCACTAAGTTTTCTTATCTCTTATTATGTTTAATCTTCTAGTTTTTGTAAATTCTATTATGGAGTAGATTTGTTTTCTAAGGTTATGATGTCGCCTAACTTTGATGTTCCAACCCTTTGTTCAATTCAATTAATGATTTTCTATCTTAGTTGATGCATTTAATACTGTTCTTAATACTTCTAAATAATTGGTCACTATTTAGTTAAATTGTTAATCATAATGATAGTGGAAGCTGATTTATGTATCTAGTTCATTGTATTTAATGTCATAAATTGCATTTAGGATAGGAATATACCTGCATGGTTTGTGTAGTCTATAAAAGAGATCCATAAATCTTAATGAATCCTTTAATGTTTTGACTTGCATGGGAACATAGCAGTTAATCTTTATAGGGTATTTTCCTTAGACCTCGGGAGAGGCTATGTAAATAATTCAGAGAATCTCGACTAGCAACTGGATAGTTAATTTTGGTTAAAAAGAACAAAGGGGAGGAACAGATTAGTTATGGTGAAATCATAATCTTAGAGTTTTTATTCATTGAATAAATTTTCATTTATTTACAATTGCAATTAAATTTAGTCATAGTTTGCAACTCATTTACTCAAATTTTATCTACCAAATAAAAGTTGAGTTATTTTAATTTTGGGCATTAATTAACAACAATCCTCGTGGGACGATACTTCTCTCATCACTTTATTACTTGTTCGGCTCGTCCACTTGCGATTTTGCACAACAATATGAAACATGATTGTCATCAATGATGGGAATTGATTGATTTTGATGATGAATGGTGTGGATTCAAAGTGGCAAGTGAAGTGGGAATGAGCAAGAATGGGGCACATGACATGGTGCCCAATCAGAGAATTCAATGTCCTTTATCATTCCAAATATGGAAAGAACCGTTTTATCATTATGTCTTATTCCAAATAAGAAATAATGGTGCTGTGCTTTGTACAAAGATCGAGCACTATAGGGCACACCGTCACTTCTCTCACTTTCATCTACTCTCATATACTTCACCCATCAACCAAATCTTATAACTCACTCTCTCACTCTCATCTCAGCCCTCACCTGTCTCACTCTCTTACTTCTCATCTCTCATCTCACCAACCACATTCACAGGTTTAGTTGGTGTAAAGTTTTGGTTCTTGTTGCTTTTGGTTTTGGTTCTGATTTAAGGTCTAGTTTGGTTGTTGGAAAGTTTACATCTTTTTGTGTTTTTCTTGTTTTGATGGTTGGTATCTGATGTGGGTTGATGATGATTATGTTTGTCTCTGTTGCTTTTGATTTGGAACAGCGGCAAGAAGTTTTGGTTTGTATTGCTTAAGTTGCAGAATTCTATCACTGTTTGACCATGTAAGTAATTATATATTTCAAGCTCATATTACTCTTTTTGGCCAGAAGAATGATAATCCTTTGTAGTTAGCCTCAGTTGAGATGTTTAAATTGTTTGTTATAACTTCACTAAGCCTTGTATGTATGTGTGTGTGTGCGTGTAATGGATAATATGGACGGAGCCCTGAATTGATCTTTGAACTACTTATGTTTCGGTCAGGTTTCAGAGTATGAAGAAAATCTCTTAGCACCACGAGGGGCCTTTGAGAAGTTGCATTTGTCTTATGTTTTGTGTCCTTTCAATCTCTTTGGACCCTTTGTTTTTCTTTGTTCCTGCCATCGATTATGACAAAAATTGTATTGCCTTGGACAAAAAGTTGGCCGTTACAGTTTTGGTTCTCCGTTCGATCAGTGATTTATATACTAGTCTTCAATTACGGACTCCAGATTATGCTCGCAAAGTTGGTTGGAGATGGTTTTGCTACCATGTAGTTCACCTTCTTGCAGTTCTTCCCCTGCCACAAGTAAGGCGAATTCGTTTAAGGGTAACTGTTGAATCTGTTTATGTTTTGTGTACATTCACCAAAAAGAGTATAGAATAATTTCAATTATTGTATACAATTGCGAGATGTTTAAAGTAGTCATCGTCATACAATTAAGTATACATTACTTATTGACTTGTTGTTATATGTCCAGGTGGTGATTATAATCATCATTGCAACAATGAGAGGCTCAAAGTCCCTGAGTGCAATGAAGTTTTTGAAGTATTCTGTTTTGTACCAATATGTACCAAGACGTCTCCGAATCTACCCATTATTTGTAAAAGCTACGAGGACTTTAGGCATATTACCTATACTTCCGAAAGTCTTCCACTGTCTCCTTATGATGGTTGCTGGTCATGTAAGTCATCAAATTAACTCTGTATTGACTTATCTTTGATATATGTCATATGTACAACTACAAAAGATTTTGTTGTTCCCGCATTAAAATCATCACTTGGTTAGATTTCACCAATGTTGAATTCCAAAAGTATATTAATTTCATGAACCAAACTTGAGGTTGAATTGTAAAACAAATGATGTTTGATAGAATCGACCAAGTGTTGGATAGAAAGTCTTGTTATTAGTACATTGATGCAGAGTTGAAACAGAGGAATTACAAGATGCAAATCTGTTTTTGTTTATTTATTTATTTTTTGAAATCTGTTTTTGTTTAATTGGTCGTTAACATTTTATATGGCTTTCATTATATATTAGCATGTGATGGTCATTTTAGCACAAAATTAATTTTCCCCCAATTAACTAGCTGAACATAATAGTGAATGTGGCATGTTAGCAACTAAATTAAGCATTTGTTAATCAACATGATTCAACCAACGTGCATGATTGTCTTGACGAACGACCATCATTGGTGATAAGCTTGTGCGTGACTGAATTGCAACCTCAATTTAGATTGAGTATCCAGAACATGCATAGCTTGATACATATAAATATGTTGGTGTATTGAGTACATTTATCTTTATGATCAACTACTGACTTGCCAATATTTTAGGTGTATGGAGCTTTATGGTACTTTCTAGCAATAGAACGAGAGCTCGAATGTTGGAATAACGCTTGCAAGAGTCATACCGGATGTATTCGTGATCCCATTGGCTATAACGAAAGTTCAAAGAACTATGTATTTTTGAATGACTTTTGCTCCACCGTTAAAATGGTATATGATTGTGGAATAATTCATGTTGCTATCCCATCTCGTATTTTGGGAAGCAAAAGTTTTCTACACAAGTTCTGGTGTTGTTTCGCATGGGGTTTGCAAGGTGTCAGGTTTGTGTTCCATATTAATCTAGAATAACAGTATTTTTTTGCCATTCTTTAAACTATTTTGTTGTCAATTAACATATCTTTATAACCTTTGTATTCTATTTTGCATCATTTCATAGTTTGTCTTGCACATTTTTTTGCTTATGGACCATCCAAATAATTCCAATAAAATTGACTTAGTCTGCTATTTAGATGACAAGTGACAACCAAATTTTAGTTTGATGTATGTGATATTCATTAATGAATTATGTTAGATAGGATTGTGGATCAAAATTGATGTTGATTCAGCCCCGAAATAGATTGTCTCTCAGCATATATACTAAGATTAAACTATGATAAGATTCAATTTAATCCAATTCTTGTTTCTCTTTCAGCTTATCGGCAATATTCCTAACGGTGACATACTTCTTTTTAACTGAAAATTGAAACTATACGGGTAACTAAGTAAGTGTGTATATATATATATATATATATATATGCTTTTCTTGTCTGTCAATTCGATATTGCATTGCATAAGACTGATGAAGTATAACAAATTTTATATTCTATGAATTGTAATTTTTGTGAAATAGATATATCTACAAGCTGTACAAGATCAGAGGCTATGAAGTTGAAGTTGCAGGACATAGAGCAATGGACACCCTTCAAAAGGCTCTCTAAGAAAGAGTTAAGAGAGACCGACAACATGCAGAAAATCTGCTCAACAATCTTCCCAAGGATCTTCAGCAGATAGGCTTTCCAAAATCAAGTTTGGGCCTGGGCTTAACTGAACCCAACTACAAGGCTGACGTTCATTGATGAAGCTGTTCCATTCAAGAATTATTAAAACAACTAAGACTGTCTTGATTGAATTAGGGTTCATGTCTTTGTTCTCTTTTTGTGTATCTCCATGCATTAGCTGTCAAACTATTTAGATTGACTTCTTTGTTGGTTTATCGTTCCAGTTTTCATCTTCTCTTTCTTTCTTTCTTTTTTTTTTCCCCTACCCCTCTTATTTTATATCATTTTGTTTTATCATTATTTATAAATTTATTTTTCAATAAATATACTTACAAAACCTCATAACTATAAGGTCTAATTGTAATAATTCACATTAGAAATTATATAAACTTTTTGAGTATTAGAACAATGCAAATTGCACTGGATTCTAAAAGACAGTAAAATAAATTACGACAATTATTTTTAGATTTTTTTGTTGTCGTTTTAACTATCATGACGATTAAGGGACAAGAAACTGTGAAAACTTTGAGTTCTTAATAATATTCTTAACAATATATTTGTAAATAATGAAAAAAACAAAATCGTTGTGGGGTGCACGTACAAATCATGAGTGCTGCCCATGTTGCCAACATGTTTTGGGCCAAAATATATGGAAGCCCAACTGAGACAATTGCTTGCATTAGCAAAACAGCCCAACAAGCTTTGCAGTAAATTTTTTTACAACAATTACAATTTCAATAATAGATTTTACATCTGATTATAGTATATTTTTTCGTCTGTGACAAAATATCACTTTTGTAGTGTTTATAAATTTTTCTATGCATAGATGTTTTGCTAGACGATGAGATAACTTCAATAACCAAATTTTAGACAGAGATTTAATGCAAGGAGTTAAGAAAAAAAATGGCACATTTTAGCCTAAAAAAAGTTTGATTTAATTGTTTAATATGCTTTGTACCTGATTAAATTCATTCAACTACCGCATAGACAATGACTAGTTTGAAAATTTTCTTTTAGACACTTACAATAAAAAAGACAAATGTTTTTCCAATCAACGTGCATGTTGTGCCTTATCATCCTACAGTTCTCAAAAAAGGACAAATAATAGAAAATTAATATTGACGACAAAAAAAGTAGCATTCAACAATCAATTGTATTGATAAAATAGGTCCTCTCCTGTTTCTTACGAAAAGAAATACGATAGAGGTAGAGTGTCCCGTAGGTAGTGGGTCTCCCAAGTAATGGTAAGGGAGTTTAGGGTTTTCCTTTGGATCGTGTTTGGTGCAGAAGTTCTGGTTCTCCGTCTTCTGTCTTGGTAGTCATGGACGCAGAAGAGATTGCAAAGTTATGTAGAGACCTTTCTCTGTCAGCGGAAGAAGAGAAGATTTGCAGGTTGGAAGGTGAGGATAGGAAGGTAGGAGTAGAGGAGGTGGAGCATTGTTTAGTTGGTAAGATATTGATGAGTAAGGGAGTGAATAGAGAGGCGTTCAAAAATGTGATTGAACAATTATGGGGGTTATTTGGAAAGGTTGAGGTGGAGGTAGTGGGTCACAACATATTCATGTTCTACTTTGAGAAAAAGGAAGTTAGGAGACTGGTGTGGAACAGGGGACCTTGGCACTTTGAACACTGCCTCATAGTGTTAGAAATTCCTAAAGGAATGGGCAACATTTCAAATCTGGGCTTTGATAGGACCGATTTATGGGTTCAGATACACAACATTCCTCTAATGTGTATGAACCGGAGAGTGGCTAGAATATTGGCTTCACAAGTTGGAGGTATTGTGGAGATTCCCGATTACCCAAAAGAGTGTAGGGGTAAATATATAAGGGTTAGAGTGACGATTGACATTAGTAAACCATTGAGGAGGGGTTTACTAGTAGATGGGGGTAGATCTGAAAGAGCTTCATGGGTAACATTGCAATACGAGAGATTACCAGAGTTCTGTTTCAGATGTGGGCGGATTGGGCATGGCAGTAAAGATTGTGAGGATCTAGTGGCGATAAAAGAAGCGAAAGAGGGTGGTAAGCTTAAGTATGGTGCGTGGCTACGAGCGGGTTCTTTCGAAGAGCATAAAATGAGAGGAATTAGTAATATTATAGAGCAAGGGACAAAAGTTTCGAGATCTGAGAGGGAGGACGATAGGAGTAAACATCAAGGCAGTATTAGTGGAACCTTAAGTAAAGGTACTGAATATGGTAAAGACAAAAGGGTACAGGTAGAGGTGGGGACTATAGGTGGGAAAGAAAGGGACATGACAGTAACTAAAGTAGCAAAAGGGGTTGAAAGTAAGAATAATTCCCAAGTCCAAGAAAGTGGGAATATAAAGTTAATAAACGCATCTAGTGAGTGTATAAGGGAGAATCCTCAGAGTCTGATGCAGGTAATGACCCCCAGTTGTTCTAGTCAAATGTCTGGAAGCGGAGTAGAGGAAACTCAGGATAGAGGAGGGGATGTAGGCAAACGGATTGACTGGGAGATGGGTATAAGTAACAAGCAGGCACTTATAGTGAATTCTGAGGAAGCAACAGGGGAAGGAAAAGGTATGTGTGATAGCCCGTCTCGGAAGCCTCCAAAAAAATGGAAGAGAGTAGCTAGAGAAAAGGCAGCCCTAAGCAGTGTTGGGAGTCCTATGAAGAAACTGCTTCTAGTTAAAAAAGAAGGGAGGAAAGGAAATAGATGTAAGAGTGTGTCGCCGGACAGGTGCAGTAAATCCCCCAGTAGTGTCAAGGTTAGAACTTCACCTGTGCTGGAGGCTTATAAGAGAAATGATATGAGTCTGGAAATCGATACGAAGAGAAATAGGAGGAAACTGAACTTTAGGGAAGAGAGTGGGAATCGAATGAAGAAAGGTAAGATTGAGTCTGATATGGAGGTAGACTTTAATCTTGAAGCGGCGGTGCCTAAGGAATAGGCCCGCCGAGCCCAATGATCATCTTAGCTTGGAATGTACGGGGTTTGGGGAACCCTCGTACATTCGCAGCCCTGAAAAGGGTGGTCCGTAAATATTCCCCGAGCTTGGTTTTTCTTAGTGAGATGAAACTTCAAGGCAATTCAGAGGTGAGGGTAAAGAATGGGATTGGGTTTGGAGGAGGGCTGGTGGTTGGTTGCTCTGGAAAGAGTGGTGGAGTGGGCCTGTTTTGGAAGGATAGTGTAGAGGTCTCTATTTTATCTTTTTCTTTAGGACTCATCGATGCCAGAGTCTGTTTAGAGGATGGTATGAAATGGAGGTTTACGGGCTTTTATGGTAATCCGGATTAGTCAAAGAGAGGATGCTCATGGGAGTTAATTAGAAGGCTTAGGGAGGTGGATGATCTCCCTTGGATTTTAGGGGGTGATTTTAATGAGATTCTGAGTAAAAATGAGAAGTTGGGCGGGTCAGAGAAAGTGGTGTATGGTATGGTGAGATTTAGGCAAGCTTTGGTCAAATGTGACTTAACAGATTTAGGGTTCGAGGGACCGAAATTTACCTGGACAAATAGAAGAGAGGGTGAAGCGAATATCCAGGAGAGACTGGATCATTTTGTGGTTGACTCGAAGTGGAGGGATTTATTTTTGGATGCTAAAGTAGTGAATTTGAACTTCAATGGGTCAGATTATAGGCCGGTGCTGCTCAAATTTAAAGAAGGTTTTAAGCGAGAAGCTCCTTTTCAGTCTAGCTTCAGGTTTGAACCGTTCTGGTTTAAAGAAGAAGATTTTCAAGTGGCGGTTAAAAGGTGTTGGGAGGGGTTGGGTTATGTGTCTTCTGATGGTGGCTTGGTGGAAAAGTTTTAGAATTGTGCGTCTTTTTGCTCAAGCTGGAGTAAGGAGAGATTTGAATCGTTGAGAATTAGAATTGATGCTAAGCAAAGGATGATCGAAAGGCTTTATAAACTCTCGTCGATGAATGGAGTTATGCAGGAAATTATCTCCCAGGAAAAGGAGCTGGAGGAATTGTTATCTAAAGAGGAGTTGTACTGGAGGCAGAGAGCTAGAGCGGATTGGCTTTTGGCAGGAGATCGTAATACTAAGTTCTTCCATGCTCGGGCATCCGCGAGAAGGAAAAAGAACTCGATCCTGAAGTTAATGGATGAGGATGGTAAAGTGGCCTCTTCTTTTGATGATATTAGTCAAGCAACATGTAGGTATTTTCGAAAACTCTTCTTCTCCTCCAACCCATCGGAAAGTGACATTGAGAAGGCCTGCGATGGAATAAAGCATAGATTGAATGAAGCTATGTGTAAGGATCTAGAGGCTCCTTTTACGGTTGAGGAGATTAGAGTAGCTGTATTTGAGCTTGGTCCTACCCGCGCTCCCGGACCGGATGGATTCCATGCTTTGTTTTTCCAAAAGATGTGGGATGTTATTGGTAAAGAAGTATCAGAGGTTTGTTTGAAGATCCTAAGGGGTGAAAGGTCTATCAAAGCCTTCAATATCACGAATGTGATCCTTATCCCTAAGAAGAAAAATCCTGAAATGCTAAAAGACTTTCGCCCAATCAGCCTTAGCTCGGTGATGTACAAAATCATATCTAAGGTGATTGCACAGAGGCTGAAAAAGGTTCTCCCAAGTATCATTTCGGAAAACCAGTCTGCGTTCGTGCCTGGCAGATAGATTTTCGACAATATCCTGACAGTCTTTGAGATGCTCCACACGTTAAGCAAGTATAAGAAGGGGAAGTCAGGGTTGATGGCTTTAAAACTAGACTTGAGTAAGGCATATGATCGAGTTGAATGGGCTTTTGTCGAAGCAGTAATGTATAAGATGGGCTTCCCTGCTCAATGGATCAGATTGGTGAGAGATTGTATCTCCACAATGTCTTTATCGTTTGTGCTCAATGGTAAGAGGGTAGGGAAAGTGGATCCTTCAAGAGGTATAAGATAGGGATGTCCTTTATCTCCATATATTTTTTTTGATATGTGCAGAGGCTCTTTCTAGTGGAGTGCAGAGCGCAGAACATGGTGGAAGGGGCTGGGGTTTTAAAAGTGCGAATTCGAGCCCTTTGATCAGCCATCTGCTATATGCTGATGATAGCATACTCTTTTGTAAAGCTTCCGTCTCGAACTGTAATCTAATTAAAAAAGTTCTTGAGAGATATAACAATCGTTCTGGACAGCTGATTAACCTGGATAAGTCGGCCATGTGCTTCAGTGAGAGTGTTTCGGATGCTGTGAAAGCGGAGGTGAAGCTTGCCCTTGGGTTGGAATCCTCAAGCAGACATGATTATTATTTGGGTCTCCCTTCTCTGGTAGGAAGAAATAAAACAAAGTTATTTAATGAGATAAATGACCGGGTGTGGAGTCGAATGAAAGGGTGGAAGAGCCAGTTATTTTCTCAAGGTGGTAAAGAGGTTCTGATCAAGGCAGTCATGCAAGCCATACCCCTGTATACGATGAGTATCTTTAAACTGCCCAAAGGCTTGTGTAAGAGCTTGGGATCGCTTGCTGCTAGATTTTGGTGGGGAATGAAGGATGGGAGGAGAAAGATAAGTTGGATTAGCTGGGAAAAATTGTGTCAGCCTAAGTCTTTGGGTGGCCTTGGGTTTAGGGATCTCCATTTATTCAACCAATCTCTTCTTGCTAAGCAGATATGGAGACTGGTGACTAACCCCAATTCCTTGGCTGCGCGGGTAATTAAGTCTAAATACTTCCCAAAAGGTGATTTGTTGCAAGCTTCTGGTAATCGCAGGGCCTCGCATGCTTAGAGAAGCCTCCTTTGGGGTAGAGAGCTACTGTTGAAAGGGTGGATATGGCATGTGGGTAATGGAAATGACATCAAGGTGTTCAGCGATCCATGGGTTCCTAGACCCAATTCGTTCAGAGTAATCTCCCCTGTGACAGACCCTTCGCTGAAAGTCGCGGATCTGATCGTGAAAGAAACTCATCAATGGAATCTAACGAAGCTTAATGAAAATCTGGTGCCAGCTGACATTGAAACTGTCCTGTCTATTCCTCTTAGCTGTCGGGACATTAGAGATTGTCGTAGATGGTTCTTTGACAAGAAAGGGCTGTTTTCAGTTAAAAGTGGGTATAGAGTTTTTTTAGGTGAGGCCCGGGCTGGCGAGGTTTCATCCAGCTCTCCAGGATTTTCTCAAAAATGGTGGACATCTCTGTGGAATCTGGATGTCCCCCCTAAAGTTAAAGTTTTTATGTGGCGGGCTTGCTTGGGAGCCATTCCGTCAAAGGTGAATCTATTTCGTAGGAAAGTTGTTTTTAATCAGTGCTGTGAGGGCTATTCGGAAGAGTGTGAATCTGATGTTCATGCGCTGTTTGAGTGTAAGCTTGCAAAGGACGCTTGGTATGCCTATGACAGAGGAATGGAGCTGCTTAGAATGAGAAGGGATAGTGTGCTCAACGTTCTGGTAGGGGTGTTAAAGTCTGGTGGTGTGGAACTCTTGGCTGAAGTATGTATGATTTTGTGGTGCATTTGAGGTAATCGTAACCGAAGGCAGCACTGCACCAGGCAGCAGGGCTCTGAGCTCTGGGTTCAGACGGAGGTTGCTGATAAAGCATTGGAGCTGCTGAAAGAGTTTCGAAGTACCAGGTTAGCCCTCTCTTCCCCTTCCCCTCCGGTTGGGCCAGCTTACTGTCAGGTCTGGTGCCCGCCCCCTGCGGGTGCTTTGAAGTTAAATTCGGATGCTGCTGTCAGACCTGGTAATTCTGTAGTGGGTTTGGGAGCTGCTGTTCGGGACAGTGCAGGGGTGGTGGTGGTGGCATCGACTAGGCAATGGCTGGGCTGTCTTTCTCCTGAGTTGGGTGAACTGATGGCGCTCAGGGAGGGTCTTAGGTTGGCTTGCGATGCAGGCTTAAGGGTAGAATGGGTTGAGGTAGACTCTGTTAATGTCGCTTTTGCTGTTAACTCCTGTGAGGCTGTTAGTGGATCTTCCTGTTTTATTATTGATGATATTAAGACTTTATGTGCGAAGCTGGGTGTCTGTAAGTATCTTGCCGTTCCGAGAAATGGGAATCGCTTGGCACATAACTTAGCTTCTCTTGCCTTGTCCTCTTCGGAGGTGTTGTGTTGGCGTAATGTCAACGTTAGCTGTATTTTTCCTTCGGGGGCTGGTGGTATATAAGTTAATTGGCTTTCAAAAAAAAAAAAAACAAAACAATCAATTGTATTTTTTTTTTTTTTTGAAGAACAAAACAATCAATTGTATTTTTATTTGATAGATACTTGTGGAATTTGGGGTTCGATTTTTTAGGTGGTGTTTGATTTGAGGGTCCCAAGGAACATTGACTTTTCTCCAAGTGATTTTGACTTCTGTCATTATTTTATACCCCCTTAATTTTCATGTTGTGAATCCAAAAATTTTTAAACACGTCCTGTAAAAAGATTATATGGAAATATGAGATGAATTAATATGCTAAATTCATAAGAGCAGAATTCTCGCCCAATCAATTAAGTCAACTTTTGAGATTTTATTTTTTAAATTCAAAAGCAACCAAAAATGTTTAATATGCTAAAACCACCTCAGACTATGTCTGGTTTTGCTTTACGGACTGTAACATAGCTTGTTAAAACAGCTTTTAGACTACTAAAATAAGGTTGATAGTGAAATGATTACTTTAGTAATTTAAGTCACCATGTGCTCCCTTTTCATTTCTTGCTCTCCGTTTAATATTCAGAAACCATTCCAATAATGCAAACAAAAGACTCATTCTGATGACTTGACAAATGCTTTCACTTGAATGATATTTAAAGATTTTACTATTGATAGTGTGTGTTAATGCAATATTGTGGGACCCCTTTGCAGCTGTCAGTCTACTAATTATTTTTTAAATTCATACCGAAAGACATCGAAATCAATTAGAGCATCTCCAATGTAAATATGGATTGTCTTTTAAAAAAAAATAGACATATCATTAATGTTAAGTAAATGTACAATCTATGTGGCATAAATATGAATTGATAGACATTCAAGTCTAAAAAGGCTCTCCAATGCTATTCTATTCATTTCAATAATAAATAGTCAAAGAATAATATATCATTAAAGCAAATTATTATAGAATATTATTTTATAGAAGTTTCAATTATTTATTGCTGATATAGCTGTCAAAGAGACTATCTAGAAATAGACATTGAGGTTGACATCCTCTATTTTTTTTTTTTTTTTTTCACGTTAGCTTGATAGTGGTTATAGAAATTTGCATTTGAGAGCTTAATTTTAACACTTTATCAATTTATCCTATGTGGCACTCCATTTTTTCACAATCCATACTTGTATTGGAGATGCTCTTGTAATTTATACAGTTTAGATATTCATTCCTCTTCACAAAAAACTTATAATATATACTTGATGAAAATCAAACCCCATTATCTTAATACATAAAAAGATACATAATTATCCATACCACGAAACCATGTAATGATGAAATAAATCAGAAGAAAATATGTATACAACATTGTCTGTGCTTCGATTAGTTAGAATATAAAAGTATGAATAGTAGTTGATATAAGCAAAAATATTCTATCAATTTTTTGTTTGTGCTAAGCTTTTTGTTAGAGGAATAATAGTTTTTTGAGTAATACATAAAAGAGAAAATATAGAACAATTTGGGTCATCTAATTTTTTTTCTTATACTAATATGTCACGAAACCATAAAAAACTTAACAAAAGAAAAATAATGACTGAGAATTCTTATTTAGTTGACATATATGACATGCTTTTCTGGTTGACTTATGAAGAATAATGAAATCTAGAATCCTATATTATACTCCCCAATTACTCTTTAACAAACTATCATTGTGCACATTCATGTTAGTCTGAACTTTTTTTCTTTTTTTCTTTTTTTATTATTATTATTTTTTCTTGCGCACCTTTGCTGTTCTCCGCTTTGTCTGAGGCCAGACAAGTAGCCGTGCCACCAGCAAAGCAACCTTGATGGTTTATCATGAGACAGTTGACAGTGGGGTTTAGTCAGAATTGATCGTCAGCTCCAGGCATGTCCACACCACTACTGGTGCAAAAGATCAAGTGGGTGATTTTGGATTTAGGCTGGCCCCATTCCTTGATAGCCTTGGTGGCTGCTTCGTTGCCTAATTTGGGAACCTCAGCCACCACAATATCTTGCCTAGCATCCAGTGAAGGTGCCTCGTATGCACACACACTGGGGTTTCCTTCAAAATTTTCACTGTCAAGTACATGTGTCGCTTCTTAATCATGGATTTATCACATGAAATGCAACCCACAAAAACGTTAATATCATAATCCAATATTCACATAACACATTGATTCTCATATTCACCCGCCAAAAATTTCGAAGTGACATATCATATATATGGAAACAGGTGTTTCAGATCTTAAATTGACTACTAAATAGTGTAAAAGTAAATCTAATAATTAGTAGAGTTATAAAACTTTAACTTTTTAACAATAATTGAGGTGGTTTAGTGATAAATATTTCATATTCATAGGTTAAAATTGTGGGTTCAAATTATACCTCTATCTTTGAAATCCTAATTTATACTTCAAAATGAAAATTGACTAGTTAAGAATTGAATCACTATGAAATAATTAGATAAGTAGAGACTATTTAATTATGAAATCTCTTACAGTCTTCTAATAGTTAGCCTTGTTCATGTTAATTTTGGTTATCTTAATTTTTTTTTTTTTTAAGCAGACTTGTGGTGGACCGATTTATAAAAAGTGTTTTAAGAGAGTATATTAAGAGAATCTATTTAACTTTCATGTTTTTTCCCCGTGGGTGGTACTCTGAGTGGATCACAAACCTGGTGACTTAATGCCATGACCATGCAGACTCGATTCATCCAACTCACTATACCTTAAGAGTTAAGACAAACACACAGGGAAATTCCAAAAACCTCCCTATGGTTTCACAAAGTACCACATTTTTTCATTGTTTCCAATTGGACCGACCTCCTTATTGTTTTTCAAAACACAAAAACAATCCTAAAAACATTAAATTAAAATACAAATTTATCCAATTGAAAATTAAATAATAATAATAATAATTTTTTTAAAAAAAATTTAAAAAAAATGATGAAGGAGATGTGGAGGCCATCTCCAATCACCATAGGAAGCATCCGTCGATTGGACTCAGAGGACACTTTCTCTAGATTGCGACATGGAGGGAGCTTCCTCTTTATCAGTAGCAGGATGAATTCGCTTCCTTTGATAGTTTCTCAAGTGAGATTTGGAGGACTTCAAATATCATTAGAAGTCGATTTCCTCCAGATGGAGAAAGTCAGCTTTCTTCACTGGGACCACCTTTACAATGGCCTCAATTTTGTTTTTAAATTTAAAAATTTCTTTGTCTATTAATATATTATTAAATTTTTTATTGTTAATATTTAAATTTTATTTTTTTAATGAATATAATGAAAAATTAAATTTAAGTTTATAAATTATATATTTTTAATTTAGTTATGATTTTTTATTTTATTAAAATATGCAATTGACATATTTTGAATTGAAAGTACAAAATTGCCCTTGGAAAAATACATGGAGACTAACCTAATATCTAACTTGAGGGATGTTTTTGGTACTTAGTAAAAGGTTAAAGAGGTTTTTGGTCCATTTGGGAACAATGAATAAAAGTTATACATTCTGAAACCATAGGGAGATTTTTGGAATTTCCCCTAAAACAAACCCAAAAAAAAAAAAAAAAAGGAAACAAATGTTGTTTCGATCTTTGACCGAAATCTTTAGAAGTACAAGCTTTGCCGTTACTTTTTCTTTTTGTTTTTTCCTCCGAACAATAGATTGCCAATTTTGCCAAGGCATGAGCAGCCTTATTGCCTTCTCTAGGAATGAAATAACAAGCAATACATCCCAACTCTTCAAAAAGAGACTTGATATCTATAACATATAGGACTTCCAATAGCAAAAGGATAATAGTATTGGTTGGTAGTTGTTACATAAAAAAATGAAAAAAAATAAATTCATGATTTATCGAAATGGATTTTACTTATATTGTTTTTAACTTTTACCATCGAATTTGTCATTGTCAGTAGCTAGTTAAGTAATTGAAAGAGAAGTAAAAAAAAAATTAAGCAATATGTTTTACGAAATCTTTCTAGATTATAAAAACATTCCAATTCCTTTCTTACAAAACTTCAAATATATTGTTAATAATAAATTAATGATGGTAGGTACTCAACTCATAACTCAAGTTGTTTTTAACTTTTAGGATGGAATTTGTCATTGTTAGTAGGTAATTAAGTAATTGGAAAGGAAACTAAAAAAAATTAAGCAATATGTTTTACGAAATCTTTCTAGATTATAAAAAAGTTCCAAATTTCTTACAAAACTTAAAATATATTGTTAATAGTAAATTAATGATGGTAGGTACTCCAACCCACAACTCAAATTAGAATATAAAGTCAATATGCTTAACATTATTTTTTATAAAATAATTATGGGTGAATAAAATAAGAAGAAATGCATCCCATCTCTTCAAACAGAGACTTGATATCTACAACAATAGGACTCCCAATAGTAAAAGGATAATAGTACTGGTTAGTAGTTGTTACATAAAAAAAAATAAAAAATAAAAAATAAAAAGATAAATTCATGATTCATCGAAATGGGCCATTTATACTGTTTTTAACTTTTAGGATCAAATTTGTCATTGTTAGTAGCTAGTTAAGTAATTGAAAATGAAATTAAAAAAAAAAATTAAGCAATATATTTTACAAAATCTTTCAAGATTCCAATTCCTTTCTTACAAAACTTAAAATATATTGTTAATAATAAATTAATGATGGTAGGTACTCAACTCAATCTCAATTTGTTTTTAACTTTTAAGATCAAATTTGTCATTTAGTTACTAGTTAAGTAATTGAAAAATAAATAAATAAAAAATTTAAGCAACATGTTTTACGAAATCTTTCTAGCTTATAAAAACATTCCGATTCCTTTCTTACAAAACTTAAAATATATTGTTAACAATAAATTAATGATGGTAGGTACTCAACTCATAACTCAAATTAGAATATAAAATTGAAATGCCTAACATTATTGTTTATAAAATAATTATTGGTGTATGTTATTGGTTGGAAAAATGTATAAAAAATTCATCTTCATATTTACAAGCCAAAAATATTTGTGTAAACATACTTAACGTGTACTTTAATAAGTGAAAAAATTATAAAATAAATTACTTTATTTTTTTAAAATACAAATGGTGAAGTGAATGGAAGATAAATATGAATTGATTACGTAAAGATTGAATTCTTAATGAACGTATTAGTGAGTGTGTGTACGTGTATCTATATATATATATATATATATAGAGAGAGAGAGAGAGAGAGAGAGAGAGAGAGAGTTATAGTTGTTAAGTTAACATGTTTTCACAAAACTTTTAGAAGAATAAGTATACATGTTTTAGTTAAGATTTTGGGTTTTGATAGTGTAAGATTTTGGATCTTAAACTAAGGGGTGTTCTCCAAGGATAAGTTTGTTTTTGTTTTTTCAATTATTAAGGGATATTTGTTTTTTCCATTAGCATCTAGAATAGATGTTAATCAAGTTATTATTATTATTTTTTTAAATGATCAAATAATATAAAATGACCAAAAATAATGGAAGAAAAAAAAGTAAGAAATCTTGACTTTTTATTTAATTCTAAATCATTAAATTATGTTTAAAAATATTTCTTTTAAATCTATCTCTTCAAAAATAATATGTTTTTAATTTTATCCTAATATTTATAATAAACTAAAGTTAATTAACCTAACCCTTGTTTTTTTAATAGAAAATAACTTGAAATTTTTGTTTAGTCATTAGTATTTCAACACTGTTGTTGAATGTTCATTTTGTATTTTAAACAAAATATAAACTATATCTACATTTTTTTTTATTATATCTTAATTATGAATAAAATTTTATTCATTTTTTTTTTAACAAAAGGCTTAAGATTTATTAAGTTATTTGTTTTTAGTAATTTGTATTGTATTAAATAAAAATATATAATAGTAAAAAATGTTATAAATGATAAATTATTTATTTTCAGATAATTTTATCTCTAAAGAAAAAAAGATGATAGTATATTGTGAGGTAGAAAATAAAAATAAATAAATAAATAAAAATATCATCTATTTTTAAATTTTAGTCATTATTTAGTATTTAGTCAAATTTAAAACTTTTTAATCCTCAGATAGAAAAAGAAAACAAAGTTTCCCTATTTTACTTTTGCTATCATTAATAAAATGCATGTTAAAAGAACCATTTATAAAAAGAGATTTTCTATTGGAAAACTTTTTATTTATTTATTCTTTTGTCACACTCATTTTCTAAATAAATAAAGATATTGTTGACGTCCGGATTTGGCTCCTTAGTCAACGAGGTTCGTTTTGGGCCCAAGCTGCAGTTCCAGGTAGTCGATGTTAGTTGTGCTAAATAAAAGTGAAACACTAGGAGAAGATCAGAGGCGAGGAGCAGAAAAACAAGAAGGTTTTAGAGTGGCTCGGCCCAAAAAAATACTTATATCCACTGTTCACTCTCTCACTATTTTGGCAGAGTATCGGCACTCAAAAAGTTTGTCACCTCTCTTTACAATGAAAATTCACCATTTTTTATAGAGAAATGGGAGGAGCTACAGTAAAATAGAATAAGTCAAGAATATATAGTAAGTTGAAAACACAATGATGGGCCGCACTTAATGCGCTGGGATTTCATTTAATGCGGCTGACAGCGCATTAAATGAGCCCGAAACTACATTTAATGCAATCGAATCCGTCATTTCTGGGCTTTGACCGAGTGAAACCTCAAGCAGCTGATCTGTACGAATCATGAGAGGCTACCGAAATCTTGACTGTAGCTTCCAGTTGATATGACGTGCATTGCATGTTTGGAATTGTATCTTGCATGGCGCTTTTGACTTCTGTTGACTCGTGATTCTAGGAGGGATATGGTTGAGATGGACTTTCCAGCAGACAGAATACTCAGTTCGACTGGCGAACAGATTAGCTTCTGATGAACCGGACATTTAGAGAGTAAGGAAGACAGATTATGAATTAATACATCCGTGACTGATCATAATAATAGGCGAGTAATCTCATAAACGAGCAGGTACACGAGCATGCCCAGAAATCATCGAACAATCCAGATGGACAATTCTGAACGCACAAGTTCGGGCGAAGCAGGTCTGATGATCACCCTTTGATGAACAGCTTAAACGCACAGATATGATGGACAGGCCAAGCGAACAGCTTGAGCGATCAGAACCAGCGGACAGCCTGGGCGATCAGAACCGACGGATAGCCTAGGCAATCAGAACCGGCGAACAGCCTGGGCGATCAGAATCGACGGATAGTTTGGACGATCAGAACCAGTGGACATAATTAGCGGTCAGGATGTCAGCACTTATTCGCGAACAGACTGATGATCATGAAGGGGACTTGGGACACGTCGAAAAAGAAAATAGAGAGTAGATCTGGTGAATGGGTCTCCTGTTCGGAAGGTGGACTGGAAGAAGGGCGAATTGTTGAGCCTTTGGGCCCTTGGACCTACACTGTAGATCTTCCTGAGCCCGATTAATCTGATCGCTAAGTTACCTATAACAGATATACAACTCAAAAAAGGAGTTCAATAATAAACTTTGCAATCTAACAAGTATTTTGTCTTTCACCATACCACATTATTTGTATGATACAAGCAATAAATCATTTAACATATTATTTGGGTTGATTTTTTAACTAGTAGTTAATAGATATAAGGACGAGGTTTCGCCTACAACTTGCTCTTATCACCAATCTACAACTAGTAGTTAATAGTTGCTCCCCTTCATAGTGGGGTTTACTTTTTTTTTTTTTTTGTTTTACCCTTATTTTTTGATAATCGGGACTAACTTAGGGTACAATTGGGACTAACGGCGATGAAACGTTATTGCGTAGTTCGAGAATCAGTTCCTAAAAATGAGAGGGAACAACTCATAAAGAGTATGAGGAAAATGCCCATGATATTATGAGGTTTTTTAGTGTAGAACCATTCACCTCAAAAGAGGTAGAGGGTGCACCAGATCACAATCCAATCTAAAATCCACTCCTATTTTTGAATTTAATTTTTTTTTATATTACCAGTATATTATTATAACTACTAAAACCTGTTGATAGTGACACTAAGGAACAATAACAGTCTGGAGCACAATACTATTTGCAATATGCTTCTGTATGAAGTGGAAAAAAAGAACCCAAATTAAAGTGAAAAAACTATCTTTCACCTGAAGGGATATCTATGAAATTTGCCTACACTCATTGGTGTGTCAAATTGAAATTGTCCACTATGTGTGAATAGCTACATTCGAATTTGTTATCGCTTTGATAAGAAAGCACTGGAAATGTTTAACCACCCTGTCAAGCAACTTTGTGTTACTATTTTTATATTATATTCCCTATATATGGTATGCTTTTCTTGTTGACTCATTAAGATTAATAATATCTAGAATCCTATATTCTACTCCCCAATTACTCTCTAACAAAGTATCTTTGTGCACATTCATGCAAGTCTAATTTTTTTGTAAGTGATCCCTATTTGAAGGAAGGCTACAAAGCTTAAGTTGCAGAAAACCACTAGAATTCTTTTACTGTTTGACCATGTAAGTCACTATTTCAAGCTCATATTACTTTTTGGCCAGAAGAATGATAACCCTTTGTAATTAGCCTCATGAGGTGTGTGTGTGTGTGTTATAACTTCACTAGGCCTTGTATGTATATGTGTGTGAAATGGATAATATGGACAGAGCACTGAATTGATCTTGGAACTACTTATGTTTTTGGTCAGGTTTCGGTGTATGAATTTGGAAGAAGGTGATGACACACGAGTTAGATTTGAAAGGTTTGAGTCCTTCAGGAGTAGTAGTACTACAGATGGGATGGCGTCAAAATGCTCGCACTATGTGAAGAAAATCTTTGAGCATCATGAGGGGCCTTTGGGGAGTTGGATTTTTGTTATGTTGTGTGTCATTTCAATCTCTTTGGACCCTTTGTTTTTCTTCATTCCTGCAATTAATGATCACAAAAATTGTATTGCCTTGGACAAAGAGTTGGGGGTTACAGCTTGTGTTCTCCGTTCAATCATTGATTTCATATATATGATCTATATTAGTTTTCAAGTGCTCGCTGATTTTTCCACTCCACATTGTACACAATATGAAGTAGATAACTATAATATCACTGAACGTGCTCGCACAATCGGTTGGAAATTGTTGCGCTACCATGTAGTTGACCTTCTCGCAGTTCTTCCTCTACCACAAGTAACGCGAATTCATTTAAAGCTAAATGTTGAATCTGTTTATGTTTATGTTTATGTGTTCATTTAAACAAAAAAAAAAATTGAATAATTTCATAGTTATTGCATACAATTGTTAGATGTTTAAAGTAGTCATGGTCGTACTTGTAAGTATACATTACTTGTAGACTTCTTGTTATTTGTCCAGGTAGTGATTATAATCATCAGTGGAACAATGAGAGGCTCAAAGTTCTTACATGCAATGAAGTTTTTGAAGTATTTTCTTTTCTTCCAATATGTACCAAGAGTTATCCGAATCTACCCGTTGTTTAGAAAAGCTACAGGGACTCTAGGCATATTGGCTGAAGCTACATGGTCGAAAGCTGCTTTCAATTTTCTCCTTTACTTGGTTGCTGGTCATGTAAGTCATCAAATTAACTCTATATTGACTTATCTTTGATATGTGTCATACGTACAACTACAAAAGATTTTGTTGTTCGTGCATTAAAACCATCACTTGGTTAGATTTCACCTATGTTGAATTCTAAAAGTATATTTAATTTCATGAACTAAACTTAAGGTTGAATTGTATAACAAATGGCATTTGATAGAACTGACGAAGTGTTAGATAAAAAGTCTTGTTATTAGTACATTGATGTAAAGGAAGTAGAAGATGCAGTCGTCATGAGAGAGAGAGACACACACACACACATACACATATATATCGGTGTATTGAGTACATTTATCTTTATATGAGTATTGAGTGCATATATCTTTCTGATCAATTAGTTAGTTTGCTGATTTTTTAGGTTTATGGGGCTCTTTGGTACTTTCTGGCTGTAGAAAGAGAGATTGAGTGCTGGAACAAAGCATGCAAAAGTCATACCGGATGCAGTCGTGATTCAATTGACTGCTACAAAATTTCAGATGAATATGCATTTTTAAATGATTTCTGCTCTGCAGAGAAAGAGGATACAAAAATATATGATTTTGGAATATTCAAAGAGGCTATCCAATCTGGTATTCTGGGAAGGAGAAATTTTGTAAACAAGTTCTTGTATTGCTTTCGATGGGGTCTGCAAAGTCTCAGGTTTATGTTTCCTGCCAATCTAGAATAATAGGACCATTTTGCCATTCTTTTAACTATTTTGTTATCAATGGATATAATCTTCATATTCTTATTTTGCATCATCCCACTGTTTATCTTGCACAGTTTTTACTTGTTAGACCATTCAAACGATCCTTATAAAATTGACTAAGTTCACTGCTTATAGATTACAACCAAGGTTTTGTTTGATTTTAGTGTCATTTATAGAATTATGTTAGACAGGCTGTCATTGAAATGTTTTGTTTTCCTCATATTCAGTTCCAACATAGATCCTCCTGAGGCCTACTAAGATTAATATATGATAAGTTGATTTGATTTCTTATTTTTTGTTTAGTTGTTTTGGACAAAACCTCATAACAAGTACGGATGATTGGGAAAACGTTTTTGCAATTTCCATTACCATATCAAGCGTGTTATTATTCATGTTCTTAATTGGAAATATGCAGGTTGGTATATTTGTTGTTCTTATCTATATCACATAAGACTGATGAAGCACAACAAATTTTGATTTTTATGAATCGTGATTTTTCTTGGAATAGATATTCTTACAAGTTCAAACTGTAAGATCAGAGGAGATGAAATTGAAGTTGCGAGAAATAGAGCAATGGCAGCCGTTTAAAACACTCCCTATGCATCTCCAAGAAGAAGTAAAGAGATACCAACAACACATATGGCGAGAAACCAAAGGTGTTGATGTAGAAAATTTGCTCAAAAATCTTCCCAAGGACCTTACAAGGGATATAAAGTGCCATCTTTATCTCCAAACTCTCATGAAAGTAAGTCTTTGCTTATATAGAATTAAGGCCTCGCCTTTGGATGCAAAATTATTTACACTTTGATTCATTTTCTTGGACGTGTTAAAGGTTCCACTATTTGAAGCAATGGGTGAGCAATATTTGAAGGAAATGTGTGACCAGCTTAAACCAGTGATACGTAGAGAAGGGACCGATATCCTTTGGGAGGGTGATCAAGTTCATGAGATGCTCTTTATTACAGGTGGTGAGCTTGTAGGAAGCACTGGTGGAGAAACAGGTTCCTCTAACAACTACTTTTATAAGGCCGGTGACTTTTGTGGTAAAGAACTTCTTGATTGGGCTCTACAGCCTCAATCCTCATCCAATCCCGCTATCTCAACTAGAACTGTGAGAGCTCGTACTTATGTTGAAGGCTTTGCTATAATGGCTGATGACTTGAAGAAGTTCGTCTCCCAGTTTTGGCGGCTTAGCGCAAACAATAAGCGACTCCGCTACACGTTCATGGTCCACTCGCCAAAGTGGAGAACCTGGGCAGCTTATACCATACAAGTAGCTTGGCACCGATACACTAAAAGGAAGAAAGAGATTAGTTTACAGCGTACATTGGCAGACAATAACATCATTGGAATGTCCCCAAATTTAGGTGCCACCATCTACGCCTCACGATTTGCTGTCAATGCACTTCGTGCTAAGCATAACAGTACCCGAGAAACTAGGATTCGGGAGAGATTACCACCCAGGTATTTTCAGAAGCCGTATGAGCCAGATTTTACAGCCGAAGAACAATAGGTGAACTTTACATATCTTTTACGGATCAAGCTACTACCGAGACCAATCTAGATGAGACTCTAATAGCACAGTTTCGAACTATACTTTCAAATAGTTGAAAAGAGCTGCGTACATAAATGCTGTGACTACTGAAATTTGAACCTACTATTTGAGTATTAGGACAGGTGGGAGATGACTTACCATCAAATTACTCTTTTTGTGTAAAATTGATGTTTTGCTTGTAGAAAAAATAAACTTTTCTTAAAGGGTATGAGGTGCTAGAATATCAAACTTGTAATATGTGAAAGAATTAATTTGATTATAAATCACATACTATCGTGTGTAATATGAGTGATCAAGTAGTCACCTTGACTTTATGAAGTCAAAGCTTTTATTGTGCTTAATTGTGTGCATATACTTTCTATTACTTACAAATTTTACTTAATACCACATAGGAAATATAGTATATATCCAATGTCACCTATTGTATATTGATAATTTTATATAAAATGCTATACATATCGATGATCAAACCAGAATAAATGAATAATTGTTAATAATATTTTTCCTTCAGAGCTTTTCGTTTTCCTTTTTTTTTTTTTCACATCACCTTAAAGTTTAAATTGATAAAACTATTTAACCAATAGTAATGTCATTATTCAAAAGCTTTGAATTCCTTAATAATATTCTTAAGAATAAATCTGTAAAAAATTTAAAAAAAAAAAAAAAAAAAAAATCGTTGTGGTGTGTGCATGCAACTCATGAGGAGTGCCCATATTGCCAACATGTTTTGGGCCAAGAATTTATTGAAGCCCAACCGAGACAGTTGCCTGTATTGGCAAGACAGCCCAACAAGTTTCGCAGCAAATTTTTTTTGAAATAATTACAAAAAAGACTCATTTGGAAAGGTTAATTTCAAAAATAACATTTATTTTTTTATGAAGAAAAAATCTTAACCCTAAGGTTGAGATGATTTAAATTAATGTTAGGACTCACAATCTAGAAGTTGGAATTCCGAACCAAGAGGTTGAGATTCTTTACCTTGAGATTGAAATTTAAAAGATAAAGGTTATTTTTCAAATGAGTTATTAAAAATTGGTTAGTTTTCAACAAAACATAATTTTTTTTACAAGAGTTACAATTCGCAACAATAGGTTTTACTACCGATTACAATATATTTTATTCGATTAAGTACAAGAGACTTTTCTCTAGGTAATTTTAACTTCCATCATTATTTTATACCGCCTTAATTTTTATGTTGCGAATCTGTAGATACTTCCTGTAAAAATACTATAAAAATATGACGCTTGTACGTAGATTGATAAGGAACAAAAATTTCACCCACTCAAGTTAAAGGCTCATTTGAGATAATTTTTACTTTTAGTTTTTTACAGTAAAATAAGAAAAGCAAAAACTAAAGTTTTTAGATTGCTATTTGGATTATACATTTCAAAAGAACTTTTTAAGCTCAGAAGAACTTTTGAGACTATTTGGTTGAAACATTTTTAAAACTTCATAAATTATAACATAACATTTCTACCCTTTTCTTTAAATGAACCTTTCTACCCTTTCTATAAGAGTTCTTAAAATTATTTTAATAGAATTTTTTTTCTAACTATAACAGAATACTCATATATTAATTAAAATAAATAAATAATAATATTTTTATTATTACTATTAAATATAGTTCATATGCGATATTTTTTTTATTATATTTTCTCATAAAAGAACCTCTACCTCAATAAATAAGTAACAAAATTCATTTCAAATTACAAATATATCCATATTTAATAATTTACTACAAAAGAATGAAAACAAAACAGGGCCAACCCATTACGTTAACAAAAATAGACGAAATTTGCAGCCCGCAATGATCATCCTTTTTCAATAAATAGTCCCTTGGAAAGAAATCCAGGAAGGGTGGCCTGTAAAAGTAGAATGAAGAACGAGTATGGAGAATGGATGATTTAAGTAAAAGAGTTAAACGTTTAAAATTAGACTGACTCCAACTTTTTCATTGGCAGATACAACCAAATCATTTAGGCAAAATGATGAATTTTCATGCATATAAACAACAATTTCCTTATGATTTTATTTGATGCAGAAGGACAAAAAGTACTTGAGATAGAAAAAATTAGAAATGATGACTATCTTTTATAATGATCCATATCAAAGGCTATACCTAAATTTCAAGTGCAGTACTTATCAAAATAACTGTATTTCCAGTTTGATCAATCAGTTTATTACAGATAAAACATTTGCACAAGTGCATAATGTTTTCTCCTATGATTCAATTAAACAATTCACAAACAATTAAATCACAATACAACCCATATCTAAAGAATTACATGAGAAAATGTTCTCTCTATTTTACCAAATGGTCTTAATATACACCAAATGTATCCTATGATTAGAGGCATCCAAAAAGGATGGAAAATAACAGCAATGAACAAACAAATCAACCTGCACCTTGCAACCCGCCACCTCGCAATGCCAAAAGAGAGATGATCAAGTAAGAATACAACTTAATCATCTCTCAAGGCATTAAGTAACAGCAATGAACCTGCACCTTTCTTCTTTCTATTTTCTCTTCTTGTGAAGTCTTCACAAGGGATTCTCTCCCTGTGCTCGTCCAACTAGAACCAACAATAAACATTCATGAAAATATGTCCAAAACCCTATATTGGAACGAAACCTTTTACATGTTTTACATCCATGACTAATGAAACACCAAACTTTACCCCAAAAGGAATCACTTGACTAAAACTAAAATAATTCAAACAAGCTTCAATTCTTCAAGATTTTTTATCAATCATTTCTCTCATGTACGTTAAGTATATAAAGTTAACATGAATTGCAATTATACAAACATCATTTGCTAAAAAAGAAGGGTTGTATCATACCAAATGCTATCACTGAAAACAAAACAAACAACATTCAAATCTTAATACCTACAAAGTCGTAGATGAATTTCTTTTGTCGTATCAATTGATCCATCTACAAATGAGCACCACCCTCTTTTCACATCCCTCAATATCTTCAACCGAATTGATATTTCCACACCATAACTAATTTATAGAGTGAGAGAAAATGAAACAAACTAGTGGACTGAAATAAAAGGAAAAGACTCAAAATAAAACTTGATGTTTTTCTTTTATCTAACCAAAGTTTAATCAAGAACAACATAATAAATAACTTTAATATGAAAAATCTTTTGCATAATTATTACAAATTGAAGGATTTATGGTCATCAATACCATTTCATTCGGACCCTATATAAAAATGTTATACATATTTGGTTCAATTTGTGGAAATATTTTCTTTGCATGTAAATGTGATATTAATCTTGACAAATTGAGTGTGGGTTCCATACATGACATATGTACTGAGAACATGTCCTCCACTTGTCGTTTTTGATCAGTTATAATGATTTGGCTCTTGTTGTGACTTGTGCTATCTTCATACTTAACACTCCACTCTATCTCATAGGATGGAGATTTCTTTCAAATGATATTAAAAAAATGAAATCTTTTGGTTTTTTGTTATAGAGAATGAGCAGAATAGAGAGATCAAAACCATGTGCTACATAAGAAGTCAATATTAAAATTCAAGACGGTTTAGTTGAAATTGTGGGACTTTTTTATGTTGCAAATATCACTTGTTTTGTATGTCATAATAAATAAAGAATTTTACATGCTTCCAATATATATATATATATATATATATATATATATATATATCTATGTGGCCTTCGTCTGTCAGAAATTTGAAACTGTAATGTTATATATGTGAATTAGTGGCCTTTTGATAAATATATGTCAATTCACTTATACCATCATTGTTTAATTAGTCTAAACTGTAATGTTGAATGTTTAAATTAAACTTAATTTGAAAGAGTAATTGTGTATATTTTTTCATGATCAAAGTCTTGGTAAATATGAAACATGATTGTCATCAATGATGGGAATTGATTGATTTTGATGATGAATGGTGTGGATTCAAAGTGGCAAGTGAAGTGGGAATGAGCAAGAATGGGGCACATGACATGGTGCCCAATCAGAGAATTCAATGTCCTTTATCGTTCCAAATATGGAAAGAACCCTTTTATCGTGATGTCTTATTCCAAATAAGAAATAATGGTGCTGTGCTTTGTACAAAGATCGAGCACTATGGGGCACACCGTCACTTCTCTCACTTTCATCTACTCTCGTATACTTCACCCATCAACCAAATCTTATAACTCACTCTCTCACTCTCATCTCAGCCCTCACCTGTCTCACTCTCTTACTTCTCATCTCTCATCTCACCAACCACATTCACAGGTTTAGTTGGTGTAAAGTTTTGGTTCTTGTTGCTTTTGGTTTTGGTTCTGATTTAAGGTCTGGTTTGGTTGTTGGAAAGTTTACATCTTTTTGTGTTTTTCTTGTTTTGATGGTTGGTATCTGATGTGGGTTGATGATGATTATGTTTGTCTCTGTTGCTTTTGATTTGGAACAGCGGCAAGAAGTTTTGGTTTGTATTGCTTAAGTTGCAGAATTCTATCACTCTTTGACCATGTAAGTAATTATATATTTCAAGCTCATATTACTCTTTTTGGCCAGAAGAATGATAATCCTTTGTAGTTAGCCTCAGTTGAGATGTTTAAATTGTTTGTTATAACTTCACTAAGCCTTGTATGTGTGTGCGTGTAATGGATAATATGGACGGAGCCCTGAATTGATCTTTGAACTACTTATGTTTCGGTCAGGTTTCAGAGTATGAAGAAAATCTCTGAGCACCACGAGGGGCCTTTGAGAAGTTGCATTTGTCTTATGTTTTGTGTCCTTTCAATCTCTTTGGACCCTTTGTTTTTCTTTGTTCCTGCCATCGATTATGACAAAAATTGTATTGCCTTGGACAAAAAGTTGGCCGTTACAGTTTTGGTTCTCCGTTCGATCATTGATTTATATACTAGTCTTCAATTACGGACTCCAGATTATGCTCACAAAGTTGGTTGGAGATGGTTTTGCTACCATGTAGTTCACCTTCTTGCAGTTCTTCCTCTGCCACAAGTAAGGAGAATTCGTTTAAGGCTAAATGTTGAATCTGTTTATGTTTTGTGTACATTCACCAAAAAGAGTATAGAATAATTTCAAGTTATTGCATACAATTGCCAGATGTTTAAAGTAGTCATCGTCATACAATTAAGTATACATTACTTATTGACTTGCTGTTATATGTCCAGGTGGTGATTATAATCATCATTGCAACAATGAGAAGCTCAAAGTCCCTAAGTGCAATGAAGTTTTTGAAGTATTCTGTTTTGTACCAATATGTACCAAGACTTCTCCGAATCTAGCCATTATTTGTAAAAGCTACGAGGACTTTAGGCATATTACCTATACTTCCGAAAGTCTTCCACTGTCTCCTTATGATGGTTGCTGGTCATGTAAGTCATCAAATTAACTCTGTATTGACTTATCTTTGATATATGTCATATGTACAACTACAAAAGATTTTGTTATTCCCGCATTAAAATCATCACTTGGTTAGATTTCACCAATGTTGAATTCCAAAAGTATATTAATTTCATGAACCAAACTTGAGGTTGAATTGTAAAACAAATGGTGTTTGATAGAATCGACCAAGTGTTGGATAAAAAGTCTTGTTATTACTTATTAGTACATTGATGCAGATTTGAAACAGAGGAATTACAAGATGCAAATCTGTTTTTGTTTATTTATTTTTATTTTTTTTGAAATCTGTTTTTGTTTAATTGACCGTTAACATTTTATATGGCTTTCATTATATATTATCATGTGATGGTCATTTTAGCACAAAATTAATTTTCCCCCAATTAACTAGCTTAACATAATAGTGAATGTGGCATGTTAGCAACTAAATTAAACATTTGTCAATCAACTTGATTCAATGAATGTGCATGATTGTCTTGACGACCGACCATCATTGGTGATAAGCTTGTGCGTGACTGAATTGCAACTTCAATTTAGATTGAGTATCCAGAACATGCATAGCTTGATACATATAAATATGTGGGTGTATTGAGTACATTTATCTTTATGATCAACTAGTGACTTGCCAATATTTTAGGTGTATGGAGCTTTATGGTACTTTCTAGCTATAGAACAAGAGCTCAAATGTTGGAATAACGCTTGCAAGAGTCATACCGAATGTATTCATGATCCCATTGGCTGTAACGAAAGTTCAAAGAACTACGTATTTTTGAATGACTTTTGCTCCACCGTTAAAATGGTATATGATTGTGGAATATTTCATGTTGCTGTCCCATTCGTATTCTGGGAAACACACAAGTTCTGGTGTTGTTTCGCATGGGGTTTGCAAGGTGTCAGGTTTGTGTTCCATATTAATCTAGAATAACAGTATTTTTTTGCCATTCTTTAAACTGTTTCGTTGTCAATTAACATATCTTTATAACCTTTGTATTCTATTTTGCATCATTTCATAGTTTGTCTTGCACATTTTTTTGCTTATGGACCACCCAAATAATTCCAATAAAATTGACTTAGTCTACTATTTAGATGACAAGTGACAACCAAATTTTAGTTTGATGTATGTGATATTCATTAATGAATTATGTTAGATAGGATTGTGGATCAAAATTGATGTTGATTCAGCTCCGAAATGGATTGTCTCTTAGCCTGTATACTAAGATTAAACTATGATAAGATTCAATTTAATCCAATTCTTGTTTCTCTTTCAGCTTATCGGCAATATTCCTAACGGTGACATACTTCTTTTTAACTGAAAATTGAAACCATGCGGGTAACTAAGTAAGTTTATATTATATATATATATATATATATATATATGTTTTTCTTGTCTGTCAATTCGATATTGCATTGCATAAGACTGATGAAGTATAACAAATTTGATATTCTATGAATTGTAATTTTTGTGAAATAGATATATCTACAAGTTGTACAAGATCAGAGGCTCTGAAGTTGAAGTTGCAGGACATAGAGCAATGGACGCCCTTCAAAAGGCTCTCTAAGAAAGAGTTAAGAGAGACCAACAACATGCAGAAAATCTGCTCAACAATCATCCCAAGGATCTTCAGCAGATAGGCTTTCGAAAATCAAGTTTGGGCCTGGGCTTAAATTGAACCCAACTACAAGGCTGACATTCATTGATGAAGCTGTTGCCATTCAAGAATTATTAAAACAACTAAGACTTTCTTGATTGAATTAGGGTTCATGTCTTTGTTCTCTTTTTGTATATCTCCATGCATTAGCTGTCAAACTATTTAGATTGACTTCTTTGTTGGTTTATCGTTCCAGTTTTCATCTTCTCTTTCTTTCTTTCTTTCTTTTTTTTTTCCCCTACCCCTCTTATTTTATATCATTTTGTTTTATCATTATTTATAAATTTATTTTTCAATAAATATACTTACAAAACCTCATAACTATAAGGTCTAATTATAATAATTCACATTAGAAATTATATAAACTTTTTGAGTATTAGAACAATGCAAAATCCTGAGTGCTGCCCATATTGCGAACATGTTTTTCAAAAAGGGCCAAAAAATATATGGAAGCCCAACTGAGACAATTGCTGGTATTAGCAAAACAGCCCAAAAAGCTTTGCAGTAAATTTTTTTTACAACAATTACAATTTCAATAATAGATTTTACAACTGATTACAGTATATTTTTTCGTCTGTGACAAAATATCACTTCTGTAGTGTTTATAAATTTTTCTATGCATAGATGTTTTGCTAGACGATGAGATAACTTCAATAACCAAATTTTAGAGACAGATTTAGTGCAAGGAGTTAAGGAAAAAAAAGGCACATTTTAGCCTGAAAAGAGTTTGATTTAATTGTTTAATATACTTTGTACTTGATTAAATTCATTCAACTACCGCATAGACAATGACTATTTTGAAAAATTTCTTTTAAACGCTTACAATAAAAAAAGACAAATGTATTTCCAGTCAATGCGCATGTTGTACCTTGTCATCCTACAGTTCTCAAAAAAGGACAAATAATAGAAAATTAATATTGACGACAAAAAAAAGTAACATTCAACAATCAATTGTATTTTTATTTGATAGATACTTGTGGAATTTGGGGTTAGATTTTTAAGGTGGTGTTTGATTTGAAGGTCCCAAGGAACATTGACTTTTCTCCAAGTGATTTTAACTTCCGTCATTATTTTATACCCCCTTAATTTTCATGTTGTGAATCCAAAAATTTTTAAACGCGTCCCGTAAAAAGATTATATGGAAATATGAGATGAATTAATATGCTAAATTGATAAGAGCAGAATTCTCGCCCAATCAATTAAGTCAACTTTTGAGATTTTATTTTTATTTTTATTTTTTAAATTCAAAAGCAACCAAAAATGTTTAATATGCTAAAACCACCTCAGACTATGTCTGGTTTTGCTTTATGGACTGTAACATAGCTTGTTAAAACAGCTTTTAGACTACTAAAATAAGGTTGATAGTGAAATGATTACTTTAGTAATTTAAGTCACCATGTGCTCCCTTTTCATTTCTTGCTCTCCGTTTAATATTCAGAAACTATTCCAATAATGCAAACAAAGACTCATTTTGATGACTTGACAAATGCTTTCACTTGAATGATATTTAAAGATTTTACTATTGATAGTGTCTGTTAATGCAATAATGTGGGGACCCTTTGCAGCTGTCAGTTTACTAATAATAATTTCTTTTTTCCTTTTTTTAAATTCATACTGAAAAACATCGAAATCAATTATTATTTATACCGTTTAGATATTCATTCCCCTTCACAAAAAACTTATAATATGTGCTTGATGGAAATCAAACCCCATCATCTTAATATATAAAAAGATATATAATTATCCATATTACGAGATGATGTAATAATTAAATAAGTCAGAAGAAAATATATATACAACATTGTATGTGCTTCGATTAGTTAGAATATAAAAGTATGAATAGTAGTTGATATAAGTAAAAATATTCTATCAATTTTTTGTTTGTACTAAGCTTTTTGTTAGAGGAATAATAGTTTTTCGAGTAATACATGAAAGAGAAAATATAAAACAATCTGGGTCATCTAATTTTTTTTCTTATACTACTATGTCACGAAACCATAAAAAACTTAACAAAAGAAAAATAATTACTGAGTATCCTTATTTAGTTGACATATGATATGCTTTTCCGGTTGACTTATGAAGAATAATGATATCTAGAATCCTATATCATACTCCCCAATTACTCTTTACCAAACTATCATTGTGCACATTCATGTTAGTCTGAATTTTTTTTTTTTTTTTTCCTTGTGCACCTTTGCTGTTCTCCGCTTTGTCTTAGGCCACATAAAAAAAAATAAGAAGTTTAAATAAATATTGTTTTCATTACATTTTCTTCACATAATACTTTAGTGAAAATTTAAGCAAAAAAGAAAGTGTGTTTTACCACAAGATCCTATTTTAATATTAAAGGACTATATTATTTTAAACTTTAAATATTTTCATAGACAATCGGTACTAAATATTTTCCCACAGTACACTCTTTTCAAATATTTTTCATTAAATATGGAACCTATGTACAAATTATACTTTTTGAAAGTAAAATTTTATCATAAGTTTCACTTTTTGGATATAAAATTTATATCATAAGAATACAATTTATAATATGTACTATATTGAATAAAAAGTGTTTTAAGAGAGTATATTAAGAGAATCTATTTAACTTTCATGGTTTTTTACCGTGGGTGGTACTCTGAGTGGATCACAAACATGGTGACTTAATGGCATGACCATGCAGACTCGACTCATCCAACTCACTATATCTTAAGAGTTAAGACAAACACACAGGGAAATTCCAAAAACCTCCCTATGGTTTCACAAAGTACCACATTTTTTCATTGTTTCCAATTGGACCGACCTCCTTATTGTTTTTCAAAACACAAAAACAATCCTAAAAACATTAAATTAAAATACAAATTTATCCAATTGAAAATTAAATAATAATAATACTAATTTTTTTTTTTTAAAAAAAATGATGAAGGAGATGTGGAGGCCATCTCCAATCACCATAGGAAGCATCCGTCGATTGGATTCAGATGGCACTTTCTCTAGATTGCGACATGGAGGGAGCTTCCTCTTTATCAATAGCAGGATGAATTCGCTTCCTTTGATGGTTTCTCAGGTGAGATTTGGAGGACTTCAAATATCATTAGAAGTCGATTTCTTCCAAATGGAGGAAGTCAACTTTCTTCACTGGGACCACCTTTACAATGACCTCAATTTTGTTTTTAAATTTAAAAATTTCTGTATATTAATATATTATTAAATTTTTTATTGTTAATATTTAAATTTTATTTTTTTAATGAATATAATGAAAGATTAAATTTAAGTTTATAAATTATATATTTTTAATTTAGTTATGATTTTTTTTATTTTATTAAAATATGCAATTGACATATTTTGAATTGAAAGTACAAAATTGCCCTTGGAAAAATACATGGAGACTAACCTAATATCTAACTTGAGGGATGTTTTTGGTACTTAGTAAAAGGTTAAAGAGGTTTTTGGTCCGTTTGGGAACAATGAATAAAAGTTATACATTCTGAAACCATAGGGAGATTTTTGGAATTTCCCCTAAAACAAACCACACCCACCCCCCCCCCCCCCCCCCCCCCCCCCTCCCCCCCCAAAAAAAAAAAAAAAGAAACGAAACAAATGTTGTTTCCATCTTTGACCGAAATCTTAGAAGTACAAGCTTTGCCGTTACTTTTTCTTTTTGTTTTTTCCTCCGAACAATAGATTGCCAATTTTGCCAGGCATGAGCAGCCTTACTGCCTTCTCTAGGAATGAAATAACAAGCAATACATCCCAACTCTTCAAAAAGAGACTTGATATCTATAACATATAGGACTTCCAATAGCAAAAGGACAATAGTATTGGTTGGTAGTTGTTACATAAAAAAATGAAAAAAATTAAATTCATGATTTATCGAAATGGATTTTACTTATATTGTTTTTAACTTTTACCATCGAATTTGCCATTGTTAGTAGCTAGTTGAGTAATTGGAAGAGAAGTAAAAAAAAAATTAAGCAATATGTTTTACGAAATCTTTCTAGATTATAAAAACATTCCAATTCCTTTCTTACAAAACTTCAAATATATTGTTAATAATAAATTAATGATGGTAGGTACTCAAGTCATAACTCAAGTTGTTTTTAACTTTTAGGATCGAATTTGTCATTGTTAGTAGGTAATTAAGTAGTTGGAAAGGAAATTAAAAAAAATTAAGCAATATGTTTTACCAAATCTTTCTAGATTATAAAAACATTCCAATTCCTTTCTTACAAAACTTCAAATATATTGTTAATAATAAATTAATGATGGTCGGTACTCAAGTCATAACTCAAGTTGTTTTTAACTTTTAGGATCGAATTTGTCATTGTTAGTAGGTAATTAAGTAGTTGGAAAGGAAATTAAAAAAAATTAAGCAATATGTTTTACCAAATCTTTCTAGATTATAAAAACATTCCAATTCCTTTCTTACAAAACTTCAAATATATTGTTAATAATAAATTAATGATGGTCGGTACTCAAGTCATAACTCAAGTTGTTTTTAACTTTTAGGATCGAATTTGTCATTGTTAGTAGGTAATTAAGTAGTTGGAAAGGAAATTAAAAAAAATTAAGCAATATGTTTTACCAAATCTTTCTAGATTATAAAAACATTCCAATTCCTTTCTTACAAAACTTCAAATATATTGTTAATAGTAAATTAATGATTGTAGGTACTCCAACCCACAACTCAAATTAGAATATAAAGTCAATATGCTTAACATTATTGTTCATAAAATAAGAAGAAATACATCCCATCTCTTCAAACTGAGACTTGATATCTACAACAATAGGACTCCCAATAGTAAAAGGATAATACTACTGGTTAGTAGTTGTTACATTAAAAAAAAAAAAAAAAAAAAAAGTAAAAAGGTAAATTCACGATTCATCGAAATGGGCTATTTATACTGTTTTTAACTTTTAGGATCAAATTTGTCATTGTTAGTAGCTAGTTAAGTAATCGAAAAAGAAATTAAAAAAAAAAAAAAATTAAGCAATATATTTTACAAAATCTTTCAAGATTCCAATTCCTTTCTTACAAAACTTAAAATATATTGTTAATAATAAATTAATGATGGTAGGTTCTCAACTCAATCTCAATTTGCTTTTAACTTTTAAGATCAAATTTGTCATTTAGTTACTAGTTAAGTAATTGAAAAATAAATAAATAAAAAATTTAAGCAATATGTTTTACGAAATCTTTCTAGCTTATAAAAACATTCTGATTCCTTTCTTACAAAACTTAAAATATATTGTTAACAATAAATTAATGATGGTAGGTACTCAACTCATAACTCAAATTAGAATATAAAATTGAAATGCCTAACATTGTTTATAAAATAATTATTGGTGTATGTTATTGGTTGGAAAAATGTATAAAAAATTCATCTTCATATTTACAAGCCAAAAATATTTGTGTAAACATACTTAACGTGTACTTTAATAAGTGAAAAAATTATAAAACAAATTACTTTATTTTTTAAAAATACAAATGGTGAAGTGAATGGAAGATAAATATGAATTGATTATGTAAAGATTGAATTCTTAATGAATGTATTAGTGAGTGTGTGTGTGTACGTGTAGAGAGAGAGAGAGAGAGAGCATTAGTGAGTGAGTTATAGTTGTTAAGTTAACATGTTTTTTTTTTCACAAAAGTTATAGAAGAATAAGTATACATATTTTAGTTAAGATTTTGGGTTTTGATAGTGTAAGATTTAGTGTAAGATTTTGGATCTTAAACTATGGGGTGTTCTCCAAGGATAAGTTTGTTTTTGTTTTTTCAATTATTAAGGGATATTTGTTTTTTCCATTAGCATCTAGAGTAGATGTTAATCAAGTTATTGTTATTATTATTTTAAATGATCAAATAATATAAAATGACCAAAAATAATGGAAGAAAAAAAGTAAGAAATCTTGACTTTTTATTTAATTCTAAATCATTAAATTATGTTTAAAAATATTTCTTTTAAATCTATCTCTTCAAAAATAATATATTTTTAATTTTATCCTAATATTTATAATAAACTAAAGCTAATTAACCTAACCCCTGTTTTTTTAATAGAAAATAACTTGAAATTTTTGTTTAGTCATTAGTATTTCAACACTGTTGTTGAATGTTCATTTTGTATTTTAAACAAAATATAAACTATATCTACATTTTTTTTTATTATATCTTAATTATGAATAAAATTTTATTCATTTTTTTTAACAAAAGGCTTAAGATTTATTAAGTTATTTGTTTTTAGTAATTTGTATTGTATTAAATAAAAATATATAATAGTAAAAAATGTTATAAATGATAAATTATTTATTTTCAAATAATTTTATCTCTGAAGTAAAAAAGATGACAGTATATTATGAGGTAGAAAATAAAAATAAATAAATAAATAAAAATATCATCTACTTTCAAATTTTAGTCATTATTTAGTATTTAATAAAATTTAAGACTTTTTAATCCTCAGATAAAAAAAGAAAACAAAGTTTCCCTATTTTACTTTTGCGATCATTAATAAAATGCATGTTAAAAGAACCATTTATAAAAAGAGATTTTCTATTGGAAAACTTTTTATTTATTTATTCTTTTGTCACACTCATTTTCTAAATAAATAAAGATATACAACTCAAAAAAGGAGTTCAATAATAAACTTTGCAATCTAACAAGTATTTTGTCTTTCACCATACCACATTATTTGTATGATACAAACAATAAATCATTCAACATATTATTTGGGTTGATTTTTTAACTAGTAGTTAATAGATATAAGGACGAGGTTTCCCTTACAACTTGCTCTGATCACCAATCTAGAAGTCTGACTAACCTGTTCCACGAATGGAGACTAGTTGCTCCCCTTCATAGTGGGGTTTACTTTTTTTTTTTTTTTTTTTACCCTTATTTTTTGATAATCGAGACTAACTTAAGGTACAGTTAGACCTAACAGCGAGGAAACGTTATTGTGTAGTTCGAGAATCAATTCCTAAAAATGAGAGGGAACAACTCACAAAGAGTAGGAGGAAACTGCCCATGATATTATGAGGTTTTTTAGTGTAGAACCATTCACCTCAAGAGAGGTAGAGGGTGGTTGATAATCTAACCACCAGATCACAACTCAATCTAGAATCCACTCCTATTTTTCTATTTAATTTTTTTTTATATTACCAGTATATTATTATAACTACTGAAACCTGTTGATAGTGACACAAAGGAACAATTAAAGTCTGGAGCATAATACTATTTGCAATCTACTCATGTATGAAGGGGAAAAGAGGAACCCAAATTAAAGTGGAAAAATTGTCTTTCACCTAAAGGGATATCTATGAAATTTGCCCACACTAAATTGTCCACTATGTGTGGATAGCTACATTCAAATTTGTTATCGCTTTGATAAGAAAGCACTAGAAATGTTTGACCACCCTAAGCAACTTTGTGTTACTATTTTTATATTATATTCTCTATATATGGTATGCTTTTCTTGTTGACTCATTAAGATTAATAATATCTAGAATCCTAGATTCTACTCCCCAATTACTCTCTAACAAAGTATCTTTGTGCACATTCATGCAAGTCTAATTTTTTTGTAAGTGATCCCTATTTGAAGGAAGGCTACAAAGCTTAAGTTGCAGAAAACCACTAGAATTCTTTTACTGTTTGACAATGTAAGTAACTATTTCAAGCTCATATTACTTTTTGGCCAGAAGAATGATAATCCTTTGTAATTAGCCTCATGAGGTGTGTGTGTGTGTGTTATAACTTCACTAGGCCTTGTATGTATATGTGTGTGAAATGGATAATATGGACAGAACCCTGAATTGATCTTCGAACTACTTATGTTTTTGGTCAGGTTTCGGTGTATGAATTTGGAAGAAGGTGATGACACACGAGTTAGATTTGAAAGGTTTGAGTCCTTCAGGAGTAGTAGTACTACAGATGGGATGGCGTCAAAATGCTCGCACTATGTGAAGAAAATCTTTGAGCATCATGAGGGGCCTTTGGGGAGTTGGATTTTTGTTATGTTGTGTGTCATTTCAATCTCTTTGGACCCTTTGTTTTTCTTCATTCCTACAATTAATGATCACAAAAATTGTATTTCCTTGGACAAAGAGTTGGGGGTTACAGCTTGTGTTCTCCGTTCAATCATTGATTTCATATATATGATCTATATTAGTTTTCAATTGCTCGCTGATTTTTCCACTCCACATTATACACAATATGAAGTAGATAATTATAATATCACTGAACGTACTCGCACAATTGGTTGGAAATTGTTGCGCTACCGTGTAGTTGACCTTCTCGCAGTTCTTCCTCTACCACAAGTAAGGCAAATTCCTTTAAAGCTACATGTTGAATCTGTTTATGTTTATGTTTATGTGTTCATTTGCCAAAAAAAAAAAAAATGAATAATTTCATAGTTATTGCATACAATTGTTAGATATTTAAAGTAGTCATGGTCGTACTTGTAAGTATACATTACTTGTAGACTTCTTGTTATTTGTCCAGGTAGTGATTATAATCATCAGTGGAACAATGAGAGGCTCAAAGTTTTTACATGCAATGAAGTTTTTGAAGTATTTTCTTTTCTTTCAATATGTACCAAGAGTTATCCGAATCTACCCATTATTTAGAAAAGCTACAAGGACTCTAGGCATATTGGCTGAAGCTACATGGTCGAAAGCTGCTTTCAATTTTCTCCTTTACATGGTTGCTGGCCATGTAAGTCATCAAATTAACTCTATATTGACTTATCTTTGATATATGTCATATGTACAACTACAAAAGATTTTGTTGTTCGTGCGTTAAAATCATCACTTGGTTAGATTTCACCTATGTTGAATTCTAAAAGTATATTTAATCTCATGAACTAAACTAAAGGTTGAATTGTATAACAAATGGCATTTGATAGAACTGACGAAGTGTTAAATAAAAAGTCTTGTTATTAGTACATTGATGTAGAGGAATTAGAAGATGCAGTCGTGATGAGAGAGAGAGACACACACACACATATATATATATATATATACACACACGTACATTTATATATCGGTGTATTGAGTACAATTATCTTTATACAAGTATTAAGTGCATATATCTTTCTGATCAATGAGTTAGTCTGCTGATTTTTTAGGTTTACGGGGCTCTTTGGTACTTTCTGGCTGTAGAAAGAGAGATTCAGTGCTGGAAAAAAGCATGCAAAAATCATACTGGATGCAGTCGTGATTCAATTGACTGCTACAAAATTTCAGATAACTATGCATTTTTAAATGTTTTCTGCTCTGCAGAGAAAGAGGATACAAAAATATATGATTTTGGAATATTCAAAGAGGCTGTCCAATCTGGTATTCTGGGAAGGAGAAATTTTGTAAAGAAGTTCTTGTATTGCTTTCGATGGGGTCTGCAAAGTCTCAGGTTTGTGTTTCCTACCAATCTAGAATAATAGGACCATTTTGCCATTCTTTTAACTATTTTGTTATCAATGGATATAATCTTCAAATTCTTATTTTGCATCATCCCACTGTTTGTCTTGCACAGTTTTTACTTGTTAGACCATTCAAACAATCCTTATAAAATTGATTTAGTTCATTGCTTATAGATTACAACCAAGGTTTAGTTTTAGTGTCATTCATAGAATTATGTTAGACAGGCTGTCATTGAAATGTTTTGTTTTCCTCATATTCGGTTCCAACATAGATTCTCTTGAGGCCTACTAAGATTAATATATGATAAGTTCATTTGATTTCTTATTTTTCATTTAGCTGTTTTGGACAAAATCTCATCACAAGTACGGATGACTGGGAAAACGTTTTCGCAATTTCCATTACCATATCAAGTGTGTTGTTGTTCATGTTCTTAATTGGAAATATGCAGGTTGGTACCATTTGTTGTTATTATCTATATCGTATAAGATTGATGAAGCACAACAAATTTTGATTTTTATGAATCGTGATTTTTCGTGGAATAGATATTTTTACAAGTTGAAACTGTAAGATCAGAGGAGACGAAATTGAAGTTGCGAGAAATAGAGCAATGGCCGCCTTTTAAAACACTCCCTATGCATCTCCAAGAAGAAGTAAAGAGATACCAACAACACATATGGCGAGAAACCAAGGGTGTTGATGTAGAAAATTTGCTCAAAAATCTTCCCAAGGACCTTACAAGGGATATAAAGTGCCATCTTTATCTCCAAACTCTCATGAAAGTAAGTCTTTGCTTATATAGAATTAAGGCTCCGCCTTTGGATACAAAATCATTTACACTGTGATTCATTTTCTGGGCTGTGTCAAAGGTTCCACTATTTGAAGCAATGGGTGAGCAATATTTGAAAGAAATGTGTGACCAGCTTAAACCAGTGATACGTAGAGAAGGGAGCCATATCCTTTGGGAGGGTGATCAAGTTCATGAGATGCTCTTTATTACAGGTGGTGAGCTTGTAGGAAGCACTGATGGAGAAACAGGTTCCTCTAACAACTACTTTTATAAGGCCGGTGACTTTTGTGGTAAAGAACTTCTTGATTGGGCTCTACAGCCTCAATCCTCATCCAATCCCGCTATCTCAACTAGAACTGTGAGAGCTCGTACTTATGTTGAAGGCTTTGCTATAATGGCTGATGACTTGAAGAAGTTCGTCTCCCAGTTTTGGCGGCTTAGCGCAAACAATAAGCGACTCCGCTACACATTCATGGTCCACTCGCCAAAGTGGAGAACCTGGGCAGCTTATACCATACAAGTAGCTTGGCACCGATACACTAAAAGGAAGAAAAAGATTAGTTTACAGCGTACATTGGCAGACAATAACATCATTGGAATGTCCCCAAATTTAGGTGCCACCATCTACGCCTCACGATTTGCTGTCAATGCACTTCGTGCTAAGCATAACAGTACCCGAGAAACTAGGATTCGGGAAAGATTACCACCCAGGTATCTTCAGAAGCCGTATGAGCCAGATTTTACAGCTGAAGAACAATAGGTGAACTTTACATACCTTTTACGGATTAAGCTACTACCAAGACCAATCTAGATGAGACCCTAACAGTACGATTCGGAACTATACTTTCAAATATTTGAAAAGAGCTGTGCACATAAATACTGTGTCTACTGAATTTTGAATATACTATTTGAGTGTTAGGACAGGTGGAAGATGACTTACCATCAAAGTACTCTTTTTGTGTAAAATGATGTTTTGCTTGTAGAAAAAATAAACTTTTCTTAAAGGGTATGAGGTGCTAGAATATCAAACTTGTAATATGTGAAAGAATTAATTTGATTATAAGTCACATACTATCCTATAATTTGAGTGATCAAGTAGCCACCTTAACTTTATGAAGTCAAAGCTTTTATTGGGCTTAATTGTTTGCATATATTTTCTATTGCTTACAAACTTTTTTCACAACGGTTACAACTTACAATTCCCAATAATAGATTTTACTACTAATTACGGTATATTTTTTCATCTGCGAAAAAATATAACTTCAGTAATGTTTATGAATTTTTCAATGCATAAATGTTTTGATAGAGGATGAGATAACTTCAATAACCAAATTTTAGAGTGAGATATAGTGCAAAGAGTAAATTAAAACAAAAAAAAAAAAAAAAAAAGAAAGGGCACATTTAGACCCAAAAAAAAAGTGGGCACATTTTGGCCTTAAGAATCAAAGTAGAGGATAAACCCACTGAAAAAAGTTTGATTTAATTGTTTAATATATTTTATAGTTGATTAAATTCATCCAACTACCGAATAAACTATGACTACTTTGAAGAATCTATTTTAAACATTTCCAATAAAAAAGACAAATGTAATTCCAATCAATTTGCATGATGTAACTTCCATGAATCATAGTGTCCATCCTACTTGCCACCCTTCTCTAAGTATGTGCATAATTCGAAGTTCAGTGACTACAGAAAGAGTAACAATTTTCCCCACATCTTGTGGGTTGCAACATTCCCCCTCCCCCATTTGATGTGATTGCTCCCCCTCCTATTTTCGAGAAGTGATCCTTAGATTGCGCTTCAGAATCATATCTCAATTGATCTCTGTTACTATCTAGACATGTTCCAATATTAAAAAAAAAAAAAAAATCCATGAATCATCCTACTATTCTCAAAAAAGGACAATTATGAAAATTACATTGACAAGAGAGTAACATTCAACGATCAATTAAATTTTTATTTGATAGATGCTTGTGAAATTTGGAGTTGGATTTTCTAGATGGCATTTGATTTGAAGATCCCGAGGAACATGATTTAAACTCGTACTCTCATTCGATTCAGTACAAGAGACTTTTATATTGATGATTTTAACTTCCATCATTATTTTATACTCCTTAATGTTCATGCTGCGATTCCAAAAATTTTTAAATACTTCCTGTAAAAAGACTTTGAAAAATATGACGCTTGTACCCAGATTCGCAAGGAACACAAAACTCACCCACTCAAGTTAATCAACTTTTGATATTTCTATTTTTAATTTTTTTTTCTTAAATTCAAAAGTAATTAAACTTGTTTAATATGCTAAAACTTCCGACAATGTCTGATTTTGCTTTATGGATTGTAACATATTTTCTTAAAACAGCTTTTGGACTACTAAAATAAAGTTGCTAGTGAAAAGATTAGTAGTTTAAGTCATAATGTGCTCTCTTTTTATTTTATTGAACATTCTGAAACTAATCCAATAATGCAAACAAAGACTTAATTTTGATGACTTGACAAATGCTTTCACTTAAAAAATATTTTAAGTCTTTACGATTGATAGTCTGTGTTCATACATTATTGCTGGACCCCTTCGCAACTTCTACGTACTCTACTAATTATTATTTTATTTTTTTTATAAAAATTCATACTAGAAGATATCGAGATCAATTATTATTTGTACAGTTTAAATATTTATTTGTATCCACCAAAAATTTAATAATATATGTTTGATGGAAACTAAACTTCATCATCTTGATATATAAAAAAATACACAATCATTTATACTATGAGATGATATGATGGTGAAATATATAGCTCTAAAGAAAATATGTCCACAATACTTTTTGTGCTTCAATTAGTTAAAATATAAAAAGATGAGAAGTGGTTGATATATGATATGTTTTTCTGGTTGACTCATGAAGACTGAAAATATCTAGAATTCTATATTGTACTCCCCAATTATTCTTTAACAAACCATCTTTGTGCACATTCACGTAAGTCTAATTTATTTATTTATTTTTGTAATTGATCCCCAGTTGAAGGAAGGCTACCAAGCTTAAGTTGCAGAAAACCACTAGGGTTGGGTTCCATCTTATGTAGAGGTCTAACAAGTCTTAACAAGTTAAATTAAGCTCATACAAAAATCTTAATGTGATTAGGAATCATAACCCTATTTAAGTTTGATTTCCTTGATTAATTGGTGGCTAGGGTTTTTTGTGGCTGTGAGAGTTGAGAGGTTTTGAGGCAGAAAAATTAATTGTGAAGAGAGAAATTCGTGTGGAAGAGAGAAGGAAGAAGGGAGTGAATTTTTCTGCAAAGAAATTCATCCCGCGCAGTTTCGAAATTACTGTGATATCTTTTTCGTTAAATGTTAGATCGTGCTGAAATTTGGACAGCACATTGATCTTTTCTGGACCTTGATTCTGAATGGTGAAGATCGAAAACGGAGTTATCGTTTGTGAGATATATAGCCCATAATAGAGCTGTTAATTTTTTCCTGCATTATCTGCACAGTAGTTTTGTAAAATCAATATCTCTTTCATTCATCGTTGAATCGAGCTCAAATTTGGACAGTATACTCAACACACGTGATTCTAAATTTTGGACGTGGAAATCAGATTTCGAGCTCCCAAAAAGAAGTGACATAGTCCAGAATGTTCTTTTGAGTTTGTGTTTTTCTCTTCACTTGTTATTTAAACTTAAATTTGTGTTATTAGGGAACCTAAATAATTATTGCTCGGTTTTGGTTCCTATTTGATGTTAAAACAGTTTGTTACTCTCACATTTAATTATTAGTGGAGATTTTGGGTGGACTACGGTTCCGTGGTTTTTACTCCTCGCATTGGGAAGGTTTTCCACGTAAAAATTGGCTTGTGTTATTCATGCATGTGATGATGATTTTATTTGCTCATTATTTGATTGTTGGTGGTATTTATATTGTTGACACTTAATTTTAGTCAACTTGGTTCTTGAAGCCCAATACCTACGAAACGACAAATAACAGAAGAAACAAATATGATCAAGACCAAAACAAATAAGGCATAACAATTTTTACGTGGTTCGGCAAAGTAATGGTCTACGTCTACGATTGTCACCTCTTTTATCTCTTGGAGTAACAACGTATATTTTACTTTGCCTTTTACAATGAATTTCATCTCTTATTTATAGTGGAGATGCTACAATTTAAATAGGTTTAAAATCTTACAGATAAGGCAAAAAATAATTTACATGAATTAAGATAATATCTTTCAAGATTATCTCCACCGTATTTGCAATATCTGCCAATAAAATCGTAATTTGATTTGCATGAAAATAGGTAAATTGACTTTTTTCCTGAATTGAATTGACTCGCCTTCTAGAAGGTCAACTAGTCAATTCTAACGAGCACATTGAACTAACAGATTACTCCAGCGATTAGATGTTACCTCTAACGAGTAGATTCTGCTACCTCTTTAACTATCGAACAGATACGAAGACCTCCCGATAGCTCTAATAATCTTTAAGGGGCACCTATCGAGCAGTCTTTTGATTACGACCAGATTGTCTTATGCTTTATCATGCATCCAACTGATTACTCAATGATCTGAACGATCAACCATATAATTAGGTGTGTTCTGGTACACAAGCTAATAAACAATTATACCTCTCCTCCTTTGACTTTTGATTAGTTTGACCAGTATTTTTTGGGCTTCTTCTTATAAAACAACACAATGGGCCTCATCTTTTGGACTTTTTCCACCTCTTTCCATAATCGCCAAAATATCCACAACACTAGCCCCCTTACTTTTCAGTGCATTCTTTGTACTGGAAACAACATTCTTGTACCTAGAGTATTTTTGGTGGGATATGAACAGTTGTCTTTTCAAACATTGACCTATCCCGTAAAACGCGACATTTCCCTAGGCGTCAGTTTTCTGTGCGTCATATGTCGTATACTTATTAATGTGCATTTAATGCACGTCTCCTCACTAGCCGTTTATGATGATGAAATCTCGGGTTTCACGCTGCAACGCTGGATTAAGGACGGTTACACAGTTGTCTTGATCTGACGATTAGGGCTTCAAGACAACAGTCATATATAAACTCCCAGTCGTTTCATTTTCTTTTTTTACCAGTCACTTTCGAAGACAGACGCCTTTCTGTTTTCAACTTTCTCTTTCCCACCATTACTTCCCTGCATCCTCTCAATCAGCAGCAACTTCCATACTCAAGATAACCTCTCTGAATTTTCTCAATCTTTTCAATTATGATTGGGGCTTGCATTGTTGGATTATATATGTATGAGTTTATTGTCATTTATAAATGTCCCTATTACATCCTTGGCATGATTAAATCTGGAGAACCTGAAGTAAATATTCATTTAATTGTTTTAAGTCATACCTACGTGTGTCGTTCCTTATTTGTAGCCGACTGATATCCTAACTCTGGTAGAGTTGGGAATTCATTGGTTGTTCAAAAATCACTGTAATCCATTAGACTTGTAAATAGGGCTTCCTTGTGCGCGCGACTGAACTTTATAGAAAAGTAGGAATAACCTTAAACACTGAATTCTGGTCTGCTTTTTATTCACTATTGCTTTTGTAGATATCTTGTAAGTAGGGTCTGCTGACGTGGACTATTGTGCAAAATCGCAAGTGGACGAGCCGAACAAGTAATAAAGTGATAAGATAAGTATCGTTCCACGAGGATTATTGTTAATTAATGCCTAAAATTAAAATAACTCATTTTTTATTTGACAAATGCAATTTGATTTGAAAAGTTGATAACAAAAACTAAATTTAACTATAAATATGAATGGAATTAATTCAATAAATTAAAACTCTAAGATTATGATTTCACCATAACTAATCTGTTCCTCCCCTTTGTTCTTTTTAATCAAAAATTAATTATCCGGTTGCTTGTCGAGATTCCCTGAATTATTTACATAGCCCCTCTCAAGGTCTAAGAAAAATACCCTATAAAACTTAACTGCTATATCCCTATGCTAGTTAAAACATTAATTGATTTATTAAGATTTATGGATCTCTTTTATAGACTACACAAACCATGCAGATATATTTCTATCCTACATGTAATTTATGACATTAAATACAATAAACTAGACACATAAATCAGCTTTCGCTATCATTATGATTAACAATTCAACTAAATAGTGGCTAGTTATTTAGAAGCATTAAGAACAGTATTAAATGCATCAACCAAGATAGAAAACTCTTAATTGAATTGAACAAAGGTTTGGAACATCAAAGTTAGGTTACATCATAACCTTAGAAAACAAATCTACTCCATAATAGAATTTACAAAAACTAGAAAATTAAACATAACAAAAGATAGGAAAACTTAGTGGATTGAAGTCTCACCATAGAATTTCTTCCTCTGCTTTACTCGTCCTCTCCAAGCTCTCTTTCTTCTTCTCTAAACTGCTTCTTATTTTGGTGTTTGATGGAATGCCTGGAATGATGATTCTAAGGCCTATTTATAGGCAAAGTTCACCTCCAATTATATCATCGATTGCATCATCGTTTCCTAATTTTCCACCATTTTGCATCATCATTTGCATCATCGTTCACCTACCTCATTCAAAGTCAACTTTCATATTGCATCATCGCTTACATCATAATTTTGATTACATCATTCCTTACATCAGCATGACATAATATTTATTTCTAGAATACTCGATCTTTAAATTGCGATAACTTTTTGATGCGATTTTTATTCGAGTAATTCTTGAGGCGATGAACTACTTCAAATGAAATTCATGATCTTGTCTCGAACGAAAGTATTTGGTGGGGTCCACATATAATTTTCACCAATTTTATTCTGAAAATGAAAAATACAAAATGATAAAATAATGTACTTAATAATAATAAAAACATCAAGAACTAAACAAGATTTCAAGTTTAAAAAGATAAAATAACTCTATAAAAATAGAGTTATCATGGACTCCGAAGAGGAGCTTAACCAAGTTAGGAATACTGATAATACGACCTCTCAGAGTGATGAGACTGCCTCAGACCCTTCCAAGCACCATGTCCACATGCTCGCACCCTTTTTTTTAGATATGACTCTCATTTGAGTCTCAGCGAGCTCGAATCCATTGCTAAGGACTTCTTCTTACCTTCTGGATGTCGAGCTATGGTGCCGAAGACCCATGACCACGCAGCCTATCCTCCTAAAGGATTCTTTTCTATAAGCCGCTAGCACATAGAAGTTGGCTTTAGATTTTCGATCCACCCTTATCTAGTTGTCCTTTTAAACGATCTTAATCTAGCTCCTTTTCAACTTACTCCTAACTCCTATGCTCATCTTACTACCCTTACCTCAATTTTTCTCAAAAATAGTCTTCCTCCATCGACTCCTGCGATGATCCAATATTTTTTCTTTTTAAAAGCACCACTGGCCCTAAATCCGAGAAGAAGGACGAGTTTTATTATACCTCGGCCCGAAATTCTCTATACAAAGTGAACCTCCCAAAAGGGGTTAGTAAGTCCAATGTAGACGATTACAAATCGTGATGGTTCTACGCGTTATGTCTATCTTTATCAGACCTAAAAAACTTTTCCTTTTGCTATTCTCCCAGTAGGGATACTTATATATATAATTATTTTGCTCACATTCTACTCGTTATTAACATTCACTCTCGTGCAGACGTTGCTAAGAGTGAGATTCCTCTGTCTAGCCAGAAGCCAGCTTTACTGAAAAAATTTTCAGAGGTAAAAACTCTCTCAGATGACCACCCGCCATCTGATCATCTCCTTCAGCTGCACGGTCTTGCCCCTACAGCTCACCAAAAGTTACTTGACAAGCATTCTGACTTAGGAGCTCGTAAAGACAAAGAGATTTCCTCCACTTTTGAAGCCTTTAGGAAGGGAAATCCAAATATGCTAGAAAGCCAACCTTCAACTATGGTGCGGCTTCACTTCGAGCAACCCCTTCTTAGCGAGGCCTCTTCTTCAAAGAAATCTGGCCAAGTAGCTAGAGGTTCTGATCCCCAAACGATGACTGAAGCCCCTACAGGGTCACCTATTTAAAATGAGTCTACCGCACTTTCTGTTCACGTTATGAGGCACAAAACAGTAGGGAGAAAGCCTTTGAATAAAGATGCTCACAAAGAAACTACTTCACACTCAACTTTCGCTACCAGCAACCCGTCAGCTCCTCGTCCCAGGAGTGTTGGTAAAGGCAAGGGGATTGCAGAATTAGGGATCGCAGAGCCCCCCTCAAAACATCAAAAGACACAAGAGAAAAACCTCATCATCGAAGAGCAAACCCAGGATTTTGACGCAGGAATCTACTATAGCAATCTCCTGAACCGCGCACCTCAATTTCTTGGTATGAAGAAACCTGCCTTTTATAATGAAAAGATGAAGGGTGAGAGGCTAATCAGCTACTTGGGTTTCCATAACCTGCTCGTAAGTCATTGCACTTATTGCTATCGCTTTCTTTTTCGCTTTTCATTGCTATACTAACGATTTGTTTCAAGCATCCATGAGATACATGAAACTCCTCAGGGAGATCTCAGATTGGCCCAAGGAGAAAGCTATTATGGAAGCAACTATAAACTCTCTGAAGGACAAAAAGAGTAGAACCTAAGACGAAGAGAGTTCTCTCAAGTTGGAGGTTGAAAGGTCCTAGGAGGCTTTCCGCGATCTGGAACGAGAATATGAAGTCCCTGAGCCAGAGAATTTAACAGCAAAAGAATATAAAGGTGCAAAATGAACTTATTGCCTTGAGGGATAAGGAGATCAATGAGTTAAAGAGAGCACTTTATCTTTCTCAAGACTCAGAGAAGAAACTGAAAGTGGAAAACGAGCAGATAAAGGAAGAGCTAGCCTTGTGCAAACATGGGGTAGTTGAGGCTAGAACGGTTATTGAATCGATGCGGCAGGAGGTGATTTTCCTTAAGGAAAAATTAGTCTTAGAGCAGAGTCGTACTGAAGCTTTAGTTAGGGAAGCGGAGGAAAGAACGGGAAGTTTATTTTTATAAAACCTGTGGCTCAAACGACCAGATGTAGATGTATCGTTCTTTGGCCCAAAAGCCGTGGAGGAGGTGAGGTTGTATGTGGAGAGGGCTGCTCAAGAGGCTCAATTAGAGGCCAATCTCCCAGCTTCTCAATTAGAACATTCTCCTTCTGATTGCATCCTTTCAACTTCTGCAGGACTTTCCTCCAGCTCTCCCTAGCCATATATTATAGAAGATGAAGGCGGAGCTTCGGCTACACCTACGAGCGAGCAGGATATTCCTTCTAGCACTTCTTAGGAATTTTTCATCTGTTTATTTGTAGCAAATACAAATTCATGTTATAAACAATTTTATTCAATTTCTTATCGTTATTCTCTATTTACGCGCTTTTTTTGGTTGCTTCATCAAATCACATAGACCGAAATTGTAATTTATTTCATCCATTAATCGAGCAGAATAAGTGTGGGGACAGCTAGTACGCTGAGATTACCCTTTTTAAGACCCCTTAGCTTTGCTTGGTTAAATATTTGGACAGATCACTTGCCTTTCAAAGTTTTCTTGCTCACAAGTTATGTCAATTCTTCCTAGCATCTAAATCTATAGATCAAATGTCCCTTCTAGAGCTTGGTCGCTCACAGGCTACATAGATCTTTCAGGATTATTTCGTAAGTCCACAGACCATAGACATTCCTTCCAGAGTCCACTTGCTCACAGGTAATGGTAAGACCTTCCAGAATGTTTTTAGCTCACAGATGATGATTACACCTTCCAGAGCTCGACTACTCATAGGTGATAACCATATCTTCCATAGTCTTTGTTTACAGGTATCAATTGCACCTTCTAGAGTCTATTCGCTCACAGGTGACAATCGAACCTTCTAAAGCTGCAAAGCATGAGTAGAAATAATTAATAGTCGAATATAAAACGATCAGAGATTACTTTTCGAAGAGAATCTTTATTGACTCAATAGCTGTATTCATACAAGTCAAAAAATAAGTAATCAAAATATAAGCTGAATAATTTAAACATAGTATGGTCGAAGATTCTCGACGTTCGATGCTCGAGAAAGTTCTGCTCCATCTAAGTTAGTTAGATAGTAAGCTCTATTTTTCAGACTACCCCTTAAAATATAAGGTCTTTTTCAATTTGGACCGAGAGTCCCATCACTAATTTTTCGGGCGGCTGGTAGAATAAGACGTAAAACCAGATCTCCTGTCTTAAATTTTCGGACACGAACTTTCCTGTTGTAGAACCTGATAATTCTTTACTAATAGATAGCAATCCTCATTTGAGCCTCATCTCTTGCTTCCTAGATAAGATCTAAATTAGTTTCGAGCAGATGGTCATCATCCTTCTATTTGAACGTTGCTTTGCGTTGACTAGCAATCTCATATTCTGCTGGAATCATTATTTTCGAACCGTACACCAATGAGAAGGGAGTTTTTCTCGTGATGTTGCGAGCAGTGGTTTTATATGCCCACAACACCTTCTGCAATTCATCCACCCAAACTACTTTTCTTGCTTCTAGATTGGTCTTTAAATTTTGCTTGATGATCTTATTGACAGCTTCTACCTGCCCATTTGCTTGTGGGTAGTCTACTGCTGAAAAACTCTTCTTGATCCGAAGATCCCTATAAAACTTCTGAAACTGCTCGCTACTGAATTGTGTTCCATTATCTATCACAATCTGCTGCGAAACTCCAAAGCTGCAAATGATATTTTCCCAGACAAACTTCTCGACTTTGGCAGTAGATATTTCGATAAGCTCTTTAGCTTCTACCCACTTTGTAAAATAATTCACTATTACAATGGCATGCTTGCATCTTTCTCGAGCTGTCGGGAGCGGTCCGATCAAGTCCATGCCCCAAATAGCAAAAGGCCACGAACTGACCATTTGTTGCAAAAAAGCTGGCGAAGCTCGAGGTACTTTGGCAAACCGCTGGCACTTGTCACACTTTTTAACTATCTCAACTGCATTTTGCTTCATTGTTGGCCAATAAAATCCCTGTCAAAGAGCTTTTTGAGCTAATGATAAGCCCCCGGTATGATTGCCACAATGTCCAACATGTATGTCATTCAGAACAGCATGACAGTGCAAGCTATCAATGCACCTAAGCAGTGGAGCTGAGAACCTTATTTTGTAGAGTTTGTCATGATAGATATAGTATCGGACTGTTCGTGCTCGAAGACGAGGAGACTCTAACTTATCTTCGGACAACTTTCCATTCTGTAAATATTCCATAAGAGGGTTCATCCAAGAATTTTACGCCACCACAATTGTCATCATCTCATTTCATGATTCTATACTCGGGACTGGCAAAACCTCTATTGCTACAGTTCCCATGAAATTCATGTCTTTAGCAGTGGCTAAACGAGCTAATGCATCTGCATGAGAGTTTTGTGATCGTGGAATATGGTGCAGTTCATATCTTTCAAACACCGCCAAAAGTTCCCGAACCTTTTGTAGATAGATGGTCATTTTAGTTCCTTTAGCTTGATAATCTTCTCAGACTTGGCATACAACGAGCTGAGAGTCGTTATAAATTCTTACTCGTTCTGCTCATGTCACTTTGGCCAATCTTAACCCTACTAACAGTGCTTCATACTCGACCTCTTTATTGGTGACCTTAAATTTGAACCTCAAAGCGCATAAAATCCTATAGCCTTCTAGACTTATCAGCATCACTCTTGCTCCAGCCTTCTGTTCGCTTGAGGATCTGTCTATATATAGCTACCAAAATGGATCTTCAGAAGATTCGGGTTATTCACTGTCAGATCCAGTGAATTCGGCCACAAAGTCTGCCAGCACCTACCCTTTGATTGTCGTTCGGGGTTTGAATTCTATTTCAAACTGGGCGAGCTCAATAGCCCACTTAAGTAAACGACCAGATATGTCAGGTTTTTGAAGAACCAGCTTCAAGGGGTACCTAGTCGGGACTTCGATGGTATAGGTCTGGAAATAAAGGCGAAGCTTCCTTGAGGCTACTACCAAACAATATATAAGTTTTTCTATGGGCGTATATCCGGTTCCCGCGTTAAGCAGCCTCTTGCTAATATAGTACACAGGAAGTTGCTTCCCGTTTTCCTCACGGATCAAAGCTGCACTGAGGGCGTGCTGGGTAACCCCTAAGTAAATAATCAGTTTCTCCCTTTCCACTAGCTTAGATAGCAAAGGTGTTCGGCCCATGTACTCTTTTAATTGTTGAAAGGTCACTTCACATTCTTCAATCCACTGAAAGTTTCTTGCCTTTCTTAGCACATCAAATAATGGAATGCATTTGTCTGTTGACCTGGATATAAACCTACTAAGGGCGGCAACTTGTCCGTTTAAACTCTGTACCTCCTTGATCTTGGTAGGCGATTTCATGTCAATTAGGGCTTTAATCTTTTCGGGGTTTGCTCAATTCCCCTACTATTGACCATGAATCCTAGGAACTTGCCCAAAGCCACTCCACTAGTTTGATTTTTTGGGCTTCTTCTTATAAAACAACATAGTGAGCTTCATCTTTTAGGCTTTTTTCACCTCTTTCCATAATCGCCAAAATACTCACAACATATATTGTGGTGGATTTGTGCATTACTTAGTAGTTTTTCATAAGATTCATTCAGGGGGAGAAAAAGTTTCGTTGTGCAATTCGTTTGTGTTTGTTTTTCTCCCATCAGTAAGTCACTATTTCAAGTTCATATTACTCTTTTTGGACATAAGAATGAATGAATAATAATTCTTTGTTGAGATGTTTAAATTGTTTGTTATAACTTCACTAGGCCTTGTATGTAAATGTGTTTGTGTTTAATGACAATATGGACAGAGCCCTGAATTGATCTTTGAACTACTTATGTTTTGGTCAGGTTTCGGTGTATGAATTTGGAAGCACATGATCACAAAGGAGTTAGATTTGAAAGGTTCGAGTCCATCAGGAGTAGTAGTACCACAATAGAATGGTGTCCAAATGCTTGCCCTATCTGAAGGAAATCCTTGAGCTTCATGAGGGGCCTTTGGGGAGTTGGATTTTTCTTATGCTGTGTGTCATTTCAGTCTCTTTGGACCCTTTATTCTTCTTCATTCCTGTACAGTGATTAATGATCACAAAAATTGTGTAGCCTTGGACAAGAAGTTGGGGGTTACTGCTTGTGTTCTCCGTTCTACCATTGATTTTTTATATGTGATCTATATTATTTTTCAACAACAAACTGATTTTCCATCTCCACCTCACGAAGTTGGTAATTATACTTTAGTTGAGCATGCTCGTGTAATTGTTTTGAAATTATGACATTACCGCATAGTTGACCTTCGCGTAGTTTCCTCTACCACAAGTAGGGCCAATTTAAAGCTATATGCTGATTTGTGTGTTTTTATGTGTTCATTTACCAAGAAGAGTATAGAATGTCAGGCTATATTGCATACGATTGCTAGATGTTCAAATTAATCATGGTCGTACTAGTGAAGATACTACTGACGGACTTGCTATTATTTGTCAGGTGGTGATTATATTCATCACTGCAACAATGAGAGGCTCAAAGTTTTTGAATGCAATGAACTTGTTGAAATATTTTGTTTTTTTCCAATATGTACCATGAGTCATCCGAATCTACCCATTATTCAGAAAAACTACAAGGACATTGGGCATATTTGATGAACCTACATGGTCTAATGCTGCTTTCAATTTTCTCCTTTACATGGTTGTTGGTCATGTAAGTGATCGAATCAACTCTTTATTGACTTATTTTAGATATATATGGCAAGTGCAACTGTAAAAGATTTGGTCATACGTTGCATATATATATATATATATATATTTGAAAGAATTGCCATACATGCCATTTAAACCATCATTTAGTTATATTTCATGACTGTTGAATTCCAAAAATATATACATTTGCTTTAACAAATTAATCTTGAGGTTGCATTGAAAACAGCGGTGTTTGATAGAATTGGCAAGGTGTCCAAAGGAAGTCTTGTTATTATTTCATTGAACCAAGAGTTGACACAGAGAAAATAGAAGATGAAATTCTGTTTCATTAATTAATAATTAACATATTACATGGCTTTGGTACGTGTGTACTTGGTAGAATCAACGAGTGATTGAATTCTAAATTTAATTATTATAATTTATTATATCTTTATTTTATTTGATTATAATTAAATATATTTTATTACAATCAGTAAATATGATTCTAATTATTAATTATTGTAAATATAATCTAATTCATTTAGTTGTAATTGATTATAATAAAAATATTAGAAAATACAATTAGTAAATTTAGAATACAATCACTCATTTATTTTTTTTGCCAACTGTATATATACTAATATTGATTTTCATTTTAACACAAAACGAATTTTCCTCTTTGTCACATCGCAGAATTTCACTAATTGAACATAACAGAAAAGGTGCTCTGTTAGCAACCAAATTAAGCATTCGTAAATCATGATCATCTAACTAGCGTGCTTGATTGTCTTGATGTACGTCAAGTATATAAAGTTAACATGAATTGCAATTACACAAACATCATTTGCTACAAAAGAAGGGCTGTATCATACCAAATGCCATCACTGAAAACAAAACAAACAGCATTCAAATCTTAATACCTACAAAGTCGTAGATGAATTTCTTTTGTCTTATCAATTGATCTATCTACAAATGAGCACCACCCTCTCTTCACATCCCTCAATATCTTCAACCGAATTGATATTTCCACACCATAACTAATTTATAGAGCGAGAGAAAATGAAACAAACTAGTGGACTGAAATAAAAGGAAAAATACTCAAAATAAAACTTGATGTTTTTCTTTTATCTAACCAAATTTTAATCAAGAACAACATAATAAATAACTTTTGTAACACCCCTTATCCCGATCTTCCGTCAGATCGAGATTCAAGGTGAAGGGAGTTACAGTTCCGAATTGAAAATTCATTTATTTGAAAATTTTTTTATTGAAAAAATGGAATCATCACTAAAAGTTTTACTATATTAAAAAACTTTAATATCGTTTTCTATTTTATAAATTTAGAAAATCCGGCAGAGTCCCCTCTATTTTTCTAAAAATCCAAAATTTAACCTGTAAAGAAAATGATTACACTTCTATAAAATTCACTTCTCAACTCCAATGCGGACCTCTCGTCCGATTTCAAAAATCAAAAAATCACTTCAACACACAACCAATTAAAATCAATATTTAATCAAAATTCAAAATTTATCACCTTAAAACTTTTTACTACATACTTATTAAATTATATACATAAATTATAAATATTTTAAAACTTTAATACAAATTGTACTTTACAGACGTTTAAATTTAAAAACTTATACACATGCATGATGGTATCCATACATATATACACATGATGTAAAATGAATATTACTCAAAAATTTATGATGGGATGTGACTCGTAGAGTATCTGCAGGAGCTTCATCTTCGTCTCAACAACAAGCCCAAATTCGATTACCTGCGCATGGTAAATCCAATGCACTAAATATTTCTACTTAGTGGGTGTACACTTAATTTAAATTTTATAAAACTTTATTTCCTCATAATACAATTTCACAAAACTTTTCAACAATATTTGAAAGTTTAAAAGGAAACACAATTAATGACGTACATAAAAATCTTGTTTCAAATATGACTTCATAAAATTTAGTTTTTTTTTTTTTTTTCCAGTTCAAATAAATCTTATATAACACATTGATATTTATTGACTGATAAATAGATATAATCATACTATTTCTTTTAACGGCTTTTGGAAATAATTTTCACCAAATATTTTTCTTTACTAAAATTGCACAATTAAATTTATTTACTAATAAATATATATACAAAATGCATACGGTTTAGTATTAGTTAGATCAATTTCATTTATAAAATTTTATTATACTATCGATTTTACCTATCAAATGCATAATAAGCATTGTCCATCTAATTACTTAAAATCTATTCATAAATTTTATATTTATATTTACTGATTTCGTAAGTTACCATCAATTTCATGTACCACATACATAAAAACATTTCTTTCCATTTACCTCTATATAATTTTTACCGTATGCGCACATTTCTCAATTGTTTTACTAAAATTCATAATCAAATCGGTTTACTCATAAACGTACCTTCAAAATACATATATTTTTTTGTTTATCACATAAGTTCGATTTAAAAGAAATTTTACTTCAAATTCCTATTCAAACACTTTACCAAGAATCACACATATCAAACGCGTAACGATTATTTTCTATATATATATTTATATTGTTATAATAAATCTTAACATACAGATTATTTCTTCTTAAACTTATTAACTCGATTTGTAAAGATTTTATTACAAATCCCGATGAAAAACATATTATCACTCGTAACGCTTATCAATTACATAATAATCATTTTTTATATCTATATATATTTATATATATATATCTAATATATTTTTCTTTAATTAATATAACACAATTTCATTTAATAATCTTTAATTCTCGAAATACCAGTTGTCAATTAATATTTCACAAAATTTTAATTTATTGTCAATTCCGTTAATGATCTAAGTTACTAAAAATTCTAAATGCAAAACATATAAATTAGTTATATCTATTGATAAATCACATATTTTCTCAATTAATATTTTTAACATCCTTTTTTAAACTTTCATTTGAAAATTATTAATCAATCACTTTATCATAATTACACAGACAAAATAAATAAGTCATTTCTTTCCAGCTTTTCATCAACTTATAAGCAGATCAAACGAAATACATAAACGGTCAATTTTTTTTTTTTTAAAAAAAAAACACATCTATCCAACATGGTTCAATATAAACACAATATGTATCAATATAAACTCTAATCACATGAACTTTTTTGAAATCCATTATGAAACACATTTACACTATTATTCTTTCAACTCAATGTCCTATCATATTCCCAATTATATTTTCGAAACCAACACATTATCGTCAAATAACAATCAAAATACACTATACAAATTTCAATAATATTTTCATAATATATAAGCTAATCATTTAAAAATTATAACAAATCGGAGAGTTCATCGCATAATAACAGTTAATAACTAAAAATCTCAACATTAATCTTTTTAATTCTCATTTGTCACACAAAATTTCAATATTGCCCTTTTTTCTTTAATTAGAGCCCTTTTTAAAATTCTGTTACAATACTATGGATCGATAATGGGTTTACTGGCATCAGCCAGATTAAACGGCAACCCCGGCCATGGCAGCTCGGTGTCCATCCACCGGGTCGCATATCATAATCTGTTTCCGTTTCGGGACCGGACACTCGGTGCCTCTCAAAGTCAATCATACAACGTCTGATATCAATCGTAACGGTGCAGTACTGCTAATAATCACCATATTGGCTAGCCAATTATCAATCCTCATCTACCAATGACTAGTTTTACTCGGGTCCTTTATATATTTTTTTTAAGATTTCAAAATTTTCAATTTAAAAATGAAAATTTTAATCGCGTAAACTTTTTATTGCATATTTAAATCAATTCATCAAATTTCTTCTGGGCATCGCTTATGGTCATTTCAAATCACCATTTCGCCTCAGTTTTCATATCATATATTAACACAATACTTATCATATTTCTCATGTTCTAATTTAATTTCAAAAGGTGAGAATCTCAATGTTTTCATTTTCAATTCTAAATACATTATACGTACTATCAACACATGATATAATTTACACAACAACGGAGGCAAAATGACGAAAATACCCCTAAGACGCTCTATATTTCAACTTAAGCCACAATGTGGTTTATTTTATGAAATCATTTTCGAAACCATTTTTCATCACACAACTCATCCAATGACGTACAATTGTCATATTTTTAATACCCAAAGCTACTAGATATCTGAAAAATCAAAACAAACAATTTCTAATGGGATTTCCACATAAACATCAAACTAGTAAACATAATTTTTTTTCATTCCAACCAGTTGATCCTCATAAAAATCACCCAAATATTATTCAAATAACATATAAATAAAAAGGAAATAACAAATACGCCCCCAAGTCCTTTTCCACTTATTATTCGACTTAAGGGGTATTTTGTTTTCGAAATCATTTTTTAAGCAATTTTTCATTCCAATAACTTTCAAACAATATACCAAATCATACAAACTCATTTAACACATAACAAAAATAATTAAATTAAGTTTCCAACGAAATCACAGCTTATTATCAAAATAATAAAATTGAAATTTTCAAAGATGTGTACACCAACCTTTTTGGGCTTCCCACTAGCTTTTTATACACCCAATGGTAGGTTTTCAAGTTTCTCAATCTTTCCCTACGTCCTTTGAAATTAATCCCTCACTCTTTTTAGACTCCTTAAAAATTCGAAAATCAGCTTGAAGATACATGAGTTTTAGTGATTTTTGAAACTTGAATGGTTATGTAATGAAAAGATAATGAAATTTGAGAGATTTAATAGGTAAACAAAATAAAAAATAAAAAAATAGAAGAGCAGAAGAGAGGAACATGGGCAGAACATAGTCGGTTATTAAGTGCAGCAGAAATGAAAAATCTGGGCAAAACAGATTTTAACAAGCACCAACTTTTCATATTTATAAAATTGCCCCAAAAGTTTTGATATTTATAAATTGACCCCAAAACTTTTTATTTTCTGTATTTACACCCCTACTCACATACTAGCATCCCATTTGACACTCTTGATACCTCACACTTCCACTAACTCATTTAAACTTATCCATAACTTTATGTTATCCACAAATAAATCATTTATTTTAAAGAAAAATAATAATGATAATAATAATACTAATAATTATATAATAAATCATTTATTTAACTCAAAAATTATTCTCTATAATACAATCTAATTACACTATCCTAACCTTCTCATTTTGCTACTTATTTTATTAAATTCGAAAATACTTCTTTACAGAAAAAACGTTTTCAAAAATATTAAATTTTACTAATTAATAATCAAAACATTTTATAATTGCGCGAATTTCATTAAATTCAAATTTATTCTCATTTAATTAATTACTTATGAAATCAACGAATATTAATCGGACAGAAATAATTATCGGGATGTTACAACTTTAAAAGTACTTTGAAAATTAATTTATCTTCGTAAATGATAAGGAACAAAGTAAATGAATAAACACAATGAATTGAAGCAATGAAGCAAAGAAATGTCAATCTACGAATTGGAGACAAGTCGTCACCAATGTAGGTGGCAGCGACGATCGTGTCATAGTAGGCGTAGGTGCGATCGATCTTTGACAATGTCAAGTTCGGGAGCTTGGTAGAGGACAGAGTTGGAGGTTGTCGGTTCGTTGATTTGAACTTGAGGTGGATCTGTTGTGACGAAATCGACGGTTGGAGATCGAACCACGTGGTAGAGAAAGACGGCTCCTGAAAGTTTCAAGAAGAATACAACTTCATCCCATCATAGATAAGGTTCATACCAGATTTCAACCTCATCGTAGAATAGATCATGGTTCAAATGTTTTGAGAAGGGGAAAAATGTTCAAATGGGATATGAAAGATATTTTTTATTTGTTATTCATTCCACTAAGGCTAAAATGGGAATTATAAAAAATTCATTTAAGTGAAAAACAGCTTTCGTGTTTCTTGAGGAAACTCTTTTCCATAAAACTACCAGAGACAACTTCCACTAAAAAAGCTTCCAAGTACCAAAACCTCTTTTTTAATTTTTGCCCAAACAATCCTTAAAGCCACTTTTGGGGTCAAGAAGAGCTTTTAAACCCTCAAAAAGCTATGTCAAACAAGCACTAAAGCTTTATTTAGTACAACCTTTTCAAATAGATCTTTTGGAAATATATTTTTTGGAAAAAAGTTGATTATTTGATTGTCAATTAAAAAAACTTTTTTAAATTATAGACTGCTTAGTTAAATTATTTTTAAACACTTTTAGATTATTAATTTACTAAAAATGACATGAGATAGAGGAACAGTATATTCATTCTAGAAATATAATTGCTTCAACCTCAACAATAAAAAATTAATCAATCGTGGTAATAATAAAGATTTTATTTGTTCTCTGCCAATTTTTCACTTTTGGTTTAATTAGTCTCAGGAAATAAAAATGTCATATTTCTCTACTTGTTTTTTCATTCATTTCATGGTTCTCGTAAAGTTCATTTACACCCATTTCAAACCTGTGAGCCGATTTTGTTTCTCTATTTAAAAAGATTTTGTTTCTCTTTTTTTTTCCTCCACCTATACCAATTGTAGTAAATATATATATATATACATATGAATCAATAACTAATAACCAACTGCAATATATATATATATTAATGAACCAATAACAAAAAAAAAATTATATTATCAGCCAAAACCAATTAAAAAAAAAACACACAAAATATAGAAAATTTACTAATTAAAGAGGAGTTCTCATATATTTTTATAAAATAAAAAGTGAATAAAAGTGGAGGTTATGTATTTATATTTATAAAGAAAATGTAATAGGGTTATATATATTTATATCAATGAACCAATAACAAAAAAAATTACATTATCAACCAAAATCAATTAAAAAAAATCACAAAATATAGAAAATTTATTAGTTAAAGAGGAGTTATCAGATTTTTTATGAAATAAAAAGTGAATGAAAGTGGATGTTGTGTGTTTATATTTATAAAGAAAATGTAATAGGGTTATAAGGACTTAGAAATGTTAATAAAATAAAATAGGAGTAGATTAAATATTTTAATCCTTTAAAAATATATATATATACTTAAAAAAGCTCAAAATTTGAGTTTTTTTAAGTATATATTTTTTTAGCTTTTTTAATTCTTCAAAAGCTCTATTGGGATGTCAACTAAACGACGTAAAAAAAATCAAGTTTTTAATATTAAAAAAAATATTTTTTTTAATTAGTAGATGAATTATACCAAATTTACATTAGATTAGTTTTTGAGAGTTTTATTTTTATTTTTTATTTATTTTTTAAAATTCAAAAGTAATCAAACATGTTTAACACGCTAAAACTTCAGACAATGTCCGCTTTTGCTTTATTGATTGCAACATATTTTCTTAAATCAGCTTTTAGACCACTAAGATAAAGTTGCTAGTGAAATGACGACTTTTAGTAGTTTAAGTCATCGCGTGCTGTCTTTTTATATCTTGCTTTCCGTTCAATAATCTGTAACTTATCCAATAATGCAAACAAAGACTCATTTTGATGACATGACAAATGCTTTCACTTGGAAGATATTTAAAGTCTTTACTATTGATAGTCTGTGTTCATACATTATTGCTGGCCCCCTTTGCAACTTTGACTCTTCTAATTATTATTTTATTTTATTATAAAAGTTCATACTTATCCATTTATATAATTTTAATATTTATTTCTATCCATAAAAAATTTATAATAGGTGTTTAATGGAAATTAGTCTCCATCATCTTAATAAATAGGAAGTTACCTTCAAGATGATGTGACGGTGAAATGATCCACAAGAAAATATGTCTACACTACTTTTTGTGCTTCAATTAGTTAAAATATAAAAAGACGAGCAGTAGTTGATATATGATACGTTTTTCTTGTTAACTCATGAAGACTAATAATATCTAGAATCCTGTATTCTACTCCCCAATTACTCTCTGGCAAACTATCTTTGTGCACATTCATGTAAGTCTAATTTGTTTTTTCGTAAGTGATCCCCAGTGGAAGGAAGGCTACCAAGCTTAAGTTGCAGAAAGCCACCAGAACTCTATCACTGTTTGACCATGTAAATGACTGTTTCAAGTTCATATTACTCTTTTTGGATAATGAATGAATAATAATTCCTTGTTCAGATGTTTAAATTGTTTGTTATAACTTCACTAGGCTTTGTATGTATATGTGTCTGTGTAATGATAATATGGACTGAGCCCTGATTTGATCTTTGAACTACTTATGTTTTGGTCAGGTTTCGGTGCATGAATGTGGAAGAAGATGATCGCATACGAGTTAGATTTGAAAGGTTTGAGCCCTGCAGGAGTAGTAGTACCACAGATGGAATGGTGTCCAAATGCTTGCACTATGTGAAGAAAATCTTTAAGCATCATGAGGGGCCTTTGGGGAGTTGGATTTTTCTTATGCTGTGTGTCATTTCAGTCTCTTTGGACCCTTTATTCTTCTTCATTCCTGTGATTAATGATCACAAAAATTGTATAGCCTTGGACAAGAAGTTGGGGGTTACTGCTTGTGTTCTCCGTTCTGCCATTGATTTTTTATATGTGATCTATATTATTTTTCAGCGGCAAACTGATTTTTCAGCAGCTCCACCTCACGAAGTTGGTAATTATACTTTAGTTGAGCATACCCGTGCAATCGTTTGGAAATTATGGCATTACCGCATAGTTGACCTTCTCGCAGTTCTTCCTCTACCACAAGTAAGGCAAATTTAAAGCTATATGCTGATTTGTGTGTTTTTATGCGTTCATTTACCAAGAAGAGTATAGAATGTCAGGCTATATTGCATACGATTGCTAGATGTTCAAATTAATCATGGTCGTACTAGTGAAGTATATACTACTGACGGACTTGCTATTATTTGTCAGGTGGTGATTATAATCATCATTGCAACAATGAGAGGCTCAAAGTTTTTGAATGCAATGAGATTGTTGAAATATTTTGTTTTCTTCCAATATGTACCAAGAGTCATCCGAATCTACCCATTATTCAGAAAAGCTACAATAACATTAGGCATATTTGCTGAAGCTACATGGTCTAAAGCTGCTTTCAATTTTCTCCTTTACATGGTTGCTGGTCACGTAAGTTATCAAATCAATTCTTTACTGACTTATTTTGGACAGATACGGTAGGTGCAACCGTAAAAGATTTGATCATACGTTGCATTTTTTTTTTTTTTTTTCGAAAGAATTGCCATACATGCCATTTAAACCATCATTTAGTTATATTCCACGACTGTTAAATCTCAAAAGTAATTTGCTTTAACAAATTAATTTTAAGGTTGCACTGAAAACAACGGTATATGATAGAATTGACAAGGTGTACAATGCAAGTCTTGTTATTATTTCATTAAATCAGAGTTGACACAAAGAAAACAGAAGATGGAATTCTGTTTCATTAATTAATAATTAACATATTATATGGCTTTGGTGTGTGTATATATATATATATTTGGGGTTTCGACGCACTTAACAAAAAAAAAAGAGTAATTATATTTTAAATTTAATGATTATAATTTATTATATTTTTATTTTATTTGATTATAACTAAACATGTTTTATTACAATCAGTAAATATAATTCTGATTATCGATTATTGTAAATATAATCTGACTCATTTAGTTATAATTAAATATAATAAATATTTTAAAAAAATTATAATTAGTAAAATTAGAATACAATTACACGTTTTTTTTTTGTCAAGTGTATATATTCTAATATTGATTTTCATTTTAACACAAAACTAACTTTCCTTTGTCACGTAGCGGAATTTCACTAATTGAACATAACAGAAAAGGTGCTCTGTTAGCAACCAAATTAAGCATTAGTAAATCACGATGATCTGACTAGCGTGCATGATTGTCTTGACGAATGGCCATCATTGGTGATACATTATCGCTACTTCAATGTTGTTCGAACATCCTCAACCTGCATGGCTTAGTAGACGTATATACGAGTATTGAGTGCACATGCCTTTCTGATCAATTAGTTAATTTGCTGATTTCTCAGGTTTATGGAGCTGTTTGGTACTTTCTGGCTGTAGAAAGAAAGATTGAATGCTGGGGAAAAGCATGCAAACGTCATACCGGATGCAGTCGTGATTCTATGGACTGCTACAAAAATTCAGATAACCATATATTTTTTAATGATTTTTGCTTTACAGAGCCACAGCATACGAAAATGTATGATTTTGGAATATTCCACGATGCTATCGAATCTGGTATTCTGGGAAGGAGAAATTTTGTAAAGAAGTTCTTGTATTGCTTTCGATGGGGTTTGCAAAGTCTAAGGTTTGTGTTTCATGTCAATCTAGGATAACAGGACCATTTTGCCATTCTTTTTAACTGTTTTGTTATCAATAGATATAATCTTTATATTCTTATATTGCATCATCCCACAGTTTTTACTTGTTAGACCATTCAAATAATCCTTACAAAATTGACTTAGTTCACTGCTTATAGATTACAACCAAGATTCAGTTTGATATAAATGTCATTGATAGAATTATGTTAGACAGGCTGTCATTGAAATGTTTTGTTTTCCTCATATTCGGTTCCAACATAGATTCTCTTGAGGCCTACTAAGATTAATATATGATAAGTTCATTTGATTTCTTATTTTTCATTTAGCTGTTTTGGACAAAATCTCATCACAAGTACGGATGACTGGGAAAACGTTTTCGCAATTTCCATTACCATATCAAGTGTGTTGTTGTTCATGTTCTTAATTGGAAATATGCAGGTTGGTACCATTTGTTGTTCTTATCTATATCACATAAGATTGATGAAGCGCAACAAATTTTGATTTTTATGAATTGTGATTTTTCATGGAATAGATATTTCTACAAATTGAAACTGTAAAAGCAGAGGAGATGAAATTCAAGTTACGAGAAATAGAGCAATGGCCGCCTTTTAAAACACTCCCTATGCATCTCCAAGAAGAAGTAAAGAGATACCAACAACACATATGGCGAGAAACCAAAGGAGTTGATGCAGAAAATTTGCTCAAAAATCTTCCCAAGGACCTTACAAGGGATATAAAGTGCCATCTTTATCTCCAAACTCTCATGAAAGTAAGTCTTTGCTTATATAGAATTAAGGCTCCGCCTTTAGATACAAAATCATTTACACTGTGATTCATTTTCTTGGACGTGTTAAAGGTTCCACTATTTGAAGCAATGGGTGAGCAATATTTGAAGGAAATGTGTGACCAGCTTAAACCAGTGATACGTAGAGAAGGGAGCCATATCCTTTGGGAGGGTGATCAAGTTCATGAGATGCTCTTTATTACAAGTGGTGAGCTTGTAGGAAGCACTGGTGGAGAAACAGGTTCCTCTAACAACTACTTTTATAAGGCCGGTGACTTTTGTGGTGAAGAACTTCTTGATTGGGCTCTACAGCCTCAATCCTCAACCAATCCCTCTATCTCAACTAGAACTGTGAGAGCTTGTACTTATGTTGAAGGCTTTGCTATAATGGCTGATGACTTGAAGAAGTTCGTCTCCCAGTTTTGGCGGCTTAGCGCAAACAATAAGCGACTCCGCTACACATTCATGGTCCACTCGCCAAAGTGGAGAACCTGGGCAGCTTATACCATACAAGTAGCTTGGCACCGATACATTAAAAGGAAGCGAGGGATTAGCTTACAGCGTACATTGGCAGACAATAACATCATCGGAATGTCCCCAAATTTAGGTGCCACCATCTACGCCTCACGATTTGCTGTCAATGCACTTCGTGCTGAGCATAACAGTACCCGAGAAACTAGGATTCGGGGGAGATTCCCACCCAGGCATCTTCGGAAGCCGACTGAGCCAGATTTCACAGTTGAAGAACACTAGGTGAACTTTATGCACTTTTTACTGATCAGATTACTATCGAGATCAGTTTAAATGGGACTCTCATAGCACGGTTCGAAACTCTACTTTCAAATATCTAAAGAGGGCCGTCGGGAATAGGCTGCCCACATAAATGCTGCGCTTGAAGCTGCCACTTAAGTGATGGGGCAGGTGAGAGGTGACTTATCACCAACTACTCCGCTTTTCTCGTGTAAAATTGATGTTTCGCTTGTAGAAAAAAAAAACTTTTCTCAAAAGGGTACAGGGTGCTAAAATATCAAACTTGTAATAAGTGAAAGAATTAATTTAATTATAAATCACATGCTATCTTGTTGTACAAGTGACCAATTAGTCATGACCAATTAGCCACCTTGACTCTATGAAATTAAAGCTTTTGTTGTGCTTAATTGTTTGTGTATAATTTCCATTACTTACAAATTTTACTTAATACCACATAGGAAATATAGTATATATCCAATTTTACCTATTTTATATTGATAATTTTATATAAAATGCTATACATATCGATTATCAAAACAGAATAAATGAATATTTGTTAATAATATTTTTCCTTTAGAGCTTTTCCTTTTCCTTTTTTTTTTTTTTTTGTGCATAACCTTAAAGTTTAAATTGACAAAACTGTTTAAGCAATAGTAATGCCATTATTCAAAAGCTTTGAATTCCTTAACAATATTCTTAAGAATAAATTGGTAAAAAAAATTAAAAAAAAAAAAAAATTCGTTGTAGTGTATACATGCAAGTCATGAGGAGTGCCCATATTGCCAACATGTTTTGGGCCAAGAATATATTGAAGCCCAACCGAGACAGTTGCCTGTATTAGCAAGACAGCCCAACAAGTTTCGCGGCAAAATTTGTTCACAACGGTTACAACTTACAATTCGCAATAATAGATTTTACTACTAATTACGGTATATTTTTTCAATTGTGAAAAAATATCACTTCTGTAATGTTTATGGATTTTCCAATGCATAAATGTTTTGATAGAGGATGAGATAACTTCAATAACCAAATTTTAGAGTGAGATATAGTGCAAAGAGTAAATTAAAAAAAAAAAAAAAAGGCACATTTAGACCCAAACCAAAAAAAGTTTGATTTAATTGTTTAATATATTTTATAGTTGATTAAATTCATCCAACTGCCAAATAAACTATGACTACTTTGAAGAATCTATTTTAAACATTTCCAATAAAAAAGACAAATGTAATTCCAATCAATTTGCATGATGTAACTTTCGTGAATCATAGCGTCCACCCTACTTGTCATGCTTCTCTAAGTATGTGCATAATTCGAAGTTCAGTGACTACAGAAAGAATAACAATTTTTCCCACATATTGTGGGTTGCAACATTCCCTATCCCCCATTTGATGTGGTTGCTCCCCCTCCTGTTTTCGGGAGATGATCCTTAAGTCATGCTTCAAAATCCTGTCTCAACTGATCTCCGCTATTATCTAGGCATGTATCAGTATTAAAAAAAATAAATAAATAATAATCCATGAATCATCCTATAGTTCTCAAAAAAATGACAAATATAAAAATAATATTGACAAGAGAGTAATATTCAACGATTAATTATATTTTTATTTGATAGATACTTGTGGAATTTGGCGTTGGATTTTCTAGATGGTGTTTGATTTAAGGATCCTGATAAACATGATATAAACTTGCAATCTTATTCGATTAAGTACAAGAGACTTTTCTCCAGGTGATTTTAACTTCAATCATTATTTTATATTATCTTAATTTTCATGTTGCGAATCCAAAAATTTTTAAATACTTCCTGTAAAAAGACTTTGAAAAATATGACGCTTGTACAGATATTCATAAGGAACAGAAAACTCAGCCACTCAAGTTAAATCTAACTTTTGAGATTTCTACCTTTTTTTTCTTAAATTCAAAAGTAATCAAACAAGTTTAATATACTAAAACTTGAGACAATAACAAAAAAAAAATCCATGAATCATCCTACGATTCTCAAAAAAGGACAAATATGAAAATTATATTGACAAGAGAGTAACATTCAACGATCAATTATATTTTTATTTGATAGATGCTTGTGGAATTTGGAGTTGGATTTTCTAGATGGCACTTGATTTGAAGATCCCGAGGAACATGATTTAAACTCGTAGTCTCATTCGATTAAGTACAAAAGACTTTTATCTAGATGATTTTAACTTCCATCATTATTTTATACTCCTTAATGTTCATGCTGCGATTCCAAAAATTTTTGAATACTTCTGTAAAAAGACTCTGAAAATATGACGCTTGTACCCAGATTCGCAAGGAACACAAAACTCACCCACTCAAGTTAATCAACTTTTGATATTTCTATTTTTAATTTTTTTTTCTTAAATTCAAAAGTAATCAAACTTGTTTAATATGCTAAAACTTCCGACAATGTCTGATTTTGCTTTATGGATTGTAACATATTTTCTTAAAACAGCTTTTGGACTACTAAAATAAAGTTGCTAGTGAAAAGATTAGTAGTTTAAGTCATAATGTGCTCTCTTTTTATTTCATTGAACATTCTGAAACTAATCCAATAATGCAAACAAAGACTTATTTTGATGACTTGACAAATGCTTTCACTTAAAAAATATTTTAAGTCTTTACGATTGATAGTCTGTGTTCATACATTATTGCTGGACCCCTTCGCAACTTCTACTCTACTAATTATTATTTTATTTTTTTTATAAAAATTCATACTAGAAGATATCGAGATCAATTATTATTTGTATAGTTTAGATGTTTATTTGTATCAACAAAAAGTTAATAATATATGTTTGATGGAAACTAAACTTCATCATCTTAATATATAGAAAAATACACAATCATTTATACTACAAGATGATATGATGGTGTAATATACAGCTCTGAATAAAATATGTCCACAATACTTTTTGTGCTTCAATTAGTTAAAATATAAAAAGATGAGAAGTGGTTGATATATGATATGTTTTTCTGGTTGACTCATGAAGACTGAAAATATCTAGAATTCTATATTGTACTCCCCAATTGTTCTCTAACAAACTATCTTTGTGCACATTCACGTAAGTCTAATTTTTTTTTTTTTTTGGTAATTGATCTCCAGTTGAAGGAAGGCTATCAAGCTTAAGTTGCAAAAAACCACTAGAATTCTATCACTGTTTGACCATGTAAGTCACTATTTCAAGTTACTCTTTTTGATAGAATTGGCAAGGTGTCCAATGGAAGTCTTGTTATTATTTTATTGAACCAGAGTTGACATAGAGGAAATAGAATTAATTAATAATTAACATATTACATGGCTTTGGTGTGTGTACCTAATAGAAACAGTAAGTGATTGCATTTTAAATTTAATGATTATAATTTATTATATCTTTATTTTATTTGATTATAATTAAAAATATTTTTTACAATCAGTAAATATAATTCTAACTCTCAATTATTGTAAATATAATTCAATTCATTTAATTGTAATTAAATATAATAAAAATATTAAAAAATACAATCAGTAAATTTAAAATACAATCACTCGTTTGTGTTTTGTCAAGTGTATATATACTAATATTGATTTTCATTTTAACACAAAACTAATTTTCCTCTTTGTCACATCGTGGAATTTCACTAATCGTGCTCTGTTAGCAGCCAAATTAAGCATTGGTAAATCATGATCATCTAACTAGCGCGCATGATTGTCTTGATGAACGGCCATCATTGGTGATACAGTATCGCTACTTCAATGTAGATCGAACATCCTCAACCTGCATGGCTCGGTAGACGTACATACGAGTATTGATTGCACATATCTTTCTGATCAATTAGTTAGTTTGCTGATTTTTCAGGTTTATGGAGCTTTTTGGTACTTTCTGGCTGTAGAAAGAAAGATTGAATGCTGGGGAAAAGCATGCAAAGTCATACCGGATCCAGTCGTGATTCTATTGACCATCTCAAAAGTTCAGATAACCATGTATTTTTTTATGATTTCTGCTCCACAGAGACACAGGATACAAAAATATATGATTTTGGAATATTCCATGATGCTATCGAATCTGGTATTCTGGGAAGGAGAAATTTTGTAAAGAAGTTCCTGTATTGCTTTCAGTGGGGTTTGCAAAGTCCCAGGTTTGTGTTTCCTGTCAATCTAGGATAATAGGACCATTTTGCCATTCTTTTAACTATTTTGTTATCAATCGATATAATCTTCATGTTTTTATTTTGCATCATCCCACTGTTTATCTTGCACAGTTTTTACTTGTTAGACCATTCAAATAATCCTTATAAAATTGACTTAGTTCACTGCTTATAGATTACAACCAAGTTATAGTTTGACTGAAGTCTTTTTCAATGAATTATGTTAGACAGGTTGTCGTTGAAATGTTCTGTTTCCCTCATTTTCATTTCCAAGATGGATTCTCTCGAGGCTTACTAAGATTAATATATGATAAGACCTAAGTTGATTTGATTTCTTATTTTTCGTTCAGCTGTTTTGGACAAAACCTCATAACAAATACTGATAATTGGGAAACGTTTTCGTAATTTCCATTACTATCTCAAGTGTGTTGTTGTTCATATTCTTAATTGGAAATATAAAGGTTGGTATATTTGTTGTTCTTATCTATATCGCATAAGATTGATTAAGCATAACAAATTTTAAATTTTATGAATTGTGATTTTTTGTGGAATAGATATATCAACAAATTGAAATTGTAAGATTATAGGAGATGAAATTGAAGTTGCGAGAGATAGAGCAATGGATGACTTTTAAAACAATCCCTATGCATCTCCAAGAAGAAGTAAAGAGTTACCAACAACACATATGGCGAGAAACCGAAGTTATTGATGTAGAAAATTTGCTCAATAATCTTCCGAAGGACATTAGAAGGGACATAAAGTGCCATCTTTAATCTCCAAACTCTCATGAAAGTAAGTCTTTTGCTTGTATAGAATTAATGCTCCGCCTTTAGATAACACAATCGTTAACCAGTTTTAGTTTCTTTTAGACATAATAACACAAAATACGATTGAAACCTTATGGAGCTCACAAAGTTTTTGAGCTAGCTAGTCTAATCCCTCTCGTTAACAGCATAGGATTTGGTTGCTAGCACTAATTCGACAAGGTTCCCACAAAATCTAGTTTACACGTACTCTCCCATTTTACACATTTTCATTTTCAGTCATTTTCATGGATGTGTTAAAGGTTCCACTATTTGAAGCAATAGGTGAGCAATATTTGAAAGAAATGTGTGACCGGTTTAAACCAGTGATACTTAGAGAAGGGAGCAATATCCCTAGGGGGGGTGATCAAGTTCATGGGATGCTCATTATTACAAGTGGTAAGCTTGTAGGAAGCACTTGTGGAGAAATAGGTTCATTAAACAGCTACTATTATAAGGCTGGTGACTTTTGTGGTGAAGAATTTCTTGATTCGGCTCTACAGCCTCAATCCTCATCCAATCCAGCTATCTCAACTACAACTGTTAGAGCTTGTACTTATGTTCAAGTTGCTATTATGGCTGATGACTTGAAGACGTTGCTTAGCAGAAACTGTAAGCGACTCCGCCACATTTACAGGTACCACTCGCCAAAGTGGAGAACCTGGGCAGCTTATTTCATGCAAGCAGCTTGGCGCCGATACACTGAAAGGAAGCAGCGATACGCTGAAAGGGAGAAAGAGATTAGCTTGCAGCATGGATTGGCAAACGATAACAGCATTGGAATGTCCCCAAGTTTAGGTGCCACCATCTACGCCTCACGATTTGCTACCAATGCACTTCGTGCTATAAGGAATAAGCATAACAGTACCCGAGAAGTTTGGACTGGGGAGAGATTACCACCCATGTATCTTCAGATGCCGTATGAGTCAGCTATTAAAGCTGAAGAACAATAGGTGAACTTTGCTTTATTAGTGAATTGGAATATGCTGTTTGGTTTTGTTGTTGTCTACCAGTATGAATTTGATGTTTTGCTTGTATAAAAAAACAGACTTTTCTTAAAATGTAAAATATCAAACTAGTAATGTGTGAAGAATTAATTTGATTATAAATCATACATCACTTTTCCTAGAAGTGATTGAATACCCACATTGACTTTAACAGATCAAGAGCAGTGTTTCAGAACACGCTAGTTGGCGAATACTCGACGATTAATCAGTTTGATCATTAGTCAACAATCAATCCGTTAATCGATAATCAAACCTATAAATAGAATAAAAAAAAATTCATAGGATCAAAATACAATTATATGACTACAAAACATTATAAAATTTATCTCATGCAATCTCAAAAGCCACTTTATTACAATCACATAATTATAATATAGTAGATGTCTTAAAAATTTCAGCAGCATAACGACTATTTCTTCAATAATTCCATCCTGTAAGGCACAAAAATAACAACACTTCAAAAGTCTATCATATCACTTCACAAAAATTCAACGGCAATCTTATGCAATGCAATAACGAATTGGAATGTTGTTTGGTTTTCGTTGTTGTAGTATAAAATTGATGTTTTGCTGGTAGAAAAAACAGATTTTTCTTAGAGGCTACAAGGTGCTAAAATATAAAACTTGTAAAATGTGAAAGAATTAATTTGATTATAAATCACACATTATCTTTTAGTAAAAGTGGTTGAGTATCTCTCTTGGTCCTAAAAGATTAAGGCATTTGTTGTTCTTAATTGTTTGTTTATAATTTCTATTAATTACAAATTTTAGTTAATACCACATAGGAAATATAGTGTATCCAAAGTCACCTATCTTTTATTGATATAATTTTTTATGAAATGCTATACATAATAATTATCAAAACAGAATAAATGAATAATTGACATCTTTGCTAGTCTAACTTGTTTAATTTTGTGAATCAACCACCAAAGGTTACAAAATAATACATGTTGTCATTTTAATCATGAAATTCAAGTCATAAAATATTTTTCCCTTTCACCCTTTGTTTTATACTCAAGTACAAATATGTGTTATGCCCTGTCAATTTTTTTCACATGACTTTAAAGTCAAATTGTAGAACTGTTTAACCAATAGTAATGCCATTATTCAAAAGCTTTGAATTCCTTAATAAAATTCTTAAGAATAAATTTGTAAATGATGAAAAAGAAAAAAAAATCGTCGTGGGGTGTATACAAATCTTGAGGAGTGCCCATATTGCCATCCTGTTTTGGGCCAAGAATCTAATGAAGCCCAACCAAGACGAGTGCTTGTATTAGCAGGACAGCCCAACAAGTTTTGCAGCACCCAACCCCGGAGGCATGACCTTAATCAAGCAGAAATGATGTTTCATTTTTGTAATAGAAAAGCCTGATGTTGATAGTCAAACACTGTTAAATCTAATAGTTGGCTATGTTTTGACAGGCATGGACCCAAATACCCTTACTGTTTGAAATAATTTGAAAATGTAATTTTAAAAAAAATATTAAAATGAAATTATCAATAAAAAAAAAATTATTAAAACTTCTCCTTCTCCATCTCTGTCTCTCTCTCACCTCTATCTCTCATTCTCCCTATTTTTTTTTCTTTTATTTTGGATAGATGATGTTCATCTGATGATTAATGATGTTTGAAAGACTATTAATTGTTTTTTATGATGGTTTGGGAGACTGATAATGGTTTTTTTATAATGGGTTGTGTTGACGTGGTAAACCAGCCAATCAGATTCTTGAGCCCAATGCCGCGCTGATAAGGAGACCTGCAACAAACAGACCGAATAATGGCGAAGAAGAGAAGAGGAAAGAGGAAAGAACAAAGAACACAGGAGGTTTGAAGTGGTTCGGCCTGATTTGGAAGGGCCTACGTCCACTTGTTCTGTTATTACTGTTGATCTCTCACAAAATGTTTGCTCTCCCTACGTTTTTACAGAGTAACAGCCTCCCAAAACTCTCAATTTCTGGATCCCTTCAACAATAAATGTCTCTCTCTATTTATAGAGGAGAAGAGGCTACAAAGAGAACAATCGGACAAAAAGGGCTGATCTTGTCGTAATAAATGCTGCTGGAGAGCTTTAAATGCTTTTGGCTTCTGACATGTCAACTCTGACTTCACGTGGGCTGACTGCTAACCCATGCTGGTTTGGTGAGATTTTCGAAAATTAAGCTGCCATTAGGTGAGGTAACCTTACTTACCGTGCAAGACACGCCATCTTACTGTCTTACACTGATACTGGGCGAACTGATTGTAGAGAACGGGCTTATCTTTCGTCGTGACGATCTGGACTCAGCAACGATCTGGCGATCTTGATATCGCTGCAACGATCTAGCGACCTTGACGTCGCTATTATCATAGCAGGTGAACCTGTCATTGTCTCGCTCAAGCTCGATCTCGCGATCTGATATACAATACCTCTCACGGGCCTTTGGTAACTTGGGCCACTATTTTGATAGGCCTTTGCCAGCCCATCTGAGGAATCCAAAAATACCCATAACATCAACCCCCCAATTCTTAGGTCGTTTCCAGCGACCTGGGAACTAATATGCTTGCAATCACTGAATTTTTCGAAAGCGATCTGACTGAAATATTTTACAGTACCGAACTGAAGGTTCAAACGAACTAAAGATCTGGGACGAACTGGAGAACTCTGTCTGAACTGAAGATCTGGAACGAACTGGAGAACTCTGTCTGAACTGAAGATCTGGAACGAACTGGAGAACTGGGCGGACTGAGGAATCGTCTTGTTTTCAAACAAATGTGCTTTCCCTCCTCTTTCTTGGACACGTGCATTGAATGCACGTCTCTTCGTTCTGATGGCGTCCTTTTGGGTCACGTCCCCGAGATCGCGCTGCACCGTTGGATTTGAGGCGGTTGGTAAGCCAACAGATCCAACGGTGAGGGCGCGTCCCGGGGACCGAGTATATAATCAGGACCAACCTGTCCTTTCGCTTCCTATTCGTCACTTTCACGTTTCCACAACTCTCATTGTCTTCTTCTTCTTCAGTCCATCACCAGTCCAGGCTCTCAGACGTCCATCTTCCGGCCAGTTCTCCGCTTTCGATCACCGGTGAGTTCATTATCTTCATCGTTTCTTCGCTTTTAAACATTTTACTGCTTCTTTACTTCTGGTGGTGATTTGCTTGTTGCTTGGTTTCTGGCATTTTGTTCTTGTGCTTGTGTTTGAATGTCTGCGTCTTTTCGTATTCTCCTAGTTTGATCCGTTAGGTTGCTGTAGTCTTTAGGGTTTGTTGTTTGTGAGCTTGAGCGATCTCAAGATCGCGCATAAATAGTAGAGGAACGATCTTGAGGTCGCTGATAGTCTCTGTGCGGCGTACGCGACCTGTTAAGAAATAGTTGGATAGCAAACTTGGAGCTCTAGTCTGATAGGAACGGTCTGCATTCAGCGACCTAACTGCTCCTTTTGTTTGTAGATGTCTTCAGGTCGTGCGCGCCCACAACATGTCGTAGGAGAGGGTGACTCCTCCAGCTCGGAGGATCAAGTGAGAGAGGTCCCCCAGGCATCCTTACATAGCGAGGACGTCGCTGAGGAGTTCTCAGCTCGAGAAAGCTCGGAAGGGAATCAGCCTTCCCAGGCCGGGGAGCTTGATCTTGCGGAGATCTGGCGAGGCCGCGAGATGTTTAAACATCACCCCTCGCGGACAACATACGAGGACCTCGTCGGTCTGGGGGTTCAATATCGCTTCCCCCGGGGTTGTCGTCTTATGGAGCCCGCTCCGATGGACCACGCGGCCACACCCCCCAGGGGATTTGTGGCCATTAGCGTCCAGCATCTGGAGGCTGGTCTACGGTTTCCGGTTCCGCCGTATCTGATCGAGCTTCTGAACGTCCTGAATCTCGCTCCCTTCCAGCTGACCCCAAATTCGTACACCCAGTTTTCCTCGCTAGCGATCTTCTTTAGGAAGTACGGCCTACCTTTCCCGAATCCAGGAATTATAAGGCACTTATACGCTTTTAAGGCCACTACCAGGGGACAACCTCGGGATGGTATCTACTACGCTTCCCCTCGCACGGGGTCCCTTTACAAGGACGTGGTACCGAAAGGCGACGCCAAGGGCAAGTCCAACGTAGGACATTATAAGACGAACTGGTTCTATGTGTCTTGCCCTTCATTGTCCAATCTTTTGAACTTCAGCTTTCGGGCTGAACCAGGTAGGGTATCCTTCAAGCTGCTTTCCAGCTTATGTTTGCGATCTCGAGCTAAATATTTTCCTTTTTTGCAAACCTTTCCGCTCCAATCCTCGGCTTGACTCAGGGCGAAACAGCCGATCTCGAGATCCTTGGTGCTCGCAGATCGGACGAAGACGACGTCAAACTGACGGACGATCTGCTTCGCCGATACCAGCTTGCTTCCGATTCCGCAGAGGGATTGGTTCGCTCTAAACATATCGGATCTCGGCGAACTAAACCTGTAAGGTCCGTTTTTGACGAGGTTGTTGACACCAGCTCGGGTTCGGACAGCGTCGAAGAGGTTGAAATGGCGCCCATACAGCTAATCCCGCCACCCAGGAAGAGAGCTCGCCAGACCGGAGGTCAGGCTGCAACATCACCGGCCGCCCTGGGCTCATCCGGCGCGATGGGGACTCAGGCCGCGAGTACGGCCGAACCTCCAGCCCCTCAAGCTGTTCAGCCCGTTTCTCAGAGGGCTCCCCCGGCCAGGACTGCTACTGCCGTGGACAAGGGCAAGCAGGTCGCGACCCAGCAGGGGTCGAAGAAGAAAAATCAAGGGGCGTCCATCGAGCCTCCTCCCACCAAGAAGACCACGCTGGTCATAGGGAAACAGACCGAGGTTTCGTCTCGGCAATCTCAGGAGGGTGCCCCGGGACAGGCTGCTGAGGAAATTCACGGGCTATCTTACCTCAAGCTCGCATTCGAGCAAGTGCCCGGTCTTCTAGGGAACTCTGCCAAGTTCCTGGATGGTAATGACAGCCACGGGGTGAACTTGCTTAACTACGCACTCCGGGAAGCTGCTAAGGTGAGATTTTCCCCTTCTTTCTTGTCTTATATTTTCCTTGCTTTCCTCCTGCTGATTTAAGTTGTTCAGAGCGCTATGGCGACGGCGAAGGCAATAGACAGCGAACTGAAGAGGGAGGAGGAAGAGAAGAAGCTCAAGGCCGCGAAGAAGGAGCTCGAGGCGACCTTGTCAGAACGCGACATCGACCTCGCGGTGGCAAGGAGTGATCGCGAGATCTTTCAGAAGAAGCTGGCCGATGCTGAGGCCGCCCGTCTTCAGTCTGATACCACTTGGGCTGAAGAAAAAAGCAGGATGGAGTTGGTGATCAACAGCCTCAATTCTCAGGTCGAAACGGCGAGGACTGTCACAGATGACCGGGAGAGGGAGCTGAAGGATGCAGAGGCGCAGAACTCGATGGAGATCAGCAAGCTCATGGAGGAGCTAACTGCTACCCGAGCTCGGATAGAGGAGGTCAGGGTGGAAACGGAGCAAAGCATGATTTACACCCTGTGGACGCATCACCCTAAGATAGATTTTTCCATCTTTGGAGATTATGTTGTGAAGGACGCTGAGTTCTATGCTGAAGACGCCCGTGCGGCGGCCGAAGTAGAGCAAGGCCAACCTCATGATACTCCTCTGACGCCTGCTGAGATCGTCCCTCCCGAGGCCGGTATTGATCAAGCGGCCACCAGCTCGACCCCCCAGGAGCCTCAGGACCCCTCCAGCTCGCAACATTAGTCTTTTTTGTACTTAGTTTATTTTTGTCTTTCGAACTCACCTCTTCTGAGGTCTTTGTTTTGTAATAATATCTTTATAACTCAATATATGCTTCATTTTGTTCTGCTTTAATTTGCGTAGTGCTTTTATCGATTGTTGTAAATAATGGTTGCAAATGTGCCGGTGGCGTCGTCACGACGTTCCTTTTAATGACAAGTCCATAGGATGACGTCGGCCCGTCCAGAGCGTTGCGAGCTCACAGGGCGCGGCGTCTCCGTCCAAGACTTGGATAATTTTAAGTCCACAGGAGATCACGGGCCCGTCCAGAGCGTTGCGAGCTCACAGGGCGCGCGATTCCGTCCAAGACTTGGATAATTTTAAGTCCACAGGAGATCACGGGCCCGTCCAGAGCGTTGCGAGCTCACAGGGCGCGCGATTCAGTCCAAGACTGTTGATTGGTGACAAGTCCACAGGATGACGTCGGCCCATCCAGAGCGTTGCGAGCTCACAGGGCGCGGCGTCTCCGTCCAAAACTTGGATAATTTTAAGTCCATAGGAGATCACGGGCCCGTCCAGAGCGTTGCGAGCTCACAGGGCGCGCGATTTCGTCCAAGACTGTTGATTGGTGACAAGTCCACAGGATGACGTCTACCCATCCAGAGCGTTGCGAGCTCACAGGGCGCGGCGTCTCCGTCCAAAACTTGGATAATTTTAAGTCCATAGAAGATCACGGGCCCGTCCAGAGCGTTGCGAGCTCACAGGGCGCGCGATTCCGTCCAAGACTGTTGATTGGTGACAAGTCCACAGGATGACGTCGGCCCATCCAGAGCGTTGCGAGCTCACAGGGCGCGGCGTCTCCGTCCAAGACTTGGATAATTTTAAGTCCACAGGAAATCACGGGCCCGTCCAGAGCGTTGCGAGCTCACAGGGCGCGCGATTCCGTCCAAGACTGTTGATTGGTGACAAGTCCACAGGATGACGTCGGCCCGTCCAGAGCGTTGCGAGCTCACAGGGCGCGGCGTCTCCGTCCAAGACTTGGATAATTTTAAGTCAACAGGAGATCACGGGCCCGTCCAGAGCGTTGCGAGCTCACAGGGCGCGCGATTTCGTCCAAGACTGTTGATTGGTGACAAGTCCACAGGATGACGTCGGCCCGTCCAGAGCGTTGCGAGCTCACAGGGCGCGGCGTCTCCGTCCAAGACTTGGATAATTTTAAGTCCACAGGAGATCACGGGCCCGTCCAGAGCGTTGCGAGCTCACAGGGCGCGCGATTCCGTCTAAGACTGTTGATTGGTGACAAGTCCACAGGATGACGTCGGCCCGTCCAGAGCGTTGCGAGCTCACAGGGCGCGACGTCTCCGTCCAAGACTTGGATAATTTTAAGTCCACAGGAGATCACGGGCCCGTCCAGAGCGTTGCGAGCTCACAGGGCGCGCGATTCCGTCCAAGACTGTTGAGGCCGATAAATACAAGAACGAAGACAGATATAAGTGGAGAGAATTTGCTTGAATATATTCATATATGCACTGGCGAACTGCCAAAGGTGTTACAATTGCAGCAAATAACTTGATCTGATAAATTACATTTGAGATAGATAGTCCGATCTGAATACATTACACGAAGTACGGTCGAAGCTTCTCGGCGTTCCACGCTCGCGGGAGTTCCGTTCCGTCCATATTGCTTAAGTGATAGGCTCCATTCCCCAAATTCTTCTGAATGATGTAAGGACCTTCCCAGCTCGGTCCTAGAGTGCCTTCGCTGGAATTTCGAGCTGCAGGCAGAACAAGTCTCAGTACCAGATCCCCGACGTTGTAGCGACGAACTCGAACTTTTTTGTTGTAATATCTGGCAACTCTCTGCTGGTAGACTGCCAACCTTAGTTGGGCTTCATCCCGTAGTTCGTCCACGAGGTCGAGATTGCATGCGAGCAGCTGTTGATTATCTTCAATGTTGAACGTGGCTCTTCGATAGGTCGTTACCTCGAACTCAGCTGGAATCATAGCTTCACACTCGTAGACCATTGAGAAGGGCGTTTCCTGAGTCGTGCTGCGAGCTGTAGTCCGGTAGGCCCATAATACCTTTGGGAGCTCGTCCACCCATGCCCCATTTCTTGCTTCTAGCTTCGCCTTCAGGATCTGCTTGATGATCTTGTTTACGGCCTCGACCTGCCCATTGGCTTGAGGATGATCCACTGCTGAGAAGCTTTTGACAATTCCGAGCTCTTCACAGAAATCAGCGAACTGTTCACTGCTGAACTGCGTCCCGTTGTCTGTAATTACCTTCTGTGGAATACCAAACCTGCTGATGATATTACTTCACATAAACTTGATGATCTTCGACGTCGAGATGTCAGCTAGCTCTCTTGCTTCTACCCACTTTGTGAAATAATCAACCGCGACCACGGCGTGCTTGCAATTTCCCCGAGCTGTTGGCAGGGGCCCAATCAGATCCATACCCCAAATCGCGAACGGCCACGGGCTAATCATCTGTTGCAGAAGTGCAGGAGGAGCTCGGGGTACCTTTGCGAACCTCTGACACTTGTTACACTTCCTTACCAGGGTGATAGCGTCCTTTTTCATTGTAGGCCAGTAGAAACCCTGCCTTAACGCCTTCTGAGCTAGAGCGAGTCCCCCGGAGTGATTTCCATAATGACCTGAATACATGTCGTTTAACACCTTTTCGCAGTCCGGTACGTCTATACATCGCAAAAGAGGAGCTGAAAAACCCCTTTTATACAACAGATCGTCATAGATGCAATAGCGCGCAGATCGCGCCTTTAATTGGCGAGCTTCATTCTTGTCTTCGGGAAGGACCCCGTCCTGCAGATAATCAACTAACGGCCTCATCCATGAGTCCTCTGCCACCACCAGGGCCATCATCACTTCCCCCTTCTGAATACTTGGAACTGGTAGGAGCTCAACAGGCACGGGCTTCAAGTCTTCTGCTATCTGAGTAGTGGCTAAACGAGCTAAGGCATCGGCGTGCGCATTTTGAGCTCGAGGAATTTGGTTCACTTCGTACCTCTGAAACGCCCTGAGCAACTCTTGCACCTTCTCAAGGTATGCAGCTGTATTTGATGTCCGAGTCCGGTACTCCCCTTTTACCTGGAACACAACGAGCTGTGAGTCACTGAATATTCTTACCCGGTCAGATCGCATCTCCCTAGCGAGCTTCAGCCCCGCTATGAGTGCTTCGTACTCTGCTTCGTTGTTTGTTGCTTTGAATCCGAACTTTAATGCATAGAAGATCTTATGCCCCTCCGGACTGATGAGTAAAATTCCTGCCCCGGCTCTCAGCTCGTTCGACGAGCCATCAACATACAGCTCCCACATCGGCTCCTCCGATGGCTCAGCTCCTTCCTCTGATGTCCCGGTAAATTCTGCAATAAAATCTGCCAGGGCCTGAGCCTTGATGGACGGTCTGGGGACGTACTCGATGTCAAACTGGGCCAGCTCGACTGCCCACTTCAATAGGCGACCTAAGGTGTCCGAAGTCTGGAAAATCTGCTTCAAGGGATACCGGGTTGGGACTTCGATCAAATGAGCCTGGAAATAAGGCCGAAGCTTTCGGGATGCGGTTACTAGACAGTTAGCGAGCTTCTCTATCTGGGAATATCTTGTTTCTGCATCAGACAACCTCTTACTGATGTAATACACCGGAAGTTGCGTCCTGTCTTCTTCTCGCACTAAAGCTGCGCTGAGGGCGCTTTCAGACACTCCCAAATAAAGGAAAAGTTTCTCTCCGTCTACAGGTTTTGACAAAAGTGGAGCCCGACCTAGATACCCCTTCAGCTGCTGGAAGGCCTGCTCACACCGATCCGTCCATTCGAAGTCTTTCACCTTTTTTAGCACGTCGAAGAACGGAATACACTTGTCAATTGCTTTAGAGATGAATCTGCTTAGCGCCGCGACCTGTCCTGTCAGACTTTGAACCTCTTTGACCGTCCTGGGCGACCTCATATTCATCAAGGCCAGAATCTTCTCTGAATTGGCCTCGATCCCCCTCTCATTCACCATGAACCCCAGGAATTTCCCAGATGCAACTCCAAAAGTGCACTTCAACGGGTTGAGCTTCACCCTGTAATTCCTCAGAATCTGGAATGTCTCTGCTAGATCGTCGACATGGGACTTGGCTTGCTTCGACTTGACCAGCATGTCGTCTACATACACTTCCATCGACCTGCCGATCTGCTTCTCAAACATCTTATTGACGAGCCTCTGATAGGTCGCGCCAGCATTCTTCAGACCGAAGGGCATCACTTTGTAGCAATAAAGGCCTCTATCCGTAATGAACGAGGTATGCTCTTCGTCCAACGGGCTCATAGGAATTTGGTTATATCCTGAATAAGCGTCCATAAAGCTCAACAGCTGGTGACCAGCAGTCGCGTCCACCAACTGATCGATCCTTGGAAGAGGAAAACTGTCCTTAGGGCACGCCTTATTGAGATCGGTGAAATCAATGCACGTCCTCCACTTGCCATTCTTCTTTTTTACGAGCACAGGGTTGGCGAGCCAAAGTGGATACTGGACGGCCCTGATGAAGTTATTAGCGAGCAGCTTATCAACCTCCTCTTTGATGGCATCAGATCGCTCTTTTGTCAACGGTCTCCTCTTCTGGCGAATCGGTCTGAATCGGGGATCAATATTCAATCTATGCGACATAACCTCAGGATAGATCCCAACCATGTCTTCATGACTCCATGCGAAGACATCTACATTTTCTTTGAGAAAATCAACGAGCTGATTTTTCACCTCCGGGGCCAGACCTCGCCCCACACTCAGGCATCTTCTCGGATCTTCCTTGCTGACCTGAACGGGTTCGAGTTAGTCAACTGGACCCGATGTCCCATACTCATCTACTTCACGAGGATCAAGATCGCGGTCGAACCCTTTTCTGCTAGCTTCTCTCGGCTTTTCCTCAGTTACCATGTCGACTTGCTTATACGTCACCCCGATCTTCATAGCCTTCACATAACAGCGTCTTGCTGTATATTGCTCACCTCGTATTACCCCTACTCCGCTGGCCGTTGGAAACTTGATTGTGAGAGCTTTGGTTGACACGACCATATCCAGATCGTTCATCGCGGGCCTCCCCAAAACCACATTATAAGCAGATGCCCCATTAACGATGAGGAAGTCTGCTAGGGTAGTCGCCTGGCGAGCTGGATCTCCTATTGAAAGCGGAAGTCTTACTTGGCCTATTGGGATGACGGCGTCCCCGGTGAAGCCGTAGAGAGGCTCCGGAGATGGCTTCAACTGATTAGCTCCCAACCCGAGCTGATCATAACAATCTTTGTACATAACATTGATCGAGCTGCCCGTATCGATCATAATCCTCAGGACCTCGGCGTTGCTGATTCTCGCCTTGATAACAAGGGCGTCATTATGGGGAAATTTTACCTCGCTTTCATCCTCCTTTGTAAAAACGATCTCCTCCGAAGTCATTCTAGCCTTCTTCGCTGGCCCTTCCTGATCACCCCGCCCTGTAAGATGGACATGATTTGCCTCTCGCACATATCTTTCATAAGACTTACTAGAGGATCCGGCGATGTGGGGACCGCCATGGATGGTATAGATAGTTTTCACCTTCAAATCAACCCCCTGCTCCTGGCCCTGCTGACTCGTCTGCGCGGGCTGGTGATCTCGACGAGGACGCTGATTCTGGGGCTTCCCCTGGTCGGGCTGTACCACATACTCCTTCAGACGGCCATTTCTTATCAAATCTTTTATGGCGTCCTTAAGGTCCCAGCATTCAGATGTATTGTGCCCGTTCTCCTGATGATAAGCACAATACTTACGAGGATTTTTTAACTTACCCGGGAAACCAGTAGGGCTCGGCCTCCCGAAGTTGACTCTATGCTTCTCTGTCTGAAAGATCCGATCTTGCCTGTCGGATAATGTACTGTAGCGATGGAAGCGGCTTCGAGGTGGCGAGTAGTTCCTCCTGGGCTCCTTCTTAGCTCGCTTCGCCACCTGATTATTAGATCGGTTTCTTCTATCTTCATTACCAACCTGATCCCTCTTCTTGCCTTGATGGGATCCGCTTGCCTCATTTTTCGGCTGGCTAGCCTTTCTCGAGCCGAAGGATTCTTCCCATCTGATCTTCCTATTAGCTCGTTCATAAAATTCTCCCAGGTCTTTGACAGGCATTTTGTAAATGCTTTCATACAGCTTACCATCTTTTCGAAGTCCAGCTGATATTGTTGACAAAATGCCCTCATCAGACGGGCTCTCCACATTATTAATCTCGCTTCTGAAGCGGCTGATATATTCCTTTAGCGATTCCCCTGATCGCTGAAAAATGGTTGCGAGATGACAGGCCAGAGCGAGCTGCTTCTTCAATGCTTTATACTGGTCGAGGAACTTTTGCTGGCACTCCTCCCAGCTACTGATACTGCGAGGTGGCAGATTCCTGAACCAAGTTAGCGGTATTTCTCCGAACGTCGCAGGGAACACGCGACACTTTACCAACGAACTAGAGGTTTGCAAATTCATTTGGACGTTGAAGGCATCCAGATGGTCATAGGGGTCTGAATCTCCGTTATACTTCGGAATGTCAGGGAGTTTGAACCTGGCAGGAAGCGGCTCTCGATCTATCTCCGACACGAGAGGGCTTCTATCTTCACACCGCTCTCCCGCCACCTGAGCCCCAGGTCGTGCTTCGAGCTGCTGCATTCGCTCCAGGAGCTGCTGAATGATCGGGTCTTGAGCTCCGAGCTGCCTCACGGGGGACCTCTTACTTCTTTGACTTACCCCGGTGATAGAATGCTGGTCGTACCTTCGGCGTTCTCGGCCCACCTCGTAGTTATCGTTCTCTCTACGCCGGTCGTTCTGGCCTCGCCGCAGCTCGTCTTCATTTCTACGATCTGAAACTCGGGGGATTCCATTGCTTACCTCGACCCTTCTGCCACCATCTCGGCTGATTCTGACTCTCACATCTGAAGGTCGGGCTGCATCTCCATTCTCCCGAGCTCGCTGACTCCGGGCTTCAGATCGCATATTCGACGAATGAAGAGATCCTTCTGGCACATGCACTCCCCTTGCGACCTCTGCTACAGGAGGTGGGATCACCGTCGTCCTTGGCACGTTCTGATCACGACCTCGTGCCATCGCCCTCAACGTATCCGCCATCTGCGCCATTGTAGCTTCTATCCTCTCCTGACGTCGGGCCAAGTCATGCACGACGTCCCGTCCTCCCTGAGACGGTCCTGCACCCATATCCGTCATCTGAGGCTGACGCCGCAGCTCGGTCTCTTCGGCTCTATCGTCTACTGAGTTTCTGGTCGTTCTCCCCTTAGCCATGGCGATTACAGAGCTCCACTTCGCAGTTGGGCCCTCCTTCTAGCGCCAAAATGTTGACGTGGTAAACTAGCCAACCAGATTCTTGAGCCCAATGCCGCGCTGATAAGGAGACCTGCAACAAACAGACCGAATAATGGCGAAGAAGAGAAGAGGAAAGAGGAAAGAACAAAGAACACAGGAGGTTTAAAGTGGTTCGGCCTGATTTGGAAGGGCCTACGTCCACTTGTTCTGTTATTACTGTTGATCTCTCACAAAATGTTTGCTCTCCCTACGTTTTTACAGAGTAACAGCCTCCCAAAACTCTCAATTTCTGGATCCCTTCAACAATAAATGCCTCTCTCTATTTATAGAGGAGAAGAGGCTACAAAGAGAATAATCGGACAAAAAGGGCTGATCTTGTCGTAATAAATGCTGCTGGAGAGCTTTAAATGCTTCTGGCTTCTGACATGTCAACTCTGACTTCACGTGGGCTGACTGCTAACCCATGCTGGTTTGGTGAGATTTCCGAAAATTAAGCTGCCATTAGGTGAGGTAACCTTACTTACCGTGCAAGACACGCCATCTTACTGTCTTACACTGATACTGGGCGAACTGATTGTAGAGAACGGGCTTATCTTTCGTCGTGACGATCTGGACTCAGCAACGATCTGGCGATCTTGATATCGCTGCAACGATCTAGCGACCTTGACATCGCTATTATCATAGCAGGTGAACCTGTCATTGTCTCGCTCAAGCTCGATCTCGCGATCTGATATACAGTACCTCTCACGGGCCTTTGGTAACTTGGGCCACTATTTGATGGGCCTTTGCCAGCCCATCTGAGGAATCCAAAAATACCCATAACAGGTTGGAAGATTGATGATGGTCTAGGTTTCCTCGAGGAGATTGGGAGCCGACTGGAAACCCAGAACTAGATTCTAGTCGAAATGGAAACCTAGAATCTGGGTTTCCATTTCTACTGGAAACCCAATTTTTGGGTTTCCAGTCAAATGGAAACTAGGATTCCAATTAATTGGAAACCCAAAAATTTAGGTGGGGAGAGAGAATAAAGAGAGGAGATAAAGACAGAGACAGAAATGGGGGAGAAGAGAAAGAAAGAGGGAAAAGATTGAGAGAAAAAGGTCATCGATGCTGGAGAAGATGAAGAGACAAAGGCAACGAGAGAGAGAGAGAGATGGATATGACAGATGTGAAGATGAAGAATGAAGAAGAACATTGCTTCATTGAAGAAAAACAGATGGTGAGGAACATTGTTCACTATTCTTCATCGAAGATGAACATATGTTTTTTCCCTTTTTTATTTTATTTTATTTTTTTGCCTCATTTCAATAGAGATTATTTTTTTAATTTTTATTAAATTAATTTTAATTATTTTAATTTAATATATGGATTATTTTATTAATAATAGAATAATTATATTATTAATAATAAAATCTTTTTTTAATTATTAAAAGAAAATTAATTTAAAAATTAAGGCCATGCCAAACAAAACGACGCAAATGCCCTTCATCCAGCTAAAGTTGACTAACACAACTAATAGTATGGGGTTTTTTTGCTACAAAAATAAATCATTGTTTCCGCCTTATTAAGCTCATACCTCAGGGTGGTCGGGTGTAATTTGCTCAACATTTTTTACAACAATTACAATTCGCAATAAATAATAGAATTTACTACTGATTACCATATATTTTTTCATCTGCAACAAAATATCACTTCTTTAGTGTTTTTAAATTTTCCAATGCATAAATGTTTGATAGAGGATGAGATAACTTCAATAACCAAATTTTGAAGAGAGATATAGTGCAAGGAGTCAAGGTAAAAACAAAAAAAGGCACATTTTAGCCTCAAGAATCAAAGTAAAGGGTAAACCGTACTGAAGAAAGTTTGATTGAATTGTTTAATATACTTTATAGTTGATTAAATTCATTTAACTACTTTGAACTGAATAAACAATGACTACTTTGAAGAATCAGTTTTAAACATTTACAATAAAAAAGACAAATGTAATTCCAATCAACTTGCGTGCTGTCACCATGAACTTGGTGGGTTGACGCGTCCACCCCACTTGGTGCTTGTACACAGATTGATAAGACAGAAATCTCACCCAGTCAAGTCAAGTCAGCTTTTGAGAGTTTTATTTTTATTTTTTTTAAATTCAAAAGTAATAAAACATGTTTAATATACTACACAATCACGGTTCGATTCAAACAGTTCTGTTCGAATCGGATCAATTGAATCGAAACTGTTACTGTAGCGATTTCAGTTCCGATTCTTTTATTAATGAAACCAGAACCATCGATTCAAAGAACTGGTGGAATCAGAACCGCTTTGAACCTGCGGTTCCGATTCTAACAAATAAAAAAAAAAAAAAAAAACTGCCATATCACTTTTTTTTTTTAATATTTCATCCCCTCTCCTTAATTTCTCTTTTAACCCCTCTGTTTCATCTATAAATACCCCTCTCATTCTTAATTTCTTCTTACACTTATCTCCCTCAATCTCAACTCTCTTTCTCTCCATTAATCTCAATTCTCTCTCAATTTTAACTATTAGTTTCAATATTCTCTTAATTCACAATCTTAATTTCCTTTAATTTTTTTAATTATATTTATAAATTATAATTTTCAATTTATTGTTTGAAGTTTCAAATTCTTAATTTATTATTTTAAAATTTTAAAATTTTATTTTATTATTTTTAAATTTCAAATTGTCAATTTATAATATTTATAAATTTCAAAATTTCTATTTATAAAAAAGATTCCGGAATCGAAATCGAATTCGTTATAGAATCGAAATCAGAACCGGAATCATAATCATTATAAAATCGTCGGTTTTAGAACCGAATCGAAATCGTTTTATCTCGATTAAGTTTTTGATTTTAACTTTTTCAGAATCGAAACCGTCGATTTGAAATCAAAATCGGAATCAAAACAAATTGTGATCATGTCTAACTAAAACTTCAGAGAATGTTTGGGTTTGCTTTATGGTCTGTAACATATTTTCTTAAATCCGCTTTTAGACTAATAAGTTGCCAGTGAAATGATTACTTTCGGTACTTTAAGTCATCACGTGCTGCCTTTTTATTTCTTGCTTTCCATGTAATTTCCTGAAACTTATCCAACAATGCAAAGAAAGACTCGTTTTGATGACTCGACAAATGCTTTCACTTAAAAGATATTTAAGTCTTTACGATTGATTGTCTATGTTCATACATTATTGCTTGTCTATGTTCATACATTATTGCTGGACCCTTTTGCAACTTTTCCTCTTTATTATTATTTTTTTTTTTTCTTTTACGAAAATTCATATTAGATGGTGTCTAGATCAATTATTATTTATATAATTTAGATATTTATTTTTATCCATTAAAAACTTATAATATATATTTGATGAAAATTAAATCTTATAATCTTAATATATAAGAAGATATACAATCATCCATGAAATCATTGTGAATAAATTGTTACATTACTTTTTGTACTTCAATTAGTTAAAATATAAAAAGATAAACAGTAGTTGATATGTGTTAAGTTTTTCTAGTTGACTTATGAAGACTAATAATATGTAGAATCCTATATTCTACTCCCCAATTCTATACACTACATATAAAAAATGGGAAAGTGATAAAATTTCATACCCATAGAATTTGTTTGAAACTGAAATAACATGTTTGCCCTTGATAGCATGATCTATAGAGATAAATGGTGAATACTCTAGAACCCTAATATTTATTTTAAAATATAATTACATTTTTACCCTTGATTGGAAAGGATAACTTCATAACAGAAATTTAAAAAAGAAAAAAAAGAAAAACTTATAACTAAATGTTTCAAAGCAGAGGACATGCTTCTAGATAGATTCTTGCTAGACAATATGAGAATAAATTCATATAAGTCTAATTTTTTTTGTAAGGGATCCCCAGTTGAATGAAGGCTATCAAGCTTTAAGTTACAAAAAACCACTAGAATTCTATCACTCTTTGACCATGTAAGTGATTATTTCAAGCTCATATTACTCTTTTTGGCCAGAAGAATGAATGAATGATAATTCTTTGTTGAGATGTTTCAACTGTTTGTTATAACTTCACTAGGCTATGTATGTATATGTGTGTGTGTGTAACGATAATATGGACAGAGCCCTAAATTGATCTTTAAACTATTTATGTTTTTGGTCAGGCTTCAGCATATGAATTTGGAAGAAGGTGATCACACATGAGTTAGATTTGAAAGGTTCGAGTCCTTCAGGAGGATTAGTACTACAAATGGGTTGATATACTCACTAAAATTATTGAACTTCTCCTTCTTCATCTCTCTCTCTCGACACCTCTGTCTCTCCTCCCTATTTTTTTCTTTTATTTTGAATTGATGATGGTTTAAGAGACTTTTGATGGTCTTTTATGATGGTTTGAGAGATTGATAATGGTTTTTTATGATGTTTTGGGAGATTGATGATGGTCTGGGTTTCCATGAAAAATTGGCAGATGACTGAAAACCCAATTTCTAGGTTTCCAGTCGAATGGAAAGTGGGTTTGCAATGGAAACCCAGAAATTTGGGTGGGGAGAAAGAATAAAGAGAGAAGAAAGAGAGAAAAAGAGAAAGAGAGAGAGAGAGAAGGGGGAGAAGAGAAAAAAGAGAGGGAGAAGATGGAGAGATAGAGCTGACGAGAAAGAGAGATAGATACGATAGAGGTGAAGATGAAGAATGAAGAAGAACATACCTTCATTGAAGAAGAACAAATGGTGATGACACTATTCACTATTCTTCATCGAAGATGAACAGATTTTTTCCCTTTTTTTTTTTTTGCCTTACTTCAATAGAGATTAACTGTTTTTTAATTTTTTATTTAATTAATTCTAATTATTTTAATTTGATATAATATTTTATTAATAATAAAATAATTATATTATTAATAATAAAATTTTTTTTTATTATTAATAAAAGAAAATTATTTTAAAATTTAAAGATCACACCAAACAAAATGACGCAACTTTCCTTCATCAAACTAAAGTTGACTAACACACACTAACGGTATGAGACTTTTTTGTTGCAAAACTTAAACATTGTTTCTGTCTGATTAAGCTCATACCTCAGGGGGATCAAGTGTAATTTGCTCAACTTTTTTTACAATAATTACAATTCGCAATAATAGAATTTACTATTGATTACAATATATTTTTTCATCTGCGACAAAATATCACTTCTATAGTGTTTTTAAATTTTCCGATGCATAAATGTTTGATAGAAGATGAGATAACTTCAATAACCAAATTTTGGAAAAAGATATAGTGCAAGGAGTTAAGGAGAAAAAAAGAAAAAAGAAAAAAAAAAACAAGGCACATTTTAGCCTCAAGAATCAAAGTAAAGGATAAACCGCACTGAAAAAAGTTTAATTTAATTATTTAATATGTTATAAAACAAGAGAGATAAAATTAAAATAAAAGTAAAAATTACGAAGAGAGAATTGCTGAGAGCGAAATTCTAAGAGGAAGAAGCTTAAGGTTTTATTGTGTGTCACCTGCTGATTGAGTACATCACCATTTATACAAAATTTTTCCGACAACTTTAAGACCACCCCACTAAATAAATTATTTTAAATTGATAAGACCCACCCAATAATTTATAACACTCCGCTTGGTGTACACCAATTTAAGATAGACTATCTCAATAAAAATCTTACTAATAAAATCCAATGAGATAAAACATAGTTAAAAAGAAAAAGAGTATAGTATATAAAACTCTAAAAAGATATTACATATTCCCTTGGATGATCTTTCTGAGACGACACCATTTAAATTTTGCTAGTAAAAACCCAATGAGAAGAAAAACCTAAGTAAAAAATATTTCATAATCTATTGGATAAAAAGTATAGCAATCTTCTGAATTCAATAGTTTTTAAATGTGCTCAAATAGACTGTCTCATTAAAAATCTTATCAGAAAAACTTAATGAGACAAAATCTGATCGAAGGAAAAAAAAAATGCAGTACACATATATCCATATTGACTAAATATACTCCTCTTAAAGGAAAGCTTTATAGTCAATCACGTAGCTTATATAATCGATGCATTCCAATACCATAAATCAATTTCTTGAATGTTGATGTTAGCAATGTTTTGATAAATAAGTCTGTAAGATTATCTGTGGAGTAGACTTGTTTAACATCATTCTGCTGACTTTGTTGGAGCTCATGAGTATAAAAAAATATTGGTGATATAAGTTTGGTTCTATCTCATTTTATGTATCCTCCTCTGATTTAAAGGATATATGCAGCATTATCTTCGTATATAATTGTAGGAGAATTTGACACAATAGGTAGTTCACATGTACTCCAAATATGATGAATGATAGATCTCAACCATATATATTCTCGACTTGCTGTATAAAATGCAAAAAATTTTATAATGATTGGAGGATGTGGCAACAAAAGTCTGTTTTGTGAAGTATCATAAAAGATATCTAGTTTGTGAACAAGTTTTGTGGGGATATGAAAAATATCCAACATCAACATAACCAATCAAACTTGCACCACTAGTAGATTTTGAATAGAATAACTTCAAATTTGTTGTTCCACAAAGACAATGAAAAATATATTTGATCTCATTTCAATGACGTTGTGTTGGTTAAGAGCTAAACTTGACCAATAATTCACTAAAAAAACAATATTAGGCTTAGTGCATTGTGCTAAATATAATAAAACATTAATTATACTTAGATGTGGTACTTCGGAACCAAGTATCTATTCATTATCTTTTTTAAGTCGAAATTGATCATTTTTAGGATCGAGAGACTAAACAATTATAGGGGTACCAAGGAATGAGCTTTATTCATATTGAAACGTTTTATGATTTTTTTCAATATATGTTTTTTTATGGATAAGTATTCTATGTGATTTATACTCGATCTTCAAGCCAAGACAATATTTTGTTTGTCCTAAGTCCTTTATCTCGAATTCTTTTTTCAAATATCCAACAGTTTTTAGGAGCTCTACGGGAGCTCTAATTAAATTTATGTTATCGACATATACTGCTACAATTTTAAATCCAGATTTGATTTATTTATAAACACATATGAGCATATAGGATTAATAATATATCCTTCGTGTATCAAGTATTCGCTAAGGTAATTATACCACATGCCCCCAAATTGTTTCAGTTCATACAAGAATAGTTGCAACTTTATTGGATAAATATTGTTAGCTTTTAATTTACATGCTTCAATTATTTTAAATCCTTCAAGAATTTTCATATAGATATCGGTATCAAATGACTTATATAAATATGTTGTTACTACATTCATAAGATACATCTGGAGTCCTTCTGAAACTACCAAACTTATTAAAAATCTAAAAGTAATCATATCCATCATAAGTAAATACATCTCATCATAATCAATTCCTGATTTCTACGAGAAACCTTATGCAAGAAGCTTTGATCTTGTGTATGTCAATTACACATACAAAGCAAGGCAAAAACTTTGTCGAGAAGCTTAAGGTTTTGTTGTGTGTCATCTGTCGATCAAGTACATCACCATTTATACAAAATTTTTATGACAACTTAACAACTATTTTAACCATCCCACTAAATAAATATTTTTAAATTAGTGGGATCCATCCAATAATTTACAACATTATATACTTTATAGTTGATTAAATTCATTTAACTATGGAATAAACAATGACTACTTTGAAGAATCTCTTTTAAACACTTACAATAAAAAAGATAAATGTAATTCCAATCAACTTGCATGCTGTAACTTTCATTAATCATGAACTTGGTGGGTTGATACAGTTACGTCCATCCTACTTGCCATGCTTCTCTAAGCATGTGCATGGTTGGAAACTCAGTGACTACAAAAAGAGTGATAATTTTCTCCCACATATTGTGGGTTGACTAGCACTAATTCTGGAGCCGCGTCTCAAAGTCAAATTTCAAGTAATGCTGATTGTTTGTTTCCTAGGCACATATCCGGAGGAAAAAAAAAAAAAAAAAACCTTTCATGAATCATCCTATGGTTCTCAAAAAATGACAAATATGAAAATAACATCGACAAGAGAGTAACATTCAACCATCAATTATATTTTCATTTTGATAGATGCTTGTGGAATTTGAGGCTAGATTTTTTAGGTGGTGTTCGATTTGAGGATCCGAGGAACATGATTTAAACTAGCAACCTCATTCGATTGAATACAAAAGACTTTTCTCTAGGTGATTTTACCTTACGTCGTTATTTTATACTCTCTTAATTTTCACATAGCGAATCCAAAAATTTTTAGATACTTCCCGTAAAAAGAATACATGAAAATACGAGGTGACAGATAAATGCTTGTACAAATGTTGATAAGGAACAGAGATCACACCCACTCAAGTTTAGTCAGCTTTTGAGATTTTCATTTTAATTTTTTTATTTTTTTTAAATTCAAAAGTAATCAAACATGTTTAATATGCCAAAACTTCAGTCAATGTCTGGTTTTGCTCTGTGGATTGTATAACATATTTTCTTACATCAGCTTTTAGACTACTAAGATAAAGTTGCCAGTGAAATGATTACTTTTAGTCGTTTAAGCCATCACGTGTTCTCTTTTTATTTCTTGCTTTCCATGTAATATCCTGGACTCATTCAATAATGCAATCAAAGACTCATTTTGATGACTTGACCAATGCTTTCACCTAATTGATATTTAAAGTCTTTACAATTGATAGTCAGTCTGTGTTCATACATAATTGCTGGACCCCTTGGCAACTTTCACTCTATTAATTGTTGTTATTATTATTATTATTATTATTAAGAAAATTCATATTAAATGGCATTAAGATAAATTATTATTTATACATTTTAAATATTTATTTTTACCCATAAAGAGTTTATAATATATTTTCGATGGAAATTAAATCCTATCACTTAATATATAAAAAGATACACAATCTTTCATACTCCAACATGACATGAAGTGATGACGGCATGATTGTGAATAAATTATGTTACACTACATTTTGTGCTTCAATTAGTTAAAATGTAAAAAAATGAACAGTAGTTGATATGTGATATGTTTTTCTGGTTGACTCATGAAAACTAATAATATCTGGAATCCTATATTCTACTCCCCAGTTACTCTCTTAAAAACTTCTTTGTGCACACTCATGTAAGTCTAATTTTTTTTAAGGGATCCCCAGTTGAAGGAAGGCTACCAAGCTTAAACCACTAGAATTCTATCATTGTTTGACCATGTAAGTAACTATTTCAATTTCATATTACTCTTTTTGGACAGAAGAATGAATGAATGAATGAAAATTCTTTGTTGAGATGTTTCAATTGTTTGTTATAACTTCGCTAGGCCTTGTATGTATATGTATGTGTGTAATGATAACATGGACAGAGCCCTGAATTGATCTTTGAACCATTTATGTTTTTGGTCAGGCTTCGGTGTATGAATTTGGAAGAAGGTAATCACTCACGAGTTAGATTTGAAAGGTTTGAGCCCTTCAGGAGTAGTAATACTACAGATGGGATGGTGTCCAAATGCTTGCACTATGTGAAGAAAATCTTTGAGCATCATGAGGGGCCTTTGGGGAGTTGGATTTTTCTTATGTTGTGTGTCATTTCCATCTCTTTGGACCCTTTGTTTTTCTTCATTCCTGTAATTAATGATCACAAAAGTTGTATTGCCTTGGACAAAAAGTTGGGGGTTACAGCTTGTGTTCTCCGTTCAACCATTGATTTCATATATGTGATCTACATTAGTTTTCAATTGCGCACTGGTTTTTCAACTCCACGTTACACACGATATGGAAGAGGTAATTATAGTATCATTGAACGCGCTCGCATAATTGGTTGGAAATTGTTTCACTACCGCGTAGTTGACCTTCTCGCAGTTCTTCCTCTACCACAAGTAAGGCAAATCTGTTTGTGTTTATGTTTACATTTACCAAAAAGAGTACAGAATAATTTCAAGTTATTGCATAAAATTGCCAGATGTTTGAAGTAGTCATCGTCATACTAGTAAGTATAGACTACTTATTGATTTGCTGTTATATGTCCAGGTGGTGATTGTAATCATCATTGCAACAATGAGAGGTTCAAAGTTCTTGATTGCAATGAAGTTTCTGAAGTATTTTGTTTTCTTCCAATATGGACCAAGAGTTATCCGAATCTACCCATTATTTAGAAAAGCTACGAGTACTTTAGGCATATTTGCCGAAGCTACATGGTCGAAAGCTGCTTTCAATTTTCTCCTTTACATGGTTGCTGGTCATGTAAGTCATCATATTAACTCTATATTGACTTATCTTTGATATATGTCATATGTACAACTACAAAAGATTTTGTTGTTCGCACATTAAAACCATCACTTGGTTAGATTTCACCTATGTTGAATTCCGAAAGTATATTTAATTTCATGAACTAAACTTGAGGTTGAATTGTAAAACAAATGGTGTTTGATAGAATTAACGAACTGCTAGATGAAAAGTCTTGTTATTAGTACATTGTTGCAGAGTTGAAACAGAGGAAGTAGAAGAATCAAATCTGTTTTTGCTTTATTGATCGTGAACATTTTATATGGCTTTCATTAAATATTAACATGCAGTGGACATTTTAGCACAAAATTAATTTTCCTCGAATTAACTAAATGAACATAATAGTAAATGTGGCGCGTTAGCAACTAAATTAAGCATTTGTGAATCAACAAGATTCAACCAATGCACATCATTTGTCTTGATGAACGACCATCATTAGTGATAAGTTTGTACATGACTGAATTGCAACTTCAATGTAGATTGAGTATACAGAACATGCATGGCTTGATATATACATACATATAATATATATTTATATATATATTATATACACACATGTATGTTTGTGTGTATATGTATATATTGGCGCATTGAGTACATTATCTTTATGATCAACTAGTGACTTGCCAATATTTTAGGTTTATGGAGCTTTATGGTACTTTATGGCCATAGAACGAGAGCTCCAATGTTGGAATAACGCTTGCAAAAGTCATACCGGATGTATTAGTGGTCCTATTGACTGTAACGAAAGTTCAAAGAACCATGTATTTTTCAATGACTTCTGCTCCACAGATAAAAATATATATGATTTTGGAATATTCCGTGATGCCGTCCAATCTGGTATCTTGGGAAGGAGAAATTTTCTACACAAGTTCACGTATTGTTTCAGATGGGGTTTGCAAAGTCTCAGGTTTGTGTTTCATATTAATTTAGAATAATAGGACCTTTTTGACATTCTTTAAACTCTTTTGTTGTCAATTAACATATCTTTATAACCTTTGTATTCTTATTTTGCATCATCTCATAGTTTGTCTAGCACATTTTTAGCTTATGGACCATCCAAATAATTCCAATAAAATTGACTTAGTCTACTATTTAGATGACAAGTGACAACCAAATTTTAGTTTGAGGTATGTGATACTCATTAATGAATTATGTTTGACAGGATTGTGAATCAAAATTGATGTTGATTCAGCCCAGAAACGGATTGTCTCTTAGCATGCGTACAATGATTAAACTATGATAAGATTCAATTTAATCTAAGTCTTGTTTCTCTTTCAGCTGTTTTGGACAAAACCTCATAACAAGTACGGATTTCTGGGAAAATGTCTTTACAATTTCTGTTACCCTCTCTAGCGTACTGATGTTCATCTTTTTAATTGGAAATATGCAGGTAAGTGTATATAAATATATATTTATGTATGCTTTTCTTGTCTATCAATTCGTTATTGTATAGCATAAGATTGATGAAGTATAACAAATTTTATGTTCTATGAATTGTAATTTTTGTGAAATAGATATATCTACAAATTGAGACTACAAGATCAGAGGAGATGAAGTTGAAGTTGCGCGACATAGAGCAATGGATGCCCTTCAAGACACTCCCTACGGATCTCCAAGAAAGAGTTAAGAGATACCAACAACATGTATGGCGAAAAACCAAAGGTGTTGACGTAGAAAATTTGCTCAATAATCTTCCCAAGGATCTTAGAAAGGATATAAAGCGCCACCTTTGTCTTGATCTACTCATGCGAGTAAGTCTTTTGTCTCTGTAGAATTAGTGCTCCACTTTCGGAGCTCACATCCTTATTTGGACGTACAATCCTTGATCAGCTTACTTTTGGATTTTACGACTCCAAATACATCTACACTTTATGGAACTCAGAGAGTATTTAAACTGGTTTTAGATTACCTCCTTATTCATTTTCTTGGATGTGTTAAAGGTTCCAATCTTTGAAACAATGGATGAACAACTTTTAGATATAATGTGTGATCGTCTCAAACCAATTCTGTACACGGAGAAAAGCTACATTGTTCGGGAAGGTGATCCAGTAGACGAGGTGCTCTTCATTGGGCGAGGCGACCTAACGAGTATGACAACCAATGGTGGAAGGACTGGTTTCTTCAACACTATACATCTCAAGGCTGGTGACTTCTGTGGTGAAGAGCTGATAACATGGGCTCTAGTTTCCAAGTCTTTATGTAACCATCCTCGCTCAACTAGAACTATTAAAGCTTTATCTGAAGTTGAAGCCTATGCGCTAATGGCTGATGACTTGAAGTTTGTAGCCTCTCAATTCAGTCAGCTTTACATTAAGCGACTCCAACACACATTCAGGTTCTATTCGCGCGCATGGAGGACTTGGGCAGTTTGTTTTATACAAGCAGCTTGGCGCACACATTGTAAAAACAAGCGTAAAGAATCTTTACGCGCTGAAGAGGATAGGTTAGAAGATTCATTGACAAACGCCAATGAAAACACCCCAAGTTTAGGTGCCACCATCTACGCCTCACGATTTGCTGCCAATGCACTTCGTGCTATAAGGCATAGCACTACCCGAAAAGCAAGGAGTCCAGGCAGGACACGCCCCACGCTGCTGCAGAAGCCGGATGAGCCATATTGTATAGCTGATCTTTTCTTTCACAATGAATTGTAATGTTGTTTGGTTTTAATTGTTGCGTGAATGCATAAAGTTGATGTTTTGCTAGTAGAAAAAGCAGATTTTGTTAGGTGTTAAACTATCTAATTTGTAATATGTGAAGAATTAGTATGATGATAAATCGAGATGCTCTAGAATTATTGTAATTTAAATAAGTTTGTGTTATCATATCAATCCCTTTCATATATGTCACACCAATATTGTAACACCAATATTTTTCATATATGCAACATTTTATTCTACTTATTTTATATAGAATATATTATTCTAATTACCTTATATAAAATATTCACCTCTTCGGTCTATAAATAGGCTTCACTTTATATATTGCAAAGATACAATGAAATACATATTATTCGTCTCTACTTTATTATGGTATCAAAGTTTATGATTCTATAAGTTTTTCTTTTCACTATTCTGTTCAGTTGTTACCTCTGTTCTTAGCCTCTTTTTCACCTTTATTCTCAGTTGTGGTTTCTGTCTCACTGTGTGCAATCTTTATTTTGTTACTGAATTACGAACAATCTCTATTCTATTGTCGTGGTCTCTGTCTCACTATGTGCAGTCTCTATTCTGCTGTCATAGTCTTCGTCTCTGTTATGTTGCCAACCTCCGCTGCTTAATCACTTATCTGGTTTCAGTCGTGGTCTCCTATCTCAGTTCTGTTGCCAACCACCGCTACTCAACCACTTGGTTTCTAAACTAAGCTCACATCCATCTCAACATCTTAAATTTACGAAGATGTTATCATATCAATTCATTTCATATATATCACACCATTATTGTGACATCTCTATTTTCTATATATACAATTTGCATAGAATAGTTACCTTGTATAAAATATTCACCATCTTGGTCTATAAATAGACTTCACTTTGTATATAATGTTTTATACTTCGGGGATGCTAAAGCCGAAAAGAGACTTCAAGATGGGAAAATATTGACTAATAGGAAAAAATCTTTCATAAAATTGTTCTACCACTGATTTGGTGCAATGGATCAATAAAATGATGATGTCATTTCATTTTCTCTTACTCTTCCTATTGATCTTTTCCTTTTCTTTCACTCTTCCTATTAGTCTTTTCTTTTTCTCTTACTTTTTCATTGATCTGTCGCACTACATCAGCTATGAGATAATCCCATGGACGATTTATTCCACCAATAGATAGTGTCTTTAGTGAAAATTTGCTATCCAGTACTTTCCAAGGGTTCCGTTTTGGTTCTTTCAAAATAGTTCAAAATAATGTCTTGTATATGTTTTAATAAATAAAAACATTCAATATTGGTTTCCAATTTTTTCTTTTTTTAAGCTAACATCTTATAAGTTATAAAACTATCGGGATTTGTAAAAAATACACACTATTAGAACAATCTGGATAACTACTCTCAGAAATGAGAGACTAATTAGAGAGATGACTACTTATACTTTATATTTTAAAGGATAATAATGAGACTTAAATTCTTTATCTCTTTTGACTAAAACAGATGTTAAATCACTTTTATTAAAGAGTGGTACGAGTTTTAAATATACAAAAGCAGAGAAGAAAATTAGAAAAATGGTTTGGGGTTTGGACTCAATGTCTTTTAAAAATAAAAATGACAAAAAATTATGATTATAGATGATGAAATAGTGAAAGAAATTGAAAGCACATAACTTCTTTTACTTTCTTTTCTAGCTTTTCTTTGCGCCAAAAGCAATATACATTTTTGTAAATTCACATTTATTTATTTGAGTTTAGTTAGCTCCTCTCTCATGCAATTTTTTTTTTTTTAGTTGCACTTGCAATCTTAAATATGTAATTATTAGGGTCTTATCCTTGAATCAACTTATTTTATAAATTTATTTATTTTAATAAAGAACTAAAAAAAATGTAGTTCTAAGAATGTATATATTATGTCATTGTTGTGAGTATATTTGAGACTGCATAAGTGGGCTAGTAAAAGCCCAACAAACTAGTCCAATAGATCGATCCAATAGACAAAAGTTCAGTTCATTCACATTCAGCTCGTGTGAAACAAACTCTTAGTTCGCTAACCTCAGGTCGTCTAGCTCATTGAAACGAGCTATCGACTAACTATTGCAATTCTCAAGTCACTAATCAACTATGGTTAAAGTTGTCTAATGCTCATCTCCAAGTCACCTTAAGCGAGATACAGCTCGCATCTCGTGGTGCACATTAACAGAATCTTTCTAAAAAGGCAACTAGCTAAATTAATAAAGAGTCAACTATCAGAATTATAAGTAAAATCAAACTCCTGTTTCGGTGAAATCAAAACCCTATTTCGGCGCAATCAATGCCTGAATTAATGGACACTAGTTTTGGAAGTCTAATTAATGTAAAATTCTTTCCTGTTTCTATTATATTCCAATTGTAACACCTCACACTATAAATGAGGGTTGAAAACTCATTATAAAAACATGAACACATAATTAATAATATACTATGACTTTGCTAAAATAACCAAAGAAACAGTCATGGACGTATGCATCTTTTTAGGCCGAATCATATAAAATCCTCTTGCATTATATTCTTCCTCTTTTATCATTTGCTGCTTTTGTGTGATTTAGTTGCAGTATTGGGTCAAGGACTTGGATCGACCGAATTTAGATATCGACATTTTGGCATTAGAAAAATGGCTCAAACTATAATTTTTTTTATTTTTCGATTGCCATGGCAAGAGGAAAAACAACCAGAAGTTTTGACGAGGTAGCTGATCAACCAAAAGGCAAACGGATTAGCAATAGCATAACATCCAGGTGAGAGGGAATGTAACTATGCCCGTGACAAGTGTATGTCATGCCCCCACAAGCGACGTTACCGTAGGTATGCCTCTACTAGCCCCTTGCCAACCAATTTCGATGTTCCCTACAGCCAAAAGGCTATAGGCATGACACCAATAGTAGGAGGCATTAGAGAATATAGTGCAATGACTTACAGATGAAATCAGGGCGCGGGCGCTGACACAAGCCCAAGCACAGAACGCGCATAGACTTGAAGCTACTGCTCCTAAAGAAATTTATCAATAGCAATGTGAGAGGATGTTAGCTCTTGAAAGACCCATTAGAGAAGAGCTGCGACCTGCCAACTCAGCTCGTTCCTCCAACTCACGTTTGAGAGCTAAATGCCACCGAGCTCGTGTAGAGGAAGAAGTTTCCCGCAAGTTTAAGAGTGATGGTGAGATGGGAGCTGCCACGTAGAAATGGGCCACAACCGAGTTCCACCGCATCTCAATATGAAGAAAAGAAAATAGACCATCAACAACATGGACTTACACCGAGGTGACAGCTCACAAAGGGCTAGTCAAGGATATGTGCCAGACTGTCGCTCTTTAGGTCGTGAGCCCAAGAGAGAACATATGCCTCAGAACCCAAGGATAGAAGAGCTCCTTCAGATGGTTCAACAGCTTGAGGCATACCCTGGTACCTCAAACCAGCGAGATCAATATGGGGAGAGGACCCCTTTCACTAGGGAAATTGAGACACAACCTCTCCCTCTTAGCTTCAAGGTCCCCAACATTTCTCAGTATAATGAAGATAGTGACTGTTATGATCATCTGAATGCGTTTAATGTCTAAATAGATCTCTAGACGAACAACTCATAGGTCAAGTGTCATGTTTTCCCAACAATCCTAGAAGATGTTCCACGGACTTGGTTCATGAGTCTCTCAGTCGCAGCATAAATAACTAGGAGGAATGTTAACGAAGGTTTACCAACCAATACAGAGCTTTGAGGAGACAACTCGTATCATCTTGCCACCTCACCATAGTCTTCCAATGATAAAACGAATCGTTAAAAGATTACATTACCAGGTTTAGATATGAAGTCAACAATAGATGAAAGCATTCTAACTGTGATCTCAGCTGGGCTTCGCAAAGATAGAAAAATATATTAAAACATCTACAAGTCTCCAGTAAAGGATCTGGGCAAGTTCTACAAGCAAACTACCAAAGAGATTAGATGGGAGAAGACCTTCGACTCTAAGCAACCTAACCAGAAGGGTAAAGCAGGTAATTCACATCAATCAAAGAAAAGAAATAATGGTAGGAACAGAAATAAAGATTGGTGGCTCAAATAATCAGATCATTAAAAAAGCTAAGAAAGAGCCTAGAAATAAATGATCTCAGCATCAAGGTCATCATGATAGCTATAGTATCCTGTCAGATACACAAGATACGATCTTTGCAACAGAGAGGAACAGAGAGAACTTCGAGAAGTCTAAACCTATGAGGTTCCTCGTTAACTTCAAAAACAAGAATAAATTTTGTGTCTATTATAATGAGGTGGGGCACCAACACTTCAGAATACTGGATACTAAAGGATGCTATTGAGGATCTAATCAGGAGAGGTTACTTGAGAAACTATATGGTGCGACCAACGAACCCGCGACCTCAACAACAACGACTTTAACAACCATAACAACCAGCACAACAGTAGCCCCAACGAGCTCCCGAACAAGAATATGAACCCCTAGTGAGAACCATCTTCACCATATATGATGGCCTTCATCTCACGGGTACATGATCATACTCTCGGTAACTTTTTGAGCGCATGTCTCTAATGTCAAATTCAATTCTGGAATATCAATAAAAGCTCCAAATTTTTCATTGTGTTGTTCTCTGAATAATTTGTTTACTGATTTCTTTATTAAATATTATGCATAAAAGTGAAAGCAACCTTTCCACCAAGTGAAAAAATTATGTTGTTAGTTGAGGTTTTAACCCATTGGACAGCTCGCGAAAACTATGCTGTTAGCTGAGGTTCCGACCTACTGGACACAAAAATTTTGCTATTAGTTGAGATTTCGACCTACTGGACAACTCATGAAAACAATGCTATTAGCTAAGGTTCCGACCTACTGAACAACTCGCTTTGCTGTTAGCTGAGGTTTCGACCTTTTAGACTGCTCACAAAAACTATGTTGTTAACTGTGGTTCCAACCTATTAGATAACTCGTGAAAACTATGATGTTAGTTGAGGTTACGACATACTAGATAACTCGTCAAAACTTTACTATATTAGTTAAAGTTCCGACCTACTGAATATAGTTCACTAAGATTATGTTATATTAGTTGAGGTTTCAACCAACTGGATATAGTTGAGGTTCCAACCTCAAAATTTTGCTGCTAGCTGAGGTTTCGACTTACTGGATAACTCGTCAAAATTATACTATTAGTTAAGGTTCCAACCTACTGGACAGTTTGTCAAAATTTTGTTGTTAATCGAGGTTTTGACCTACTAGATAACTTATCAAAACTAAGCTATGTAAACTCAAGTTCTAACATATTGGACATAGCTCGAAAAATTTTATTAAGCTATGTAAACCTAGGTTCCGACCTACTGGACATAGCTCGAAAAATTTTATTATGTTATATAAACCTAGGTTCCGATCTACTGAACATAACTCGAAAAATTATATTACGCTAATTAACTGAGGTTTCGTCCTACTGGATATGGTTTTACTAAAATTTTTTGAATTAAGTTGTCAAGATTAGTAACCTCCCAACCTCTCATCAAGTTTTATTATCACTTATTTATACATTAATTATCTCATTTCTCAGTTCGCAGGAAATTCAAAGACTTAGAAATAAGAAAGTAAAATAAAAACATTAGACAACATTGAAGTAAATGTATTCAAGAATAAACCTCACAACAAGGTAAATAATATCCATTACGAATGACCCCACGAAGCGAGGAGAGTGAAACAAAGTCATCACAAATTTTACAGAAAAGGGGTTCAAGCTACATGAGGGCTAGCTCTCTAGGAACTGTATCATTAGAGGTTGCTTCTGGAGGCACTGCAACCTGAGTTGTCTCATTCTGAAAGGTCGCATCTGAGAGCTCTGTATCCTAAAGAGCTACGTCTTAGATAGCTGAAGATCTAGCGGCTTGCTCCTTATACTTCACCTCTGCAATTGCTTTGAAATGAACTTTTTATTAAATGTAGAGGAACATATTAGAGGTCTCCGACTCGGCTTCCTCCCTAGCCTTAACGACCTCCTCCTTGGTAAGAGCGACCTCCTTTGCAACCACCTTAAATCTCTTCTTAACAGCCTCAGCTAGTTGTATGGGCTCCTCTAGATCGCTTATCGATTTGTTCAGTTCCTCCTCACTCTTGAGAGACTTGATTGTGAAATCTGACCATGCAAAGGCATAAATGCTTTCTTTATGAGCCAGAGTGTCCTCAGCCTTCTTCCTAGCTTCCTCAGCATTCCCCAGCTTAGCCAAAAGGATTTGATTTTATCTCTTCGCTTTCTCAGCCTCCGTGGTCATAAACAAGAGCTCGTCTTTTAACTTTTTCTTCTCGCTCTCGAACTCCTTCTGTTCTTCTTTAAAAGTTAGAAATTCTTACATCTGCTTCATTGCTCGCATAACTGTCTGAAATGTAGCAGGTTAATATTTAAATCAAGAAATCAAGAAAACCAAAGGTATTTGAGATTACCAACAGCCCGTGGCAAGTTATGTAACCAGACATGGCATCATCTCATAGGCCCTTTTTGTCTAGGTTCCTGATAGTGTTCCCTAAGATTTCGGACAGGTTGTCGAGGGTGACATCAAAGTATATCTCTCATAGCCAGCCTTCGTGATTGCTTAGCCAAAGAATGCTTAGACACTTACTTCCTTTTTGCGCCCCTACTTGGAGCAACCTAAACCTCTCGAGCTGGAGCTCTCACCTGCTCATCTCGAACTTCAACCACCTTTAACTGCGACATAGAGACCTAGGTTTAGGGAGGTCTTGAAACCATTGTCGAGGCAATCGCCTCAACAAATACAATAAATGAGTGGTGGGCTGGACAGATTGAGAGGAAGAAGGTGTGCGGAGAGCAAGCTTCACCATCCCTAGAGTTTGTTAAGGGACAACAACGGTCTCTACTTCACCAGCTGCTTCAAAAATGGGGGTGAGCTCGAGTTCATCCTGAATTTCAATGTCTCTCATGTTGTTGAGAAACTGTTCAGAGCAAGAGCTAGTTGATGGGTTCTAAGGAGTTCGTCATCAAACACGTAATTGGTTCTCCATTCCTACGAGTTCGTAAGCGTCCTAAGAATTTCGACCTCCTTCCCAATGAGATTTGTCATGTCTCTTGTCACGTCTACGAGGTAAAATAAAAGCATTAAAAAAAAGAGTCTTTTATAGGTCGCTGAGGCTAGTCCCATCTATCTACTTGGGCTAAAAATGAAATTGAAGTTTTAGAGTCGTCTAAGGGAAGGGCAAGAAATGTAAAACCAATTCGATTTGTAATCTCTAATGTTGGATTTACCCTTCGTATCGCTCTGAGGTAAGAGGTCTTTAAAGCTCATTCTTCAAGCTACAAAATAATAAATCTCATCTTATATTCCCCCTTTTAAACTACTGACATTCTTGACATTAAAAATGAGGTAGTAGATTCTTGGGTTTGGAGGTGGGAGGTCATTTATCTTGAATACTAAAGCTAGAGATGTGAGCTGAGAGTAGAAGTTTGGAGTTAATTGAAAGCGATTGAGCTTTAGCTTATTGAGAAGATTAATAAGGTAGGCAGAGACTAGAAATTTGAGTCCGTCCCTAAGATGATAGGTGCTAACTGCAATAAATTCCCAGGGAAGATCGGCTACGTGGTCATTAACTAAAGGCAACATGATACCACAACCTTTAGAAATGCGATATTCTAATGTGATGCCCCCCAACTCCTCATATCTTATTTTCAAGACGTAACGGGTAAACGCCTTACTAGCTCTTTTCTCCTCTTCGTTAGCTTGTCACTCTTCATCGGACTAATGGACCACTACAAGGTCAGCTCGAGCTACGAATCCTTCAGAGACCTCACTGCTTAGAAAGGTCGCCTCTTCAACAATGCGGACTTCCCCCGAACCAAGCTCATCTGAACTAGAAGAGTCATCATCTCTTATTCTGTGTGATCGGTGTTTGCGACCTGAAGATATCTACACATGAAAGGAAGCAGTCAGGTCACCACATACAGACCGTGCCTAAAAATGTAAGTCTCATATTCTCTAACAAGAAACTTCCTAATCTACAGGTCACAGACGCCATACAGATCACTAAGGCTATGGGAGACTCAACCTATGACCTAATGACCTATGAGCTAACAACTTACAAGCGTCTCATCCTACAGCTCACATACATGATGTCATAAACAGCAGACAATCCCCAAAGGGTAAACTAACAAGATCAAATCAAAAGGAAATGAAAAGTCGTAATTACAAAAAACAAGCACGCAACATCAAAAACATAAAACATTCAAGCCAACATCAGATCAAGAAAAAACACAATGTACACAAAAAATAGAAACCCAAAAATTAAGAGTTGGTTGTGAGGACTTACTGTAAATGCAACAAACTTTAATCACCTAAGAGCAAAGACACGGATTTATAGTGGTTTTGAGGATGACAATGGCAGACGAGAGCGAAGAGAAGAATGAGGCTCAACGACGTCTTGTGTTTGAAAATGACAAGAGTAAAAGGGATAAGGAAGAGGCCTTAACATATTGATAGGCATAAGACCCCAACCATTAGATTTAAGGGCTACTCAACCGCCTTTGATCTAACGGTGCAGCACGAGTTAAGGATTTTGTCATTACACACCATCAATTGAGATACGTACACATTAAAGACACATAAAACGAGACATACAACTGGTACGATTGTCTAAGGAGTCGCCACGAGTCAAGTAGAAGTTGAAAAGGTAATGTGATAGGATGAGACATATCATATTTTACCAATGAACTTAAGCTCTCAGTCCGTGGATCGCACTGAGAGCTAGGGGGCTAATGTTGTGGGCATATTTGAGACTACATAAGTGGGTTAGTAAAAGCCCAATAAATTGATCCAATAGATAAAAGCTCAATTCACCCACGTCCAGTCTTTGTGAAATAAGCTCTCAGTTCGCTGACCTCAGATCGTCTAGCTCGTAGAAACAAACCCTTGGTTAACTATTGTAATTTTCAAGTCGCTGGTCAACTATGGTCAATGTTGTCTAATGCTCAGCTCCAGATCACCCTGAGTGAGGTACAACTCGTAGCTCGTGGTGTCTATTAAATGAATCTTTCCAGTTCTAAATTGAGAAAGAGTCAACTACTAGAATTGGAAGTAAAGTCAAACTTCTGTCTAGATAAAATCAAATCCCTATTTCGACGCCATCAATCTCTGAATTAATGAACACCAGTTTTGAAAGTTTAATTGATGTAAAATTCTTTCCTGTTTCTATTATACTTCAATTGTAATACCCTACACTATAAATAGGGATTGAAAGCTCATTATAAAGATATGAATACACAATTAATAATATACTGTGACCTGTCAAAATAATCTAAAAAACAGTCATAGACATAGGTATCTTTTTGGGCCGAACCACATAAAATCCCCATGCATTCTGTTCTTCCTCTTCTATTTCTATCATTTTCTGCTTTTGTGTGATTTAATTGCAATATTGGGTCAAGGACTTGGATCTATCGAATTCGGACGTCAACGGTCATATTAAGAATTAATTATATTTATAAAGTTTATGTACGACAATAGCTAGTAAGTTATTTGGTGCGAGCTATTTATAAAAGCATATGGTGAGTTGAGGTCAATCAAACTTTTAGATTGGCGGTCAAGGCCAAGTAGAAGGAGGAACCTCCTCCTTATGTTTTCATTTAAAAAATAATAATTTTTTAAAAATTGTAGTAATTTCCTTGTTTTTCAAAAGTTTCTTTAGATTTTTTTTTTTTTTTTTTAACTATTTAAACAAAGGGTAGAATTTTTGGGATTAATAATAGATAAAGGGAAGATAAACCATGTTCTCTATTTTGTATAGTCTATATGGAAGGATAATGATTCTACATAATGTATTGGCCAGAAGAAATAAGGAAGAAAGTAAAAGAGTTATTAGCTCACACCAAATAACTTACTATTTTTTTTTTCTTTGGGGGAAAATAACTTAGTAGTTACTACCGTATATTAACTTTAAAAACATAATTAATACTTAATATGGTGTAATATATATATTTTTAGAAACATATTTTTTTAGTTCTTTAATAAAGTAATTTTATAAGATAAATTGATTCAATGATAAGACCCTCATAGTTACATATCTAAGATTGTAAGTTCTACTCAATATATATATATATAAAAAATATTTTTATAATCAGGTATATCTGATTTGAAAAAGTAAGAACTAATCAATCAAATTCATCAATTACATTTGAATTAATATATGAGAGAAAATTTGTTTTAGGAGAGAGAATGCAACGGATGAATTTGATTGATTTATCCTTATTTTTTAAAATCGATATATCTAATTCTAAAAGCCCTCAATATATATATACATATTTATTTATTTATTTATTCAAGCATACACTTGACAAGAAAAAAAAAAAGATGTGGTCACATTATAAAATATATAATTATAATTTATTATATATGATTACGACTAAATATATGTGATTATAATTAGTAAATATGATCATATTTATTAATTTACTAATTATGATCATATTTACTTATTATAATCAAATATGTTTAATTGTAATCACATATATTAAATTATAATAATACATTTTAGAATATAATCACTTTTTTTTTATCAAATGTATGTATACCCAAATGTACCCAAAGAGACCACTATATATATATATTTATATATATATATAATTTTAGCATCAGTACTTTCTAACTTTAAAAAGTTATAATGAACTAATCGAATTTATCCATTACATTTTAATTAAATAGGAGAGAGAATTTGTTTTCGATAAGAGAATGTAATAGATGAATTTGATTGGTTCATCGTAAATTTTTAAAGTTAAAAAATACTAATGGTAAAAATAATAAATAATAATTTTACTATCAATATTTTTTAATTTTAAAAAGTTAAAATAAATAAATCAAATTCATCTATTGCATCTGAATTAAATAGAAGAGAGAATATAATATATAAATTTGATTAATTGATCGAAAAACTAGAAATTATTAATAGTAAAAATATTATATATATATATATATATATATGTATATGACAGTAACTAGTTGTCTGGGTGAAGTATTTATAAAAGTTACGTGGTGAGTGTCTCATTCCAACAAATAGATTGTCTCAAGAAACTTTGGAGAATAAGAAAATTAATACAGTTCAAAAAAATCATTTTGCTTTTAAATAAAATCATGAGGAGGTTCCTCGTCAACTTGGCCCTGGCCGCCAAGCTAGAAGTCTGACTGACCTACAGGCTACAGCCAACAATTCTCCGCAAGATGATCATGAAAAGCCAAAAAAAAAAAAAAAAACGTAATTATCATTTGAGTTTTGCGGATAATTAAGACCTCCATGTAATCATGTACTGGCTGGTAAAAGAATAAACAAGTGCATGGCCAGTTGGCCACTATACATTTAAAGCAGTGACTGACCAGTAAAAGGCTGAGGTTTTTTGTACCTCACAGTGGGGTCCACTTCTATATTTGTAAATTTATTCTTTGATAAATGATATGTTCTACTTTTCTACTGCGCAGTTGCTTTCAAACAAAGTATCTTTGTGTACATTCATGTAAGTCTAATTTTTTTTAAGTGAACCCCAGTTGAAGGAAGGCTACCAAGCTTAAGTTGCAGAAAACCATTATAATTCTATCACTGTTTGAAAATGTAAGTAACTATTTCAAGCTCATATTACTCTTTTTGAGGAGAAGAATGATAATCCTTTGTAGTTAGCCTCAGTTGAGATGTTTAAATTATTTGTTATAACTTCACTAGGCCTTGTATGTGTGTGTGTGTGATGGATAATATGGACGGAACCCTGAATTGATCTTTGAACTACTTATGTTTTGGTCAGGTCTTCCTCACAAGGTAGAGTTGAAAGGCCTGAGTCCTCCAGGAATAGTAGTACTACAGATGGGATGGCGTCCAAATGCTTGCACTATGTGAAGAAAATCTTTGAGCATCATGAAGGGTCTTTGGGGAGTTGGATTTTTCTTATTTTGTGTGTCATTTCAATCTCTTTGGACCCTTTGTTTTTCTTCATTCCTCTAATTAATGATCACAAAAGTTGTATTGCCTTGGACAAAAAGTTGGGGGTTGCGGCTTGTGTTCTCCGTTCAATCATTGATTTCTTATATGTGATCTTTATCAGTTTTCAATTGCGTGCTGATTTTTCAACTTTACCTGATACACAATATGGAGTAGGTAATTATGATATCGCTGAACGTGCTCGCACAATTGGTTGGAAATTGTTGCACTACCGCATAGTTGACTTTCTTGCAGTTCTTCCTCTACCACAAGTAAGGCGAATTGGTTTAAAGCTAAATGTTGAATCTGTTTATGTTTATGTGTACAGTTACCAAAAAGAGTATAGAATATTCTAGTTATTGCGTACAATTGCTAGATGTTTAAAGTAGTCATCTTCATACTAGTAAGTATATACTACTTACTTATTGACTTGCTGTTATATGTCCAGGTGGTGATTATAATCATCATTGCAACAATGAGAGGCTCAAAGTTCTTGAATGCAATGAAGTTTCTGAAGTATTTTGTTTTCTTCCAATATGTACCAAGAGTTATCCGAATCTACCCATTATTTAGAAAAGCTATGAGGACTTTAGGCATATTTGCTGAAGCTACATGGTCGAAAGCTGCATTCAATTTTCTCCTTTACATGGTTGCTGGTCATGTAAGTCGTCATATTAACTCTATATTGACTTATCTTTGATATATGTCATACGTACAACTACAAAAGCTTTTGTTGTTCGCGCATTAAAACCATCACTTGGTTAGATTTCGCCTATGTTGAATTGCAAAAGTATATTTAATTTCATGAACTAAACTTGAGGTTGAATTGGTAAACAAATGGTGTTTGATAGAATTGACGAACTGTTACATGAAAAGTCTTGTTATTAGTACATTGATGAAGAGTTGAAACAGAGGAAGTAGAACATGCAAATCTGTTTCTGATTTATTGATCATTAACATTTTTTATGGCTTTCATTATATATTAACATGTGATGGTAAGCATATGAGAATTAACATGATTCAACCAATTTGCATGATTGTCTTGATGAACGACCGTCATTGGTGATAAGCTTGTACGTGACTGAATTGCAACTTCAATGTAGATTGAGTGTCCAGAACATGCATAGCTTGAATGCTTGATATATATATATATATATATGTATGTATGTGTGTATTGGTGTATTGAGTATATTTGTCTTTATGATCAACTAGTGACTTGCCTATATTTTAGGTGTATGGAGCTTTATGGTACTTTCTGGCTGTAGAACGAGAGATCGAATGTTGGAATAATGCTTGCAAAGTTCATACCGGATGTATTTGTGATTCTATTGACCGCCACAAAAGTTCAAAGAACCATTTATTTTTCAATGACTTTTGCTCCACAGATAAAAAGATATATGATTTTGGAATATTCCATGATGCTGTCCAATCTGGTATTCTGGGAAGGAGAAATTTTCTACACAAGTTCATGTATTGTTTCAGATGGGGTTTGCAAAGTCTCAGGTTTGTGTTTCATATTAATCTAGAATAACAGAACCTCTTTGCCATTCTTTAAACTATTTTGTTGTCAATTAACATATCTTTATAACCTTTGTATTCTTATTTTGTATCATCTCATAGTTTGTCTTGCTCATTTTTTGCTTATGGACCATCCAAATAATTCCAATAAAATTGACTTAGCCTACTATTTAGATGACAACCAAATTTTGGTTTGATGTACGTGGTACTCATCAATGAATTATGTTAGACAAGATTGTGGATCAAATTTGATGTTGATTCAACCCTGAAATGGATCGTCTCTTAACATGTATACTACGATTATTAAACTATGAGAAGATTCAATTGAATCCAATTCTTGTTTCTCTTTCAGCTGTTTTGGACAAAACCTCTCAACAAGTACGGATTTCTGGGAAAACGTCTTTACAATTTCTGTTACCGTCTCTAGTGTACTGATGTTCATCTTTTTAATTGGAAATATGCAGGTAAGTGTGTGTGTGTGTGTGTTATGTTTTTTTTGTCTATCAATTTATTATCGCATTGCATAAGGTTGATGAAGTACAACAAATTTTATATTCAATGAATTGTAATTTTTGTGAAATAGATATATCTGCAAGTTAAGACTACAAGATCTGAGGAAATGAAGTTGAAGTTGCGGGACATAGAGCAATGGATGCCCTTCAAGACACTCCCTCCGGTTCTCCAAGAGAGGGTTAAGAGACACCAACAACACGTATGGCGAAAAACCAAAGGTGTTGATGTGGAAAATTTGCTCAATAATCTTCCCAAGGATCTTAGAAAGGACATAAAGCGCCACCTTTTTCGCGACCTACTCGTGCAAGTAAGTCTTTTGTCCCTATAGAATTAATGCTCCACCTTTGGAGCTCACATCCTCATTAAATATACTTTTATTTGGACGCACAATCCTTGATCAGCTTACTTTTGGACTTTACAACTCCAAATACATCTACACTCTGTAGAACTCACAGAGCATTTAAACCGGTTTTAGATTACCCCCTTATTCATTTTCTTGGATGTGTTAAAGGTTCCTATCTTTAAAGAAATGGATGAAAAGCTTTTGGATATAATGTGTGATCGTCTCAAGCCAGTGCTTTTCACGAAGAATTACTGCATTGTTCGGGAGGGTGATCCAGTAGACGAGATGCTCTTCATTAGGCGAGGCAACGTAATGAGTACGGATGGAGGAACTGGCTCCTTCAAGACTAAATATCTCAAGGCTCGTGACTTCTGTGGTGAAGAACTTATCAAATGGACTCTAATTCCTAAGCCTTTATGTGTTGACCTTCCTCCCTCAACTAGAACTATTAGAGCTCTATCCGAAGTTGAAGCCTATGCACTAATGGCCGATGACTTGAAGTTTGTAGCCTCTCAATTCATTGAGCAATATCAATGTACATTCAAGTTCCGCTCATTATCGTGGAGGACTTGGGCAGCTGGTATTATACAAGCAGGGTGGCGCAAGCGTAAAAAATATTTACACGCTGAAGAGGATAGGTTAAAAGATTCATCGACAAACGCCAATGTAAGTACCCCAAGTTTAGGTGCCACCATCTACGCCTCACGATTAGCTGCTAATGAACTTCATTCAAGAAAAGGTAGGATTCCAGGCAGGGCACCCCCCATGGTGCTGCAGACGCCGGATGCTCCAGATTTTATGGGTGAAGAGCAATAGGTGATCTTTTCTTTGTTTATGAATATTAATGCTGTTTAGTTTTTGTTGTTGTGTGAATGCATAAAGTTGTTTTGCTAGTAGAAAAACCAGATTTTGTGGGGTGTTTAACTATCTAATTTGTAATATGTGAAGAATTAGTATGACGATAAATCTAGATGCTCTAGAATTGTTGTAACTCAAACAAATTAGGATTAAATGATGTAACAAAAATGTGTTGTGTTGTTAATCATGAAATTCAAAGTCACAAAATATTTCCCCATCTTCACCCCTCTTTTTGACACCCACATATAAAAGTATGATATCATTGTCCGTGTGATAACCAATAGTAATGCCATTATTGTTGACGAAAGGAGGCTTCCCGTTGATGATGAAAGCCTCTATCCTTTTCTATTTCCAAATCGCGATCTATTTTAGGGTTTGTTTTAATTGGAATTGATCGCAATTCTTTTTCTATTGATTTGTGTTTTCAACTAATCACATTTTATTTCAAAGTCTATCGCATTTTTTATTAGCTTTTTATTAAAATTTTATGTAATTAATATTTTTTAAAAAAATTTAAAAAGAATAATGTACATATAAAAGTGCTCTCTTACACTTACTCTTTGAGGGATGAAACAGGGAGGGATGAAAAAAGTGTTATCGTAATTAAGTGAATAGTTCAGGATTGAAATGTGAGTGAATATAATTAGTGAAAAATTCGTAAGAGCTAGTGCAAGTGTTAATAGTGTTAGAGACATATCACGACCATTCCTTTCTCTTTTTTTTTTTTAATTTTTTTGAAAATCAGATCAGTACCATTCAGGTAGGCTGACATTGATGAAAGCAGTTGCCATTCAAGAATTATTGAAACAACTAAGACTATCTTGATTGAATTAGGGTCCATGTCTTTGTTCTCATTTTGTATATCTCCACGCGTTAGCTGTAAAACTAGTTAGATTGAGTTCTTTGTTGGTTTATTGTTCCAGTTTTCATCTTCTCTTTTTTTCCCCCTACCCCTCTTAGTTTATGTAATTTTGTTTTATCATTATTTGTAAATTTATTCTTCAATAAATGTACTTACAAAACCTCATAACCATAAGGTCTAATTATAACAATTCACATTATTAAATTTTCGAGTATTTGAACAATGAAAATTGCAATGGTCTCTAGATGTCAGCGTAAAATTAATTACGTCAATTATTTTTAGATTTTTAATTTGTTGCTATGACTATAGTAAAATTTAATTACTTCAATTATTTTTAGATTTTTAATTTGTTGTTGTAACCATCATGACTCTTAAATGGTCAAGAAACTGCAAAAACTTTGAGTTCTTTAATGATATTCTTAACAATAAATCTGCAAGTAATGAAAAAGAAAAAAAAAAAATTGTGGGATGTACAAACAAATCACGAGGGGTGCCAATATTTAGACATGTTTTGGGCCAAAGAATATTGTGAAGCCCAACCAAGACAGTTTTTAGTATTCGCAAAACAGGTCCATGAAGCTAATTTCAGGTCCAATTAGAAAGTATTGGTTCATTGAAATCATTAACATCAATATATGCTATATTTCTTGAATTTGATTTCTTAAATTTTTTAATTAATTTAAATGAAAAATAGCCAAAGAACTAGAATCAATATCATTGACAATGAGATTGGGTTGCTGCAAAGGGCATTGGTTAACCCTCATGAAGATGGGCCTATTTTGCAATATCTTAATATTGCATTTGTTTTATAACATATTCTTATTTTTGTATAGTCTATATAGAAGGATATTGATTGTACAAAATGTATTGGCCAGAAGAAATAAGGAAGAAATTAGAAGAGTTATTAGTTCACACCAAATAACTTACTATTTTTTTTAGGGAAAATAACTCAATAGTTACTACCATATATTAACTTTGTAAACATAATTAATACTTAATATGGTGTAATATTTACATTTTTAGAAATACATTTTTTTAGATAATACAATTAATGAATTTAATTGGTTGGTCCTTATTTTTTAAAATTAGGTATATTCGATTCTAAACGCCCTCAATATGTATATATACGTATATATATTATAACATACACTTGACAAAAAAAAAAACACATGGTTGCATTATAAAATATGTGAATGTAATTTATAATATGTAATTATAACTAAATACGTGTGATTACAATAAGTAAATGTGATCATAGTTATTGATTTACTAATTATGATCACATTTACTTATTGTAATCAAATATGTTTAGTTATAATCACATATAATAAATTATAATTATATATTTTAGAATGCAATCACATATATTTTTTTTTATAATGTATATGTATACCCAAGTGTATCAAAAAGGACCTATATATATATTTATATATATATATATAGTGATTTTACTATCAGTACATTTTAACTTTAAAAAGTTAGAACGAATTAATCAAATTTATCTATTACATTTGAATTAAATATAAGAAAGAATTTGTTTACGGTGAGAAAATGTAATTGATGAATTTGATTAGTTTATCATAATTTTTTAAAGTTAAGAAATACTAATGATAAAAATAATATATATATAGTAATTTTACTATCAATACTTTTTAATTTTAAAAAATAGAATGAACAAATCAAATTCATCTATTACATTTGAATTAAATAGAAGAAAGAATGCAATAGATGAATTTGATTTATTCGTCCAAGCTTTTTAAGGTTAGGTGATTAATGCATAAAAATACACTTTTAATAATAGAAAATTGATTGCATTTGTTGGAGCATATTGTTTAATGAACCATTTTTATTTAATTATTTTCATAAATGTATTTAGTTTAATCGTTTGGTTTTAGTGTATTTTTATATCCATAAGGTTGATGTTTTTGACTTGATAAGTATTCATATTTGTTGGGTTTTTAGTGATTTTCAGAAACAATTTCAGAAGGCTCAATTCAAAAACCAATCAAGACCAGCCTATAAAATATAAAAAGGAAGTAAACAAATTGCACATGAATTGAAGACAAAGTGAAGCCAACCGTGTGCAAAAACATGCAATCAACGTGTAGAGAAGTAAACAAATGGCACATGAATTGAAGACAAAGTGAAACCAAGCAGACCCACGTCCAGCCTATGTCATAATTCAAAGGAGAAGCCAACTATGTGCAAACACATGCAATCAACATGTAGTGAAGGAAGTTATGCAAGCTGTCATGAGCAGACATGGAGGAATTTTTGGTGATGATTTCGGGCTGCACATGGACTATTTTGAAGTCATACTTGGACCCTATAAATACATAGTTTAGAGGAGAGAAAAGAGGCTTTAGAAGGGGGAGCAAAAACACAACCAGAAGAGAGGAAATAATGCGTAAGTTAGGTTAAAATTAGAGGGAGGTTGAGAGGCGATCATAACTGTAAGGTTACCGTAATTTAAGTTAGTTTATTTTCAAGTTCTTCAATATATATGTTAAACTTCTTTTGAAGTTTTAATTCAGAAATTATATTTTACAATTTTATATAAATTTAGTTAAGTTTTTTTATGTGGTTCATATTAAAATTATAGTTTCTGGATTGATAAATTTATAAGTTGATTTTTTACTACAGTATTGTCAATTTGATATATTGTCGTTCTTAAAGAGGTTGTTCATATTAAAATTATATCTGAGTTTATTCTTACATATAAAGAGGTTTACAATTATCCCTGTGTTTTCATTTGATCTTCAAATTCTTTTTATTTTTTCCCCAAATTGTTTGTTTGAGATGTTACATGCAATTGAGTAGTCATATGAAATCAAACTTGGTAACAGTAAATTAAACAATTAAATGATCCCCAAAACCTTCCTATTTTCTCTATTGGTTATTATCATTTTTTTTAATAGTTTGTTTCATTTATTTTCCAATTAAATATTTTCAAATAATTTTCCTTTCAATTGTTCTTTATTATTTTATTTATTAATTTTTAAAATCTTACTGTTTTGAATGTTTTTTTTTTTTTATTATTCACTTCTTTATGAGATCGATATCATAAAATTTCGTATAACAACTACTTAACTAAAGGTAATATTTTGGACATAACCATTAGGAAGTATCAATAGTAAAAATACTATTTTATATATATATATGACAGTAACTAGTTATCTGGGTGAACTATTTATAAAGGGTTATACGGTGAGTGGAGTTATTCTCCTACCAATATATGGATTATCTCAAGAAACTTTTGGAGAATAAGAAAATTAATACAATTCAAAAAATCATTTTCTTTTTAAATGAAATCTTAAGGAGGAGTCCCTCTTCAACTTGGCCCTGGCCGCCAATCTAAAAGTCTGACTGACCTACAGCAAAAAAAAAAACCAAAAAAAAAAAATTCTGCGCAAGATGATCATGAAAAGCCAAAAAAACAGAAATGTAATTTTCATTTGTGTTTTGCAGATAATTAAAACCACCACCTAATAATGTACTGGCTGGTGAAAGAATAGACTAGTGCATGGCAAATAGATCAACTACACATTTAAAGCAGTGACTGGCCAGTACGAGGCAAAGAACTTGTGATTGAGGTTTTTTGTCCTTCACAGTGTGGTCCACTTCTATTTTTGTATTTTTATTCTTTGATAAATGATATGTTCTACTTTTCTACTGCGCAGTTGCTTTCAAACAAAGTATCTTTGTGTACGTTCATGTAAGTCTAATTTTTTTTAAGTGAACCCCATTGAAGGAAGGCTACCAAGCTTAAGTTGCAGAAAACCATTATAATTCTATCACTGTTTGACAATGTAAGTAACTATTTCAAGCTCATATTACTCTTTTTGAGCAGAAGAATGATAATCCTTTGTAGTTAGCCTCAGTTGAGACGTTTAAATTGTTTGTTGTAACTTCACTAGGCCTTGTATGTGTGTGTGTGATGGATAATATGGACGGAACCTTGAATTGATCTTTGAACTACTTATGTTTTGGTCAGGTCTTCCACACAAGGTAGAGTTGAAAGGCCTGAGTCCTCCAGGAATAGTAGTACTACAGATGGGATGGCGTCCAAATGCTTGCACTATGTGAAGAAAATCTTTGAGCATCATGAGGGGTCTTTGGGGAGTTGGATTTTTCTTATTTTGTGTGTCATTTCAATCTCTTTGGACCCTTTGTTTTTCTTCATTCCTCTAATTAATGATCACAAAAGTTGTATTGCCTTGGACAAAAAGTTGGGGGTTGCGGCTTGTGTTCTCCGTTCAATCATTGATTTCTTATATGTGATCTTTATCAGTTTTCAATTGCGTGCTGATTTTTCAACTCTACCTGATACACAATATGGAGTAGATGATTATAATATCGCTGGACGTGCTCGCACAATTGGTTGGAAATTGTTGCATTATGGCATAGTTGACTTTCTTGCAGTTCTTCCTCTACCACAAGTAAGGCGAATTGGTTTAAAGCTAAATGTTGAATCTGTTTATGTTTATGTGTACAGTTACCAAAAAGAGTATAGAATAATTTTGAGTTATTGCATACAATTGCTAGATGTTTAAAGTAGTCATCGTCATACTAGTAAGTATATACTACTTATTGACTTGCTGTTATATGTCCAGCTGGTGATTATAATCATCATTGCAACAATGAAAGGCTCAAAGTTCTTGAATGCAATGAAGTTTCTGAAATATTTTGTTTTCTTCCAATATGTACCAAGAGTTATCCGAATCTACCCATTATTTAGAAAAGCTACGAGGACTTTAGGCATATTTGCTGAAGCTACATGGTCGAAAGCTGCTTTCAATTTTCTCCTTTACATGGTTGCTGGTCATGTAAGTCATCATATTAACTCTATATTGACTTATCTTTGATATATGTCATACGTACAACTACAAAAGTTTTTGTTGTTCACGCATTAAAACCATCACTTGGTTAGATTTCACCTATGTTGAATTGCAAAAGTATATTTAATTTCATGAACTAAACTTGAGGTTGAATTGTAAAACAAATGGTGTTTGATAGAATTGACGAACTGTTACATGAAAAGTCTTGTTATTAGTACATTGATGCAGAGTTGAAACAGAGGAAGTAGAACATGCAAATCTGTTTCTGATTTATTGATCATTAACAATTTTTATGGCTTTCATTATATATTAACATGTGATGGTAAGCATTTGAGAATCAACATGATTCAACCAAATTTGCATGATTGTCTTGATGAACGACCATCATTGGTGATAAGCTTGTACGTGACTGAATTGCAACTTCAATGTAGATTGAGTGTCCAGAACATGCATAGCTTGAATGCTTGATATATATATATATATATATATATTTGTATGTATGTATTGGTGTATTGAGTATATTTGTCTTTATGATCAACTAGTGACTTGCCTATATTTTAGGTGTATGGAGCTTTATGGTACTTTCTGGCTGTAGAACGAGCGATCGAATGTTGGAATAATGCTTGCAAAATTCATACCGGATGTATTCATGATTCTATTGACTGTTACAAAAGTTCAAAGAACCATGTATTTTTCAATGACTTATGCTCCGCAAATAAAAGGATATATGATTTTGGAATATTCCATGATGCTATCCAATCTGGTATTCTGGGAAGGAGAAATTTTCTACACAAGTTCATGTATTGTTTCAGATGGGGTTTGCAAAGTCTCAGGTTTGTGTTTCATATTAATCTAGAATAACAGGACCTTTATGCCATTCTTTAAACTGTTTTGTTGTCAATTAACATATCTTTATAACCTTTGTATTCTTATTTTGTATCATCTCATAGTTTGTCTTGCTCACTTTTTGCTTATGAACATTCCAAATAATTCCAATAAAATTGACTTAGCCTACTATTTAGATGACAACCAAATTTTCGTTTGATATATGTGGTACTCATCAATGAATTATGTTAGACAGAACTGTGGATCAAATTTGATGTTGATTCAGCCCTGAAATGGATCGTCTCTCAACATGTATATTAAGATTATGAGATGATTCAATTGAATCCAATTCTTGTTTCTCTTTCAGCTGTTTTGGACAAAACCTCATAACAAGTACGGATTTCTGGGAAAACTTCTTTACAATTTCTGTTACCGTCTCTAGTGTACTGATGTTCATCTTTTTAATTGGAAATATGCAGGTAAGTGTGCGTGTGTGTGCGCTTTTCTTGTCCATCAATTTATTATTGCATTGCATAAGATTGATGAAGTACAACAAATTTTATGTTCAATGAATTGTAATGTTTGTGAAATAGATATATCTCCAAGTTAAGACTGCAAGATCAGAGGAAATGAAGTTGAAGTTACGGGACATAGAGCAATGGATGCCCTTCAAGAGACTCCCTCTGCCTCTCCGAGACAGCGTTAAGAGACACCAGCAACACGTATGGCGAAAAACCAAAGGTGTTGATGTGGAAAATTTGCTCAATAATCTTCCCAAGGATCTTAGAAAGGACATAAAGCGCCACCTTTGTCTCAACCTACTCTTGCAGGTAAGTCTTTTGTCCCTATAGAATTAATGCTCCACCTTTGGAGCTCACATCCTCATTAAAGATACTTTTATTTGGACGCACAATCCTTGATCAGCTTACTTTTGGACTTTACAACTCCAAATACATCTACACTTTGTAGAACTCACAGAGCACTTAAAACTGGTTTTAGATTACCTCCTTATTCATTTTCTTGGATGTGTTAAAGGTTCCTATCTTTAAAGATATGGATAAACAGCTTTTGGATAAAATGTGTGATCATCTCAAGCCAATGCTTTACACGGAGAGAAGCTACATTGTTCGGGAAGGTGATCCAGTAGACGAGATGCTCTTCATTGGGCAAGGCAACCTAGTGAGTACGGCAACCAATGATGGAAGAACTGGCTTCTCCAAGACTAAATATCTCGAGGCTGGTGACTTCTGTGGTGAAGAACTTATCAAATGGGCTCTATTTCCTAAGCCTTTATGTGTTGACCATCCTCCCTCAACTAGAACTATTAAAGCTCTATCCGAAGTTGAAGCCTATGCACTAATGGCCAATGACTTGAAGTCTGTAGCCTCTCAATTCATTAAGCAATATCAACCTACATTCAAGTTCTCGTTACAGTGGATGACTTGGGCAGCTGGTACTATACAAGCAGGTTGGCGCAAGCATAAAAAATATTTACACCCTGAAGAGGATAGGTTCAAAGATTCATTGACAAACGCCAATGTAAGCACCCCAAGTTTAGGTGCCACCATCTACGCCTCACGATTTGCTGCTAATGAACTTCATTCAAGAAAAGGTAGGATTCCAGGCAGGGCATCCCCCATGCTGCTGCAGAAGCCGGATGCGCTAGATTTTATGGGTGAAGAACAATAGGTGATCTTTTCTTTGTTTATGAATTGTAATGCTGTTTAGTTTTTGTTGTTGTGTGAGTGTATAAAGTTCTTTTGATAGTAGAAAAAGCAGATTTTGTTGGGTGTTGAACTATCTAATTTTTAATATGTGAAGAATTAGTATGACGATAAATCTAGATGCTCTATAATTGTTGTAATTCAGATAAGTTAGGATTAAATGATGTAACGAAAATGTGTTTTGTGTCGTTATTTCAATGATGAAATTCGAGTCATAAAATATTTCTCCCTCTTCACCCTCTTTTTAACACCCACGTATAAAAATGTGTTATGCGTTGTCGGTGTGATCACCAATAGTAATGCCATTATTGTTGACGAAGGGAGGCTCCGTCCTTTTCTATTTCCAAATCGCGATCTAGTCTGGGGTTTGTTTTAATTGGAACTGATCTCAATTCTTTTTCTATTGATTTGTTTTTTCAACCAATCACATTTTATTTCAAAGTCTAGCGCATTTTTTATTAGCTTTTTATTAAAATTTTATGTAATTAATATTTTTTAAAAATTTTGAAAAAGAATAATGTATATATAAAAGTGCTCTCTTACTCTTACTTTTCTAGGGAGGAAGCAGGGAGGGCCGGAAGAAGTGTTATCGTAATTAAGTGAATGGATTGAAATGTGAGTGAATGTAATTAGTGAAAAATTCGTTAGAGCTAGTGCAAGTGTTAATAGTGTTAGAGACATATCACTACCATTCTCTTTTTTCTTTTTCTTTTTCTTTTTTCTTTTTTGAAAATCAGATCACTACCATTCAGGTAGGCTGACATTGATGAAAGCAGTTGCCATTCAAGAATTATTAAAACAACTAAAACTATCTCGATCGAATTAGGGTCCATGTCTTTGTTCTCTTTTTGTATATCCCCACGCGTTAGCTGTAAAACTAATTAGATTGAGTTCTTTGTTGGTTTACTGTTCCAGTTTTCATCTTCTCTTTTTTTCCCCCTACCCCTCTTATTTTATATCATTCTGTTTTATCATTATTTGTAAATTTATTCTTCAATAAATGTACTTACAAAACCTCATAACCACAAGGTCTAATTATAACAATTCACATTATTAAATTTTCGAGTATTTGAACAATGAATATTGCAATGGACTCTAGATGTCAGAGTAAAATTAATTACATCAATCATTTTTAGATTTTTAATTTGTTGTTTTAGCTATAGTAAAATTTAATTACTTCAATTATTTTTAGATTTTCAATTTGTTGTTTTAACTATCATGACTCTTAAATGGACAAGAAACTGCAAAAACTTTGAGTTCTTTTATAATATTCTTAACAATAAATCTGTAAGTAATGAAAAAAAAAAATTGTGGGATGTACAAACAAACGGTGAGGGGTGCCAATATTGCCAACATGTTTTGGGCCAAAGAATATGTGAAGCCCAACCAAAACAGTTTCTGGTATTCGCAAAACAGGTCCATGAAGCTAATTTCAGGTCCAATTAGAAAGTATTGGTTCATTGAAATTATTAATATCAATAATTCATATGCTATATTTCTTGCATTTGATTTTCTTAAATTTTTTAATGAATTTAAAATATTTTTTTATATTGATATGAAAAATAGCCAAAGAACTAGAATCAATGTCATTGAAAATGAGATTGGGTTGCTGAAAAGGGCATTGGTTAACCCTCCTGAAGATGGGCCTATTTCTAAAATGCAGATCCCAAAACCTAAGCAGTTTAATGGTAGTCGGAATGTCAAGGAATTGGAAAACTTTTTATGGAACATGGAATGGTATTTTTGGGTTGTAAGGATACCTAAGGCATGATTCTAAAATATCCCACCAAACCCATTTGGATTTGGAATTGAACATCTAAATGTTTATTGATCCCAAATTAGAAAAGTAATAAACTTTTGCTTTTATAGGTTTAGAATGGTAATGACAACAAAAAAATAGAAGCTTGTTTTTGTTTTGAAAAGCAGTGAAGCACTTTTGTTTTTAAAGTAATTATCACAAATCGATAACAACCTCAAACTAGACTTTGATTCTTTTCATTCTCTTGCCATTTCTGACAAATAATATGGATTGAAGATGGACCCAATAAATTACATTTGTAGTATTAGCATAATAACAAAGCTTTTCTTATGTAATCGCTTACCTAATCAAATACAAACATCTTATTTGTAGTTAGAGAAACAAATATGCAATAATTAAAAAAAAAAAAAAAAAATCCTTCAAAAGTCAACAGAAGTCAGATTTGGACAAGATATACATGGTGATTTATTTAATAGATGTATTGTTATCTTAAAAAATAAAACCCTTTTATGTATATCACCAATGCTTTCACTATTTGTTTTTCTTGGTTTTATAGTACTAAAATTAATTTGAGTTCCAAAATGAGTGTTTTAAACATCATCAATGTTCATAAACAATACGAACTAACCAAAAAAAAAATCGTGAGCAAAAGACAATAAACAACTATCAGTTGCATCCTTTGTTCGCAAGCTATTTCTTTATTTGAAAACACTAATGGTACTAAAAAAAATAATAATCCACATCAATTTTAACGTATGGGATTCACACTAAACTATTTTAAAATCATATTTACTCTCTTATTTCAAAAGAAAAAAAAATCTCATGGTATACATTAATCAGTCAAATTCCTTCCATTTGACTGATTTTTGGTTTTTAATTATTTTAATTAATTATAAATTGGTAGAGACATATCCACATATTAAGTGGCTTATATTTTTTTTGTTCCAATTTATAATAAAGGTTCGAGTTTAAATATCAACTTTTTATTTAGAGCAAATTACAATTTAGCTACCCGGTTTAAACGCTTTCATAGGCGGAGCAAATGTTTTCATTTTATTACAATTTACCCCCCTACCGTTAATGAATTCAGTTATATTTAACTGAGTCAGGGGTAAAATTGTCTTTCCATATTAATTTTTTTTTTAATTTTAAATTTTATCCCAAAATATGCAATCTATCATCAATTCCAATGATCATCACCCAGCAAATCATCACCCAACAACCATTGTCAACCAGCAACCATAAAATGATTCCAAACATCATCAATCAACTGGCCAACGTTACAATCCACTTCTGAAACCCCAAAAAATGACCTCAAATGTATCCATCAAACCCAACATTATCAATCTCAAAAGCATCAAACTCAATATCATCTGAAATCAAAACCATCAAACTGAAAAAAATACATACAATGAACCCAGATGATGAACCCAGAATTTGGGTTCGTCAGTGAACCCAGTCTAGGTTCACGGACGAACCCAGACTGGATTCACTGACGAACCTAGAGTGAACCCAGAATCTGGGTTCGTCAGTGAACCCAGTCAGGGTTCACGAACGAACCCAGCTGGGTTCGTTCGTGAACCCAGACTGGGTTCACTGATGAACCCAGGTTCTGGGTTCGCTGACGAACCCAGGAACCCAGATCTGGGTTCCTAATGGGTTCGTCAGCGAACCCAGATCGGAGTGTCTGGGTCTCCGATCTGGGTTTGCTGACGAACCCAGCTAGGTTCGTCAGCGAACCCAAACGATCCGAGGAAGAAGAACAACAGAAGAAGAAGAAGCGGAAGAAGAGGAGAAGCAGAAGAAGATGAGAAGAAGAAGAAGAAGGATGAGAGGAAGAGAGAACAGCTGAGTGAGTGAGTGAGGAGTTGACCAGATATATATTTGGTCAACTTTAGTCAAAGGGTAATTTCGTCTTTTCACCGTTTTGGTATCGTTTACCGTCAAATATAACGAATCTTACTAACGGAAGGGGGGTAAATTGCAATAACATGGAAACATTTGCTCCGCCTGTGAAAGCGTTTAAACCGAGTAGCTAAATTGTAATTTGCTCTTTTATTTATAAAATCAAAACATGTGGAGAGACCCTCTTCAGTAGCTGGAGTTACTTTATAAACTGTGTTTATATCAGTTGATCTCGATAGATTTATAAATTAATTAATAATAACTTCAACAAAATGATAATAGATTAATAAGTTGCAAGACATCATGTTTTTTTGGTTTGAACTGTGACCTCTTGATAGCTTTAATATATATACTACATGGAGACCTTTTTCTTTTTTCTCCTATCGTAATTCTTTTTTCCTTTTAATATGTGGACAGAAGTATAAAGTGGAAATGTCTGAAGAATATTCTTATTTTTGTATCAACAGGTCTTGATGCTCTCAATAGGGAATCTCACTTCACTTCTAATCGAATAGACAGCGATACTTACAAAATTAAATTGAAATATACTCAATCTGATCATATCCAACTGGATGTTATTAGTAGAAATTGATGGATGTAGACATTTCCAATGTAACATATTAGAGTGAGTGATAGCTTTTTATTATTATTGGTGATGAGTAACTTTACTCAATCAATAAGATGGTTACATTGTTGAAATATTAGTAAATCATAATTACATCAATTCAAATGTGAAATTCTATAAGTATTATTGAGAGTGTTTGAAGTATTTAATAACTTAAATAATTAATCTCATCCAATAAGTTGCACTAATAGTGTAATATATTGAATTATGGTGGTTACTAAGATCCTAAATATTGTTGGAAGCAATATGTGATATTTTGTTTTTGATTAATATAATCCTCCTTTAATGCCCTATTGCGGTGGTGCATATATGAATCTCCTAAAAATGAATTACAATAATACAAGACAATTATGAAGATTTGAAGAGATTATAAAACGTCATTAATCTGATTAAATATATAACTTAGTGGAGGCGGTCTTGGTGGATCTGCAAGTTCAGACAATCTTCAATCTTAAGGTGCTTATTTAAATTAATTATTTATCAAAATATTTGTTTAACATATCTTGATTACATTTTGAACTGATGGCACACACACAGAGTTAAAATTCATCACAACTAGTGATGTGTAGATTGAATTCAATTAACACATAATATTCAATTTACAAGTAAACTTGTGTTATATCACAATTAACATACATATATTCGAATATCTATTAATTTAAACGGATATAAAGTACATCATAAATTGAATTCGAGGTAGGAATATAACATTATTGGTCAAAAATAATTTACATTTTCTTATAAATTTGAAAAATCCTCATAATCATGGATCATCAATCCTGATTTGCTGTGTGTGAATTATAGTTCACAACACGGCTTTAAAACTGATTAGCATATGCACAGTGTACATCAAACTATTTTTTAACAGAAAATTACGATCTCAACCAAACGTTTTTATGTTTTGTTGAGATTATTTTTATATTACAAGTACTACATACACCACTTAAGAAAATTAATTACACATGAAGACTAAATAAGTCAAGGATCTATCGAAACTTATGAATACTCCTTTCAAAAAAGAAAAAAAAAAAAATTCATGAAAATTATATCTGTCATGTATCAACTTCAAGTCTTAAGTACTATAATTAGACCTCTTTCTTATCAACTTAAACTTTTGGCTATAATGTTACATAACATTGTATCAGAGTTTAGAGGTCTCTGATTCAAACTTCTTCTCTCTCCTTTATCTGAAAATCTTCTCGTTATAGATGTTATACGGTAAGAGTCGTTTAGCATATATCTAACATCGATATTATCTGTTCATGTTACACGTAAGGGAGTATGTCACTTCTTAATTTCAAATCTTAAATACTATAGTTGAGATATTTCTTATTAGCTTAAGCTTTTGAATCTAATAGTAACTAACAGTATATATGACCTAAAAAGAAATCCTTTTTTCTCTCATGTTGGTAAATACTATGAGTGACATATATTCTTCTTTAAAAAAGAAATCTAGCTGTTGGGACTTACAGCCTAACACACTATAATCTCCTTACAAATCCCAAATGTGATTATATTTATTCTTCTTGTTTTTCGAATTTGTCACCGTAAGGATCAAAATTTGTCGAAGCCTAAAAGCAATAGATCGGTGGCAACTTCCAATCCATAAAAGCAAAAAAGGGAAACGTAAATTAACCAGCACCAAAAATATCGAAGAGGAGGTACACTTGCACATGCCACTTGAACTAAAACAGAATATGATCAACTTATCATTAAAAAAAAAAAAAAAAAAGAATATATATAACCTTCAATTTAATATATCAATAAACAACTAATTTAATCTCAAGAGAATAAATAAAATCTTTATAACTGATTAATCAACTGTTTGAAAGGGGCACAGTAATGAATATAATCAATAATCGATATAAGTAAACTATTAATTCATCATACAAAGTGCTTAATAATATAATGCAAGATCCTAGAACAAAACTTTGCTCTATGCGTGACACTTTTCGAGAATTGGAATCTAGACCATGAGGGAGACTGTCTGAATCTAAGTATTATGTCATGAGTACAGAATCTTTGCATGCTTATATGAAAATGGAATGTATTGCTTTAATATTTTACATAAAAATGCTTCATTTTTCTCAGAGAATATCACCATTTACCACCATGTCTGGTCTCTATATATAGCAGCTAGAGAACTTGAGAATCCAAACATATTTTATTTTTAATCACCTTTTTGATATGTGGTCATTTTGATTTGCTTTTTAAATTGCTTCCCAGACGTGCTGATCTCAATAGGACAAATACTGTCTCTCCAATTCTCAATCTTGCTTAGAAGGCAGTTTACAGCAATAAATTATCGTAGTTATTCCATGGAACATTGCCCTCATTTTTTTCATCAAATTTAGTTAACTGTCAAGAAAGCATATATACCATTGCACAACTAGATTTTTTCCAGTTCTTAATATTTGTCCATCATTTCCTGGGCAGAGGATCCAAATAAAAACAGAACTTCAGATACTCTTATATTTTGGATTGCCATGTTCAAAATATGTCTACGTACTCTTATCTTCAATTTTTATTTTATTTTATTTGTTATAAATCTACGTGCATTTTTCAGTTAAAAGACTAACGGGTCGTTTGTTTTTTTATCTGAAGACTGAACAGTGCTGCTGAAGACTGAAAGCTGAATAGTGACTGAAATCTGAAATCTGATTGACATGTTTGTTTTTTCTTTTCTTACCTCTGAATGTATAATAATTTTGTTTGTTTTTTAAAGTTAAAATTATCTGATTATTAGTAATTTGACATTTATATCCTTTTACTATTAGTTGTTGTGTAATTTTATTTAATATGATACAAACAATTGTAATAAATTATTTAACAAATATTAAAACACTTATATATAATATTTTTATTCATAATTAAAATAAGATTAATTATTATAGTAGAATCAATTAAGTTTATATGTGCAAATAAAAATAAACAAAATAATCTTAAATTGAATTACTATTATAACAAATTAAAGTTGAAATTGTAACTTATATATATAGTATTTTTATTCATAATTAAAATAAGATTAATTAAAATAGTAGAGTCAATTAAATTTATATATTCAAATAAAAATAAATAAAATGGTTTTAAATTAAATTACCATTACAACGAAAATTGAAATTGTAAAGTAATATATATTTTCTGATATAATTAAATAAAAATAATCAAATACTTAAACAAATTGAAAATTGATTTGTAATTTGGCCTCTGAGTTATTGCATAAACATTTTATCAATAAAGATTCTTACCAGAATTTAATTAGAGAAATATAGTAATCCAACTATAAAAAAAAAAAAATTGATGTTAAGATGTTTAGGGTTTTTATTTTTCAATGTTATTTATTAAAGTATTAAAAGAAATTTTTATAATATAAAACTAAAACAAACTTGGAAACATATTATTTTAGGAAGGATAAACTTGGAATAATATATTTATAAATCATTAAGTGATTTTGTATTAAGTGATAAGTCAAAAAATGTTACTTTTTTTTTAAGTGGTTTTTGGGTGATTTTAAGTGATTTGACCACTTAAAAAAACAAACAAAAATCTCTTAATTAACCAAATTAAGCACCATTAAGTGTTAAGTGCCAAAAACAAACAACCCTTAAGTGTAACTTGATGTGTAACTTGATTAATAAATGCATGTAGTTTGATTACATATATTTATTTATAATCTGAATAGTAACTCTCATCGTAAATGAGATATATTTTTAAATTAATTTTTTTTTTTCAGTAATATGAAATCCGAACTTCTGTCACTAAGAAGAATGGAGCTAGTACACAATCAACTTACAATTGGTATGTATTTATTTTTATACTTGTATAAAAAATGTTATTTTTAAGAAATTTTGATTACAATTTTATAAGGATAAAATTATATATAGCCTATTAGTTATAAATTTTAATTATTTTTATTTCATTTATTGTTCTTCTAATAATTGAAGTAAATATTGTAAAAAAAATCTTATATAGTTTAATTTCTTGAAGATATAACAATTATATACAAGTAAACATTACAAAATAAATTTTATATAGCTTAGTTTCTTGAAGCAAACATTAATGAAAATTTTATATACCTTAGTTTCTTAAAGATATAATAATTATACAAAAGTGTCATATCTCACATAAATTTTTTGATCCACCGTTAGTTTTCAGCTATATTTTATTTGTTTATCTGAATTTTTGTTTTAAAAACTATTAGACGTTACTTTTTCTTTTTTCTTTTTTAATAACTATTAGACGTTACGTGTTCAAACTTACCCCACATGTTTGTAGAATTATGTTTAAATATATCCTTATCTATTTTCAATCTGACAACATATAAAATATTTCTGACAATGCCGACACTATTAAAGTTCGGCAGTTTGTTGCGGTCAACGAAAAACATTAATGAACCGCACACTTCAAGATGTACTAGTTGTTTCCTGAAAATAAAACCAACTTCCAACCAACTAAAAATCGACCCTATTGTTTCCCAAAATTAAATCAATTTTAAGAATTGAAAACAATTGGCTCTAGATGGTTTTTAATCAAGAATAAATCTACCCAGGAAATAGCAGGTGATTAATGAACCTTAATTTGGGATCCAATAATCACCTTTATAAGTGTTGCTTTTGGATCCAATAATTCATGCAATTTAATGTCCAAAGCCATCATATAATTAAGGGAAGTGAAAAGGACTGCATATACGGCCTGAAAAAGTTTTTTGTTTGTTTGTTTGTTTTATTTTTAGATGTAGTTTTGTTACTTTTGTACACTTGAAAAAAGAGAATATAAGCAGACAAAATTATGGACTCCCCATGTTGTTGAATTCAATTATGGGCTACCTAACAAATTTTAGTCCACAAACTCTATTTTCCCCATGATATGTTTATCTGTAGGTTGTATACACGTAGGGCTACTTGACCTCGAATTATCAATTTTTATCTTTTTATGATGAATTAATTTAATGTTATGTTAACACGTATTTGTCATTGTCTAAAAAAAATAACTTTGGTCGAGCTTATTGGGTTTTCATGGTTGTGCAACCCCACTTGCTCTCTTTTGACAAGTAAGAGCAAAGTTCAAAAGCTCAATGACCACTAAATGTAACAATTTATCACTCAAAATGTGAGTCGACTTTTCTTAATTCTGAGAGTAAATTTTTAGATCATATGCTAAAAGATTTATATTAATTAGGTTTCAGTAGCAATCTGATCTAATGTTATGAGACATGAATAAAAAATAACAATAATAATAATAGCTTCTGTCCATAAACTATCTTTTCCTCATGCTTTTTGGTGGGGTGCCCATGATATGTAGGGCTTACTTAGATCACTAATCATCCATTCTCCTCATGTTATTGAGTAGGGTCCCCCATTATATGTAGGGCTACTTGACTTGTAATTATCAATTTTTGTTCTTTTGTGTTTAATTTATTTAAGGCTATTTTAACACAAGTTTGTTGCCATATAGAAAACAACTAAAACTATATTTTCCTCATGTTTTTTAGTAGGGTACACCCATAATGTGTAGGGGCTACTTGACTTGTAAACATCAATTTTTGTTTTTTTTATCAAATTTTAAGATTACATTAACACGTGTTTATCGCTATAAACGTAAAAATTTTGATTCGCAAATTATATATTTGCTCGTGTTTTCCAAGTAAGGCACCCATGATATGTATGGCTGCTTGACCTCTAACCATCAACTCTAGTTTGTTTGTTTGTTTGTTTTTCAAAAAGATATCTAAATTTATATTTACACGTGTCAATTTCAAGTTGAAAATGAATAAATTTTGGTTCACAAATTATATTTTTTTAAGTAAACGGGCCTTGATATGTAGAGCTATTGTCTAATCATCTATTTTTATATGTCCATAATAAATTGATTCAAGATAATGTTAATATGTGTTCATTGCTTTTGATCATAAATCATTAAAAAGCGATTTTCAAAAAAATAATAAAAAATAAAAAAACTTCTCTAAATATTATCATAAATATTCCTCGAAATTTATCATAAATCTTTCCTCATAAATTAATGGACACATTTTATGAAAGATTTGCACGTACATTTACATGTATACAGCTCATATATTAATGAAGTACAAAAAGATATACTTTTACTTCTTGGTACATGGAAAAAGACCCTCAATTTCTTCTAATAAGAACTTATTTTATTTTATTCATTTTTGAAAAAATAAATGTCAAGCAAAGCAAAGCAAGTCCAACTACCTGAACACACAAAATAATAACAGTAACAATAACAATAATGATAACAATAATAAAACGCATCCACTAGACACCAGTTTATTGTATTTTACAGTTGCTTTATACTTAAAAATACAACTTAATTATTTCCGTTGAAATAGAATTATTTTATTTATTTTTGAAATGATTTGGTTTAAGTTTATATCATTTTCATACGACACACTAACTACTTTTTACATATTACAATTAATGATGTCAATTCTAGTCCTTTAATTCGCTTTCAACAAGAAACCTAAGACATTTAAGCAGATTCAACTTCCAACAATTTGTACCATTGTACTTTTTTCTGTTTTTTTCTTTTTTTTTTTTAATTTTGAATCAGTTTTTTTAAAAGCATAGTAATTTGTGATGTCTATTATTTCTTAAAATTAGTATGTACCAAATATTTTTTCTATAAATCATGATCTAAAGTTGTTATTTATTTATTTTTTTTTTTGTGGCATATTCTTGTATTCTTGTATATTATCAAGGTTAATCCTTCACGTTTGAATTTTACATTATAATCATATGCTCTTTGCATGTATTTGTCGTTACGTTATCTGAACGATGATATAGTTAATAACTGTTTTTATCTTATTAGGAATAAAACGGTTAAATATATTGATTTCAATTTTGATTATGTATCAGTTGACATATATTTTATCGTATTTTATTATTTTGGATCGAGCATTTACAAAAACCATATCTCTCAATTTGATTTTACCTAATATTATGTCAAAAAAATAAAGGCACCAATTATAACTATAAGGCTAAGATTGATTAATGTGAGATTGTTTTGTAGTTTTGGAAGTGCACTTGACAAATATAGGTCTTGTTTTGGATTATACAAGAAATTAAACTTTTATGGCGCTGTAACAGCAAATTAAGTTTTTGGTAATTGGATTTATGATAACTTTATTTTACTTATTTCATTTTAGTTACTAAAGCTTTTAAAAGTTATTTTATAAATTCATTTAAAACAACATTATTTTATAAACTTTGATATTTTAATTTTGACATATACACTGACCGTTTAGTTTGATTTTGATATTATATGAGAACACTGGCTTTTGTTGTGTTGCAAATTTGTAATGTACACATAATTTTTGGTGAGATATTGTATTGTTCCGGAAATTAAATCATTACAATGATGTTATGATTGTGGCTTTGAGGTTAGTATTTGGATGGGTCATAATTTTTTTTTTCTTTTCTTAAAAAAAAAAAAAAAGGCTTTGTTTTTATTTATTTTATTTCTCTTGTTAAACTTTCGCAATATTCTTAAAAATTGCAAATTACGTAACATTTTGTGTAATTCTAATATCTCAAATTTGAATATTTAATTCTTAATGTGTTATAATTTTATAGTTTGAGTAAAACTTTTGATGAAACATTAGATTCTACAAGAAACTAAATCATATATTATAGTGTTGTGTTCATAATTTTGAGGTTTCTAATTCGATTTGTACCTTCTACTTATTTTATTTTAATTACTAAAGTACAAAAAAACATACTCTTACTTCTCAGTAAAGACCCTCAATTTCTTCTAGTAAGAGCTTATTTTATTTTATTCATTTTTGAAAAAATAAATGTCAAGCAAAGTAAAGCAAGCCCAACTACTTATACCCACATAATAATAATAATATAAAACACATCCACTAGACACTGTTATAAAATTAAAATAAATAAATAAATAAAATCAAGGGGTTAAAGAGAAGTTTACCAGGGACTTGATATAAAATTTGAATTAAAATATTGATAGCAGGAGACAGAGGCGAGACAAATTCAACAAAAGCAAAATGAGAGCAGGAGAGAGAGAGGTAGAATAGGAAAGAAAGAATATAAAATAACAAAAGAAAACAAGAGCAAAAGTATCTGTATATATTTTTGTTCAGTGCAAGCCTTACATATATATAGGCAATAGGGTCGGTTATAAAACCGACTTAAACTTTTATATTATTATAATATTATTATAATATAATCGTCCAAAAGTTTCACAATAGACACTAGTTTATTATATTTTATAGTTGTTATATACTTTAGAATACAACTTAATTATTTCAATTGAAACAAAATCATTTCATTTATTTTTGAAATAATTTGGATTTATCATTTTCATATCAGACAATAACTACTTTTTACATATTACAACTACTTATGTAAGTCCTAGTCCTTTAAATTGTTTTCAACAATAAAACTAAGACATTTAAACACATTCAACAATAATAATAATAATATAAAACACATTCACTAAACATTAGTTTATTGTATTTTGTAGTTGTTATATACTTAAGAATAAAACTTAATTATTTGAGTTGAAACTGAATCATTTTATTTATTTTTGAAATAATTTTGTTTAAGTTCATATCATTTTCATACCACATACTAACTACTTTTCACATATTACAACTACTAATGTCAGTTCCAATCCTTTAATTTGTTTTCAATAATAAAACTAAGACATTTAAACACGTTCAACCTCCAACAATTCGTACCATTGTACTCTTTCTTTATTTAAATAAGTTATCTTTTTAAAAGTATAATAATTTGTCATGTCTATTGTTTCTTAAAATGAGTATGTACCAAATATTTTTCTATAAATCATGATCAAAAGTTGTTATTTATTAAAATTATTTTTTTGGCATATTCTTACATTCTTGTATATTATCAAAGTTAATCATTCACATCCGAATTTTACATTATAATCACGTGCTCTTTGCATATGTATTTGTCATTATATTATCCGAACGATAATATAGTTAATAACTAATTTCCTCTTAATTATTAGGAAGAAGGTGGTTAAATATACTGAGTTTAATTTTGATTACGTATCAGCAGACGTGTATTTTATCGTATTTTATTATTTTGGATTGAACATTTATAAAAACATATCCCTCAATTTGATTTTACCTAATATTATGTCAAAAAAAAAAGGCACCAATTATAACTATAAGGCTAAGATTGATAAATGTGAGATTGTTTTGTAGTTTTGGAAGTGCACTTGACAAATATAGGTCTTGTTTTGGATTATACAAGAAATTAAATTTTTATTGTGCTATGACTGCACAAATTAAGTTTTTGGTAATTGGATTCATGATAACTTTATTTTACTTATTTCATTTTAATTACTAAAACTTTTAAAAGTTATTTTATAAATTCATTTAAAACAACATTATCTTATAAACTTCGATATTTTATTTTTGACATTTACACTAACCGTTTAGTTTGATTTGGATATTATATGAGAACACTTGTTTTTGTTGTGTTGCAAATTTATATTATACACGGAATTTTTGGTGAGATATTGTATTATTCTAGAAATTAAATCATTACAATAATATTATGATTGTGGCTTTGAGGTTAGTATTTGGATGACTGATAATTTTTTTTTCTTTTCTTAAAAAAATAACCTTGTATTTATTTATTTTATTTCTTTTGTTAAACCTTTGAAATATGCTTAAAAAATGTAAACTACATATCATTTTGTCTAATTCTAATATCTTAAATTTGAATATCTAATTCTTAATGTGTTACAATTTTATAGTTTGAGCAAAACTTTTGATGAAACGTTAGAGTCTGCAAGAAACTAAATTATATATTATAGTGTTGTGTTTATAATTTTGAGTTTTCTATGTGGATTTGTATCTTCTACTTATTTCGTTGTAATTATTGAAATACAAAAAAAATATACTCTTACTTCTCGATACATAAAAAAAAGACCCTCAATTTCTGCTAATAAGAACTTATTTTATTTTATTCATTTTGAAAAAATGAATGTCAAGCAAAGTAAAACAAGTCCAACTCCCTACATGCACAAATAATAATAACAATAATAATAATATAAAACACATTCACTAGACGCTAGTTTATTGTATTTTATAGTTGTTATGTACTTAAGAATACAACTTAATTATTTCAGTTGAAACAGAATCATTTTATTTATTTTTGAAATGATTTGGCTTAAGTTTATATCATTTTCATACCACCCACTAACTACTTTTTACATATTACAACTACTAATGTCAATTCTAGTAGTTTAATTTGTTTTCAACAATAAAACTAAGACATTTAAACATATTCAACTTCCAACAATTTGTACTATTGTACTCTTTCTTTGTTTAAATAAGTCATCTTTTTTAAAGCATAATAATTTGTGATGTCTATTGTTTCTTAAAATGAGTATGTGCCAAATATTTTTCTATATGATAACAATGGTTTTTGTTGTGTTGTAAATTTATAGTGTATACGGAATTTTTGGTGAGATATTGTATTATTCTAGAAATTAAATCATTACAATAATGTTATGATTGTGGCTTTGAGGCTAGCATTTGGATGGGCAATAATTTGTTTTTTCTTTTTTCTTTTTTTTTTTTTTAAAAAAAAAAACTTTGTTTTTATTTATTTTATTTCTCTTATTAACCTTTTGAAATATGCTTAAAAAATGTAAATTACATATCATTTTGTCTAATTCTGATATCTCAAATTTGAATATCTAATTCTTAATGTGTTACAAATTTATAGTTTGTGCAAAACTTTTGATAAAACATTAGATTTTACAAGAAACTAAATCATATATTATAATGTTGTTGACGTTCAGATCTAATTAACTGAGATTCTTAATACTCAGAACTGCAGATAACACAAACAAAACAAAAAATAAAAGAAGTAAGACATAGAGGAAGAAGAAAACCACAAGTTTTACGTGGTTCGACCTTAGAAATGGCCTACGTCCACGGCGCCGGCTCCAGTGAGGAGAGGCAGTAACTGTTACTATAAGTTTTCTGGTTACAGCGTGAGAGGGAGACCAAGATCCCCTTACAAATGAGTTTAAACCCCTATTTATAGAGAAAGAGGTAGTGTTACAGTTGTAATATAAAAGAAAATAATTAATTACATTTTTTCAAAACCGATACCCATTAAATGCTGGGTCAAATCCCGTGAAATCCGGGTCTTGATTTGGTAGTTATGTGTTTCTTAATTTGCGCTACTGTCATTTTGAGAAAAGCTGAACGTGTACGTCAAGTAACGAACTGATTCTACTCCGGACGAGCTGGAGCTCGTCCAAAACAAGCTGATGAGCTCGTTTTGGGCGAGCTCATGCTGAGAGCTGATGGACGAGCTCATGCTGATCAATTGGGCCTCTGTCTGCTAGGTCGATTCATTGAGTAATTTTCGTTGGGCCTTTACCAGCCCATTTAGGCAGTCCAGAAAATACCCATAACAAGTGTTGTGTTTATAATTTTGAGGTTTCTAATTGGATTTGTATATTTTACTTATTTCATTTTAATTATTGAACTTCTAAAACATTATCATCAAATTTAGATATTATTTTATTATTTTTTATTTATTGATATACAATAATTGTTTTGTGTATTTCTGAAATTATGTAAGGAATACGATACTTCCAGTAATACATTGAACTTCACATGAATAAACTAACACATCAATTTAATTTATAGTTTGTGCACAACTTTCGAGACTTAATTATTAGATTCTATAGAATACAATAAATATTGTTATAGAAATCTAAAGCTTTGGATAAAACTGTCGGATATGACTGCTTTACCTTATATTTATGATTCTAAAGTTTTTACTTTAACATCACGTGCTGCGGATCTAGTGGTTAAGGTAATTGTTGAGGTAACTTTTATTTTCAACTCTTAGATTAAATGAAAATCGATGGTTGGATGCTAAAGTTGAACTTTTAAGTTATAAATTTATGTTACTTTTAACCTAACCTAAATCTAAATGTGATTATCAGATTAATAACTTGGATTTTTATTTTGAAATATTTATTAAACATCTATGATTGTCAACTTATTTGCAATAAAACCACCACACAAATATCCATCAAAATGATCAAATCATCCTTACACCAAGCCCATTTTGTAATTTCATTGTTTCAAACCTATTATATGTACAACCAAATAAAAAATCTAAATAACATTATCATATTAAAAATATGTTTGAAATACTATAACACCAATGCTGAAAAATAATCATTTTATCAATTAAATTAATATATAAAACATAAAATAAATTTCTTTACATATTATATTAGCAAACTTCATTTTTAGCTAATACTTGAGAAACAAAAGCAAAAAATACAACTTCAAAAAAATAATAATAAAAAGCGAAAAAAAAAATAAAAAACAGAGTTTATAGACCAACTTTACAGTCTATAATCGAAGGCTTCTATTAACTTCTATCACATGCATCTAACCTTCCGCGCACGCATCCGCGGCAACGAAAAATGGAAGCATTAAGGAAATAATAAAAAAAAAGTCTTCAAACTCTCCTATAAACCGCGTGCATTGCACTCGCGAATCTTTATTGAAAAACATGCTTCTTCAGGAGCCCTTTTAGGGCAAGACTGCGGTTTCACAAAGCTCGGATTCGGTAGTACGTTTTGCTTGTAAAAGCACTTGTGAGCTCGACAGATCTAAAAGCGCTGTTCACTCGCCTCACTTGCTTGTGGCTGTTGCTTTTTAACGAGCCGTGCGGGGTCACGTGCATGATGATGATAAATAAACATAAATATATGAATAAAACTTGTGAGCATATTTAGTTTCCAAAAAAAAAAAAGAAGAAGAAAAAACTTGTGAGCATATTTAATAAAAAAGACAAAACCAATAAAGGATGATTTGGTTATTTGACCTAATTATTTTTATATAGTATAATTTATTTCGTATGTCATTTTATTGTTGACCTTTAACAAAAGTTTTTTATGGATTTGAAAATTTTACCAAACGTCAATTCAATTAATTATTAATCGATTACGGCGTAGATTTATATTGATTTATCCATGATGTATCGTAATGCTGTAATTTAGATATCAAAATTACGGACATAATTATGTGTATGATAAGGACTTTCAAATTTTATTGATACTACATATAACTGAATTTATGTCACCAGCATTTGGTACATAATAATAGGATTTGGCGTCTTTGACTCTTCCAATAGATGTAAAGATAAAAGAGAAGAGGCAGGTAACACGGAGAATCAAAATAATCATCATCCTCGAAAGGGGGGAGGCATGCACCCAACTATTTTCATTTCATTACAAGTCTTTTCCACTTTTTCTATTTTAGAAAAAAAGGGAAAGGTGGTTGATGATTCTACACATTTTAAATGATCAAAACATTATAGAAACTCGGTTCATATGTGAAAAACTATTTAATTACCTTTGAGTTAAGCTAAATTAATTTAAAATTACGAGATTGGCAGATTGATGCAATTACGTCTACATCCCTTGCTTTGCAAGCAAGTAATTGGTTCAAATATGATAGGGCCACCTTAAGAGTGGCAATTTTCCCACTAATTAGTCCCGTGCTTTGCTAATCCAAGCAAATGATTGGTTCAAATCTCATGGAGCCACCTTAAGACCAGTAATTTTCTCACTAATTAGTGGGTTGTCTTCTATTATCTTAAGAGTAGATTTTCGAGCTACTCAATAAGCAAATTATATTTATAGATCCGAGTAGACATTTGACTTGATGTCCGGATGTGTATATCAAATATATATATATGACTTAAATATATGACTTCAAAAGTCATCTATCTTGGACCACCTTTCTTCATTTTTAAATTAAAAAAAAAAATGATTTAATTATCTTGCTGATTTATCAATAACAATCATTAGATTAGTTATAAGAGTAGTTATCGAAGGATATCTAAAAATTATCATTGATGGATAATTTTATCAAACCAATAAGTTAGTCAAACTCAAAAAATTATATTAAAATCTGTAAATTTATGAAAAGGAATAATGGGTTGGATTATATTAATTTGAAATAATCCAACCCATTATTCCTTTTCATTAAAACAGCTAAATAGTATATAAGTCCAAGTCTCAATTATTAAATAAAACTAAACATCCTTCATGATAAGCTAACCTATATTTCTATTCACTCAACCTTACTCGAACTTTTCTATAAAGAAACTTCGAAATTTATGGATTAGAAAAAAAGATCTAAAAGTTAAAAAAATTATTGTATTCTTAAACCAAGTTCCAAAATACAAATATCATTATTCGGATCAATAAGCTAAAACTCTAGGGAAAAAAAAATCCATTTGTTTTAAAATTTATTTAATACATTCACTTGAAAGCTACACTGTACATAGCCATAACTACCACAAAAAGGACAATTTAGTCAATTTAGTCGTTAAAAAAAAGCAACAACTTGTCTGGAAGAAGACAAGAAGAATGGCACATCTGTAAATAAAACGAACTCTAGTGGTATCTACAAAGTCAACAAGAGTCCAAAATAGAAATGGTTATTATATAGTGTAAGATGGTGTTTGCTTTTGCTTAGAGAGAGTGGTTGTTTGTTGGTCATTTCTATTACTTCCAAAAAAAAATAATAATAAACAAAGAACAGACAAACACATCCATGAACACCAACACCGCTACCACAACAGAGCTCTCTTCTTGTTGACATACTCAATCACTCTCTTCTCGTTGTTGTGAGCTCTAAAGAGGTCTTTTTTGGCTGTTTTGGTGGTGATTTCAAGTCAAAGTTTTGAGCTTTTTTTTGAAGGACAAAAATGAATGGGAGTGGTAGTGGAGGTGGTGGTGATGGAGGAGGAGAAGGAGGAGGATGTGAGAGTGAGTATATAAGAAAATATCATACACATGAAATTGGTGATCGTCAGTGTAGCTCAGTGCTCATCAAACGCATCAGAGCTCCGGTTCCTCTTGTAATATATACATATATGTGTTTTCTTTACATGTGTATATGTGTGTTTGTAGTGGTTGTTATGGTTTTTTTGATGAATGGATTGAATCAAAGTGATGTTTAAAGGGTTTGTTGAAGTGGGGTTGTGTTCAAATCTTGAAATTTGTTGGGTCTTGATTGTGGGGGTTTTGAATGTGAGTTTGAGGAAGATGGGGATGGTTTTTTTTTTTTTAGAGTAGTTGATCTTGATCTGTATTGATGTGTGTTTTTGAAGATTCTTGTTGTTTGAATTTGATTTTACTTTGGTTTTGTTTTTGAGCCTATTTGATGGTTTCTTGTTGTGATTGATGTGGTTTGTGAGTTTTTGATAAGTTGGATTGAAATCTTGTTCTTGGTTTCTTTGAGTTGTGATGGGGGTGTGTGTGTGAGATAATTGGTTTACTTCATGTTTTGATTTTTGTGACCCTGTTTGGTTTGTGAGAAAAAATGTGACAATTAATAAATGACCATTTGAATGTTCTAGAGATGATCTGTTCTTTTGAAATTTTAGTGCTTGAATACTTTTACATTCCCAATTCAATAGGTTACTGCAATGCTTGAGCTGTTTGTTTGAGTGATGCTTCGCGATTGCTGTAATTCGTGTTACTCTGTTTCAACAGGTTTGGTCGTTGGTGAGGAGATTTGATCAACCACAGAAGTACAAGCCCTTCATCAGCAGATGTGTCGTGCAAGGAAACCTGGAGATTGGGAGTCTTAGGGAAGTTGATGTTAAGTCTGGCCTTCCTGCCACTACTAGTACTGAACGACTAGAATTTCTTGATGACGAAGAGCATGTTCTTAGAGTCAGGATCATTGGTGGGGATCACAGACTCCGGGTATCTTCTTCTTTCCCCGCTTGATTTTACACATTGTTCCGTCCTGATTCTTCATTCCTGAACATATACGTGCTTGTATTTGCATTCGCTATCTGCCTTCTTAATGTGCATGTGATTATTGCATCTTTTACCTTGTAAACTAGCTAGCTTTAGGCTTCTTTATTTAATAAGCAACTATGATATCATGTTGATAAGCCTTAGTTATGTGCAAGTATGTTTTTCATCTGCGGCGTTGACATATTAATGGATACCCGAATTAAGGCTTGTTGACTTACAAACTGGGTGCTCTGACCAAGATTTTGTCTTTGTCAAATTTGGTGGTGTTTTTGATTGGTAAATTTGTTGCAACAAATCTACTGATATGGTGTTTTTACCAATTTTAGTTCACAAATATTGACTAGAACCTGAAAGCCTAATAATTTCCATGCTCATGCTTACAACTAGTATGATATAAGTTTGCCTTTGGACCTCTTATTTTGTGGTATTGCTTTCTTTTAAACATGTCTAACCTGCCAAATGTGCAAATGTGTTTTGACTCTTTCTTATTTTTCGCCCCAGAACTACTCTTCGATCATTTCCCTCCATCCAGACATCATTGACGGAAGACCTGGCACTTTGGTGATTGAGTCGTTTGTGGTGGATGTGCCTGAAGGAAATACCAAGGAGGACACCTGCTACTTTGTTGAAGCTTTGATCAAATGCAATCTCAAGTCACTCGCTGATGTCTCAGAGCGACTTGCAGTGCAGGACCGGACTGAACCCATTGATCGGATGTGAAAGTTTGGAACAATGAGCAGATGCGGAAGGCAGGCTACCATGGCCATGGATGAAGCTTCTGAGGCTTTCGTATCTAGTGAGGCTCTGGGGTCGGACTGGCAGTAGTAGTCGTCGCAACTTCTATACAAAGTCTCTTTACTTTTTCTCTGTTATGTTCTCTCTTGGTTTCATATATGTTATGTGCCTTTAAATGGGTCAAGAACCACAGCTCTTATAAAAAAAGTCTCTCTCATATGAATGAACAAGTAAAAAAGAAGAAAGACTAGTTTTTCATTTCTTCGTGATTTCCAGAGTTTTGTCCGTGCTGTCATGCTTTCGAATGTATATAAACGAGCCCCGGAAAGAGTTTAGTTATTGTATATTTGGTTTTTCTTGTTCTAGTCTTTAGTTTCAGGTAATGCAAGCCCAGTGGAGGGAGCCATAGGCTAGTAATGTTTCAAGTTGGAGAGGCTTGTAACAGCAATTTAACCTAAAACTATAATCAATAATATCTTGTTAGTTTATTTTTTGTTTACTGGAACGATCGTGGATTGGCAAATATTAGCTTCATTTATAGTTTTTCCTTCTAGATTCAGAGTTTCTATAATCGATACTTGTGATTGTGATTGATGGTTAATAAAATAAAAAATGAGACAACTGTTAGTTATCTTTTGTTAATAATGTTATTGTCTCCAAATTTTGTGTGATGTTTCTTACATATGGATCTGCTTTTACAACCACCAGAAATACAAAATTTACACCGAGGAATCTTGATTTAACAAAACTCGCAAAGGGCTAATCATGTTTACGTGTAATGATAAATATCACAGTAATAATCGTCCTCATAAGTAATATAGAGAATGATTTGTCACTATCATATTATAGTCTACGTAATAGTTGGAATTTGTTTACTACATCATTGGAGACAAGAAACTTATAAGTCTGGAAATTCTTAATGATATACAAGTAACTTGTAGAAGTCTATAGATTACTTGCTATATCATTTGAGACGCAGAAATTTGTTTAAGTTTATAGAAGCCGCTTTTAGCGTGCATAATTGAATTAGATTAAAGCCACATTTAGCGTGTATAATTAAATTAGATTAAATTATTGTGACTTTGTTTGATTGCAATGGGTACCATCCTTGTTGGGATATTAAAATTAAACATTGGAATAGACCATTAACTGAAAATGCCCAATCTTGGAGTACTATAATATTGCAAAGTTCCAATCATGAAAAGGAGCTGTAAAGGTCAGGTTGGTTTTTGGCCGTTGGAAAATCAGTGAAGTTTCCAAGTAAAGCTTTAGGAAGGAATGTTCACTTGGAAGACATGAAGTGTTGAGCTTTTTCACCTCAGCCTCCCCCAAGAAAGGTCATTAACAATCACTACAGAGGCTACAAGAAATCACACTTTGGAATACCAATCTAAGGAAACCAAATGTGGTGATCCCAAAATGCATAAATCCCACAAATATTGTTAGGAAACAGTCTCATAGAATGGTAATTTTCGTAATGACATTTTATTGACAATGACAAGTACGAAAAAATGCTACCATCTTAACCGAAATGATACTGAAAAAACGCATCGAAAGCAAGAAAAATAAAAGGGTTTTGTATAATCTTGAATGATATTGTAATCCAAAATTTCACCCGGAATGGGGTACAAGTTCAAATAATACATGATATCACAAATAATACACATGATTTTCCGCCACTCATTGTTTGTTGGTTAGAGCAGAGGAGTTAGTTGCTTCCCAGACTGTGCAGTATATAAATAGATTTCCTATAGCATGGTCTTTTCACGAGAAAAACAATAAGGGAAGAAATTTGCTAGAAACCAAATAAATAATCACCTGTACTGGTGCCTTCTAATACACTGTACAAAGCTCCCCCGCAATGGCTGACATCCAATTTTCCATATTTTATGCCAATACAAGATCACCTTCCTCTTGTTGTACTTCTTGTTCCTCAGGCAGCCGTCCTTCCCGATAAGGAAGAAGAATGCGCTTTATTTCCTCTGCACTTAGTGTTTCATACTCTAAGAGTGCATTTGCTAGTGCATGTAAGGCCTTCTCATGCTGAAATATGTCAACAACAAATAGGAATTAGGAAACATTAACACTGACAATATCCATATTTAAACTGCTAGGTGTATTTTTTTTTTTTTTTTTTTTGTGCAATAATAAAATGCATTGCATAAAAAAAAATTAATTTAAACATGCTGTTATAACCACCAGTACCGCATAAACCTCAACAAGCTGAAATGATTTTTGAACATTTGGACAAAGAATGACAACAAAAACAGCAAAATGCTTCAAGCTCATGGCGATAAAACAGATTTTTGCATTGCAGAGGTAACAAAAATAACTTTGTTCCTTCAATAAATTACCAAGGAAGAAGTGCATATGATAAGATAGAAAATTTCTATTTTTGAAGATAGATCTAAATAACGAGAATATTATGGATGAACCTTCTTTAAAAGGGCTTTTACACGATCGTATGCTTCTCTAAGGAGTTTCACAACCTACAGAACCAATCAACAAATCAGATACAAAAGTCATTATCATAATTAAGAACGCAAACCAAGGCCTAAATTTGAAAGGCATACTTCTGCATCTATACGTGATTGCATTTCTGAACTAGGTCGTTCTTTGACATGAACTGGTCCAATTGCATCGCTCATCCCACAGCTTGATACCTTAAAAGAATGATCACCATAGTATCAGTTGGTCAAATTAGAACACACCAATTATAGTATTCTTAAAGAATTTGGATGAGTAATGAAACATTATGAGTTCTTGTTCTCGTAATATTCTAGAAAGTAATACTTAATTTAAACAAAATTGGAGTAAATACCACACAAAAAGAATAACTTGAAATGCAACTATCAACAACTAAACTTTTAATTAACAAAGGAATGGAACAGTGGCATTTATAAAATAGTACCATATCCCTACTTGTTATTTTAAAAATAGCTCCTTGAATATACGAGCAAAGCACTAAAGTAAATACCATATATTGGGCAAGCTCTGTAGCTGTGCTCAGATCACTACTTGCTCCAGTTGTGATGTGGTCTTGACCAAAAATGAGCTCCTCCGCAACCCTTCCTCCCATACAAACATCAAGACGAGCTAATAACTGCTTCTTGCTAATCGATGTCTCATCACTTGAAGGAAGCTGGGTAACCATTCCTAATGCAGATCCACGAGGCATAATTGTTGCCTTGTGAATGGGATGTGCACCTTCCGTGTTGAAAGCCGCAATTGCGTGACCACTCTCATGATATGCAGTGAGCTGGAACAATGAGGTTCATGTGTCAGTAAATACCCAAAGCTGATTTTGACATATCTAAAGCTAAATATTTATGAACTTCATAATGCATTGTACCAATAATTTATTACAAATTATGACCACAGGCTAATTATGATGAGATTTGAGAAAAATTTACTTTGTAGCTTTGATGCTATACCAGTAGCATGCTGGATCATAATCCAGACATGAGATAGCCCAAGCTAAGAACACATTATTTGTATGATAGAAAACACATTGGGAGCATAAAACACTGTAATTAGATCCCACACGAACCCTTGGAAATGGAAATAAAAGAGTGGAATTTTTAGAAGGTTATCTACACAACTTCATAAATAAAGTGTAAAATAACTGGTAATCAACATTTTCAGCTCAGCTCAGCAGCAGGCAACAGATTCATGGTCAGAAGGCTCATGTACAATAGGAACTAATACATTGCAACTCTTCATCCCAGAACTCTAGGTTGCCTCGTGATAATTTTTTATTTTCACAAAGTAAAGATTGCCTTATAAATGACAGACATACCTTCTTTGACTCTTCTGATATAAACATTGTCTTCCGCTCAGTACCCATGATTATCCTGTCTTTAGCAAACTCCAACTCTGCAGCAGTTAACTTCTCTGCACCTTCAACAGCAGCTTTAATAGCAGCAATATTCACCAAGTTTGCAAGATCTGAATGGAAGAAAAGCAAAATGAAGAAGTCATTATCAAGATATATCAAATTTACAAAAAATTAGTTTTACACTTCCTAAATTTTGATAAATTAAAAAAGGTACTTTACTTGAATGAAAGAACCTTACCAGCACCATTAAATCCCGGTGTGCCTCTGGCAATTGCTTTAACATCCACATCATCTGCTAAAGGTTTGTCCTGCAGATAGAGCTCCAAAATTTCTTGTCGACCTTTCACATCAGGATTTGGAACAACAATCTAAAACAAGGTTTGTTAGTTTTCGTGTTTTCCAAGACCACAGGAAATCACTCTACAGATATTGACAACAAAACAAAAATGCATCTAGAGACAAATGTACTCATCACCATGAGAGCTGCTCTAGTACATTTTCTGCTGAAGCTATTAAATGAAACCGACTGGCTTATACTCTTTACATTCTGTCCAACAAGATTAAATCCGATCCAAAGTCTAGAGTTCACTAACAGTATAACTAAAGAGTCATGCATCCAGTAACGAATTTTAAAACAAACCAATCATTTCAGTCATACAGTATATCAAGCTCTTAAATGAAAGATTGTTTTGGAACACTTCAATGACTGAGTTGGCTAAAAAAGTGAAGTTTCGGGATAAACTTTCCAAAGGAAAGAGCAGAGTTATGAAGAAAGAAGGGAGGGTCATGTCTTTCTGGTTCTGAGCAGCGCAACCAAACAAGCCAAATACAACTGCAAGATTCACAGAACTTAAGAGTGAAAATCATGCGAGATAGACAGACTTAAGGACAATGATGGACCAACTTTCTAGTATCACCATTTTCCAGAACTTTCATTTGATATCTACTATAGGATTGAGACGATGAATTCTAATGAAATTAAGGAATATTTGATAAGGATAAAAAGCTAGCAAAATACAATTACAGGCTATGTTTTATGACATTTATGCATACAAAACCCTTCAATGGTATCACTTTCAGTCACTCCAAGAGTTACCAGAATAAAAGTTACCAACTCCAAAAGTAAAAGAATAATAGAAATGAGAACTTACATGCCTGTCAAATCTACCAGGCCTTGTCAAAGCAGGATCAAGAATATCAGGCAAATTTGTTGCAGCCATCAAAATTATTCCCTGCAGTTAGAAATTTATACAGATTAATAAAACTATAAAAGCTAAAAGAAACTCATTAAAACAGAAAGCTCGTAAGTCACCTCATTCTGTTCAAAGCCATCCATTTCAACAAGCAGTTGATGCAATGTTTTCTTTGTGTGGCCCTCCCATTGCTTTCTTGTAGATCCAACAGCATCTATTTCATCAATGAAGATTATGCAGGGAGCCTATAAACAAAAATTAATGTAGATCACACCATTAGAGAAGTATACGATATATCACAGTATTAAGCAAACACCAGTATGATATCAACTAATGTTAAAATTCATGATGATATTGACAAGAATCAATTACAGCATAGCTGAAGACTTATCTACCTGACAGACAAAAAGTTTAATTTTTAATCTTACAAAATAGTCCCTAAAGATGCCTCTGTTAGAGTGCTTAAATAATCGGGGCCTAATCTATCAATCTAAGCTTTTAGATTTAGTGGTAGCTGGCATAATATCATAGCTTAATTTGTCTTAGGAGTACTGGGTTCAATCACCTCATGTGATAATATTTGAACTTGTTATTTATTATATGAATTTGTTGTGTAGTTATGTTTGGGCTTAAGCCATGTGGCAGGCCCGTTGGTCTTGCACATGAGGGGGTGTATTGAGTGCTTAAATACTATTATTGGGCATTTTCCTATCAACTTAAGCTTTAATGGTAACCAATAATCTCAAAAAAACAAACCTTTTTTTTGGCTGCTTGAAATAAGGATCTCACACGCCGAGCACCGACTCCAACAAACCTGCCATACAAAAAAATTAGCACATTTAATTCAACACAGAACATCTTTTCAGTTTACTTTTATATGACAATCACTGACACCCAAAATATCGCTCTAGTTTTAACCCTGTAGGTTCCCCCAAGCATGAGCACAGATGCACAACTAGCTTACGCTTGCAGAAGTTGCAAATAAGTAACATCTAAGAATACTTGTTCTTAATGTTATTAACATAGAAATAGGAAACAAGTCTAATGCAAGTAAGATATCAATGATTACTGGCTTAAGAAAGAACCAAACATCCAGTAACCAATCAGACAAACAAATGTAGAAATTTCAATCTCCAACTTGAATATTATTTATACAATTAAAATCAACTTCCCATTATAATAAAAAGAGAAAAACAGCTTACATTTCCTCAAATTCAGATCCTGCTCTATAGAAAAACGGCACCCCAGCTTCTCCAGCAATAGCCTTCAACAATATAAATGATCAAGCCATATCAGATTAAACTATTATCAACTCAGTAAAAATATCTACATGAATGTTAAAGAACTACAAGCAAATGTAAGGTTTCAAGGAAACCATCCACCCAAGGAAATTAAAAAAAGATACCATTTTTACAAACTCAGAACTGATTAATTACCATTTTTCATGCCTACAATAACCTACTCACTTTTTCATAAGTTCCATTCTCATTGCCGCAGATATAGTTAGAAACAAGGGAAATATAAAAAAGGGTACAAAACACAGAATTAATACTATTTCCCACATACATTCTTTTTTTTACTTTTTGGAGAAGAACATATAGGAAAATGCATCAACAATTTTTCCACATACACTTCACATTTAGTAAACTGAATAAGTGTACTAACAGTTTATACATCCTTACTATAGCCAATGCAAAAGCCTGAAAACTCCTTAAAGCACATCGAAAACCATTTCTGAGAATAGACAAGTGATATCTTACCTTGGCAAGCAGAGTTTTTCCTGTTCCAGGTGCTCCAGTCAAAAGTATTCCCTGCAAAGTACATATAAAACTCAGATATTATAATAATTGAGCAAATTATAAAAGAATCTAAATCCAAATTTGACAATTCAGTCTGGTATGAAAAAAGTTATTGAACCTCATTTGGAAACAAGGAATAATTTAGCACATAAAACTATTAATTTTTTTTTTACCATATTTTGAGGTTTTACTAGCATAGTAGTATTTAATAGCCAGATCCTTAACATAATGCCTAACATATTTGATAATGCCTAACATATTTGGACTTCTGAAGATTATTTACACACAAGAAACGACCAAAGAAAATTTTCAAAATGCTTCTCATCCCTTGCCGCCTGAGCTACACAAGTGACAATACTGGACCACATTATGGCTTTTGTATATGGACCATTTCTTTTGCACCATTTCAATTTTTAAATGCTACCGTAGCAACGTAAGCATCAAAATATCAAAAGTAAAGGGCATCTTATTAAGCTAAAGCAGAAATGCAGAAAAGAGCATCTGATGAAAAGAAACATTTATTCAACAATCAAAAGATTTAGCCCAAACCTTTGGCAACTTCCCACCGAGGCGAGTAAACTTTGATGGGTTTTTAAGATACTCTACGATTTCCACGAGCTCTTGTTTTGCATCATCACAACCTTTGACATCCTTAAATGTTTTAACGTTCTGCACAGAAACAAATTAGTCAGGACAACATGGCCAGGTTCATGACAAACTTCAGTTAAATAAGAGACTGATCCATATAGCATGCATGATCTGTGTTATACCCCAACAGTATTATTTTAAAGCCGAGATGAAACCAGCACAGCAATCAGATTGTGTTTGTTACTTAAACTCCTTGGTCAGATCCCCTATAAGAATGAAAAAATGCAACACACCCACAATACAAAAGTTTGATTCTCAAATGCTCCAAACCTATATTATCTCATCTTCTTCAATGTTTTCTATCAAGATAAGTGCTCAAAGCAACCAGGTAAACCTAATCGGGTGTAATCTTTTCCAATCCACACAACTAAGAAAGATGGGAACACCCATTTGACATGCCAATAATAACAAAACATCTTTAGGACAACTGGCTCTGAAGACGAACAACTCAAAATTTCACCTTCTCTGGCATAACTTCTTTATTTAACTCCTTTGGGGTATAAGAAGAGCTTGAGCCAACACCCGAAGTTCCTATTCCGCCAAGGCTTCCTATGTACTTCTGAAGGGCAGCAGCACCCATTAACCTGAAAATATATTCATATATAAAGTGAAAAACAACTCAAGGATAGAAGCAAACACTAGCAAATTACATTAAATTCAAAAAGAGATTTTATATTGCATATATATTACTCCTTCACACAATTAGAGATCAGAATAATCAAATAAGACTACAATACAAACAAAATGGTTCTTACCAAACTAATCCAACAGCAACAGTGAATAAGATAGTCGAGATAAGCTCTTGCGCAAATCGTGACTTGTTAGACACTTTCGGGTCAACCTAATAATCGAAAAGACATAAATTACCATCTCAAAGTTCAAGCCACAACAAGGCAGAGAAACAATCTCTTGCGAAAATCAGGATTCACCATAGACAAAACAACATAAATTAGAATTTATGAAACTAATAGTCCTGCATCCCCATACATCATAAAAATCATACAAAACAAAAGATTCAAACTACGTTTTCTCTCTCCCAATCAATGCTACTACAAGAATACTCTCATACCATCACCACATGTAACGGCTGTTTCTCAGATATCCCCGGGTTCACAAAAGCCTCATCCGTATTCCCTGAAGCACGCTGCTTCAGCTCTTGCAACTACAACCAAAATCCAAACACATCATAAAGATAATCAAACCAAACATGCAATCACAAAAACACAGCAAACCAAGCAACAAACAAAGCTTGAAATACCAAGGAAGGAAGAGCAGAAGGCTTCCCATTGTGTTCATCAGGAAGATAGTCAGCAATAGCATTAGTAACCACAAGTGCACGTAAATACTCGGCAACACCCCTGCTATCCACCTCATGCTCCCTCTCCTCAAACCTCTTGATAACAGACTCAGGACTGCACACCCACCAACCAAAATCACATTAAAAATGGAAACTTTAAACAACCCAGATGACAAAAAGCAAAACCCACCTGTGCTTGTTGAGCTCAACTAACAAAGCAGCTTGTTTGGAAGCATCTTTAGGGTTAGCATTGGCGTCGGCAATCAATTGGTCCAACTTCTTCTCTTGGCGCCAAAAGGGCAACCAACTAAACCAATCCCACTTCATCATTGTCTCAACCCCACTTCTCAGTCTGGTCCACACGCCCAACAAAAACACTAAAAGCGGAATCTTGTTGAATCTGGTGTCCGCCTGCTCCTCCTCTGCTGATGACTCATTATTATTGGGTAGTTGATCAACAACAGTAGTGTCTCGTGCTAGTTGATCAGCAGTATCGGGAGTGTCGTTAGGAATGGAGTGTTGGTCGGGAAGTAATGCGTGGGGGAGTGGGAGGGGACGGAGGCGGAGGCGGATAGAAGAAGAGAGGGAGTGGCGGAAACGGTGGCGTTTTGGGGAGGGAAGAGGGGAGAAGAAGGAGAGGCATGGCTTCGACAGGAGGGATGCTTGCAGAATGATGGACATTCGGTTAGGGTTTAGGAGGGAGGGAGGCAGAGTCTGGTGGTGGTCTCTGTTTAAGAGCCACAAGATTTTTGGAGAGAGAGAGAGGGAGTGAAGTTGGTGTCAAGAAAATCGAAAAAAACCTTATCTATCTGGATTCAATTTGGCGCCGTCTATGTGTTTGAGACTTTTCTGTTCAATCGGTCACATCAGATTCTTTTCCTTCCTTTCATTTTTATCTTTCTTTCATCGTTAACCGTCAAATGGACAGACCGCCCTCCACCGTTTCGTATGACTGATTCACTACCTCTCTTAACGTTAAAATTAAATATTCAAATCACACTTTTATAATTTAAAATATAAAATATGTAAATCCTCTCGTGATAAGAATAATCATCTTTCTAATCATAATAAGAGTATTCATCCTGATCGTAATATTAATTATTCATTTAAGTAAATCCCGACAACCTTTTTACTCGTAAAATGTCAACGTTAACAAATAAAAAAATGGTTAAGTGGAGTGATTAATACGTGAATTATCACTCGTCTACTATATTATTTGGTTTAGATGAAAATTTTATTGTTATTGAGATCATAACTTATCTACCGTATCGCTTGGTTTAGAGGAAAATTTTATTGTTGTTAGAATTGAGCCGATTTAAACATCTACAACAATGAAGTAAATAACTATAATGGAAGAAGCAGTGCCGCATGTTAAGGGAATATGATAGAAAGATTAAAGTTTAGATGGATGTACAGCAATTCAATGTAGCTTGGTAACAATGATTATAATATAAAGAACAGAGACAATTTGTGTGTTTAGTTAAAGTTTACAAAGATAATTTTTGAAAGGAAGTAAATGTCAAATTTTACAACAATTACAATATTAGTGGTTGAAAATACTGTCAATATAATCAAAAGTCAGAATATCTCAACCATTCCAAGTAGTACTTTTTTATGTCAATCATCCAAAATATGAGAATAAATTTCGAATTTCAATATTCACTTCCTTAGCTATAATAATTTTACAATTTTTTTTCTTTTTTATACCAAATTGATGGCTATATTTTCCGATAACATTGAAGCTAGCTGACTTGTCAAAACCAAACAATTTCAAAACCACAAGCAAAGTTCTTGAGTACGTACATATTTCACATTTGTCAATGCTCATTCGAAAGTACTAGTATCTTTTCAGGCCTAAAAATGGAAGTACAAATTATGAAGCTAAAAATGTTTTCAAGGGTCAATTTTACTGGCAGGAGCTGCATATCCAAACTAAAAGATGATAACGAAAAGATATTGTGTACATTATTTCACAATAGCATCAAGAGAAAAACCATAGTAGTTCCATGATATCATAACAGTCTAGAGCCTGCTTTGGCAGAGACATTCAAGCCCACTGCTTCAACAATCTCTCACCTTCAAAATTGGAGGGTGAAATTTTGAAAATCCAAAAAAAAATACAAAAACCACATTTGTGTTCAGATTTTGAAATGTAAGATCTTCACAGGTAGGCTTGTTTGGCCCCCCTTTTTTTTCCATTCATCGTCTTTCATCAAACAGGCTTCTCACCATTGAACAAAAATCTAGCAGAAGAATTTGAGGTCTCATCATTGCATCTGATCCGGTCTATTGGGGGGCATTGTTCCTGGATGTGGTGGGGCACCACCATGGCCTGGCATGTGTTGCATCATTCCAGGTCCCATTTGAGGCATACTTCCGGGTTGCATGTAGGGGTGATGGTTGTTCATCATGGGCATGGATTGAGGTATTGCTGGACCAGATGCGCTCCACCCAGCTGGTGGAGGTTGATGCATCACAGGCTGTTCGGGATTTGGAGCAAACTGACCTCTGTTGTATTGAGGGGCAGCAGCTGCGCCCATCATAGGCATTGGTTGCTGCCCAAGAATGGATGGTTGAGTGGTCACAATGGCAGGGTTAGGGAGTGTGTAGTCTCTACTTCTATCATTATTGACCTGTAATCAGCATGTAAAGATCTCAATAACACACTACGAGGTGGACATCCATCAAATAACATAGTTTAGTATCTGTGTTCACTATGCTCTTAAACTTAAGACCAGCATATCATGGAATCAATGCAATTTCAAGGGGAAGATTCAATCACCTTTATACTGAGATCAGTGTGGCGAGAGTATGATATATGAAGCTTGCAAAACCCTCCATCATAGATGCAATGTCCCTCCAAGGCTTCCTTTGCAACAACAGCTGTCTGAACATCTGCACCCCACGGCATCATTGAAACGTCAAATTTAAATTCTCAAAAAACGACTACAGATGCAAGTGTCCCCTACCAAAATTTTAAGTCTCTACTAACATATAAAATGCATGGTTTGTTCAATAAAAACTTAAACAGCATTCAGAGAAAAGACTAATATCCCTCACCTCAGCATAAGTGTTATTTCTTTCATATATATTTACTCATTATCAAAGGCATGAACAGACATAAATGGAAATCCTTGCAAATTCAATGATTCCAACAAATCATCAAATACGCTTGGAACAGGGACATTTTGGGGAAAAAAACATGCAGCAGAATGAAGAGGCTCAACAATCAACACAAAACAAACTGAATACACTAGATTTGACAGAAACAGTGAAAAAGACTGAGGTGACCATTGTTTGAATCAGGGAAACTAGGTAAAACTTATTAATACCAACAATAGGTCATTTTGTTGAACTCAAGGATTGAAATTTTTAAATTTGCACAGGAGTACCATTTTGTTCCTTTTATGAAGATATGAGGAAACTAGTATTAGATAAATGACGCAACAGGTTTCATTAATTTTACTTCGGCAGATCATAGAGGTGCTTAGGCTACTGAAAAAGGCCACTCACTTGGCCAACATCTGCCTTGTGACAACAATAACAATTTCGTACAATATTAATAGAATTTCTCAAGTTTGGCTACCTACCAGGGTACTGAATCAAAGCCTGAAGTCCACCATTCTTGTCAAACATGGCAATCTTTTGGACAGGCCCAAAAGCAGAAAAGACCTGATAACGAAAACAAAAGGGGGCAAAACAATCAGTATGGAGAACAGAAACCTTGGCTAAGAATATAAAAATCGCTAATTGTAACTGTAAATACCATGTGTAAAACATCCAAGGTGATGGCATACTGCATGTTCTCAATGGATGCAAGAAGAACGTTACTCTCAGGTTCTACCTTCTTTCCATCAAGTCCCACACCAAACTGCAATAAGTACATAAAAAGTCCAATTAATAGAGAATCCAACATATCATAGAGAACCAAACATATCAAAAATCAGATGAAATACTGCAAAAATGCAGCAATTTTTTTGGCATTATCTAGCATTTCAAGCTGTCCAATAGTTGAACCTTGCGCCTGACACAAATACCAAGATTTGAATGGCCAGTCTATGCTTTTGTACATGGAAGAAGCATAGACAAAACAATTTTACAGTGAGAATTGTTCAAGCCATCACAAAGAATGAATGTAAAGTAGATGATTATACTTGACATGGGAGCCTGCTTAGGCTAAAACAATGATCTGTGTGCTTCAAATGCCCCATCATGTAATTCACAAACAGTTCCATCCTAATTTCTAACCATAATTACATATAAATAAAATTTTTATTCCCTATTACCTGACCAGTGGCATCTATGGCTGATGGAGCAACTGGCAGATAAGGATTAGTGTAGTCCCTGAAAAGAGCGAGGAACATAAGAAAGATAAGACAGCAATAAGCATGAAAGCTAAGGGAGAGTCTAGCAAATAATAAAAATAAAATGCACACCATCATGGAACAAACTTGAGAAAGGGCAATGCTCGGTATATATAGCGAAAGAACTAAGTATCCTTCCATACAATACGTATTCATATAGAGACAGAGAAAAATAAACTGTGCACCTAACTTTCGGTATAACACAACAAACACTCAAATAGTTTACAACAGGAATACCTGCTTCGATGGCTCTGAAATTTCACACTCAAATCTGTGTGAGCAGAATAGGTGATCCTAAGGGTACATGGGCTCATATTGTCAGGAAGAAGATACCTGATATCCAAGACAAGAAAAGTCAATAGATCATTAAGGTGGCACATCTGTTACTCATGAAAACTAAAAACAAAGAGTAGGGCACATAACCTCATCTAGGGAACATATGAATGGTCAAGGAACTGTATCTACCGGTTCACCTAATAAACTCACTAGATAAAGGAGGCTCTAGTTACAATATTTGTAAAGAACCCACTTTTTTGCTTAAGTTTCAAGGATTAAAGATTGATAACAAGTTTAACCATCCATCATAAGTTTATAAATTATCAAAGCCAAAAGAACTGGAATTGGCTTGACGTGTTCTCATTTACAGTCATGTGGACGGCGTCTACAGGTACATATCTATAACAGTTGGATTAAATACCGTGTATAACAATTAATACAATCGTCACCTAGGGATGCTTCTTCCATCCAATGAATTTTTAGCAGAAGAGGCGGTTTCTGTGTCAGAAAATTGCACCAGTGCCTGCAAAGATCAAACATAGGATGAGTTCAGGTTCCCAAAAAAGAGAAAGAAACCAGCAGTAATAGATGAAAATTCTGTAGACCTGAAATCCAGCTGTCTTCTCGAAAGTAGTAATCTTATGCACAAAACCAAAAGCTGAAAAAACCTGCAGCAATGAGACAACTTTCAGAAAGGAATACTGAAAAAGATATTTCACGCTCAAAAGGCCACTTCATTTCATTAATCCTTTTAGTTCCACAGAAACCCAAATGTAGTCAAATCCAAAATGAACAGGTTTCACACATAAACTAGCAGCATACATGTCAAAAAAGCAAACTGAAAAAATACAAATACGGAAGTTCTAAAATAAGCATTTATAAGAAAATATGTTATTCTTAAGTGTGCATCAACTTAATCATAAATCAAAAATTGCTAGTGTGACGCTATATTAACAGATTAAAAGGTAACAACATCATCTATTATAACCAAAACTCAGAAAAAGGCTCATGCCTCTAATTTGCTTCGTACTTTAAATAGCCTCAATATTTTACAAGGCACAGCTCCTTGAACTTCAAAATAATTATTAAACATTTCAAGGCTAAAAGTAGTCTCTGTATTCTTACAAACACGTAAGTAACAAATTGTTGAAGGACAAGAGGATGAGTGACAGCCTTGGAACGCAAGTTATTCGTCCAAGAAATGATAGTCATGTTTCTGTCCTCCATCCAAAATCACCAGAACTCAAAACACATAGAGATCCTTAAATTCTGCAAAACTAGATGCACAAGCCTTATTCATCACTGAAAGAGACCTAAAACCAAGATATAATTGAACAGACGGAAGCATTGACTAGCAAAAGTTGTAGACAATTATATCGGACTTGAAAACTACATTCTAATCAACTACACCATAACCAAAACATAACATAGAGCATGAAATGAAAAGAGAGAGGGTTGCACAAGAGGAAAAAAAAAATGATATCATCCTAGCTAGTAGATGGAAGGAATAGGAGGTGAGGAGCTAAAGTAGGGAAGAAAGAGGCAGTGTTAAGGAAAGGAGAAAGGAGACAAACAGACATGTGCTCTTTGTCCCGATGCACTAAGCTGCCATTGAAGATATTGCCTTGACATGGGCCTGCTGATCCATTTACATTCACGTCAAACAAAAGCATTCCAAAGCATGACAACTACAACCCAATTACAGAAGCTCATTGACAACATCCTTCAGTAATATGTTTTACCTTTTTCTAACCATAAAAGCAAAACATGAAATTTGCTTACCAGGTGTAAAACATCAATGCTGACAAGGCGTGCATCCGTACCCTCAATTGTTACCAACAGTACATTTCCAGCAACATCTGCTGTTGTTTTATTGTTTACTATTTCCTGCCTATTAGAGTATTGCAAGTAGACAGTCTTCCCACGCACTTGAGCAGGCTCTGAGGACGAAGCGTAGTACGATATCATCGCAATAGCTTGATTCAAATCTTGCTGGAGGATATTAAACAATCAAATGAATGAATATTCACATTACCAAAATTATACAGGGAAAACAATATAAACAGGAAAAAAAAAACAATTTCCACTCACAAATTCTATAAAAGCCTGATTCCGATTTGCTCCAACATTGCACTTTGTGTTCACAACTTTGCCAAATGGCTTCCCAAGTTCAATCAACTCCTCTTCTGTGCACTCCCAAGGTAAGTTTCTCAAATGGAGCACCTTAGACGGCGGTTGGGTGTATCGGAACTGTGGCTGACTAGATACAGATGCCATTCTGCACAACCAACCCTACCAGTAAACAACACCACAAAAATCTGACACCCCCTTCGACTGTAAAACAAAAACGCATACCCATATCAAAAATAACTCCACCAATGTAAATCAAAAGCATTAATTCACATATACTCATCTTCAGCAAACAAGGACATACACTTGACTCCATATTCATAATAACATCTCAGAACAAACCTTCCTTAACATGCGTGCACACTCACACGTCACGTGCACGTCCAAATGAATTTATCCAAAAGGGTATTCGAAAAAGGCCCTTTACACTTAATAAACAATCACTTCCAGCTACAAAAACACATTCACCTATCATAAAAGCATTTACTCCCAGATACCATCTTTAATACTTCACAATAAACTTAGGCTTCATACTCATAACAACCTCACAAGCCAATCCATTTACTACTTAAAGCAGAAAAATTCAGCTTCACATTCATAAACATCAATTCTCATAACAAACCCCAATTCACACACGCACACACATAAACATCAATCTATCAACAAAACAAAAGGCAACATTCTCCTTCTGCTTATTCTCCGGTCTCTTTCAACACCACATTGCTCAAAAAACAACCGTTACACATAACAAACACACGCTACCAAAACCCTTCTTCACTAACCTACAATACAACCAACCACCACATTCAGGGAAAAAAAAAATCAAAACAAAAATCAAATCCACATCAAGACAACCAAAACGAACAACCAATAAAACAAACCACCCACATCCAAAGTCTCCAATTTTTATTATCAAAAATCAATCAACAAACAACATCACAAAACTCCAAAACCCTAATGAAAATAATAAATAAAAAAAGAAAAACCCAGCAAAATTCAATGCGTTAAATAGAACAAGAAAACACAAAACTTGAAATGGATAACAGAAATCAAATACCTGGAGAGATACGAGTTCGAATTTTGCGATTTTCTGTTTTGTGAAATTTTTAGGGTTTCGCGGAGCAGAGAACACAATGGAAGAATTAAAAAAGAGCGAGACGGGTTGTTGGGGACGAAATTTTTTTTTGGCGCCGAGTTGGTGTAGTGAGCACCCGGCGTAGGTTAGTGGAATTAAAGCGGCGTAGGTTAGTGGTGTAGAAATGGAAGAAGGGTAAAATTGGAAAGAAAGTGAAGAAAAAATTTGGGGTATTTTGGTATGGCGCTGTATTTATAAGGCAATTCGATTCAATTGGAGGTATAAGCTTATGATTTATGTGGTCGTTAGAAATTATCATATTTATTTGTGTTATACCATAATTGGGAAATCCGATACAGTCAAGAGTCAACATGCCACTTGAAAAATTATTTTGATTAAGGAAATGTTTGGAGCTTAAAGAAAAATATTGATTTAATATTTTTTTGGGTGTTTTTAAGACCACGTTATAAAACAGATAAGGAGATATTTATAAATATTTGTGACCAATTAGTGATAATTAAGCTTCAAGTGTTATCCGCTCATGACAAATAGTAGAGAGAACTTCACATGCTACTCACTTACCACATGCATTTTATGTCGATATCATTTAATGAAGATTGAGGTTGGCATATTTCTGATTTATCACTACCATGAAACTAATATATATACAGTCTGAACACCTAAAAAAAGTCATGTAATTTTTTTTCCCTAGCAACTAACTACTTAGCATTTTTTTTCCCTTCATGGAGCATTGGAGGTCATCCTGGCAACACCGTCGCCACCCTTTACAATAATGGACTAGTGATATTGGTGGTGGCGTAGGTTAGAGGGTAGAAATGGAAGAAGGGTAAAATTGGAAAGAAAGTGAAGAAAGAATTTGAAGTATTTTGGTAAAGTATTGTATTTACCTTAAGAACTAGGATCTTAGTTGAATTTAAAAATAGACAACATAAATTAAATATAAACAAATAATATTCACAATTTTAGTCGATATTGATTAACGTAAATTAACGCTTTTTAGTGTTAGATGAAAGGTTAAATAAAGTTTTTAATGCTTGAAACTTAAGCAAGTATTGGAGCATTATCTTGCAAAAATAGGATCTCCGTTAGATTTAAAAACAATTAGGATAAATCAACCATAATATCAAAAAATCACACTTTCATTATGATTTCAGCCAGCGTCGATCAACATAAGTTAGCATCTTTTGAATTTGTTTAAAAGTCAAATGAAGTTTTTAAAGTTCAAAACTTATATAAATATTGAAGCTTTAACTTTAGAAAGAAAATTTCAACTGGATTTAAAAAAACAATCGACATAAAGTAACTATAAAAGTAGTAAAACCATATTTCTTGCACAATTTTTGTCATCATAGATTAGCATAAGTTTGTGTGTTTTAAATTTAGTTTAGGGGTCAAATGGCATTTTTAATACTCAAAACTTGTATGAATATTGAACTTTTACCTTGAAAAACAGAATTTTTGTTGGATTTAACAACAACTACGTGGGTTAAGTACAAAACAAAAAACAAAAATCTCAATTCCTTCATTATTTAGGTTATGCCCAACTAGCATAAATTAACCATTTTACTGTTAGTTTAGAGTCAAATAAAGTTTTTTTTTTTTTTATGAAAAAAATAAAGTTTTTAATGTTTGAAACTTGAGTATATATTGGAGTTCTACCCTCACAAAAAAGAGGATCTTAGTTGGATTTAACAACGTAAATTAAGTATTAAATAAAAAAATCAAAATTCTTTCACCATTTTGATTAGTGCCAAGTAGCATAAGTTAATGGTTTAGAGTATAAGTTAAGAGGTCCAAATAAAGTCTTCAATACTTAAAACTTGAGTAAATACAGTCGTATTATCTGGAAAAGAAAAAATATATATATATCAATTGAATGTAAAAACAACCAACATAAATCAACCATAAAACCAAAAAAATTACGCTACCTTTACGATTTTAGTTAGGTCAAAGTAAGTAAGTGTCTTTTTAAGTTTGTTCAAAAGTCAAACGAAATTTTGAGCGCTCAAAACTTGCATGAATATTTAAGTTTTCATCTTGAAAAATAAAATTTCAATTAGATTTAAATATAGCCAACATAAATAACCATAAAAATAATAAATCACACTTTTTACACAATTTCCATCAGTTTCAATTAGTATAAGTTAACATATTTTAGTTTTAGTTGTACATTATCTTGAAAATTATGATCTTTGTAAGAGTTGAAAACAGTCTATATAAATCAACAGTAAAACTAACAATGATCCTTTTTAACGATTTCAGTTAGTGCCAACCAGCATCTTTAACGGTTAGAAATATCTCTGACCTCAAGCCTGGTTTTCAATTTTCTTTTGTGGGAGTGGGGTTTGGAGGCAAATAATTATTTTGGCCAACGCTGGAAATTCTTATCCCCACCCTGAACCAGCCTATTCACATACTTATAGCTAATACGTAACCTATGACAACGGATTAATTGATGTTAATCGATGGGGATAGAATTTGGCAATTCTCACTTTTGTTTTGGATAGTGAAACAAAATATTTGACATATAGAATTTTTCTGTTGTAAGTAATCGCTGAAAATGAGTAAAATGAAGTTGACTATTTTGTATGCATTTGCATGTGATTAATTCTAAATAAAACATATTTGATAAAAAAAATTTAGTTAAAGACTATTATAATTTTTGTCCCCGGAAAGCTGTTCCTTAATTTGATTATTTTGTTGTCATTGGTTTCATGTCGCAGAGGCCTGTAAATTATATCCCCCAGGCACCTAACCATTAGTTAACTGCTATCATAATGCTATAATGCTTTTTACATAAATTTTCAACCAAAACAACAAGGTATATGAAGAGTCAAGACCCTAGTTGGGTTTGTGAACAGCTTAACATAAGCATGTGTGTGAACCATAAAGACACAACAACTAGTCCCTCCATTTCTTCAGCATTCCATGTAAGCTCTACTGAGACCAAAGAAAAGCTCCCATGGCGAAACTCCGTTTCTGTTCGACACTACCGATCACTGGCAGACCATATTCAGACAAAAGACGATCAAGCTGCCATTCAGGCATAATTTCATAATCGGATCTCGAGTACCTAGGGTAGTCGAGAGGCATTTGGAAGCTAGAGTTGTCACTCTCTTGGTAGCCTCTTACGCCTTCAGCTAATGTAAAAGAAACTGATTCCATCTCTCTCCCCGAGTTCATACGTGCAAGCAAATGCAGCTGTCTATCATCTAGTTTGAATGTGTAGGAATAGTTTAGGATTGCAATATATATAGGGAAAATCACAACACATACTCAACAAATGCACCATAATAGTTGGAGACAATTAAGGAGCTTTGTAGTACATGAAGTGTACAAGTCACAACAAAGCCATACCTGCCACCACGTTAGGTCACCAAACATTTTAGATTATTTGAAATGCCATCAACCACTTGGCTACCAGGTGGATTCAAGCTTCCAATAAGGCCACCTTAACTACTCAAGCAACAGAGTTTTGGTTAGTACACGAACAGAAAGCCAAATTCAAGAGAGGAGAGATCAATATAGAGAACTGCTAATATTATAGGCAAGACCAAGGGTTTATAATTACAAGCACCAAGTACTCGTTAAGATACCAAATATATAGATACAGTAACGTGTTAGATACGTTCGATGATAACATATATAATCACACAAAATTAGAATGAATTGATTTTACTACAAAGCAGAGTACGGAAAAAACAACAAAACATCATTCTCTGCAACTTGATTCTAACAGCAAGTCATGGATTTCTAGTATCTTTTAGTATAGGTGAGTGGCAGAATTTGAGTCAAGCAGGGAGAAAAAGAGGATCCTCTTTGTTTCTGTAGATTTCGAATAATTGCTTTGAGTAGCGAGTGGCAAATGTTCTGCACTTATCGATCCCTTTACGGTCATAAGCTTGCAAGTCCGCAACAGATTTTTTTAGATCACAATTTGGATCTCCATCAGTAAGAAACTGAGCCAGATTAGAGCCCCTATAACCAAGAGAGGAGAGTATTCAGCAATCGTATACAAAGAAAACAACAGATGCAGACTCATGGTTTTCATTACATATTCATAGAAGCTAACGTGAAGAAAATTTGGTGTTTTGGAGAAAACTCCAGCAACATTTCTTCAGTCTTGAATATATAATTTTTAAAACCGAAATCATATGTTCTTACGTGGCAATATGATGCTATGGGACAACAATATAACAAAGGTAAAAAATGGTCTAATTTGGGCAAAAAAGTCACTAGCTTTCCTCTAGTGATATTTGTCCAGTTCAAAACTATGAAATTTTTAAACATAGAATTTCTGTTACTCTGGTCGATATTTGATTAAGAGAGACAATTACGAAGAAAATAACTTTACTCTATAACATGTACCTATATACAACAACAGGAGAAATCTGCTTCTAGATATGTAACTACTGAATGTGAGAATGCTAACAAGTATTGGCTTTCACAACTTTGTTAACAAAGGAAGAATTTTATAATCAAATCAAAAGAAATGTACAATTTATAGTGGCAACAAGACATTTAAGTTTGTACCTATTAGCATCAAACTTGCTGAAACCCCGAAGATTGTTGACCAAAGTTCCCTTAGTAATTTTTTCCTCAGATGTCTGTTGTCGATAAAGAGCACAAACAGCTTTCATACAAAGTTCAGGATCCTTACCAAAAGCTGCAAGCATGTCTGCTTCAAACTCCCACACTGATTTCTGTTCTTTGCTCCTTTTAATCCTAGATAAAATCTCATTAAAGTCCTCATTATCATCTGATTCATCTTGGTCATCACTAGAATCAACATCATTAGATACATCCGTGCTGTCAACAATAAATCCACCCAAGCTATCACCCTCACTGCCTGACTCAGCCTCTTCCGATCCACCATCCTTAACATCCTCAGTTGTAGGAATTCCAACTAGACGTTTGGTTTCAATGGTCTTACCAGAAGAGCCTCTTCCTGTTCCCTTTTGTCCTTCACGTTTCCTCAATGACACAAGGCGCCTCCTTGGAGGAGTTGAGATGTCATCATCTCCTGTTGCAGTACCGGTTTCTGAGCAGATTTTTAATTCAGGACTTGCTTGACCAGAAATTATCTCCTGCATCCTTTTGAGCTTGCAAATGGGAACATCATCATCTTCCTCATTCTCTGAGTCACTTGTGACAATATTAGAAGCTCGTTTTCTTTTGGGAGTTGGAACAGATGGAATCCCACCATCACAATTATTCAAGTTTTCCTCACAACTAAACTGAAAAAGAACCCTCTTTGTACCGTCCTTCAACATCATTTCCTTTTCACCACCCACACATTTTACTAATGCTTGATCAGTCGAAATGCAAACATCCCCACTTCCTTGATTATTAACACAAGGTACTTGCACATTTTCATCATCACTGTCACAAATATCAATCACGCCTAGAGACGAACTCCTAGCAGCACATGGAGTTGATGGAGCCATCTTTTTGCTAGGACTTCTATCTTCTTCAAAACTCAAATGTTTCCCAACTCGTCTACCATACTCCATTTTGAGTTCTACATTAACATCTCCCTTTTCTCCCTTACCATAAACATTGCGCGCTAAGACAGTCTCACAACAACCTTTTACTGCCACAAAACGATAAACACAAAATTTTCAGCACTGAAGATTCATCTACACAAATTAGTCTAACCTCAATCGAGCAACAAGTGCCAATTACACGAACGAAAACGAGCATTATTTCTACGGAAATAATAAAGACTGCACCACTTCAACCATGCATAAGAAACAAGAGATATTATCAAAATACGCCTGAAAATAAAATTAATGTAAAACCACTCATCTTTTACATTAAATAAAGGGATCCAGTAACATCATTTTTTATTTTAGGGGTTTTTTAATATTTTTTCCCAAAGAAACAATCATTTACCCATGGCACATAAAAAACTTCAAATAAGCAAGTCTCCACATATCATTCTCACAAGGCGGCAAAGATTTTTTATATATTTATATACACACACACACATATATATTAATCTTGAAAAATAAAATATTTGAATTTTATATAAATTTCTAACATTACATGTGAAAAATTGGTTCTTTATCCAACAATAAACGCCTAAGAATAAATATAAATTAAAAATAAAATAAAATAACGTACATACCTTCAAATCTGGACTCCAAGGCGTTCAATTTTCGCGTCAAAAGCTCGACTTGACTCTCGGCTATTCTCTTCTCGTACTGCAAAACGTTGTTCTCTATCATCAACTGAGCCACCGTCTCTTCTTCCTCCTCCTCGTCTCCGCCGTCTTCGCCGTCGTCGTCGGCGTCCGCCGTCAAGTCGACGACTTTGTTCTCATTTTCGTTTTCTTTCTTCAACAAAGCCTTCAATTTCTCTTCAATCGAGACCTTTTCGGCTTCCAGTGAACTGAATCTGGCCTCCAAAGCTTCGTGCTCGCTCTTCTTCCTCGCAATCTCTGATTCCAGTTCGACGCACCTCGTCTCCAGCTCGCTGCACCGGCACCCGGCCATCTCCAAACTGACGCTCCACTTCCGGCTCTTGAAATCGAAGCTTTTCGAGTAAGCCTTTGACTTTTTGGGTTGTTTTTCTCTGCAACTGAGTGGCCTCGCGAGTCTTCACTAGTCAGTGAAACGCAGTAAAAACACTGACAGAAGACCATAAAATTTTACTTTGGAAGTTTAACAATAAAACGACATCGTTTGGAAATGCCTTCATTTTCACTTTTTGGAGAAACATTGTCTTGGTTACGAAAATTTTCAAAAATATCAAATTTTTAAAATTCTTTTTAAAATAGTTATTTCCAATACTAATATTTTTAAAACTCTTTAAAACAGTCATAATAGTTAGTCAACCGATGATTAATTATAACTTTTTTTTTTTTTTGAAGAAATGATTAATTATAACTTTAAACTACTTTTAATAACTTAAATTCAGAAATATTTTAGATAATTTAACTTATAAATTTATTATTTTATTAGAATAATCCGATCATTTACATAAAACTAACAATTATAAAGGGCAAAAATATTTTTTTACACATCATATTAAATTGACTATTAGTTGACTGATAATTTTGGATATTTTTTAAGAGTTTTTTAAAATTAGAAATGAAAAAAGTTGTTTTCAAAAGAGATTTAAAAATATGATATTTTTTAAAACCTTATATTTTTCAAAACTTTAAAGACTAAAATGAAGTTTTTTCTTATTTTTTCAACATGAATACGATTTGATCCGTGCGCAAGGGACTTCAGTTAAGTATAACTGCACTCTCTCCCATGACTTAATGGGTCTGAATGTGTGCACCCCATCTCTATTCATAAATGGTGGAATTTTCTTTCATGGATTATCTCCGATTTAAATATGGATGGTTCTCAGTCATATGGGAATCTATTATCCGAGTCATATGATTAATATCCTATTAATATGGTTTCGGTTGTCTTATGTGCTAATCCTAGTAACTCAAAAAAAAAAAAAAAAAAAAATCCAATCCGAAAAAAAGTGAGATGATTTGGTGCGCATCACTCAAAATGACAAGTTCAATTTTTATTTCCTACCATTTGTGTAAGCAACTCTCTATCGACTCCTGAGAATAAATTCCACTTCTGAAAATAAAATTTTGAATCGTACTTTAGAGTCTTATCTCAACTAGTTTTGATGAAAGCTTGAACAATGCGGAAGATTAAAAAAAAACACAAATAAAATCCATTAAATTATTCATAGAACCAGAACACGATGCATTAATTTTTTGTTTAGTATTACATTAAAATCTATAAACTCAATACATTAAATTAACGAATCATTCATTACAACTCGATTAATTCAATACATACTTATTCTTTTTTGGAAACTTATTTTTAGTATCAGATTGAATAAGACTCTTTATCATCAAATCATATTAGATGATGATCAATATGGGCTTCTTAATTTATAAATCTATATTTGTTTTAAAAAAACTTTAAAAACATTTTCAATTTAATTATATCATTGACCATTCAATAAATAGAAGTACTTAATGATAATATAATCTCATAAAAAAGTTGGCCCAGTGTTTCCAAAACAAAAATTATGTGTTAAAAATAATTGTATTAAACAAATATATAGATTAGAAAGAGCTTGATCCATGCTTAAAAAAAAAAAAAAAAAGGAGCTTGATTTATTAATTTAATGATTCTATGTATCAACTTGATGGTAAAGTAAACTCAATAAGGTCTAAATGTAGATTGGGTTAGGGTCTCTTGGTTAGACCATCAGCTATCATTTGTTTCTCTAAACGTTGAGAGTTCTACACCCATAAAGTTTCATATTATTATGAACTTTCTTTTTTCACACTTTATGGGTTGGCCATTTTCGTTTTTGGGAGTTGATTCTCGAACTACGCCATAACGTCTCATCGCTGTTGGTCCCAATTATGTCCTAGGCTAGCCAATTATTAGGGGAAAAAATAAATTTTTAATTATATATGTCATCTTGGTATCGTATAATTGAATTGTATTTATAATTAGTATTTATTTTCTAAAATAGAATTTATGATAGAAATTATATATTTTTTTAGCACATTACAACCACTAGAATCAGTATGATAGACATTATGGTACAGTCTGGAATATAACTGTCGATGTCTAAATTTAGTCGACCCAAATTTTTGACTTAATATTACAAATAAACAAAACAAAGGCACAAACAAAGAAAGAGAATAGGAAAAAAGGCGAATGCAAAGAGATATTTTACGTTGTTCGGCCCAAAAAGATGCCTACGTCTATGTGTAACATCCTTCCCTCGAATCCCATTGGAATAATACTCGAGACAAAGAATACTACGTCACTTACTAAGTTCACTTATTTATTTATTTTAGAGAAAATCCGGCAGATTTTCGTCTGTTTTTCTGAAAACCCAAAATTTTAAAACCTGTAAAAAAAGATAACACCTCTATAATAAATCGTTCTCAACTTCGGTTCGGACCTCCCGTTCATTTCCTATCTCACTTCACCTTATAAACATATATAATAATCATTTATTTACAAAAATTCTAAATTCACAAAAACTAACACAATTTAAAACATAAATACCACTCACTCAACATAATCTCCTTTTTATACAAAACCTTAAAATTTTACACAAATTTTTCTTTACAAAGCTTACACATTAGAGAAAATACAAACTTTCGTGATCATGCACATGAACATATACATATGCGGTACAAAATGATCATTACCCAAAATGAGGATGAATGTGACTCGTGAAGAATGTTGCAGATATATCGTCTTTGGTCTTTATCTACAAAGTTCAACTCAATTACCTGCGCGTGGTAAATCCAACACGTTAAGTATTTTTACTTAGTGAATGTACACGAAAAATTGAAATCATAAATTATTTTAAAATATACAACATTATAATCTAATAAAATACACAATTATCAATTTTTCATAATAAACACATAATAAATCAAACAAGTTATAAATTATAAAATTTAACCTTCCAAAACCAATTGTCAAGTTTATTTACGTTATTATCTCTAATAATATCTAAAGCCCTTTGTAAATTCTGACATGATACATTGGATCGAAAACGGGTTTTCCTGGCATTGGACACTCGGTGTCTACCCGTCAGTTCACATTTCGCATAAGTTTACAATTCTGGAGCCAGACATTCGGTGCCTCTTAAGGTACATAAATCGAAATCGATATGCATTCATAACGGTATAATACTGCTACTAATCACTTTATTGGCATACCAATTATCAATCTTCACCTACCGATGTTTAGGTTTACTCGGGCTCTCGATGTTTTTCAAAAATTACAAAATTTTAATTTCAAACACAATTTTAATCACGTAAATGTTAAATCATGGTTTTGTATCTATTTTTCGAAATTTTTCAAAGCATCTCTAGAGGTCATTTCAAATGACCATTTTACCCTTAGTTTTAGTATCAAAACTTAACAAAATTATGCCTAGTATTCTCTAGCATGCATTTGGCCATAAGAGGTCATTTTTCAAACTCTCATGTCAACTTAATAATTCATCATATAAATCATTCAAATATCATTCAATTAACATGACAATGAGTATAAAATGTCAAAAATTCCCCTTGATCCAAACCTAGCACACATTTGACCAAGGAAGTGGATTTTTAAAACTTTCTTTTTCATTCACTTTTTCCTCACATAAATAATTCAAATATCATTTGACTAACACATAAACGGGCATGAAATGACAAAAATACTTCTTAATGTGTCTCTAGCATATATTCGGCCTAGGTTACTCCTTTTTTTTAAAAAAAAAATTGTGTGTTTCAATTTATTTCTCATCCTATAATTCTTTTAAAAGACATGCAAATAACACATAAATATCATCCATATATAGTTACTACATCAAAGGAACAAAATTATAAAGTTTCAAAAGAATTTTCTATTGTCAAGTTTACTAATAAAGATAACTTTTTAAAGTAAGTGTACACTAACCTTTTGAGCTTAATTTATAGTTTTTCCACACCTTCAAAGAGAGCTTACAACTTCTCATTATCCTTCTCTTGACTCCTTTTAGCAAAATCCCCACCTAGGGTTTTCAAGAATGTATTTATTGACATTAAAAGCAAATCAACTAACTTAAATGCAAACATGACTAGTTATTCATGCTTAGGAGTGCATCTACATGCTTAATATTCTCCTTCTAACTCTTAAACCAAAACTCACATCACATGCCTTGGATTTGTACCTTTTTAGTAAGAACCAACTTTGAAATTCTAATGGATTTTGATGAAATTAATGACTTAGATTGGTAGATAATAGAAAGAATAAGGTTTTAGAGTGATTTGGTTGCTAAAAGTCGAAGAAAAATTGAGAGAAATGAGAGATAGAAGGGACGACAAGAAGAAGATGATGAAATGGTTTTCAAGCAAATTTTTCACTTTATATTCTAGCGCTTTTTGCTTTCCAATTTTTACCCCTAACAATATCCATAATTACCTTCATGTCCCTTGTCACACATGTTTGCATTTCATTAGTTATTCATGCCAACTCATATTTCCACTAAATCATTTAACCACACACTTGTAAAAATTCCATTAGTTTCCATAACTTTTAACTTTTGTGGTGACAAGTTTTATTGGTCCAAAATTTAATTCCATACAATGCATTCTAATTGCACTAATTATCTTATCCAATGACATTTTTCCATCATTCACTTTCTCTCATTTAATCTCTAATTTAATTCCTTTACTAGAGAAATGTCTCCAAAAATTATTAAATTCCTAAAGAAATAAAAATATAAACATGTATCACACTAATTGCACTAAATTTTAATTTAATCCAACTTATTGCACTCAAATATTTAATTAACGGATATTAATTATATGGAAATAAAATCTCGGGGCATTACATCATGACTGTTTATCTGGTTATTTTGACAGATTCATAGTATTATATTAATTGTTGTTTTTTTTAGTTGTCTTTACAATGATTTTTCAACCCCTATTTAAAGCATAGGGTGTTATAATTTGAGTATAATAAGAACATGAATGAATTCTACATTAATTATACTTTCAAAATCGATGTCCATTAATTTAGGAACAGATGCCGCTGAAATAGGAGTTTGATTTAATTCCAATTATGGTAGTTGACTCTTTCTCAATTTAGGCAGTTACTTTTCTGAAAAAATTCTTTTAATAAGCGCTTCGAGTTACGAGCTGGATCTCGTTCTGGGCGACTTAAAACTGAGTATAAGGTAGTTTTAACCGTGATTGACTAGCGACTTGAAAACTGCAATCAGCGAACTGAGACCTCGTTTCTGTGAGTTAGATATTGGCGAACTGAGTTTTTATCTATTGAATCAATTCATTGGATCAGTTCGTTAGGCTTTTACTAGACCATTTATACAGCCTAAAATATACCTATAACAATAACATTTTTACAGAGGTTGCTATTATGTTGAAGAACTGTCATTACTATTTTGAAATGATTTAAATGTAATTTACTCACACACGAAGGAAATGTTAAATGGTAATTATCCGTATTTTTGTGAATGGTACTCAAATCCGCACACTCATTATTGAGTGCAAGTGTGTTGTGCCTCCCAAGCACAACTACTTGGAGTATGATAGAAACTATTTAAACCCGATATATTATGAGATTCCATAAACACTCCGAACAACCATGTCATTGGTCATTTATTCTCCTGCCATGAGGAAGTTAGACTCGGATTCTCTAATTAATCGAATACGGGTTTGGTTCAAAACCGATTCTAAAAGACACAAACCCAACCCAACTTAAACAAATAAAAGCCCAAAATGGGCCCAAAACAAGCCCAATAAGCCCACATCTTCTCCCTCTCGCATATTCAACATTTTCGAGCTCTAACCAACTTCAATTGTTGTCCGATACTGTTGCTCTCACACTCTCTGCCAAGGTCGAAATTTTGCAGCCATTTCTCGGTACTTGTTTGACCCTTAACTCAGAATCCATTGATTTCATGAGAGAATGAAACTCTATTGTTTGTTGCATGGTTTGGAATTTGAGTGTTTTGTGTGTGCAACTAATGTGTTTGATGAAATGACTGTCAAAGTTTGGAGTTTTGTTGATTCATGCATCTGGGTTTGTGTTTTTGTTTAGTTTTTACCATAAAGTTTGAAGCTTTTTTGGTCTTGGATTCGTTTTTACTATAAAGTTTGAAGCTTTTTTGGTCTTGGGTTCGTTTTTGGTTATTTGCTTTGAATTCAAATGTTTTAAGTTGAGAGTTTTTGTTTGGAGAGAATGTGATTGTTAGAGGTTTTTAAGGTTGGCAAAAGCTTGTGGTTTGAAAATTATGGCAAAATAAGTGTGAAAGTTTGGAGTTTTGTTAATTCATGCATCTGGGTTTGTGTTTTTGTCCAGTTTTTAATAAGTTTGAAGCTTTTTTTTTGTTTTGGGTTCATTTTTTGTTATTTGGTTTGAATTCGAATGTTTTGAGTTGAGAGTTTTTGTTGTGACTGGTGAAAGTTAGCAGTTTAAAAGATGGTGTGAGAGAATGTGATAGTCAGAGCTGTTTGAGGTTGGCAAAAGCTTGTGTTTTGAAAATTATGGCAAAACTGAATAGCGAGACTATTAATGGCAAAATATACTTTAAATTATGGAGATGAATTTATGGTTTCTAGAGGTTATTGTTCTTTAACATGAACCTTTTTGGTTTAAATTTCAAGATGTTTTTGTTGTTGGTGGTTATTTGGATTATAAGGGATTCATGTTGTTTGTGTTTTAGTGAAAAATGTTAGGCTGCTACTGAGGTTTTTCCCCGAGGAAAAAAAGAGACCGAGGATGAGAATTCTCAAACATGTGACTCCATATGCTACATTCTGTTCTCCAATTGGTGGAGGATTTCTCAAGAAGTTAATGGGTTCGAAGAACTGCTTCTTCTCTACGTACACAGAGGAACCAGAGCTTAAGGACTTGATGGACTACTTGGAGTCTTTGAAGAATTATGAGAAGTTGGGCGTACCCAAGGGTGCAGGTATGGATTCTGAAGATGGGTTTGATTTAGGTCGGATGAGACGTCTTGTGGACCAACTTGGTAATCCTATTTCTAAGTTTAAGGTTTGTGCTTTTTAGCTCCAATATGAAGTTGACTATGTTAATTACATTTTGCAAGCAAGGAGTCTCATTTTATGAACAATTTTTGGGTGCATCCAAACAAGCATGACTAAAATGAGAATAATTATAGGCCATTCACATCGCTGGGACCAAGGGGAAAGGATCAACCGCTGCTTTTCTCTCTAATATCTTACGTGCAGAAGGTTATTTTGTTGGTTGTTATACTAGGTATGAGATTATCGTTGCAGGAAGTTTATTATAGGTTTCAAAAGATTTAGAAAGTCTGCAGCTTTTCATCTTGTAATTTCTTGACGACAGGCTTGATTTTGTTTAAGCAGCCCACATATTTCGACAATCAGGGAACGCATGTCAGTGGGAACATCGGGCGAGCCAGTTTCTGCAAAGGCACTGAGTAATCTTTTCCATAGGATTAGGCATGTGCTTGACAAGGCAATGCAACTTGAGAATGGTTGTATTACACATTTTGAGGTATCATATTGTTATTTTATTATGTGTAATGAGTTGTGCGATAAATTGTTTGTCGGTCTTATATGTAATAAATTAGACAAAGTATTGTAATTTATATATGTGCTATCATTAATTCTTGTTTATTTAGTTTTTTGTCAATTTTTTATAACTGTCTTTAATTAATGATGGAGAATTTTCAGGTTTTCACTGCTATGGCATTCACTCTATTTGCACAAGAAAATGTGGACATTGCAATTATTGAGGTTATTTATTTTGTTTACCTTAGTCTCTTTATTCAGCAACTGTCTGTGTATTGTTGAATCCACACTATTCCTATATGCTTCATTTGAATACATAATTTTGTCCTCAATTGTACTTTTCTTACCTAAAAAAGAAGGATGTCATGCTAAAAAACGTACGTTCACTTCAAATTCAATAGGCTGGTTTGGGAGGTGCACGAGATGCGACAAATATTATTTGTAGTTCTGGACTCATTACATCGATAATAACAACCATAGGTGAGGAACATATGGCAGCACTAGGTGGTTCTCTTGAAAGCATTGCTGTGGCAAAGTCCGGAATCGTCAAACATGGTCGTCCAGTTAGGTGATTCTCCCTGCACTTGTTGTTTCACACGGTTATTTGAGAACACTTTAACTTAATTCAAAAGGTCACATACGTGCAACTTAATCGCATTTAATCTTCTATCTTTGCCGTTTCAAATTATCAGGTCATTCTTTATACAACGTAATCGTCAAATCTTATAATTAATATGCCTTAGATTGTATGATCAAACTATCAATGTCCGTGATGCTTCTTTACACATGGTGGTGATTTGTTGATATACAGTGTGCTGGTTTATGTTACTCTTAGCACGTAGGATTTCTTTTAATGCTCTTTATCTAATCATATCCTTTCATTTCTTTCCCCTCGTCTTTTGGATGGATGTTTACATTACGATTTCAGTAGGAATTGCAATGTTTGCAGAGTTTCTGCTCATAAGCTAGTTTAAAGTTTATAGTTTATCCTTTATTACCAACATTTATGGATTTTGCTTACAATATAGTAATTAGATTAATGTTCATTTAGACCAATGTGATATTGAGTGTAAATGTATTGTCTGTGTATTTTTGTATCTGAAGTATCACATTTATGAAACAGTGTGTAAATCCAGGCACACAAATTAAATAGCAATGTCTTTAACATTGTCAATGGTGGCTGGGCACATCTCATTATGGATTCTGCTTAGGAAATATCTTTCCTAGTGATATAACAGTATGCTCTTCTGGTTTTAAATATGTGGAATCGATTCAGTTTTCTTCTTGTTCGTATTTCCAACAAAATCTCGAAGATATTAAGTGGTTTGAATTTTCAGTTGGTTTTGGGAGGACCATTTCTTCCACATATTGAGCATATTCTGCGTGATAAAGCATTGTCAATGTGTTCACCAGTAATGTCTGCATCTGATGCTGGAACTAAATCGACCATCAAAGGACTGAGTATGTTAAACGGTAGACCTTGCCAATCTTGTGACATAATAGTAGAAGTTGGGAGAGAATTTCCGGTACACTCTTAAAACTTTTTGATTAAAATTTATTTATTTCGTAATAATAATATATACTTTGATGTTCACATCCTCAAGCATGTAAATATGTAACTTTATATTGTAATATTTGCCCATGCAGTCCATTCAGTTATTAGATGTTAAACTGTGCATGACTGGAAAGCACCAACTTCAGAATGCGGTGAATGCAACATGCACTGCACTCTGCCTTCGTGATCAAGGTAGGTACATAATGTTGTCTATGTCTATATTATATTTGGCTTCTTTTATGAATATGGATGATATATACTTCTAGTAAGGTGTAGACATGGTAATTTTCTTTGGTTAAGATTTTGGCAACCGTTAGACTTGTGCTCTTTTTATTCTAGCAGATGGAAATCTTGAGATATTTTTCTGTATCTAACTATCTATACAAGCATCCAAATAGGTTTTCCTTTAGAATATTTTCCCGCAAGCTATTTTGGGCTTCAATCGTAAATCATCCTCTCCTACTAGCCATGGTTTTCAGTTTTCTTCAAACTTCATTACCTCTTATTGACTCTTCTTGAATTGGGAATCACCTCATAAAAATAAACAGCAACTAGTTAGCCAAAATTGAGATAGTAATGAAAATTGACCTTGAACCATTTCTAAATAGTTAAAAAAAAGGATTTGTTGAGTCATCTTAGGTTCATTATTGACTTATATGATATCTTGCTTTGTTTTTTATGTTTGCATGAAAATTGCAGGCTGGAGAATATCAGATGAATCTATCAGGTCTGGTTTAGAGAATACACGCATGGTTGGGAGAAGTCAGTTTCTAACTTATAAGGATGCTGAGGCATTAGGACTACCTGGAGCGACTATACTTCTCGATGGAGGTTATTGTTACTGTACTTCTATTGACATTTCATGCTTGGCACAATCAGATACGGTCCACAAACTACTCCTACGGTCCTATCTGCTATTTTAGACGTGGAGTCTAATTATATATTCATATTTCCAGAATGTTCAAAGTATTGCATTTTGATATGAAATTGGATAGTCTTTGACATAGTTCTCATGTTTTTCATTTCAATGTTATGACGCTTTAAAGTCCGTAACCTCCCTAAATAGGAGTTTTGGTTGCTTCATTTGATGTTTCTTAGCTCACACCAAAGACTCGGCTAAAGCTCTGGTGGACACTATCCAAATGATGTTTCCAGACGCAAGATTGGCACTTGTGGTCGCAATGGCTAGTGACAAAGACCATTTAGCATTTGCAAGAGAATTTCTTTCGGGTTAGTTTCCTGATCTTTAGCTGTATTTACCGAAGGCACTGTTGGGTTGAGTGAAATCAGAAAATATAGAAAATAGAACATTAAAAACAAGAACCACCTTATTGAAGATGTTACCATGTCTCAGTAAAGAATGAAACTTCAGTTGATGTCATTCCCGGGCTGGTGAACAGGGAGAAGTTGGGTTTCAATACTGAAAAAACAATCTTAATTCATCATCTAGGAATGTGGTAATGTTGCAGTTTTAAGAAAGATCTAATCAATATCTTATCACTTCTCCTCAGGCAAAAAACTAGAGGCTGTCTTCCTAACAGAATCTGAAGTCGCTGGAGGCAAGACTCGAATAACTTCGGCCTCATTGTTAAGAGATCATTGGATCCAAGCTTCCAAAGAGTTAGGCATTGATATTCTTCACGATGGAATGGCAGAATACCGAGAATTGTTGGAGGATCGATCAATTAATTCTACAGCAACTATGGAACACAGAACCGTACTGGCTGCTGAGAACTCATTAACAGTTTCCATGAAGTCTGCATATCAAATTCTTAAGAGAAGAACAAGGAACCAATCAGGTATTCTTGTAGTCACAGGATCTCTACATATCGTTTCATCAGTATTGGCTTCCCTTAGTAAGTAATGTTGTTTTCTTCCATTAATCTGTATTAAAGTTCAGAGGCCTTGGATTGCTTGTGTCCTTGCACTCAAAACAGAACTGAGTTTGATTTATTCAACATGAAAAAGATGTTTATTCATCAGGGGGCCTTTGCCTTATTGTGGACTAAAGAGGTCAAAGAGGTGCCTCCTCCTTGGCCCTCACTGCCTTACCCAAGAGCAAGAAGGCACGCACTTGAAATGGCCACAACCAAAAGATTAATTGTTAAACAAATCTTTGAATGATTTCTTTTTTCAACATGCATATATTTGATTCAATTCAAATTGTCGGAAGCAATCAATATGCACATAGGCTTTGCAATAATAACTTGGATTTCTAATAGAATTTTCCTTTTTTCCTTTCTTTCAAAATATCTTATTAGAATATATAAAGATCAAAACCACCCGGTGGAACTTGAGTTCGGTGTGTCTTCTATGACGATAAATGACTATTACAACCGAGCTACCAAGTATCACACGTAAAAATGTTTCTTTTACTAGTTTTATTGAAAAATCCTCACTTCATCCAAGTTCTTCAAAGTTTTAAAAGATACTCGACATATCAATGGTTAGTTTCCTGTTTTCTTTTTTCCTTTTTTTGTTTTTTGGGTTTTACGAACAATGCTTGATCGTCTATATTGATTGTATAAAATTCATGTTTAAATGATGTGGTATTTAAATTTGGACTAATAATTTGGGGATTTTAACATTATTTGTTTATTTAAAATTAATAATGATCAGATCATGGATCAATAAGTTGAGATCAAACCTCATATACATATATATATATATATTTTTCATTATTGAGACTAGCTCAAGATACTGTCGAGATCAGTTGTAATATAACTCTGAGGTGCGATCCGGAGAGTAACTTTTAAAAGATAAGAAATGACAACCTATATATGTGGAAAAAATTATCTACGTTAAATGAGACTTGTGGTTTGGATCCCAATAACCTATTATAAGACAAGTGGATGAGTTTTTGGTTTACCGTTACACCAAAGCCGCTCTCTTAAGCATCGTATACACATTTTGGATACAAGTAAGAGATAAATATGTCTCCAACAATGGGGAGAAATTTATTAGTGTACTAGAAGATTTATATTTGAGGTTAGTATAATGGTATATGGTCCTTATATTTATATTCTAGAAGTTATAAGTTTTGAGTTATCTTCCTATATTAAATCCCAAATTTACCATAATATTGCAATAGAAAAAAAAGGGTATATTTACTCATATGACATAAAAATATTTACTAATATATGGATTAGATACTTCCACAACGGGGGCAGGGATAAACTACCCATGTATACGCATTAAACATATAGTTATTAAATATTTATGGTGAGATTTGGGCTCTTAACATAAACTTGGATGAAAATACTTTTCACACGAGATGAATTCATTCATAATAATTAAAAATTAGGTTCCAAATTAAAAGATGGAAATGAGAAGATACTTGTTAATAATTAAACTCAATTAGTTTCTAGTAAGAGCAGTTACGCGCTTACTAGTTAAGGTAGCAGTACTATTTCAGACATTCCACGAACCTATTACCTATGGATGGGGCATAAGAGCTTACACAATTGCATTAATTATGCCTATACTGTATATGTGTGTGTCTGACTGCCAACACACCATTGGATGGATGTGTGGCCATTTTGACCCCACATTTACGACAAATATTGCTTTCAAGTGTGCTTTTAGTTCAAGAAACATTTTGCACACTTTGGAGAGAGAGGCTTAGTTTGTCCCTATTTTCTTAAATCACCATGCAGAAACAACTACTACAAAGACAAATCCGTAAGGTTGAATGCATATGGAGAAGACATGACAAGAATCGACAATAGTACTGTCTCCCTCTCTCTCTTCTCTCTGCAGGAGAGGAGCCATTGATTGCATTGACGTTCAAATGTTGCTGGCTAATGATGAATTGATGATGATCAAATCATCTATCGATCTTTTTCATTTTTTTCCCTTTTACAAGGCAGTTGACACATGTCCCAAATTTTTATTTTTATTTTTATTTTTTTTAAAAAAAGGAGGATGTGGCAACTAATGGGAGATTTTCCCCAAAACCCAACATGAATGTTGGGCCAAATACATCATTTTTAAAAATAGTTTCAAAATATACTATTTTAAAAACGGTTCGAAACTTAAAAATTATAAATCAACTATCATATCATTTAAAACATAACATTGAAGAAATTTTTCAAAGCACTGTATTGTAATAAGTTGCGGTAAAAATTCTCTTGAGAGGTCTACAAGAACGTCCTATAGTGAATCTCATATTTAATTAATTGCCACGTAGGAGGTGACGTTACAGCTAGACTTTAAATTTGTCCAAATACATAATTTTCTTCTGAAAGGAAGAATATAATCACTAACAACCTCAAACAGTGAAACCTGTACGATCTATATTAATTTCTATTTCTCTCTTTCAAAGTCGCAAGCATACATTTTGTATTATTTGTGTACACAATTTAAGAAACAGAATTTACTCACAAACACAAACAAACATGATATACATGCATTCTTGTATACTATATAAACATAGTTACTGTTAAGAATTTAATAAAAACCGAAAATTTAGCATCCCTAAATACCTATTTTGATGTCATAAAATTTATTTCAGAGCTATGGCCACACATATGAACTTTAAATTCCAATTTTCTGATACAATCCAACGATCAGCACCTAATGGTTTGACACTTTTGCCACTCAAACAAATTACAATTCAAATCCATTTATTATATTTAAATGTGATAATTAAAGTTTTACTCTTCATATTCATAAAATGTCAAAACTGACATTAAGTATTGGAAAAGTAACGTTAGGTATCCATAATTTTTGTCCAAATTTATATCTAAGTGATGTGACACATGAGTTATCGACATTATATTAATTATAGAGTGAATTACAAATTAGCTACCCAGAAAAAACATATTTACTGATGGGATCAACTTTATAGTTTTATTACAATTTAACTACCTAAAGTTAGTTTTGGTTAGTCAACAGTTAGTCGATTTCAACCTATTGAGGGATATTTTGGTCTTTTAACTGTATTTTAAATTTTTTATAATTTAAAAAATTATAATTTATTTATAAATAAAAAAAATCAAAAACTTTAAAAATATTAAAAAGATTTCTCTCTCTTACCGGTCTCTCAGTCTGCCCCTCTCTCTCCCACTGATTCTTCTTCCTCTTCCCTTCTTCTCTTCTTCCTTCTTCCTCACTATTCTGGCCAGATCTGGGTTCAGATTACCGGTCTCTCAGTCTGCCCCTCTCTCTCCCTCTGATTCTTCTTCCTCTTCCCTTCTTCTCTTCTTCCGCTTCTCCTTCTTCCTCACTATTCTGGCCAGATCTTGGGTTCAGACGAACCCAGCATCTGGGTTCGTGAGAGCCCAGATCTGGGTTCTCACGAACCCAGATTCTGGGTTCGTCTGAACCCAGATTCTGGGTTCTTCTTCCTCTTCCCTCCTTCTCTTCTTCCTCTTCCCTCCTTCTCTTCTTCTGCTTCTTCTTCTTCTGCTATTCTTCTTCCTCGCTGTTCTGCTATTCTGGGTTCATCTGAACCCAGATCTTGGGTTCAGTCGAACCCAGATCCGGGTTCTGGTTCATGAGAACCCAAACACGAACCCAGATCTCTGGGTTCTTCTGGGTTCGTGAGAACCCAGATCCTTTTGTTTGTGTTGATGATTGATGATGTTGGACCCCTATTTGTATTATTTGTGTTGATGATTATTGATGATTGTTTGTGTTGATAGTTGATTTTGATGATTGATGATGATGGATAATTGTTGATGATTTTGATGTTTGGTTGGAACGAACCCAGATGAATATGGATTCGAAGGAGAAGAAAAGAAGAATAAGAGAAGAAGAAGAAAATGAGAAGTGAAGAAGAAGAAGAGAAGAAAGATGAAGAACCAGAGAGGGAGACGTTCACTGTGGCCAGTTGGATAAAAAAAATGATAGATATTATTAAAACAATTAATTTTGAAAGAAAATAAAAAATAATATAAATATTATTGAAAAGATAATATTACCCCTTAAACTGTTAATTCTAACCGAGATGAACTAACGGTAGGTAGGTTTATTGTAATTAAAGTAGAAAGTTAGCTCCGTTAGTAATAATGTTTATTCTGGGTAGTCAAATTGTAATTCACTCATTAATTATAATACAATCTTATGATTTATATGGTATTGACAGCGATAAGATTGAGTTGGTCCAAAAATGTACTCCTCACACTCAAGTCATGAGATAGTGATTTAAACTTATGTCCTCATCCCTCGAATCTTAAATTAATTGTATTTTTTTTGAAAAAAAAAAGAAAAAAAGAAATTATACAACGTTAACAAATCACATTCCACATTATTGGGACGGAATATTTTGACAACAAGAAGTTAATTTCATTGTATTAAAACCGATTCCATATTGTTTCAAATTCTCATCTTTCCTGTTCAAAACATTTAGTGGCGGAGGGAGAGGGGATGTATGTGGTCACTCCGCTCCTTCAAAAATTCTCATATATTTGTAATTTATTCATGACCTTGCCTCTTTTCAAATATTTGAGTTTTTGTAACAATATTCCCTCCAAAGTCCAAACAATAGTTTTTGATTCCAACCAACAACGAACTTCATTAATAATTACAGAGTTTTGTATTGGGAGTAACAATGTGCAAGGTTGGATTTGTAATGGGGGGTCTACAATGTTTGTGCTCGCAAGTAGTACTGTTGCTTTCTCTATTGATAGAGAAGTACGGGTTTCCGTTCTAATGTCAAATCCTTGTTCAAAATAGTGAATTTTGTTGATCATAATATAGCTGCATACACTGTGCAACAATGTATTCCAAGCCATTAGTGTCTCCGAACAAAGAGTAGGAACTATTGCTTTTATTCATGAATTATGATATTATTAGACAAAAAAAAAAAAAAAAACTCATTTTGTTTTTCCGCTGCCCAGTTGAAAACTCGCAATGATCCTAATGTTGTTGTCTGAAATTTTCTTATTAGGTAAAGGTGAGTCTACCATGTTTATGCTTGCAAGTGCAGCTTTCTTTATCGATGAAGTCAAGAAAATATACTACTAATCGTATTCCAATGTAATCAAATTATGTTATTTTCTAAGCAGTGATTTGTTCTCTATTGCTTAAACAGATATTGTTAGATTCCATTTTTTATTACAATAAAATAATTAGGGTTTATGATATTGGAAGATAATTAGGGTTTGTGATACATGAATGGTTTAGGTGAGTGTATACGGTAAATGTTTTTGTTATTTGTTAATGATGGAAACTTTTTGACAATTATTATTTTGTCTTTTAGTGAATGATTCACTAAAAGATGTTACTAAAGTAAGAATTCGGTATTTCAAATTGCAATGGAGATATTCATTTGGAGTAAGGATTGTCTACCTTTTTTTTTTTTTATTAATCTTTTGATAATCTAGTGACATATCTGTATTTGAAAAAATGAATGATTAAGATTGATAGATTTTTTATCTCTCATATATCACTCAAACTTAAATTGTTCTCATAAAAAGATTAATATCATGTCAACATTGATAGAGAATCTTTGTCCATTGATCTGATAATTCTGATACTTATCATATTAACTAATAATCGTGCACTACTTACTATAAAAGTTGATAGAAATATATGTTGTAGGACCCAAAGATCATGAAATCGACGAGGAAACAACATCACCAACATTTAATTTCAATAGCTTACAAAAGATACTAGAAGATTTCCTTTGTATAATATATAAAAACTGAATTTAATTGGGGAGGGAAGGGGGATCTGCACCAAAGTTTAAACATCTCAACGGTTATAGGCCAGAAATGGGGACATGACATAAAAAATGGGACATGGAAATCTAATATGCAATCAAGTTAGCGGGGCCCAAAAATTACGGGAAAAAAATTAATATTGCGACGACATCCATCCGGTCCGAAAGGGAAAGCCCACGATTCCCGAGACATATCGCGAAAACCCCGACACTTCTCAGGACGCAATACACCGGAGAAGAAGAAGGGGAGGAAAAAAAAAGATTTAGAGAGAGAAAGAGAGACGGTGAATGTGTAGTAATGTCTTGCATCATAGATTTCGTGGTGGTAGTAAATGATCAGTGTGATGATCAAAGAAGTTAAGGAGGACCCCAGTAATGCAATTAATATATGCATTAATATTGAATATATAGTACCGTATGTATTGATGAAAATTTTGTGTTAAAATTTTGTCCCATGCACTGTTCAATTGATGATCAGTTCATCACAAAGATTGCGCCTAGTTGGTTATAAATGATCGATCGATAAAGAGTTAAAAGGGTGCATATTTGTATGTTTATTTATTTATGTAGTTACGTACAAAAAAAAAGATGCTGATAGTGGCTTATCGATCCGTAGAGATCTTGTCTATAGGGTCCTGGCCCTATATGTCGTAATTAATTTAATTTTTAAACAAGGCTGCTAGCAATTAAAATCAGTGGAGAGACAGGGACTATTCGCAGCCAAAAAGTTTTTATTAGTTGAACGTTTTGGTTGGACTTGTTAGCTAGCTAGTTAATGTAACTGAAGGGGTGACACTGGGGAGATTGAATTAGGATCTTTAGTTTAGTCCAATAAATGCAATTTGTCAACTTGACAAAGTTGTGTGAAATTTTGAGAAAAAGCCTTTGATGAGATTGATATACTAGATTATTGATTATGTTTGTTGTATTTAATTTTGTATGCATACGAATCCTTTGAGCTTGTCTTCAATCGAAAGCTTAATAAAAATTCTGATAAATGTATAATTTTCAACATCAAGTTCATCTATTCAAGTAATTTCTAAAAAAAGTTGTATATGCATTTTATTCAAGTACCATAACATATATGATGATTATGGAATTTTTCTTGAAAAATGCATGGTTTTGTCAACCTAGTTTCTCATATGATTTTTCTCGTAATTAAAACGTATGAACAAAGTATTCAAGTATATATATCTTAAATAAACTTATCCAAAGAGATTGTAAATTAACGCTATTTCACTTCCTCCACGATGCACTAACTTTATTAATAGTAGTTTTTGAGTTATCAACCAATTAAATCTATATACTTCTGTTCGACTAACATATAAAGAATTTCGGTCATTTTGATTGATTTTAGACATTAACCCATAAAAGTACTTTCCACTAAATGAAATTTAGTTTGAAAGAACCATCTGTATATAGAATCCTTATCATTTCTTCATGATGTTATGATGAGAGGGAGCAAGATAGAGTGAGTGTGAGAGTGAGAGAAGTTTGGGGGGTTGTTGAGAATGGTAAATGTGAAAATTGATGTTTGATAGGAAAAGGGTGGATAAATGTGAAGCAAAAGTAATTGTAATAAAACCAAAAATCAGTACTCCCTCTATTGAACTTTAATGTAAACGCATTCCCATGCTGTAACCATTTGCAATTACTCCTCTCTCACTCATCTCTCTTCTCTGCAACTGCAACCATCCATAACCATCACTCACACACACACACGCGCATAGAGGGAGAGACATGAAACAAAAATTAATTTAAAAAAAATAATTGATCGATAGCTAGAAGGATCATCGTAGACACGGAGATGCCGTGTCTTGCACATTGAAAGCTCACCATCTAATTTATATCATTTGTATGAAAACTCTTTAAGCGGCAGACACATTTGACAGACTTTTTTGCAGGCTCTTTTCTTCCTCATCGTCATCGCCTTCGTCATTTATTCCCTCTCTCTCTCTCTCTCTCTCTCTCTCCCGTATATATGCGTATGTATATATATATGTGTATGTATGATTTGTCGTGTTGTGTAATAAAGGTGGCCATACAAAGTCTCTGCATGATTTTCTGTAGCCATGTTCCATTAATCCAACATGATTTTTCTACATGATTTTCCTGGTCGCTGCTGTGTGTACTGAACCTCTTTACCATGAATGATTAATTGTTTTGGTTTTTCGTACATTATTCATGCATATTTGATTCATAGAATCATCGTGGTTTTGAGTATGTTATAATGGGTTTATCATCATGCAGAGATTGTTTTTTTTTTTCGAATTCCATATATTTCTAGATTTATTTTTATCATAAACTTCAGGCAGGCACCTTTCAATAAGAGCATAAAAGATTTTTACTACGTCAAAAAAAGCTCAAAAGTCAAAACTTACAAAGGAGTTCAAGATGTCACTTAATAGCAAATTCTTATAAATTAGTATGATTTTTAGGCTTAAATTCCAATATGGCTTTGTTTTTTTGGACGGTATAAATATACATTACAACTATCAGAACCTTATAATCTAAACCTCTATGATACGTTCCAAACTATTACTATTGCTATTATTGTTTCTTAATAGATGAGAAAAAGCTACCTACATATAGTAGCAAAACTACCTATAAACTAATGAAATATTTTAGTAAATTGTCCATACTTGTGAGCTATTTAAAAATTATCTACTTTATGGATAGAGGTGCTTGAAACCAACCTTCTATTTATTGATAAGCAAACTAAGCAAGAGTGCACTACCTAGACACTCTACTCCAGAACAATTTCTATATTGTTATAAAATTAAAATAAATAAATAAAATCAAGGGGTTAAAGAGAAGTTTACCAGGGACTTGATATAAAATTTGAATTAAAATATTGATAGCAGGAGACAGAGGCGAGACAAATTCAACAAAAGCAAAGTGAGAGCAGGAGAGAGAGAGGTAGAATAGGAAAGAAAGAATATAAAATAACAAAAGAAAACAAAAGCAAAAGTATCTGTATATATTTTTGTTCAGTGCAAGCCTTACATATATATAGGCAATAGGGTCGGTTATAAAACCGACTTAAACTTTTATATTATTATAATATTATTATAATATAATCGTTCAGAAGTTTCACAATACTCCCCCTTGGATGATTATATTATAATATATTTAAAATTCCTATCAGTAAAAACTCAAAATCTAAATAAAAGATATTTTATGATCTGCTGGATCAAAAATATTATAATCTTCTGGATTTAATAATATTTGGATGTGCTTAAAATGACTGCCTCATTAAAAACCTTATCAGGAAAACCCAGTGGGACAAAACCTGATTGAAGGAAAAAAGAGTGCAGTGCACATATGTCCACATTGATTTAATATACTCCCCCTGAAAAATACTTCAAAATTAATTATGTAATTTACATACTCGACGCATCCCAATGCCATAAATCAATTTCTCGAATGTTGATGTTGGTAATGTTTTGGTGAATAAATCTGCGAGATTATCTGGGGAGCGGACTTGCTTAACATCAATCTGCTGGGTTTGTTGAAGCTCATGAGTATAAAAGAACTTTGGTGAGATATGTTTGGTTCTATCTCCTTTGATGTATCCTCCTATGATTTGAGCAATACATGCAGTATTATCTTCATATATGATTGTAGGAGAATTTGAAGCAGTAGATAGTTCGCATGTACTCTGGATATGGTGAATAACAGATCTCAACCATATACATTCTCGGCTTGTTTCATGAAGTGCAAGAATTTCAGAATGGTTGGAGGATGTGGCAACCAAAGTCTGTTTTGTTGAGCGCCATGAAATTGCTGTATTATTATAAGTAAAAACATACCCGGTTTGTGAACGAGCCTTATGAGGATCTGAAAGATATCCAGCATCAGCATAACCAATCAAACCTGCACCACTATTAGATTTTGAATAGAATAACCCCAAATCTGTTGTTCCACGAAGATAACGAAAAATATGTTTGATACCATTCCAATGACGTCGTGTTGGTTCAGAACTGAACCTGGCCAACAAATTCACTGAAAAAGCAATATCAGGCCTAGTACATTGTGCTAAATATAATAAAGCACCAATTGCACTTAGATATGGTACTTCTGGACCAAGTATTTGTTCATCATCTTCTTTAGGTCGAAATGGATCCTTTTTAGGATCAAGAGATCGAACAACCATAGGGGTACTCAAAGAGTGAGCTTTATCCATATTGAACCGTTTTAGGATTTTTTCAATATATGCTGATTGATGGATAAGTACTCCGTATGATTTATGCTCGATTTCCAAGCCGAGACAATATTTCGTTTGTCCCAAATCTTTCATCTCAAATTCTCTTTTTAAATAGTCAGCAATTTTTCGGAGCTCTTCAGGTGTTCCGATTAAATTCATATCATCAACATAAACTGCAACAATAGCAAATCCAGATTCTGTTTTCTTTATGAAAACACATGGGCATATAGGATTATTAATATATCCTTCATTTGTCAGGTATTTGCTAAGACGATTATACCACATTCGCCCAGATTGTTTTAATCCATACAAGGATCGTTGCAATTTAATTGAATAAACATTGTTGGCTTTTGATTTGTATGCTTCAGGCATTTTAAATCCTTCAGGAATTTTCATATAGATATCAGTATCAAGTGACCCATATAAATATGCTGTCACTACGTCCATAAGCCGCATTTCGAGTCCTTCTGAGACTGCTAAACTGATCAAGAATCTAAAAGTAATTGTATCCATCACTGGTGAATACGTCTCATCATAATCAATCCCTGGTCTCTGCGAGAAACCTTATGCAACAAGCCTTACTTTATGTCTTACAATTTCATTCTTTTCATTACGTTTCCGTACAAATACCCATTTGTATCCAACAGGTTTGACATTTTCAGGCGTTTGGACTACAGGTCCAAAGACTTTACGTTTGGCTAAGGAACTTAATTCTGCTTGAATTGCATTTTTCCATTCAAGCCAATCGTGTCTTTGTCTACATTCATTAACAGTATGTGGTTCATAATCATCGTTCATAACTGTCAAAGCTACTGTATATGAAAATATATCATCGATGATTATTTCATTACGATTCCACATGCCTTCAGCACAATTGATTGAAATTTCTTGATTTCCAGAATTTTGTGACTCATCAATTGTTTGTACCTCTTTAGAGGTTTTAGTCTCTTTAGGGATTGACAACTCTTCTGAAGTTGATCTTTCAGAGATAATGAATTTTGTAGCTTGAGTATTATTTTCAAAAGAATCAGAATTTTTCATTCTCCGTTTTCGGGGAATACTATCTTTTGAGCCCATTGGTCTACCACGCTTCTGGCGTGCAGTAGATGATTCATTTACTGTGTTCTGATTACATTGTTCTGCAGGAACAATTATTCTAGCTGGTGTATTGGCAGCTGGTATGTGTGATTTTGTCACTTTAGCAGCATCAGTAAATGCATCTGGCAACTGATTCGCAATCATCTGAAGATTAACTATTCTTCGTACCTCACTTTCACATTGGGTAGTACGAGGATCCAAATGAGATATTGTTGTCACATTTCATGACAGCTCATTTTTCTCTCCAATAGTTACATTTTTCTTGTTCTTCTCTTCAGGAGAAATTTTTCCTCCCCCTAATGGTGGGAAAGTTGTCTCGTCAAAATGACAATCTGCAAAACGGGCAGTAAAAAGATCACCTGTCAATGGTTCAAGATATCTGATAATTGAAGGTGAATTAAAACCAACATATATTCCCAAACGACGTTGGGGTCCCATTTTGGTTCTTTGAGGAGGAGCAATAGGGACCTGTACGGCACAACCAAAAATACGTAAATGAGAAATATCAGGTTGGTGCCCAAGTACAAGTTGTAATGGAGAGTACTGGTGATAAGCTGCAGGCCTAAGTCGAATCAATGTTGCTGCATGTAAAACAGCATGTCCCCAAGCAGAAACCGGTAATTTGGTTTGTAACAATAAAGTTCTAGCAATCACCTGGATACGCTTGATGAATGATTCTGCTAGACCATTCTGGGTATGTACATGTGGGACTGGATGTTCAACATCAATTCCGATTGATGTGCAATAATCATCAAATGTTTTTGATGTAAACTCACCAGCATTATCTAGTCGTATGCTCTTAATTGGATATTCTGGAAATTGTGCTCGGAGTCTAATGATTTGAGCAAGCAATCTAGCAAAAGCAATGTTACGACTGGATAATAAACATACATGTGACCACCTTGCTGATGCATCAATTAATACCATAAAATAACGGAATGGTCCACTGGGTGGATGAATGGGTCCACATATATCTCCTTGTATTCTTTGCAGGAAATATGGAGATTCAAAACCAACCTTGGAAATAGATGGTTTAATTACCAATTTTCCTTGTGAACAGACAGTGCATATATTGTCATTGGATAATAGAATCTTCAGGTTCTTTAATGGGTGCCCATGAGAATTTTCAATGATTCTACGCATCATCGTAGATCCTGGATGACCAAGACGGTCATGCCAAAGTCGAAATGTTATTGGTTTTAAGAGCTTCTGGCTTGAAACTACATAAGTTTCAATTGATCTCATAATTGTATAATACAACCCAGATGAGAAAGCTCTGAGTTTTTCTACAATTAGCTTCTGGCCTGAGATAATTTTAGTAATGCATAAATATTCAACATTCTTCTCATTTGTAGTTTCAATATGATATCCGTTACTACGTATATCTTTGAAACTGAGTAGATTTCTTCTAGATCTACTAGAGTATAATGCATCATTTATATATAATTTAGTACCATTTGTCAATAAGATTATAGCTCTTCCAGAACCTTCAACCAGATCTGCAGGACCTGATATAGTATTTACCTTGGCTTTGGCTACTGTCAAATTTGAGAAATATTTCTTATTCTGAAGAATAGTATGTGTTGTTGCACTGTCGACAATACATATATCTGCACCTTCCTTTTTGAGAATAGATAATTTATCCATATCCGTCTTTCATCAGATAAACCATATGTTAGTACATCATTGATAACAAAATATAAAGCAAAATAAGTTATCTTACTTCTGGAAGATTACAAAAATATGTACTAATATAACAAAAGTTAATATGACTATATTAACTAGGCAACTTTCTAATTGGTATGGATATCTCCATCACCAATTGAGTAATCCACTTTTCCATCCGCATTATCAAGAAAATCTGATAATTCCAGGCTTGTGATATCTACAGGATCATCACCTTGATCTGCAAAATTTGTATCAATTTTCTTTTCTTTCCCCTTTACAGAGGCTTGATACAGATCAACCAAATGCTTAGTCGTACGACAGGTACGAGACTAGTGTCCAGACATACCACATCTGAAACAAACATCTTCATAATGTTTAGGGGTATGTTTCTCTACATTTTTGCCCTTGTTATGTTTAGCATTATAAACATTCCACTTTTGAGAGATGTTTTTCTGGTTTCGATTACTTGAAAATTTATACCCACCACGACCATGATTACCACGTTCGCGTCCATGTCCACGTCCACGGCCTTTACTTGTGCTAGCATTTGCTTCTGGAAGTGCAACTGCGCCAGCAGGGCGAAGTTCATGATTTTTCATCAGAAGCTCATTATTTTGTTCTGCCACTAAGAGACATGAGATTAATTCAGAGTATTTTGTAAACCTGCATTCTCTATATTGCTGCTGCAGGAGCACATTAGATGCATGGAAAGTAGTATATGTCTTTTCCAACAGATCTGCATCAGTCAGTATTTCACCACACAAGTTCAGCTGTGAGGTTATCTTAAACGGGGCAGAATTATAATCAGCGATTGATTTGAAATTTTGGAGTCTTAAATTACTCCACTCATGCCGGGCTCTGGGGAGGACGACGGTTTTCTGATGGTCATACCTATCTTTTAGATTTGTCCACAGAGTCAGTGGATCTCTAATTGTGAGGTATTGAGTCTTCAGGCTCTCATGTAAATGACGGCGGATAAAGATCATTGCAGTTGCTTTATCCTGTAGAGATGTTTCATTATTATCTCTAATTATATCAGCTAAGCCCTTGGACTGCAGATACAGCTCTATATCAAGGATCCATGAAAGATAATTATTTCCTGAGATATCCAGTAGAGCAAATTCTGGTTTTGCGATATTTGACATGACTATACACATAAAATATCACAATTAGTGACATAATCAAAATGATATATTTGAAACTTCAGGTTGCCAAAAATTTCATTTATATTTTTAGAACTTCAGGTCAAAAATAATAACTTCAGGTTTTAGTAATATATATTTAGAACTTCATGTTCTATTGATTCAGATCCAGAACTTCAGGTTCTAGTACATTATAAATTAAAGAGAATAGAAAAACATAAAATATAAAAGAAATAACTAAGCAATTAGTTAATATAAATGCTATATTGAGCCGGCATAGCCGTGCATGGGATATGCAATAAAACCAGTAAATAATAGAGGTAAGATTGTACATATAGTATATAACAATAAATAAATAAATAAAATTAAATAGTTAGATCTGTAATGCATGATAATAATAATAATGAATTATCAATAAGGTTAGTATAATAATTGAGTCGGCAGAGCCGTACATTGATTGAGTCGGCAGAGCCGTACATATATTGAGTCGGCAGAGCCGTACATTGATTGAGTCGGCAGAGCCGTACATATATTGAGTCGGCAGAGCCGTACATATATTGAGTCGGCAGAGCCGTACATATATTGAGTCAGAATATCAAGAACTTCAGGTTCAAGTTCGTGCTGATAACGTGTTATAAAATTAAAATAAATAAATAAAATCAAGGGGTTAAAGAGAAGTTTACCAGGGACTTGATATAAAATTTGAATTAAAATATTGATAGCAGGAGACAGAGGCGAGACAAATTCAACAAAAGTAAAGTGAGAGCAGGAGAGAGAGAGGTAGAATAGGAAAGAAAGAATATAAAATAACAAAAGAAAACAAAAGCAAAAGTATCTGTATATATTTTTGTTCAGTGCAAGCCTTACATATATATAGGCAATAGGGTCGGTTATAAAACCGACTTAAACTTTTATATTATTATAATATTATTATAATATAATCGTTCAGAAGTTTCACAATATATATAGCTTTAACTTTCGAATTTTTGCTAATTAGAAATATATATCTACGAGGTGCATGTCTACAACTACAAGTCTTTATATAATTTTAGTGACCCTAGTTGTCCATATGAATTGGGATTATAATAAAATGTTAACAATTCATTCATCTAAACTTGTATGTCTCAAAATTTTGAACTTTAAATCTAATTAAGCATTATCATGAAATCATAATTTGAAATCTAGTGAAAGCTCATGAGATCTATCACTACAAGAAAAAGCATTTTTTACAAGCTTTAATAAATATCATAAAAACTCTTTTACGACATTTATGAAAATGTCATAATGAAGGATGCAGTAAAAGATTGGTTTTTTTTAATGCATTCCACTAAATGTCATAAAAAGTCACACTTACAAGAGTTAAAAAAAAGCCACTTAAAACACTTTTCATGACAACTATAAAAAATCGTTTAAAATACATTTTGATGCAACTAAAAAAATATTGTATAAGTCTTTTATTGGTGCAACAAAAAAATGTCACATATATATTTTTTAGGAGCAGTCAAAACACACCGCATAAAACAAGTTTTAAAACCAAACCAATGCCTCAAATGAAACTTTTCAATTCAAAATATTCAAATTAAACCAAAACAAAACGAACTTCTTTGCAATAATATCAATTGAAATATCCCAAAACTACATAACATTCAGATATCAGTTTATCATCACTTATCAATTTACATAGACTACTAACAATTGACATATCTAAATAGTCGATTACTAAACATTGAATTCCTTAGCACTTATACCATAAGTGGTGTAGGCTTGACATCCCCTCCATCATTAACAACTATTGCTTGCATAACATTTCCATATTCTTTTAAAAGGTGACTATTACCTTCTCTGAAAATAGCAATATAACATTCAAGCAAGCCTTAATTCCAGAGCTTAGAATACAATTTGTACAAAAAATGGTTATGAATGACAAGAACAGCAAAAGAAATAAATTAAGAATTAAGCAACCAAAATGTTAGGAGACCAATACCACTAATAATTTGGCTCCAGTTCAGCATGCATAACCACCTCTTCGCTCATTCTTTAAAATAGCCTCAGGGATGCCTTGGAAATATCTGCAATTAAAAACAAGATGATAATAAAAATGGTCATTTAAATATGAAGAATCTTTCAATAAAAAGAAAATGAAGAATCTTAATTTAAAACTAGAGTGGAATTACAAAACGATATAACTTATTTAAAGCTACTCTACACAGATTACAATGCAGCTTCCACAACTGCAGCAACATTCAGAATTTTTCTACAGCATGTGACATGCTAACAAACATTTAAAACTATAATCAGAGTAGAATCAAACATCTGAAACAATGTTAAGCATTTCAATCATCAAAGAACTGGCTTCGTACAAAATAAATACCCAATAATTAACATTCCATTACTTCACAATGAAAATTAAGCAAAAGGATGTATATATGTACATATAAGCAAAAACATATAATATAGAATGTAGAATTTACTAGTGCTCATCTGAAGCTCTTACTAGACAAATGAAACTCATTAAGGAGAAAAAAATAATTGAAAAGAATGTCTTCAATTCTTCATACTAAATTCATAGTTTCACATAATATTTATCATGAGATTCAAAAACTAATGATTAAGACAAACATTATATTGACAATAAAACACATCTCCATTTCTAAAATTCAATTGCTTTACACTATCGATACAAAACAACCAAAACTCATATTCTGCTATTGTTGCATGAAAAACAGGTCAAATTTAAAAACAACCTACTGCAAAAATAAGTAAAAGAAAGGAAATATACATAATAGCTTGTTCATGTCCAACAGAGCAATCTGAGCAACAATGCATAACGAATGTAGAAATTTGCCAGAAACAAACAACCTGATAAAGTTGTTTACCATCCACTACAACTATAGGAGAATGTCCAGGACCAGCTTATTCAAGCTCATACATGCATCATTTAAGCAATCAGATCTAGATTAAAAGACAAAATGTATATAAGAATTCATCAAACAGTATGGTCCAAGTGGTCAAAGCTGTATCATAACAGATTAAGTTAAATTTAATCAAAACCCAGCCTTAATGCACTGCAATTAAATTAAAAGCAACATTATAATAATGATAAATCATAACAAATCAAAACACAACCTTAAAAGAGCAAGAAGAACATGAAAATTAGTTCAACATCTACAAAAATTTCAATTCCTACTTAAAATCAAAGCACAAACCCTAACTGTTTCTACAAAACAAAAGCAACAAGTTCAAAAATCAAATGAAAAAACCTATGAGAGCATCAAGCACCACTATAGCAATCCCTCTGTCATCAATCAATTCTTATATCCCTCTGTCTATTCCACATTCATCTTCTAATAACACAATTTATTCATTAAAACTAGCTAGGGTTTGAACTGAAAAGTTTTGAGTAATCAGAGATCCACAAAAACTTACCTGATTCATAAGCGTATGCAAGAAACACAAGCCAAATTGCACAATCAATCAATCAGTTCAAGAGAGACGATGAAGATAGATCTGCTGCGACTGGCAAGAGAGATCAAAATCGGCGTTATTGAAAGTTGGCATCACATGAAATCAGATGCATTTTATAGTACTTGATTCAATAAATCACTGATGTAAACAATCTAGTGGTTATCGACGAAGGTGAGACTTAAGAGTGTCTATCGTTTCAACTTGGTGAGTGAGAGATGAGAATTCTCTCTGGTGATTTAGGTGAGCAAAGACCAGTAGACATACTGGAAGATAAGTTCATATCAGTTAAAAGTTTCATTAATGATTTATTATGATTAATTAAATATACCATGCATGTTTAAACTAGTTGGGCCAATGGGTGATGCTTAATGCTGTCACTCAACATTTTAAAAATGTTGTTTCCGGAATCATTAATGACAATTTTTAAATCCTTCAAAAAAATTATTTCCACTAGTTTTTTACAACATTTTTAAGAATCAATCATGTAATTGAAAGTAATTACCACTTTTATGTATAAATCTCGTAAAATTAAAGTCACAAAAACTAATTTTTCTTGTAGTGTAGGCACGTACATTCCACGTAAGGTGGTATATGATAGCATTCAAAACATGACAATAGATAAAATTGTAATTTTTAATATTAATGTATTAGAATGAAACTAGTTTATTGGTTTCAGTATTCTAAATTATATTATTATCACAAAACCTCCCTTAATTAATTAGGTCAAATCCTAAACCTTTCTTGCATATGATATGAGCCATGACGTCTTTTCAGTATTTTCTAAATTTGATGTATCTACCTACAATTAGGTCAAAACATTCTCAAAAGATACAAATGAAAGTTAGCCAATTCTTAATGTCAAAAGCCAAAAGTTTTATTTATAGATAATTTATTGGCCTAATTTTACTTTATTTCAAAACAAAACAAAACAAATAACATTTTCATCATGACGTTTCTTTCAAAAGGTTAAAGTACAAGCAGTTTTAACTTGCGCACAAAACGAAAATGTTTGATAAATTTACTCACCAGTCACTGCCCAACACAGCATATACATTGATAGCTAACATAAAAGAAAAAATAGACTTTGAGACTTTTTAGCAGAAAAACATTCTTCACTTTTCGGCTCTGCAAACATAACTGTTGCTTTATTTGTTTTTTATAAATTTTTTCCAATAAAAACTACGGCATTTATTCGCACCAGAATCCAAATTAACACACCTCTCCATTTTCTTTTTTTGAAAACCAACACACCTCGATCTCCATTTTCGAAACTTACATATATTGTTGTTTTCACTTTCCACCTTTTTCTGACCACTGCATGTACATAAGTAATCGAGGTCAATCTTTTTCTTTGCTAACACCAAACGTCCATTCCTTTCAAATCAATAATCTATTGATTGATCGACACTTGATGATGTTATATATACAAAGCACCTGATCAGAAAAAGTTGACGAATTAAAATAACAAGTGATTGAATATGAGAATATTCGAACCTTAAACATGTCTTTAACTAGACAGTAGTGTGTGTGCATTTGCATGGCTGCACAAGTCGAGGTAGCATGCATCGTCCAGACTTTGTGTTTTAATGGCAACATTAACTTGTCTTTACGTACATAAATCGTATAAAAGTCATTCTTTGATATTTATCCAATTTCATGTAAAAACAAGGAAATTTAGTTTGTTATCATATATATAGTTAAATCAGTTAGATTTATTTTAATCAGAGAATTTATTTGTTACATTTTATTATCTTATAGACTATAAATTTGAGAGACACCCCAATAATAGTTGGTTTTCCAATTTTGAATTTATCCAAAATCTCTTACTAAAATCTTGAACTTTGGTAAATTGTAAGAAACCTCCGTAACTTATAAGGGGGTTTATGGATGAAAACTTAAACCAGCTAGACTTGTTAATTTCAATTTTAGCCAAATCAAACTAGCTAACAAAAGATTATTGAATTAAACCACCCCTCTTTTTATGAGTACAAATAGTGCATTTCGAAGTTTATATAAGCTATTAAGTTCACGATGGATGGCAACAACGTATTTTAACTCCGAAATCTCCTCTGACTGTTAATAATTAATGATCATCATAGCTATTAAGATTAAGGGCTCCCAAGTATAATCGAGAAAATCATGTACTTTAAATTATTAAATAAAACGAATAATAAATTGATCCTTTGATGATATGTGGGTCCTATTATTGATGTCAAATATAATATATATAATATTGCTCTAAGGGTGGGCGGCTAGATAAATCCTAACCCGTTACCACAAACCATGGTCAGGCATTTATGACAACCAGCAATGAAATTTAAACCTAACGATTAGCTTGGGTTTCTTGGTCATTCATCATTTTATTATTATTTTAATTTAGGGAGGAGATATAAACTTGAAATTATGCGAGATAATATGAGTACCATTACTAGCAATGTTTAGGCTGACCACATCATTTATCAATTTTAAAAAGAAAATATATTTTTTTTTCATCTTAAGAAAATAATCATCATTCAAACGAAATTAGAGTAATAATTCTTTTATATTTATTTAGTTTTTTCAAATTTATTAATCATACATATTCATGAAACTTCTTATTTTCTTCACAGTATACAATAATTTAAAAAATATATGAATGCCATATTTTAAACTTGAAAATTTCCAAATCCATCAATTTTTTGTACTACTACAATAAATTTTAGATGTTTTAAATTGATAACTGTATTTTATACCGTAGGTGAGTATATATGCAGTATGTGTATATGGATATGACAAATTTTTATACCTTTAGAAACATAAATATACAAAACTAAGTATATATACATATATTTTCCATTGATTGGTACATTTCAAACATGCGAAGCATTTGAATTTCATAATGGCTAATTATATAGAACAAACACACACACACAATTTGACAAAGAATTTATTACGCATAGATGCAAGTTGGAGAGATATCATGCCAACCAATAAATTATCGAGACATGTAGATCAAACTAAAAAAAAAATAAAAAATCAATTTACTATCTTCAGCCAATTCTGTATTAATTTATATTTCTATCAATTAAATTTTCCTTCAAAAATTTAACCATATATCCTCTCCCATCTCTCTCTCTCTCTTCTCTGATGGCACACTTCTATGCAACTGGTCCACTCTCCTCTCTATCTCTCTCTCTCTAAATGACTCCTTTTTTTTTTTTTCTCCATTTGAGCTCTTGATTGCTACAGTCTTCTTCCCTTCCATTTTTCATCGATTTTTGTGCTTCACTGCCTCCCTGATTCTTCGTTTAACTAAAATTCCACCATCAAACGGCCCCCTAATATCTCTCCCTCTCTCTCTCTCTCATTCACTCTCACAAATTTTTATTTTGCATTTCAAAAAAAAAAAAAGGGTTTGATGGTGATAGTTCAGTCCTTTTCAAAAATCTGCTCTCTCTTATTTATTTTACTCCATTTGGTAGCCTTTTCTCTTGATTCTTGACAATCTCTCTCCCTCTCTCTCATTGCAGTATTGCACACAAACACACACAAACACAAACACAAACACATATCTGGGGTCTTTTTCTTTCTCTTTCACTTTTTTCCATTTGCACTTTCCGGGAAAATAAACAAGAAAAAAAAAACTCTAATATTTTTCTCTGAAAAGTGAAACAAACAGCCTCGAAATGGGTGATAATTTGTCTGATTTTTTCGAGGAATCTGAGCTGGGAGAAGATGATCTGTTTGCCATCTTTGAGAGCTTGGACTCGGTCACTGAGTTTTCTCCGTTCACAGTGGCGGTGGACGAAACGGCAGTGAGCTCGTATGATCAGGATGGTCATCATCATCATCAACAACAACAACAAAAACAACAAGAAAAAGCAAGATTGGGGTCTGATCAGAAAATAACAACAGCTTCTTCTAGTACTGTTTTACAGGAGTCTGAAACTGAGCTTGAAACGTCGCCGAAAAGGAAGAGACAGAAGATCTCCGCTGTGGTGGCGGCTGCTAGCTTGGATGAGCTGACCAACTCGGAGGGGCAGCAACGGATGTCTCATATAACGGTGGAGCGAAACCGGAGAAAGCAAATGAATGAACACTTGTCTGTGTTGAGATCACTTATGCCTTGCTTCTATGTCAAAAGAGTAAGTGTAATAAGGGCTTTCTCCGTAAAGCAAAAATTTCTAATAATAACTCTTGGATTAATTATAATGATGATTATTAAAAAATATCTAAGAGTTATTATTAATGGATAATCTAATTCAAATAATAAGGTAGTTAAATCCTTAAAAAATTCTTTTGTACGTAAAACACTCACTATTTTTAGTATTGAAAAATTTCTTATGTAAAAACGCTTTCGTGCATGAAATTATTGGCATTATTTTCTTAGGGAAGTGCTTATATTCTATAAGGATTTTTTTTTTCTTATTTATGTTTTATTTCAAAAGGTGAAGGTTTCTTTTAGAAACACTTTTGAGGAAAGCACTTTAAATTGAATTACAGTTTGTTATTCACTTAATCTTTCAATATCTTAGAAGTGGGTCTTTAATTAATCATATTATTATTTATATAGAAATATTTTTAAAAAGTACTTACTGATCTATTCTTGTTATAGAAGTGTTTTTTGTTTTCTATTCTTTTGTTTCAGTATCTTAAAATTAAATCATTGTTAATGAAAAAGTGTTTTTCATAGTTTTTTTTTTGTTATCTTACTTGGTTTTAACGGGGTTAGGGAGATCAAGCATCAATAATAGGAGGAGTTGTTGACTACATCAATGAGTTACAACAAGTTCTACAATCACTTGAAGCCAAAAAGCAAAGAAAAGTAGTTTACAGTGAAGTTCTAAGCCCTAGACTTGTTTCAAGTCCAAGAATAGCTTCACCACTTAGCCCTAGAAAACCACCAATGAGCCCTAGACTCAACCTCCCAATAAGTCCAAGAACCCCACAACCAGGAAGCCCTTATAAGCCAAGAATTCAACAAGCTAGTACTACTGGTTATCTCTCCCCAACCAAGGCAGCAGCCGCTAGCTCCGTCGAACCGTCTCCTTCCTCATCTTCTACTTCTTCCAACATTGACACCATTAATGAGCTTGTGGCGAATTCGAAATCAGCCATTGCTGATGTGGAGGTGAAGTTTTGTGGCCCGAACCTTCTTTTAAAGACGGCTTCTCCCAAAATTCCTGGCCAAGCTGTGAAAATTATAGCTGCCCTTCAAGACCTCTCCTTTGAGATCCTCCAAGTGAGCGTTAGCACTGTTGATGAAACCATGCTCAACTCCTTCACTATAAAGGTAACGCTCTACTTTTCAAATATATGTTATAGGGTAGATTTTATTCAACTTTTAAGAATTTAATTAATTTAGATAAAACAAATCCAAAGCGAAATATTTTTCCACAGTACAATTAGTTTATAAAGTTAATTAAAATCCTCTTTTTTAATGAATATCATAGCATAATGATGTCTATTTGACCTATAAATCTTTTTCTTCTTTTTGTCAATAGTGATGTTTAGAATTAATTGTTGTTCTTGGCACTATTTTTCATATTTTCTTTGAATAAGACAACAGTTGACAATCTTGATCAAATCTTTAAATATGCATCGTTAATAAAATTATTAACTTGGACATAGTAAAAACCAACTGCGAGGGGTTTAATGGAAAATACTTAATTCACATACCAACAAACCTACAAAGCAAAAAATAACTTTAGTGTTTATTTCAAAGGAAAAAAAGAAAATTCAGTGTAATTTTTTTTTTAGTACGGCTTTTGTGTAAATTAAAAGTACTACAGATCATTAATGATTTGCAGTTGTAATTTCACTCTCAAGTGAACATGCACTTGAATAGACAGTACACTTTGCTGGTAGCCCTGGTATTGACCATTGAAGTTTAAATACATGTCTCTTGAAACCTGCAATGCCTCTCAGCTGAAATCTAGGGCATGCACTTTCAGTAACCAGTAATGATTTTCTTTCTTTTTTTTCATAATGATGATCAGGAATTAATTGCTTTTAATGTACTGTTGACGAAGTCATGATATGTTTTTTTTGTTTCTTTTTGCTTCATTAACACACAGATTGGAATTGAATGCCAACTTAGTGCAGAAGAACTTGCTCAACAGATCCAGCAAACATTCTGCTAAGTCATGAAGTACAACTACTACTGCTGCTGCTGATGATGATTAAATAGATAGCTAGTCTATATTTAAATTAATTTCAGTCTCCCAAGTATGATCCCAACCCTAACTCTGCTAAGGTTGCAGAAATAAAAAAGAAATGTGGAAGGTGTTATATATACCAACATATTTCTGTTTGACAGATTAAATTTTATTTGTCGATCAGTTTCATCATGACTCCTGTGTTATTAGACAGTGTAACCCTCAAGCTTGTAATTGAGTTCTTTTTTCAAGTTTTTAATTAATTTCGCGTGTATGATGATTATGAATAAAATATTTTCATTTCTTTTGTTAAATGTATCATGAAGCCTCAATTGAAGATAATTGTTGCATTTTTTGTGTTTTGTGTTAGATATATTGTTTAATTTCTTAGGCTGATCAGGTTGATTGTAATAGAGATTAATTAGTTTCAATGAGGAAATTAATTTAGAAAGATTTAATTTTCAAAATACAAGAACGTCTCTTCTTTTATAATATAGGAAAATTTCACTAGAATGTGTAAATCCAAATTTGATCAATTCCATTCTCAAAAAAAAGAAAAAAAATGATCGAAAAAAAAAAGAAAAAAATTATGGTACATATGTAAGAGTATGCATGAGTCAATTATAATGGATGTTATCGATTAAGTCAAGAGAAAATACCAGTAAATAGACAAGAAAAAAAGCAAGTTTTGAAAATAATACCAAAAAACATCATTTTTTAAACATCATTAGTATTCACAAACTATAACTTATGAATTAAAACAATAGTTCGTAAAGTTCGCATGCCTTTATCTATAAACTATTTCCTTTGTTCACAAATTATAGTACAAGCACTAATGATGCTAAAAATTACTCATTTTAGTTCTTCAATATTATTTTTAAAACTTGTGCATTCTTTTAGTGTTAGTAATTAAATTTAGAAACTAATAAATTATAATCAAACATCTAGAAGGGTGTCATTCAAATCCAACTATTAACTAAATATTAAGGGTATGCATGCAAATATGGAACCAACCCAAACACCTCGATCTGAACCGAACCATGTGTATTTGGTTTGGTTTCGTTGTTCAAATTAAGAGTGTTCGGACCCTAAGACTAAAAAACACTATAGTTCACGGATCCAGTCAATTCTAGGTATCCAGAATTGACCCGACCAATGGAATAGGGGCACATATGTAATTTTGCATGTGCCTTATATAAACCCACCCAAAAATTCTAGAGTTTTCTTCAGACTTCACTGCCATTTCTTACTTTTCCATTCTCTCTCTTGTTCCTCCTTGTTCTTCCTTCCACGCCTATTTTCTTCCTTCTTCTTCTAGTTGTGTTGTTCTTTCTCTTGTTCTCTCCTGTTCTTTCTTCTTGTTTGTGTCGTCATCGATCTTGTCTACTCCCCCTTAGGCTTTCAATGTCTCTCCTTGACTCTCTCCTTTGCTTGGTCTTCATCTACTCTCTTAAGAGTTTAGTGGCTGCTGCTCGTCGCTTCTGCTGGCCAATCATTGATGCTTATCGCTTCTTCTCGGTGATCGTTGTTAGTCACCGCTTCTTCCTGACGGTGGCTACTAGTCATTGCAAAATGACACCTCACCATCGTAAGGTGTTTTGATTTATTTTTTATATGTTGATTGTGGTTAGTTTTGTTGAATATCAATGTTGATTGAGTTTTTGAGTTATGATTTGTTGAATATCAGTGTTTGAATATAAGTTTTGATTGTGTTTAGTTTTGGACTTTTGGTTAGTTGGATTTAAGTGTTAAACATTGAAGCAACTCGAATTGAACCGAACTATCCTGTTTGGTTTTAGGCGATTCCAATTTTACAAAGAATCATGTTCAGTTTTCATTTTGAAAACCGATGATTTGTCTGTTTGTGTTCGATTTCAATAGGAACCGAACCAAACACTCAAATGCCCTCTCCTACAATATATCATGTTTCCTTTTTTTTATAACAATGATTAAAAAAATTCTTTTATTAGATTATGAGGGACATGATTATTAGATAATTACTACTAGACCTTCCACCACCACCATCACTCGGATGTGATTTACTGGTCATGAACGTTAATTCGCTCCACTAATACTCTAAGTTTGTGCTACCCCACAAAAAGTGTGCGTATATATATATATATGTGTGTGTATATATATATAGATACACATACATACATAATACCTTAAAAGATACAGCAGTTGCCTAGAATAAAAGTTTTTGTTCATCATGATGCTGTACTTCCCCCTAGAAAGATACTAGGAATCTGTGGATATGATGAAAACCTAAAAAAAAATTATAAATTAAATTAAATTTATACCACCGTCAGTTTAACCCTACAGATCAGCATCAATTTTACCCCACAATTCAAATGTATCATTAATTTCTGTAGCTAGCCTAGGTGACAACGTTCTTACCATCTGTAAAAACTCTGTGGTAACGCTATATATAACTTATATTTACTCCATCTACATTTTGTATCAACTTTTTGCCATCCATTCAATGGCTACACGCCTTAATTAATCTAACATCTTTAATGCTTCTGCTTTTGATTGAATTAATTTACACTTTTCTTTTACTTGTGATGGAGGTTGGAATAGTACCTCTCTATATTACTGAAGTAGGCAAATAGCTAGGTTTTCACGTCAATGTTGTTTGACTATGGTACCATCATCTTGCACACACAATCAGCCATCAAATCAAACAATCAACTGTTTGGTTAAGGAGATTAACCTATAATTAAATAAAAAAGTACAATCTCTTACCATTTCAATAAACGTATAATCAGGATATTTTATTACAATTTTTCTTAAAATAAAATATGTATAAGAAGATGTAACTTGGGCGTATAGTAGTAAATAAGATATTGTCCATCCACTTTCTCATCTAAAAGTTGTGGGTTTTACACTCGTTTTCCCTCACAATTTGTTGGTTTTTCTCTCCCACGTATTGTGAATTGTTCCTTTCTGTCTTAAGAGTTATTCTTTGAACTTGGTCATATTTTTATTGATCTTGATTGTCCTTTGAACGAAGTACTAGTTATCAAATATATATATATAAAAGAAGACCATTTCTCTTTAATAAAGCATATTTTATTTTCTACTAGAGGGAGTCAGGTGGGAAACCGCAGCCAATGTAGAGACCGCTCGAGCTATGATAATTACTCAACAAAACAAACAGACAAACAAAACCATGATTTTAAAGGGGACACGAAATCTAGTAAGAAAAACTGATAAATTAACATCAAAGTTATGTTATGCAATGGTCCCCCATAATATTAGAATGATATTACATTATTGTAGCAAGTCGAAAGTTACAAAAATGTCTGAGTGAAGCGTGGTTCACCTCAAACGTCTTAGGTTCTCAATAGAAAATTTGAAAAGCCAGAAAATTGTTTGTTATAGGTGGGCTTTCAATAAGGTATTTCCCAGATTTTGTTGGGTACTTGGGCCTCCCCAGTACTCAGTGCCTTCTAAAATGTGACCTAAGAAACAGTGGAGGGCTCCTTTAGCCCAACACAGAGTTGCAGGGCTCTGCAGTAGACATATTTTGGTCCATAATTGTGTTGGACTAGGAGTCTAATATTAGCAGTATATCCTTTACTCCAACCCAGTACTATCAACCTAATCTCTCAGCAAAGCTGCTGAGATGAGATCATAAGGTCAATAGTAAATATAAAAGTCGAAGGACATAGATATATAACAAAGAGTTGATGTGCTTCAACTTATACATTATTCTTATAATCAATGTACAAATTTGGCTAGAAAAAATGAAAATCACCCAATAAATTTGAATAGTATATAGTATAATATGGTTTTCATTTTATAACTTCCCAAATATTCCATCATTAAGTAGTCTATACATGACAGTCAGACCTTGGAACTGGAAGCACTAGAACAAAGACATCCTTGCTTCTATCTACAAGTACAAATTAAAGTTAAGAATCAAGATATATCTAATTAAGTAGACGCATTTAAAAGATTTATACTATAATATAAAAGAATGGTAGAATTTTATACATATATAGATAAATATAAATATATATGCTCATGTCTGGATGCATAAATGTACCATGTCCTTGTAACAATTACTTTGAAACAGCATGAAACCAAACCCCACCTTTGAATAATTTAGTGAAACTTGATAGCATCATCATCTCTTGCTTGTCCGTTTTATGACTAGCAGATGGGATTTGCTTTTCAGAGATGAAACGATTTTAAGATGCTCATTTCAAAGCTATATCTCTTTTTCCATCTCTTCCATTCTCATCTCCTATGCATTTCATATGTTACGTCATGATTAAACACAAATAATGTAAATGAAAGAACTTGATGTATAAAGTATATCAGAAGTATACCATGATCAGCCTCTTTCCTGTCCCTATGCCACGCGTTGCTGGCTCCTGCCAACATTCCTGCAATGGACACAATCGATACATCAGTTATATTGAGCTAGCTGCATAGGAGCATAAATACTGTAGCTTACAATTTCCAATGTGTTTGTAGAAAACTCTGGCATGTAAGTACATTAGCAACAACAAAGTTCGAAAAGCAGGTAATTTTGACAACAATGCTTGATGACACATACATATCACAGAATGAGCATAAAATTTATTGATGTTATAGTTAGATTATTTGTTTTTCCATGTAGTTTTTACTTGGACACTAACCGAAGACTTATTGTGCTCTCTTAACTTGGAGGAATGTGGATTGTGAAGGCAATGGAGGGCTCGAAGATCTGAAGACAAATTGTTGGGAAATTTCTTCCGTGCAATTTGAGTGACTAACTGCCCTTCTTGATACTTAATCACCTCCTTTCAAATATATATATACATATGTGTTACATTTATCAGTAATAGAAAATCAAACAAATCAAACAAGTGAGTAAAATTGAAGTCGTATGGTACTAGTTACCTTTTGTTCCTTCTCTTAGAGAATGGTGTTGAGTGATGGCACCATCACTTGACTTAATTTTAATCAGTCTCACAGCCACATTTGCAGCTTCATTTTCACATTTCTCTTTAATTGGCTTGTCATTGTACCATTTGACACTTCCGTTTGATTGATCTTCAAAAAATTTGCATTAGCAGCAGCTCCTGTGCTATGACGTCCTGTACTGTTTTTCATTCTCGAAACCTCTTCAACCCTTTTCAATGCCATGTTCAAATAATCATCAACCATCATCTAAGTCTGCTGATGATCATCAACAAGTCTAAGCTTTTAGTAATCACATTCGTTTCTTTGTGCGTGAGTCTACTCTTCAACAAGTGCACATGCCTTATGCTCTCATCAGCAACTTCCCCTTCACATTCATGCTCATCCACCAGCACACCATCCTTTGCATATTTTGTCCACCTCTTTAATATATACTGAGGAGGTATATGACATATATTTTTCACATTCAGTACTTTTAGAGCATGGACACATAAGATGCCAATGTATTCATATTTTTTACAACTACATGTGACACAAGATTCCAAACTATTGAATTGAACAATTATATCTCTTGTTCCACTTTCTTCTGTTAACTTGAATGTAATATTCACCCCATCACTTGAAATTTCTTCTACTCCAAGCGACAGACATTCAAGCAACTCCTCTTGGAGAAGCCTAAACATTGTTCAAGTATATACCTTTGCTGCCTGCTTCTCCATTGCACTGCCTCGTAAAACCATTGCTGATGCACTTTCATTGCCGCGAAAATCCTCTTCTGATTCTTCTTTACGCTGTTGTTCCACTATTTTGAAGTAATGTAGAACAAAATCCGAAGCAGTGCTACCCTTGACATCACTTGTCAAGTAATTGTGTAAAAACTTATTGATGCTCTCGCTGCCTTGGATTGTTCGTAAAGCTGCAGAAAAGATACTCTTGCAGCGAAAATGAGACCATTTTCTCCTCAACGCGTATAAAGACTTAAGCCATCGATCATCACAAAGCTCGCATTGCTCCAGTAAATACTCCTACATGGAATCTAATTCTTCATATGACTCACAATTGAATAAGCATTTCTTGAAGAGACTGTCAAAGTCTGATTGTCCATGATATATGGGAATGTGTTCTGTAGCATTTTCGAGGATATACCAAGTATCGAGAAGATGTTGTGTCTCTGGTAGCACCATCTCTATTGCCTTTTCCATTGCTTGACAACAATCAGTGAATATTGTTTTTGGTTGACACCAGCCCATGACTTCCATAAAAGTCTTAAACAACCAATCAAATGAAGCAATACTGCTATCAAGCAACAGACCCCCTCTAAACAAGACACATTTTTCATGATGATTGATGCGAAAAAATGTTGCAAAAATCATATTATAGGCGTCAATTAATATTGTGTTCACAATAAGCACATCACCAAAGCAATCATAGTCTATTTTAGACTTGCCATCTATCCAAAAGAAATTCGTGAGGCAGTTTTTATCAATGACTTACACTCTGTACAAAAACGAAAGATCATCTAGTTAGACATGCTTGAAGCAATCAATCAAACCATGGCCATCTACAGCTTGTATGCAATTTGTTTTCTCATCATGTAAGAAGCTGGTGCAGTACTTATCACGAACTTTTACAAAATTTACAGCCTTCTCCTCTGTATCTGTTTCTACCACTGCCTCAATCCTAGCCTTATTTAAAGTTGTACTCATCAAATGATCCTCCAAGTCATTGATGGATGAGCTTATAATGAGCTTAGATTTGCCTTCAAGCTCATAATTGTGGTCAGGAACAAATTTGGAGATCTCACACTAGCCATTTTCAGATGTGGGTTTGACCATGGCTGGACAACCAGCTTTGATCTCTTTCCTATTATACTTTGACGCCGTTTTGGTGAAATCCTTCTTGTATTTAAACTCTTGCCGTGAACAAAAGAAAAACTTGGTCCTGATGGTTCCATTTAGTAATCGTGTTACCTTCCATTTTCTTACCTTCTCTTTTCTTACTCTAAAACCAACTTTTTTAGCGTAAGTTGAGTAGAACTTGTAGGCCTCCTCTTAAGATGAAAACTTCTTTACAATTTCAGGAACTTGAAAATTAACAGTTGATTCAGACGACACCTCATCCTCCCCAATCCCCAGCACCTCACAACTTGAAAGTTGTTTGATTGGATTCTCCATGATCTCCTGGCAACATTACAAATTGGATAAATTAGCAATGATCATGGACAAATTTTTTCATAGGTCTAAAAGATTTAAAAGTTACAATTTTCAATGCTTAGTTACAAACTACCTAACAAATCTATCCTTATTGTGAACTTGACATCAAAAGTACCCAAATTGGAGCATACTATAATACTAACAAGACTTCTTTCAATCTCTTAAATAGATGTTAAAGTTCTCAAGCTAACAATTTCTATAGTCAACTTTACATAGCAGGGCATGCAGAGAACATGATACAAAGTACCAACAGCCATTTAAATCATAATCCAATAATATAGAAATCAAGAAAAACAAAAATTAAAGTTTTCCATTTTCGTAGTTTATATCACATCCTGATAAAACTTTAAAATTAAGACCGTTTATATGATTTTTATCCAATATGATGAATTAAGCTAAGAAAACATATGTATTGACCTAGATAATTAACTGTATAACTTATTAACTAGAAAATTATATCTTAAAGTTCCGACCCCTTTGTTATAAATTAACTATTTAAACTAGGGTGTGAACAATTCAACATGAATAGTAAAATCCAATCTCCAAACTAAAATTTTATACATAATTTTCATTGAAACTGACAAGTGAAGCTAAAGAAACTAATGACAACTGACGCTACAATTTATTGTCAAGATAAAATAACCCTTTTGTTATAAAATAACCACCCAAACTAGGGTGTGAACAGTTGAACATGAACAGTAAAAACTAATCTCCAAACCATCATAATAATCAACGTAACAACCCCAACCTGCACACACCCCACCACCCACCACTGCCCTCCCGCCCCCAAAAAAAAAAACAAAAACAAAAAACAAAAGCACAAAAAATGGGAGTTTGTATAGGTTAATTGGCATGGAACATGTTACCGGGTTGTGAAACTCTTCAACATGATGATGGTTGGTCATGTTCAGCCGATCAACAATCAAATTAACAGCCTTGGAAGTACAAGGACCAGTAGCATAGTCCAGACTAGCAGCAGCGGTCCAACAATCACTTGAATTGTTATTATTGAACCATAACAATTCTTGGTCCAAAAACACTGATGGTGGTCCTAAAAGATGATAATCATCATGACCAGGAACATGAACGCGAACATTATCATCATGATCATGAATAACAAACCCTCAGTTCTCATGTGAGTCAACTGCAAGCACGTCGTTCAATAACTGTTGGTCTGCAAACCGGTCTGGATTGCTTCCACAAACAGAATCGATGTCCATTGTTTCAATGTCTTGTCTTGTTTGTTGGTTGGAGAAAGAAGCTATCTACATGAAATGAGAGGAAACTACCATAAACTATGCTTTTTCACTGGCTTCAATTTTGGAGTGTAAACAAAGTCGTCGTTGCATGCTACCTACTCCTGCCACGTGTATTTTCTATTTTTTTTCTTCTTTTAAGCAAGTTGATTTTTTTTTTTTTTTAGAAATTAATCAAGTTGATATTGTCTAAACTTTTCTTAATTATAACCTAATCCAATTTAATTTGGATATAGTCGAAATTCAGATCGAGGAGGTTTAACAAATGTTAAATCGGATGATTATCGTTAATGGTTGAGATATAACAAATTTTTTTGAAACCCATTATCAATGGTTGAGGCTTAAGTTTTTCATTTAATATTTTTAATTGTATAAAGGGAAAATTGAGACAAAACTGAGGAATTGACATCAAAATTGATTGATAATTTAGAAACCTATCATCCTGAGAAGGGAAAGGAATCAAAAAATTGGGTACCCTAGCCCTATACCTGTAGTCTTAGACTGAAATTGCATTGAAAAGATGCATATGTGCTTTAAAGAAGCTTGGACCTACCCAAAAAAAATCATACGCTACATGTTTGAATGGCTCAGAATCAAAGTGGAGACGTTCTTTTGGACTTTTAGCCGCCGGAATGCTGTTTGTGATAGATGGGCTTTGTGGGGAATATGGGCCTTGTGAAGGAATTTGAACCGACAAGTTTTGATGAGATACAAACCCATATCTTTTGGTCCAGTAATGTGCTATTGTTTAGCAGTAAGTGACTTTTATGCAATTTTACAATTTTGTATAAGAAAAGAATGACCACTTTAATGAATTCTAATCATTTTTTTTTTCAAAATTCAGAAATTATTACAACTACAATTTTAAGACATATTTTCTTATTTTCGAAACTTCGGATTTTTATAATAGTTAATTGAAAAATTACAATATTTAAAGGGTATTCGCAGATAAATGATTTTAACCTCTAATAAGAATTAATTGACCATGAACTAAAATGCATACTTTGGCCATCATCATATTAATATATGGTGAGAATTAAAATTTTCTTAATTCATCTTTAGCAACTACTAATCACATGTTTGATGTATATCTAAACAAAACTTTAGATCTAAAAAAAACCTATATATATATATGTATGTATATGTATATATCTTCTTTTTACAGATCTAATAACGTTAATAGAGAAATACTATCCATTAGACTATATAAGTAAAAAAAATTAAAATCATGAAAATAATTAATGAATTTTCTTCTGTAATTAATTAGATGTCTTGTAAATGTAACACCTAGAAATTGAACTTTCCTGAGAGCAACCCAATACCTCAACAAATAGCTAGATTATAGAAGAGATCGTGTAAGATACGAAACATATATTTGTATTGTATATTAAATTAGCTATATATCGCTTTATAACTAAAAATTGACAACAAATACACATCAGAATTGAAAGCAACAGATTTCCTTCAAAAATAAGAAAAAAAAAATTCAATACACCAGTTAAAATTAAAAGAAAAAATTGTTACAATTATATCAATAATATTATACTACACATATCAAATAAGTCATCTTCGTCATAAATGATTTCACATGTAATTTGTGACTATCACGTAAATAATCACAAATTGATGGTATCATTTACGATAATTATGGTTCTAAAATTTGAGATGTGTAGTATCAAAATGTTATTCTATAAACTTATTTTGAGCTAATTATACCTTCACTATATGTAACTACAAGCAAAATTATATGGCCAAAAAAGCCTCACTTAGAATCCTAGTAGTAGGGTACCTAATCAGTGCAAGTATGTGCTTATACATACTTGATTTTAACTTACTTTTCGAATGGACGAAATGAGGAAAAGTACCCCAAGTTGTCAAATGTGAAGTTTTGTTCAAACTGATCAGCGTTACCAAATGGGAAATCCACACCAACAGTGGGGGAGTTGGCGGCGGAAGCCGCGGCGGAGATGATCTCATTAAGCTCTGCAGACTGGTCTGAGGTTTGAAAGTTCTGGTTGTTGTTGTTGGTGGTGGTGTTGGGGCTGCCTTGGAAGCTGTTTATGACCCCACTTGGAGATGCAGATATTGGAGGGAAAAAGCTGGTCCTTGAAGGGGTTGCTGGAGACATGATATTACCTGGTGATGGGAAGTTGACAGATCCTGCAGCGGTGATCAAAGTGCTGTTGGTACCCATCATAGATGGAGAAAACACTTGGCTTTGATGATGAGGATGATGTTGATAATGATGATCAGGTGTTGAAGTTGAGGGAAAGTGAAAGTGATGAGGAAGTGATTCATGATGGTGGATGTCCAAGTCTTGTGTAACAACTCTAAGGTTTTCTCTGAGTTTGTAAAGTGCTTCTTGGGGGTGTTGTTGCTGCTGCTGGTAGTTGCTGAGTTGTCGTTGTAAAGGGTCTGAGGTGATGTTGTTTGGCTCTTGAATTTCTGGTGGAGTTAAAATGGAAGAGTTGGTTGTCTTAGAGGCTTGAGTACAAGTGTGCCTTCCTCGATAGGTTATTTCGAAGACCATTGGGTCCTCATCAGATCTCTGCACTTGTTTTGTGGCCAAACAACCTTGAACGTGTCGATGAGTGCACCTGTAATAGCCTCTACAAGAAGGAAGAGAATATATATCAAATATGTTTTATTTGAATAAATAATAACTATTGGCGGCAACTATTTGCAAATTCTCGGGATTCGAACTCAAGATCGTTAGGTTAAATACAACTAGTACAAAAAATTAAATTATTATAAAAATAGATCCAACAAAAGTAGCTTCCACTTCGTTAGGTATCTTCTGTCTGTCCTTTTAATGCACATTATTGTGGAGGAAGCTGTTCATGCAAAGAAACATATGGTTCTTGTTTATCATGCATCCTTGTGTACCCACAATAACAAGGAACTTTTCATGTCTAGACAGATGGCCTTTTTATTCACCATTAGTTTCAAATCCATTTATCATTCATTCCCATTATGATTTCTTTTATTCTTCTTCTGTTTTCCCCTTTTTCATTTTTGGTGTTGGAAATTAAGGGAGGGATGTGTGTATGTGTGTTTGTGTGTATGAATACGTCAAATCCATTTATATTTCATTCCCATTATGATTACTTTTCTTCTTCTTCTGATGTTGGAAAGGGAGGGGGGCGCGCGCGCGTGTGTATATTAATACGTCACGTGAATTAAAGCTTTGGATATTGGTAAGAGTCTTTTTGTTATGTTTTCTTCATCTACAAGTATTAATATACCATAAACTCTCTTGGTGTTGATTAGTTGAGCTAGTAATTAGGTCTTTTATAGATATTTATAGTCTATACTATATGATTTAAATGCTTTTAATTGTCATAAAAACATGATATTGATTCTGAAAAAGATTGTGCTGCATAGTCTGTATGTATATGCATGGTGCAGGCTAGCTATTTCGGTATTGTGAGCTTTTTAAGATGCGCAGCCTATGATATAAGATCTAACATTCTAGTTTAGTATACATGGTAAATTTAAAAGAAAAGGTTTGCCTTTTGATCAGGTCATGATCTCATAAAAGTATAGTTTGGTTGATAAAATCATCGTAACTCTCCTTATATAAATATATGTATATATTTTATGTACCTTGGATACTTGGCTCCAAGAATTTCTTTCTGTCCATATTTCCTCCAACTAAAACCATCATCAAGCGTCCCTTCCAAACCTGCTCCTGGATGAACTCTCACCTGTCTCCGTGTTGGACTTGCCTTTCTGTAACACAAAAATTAAAACGAATAAGCAATCATAGCTAGGTAGGAGCAACTAGATTTTGTTAATATTAATGGTTAGATGCATCAGATAGAAATAATTTGTTTCATTTTTCGTTATTATATATTTTATATGATTAATAATGAAATTTAACATTCAAATTTTATTGAAATCCAAATGTTTTATCATATAGATTAGGGTTATACATATACCTCTTCTTAGAGCCATCTTTGAGCTCTTGGTCACGGTCGGAGTCCTCACTACGGGGACTTCCACTGAGTGGTGGGGATTCAATTGCAAGACTGCCCCCAGAGACAGGCTGCACAGCAGCTGCATGAGCTGCAGGCTGGTCAAGGCCACCCGCCGCGCTGCTGCTGCTGCTCCAATTCAGCATGGAAAGCGCCTTCTCATAAGAAGACACAATCTGTTGTACCAACCCTTCACGAGTTTCCTGAGAGGACGGTATGTTTAGATGCATTTGGAGCTGCCTAGCCAGCTCCCTCCCTTGTGTCAACTCACTTATCAGATTGTAATGCTCCCGATCTCCCATGTTCTCCATTTCTATATATGGATGATCTATATATCACCACCACCAACTAGAATGCACAGGCTCAAACAAGAATCTGAAAACAACACAAAAATTGTAAACCATGAACCAGGTGTATATATATGTAAGTATATTTGAGTGAACCTTCAAGTGGTTTCAATGCAAAAAGCAATAAGAAATGGTAAAATAAAAAAACACAAGAGGAAAATTGAAATGGTGTGAGGGAGAGAGAGGAGAAATGGGTTTGTGATTTATGGGGAGGCACATGTTTTCTTTTTGAATGAAGAAGTAGAGAAGGAAATTGAAAGAGAGAGAGAGAAAGAGAGAGGTTTGACTGAGGAAATGTCTGATTGATTTTCTTCGTGAAGACCGGTCTTTGGTCGTAGGAACAAAAAATGGTTTCAAAGTCGATCAAATATCCAATGCTGACCATTTCTTCATCAATACACTGACTGACCTTTATATTTTTTTTCTAATTTTTTTTTTTTTATCTTGCCACTAGATGAGTAAAATTTTCAAATCTTAGTTTATACAAAGCTTTATACGAAGACGACCGAGAATTTTCAAACCTGGTTCCGCGTAATTACTATTTTATATTCTACTCCTAATTAGTACGGAAAGAGAGTGATGATGAAACTAGTGATGACGTGAGTCTGAGACCACTTTTGAGGCTTTTTGCTTACGTTCGAAGAAAAAAAAAAGTATATACATATATATATATATGTATAGGGAGAATTAATCGAAGAAAAAAAAAAGTATATACATATATATATATATATGTATAGGGAGAATTATCTCCTTTAATTCTGAAAGTTTAAAATTTATAGATGCATATAATGTTTTAATTTTTTACAACATCCTTTCATTGACTAACGGGTTGATTGTTTTAATTGTTACTAGATATGGTTGACTGTGTAAAAATTTGAAAGATGAAATTATTTTTGAATAAATTTATTTTTTATTTTTCTTTCAAAATAAATTTTAAAACTTTAAAATAAATAAAAAATAAATTGAATTAGATCTCCATTGTTCATCTAAAAATGAACAATGAAGATTAATTTGAAAGAAATTTAAAAATTTTTATAAAAATATTTTTTAATCAGATCTAAAGATGGACGGTGAAAATTAATTTGAAAAAAAAAATTAAAAAAAAAAACTAATATTCATCCTACTTTCTCTCTCTCATTCTTTTCCTTCTTCAAATCCAAAATTGGATTCAATTTGTCATCTTCAACCTTAAAAAAAAAATGGAAACAAACCATTTTCAATCTCAAAAAAATCATATAAAACTCATTTGAAAAAATCATCATCAACCTTGAAAAGATAAAAAAAAAAAAAAAAAAAAAAAAAATCCATATAAAAATCATCATCAACCTCGGATCTTCTACAAGAAATTAAAAAAAAAAAAAAATCAAACTCAAAATCACATTCAACCTCAACCTATTTAGAACCTTCTTCAATCCATCTGAAAAACTAATCACATTCTCCTCAGCAAACCTCAACTACATTGCATCGTCCTCGAACTCGAAACTACTAATGACTTTGTCGAACCTCGACTCGACTTAAAACGTAGTCAATGGTTATGATGATTGGATGACACAACTTTGAACCTTAACTCGACTTAAAACTAAAAGCTCCATCAGACGTGGAGCGGACCCAGATTTAGGTTCGAATTGAAGCCAAATCTGGGTTCGAAAAAGAAGAATAAGAAGAAGAGAAGAAGGAGAAGAACAAGATCAAGAACAAAAGATAGGATAGAGACAATGACGATAAGAAGAAGAAGGAGAGCGACAGAGACAGAGAGAGAAGAGAGATAGTGATTGGACTTTTATGTTTTTCTGATATTTTTTTTATTTTTAATTATTTTTTAAATTTATTTTTTTCTCAAATTAATTTCCACCGTCCATTTATTATTCTAAGATGGACGGTAGAAATTTGATTAAAAATATTTTTATTAAAATTTTAAAATTTGTTCTCAATTTAATCTCCACCCTTGGAGATCTAATTCAATTTATTTTTAATTTGTTTTAAAGTTTTTAAAATTTATTTTAAAAGAAAGATAAAAAATAAATTTATTCAGAGATAATTTCATCTTTAAATATTTTTTACATGGTCAAATATACCCAGTAACGATCAAAGCAGTCAACCCATTAATCCAAGGGAGGATACTATAAAAAAAACCTAAACATTGTGCACGTATGTGAATATTAAACTTCTTCGTAGGTTGGGGTAATTCTCACTATCTATATATATATATATATATAATATATATATATATAGCGACAATCAAGGTATTCATAAATTCTTATATAAGGATCACAAATTATAACTATTTATTTTCAGTGAGTCCCACTATAATGATATAACCTACTAAATATATATGATAGTAATTTTGAAATAAAATTTTCAAGATGTGAGACATTTTGAAATTTTTAATTCAAGACTATAAATCGCAACTACTCATTTCCAAATTGACCCAACCTCAATGATTGGATCCCTTGAAAATTTATGGTTGTAATTAGTGATCGTGAAATAAAAATTTTAAGACGTCATTATGATAAAATGATTATATATATAATTTGCTCAGACTAAATAAGTATATCACGATATTTATATATTTGTTTATTGAAATTTTATAATTTATATATTCATCCATGAAATTAACTTTAAAAATATGATATGATATTTTTTAAAAAAATAGTGTAAATGAATGATTTTTAGTTAAATTTACACATAAATTATAGATGATACATGTGTATATTATCATTGTTTAATATGAATTGATAATAAAATTTTTTTGCTTAATCTAATAATGAACATGATCGTACCCGAGGATGGAGTAAGGTAGTGGCTAGGGTAGCTCAAGCCTTCCCTACCCCATCTTTATTTTTTATTTTTTAATTTTTTTTTTATAGTTATAAAATTATAATTACCTTAAAATTTATTAAATATATTTCTATTTACTAATTCTTTCAATACCAAAATAAATATCTATCTATGTATTTCGAACCTATTGCATGTATTCTTTTTTTTTATTATTATTTACATTTTTATTAAAATATTGTATATATAATAATTTTGTTTCATGTGAAATTTTATTTAGGTTTTTCACATTTTGCTTTTTTTCTTTTATCATAATATTAGTCGTATAGTATATTACTAAAATTTAATATCTTTTAGTGTTTTTCCTAATGCACTCTTTAATTTAAAATATGATAATAATTATGATTGTTAAATAATAAATAAAAGATAAAATGTCATTAGATGACACTTCTAAATATTTGATTGACAATCTTATCTTATTTCAATATAGTTAACAATTAAGTCATAAACCTTTTTTTTTTTTTACACAAATATCCTTGATAAAATTGCTGAGAATACTACATTTTTTAAAAAATGACTCAATTGTTACATTTATTGTAAGGATATTTTAGTATTTTTACACATGATTTAGGACTCAATTGTTATATTTTTTGAAAAAGAACATAAATGTTAAATAATTAATTTAATGTGCTATTTTTATACTTGTTAAAATATAAATTGTTTTTATTTAAAATATATATATTAATGTTATAATGCTATTATTTTATAATTTATAATTAATGAATTTAATCATTGAAATATCTTAAAACTTGTTTGATTGCTTACATTTCACGTTTCTTTCATATTTTTTTAATCATTTTACTCTCTTTTTTTAAACATATTTATTTATAATATGAATTTTAATTTAGGGATAGAACTTATTATAAATAGGTATACCTATATTTTTCAATTTATGATAAATTTTTATACCGTTGAAGTTCATTTAGAAAAAAAAAAAAAAAAAAAATTGAGTTCTAGCCCATCTTGATCAACAATCCTAACTACGATCGTGATCATATCATAAATGATATTTTAAAAAAGATACATCAAGTATGTTACGTTATACAGATGATTTAGTAGAAAACAAAGTGAAAAGGACTTTAACATAAAGGTGTGATACAATTAGTGTTTTCTTTTGTCGGAAAGTTGATTATTTTACTAATTATGTGTGTATGTGACATGTTTTATATAATTAAGTTAGTTCCTGTTTCACGCATGTATATAACTTTTATAGTTTGGGCAACATTTTAAAGGGAAAATGATTTAATAAAATGATATAGATATATCAATATGATATTTGTATATATACTTAATATAATTTTATAATTTATATTTCACGCATTATATTAAAATTAAAATTATCACCATCAATATTTTTTAATTAAAAGATATATATATATATACACACGAAATTTTACGGAACTTATATGTATTGATGATATGGGCCATATGGGCCATATGTTTAATTAATGCTACGTTGAGGATGTTGGAAAAAACAAAGGCAAGACGGACTGTAACGGGGGAGGCATGAAACAATCAGTATTTTATTTAAAAGAAAAATTTATTAATTTATTGATTATGCAAGGTTGTCACGAGTTTTGAATAATTCTTACTTAGCCACTTACATGCTCTTAACTTTTGTTTATTTTAATATTATATATTTTTATTTTTTAGAATTGGCTCAAGAAAAACTACAATATAATGGTACCAAAAGAGATAGGACATTGATGACGTGATCAGAAAATCAACTCTCATACGAGAAAGATCGACCCACATGAATATGAGAGAACAACTCACAAGAGATGGAAGAAGGCAGCCACATACAGTAGCAATACATTGCTGGGTGTTGAGCCTCAATTTTGAGAGAACATGGGTTATGCTGTCAACCACTTTGATAAGACACTTACCGAAAATATTATACTTGATATGTGTAGTTTGATTTGGTAACATTTTAAAGGAAAATTGACTTAATAAGATGAGGTGTGCGTGCGTGTGTATATATATATACTTACATTTAAAAGTGAAATTATAAATATTATCTACTTCTTTTTTTAAAAAATACGTAGTATAACTGAAAGAAATGTTATTGAACTTATATAAAGATGGCATGTTATGTTTGTTCAGATGAGGATGTTGGAAAAAACGGCAAGAACTATGACAAGGGGGTATAAAATAATTACTATTTTATTTACAAGAAAAGTTGATTGATAAATTTATTTTTTTTTTCCTTTTTTTGAGTACAAAAATTATATTTAAAACGGATTCAGATAATTGTCGAGATCAATCGATATAAGACACTAATGGTACGGTCCGAGAAACAACTTCGAATTAGAAGGGATTCATTCACACGAGGATGAAAATCTTATTATTATTATTATTATAAATATTATAAATATTATTATATTATACTTGTATTTGGATTTTGTGGGCTGCGGTGTGGAACCCGTGCCAAGAACCCATGCCTCTTACAAAGGGAGGCATGGGGGTTCCTGGCGCTAACCAACCAGGCCAGCAACCAATGACAATTGATAAATTGATCATGCATGCTTGTCACGAGTTTTTAATAGTTTAATTCTCAACTGCGTACATGCATGACCATAACTACTGTTTATGTTTGTTTTATATGACGCAGGTTATGTATCATTTTAAAGGAACTGAAAAAAAAAACCTTCCAAGCATTAAAAAATTCGCTCTAGTTCTAACTTGCAAATGAGAACAAATTAAATGAAAATAAATGATATTCTTTATGATTTGAAAATGACATATCCAAGTTAGATACATAAATAAAAAGATTTGAGTTGTGTCCTTTGTATCCAAAACCACCTTTAAAATTCCTTGAATATATATTTCAGATTGAAGAAAATAGAACGAAGAATGACATATATTTATTGTTTTCAAATCTCAACTTGACTTTTCATATTATAATCAACAACATCAAGTGTTTTTGAATACCGACCAAAAACATTGACACCGAAACATCCCTTTTAATCAATCTTCTATATTCAATGTTATTAAAAAGTTTAACTTTAACAAATATTCTTATAGTTATTGAATAAGGTTACTCAATCAATAATAACGTTTTTAATGTTGACACTTCATAAAAAATCTAACGTAACTTGCTTAAATCAAACACTATAAATTTCAAATTTAAGATTGATTTAAAACTAAAAAGGTAAAGTTAACAAAACTAAAAAAAGAGTAAGATTCACATAATTATTTCCACCACATAAAAGAGATCTTCTTATACTTAACCATTTTAGAATAAATGGGACTTGAATCGCCCTCAATCTCGTTACTTAGATAACGCATTATTTGCTCATTTCAATTAGTTACTTTCACTATTGGGCTTATTTATTTACAAATAAAAATGAAACTCCAACTCTTTTGTTAATATCTAAATCAAGTATTTGAAGCTAAATTTGTCCAAATAGTTACCTCTACTACCCATAAAAGCATCCTTCCAACGTTTTATTGTAAATAAGATGAAACCCAAACGTAGATCATTTGACTAATACACAAAGAAATGTATCACACGGCACAAAGATTAAAGTCAACTAAATTAAAATCATTCAACATAGTGTTGATTTAGACCGATTCAAATCCAGATTCAATGATTGGGTTAAATACATAAAGCGTGGGCCACATACTATGGTGTTGAAAGCAACAAACCAGAAATAAATCAAAAATAAATTGAAAAAAAAAATGGGCAAATGAAATGAATGCAGCAGAGACAGATTTGTTGGGTGGTTGAGAGATAGAAAAGGGGAAAGCAGTGAGGAATCACAGGAGCCGCAATTTCAGTAGTCTTTCATTTCAGAATCCAGACGTTAAGTTTACACCTGAGACCCTTTTAATACGCGTTGTAACAGTACGGACACGGCCGCATGTTACCCTCTTCTTTTGAATCCTTCTCTTCGGCCAAGTCAACGCCTTCTAATATATATATATATATATATATATATTTTAATATCAATTCATTATATTTTGTACTGTTTTTATTATTATTATTATATTTTGAAATATACCGTTCAGTTGTTAAAATTGGTTAAGTTACTCAAGTATGGCAATCTTCACTCTCTCTCTATATATATAACTCATACGATCAATGCTTTTTAATATTATTTTGAAATTAAAATAAATCAATCAAATTCATCTATTACGTTTGAATTAAATAAAACAAAAAAATTGTTTGTTTTAGGAGAAAGAATGTAATTGATGAATTTGATTGGTTCGTCTTAACTTTTTAAAGTTATGTGATATTGATCATAGAAGTTCTGTTTTTCTATATATGTATTAAAAATTTATAATGGGATTTAGATTTTTTTTTTTTCGAAGTTATGAATACATTTAAATTTGTTGGGACTCTTAGGTGATGACACTATAGAACAGTTTGAAACGCAACATTTAACTTCACATTCCACTAATAGGGTGAGAGAGACCCACATTAAATAACGAAAGTCGTATTTCATCTGGAGAGACTTATATAAAAATTGTCCACAGATAAGTGGATTAATATAAAATTATTTATTTTTTATATTGGATGGTACTCAAACTCAAACTCTGTATCTATGATGAGTGACAGGATGAGTGTGCCACTCAGACAAACCACTCGTGAGTGATTTGGATTTCCCTCTTTTTTTTGGCTTTTTTTTTTAAATTTTTTTTTATTTGGATTTCTTGTAGTGTTAATTATTGTATTAGAGTACAAGAAATTGAAAAATAAAAATATCAATCACTAATGCAGCATGTTATCATATTGATTGTGCTCAACATAAAATGTGAAAGACGATAATGGTACTTAAGGATCACACCATTGTGAGTCGGCGAGAAGCTTTTTAATGGTCTTATTTATGATATCGTAACCGAGGGTACTATTATTTTTGAAACAAAAAAAAAAAAAAAAAGATTTTTAATTAGTAATTTAACAATAAAAACTTTAATTCTTCATATGATTTATCGAACAACCTAATTCCTAAAATCTTTCTCATTACTTATACATAAATGTTAACGTCCTTCGATATTAGTAACAATAAAATACTTTAGGTCAGATAAAATGTAGTTAATCGAGGATGAAATTAAGAAAGGTAAAATTCAAATTCTTAACTATTAATTTAAAATTAAGAACATTAATGATTAGTTCGTAAAACTACCTAATTTGTAATTCCTGAATATCTCTTTGTGGGCCCCGCTACCCTACCTAAGCTTTTGTGAAAAAGGGAATCTAGTTTTAATTTTTTTTAATGAAATAAAAATTATAGTCAAATAACAAAATATCTTATATCAACCCAATAAATTCCGTTGAGCCCGCAACAAAAATAAAAAAACCCAAACAAACATCCCCAGCCCCTTCATGCAAAACCCAAAAAGCCCAGAAACAAAGTGTCTAATTCTAGGAAGAGTTTAAGAAACCAAACATCCCTAAAACCTCTAAACAAAGCCCAAAAAGCCCAAAAAAGTGTAATTCAATGAAGAATTTAAGAAACTAAGAAACCAAACATCCCTACGGCCCATAAATAAAACCCAAAAAGCCCAATAAAGTGTAATTCAATGAAGACTTTAAGAAACTAAGAAACCAAACATCCCTACGGCCCATAAACAAAACCCAAAGCCCAAGTCCATAGCTTACTTCGTGGATAACCTAATTCTTAGGGATTATTTGTTTTTAACACTTAATATTTAATAGTACTAAATTAGGTCAATTAAGAATTTTTTATTTTTTTTAAACAATGGTCAAACCACTTAAAACCATCCAAAACTACTGGGGAAAAAAAAAAAACATTTTATGACTTTTCATTTAATACAAAATCACTGAATGATTTTATAAATATATTATTTCAAGTTTATCATTCCTAAAATAATATATTTCTAAGTTTGTTTTAGTTTTATATTATACAAATTTATTTTAATACTTTAATAAACAATATTGAAAAATAAAAACCCTAAACATCTCAATATCAATTTTTTTTATAGCTGGATTACTATATTTTTCTGATTAAATTTCAGTAAAAATTTTTATTGATGAAGTGTAACAACTCAGAGACCAAATTACAAATCAATTTATTTAAGTATTTGATTATTTTTGTTAATTATAATAGAAAATATATATTACTTTACAATTTCAACTTCTGTTGAAATAGTAATTCAATTTAAAACCATTTTATTTATTTTTATTTGAATATGTAAATTTAATTGACTCTACTATTTTAATTATGAATAAAAATACTATCTATATAAGTTAAAATTTCAACTTTTGTTATAATAGTAATTCAATTTAAGATTATTTTGTTTATTTTTATTTGAACATATAAATTTAATTGATTCTACTGTAATAATTAATTTTATTTTAATTATGAATAAAAATATTATATATATAAGTGTTTTAATATTTGTTAAATAATTTATTACAATTGTTTGTATCATATTAAATAAAATAAAACAATAACTAATAGTAAAATGATATAAATGTTAAACTAGTAAGCAAACAATTTTAATTTTAAAAAACAAACAAGATTATTATACATTCAGATGTAAAAAAGTAAAAAATAAACATGTCTATCGAATTTCATATTTCAGTCACTATTCAACTTTCAGTCTTCAACAATACTGTTCAGTTTTCAGATAAAAAAATAAATAACCTCTTAGATTATCTCCCATTACTTAATTCATAGATTTATTTTAAACTCTAATTCATAGATTTTTTTTTAATATTATTTGTACATATTATAACTATTGAAACCACTTTAATAAAACTTTATGTTACTATTCGGAACACAACACTTATTTTACTCTACTTTCTAAGAATCAAGAGAGAGGTCTTCACCCTAAAGGGAAAAACTGTCTTACCATTTAGAGAAACTTAAACACAACTTATTGACACACAAATGGACTGATCAGTAATTGTCCACACTTATGTGGATCGGTACTCGAATTCTACTTCTTGGATGATGGACAGGAGGCGTGTTTACTAATCTAAACAACTTTCAAGTAATTTTTAGATGTTATCATCCTAAAATATTAGTAACAATAAAATACTCACAGATAAATGAAATCAAATGATTCAAAATAAGCATAAAATTAAGAAAGGCAAAATATCATATTCATAAAATCAAATATTCTCTCCCTTCGTTTTCTATATTTTCATATATGTGATTTTGGTATGTGTTAGAGGATTGATTAATCCAAACACAATTTTACTAAAATTATTTTTGTCCAAATACAATTTTAGGGGTTATGGTGAAGTTTTATTGTGTAAGATTATGTCAAAGTATGAACTAATTATATTTTCAAGTTTTCTTAATTTAAATTAATTTAAAAGCTATGTAAAAACAAAAGGTAATTTCAAAACCAAAAAAAAAAAAAAGTATTTTACTTTTATAAAACTTTATTAATATTCCAATTTTCAAATGGTTTCAATTAAGCAACGTAATGATATCTGGCACCACCAAAACAACCTGGTCCCACCAAAAATCTTGTAACAATCTCTCCTTCAATCAAAACCATCCACGTGTAACAAAATCATCCATGAGATCCCACCAAATATCTCACCCTCCACTCGAAACCCGCCACGCAAGCTACCATGTCTGGCTTCCAACTCGCCACGTCACCCCGAAATTTTACATCACAATCTTACTTGTACACTCTCTCCACCGTACGATTTCCGTCCACTTTTTCAAAGCCTTAAATTTGTGGACACCATAATTTACGTAACTATTTACGGATTTCTATGATTCCTGTAATAAAAGATTTATCAGTTCCAGATTCTCCAACGATTTGTGATCGGAGAATCCATTGTTGACACAGTACAGGTAATTGTCTCACTCTCTCTCACAGTCTCTTGCATAGTAGATTTTTTTTTTGGGTGGGAAATCAATGAAAATTCGAGTTCGTTTATGTGTATGTTTAATTGTTGGTATATGATGTCTGCTATATATGGTTTGGTGGGTTGGTACTAGATTTGGAGCTAAAAGGGTCGTGACGGGTTCAAGTGGGGAATTTTATAGAGCTTTGTTTGGTTGGTTTTGATTTACTTGATTTTATTTCGATGGTGAGTCAATAATTGATAGATCATTGATTGATGAATTATTTATTTGGAGTTTAATAGGAGATTTTGATGAAAGTTTGGTTGGTGATATATTGATCAAGTTTGTGATGGTTATTGTGGAAACGGTAATTTGTGTCAATTACTTAATGTGGCTATGTTGCCTGAAAATTGGCATGGTTGGATTGTTTTTTGTGTAATTGAAGGAATGATCTTGGAATTGCTTGATCATAAGTGTGGATTATGAGGACTGCATATCTGTGGCGACTTATTGGGTGTCGAAGAGAGTAAGATGTGTTTCTTTTCTGTGAGGGAAGAACAAAGATACTATGAGGAGAAAGGAACAGAATTATAATGCTATGAAATTTCATATTGTTCTGCTATGTTTAATATGTACTATTATGATTAAGACACTTTATTTCGTAATTTCTGCTGGCATTTGGGAAACAAATTTATATCGCCTTCATGGAAAAATCTTTTGGTGTTTATGTGTATGTCATGACGAGGAAAATTTTGAATTTGTACTAAATGCATTAAGCATTTACTTGTGGTTGCAGTATTTTGCAGTCAGAAAGGTTTCCTACATTGTTTAAAAGCTATTTTCTCGGATAACTTGGTATGGGAGTTGTGAGTGTCTCTAGTTCAGCTGCTAGAACTCCGCTAGGATTAAGCGCGAAATTTGTGACTCAAAGATCTACGTTGAAAAGACCCCTCATTGTAGCATTCAAAGCAGATAAATCCAATAGCACAGCTTTGGCTGCGCCCAATGAGAAAATTCCATTGCCAATGGAAGCACCTAAGGAGCACAAGAAGGGACTAGGAGGGAAAGGTAGCAAATCTACAAACAGAGTAAAAGCTGTCTCCACTGATGATGCTTCTACGTGTACCTCGGAAGTGGATTACAATGCAGCTGCTGCCAAACTTGAAAGTATATACAATCTTAGCCCCTCAATTAAAACTTCAGATTTGGACAATACGAATGGTGTAATGAGGAGAGGTCGTCAGAGGAGAAAGAGGACTAGTGAAGGTGATAAGAAAGAAGGTAACGGTACCAGTAAAGTCATGATTAGGAATGTAAGTAAGAAGCCTAAACGATTAAGTCTTGACAAAAGAATTGAGCTGAAAAAGAACAAGGTAGATGAATTGGTCAGCAAAATTCAGAAAAGAAAGGATGGTAAGGATGAGCAGGAGAAGATCGAGGAACTTGTGAGAGAGTATTCATCTTCAACGGATTTGGTTAGCTTAGATTGGAAGAAGATGAAGATTCCTCCGGTTCTTTCTTCTACAGAGCATCCTTGGTTGTTCAAATTGATGCAACCTATGAAGGTGAGTGTCCTGCTTTCAAAAAGCAATCTAGTTTTGTGTATGTTCTCAGTCAAAATATCTAAATTGGGTTCTGTTTGTTATATTTAGGTACTTGTTCAAGTCAAGGTGCATTTAGCAAAAGACATGGGGAGAGAACCAACTGACGGTGAATTAGCTGATGCAACAAATATGAGTCTGGTTCATGTAAGGAAATGCTTAGAGGTTGGTCGAGCAGCACGAAACAAGCTCATTAAGGTAAGCATTATTGTTGTAAGCACTACTTGTTCTGTATATCAAGAAGAGACATCACCAAATGATGCATAAACTTGTTGCAGCACAATCTCCGGCTTGTGTTATTTGTTATGAACAAATATTTTCAAGACTTTGCAAATGGCCCCAGATTTCAAGACCTTTGTCAGGCTGGAGTGAAGGGGCTTATTACAGCGATTGACCGCTTTGAACCAAAAAGGAAATTCCGGCTATCAACATATGGTCTGTTTTGGATTAGACATGCTATTATACGTTCAATGACAATTTCAAGCTTTACTCGTGTTCCTTTTGGCCTTGAATCGGTATGCACTTCGAAGCTTATAGTCAATAAGGATTTACAAACAGCATCACAATCGATTTTTATAGTTGATTATGACATGCAATAACTTGTACATGTCTATTCATGCAGGTTAGAGTGGAAATCCAGAGAGCGAAACTAGAGTTATTGTTCGAGCATCAGAGGTTACCAACAGAGGAAGAGATAATAGAAAAGGTTGGTATGTCCCCTGAGAGGTACCGTGAAGTGATGAAGGCTTCGAAACCTGTAATGTCTCTCCATTCAAGGCATGCGGTCACACAAGAAGAGTTTATCAATGCGATTACTGATGTTGATGGCGTTGGAGCTGATGACCAGAGGCAACCTGCTCTTCTCAGGCTTGCACTTGATGATGTGGTAGCACTCGTTCTCTCCAACCTTACATTTCTTTTGTCATTCATTGATTTGTAAGCAAACCATAACAAAATTTTGCAGTATTAGTTTCTTTGTTGTTTCACTATCTCATGTACCATGCCTCTTTGTACCTTAAATTGCTAGTTGATGGTATTTCTGACGTAATGAAGTTACGATCTCTTGGTGTCATCAACTGACAACCTTTTGTAAATCTCAGCTTGATTCTCTGAAGCCGAAGGAGAGCTTGGTGATCAGACAAAGATACGGGCTGGACGGTAAAGGTGACAGAACGTTGGGAGAAATAGCAGGAAACTTAAATATATCAAGAGAAATGGTCAGAAAGCATGAAGTTAAGGCTCTCATGAAGCTCAAGCATCCAACTCGAGTCGAATATCTTCGCCAACATCTAGTATGAGTCAGTCGACATGGTGTCTCAATAGCACGATTTTCTCCTCCTAGCTCTTCTCGTATCACGAGTAAGTCCTGTATACTAATGATCTGTACCATAGTCATTGTAACTACATCAACATACAATATATACCTCATACAATGTAATATATTTGAAAAATCAAGAATGCAAGACACGTTGTATACATGACATGTAATGTTTTCTTCCATTATAAAAATCTTATAGTGGTTTATACTTATAAAATCCATTGTTCTTCTGATGTCTGCACCTATTGACCTGTGATGTTTGAGCTCAAGGATGCCAAGTTTGGAGGATTTTTATGTTCTGCTGTTTCCTTTGTTGCATTTTCCTGTATTTGGTCTACATAAGTATCATCTACTGATTAAAGAAGTCGATTTTTTGCTCAGAAAAATAGGTTGACTATGAAATGTGCTACACAAGATAGGGAGGCTTGGAAAAAAAAAAATGGAGTCAATAAAATAAGAAAAATATAAAGTCATTAACAATCAATGGCTAAAGATTTTAGATTTCTATTTTTTGTTCTTCTTTCTTCTCTCTGCAAACCCTTCAGAGCTTCGCATTATCCAAAACCTCTCTATCTCTTCTGGTTTTCGTCCTGGAATCCGTCCGGCTATCAAATCCCACCTGAAAAGTTTCTCTCCAGTATTAAGAGTTTCATAGTTAGCACCAGTAACATCAAGAGTATTTGAATAGTATCTGCTAGAAAACAGGAAATAACACTAGCTACCAATTCTTAGGAGTGTTTTGAAGATCAATGTTTATGGAGATAAAGTTGAGCCTGGATGGACATGAAGCTAGAGAAAATCTTTTATTGTACAGGCATATCATGTAATTTACATACTTATTTATCAACGTGTTCGCTATATATTTATACAGACAATTAATTATGAAAATGATTTTGAATTTAAGTTACAACAAATGTATAACAAGATCTTAATGGGTTGATGATTTAAAACATAACATCATTTGATTTTAATACGTGTTACTTCAGGAGATTTAGCTGACCTATGCCAACTGTACCACCAATGTAGAACCAAAGGAAGAAATTAATGAGGGTATGGCCTAGTTTGATTGTTTTCTTCAAGGACAATATTATTAAATTTCACAGAACATATGTTCAGGCAAGTTTGTATATCCTATGACTTTAATAGTACAGATGGCATGCTACCCCTGCAATAAACACAGAGCCAAATGGTCCTAATATAGGACTTTAATAAATCAATTTAAATTCTTCACTTTTGACCTATAAATTAATGAGAAAAGTACCATGAAAATCAACAATGATAATGCATCATACAGTACAATTATAACCAGAAGCAATAACTTCATAAACAAGAAAAGGATTCCTCAATTTTTAGAGTATAATCATTTGTTATCCTTTTCTTTGACAATGGAATAATCCATAGATAGAAATCATGATTTCATCTCCAAGTACAATCACAAGGTGCAATCAATTCACCTGTGGGGGACTATCCTCTCTGGTGGCCAAAGGCCACAATTTTTTTTTTATTTCCTCTTAATTTTTAGTTGTAGTTGAGCAGCGTGTGGTCAAATTTAGATAGCCACTCATATTAGTCTTATTTCTGCCAAGCAATTTCTATGAACTGGGGTCTACCACCAATTATTAAATTGTCAAGACTCCAACGTCACCTTTTTAACCGGCACTTTTACTTTAAATACTGTTATTTAAAATTATTTAAGTGCTTTAAGCCTAATAAATACGTTGGAAGAGCTTGCAAAACCCATTTCAGGATTGTAGTAACCATATTTTTCATATGTAGTTAAATACAATACAATAAGGAAAACAAAAACTACAAGACAACAAACTAATAACAAAAAGATAAATTTGACAGATTAATAAACATACTTTTCAACGGAACTGAAATTCCAAATTAAAAACCTCTGTTTCAGAATTAAAAAAAAAAAAAAAAAGACAGAAAGACAACAAATAATAAATTCAGTTTTAGATCAAAACGAAGATCTTTGGAAGAATAGAGAAGGTGGGATTTGCATGTAAGAAATCAATATTTTGTTTTACACCATATCGTCATCAACGTTGTAGTGTAGAAGTTTATATATATTGGTGATGCAACTACCTGTCTCCAATGAGTCTATGCATTCTGCAGATGAGATCTTCTTCCTGTGCTGTCATGTCAATGAACTCCCATTCAATACTGCTAACTTCTGCTCAAACATTTAAAACTCCAAAGATCAAAAAAGGTATACTCCAAGAGAAAGGACAAACACAGAAGGCTAAAATCGTAAACAAGATTTGATAATTTTTCCAAAGATCATAGACAATATAACTGGAATATAAACCAAACCCCCGAAACCTGACACGGATAGGATTATTAGATTCCAGGACACATATTAAGAGATCTCACGTGTTTAGCTAGCCACAGAAAATGGAATAGTTAAAAGCATAACATCGTTACCTTCGAACTCATGGTGTGATTTTGATGTCTTGGCTTGTTTCCTTCGACGTTTGGTGACATTTTCCATTGAGAGTGAGAGAGAGAGAGAGAGAGAGAGAAGGAGAAAGAAAAAGCTTTGAGGGACTGAGAAGAAGAAGAGAAAAGTGAAACTGTGGTGAACAGAAGCTGCTAATAACCAAGGAAAGCAACCAAAAAGCAAGAAAATGTGTTTGTTTGTTGACTTGTAGGCTTTTGAAGACTTGTAGTTGACAAAAACTCTGAGAAACAGGCAAAAACTGTTGATCGAAAGGGTATTCTGGTAAGTTTATTGTTTTGTCAGAAATATGGTGACTTTACATTTTCTTTGCATATCCAAAGAAAAAGAAAACAAAACCTGAAAATTTTATAACCAGTTAGTGCAGACCATGTTTGGGTTTGGACCGGTTCAAAGACGCGTGGTCTTCAATCAATCATATATTATGCTACTACTTATATGATCTGTTTTAGAGAAAGTTCCACAATAAAAGTCATAAAAAAAAAAGGGTTCCACGATGAAATTGTATCATCCGAAATTTTCTCATGGAAATAAATCATTCTCTTCCTTGGTACCTGCCGTGGCTTTCATGTGTAAGTCTAAGCTAGACAAGTAATAAATGGAAAATTATGTGGCTACTAGGTTCCTAAAATGGACTAAAGTGAATTTCGAAATGTACATTGATCTAAACTACCAACAAATTTTCCTTCCATCATATAAAATAAAAATTAAGAAAAAAATCCGAAAAACCCCTTAAAATGAAAAATAATATCATTGAACCCCATTATGAACATAAAAAATAAGTGATTTCATATTAGTTTCATTTTCAAAGGATCTTTTGATAGCATCCCAATTAAACTAAGCTAACATGAGTTGAGAATGTAATACGGTTAAATTCAAAGGCTTCTTTAAAAACTTTAATTAAAATACAAACTACCTTACCCGTTTTATTAGTCTTTTCTTGGAAGCCTAGTTGCATTGCCCCACCAAAATCCCTAATTAATATGTGTAATTCAATGTTTCTCACATTTTTCATGAGAATTTTGCAGCGAATGCTTTAACCAACTTGGTTTTTTCATTCAATGATCGAAATTGGTGGGGAGAGCCTTCTCTCTCTCTTATTATTATTATTTTTGATGTAGAACTCCCATAAACAGAAGAAAGCCTCACAAAAGAGAGAGGAGTAGCTCACAGAAAAGGGAAAAAATTTGCTGCCAAATGAGTCAAATTTTGCCCTTGCGTGACAAGAAATGACCAAATAGGTTATGGTCACGATAACATATATATCAACATTTTAGAGAGTCTTCTTTTAAAATTAGACTTATTAACTTATGAACAGTTGGGTTTGACTAAATTTCTTTGCCGATGCTTATTTCATGGTTTTAGCTTTATTTGGTTACTTTTCCACTTTCTTTTCTGTAATTTTTGCGTTCGTTAAATAATGTACTTCTCTAAGCTATACTTTGCACTTAAAAGTTTTCTGATAGAAAAAAGAAGGTTTAATCTTTCTTTCATGATCTTTTCAATAAAACAACTTTATGATAAATTTCGAAACGATTTAGATCCACATATTTATAAAGGCTGAAGATTATATAATTGTCCTCCAAGCAGCTACTGCTTTAATCAGTCTTTTCTTCTTTTTCACTCCAAAGGGTAAGCAGTTGGGGGACCATGACTTTTTTCACTGGCATAGTAAAAACAGTGTTTCAAGTTTTTCCATCTCAAAGATCATTTGGTAGAAAATTCATTCATATTATAAAATACTATGATCTGGTTGTGATGATCACGTCAAGATTGATAAGCTGTTGAATAATCAATAGACCAAGATTCTTTTGTTTGATCAATATTCAATAAATTGTATGAAATAAAATATAACAATAAGGAAAGAAACTAATAAAGTGTTTTCATTGTTATCTGAAGATATATACGTTTACTGTATACTTTCAACTAACATTCTTCTTCTATAAAAGAATTCAACAAATTAATCGACAACTTAGTATCGGCAAGAGTTGAAAAGGCTGTGGCATGTTTATTTTATTTGACTTCGTTATCTGGTGTCTTCATTAAATCATTATTAAGCCATAATAAGTCAGAGACTCATAATGCATATAAAAGTTAAAATTTCTAATAATAACTCAGGTGTCGACTTCTCTAGTGTACCTTGGTTCTTTCTACTTGTTATCATATAATATTTCTGCATTCCCTTATTGTAACGTTCACTTTTTATGTATTCACAGATATGATTTAAGTGGTTAATATGGTCTAGTGCATTAAGGACGTTGATCTGCTATCATTATTGATAAAGTTGAATATAGACATTAGACACGTATAAGCCTCTATAAGACCATCTCCAATGTATACGTGAATTGTCTTTTAAAGAAAATAGACAAATCATTAATGTCAAGGAAATGTGCATCTTATATGTTATAAATATGGATTAATAGACACTCAAGTCTAAAAAGACTCTTCAATACTATTCTATTCATTTCAATGATAAATAGTTAAATAATAATATATCATTAAAATAAATTACCATAAAATATTATTTGATGGAAGTCTCAATCATTTATTGTTGATATGAGTGTTTAGGAGACTTTCTAGAAATAGATATTGAAGTTGACAGCCTTTATTTAATTTATTTTTTGTCATATTAGCTTGATAGTGATTATGAAAGCTTGTATTGAAAAACTTAATTTTAACCATCTATCAATTTATCTTGTATGGCACTCCATTTTTTCATAATCTATATTTACATTGTAAATACTCTAATAATTGACGAACATAGCTTGGGCGTAAATAAGTGTGTTGTCCACTCACTTCTTCACTTAAGAGGTTTTTCAGAAGCTACATCAGTTATAAATAATGATAATAATAATAATTGACAAGCTCTTCCAGTTGTAAAGGGACACGTTAGATTTCTAAAAACGACGTGGTTAGTTGGTTGCACACATGGAAATATGATTAAAGAAATTAACTAAATAAAGAAGGAATTGTATAACATCTCTTGAGGTTTACCTAAAAATAAAAGGAAACATATTTATCATTTTATTACACCAAATTTCTATGCTGTTCGTTGACTTCCGTCAACTTTAATGGTTGATCAAGAATTTTAGTCAAATGACAATTTTACCAATGAACAAGATTAAACAAATTAAAAAATTAAAAACAATAAATTAATTTAAATAAATTAAAAATTAAAAGTGTTTTTCCACTGTTCATTTGAGAGATGGATGGTCAGATAGAGGTGAATATTTTTTCTATTTTTTTTAAATATGAAAATAATATGAAAATAAAATAAAAATATAAAAAATAAAAAATAAATTAAAAATAAAAAATTAAAATATGATAAATAAATTAAAAATATGACAAATAAATTAAAAATAAAAAAATAAATAAAAAATAAAAATATGATAAATAAATTAAAAATATGACAAATAAATTAAAAATAAAAAAATAATAATAAATTGGAAGTCATTTTCTTGTTCTTCCCTCAATGGTGTGAGTCTGTGACCACAACAAAATACTTGAGACTTTGAACATTAAATTTGCACACCATCATGTTGTTTCATCAGATTTCTTGCAAACATCCAACGTCTGACTACAAAGCTAACTCCAGCTGCCCCTCCTAGTCTTATAATCACTCTTTTTCCCGTATTTGGCCCTGGCCCTGATACATCAATCAAGCCAAACACATCCACAATCAAGCATTCCACATATATTTCCAATAAGGCCATCTTAGATAATATATAAGAAACGGAAAAAAAGTGATTTTGCTAGTTTATCAACAAACCCATCAGAGAAAAAGTATCAGATTTGCAACTAAAAATAAAATGCACTGCCAATCAAACTGGATCCAAAAATTAGATATATACTATGTATATAATAAAGGAATATTGCAAATAAGTATCTTTCAATCAACCTAAAGACGATGATGACAAAGAAGATTGTATCCTGGGGACTCCATTAGGATAATTGCTATAACTAATAAAGCACTTATGGACATAGACTTGGCCTGAAATAATGGTCCCATAGTCAACCTGGCCTCTGTGAATAGCACTTCTAACACAGTCACCACAAGCTGAATCTCTCAAGTCACCCTCACGTTGGGCCAATAGGTAGAAAGATTCATGGTTACTAGTATAGAATCCATGGCCATTGACCACTCCATTTCCATGACTTGAAGGGCAGCACCTCATCTCAAATGAATTCCCTGCCATATTTGTACCCTTACAAGTCTTATAGAACATCTCCAAGATTGAAATTTGGGCAAAGCCTGAAACTTCAATGTAACACCTAAGTAGTTGAACTTTGGAGGCTATATTCTTGGCACATAGCACATCAAGAGAACCGGTAGTTTGTTTTTATTTTTAATTTACAGAGAGAGCAAAGAAGAAGAAGTTTTCATTTAAAAAATTTTTAATTTGTTTTTTATATTTTAATTTTTAATTTTTTTAAATTTATGATTATTTTTCATATTTTTAATTTATTTTTATATTTTAATTTTTAATTTAATTTTTATATATATTTTCAAAAAATCTCTACCATCTCTCAAATAGACGATGTATATACACTTTTAATTTTTAATTATTTTATTATCTTATTCATGGATAAAATGATCATTTGACCAAAATTATTGGTCAATCGTTAAAGTTGACAAAAGTCAACTAACGACATGGGGGTTTGGTATAATAAAAAAGTAATTAATGTGTTTCTGTTTGCTTTTAGACAAACCTTAGGAGGATGTTATGTAATTCATTCTTAAATAAAATATAAACTAAAATCAACTATAACTTTTTTAACAAAACCTAGCCACATTCTACTTGAAAATTGTTGAGGGGAAATTGGATCCTCCCTTAAATTCATTGAGTTCAAAATTTCATCAATTCAATTTTGGGCCTAATAGTAAGATTTATTAGTAAAGAAATTGACGCAAGCCCAAGCCCAACAAACCAAAGGAAGGAAACAAGCATTTAAGCAATTAGATGGAAAACTACAAGGAGGTAAAAACTTGAAATAAAGCATCAGACCCCTTGACATCAGTATGGCAACAGCTACAAGTTTATAGGTCTGGCCTAGTTCTGATGCACCTAGGGGGCAAGGACGCCAATTTGTAGGTAAAAAAGCGAAAGGCTCTGTTCACACCACGTGTCATAAAGACCAGAGAAGCCAAGCATTTAAGCAATTAGATAGGAAACCACAAGGACGTAAAAACTTGAAATAAAACATTAGACCCCCTGATGTCAGTATGATAACAGCTACAGGTCTATAGGTCAGACCTAGGTTTGATACACCAAGGGGGCAAGGACGCCAATTGGTAGGTAAGAAAACGAAAGGCTTTGTTCATACCATGTGGCGCGAAAACCAGAGAAGCCAAGAAGAAGCTACCACTTTTACACGTATTTGAGCCAAGGGGAGTAGGAAGCACCAAACACGAAAAAGGGAGGACAATCGACCAAAGGAGGCTCTGAAGTAGACCGGAGAAAGGTACACACAAAGAAAGCGTGATAGCTAGCCTCAAACCCTAAAGGAACCAGTATATAAGAAGGTTACTATTCACAAGAAAGGTAAGTGAGCAAAAACAATTAGAATGCTAGTGAGAAGGAAAATGGGTAATAGGAATGAAGTCAGAACGTTAAATCAAGGTTAGAATCTCATGAATCTCATTGTGAAGTGACCAGAACTCCCATTTTCTACTCTCAGGTGAGATCTCTTTCCCTTTCTTCTTAGTTAAAGGGAAGGGGAAAATCGGCCTAAGGGAGAGGGAAAAACCTCTAGAGAGAGAACATTGGGCATTTGAGTGAATCTTATATAATTTACTTCTCTTTTATATTTCACTTCTTTATCGAACTAATAAAACAACAAAATCCTTTTCTTTCATATATTGTGTTTTGATTGTATTTTATTCATATTGTTAGTGTGACCATTGAGTATTTTAACGTCAACAAAAATTGAACATAATATGATACACTCCATATTTTTTTAATATCTCAAATATATGACATGATATATATATGAAAAAAGAAAAATCAATACATTCATTAATAACTTAAATGATTAATACACTAACTTTTTTATATCTATGATACAGATTCAAGTTCAATTATACGCATTTATCAACATTTGCGGGGACTTCTCTCTATATATGAAAATAGATGTCTTTGGATGTGAGAGTAGAATTTTTAGAATACATAATGTCTAGTTTCAGGCAGGTCCTAACGGATCCTTACAATTAATGTCAATAAATTTTCGATTCCCCTATAATTAAGTAAAAGCTAAAATCAATTTATATTCTCTTAATACAATAAAATGGAGGTAATATTTGTTTAAAAAAAAAAGAGAGATAATATTGTTTTGACCATTATCATTCTTACAACATTTTATGGAAAAAAATTTTCTTTGCACTAAGATAATCTATTTTCGTATGGTCATAAATAATGTTCTTCATGTCCATATATTTATATATAGGGAGCTAACCAGAAGCAGCCTTTACACCCATATCTGAAAATTTAAAAGTTAGTAATGTACTCTTGAAGCTTTTTACAACGTTTAAATTGATTTCAAATATTATTTTAATTAGATTTTATTTTTTTATTATTATTATTACATCTAACTAAATCCTATCCTGTTTCACGAGAACCAGAAGAAAGCAAGAGACTGAAAGAAACTTGGACTTTTTGTGACAATTGATTGTGCTTGCAACTTGTGGATCACGGGTGGATGCAGTTTGAGCTCCTTTTTAATTGTAGTTTCAGTCCATAACTATGCCAAGCTTTGGATTACACAAGATGGCATTGTTTTTAATTTTGAATAGAAAATTTGGGCTTATAATATCGTGGGTGCATAAAGATATCAGGTCCCGTGTAAAGAGTAAAATTGGCTTTAAAATTAGATGCCCTTTTAATTAATTTAGTGTCTGAATTTTTTATTATAATTTATTTTCTCCTTTCTATTCATTTTTTTTATGCCTTTTTTTTTTTTGCTAAAACACTTCATATAAATAATTAATCTGTAAACTTTATGAAAACACTTTATATAAATAATGTTAGATTTCCCAAAAATTTATTCAAATTTTTTGTTCAAGTGATGTGACAAAATGATTTATAATAACTATATTAATTATAAAATAATGTATTAATAATGTAGTAGTTACAAATAAGCTTACTGTATCATTTGAGCAATGGATTTAAATAAAATTTTAGGTAGTGTAGTATTACTCTTTATTTAAAATAATTAATTCTAATTATTTGAAAAACACTTATTTTTATGTATAAGACAATATTTTCCCTTTAAAAAATAAACTCATTCTAAATAATTTTTATATTTTCTGATAAAAATAAAACTTAAAAGGTCACAAATGTTTGGTACTAATAACAAACTTATTTCTTAATTATTGTCTTGCTGCATCTTGTAATTGTAAGTATTCATCATCACTTCCTAATCAAGTATAGTATCAAAGATAAGTACCTTAGGAAGAAAAAAAAGATAAAAATGATTGAATTTTGGGTTTATAAATGTTAATAAGACAAAAAATTTGTTTAATAATCTTAATTGATGATAAACTTATCATGGAAAAAAAAATAATAAATCAGAATAAGAATTAATTTTTAATGAATTGTCACCACTCACCACCAATATCACACCATTAGAAGTTGAAGGTGGAGAGAATTTTTTTGGGTGGCTCCAATACATTTTCAAACATTTCATCAGGTGGGGTTTTAATCAATTGTTAATATGGAACTGTTTGTAAATTAGTGGATAAGGGCCGGTGAGTGGGTAGCAGATTCCACTAATTTAGGACTTACGACACCAAAACAAATTTGTCTTATATAAGGTTATTAACAATGAGACACGATGAATAATTACGAATATTCTAGCTAAAGTAATCAAATCTTCATTCTTTGGGTTTGGCATGTGCATCTATTCTCACCTAACCCGCCAATCAGTTAGCATTATTGACTTTATTTGTTAAATTTAATGGCACGCCTGTAATATAATATTAAAAAACCAATATTTATATATATATATATATATATAGTTATATACACACACACACTCTTTCGAACTTTCTTCATCTTCCAAATCAAGATCTTCAATTTAGAATGTTTTAGAAATTAAATCAATAATCGATTGCATATAAGTATATATATACAACAAAATAACGTGATAATTAGGTGGATTACATTAGCTTATAATAATACAATAGTTTATTAAGTCTAATCAACATATAAAGATAACACTCATCTTTGCTTGCACATTAAGTGAAGATTAGTTAAAAATCACGAACCCCGCCAAACCCATTTAATCTTTGGGGAACAATAATATCTTATGGTGTCGTAATAAACCAAACCTTCTTAAGCCTACGTTGTTAAAGCAAACCATGCACAGGTATACATGATCGATCAATCAACTCCGCCATGTTTATTTTAATGACATTGATTAAACCAACCAAATTAAAAGATAGATTGGTTTAGCTAATGTTAGTAAATCCTAAGTTTACAGTGTCGTAGCAGCTGGTCCATCGATTGGAGATACGAAGTGGAAATTAATTAAACTAATTTATATATCATTCTGGTTACATGCAGTTGGAATAAAATTTGGATGTGTCATCATCTACCTTCAACAATCACTATTGCTTGCAATCTTAAGGCGCAGCTTGAGTTGACATAAAATCAAATAAAGCTGAGGCTTACAAGAAGACTACACATGTAAAGAAAAGCAATTTCAGATGCAGTAAACAGTGCTCCTTATTTTCAGTAATTTTCACTAAGAGTAGGATCGTGGATTGCCAGGATATTTTCTTCTGCAAATTGATAGATTCATATCTCCTATTGAAGTTGAAACGTTGCAAATTTGGTAATGTCAAACATTACTCTTGAAAATTTGAGATCTCACATCTAAAAAATACTATATCAAAGACAACTTAGAGATGAGTAGAAAGAGAAAAAAGATTCAACTTCTCCAGCAAAATTAAACAATTGAAAATGATCAGGACCCATTTAAGATGATACAACACATAACAACACATATATAAACCATATCAGTCAATCAGTCCCAATTCCCAAGTATATCTTAGCCAAGATTTGATCAGCATCAAGGACTTTGTTCAAATCAGTGCAAGGTTGTCCATTTTTGGAGTCTGAGACTTCAAAGTTGGTCAATTACATAGGAACAAGCACAAGCTACATGCAAGTGATTCAAAAGCTAAGTTAAAAATCACAAATAATGTAAAAACTCCCCAAATGCATAAAATGCACAAGCTACAGCAAATTTTTGTTGGTGAATAAATTGCATCGTGAAGAGAGTAGAGAAGATAAAATCTCTTTATGATAAAAACCTTTTTTTTTTTTTTTTCCTGATATAAGGGTTGGTTTTTTGTTTTAGAAAACTAATGGAACATAACAATTGCTACACTGAAAATTTCGCATTATCTTTATATTTTTTTTTTCTTTTCTTTTTAATCTCAATTGATTGACAAGAACACAAGCTATGTATGACTGATTTTCTAAATATATTTGCATTCAATTAATTAATTAAGATAATAAAATCCAAATTCAGAATCTTCATTTAATGGGTAAATTTACAATTTATTTGGTCTAAATTCATGGGAATTTTATCATAAAACAAAACAAAATTATTTTATTGAATAATGTACATATAGATGAGGTTTTATATTCGATCGAGACATTTGTTGTACCCAATTAAGTTAAGATTGAAACAAAAATTTAGTGTCATTTGTTGCTATATGCCATATTTGCAAGGATGATAGCATAATTTGCATTAATTCAAAGGAGGGAGAGGTCTACAACAAGAATATATTAGACCAAAGAAATGATGGAATCAAATTCTTCCGTTGATTAATTAGGAACGTATGTTACATCACATGTAATACATAAAATTTTTTATTAATTTGAAATTAAAATCCGTATTTAAAGATAAACTTACGAAAAGTATCATTTTTAAACTTTTATCATAAATATACAAGATTAAGGTTAATGGTAAATGCCATACATAATAATATATGCTTCCTAGTAAATATTTAAATTTAATTGGAAAAGGACATTGAAATCGACCCAACAGAATATTAATTTTGGCATTTCCATCAATTTCTTAAACTATAAAACAAATATCACTCACAATCGCTTTCCATCCAAGATAATCTCAAGATTTCCTTTTATTATTATTATTATTATTAATTTTGATATTATAATATGAATGTGAAAGCTCAATGAGTACGTATTCATATGATCTAAAGATTCCAAACTCTTATCCAGGACTAGGAGAGTTAACTATCAAACTAAATCTTGATGATCTTATTCTGTTTAAAAGTATAAGATGATGTAATGATATTTTACCTTCGAATTGAAAGTAAATATATAATTAACTATCAAAATTTAAATTTAAATAAAATTTTTAATTAATATATTCTCGACTTTTACATTTTAAATGTAAACTTTTACGTTAATAAAATTTTCAATGTTACCTACTTTCCGAATTGACGTTAATAATTTTATAAGCACTTACGAATTTGTAAAATAGTTAAAGTTAGATATTTGTAACAATGAATGACAAAATTCAACGCTATTTCTTATTGGTTGTAGTTGATATTTGGGCTTTAGAGTTGTTTGTGGAGTGCAAATTTTGTCGTGGAGTATGAAATTGACTACAGTAAGTAAATGCAATTTTGGGACAGTCCAATGTAGCAAACTACTCTAAAGGTTTTACAAAAATTTATTTGATTAAGTTGAGTTGATGATATATATATATGTATATATACATATACATATATATTTGAATATTGATATTAGTCCAATGGACAACTGGAATCAAGTGGAAAAAGACTTTGATGATATGACCTATGAAATAATTTTCAAGAAGCAGAAGAGAGCAACTTAAGTCGTGTAGGGAGGGAAAACAGCCTACAGTGGATAGAAAAAAGACTCACAAATTATAGGGGAGAACCCATGACTTGAGAAGGTCATGAAGAGATAGTAGCTTACAACTATACTACTGTCCAAAGCACCCACGAGTTGATATTTTTGAAGAATGTTTTATCTTATTTTTTATTTTCTTTTAAGAATACTTCTTGTTTTGGACATGTTGTTCTTTTTGGGATTTCCTCTACAAGGGATGTGATTCTTTTTCATCTAATTACTCCACCATGGGTTCCAAATTCATTTTCTACCAAGTATATTGTTCTTTTTTTCTTAAAATTGTCAATCAAAAACAAAACTTGAACATCTTGATCTAAAAATTCAGGGAAGATCTAAGAGAGTACATATTCTATTTTTTTCTCATATAATATGGAATAATTAAATTCTAGGTGCTTGTTATGCGGATAAGATTGTGTTGTGTCCTTACAGGCTAAGCTGTCTAATAAAGCACCACAAAAAATTTGTCTTATGCTTCACAATCATAGAAGGAAATAAAATAAAGTAGTAGTAGACATTGCAAGCAAAGATTACATATAATTTATAAATCATTTCTTGTACTAATAGATGATTCTTTCCACACAATCTCCAACTCTACAATAATTCATGTTTGTTTAATTTTAGATTTGGCATTGTCATATCCTACCCATACCACACCACAGATTACATTAATACGTTTTGATTTGATCCAATCCTGAAACCATTACTACATTTTCCATCATGTTTTTTATGCTTCTCAAAACATCACAACATTTGCAACTTTGAAGCATCTTCTCCAATATGATGAGATGATGGTTATCCTCCCCACCCAAATACTTAAGAATTGATTTGTGCATCTAGATTGGAATCATATCAATTCCTTGAGATTGTCAATTTTTTCCATTTGTTAATGTGCATTCAAGATTGCTATAATACTATTGCTAGATGATTATAAAGTACAGTCGACGTTAGTGTTAAAGATTTCAATCATCTTTCCTAACATTTAGTTTAATTTAAGACATATACATAAATACATACATACATATATATATGTATATATATAGTTTTAATAAGATGAGGTTGACCCAATATTTTCCATAGCAACGAAGCTAGGTGGGAGTTGGAGTAGGGATGTAAAAAAAATTTCAAGCCCACGGTACCTGCCCTGCCCAAAACTCGACAAGGTTAAACTAAAACAATCACGTTTGAGCTTGATTTGGAATTAATTTTAAAACTTGTTTCAAATACATCCCTACCTCGAGTTGGCAGGTGGGACTATCAAAAAACCCAACCTCATCGGATTTGTCCTGCCCCACTCCAAGCGGGGCAGGACCTAACTAAAACAAACATGTTTAGGGTGGGTTTGGAATCAATTTTAAAACTTGTTTCTAATATAAGGTGGGTGTGGGGTTAGCCGTCCCTGCCCTAAACCCATTATTATTTATTATGTATTAATATTTAACAAAAAATTTTAATATATATAATTAATTAATATAAATTTAGAAGAATTATAATTTTTTTTGAACATGATATGTTTTTAAATTACAAAATATGAATAGATTCCCTTCTTACGATACCACTCATGATGGGGTGATTCAAAGCTATATTAAAGCGCTATCTATCATTAAATTATAATGGATAATAGTATCAATAAATATTTTTTAATTAATAAAAATTAATATCTAAACCATAATATTTATCAAATACATAATTAGCAAATATTCATGTATGGGTCTCGAAATTTACTTTCCCTATTGTTTCTTACTTTAATGGATTTTTAAATAGTAAGTTATTGAGTATTTAAATTACAATTGGTACATACAAAAAATAACTATTTATACGTGGGCATATAAGTATGGAGCTTCTTTAAAATATAATATATATATTTATAAAATATAACTATTGAATATGCAAAAAGTTTTTAATATTTATATAGAAAAAATAAATTAGTGGTGAAGAAGCGTCAGGAAAATCACTGCCTCGACTTTGCTCTTCAATTATCGGGTTTGAGAAGGATTTTGGAGGCAAATAATTATTCCAAAGTCGGGGTCAAAAATTGCTAACCCCAATTAGGTCCCATTCCAATGACATCCCTACTAGCAGAGGCCATAACTTCCTTGATTTTGTATGAATTTTGCTTTGATTCCCCAAAATATTATATATTAATTCATTAACCCCTACATTGATTTTTCTAGTAGTGCCGTAAAGGTTGTGAGATACACTTTAGAAATTGTGAGTCTCAATTGTATAATTTTTTCTCAAATTTTGAATTAATTTTAATAGTTTATATATAAATAAATATATATGTATATTCGTAAGGAAAGTAATGACCTTTTCTGTGAAGAAAAAATACACTAACTACTTAAAATAAGAGTGAAATTGTAACTTGATGGACCGCATTGATATTGATATTCTGTAGAATTCAAAAGAAGGTTTATGATAAAATTTGAAACCGATAAAGTCTATTGATATTTTCACAACACCATAAGAAAGGTGAATAAATCTTTTTTTCCCCCCAAAACACAAGTATTTCCTACTAAAAATATTCTTAGCTAACAAAAAATGGTTTGGCTCCTGTTAAGTAGTAGTCGGCTTCATTGATTGGCTACTAATAATGCATATAATCATTGTATTTATAATGAATAAACACAAATGAGTGTTTAAATCATCACTGCTTGAAAACTAAAGGCAGCATCAAAATTTAGGAAATGAAAGCTGTGAAAGTGGCACATCAGGATGGGTCATGATCACTTAAGTGTGCAGGTTGTCCCTGAAAGGCATGCATACATCTCTGTAAACCTTTGGTTTGCTTCAACTAGGGAGAAAAAGCAAGGCTAACCATAATCACTTTCCACCCTCCACATTCTCCATTATAGATGCTGTTAAAAAGCATGACCAGATATTTTTCATATATTTGCGGTGGAAACCACAGAATTCTGGAATCAATCAAGCCCTTTATATGGCACTATTTCTTGGAAAGAAAATTGGATAGGAGATATCAAACTAGTGGAGATGGAAATTTGTGTCCTTTTTGATATTGGTAAAGGACATATTACAAGTGCATGTGTGTGATTAACTGGTTTCCTTAACAAGGTTCCTCAAAATTATCGTAGATCATGCATAATCTTGAAACATAATACAACCAAAGAAGAAACGAAAGCAAAATATAGTATGTTTAATATTTAGACATACAACTTAGAAAACAGATGAAAAAGTTTTGTCGATTTAAGTTCTTTTGAATTTTACAGAATAATCTGACTTGTATGATCATTATTATTAAATTATCATTGAATTCTATTTTTTATTATAGTTCCTGTTGACCAGTAATCGTAAGTATATTTTTACACATGTGAAAGTTAAACTCAGCAACTAGTCTATGTCTCTAGAAAATTATCACTATTGAATGTTAAAACAATTTGGAAAGAATAAGCAGACTTAGGCATTTTATCAGGAAAGATAAGATAGATTATGCTGGGCAAGCAACTTTTCAGTTGTGAAAGAGACTGATAATAAAAATCTCAGAAATGAACGACCTTGAGCTTTCCTTTTTCAAAAGCATGTACTCATAATACCAGTTGCAAATGTTCAAGCATCTGCATCAAAGGGGATGGATTGGTGCTTAACAAACCAACAAAAAATGAATATCTCCAGTTATTTCTAGCTAGGGAATATATTCTAAAATCAAATTAATTGTAAGCAAAATGAATACTGTAACAAATAATTACCTGTCAAATATTCATCCACAATATATTCTTCATTATTCCATAATTATGATTCTGATGAACAAGTTGGTCTCGAAACCAACGTGACAAGGTCTAATAGTGACCATCAAATCCGAGGAGTTTGTGTTTTTCATGTCAATTCAACAAACAAGTTGGTATAAAATTATGTTATTATTAGCCGTTGGAATGACACCATAAATTACAACTATTAAACTAATAGATTCCCATTAGAGGAAAGACAGTCCAGTACCAGAACCAAATGTGAGTCATATGACAGAGCTAAGGCATCAGAAACCCCTATGTTGGGTTGAGGATATAGAATTTTACAAGGATTGCTGAAGCAAAATAGAATAATTATGGAAGACAGCATAAAACAGAGAGCTGATATCACCATAACAACAAAATGGTCTTCTTGAAAAATATAATTAATAACAATAACAATATTCATAATAACAAAAACAATTGTTTAATGAGAAAAGGACCTCCATTTCAAACATAATGTATTTTGACTGGCAAAAAAAAAAAAAAAAAAAAAAAAACCTTGTATTAGCCATAGAAACCAACTTTTAAGGGCTGATTTGGAATAAATTTGTGTTTAGATTTTCAATTAAAAGCACACCACGAAAATCACTTCACTTAGAATATTCTGATTCTGAGTGAAATTCTGCTCTTGTTCTAAGCACCGCTGTAACATGAGAATTAGAATAATAGCTGTCCATATTCTAGTTAGAAGATGTCTGGAAAAAATATTGTTCTTCATGAATTTAATTCGTAGCTCCTGGTGACTGGTAAAGCCAGGACTCTTCACTTATGGGATGACTATGATACGATCATTTGATCAAGAACAGATCAGAGAGACAGATTATGTCCTATGTTATTCTACGTATCCTACATATGAAGCATCGGTTACGTCTTTTGACATGTTAACTTAGGAGAAATTCTAGCATAGAAAATTATGATTTCTTTCACATGTTATCTTATTTTAAGAAATTCTGTCCTAGAAAACTAGGATACTTTTTGACACATCCTTTTAAAGAAATTCTACATTTAATAACAGGGTTCAATTCAAACATAGGTAATTCAAGTAAATCTATTTTACTGTGTTATCTAAGTTCCAAATCTTAATATGGAATCATCATCGACGACAATGCCTTAAAAACCAATTACAATGAGCACCGAAGATAATCATTAAGCACATGGACCATTAAATTGTTTGATTATGATTTCTCTGTTAATTGTCAGTGACAACATGTCTTTAAATAGAGTACTTTAATTCAAAACAACAATTAAGTTTTATTGCTTTTAGTGATACTAACAGGGCCAAGCAACCAACCAAAACCTTAGAATTTATTTCGTGTAGGTAGTGGAAATCTTCAGAAATTTCCACTCACAATATACAACCAAAATAGCAAACTATTAGCTTTTCCTAATGTTCCTCCAATTCATTGTTATAACCTAACAAAGCTTTTAGATGAAAACTTTTGACCAAATAAACAACAATAAAGCTCCATCTGGAGCAAGCTATATTGCTCCACAAGCTTATACAGAAGTAGACAGCAACTTCTCCACCTCCTTTCAATTTTTTATTATTCTCTTTTTATCCAACTTGCCATTATTTATATCCCCTTAGGAGATTTAAACAGTCCGCACAACCATCTTAAGTACTCGTTTAGAAGCTCTTCCTTTCGGGACCATTTCTCCATCTTAGGACCATCTTTGGAGGGAGAAAACATGGGAGATAGATTGCGCCTGGCAATTGGAGTGATGGGTATATATTTCCTAGTTTGTTTAATTTTTTCATTTTTCAAGCATAACACAACATAATATACAGAGCAACAGCTTTTAAACATAATACAATAAAACCTGCATGTTCTTTCTTGCAGGCAATGCAGCTTCTTTGCTACTGTTCACTGCTCCCATGTAATGTCAAGACATTATTCTCTATCCTTCTTTTTCCAGGAAATCACAGTTTTCAGATGGTTAAAGTTAAAATTCCAACTGATATTTTATTGTTTTCTGTGTGTTGCCAGACTAACTTTTTCGAGGGTGATAAGGAAGAAAAGCACCGAGGAATTTTCATGCATTCCTTACATCATTTCCCTTTTTAATTGTTTCATTTATACCTGGTATGGGCTGCCTATTGTAAGCTACAGGTGGGAGAACTTCCCTCTGGTCACCATCAATGGTTTGGGGATCCTCCTTGAAGTTTCCTTCATTATCATATATTTTTGGTTTGCTACAGCTAGAGGCAAGGCAAGTAATTTTAAAGCTTATTTGATGTTCACAACACTTGATCATTATGAATGCGGGAAATGTATAATTTAGATGTCCATGCATGCTAATTTGTGTCAGTAAGGCCTGAAGAAAGTGTTTGCGTGTTATTCAGCAAAATATAGGCTACTTGTATTCTTTTGCATGCATGCTACACTTAAGATGAAAGAAACTAAAATATGATTAATCCACAGATGAAGGTTGCTGCTGTGCTTATACCTGTCATGCTAGTGTTCTGCACCGCCGCAGCTATCTCAGCTTTCGTGTTCCATGATCACCATCATCGCAAAGTGTTTGTTGGGACTGTTGGGTTGGTGGCCTGTGTCATGATGTATGGTTCTCCACTTGTGGTTGTGGTGAGTCAACGCTTCTCATTATTATGTACTCTAAACAAGCAGCGTAGAAAAACAAAGAAAGAAAAACTGTTAATCACTTAGTTGCAACATTCATGCATGCACAGTATAAATACCTGTATGTCTTCTCACTATCTCCACTTGTTTGTAATTGCAGAGGCAAGTTATACGAACCAAGAGTGTAGAATTCATGCCTTTTTACTTATCTTTATTCTCATTCATTGCTAGTACGCTTTGGATGATCTATGGACTACTAAGCCACGATATGTTTCTTGCGGTTTGTACACCTTTTAAATCTTCCTTCCGTTATAAAAATTACTAGCCAAAACAATTTATTTGATGTGATAAATTAACACATAACATAAACATAGAATTTTTTATAGAAAATTTTACTCGAATTTCTTATTCTTTTGCAGACCCCTAATATCGTCGCCACTCCCTTAGGCCTTCTCCAACTTATTGTCTACTGCAAGTACAGGAAAAGGGGAATTATGGAAGAACCAAACAAGTGGGACATCGAACAGAATGACGAGAAAACCAAACAGCTGCAACTTGTGACAGAAAACAATATTAACAACAAGAGTTGAATGAGAGGCTTTAATTCAGCATTTTTGCAAGTATTTTCTATATACACCAATGTAATATGCATGGAAATCTAATCTCATTCGTGACTTAAAGTCTGCGGATCTACAAATTTCTAAAACAGTGTCTGTTACAGGGAAATTTCACTTCGCTAGGCAATAAATTACCACTACCCCTGAAGAGGACAGTTGAAAGCAGCTATGGTTGTCAAAAGGAGTTGTTCTGTTGCAATATAATTCTTGTAATAGAGAAGCGTGCTTATTAAGTGATCTCATTAAAATAATAAATATATATTTTTACTAGCAACCTTGGTTTTATTTGATGCTATCTATAACAGCACCAATCTGTCCAACTTCTCAAGAAAAGTTATGACCAAAAATGATTGTAAGAACTAGAGTAATATCATTTTACTTAGGGGTGGGCGTTTTCGAGTTCGGGTTGGGTTGAAAATCTCCCAACCCAATATGGGTTGGGTTAAAATTTTTTCAACCCAACCCAATTTAATTCAATAAATTCTTCAACTCAACCCAACCCAATAATAATCGGGTTGGTTTGGGTTGAGTTGATCGCGTTAGATTTAATCCACCATGAAGTTATAAAAAGTTTAGTTAGCAACTTTTTTAATTTTAATAATTTGATTATAAATAAAATGAATACAAATAAATATTCAATGATTCAAAATAAAAAATTTAATCTATCATAAAGACTATTCTTGATTTTCATTTTTAATAAATGTTCTTATAGAAAAAAAAGAAAAATTTGGATTTAGAACTAGAGATGGACATTTTTCGGATTGGGTTAAAAATTTTTCAACCTAACCCAACCAAATTTAATTTTCAATCCAACCCATTTTAATTTTTTTAAAGATTTAACCCAACTCAACCCGATAAAAAGTGATCGGGTTGGATTGGGTTTGTCGGGTTGGGTTAGAGACGCCCACCCCTAATTTTATTGGTCCTAAACTACACATGCAAAACTAACAGTCAATTTGGATAAACAAATGCTCCGGAAAATAATCTGAACCCATTTAAATGCAAAGATATTGAGGAAAAAGAAAATACATATACACGATGCCTCCAACTATAATACAGTTCTTTACCAGCTCATTTTATCCTTTGTAACAGTAACTAAATAATCCATCATGTTATCTGAACTGAGTAGTATAATCCTGTAATCCTTATGAATGACCAATTACTTTCTTACAATGCAGAAATCACTCCTATGTCAATGGAATCACCAAAAATAGTGTCATTATCATGATGAAACAGAACTTTTGTGTGAATGACATATAAATAAGTCAGTTATTTTCACAAAAAGTATAGAATAGAACAAGGGGCATACATGAATCAATAAGTATTCTCTACAATACAATTGTTGTAAGTGGCAAAATGGTGGGACTGGGGATAGATTAAAAAAATTGATTGGCCAACTTAGCTTGATTTTTATAAGCACATAATATCCAAAGAACACTAAGACAGAAGTGGCACTGACGCCAGAACAAGCTGTAAAGAGATGAGCAACGTTACCTTTTGAGACAATGATCAGATTATGATAACTTTACAAAAAAGCAACAGTTAATCTGCACCATCATCAGCATCATTACTGTTAGATAATTGAAAAACTACCAAAAGTCACCCACTTTGGTAATGCATAAAGCATTAACTTGAAAATGCCTGTCCATGAAACCTATCAGCATTTAGCAAATACAAGTCAAACTTTTACTATGCAATATCCCATATGAATCAGAACAACATAAAGTAAACATTAAAAAAAAAAAAAAGGAAAAAAGAAGAAAAAAAAGTCAAATGCTGGATCTGGAAGTGATATGATGCTGAGGAAATAAGCTGCCTGCCTTCCGGAACCTGTAGTGTGATCAAACTCAAATGCAATGAACTAAGGGAATTAATTCCACCAAGAACCTTGAAGCATTAATCCCCAATACGATGAATCAGCAGTCAAATTCTGGATCTGGAAGTACTATGTTGCCAAGGCAATAAGCCTTTTGGCTTCCAGAACCTGTAGTGTGATCAAACTCAAATAAAATGAACTAAGGGAATCAATTCCACCAAGATACATAGTCAGGGAAAAAAATATTTGAACCTTAAAAACAAAACCTAAGAGAATGTCTATCTCAGTTCTAAGGGCATATTAGCTACAATGACCTAAGACTAAATCCCATATTGGAAAGATAGAAGGCATGAGAGGGTTTATACAACAACAGAAGTCAGAACCCAAATGAAAGTTATTTAATAATGAACAATGAATTCTCAAAAATATAAAAGCATTGATCAATATAGAAACCTAACATTATTAAACAGTCAAGATGCAATATGAAGCTTCAATATAACACAGAATTATAGCTTAATAATGTGTTACAAAGATATGTATATAAAAGATGGATACAAATACCTGCTCTACTTCAAAGAGGAACCAAAATATGATTTCTATTGGCAATTAAATGTATAATTTGGATGAGACAGACAAAAAAAGATTGGTCAACAGTTCAATTAAATTAACTACATTCTTACCTCTATCTAGAATGTCAATCAAATTGAACGATAGATTTTAGATTTGCTGTCAGATGCTCCAAAGTAGCATAAATCACATTACAATCTAGACACTTTCTATCTTCAACAGAGAACACATGAACTTTGTTGCTCAACTCGATCCAGCTACACCCAGTATCCTTTTTCACTTCCAAGCCCTTCAATATCTTCCTCACGTGCATCTTCTCCCGCCACTTCCCCAATATCGCGTATATGTTGGACATAGTGACATAAGTAGATACTGGCTTGGGATCTAAACCAAAAATTTTCTTAGCTACCCTCTCACCCTCTTCCATGTTCATCCAGAACCAACATGCACTAAGCAAAGTTCCCCAGACAACTTCATCTGCTTCAATTGGCATCTCTTTGATGAACTCCTCAGCTTCTTTTAGTTGGCCTGACCGACCAAGAAGATCCACCACACATGTGTAGTGTTCTATTGTTGGAGTTACCCCATAAGATTTTTCCATTGAATGGAAAATTTTCATCCCTTCACTGACTAAACCAGCATGAACACAAGCAGACAGAATCCCAACAAAAGTAGCAGCATTTGGGACTACTCCTTGCTCTATCATATGATCAAAGAGCATGATTGCCTCAGACCCAAGCCCGTGATGCGCATATCCATTAATAAGAGCTGTCCATGCTGCCACATTGGGCAATGAGATGCAGCTAAATGACGCTTGAGCTTCAGCAATGTTTCCACATTTGGAGTACATGTCAATAAGGGATGTTCCCACATAAACATTAGACTCAAATGGTGTTTTAATCAAATGAGCATGAAGTAATTGTCCTTGTAGAAGAGATCCGAGGCATGAACATGCATGAAATAGAACAGAGAATGTTGATCTAGTCTGCTCTATTGATAATCTGCACATTGTCACGTATAACTCCAAAGCTTCTTCAGGCAGATTATTTTGTATATAACCTGACATCATTGAGTTCCAGGTCACTGGGTTCCTTCCTTCTTTCGTTTCTTCAAAAAGCTTAAAAGCTTTGTCAATTTCACCATTCCTGGAATACACAGAAATCATAGTATTAGAAGACATTATAGTTCTGTGAGGCATTTTCTCAAATAATCTTTTGGAATCTTCAACTCGACCTTCAACTGCATAACCTTTAATCATCATATTGTATGACACTGAATTTGCTTCAGTCAGTCTATTAAAAACCAACTCTGCATCTTCAATCCTATGCATCAAAATAAGTCCACTAATAAGGGAATTTGAAGCATCCACACCTGGATTCGCTACCCTATCATAAACTCTCTTAGCTTCATTTATATGTTCACAACTACAATAAAATTCAATCAATGTGCCTTCAATTAAACGATCAAATTCATACCCACATTTTATCAACATCCCATGAACAACCCTCCCTTCAAGCAGAGCCCCCAGCCTACAACAAGCTCTAACAACTGCATCCAACGTAAATTCATCAGGCATCACCTCACCTTTCCCTACCATCCATCGAAACAACTTCAAACCCTTCTCACACTCACCATCACTCTTCACATACCCCGAAATCAACTTCGTCCACACCATGACATCATCCTTCCTCGGCATCCTCATAAACAAATCAAAAGCATCACTCATCAAGTTACACTGCACATACCCCACAAGCATCACACTCCACAACAACCTATTCTCCTCTCTCAACTCCTCAAACACCCTCTCCGCCTCCTCTATCTCCAAACAGTTTGCGTACAAATACAACAAAGCACTCCCCACAAGCTCAAAACTCTCACACCCACATTTCAAAACAAGACCATGAATCTGTCTCCCATCCATCAAAGACTTCAACTGAGCAGACACACTCAAGACACTCGAAAAAGTCATCTCATTGAGCTTGACATTGCTACAATGCATAGTTGAAACTAAAACAAGAGAGTCTCCAAAATTTCCCCACTTGGAGTAACCAGAAATCATGGTGTTCCATGAAACAACACTTCGTCTTGGCATTTGATCGAAAAGGTGGCGGGCAACATCTAAACGTCCCCTTTTCACGTGTTCGGTTATGGCAATGTTAGTGGATACGATGTCTGTGAAATGAGTTTTTGGCGTTTGGTCATATGTGGAGTACTTTTTCATGTTCTTCCATTGATTCTGGTTCCATTTTCCCGGGAAAAAATGTCTCAACGACATTTTGAAACAGAGAGATACAACTGAAAACGCACCGTTTTGATTTAACAAGGGCAACATTAGACGCAGAAAACGCAGCGTTTAATGCCTTCTATGTTTTGGTATTTAAAAAAGCTATTTAGACTTCAATTAAAATAGAGAAACACTCTTCTTTCTTTCTTTTTTTTAAAAAAAAAAAAAAAAAAAAATCTGAAGTAGAGAAACACTTGTTTTCCATATTATATGTTTGGTTTTACTTATTGCAAATTTGAGAGATTGAGGAGAGGGTTAGGATTTACTGTCGTTTAATTTGATTGGATAGTAAAAAGTGTTTTTTAGTTTGATAATATTCTAAGTAAAGATTTTTTATCATTTTTTTAAAATCTTTTACTAATCTAATTACACGTCAACATTTAAAAAAATGAATGATTAAGATTGTTATTTTTTTTTTTTCTCTATCATACATTACTCAAATTTAAATCTTTACCATCAACAAAAGATTAATAAAAAATTATTACATTTTACTGAAAAAAAAAAGACGAGTATGACTCGAATTATCATCACTTAACTAATTTAGTTAGATGTGTATAATATTGTTTTTTGTTTGACATAGTATGAAATTAGAAAAAAATAATTATATATATTTTTGTTTAATATAGTGTGAGATTGGTTATTATAAAATTGTATTAAATTAATTTTTGAATGAAATAAAATTATTTTAAATCCATTTATAATAAATAAATTATTTTTAATTAATTTGGTTAAAATTGTCTTTAAATCATTTATGAATAAAAATGCTTAAATTATTATTTAAGAATAATTTACAAATAATTTTTAATTAATTGATATTTCATTTTTAATTGATATTAAAACTATTAATTTTTAAAATATTTGTAATTTAAATATATTAAATTAATTTTTAAATATCTTTAATATTTATGTATAAATAAATAAATAAAGACCATGACGGTCGAGAAGATGACACAAATTAGTTCCACTTTAACAGAATGAAAGAGAAGGTGGGGTAGGATTTCGTGCAATTCCACCTCCTCAACAAAACACAAGATGAGGCCTAAAAAAAAAAAATTTCCAATCTAATGTCATCCAACCTAACAAGCAAGGCATTATTGTTGTTCGAATTATCATGAATTTTTTAATTTTCAGTAAAATTTTAGACATATTTAATTTAGAAAAAAATTACACTAAAATGCCTTGACATATCATATTATTACATCAATAATATGAGTTTATTATTAATTACAAATAAATATCTAACCGTTAATTCATTTAATCAAACTTAATAATTTAACAACCTTTTTGAAATAAAATAACATAAATACCATTATTATATATAATTAATATAGAAACCAAACAATTAAGAAATTAAATTATAAAAAATATATAATTTCTTTGAAAAAAGAAAATTTAACAAATGAAAATTTTAAATTAAAACATATATGGTGTAGTCGAGTCATCTAAACTCTCCAATAGTTATCGTAACTCATACCATCTCAAAACTCCAACTCATTATCACATCATCTAAAGTTCCAACCATTATTACACCAAGTCTGGTGCAATCTCTGTATAAGATATATCTACAATTTCCTTTATCGGGATCTCTATTTTTTTAAATTGATATTATTAAAAATTTTATTAGTTGATTATGCAGTTATTTTGAAGTGGAATTAATTGTTGTATTCTGATTAAATGATTAGTTTTTTTCTTTTAGACAAATATGAGTTGTGTTTAAATTTAAATTTTGTAGGTTTGTTAATATAAGAGTTTTTAAGTTTTGTTGAATAAGATTGTGATTTGATCGAAGAATTGGGTTCTTGTAGGTTTTGTTAAGTTGAGTAGTGTTTGGAATTTGTTAAATATCTTGGTTTTGTTAACATGAGTAGTGTTTTGGGTTTTGTTGAATATATAGGTTGAATAAGATTTTGATTTAGTTGAAGATTGAATTGAAAAATAGTTTTGTGAAAGATCTGAGTTTTAGCTGTTAAAAGAATTAGTTGACTCTATGCTTATTTATTTATTTTTTTAAAAAATATATATTATTAATTATTTAAACTATTTTTAAATTTTGATATAATGTGGTAAATAGTGATTGGATATATATACTTTAATTTATAAATGTTTTATATTAAAAAGACCAATATATCCTTTAAGATGTTAAATTTACGGTTATCTTACCGTTAGTTAAATCTAAATAAAGATATTTATCTGTAATTAACGATAAACTTGCACCATTGCTGCAAAAACAAGATATGTCAAGCTACTTTAGTGTAATCTTGCCTTTAATTTATAGAACAAAAATACAACCTTCATGAAACAAAAAAATAGTTCCATGCATTTTTACATATATACCTAATCAAATAATATTATGTACGACATGAATGTGAATGTCCCAATCACATTTGGGACGATTTTAGTGATGAATGTTGTCCTCACGTGTAGGTAAGAAACTCTAGCCAAACACCATTTTATGATCTCCATCATAATAAGATAAAAGAATTGCCCTGTGTGTTGCCTTTCAATATTCAAACATCTGAATAAAGCTGAACTCCATTCCCGAAGATTGTACATAACACCACTTTAATTTCCATCGATGGAAAATATTCGGATTTAGTCCTAATCTAAGTTTAACCTAAACTTTTTCCAACCTAAAGGTAACATGTGGAAAGAATTAATGACTTAAAACCGTAGTTAATAACTCTTCACAATTTCCATTTACATAACAGATTCGATTAACTGTGTTTAACCTAAATTTTTTTATTTTAAAGGTGACTAAGCATAAAAAGAACTACCTTAGCTAGCTTATCGGAACTCTCCTTTTTTTTTTTTTTTTTCCTTCATATCTCATACCCTTAGAAGGTGATGGAGTCCAGTTGGTGTTTGTGTTTCTTTCCATTTCAGTTTCTTATATAGAAGCTGTAATCGACTGATGGAGTCAATTTTTGCTTCTTAATAGCTTAACTAAACAATTACGCTCATGTAGTATAGTAGATCGAAATTCTTTAATTTCCATCCGTAGATAAATGACAGAAAGTAGGTCAGTAGGGGGCATGTGCCGTGTTGACACTTGACGCCTCTAAATTGGCGAATAATTCCATCGGATTCGTACTTATATTCTCTTTTCTTGAAAGTTCAGGGGCACTAGAGAGCCTTCTTAAAGTGTACCTTTGAAGTACAATACATTAAAAATCCGAAAATTAAATAACTAAAAAGTATATTTATTCTTTCAAAATGCATATCAACAAACAATTCTTTTATATTTTGAAATATTAAATTCAAACTTTCTATTAAATATTTTATTTTTAAACGTATGATACATATTCATAAATATTCACATTTATATTATGTTTATTGAGTCCAAAAATTAAAGGGTTTTATTGAAAACTAATCCATTTTTAATAACCTATTTGAAAAATAACTTTTATTTTTTAAATCTCAACCTTAAGGTAGGGAATCTCAATCTCTAGGTTCGGAATTCCAACTTCCAGATTGTGAGTTTAACATTAATTCAAATCATCTTAATCTTAGGGTTGAGATTTTTTCTGCATAAAAAAACAAAGGTTATTTTTAAGGTTGATATTTCCAAATGGATCTTTTTTACAATTATTTCAAAATCAAAATGCACTGAATGTTAACATATATATATATATATATATATATATGCACTAGATCTCATAGTAAATAACTTTAAATCTTTAAATGGGTGTGTTTTTCATGTGATACATTAAAATTTTAATGATCTCCGACAATTGCAAGTTGTAATTGGTGCATTGAAGATTTTCCATTTCATTTTCTTATATAGAAGCTGTAATGGACTAATGGAGTAAATTTTTGTTTCTTATAAGGGCTAACAAAACAATTAAGCTCATGTTGTGTAGTAGATCGAAATTCCATTAATTTCCATCCATAGATAACTCACAGAGACCAAGTCGGTAGGGGGCATATGCCTTGTTGACACTTGACATCTCGAGAATAAATTCTATTGGATTCTTACTTATATTCTCTTTTCTTGAAATTTCATGGACAATATTAATGATCCTTCTTAAATAAAGTACTATACATTAAGAATCCAAAAATTAAATAACTAGAAAGTATGTTTGTTCTTTCAAAATATATATCAATATACCATTTTTTTTTTAATATTTTCAACTATTGAACTCAAGTTTTCTATCAAATTTTTCGTCTTTAAATGAACGGGACATGTTCATAAATATTCATATTTATATTATGTTCATTGAATTGAAAAAATTAAAAGGCACCGAATGTTAACATTACGTTCTAGATCTCACAGCAAATATCTTTCTATAAATGGGTGTGTTTTTCGTGTGATGCATTTAAATTTTAATGATCTCTGACAATTGCAAGTTGGAAGTGATGCATTGAAGATTTTCCATTGCGACAGCTTCATTGAGACTTTCTGACAACTTGTAGGAATCATGAACCGACGGTCTCTCTTTTGTTTGAGTAAATTATATCCAAAGAGAAAGTGCTTCCATGAGTCCGAGTAAACAATGTTCTGTGGTCAAATGTATATTGTACTCTATAATGCTTTCATTCAGTGTAGGTACACTTCATAGTTTTCAGCCACTGTTTGTACTTTTTCGAAAGCGTGCACCATCTCTCCTTTGCCTTGGTGATCTTTCTCTAATTTCAAAAAAGTTGATGTGAAAAGAAATTTGAGAGTTTATAGAAACAATCGAATCAATATAAAAAAGTGGGTGAGCACGGCCACTTAAATCCGGAAAATTCTTCCATAAGAGTGTTTTATAGTTGATGTGATGAGACGGATCAATGAGATGAATTACTGATAGCATGGTTGGAAGCTGGGACCTACTGAGATGAATCGTTGATAACACGATCAGGACAACTACTTTCTGTCAAAATAGATCATTTGTAGCATGGTTAGGAGTCGGAACCTGCTGGATGGATCACTTACAATATGATTCGGATGACTATTCTTATAACTAGGGAGAGAGCAACTCCTTCCAAGAGGAGATTTATAACACACACTTTGTACAATAAAGGATAGAAGGGAGACTTGAACCCTTAGACTTTTTAAGGTCAAAGCGGATACTCAACTATTCCTACTAAAGCATAGTATGATTAATTATATTATGAAGTAAAGGAAAGACATAGCCTATTAGATTTATTATTTGAACCGTAGCCTATTAGATGTAATTTGTTATGACTGGCAGCTGATACATCTCCACTAAACCATGAGCCATACGAGCCCACTTTAATCTTTATAGGACAGATTTGGACCACTTTTTGATTCAGAAGATCTCTGAAAAGCACACCGCGTCTAACATCCTTCAAAGAATATATTTAATTCTGTCAAATTCAGAATTAATAGGACAATATCAAAATTAAACAATGTCATTCCTGAAATTTTATGTTGATAGTACTCTCCGTGGACTAACAAATCTAGGGCTGCTAGCTCTTCATTTCACAAGACGATTATGAAAATTTGATCAAGATCAAATCAAATGGACAGATGATGCACTACGTGTATTGATGTTTCATAATCTCCAATATATGTGAAGCAGTAGTGCATCACTTCTTCTTGTCATGTTACCTTTGACAGAAATCATAAACTTCATTTGACAGAAATATAGTACTACTGCTCCCACCTTTTTTGACACGTTAATATGACACAGAAACCATAAACTCCATTTAATTGGTGCAGTAGTATATGGTAGTGCTGCTCTTATCTTTTTGACATGCATGTAAGCATGACGGATATGATCTCATAAACTCCATCTGGAAGCACTTTACACCTCCTTTTGACGTGGTTACCTCAAGAGATTGAAAATAATGATCTTTTTTACATCTTATTTTAAGCCATTAATTCTAGTGTTGAAAACTATGTTCTTTATAGGCACCATATATTATTGAAAGAATATTTGTTTTCTTCCATGAACTTAGGCAATTCGGGGCACAAAAATAATGAATCTTTTTACCCACTGTTTCACCATAGTTTTTCCACATTTTAAATAATAATCTCTATGCAATAATTGCATTATGGTTGTCACATCATCACCATCGACAACTATAAATGACTTAAAACCTAATCACGGGAAAGTATTTTTTTAAAGCAGCCACGCTTAGATATTTAATTAATTGTCCCTTTTCATTCAACTTGCCAGTTGCTAACCATTGTATATATATATCCCATTAATGGTTTTACAACAATCCACACTAGTAGTACTGTCTTTGGTACTTGTCTAAAACTCCTCCTCTGGGACCATTTTTTCTTCATTTTGGGACCATATTTAGCGGGCCAAATTCATTAACATGGGAGATAGAATGCAGCTAGCCGTTGGTTTGATGGGTACGTACATATATATTGCTGGTTTATTTATTTAATTTTTTCAGTTTCCAATTAAGCAGTTATCACACAACAATACATGTAGTGGGGGAGAGAGAGAGCAAATTTTATTTTGGACCTAATACATCGAACTTTAGTGTGGTCTTTTTTGCAGGCAATGCAGCTTCATTGTTACTTTTCACCGCACCAATGTAATGTCAAGACACTAATAATGTCACATAGCTAATTCTATAATGTCCAGTAAGATTTTCTGGAACTGATATTATGATTATTTTTTTATGTGTTGCTAGATTGACATTTTCAAGGGTGATAAGGAAGAAAAGCACGGAGGAATTTTCTTGCATTCCTTACATTATTTCTCTGTTAAACTGTCTCATCTATACTTGGTATGGACTGCCTGTTGTAAGCTCCAGCTGGGAGAATTTCCCTCTAGTCACCATCAATGGTTTGGGAATTCTTCTTGAAACCTCCTTCGTTGTCATATACTTTTGGTTTGCTACAACCAAAGGCAAGGTACGGTACTTTAAATGTTACTGCAAAGCTTATTTGGTGTTAACCTTCTTTTTTTTCCAAATTGAACCTGAAAATAATAAACAGAATACAACAGCATATTATTATTATTATTATTTTTTACATGCAATCTTATATATTTAGATTAAACCAACGATATTGAATATGAAGAGTCCATGTACAGATGAAGGTTGCGGCTGTGATGATACCTGTCCTCTTACTATTTTGCATCACAGCGGTTATGTCAGCTTTAGTGTTCCATGATCACCATCATCGCAAAGTGTTTGTGGGGAGTGTTGGGTTGGTGGCGGCAGTTGTGATGTATGGTTCTCCACTCGTGGTTGTGGTGAGTAATTAGAGTTATTCTAACATGCATACAGATTCATAATTACATAAGATGGTTAGTATTTATTAGATTTTAATTAATCTAATAATATAAATAAATAAATAGAAATTTTGAACATAAGATTTAATTAGCTAGAGAAATTTTTATTTTATTTTTATGAATAGCATCGAGCTAGAGAAAAAAATTACATTAAATTCCTGTTTATTATAATTAATATCATTCTTCATCATACGGTATTTTTCTATGTGCTCTAAATAAGAAACAAAAGTCAATTAACATAGATGCATCCACAACATCAGTAATTGTGGGGTTATACTCTCACACAAAATTCGTAATATATAGAGTTGATTCATATAATTTGATTCTATTACTTAAATAAATGAGAAATTTTGAAAAAATCTTTAAACTTCTTCTATATTAATTCTCATATTTACAATTGCAGAGACAAGTGATACGAACCAAGAGTGTGGAATATATGCCATTCTATTTGTCTTTTTTTTCATTCACAGCTAGTACACTTTGGATGACTTATGGACTACTGGGCCATGATATGTTTATTATGGTAAGTATAGCTTTTGAATCTTCCTTTTGTTAGAAAATCTACTAGGCAAATGTGTGTGGCTCAATATTTGTCTATTTCCCACTTGTGTGCGGGTCTCTGATTATTTCAAATAGCGCCTTAAAGTTTATATCAGGAGGTCTCGATTGTAGTAACTGTACTAACAATATATACTATGTCCAAAAAAAAAAAAAGAAAAAAAAGATCTACTTGCCAAATTAAATAATCAATTTTATTCTAAATTAACATATAAGATAAGCATATATGTGTAGAATTTCAATTTAATTTCACTCGAATATTTTATACTGTTGCAGGGACCGAATATGGCGGCTACTCCGTTAGGACTCCTCCAACTTGTCCTGTACTGCAAGTACAGGAAAAGTACTGGGATTACAGAAGAACCAAACAAATGGGATATAGAACAGAATGTGGAGAAATCCAAACAGCTGCAGCTTGAAACAAACAATAACAATACTAATTGCAAGAGTTAAAATGGAAGTTCCTCAAGTCTGAACTAGATCAGTTAGGCAGTTTGCATGTAATCCTCATCATATTGTACCAGAATAATATGCATGTAAACAACTGAATTTGATCGCTCTTAGCTTAGGTTAGTTTGGTATTGCTTTTGGGAAAGTCGGTTTATTTAATGTTTATTACCAATAAATGTTTGTAACCCTTGTTGAAGTTTTCACTTAATAATCTAAATTTTTAGCATTAATTTTAAGAAGTCATAGCTCCTTGTACAACTTTTGTAAAACGATTATTTTATAATTTGCTTTGAAGTGCTTTATCAATGGCCGTCCATAAAATTTATTTGTACACCCAATTTTATATATTACAAAACTATCCTAATCAAAATCAAAGTCAAGAAAGTGAGTATTTTTTTTTTAAAGATAAAGTGAATGATCTTATACATCCATTAATATAGCTAGATAGTATTCTATCATTAACCATAATTTCTTTCCTTTTGATCAACCTGAAATATGTATATATATCTGGCTCCTTAAAGCATATGAAATTCTTCTCAGCATCACTCAAGCTATTGTGGCCTACAAGCACCATATTATATTTTTCTAATCTTCTTTCAATTATCAATGTAGAATATTCTGTACACGAAGCTATCGTTTATTTTTAAACATCTGCTTTGGTTTCCAATCTATATAATATATAATTTATCGTACCCTTCCAAACACGTACGATATCAAACTCATAGAAGCAACCTGCTCCATTTCCAAAACATGAGCATATATGAATGTCACTTCCATCTATCAATTCAACTGCATGTATGTATGTGCATACACTTAAAACAATAGTCAGAAACAGAAACCTCTCGTTGTGGCAATTTTTTTCTATAGTTACAAATTTACAATAAGGCATAACTGAAAAAAAAGCACCATCTAAATATTTGTCTTTATTTTGTTGGATGCGGCTGCATGTGTTTTATATTTGTCTTTATTTTGTTGGACATCGCTGCATGTTATCAAAAACAAGTAGAATGTATATTATTGGACTTTAATTTCTATCATTAAAAGTGCATATTATTGGACTTTAATTTCCATCATTAAAAGTGTATATTATTGAACTTTAGTTTCCATCATTAAAAGTTCTTATCAAATGAGTTAAAGAAATTTATTGATAATTACTAAAAGTAATTTACTAATTTCATTTTTTAATATATATTTCCTTTCAAAATTAAAAAATATTTACTCATTTAATAAATAAAACTCATTACACGTAATTACAGAATGTATATTATTAGATTTTAACTTACACATATTATAGTTTATTTTGTGTGTTATTGCCGATCTTTATTTGTTTTATATTTATGTTTATTATGTTCAGTTAGTTTATGGATAAGTTGGATACAGAGATATCAAACCTTTTCCTGGTTAGGAAAATACTTGGCAATCAATCTAACCATTGTAGTTTTCTCTTTTTTGTGGAGGAATCCGGTTCTATTTGGGGGCTTAGTTGGTGTTGCCCCAAATTTATATGGGCTTTCTTTGTTTATATTTTGTTGTTCCTGAATTTAAGATAGTATGAAGTTTTTAGTATTTAAAAAAAAAAATTACATCACTAAAAGTGAATGGATAAATACACCATCACTATCCTAAATAGTTAAATTCAATCTAAGTTCTAAAAGTAAAATGTACAAAAATTCAAAAATAGATTATGAGATAAGGAATCTGATATCCTATATTAATTAAATCCAATAATCCACATAAATTTCATACTTTGAAAAAGTAATAATTAAAGAAAATTAATTACTTCCTATGCCTACCCACGTCTAACTGATAATATACATACCAACCTTTACTGGTAACAGATCATGTTTCCGTGCACTTAACCGAACTCTAAAGATATACACTTGTCTTTCAACTTAAAAATTAGTAATAAAAATATAACTAATAAAAGCCAACGTTTTGACTTAGTTCCAGTCAAGTAACACCACGACACACAACATCATCACACAGGCCCAACATGACAGCATCGGTACAGCACACCGTTTTACAGTCTCTATCATCAAAATCAACAGATCGACATGACCCAAGGTCTCCCCACGTGTACACATTCAGCGTTCAAACATCTTCATTAAAAAAATCGAACTCCATACATGAATACACGTAACACCCACCTCTCTCTCTCTCTCTGTCTTCACATCTCCAAAACGGCCGCTACAAACCCTGAAAACGACACCGTCAACACCAACACCAAAAACCAAGTAATGGTGAAGCTAGCGTCGGCACGTGAGAACCGAATGTACGGGCCATGGCCGAACCGTAACCAGGCCGAGTACGTCAACGTGGGGCTCTACGTGTTCAGCGCCATCGTGCTCCTCTGTGGCTTCGCTGACCAGCTGTCTAGGTGGTGCCGCTACTCATAGCAGGGGCGGACCCACCAAAGGGACAGGTGGGTCCCGTGACCCTGCTGAAATTTTGAAAAAATTTGTAAAGTAGGCTGGTAGGCTTCAAGTTGAGTGAAAGGATTGGGCTACTCCACTGTAATAATATTCTGTTGAGTGAAAGCATTGGGCTGCTCCGATAAAACAAAACTGGGCTCATCCTATTTCTCATTATTTATTATTAATAAATAATTAACTTTTTTAATTATTTATTATTTTTAATACTATTATTTATTCTTCTGCTCTGTGTTTGACAGAATTAACCACCTTTTTTAATTAATTTTATTATACATAATTTTCTTATTTATAATATTTTTTCTACTCCTAATTAATTAATAGTTTCATTTTTTTTTTCAAACTTTTCCTTTTAGGTAGATATATATTATCTCCTTTATAATAACAGTTATGGAGAAATATATGGAATAAAAAAAAAAACAACACTTGATCAATTGGAATAATAACTTTACATTGTTTTTGAAAAGAGACATATAACACCTTGTTTGAAAAAAATTATAACTTTACGTAGTTATTATATATATATATATATATAAATATATATAAATGTTGTAAGTTTAAGAGTTGAGCTAACAAGTAATTTAGACTATGTAAGAAACTTCAAAATGTACAGAAAATAACTTATAGATGATCAAAGACAAGAAGAAATTTCATTCATGAAATTGATGTATCGTTTATAATAAATGCCTATTTATAGGTAAATTGATAGAATATTTTCATAATAAAATAATTATAAAATAAGTTATTTTCATAATACCATTAATAAGATAAATAATATTATCGTAAGGAAGTAGTGATAATATTATAATTAAAGAATATTATTAAGATGGAAGTAGTGATAAGACCATATTTTCATAACATTTTTCCTTGGACAAACACCACTTTATAATATTCTTTGAGATTCTTAGACGTGTTCAAATACTACCTCATTAAAAACTTTGTCAGAAAAACCTAGTGAGATAAAACCTAATCGAAGAAAAAAAAAAGAGTGTAGGATATAAAACTCCAAAAAAGATGACATTTTCCCCTTGATAAACTTTCTGGGATGATATTATTTAAATTTTGCTAATAAAAACCTAATGAGACAAAAACTTAACAATTTTTTTTTTAATGATTTGCTGGATAAAAAATACTATGATCTTTTGGATTCAATAGTATTTGGATGTGCTTTCATGAGATTGCCTCATTAAAAATCTTATAAAAAAAATTTAATGGAACAAAACCTGATCAAAGGAAAAAAAAAAAAGTGTAGTGCACATATGTCCATATTGACTTAATATACTACAATTCAAGGAATGCTTCATAGTCAATCATGTAGCTCACATAATCGATGCATTCCAATACCATAAATTAATTTCTCGAATGTTGATGTTGGTAATGTTTTGGTGAATAAGTCTGTAAGATTTTCTATGGAGCGAACTTGTTTAACATTAATATGCTGATTTTGTTAGAGTTCATGAGTATTAAAAAAATTTAGTGAGATATGTTTGATTCTATTTCCTTTGATATATCCTCCTTTGATTTGAATGATACATGTAGCATTATCTTCATATATGATTGTGAGGGAATTTGACGCAGTAGATAGTTCACATGTACTCTAGATATGATAAATGACAGATTTCTATCATATACATTCTCGGCTTGCTTCATGAAGTGCAAGAATTTCATAATGGTTGGATAATGTAGCAACAAAAGTCTTTTTGTAGAACGTCATGAAATTGTTGTATCATTATAAGTAAAAAGATATATAGTTTGTGAATGAGCTTTGTGGGGACTTGAAAGATATCTAACATCAGCATAACCAATCAAACATACACCACTAGCAGATTTTGAATAAAATAACCCAAAATCTGTTGTTCCACGAAGATAACAAAAAACATATTTGATCCAATTTCAGTGACGTTGAATTGGTTCAGAGCTAAACCTGATCAATAGATTTATTGAAAATATAATATCAGACATATTATATTGTGCTAAATATAATAAAACACTAATTGCACTTAGATATGATACTTTTGGAAGTGTTTGTTCATTATCTTCTTTAGGTTTAAATAGATTCTTTTTAGAATCAAGAAGCCAAACAATCATAAGGGTATTCAAGGAATGAGTTTTATCCGTATTGAAATGTTTTAAGATTTTTTCAATATATGTTATGCGATAAATAAGTACTCAATGTGATTTATGCTCATATCCAGGTCGAGATAATATTTTGTTTGCCTCAAATCTTTCATCTCAATTTTTTTTTCAAATATTTAGCAATTTTTAGGAGTTTCAATTAAATTCATATCATCAACATATATTGTTACAATTGCAAATTTAGATTTTGATTTCTTTATTAACACATATGAGTATATAGAATTATTAATATATCCTTTATTTATCAGGTATTTACTACGATAATTATACCATATGCACCCGGATTATTTCAATCCAGGCAAGGACCGTTGTAATTTAATTAAATAAATATTATTGACTTTTGATTAACATACTTCTAGCATTTTAAATCCTTTAGAAATTCTCATATAAATATCAGTATTAAGTAACCCATATAAATATGTTGTCACTATATCCATAAGATGGATTTAGAGTCATTCTGAGACTACCAAACTTATTAAAAATCTAAAAATAATCGTATCCATTATAGGTAAATACATTGCATCATAATTAATTTCTGGTCTCTACGAGAAATCTTATTCAACAAGTCTTATTTTATATCTTACAATCACATTTTTCTCATTACGTTTTTGCGCAAATACTCATTTGTATCAAATAGATTTGACGTTTTTAGGCGTCTAGACTATAGGTCCAAATACTTTTCGTTTGGCGAAAGAGTCCGATTCTGCCTGAATTGCATCTTTTCATTTAAGCCAATCATATCTTTGTTGATATTCATCAACCGTATGTGGTTCACAATCATCTTTTATAATTTAAATAGCAACTGCATATGAAAATATACTGTCGATGATTGTTTCACCATGATTCCACATATTTTCTACAAATTTCAATGAAATTTCTTCACCTTTAGAATTTTGCAGCCCTACGAAGGCTTGTACTTTTTTGAGGTCTTCTCAAAGACTGGTAACGCTTCTAGAGATGATTTTTCAGAGAACGTGGATTTTGTAACTTGAGTATTATTTTTAATAAAATCGTGATTTTTCATTTTCTATTTCCGAGAAATACTATCTTTTAAACTAACTGGTCTACCATGTTTCTAGCGTGCAGTAGATGATTCATTTGTTGTATTTGAATTACATTGTTCTACAGAAACAATTACTCTAACTGGTGTATTGGCAGTTGGTATAAATGATTTTGTTATTCTAATTATATCTGGCAACTGATTTGTAATCATTTGAATATTGACTATTATTTGCATTCATTTTCACATTAGTATAAGGATCTAGATGAGATATTATTATCATATTCCATGAAAGTTTATTTTTCTCTCCAATAGTGACATTTTAATCATGTTTCTCTTCAAGAAAAATTTTTCCTTCCCTAATGGTGAGAATGTTGTCTTATCAAAATGACAATCTACAAAATGAGTAGTAAAAAAATCATTTATCAATGACTCAAGATATCCTATACTTGAAGATGAATTAAATCCAACATATATCCTCAAACGACGTTGAGGTCCCATTTTGATTCGTTGACGAGGGGCAATAGAAACTTTTACAGCACAATAAAAAATGCATAAATGTGAAATATCAGGTTGCTATTCAAGTATAAGTTGTAATGAAGAGTATTGGTGATAGACCGCAGGTCTAAGGTGAATTAATGTTGCCGTATGTAAAATAACATATCCCCAGGTAGAAATTGGTAGTTTTGTTTGCAATAACAAAGTTTTTTCATTACCTGGATGCATTTGATGAATGATTCTATTAAACCATTCTGGGTATGTACATGTGGAACTGGATATTCAACATCATTTCCAACTGATATGCAATAATCATCATTTTTCTTTTTTTTTTTTTATATAAATTCAGCAGCATTATCTAGTTGTATACTCTTATTTAGATAATCTGAAAATTGTGCTAGAAGTTTAATAATTTAAGCAAGCAATCTAGCAAGAGTAATGTTACGTATAGACAACAAACATACATGTGACCATATTGTGGATACATCAATTTATACCATAAAATAACGAAATGGTTCATTTGATGGATGGATAGGTCCACATATGTCTCATTAAATTCTTTGTAAAAAAGATGAAGACTTAAAACTAACATTAAAATGGATGATTTAACTATCAATTTTTCTTGTGAACAAACAATGCATATATTCTTAAGGATGATAGAATCTTCAGGTTCTTTAATTGGTGTCCATGAGAATTTTCAATAATTTTATGCATCATTGTAGATCTTGAATAACCAAGACAGTCATGCCAAAGTTGAAATATTATTGGTTTTGAAAGCTTCTAGCTCAAAACTACATATGTTTCAATGGATCTTTTAATTATATAATACAATTTAGATATGAAAATTTTGAGCTTTTCTAAAATAAGCTTCTGACAAAAAATAATTCTAGTAATGCATAAATATTCAATATTATTTTTATTCATAGTTTTAATATGATATCCGTTACTACGTAAATATTTGAAACTGAGTAGATTTTTTTTTATATATTTAAGTATAATGTACTATTTCTACATAATTTGGTACTGTTTATTAATAAGATAATGACTATTCTAAAACCTTCAATTACATCTGTAGAATCTGATATAGTATTCATCTTAGTTTTAGTCACTGACAAATTTGATAAATATTTCTTATTCTGAAGAACAATATATGTTGTTACACTGTCGCTATTACATATATCTTCATCTTCATTTTTTGAAAATAGACATATTTATCTTTAATAAAAGAAACCACATGTTAATACATTATAATAAAATATAAAACAAAAAGTTATTTTCCTTTTAGTAGGATACAAAAGTGAGTACTAATATAATTTTTAAGTAAAAAGAAAAGGACACAAAAGTAGGCATGGTAATTCTAAGTAGGCAGCTTTCTAATCAACATTGATATTTCTATCACCAATGAAAAGAGTTCTATTGCTTTCAGTATTTAAATTTTTAGGAATCGTTATTTATATGATGATGTTTATGTATAGCTCGAGCATAATCTTTAAAATGATAATGATATTTCATTATTCACTTCAAACAATAATAATTTTACAATAAAATTTATTTTTCACATTTTTATGTGTAATGAATGATTTATTTATTGCCATTTACGTAAATTACTCTTTAAGAATGATCACTTAGGTTAATATATTGACAATAAATATAAAATTAGTCGAATATGTAATTTTCAAGTAAACGATAATTTAAACTTCAGATTCATATGTCTTATACAATTATCGTCTTAATAAATGGTGCATGCCAATTGTATTTTTATGTCGTTAAGAATTTTATCTTTATTTTCTCCTTAATGATGAGAAAACTTATTTATTGATTATATGAATTTATTTGCATCATCATAATTATCTATCTTGGACTTATTTATACTATTATAATATCCTTTTGGGACTTAATTATACTGTCTTACTATTCTTCAGAGATATATTAGACTATCATATTATTATTTATTGACTAAAATATCAAATAATGTCCTTTCAGGACCAAATACATAATGTCCTTCACGGACCAAATTGTAATATCAACTATTGTCTTTTATAGACATTTACTAAGTAAGAAACTTTAGGTTCTTATAATGGATATCTATATTATTTCCAATCATCTTTGATCATATTATACTTAAAATCGTATGATAGTTTTGATCGTAAAATATATTTTTGGCACATGACAATATAAATAATATAATATAATTTTTAATGTTTATATATCCTTTCAGGATTTATTAGACTAACAAAGTATCATTTATGCAATATTATTGTTTTTCACTTTATAATATATAATTTGCTAGTTTTGGGGTTTTCACATACAATTGATGAAAGATTAATATGATATTTATGTATATTTCAGGTATATAACTATTGTAATTTCATATTTCACTAATAACAAGTACTTTTCTTCGGTTTGGTGTGAATTCCACTTCCGATAGTTAAAATTTATTATTATCGCCGAAACTTCATTGACCATAATCATCGTCACGATTATTAGATGATTTATCATTCTTTTCAAGGAGTGATATTAATTAATCTAATCATACGAGATAAATGATTTTTCGTCTCATAATCATTAATATTATATTTAAAGGAACTTTCTATATAATAAATTCTTTTATGAATATATCTGGAACTTCAGCCAAAACTTTTATATATACTTTTAGAATTTCATATCCAAAATTATGATAACTTTAGGTTAATATAAAATTTTAGGTTCTATTAATTGAAATCCAGAACTTCAAGTTCTGATTGAATTTATTTAGAACTTCAGATTCTGATAATGTATAATAATAATAGTAATGAATAAAATTTATAGAGTTGCATATATAATATATAACAATAAATAATGTTAGTATAATCACATATATAATCAGTAGAGCCGTACGTATAATACATAATAATAAATAATATTAGCACAAATAAAACCAGTATATTGAGTAGGCAGAACTGTACATTAATTAAGTTAATATAGTCAAAGTTAAAAGAATAATAATATGTAAATATATATGAGCAATAAGTAAATAATTCATAATTTTACTTATTCAGATAGTGCTGATAACGTATTATAAATTTAAGAGTTGAACTAACAAGTAATTTAGACTATGTAAGGAACCTAGAAATGTAGAGAAAATAGATTATAGATTATAGAGAGAGGAAGAAATTTCATTCATGAAATTGATGCATTGTTTATGATAAGTGTCCATTTATAGACAAATTGATAGAATATTTTCATAATAAAATAACAATAAAATAAGTTATTTTCATAATAAAATAGCCACTAATAAGATAAATAATATTATCACAAGGAAGCGGTGATAACACTATTAAAGAATATTACTATTGACATCTGAAATCGATCAATTTAAGTTTTTGACCCAGTACCTGCAAATAACACAAAACAACGGAAAGGATAATAAGGAAGAGAAAGAATAGGGATGCAAAGGGGATTTTTACGTGATTTAGCTTAAAAAGATGCCTACGTCTATGACTATTTCTCTAATTATTTTGGTAGAGTAATAGTATACTAGTAAGTGTTTTTTCTCTGATTATTGTGTGTTGTTACAATGAATTTTCAACCCCTATTTATAGAGTGGGGTGTTACAATTTAAATACATTTGAAACAGAAAAGAATCATACATTAATTATGCTTCCAAAATCGTATTAATTAATTTAGGGATAAATCCAACTAAAGCAGAAGTTTGATTTTATTTTCAATTTTGACAGTAAATTCTCTCTAAAATTAAGCTTCTTCCTTCTGAAAAGATTCCTTTTAACAAATGCTTCAAGCTGCGAGCTATACCTTACTCAGGGCGATTTAGAGCTGAGCAAAAGACAGTTTTGACAATAGTTGATCAGCGATCTGAGAGCTGCAGTAACGAACTGGAAGTTTATTTCTGTGAGTTGGATGTTGGCGAATTGGACTTTTGTCTATTTGATCAACTCATTGGATCAATTGTTTGGGCTTTTACTAGCCCATTTACGCAGTCGAAAATGTACCCACAACAATTATTAAGATGAAAGTGGTGATAAGATCATATTTTCATAACAATATATATTATTTATGTAAATGAGTTCATTAGGATTTTTAAGTATAAAACTATTTGTTTTGCTTAAATATGATATATATTTCGTTTTATTTGAACTATATAATATTATAGGACTTTGTTTTATATAAAAACATTAAATGTTTTGTATGTTCTTAATTTCTATGTTTTTATTATTTTATTAATGTATCTCTTAATAAATTTTTTAGGTCTACCATTGACTCATAGCTTTGGTGCTTATAATGGTCGTAAACCTCCAAGATCTCACTGCCCATCTCGTCGGAATTGATTATCGACTGCCGTTGATGGAGTTCGGTGTCTAGCTCTCGCTTGTCGAGTTCACGATTCCTTTTGTACAATTTCTGTGTTGTCTTCTCTTGCAAGACTAGTTTCCTATTTTATTATTTAGAACTGGAAAGAAGTGGTGAAACAAGAAGGATGGTAAGCACCTATCATTTCTGACTTTTTCCTGTTTTTGTTGTTTGGGAGGGTTTATTTATATGGAGAAAATATTGAGTTCTATAAGAAGGTTGTGCTTTTGTAGGACTGTTCTTGTAATGACCTCCTACTGCAGATTACCTTTGTGAGGTTTATTTTTATGGACTGCATGTTCCCTTTCTCATTGTATTTGGTTTTCCTTTTGTACATTTTTTATCAAAAGATGCTAGTTGCAATAGAAGAAAGTTATGGAATGAGTTTGAGGTTTGAGCTGTTGATAATAATGTTCGCAAATTCATAAGCGTCTGAGAAACGTTATTCACCATGATCAGATGTGTAAGTGATGCATTTATCATGGACTAATGGCTTTCGTTGTTATAAGACACTCGTGTTGTAACAAATAATACTTTGTTTGAGTCGACAGACCACTTGGAGAGGTTTAATATTGTTGGAGTAAACATATAAGCTACTTAGTCAGCGGTCAGTAGCCAATTAGATTGTTCCAACTGTTTCTTTATGTTTAATCATATGGTAGCAGGTGTACCAATTATATCTTGACATGTAAGACTAGTTAGTTATTCACTTGAACTACCTATAAATTGTATGTTAGCTTGTTAGCTTTCAGTTAGTTGAAGTTGAAGAAAAACTGAAGTTTCTTGTGAAAAGGATTCTGGTTCTTTCTCTCAACTCTCTTTATTTTTTTTGTTTCTTGAATCTTAACAAATGTTTAGGTAATATATGCAAACTATTTCTCACAATTGATTGACTACTTGAAGAGATCAAATGACTTTTCTATATAATCTGGGGAATTGAAGCGGAGACTCATAAAGTTATTTCTTTTTAATTGAGATGATCATTTACATATATAACGCAACGTTGTGATATTCTTGATAACGTGCTTTTGGCTATTTGCTCCTTTACTCTCATTGATCATTAGTAAAATCTATTATTAGAAACATAATGATATAATTAAATGGGAAAAATAATGATGATGATGATCATTTACAATATGATTGTTATGAAGAAGATAGTGATGGTGATGGTGAAAGGGTAAATTATGACAATTATATGTTACACTTTTGATATTATTTACGTGTAACATTATAAATTAATTTTTTTTTTCCTGTTATAGGTTTGTGTTTGAAAGAATTGGGATGGATTTTAGCATGGATTTTGGCAATGTTTCCAATTTTTTGTATTTTTTTTTTTTATTTTTTTTTTTAATTTGGTGTTTGTAATGAAACTTGGTGATATAGTTGTTATTATTTTGGTATTTATGACTATGTAGCATTAATATTTTGAATAGCGTAATAACATTTTATCATAAATATAATAAGTCTTTTGATATTTGTAATGAAACATTTGTAATGTTGTAACAGATTGTCCACCCTCGATCAACTACCCGATCGACCAATCTGGCCTGGCCACAGCCCAGCCAGGTGGAGTCCGGCCTAATCCACAATCGGATCCAGGTAGGTATAGTCTCTCTGCCTTCTGATGGATTTCTATGCCTCCCCCACCACTCGAATCCAAGATTAAAGACATATAGTCATTTGGGGAGCATGGTGAGTACTATTTGAGCTTGGGTTTGAGTGGGTTCGAGTGGTGGGGGAGGCGTGAAAATCCCTCAAAAGGTAGAGGGACAGTACCTGCTTGGGTCCGGTGGTGGACTGAGCCAGACTCTATCTGACTGGGCTGTGACCGAGCCAGATTAGTCGATCGGGGGTGGATAGTCCATTATAAATGTAGTAGGCCTTTTGTATATTTATTTAAAAATTTTGTGTATTTTATGAATATTATATTAAAATAAGGGATAATCTAAAAAAAAACCCACTATAGTTTGTAAAAATGTCAATTTTACCATATATGATTTTATTTTTATCTAAAATTCCTCTTGATGTTAATAAAAATACTCTAAATACCCCCTGAAGTCGGATGAAAGTACGACAATACCTCTGATGGTCACAGTTTGATGATGAAGTTATAAATGGTAAAATGAACATTTTATGTTAATTTATTAATATTAGGATGGATTTTGGATAAAAATGAAACCGTAGATAGTAAAATTGACATTTTTATAAAATACAATAGGATTTTTGGGATTATCTATCAATAATTATATAGATGTGATTTTATATTGTAATTAAATTGAACTATATAAATATATATTTTTATTTTAGTTAAAACTAAATTGGATCAATGGATCGAATTCAGGGCAAGTCTATCCGATAAGGTTTGAGTTTGAAGCAAAAAGTAATGATTCATTTGGGGCACGGTTCACATTTAGGGCATCTCTTAAAAATTTCAAACTAGGTTTGGAAAGGGCAAAACCTGATCTAATTTGATCTATTGTCATTTCTAGTCCTAATTCAGTTTAACCTAGACTTGTTATATTTCAAAGGTGCCTAAGCATAGAAGTAATTACCATAGCTAGCTTATCAGAGCTCTCTCTTTTTTTTTTTTTTTTTTTTAAGTCTTTTATAGGGTCAAACTTCCTTATCTAAATTCACATACCCTTAGAATTACCTCAGCTAGCTTATCAGAACTTTCTGTTGCTTTCCATTTCGGTTTCTTATATAGAAGGTAATGGACTACTAATGGAGTCGATTTTTGTTTCTTATAAGGGCTAACTAAACAATTAAGCTCATGTAGTGTAGTAGATCGAAATTCTTTAATTTCCATCCATAGATCACTCACAGGGACTAGGACAGTACGGGGCATATGCCTTGTTGACACACCTCTAAATTTGAGAATAATTCTATTGGAATTTTATTTATATTCTCTTTTCTTGAAATTTCATGGACACTATTAATAAATTTTTAAGAGCCTTCTGAAAGTGTATTTTTAAAGTACTATACATTAAAAATCCAAAAATTAAATAATTAAAAAGTATATTTATTCTTTCAAATTACATATCAATATACAATTATTTTTTATATTTTAAAATATTAAATTCAGGTTTTCTATTAAGTTTTCCATCTTTAAACCTATGATACATGTTTATAAATATTCATATTTCTATTATGTTTATTGAGTCAGAAACATTAAAATGCGTTGACTATAAACATTTCACACTGTATCTCATAATTAATAACTTTGAATCTATAAATAGGTGTGTTTCACGTAATATGTTAAAATTTTAAGGGTCACTAACAATTGCAAGTTGGAAGATTGAAGATATTCCATTGCGATAGCTTCATTGAGACTTTCTGACAACTTGTAGGAATCTTGAATCTACGGTCTCTCTAAACAGAACGCGCTTCCACAAGAAAAACGAAACAATGTTTTGTCATCAACTGTATATTGTAATGCTTTCATTCAAAATACGTAAACTTCAGTCTTCAGCCACTGTTTGTAATTTTTCGAACGCATCCACCATCTTTCCTTTGCCTTGATGATCTTTCTCTAATTTCAAACAAGTTGATGGGAAAAGAAATTTGAAATTTCGAGAAACAATCGATGTATGAAAGTGTGGCTGACATGGATGCATGTAAGTCTGACAAAAATGATCTCATAAACTACCATCTGTGATGCACCAGCTTTACACATCTATTTGACGTGGTTACCTTAAGAGAAATCTTATCATTGAAAACAATGATATTTTTTACGTGTTATTTTAAGCAATTAATTCTTTATTGAAAACTACAGTTCTTTTTAGGCATCATACCTCATTGAAAGATATTATTATATTTCATCAACTTGCGCAATTCAAGCACAAAAATAATATATCTTTTTTCCCCGCCGTTTTCACCATCGTTTCATTTTTTTTTTTTTTTGAATAAAGGTATGATCTTACTGAAGCAAACCAGGAAAAATACAGTCAAACAGTAGTATTGGACCACCTGAAGACCACCATCGTTTCCACATTTTAAATAATAAATTCTAGTCAATAACTGTATTGTGGTCGTCACCACCATCATCATCATCGAAACAATAAACGACTTAAAACCTAATTACAGCGAAAGTAATTTTTTAAAGCAGCCACGGTTAGATGTTAATTAGCTGTCCCTTTTCATTCAAACTAGTTGCTAACTATTATATATATCCCATGAATGGTTTTACAACAATCCACACCAGTACGACTGTCTTTGGTACTTGTCTAAAACTCCTCCTTTTGGGACCATATTTAGAGGGCCAAATTAATTAAACATGGGAGATAGATTGCAGCTAGCGGTTGGTTTGATGGGTGCGTTCATATATTTGCTAGTTTATTTATTTTTTTTCAGCTTCCAAGCAATTATCACACAACAATACATATAGAGAGAGAGAGAGAGCAAATTTTTAAGTATTGATTTTGAACCTAATACATCAAACTTTATTGTGGTCTTTTTTGCAGGCAATGCAGCTTCATTTTTACTTTTCACCGCACCAATGTAATGGCGAGACACTATTTATATCACATAGATAATTCTATAATGTCCTTTTAGTGAGATTTTCAGGAACTCATATTATAATTATTTTTTATGTGTTGCTAGATTGACATTTTCCAGGGTGATAAGGAAGAAAAGCACGGAGGAATTTTCATGCATTCCTTACATTATTTCTCTGTTAAACTGTCTCATTTATACTTGGTATGGACTACCTATTGTAAGCTCCAACTGGGAGAATTTCCCTCTAGCCACCATCAATGGTTTGGGAATTCTTCTTGAAACCTCCTTCGTTGTCATATACTTTTGGTTTGCTACAATCAAAGGCAAGGTAGGGTACTTTTAAATCTAAGGTATTGTCAAGTTGAGCAAAATCATTAACAGAATACAGCAAGTTTTTCCCTTTTCTTTTTCTTTTTTTTTTTTTAGCATGCATTCTTATATGTTTGGGTTAAATTCATTTTCGTCTTTAAGTTTTGAAAAATGGTCAAAATTTAACTATGTTTAAAAAAAAAATGAAATGATCTCTAATATCTTGAAAAAGTATCAAATTAATCTCTTTAATCAATCAATTAACAGTCAAATCTAACGCATGACATGGTGTGCATGGGTAATTTTGTCATTTTTAATCTCAATTCAGGATTTTGACATGTGTACAAACTAGATAATTTGAAAAAAAATAAAAAAGAAAAGAACATTAAAATTACACGATTACCATTTATTTTCAAAAATAAATACAATTTATTTAAATATTAAAAAAACAATTTATTTAAGAAAAAATGAATAGAGGAGACTTAATCTCTTCCATTCATCATGCCATTCCCACCATTCAATATAATTATTGTAGAAAAAGGAAAGTTAAATGAAAATATAATATTAAAAATTAAAAAAAAATTGGGAAAAACATTTGAAAACTATTATTAAAAATTAAAAACAAAAAAGGTCAATCTTAACCAGATGAAGATCCAAAAATCTCCATGGTCGAAAAGCTTCGTCACTAACCAGAGACCTGTGTTCAAAACTTCTTCATTTGGGTTTGAACCAAATTTGCTTATATATCTATAGAATGAGAGAGAGAGAGAGAGAGAGAGAGAGAGAGAGAGAGAGAGAGAGAGAGAGAGAGAGAGAGAGAGAGAGAGGTGATTGGTTACAGAACAAATCCTTGAAGCTTTTGATAGTTAATACTCATGTCTTTGCTTCCTGACATCATCTTCTATTCTCCTTCTTCAATAGAATTCTCTCTCTCTCTCTCTTTAGACTCCACTCCAATCATCCTATCACCTAGATTTATTTGTTTTATTTTGTTTTAGAGTTATTATCATTTTCTCATTTGACGTTTAAGAAATCTTTATTTTTCCATTGGATGTTTGAGGAAGCATTAAAATACCATTTACTGTTATATTGATATTAAATTTATCTTTTTAAAAGGTTGATGGAGTCAGAACACCATTTTTTTAACATTAATGTAATAGCAGGGGGTATTTTGATATTTTCTCGAACATCAAGAGAGAAAATGATGATTCTTCAAATGTGAAGGGAAAAATAATAATAATTCTTTTGTTTTATTTCTTTCATTTTCATGGTTTTTTTTTTTCATTAATTATTATTGGATTAAAGAATATTTTCTAATGAGGTTAAGATTTAAAATTTAACAATTAGTAGATGCTAAAGAATTATTGAAAATCTGGTGAAGATGAATAGTCATTCATTTGATATGGTGAATTGTAAAAGAAGTAGATATATATATATATATATTTGATTTGATTATTTTTGGTCTTTTATTGTTTTTATTTTTTTCATTGGATTTGGATTTATTGTTTTTGATATGGAAGACTGGTAGTGAATCAATTTAATAAATGATTGGATGAAAATTTGATGGTTTTATTGATCTGATAGTGATTTTTTCAATATTTAATGATTTTCTTTTATTATTCTATTTTACGATAACATTTAATATTTAACACTTTATAAAACATGCACTCTAAAAAAAATTGACTCCAAGGGTAAAAGCGTAATTTCAAAAAATTTACATATAAAACCAATAAGAGGTATTTTTGTAATTAAAATGATTATAATATTTAATTATGGATAAAGGTATAACAGTTGTTTTTTTTTTTTTTTTATCCCTTTTAACCGAGTTAAAGGATAAATAATTTTTGTTTTTTTTCATGTTTTTCATTAAATTTGACTGTCATTTGATTGATAGAAAGGGCTAATTTGAAGTTTTTTCGAAATGTTAAGGTTCATTTGATTATTTTTCAAAACAGACTTAAAAATTTAACTATTTTTCAAAACTTAGGAACAAAAATGATTTTTGCCTTATACATTAGATTAAACCAACAATATTGAATATCAAGAGTCCATGTACAGATGAAGGTTGCGGTTGTGATGATACCTGTCCTCCTACTATTTTGCATCACAGCGGTTATGTCAGCTTTAGTGTTCCATGACCACCATCATCGCAAAGTGTTTGTGGGGAGTGTTGGGTTGGTGGCCGCTGTTGTTATGTACGGGTCTCCACTTGTGGCGGTGGTGAGTAATGATTTCAATTATAGCTATTCTCCCATACAGCTTCATAATTACATAAGATGGTTAGTATTCATTAGATTTTAATATAATAATATATATAAATAAATTCGAAATTTGAACATAAGATTTAAGTAGCAAGAGAATTTCTTTTTAATTTTTTTAAAATTTTTTTGTGAATATCATCGAGCTAGGGAAAAAATTGAAATTAGGTAACGGGCTCTTAATCCACTAGTTATGATATACATTAAATTCCTGTTTTATTATAATTAATATCATTCTTCATTATACTATGTTTCTATATACTCTAAATAAGAAATCATGATAAAAAACTAGAAAAAAAAATCAGTTAGTTATAACATATATCCATCCACAACATAAATAATTGTGGGCTTATGCTCTCGTACAAAATTTGTAAATATATTGAATTGATTCATATAATTTGATTCTATAATTTAAATAAATGAGAAATTTTGAAAATATTCTTAAAATTCTTATATATTGTTCTTATCTTTATAATTGCAGAGGGAAGTGATACGAACCAAGAGTGTGGAATATATGCCATTTTATTTGTCTTTTTTCTCATTCATTGCTAGTACACTTTGGATGACTTATGGACTATTAGGCCATGATATTTTTATTGCGGTATGTACAACTTTTGAATATTCCTTTTGTAAGAAAATCTACTAGCCAAATTAAACAATCAATTATCTTCTAAATTAACAAATAAGATAACCATAAATGTATAGACTTTTAATTTAATTTCACTCGAATATTATATACTCTTTTGCAGGTTCCGAATATTGCTTCTACTCCCTTAGGCCTCCTCCAACTTGTTCTCTACTGCAAGTACAGGAAAAGTACTGGGATTACAGAAGAGCCAAACGTACAAATGGGATATAGATCAGAATGTGGAGAAATCCAAACAGCTGCAGCTTGAAACAAACAACAACAATACTTTATAAGCAAGAGTTAAATGGAAGGTCCTTGAAGTCTGAACTAGATCTAGGCAGTTTGCATGTAATCCTTATCATATTGTACCAAAATAATATGCATGCAACAACTGTACTGCATTTAATTAGTCCGTATATTTAATGTTTATTACCTAAAGATGTTTGTAATCCTTAAAGTTTTCGTTTAATAATCTAAATTTTAGCAGCTATTTTAAGAAGTAATAGCTCGTTGTACTACATTTGTAAAATGATTGTTTGATAATTGACTTTGAAAGAGCTTTATTAATGACGGTCCAAAAATTTCATTTGTGCACCCAAATTTGATATATTAGAAGACTATCCCAAGCAAGATCAGTTTGTTTATTATCTAAAGATTTTTTTTTCCTTTCGTCATTTGTGTTTTGTTTTCTGATCTGAAGCTAAAATATTGTCAGGTTGAGCAAAATAATAAACAGAATACAACGATTTTTTTTTTCTTTTTTACATGCATTCTTTTATATTTTTTAGGGAGTAAAAATTATTTTCATCCCTAAATTTTGGGAAATGGTCAAATTTTTAACTATATTTAAAAAAAAAAAAAAATCAAATGATCCCTAAAATTTCAAAAAACAATATTAAATTTATCACTTCTATTAGTTAACTGACGGTTAAACCTAACCCATGACATGATGTGCACGGGTGGGGTAATTTTGTCATTTCAAATCGCAATCCAAGATCTTGATATGTGTATGAATTGGATAATTTAAAAAAATAAAAAAAATAAAGGAAAATGAAAATTACAAGATTACCATTTATTTTCAAAAATAAATAAAATTTATTTAAATATAAAAAAACAATTTATTTTTTAAAAAAAAAGGATAGAGGAGACTTAATCTCTTCCATTCATCATACCATTCCCACCTTTCAATATAATTATTATAGAAAAAAGAAAATTAAATGAAAATATAATATTAAAAATAAAAAATTGCAAAAAATATTTAAAAACTATTTTTAAAAATTAAAACAAAAGAGAAGAGTTGAAAACAAAAAATGTCGATCTCAATCATATGGAGATCCAGAAATCTTCGCAGTCAATGATCTTCGTCGCCAACCATAGACCTAGGTTCAAACATTCTTTATCTGGCTTGAACCTAGATTTGCTTATCAATGTATGGAATACGAGAGAGAGAGAGAGAGAGGTTCAGACATTCTTTATCTGGCTTGAACCCAGATTTTCTTATCAATGTATGGAATAAGAGAGAGAGAGAGAGAGTAATGGTTGGTTATAGTACAAATCCTTGAAGCTTTTGATCGTTAATGCTCGTGTATTTGCCTCTTGACATCATCTTCTCTTTTCCTTCTTCAAAGGATCTCTATGCCTCTCTATCTATGTCTCTTTCTCTCTCTAGACTCCATTTCGATCATCCTACCACTTTGATTTATTTGTTTTACTTTCATTTTCATGGTTTTTTTTTTGTCAATTATTATTGGATTAAAAAATGTTTTATAATAAGGTTAAGAATTAGAATTTAACAATAAGTAGACGCTGAAGAACTGTTGAAGACTTGGTGAAGATGAATAGTCACTCATTTGATTTGGTGAATAGTTAAATTTTATTATTTTTAAATTTTAATTATTTTATAATTTAAAATTTATAAAATTAATTAATTAGGGGTATTATCGTCTTTTTACTCAATTTTATCATTTTTCAGTTATTTCAAATGATCAACTATGGTCAAACGTTAATAGAGAGGAGGTCATTGTTACAAAACATAAAAATGGTTTCCGATTGTAATAAAGCAAATGTGCAGAGAGTTTTCAGTAATTCACTCATTTTACAGTAACATTTAATATTTAATATTTTTTAAAATATGCACTCTAAAAAAATTGAGTCCAAGGGTAAAATCATAATTTCAAAAAATTTACATATAAAACCGGTAAGTGGTTTTTTCGTAATTAAAATTATTATGATATTTCACTATAGATGGGGTTTTAACAATCTTTCTGTCTATTTTAAATGAATCCAAGAGTAAATGAGTATTTTTATATTTTTCATTAGGTTTGACCATCGGTTGACTAACGAGAGGGATTAATTTAATATATTTTTTAAAATATTAGAGATTATTTGATTATTATTTTGAATTATAATTAAAAATTTGATTTTTTTTTATAAAATTTAGGGACTAAAATGATTTTTATCATTTGTATTTAGGTTAAACCAACAATATTGAATATCATGAGTCCATGTACGGATGAAGGCTGCGGCTGTGATGACACCTATCCTCCTACTGTTTTGCGTCGCAGCGGTTATGTCAGCTTTAGTGTGCCATGACCACTGTCATCGCAGAGTGTTTGTGGGGACTGTTGGGTTGGTGGCCGCTGTTGTTAAGCATGGTTCTCCACTCGTGCTGGTGGTGAGTAATCATTCCCATCAGAGTTATTCTACCATACAGACGCTTAATTACATAAGATGGTTAGTATTTATTAGGTTTTAATCTAATAATATAAATAAATAAATAAATTCAAAGTTTGAACATAAGATTTAATTAGCTGGAGAAAATTTTATTTTTTATTTTAATGAATAGCATCGAGATAGAGAAAAAAAATTTCATTAAATTCCTGTTTTATTATAATTAACATCATTCTCCATTATACTATATTTTTCTATGTACTCTAAATAAGAAACATGAAAAACAGAAAATAAATAAAAAAAAATCAATTATTTATAACATAAAGGTGTCCATAACATAAGTAATTGTGGGTTATACTAATACAAAATTGGTAAATACATAGAGTTGATTAATTAATTTTGATTCTATAACTTAAATAAATGAGAAATTTTGAAAATATCCTTAAAATTCTTATATATTAATTCTCATCTTTAATTGTAAAGGCAAATGATAAAAACCAAGAGCGTGGAATACATGTCATTCTCCTTGTCTTTTTTCTTATTCACTGCTAGTATACTTTAGATGATCTATGAACTACTATGTCACAATATATTTATTGCGGTACGTACAACTTTTAAATCTTCCTTTTGTTAGAAAATCTATTAGCCCAATTATGTGGGTCTGCATTTGTGTTAATTTTCCATTTATGTTTGGATCCCTCCTCCCAGTTTTTGGGAGCTTTGTTAGGACCATGTATTCGAGTTTACATCAGGAGATCTCGATTATAGTATTTGTACTTGTAATATATAATATGTCAAAAAAAAATCTACAAGCCAAATTAAACAATCAATCGCATTCTAAATTAACAAATAAGATCAGCATATATGTAGAATTCAATTTAATTTCACTCGAATATTTATACTCTTTTGCATGGAACGAATGTGGCTGCAACTCCCTTAGACTTCCTCCAACTTGTTCTTTACTGTAAGCAGTGGCGGACCCAGAAATTTATATGAAGGGGGACACTTTTATATAATAATTATAACATCAGGAAACTAAGTTATATGATTTTTATTTTTTTTTTGTAATGTTTCCTTCAATTACTAGAAGGACGTTATATAAAATAAAATTAGTTAAAATATATAAACAGTAGAGAATATGTAGTTTTAATCTTTACGAGATTGTAAATAAAATTTTTTAAAATAACATTCTTAATACAAGTATAAAAATAAAAGCATACAAATTATGAGTTGATTGTACACTAGTTCTCTTTTATTCTCTAGTTAATATAAATATGATATAATTTATGATAATTCGAAATGAGTATTATAATTTGTGAAGTCAAAATGTTTAAAATTTGAAAATCAATTTGTAATAATGGGAAAAAAAAAAGGAAAAGCAACATGTTTTGATAAGGAATACATTGAACCGTAGTGGGAAAAAAATATTGAGGAAAAGTAACATATTTTGGTAGAAAAAGTGATTAAACCACAGTAAATGGAAGAAAGAAAAATAAGATCTATGCCATAAAATTTAAAAATTAAAAATAAAAATAAAAAAGTTATTAAACATAAGGGAATCAAACCCTGGTTCGCTCTTGGAAAGAAGACAAACACAACTAGCAAAACCGTAATGGCAAAAAAATATTGAGGAAAAGTAACATATTTTGGTAGAAAAAGAGATTAAACCACAGTAAATGGAAGAAAGAAAAATAAGATCTATGCCATAAAATTTAAAAATTAAAAATAAAAATAAAAAAGTTATTAAACATAAGGGAATCGAACCCTGGTTCGCTCTTGGAAAGAAGACAAGCACAACTAGCAAAACCAATATATGTTTATGCTAATATTTGATATTTTATTTATATAATAAATTAAATAAAAAACAAGATTCATGCCATAAAAATAAAGAGACTAAAATTAATATTAAAAAACTATTATGAGATAACAGAGTCAAACCCGGATTTGCTCTAGAGAGTAAGGTGTGCACAACCAACAAAGCCATTTTGTATTTATGTTAGCACTTGACATTTTCTATGTAATATATTAAGTGACTATGAAGGAGAAAAAACCAAAACTTTTAGGTGGAGCAAGGAATCGAACTTGGATGGCATGTGAAGAAAAACACGCTACCCAACCCACAACGCCACTCTAAGTTCGTGTGAAAGAGTATAACATTATATTTGTATATTTAAAACAATAACTATTAATTAATTTTTAAAAAATTTCAGGGGGGGCACGTGTCCCCCTTGGCCCAATAATGGGTCCGTCCCTGACTGCAAGTACAGAAAAAGTACTGGGATTACAGAAGAACCAAACAAATGGGATATAGGATAGGATGTGGAGAAATCCAAACAGCTGCAGCTTGAGACAAACAACAACTATACTAATTGCAAGAGGTGAATGGAAGGTCCCTCAAGTCTGAACTAGATCAGCTAGGCAGTTTGCATATAAGCAGTGGCGGACCCAAAAATTTTGTTTAGAAGGGGCACATGAACAAAGTAATATAAGTATCAATATCCATACAAATATATAATTTTTTATTAAAGCAAAATTCGATAACATAATATAATTTAAATAAAATAAAATATATAATATTAAAGCAAAGTAAATATAAAAAAGTGGGAAGGAAATGTTATGAAAAAGGGTCAAAACACCAGTGTCTTTACAAGGATTCAAACATGAACTTGTTGAAGAATTGACACACCTTCAACCATCAATACATTTCCACATTTTATGAATATACTCACACCATAAAAATTAATAAATTTTTACATAATTTCAGGAGGGACACGTGCCCCTGCTGGCCCTACACTAGGCCTGCCCCTGCATGTAACCTCGTCATATTGTACCAGTATAATATGTGTCGACGTTTGGATTTAGCCGATTATGTTCTTCTTAGACCCAAGCTATAGTTTCGATCGAAGTAGTATGGAAAACGAGTAGAAAGTAAAGGAAAAAATATCAGGGAAGAATAAGGTGCTCCGATAATTTTTAAGTGGTTTGGCCCAATTGATGCCTACGTCCATTGTTCTCTCTCTCACTATTTCTGCAGAGTAACAGCCCTCAAAAGATCCAAAAATCTTTTACAATGAACTTTCTCCTCTATTTATAGAGAAAGGTGAGATGTTACGATAAAATGTAATAAGACAAAATACAGTAAGTCAAACTGAAATGATGAATTATATTTAATGCGACTGATATCTGTCAGATTAATTTTACCAAAGCATGAGTTTAGACGACAACCCCATGCTGGTTAGGTAAAATTTCCTTAATCCACGCTGTAATCTTTGATGGGATTGGTATATACGGTACGCCTTGAGCTGTAATCGGTTCTGACTGTTCTGACTTGTAGTTTGAGAGACGTGGTAGAAACGAGCTCTTTAGCGAGAAAAATATTCTGTCAAGTTGACGAGTAAATAAGGCTCTATCGAATTGATCTCATTAAGGGTTATTGATAAATGTAATAAATGAGGTATCCAACGATCTGATGAACGAGTTGATAAGTGAATACATGCAGAAGGGCCAAGCAGTTTGGACGAGCAAATGATCAATCCCATAAACGAGCTCATTCACGAGCTGATAAACGATCACATGGACGGGCAGATTATCGAGCAGATAAGTGAGCAAATAAACCAGCAGAGAGTTGGGCCTTTTTGGCTGTTCGACTATTGGGCTTGCTCTTTAGACTTTTGTTAGCCTATTTGTCCTGATCGTGAAAACACTTATAACACAAGCCCCCTAGCTCTTGGTGTATTTTATGGATTAGGAGCTACGTCTTAAGAACGGGCTGCTTTGGTGGGAACAGTTACTCCACTTTTTCAAATTCTGTTTTATCTCCATGACATGTGGCGTTACCCCAGACAGCGGTTACAGGACATACCACGCGTCGTGTGTATTTAATGCACGTCTTTCAACTGACTGCGCATGATGATAAAATCCCAAGAATTACGTAGTGTCATCAGATCTGATGAGGTTATACAGCTGTCTTGATCCAATAGTTGGGGCTCCAGCAGCTATAAAAAGGACCGAGACTTTTCATTTTCCTCTCTTCCTGCCATTTTCAAACTTAGATGTCTCTTGGTTTCCTAGTTTTCTCCAAGCTCTTTGCCGCTGTTCACCATTCTTCTCTCAGAGCCACCGGATTTTTTGCTATCAAGGTGAACTTTTATTTTCACGACGTTCTTTTTATTTCTATTTTTGCGTGCATAGCATTCCTTCTTTGAGTCTGGTTTCTGTACTTCATTTTTGCTTGCTTTTCTCCGAAAAATCTGAGTAAGTGATTTATTGACCTTGTTGGGAGCACATTTTCATGTTGCTTCTTATTTACTTGGACCTGGAACACTTGCAAAACAGTTTTTTATTTTTTATTTTTATTTTTACATTGAGCTTTAAGGAGTTCGCATATAAGGACTCTTTTGTCCTTCATTACTCTCCTAGGCACACGTCTTGACTCTTTGAAAAAATAGATTTAGGATTATTCTGTCTTCTAGGCCTGGTCAGCTACCAGTGACCTAATCCATTGTCTCTTTTGTAGATATCAAGTCGTGGATGCCGCCATTACCGAGTAAGGACTAACGATGAGGACGTTGGGGAGGAACTTGCTCAACTAGTCAGGGATTCTCCTAATGCAACTTCCCGCAGCGGTGAAAGTGCACCAGAGTCGTCGGGGTGAGAAGATTCCCCTACTTGTAAGCCCTTTTATCAATATGACTCCACTGTTACCTGCGACGAGCTCGCTACAATAGTCAAAAAGTTTGGCTTCCCTTCTTGATGCTGCATTATGGCACCGGTTCTGCATGACGACGCGGCTTACCCTCTTTAAGGGTTCATAGTGATTAGTTGCCAACATGTAGAGTTAGGGTTTAGGTTTTCAGTCTCTAAATATCTCATAGACCTCCTAAACGACCTGGATCTAGCCCATTTTCAACTCACACCAAACTCATATGCGCATTAGACTTCCTTAGCCTGCGTCTTCATCAAGAATGGGTTTCTACCTCCAACCCTAAACATAATCCAACACCTTTTCTATTTCAAATCCTTAGCCTACGATGGGGCTTTTACCTGGCTTCATCTCTGCGAGCTGAGGCGTGATCATGTCCACTGTCCGTCTGCATCGGTCGGTGTTCATTTTGGCTCACCCTTGCTCTTAAGCTTGAGGGATGAGCTACACCTTCCCTATTACGAGCTCGCTGAAACCAAGCACTGGACTATATGTTGGGGGAATGAGCTGACCCCTTTTGAACTGACTCTCTGACTACTCTCTCATTTGTAGTAGGGGCCTCAGCGTGCTATCGTTGTGGGACATCCCTCCTTACAGTGGCCTGGTCTGGCCTCTAAGCAGCCTGAACCAGTGCCCTAACTTCACTTGCCAACTGTATCATTGTAGTTTCTAGCACCTCCTGTCGCTGTTGTAATACCTGTATAACATCTCTTCCAGCAGTGTTAGGTACAGGTTGACGAGAAAGAATATGAGGCATACCTTGAGCATTTCCCGCCATAGGTTCATTTGATGTTCTTGCACCCATGTTGGGTGGTCTTCCAATAAGCATGACGTTCTATTGTTGATCTGAGGTTTCTGGACGATCAGTGGTCGCGTCAAAGCTTCTGATGATTCTTCCTTTGACCATCGTGCCTAGCAAAAGAGCTCGGGAAGTTAAAGAACAAAGGTGGCGAAACCACATATGGGCCCCTCATTCTAGCATTAAAATGTCGACGTCTGAATTTAGCCGACTAAATTCTTCTTAGGCCCAAGCTATAGTTTTGATTGAAGCAGTATGAAAAACGAGTAGAAAGCAAAGGAAAAGAGGTCATGGAAGAATAAAGTGCATCGAGAATTTTTAAGTGGTTTGGCCCAATGATACCTACGTACACTGTTCTATTTCTTACTATTTCTGCAGAGTAACGACCTTCAAAAGATCCAAAAATCCTTTACAATGAACTTTCTCCCCTATTTATAGAGAAATGAGAAATGCTATAGTAAAATGTAATAAGACAAAATACAGTAAGTCAAACTGAAATGATAAGTTACATTTAATGCGGTTGACATATGTCAGGTTAATTCTGCCAAAGCATGGGTTTAGACGGCAACCACATGCTAGTTAGGTGAAATTTTCTTAATCCATACTGTAATCTCTTATGGGATTAGCGTGTACGATATGTCTTGAGTTGTAATCAGTTTTGACTGTTCTGACTATTCTTGACTTGTAGTCTGAGAGATGTGGCAAAAGCGAGCTCTTTAGCGAGAAGAATATTCTGTCAAATTGACGAGTAAATAAGGCTCTACCGAACTGATCTCATTAAGTGTTATTGATAAAGGTAATAAGAGAGGTATCCAACAATCTGATGGACAAGCTGATAAGCGAGTACATGCAGAAATGATCGAGCAGTTTGGACGAGCATATGATAAATCACATTAACAAGTTCATTCATAAGCTGATAAATGATCACATGGATGGGCATATTATCGAGCAGATAAGTGAGCGAATATATGAGCAGAGAGTTGGGCTTTTTTGGATATTCGACTATTGGGCCTGTTCTTTGGACTTTTGTTAGCCCATTTGTCCTGATCGTGAAAGCACCCATAACAATATGCATGTAAACAACTGAATTTGATTGCTCTTAGGTTAGTTTGGTATTTCTTTTGAGAAATTAGTCGGTTTATTTAATGTTTATTACCTAAAAATGTTTGTAACCCTTGTTGAAGTTTTCATTTAATAATCTAAATTTTTAGCATTAATTTTAAGAAGTAATAGCTCCTTGTGCTACATTTGTAAAATGATAATTGGATATAATTGCTTTGAAGAGCTTTATTAATGGCCGTCCAAAAAATTTATTTGTACACCCAAATTTTATATATAACAAAACTATCCTAAGCAAAATTAAAGTCAAGATAGTAAATGAATTTTTTTTTTTTTTTTAAAGATAAAGTGACTGATCTTATACATCCCATTAATATCGCTAGGTGATATTCTATCATTAACCATAATTTCTTTCCTTTTGATCAACGTGAAATATGTATATCTGGCTCCTCGAAACATATGAAATTCTTCTCAGCATCACTCAAGCTATTGTGGCCTACAAGCACCATATTATATTTTTCTAATCTTCTTTCAATGATCAATGTAGAATATTCCGTATACGAAGCTATCCTTTATTTTTAAACATTTGCTTTGGTTTCCAATCTATATAATATATAGTTTATGGTACCCTTCCAAACACGATCAAACTCATAGAAGCAACCTGATTCATGTTCAAAACATGGCCATCCATCTATCAATTCAACTACATGCATGTATGTGCATACACTTAAAACAATAGTCAGAAACAGAAACCTCTCGTTAAGGCAATTTTTTTCTATAGTTACAAATTTACAATAAGGCATAACTGTAAACAAGCACCATCTAAATATTTGTCTTTATTTTGTTGGATGTGGCTGCATGTGATTCATATTTGTCTTTATTTTGTTGGATGTTGCTGCATGTTATCAAAAACAAGTAGAATGTATATTATTGGACTTTAATTTCCATCATTAAAAGTGTATATTATTGGACTTTAATTTCCATCATTAAAAGTTCTTATCAAATGAGTTCAAAGAAATTTATTGAGAATTACTAAAATTAATTTACTAATTTTATTTTTCAATATATATTTACTTTCAAAATTAAGAAATATTTACTCATTTAATAAATAAAAATCATTACGCGTACTTATAGAATGTATATTATTAGACTTTAACTAAAACGTGTTATAGTTTATTTTCGTTGACTATCTCGGGGGGTCAACACTTGTTGAGAGTATGTCCCGGAGGCCCCAACAAACGATTTGTGGAGCTGATCCGTAATCGTTGAGACCCTTTTTGGCCCCATAAGGTCGCGTCCGGAGTTAAACCTGTAACCTTTATAAACTTTTTGGATGTAAGACTCCTACCACCAAGCCAAGTTGGCTTGGTGGTAGGAGTCTTACATCCAAAAAGCCTATAGAGGTTATAGGTGACGTTTTAATATTGTCCTGGAGGGTCAACATTTGTTGAGGGTATGTCCCAGAGGCCCTAACGAACGATTTGTGGGGCCGATCCGTAATTATTGAATCCCTTTATGGCGCTGTAGAGTTGTATCCGGAGTGGAACCTATAACCTTATAGGTGTTTTAGATTGACAACTCCTACCACCAAGCTAACTCAACTTGGTGGTAGGAGTTTTACACCTAAAAAACCTATAAGATTGAAGGTTTGATTCCGGATGTAACCCTACGGGGCCAAAAAAGGTACAGTCGCGAGTTTTACAAGAATCGCAACTCACATATGATCGGTCCCACACAAATCGTTCGTTGGGGCCTCCGGGATATACTCTCAACAAGTGTTGACTGTCCGGGACTATCCCAGAAGGTCAACACTTATTGAGAGTATGTCCTGGAGACCTTACCTTGGTGATAGGAATTGTCAACCTAAATCACTTATAAGGTTACATGTTTAACTTCGAACACGACTCTACGGAATCAAATAGGGGTTTAACAATTACGGATTGTCCCACAAATCATTCATTTGGACCTCCGGGGTATATCCTCAACAAGTGTTGACCCTCCGGGATAGTCAACAATTTTGTGTATTGTTGACTATCTTTCTTTGTTTTATGTTTATATTTAATGTGTTCAGTTGACTTGTGGATAGACTAAATATATATATATCAAGTCTTTTCCTGGTTAGGGAAACCCTTGGAAATCTATCTGACCAACCTAGTTTTCTTTTTTCCTTTGGAGGGATTTGGTTCTATTTGTGGGCTTAGTTGGTGTTTCCCCAAATTTGTATAGGCTTTCAATGTTTGTATTTTATTGTTTCTGAATTCGAGAAAGTAACGAAGTATCCAGCATTTCAGGAAGAAAAAAAAAAAAAAAACTTACATCACTATAAGTGGGTGGATAAATACACACCATTACTATCCTAAATAGTTAAATTCAATCAAAGTTCTAAAAGTAAAATTTACAAAAATTTAAAAATAGATTATGAGATAAGGAATCTGATGTCCTGTATTAATTAAATCCAATAATCCACAGAAATTCATACTTTAAAAAAATGATAATAAAAGAAAATAAATTCTTTCCTATACGAATTTATTTATACAGGTATGTATATTATCAATAAGAGTGGGGTAGGTATGAATCATATAGTATAATTCATACCTACCCCACTATTGATAATATACATACCCACCTTTATCGATAACGGATCACGTTTCTGGACACGTAACAGAACTCTAAAGGTACAGACTTGTCTTTCAACTTAAAAATTAGTAATAGAAATATAACTAATCAAAGCCAACATTTTGACTCAGTTCCAGTCACGTAATACCACGACACACAGCAACATCAGTACATCACACCGTTTTACTGTCTCTATCATCAAGATCAACAAACCGACATGACCCAATTTGTCCCCTCGTGTACCCATTCAGCGTTCAAACATCTTCATTAAAAAAATCGAACTCCATGCATGAATACATGTTAACACCCATCTCTCTCTGTCTCTCTCTTCGCATCTCCAAAACGACCACTGCAAACCGTGAAAACGACACCGTCAACACCAGCACCAAAACCAAGTTATGGTGAAGCTAGCGTAGGCACGTGAGAGCCGAATGTACGGTCCATGGCACAGCCGGAACCAGGCCGAGTACGTCCACGTGGGGCTCTATGTGTTCGCCGCCGTTATGCTCCTCTGTGGCTTCGCTGACCAGCTGTCTCGTGAGCCAAACCCGGGGCTGATGCTGCTGCTGCTGCTGATAGCGGGGGCGGACCCACCACAGCGACAGTTGGGTCCCGTTTCCCTGCTGAAATTTTAAAAAAATTTGTAAAGTAGGCTCATAGGCCCCAAGTTGACTGAAAGGATTGGGTACGCCACTGTAATAATATTCTGTTGAGTGAAGCCATTGAGCTGCTCCAATGTAATAATATTGGGCTCATCCTATTTCTCATTATTTATTATTAATGCATAATTAACTTTCTTTTTTTAATTATTTATTATTTTTTTTCCCAGTATGCAAAGGATGTGTACTTGATAAGCAATCTCGTTATTTCCCAGGAGAGCACGAGCACATGCATACTTGTAACTTGTACACACAGACATTTGCGGATCAATCGAACCTCATTCTTTTGGTGGAAGTAAATAATTCATAAGTTTTATTGATGACTTTAGTCGAAGGGTATGAATTTATTTTCTTAAAGAAAAAAGTGTTGCATTAACTGTATTTAAATAGTTCAAATCTCTTATAGAAAATGAAAGAAAGTGTAAGATTGTGACATTAAGATCTTATAGAGGTAAAGAGTACACTTCAAATGCATTTTAAGAGTTTTGTAGGGAACATGGTATACTATATCAACTAACAACTGCTTACACCCTACAGCAAAATGGAATTGTAGAATGGAAGAATCGTACTATACTTGACATGACAAGAACTCTACTCAATGACAGAAGATTACCGAAACAATTTTGGGCTGAAGCAGTTGCTTGTTCGGTTTTCTTCTCAATCGATGTTCAACGAAAAGCGTAGGAAATATGACATTACAAAATTCAACCAATAGACGAGAAATCTGAGATTCAGAATCCACCATTATTAACTTATAATGTTTTACTATTCAAAATATTATTATCAAAAATTAAATAAACAACTTAGAAATCAATCTGTTGTTTTCTCAGGATTTGTCAGTTAAGTTTTAAAAATAAATCTTCTGTAAATTCTTACTTCAAGACTTGAAATTTATAAGATCTAAGTATTATATGTATCCAATATTGAAAAATAAATAATCAAAAATCTTATATTTAAACCTTTCAATTCAAAGTCAAATTAATAAAATAATGTTGTAACAACCAAAAATACTTGATATTAAAGGTGAAACAATTTTTATTTTATCAATTGATGAAACTAAGAATTATTAAACATTAAAAACAAAATTAATAATAATATTCAAACAGCAAAATCATTATAAAGTTAATAATGGTTTCATCCTACACCTCAGAAAAGAAAACTAAACAATCATGGTGATAACAAAAACAAATAAATCAAAACCCGGCATAATTTCTATGAACTTTGGCTGCTGTCTTGTCTTGTTCTACTGCACTCTTGTTCTTCTTTTTCTCCACCAAAGCTACTATCTTCTTTCTCCTCAGCCGTCTCAAAGCTCTCCTGTCTCTTTTTATTTTCTGTCTCCAAGCTTTCTTTTATACTATACCACCAGTCTCAATTTGTAAATTGAAAATTGCCTCAATAGTAAGATACCATTTTTGATCTTTCCATAAACTACATAGTGAGCTTTGATTTTTTTCTCAAAATCTACTACCTTTTTCTTCTTTTCTTGATTTGCTTCCAAATTTAATTTTTCCTTCATTGATCAATTTCATTGTCTCAACTAATTTCCTAATTGTTTGACAAATAATTTTAGGCAAGAATTGAATCCTTGATTGACTTGGATTTTGACTTGACAAAAATTATAATTTTTCCTCATTCAACACACAAATCTTCTTTTATTCCTGTTGCACCAAAAATACAACTAATTAAAATAAATTCAACACAAAATTGGACTAATAAATCTATATTTAAGGGTAATAAATATATATAAATTATGTTTATCAGAGGTAAAGAGTACACTTCAAATGCATTTCAAGAGTTTTGTAGGGAACATGGTATACGATATCAACTAACAATTGCTTACACCCTACAACAAAATGGAATTGTAAAACGGAAGAATCGTACTATACTTGACATGACAAGAACTCTACTCAATGACAGAAGATTACCGAAACAATTTTGGGCTGAAGCAATTGCTTGTTCAGTTTTCTTCTCAATCGATGTTCAACGAAAAGTGTAGGAAATATGACATTATAAGAAGCATGTAGTGGATATAAGCCTAGCGTTGGTCATTTGAGGATTTTTGGGTGTATCACATATGCTTAAATACCTGATAGGAAAAGAAAGAAATTGGATGATCGTGGTGAGAAATGTATTTTTGTGGGTTATAGTGAAGAATCGAAAGCCTATAAGTTCTACAATCCATTAACCAAAAAATTAGTGGTGAGTAAAGATGTTGTTTTTCATGAGGCAGCGACTTGGGACTGGAGCGGTGACAATGATAAGGGTAAAAATATTATTGGAGATGCAACAATAGTTCATGAAGATGCAACAGTGGGTCAATCTGTAGCAACGGGTCAATCAATCTCAACTACTTTTACAATACAGTCACCATTAGCTACATTTTCTCATGTAGACAACAACAACTCAAACTGTAGTAGCAATTCTCATGCAGGTTGCAGCAACTCAAACTCAAATTCGAGTTCTCTAAGTAACAGTTCATCTCCAGTCAAGACTAGAAGTCTTCATGACATTTACAGAACCACAGAAGAAATCGAAGAAGAGGCTACAAACCTATTTTGCTTGTACGTTGACCATGAGCCCATTAATTTCAAAAAAGGTGTAACAAAAGATTGTTGTAAGGCTACTATGGAGGAAGAAATAATGGCTATCAACAAAAATGATACATGGGAATTAACCATACTTCCACCAAATCAACAAGCGATTGGAGTCAAATGGGCATACAAAATTAAGCGAAATGCTAATGGTAGTATTGCTCACTACAAAACAAGACTTGTAGCAAAAGGTTACAAGTAAAAATATGGAATTGATTATGAAGAAGTTTTCGTTCCAGTGTTTTGATTTGATATAGTAAGATTACTTTTTTCTCTTGCTGCATCTCATAGTTGGAAAATATACCGACTTGATGTTAAGTCAGCCTTTCTCAATAGAATTCTTATGGAATAAGTATATCTCCATTAACCAGAAGGTTTTGAAACAAGAGGTGAAGAACACAAGGTTTACAAATTAAAGAAGGCGTTGTATGGTCTGAAGCAAGCTCCACGTACATGGAATTCTTGCATTGATGGTTACCTTCGTCAAACTGGTTTTGATCAATGCCCATATGAACCTTATGTTTATGTGAAAAATAATATTAATGGTGAATTTCTAGTTATCTGTCTATATGCGGATGATCTTTTGTTTATAGGCAATAGTGAAAGATTATTCACAGAGTTCAAACAAAATATGTTTGATGAATTTGAAATGACAGATAATGGGCTTATGTCTCTCTTTCTGGGGTTAGAGATTCGACAAGAGCAGAATGGAATATTTGTGCCACAACAGAAATACACAGATGAGTTGTTGAAAAAATTCAAGATGAGTGACTGCAGTACTGTTGCAACTCTTGTCACTACAGATATTCAACTATCAAAGAACGGAGATAGTAAGCTTATTGAATCAACATTATTCAAAAGCTTGATTAGAAGTCTCAGATATTTAACTGTGACAAGATCGGACATTGTCTATGGAGTTAATATTTTGAGTCATTACATGGAAGTGCCAAGAGAATCTCATTGGCAAGCTGCAAAAAGGATTTTGAGGTATGTGAAAGGCATACTTAATTTTGGCATTTTTTATGCTTCTGGAGAGAACACAAAACTTGTGGGATATTCTTATAGTGATTAGGGTTGAGATCCTGAAGAAAGAAAGACACAACAGGTTATGTTTTTTTATCTTGGCTCAACAGCATTTACTTGGGCATAAAAAAAATAATTTATTGTGGCTTTATCTTCATGTAAGGCTGAATATGTGGCAGTTTCATTTACTGTATGTAAAGCCATGTGGTTAAGAAATCTTTTAGCAAGTCTGAATCACACACAAGAAAAATCTACATTGATACATGTTGACAACATATCAACAATTAAACCTTCAAAGAATTCTACTCAGCATGGAAGAAGCAAACATATTGATACTCGTTTTCACTTTCTTAGAGATCATGTGAGGCAAAAGATAGTTGAGCTGGTGTATTGTCATACAGAGGAACAAGTAGCGGATATCTTCACTAAGCCATTGTCATCCGAAGTCTTTATCAGATTGAGAACGTTGCTTGGGATGAAGGCTTTTTTTATTTGAAAGGGGATGTTGGAAGTAACAAATCAAAAGATATTTTATGTGCATATGATCAAGACCAAGTCTTCAAAATAATAGCAAAATCGAGTCTTCAGTTGGCTACTATGTTTTCCTACCAACTTACCTATTATCTCTATCATTTATTTAGGCTTGTCATTTGTATTCTGTTTGTTACAATCTGTTAGTTGCACAACTCTTCTATAAAAGAGTCAATAATCAAATAATGATGTATGAGTTCGTATTTTGTTGAGTAATAAATCATAAGTTCTCATGTTTTTTTTTTTTTCAACTTCTTTTTAAAAAATTAAACACCAACAATATCATGTTTGATGTAGATTGAGATTGGATTGAAGTGAAATTAATTTAAATTTTTTAATATATAAAATGAATTTTATAAAAGATCTGCAAAAAAATAAAAGTCACAATTCATCAATATCATTATCTCCTATAATTCAACATCATCAATGCATAGTTCATTAATATCATCAATCCAATTCATTAACATAATCATCTCCCACAACAACATCATTAATATCATCAAAACATGAAAAAAAAAAAGACAAAAAAAAAAAAAATTAGAACAAGGGTTCTGATTGAACCCAGAACCATTTGGTTTTGGATTTGATTCCGAAAACCCGATCTCAACTTAGAAGGGAAGAAAAAAAAAAAAAAAAGGTAGAGAGGTTCCATGGATGTATGATGAGAGAATGAAGGAAGGTAAGAGAAAAATAGATAGATGGAGCGAAGAGAAAGAAGATGAGAAATGAAAAATCTCATTTCCACCAAAAGTCAAGGTTTTGGATGAGAATGAGGAATCCTAGAAGAATGGGATATGAGGAAGGTTGAAATCTATTGCTTTTTAGTTGGTCATCAAATATGACATTTAAGTAGTTTGCAAATTTTAAATATTAAACTCACTCCCATTCTCATGTGCCAAACATACCCTAATTTCCATCTATTGATCACTTATAGATACTAGGTCAGTAGGGTGCATATGCCTTGTTAACATTGGACACCTCCAAATTTGAGAATAATTCTATTGGATTCTTATTTATATTTTCTTTTCTTGAAATTTCATGGACACTATTAATGAATTTCTAAGGTCCTTCTTAACGTGCATCTTTAAAGTACTATACATTAAAAATCCAAAAATTAAATAATTAAAAAGTATATTTGTTCTTTTAAAATACATATTAATAGACCATTGTTTTTGTATTTTGAAATATTAAATTCAAGTTTTCTATTAAATTTTCCATCTGTAAAGTACGATACATGTTTATAAATATTCACATTCATATTATGTTTATTGAGTCGGAAAAATTAAAATGTATTTAGCGTTAACATGTCACACCAGATCTCATGATAAATAACTTTGAATTTATAAATAGGTTTGAATTTCGTGTGATATGTTAAAATTTTAAGGATGTCTGAAAATTGCAAGTTGGAACAGTGAAGACTTTCCATTAATTGGGGTAACTTCTTTTTTTCTTTTTTTCAAATGAATTGCGCCAGCTTCATTGAGACTTTCTGACAATCTGTAGGAATCTTGAATAGACGTCTCTCCAAAGAATGTTTTGTCATCAACTGTACATTTTACACTATAATTAATGCTTTCATTCAGAATACGTAAACTTCACAGTTTTCAGCCATTGTTTGTAATTTTTCAAAAGCATGCACCATCTTTCCTTGATCTTTCTCTAATTTCAAACAAGTTGATGGGAAAAGAAATTTGAAATTTCACAGAAACAATCGATGTATAAAAGTGTGGCTGACATGCATGCATGTAAGCCTGACAAAAGTGATCTCATAAACTACATGTCAGGCCTGACAAAAATGATCTCATAAACTACCATCTGTGATGCACTAGCTAGCTTTACACATCTATTTTATGTGGTTACCTAAAGAGATATCTTATCATTGAAAATAATGATCTTTTTTACATGTTCTTTTAAGCAATTAATTCTTTGTTCAAAACTACAGTTCTTTATAGGTATCATATCTTATTCGAAGAATATTCTACCATGAACTTGCGCAATCTTTTTCCCCACCGTTTTCACCGTCGTTTCCACATTTTTTTCTCTTTCTTTTTTTTTTTTTTAATAAAAGCATGACCTTACTGAAGCAAACCGGGAAAAATACAGTCAAACAGTAGTATTGGACCACATGAAGACCACCATGGCATCGTTTCCACATGTTAAATAATAAACTCTAGTCAATAACTGTATTGTGGTCGTCACCACCATCATCATCATCGACAACAATAAACGATTTAAAACCTAATTACAGCGAAAGTAATTTTTCAAAGCAGCCACTGTTAGATGTTAATTAACTGTCCCTTTTCATTCAAACTAGTTGCTAACTATTATATACATCCCATGAATGGTTTTACAACAATCCACACCAGTACGACTTTCTTTGGTACTTGTCTAAAACTCCTCCTTTTGGGACCATAGAGGGCCAAGTTAATTAAACATGGGAAATAGATTGCAGCTAGCCGTTGGTTTTATGGGTACGTACATATATTGGCTAGTTTATTTATTTTTTTCAGCTTCCAAGCAATTATCACACAACAATACAGATAGAGGGAGAAAGAGAGCAAATTTGTAAGCATTGATTTTAAACCTAATACGTCAAACTTTAATGTGGTCTTTTTGCAGGCAATGCATCTTCATTTTTACTTTTCACCGCACCAATGTAATGGCGAGACATTATTTATATCACATAACTAATTCTATAGTGTCCTTTTAGTAAGATTTTCGGGAACTGATATTATAATTATTTTTTGTGTGTTGCTAGGTTGACATTTTCAAGGGTGATAAGGAGGAAAAGCACGGAGGAATTTTCATGCATTCCTTACAGTATTTCTCTGTTAAACTGTCTAATTTATAGTTGGTATGGACTGCCTATTGTCAGCTCCAACCGGGAGAATTTCCCTCTAGTCACCATCAATGGTTTGGGAATTCTTCTTGAAACCTCCTTCGTTGTCATGTATTTTTGGTTTGCTATTGTTGTGTCAAATTGCAAGTGGACGAGCCGAATAAATAATATGATGATGAGAAGTATCATCCGATGAGGATTGTTGTTAATTAATTTCCAAAATTAAAATAATTCAATTTTTATTTGGCAAACAAAATTTGATTAAAAGAGCTGAAAACTATAACTAATTTTAACTACAAATGTAAATGAATTTTTTACTGAAATTAATTTAATAAATAAAAATTCTAAGGTTCTGATTTCACCATAACTAATCTATTCCCCCCCCCCCCCCCCCCCCCCCCCCCCCCTTTATCTTTTTTAACAAAAATTAATTATCCAGTTGCTAGTCGAGATTCCTTAAATTATTCACATAGGCCCTCCCGAGGTCTAAGAAAAATATCTTATAAAGCTTAATTGCTATATTCTCATGCAAGTCAAAATATTAAAAGATTCATTAAAATTTATGGATATCTTTTATAGACTACACAAACCATGTAGGTATATTCCTATCCTATATGTAATTTATGACATTTAATACAATGAACTAAGACACATAAATTAGCTTCTACTATCATTATGATTAATATTTCAACTAAATAATGACGAGTCATTTAGAAGCATTAAGAATATTATTAAATACATCAATCAAGATAGAAAATCCTTAATTAAATTGAACAAAATGTTGGAACATCAAAGTTAGGCTATAATTTTAGAAAAATAAATCTACTCCATACTTAATTTAAAATTGATAAAGACTAGAAAATTAAAAATAACAAAAGATAAGAAAACTTAGTAGGTTGAAGCTTCGCTGTAGAATTTCTTGCTCTACTAGGCTCCTCTTCTCCAAACTTTCTCTTTTTCTAATCTACTTGTTATTTTGATATCTGATGTATGTTTGAAATGGTGATCCTAAAGCCTATTTATAGGCAAAGTTCACCTCCAATTACATCATCGCTTATATCATCTCTAATTTTTCACCCTTCTACATCATCGCTTATATCATGATTTATCCACCTTATGCAAGTCAAATTTTATATTACATCATTACTTACATCATAGTTCACATTATATTATTACTTACATCATAATGACATAAGTCCTTACATCAGCATGATATAATATTTATTTTTAGAATACTTGATCTTTAAACTGTAATAACTTTTTTTATGCGATCTTTGATTCGAGATATTCTTGAAGCGATGAGCTGCTTCGAATAACATTCATTTTACAACGATGATCTTGTCATGAACAATAGCATTTGGTGGGGTCCACGTTCGATTTTTCAATAATTTTATTATGAAAATGAAAAATATAAAAAGATATAATAATTTACTTAATAATAATAAAAATCTCAATAACTAAATAAGAATTCAGATTTAAAAAGATAAAATAACTCTATAAAAATAGAGTTATCAACTACAACCAAAAGCAAGGTACGGTACTTTAAATGCTACTTAAAAGCTTATTTGGTGTTAACCTTTTTTTCTTTTTCTTTTTCTTTTTTAACTTGAACCTGAAATATTGTCATGTTGAAGAAAATAATAAACAGAATATAGCAATGTTTTGTTTTGTTTTTTGTTTTTTTTTTATGCATTCTTATATATTCAGGTAAAAATCATTTTCATCCTTAGGTTTGTGAAAATGTCAAATTTTTAATTATATTTCGAAAAAAGATCAAATGATCTCTAATTTCTCCAAAAAGTGTCAAATTAATCATTTCTGTCAATCAATTAATAGTTAAGCCTAACACACGACATGGTGTGCAGGGATAATTTTGTCATTTCTAATCGCAATTCAAAATCTTGACATGTGTCAAAACTAGATAATTTGAAAAAAAAAAAGAAAGAAAAATTAAAATTACAAGATATTCATTTATTTTAAAAAATAAATACAATTTATTGAAATATATAAAAAAAACAATTTATTTAAAAAATGGATGGAGACTTAATTCTTCCATTCATCATACCATTGCCACCATTCAATATAATTATTGTAGATAAAAGAAAGTTAAATGAAAATATAATATTAAAAATAAAAAAATTTCAAAAAAAATTTTAAAGCTATTTTTAAAAATAAAAAACAAAAAAAAGTCGATCTCAACCAGATGAAGATCCAGAGATCTCCATGACTGACGAGCTTCATCACTAGACAAAGACCTAGGTTCAAACCTTCTTCATTTGGGTTTGAACCCAAATCTACTTATATATGTATGGAATACGAGAGAGAGAGAGAGAGAGAGAGAGAGAGAGAGAGAGAGAGAGAGAGAGAGAGAGAGAGAGAGAGAGAGAGAGAGAGAGAGAGAGAGAGAGAGAGAGAGAGAGAGAGAGAGAGAGGTGGTTGGTTATCTCTCTATTTATGTCTCCTTCTCTCTCTAGACTCCATTCTGATCATCCTATCGTCTGGATTTATTTGTTTTACTTTGTTTTTGAGTTATTATCATTTTTTCATTTCACGTTTGAGAAATCTTCATTTTCCCACTAGATGTTTGAGGAAACATTAACATACTCTTTGCTGTTATATTGATGTTAAATTTGTCTTTTTAAAATGTTGATTGTGTCAGAACACAACTTTTTTAATATCAATAAAATAGCATGAGGTATTTAGATGTTTCCTCAACATCAAGAGAGAAAGTAACGATTTCTCGAACGTGAATGGAGAAAACGATTATAACTCTTGTTTTATTTCTTTAATTTTTATTTTTTTTTTGGTTAATTATTATTGGATTAAAGAATATTTTCTAATAATGTTAAGAATTAAAATTTGACAATAGGTATATGCTTAAGAACTGTTGAAGATCTGGTGAAGATGAATAGTCATTCATTTGATCTGGTGAATTGTAAAAGAAGTAGATATATATATATATATTTAAAATTTGATTTGGTTGTTGTTGGTCTTTTATTTATTTATTTTTTTTCAACTTTTTCATTTGATTTGGATTTATTGTTTTTGATTTTCTTTAATATTTAATGATTTTCTTTTAGTATTCTATTTTACGATAACATTTAATATTTAACATTTTATAAAATATGCACTCTAAAAAAAAATTGAGTCTAAGGGCAACACTGTAATTTCACAAAATTTACATATTAAACCAATAAGAGATATTTTCGTAATTAAAATTATTATAATATTTTACTCTGGATGAGAGTATAACAGTCTTTTTGTCCTTTTTAACTAAGTCCAAGGGTAAATGAGTTTTTTTTTTTTTTTTTTCATTTTTAGTTAGATTTGACTGTCAGTTGACTGATGGAAGAAACTAATTTGACTCTTTATTTAAAACATTAGGGATTATTTGATCAGTTTTCGAAATATAGTTAAAAATTTAATTATCTCTCAAAACTTAAGAACTAAAATGATTTTTGCCCTGTATATTAGATTAAACCAACAATATTGAATATCACGAGTCCATGCACAGATGAAGGTTGTGGCTGTGATGATACCTGTCATCCTACTATTTTGCATCACAATGGTTATGTCAGCTTTAGTGTTCCATGACCACCATCATCGCAAAGTGTTTGTGGGGAGTGTTGGGTTAGTGGCCGCCGTTGTTATGTATGGTTCTCCACTTGTGGTAGTGGTGAGTAATTAAAATTATCTTCGTCTCCTAAAACAGTCTCAACTAGTTTCAGATGTCCTCCTTCGTTTTCTTTTGTGTTTTCTGTATTTCGATTCTTGTTTTCATCTTTTTTTTTTCTCCGACTTTTTTTTTTGGTATAATATAATCGTTAAAAGAGAGTTTTAATAAGTTCTAGCTCGATCAAGTTTTCCATATTTAGAATTTAATATTGGAGCTTTATTGATGCCAGATGCCAAAAATCAATAGAACACAAATATCTAGCTAAGTTTTATTTATTTATTATTATTATTACAATTGCTAGTAGACTCAATTCATGCTAAAACATATAAAGGAAATGCATTGGATTTTTTTTTTTTTTTTTAAAAAAAGAAAAAAATTAAAGAAGGGAAATCTATAACTTTTCTGCATTATATATGTTTATTAAAATTTTCACTATTTTTATATTTCATAAATAGCATGCAAATGAATTAAAAAAAAAAAATCTAAACAAATACAAAAGATTGAAGAAGGTTGCATTATATATGTATGTCAATGAATTAATTAATGAAGCAAAAGAGACTTGAAGCTTGAGCCTATTGAAGCAGTGGTCGATACTTGACAGTGCATGAACACTAATTTAATGGGATTGTTTTTAAGTTGTAGTAATTTTATCATTAATTAATGTAAAGAGAGATTGTTTCACTAGAAAAGGTCTGAAGATATATTTTAAGTATTAATGATGCTCCCTCAAATGCTACTAATCAAAATGAATCAGTAGAAAACTCAACTCCAAATTCTTTCACTTAGTGATAAATTCTCTTAATTATATTTCTAAACTTTGACAAAGTAAATTTAGATATTTAATGTTGTTTTCTTGTGATTTTGTGTAGTTTGGAGGTCCTCTTGTAATAAAAGACAGAAGAATTTAAGTTATAAATTTTTATGTTAAAGAATGTTATATGATGTAATTTTAAGTTGTAAAAATATTGACTCGCTTGTTAAATGAATTTGGGCCATATTGGTCGCATTCATAATTGAATCAGATTGAATTCAGCTTGACCTAACACGCCAACCCATTTTGGGCTGGTGCAGTTTCTATTTTCTAGTGCACCTCACGCACGGATCACTACCCAACCGCCTCTCAATCCACAACCTGTCTAGTTCTCTGTTTTTTTGTATCTTGTTCTTTTACTCTGCAACTCAAAGCACCTTCCTTTTGTCCCTCCTCAGCTCACTTTTGAAGAACAGAAGCCATCCCCAGAATAAAAATCAAGCCTTTTTGAAGAACAAAAGCACCCCCCACTGAAGCCATACAAGACAAGAAAGCAAATACGAGTGACATTAGCAGATTCTTCGAGGGAAAAAAAAAAATGTAGGTGAGATGAGAAAAGAGTGAGTTTGAAGAGGGTGATAAATGTCTGGTACCTTTCCTGAGATCTCATCTCCAACCTCTCTCCTTTTTCAATTTCTGTTGAAAACTTGAATCTTTACCACTTACTCGAACATCTCTCTGATTTATTTATTTTTTAGTTCTAAATTCCCCTCTTTAATTTCTCATTTGCATTTGTTTAGCTGATTTTTTTACTTTTGATTTTTAATTTTCTAATTGAATGTGAGTGGAGTTTGCTTGAAACTGGTTTATAAATTTGATGGAGATGGTGGATATAAAAGTGGCAGAGAGGATTGTCAAAATATATATATATCATCGAGCAGAGCAGAGAGCAAGGCAAAGGAGACGGGACATAAGTGGAAATTTTGTTTTGTTTTTGTATATTACGAGGGTAAGATTGAAAATATGAAAATTCATTAAACAGCAACATTTGGCTTCCCGTCTTTTTCGAAAGAGCTTCCAAGAGAAGCTGGTCAAGCTCTTCTGGAAGACTGAAAACCGTTTTGGAAGTACACACAAACGCTTTCAAAACCAGCTTTTGGTTTAGGGAAGTTGAAAAGCGGCTTTTAAAGTCAAGTTTCTGTTTCTTTCCATTTCGGTTTCTTATATAGAAGGTAAGGGACTAATGGAGTCGATTTTTCTTTTTCTTATGAGGGCTAACTAAACAATTAAGCTCATGGAGTGTAGTAGATCGAAATTTTTTAATTTCCATATATAGATCACTGACAGAGACTGGGTCAGTGGGGGGCATATGCCTTGTCGATGCTCCACACCTCTAAATTCGAGAATAATTCTATTGGATTCTTATTTATATTTTCTTTTCTTGAAATTTCGTGGACACTATTAATGAATTTCTAAGAGCCTTCTTAAAGTGTATCTTTAAAGTACTATACATTAAAAATCCAAAAATTAGATAATTAAAACATATATTTATTCTTTCAACATACATATCAATATACAATTATTTTTATTTTTTGAAATATTAAATTCAAGTTTTCAATTAAATTTTCCATCTTTAAACATATGATACATGTTTATAAATATTCAAATTTATATTATGTTTATTGAGTTAGAAAAATTAGAATCGTTGAATGTTAACATTAAAAACATTTCACACTGGGGTTCTCATAACTAATAACTTTGAATCTCTAAATATAGGCTGTTTCCATGTGATATGTTAAAATTTCAAGGACAATTGCAAGATGGAACATTGAAGATTTTCCATTGCGCCAACTTCATTGAAACTTTCTGACAACTTGTAGGAATCTTGAAGGGACGGTCTCTTCAAAGAGAACGTGCTTCCACAAGAAAAACGAAACAATGTTTTGTCATCTAATGTGTATTGTGCTCTACAATGCTTTCGTTCATAATGGGTACACTTCACAGTTTTCATCCATTGTTTGAAACTTGTCGAAAGCATGCACCATCTTCCCTTTGCCTTGATAATCTTACTCTAATTTCAAAAAAGTTGATGGGAAAAGAAATTTGAAGTAGCTTGGCTGTCGACGCCGTTTGTAAATACCATAGCCCTTTGGGTTGTTGGCGCCGTTTGTAAATACCGTAGCCCCCCATGTATAAAAATTATACCCAATAAAAACATTCTTCTCATCAATTACTATGGGTAGACACCTTATTCTCACGTGGGCTACTCTCCTCTTTCCCTGTGACTGTATCCCTTTTGTATGAGAGCAACTTTTCGAGCTATACCACCAATGTCCTATCCCGATTAGTTAGATAATCTTTAGGGCCAGTTTCAGTAATTAAAAAAAGAAATTTCATTGAAACAATCGATATATGAAAATGAGTGAGCACAACACCTAAATCGAAAATTTTTTTATGAAACTGTCGCACAATTGATTTTGTGAGACAAACTAATGAAATAATGTCATTTATTTTTCTTACTTTTCCTATTAATCTTTTCTTTTTATCTTACTTTTTCCATTAGACTATTTCATTATATTAGCTATGAGACAGTCTCATAAAAGATTTTTTTTTTTTTTTTCCAAATCCAATTGTTGGTACAACATTTCAATATAGAATTTAAAATATTAATTATTGGTTTTTCTTTTTGTAAAATTGGATGTAATTATTAAGATAATATATGAAGTTTTAATTAAAAAATTAAAAAATATTTATAAAGGGAAAGTTTCTTAAGAAATATATTTAAGTATAGTTTTAAAAAAAATTAATAAACCCCTACCAAATATTTTTATTTAGATATGATTGAATAAAAATAAATATTTTTGAAATTTCTTATATGACAGTTTTTATTTTTTTAATTTTAATTTTTTATAATGCTAATAATTTACGGATCAGATGACTATCGGAACCTGTCGAAATTTATCATTGATAGTACGGTTTGAATGACTATTCCAATAATTAAGAAGAAGACAAAATTTATCATTGATAGTACGGTTTGAATGACTATTCCAATAATTAAGAAGAAGATAACTTCTATTAAGAAGAGACTCAAAATCCGAACTTAAACTCTTGATCTTTTAAGGTTAAAATCGACATATAATCACTTCTATTAAAGGTTGATGTGATTCATTATATTATATATATATATATTAATATGAAGTAAACGAATAGCGCATAGCCTATTAGATTTGTTATTTGATAATTTATTTATTTATTTTTTGACTTCTTGTACATGCATATCATGACCGGCAACTGATATAATTTGCAATGACTGGCAACTGACGTACCGCATCTGAACAGTAACTTGGAATTGGAACACTTTTTCATTCAGATTTTCTCCAAAAATCACACCGCGTCTGACATCATTGAAAGATTTTTTTTAATTCTGTCGAATTCTTCAAGTTCTTGGAACCTTTATAACGTGATAGAATTAACAGAATAATATTAAAATTAAACAATATCATTCCTGAATTTTTATTCGAAAGCACGTACTCTCCTAGGACTAACAAATATTGGCTGCTAGCTCTTCATTTCACTGCTGATAATGACAATTTGATCAAGGTCAAATCAAATGGACAGATCCGTGTACATACTGATGTTACTTCGTGCATCACTTCTTCTTTGACATGTTACATGTGATAGAAATCACTTGGTGCATCACTTCTTCTTGACATGTGTGCCTTCGAAAGAAATCATCAACTTTATTTGTAAAATAGGGCAAATTGCTCAAACTCCCCAAGATTAGGCAAAATTGCACAAAACGAGGATGGTTGCAAAACTCACATTCTAACTACCTAAGTAAGATTTATAAAACTCAACACAAACTTTTTCTATCCTTAGTCAATCACCTTTAAATCAAAATGGTTAATTCACAATTAATAAATATTTTAATTCAAAAATAATATTTTTATATGAACATTGGATTTTTATCTTTCTATTAATTTTTAAGTTTTTTTTTCATCTTTATTTTTTTATTTTTGTCGTTTTTCTCTTTTTTTAACTATTTTTATATTTATATTTTTTATATTTTCAATTTCTAGATTTTTTTAAAATAAAAAAGTAAAGGTATTTTGATTTTTTAGTGTTTTTGTCGTAAAACCATTAAAATTTTGGATGAAAACTATTTTCGGTTGACGGTAGGAGTTTTTTAACTAATATTTTAAAACGTTAGGGTAAACTAAAATTATTTATCATTTTAGGGAGTTTCCTTGGAAATAATGATTTTTTTCACATGTTATTTTAGCAATTAATTCTTTTTTGAAAAATATAGTTCTTTATAGGCACCATATATTATTGAAAGAACATCGTTATCTTTCATGAACTCGGGCTATTCAAGACAAAATTAATACATCTTTTTGCCCACTGCTTTCACCATCGTTTCCACATTTTAAATAAAAAACTCTAGTCGGCTGCTGTCACCACAATCATCGCAATTGACGACAAACCTAATTATCAAAGCAGCCACAATTAGATAATTGATTAATTGTTCCTTTCATATTTAACTTGCTAGTTGCTAACTATGATATATATATCCCATGAAGGGTTTTACAACAATCCACACCAGTATCACTGCCTTGTTGGTACTTGTCGAAAACTCCTCCTTTTGGGACCATACTTAGAGGGCCAAATTAAACATGGGAGATAGATTGCAGCTAGCCGTTAGTGTGATGGGTACGTACATATATTTGCTAGTTTATTTATTTAATTTTTTCAGCTTCCAAGCAATAATTATCACAGAACAATACAAATGTGGGAGACACAGAGCAAATTTGTAACTATTGATTTTGAACCTAATACATCAAACTTTGTTGCATGTGGTATTTTTTGCAGGCAATGCAGCTTCATTTTTACTTTTCACCGCACCAATGTAATGTCAAGACATTATTTATATCATATAGCTAATTCTATAATGTCCTTGTGGTAAGATTTTCAGGAACTGATATTATAATTATTTTTTGTGTGCTGCTAGATTGACATTTTCTAGGGTGATAAGGAAGAAAAGCACCGACGAATTTTCATGCATTCCTTACATTATTTCTCTGTTAAACTGTCTCATTTATACTTGGTATGGACTGCCTATTGTAAGCTCCAACTGGGAGAATTTCCCCCTAGTCACCATCAATGGTTTGGGAATTCTACTTGAAACCGCCTTCGTTGTCATATATTTTTGGTTTGCTACAGCCAAAGGCAAGGTAAATTCCTTTAAATGTTACTTCAGAGCTTATTTGGTGTTAATTTTTTTTTTTTTTTTCAACTTGAACCTGAAATATTGTCAGTTTGAGTAAAATAATAAATAGAATACAACAATGTTTTTTTTTTTTTTTTAATACATGCATTCTTATAAAGTGAGATTAACCAACAGTATTGAATATCATGAATCCATATACAGATGAAGGTTGCGGCTGTGATGATACCTGTCCTCCTATTGTTTTGCATCACAGTGGTAATATCAGCTTTAGTGTTCCATGACCACCATCATCGCAAAGTGTTTGTAGGGAGTGTTGGGTTGGTGGCCGCAGTTGTGATGTATGGTTCTCCACTTGTGGTTGCGGTGAGTAATGATTCCCATTAGAGTTATTCTAGCATACAGATTCATAGTTACATAAGATGGTTAATATTTATTAGATTTTAATCTAATAATATAAAGAAATAAATAAATACTAAGTTTGAACATAAGATTTAATTAGCTTGAGAAATTTTTATTTTTATTATTTTTATTTTATGAATAGCATCGAGCTAGAGAAAAAATTTACATTAAATTCCTATTTTATTATAATTAATATCATTCTTCATTATACTATTTTTCTATGTACTGTAGATGGGAAACATGAAAAACAAATAAAAAAAAAAAATCAATTAGTTCTAACATAGACCCTCAACATCAGTAATTGTGAAGTTATATTCCCATATAAAATTCATAAATATATAGAGTTAATTCGTATAATTTGATTCAATAACTTAAATATATGAAAAATTTTGAAAACATCCTTACTATTCTTATATATTCTTCTCATCTTTATAATTGCAGAGACAAGTGATACGAACCAAGAGTGTAGAACATATGCCATTCTATTTGTCTTTTTTCTCATTCATTGCTAGTGCACTTTGGATGACCTATGGATTATTAGCCCACGATATGTTTATTGCGGTATGTACAACTTTTGAATCTTCCTTTTGTAAGAAAATCTACTAGCCAAATTAAACAATCAATTCTCTTCTAAATTAACAAATAAGATAACAATGTATGTATCAACTTTTAATTTAATTTCACTCGAATATTGTATACTCTTTTGCAGGGACCGAATATTGCTGGTACTCCCTTAGGCCTCCTCCAACTTGTTCTCTACTGCAAGTACAGGAAAAGTACTGGGATTACGGAAGAGCCAAAAGTACAAATGGGAAATAGAACAGAATGTGGAGAAATCCAAACAGCTGCAGCTTGAAACAAACAACAATAATACTATATTGCAAGAGTTGAATGGAAGGTCCCCGAAGTCTGAACTAGAGTTAGGCAGTTTTAGCATGTAACCCTCATCATGTTGTGCCAAAATAATATACATGCAACAACTGTAATGCATTTAATTGGTCGGTTTATTTCATGTTTATTACCTAAAGATGTTTGTAACCATTAAAGTTTTCATTTAATAATCTAAATTTTAGCAGCAATTTCAAGAGTAATAGCTCCTTGTACTACATGTGTAAAATGATTATTTGATAATTTGCTTTATTAATGGCCGTCCAAAAATTTCATTTGTACACCCAAACTTTATATATAACAAAATTACCCTAAGCAAAATCAAAGGCAATATAATAAAGTGAATGATTTTTTTTTTTTTTTGAAAAGATAAAGTGAATGATTTTTTTTTTTTTTTTTTTTGAAAAGATAAAGTGAATGATCTTATACATCCCATTAAGATAGCTAGATAACATTCTATCATTAACCATATAATTTCTTTATTTTTAAAAGTCTGCTTTAGTTTCTAATCTATATAATATATAGTTTATCATACCCTTCCAAACAAAATCAAACTAATACAAGCAACCTGCTCTATTTTCAAAACATGACCACAGAATGTCTCTTACATCTATCAATTCAACTGCAAGTATGTACGTGCATACACTTAAAACAATAGTCAGCAAACTGAAATTTAGCGTTTAATTAGCCTCATCAAGACAATTTTTTTCTATAATTACAAATTTACAATAAGCCATAAATGTACAAAATGTACTATTCAAATATTTGTCTTTATTTTGTTGGATACGTGGCTGCATGTGATTTACTATTCGTAAAGGTTTAATAAATAAATTAATAACTTAAGTCATTACAAAGTTTTAAATGATCAATAAAGTTATTTAGAAGATTGAATTGAAATTGATTTAAAAAAAAAAAATTGTGTACATTAATGAATATACATTATTAAATGATTTTTTTTTTTTTTTGAAATTAATCATCTCTAGATCTATTTTATAAATAGTGATAATACATTATCAATTAATCAGCATTTAAACAAGTGTTTTTATGAAAGAAATAGATCAAGAGAGAAAATACCGTTTTCATCTATTAATTTCTTCATCTTTATCATTCTAAGCTTTCTTATGGATTTACGTGTATAATTAAATTACACTTAATTGTTGTGAAAATCTTAAAGTTCTAGAATCCTGAAGTATAATGTTAATATTTAAAAGTTTTCTTTTTTGAATTATTATAAATTTGAAATTGATTGATAAGATATAATAAACTCACAATTTCATTAATCTGGTACATGACATTTATGGTATAGTTATTTGGACTTATCACTGTTTCTAGCTTACCTTAATTTAATAAAACACAGAGGCCAATGAATTTTTTTTTTTTTTCCTCTTTTGTGAAATAAGGTATCTGTATCAACTAAAACAACAGTTACAACGATAAAACTATATTCACATTTGCTGCATTCCAGCAGCCGTCATATCTAGTTTTCAAAGCAAGAACAGCAAGATCATGACCCACACCATTCCTAGCACACCATATCACATTACATTTCTGATGCTGGTTAACCGCATGATTTCTATTTACCCAAATGCCCCAAAAGAATCATACAAAATTCCTCAAAATTTGCCTTGTTTACCAAATTAGCCACACCACTTGCTACTTCCAATACTGGTTGGTTTCTTTGGGCTCAAGAAGATACCAGAATTTCGAAACTTCCGACGCTGCTGACGTCTCCTTACACCAAAATAAGGCCTGCTGCAGCTTCTCTTCTTCCTTTCCGCACAAAGGACACGTTGAAGACACTGGAACCGATCACTTAAACAGATTGGCTAAGGATGAAAAAGCCTCATTGCCGGCTTTCCAAGTGAAGACTTTCACCTTAGGAGGGATTTTCAAATGCCATAATTTCTTCCACCACTGCACGACCGGGTCAGAGTTTGAGCATGAAAGGCCACAGCATCTTAAAAATTTTTTGAACAAGGTTTAGCTACTGTATATATTATATAAAATATATGAAGTGCTTACAAACTAATAGTTTGAAACTATGCATATCTAATGATTAGGGAATCCGAGCTCCCAACTCTTTTTTAAAAACTAGCTTGCTTTCTTGCCTAGCGAAGAGGCAAGTTGTTAAAATTTTATTTAATAATTCTTTTTTCTAAGTTCATGTCAATATATATTTACTTTCAAATTAACAAATATTTACTCATTTAATAAATAAAAACTCATTGCATATACTTATAGAATGTATATTGTTGAACTTTAACTTCCACTATTAAAAGTGAATGGACAAAATTAAATACACAATCAGTATCCTAATTCCTAAGTAGTTATTTAATCAAAGTTATAAAAGTAAAATTTATGCAGATAGCTATTGGTACAATGGCACCCAACCCATGACAGTTTAGCCCATTTCAACCAAATGTTCATGGTTCGATCTGCACCCAATGCCCTTGAGTTAAGGGCAATTTTTTCACGCCATGTGAACCTCTTCTCTCACTTTTAGGAGTTCTAAATTCATATCATATCTTAAAGACCCTAATAAGAGATTCTGATCAAGAGTATCAGTAAGCTACACTGTATATAGGATATTCGTAATATATGTAATAAATCAAAAAAATAAAAATAAAATATATAAAAATTCAAAAACAGATTATGAGCAAAGGATTTTGATATTCGGCATTAACTAAATTCAAGGGTTATTATCAATTTACCCCCTGAAATCGAAAATAATATCAAACCACCACTGGTTTTGAAAATATTAACTAAAATAGTTCAACCGTTAATTGAAATAGTAAAATGATCAAAAAAAGTGACGGATCCGTGAAATTCGAGGGTAAAATAGTCACTCCGGTTTGAACCCATAATGGCATCAAAAAATTAATAATAATAAAAATTTTCATTAAAAAAAAAAATAAACAAAATAAAAATCAATCACATCTCTCTCTCTCTCTCCCTCCTTCTTCTTCTCCCCTCTGTCTCTCTCTCTTTTTCGAAAACAGATGACTCTCTGTCCCTCTCTCTTCATCGCCAATCACATCTCTCTCTCTCTCCCTCCTTCTTCTTCTCCTCTCTGTCTCTCTCTCTTTTTCGAAAACAGATGACTCTCTGTCCATTTCTCTTCATCTCCTTTTCAGCCTCTTCACTGACACCTCCCTCACCGACAATGCCAACACCGGCGTGGTCAGGCTCGGAGACGGTCGCGTCCTTTGCCTAACCGAGACACAAAAGGGCTCGATTGTTATCGATTCAGTGTCCTTGAAAACTCTCGGTAGGTTCGAGTACAGCGACAGGATCGGAGGTCTGATACATTCAGCCCACCCGATTGTCACGTAGAGAGAGTTTTTGACGTTGGTGCCCGATTTGGTGAGGCCAAGGTATTTGTTTGTGAGGATGGAAAGTGGTAGTAATGAGAGAAAGGTAGTGGGGAGGGTGGATTGTCGTGGCGGCTCAGCGCCCGGTTGGGTCCACTCGTTTTCGATGACTGAGAACTACGTTGTGGTGCCTGAGATTATTATTCTTATTGTTATTATTATTCTTTGGCAGATTTTCAAGTTTGAGTTTAGTGAGTCAGTCTAGTGGGGGAACGGTGTGATGTTGCTCTGACAATGAACTCAGCGTGATGTTGGTTTAATTTAGGAAATGTAATTTTTTTATGAAGATTTGTTATTCATAAAAAATTTGGGTTGAATTGTATTATATGAATCTGGTATTTTTTTGTAAATTTTTTCATATTTATCAAATTAAAAAAAAAAATATTGATGGTGGAGATTAGTACTCATTTTTATAATTGTTTTTAATTATTATTTATTAATTAACTTTTAATCAAATATTTAATTAGTTTTTTCCCATTTCAATTATTTTTAAATTTAAATTTTAAATTTGTTAATCTTTTTTAAATGAAAGGTGAGGGTATTTGGGTCTTTTAATGTTTTTGCTCATAAAACCACTAAAATTTAAATGAAAACCGCTTTTGAGAGACGGTAGGGGGTTTTTTGACTAATACTTTTAAAAGTTAGGGTAAATTGAGGTTATTTTTGTTTTCAGGGGTTTTTTAGATTTTTTCCTAAATTCAATAATCGACAAAAATCCATATTTTAAAAAGAAAAATTAAAAGAAAATAAATTCTTTCCTATACCTACCCCACTTTTTTTTTAAGGTATTAAGACGAACTTAAAAGATAATCAAGACTAAATTTATAGGACCTAGTAGTACGGTTAGGATTAACGATCCTCATATTAGCAAAAGTTATCCATATCATGATGAAAGATATTTTATATATATGAGAGAAAATATGAGTGCTTCTACTGTACCAGAAGGTAATTGAAGACCCTTACCCCACTCTTATTGATAACATACGTACCTTTATTGATACCAGATCAGGGTTTTGTGCACTTGACAAAACTCTAAGATGTATATACTTGTCTTCAATGTGACTAATCAAAGTCAACATATTGACTCGGTTGCAGTAAAAGTAATACCCCAACACACGACAACATCGCAGACCCAACATTGTCTCAACAATCAAAATCAACAACACGACCCGACACAAAATCTCCCCACGTGTCCCCATTCAACGTTCACACATCTTCATTGAAAAAACCGAACTCCATGCATGAAGACACGTAACACCCTCCTCTCTCTCTCTCTTCCACTGTCAAACCACATATATCTCTCTCTCTCTCTCTCCTCTCTCTCTTACTTCACATCTCCAAAACGACCACTACGAACCCTGAAAACGACACCATCAACACCAACACGAAAAACCAAATACCAAGTTATGGTGAAGCTAGCGTCGGCAAGTGAGAGCCGAATGTACAAGCCTGGCCGAGCCGGAACCAGGCCGACTGGCCGAGTACGTCAACGCGTGGCTGCGTGTTCGCGGCCGTCGTGCTCCTCTGTGGCTTGCCCAGCTGTCTCGTGAGCCGAAGTCGGGGCTGGTGCTGCCACTCATAGTTTTGGCGCTTATAACGATCGTGAACCTCCAATATGATCTCACTGCCCATCTCGCCGGCATCGATTACCTGCTGGCGTTGATGGAGTTCGATGTCCAACTCGCGCTTGTCGAGTTCGCAGTTCCTTTTGTACAATCTCTGGGTGGCTTGGCTGTCCTGTTTCTTTTTATACAGGTTTGTTGATATTAGATACGTTTTCACTATGATCATGCAAATTGGATTATTTTGCAATGTGTTATTTTATTTTATTTTATTTTTATGATAGTGATTAATTATGATTATGCCGTGTTTAGTGAGTGTTTTAGGATGAGTTATGTGAATGGATTAACATTTTTTTAACTATTATAATTGATTCAGAGTTTCTTTGACTTATGACCACATGTTATGTAAGTGACATACTACTGTAACAACTTTTATCTTATCTTATGAAATGAATTATTATGGTTTTGGTTGGTTTAGTTTTTGGTTTTTCATTGTTGGGATTAATGCACTGAAAAAGGGCAAGCTATATCGACTATAATATTTGACTTCACAGAAGTCAAGTGACTTAATATAACCAATCGGAAAAGAAAATAAATGAATTTATGTATGATAATTAACAATCATGGCATTGAGTGAAAGTTAATTAAATAAATTATATTTCTTATTTACAATACAATAATTTTACACTTGTACTCCCCAAATTTACTGTATCATTTTTCATTTCAACTAATGTAACAATTGAACTAACACTGAATAAACACTATCACATCACTTATTAACTTAATTGATATTAGATTAATAAAAATAATAATTAGAGAAATCCACCTTACCGTATCAACTCTTTGCCATATAAGTTGTAATGAAATGTTGATATGATTATTGTTTTTCCTTTATTGATGTTAGGAAGGAGGCGGACCCACCATGGCGCCCCACGCACCTCCTCCCCTCAAAATTTTTAAAAATTAATTAGTTTTAGTATAATCATTAGATATTTAAATATATAAATCTAATGTGACAATTTGACACTGGCATAGACTGGTGTTGATGGTTGTGCGCGTGCTTTTCTCACTTGAAGTCAAAGGTTCAATTCCTTGCCGACCTAAAAGATTTTGCTTTTTCTTCTTTTTCAGTCATTTAGTATATTATATAAAAAAAATTCCAAAATCAAGTGTATGCATATTCTAGTTTTGATGGTTTTGCCTGCCATTCATTTTTTAGGAAACTTATGGTTCAATCCCCTTTTGAGTCATTACTACCACTTTTTTTTTCTAATTTTTTTTTTATTCACTCCTAATCATTGCTTTGTTTATAAATATGTGCATTTTTTTTTTCATCATAGACCATGTTTTTCTTTATTCTATCCATCATGGTTCAATTAATACGTGTTATTTTTTCTCAATTTTTTTCCCATTACAATTCAATCGGTTTCCCCATCAAAACATGTTTTTTTTTTTTTTTTGCTCTCTCTCTCTCTCTTTTTTTCCGCGTTATTACAAACTGATCTTCAAATGTAAACATTTTGACTTCACAAATTATTATACTCATTTCAAATATTTGTTTTTATTGTAAATTATATTATGTTTACACGAACTAGGAAATAAAATATATATCGTTATTCAATCTTAATAGGTCTTGGTTTACTCATGATTATCATTGTAAATTCTTGTTCTTTTACATAAACTATTTTATGTGATAAAATTCATAAATAAAAATACTCATATGAATCATAATTGTTTTTATCTTTTATTTTTATTTTACTTTACTTTATTATAAATTACATACATTTATTAAATAAAAGACTATAAATATAACTTGATTACTAACTTAAATAATAAATATATATATAATTTGATTACATATATTTATTTGTAATCATGTCATCATAAAGAAGACATATCTCTAAATTAAGTTTTTATTCATTTTTTAAAGTATATGAAATTAAAACTTCTCTCACTAAGAAAAATGAAGCTAGTGTACAATCAACTTACAATTGGTATACTTTCGTTTTTATACTTGTATTAAATATGTTATTTTAAGAAATTTTGTTTACAATCTTTTAAGAAATAAAATTATATATTCTCTACTGGTTATATATTTTAAATATTTTAATTTCATATAACGTCATTCTAACAATTGAAGGAAATATTACAAAGAAAATTTCATGTAGTTTAGTTTTTTGATGTTATAATTATTATATAAAAGTGCCCCTCTCTACATAGATTTCTGGGTCCGCCAGTGCTTGGAACTTAAGATTCGTCAAAATGTCTGGTTGCCAATTAAGCTATGTCTGTGATCATATATTGGAGAAAGTCTGGTATGTATCATGATCTTTTCCACTGATTTATGACATTTGATAAGGAGAACTTATTTGATTAGTTATTCAATTACATATTGTAAATTCATGTCATAAATGCAATGGATAAAATGTGTACAAAATGTTGTACACAAGATTTTATCCTTATTATAGAGATATAATTATTGAAATCATAGTTTTACACATTCCAAGAATAGGATTTTGTGCTTCTTTTTTGGACTGGTAGAATGTGGAAGGTGTAACTACTTCCGTGTGAAAGTTGTTGGATTGTTGTTTGTTCTGAATGAAAATTCACTGCAGAAGAACTTCATGCTTGTATATGAGTTGCTTGATGAAGTTATTGTAAGTTTAATGCTAATACTATTTATCTGCTACAAAGTGAAACATTTAATATTGAGTCAAATTCCATCCGTCTCCTTATTGGTTACTGTTTTATTTTAATTTGCTCTTAGATGTGGGGAATTCTTGGAATTTTTTTCTTCAGCTTCTGAATTTTATTTATACTGGTGTCCATGTACCGTATGAAATTGTCAGTAGCATTTATTAACAAGACATTCATTTAAGGATTGTTGGATCATAACGTAGTTTAGAGTACTAGTCAAGACAGGTATAAAGGAAAAAGAAAATGCATAAAATGCTTCTTTCTGTTTAAGTAGCACTGAAAATAAATGTATAAATAGAAAAATAAGAAGTACTGCAAGTATTTCGTTTTACAAAACTTGTTAAAGCTCTGATACAACATTGAAGAGGTGTTGTTTAATTATAGGTTGATAGTTATTTTTCTCCAGGATTTTGGTTATGTGCAAACAACTTCTACTGAAGTATTGAAGTCTTTATGTATTTAATGAGCCAATTGTGATTGATATTGCACACCTGCAGCCTCTTACTCTTGCTGCCATTTTTATGGTATGATTTTATCTCGTAAAAAGCATTCTCAAGGACGGGAGGCAACGGTCACAATCAGAATCCTTGGCCATACTTGGCGAATCACAGTGACTACAAGCTTCAAGAGGAGGTCGGTTACGGTGCTAGCGCAACTGTCTATCACGATCTATTTGTCTTTGAATGAAGTCATTGCTGTCAAGTGCTTGGATCTTGATTGTTGTAACAGTATTCTGATCAGAGCTACTCTCTTGTTTCAAGCTTCATGTTGTAAGTTCATCTTCCATATTACATCATTTTACTGCAAATGATAGTAAGTTCATCTCCCATATAATTATCAATAGTGCATGGATTTTTAAATAATGTGTCTGAATGTTTATGTCATAATGCATGAAATTAGTTCAATAAAGTTCTTTTGGGTGGTCAGTCTGGAGTGAAGGAATCATACTAATATTTGAAGGTTATATGTAGAAAATATTAGTTTTATGGGAAATGGTCAAGTTACAAGCTCCATTTTGGACTTGGTGTTTCAAGCAGGACTAGTTTCCTATTTCATTATTTAGAATTGGAAAGAAGTGGTAAGCATCTGTCAGCTGACTTTTTGCTCTTTTTTGTTGTTTGGGAGGGTTTATTTATATGGAGAAACTATTGAGTCATGTAGGAAGGTTTTGCTTTTGTAGGATTGTTCTTGTAATGACATCCTGTTGCCTTTTTGTTTCGAGGCAGACTGTCCGTAGCTTTTTGTGAGGTTTATTTTTATGGACTGCATGTTCACTTTCTCATTGTATTTGGTTCTCCTTTTGTACATTTCTAATCAAAAGATGCTAGCTAGGTGCAATAGAGGAAAGTTCTGGAGTGAGTTTGAGGATAGAGCTCTTGATAATAATGTCTGCAAGTTTACAAGTGTCTGAGAAATGTTACTCACCATGATCAGATGTGTATACCACTACAAGAAAAAATAGTTTTTGTGACCTTAATTTTACGAGATGTATACATAAAAGTGATAATTGCATTCAATTACATAATTGATTCTTAAAAATGCTGCAAAATACTGGTGGAAATAATTTTTTTGAAGGATTTAAAAAATGTCATTAATGATTCTGGAAACAACATTTTTAAAATGTCGAGTGACAACATTAGGCATCACCTATTGGCCCAACTAGTTTGAACATATATGGTATATTTAATTAATCATAATAAATCATTAATGAAACTTTTAACTGATATGAACTTATCTTCTAGTATGTCTACTTGTCTTTGCTCACCTGCATCACCAGAGAATCCTCATCTCTCACTCACCAAGTTGAATCGACAGACACTCTCAAGTCTCACCTTCGTCGACAACCACCAGATTGTTTACATCAGTGATTCATCGAATCAGGTACTATAAAACGCATCTGATTTCATGTCACACCAACTTTCAATAACGCCGATTTCGATCTCTCTTGCCAGTTGCAGTAGATCTATCTTCATTGTCTCTTTTGAACTGACTGATTGATTGTGCAATTTGGCTTGTGTTTCTTGCAGGCGCTTATGAATCAGGTAAGTTTTTGTGAATCTCTGATTACTTGAAACTTTTCAGTTCAAACCCTAGCTTGTTTTAATGAATAAATTGTGTTATCAGAAGATGAATGTGGAATAGACAAAGGGATGTAAGAATTGATTGATGACGGAAGGATTGTTGTGGTTGTGCTTGATGCTCTCACAAGGTTTTTCATTTGATTTTTGAACTTGTTGCTTTTGTTTTGTAGAAACAGTCAGGGTTTGTGTTTTGATTTTAAATAGGAATTGAAAATTTAAGTTTTTGAGTACATTGTAAGTGTTAGGGAGCATCATAGAGTTATAGATAATGTGGTAGTTGCAGTGGAGTTGATTTTGGAATCATGATAAGATTTCGAGTTAATAGTTTTTGAGAGTGTGCTAGTTCAGGTGATTTTGAGCTCTTATCGGTTTACATGTTGATTTAAAACCTATTAATTGATTTTGATTTGTGTTTTTGAGTTGCAGTTTTTGGTTTTTGTGTTGATCAGTCTTTTATATTAATTTTAGATTGAAAATTTGATCCGAATAATATTTAGCTTTTAAATCACATATTCGATCATTTTTTATTTCGGTTGGTTTTCAATTTGGTAGATTTTTCCTGGTTTAGCTTATTTTATTAATTATATAATAAATGAATCTGATAATTACATGGGTCTATGCATCTCTTGTTCCCTAATTTGATCGTATCGGGGTTGATGGAACAGTTGAAGAGTAAGTTTTCTTGTATATGGCTGAAGCTTATCTTATCTGGGTTGATGGAACAGTTGGAGAGTAAGTTTTCTTATATTTGGCTGAAGCTTGCAACTTCTTGCGGAAAATTTTCTCATTAATTTAAATTATATCTGCCCTTTAGGTACAAATGGATGACATATGGAGAAGCTGGTACTGCTCGGACAGCCACAGGTTCTGGTCTACTTTATCATGGAATACCAAGGGTGAGTATCTGAATTTTCTTTTCTAATTGGTTGATGTTTGTTGTCATGTTATTTTAATCTCCAATTGAGTTTCCTGGAATGTTTCTCACTCAACATATGATTATGATTTGTCTGTTTGTAATAGGTGTCTTGCATTGGATTGTATTTTATAAATAGACTGCTGATTGTTGATCATACCTGCTCCGCGTATTCTTACATATGTGTCCCTCTATATGACACTCTTGGTCTGTCACTTGTAAAACGTTGAAATCTAGTTGGGGGTTTTTCAGGCCTGGCCAAGCTTTTTAACATTTGAAAACCCCGTTTCTCTACAGGTCCAGATGCTGTCAAGTACATTTGAAATCTAGTTTGGTTGGCTGTATCTTTGCTTACTGATGCTCTAGCATTTTCTGGGCAGGTTAAACTTTTGCACATCTTGTCATGCTGTTTTATTTCTCATATATATGGTTTCCAGTTGCAACAAATGAATTTACCAAATTCCGAAATAATAAAATAGAATTTCCTGGAGTTACTTATAATTGATGAACAAATTAAGTAAAATGTCAACTTTCATGGTTGGTAATTATTGACAACTATTTTGTGTGGGCATTAGTGAAAGACTGAATGATGGTGGTTGAAAGATATTGGCCACTCTTACATGCTGAAAAAAATTAAATATTTCTATACAAATTTTATTTATTGTTCTGATGTCTCTTTCAGAGGCTTTGCTAGCCGCTGGTTATACTCAAGGAAATTACGAACAATCACGACAAGTAGTTTATAGGTAATTTTTATAACATCCCTAATTACTATATAATTTTTATATTAACTTTTTCTTTTTTTTTTTTTTTTCATTTAGCTGATCCTAATTTCATGTATGTCTTTTAATTGGCAGGCAGATTGGTTTAATGACAAGAATATGTTTGGCTGGTATTTTATTTCTTGGCTTTGGAGTATTTTCTCATTTATTCATCATAGATTTAGAAGTTTTGAAAATTGCCTGGTCTGGTATATTGGTAAGTGTAATTTATGCTCTATTCAGTTCTTGTAGTTGAGCGTTTGTTTACTGTCTAAACAGACTCTGGTATACCAATATATAGCAGGATGAGACTTGTTGGTTTCCTTTTCCCCTTTTTTTAAGACTTACTATATTGTCGTAGACTTGTTGTTTTTAGAATTTCTATTTTGTCTACGATTCCTGCCTTTTTTAAAAAAACTTTTATGACTGCAACTGAGATTTGATCCTATGTGACATATACACTCACTTATATATTATCTACTGGTTCGTGTTACATTTTATATTTTGTCACATTCATCACTCTACATGTAACCAATCATATGTTCAATTTTTTGTTTTTGTGTGTCTATTTGTATTTGTTTATTTATTTATTACCATCTGTTTTAATCTGAGAACGATTTCTTGTTTGGGTTATTTCTTGTACCAATTGTTGGGTTGGGTTTCTCATTGAATTGTTTCTATTTTGTTGGGTTTTTGTTGTGTACAGGAAGAACCAAAGGAAGAGAGCGATGATGACTTAGGATTCAGTTTGTTTGACAAGACATCAATTGAGTTTGAATTTTTATTTTTGTTTTATTGGAATTTTAGAATCCATTTGAGTGGTTATATTTCCTTTATGTATTATAAATGTTCAAAATCCAAGTGGTGTATGTTTGACGTTATTCTTGAATACATTGGAGAAGTTTAATTAGAAGATGGAGAGTAATCAATGTTCTGATGTTGCTTCGTTTGTCATAGTATTTGCATTATTTTATTTCCGGTGATATATAAATGTATATTTGTATGTATGTACAATGGATTTTATTAAAATCAAATTAAAATTTTAAAATTAATAATATAAATAAGAAATACATATATACGAAAATATATATTATATAAAAATATAAAATTGTATTAAACGATATTTCTTAGTTATTAGGAAAAATGTTTTAAACGGTATTTTTTATCTTTCACAAGTTTGATCTTTTACGACAATGCATTAAAAAGGATTAATCTTTTGCTTTATCCTTCGTTAGGACATTTTCACAAATATTGTAAAAAGGTCTTTGCAACATTTTTTACAGCTTATAAAAGATACTTTTTCTTTGTAGTGGTATGTGATGAATTTATCATGGACTCATGGCTCTGGTTGTTAGTAGACACTTGTGGTGTAACAAATAATACTTTTTTGGAATCGACAAAAAACTTGGAGAGATTTAGACAATATTTAGGTAATATATGCAAACTATTCCTCACAATTGATTGACTACTTGAAGAGATCAAATGACATTTCTATATAATCTGGGGACTTGAAGCAAAGACTCATAAAGTTATTTCTTTTTAGTTGAGATATGATCATTTACATAAGGCAATGTTGGGATATTCTTGATAACGTGCTTTTGGCTATCTGATTGTCAACTCCTTTGCTGTCATTGATCATCAATAAAATCTATCACCAGAAAAATGATGATGATGATGATGATGATGATGATGATAATTAAATATATAATTTAATACTTAGATAGATAAATAAAAGATTGTTTAGCCTTACTAGAAACGATAAAATATTGTTTAGTATCAGTGTGAACCATGCTAGTTACTATTAGAATCTCATATTTTTCTATATACAGCTAGTGTTATTTATTATTATTTTTTTTTAAGTTTGTCCAAAGATTAGGTGGTAAAGTTGTGATGATCCTTACTTTAAGGTATATGTTATGATAAAGTCAGTAAAATCAGTATAGGTTGGGTTAACAACTCTTGTACTAAAACTTGTAATATAAATGTGTTGATGAATGAAAATGATGCATAATCTTGTCCTACATTTTTTTTTTTTTTTTAACTCTAAGCTCTCTGCCTTTTTTATACAACATGGTATTAGAGTTTATAGTCTATGGCTTCAAGTAGTTTTTCCACTCCTTCACCTCTAGTTTTTACAGGGAGAAAACTATCCAATTTGAATAGTGAAAATAAAGGCTTATTTAATAGCATTTGACTTGTGGGAAGTAGTTGAAATAGGGAGAGATCCACCTCCTCTGAAAGTAAACTCAATAATTGCTCAAATGAAGTAGCATACTGAAGATTGTGCCAAAAAATACAAAGTTTTGTCTGCTGTCCACATTGTTGTATCTGATGTGACTTTCACAAGAATAATGGCTTGTGAAACAGCAAAAAAGGCATGAGAGAAGCTTAAGGAAGTGTTTCAAGGTAGTGACAGGACTAGACAAATGCAAGTGCTAAACTTGATGAGGGAATTTGAAGTTTTCAGAATGAAGAAGAGTGAGAATGTCAAGGATTACACAAATAGACTCATGAAAGTAGTCAATCAAATTGGATTGTTTGGTGAAGAGTTAAATGATTGAAAACTTGTTGAGAAAGTTCTGGTTAGTATGCCAGAAAGATTTGGGTCTAAAATCGCCTCTTTAGAAGATTCAAAGGATCTGTCTTAGTTGACTTTTGACAAAAGTTGTTAATGCTCTTCAAGCCTTTCAGCAAATGAGAGCAATCAAACTTGAGGACTCTACTGAAGGAGCTTTTCAAGCAAAGCTCAAGGACAAAAAGTCAAGCAACAGTGGACAAAGGAAGCAATCTGGAGAGAAAAAAGAAAAACAGAAGAAAGAAAGTGACAACCACAAAAGTGGAGACAAAAGAGGAAGGTTTCTACCTTTCCCTCATTGCAAAAAGAGGATTCATATAGAAAACTTTTACTGGTGGAGGTTTAGTGTGAGATGTAGAGCCTACAATTAGCTTGGTCATGTGGATAAAGTCTGCAAAATAAAAACCGCCACCAGAGACACCAAGTACAAGTTGCTAAAAATCAAGAACTTGCTGAAGAAAAGTTATCTTTGCTTCTTGTTATAAAGTAGAAAGTAGTAGTGAAACTTGGCTTATGGATAATGGTTGTACCAACCATGTGATACATAATGTTGATTTTTGCAAGGAGTTAGATTTTACATGTCTAAAGTTAAAATTGGCAATGGTGACTATGTTGCTATGATGGGAAAAGGAACTGCTGTTGTTGGGACTTCTTCAGGTACAAAACTAATTTATGATGTTTTGTTTATGCTTGAGATAAACCTAAGTTTATTGTGTGTTGGTCAAATGCCTGAAAGAAATTATTCTTTGTTTTTACAAGATAGGTCATGCACCATAGTAGATCCCTCTGGTTGTGAATTAATGTCTACTAAAATGAGAGACAAAAGCTTCCAAGTTAATTTGAAACAAACAATTTTTTATGCTAATCCAAGTGTTGTTGACAATTCTGTTACTTGGCACAAAAGGTTAGGATACAGTAGCTACACTTCTCTCAAATCTATGCTTACACATGAATTAGCTCAGAATATGTCTGTTATTCCTCTTCATGTTGATCAAGGAGCATGTGATGTTTTTCAGTATGGGAAGCAAAGCAAATTACCATTTTTTTCAAATTAGACCTGGAGAGATTTAGAAAAATTGCAATTGATTCATACAGATTTGTGCGGACCCATGAGTACTCCTCTTAATGAGAGTAGATATTTTCTTCTATTTATTGATGACTACATCAGGATATGCTGGGTTTTCTTTTTGAAACAAATGTCAGAAGCATTAGAATCATTTCAGAAGAAAAGTTTTTGTTGAAAACTAAGGCTGTAAAATCAAAATGTCCCATTCAACACCAGTTAACTGTTCCCTATACTTCTCAACAAAATTGAGTGAGGGAAAGAAAAGAAAAGAATAGTTTTGTAGACGTCTAGATACCTAATATTTGAGAAGGATCTTCTAAAAGTATTATGAGCTGAGGCTGTCAATACCTTAGTATATTTGTTGAATAGGCTGCCAAAAAAAGCTTTGGAAGAAAAAACACCATTTGAGGCTTGGCATAGTGTAAAGCCTTCAGTTGAACATCTCAAAATGTTTGGATGTGTATGTTATACTTTGTTCCAAACATTAGAATTTGGGATTTTCTTGGGATACAGGAAAAACTCTAAAGGCTATAAAATTTATAGTTTGAAGAATGAGAAAGTTTTGGTCAATAGAAATGTTAAATTTGATGAAGTTGTAAAGTGGAATTGGGAGAAGAATGAAGTTAAAGCTGCTATCAATGATCAAACCAAGATAGTTTCTACTCAACGACAAAAAGTAACAAAACTAGAGGCTGATTCTGATAGTGATATAGAAACAATAGTAAGGGGGGACCAGATCATTGGACGAAAATAATTTATGCAAGATGTAATATTGCGACTTTAGAACCAGCAAGCTACAAAATAACATGATTGGAGTGTTGCAATGAAGGAGGAGATCAATATGATAGAGAAAAATGGAACGTGGATGCTAGTTGACAGACCTGAAAATGAGAAAAGTTATTGGTATAAATGAGAAAATGAGAAAAATGGAACGTGGATGCTAGTTGACAGACCTGAAAATGAGAAAAGTTATTGGTATAAAGCCGGTTTACTGAACCAAATTAAATCTTGATGGCTCTATAAACAAACTGAAAAAAAAAAAAAAAAAAAAGCCTGGTAGTGAAAGGTTACTTTCAATAGCAAGGTGTTGATTTTTCAGATACCTTTGCATCTGTTGTTAGATATGATACCATAAGGTTTTTGATAGCTTTAGTGCAAAAATGGGTTGGAAATTATACCATTTAGATGTGCAGTCAACCTTCTTAAATGGTTTTTTGAAAGAAAACATTTATGTAGGGCAGCCGGTAGGTTTTCTTGTTCCTGGTTGTGAAGATAAAAGTATACAAATTCACTAAGGCCATTTATGGTTTAAGGCAAGCACCAATGGCTTGGTAAAGTAGAATTTATGCATATTTGCTACAGCAAGGATTCAAACGGAGTGAAAATGAAGTTATTTTGTATATGAAGCAAAATGGAGACGGACTACAACTTACTGTGTCTCTTTATGTAGATGATCTTCATGTTACAGGTGGAAACATAAGGTGGCTGAAAGAATTCAAGTCTAGCATGGAACATGAGTTTGAGATGTCAGACTTGGGTGAGATGAATTATTTTCTGGGGATGAAAGTATAACAAACAGATACTGGTATTTTCATCTCGCAATGAAGTATGCCAAGGAGATTATGAGGAAGTTTCAAATGGAGGGTTGCAAACCAGTAGCTACTCCACTGGTTCATGAAAAATTGATCAAGAATGATGAAGAAAGCAAGGTCAATGCTTCAATACATAAAAGTCTAATTGGTAGTCTACTATATTTATTCGCCATTAGACCAGATTTGATGTATGCAGCAAGCTTGCTTGCATGATTCATGAACTCTCCTGGTTAAATTAATTTTTGTGCAGCTAAATGGATCCTAAGATAAATAAAAGGGACTGTCGATTATGACATTTGGTATAAAAAAAAAAATTGAAGCTGGGAGATAGTGACGGGTAGGAAGTTTTGATGATTCCAAGAGCTTATCAGGCTATGTTTTTCATTGGAAGTAGTGTTTTCTCTTGGAACTTAAAAAGACAAGATGTTGTTACTCAATCCTTTGCTGAAGCAGAGTGTATTTCTGCAGCGGCTGTATTAAACCAAGTAATTTGGCTAGGAAAGTGTTATCAGATGTTGGATAAAAATAAGAAGAAGCTATTTTATTTGGGTTGATAATAAATTAGTCATTGCTATCATTAAAAATCCAGTCTAGCATGGTAAAACTAAACACATTTGAGCCAAATTTCATGCCATTATAAGAGCAGAGAAGCTTAAGGAAGCAAACCTTATGCATTAAAGCATTAAAAACTAGACCACGGACATCCTAACTAAAGCTCTTCCTAAAGCAAAGTTTGAGTTGATGAGAGCAAAGCTTGGTGTCTCCAAGAAAAATCTCAAGGAGGAGTGTTAGAATATTAGATTTTTTTACATACACTAAAGTTGTCTTGTGTGTGTGTGTATTAGTCTTAAGTTTGTCAAAGATTAGGTGACAAAATTGTGATGATCCTTACTTTAATGAATAAGCTATGATTAAGTTAGTAAAATTAGTACGGCTTGGGTTCTGATGACTAACAATTCTTGTACTAAAAACGTATAATATAAATGGGTGGATGAATGAAACTTATGTAGAACCTTCTCCTGCAATTTTCTTCTTTTTTAACTCTAAGCTTTTTGCCATTTTTAAACAACAGTTACTACGTATTTCGTGTCATGTTATTGACTATATTTTCAAGCTATATATTTCTTAACAACTTTTTGGTGAACTTGCTAGATTGTTAATGCTCCTGAAGTCCTAGGCAAATTTGTAGGTGAAACGGAGAATAATATCAGAGACTTATTTGCTTGTTGACGCGAGAATAATCAAAAGACTCATGGTAAGGGAAACTAATATGTTGGATTACTACTAGAGCAGTTATTCTATCATATACTAATGCCTTCACCTCTCGAGGGACCAAAGTGATTTGCATGTTATAATTTTTGAAGAAATTGATGCTATTTATAAGGTAAAGATTTTTCAACAATGTGTTTCCTACGATCACTGGCAAAATTGTTTGTGTGACCAGTGGAAAATTTTATTTTAGTTTAGGTGAGTGCATTGGGTTACTTTGCTTCATGAGAAACATATTTCTGAGTTTCAATTTAGTGCAACTTCTTGATTCTAAAGTATGTTGTTTGGCTTTATTGTATTTCCACCTATGGATGGGATGGTTAAATCTGTTGAAGGAACAATGCTCACAACTATTCAATTACATTGATTAGAGACAATGTGGATAATATAATGGAAGTTCTCAGTAAAATAGAGAAATGCCTTATGTTTGCCTTTTTCTTGTTTTGCAATTTCAGTCAAGAGGATTTACTAGAGATGTTACAAGAGTTCATGATAGCATTGTGAACCAACTTCTTACTAAGGTTAGTGAGGATTTCTAATTAATTTTTGTATGTTGAAAATTAATATTATTTTTCTTAGCCATTTGACTTTGTGCATCTGCACACTCCTTCTGAATGGCAAGACTTTTGTTGAATTAATTTTTATAGTAACACTACTGACTCAGAGAGACCAAATGAAATGTAGATTACATTTATCTTTTGCCTAGCATATGATTGCAGAAATTTTTCTCATGTCCTAGGTATATTTGAACTCTCTTAGTGACTATGCCCAAATTTTTAATTCGGTGTTGACAGATATGTAGATGTCAAGATGTGTAGTGAAGGTATGTCATTAACGATGAAATGTATCAGCATAGTGGAATTTTATTGAGTGGGATGTTGAAAATTTATATGGATCCTTTCAAAGTTTTGGATAGATTGGTATGCATGTCAATAACAACATTTTATATTGGAAAATTATACGTGACTAGCATAATGCTATTTAGAGGGTAAGTGCTAGATATTTGAGCATCTAGCAAATTGAGATCTATTTAAATACTTATATATGATATCATTTGATGAGGGTGGTGAATGTAAGGTTATAATTAATTTATTTCTAAATGTTCGTAAAGAAAAAATGTTTTGCAGTATCCTCAGTAGGCATTATGACAAAATTGATCAAACCTTTTAATAAATTCCTTTGCTATCAAGCGTCAACAAATTTTTATAATAAAGTTTTGCAGTATCCTCAGAAATTGTTTGTTGACTTGCCCCCACTTTGGAGTCGTGTGAAGCAACTTCAGGTTAGCAATCATACTTGAGTTGCAATTACGTTGTAGTTTTTTTTTTTTTTTTTTCTTTTGGATGTCTTCTTGATGGATTTTGTGTAATATTGCAGCTTAAAGATGCTGCGCAATTAGCTCTTAAAAACAATGCCTTCAGCAAAACAAGAAGCTATATTACAAGTTAGAAATAACTAGTTAATCTAAAAATTTTAGTTTAAATTGTCTTTATCTTAATTCATGGATGTATATGTTTTTTGTTATTGTTTGGCTGCTTATAATTTTTAGATACCTCTTTGGTAAATTCTTTTTGTTTTTGGCATAAGGCTTTCTTATAAATTTTTCCAAGCTTTTGATTGTCAAGTGTTAAAGCCCCAAATAAACTACTAAATTTCTTATGCTCTATCATTTGCTTATAATTCTTGAGACTTAATTTTATCTATGTTATGCTTATAATTTAAGAAATCCTATGTCAAAGGTACATCATATTCTTCTCAGCCAAGATCATCGGAAGATTGAAGTGAAACATGCAATAGTAGAAGTACATTGTTAATACGTCCAACCCAAGAGTTTCAAGTTCTTGGTCATGTAGTTGGAAGTTTTATTACATGGCCTAAAAGTTATATTGTCTTAGACGAGATTTAAATGGTAATCTATATATGATTATAGCCTTTACTTTTAATTATCTCTGATTATATAAAAACTTTCATTCTTGTATTTGATTTAAACATTTCAGATTATACAAGCAATTATTGATAGCGATGGATAGCACCAATGTTCTTGCTTAACATCTCCTCCAAACTCAAGTTTTTCTGCACCCAACACTCCCTTCTTCCATCCCTTAGTACTTTTTATTTAAAAGCTCCTAGGGTAAAGATTTATCTTTTAATTTGGCTAGGATAAGAATAAACTGTGAGGACGAAATATAACAAAGGCTAATATGTGTTTAGTTTCGAATTGGCTTTAGGCTCACACACAATTTATGTTTGGTAATTTTGGTTTCTTAGCCTTTTTCTAGAGTTAATCACACATATGCCCACCTCATATCAACAGGTTCTCATAACGACTCGATCTCAGAAATCATAAAGAATTGTAATGATCTTCTATCTTGAAAGTCTAAACAACACTTAAATAGACCAACTAGTGATAAGAAAGAAAAATTTTTGAAAAGTGTTTTATGAGTTGAAATGAAAAATTACCCTCAGAATGAAATGCTAAAGATTAAAATTACTCGCAAAGGTAATCTCTACTAATATACCACATCTATGCATGTACAATATCTCTACATTCTCCTACTAGATTTAAAGTCTTTGATAACATCAAACCAAGCTTTAGACTTTCATGACTCCTCCCTAGCCTAGATTACTAATCACATAGCGCAATAACTATCCTCTCAATAGCACAAGATCAATTATTAATCAAGTTTAAAACATAATTGTTTCCACCCCAAACCTAGTCCAAATATTATCCCTGGTGTTTGAAAAGAAATTAAATATAGGGGCAAAAATAAAAATCACAATTAATTGCAAAAGAAAAGAAAACAAATAAGCAAACACCAAACACTATGCAAGCCGAAAATATCAATGAAAAGATAAAATAAAAACATAAAAATTAAAAGGAAAGTAAACAATGCGAAACTGAAAGAAATTACTTAATCTTAAAGAAAACCCAAAAACAAACTGACGGCAGACTTAGATAAAGTCTGTAATAAATCCTAAACTAAAACAAAAATAAACGAAATTAACGTCAAAATCCCTGAAGACCCCTAATGAATTACTGACTAGAAATTAAAATTATTAAAACTAAAGTCATTGACTCAACAAACCAGAAATTAAAGATGGACCTAAGACTTTATTGACGAAACACTCCTACTGGGGCTCACGAAGATGGTCCAAGCTTTGATGCTGATTGACTCCAAGGTAGTAGAACGACTCTCCAAGAAGCGATCCTGATCCTTCATCTCCATGACATGCTGCAATATCTTGCTGTTCTGGTTCAACACATAGCTCACGTGTTCTGCCAGCTCATGTACCCACAGTGGGTAAGGTGTATAATCGGGAGGTAATGGATGGTCATCCCCACTGGGGCCTTCATCTTTGCATCCTTAACCGGTGTCTCCAACTTGGAAAATCCTTCCGTTCCGTGTTTCGGTGGACTCTCTGTATTTGGGACTTCCTCAGAGGGATCGGTCTCGACGTTTGACTCAGTGATCACGACAATGTCTTCCTTCTTTGTCTTCCACATGCGTCCTCTGCCTTCAGAGCCTAACGTCCTAATCCTCTTGCTGGAACTACCATTGGTATCGCTTCCTCCTATTGTCAAAACCATGATTAAGAGTGCACGGAGTTAGACTACACTTATACCCCTTCTTGATCACACGGCTAAGAAGTTGAGAACTCTATAACTCTTAACAGAATGCAGACACACTCTTTTTATAGACTTCATACTTCCTAAATTGTGCAAATAAAAAAAATAAAAAAAATAAAATAGGAAAGGAGATCGCACCTGTGAGGAAGTGAAACTAGAGTTCAACTGGCAAATTGGAGGTCCATATGAAAGAGGAATAACAAGAGCGCCCCATGAAATCCATGCACGAAAGCAGCAAGGAATTTAGTTCAATCTGCACACCTATACTTCCAAAAGTGTAATTGGTCTCGGACTGTTTGGAAATTTGCCTTCATTTGTTCCAAGATGCTGCACGCCACAATTAATTCTCTTAAACATGTGTTCCTCAATTTTGTCTTTAGTTTATTTTGGCTTCTTCCAACTTTTGGAATTTTCCAAGTCGTGACCAAATAAAAAAAATAAAAATAAATAAAGAAATAAATATACATACAATTAAATAAACCAAAATAGAAGAGAAGTGAAATAACATATTTAAGAGATCACAAATATAAACACAACAAAAGGAGAAAAAAATAAGTAAAATGAATAAAAGATAATAATAAATAATACTAATAATAAAATAAAAAATAAAAAGTAAGAGTTAGAGAACGTGGGTTACCTCCCAAAAAGCACTGAAATTTTAAGTCTTTAGCTCAACTTCCATCTTACTTTAATTGTTTTGATCCATCAAGGTGAGAGTAGATTTTTGACTATCCATTTCACCACCATAATAGTGCTTCAATCGTTGACCGCCGACCTTGAACAAATCTTTTATCTTCTCATCTTCAATGAAAATAGCTTCGTATGGGTATACTATTTTGACTATGAAAAGGCCCGACCATCTACATTTGAGCTTGTCTGGGAATAATCTGAGCCTGGAATTGAACAGCAGCACCTGTTGTCCCGGTGCAAAATGTTTGGCCAAAATTTTCTTGTCATGCCACTTCTTTGTCTTTTTCTTGTAAATACAAGCATTCTCATATGAATCCAATCATATTTTCTTGAGCTGATCTAGTTGAATAAGACACTCTATCACTGACTTTCTTTAAATCAAAATTTAGAGTCTTAATTGCCCAAAATGCTCAATATTCCAACTCCACTAGTAGGTGACATGTTTTCCCATACACTAATCGAAACAGGGACATTCCAATTGTTGTTTTCACTACAACAAAACAGACTATCTATACCGGAGTATCCATACCGAGCATTAAAAGCCCGGTATGGATACCATTTTTAATTTAAAAAATAAAAATTAAACTAAATTATCCATACCGGGCATTAAAAGCCTGGTATGGATAATATCTTTTTATTATTAAAAATAGGTAAATCAATTATCCATACCGAACACTAATAATTCGGTATGGATAATATTTATTTTATTTTTAAAAAAATTTAAATTTAATTATTCATACCGACCACTAATGGCCCGATATGGATAATCATTTTTTTTAATTTAAAAATATTAATTATTCATACCGGGCCCATAATTGCTCGATATAGATAATATATTTGTAAAAATAAAATATTTTATTATTCATACCTGGCACATGGCTCGGTATGGATAACCTTTTGATTTATCAGGTTATCCATACCGAGCTTTTAAAGCCAGTATGGATGGTAATTTTTATTTTTTTAAATAAAATTCATTTCACTATCCATACTGGGCCTATAAGGTGTCCGGTATGGATAGCAAGATATCCATACTGGACATGACAGGCCCGGTATAGATATAACAATTTTTATTTTTTTTAAAAAATATCATTTTAGTATCCATACCAGACTCATTATGTATGGATAGGAGTATATAAGAAATTAAAAAAAAAAACAAAACAAAACAAAACAAAATAATAAAGCATTTTTTCCATTAACTTTCTCTCGCTTCAACACTTTCTCATCCTCTCTCTCTCACACATCAGCGCAAGTGCTGTCCAAACCCTAGCCTCCATGGCGTCGCCATTCTTGCACACCGACGGACCTCCACTGCCAGTCGTCATTCTTCTTCTTCCATTCTTCTTCTCCTTTTCTTCTTCCCTTCTTTTTTCCGTTGCGCGTCCACTCCTCTTCGTCGATCTGCTGCCTTCAGTTGTCGCACCGTTCATCTGCGTCGTCGCCGTCCACTCCTCTTCATCAATCTACTGCCTTCTTCTTATTCCCTCTACGTTTCCACTGTTAACGCCTTCTTCGCTTTGCTTCCCTTCATCCATTGTTTCTAATGGTGTTGCTAGTTTTTTTGGTTGTTTCTTCAAGTGTTTTTAAATGGTGTTGCAGGTTTTTCATGGAACAGGGGATGCTCTGTATACACTGAGAAGAGCTGTTAATGGTCTTATAGGTTTTTGTTGCTTCACTAGATGTTAAATGTGAGGTTTTTGTAATGTGGAATCATGAATAAATTATAAATGCAATGTGTTTTTTGTGATTAGATTATAAAGTTTGGTTTTTAATTATAGGGATGATTTATTTGAGTGAATTGAAAGATATGTATGGATTTTGAGTATGTGTAGGTTGCCAAGAGATTAGAGAACACGTCCAAGTATTTCAAGCGATTGGGTGGTTTGGGTTTTGGGGGCAGCTAGTGTGCACTATGATTAGAGAACACGTCAAAGTATTTCACATCATCTTTGTTCGTTGCCATTAAAAAGCTCAATAGAGACTGCTTGCAGGTATCACTTGTAATTCATATTCTTATTGTGGTGGGTGAGTTGTTGTTTGGTAATGCAATTGGTGAATACTTTATGTTGCCAATGTTGTGTTGCTTGTTTGGAAATACACTGAAGTAAGCTTCTGTAATCTATTTGAGAAATGATGTTTTAATTATTCCTAATAAAAGATTTGATGGAAACCATATTTTAGGTTTTGATGTCGATCTAAGTTTATTGTATTTGTAATGCCCCCTACTCCATGCCCTTTTTTCCCCCCATATTTAACTGCTTCGAAGCACTAGAGTTTGTCTATTTATTTATTGCAGATTAATCAGAATTGATCCAAATGCTATTTGCAAAGGCCATGGAGGTTGGTGACCCCATATTGAATAAAATTTGCAGGGTATGTGTGTTGTAGGTGAGGTCTGTTGAGTTCAGTTTATAGTTACTGCAATTGAAGATTTCGATTCTCATGTGTTGTCACCATTTATAGAAACCTGAAGAACACTTGAAGCTTGATTTTTTTGGCAGTTTGAGAATCTAATCAAAGGCCATTTATTGTCATGTACAACTGATAAGTGTAATCTTGTGAAATATGCTACATTTCTTTATTATTAGTTTTTAATTATAATGTATTTGTACCAGGACTTGCCTCTACAAAATGTTGGTGTTTGTTGTTAATATACTCTCTCTTATAAAAGCCATTTTGTATTATAAATTGAGATTAAAATCTAAACAATGTAAAAGTGTAATCATAAGCATTTTCTTCTTAGAAGAGTAGATGAATTTAAAATTTAGTAAATTTATAATGTAAAATTTATATGGGATCCCAAGTGATTATATTTATGTTGTTAATAATATTTTCAAGTGATTATATATAAATATAAAAAAAATATTATGCATATTGTAATATTATTTTTATTTTAATATAAAATTACATATATTTTCTAAAAAAAATGTGTATATTTTTTTTTATTATAAAAATAAGTATCCAAACCAAGCATATGCTCGGTATGGATAACACTATCCATACCGAGCTGCTCGGTATGGATAATCATATTAAATGGTCGACCCATTTCTGGATAACCGGGTATAGCTCGGTATGTTTACAATTATCCATACCGGGCATATGCCCGGTATGGATAATTCCATCAACCATACCGGTTCTATCCACATCGGACACTCTACCGGTATGGATAGTCATCCATACCCCGGGCATTGCCAGGTATGGATGAGATGTTTTGTTATAGTGTTTATATGCAGTTCGATAAGCCCAAAGTGTATCATCAAGCTTGATACTCTAATCCTTCCTTGATTTGCTCACAGTCTTCTTTAGAATACCCTTAAACTCTCTGTTTGAGATTTTCATTTGTCCACTGGCTTGAGAGTGATACCAGGTTATTATTTTATGAGTGACCCCATATTGCTTGAGTAGACTTTCAAATTGGCGATTACAAAAATGTGAACCACTATCGTTGATAATGGCTAGAGGAGTTCCGAATCTGGTAAAGATATTCTTCTTTAGAAACTTGGTCACAACATTGGCATCATTTAAAGTTGTAGCTACAGCTTCTACCCACTTCGACACGTAATCTACTGCCACCAAAATATATTGATTTTGAAATGATGACGGAAAATGTCCCATGAAGCCTATACCTCATACATCAAACAACTCGACTTCTAAAATATTCTATAGCGGAATCTCGTGTCCCTTTGAAATATTTCCTATTTGCTGGCACTGATCACAAGTTTGCACAAATCTCCGTGCATCTTTAAAAATTGTCAGCCAATAAAACCCTACTTGTAGAACTTATACGGGATTTTGTTCTCCACCAAAATGATCGGATGAGTGATAATATCGTAAAATATCTTTAGTGCCTTCATATGGCACACATCGCCTCAACACCCGATTAGCACATTGCTTGAACAAATATAGGTCATCCCACACATACATTTTCACAGCATGGAGAAATTTCTTCTTTTGCTAATAATAAATCAGGGGGGGGGGGATACATTGTAGACTATGAAATTAACAAAATTTGCGTACCAAGGTGCATCTTCAATGTTACATGAGAAAAGTTGTTCATCGGAAAATGTATCGTTGATATTTATCTTATCATCTATATTGTTCCTTTCCAATCTAGACAAAAAATCTACAATTTGATTTTCTGTCCACTTCCTATCTCTTATTTTATAGTCAAACTCATGTAATAGTAGTACTACCCATCTAATCAGATATGGCTTGGCATCTTTCTTGTTATAAGGTACTTAATGGCAGAATGGTCAGTATAGTCTACCACTTTAGACCCAATCAAATACCGTCTAAACTTATAAAAAGCAAAAACTACGGCCAATAATTTTTTTTCTGTTATGGTGTAATTCATTTAAATATCATTCAATGTCTTACTAGCATAGTAAACAATATGAAAAATCCTATTCTTTCTCTGACCAAGAATAGCTCCCACTACAAAATCGCTAGCATCACACATTAACTCAAATGATGTGTTCTAATCTAGGGTCATAATAATCGTAGCTATTACCAATTTCTTCTTCAAAATTTCAAATGCTTGCAAACAATCTTAATCAAACTTAGAAGTCACATCCTTCTCCAAGAGACGCATAATGACCTTGATATCTTAAAAAAATCTTTAATGAATCTTCTATAAAATCCTGCGTGCCCGAGGAAACTCCATAACTTCTTTGACTGATGAAAGTGATGGGAGTTTCTCATTTACTTCTATCTTTGTTTTGTCTACCTCAATGTGACTTACTAAGATCTTGTGCTTTAAAACGATACCTTCCTGAACCATAAAGTGGCATTTTTCCTGGTTCAATATTAGGTTAATCTTTGTGCACTTTTTCGTGTTAGCAAGACTCGGTGAGCACAAGTCGAACGAGTCCCTAAACATCGAAAAATCATCCGTGAAAACTTCCAAGAATTGTTCCACCGTCTTAGAAAAAATGACCATTATACATCGTTGAAAAATTGCAAGAGCATTACATAATTCGAACAGCATTTTCCTATAAGCAAATATATCATAAGGACATATAAAAGTTGTCTTCTTTTGATCCTCGAGAGCTATGACGATCTGATTATACCTAGAATATCCATCCAAAAAGTAATAGTAGTCATGCCCTGCTAGCCAATCAAGCATCTGATCAATAAAAGATATATGAAAATGATCTTTCCTTATTGCTTGATTCAACTTTCTATAATCTATACAAACTCGCCAACCATTGACCGGCCCCTTTAGAATAAGTTCATTCTTCTCGTTTGTCACCACTATTATTCCTCCTTTCTTGGGAACACATTGAACTGGATTGATCCAAGAACTATCAAAGATAGGATAAATGATGCCCACATCTAACAGTTTAATTATCTCATTTTTCACCACATCTTTTCATAATTAGCTGGGTAAATTGCACAAACCTCCCCTAAGGTTTGGCAAAATGACACAAATATGAAAATGTTTGGGTAACCCACACTCTCACTATTCGAGGTTCTAAAAGCTCAACACAAACCTCCCTTACTATTAGTCAACCACGGTTAAATTCTCACGGTCAATGGTCAGAGATACAAAAAGACTAAAATACCTTTCAATTCAAATTTAAAATGAATATTTTATGTTACTCCATCCATCATAACTCTATCCATCATAACTCTATCCATCATCATCTTACTTTCTTCATCCTTCATCATCTCCATTATTTATTTAAAATAATTGAAAACCAACAAAACAAAAAATCATAATCATCCAAATTCCTTTCTTTTTCTTTCAATTTTCTCATAATCCAAACATCAAATTTTCTTACAAAACACACACATTTCTTCAACAAATATAAACAACACACATTTATCCAACAAACCAAAACAACCAAAAACCCCCGAAAAATAACCACAAATTTCTCAATCATGGAAAAAAAAGAAAAAGAAATTGCACTGCTCGATTATCTCCCATGTTTACTTTGTGTTCCACCAAATGCCTCGCTTTCCTTATTCCACGAATTGTTCTCTCGATTTCACTGTCAAATGGCAATAGCTCAACACTTTTAAACCTTCGCATAAAACGTTTGTCAATACCTAAAATAAAAAAATATATATATATGTAAAGCATGATACTATAAAATGGCATGTTGTCCCCAACAACGACACTAAAAACTTGATAGATAATTTCCTAATGCATTAATTACAATAGATCACATAAGTATATATGATTATAATATAATATAGTGGCAAATCAATGTCGTTCTCATAGGGATAATTGTCACTTTTACGAACCGATTACCAAAATTGATTGAAAACAACTTTATTCAGATTACTACAATTAAAAGAGAATTGAATTTAATTAAATACTAAAAATAAAAATAAAAAAATAAATTTAAATAAACAAACAATTTAACTAATTGAACTAACCCCAGACAAAATTATCTAAGACACAATTTCACCACTTTATTTCATCAATGTATTCTCATTTTATTTTTGAAAAAATAATTATTCTTATATTATATTTAATCGGGTAAAATTCTAAAGTAATTACCAACCTCTTTTGAACGGTCAAATAAGATTACCCAGGTTAATTAATTTAATATATGTCTATACATATTAAACAATCCCGAACTCATTAAGTCCTAATTACCCATATAAGATTACACAAGTCCTACAAGTATATGTCTATCCTATATGGATTATGTCATTTAATTGATATCTAACACATAATACCTTTGTCAAGTGCATCATGGTCATCATATCTACCAATTAATAGGTCTTATTTAATTGATAGCATTAGGTTCCAATAAAATGGAATACAAATAAAAGAAAAAAATAATAATACAAATCAATTAACACAAAAAAAAAAAAAAAAAAATCATTGAATAGGCAATGAAATAAATTGGCTACATTGTAGCCTTAGAATTTAAGCTTAGTTCGACATATGGTTGAACAAGGCACTGAATATAACTAAAACAAAAATAATCAACATATATTTAACAAATGGAAAGATAAAATAGTTTCTGTATTCTTTGAGATGCTTTTTCTCCTTGAACTTGAACAATAAGAACATGTTGTATTCTTGCAATGCTAAAATCATCTTGAAAATCCACTGTCCTAAATTTTTTTCTATTACCACCCAAAAGAACCAAGCCAAAAAAAAAAAAAAAAAAAAAAACCCAAAAACCCTCAATCTCCGAAAAGAAAAGAATTTATATGAGAAGGGAAGAAATTTTCAAGTACATAGTTGATTTCCTCTCTTAATTCTCTGCTTTGCTACCAGTTATAACCTCCTCAAAATTTTTCCAATATGCTCTCCTTTCAAACCATATACTGTCCAATTGAATTTCTACTTTGAATGTTACGAGATGCTCTGCCGAAAATTTTCTCGATTGCCTTGATCTTTTCTTAAAAATATAGCCAAATATGCTGCTCAAACTTCCTTAACTGAAAAATCCACTTGCTTGCTTTAAATTCCTACCAAAGCTGAAGATGAAGAGCATTTAAAACATGCGAAAATCACTGCACAAACCGCTGGAAATTACCCATGAACTCTGGTGTAAAAATCTTCTCTAATGGGCTATTAGCAGTGGCTTGAGTAATTGACACACAAGCGTCACTGTCACGTGTCAAAGTGAGTCCAGCAAACAAAAGCAACAAATGGGCCCAAAAGTTGATGAAGAACGCTGCAGACAGACGTGTTTGACTTAAACACCAAATTGCTGCCTAATTTGACTTAGCTCCTCCGATTTTTTGTAAATTATACTTTTACCCTAAATTTTACAAATAAGTCCCTTAATTCAATTCCCGCACAAAACACTCAAAAGAACATGAAAACCCTTGCGTTTCACTCAAGATTTCATCACAGAAACATCGATTAAGGATATAAAATCTTGCTTAATTTTAATATTATATATATATATGGTGATGGATGATGATACAGTTCACAATAAACAAAAGACAAATATATTGGTTGATGGTCATATATGAGTGGTGTGTGGTAGAATCAATAATCAAATAAAATATTGAGATGATAGTGATGCACAAGAAGGAAAATAAATAAAAAATTGATAAATAATCGAACATGAATTAATTAACCGAAGATATGATACCAACTAATATGAACCCCATATATAAAAATATGATACTCATAATTAAATTGAAATACAATTCAAAAAAAGATAATTCGGATTATTGAAAATCTGACCCATTAGTTAGAAAACTAAGAATCAAAGATATAACAACCCCACTCTCAATAAAGATATGAGAATGTAGGAGATAAGTTAAAGTTGATAAATCAAGAACAATTTTTTATGCAATCTCAAAGTTCTCAAAAAAACAATGAAAAAAAGTTAAACTTTATTCCATGAATGTCTTATTGAAATTTTAGATTTTAATAAGCATTTTATAGACATATAATCCAAAATCTAATAGGAAACTAAAATAAGCCCTAATTTAATTAACCTTATACAACTACTCTTTTAAACACATTCACATTGGGCTTTTAATTTAATTAAATGTCTCAGTCCAATAATTAAAAGCCTAATGTAAGATTAAATAAATTAAAGTAATTTAAAACTTAACTCATAATATAAATTATACGCAAATTAATATAAACAAATAAATAATAGCCAATTTGTATTAGAATTGTCGTCCAAGCCTCAAGAATGATGTTCTTGGACTTGAATGATATTTTGAAATATGATGTAACGGATAGGCCTGTCCCACGCTTTCACACGTGGCGACCGTCTGGCCCACCCCACTCTCGAACCTTAGCCCTCGAGGGATCCTCCACAAGACTAATGAGCAGGTACCGTGGGATCCCCTTACTCTCTTTTCTACGTCTTTCCAACCACTTGAACCCATGCACTAATGGTTTAAGGGCAAATGGGAAATATGATTGGTACCAGCTTCCCATTTGCACTTAAACCCTATAGTGCATAGGTTTGAGTAGTTGGGAAGGCGTAGAAAGGAAAGTAAGGGGATCCCACAGTACCTATTCACTAGCCTTATGGGGGATCACTCGAGGGCTAAGGCCAAAGAGTGGGGTGGGCCAGATGGTCGCCACGTGTGAAAGCGTAGGGCTAGCCTATCCGTTACATGAAAATGTGCATTTTTATGTAACGGATCGGCCCATCCCACGCTTTTACACGTGGCGACCGTCTGGCCCATCCCACTCTTAGGCTTCAGCCCTCGAGAGATTCTCCATAAGGCTAGTGAGCAGGTATTGTCTCGTATTACAATTTAATCTCTTTAATTAACTTCGTAATACAGAACAGTACCTGCTTACCAGCTTTGTGAGGGATCCTTTGAAGGCTAAGGCCTTAGAATGGGGTGGGCCGGACAATTTGTCATGTGTAAGAGCGTGGGGCGAGCCAATCCATTACATATGATATCTCTTCCAAGCCATATTGTGTAATATTCTTGGCCTAAGTATCTTGAACAAGCTCATTTAAAGTTTCATTCATCATTTTAGTTCGAACCTTTATCATAGGTCCTCTATTGATACTCAAATAATCCATAGGCTTGCTTTCTTGGTTTTTATCACCTAACTTGTTAAAAAAGACATTGGAGTTGTTAAGGAAACAACTTCGACGTTGGTCCTAACAAGTTGATGTTATCTAACATGTTAATTAGAGTTGTTAAGAGAATAATTTCAACATTTACTAACAACATACGTCCATTTTTGCTAAATTATAACAACTTAAGACGTTACTCTAACGTTCAATTTGATGAATGAACAACTTTGACATTGATCTTAACAAGTTGACATTGCCTAACTTGTTAATAACGACGTTGAAATTGTTAAGATAACATCTTCACTATTAAAGTGAAATATTAATAATAAAAAAGTTAATACAATATTATTATAATATAATTTATTATAATAAAGATATTATATTCATATATTATAATATATGAATATATATTTATATAATATTTTAATTAATATTATAATAATATAACATATATTAATTTAATAATAAATTATAATAATTATAATATTAATATAATACTATAATAATATTTTATTAATACAAAATATAATATTTATTAATATTTTCAATTTTGAGTTTGGCTGCCAGCTGGCAGACAAAGCGTCTTTGTGTCGTAGCGAACCCCCTCGTTCAAAATTCGTAAACTTCATTCTTCAGCCACTGTTTGAAATTCCAGAGAAGTCGATTGGAAAAGAAATTTGAATGTAACTCTTTAAAGCAGACGCGGTTAGATGTTCATCAAAGGTATGACCTTACTGAAGCAGACCAGGAAAAACGCAGTCAAAAAGTAGTATTAAAAACCACCATCGCATCTACATTTTAAATAATAAACTCTAGGTAATAACTGCATTGTGGTCGCCGCCACCACATTCCTCACCGACAACCATGAACGACTTAAAACCTAATTGGAGGGAAAGCAATTTTTAAAAGCAGCCACGGTTAGACGTTAATTAAATAATAAACTCTAGGCAATTCTATAATGACCTCACTAATTGAAAATAATGACCTGACTAAATCAAACCAGGAAAAATACAGTCAAACAGTAGTATCGGACCGCCATCGTTTCCACATGCATTTTAAATAATAAACTCTAGGCAGTATCAGTATTGTGGTCGTCACTGCTATAATCATCACCGACAACAATAAAGGACTTGAAACCTAAATAAAAGGGAAAGTAATTTTTTATAGCAGCCACGGTTAGATGTTGTTAACTATTATATATATCCCATGAATGGTTTTACAACAATCCAAACCAGTACGACTGTCTTTGGTCCTTGTCTAAATCTCCTCCGATCCTTTTGGGAGCATATTTAGAGGGCCAAATTAATTAAACATGGGAGATGGATTGAAGCTAGCCGTTGGTTTTATGGGTACGTGCGTATATTTGCTAGTTTATTTATTTTTTTCAGCTCCCAAGCAATTATTATAACACAACAATACATATAGAGGGAGAGAGAGAGAGAGCAAATTTGTAACAGTATTGATTTTGAACCTGATACATCAAACTTTAGTGTGGTCTTTTTTGCAGGCAATGCAGCTTCTTTTTTACTTTTCGCCGCACCAATGTAATGGCGAGACACTATTTATATCACGTAGCTAATTCTATAATGTCCTTTTTGTAAGATTTCCAGGAACTGATATTGTAATTGTTTTTTGTGTGTTGCTAGATTGACATTCTCAAGGGTGATAAGGAAGAAAAGCACGGAGGAATTTTCATGCATTCCTTACATTATTTCTCTGTTCAACTGTCTCAATTCTGCTTGGTATGGACTGCCTATTGTAAGCTCCAAATGGGAGAATATCCCTATAATCACCACCTATGGCTCGGGAGTTCTTCTTGAAGCCTCCTTCACTGTCATATATTTTTGGTTTGCTACAACTAAAGGCAAGGTACGGTACTTTAAATGTTACTTCAACGCTTATTTGGTGTTAGCTTTTTTTGTTTTTTGTTTTTTTTTTTTGTTTTTGACTTGAATTTGAAATATTATGAGATTGAGTAAAATAATAAAAATAATAAAGCAACTTTTTTTTTCTTTTTGGTGCATGCATTCTTATACATTTGGATAAAAATTATTTTCGTCCCTAAATTTTGGAAAATAGTCAGATTTTTAACTATATTTCAAAAAAAGATCAAATAATCTCTAACGTCTCGAAATAGTATCAAGTTAATCTCTCTCATCAGTCAACTAACAGTCAAGTCTACCACGTAACATGGTGTGCGGGGGCAATTTTGTTATTTCCAATCACAATTCAGGAGTTAACATATGCAGGAACTAAATAATTTTTTTTAAAAAAAAAATTAAAAAGGAAAATGAAAATTACAATATTACCATTTATTTTCAAAATTAAATAAAATTTATTTAAATATAAAAAATTATTTTAAAAAAATGGATGGAGGAGACTTAATCTCTTCCATTCATCATACTATTCCCACCATTTAATATAATTATTTTAGAAAAAAGATAATTGAATGAAAATATACTATTAAAAATAAAAAAGAAAAAAAATTGCGAAAACATTTAAAAACTATTTTTAAAAATCAAAAACAAAACAAAGTTAATCTCAACTAGATGGAGATCCAATAATCTCCATTGCCGATGATCTTCATCGCCAGCCATAAACCTGAGTTCAAACCTTTATAATTTGGGTTTGAACCCAATTTTGCTTATATATGTATGGAATATGAGAAGAGAGAGAGAGAGAGGAGCGGTTGATTGTAGTACAGATCCTTGAAGCTTTTAATTGTTTATGCATGTCTCTTCTCTTCTCCTTCTTCAATGGATCTCTCTCTCTCTATTTATGTCTATTTCTCTCTCTAGACTCCATTCTAATCATCCTATCGCCTGAATTTATTTGTTTTATTTTGTTTTAAAGTTATTATCATTTTCTCTCTTAGCATTTGAGAAATCTTTATTTTCTCTCTTAATGTTTGAAGAAACATCAAAATACCCTCTGCTGTTGTATTAATGATAAATTTATTTTTTTAAAAGGTTGATGGTGTCAAAACACCACTTTTTTAACATCATTATAATAGTAAGGAGTATTTTGATGTTTCTTCAAACATCAAGGGGGAAAATAATGATTCCTCAAACATAAAGGGTAAAATAGCTCTTTTGTTTTATTTCTTTCATTTTCATGGTTTTTTTTTTTATTTTTTTTAATTATTATTGGATTAAAGAATATTTTCTAATAAGGTTAAGAATTAAAATTTAATAATAAGTAGATGATGAAGAACTCTTGAAGACCTGGTGAAGATGAATAGTCATTCATTTGATCCGGTGAACTATAAAAGAAGTAGATGATTTTTTTTATTTGACTTGGTTGCTTTTGGTCTTTGATTTTTTTTTTTTTTTCCATTTGATTTGGATTTATTGTTTTGATTTGGAGGATTGGTGGTGAATCAATTTAGTAAAAGGTTGGATGAAATTTTGATAGATGGTTGTTTTTGATCTGATACTGATTTTTTTAATATTTGATGATTTTATTTTATTATTCTATTTTATAATAACATTTAATATTCAATATTTTTTAAAATATGTACTCTAAAAAAATTAAGTCCATGGGCAAAACCGTAATTTCATAAAATTTACATATAAAACCAATAATACATATTTTCATAATTAAAATTATTGTAATATTTAAATATGGACATGGGTATAACAGTCTTTTTGTCCCTTTTAATTGAGTCCAAGGGTAAATGAATATTTTCATATTTTTCATTAGGTTTAACCGTCAGTTGATTGATGAGAGAGATTAATTTGACACGTTTTCAAAATGTTAAAGATCATTTTATCATTTTTCAAAACATAATTAAAAATTTGACTCTTCCCCAAATCTTAAAAACTAAAATGATTTTTACCCTATATATTTAGATTAAACCAATGTACAATATTGAATATCATGACTCCATGCGCAGAAGAAGGTTGTGGCTGTGCTGATACCTGCCCTCCTACTGTTTTGCGCCATAGCGGTAATCTCAGCTCTACTGTTGCATGAGCACCATGAACGCAAATTGTTAGTGGGTGGCGTTGGGGTGGGGTCCGCTATTATTATGTATGGTTCTCCACTTGTGGCGATGGTGAGTAATTATTCCCGTTAGAGTTATTCTACCATACAGACACATAATTACATAAGATGGTTAGTATTTATTAGATTTTAATTTAATAATATAAATAAATAAATTCAAAGTTTGAACGTAAGATTTAATTAGCTAGAGAATTTTTTTTATTATTATTATTATTAGCATTGAGCTAGGGAAAAAATTGAAATTTGGTAGTGGGCTCTTAATCAACTAGCTATACTATACATTAAATTCCTATTTTATTACAATTAATATCATTCTTCATTATACTATGTTTCTATATACTCTAAACAAGAAACATGATTAAAAACTAGAAGGAAAAAAAAAACAATCAATTAGTTATAACATATATCCGTCGACAACATAAATAATTGTGGGGTTATACTCTCATACAAAATTCGTAAATATATAGAGTTGATTCATATAATTTGATTCCATAACTTAAATAAATGAGAAATTTTGAAAATATCCTTAAAATTCTTATATATTGTTCTTATCTTATAATTGCAGAGGCAAGTGATACGAACCAAGAGTGTGGAATACATGCCATTTTACTTGTCTTTTTTCTCATTCACTGCTAGTGTACTTTGGTCGACCTATGGACTATTGGCCCGCGATATGATTATTGCAGTATGTATAGCTTTTGAATCTTCCTTCTATAAGAATATCTACTAGCCAAATTAAACAGTCAATTATCTTCTAAATTAACAAATAAGATAAGCATATATATATAGACTTTTAATTTAATTTCACTCGAATATTATATACTCTTTTGCAGATACCGAATATTGCTTCTACTCCCATAGGCCTCCTCCAACTTGTTCTCTACTGCAAGTACAGGAAAAGTAATGAGATCGCAGACGAGCCAAACGAACAAATGGGAAATGGAACAGAATGTGAAGAAATCCAAACAGCTTCAGCTTGAAACAAACAATAACAATACTAATTTATAACTGCAAGAGTTAAATGGAAGGTCCCTGAAGTCTGAACTAGAGCTAGGCAGTTTGCATGTAATCCTTATCATATTGTACCAAAATAATATGCATGCAACAACTGTACTACATTTAATTAATCCGTTTATTTAATGTTTATTACCTAAAGATGTTTGCAATCCTTTAAGTTTTCGTTAATAATCTAAATTTTGACTGCAATTATAGGAAGTAACAGCTCGTTGTATTACATTTGTAAAATGACTATTTGATAATTTACTTTGAAGAACTTTATTGATGGCCGTCCAAAATTTCATTTGTACACCCAAATTTTATATATTAGAAAACTATCCCAAGCAAAATCAACGTCAAGACTCGAGATAATAAAGTGAATGATTGTTTTTTAAAAGATTAAGTGAATGTTCTTTTACATCCCATTAATATAGCTAGATAATATTCTATCATTAACCAGAAATTCTTTCTTTTTCAACCTGAAATATGTATATATGGCTCCTCAAAACATATGACATATTCTTCTCGTCATCACTCAAGCTATTGTGGCCTACAAGCACCATATCATGTTTTCCTAATTTTCTTTCAATAGTCAATGCAGACAGTTTTGACTTATAATATTCTGTAAATGAAGCTCTTCTTTATTTTTAAACATTTGTTGTGGTTTCCAATCTATATAATATATAGTTCATCATAGCATTCCAAACACGATGACGACCTAACTCATAGAGGCAACCTGCTCCATTTTCAAAACATGACTGTCGACGTCTAAATCTAGTCGACTAGATTCTTGAAGCCCAAACTGCAAAAACAAAGTGAAATATTTAATAGAAATAAAAGAAGGCTAGAAGAAGAGAGCAATACACAGTATTTTTATGTGGTTCGACCAGAATATGCCTACGTCTACGATTGTCGCTTTGAAATTTGGCAGAGTAACAGTATGTTTTTTATTGTGTTCTCATTTTTACAAGTGATTTTACCCCCTATTTATAGTGAAGGGTTTACAATTTGAATTACAATCAAAACAGGAAATAAAATTTTACAATAACTGCACTTCCAAAACAGTTTTCACTAAATCAGAAACGGATTCCGTGATTCTCAAATTTTGATTTGTTTCAAAATAAGTAGGTTGACTTCTTCTTAGATTAGGTTGTTTCAGACTTCTAGAAGATACTTTGGACGAGCTTGGCAAGCTAAGTTTGCTCCAGGTCACGAGCTGAAGATTGCAAGTGAGCTAAGAACCACATTACAAGCTCTCTAGATCACAAACTATGAGCTCAAACACAACGGTCTGAGCTTCTGTGATGGCGTATTAACTCCTGAGCCTGTTGGGCTTTTACCCATTGGGCTGAACCATTGGACCTTGCCAACCCATTTTTTCAGGTCGATAAAATATGCATAACATTAGCCCCTCAACTCTCAGTGCAATCTGCAAACTGGGAGCTTAATCTTGCTAGTAAAAACTGATGTGTTATGACCTGTCACACTGTCTTTTCACATTCTATCTCATCATATGACCTGTTGTGATTCTTTGGGTAATCACATGACCTGTGGTGACTCTTCGAGTAACTGTGTCATTTTACTCATCTCGCCCCATGCACATTTAATGCACACGTTTCTCAACTGATGGTGCATGATGACAAATCCTTAACCTTGCGCTGTAGCGTCAGATTGAAGGCAGTTATTTAGTTTTTGGATCCAACGGTTGGGTTCTAATGCTTAAATATAGGTGAAGCCTCTTCATTTTTTTCTCTCACCCGTCTTTTTCAAATTTTAGATGTTATCAGATCTCCTTCTTTTCTCATCTTCATCCATCGCCGTCGTTCTCAATATTACCAAAAATTAGTGTCTCTGCCTTCGATCAGTCAAATTTTGCTGCATCTACAATAAGTTTTTGTAACTCTTTTTGATTTTTGGTTTCTGTTTCTACATGTATTACATCTTTTACTTCTCTGGATTTTGCTTGAGTAATCTTGTGTTCTTGATGTTGCATGTCTGTTTAAGATTGCAACTATTTATTTCCTATTGATTTGATCTTGTCAGTCCACTATTTGCGAACTATTTATTGTTTGTGATGTCATATGTCTGAGTTATAAGAATTTGTAGACCATTAGCTCATAGGTCGTCAGCTCATATGTTATGCTTAACTAGCTCTAGCGACCTGTAGGCTTAACAATCTGTATGGTGTTTGTGACCTGTGGACTTAGAGAAAATTTCTTGAGAATATGAAACTTAATCTTATAACGATGGTCTGCACGTAACGACCTAGCTGTTCCCTTTCGTGTGTAGATGTCTTCAGGTCACAGATGCCAATAATACAGAGTTGGAGATTATGACACTCCTAGCTCGGAAGAGCATGACTCAAGGGTAACTCGTAGTGCCGAAGAGGCGACCTCTCTTAGTGGGGAGACTGTTGAGGATTTTTCAGCTCGGGCTGACCCCATGACAATTCTACCGGCCGTTAGACAGAAAGGTCGTAAGGTGTTGCTCATTACGTCTCGAAATTAAAGTTTGACGAGCTGGGGGAAATCGCTCTAGAATACCATCTCCTTAAAGGTTGTCGTATCATGTTGTCTTCTCCCGACGACCAGGCAGCCTATCCTCCCCTCCTCAGGGTACGTGGCCATAAGTACCCATCATCTTAGGCACGGGCTCAGGTTCCCAGTCCCTACCTGCCTTATTAACCTTCTAAACAACCTAAAACTTAGCCCCTTCTAACTGACTCTCAATTCCTACTCTCAGCTCACATCCCTGACATTAATCTTTTTAAAGAATGGGCTCGAAGCTCCAAACCCGAGAATCTATTACCACCTATACAATATCAAGGGTGTTGGCAACTAGAAAGAGGAAGGGCAAGATGAGATTTTCTATCTGACGGCTTGTAAATAGAACTTTAAAAGCCTTCTGCAAAAAGGTGAAGCAAAAGGCAAGTCCAATATCGGAGACTGTAAATCGAATTGATTTTACATCTCCTACCCTTCCCTTAAATGTTTTCAACATTTTAGTTTTGTCCTTGCCCTAGGTAGTCACATAGGATCGGCTTTTGCGAGCTCTTGCATATATGCCGATATTCTATTGTATTCTAATATTTCTTATTTTACCTTGCAGACGGAGACAGGGGGATCATTATCGAGAAAGAGAATGACCGTCTTATAACGCTAGTAGATTCGGGGGAGAGTAGCATAATCCACGCATTTGACGACAAGCTACTCAGAACATATCAGCTCACTCCTGCTCTAGATAGTGAGCTACTTGATAACAGGAGAGATATTGGCATCCGAGGTAAACGAGAGCTTACCTCTGTTTGTCAAGCTGCTCGTAAAGCTGAGGTAGTTCCTACACCATAACGAGCTCCAAAGATGGTGAAGCTCTTATTCCATTAGTCTCTTGCCTCTCAACCTTGTGAGCCTATAGCCCCATCAACTGCTACCTTTGTTGAAAGAACCATGTCGGCACCAGTTCCAATGTCTCCACCAACTCATGTCCCCCCTTCTCAGCCAGAGGTTGTTAAAATTTAAGACAAGTAAGTGGAATCTCCTACTTGCGAAGCTCAAGCTGCCCCAAGGGTAAGAAGAAAATCCATGGCCAAGTATCCACCAGCCAAGCGACCTCGAACTGATAAAGGCAAGAAACCTGAGGACTCAAGGAAAAATGATAAACGCAAGGAACCTGAGGACTCAAAGAAAAACGATAAATCACGGGCCATAGCGCAATCCGTAGGCTTGCCAGCAGAGATCTATCTTGACATAAAGCTTGCCTGATATCATTGGGAATACTGGCAAAAGCTTGGACAGGGAGAACATGCGAGATAAGGGTCTATCCGGTTACATAACTCGCTACGAGCTACTAATAATTTTAAATACTTTTGCTTCTTTTGTTTCCTTGATTTAACTACTAACCTACTGCTTTTTAAGCCACTACGAGGGCGATGAAACATATGCATGGGATTACGGAGGAACGAGTGAAATCTGAGTGCGAAAAGAATAAGTTGAAGGATGAGCTCACATTTATGATGATGGAGGCTGAGAAAGCCAAGAAGTCAGAGCAATACTTTGAGGCAAAGCTGAAGGATGCCGAAGAGGTTAGAAAAAAAGCTGAGGACGCTCTGGCTCACGAGGAAAGCACTCATGCATCAGCAAGATCAGACTTTTGTGCTAAACTCCTCAGGAGTGGAAAGAAACTCCTCAAGAGAGAAAAAGAATTGACTAGGGTTCCACTGATTTATGACATTTGGTAAGGAGAACTTATTTGATTAGTTATTCAACTACATATCATAAATTCATGTTGTAAATTAAATGGATAAGATGTGTACATCATATTATGTTGTATATCAGATTTTATCCATATTATGGAGATATAATTATTGGAAATCATATTTTTACGCTTTTCCAAGTATAGGATTTGGTTTTTTGGATACTTAATTTGTTGTGACTAATATACAAATTGCATGCAGAGAAAGGGTACGCTTACTTTAAATTCGAAAAGCATGCTTTGAACATGCTTATTGCTGGTCCCATACTATGGGTCCTTGGATCGATCCACAACTCGTGCCAAATCTATGAGAGAGCTGATGGTCATGTGCAAATTCTACAACCGTGTGTCCATATTCCATTCTTGATGGGAAGCCGGTTAATATTCGTAGGTGCCATTTTCAATGCCCGCGAGCAAGCTGGGACACTACATCACGGTGCAGAGTTACTGGTAAGACCCAACGCACGTCACACGCTAGGATTTATATTGAATCAATTAACTCACAAAATTAGATAAATTGACTCTTTAGAATTAGATAAAAATATATATATATATATTTATATATTATCAATTTACCTAACCCTAGCCCATACGAGACAACATGTAAGATTTTATTAATACTTACAACAAACTCATAACATATTAACATATTATAAACTAAAATTCGTATGGCTATTTATAACTTTACAATTCCTTAATAAGCAAGACTTTCCTAAAAAGAAATAATAATTAAAAAGAAAATAATATCAAACTAATTAATACTTAAAAGTAAATAAAATTTAAACCATGGAGGAAATAATATCAATTCCTAAAAGGAAATAATATTAAATCCTAAATGGAAATAATTATGATTTAATAATATTTCTAAATTAAATTAATCCTAATTTAAATGAAATCTTAATGCTAGTTGGGATTGACCAGCTCTTTGACCGAAGTTGATTAGCTCTTTGACCCGCAATTTCCAAGTCTCTGATCAGAAAAGCACTTCTCTATCAAGTACATTTTCTTAGTTTTCGAAATTTTATTTTTCTAATTCAAAAAAATATATATTTTTTTCTACGCAGGATGGGAATTGGGTTTGGTTTGGAATTATTGGGACCCTATTGTTCCTGATTGGAGGATTCACAAATGTAGTTACGGTGTTCAAAATGTAGCAAATTGACGGTCTACGGCCAGGTTCCACGCATTATCGAAGAGCAAAGGCGGAGGAAAAAGCCAGCAGTGGCCACGGAGGAACCACCAAAAACAGTGACATTCCCAACACATTACAAGGATGTGCTGGTTATTATTAGCTTTCTTTGGTCTTTCTGTGCATTTAATCTCCCATTAGTTGCCCATGCATGCTTCTTAAAAGGTTTGATGCAATATACAATTATTACATACCTTTGATGTTTCAATATTAGACATTTTCTCGGACATTTGAGCGTACGTCTTTCGAGAGAATTTTAATGGTACATTTCGATTTTATAGATCGGTCCATATGTTCCATCAACAGCATAATAGCTATACAAAGGATGGACTGATTAATATTTTTTGGAATTTCTATGTATGTATTACTGTATAAAACCTACAAAATTGAAGTGATGTTATCGTACAATTACCCGTATATATCACTGTAACGAGCACAAGAAAGTATTCCATCTTGTAATAAATATTAAACAAAACTTAAACGTAGATTGCATGAATCACAAAACTGTAAGATATTACTGACTGTAAATAACATGAAGAAATTGCTTTTTAGAAAATTTTAAATTTTTTATGTATTTTAAATCTTCAATTTTGGTAAATAGTTGAATTTAAAATTTATGATTATTTTTGCTAGTTTGTGGGTGGTGCAATTGGCACCACTAGCTCCTTCAGTCTCCATCTTAAAGAGACAAAATTCGAGCATTATTTCTCACTTGTATGTGGGTTTATATTTCCATAAATTCTCTCACTTATGTGTGAGTCTCTTCTTTCAGTTTATGAGAGTTATACTCCGGATTGTACTTTAGAGTATGCATCAAGAGATCCTGACTGCGATATCTGTATTTGTAATAAGTACTATATAAACAATACATATATTTCAAATATATATATATAAAAAAAATTATGATTATTTTTTGTCCTAACAATATTATTAGCTTCATTTTCCAATATATATATATATATATATGTATGTATACATTATTAGCTTCAACAAGTTAAGTGTAACCTATTGAGGATTTCCTGATTGATGATTCTAATATCAGGATCGAAGTAATTCAAATTTGGGTTGTGTTGGGGACGAGCCTGGAGGTGTGGATTGGAAAGTTACAATATGGGCTTATTGGGCCTTTAAGTGTTTTATCATTCTATAAAAGGGCTCATGGGCTCTTTTTAATTTTGAGCTATATTTGCATCAGTGAAATCAGTTGTTAACCTGATTCTATTCCAAATCCATCCACATTCTTACATTCAGTAATAAATAACATATTTTCATATTAATTATTGGGTAATACAAAATTTACTTGAATAGTTGATATTTGCTTTTACAATATGTCAATGCATAATTTTTGTGTCTTGAAAAATAAACATCATTTTGTTGTTCACTTTTTCATTTCTTAATATGCATGTTAAGAGTGCATATTAACATTTTTCTTAATTACTGTAGAAAACATTAAGGGTATGTTTACTCCACGGATTGAAGAATGGAAATGAGGAATAAGATTGATTGATAGTATTTACTTGCTTAAAATTCATTCCGTAATGGGAATGAAAGTGTGAGTCCCGCATCAATTTGAGGTTATGGAATGGGAATCCCTTTCCCCCCAACCTACTTGGGAATCCCATTCTCATTCCTTTTACCAAGACAAAAAGTCCCTTATACCATTCTTTAAAAAATAAAGAAAAATCAATTTTATTTGATATTAAAAAAAAAAAAAAAACTGTGTATTATAATAAAATGTTATACATCATTTATTTTTCATCACCAATTTCTTAATTATCATAGTTAACTATTAAAATAATTTGTAGTTTTTTTTTTTTTTAATTGTAATGTATAGTTTTTTATTTGATATTAAAAAAAATCACATGTTATAATAAAAAAACTGTACACCATTTGTTTTTCATCACCAATTTTTTAATTATCATAGTGGACTATTAAAATAATAAGCAATTTTTTTTTTAATTGTAATGTACAGTTTTTTATTTGATATTAAAAAAAACTGCATATTATATTATAATTAATCCATTTAATTAAGGTTATTTTCGTAATTTATAATTAATTAATTCCGATTTTAAAGTCAAGTAAATAACTCAATAAGAATACTATTGATTCTGATTCCGATTCCTACAGTTAAAGTAAACAATTTATTCTGATTCCGATACTTCATTCTGATTCCAAATCATTCCGATTCTCATTTCGATTCTTCTAAGTGAAGTAAATGCATAGTAATTGATGTAGGGTTTGTCCCTTGAAATTAGGCGCAAATTGGTACATGTAGGATGGACTTATTCTCTTCATAATTGTCTCACACATCCGAATACTAAGTGCTCACTTTGAGTTATACTAAGTGCTCACTTTGAGTTATATATACATTTATCATGTTTTGTTGCAGTAGTGCTTTGTAAGAGCTTGATAATTGATATCATGGCAACATTATATATAGCTGCGACAATTGTCTTTAATTATCATTTAATACCAATTATTATTATTATTATTTGAAAATAGACATTAAATGGGTTAGAAGTTTATCAAAATCTATCGAGATTAGACTTGATGAAAATTATCAAACACTGAACAAAAACAACTATTCCTACAACAAGAAAACAAAACTACCCACATAAATTATGATCTGCATTTAATAAAATATAACTCTCATTCTCTTGTAGGATAGAGAGGCACATATATAACTAATTAAAAATTTTCTTGTTAAAGGCTAGTCATGAATAAAATAAAAAAGAATTAAATTCTATTGGTAAAAAAATTAAGGAAAGGAAACTTGATTCCTTAGATGGAAGGGAAATCAATGCAAGTTCTCTTTTCAAGAGGAATTCAAATAGGAGATCACATAATTTGATTTCTCTAGTAAACAATGGAATCAAAAATCAAAAAGTAAGCTCTCTATGCCTCTTAAGGATTCCTAATTAGTAATATATTTTTGTCATATTGTGTGACAATTCAATACCATTATTGATTGATCAGCACTTTTTGTGATACGGTATATTATTGGTTATTTGCATACAATTTGTTTTTTCCATTGTCAAAATCCTATTTTTAATTCCTTTCAATTAGAAATCAAATATATAGCTAGGTAGAGCTAAATAGGGACATGTATTTATAGAAATTAATTACTTCCCCACTTGTTAAGATACTATAGGCAAGGTCAAGAATAAATTCTTAAATTGGAAGTTAAATAAATCCTAAATAGTTGGATTTTTCTAATGCATGCTTCAAATTTGGATAATCCAACTATGTAAGAATCATATTATCTGGCATGATCTCTCAAAGCTTTCAAGTTGATATATTTTACTAAAACAATGGTTTATTATTGTTAGAATATTCCATTGTTAGTTGTAGCTTAAATATATAACCTCCAACTGTAACTTTCTATTTTTGGTTAAATTAATTACAAAAGAATGTTAAGTTATTCTGAAATTTTATTTAAAAGAACACCCTAAAATATTCCTATATTTTGTTTTCAAAATTTGGAGGACTCCTATGAATTAAATTCGAACAAACTCAAGTTATTTTAAATAATTCATTGAAAATCTCTGTCGTATGAGCATGTACAACACATTTTAAAAGTATTTATTTATCAATGATTGATATAAATTTATAAAATATTTTTAATGAATTTGTATAAGTATATAAAGTTTAAAATTAAGAACTACCAATTTTCCAAACCAACTTTATATAAATATAATTTAGAATAATTAGTAAATTTTGTTTCTTTAAAATAGACAATCAAATAATACTAGACAAATTCTTCTTCAAAAAAAATAATACTAGACAAAAGGTGGGATGTGTATATTACTCATAATAATATTGTAGTGCAAAGACAAACATGCTTTATTTAAAATCCCAAATATATTTTGGAAAATTTTTAAAAAAAGAAAAAAAATCAGTTCCATACAGAAGAAATACTTCGATGATAATTTTATCAAATCATTTTTACACCAACAAAATATAACTGCGATCTGTGCATAAACGGAAATGTATTGTACATACGTTATGCAAAGTACTTCTGGAAAATTTTATTTCAAAAAAGTGCTTCTGGAAGATTTTCAATTCAACGAATCTGAGCACAGAAAATGAAAGAAAGCTATTGCTGGCAACAGATGGATACATCATAATCACAAATTTACTCCCAGCTTGGAATTCAAAGATGAACCATTAAAATATTAAAATTCTCCTATGTTTGTTAATAGTTGCTTCAAGCAGTGAGACGTATTGTTTGCTCCACTCGAATTTTATATATATATATATATAACCCATTTTAGAAGAGATGTATATCACATAATATAATATTATTGATTTGGATACATATTCTTTAAGGGGGGTGTATTCAACTTAGGAGTCTATTGGAATCCAAAAGATTTTAAAATCTAAGTGTATTCAATCTAGACTTTTTATAATTTTATTAAAATCCGGGTGTATTCAATTCAGATTTGTAAAGATTCCAATAAAATTTTTGTGTATTCAATTAAGCCTTTTAAGAAATCTAAATAAGTCTATGTGTATTCAAAAAATCAATGATTTTGTAGGAATTGTATTTTAATAGATTTTAATGGATTGTTTGAACCTAGATATGAATAAAAAAGCTCATATGAAATCTTGCCCTACCCTCAAAGATTTCATAGATTTCATACTTTTTTTTTTCACTTGAATTTTTTTTTTAATGATTAAATCACCAAAACTTACAAATTTTTCAACAATTAACAAATATTTTTGTTTATAATAAAACCCAAAAATCTACAAAAACTCAATCTTTTGATTAGTGACAATTTCAATCTCACGTTAATCTATACAAAACCTAATGGTTGAGATTCGAAGAGAAAACTGAAATTTCTCTATTTGATGATATTTTACGAGTTGATGCAATTGAAGATTGACCCACCTCTTGATTCTTATTTAGGTTTATTCTGTTTTGACTTATTACAACCGTGGATTCACAAATGATAATTTCATAATGCACAATAATAATTACGGAGAATGGATAAATGTTGTATAAGTATAAATGAAGAATTGATAAAAACTAGGTGATGACTGTTAAGGTTCCTAAGCAATAATAACACATAGGAAAGATGAAAATTTCATCCTAAATAATATTATTTACATGTTGTTAGTTATGTTAAACATTGACACTATAAATTTGCTAATTTGGAAATGTGAAACTATCAATCTTCTATACATATACATACAAGCACTCATATATACAAAAAGAGGTTTTGCTGGTGATACAGATTTACATTGATTTTTAAACTTGATGTTTTTCAACTTTATTGAATGTAACACACTTATAAAAAATGTATAAATATGATATAATATGATCTTAAGTTGATACATACATACTAACATTTTTTTTATAAAAAAAATCAACAAATAATTAAACGTGAAAAAATGAATATCATTTTATAATATCAAAATTTTTGTTAATGTGATTTATAAAAATAAAATAATTATATTCATAATTTATATAATTTGACGGTGAAAGTTGGGCCAAGGAAAACATGCTACTCATCATATGATTTTTTTTTTAAGATAAAATTATTAATAATTTCATTTAAATATATTAAATTTCATTTAAATTTATGTAAAAAATTCAACAAACTCTAAATAGAATTCTAACAAAATCTGATGGAATTCATTAAATAATCCAACAAATTTTTAAATAGAATTCTAATAAAATTTTATAGAATCCATAAAATCTATAGAATTCATCAAAATCTATCATTATAAGAAACTCTAATAAATTCAAATAAAATCTAGATTGAATACATCCCCCCTAAAACAGGTTTAGATCATACTAAGTAAGAAAAATTTATATCAGAAATTCAGAATCAAATCCAAATCCATTCGTGTAAAAACTTATTATCAAAATTGAATCAAAATAATGTATCCTTAAATCGCATTTGAACTTTTTTTTTTTTAATAAGTTTGAGTGGAACCCCCACTTAATATTGAAATAAATGGTCCCCATTATTTGCATGCAAACCCTATAAAGAAGGAAGAAACCTCTCCTACATATAATTCTCATCAAATTTTCTCTTCCAGAAATAATTCACCACCTTTTGCCTCTTCTCTCGCTCTGCCTAGGGTCGATATCTATCTCTTCTCTTTTTCTCTCTCTTTCTCCTGTCTCTATATCGAAATAGAGACAAGAGAAAGAGAAAAGAAATTAAAGAAAAAGAAAAACAACTACAGGGTTTGTTTTTTCTCAAGAAATTTTTGTAAAAGAGGAGATAATAATTTTATATTGAATTTTTTTTAATAATAATAACAGCAATGGCCGTTTCTAGGGTTTGTTCTTTCAATACTATTGCAATCATCGCTTTCATATACGCTATCGTTTTGCCCATCGCTCATGGACAATCCGCCTCTCCGGCTCCTTCACCCACCAGCGACGGTATGTTTGCGCTTCTCTTTTTGTTCTCTGTTTAAATATTATATGTAGTGGAAGGGTTCGAATTATCTTTTCTTTTTTAAATAAAAAATAATAGCGATAATTAATGACTAATGATTTAGAGAGAAATCATTTACAAAACAATTTTTTTTATATTATTTTGTTTCTAATGAGATAAATATTTTTAAAAAATGGTTATATACTTAAGTTATTGCAAGATAATATGACTGCATCTATATAAGTTCAAGGGTCTATTTGATTTGTTATTGAATATGATTTTTTATTTTTTTTCGTAAACAAAAAAACATTTAACAATCCGAAGAAAAGTGTTTTGTGAAACTATATTTTGGTACAAGTTTAGATGGAGAACATGGCATGGTTTATGAGATCGGCTTTATAATTTTATTGCTTAAAATTCATAAAATAATTCAACAGTCAAGGTCTCTTTGATTTGTAATGGATTATGATTCTGTGGTTTTCAGAACATAAACTATCAACATTCAATTAAAAGGAAATGTTATTCGAAACAGTTTTTTGGTAAACATATTTGTGGAAGATCCATTAGTTTGAGTGTTTGACATCATTTTTTTAATATAATTTTACAAGTCTTTCTATTAATTATTATTCTCTTTTTTCTCATTGTAAATTCAGAAACAATAGTTTTTATATTTTTTTTTTTTAAAGCAAGAAAAGGTTTTTGGTGCAATATCCTTGTAATCCATGTTTGACTTAATAAATTTGTTTATTCCCATAACATTTTGTAAATGGTAATGGAATTTGTAATTAATGTGTCTGCAGGCACTTCAATTGATCAAGGAATAGCATATGTTTTAATGCTGGTGGCACTGGTGCTCACATACCTCATTCATTGAAGGGCCCACAAATTTTTATTCTTTGATTTGTTTGGATCATGATTATATTATAAGTTGAGAGATTAAAGATTTGATCATGATTAGTGTTTCTATGGGGGTTGATTTAGCTAATCATGGTTAGTGTCTGATTAGAGGGGGAAAGAGGGAGAGTTCAATTTGGAAGAGTGTGGTCTTATTGTGTATCATTTTGAAAGAAATGATGTTACTATACACTTATAAATGTGGGACTATATTTCGAAATTACAATCAATCAAAATTCTATATCTGAACTTTTGATATTAATTTTAATACTTGTTTTATCACCGTCAATTATGAAACAATAATAAAGAATGCTCATTTAGTCTGAAAAATGTCTTATATATTAGATTTCAATAGATTCATTGTAAAAAAAATAATATCATTTGAATCATCAGGTGCAACTAAACCGATTATGTAGCAAAATGCTTGAAATTTAATCTGAATTTTTTTTTCACCTAATTTAAACCGGCAATTGAAATTATATTAACATAGTATATACAAATTAAATTTAGCAACTTTAATATAATTCATTTCACAAACAAATTTTTTTTTCTTACCATGCAAGATGCGCTTATATTATAAGAATGATCAATTCATTTTGGATTTTAGTTTTTTTTTTTTTTATGTATTTTTGGTTTTAGATCTTCCAAATCATTCCCGTAGGAGATTTGGACTCATTTATGAACTTCTCTATTTAAATTAAAGATATCAACGGGGGCAAATGGGGACAAGGCAGCGTCCTCCATGCACATTTGGATTTAGGGATGGATTTTCATCCCCATCCTGATCTAATTTCCAAAAATCCTTGAAATCTATCTCTAAACCAAGACGGTGATTTGGGGATTTGGAACCTCATTGGCAACTCTAATTTGTATTCTAGTAACTACCCTTATATTTGTATGGAACTCAAGTGTGTGTCTATATATATATATAACCCCCATTTTTAAACAATAGTATAACCCTTTTTTAATATGTCCATTATACAAAAGCTGTAACTATAAATAACTATGAATTCATTAAAAATTAATTCAACAGTAGAAATAAATGAGGTATTTTAAAATAACATAGGTAACGAAGTTTTGGTACAAGCCAGTTCGAGGAAGTTTGTATTTCTTGGTGTGTTTGGACTGAAAGGAAGAGGTTTGTTCAATGATCGAACCTTTAAAATACCAGCTTGTGCGGTTAGTAATAATTATTTGGAACAGTTTTGAGTTTATGTTGCCTTCTTTGGTTCATACTTATAATAATGTGGATGGTAATTCGACGACATTCAAAATTTGTTTACCATCCTTGCAGGTTGATCAATTTATTCCCAAAAACGGTAATTTCCAAGGCATGCTTATTTCTTTTCTTGTACGGTGAATGAGATTTGGCTTTCCTATAGTTGTCATGTCATCAGTCACTTGGTATAAACTATTTCTTATGAGTAATATTTACTCCAAAAACATCAAGGAAAATAGGCAATGGACTCCCTATTAGCTATCTATCCAAGTTACAGTCGTGTTTAATAGCTAAACACTTAAAATTAAGCTTAACTGCAATTGCTTGTTAGTGATCCATAAACACGAATTCCTAGGTGATCCATTGACACGAATTCCTATTGACTTCTTCCAATACGAAAAAAATTCCAACTGAATTACTGTCCAATATAATTTTGTGATAAAAACGAGGCATCAATCTGATATATCCCAGATTCCCACCACAGTTAATATCTCAAAAGGGGGTAAAAAAAGAAACCCTCCTCGCCTCCTCATTCTGAAATCAGTTCTAATCCAAATTCAAATGGGTTACAAGGAAATTATCATTCAAATCTGAAAAAACCCAAATCCAATCCCAAAACTTTTACACCAAATCCGAAACCAAACCAGAATCTGAGTCCAAAACGAGAATCTGAAATTTTCAAATTACTTGGATTCGTATTATCCAATCATCGATTCAGTTTTGTTGACGTGGTAAACCAGCCAACCAAATTCTTGAGCCCAATGCCGCACAGATGAGGAGACCTGCAACAAACAGACCAGATAATGGCAAAGAAGAGAAGGAAGAAAGAAAGAAAGAAGAAACACACAATGTTTGAAGTGGTTCAGCCCTTTTAAGAATGGCCTACGTTCACTTTTCTGGTATTAAAGGCAGTATCTCTCACTAAATGCTCACTCTCTCTGCGTTTCGACAGAGTAACAGCCCTTTCCACTCTCTAATTTCTGGATCCGGATACAATAAATGTCTCTCTCTATTTATAGAGAATATGAGGCTACAGATGGAACTAACAGACAAAAAGGACTGATCTTGTCGTAATTAATGCTGCTGAAATGCATTTAATACTTCTGACTTCTGCCAGGTCAACTCTGGCAAAACGTGGGCCGACTGCTAACCCATGCTGGTTTGGTGAGATTTCCCGAAATTAAGCTGTCATTAGGTGAAAAACCCTTACTTATCGTGCAAGACACGCCATTTTACTGTCTGGCACTGAAACTGGACGATCTGGGTAGAAAACGAACTGAATCTGCGTCGCGACGATCTTGACTTCGAGCCGTCCTGGTGATCTCGACGCTGCGATCATCGGTCTGCGACCTCGACGTCGCTGGCGATCTGAAATGCTTTGCTAGTCTCCTGACGAGCTCGATCTGGAAGTCGAGTACTGGAGCGATCTAGCGGGCCCGACCTAACGGGCTGAGGAATAGTGCTCTTCACTTGGTCTTGGTAACTTGGGCCACCATTTTGATGGGCCTTCGTCGGCCCATTTGGGGAATCCAAAAATACCCATAACATCAACCCCCCAGTTCTTAGGTCATTTCCTGCGGCCTGAGAACTCAATAGTCAACCTTGATCTTTATAACGAACTGAGACTTTACACGGCGGTCTGTCCTCTGGAACGAACTAAAATCTTCATACCGCTCTGAGAAGCTCCAACGGTCTGAATGTTGAACTAAAAACTTATCCGAACTGAAGAAACGTCTAGTGAACTGAGAATTTCGAGCAGCGTACTGATATCTGAAGCGGACTGAAAACCTTTCATCGATCTAAGAACTTGAAAATTTTAATAGATAAATTTTTTCCTCCTTTTTCTTGGACACGTGGTAACACCCCCTGAGGCGGTTCGGCTTCTGCAACGGGCATTAAATGCCCGTCTCTTCGTCTGATGGCGTCTCTTCGGGTCACGTACCCTAGATCGCGCTGCACCGTTGGATCTGAGGCGATTGGTAAGCCACTTAATCCAACGGTGGGGGTGCGACCTCGGGACCGGCTATATAAGGGGGAGCAGTCTATTCTTTTTGCTTTTTGCTTGTCATTTTCACGCTTCAGGTTTCATCTTCGTCTTCTCCGCTTCCGTCTGCCATCAGTCTTCAGTCTTTGATTCCTCGGTGTCCACTACTCAAGCGACGTTTCCTCTCTCCGGTCACCGATGAGTGCATTATTTCTATTAATTTCTTCTTTTTCCAGCATTTTACTGCTTCTTTACTTCTGGTGATGATTTGTTTGTTGCTTGGTTTCTGGCATTTTGTTTTTCTGCTTGTGTGCTTGAATGTCTACGACTCTTTATATTTCCCTAGTTTGATCCGCTAGGTTGCCGTAGTTTGTAGGATTTGTTGTTTATAGGATTTTGAGCGATCTTGAGGTCGCGCATAGGAAGTAGAACACGATCTTGAGGTCGCTAATAACTTTGTGCGGCGTCTGCGACCTGTTAGGAAGTAGCTAGATAGCAAACTAGGAGCTTTAGTTCGATAGGAACGGTCCGCATTCAGCGGCCTAACTGCTCCTTTTTGTTTGTAGATGTCTTCAGGTCGCACACGCCCACTGCACATCGTAGGAGAGGACGATTCCTCCAGCTCGGAGGATCAAGTGAGGGAAGTCCCTCAAGCGTCCTTACACAGCGAAGAGATCGCTGAGGAATTTTCAGCTCGGGAGAGCTCCGAAGGGGACCAGCCTTCAGAGGCCAGGGACCTTGACCCCGTAGAGGCTAGGCGAGGTCGCCAGATGTTCAAGTTCTACCCCTCTCAACTGACACGCGAGGACCTCTCCGGCCTAAGGATACAGTACCACTTTCCCCGGGGCTGTCGTATGATGGAGCCCGCTCCCACGGATCATGCGGCCACACCCTCCAAGGGTTTTGTGGCCATCAGCATCCAGCACTTGGAGGCCGGACTGCGATTTCCAGTTCCGTCCTACCTGATCGAGCTTCTGAACGATCTGAGGCTCGCTCCGGGTCAATTGACACCGAACTCGTACACTCAGCTGTCTTCCTTGGCGATCTTCTTCAGGAAGTACGGTCTCCCTTTCCCGACTTCGGGAATTATAAGGTATTTATATACTTTTAAATCTAACAGCAGGGGACAGCCTCGGGACGGTTTTTACTATACCTCTCCTCGCCCGACGTCCATTTATAGGGAAGTCTTACCGAAGGGCGAGGCCAAGGGCAAATCCAACGTAGGCCGCTATAAAACGAACTGGTTTTACGTATCCTGCCCTTCATTATCAAATCTTGCAAACTTCAGTTTTCGAGCTGAACCAGGTAGGGCGTTCTTCAAGCTGCCTTCCAGCTCTTGAACGGCAATCTTGGATGAACTAACCATCTCCTTTCTTTTGCAGATCTCAACGCACCGTTTCTTGGTTTGACTCAAGGCGAAACAGCTAACCTCGAGATCCTTGGAGCTCACAGGTCTGACGAGAACGACGTCAAACTAACAAACGAACTTCTTCGGCAGTATCTACTTGTCCCCGAGCCTACGGAGAGACTGATTCGTTCTAAGCACATCGGGTCTCGGCAAACTCGACCTGTAAGCTCTGTTTTTGACGAAGTCACCGAAACAAGCTCAAGCTCGGAAAGCGTTGAAGAGGTGATGGCACCATTGCAGATAGTTCCACCTCCCAGGAAGAGAGTTCACCAGACCGGGGGTCAGGCTGTGACACCGTCATCTACTCCGGACACTTCGGCCTCCAAAGGGCAACAGGCTGCGAGCACGGCTGAATCTCCAGCCCCCCAGGTCGTACGGCCTATTTCGCAGAGGGCTTCTCCGGTCAAAGAAACTGCTACTGCGGACAAGGGCAAGCAGGTCGCGACCGAACAGGGGATGAAGAGGAAGGATCACGTCGTTCCCGCCGAGCTCTCTCTCTCTAAGAGGACTGCGCTGGAGAAAGGGAAGCAGGTCGCTTCCTCACCACAGGAGCCTCCTTCCCAGGACACCCCGGAAGCACCTGCCAAAGTCGTTCTCGGGCTGTCCTACCTTCACCGCATGGTCGAGCAGGTTCCCAGCCTCTTGGGAAATACGGCCAAGTTTCTTGATGGCCCAAACAGCCACGGGGCTAACCTGGTCTCCTGGGCAATTCATGAAGCTGCTAAGGTAGATTTCCTTTCCCATTTCTTTTTATTTCTTTTCGATCTCTTTTTTACTTATTGCTCTTTGATGTCGCAGAGCGCGATGGCGATGGCGAAAGTGCTGGACAGCGAAACGAAGAGGGAGCAGGAGGAGAAGGAGCTTAAGGCCGCGAAGAAGGAGCTCGAGGCGACCCTGTCAGAACGTGACATCGAGCTCGCAGTGGCGAAAAGCGAACGCGAGATCTTTCAGGGAAAATTGGCCGAGGCTGAGGCCGCTCGTCTCCAGTCCGATACCCTTCGGACCGAGGAAAAGAGCAGGATGGAACTGATCAATGACAGCCTCAATTCTCAGCTAGAGACGGCCAAGACTCTGGTAGTTGACCGCGAGATCGAGCTTAAGGCCGCAGAGGAAAAGTATGCCGTGGTGGCTGTCAAACTCGATGAAGCGCAGACCGCGGCTGCAGTTCAAGCTGAGGCGCTGGCTGCTGCGGAAGCTCGGGCCGAAGAGATTAGGATGGAGACCGAGCAAGGCATCATATACACCCTATGGACGCACCATCCTAAGATAGATTATTCCATCTTCGGAGACGATGCCGTGAAGGACGTCGAGTTTTATGCTGAGGATGCTCGGGCCGCAGCGGAAGCAGGACAGGGTCAACCTCAGGAAACTTCCCTGACGCCTACTGAGGTCGTCCCTCCAGAGGCCGCCATTGACCAAGTGGCCACCAGCTCGACCCCCCAGGACCCTCAAGACCCCTCCAGCTCGCAGCTTTAGTCTTTTCTTCTTTTGTACAAGTTTATTTTTGTCTTTTAAACTTACCTCTTCTGAGGCCTTCATTTGTAATTTTTGTTTTTAGACTCAATATATATGCTTCATTTTACTTCGCTCTAATTTGTGTAATGCTTTTATCGATTGATGTAAATAATGATTGCAAATGTGCTGGTGACGTCGTCACGACGTTCCTTAATAATAAGTCCACAGGAGGACGTCGGCCCGTCCAGAGCGTTGCGAGCTCACAGGGCGCGGCGTCTCCGTCCAAGACTTGTTGAATAATAATAAGTCCACAGGAGGACGTCGGCCCGTCCAGAGCGTTGCGAGCTCACAGGGCGCGGCGTCTCCGTCCAAGACTTGTTGAATCATGATAAGTCCACAGGAGGACGTCGGCCCGTCCAGAGCGTTGCGAGCTCACAGGGCGCGGCGTCTCCGTCCAAGACTTGTTGAATCATGATAAGTCCACAGGAGGACGTCGGCCCGTCCAGAGCGTTGCGAGCTCACAGGGCGCGGCGTCTCCGTCCAAGACTTGTTGAATCATGATAAGTCCACAGGAGGACGTCGGCCCGTCCAGAGCGTTGCGAGCTCACAGGGCGCGGCGTCTCCGTCCAAGACTGGGTTGAATCATGATAAGTCCACAGGAGGACGTCGGCCCGTCCAGAGCGTTGCGAGCTCACAGGGCACGACGTCTCCGTCTAAGACTTGTTGATGCAGTGCAAGTGAGAATGAAGACAGAATATTCTTGAGAAGCGATGCAAATCTGCTTGAATATATTCACATATATACACAAAAATGTTACAAAGTTACATTTAAAGCAGATAATTTTGACCTGAATACATTACACGAAGTATGGTCTGAGCTTCTCGGCATTCCATGCTCTTGGGACTTCTGTTCCATCCATATTGCTTAAGTGATAGGCCCCGTTTCCCAGATCCTTCTGAACGATGTAAGGACCTTCCCAGCTCGGTCCTAAAGTGCCTTCGCTCGAGTTCCGTGCTGCGGGCAGAATGAGTCTTAGCACGAGATCCCCGACGTTGTAATGGCGAGCTCGGACTTTCTTGTTGTAGTATCTGGCAACCCGCTGCTGGTAAACTGCCAACCTCAACTGAGCTTCATCTCGCAATTCGTCCACGAGGTCAAGGCTACAGGTAAGCAATTGCTGATTGTCTTCGTTGTTGAAGGTTGCTCTCCGGTGTATTGTTACCTCGAACTCTGCCGGAATCATAGCCTCGCATCCATAAACCATTGAGAAAGGCATTTCCTGGGTCGTACTGCGGGCTGTAGTCCGGTAGGCCCATAATACTTTCGGGAGTTCGTCTGCCCATGCTCCTTTCCTTGCTTCCAGTTTTGTCTTCAGGATCTGCTTTATGATCTTGTTCACGGCTTCGACCTGTCCATTGGCTTGAGGATGATCTACTGCTGAGAAGCTCTTGGTGATCCCGAGCTCGTCACAAAAGTCGACGAACTGCTCACTGCTGAACTGAGTCCCGTTATCCGTTATTACCTGTTGTGGAACTCCGAACCTGCTGATGATATTACTCCACATAAATTTGATGATCTTGGTCGTCGAGATGTCAGCTAACTCTCTTGCTTCCGCCCACTTCGTGAAATAATCAACTGCAACCACGGCGTGCTTGCAATTTCCCCGAGCTATCGGCAGGGACCCGATCAGGTCCATTCCCCAGATCGCGAAGGGCCACGGACTTACCATCTGCTACAGGAGTGCTGGAGGAGCTTGGGGCACCTTTACGAACCTCTGACACTTGTTACACTTCCTCACCAATGCGATAGCGTCTTTCTTCACTGTAGGCCAGTAGAAACCCTGCCTTAACGCCCTCTGGGCTAGAGCGAGTCCCCCGGAGTGATTTCCACAATGCCCCGAATGCATGTCATTCAACACTTTCTCGCAGTCCGCCCCATCTATACATCGCAAAAGAGGAGCTGAGAAACCACTTTTATACAACAGATCATCATAAATGCAATAGCGCGCAGATCGTGCCTTCAGCTGGCGAGCTTCATTCTTTTCTTCGGGGAGAACCCGGTTCTGCAGATAATCAACCAACGGTCTCATCCATGAGTCCTCTGCCACCACCAGGGCCATCATCGCTTCTCTTCTCTGGATGCTTGGTACTGATAAGAGCTCGACAGGCACGGGCTTCAAATCTTCTGCTATCTGAGTAGTGGCTAAGCGAGCTAAGACATCAGCATGTGCATTTTGAGCTCGCGGGATCTGGTTTACTTCGTACCTTTGAAACGCCCTGAGCAACTCTTACACCTTCTCAAGATAAGCGGCTGTATTCGATGTCTGAGTCCGGTACTCACCCTTCACCTGGAATATAACGAGCTGAGAGTCACTGAATATTCTCACCTGATCAGCTCGCATCTCCTTAGCGAGCTTTAACCCCGCTATAAGCGCTTCGTACTCAGCCTCGTTATTAGTTGCTTTGAACCCGAACTTTAACGCATAGAAGATCTTGTCTCCCTCCGGACTAATAAGTAGGATACCTGCCCCCGCTTTACGCTCGTTTGATGATCCGTCAACATATAACTCCCACATCGGCTTCTCCGACGGTCCAGCTTCTTTCTCAGGGGCTCCCGTAAATTCTGCAATGAAGTCTACGAGGGCTTGAGCTTTGATGGACGGTCTGGGGACATACTCAATGTCAAACTGGGCCAGCTCGACTGCCCACTTCAATAGGCGACCTGAGGTATCCGAGGTCTGGAAAATCTGCTTCAGGGGATACCGAGTCGGGACTTCGATCTTATGAGCTTGGAAATAAGGTCGGAGCTTTCTGGATGCGGTTACTAAACAGTCAGCCAGCTTCTCTATCTGGGAATACCTCGTCTCTGCATCCGACAGCCTCTTGCTTACATAATACACGGGGAGCTGCGTCCTGTCTTCTTCTCGCACCAGAGTCGCACTAAGGGCGCTATCAGATACCCCCAAATAAAGGATGAGCTTCTCTCCTTCCACAGGTTTTGACAAAAGTGGAGCCCAGCCCATATATTCTTTCAGCTGCTGGAAGACCTGCTCGCACTGCTCCATCCATTCGAAGTCTTTCACCCTTTTCAGCACGTCAAAGAATGGAATGCACTTGTCAGTCGCTTTAGAGATGAATCTGCTTAGCGCCGCGACCTGACCCGTGAGACTTTGGACTTCCCTGACCTTCCTTAGCGATCTCATATTGATCAAGGCCTGGATCTTCTCTGGATTGGCCTCGATCCCCCTCTCATTCACCATGAACCCCAAAAACTTCCCAGATGCCACTCCAAACACACACTTCAGCGGATTGAGCTTCATCCGATAACTCCTGAGGATCTGAAATGTTTCTGCCAGATCGTTAACATGGGACTCGGCCTGCTTCGACTTGACCAACATATCGTCTACATACACCTCCATTGTCCCGCCGATCTGCTTCTCAAACATCTTATTGACCAGCCGCTGATAGGTCGCTCCCGCGTTCTTGAGACTGAAAGGCATTACCTTGTAACAATAAAGACCTCTATCTGTAATAAACGAGGTATGCTCTTCATCTCGCGGGCTCATGGGGATCTGGTTGTATCCAGAGTACGCATCCATGAAACTCAGCAACTGATGACCAGCAGTCGCATCCACCAGCTGATCAATTTTGGGAAGAGGAAAACTGTCATTCGGGCACGCCTTGTTGAGATCGGTAAAGTCAATGCACGTCCTCCATTTCCCGTTCTTCTTTTTCACGAGGACAGGGTTGGCCAACCAAAGCGGATACTGGACCGGTCTGATGAAATTATTGGTGAGCAGCCTGTCAACTTCTTCTTTGATGGCATCAGATCGTTCCTTGTTCAACGACCTCCGCTTTTGACGAACTGGTCTGCAACGAGGATCAACATTCAACCTGTGCGACATGACCTCCGGGTCGATCCCGACCATGTCCTCATGATTCCAAGCGAAGACATCCACATTCTCCCTGAGGAATTCCACGAGCTTACTTTTTGTATTCGGAGTCAGACTCCGCCCCACACTCAGACATCTTTGCGGATCTTCCCCACTGACCTGGATAGATTCGAGCTCGTCCACCGGACCCCGATGTCAAATACTCATCTACCTCGCGAGGGTCAAGATCGCGATCAAAGCCTTCTTTGCTGACTTCACTTGGCTTTCCTCCAGCCACCATATCCACTTGTTTATACGTCACCCCGATCTTCATAGCCTTCACATAACAACGCCTCGCCAAATATTGCTCACCTCGAATTACCCCTACTCCGCTGGTCATTGGGAACTTGATTGTGAGAGCTTTGGTTGACACGACCATATCCAGATCGTTCATCGCGGGCCTTCCTAAAACCACATTATAAGCAGATGCCCCATCAACGACGAGGAAGTCCGCCAGGGTAGTTGCCTGGCGAGCTGGATCACCAATTGAAAGCGGAAGCCTTACTTGACCTATCGGGATGACGGCGTCCCCAGTGAAACCGTAGAGAGGCTCTGGAGACGGTTTCAGCTGATTAGCTCCTAACCCGAGCTGATCATAACAATCCTTATACATAACATTTATCGAGCTGCCTGTGTCAACCATGATTCTCAGGACCTCGGCATTGCTGATTCTTGCCCTGATAACAAGGGCGTCATTATGAGGAAATTTCACCTCGCTTTCGTCCTCCTTTGTAAAAACGATGTCCTCCGCAGTGATTCTGGCCTTCTTCGCTGGCCCTTCCTGATCCCCCCGCCCTGTAAGATGGACGTGATTTACCTCTCGCACATATCTTTCATGAGACTTACTAGAGGAGCCGACGATGTGGGGACCGCCATGGATTGTATAGATAGTCTTCACCGTTAAATCAGCCCCCTGCTCATGGCCCTGCTGACTCGTCTACGCGGGCTGGTGATCTCGACGAGGACGTTGGGTCTGGGGCTTCTCCTGGCCGGGCTGCACCACATACTCCTTCAGACGGCCATTTCTTATCAAATCTTCTATGGCGTCCTTAAGGTCCCAGCATTCAGATGTATTGTGCCCGTTCTCCTGATGATAAGCACAGTATTTACGAGGATTTTTGAACTTACCCGGGAAACCAGTAGGGCTCGACCTCCCGAAGTTGACTCTGTGCTTCTCTGTCTGAAAGATCCGATCTTGCCTGTCGGATAAGGTGCTATAATGATGGAAGCGGCTTCGAGGCGGGGAGCGATCTCTTCTGAACTCCTTTTTAGCCCGCTTCGCCACCTGATTGCTAGATCGATTCTTTCTATCTTCGCCCCCGACCTGATCCCTTTTCTTGCCCTGATGGGATCCACCTGCCTCATTCTTCTGGTGATTGGCCTTTCTCGAGCTGAATGATTCTTCCCACCGGATCTCCCTATTAGCTCGTTCATAGAATTCTCCCAGGCTTTTCACAGGCATCTTGTAAATGCTCTCGTAGAGCTTACCGTCCTTCCGAAGTCCCGATGAGATCGTATTTAAGATTCCCTCTTCAGACTGGCTTTCCACATTGTTTATCTCGCTTCTAAATCGACCGATATACTCCTTCAGCGATTCCCCTGATCGCTGGAAAATCGTCGCGAGGTGACAGGCCGGGGCAAGTGTTCTCTTCAAGGCCTTATATTGGTCGAGGAACTTCTGCTGGCACCCCTCCCAGCTGTTGATGCTGCGAGGTGGAAGGTTTCTGAGCCAAGTTCGCGGTATCTCTCCGAACGTCGCTGGGAAAACACGATACTTCACCAGCGAACTGAAAGTCTGCAGGTTCATCTGAACGTTGAAAGCGTCCAGGTGATCATAAGGATCTGAATCTCCATTATACTTTGGAATGTCAGAGAGTTTGAACCTGGCAGGGAGTGGTTCCCGATCTATCTCCACTGTGAAAGGACTTCTGTCTTCACATCGCTCCCCTGCTGTCTGAACTCCAGGTCGCGCTTCGAGCTGCTGCATTCGCTCCAAGAGCTGCTCAATAATCGGGTATCGAGCTCCGAGCTGCCTCACGGGGGATCTCCTACTCCCTTGGCTTGCCCCAGTGAGGGAATGCTGATCATGCCTCCTGCGTCCTTGGCCTACCTCGTAGTTTTCATTTCCCCTACGCAGGTCCTCTCGGCCTCGACGCAGCTCATCTTCATCCCTACGAACTAAAATGCGGGGACGCCCATCACTCACCTCGACCCGCCTATGACCGTCCTGGCTGATCCTTACCCTTAAGTCCGAAGGCCGGGCTACATCCCCGTTCTCCCGAGCTCGTTGACTCCGCGCTTCAGGACGTCTGTTCGACGAATGGATGGATCCTTCTGGAATATGCACCCCCCTTGCGACCTCTGCAACAGGCGGTGGGATCACAGTCGTCCTGGGAACATTCTGATCAGGACCTCGCGCCATTATTCTCAACGTATCTAAGATCTGCGCCACATTAGTCTCCAACCTTTCCTGACGTCGAGCCAGGTCATGCACGGCGTCCCGTCCTCCCCGAGATGGTCCTGCACCGGTATCAGCCATCTGGGCTTGGTTTCGCAGCTCGGCTTCTTCAACTCGCTCGTCTACTGAATTTCTGGTCGTTCTTCCCCTTGCCATGGTGATTACAGAGCTCCACTTGCAGTTGGGCCCTCCTTCTAGCGCCAAAATGTTGACGTGATAAACCAGCCAACCAGATTCTTCAGCCCAATGCCGCACAGATGAGGAGACCTGCAACAAACAGACCAGATAATGGCAAAGAAGAGAAGGAAGAAAGAAAGAAAGAAGAAACACACAATGTTTGAAGTGGTTCAGCCCTTTTAAGAATGGCCTACGTCCACTTTTCTGGTATTAAAGGCAGTATCTCTCACTAAATGCTCACTCTCTCTGCGTTTCGACAGAGTAACAGCCCTCTCCACTCTCCAATTTCTGGATCCGGATACAATAAATGTCTCTATCTATTTATAGAGAAGATGAGGCTACAGATGGAACTAACAGACAAAAAGGACTGATCTTGTCGTAATTAATGCTGCTGAAATGCATTTAATGCTTCTGACTTCTGCCAGGTCAACTCTGGCAAAACGTGGGCCGACTGCTAACCCATGCTGGTTTGGTAAGATTTCCCGAAATTAAGCTGTCATTAGGTGAAAAACCCTTACTTATCGTGCAAGACACGTCATTTTACTGTCTGGCACTAAAACTGGGCGATCTGGGTAGAAAACGAACTGAATCTGCGTCGCGACGATCTTGACTTCGAGCCGTCCTGGTGATCTCGACGCTGCGATCACCGGTCTGCGACCTCGACGTCGCTGGCGATCTGAAATGCTTTGCTAGTCTCCTGACGAGCTCGATCTGGAAGTCGAGTTCTGGAGCGATCTAGCGAGCCCGACCTAACGGGCTGAGGAATAGTGCTCTTCACTTGGCCTTGGTAACTTGGGCCACCATTTTGATGGGCCTTCGCCGGCCCATTTGGGGAATCCAAAAATACCCATAACAAGTTTCATTCACACGGTTCCATACCTGATCAAAAAATTCTTTTGAACCATCTCCAATAAGTGAACTATTATTGTCTCAATTATTACAGTCCTGAAATGATCAAGTGTAATTCTGTTATCCTCAAAAGCACGATTGTCTTGTCCCTCTGGCAATCAGCAACATCAAAAACCTAGTAAATGCCTCCATGGAGAATTAACAGAGAAATATAATTATCTAACTGAGAACTCAGGAAATACAAAAATGTTAGGGAGAAAACCGCCCTCAAAAGAGTTGCAAAATTTTTCAGCTCAAACCGAGCTGCAAACATTACAGGTAAACCGAGCCCCAAAACTGGGAAAGACAAAATGGTTCTAATGTGCATTTGTTGCATGGCCTGGAGAATATAAGGCTGTACTGTGGTCAAAATCGCATAATTTATTTGTATGAATGCTATGGTAACCACATTAAAGCTGGTTACGTGTTTGTTCAATGTCAGGTGTTGCTCCTATGCTATCACCGAAACATAATTATGGAGGGTTAAGTGAATCTGTGGTCCTCTTTGTTATAGATAATCATTGTCGGCTATGTAGAATGTATTTCTCTGCAGCGCTCTCTGGTTAGTTCATCATTGTCGGTTATGTAGAATGTATTTCACTACTTCATAGAACGAAACCACGATCCCAACAGAAGGGCCAGCGCGACCAACACGGGGACCAACCCCTGTAAACAAACCCTTCATCCCCGCATCCCTGTTGCAATCAAATAAACAGATCACTTGTATGGATATCTCACTATTATAAATCTAAAATAAATTCTTATGAAAAAACAATATTCCCACGTTATCAGTGGAGAAGGATTTTACAAATTGAGAACTTTTGACATTTAAATTTGATTGTCTCGATAGAAAGTTTGAATGGTTAACACACAGAAACTAAAATATGTTCTGAATTGAGATATGTACCTCCAAACCTCCATCAGTGTTTGCCTAGTTGTCATTCTCAATGCCCTGGTCGGGTCCTTCTGAAAAACAGAGTGAATTAGCTACACTTATGTTCCAAGAGTTAAGAAATGAATCATATCAATCAATCTGATAATGTTTTTACACAATGGAAGATCTTTTTAATTATCAAGACAATGATAGTGATATCCCATACAAGCCACTCTGTTAGTAAACACAGTCAACAGCCTAGCTCTATTAAATTCCATTAATTTTATTTTCATTTTGCCTTTCACTACAAATACAAAAGAAAAGCTCACATATCCTTAGCCTAACAAAGATATAGCATTAGTTTCTTTTCAGAAGTTACCTCTATTTGCCTTCGGGTTTTAGCAACATCTAGAGGACATGTAGCGGCAGCAGCAAGGCTACCTGCTACAAAACCAGCAGAAAAATTTGCTCCAAGGACCCCGGCTGCATTGGATTCCTCACCCACCAGACCAAGAAGTCTTCTCCGGATCTAATTAAAATAGGGGGAAAGAAAGATGGTCACGCTCTAAGTATATGGTATACACAGGCTGACACCACTATCAACTTACAAACTAGCGGGAAAGGAATAGTTAGAGAGGAGAAAATCTCACCGGCTCAAGGGTCGACCAACAAATTGCTGAGAAAGGAACATCACGAGCAAGTTGTGTTCCCATGCCTGTCCATAGGACGCGGTAGCCTTGCACTGTTACAAGAAGATTGTCAATTACAATCGTTCAATTACAATTGTAGACTACCAAAACAATTATTTTACTGATCTAGTTGTTGGTTAAGAAATCTTAAGATGCCTCTATGTCCCTAACTTTTAATTGAAATAGATTTCTCTGAAGTAAAATGAAAATAAAGTATGTATATGACTACATTTCTTGCATGCCATTGTCCATTTTCACATCATTCTAAAAACTAACGGAAAATGAATTCTGACTTACAGCTGCTTTGAAGGTTGTTTGAGCTCTTAACATGGGACAGGACCCCAAGTAGAGTCTTCCAGACTCCAGGAGGCTTCTTACCAAGCTGGGTGTCCTTAAAAGCCTGTGACACAACAAAGAGGAATAAGTCAATACATAAATGAGTGTAGGCTAAAGGTATAAAGGAATACAGATATAATATCATTCACAAAACAAGCTTAAACTGCATTATTAATTTGCAATATCAAGCACAGCTTACAACAACATGAGCAAATAACAAATTCCAGACCAGATATATAAGAATATTGAAGGATTTAGATATTGATCAAAACTTTTGCTGGGTAACTTATATTGCTGATTGATTGCAATTAACCACTTAATCACCAAATTGGGAACCAGAACTTGATCTCAGTAACGATGAAAACTATAAAATGAAATCATTCAAATTATGATCAGTTCCAAAATTCAACTAACATGGAAACTCAAAAACTTCCACTTTCATTAAATGCTCAAAACAATTCAAAAACAAAGCCAACACAGAATAACCATTCCTCATCCATGCTCCCCATAAAAAGAAAAGAAGTGCATCAAATAATCAACTATGTGACAACCATTATTTTATGCCATCAATTATTCAATCTTTACCAATCAGTCATACAAATATTCAAACATTTTGCTCACCAGTCTACTATATCTCCACCACACAGCCAGAGTAAGAAAATCAAGAATTTAAAGTTGCATGCACATAATTTCCATATCTCGCACGCATAAAACACACAGCCAAACAATAAGTCTCAATCACATGCCATCATTTGGGACATCTTTCAAGGCCTTTACTCCTCTATTGACGCAATGCTTACATGGAGACACCTCGAGAAAATATCGGTGACAAAATCATCTACATGACATGCTTCCAAATAAAACACATAAGCAAAGTTAAAACAGGCAGCAACTATAATTCAACCTGCATCCGGGTTCTGGCAAGTTCAATAGGATAGCAAGTTGTGCAAGCTAACGACCGTGCCAATGCTCCTGCAACCAGAGGAACATACGGTGTCGCACTGGGAGCATTCTGAGCTGTCAGTTCCTCGAACCAATTGCGGAACAAGTCATAACAAGGCAAATAGATCCCCACCTGTTCAAACGAAAAGCTCCCTCAACAAAACAATTCCTCTCCTCAACAATGCAATCACTAATTAATTACCCTTCCCAATTAAGAAACTCACCGTTGGTACCGCTAGCGCCAGTCCAGCATTCGTCCCTCTCCATAGCCTTGAAAACCCTTCCTGCAAAAGCAACCCAATTAAACTATCAAAAAAAAAAAAAAAAAGCAAAAACGCAAACCATACATCCCAACACACTTCCACACCCACTAACCTGTCTTACAATCTTGTAAAGCACATCAAGTGTCCCTCTATACTGAAAACAATCAGGAGGACACATCGAAACCGTACCATGAACTCCAGCACGCGTACAAGACGGTGAACATCTTAAATCCGCAAACATCTAATCCAACACAAAACATAACCAATTCAATTAACACAAGCACACAAACACTAAAAAAAATCAAACTTTGCAGAAACCCCACAACAATACACACCGTTCTTGGTCCAAAATACGCCATTCGACTAACTATATTACTCAATGGATGCGAATACGCCACACCAGCAGCTTGTGCTTGCAACCTCGTCTATCAATCACAATTAACACAAAAATAATAATAATAAATAACATAAATATAACAACAAAACAATAAAGATTAAATTTTTATCGATTTTAAGTCATTAAAAAAATCATAAAAAATAAAATAGTGAATTGGAGTTACTTTGGCGACGTCGAGAGGGTTGACGATAATGGCGGACAAAAAAGCGGCGCCGGCGGCGGAGAAAGCTCTCTCTGTAAAGCCTAACTTGCAATCCGCAGAGTTATTCGCTTGATGAGGCTGAGAAGCAGCGAATCGTCTCTTCTCTCCATCAGAAACCGTTAATTCCATCAACACTAATTCACAGCCGTTGATCACCACACTCTCCTCCGCCGCTGTCGTCGTCGAATGGTCCGGACTCATCCAGGGATTCTGCGTCTGCTCCTCCTCCACCTCCACCATCGAAATTCTTTTTTTTTTTTTTTGGTTTCGAAAAAACCAAAAGACAAATGCTTTTGTTTTTGTTTTATTGTCCTAATTGTTCGGAAGTATAAAAAGCGCTTTTGGACTTTTAGACCGCGTTTGGAGTTTTTTTGTTTTTTTGGGGGGGTGGTGGCGTGGTGGAGGAGGCGAACAGGGCCTTGCGACTTTTGTGTAAGAGAGGGATTTGGGTATTGAGTGTTCCGGGAGTTTCTATTGAAGCCAGACACGAGGCGCGACTCACGGTGTCGTGTGGCATCAATCTACGAGTGACAACTGGATGGTTTTATAATATTTTATTTGATTTAGTTTTTTTTTTTCATTTTTTTAAATGTAATAAATAAAATCCACTCAAAGATAAATAAACAATTTTTTATTTGTTTATTTTTGGACTTTTATTTATAGAAATAAAAATTAATGTTTGCTGGAAATTGGTATGGTTTTGAAGATCGTCGGCTGGAATTATGTTACACTTGATAAGTTCCCGATAAGATAATTTAAAGATAAATTAGTATATAATTATGCAAACATGAATAGTCATTTTTAATAATTACAAGCTAATTAAAATATAAAAACTCTAATCATCAAAAAGTACATTAAGATTGTTAATAGAAACTGACGTCGTTGGTTCAAACGTCAGCTCTTAAAGTCTTTGACATGGTTTAACACCCAAATAAGCCAAATAATAAGCTCCCCACTTTTACGTGTGAATTGTTCTCAACCCTCGTGTGGATCTCTCCTCCACCTCCATACGGATGAATCTTTAACGTATGAAAGCAGCACTTTGGACCATATTATCAGTGTTTCTATTACAATATATTTTGGTAGTCTCGTGGGCCAATCTAAGTCCTAAAAAAGGAAAAATACTTTAGGATTTGTCAAGAGCAATTATTCAGTAAAATATCGTATCACATTTATCAATGAAAAGTACCCTATTCACTTGAACAATAAATTTGTATGTACAAACATATACACTTATAAAATTATATATAATGTTACATTTTTTTTTGAAACAGACTATGGTATTATTTCCATAATTGTTACATATAAAGTTAAGATCTGCTTATTTAAGAAAATCAAGAATCATAAAGATATCTTGATTGAGAGAATTTGTGTGATCAAAATTTCCTCCTTCTTTTCTAGTTTTTCCAATTCATTTCTCGTGTGTTTTACCTGAATACAATACAACCTTAGATACAAGCTACTGATATATTGAGACATGTCCTAGCTAGATGTCTGATATGTTGACACCTGTCTTGACTAACATGAACATTGATAACTCTCATTTGTTTTAGGCGAGAAAGTGAGCAAACAAAGTAGCCAGGTTAAGCTGATAGCTTCATAAGGGTGAGCTGATTAAGCTGAGTTCAAACACTTGCTTAGCAAGATCAATTCTCTAAAGTATGCTCAACATTCCCCCTCAAATATGACTGATCTAGATCAGTAAATTTGAATTTTGTTTTAGAGAATTGACCTTCAGCATTATCAATCTCATTCCCTCTCAAAAGAAACTGATCTCGATCAGTTACAAGGTTTAATTATAACAGTTGAAAACGTGGAACAGATAAGGATTTAGTAAAGATATCTGCAGTTTGAGCAATGGTGGACATATACCTAATATCAAGCTTGCTAGTAGTCACTACATCACATAAAAAAAAAAATTGATATCCAGTTCAATGTGTTTGGCACGAGAGTGGAAAACTGGATTTTTGGCAAGAGAGGCAACACCAAGATTAGCACACAAGATGATTGGAGCTAAGAGTAAAGAAAGCTGCAACTCTTGAAAGAGATGTTGAATCCAGAGAAGCTCAGTTGCTACAAAAGCAAGAGCTCTATACTCAGCTTCGGTGTTGGAACAGACAACTACAAATTGTTTCTTGGTAGACCATTTGATGAGATTGCCACCAAGATAGATACAGTAGCCACCAGTGGACTTTCCATCATCAATGTTACTAGCCCAATCTATATCAACAAAGCTTTCTAGAGCAAGAGAGATAAATGGGGTGAAGGTGATACCATAAGCTAAGGTCCCCTTAATGTATCTCAATACTTTTTTAACTGCTTACCAGTGTTGTTGAGTTGGGGATGATAAAAATTGACTCAACTTGTTGATGGAAAATGACAGATCAAGTCGGGTGAGTATAAGATACTGCAGTGCACCCACTGTGCTTCGATAAAGAAATGGATCAATAAAAGATTCTTGAGATGACAAAGATAACTCGGTACCAATAGCAAGAGGAGTAGAGCATGGCTTAAAGTTGATCATCTTGGTTTTATTAGTAAGCCTTTAGCATATTTACTTTAAGTAAGAGTGAGACCTTGAGGTGTTCTATGTGCTTTGAAACCTAGGAAATAATGAATAGAACCAAGAGGTTTCAATGCAAAAGAAAGGTTAAGATCACTGATAACCTTTTGGATGGCACTTAAATCACTTCCTGTAAGCAAAATATCATCTACATAGATGAGAACCATGAAAAAGACTGTTTTGGGCTTGTAGAAGAATAAAGAAGAATCTACCTCTGAGTTAATGAGGCCTGATTGAATCAATGAGGTTCTTAACTTGTCATACCAGGCCTTAGTTGCCTGTTTAAGACCATAAAAACACTTATGAAGAAGACACACATGAGTGGGATGGACTGCATTTTCAAACCCTTCTGGTTAGGACATGAAAACCGTCTCTTTAAGCTCTCCATTTAGGAAAACATTGTTTACATCTATTTGTTATATGTCCCATTAATGAGAGATAGCCTAAGATAGCACAATTCTAATGGTAAAACTTTAACTATTGGGCTGAAAGTTTCTATGTAATCAAGACTTGGGGTTTGATTGAAACCCTTAGCTACTAGCCTTACTTTGTATCTATCAATACTTTCATCAGCTTTATATTTGACTTTGAATATCCACCTACATCCTATTACACTCATAATGTCTCTATAAGAAACAAGTGACTAAGTACCAATCCTTTGGAGTGCATTGAATTCAGCTTACATATTTGATTTCTAGGCAGGATGCTGCAAGGCTTTATTGACAATATTAAGTATATATGAAAACTGAATTGATAGAGTAAGCAGAAGAGGAAGATGTAGGTGTTTTAGTGATGTACAACTTTGGTTCGAACACACTATTCTTGGATCTAGTGACCATTTGATCTGTGTTTTGTGCAGTAGGTTGTTGTGATGAAACTAACTTTGAAGTAGGACAAGTAGAAGTGACTTTATTATGTATAGGTTGTGTGTGGAAGATACAGATGTATATGCACTAGGTAGAGGTTCTGAACTGAGTTGTGAACTTCCCTATTGAGTGAAGATGTCAGACTTTGAATTGAGACAAAATAGTTTGTGGTGAGGAAACTCTTGTTCATTGAACAAGACATGTCTTGACACAAAAGCTTTTCCATTGGAGCTTAGACACTTGTATCCTTTAGTATAGTTATAATATCTAATAAAAAGATATTTTGATGTATGAAAGTTGAGTTTGTGCCTTTGATAAGGTCTTAAGTATGGAAAACAAGCACAACCAAATATCTTTAGATCAAGATAGTTTGGTGGCCTATTGTATACTAAAGAATATAGTGATTGGAACTTCAACACCAGCGTTGGCAGCATATTCAACAGATACGTAGATGCGTGAAAAGCCTCCCACCAAAAGCTTAAAGGCATTTGAGCTTGTGCCAACAATGTTAAACCTATCTCCACAATATTTCTATGCTTTCGTTTTTTCTCAGCCACACCATTCTATTGAAAGGTGTAAGAGCAAATCATTCTATGAATGATGTCATGCTGAATGAGATATGCTTTCAGGGGTTGAAATTTTGTACCATTATCAATTTGAAACGCCTTTATTTTGACTCCAAACTTAAATTAAATCTGCCTCTTCTTCCTCTTGATCTATCTCTAAACCTGCCTATAAATTGTTGAATTTGAGCATCCCTAAGAAAGTTTGGTGGAAGGTCTCCTTTTTGAATTCTTGTCATTATATTTGCTGAAGCATTGGGTATCCAAGGTTATGGTTGATGTTAATCGCTCCATTCTCAATTCATAGCTTATTAATAAGAATTGAGTCTCTTACATTGTTATCTCACCCCTCTTAGCAGTAATGGTTACCATTACTTGATCAAATTCTGATCCTAAGCCTCCCAACACATAAGACTCCTAATCCTGTTCTGAGATAACCTGCCTTGCAACCTGTAAGGCATCAGCTATGCCCTTCATTTTCATGACATATTCATTTATGCTTAGAGCCCCTTTCTTCTGAGTTTGCAATTGGGACCTCAAATGCATTATTCTAGCTAATGATTGCTGAGAAAACAACTGAACTAATTAAGACCATGCCTCATACGTTGTAACACAACTAGTCACCTACCCTAGAACTATCTCAATAAGAGTTGACAATAACCAATAAACTAATAGTTGATCGACTTTCTTCCAATTCAAGTACTCGTCATTGAAGATTTGATTGAACTCAACTGATTCTTCCTCCTCAACCTCCATATACTTTTCTGGACATTTCACCAGACCGCAAGTATAGTCTTTCAAGTCAAAAGCTCGAATGGTCGACATGATTTGTGCCTTCCAATATATGAATTTGTGGAGGTTCAGCTTGATTGGAAATTGAAGTTCAAATTCTTGGAAATTACTTGCGCTTGACCTTCATTCCACCATTCTTGGTGAGAGTTGTAGTCCTGGGACTGTCATTATTCTTGGTTCCTTTTGGTTGCCGTGAGAAAGAGCCTGGTGCTGTAGACAAAAACGTTGAAGAATCCATGCCTCTGATCGCAGAGCTCTGATACTAAGTTAAGATCCGCTTATTCAAGAAAATCAAGAATCATAGAGATATCTTGATTGAGAGAATTTGTGTGATAAAAATTTTCTCATTCTTTTCTGGTTTTTCCATTCATTTCTCGTGTGTTTTACTTGATACGATATAGCCTTATATACTCAGATACAAGCTATTTATCTATTGACACATGTCCTAACTATACCTCTGATATGTTGCCACCTGTCTTGACTAACATAAATATAGATAACTACCATTTGTTTTAGGCGGGTGAGCGAGCAAACAAAGTACCCAGGTTGAGCTGATAGCTTGGTGAGGGGAGCTGATTAAGCTAGGTTCAAACACTTGCTTAGCAAGATCAATTCTTTAAAGTATGCTCAACATATAATGACATTTATATAATCTTGTAGGCATGTATATAATCGTGTCAAACAAGTAATAGAACAATTTCTAGCAGCAGCTCTTCTATATATTAGAAGAATTTTTTTTCTTTTTTCGGTTAGAAGAGTTGATATCTAACCACCGTAAAAGTAGATATTTGGATATATATATATATATATATTTGACATTTATGTGTATAGATATGTAAATGTAATAGTACGATGAATTACCATATCAACATGGTAGAAAATAGAAATAGATGGCAATCAGTAAACATCTTCTTTCTTACGCTTTGATCTTGTGAGCTTGTCTTTTTAGGTAATAATTGATACCGTGTTTATTGTAAATTTTTATTACTTGTTAGATTTATTCACGTTTATTGACTTTTTTTTTTTTTTTTCCATCACATTAGTCTAGTGACTTGGGTAATCTAATTTTATTGACTTAATTATTATTATAATTGTTTTTTTTTTAAATAATTGTTTTTTTTTTTAGAAGTTTGGATTATTTAGGAATGTATCCAATTTAAACTTTCCAAAACTTTAATGGAATTAAAAAGTCTAGGATTATTTAATTCAAAATTTTAAACTTGATAAAAATCTGAATTGATATATATATGCTTTTTGTTATATAAATATACATTCACGTTTATTGACTTTTTTTTTCATTAAATTAGTTTATTCATGACTTGGGTTTTCCTGAACTAATTTTATTGACTTGGTTATTATTATTTCATCTGGAAGTTTGGATTTTGTAAGCCGTGAAGATTTGTTTTGATTTATATAGTTCATTAGTCTTTGCTAGAATAATTGCCGGCGTCATTGATTCAAAAAAAAAAAAAAAAAAAAATTGTCCCCTCCATCGAAGAAACTGTACTTCTCATTGAACTTTTGTTTGGTGATATCGTAAGTAAACTTTAATTTAAATTTTATGTCAATTTATATTTTCGTAAAACACACCTTTAGCTTTGAGGAGACAAATATATCACACATCTTTATAATATTTGTCTAACAAAAGTTTTATATACATATATATAAGGTAGTGTTTAATAATCAAGTTCAACAATATACTCCTTTTTTTAAAAAAAAAAAAAAGGATTATTTTCCTCCAAAAAAAGACATATATGAAAATTTTATTTGAATAGATCACCAAATAAAAATTTTGAAAAATAATTCAAATTTGAATTTATTTTTTTTTGTACCGGTAGTCAAGGCATAATCGAAATCAACTTTTGCTCTATTTTTTTTCTCTGTAATATACAAATTATTTTTGTACAAACAAGGGGAAAAATTACTAACAAACGACGTTGTTAACGCGACATGCTGTGAGCTAACCCATGTAACCTACCAATGCATGTGTTACAGCAATGATCAAACATGCACAAACAATTCCTAGTCTTCCACTCCAACGGCTCGGACAGGGCTCAGCATCACCGTTTGATGAGGATGATAAGGGAAGAGACTCGGTTTTCATCACGGTAACTGTGACTTCCATGCCGTTGTGGCGGTGTTGATAGAAATCACAGATGTAGTAGTGATTTCCAGGCCTGTTGAGCTCAACAAAAGTTGTTGGGCCTTTGAATTCCTTCCTTGTCATGTGCTCATTTGTGCAGGCTTCGAAATCTTTCTTGCTCACTTCCATCACGTTGTGTGTCCCCGATGTGTGCATAAACATTGTAAATGCGCGCGTATTTTGCACGGTGAGAATTCACTTTATGTTATCGGTATGATTTTATATTACTAGATGTCATGTTATTGTTTGTTATATTGATTATCAAGATCATAAGGAGTTACACCACCATTAAAGTGTGAGATATCACAGTGATCTCAATCTTACAACTACGTCAAAAATTAATATCGATGCGATACATGATACATTCTTAATAATTTTTATGTTTTGGAGTGATGTTGAAAATATTCTCAGATATTTATTACATTTAAAGAATATTTTCAATATTTAATGAGTCAGTGCAGTTTGAGTTGAGACGGACACAACAAAATAACACATATTGCAAGCCTTAATAATATACTATACAATAGTTGGGATCCCTATTAAGCAATATTTACCGAGCTATATTAGGCAGTGATATATCTCATTAAATATTACACTTATTGATAAAGTTGGAGTTGACCTAAATTATTGACATGCTGAATAAGTTTTCTATTCAAAATAATGCAAACACTTCACTCTAAATCACTTTTTTTTTCCCTATAATGTACAAAAAACAATCAACCTCTGCATATATAAGAAATCAAACAAATAATTGAAATAAATTAAATAAACTCACCTAATTCATCTCCAACGGTAGAATTTCTTGAACCGGCCCAATCTTGATGCAACGCATCGTTACCGGAAACTCTCCCTCCGAAACTCTTCCCTACAATGTGCAGCTTAATTTGACTCGGCCGGCATGATCATGACCCTTAAACATCTGATAATCATCAACAAATTCAACCAACATAGCCGAAATTTTACCATTTCGTGAAGGTTTAGGAGCTCTGCATGTGTTGAATATATTGGACCCCGGAGGACGGTCCAATCCGGCCGGTGATCAACACACGGAGAGACACACAACGAGTTTATTGGGATCATAGAAACCGATATTTCGTGCCGGTTTGGTTTTGACGTGAAAATTTGTATTAAATAGGTTGTTGCCAGTTTGTTGATTGAGAAATGGAAGAATGAAATTCAACCATTGGTATAATTAGATTATCGCTGTGATAAAAATAATAATAATAATAATAATAATTAGATTATTGCTATAAAGTAAAATTGTGGCAACCAATTTTTAAGTTTAATGTTTTTGGAAAGTGTTTTTGTTGTTTTCTTATTGAATCCAAATTAGTAGGAAATTGAAAAAATAACTTAAAAAAAACAAAAAAAAAAAAAGAAAGAGTTATAGGGATAGAAAATGGACTACTTTTAAGTAAATTAAACAACTTTGTAAGGTTATAATTTATTTATAATGAATTTCTTATTAAGTGACAATTGCACGAAGCACTCGAGATTTAACTTTTTTTTTCTTGTTGGAAAAAAAAAACATAACTCTCTAGTTTCAAATTGTATGCCATGGACTACTTTATGGTTTCAAATTTTACAACAAAAACCTTAATCCTATAAGGACTTTTATTTTTAATCTAAATTCAAAATAAAGATTTTAATATGACATTAACGACTTACATATCATATTATTTAGACAAAACATTTAAAAAGTTTAATATCAAATTTTGAAAATAAGTCACACCTCAAGTAGAAAGGATAATTCTACTCGAGATGGTTAGATGTAGATTTTGCTAAATAGGTTTGGGGATGAGTATATGAAATTTCAAATCCAATATGGGGTTCAAGTTGGACGCGGAGTGCAAAAATAAATCCACACCTGAACCTGCAAAGTATGAAAAATGATCACAACACGTTTTGAAACCTAGGTTTTTATTACTCAACTTTTCCATTTCATTTTCATGTGTTGCAACTCCTCCTCTTAACTCTTCAGATGTGGCCTGCCGTCGCTCTGCTCGCATGTGGTGATTATGTGTGGTCAAAAATCGCTACCTTGAATTCGCTTCACCGGACTTTACTAGCTCCATTGTTAAATCCATATGTATCTTTCATAGACAACTTCGTAATTTTAGTCTTTAATTCATTGTTTCTTGTCACATTTAGTAGGCAACATAATTGATTTGTATTTCGTCGTTATCACATTCGAAAAATTGTTATTCACATATTTTAAAAAAATTGCAGGTTTATAGTTCGGTACAGAATTAGCCCAAACCCGCACTTGAAACTTATCTACATCAAGATCAGAAAAATTTCATAAATTTGAGTGTAGATGCTAGGGATAGCAAAAATACCAATCCGATCTATTCAAAGCAAGTTTACGGCAAAAAGTAGCAATCTATTTAGAGCACAGATCTTATTTATGGCAATCTTAAAAAATTCTTAATCATGTTTGAAGCAAACTTTCTTACCTAACCCAACCCAATAACTTAGTCTATATATAAAAATATATTAAAAAAAAACTATAAATTTATTACTATGTATTAAATGTAGTTATTAAACGGTGTTTAGGTCTTGTACTGTTAACTGTCAAAGTTTTCATATGAATTTAGAACTTTTTTAAAAGGATCGTGGATATTATAGTCAATTTGTCTCTATTTTTGTTTGTATATTTGTTTTTTGATGTTAATTATATCATTAATGAAAAGTTAAATCAAGTTAACGGATCGAATTCGGAGCAAATCCCTCCAGTCGGATTTGGATTTGGATTTGGATTTGGAGCGAAAAATAACAATCCATTTAAGGCACAGGTTAGATTTTAGGAACCCTTCAAAAATTCCGGGTCGGGTTTGAAAAGCGCCAAATTAGATCCAATTGGATCCGTTGACATCCCTAAAAGATGCCGATGTAAAAACATTCTTGCCAATTGGAGTGTGAATTTGATCAAACCCTTTCGAACCTCATCCCCTATCATTCCTAATTTTGCAAATTAAAAATCTCAGTTCATATAAATTAATTGGATTTCTTAATTGTAGTTTACAACATTATTCAGGTAATCATTTATTGGGCATAGTCCTTGTAGATGTTGGCATTTTATATTCATTTGAGTACAAATTCTCTCTAATATTACATTATATATCTGTCCAGCGATATACTCATCATATTTACATCTTTAAAGTTATGAATTCAAATTATGTCTCTTTTTCTCAAATCCAACCACATTCATCAAGGACCTTCTATCCGCACTATGAGATCTTCCATTCTTCTATCAAATTATACAAATTTTTATGTTAAATTTTTTGACATCAATTATCTCATCAGTAATTTATTAATGGCTCGTTGTTTTATTTTCCGTTGAAAAATGTACATATAGAATGGAACCTGATTAAGAGCGTGGTAGATTAAAGCCTTAATAATATCAAACAATTTGTCTCACGCAGTAGAGACGACATATTTACAAATTGCAGAGGATTCCAAGAACGTAGACAGCTAACGGTTAAAATCAGTAAAAACCAAGTTTTGATTAATTTCTGAGTACTTTCATTGCATATCATGCCAATTAAACCATAAGTCATAATTTTGGCAGGAAACATTAGAATATTAACCAGCAAATGACACTATCAAGCCGATTGATTGATACTAACAACAAAACTTTCGAGCTGGCTAGCTAGCCAGCTCCATCAAAATGCATGGGTTCAAATTTAAAATAAATATTAAAAATGACAAATTTTTTCATGAAAAATCGAAATAATCATATAAATGATTTAGTGGACATATAAATTAATTAAGAGTGATGAGATTAATTACATAAGACCTTTCAAATGAAAATTCAAGAATAAATTTCATACACGTTAGGTACAAAATCGATTAATTATACATGTTATAAAAGTAATCACCAAACTTAAAAGATTAGACATTCTTAGAAAATAATCAAATTTTAACTACTAATTAAGCATTTTGATACATCTTCTTCATGTTTAAAGTCAGATTTTTAAACTTATTGCATATATTGATAAACGGGCATGTGATAAAACGGACATGATTCGTAAACTTGAGACCACTATATCAATGTGACATGACATTATACATATGGAAGTTCAATCGTTAAAAACATTAATGCCCTTACAATGATATTCAAGTACTCTAAGATACTACACGATATACGTAAAACCTTTTTAGTTTCTACGTAAATGGTCTTAAAATTAAGACATCTTAGCTTTAAACTTGGTTTGATCTCATATATAATCTATAATTCACAGGCTATATATGTAATTAATTAGCTATATATAGCTGGATTGAATGTTTACAAGCCAGCTGGCTGATTAATATCAACAGCATGCACAAAGTTTTTTATACGTAGATAAGCATATGCCTTCTCTAATCTAAGCTTTTATAGAATATCCCACATGTTCTTTTCAATTTCTTGTTGTTCCCTCCACAATCATCCTAGAGATCAACGAGCCAAAAACTCTTTATCACTTCCATCGAGAATCAACTATATATATGTATTAAAAACACACTCAAATACAAACCACCAAACCAATTACACCTAGCAAGATAGAACAAGTCACCAACCACACATTCCAACCATGTCCAACAATCTAGCAGTCCTTCATGCTCTTGACAGTGCTAGAACACAATGGTACCATGTCACGGCCATTGTCATAGCCGGCATGGGATTTTTCACCGATGCCTACGATCTTTTTTGTATCTCCACCGTCTCCAAACTCCTGGGGCGTCTTTATTACTACGACCCCTCTAAAAAGGGGCCGGGAAAGATTCCTCCTAACGTCAATAACTTCGTTATCGGTGTTGCCCTAGTCGGAACCCTAACGGGCCAATTATTCTTCGGTTGGCTCGGTGATAAGCTCGGACGTAAAAAGGTGTACGGAATCACCCTTATTCTCATGGTGATTTGTGCCATTTGCTCTGGTCTTTCCTTCGGTGCCTCCGCGAAATCAGTCATCGGAACTCTTTGTTTCTTCAGGTTCTGGCTAGGGTTTGGCATCGGTGGAGACTACCCACTCTCCGCCACAATAATGTCCGAATACGCCAACAAAAAAACCCGTGGAGCGTTTATTGCTGCTGTTTTTGCCATGCAAGGCGTTGGTATCATTTTTGCTGGTCTAGTGACAATGATTTTATCAAGCATCTTCCTCAGCAAATACCCAGCTGTGTCATTCAATCAAGATGCGGTTTTTTCCACGCAACCTGAAGCCGATTATCTATGGAGAATTGTCCTGATGCTCGGAGCCCTACCAGCCGCCCTCACCTTCTATTGGCGCATGAAGATGCCCGAAACGGGGCGTTACACGGCTCTAATAGAAGGAAACGCCAAACAAGCCGCTATTGACATGGGTCGAGTGCTTGACATCGAAATCCAAGCAGAGAACGAGAAGCTATCGCAATTCAAATCAGGCAATGAGTACTCTTTACTCTCTAAAGAATTCTACCAACGACATGGCCTCCATTTGATCGGTTGCATGAGCACATGGTTCCTCCTAGACATTGCTTTCTATAGCCAAAACCTAACACAAAAGGACATCTTCCCAGCAATGAATCTCACACGCAAACCCGAGATGGTCAACGCCCTTAGAGAAGTCTTCGAGACGTCTCGAGCCATGTTTGTGATTGCACTCCTTGGTACCTTCCCTGGTTATTGGGTCACAGTCCTCTTCATCGAAAAAATTGGCCGTTTCTACATCCAGTTGATCGGATTCTTCATGATGTCCGTTTTCATGCTCATCATTGGCGTCAAATATGATTTCCTCAAGCAGAAGGAGAACCGCAACTGGTTCGCGCTCTTGTATGGTTTGACATTCTTCTTCGCCAACTTTGGACCAAATAGCACCACCTTTGTCCTCCCGGCGGAGCTGTTCCCCACCCGGGTTAGGTCCACGTGTCACGCGCTGAGTGCAGCGTCAGGAAAGGCCGGTGCATTGATTGCAGCCTTTGTGGTGCAATCATACACTTTGAAGGGCACGGTGCATGAGATAAGAAAAGCAATGATGATTTTGGCTTTTACAAACATGCTAGGGTTTTGTTGCACCTTCTTGGTGAGTGAGACCAAAGGGCGGTCTCTGGAGGAAATTTCTGGCGAAGATGGAGCCATGAAAGAGACCCAGATGACCACTACCCCGCAGATGACTCGGCAGGGCAGCCACAGAGAAGTTGTATAAAGGATCACAAGAAAATATCAATACCACCCAATTGAGCTTTGTTTTGATAGTTTTATTATATATAGACGTATGTGGCATGGATGTGAAGTACGTAGGAGTTGAAAAATAAGAAGAGCAAAGAAACGCTCGTTTTTTTTGCTTTTGATTTGAAAATGTGTTTGATTTTATATGATACTTGGCTCCGATGAATAAGAATGGAAACCGTGTTGTGATTGATTTTGAAGAAAGCTATGGCGAGGAGTAAGGAGTGTTCTGTTTTTGTTTTGTGTTTTTGTGTTCTTGTTTTGTTTTTGTAGTTTTTGTGAACATATATATATATATATATATACATATATATATATTTATATATATATATATATTTATGTGTGTGTGTAAAGTAGAGATGATATATATGTAGGGAAATCAAATCAAATGAATGTATTTGGTTGTCTGAACTATGAAGTATGAATTCAGTGAATTTTGATACGTTGTAAAGATTTATTATATAGCATATTCAGTGAATTTTATGTCGTGGTAAAACTGTCTGAAGAGTTGCCCTTGGATGTGGACTTTTGAGATTCTGACGTCAATTGGATTGGATTAAATATGGGTCCAACACTTGGGCTGCTTTATTGGGTCTTTCCACCTATCTGTCAATTGGACAGGTGTAAGGGCTCATTTTCACCATTACAAATATCAACTCTAATCGTGGATATTATCAGGTTAAATATACGTTCATATATCAATTGTTCCATTATTGATTATGATACAAATTGAAATACAAAGATGAAAGGTCTAATATTACGATAAGCATATTTACATTCCTCCTTATGAAATTTGATGAATATAGAAATTTTCAAGAATTGTTGAAGTATTATCTAAAAAAAATAAAGAATTATTCAAATATATATAATTAAATTTATGACTCAATCTAGATATAACCGCCTTTCTTTATATCTATTAAAGAGTAACGCAAATATAAAAAGAATAGTGCAGACAAGTTGGATGCATAAAAAACTCAGGTTATTTTCTCTATTCCGTTTAAACCATATATTTTAATGCATACTAATAATGGGGATTTAATGGCATTTATAAGTCCTAATTAATTTGATGGAACACATCGTGAATATCAAATGATATTAGTACTGAAAGATGGGCACATCGAATATATATCATATTGATGCAACAAAATCATTTTCTATATAAAGATCATATACATAATATACTATTGTTAGATGAATATAAAACTGTTCATTGAATGAATGTATAAAAATTTCCCTGATTAAAAACTGCTAAAGGTACAAAGGTGATGCACATTCACTTTATATGAATGGTTGGTATATCTTCCATTTCATTTGATTTACTAATCAAATAGTGATTATAACAGTCCATCTTGACAGATCATGCTGAGCAATCTTAAAACTCCTAATCCTAACCACACATATAATAATTAGTCTTATGAAATTTAATTAAAACCTTGTGAGCAAATGTGTGGTAGTTCCTCTCATTAAAAGGGAAATATCTTTTAATATAATATTTTTTAATTAATGACACCAAATTAAAATACTACCGGGACTAACTGAAATAATTGTCTTTATAAAATAAAAAAACTATCCATAATCAGTAGAAGAGATGGATTGAACGCATAACCCTGGGTATGGATAGGGTGACTGTACCATTCTATCAACTCCAATTGCCACATAAAACTAAATATTCAAACTATATAAATAATAATTAATTCTAATAAATTTCAATAAACCTTTGAGATAAAAACTTTCCACAAATGTTACAAATAGAAAAGCATTTTAGTGGCTACCAAATCTGTACAATAAAAAAACAAAATGGGCCCAAGCCCAATCAAAACGGTTGAAGCACACGAACAAAAAAAATTTCCAAGAGGTGTCTACAAAGCCTTGAAAAAAAAAAAAAAAAAAATCAATCAATCAACCAAGCCAAAACCCTAAAAAATCAAATTTTCCCTCCTCGCAGTGTTTCCTCCAATGAAATGGGACATGGAGATTGACGAAATCGAAGCCGTCCTCGAGAAGATATGGGACCTTCACGACAAGCTCAGCGACGCCATCCACTCCATTTCCCGTACCCACTTCATCAAAACCCTAAAAAACCAACCCGACAACAGGAAGGCCGACCCACCGGATGACAACCGGGCCGGGTTCGTCTTTGTGAAGGGTTTCCGGGTCGACGATGGTGGTGACTCCGCTATTCAAGAAGCCAAGAGCTTGAATTCGATCAGGACTGCTCTCGAGAACTTAGAAGACCAGCTTGAGTTTTTCCATGTAAGTTTTTTGCTTTTGTTTAGCGGCATATTTGTAATTTTTTGTAGTAAATCTGTGTTTTCTGATCTGGGTTTTATTTTGTTTTGTTTGTTTGTGTGGAAAATACTCAAAAGATGAAATTTTTAGTGTTGTTTTAGTGTAGTTTGGAGAATTGTCGAATTTTATGTTGCTTTTGTAGTAATGTGTGTTTTGTGTTCTGACGCTTTCTGGGTTTGGTTTTGTTTTGTTTGGTTGGGTGGAAAATAAGGAAAAGATGGAATTTTTAGTTTTTTTTTAGGGTAGTTTGGAGAATTGTTGAATTTATGGTTTATTTTTTTGGTTGATTTAGGTCATGAATTGTGATTCATAGAAGAGGAAATTTGATTTTAGGTTACGAGAACTGGGGACAAAAATGAAGAAGAAAAACGAGTATTGAATTTCATTTGATTAGTTTGGAATTTGTTGTAGTGTAAATTGTTTAGTTTCAGGTAAATGATGGTGTTCGGGTTATGTATATAGGCAGATTGTCTTTTGGGGATTCATTGAGTCGTTGCTATGTAAAATTAGATAATTATGAAGAAAATGATGAGTTATGATTCCAGGAAATGGCATTTCCTTTGTTGAGTTGTAATTCAACGTAATCAAGTAAGGCAAAAAGGGCGGGTTGTTGTACTGTTTTTTGTTGATTTATGTCGTGAATTGTAATTCATTGGGAAGACAAATGTAGTTTACAATGTTTATGACTCTGATCTATTGCAATTTTATTAAAGAGTATTCGGGGATATTGTTGGTTATGGGGGCTGGGGACAAAAACTAAGAGGAAAAACAAATATTGAATTTAATTTGATTAGTGAGGAATTCATTGTCATGTAAGTTATTTAGTTTTGGGTACATTATGTGTTTGGCTCATGCATATTTGTAGATTCTCTTTCAGGGTCTCTTTGAGTCCCTGCTATGTAAAATTAGATAATGGTGAAGAATTTGATGCGTTACAATGTCCGGGAAGTGGCAAATTAATTATTGAGTCATAACTAATGTAATGGCTAAGTGTACTTTTAAGGGGCGAGTTTTTGTACTGTGATTAGTCTTGCATTGGTTTGCATATACTTGTGTTTAACTCGTGTATAGCAACTGAGCTTCATTTGGAAGTCTCTGAGTTCGTGCTACCTAAAATTAGATGATGATTAAAATGTGATGGTGTAAGATGTCGAGTAGTGGCACTTTGTATCGCTTGTAATATGACTCGAGTTTTGTGATTTCATTGGCTTAGAGTGTGAGTGTGATTGAAACATGACACTGTACTTGGTTAACTGGGATTCACGCACATTAGAGACTCCGAAATTGAAGGCCCATGAATTTGTTTAGAAGGGATCACAGATACCATGCAAGTGTCAAGGTTGTGGTGAGGTGATGGATGTTGAAAGAATTCTGCAGCAAAAGAGAGTTACACTATTTAACCGGAGTTGCTGTCATTGATGCTTGGAGAGGAGAGAGATTATGAAACTTATTTGACTGCAATATGAGGAAAATTTAGCAAAGATGGCCTATTTTTTCGAAAGAATATTGGTGATCGAATATGAGTGCAGGAATATAATTCACTTTAGTTTAAGGCAATATTAGAATCTTCAAGGAAACATAACAGAAATTCATTTGATTGTTGAATGAGCAAACTAGGAGCCTATGCTCCAGACATCTCAGTCCAAATAGCTGGGAAGGGGAGGTGTTATATTTTTATATAACTGCTGCTGCTGATGCTTTTTGCTGTGGTGAAGAAGTTATGTTCTTATGTGCTTCAATCCTTTTTCTATGCTACCTTTTGTGTCTTTGTGTGGAACTTATGACATAAAGTTCAATGTTCTTTAGTTTATTTGTACAATGATAGAGTTTATACTTGGCAATTTGATAGAACATATATCGAGTTACTTGTGTATATTATGTTTTCCAGACTATACAAATGCAGCAACGAGCTGAGAGAGATGCTGCAATTGCACGACTAGAACAAAGCCGAATAATCCTGGCAATGAGATTGGCAGAACACCACGGTAAGAAGTATAAAGTCATTGAAGAAGCTTTAGCTTTTGTTGGGGATGTACATGATGCTTCTCGCTTCATTTCACCTGACAACCTTTATAGTTCACCAACAAGTCCATCTGCTGAGAAAATCGTGACGCCTGGAGGACAGGCAAATAGACTTATCAAAGTTCTTATATCAAGTTTCAATTTTGCGAAGAACTGTCTTAAACTGGACCATATGGGTGGGATTCTAGGCAATGCTGCTATGGTTGCAGTTAGCATGATTGCATTGCTGCATCTGCAACAGTTATCTTATAAGGAGCATCCACATAAACAAGAGGATAAAGTCTACAGCAACAGAATTGTGAGAAATATTCCTCAGCTGGAGGGACCTTCCTCGAACGACCGATCAAACAACTTGGATGTTTTTTTGGCCCGGGGTTAAGTCAAATGCTAGGAGGTCACGTATTAGTTCAAATTTGATAGAGATGTTTTGTTGTTCTTTCAACACACGAAACTTGAGTGAGTAGGTTTTAGTTAGAGAGCTAGTGTGATTTTTGCTCAGCACCACTTTTGGATTTTTCTAGTTCCTATCAATTCGTGTGGATGGTGATAGTCTTATTTGTTCAAATAGGTATTGAGGTGCATATAATTTTTCGCTATGCTCGGGTAGCTGAGTGTTCCTTTGTCCTTCGATTTGTGTATATCTCAACTTCCATATCTGGTGAAAGCATGATTCCATATATTTTTTTCCTTTTCATTCGAACTGTCGTGAAATCTCAAGCTTCGTAATTGATAGATTTATGATATTTGATCATTGTTAAAAGAGAACCACATATTCACTTGTGTACACCGAACTCCACGTTTGATGATGTTATCATCAAATGACCGATTCTAAATGTCTTATCTTAGCTCTGTTGCGTAAGAGTTAAAAATGGGAAATTTCCATGCTAACTAATTGTACCTCCATTGACTGTTGATTGCCTCTCCATGTGCCAAAACAAAAACGGGCTTGTTATGTTCTTTGACTTCCTAGAAAATTTGTTGTTTTTTGCCTTGTTTTCTCTCTGAACTCACCATTTCATCAGCAATGATCTCACTCACCATATGAAAACATGAATTGCAAAAGCACTTGAAATCGTTTGACACTAGACATGTTTTCAGTCAGTCTCTTCCTCTCAAGATAAATGGGTCCTCTACACTCTGCCCCAGAACACAAGTCTATAATTCTTGGTTCCCTTTTTTAACATTTGTGTTGGATGAATTCAAAGCTGGTTATCAGAAAATGTTTGAGGTTTGTGTTCATGCACTTGCACTGAAGTTTCTTGGTTAATGCTTTCAAGCCCGGAGTGGGGACCCCTTCAACATAAAAAAATATTCAACTTGGTAGACATGAGGTTCTCATTGTTTGTTTTGTTGGTCTGACAAGACAACTGGGCCATGCCCCAGTTGTAGATGGGTCATGATCATACAAGGGCTAAATTGAAGAAGTAGAATAGATGTGAAATCAAATATGCGTTTGTGATTATTATTTTAAAATATGAATTTTAAAGAAGCTAATATCACACATCATCAAGTTATTCATATATATCAGCCGAGAATCTTTACTTGGATGCACCATTTTTTTGACTCGAAATCGTGGTCACTTGCGGATAATCTGAACTTGATATATCTTAAAGGGATTATCATGGGAACATTGCAATGTTACATGTTCAACAATTCAAACCATTATTCCATCACAAAATGGGAAACAAACATATTCACACAAAAAAGATGTAGCAACACGTTGTGTATATAGACATACACACACAAAAGAAGAAGCCAAATTACAAAGACAGTGTGGAGGGAATGTCGGCAAAAGTTTTAATTTGTTTAGGCTTTCTTTCTCAATTTTTGTAGGGGAGACATGAAGAAACCAAAACCAAAACAAAAATATAAAATAAAATAAAAAAGGATAAAGAGTGTGAAGACATGATTAACTAATATAGGCTTTTCAATTTTGTTTAGTATGTTTATGTTGTTTATGTCATTATGTGTATAAACACTCTCTTTGACTTCTTATTGGATGCATGACTCAATCCCCATTTGAAGAAACACAATTGGGTTCAACTTTTTATGGAAGTTGAGACTGGAGAAGACAAGAAGCCAACCATCTTTATGTCTTGTCTAATTTTGTAATTTTTCAATAGTTTGTTGTGCGATTTTTGTGGAAAATTGTAAATCTTAAGTGGGACATCAAAATCCTTGCGTTTTCGGTGGAGAAGGTCAACCAAAATTTTGAGGCTGTCAACAAGTGACTTATCTTTCAATTTAATTGTGGTTAATATCAATCCAAATCACACCTTAAAAGGGTTGATTAATTAAAGTATTAAAAGTTCTTTTTTTGGTTCATGATAATTGAGTTAGTTAAGAAACTTTGACCAAAATCCATCATGTTGACAGTGACACAAAAAGGAATGTGGTGCAAGTGGTTATTTATACTATTAAGATTAGGCCTTTGAAAGCTCATGCGAATTTTTTTTTTTTTTAAAGTGTATACTTTGTGTTCATCCATACAGATATTGATATTTATTACGTATGTCCAAAATTATATGACATTCAAAAGATTTTTAGATAATTGGAAAGAGTAAAATAATACAAGAATGAATTTAAGATAACTCAATAATAAACCCTTCATATTATATTAATAAAATCGTGGATTTAACTCATGTGTTTTTCTTTAATTCTTGAATTAGATAATATTGATGTCTGCAAAGCTTAAATGGTTAGTTTGTGCAGGATATATAAAGTTCGAAATCGATCCTCCCTAAACCATTGTCAATTTACGTTTACGTATAAAGTGACATTAGAGGGGGTGAAAAGTGAATTAAAAAGGAAAATATGACACTTAATTATACAAATAAATTGGATATTATACCCTGATAAGATAACGTATATTGAATTTGATGTAAAGTCACAAACAAATTCTTAAAGCACCCAAAAATAATCGTTGTCATTCCAGCAGAAATGTGTACAAAATCCATGGAAGACAACCTAGGGGAAAATATAGAATACAAAGATAGCTGACTTAGAGAATTTCATATTGCCTTTGTCAAAAAACTACAATGCCAAGTCCAATTTGATTACAAAACCGCTATCTTAATTACCGTTATATAACAAAATGAAATTGTCAATATAATGTAGGGACACTTGCATCAAAATTCTAGCCCAAGAATCAAAACTTCCACATAAAAAAATTTGACCAAATATAATTAAACACATCAATTCGTTGTAAATTATTTATTTTTATCTTAATTAAACTATTAAAGTGATATATAGTAACAATTATGTGAATACACAGATTGAAATAAAAATGTTTAAGTAAAGGTTAATAAACTTAGTGTAAACAAATTGATGATACAAAAATTGTAATAATCAATAATTCAAATCTCATCTTTACTCTTTAAAATATAAAGTAAGGGTGAGTCTTCTCTTAATAAAAATTGTTTTTCTATGATTATGAAAATAATCATTCAGACGATACTAATAGTATTTTATATCAATAGATTCTGATAATCATTTGGAATATTAGATGTCAGCATTAACAAAATTATATATATATCCTAACCCTTTTCAAAAGGTGTTGTTATAAAAGAGTGACAACTTATGTTTCCAAATTCATTGGAAAACAAAGTCAAAGGCTAGTTGGAAAATCATGATAAATGCATATGGTCGATTGCAACCTTGAGTCAAAAAGAGGTTGCATGTACGAAAAATCAATTCAATCACCATCGAAGAAGAAGATCAAGATCTTCACATTCCTGCCCATCAGCTTCTTGTCGGTGGGGGATCAAAACCTGTAGCCTGTAGGTCCTATGTGCGTCTCCTTGCCACCGTCTGATCGCACACCTCTTCCTTTTCGGTTCACGCTAATCCCTATTTGGCATATTTTAAGACATCTTGAGAATTTCAATTTTGGTACCGATAAAATTCAAATTAAACTACGCAAATTTAATATCAGTTTCATAAATATGCAACTTATTATATACATTAATTTGTAACTTAACGAGCATAGATTTGTGTATATTTAAAAAATTTACAAATTTTATGTTTAATTACATAGATCAACTAATGTTTCGTAATGAAAATAGCGTAAAATTCAATTTTTTTTTTTTAATATTTTTCTTTTTAGCCTTACGATACATAATCGATCCAAATACATATCTCATGATTAAAGATATAAAACACTGCATCATAAATGTGTAACTTATTATATAGGTTAATTTACAACTCCATCTATATAAATCTATATAAATGTTTAACTACACAGATTAACGGTTATTTTTGTTGTGAAACCAAAACATAATCCAAGTTATTTTTATTTTTCTTTAGTCTTATGATACATAGTCGATTTAATTATCTTCGTATCTCCTTATTAGAAATGTAAGATATTGTGTCACAAATGTGCAATTTTATTACATAGGTTAATTTGTAACTCCACGTACACAGACCTATATTCATTAAAAAAATTTACAGATTTTTCATCTATTTATATAACAAAATCTAATTTCTTGTTATTTTCCTCTAGTTTAGCTTATGATACATGGACGGTCCAAAGCATATGTCATGATTAGAGAAAACTAACAACTCCATGGATATAAGTTGTACATTAACCGTTTGTAAGTCGGGTGGCATACGGGTGGTTACCCAACTTGTTTTTTTTCTTTTAAGTAAAAATTATAAGTGCGAGTATGATAAATTTTATATTTATTTGAAAAATTATAGCATAATAATTAAGAATAATTATTTAAATTACCCTATTAGAATATCACCTGAATCGATCTCGACTGTTATTTTACCTTCATATAAATTGTTGTAAAATAAAAAGGAAATTGTGCATTAACCAAACGGAGGCAAAACCCAATTTGCATTTTTACTTTTCTCCTGCTCGATGACATATGTCCACACCCATGAGTTGCCACTAGGATCCTCCATCCGACTGTCAAGTGTCTCATGATTAGCGATATTACCACACACCGGATCACGATTGCCACATGTATGGACAAAGTCTACTGTGATTAGGTACAAATGGCCCATGCTTGCTTCACGTGTTACCCACCTGATTGTGTTTCTTTTTTAAAAAATAAATAAATAAATAAACTTTAAATTATTTCTGGCCCTCCATCAATATTTCATCAGGGACCCACGTGCAACACGCGAAAGTCTTGTATGATATACCTGGCATGTGCATGGGCTCAGGATACTAAACCGACATTTGATTTTGTGGGTCCATCTAAGTGAAAAATCGATGGCTTCCGTGTTTCTGACACGTGGCCACCAAAACTAGTGATTTTGATGATTAGTCAACTTCTGATTTCATTTTTAAGTAAAACGTAATGGTTACCATTAGTTGAGCTTGATTTATTGTGCAATTTTTTCTTAATTATAGGTTGGATTATTGGACGTGGAAAATTAACAATCAAAATATTTGACATTTTATTTAGAAAGAAGAAAAATCTTTGTGACATGAAGTTTTTTTAATAAATTTTACAAAATTTAAAGTGAGGTTCCTTTTATAATTTTTTTTTTAAAATTAATGTTACGATATCTTTCATAATTTTTTAGCAATGTTTTGGTCGAATTTGAAATCTAAAAATTTATTCATATATTAATCAAACACTAAGATAATTATATAAAAATCATTTTAAATTAAATTGTGTCTACATATAATATATAAAGAATAAAAATGATAAATAACTTTATCTAATAATGATAGTGTCATCTACGTCATACTTTTAAATTTTATCCCCATCAAAGTAGAACTGAAAAATAAAGATTTTATTTTAATATTCAATTTTTTTGTTGCCTTTTGAAATGAAAAATTTTGACATCATCACGAATAAAAAAAACTCATAAATAATAAATTGCAAAAGTAGAAATGGAAAGTGATATGAATGGGAGAGAAGTGCAAGAACGACTGGAAGAGTATCTACTGAAAACGATGTAAATTAAAAAAGGTGGTAAATTGGGGTACCAAAATTAAAGAAAGCATTGAAATATCACAAGTGAAAAGAAAAAAAGCAAAAAGAAGGTGCTTCGCGTAGGTGTTGTCTACATGACAACACATTGTGCATTTAATTCTCTGCTTTTTTTTTCCTTATATTTTTTGGCATTGCAGCAAGTTAAATTTGCAGACAATGCGACATAGTACTCGATCATCTCTGCTGCTTTTTACCTCTTAAAAAGGCTGCATGTCTAGTTCATGCAGCCTCCCTTTAGCCCACCATAAGCTTCTAGCTTTTGTATTATTGCTAAAACCTAGCTAGAGATAATTTCTTACAATTAATCCCCTACCTATAATTTCATGATTTCCATATAATTCACGATCACTTGATGGATTTGATTAAACATATATAAAATATTCAACTCATTCAATCAAAAAACACACCATTTAAAACACTAATCGACACAATGTAATTTATAGATTCATCAAAAATCTTTAATATAGGAGAAATTTCTAATGAATTTTTTAAAAGTAAATTTTAATTATACGAATATAGTAATTCACAACTTTAACTGAGTGCAATCATTCATCACAGATTTATGAAGAATTTTGTCATCCATGTATTTTAAATGTCAAATCCATTTCTTCAAGATGAAGTAGTATTAAAATATATATATATTAGAATACCCTGACCAAAAAACAAGTCTATAAAGTGTGTGTGCGTGTGCATAGATCTTCCAACTTTAATACTCAACTGTGTACATTGTCCACAATCCACAGACCATAAAATTTTCTGAGATTTATTAGTTTAATTTATTAATAATATATCAATATGTAGGCTTCTGTTATATATATAGAGAGAGCTTATACTATCAATGTCTCTTAATTTTAAAAAGTTATTACGAATAAACTAAATTCGTTCATTGTATTTTCTTTCTTAAAATAAATTTTCTCTTTTATTTAATTAAATATAATAAATAAATTTGATTTATTCGTCTTAATTTTTTAAAGTTAAGAAATACTAATAGTAGAATCAATATATATATTGATCTTCTATAAGATCAATGCATTCTAATTTTTAAATTGTTGGTCTTAATTTTTTTAGGATAGAAAACGTAATGAATAATTGAAATAGTTAGTCCTAATCATTTAAAAGTTAGAACGGATTGGACCCTGAAATATATATATAATTTTATTTTTCGTTTTTAAGACTGGCAGCTTGTACGTGCACGAGAGCAGAAGTCTTTTAAGATTGGTTTTGGCTTTTGTGTCAAACTCTAGCTGATTTAAAAGGTTGTTAATCAATATGTGATAAGAGTCTTTTTTAGAAAATGACAAATAATATAATAGAAACATATACAATATATATTGCTTGCTGCCTGTTAATTTATTCACTACTAGGAAACTGGAGAAATAGGTTGCTGTTGAATGTCTGGGCGGTGACCACACTGAGCGGTGACCAGCAGCCTGCTTGTGGCTATGGAGCCATGGGGTGCACCCTGGCACTGAACCAAGTAGCAGCAGTATAAATGTCTGTGTTTTTGTATAATTTTTTTGGGCAACTCTTTTTTTCATGTGGTGGACCAAATCTTCTATTGACAAGTATATAAGTATACTCTTATATATATATATATATCACATCATTCATATATGCTCATGTAGAAAAGAGTTATTGGTTATATATTGTATATAATTAAAAAGAGTACGTATATAAATAATGTAATATATCTAATTTCTTCATAAATCTATTTTTTTTAAAGAAATTCCATACAATTCTTCAAGCAAGCATTTTGTTTCTTCTCTTTTCTCTTGTACCTTATTTGTTAATTATGAAAATTATGACATCTTTCAAAAGGGGAAAATAATTATAACAGGATATATTCCTTTTTCTGCTTTATATCAAATCTGCAAGTCTCAAAACCGAAAAAGTTGTGCTAAAAAAAAAAAAAAACAAAAGCAAGTTTCTTTAACCTTCCAAAAAGAGAAAAAGTAGACCGTTCATGATTATATTTACACCAACTTGCATACACCACATATACTAGAAAATTAATAAATATATATATTATTTTTAAAATATATACTTACTTTTTTTATTGTATTTAAATTAAATAGAGAATAATAATTTATTTTTAAAAAAAAATTAATTGATAAATTTAATTGACTGATCATTACATTTTAAAGTAAGAGATTATTTTCATTTTAAGAGTTATATATGCATATCTGTTAGATGAACGACTTTGATTAAAGCAAATCATAAAAAAATTAATAATAATAAATTTAATTAATATTTCACGTGAATTGGAAAACATCATGAACATTAACATGAAATATGTGGAGCGAGACACAGATATTTTTAAACAATAATATTAACTGAACACAACAATTAATTGCACATTAAATATAGTGTAAATTAATTCCAAAAACTTTTGCAATCATTTAGAGATGATTTCAGTCATTTATTTTGCCTAGTCATGCTTTGTAAAATGTAACACTTGGCTATATATATTGCCAGTGGCACACTGTGTGGCCCCTCTTGATCAGTCAGTACATGTAACTGTGTGAGAGGGAGTTGGCTTGAACTATACACTTATACATGCCTGTGGTTGCATGCGTGGGTCTATGTCATGTCATCTGCTGCGTGCACGGAGTTAGTAGCGATCATAAAAAACTGAGCTCAACGGTCCATGGTGCTGGCTAGCCATGTACCGAGGGGCCACCCAACTCTATGGGTTGAGTTTTTGTATTTGTGTCCCGTCTCTATCTTCAACAATTTGGTTGAATTTTATTACTCGACATTCTCGAATATGTATATTGTCCCTAACTTTAAAAAATTATAATTAAATAATTAAATTTATTTATTATATTTAAATTAAATATAAGAGATCATTTATTTTAAAAAAATTAATATAAATAATAAATTTGATTAATTCGTAATGACTTTAAAAAATTAGGAAACACTGATGGTAAAATCACTATATATATATATATATATATCGTGGCAAAATTCAACCTGAATATTTAAGAGTTTAATCAAATTTGTGTTTTGAGTGATTTATATGTAATACATATTAGAGATTATTGGGTTGTATTAATATATTTTAATAATTTTAATTTTTGTAATGTAAATAATATATCCAAAAAAGAATATTTATTATGAAAATGATTATTAAGAGCATCTAAAAATATTATTTTTTATGTAATAGTCAGGGTTCGAATATTATGAATAATAATGTCAAAAATACTATGAATATTAAATATAATTAAAAATAAATTTTATTAATTCATTTTTAATAATGCCTAACACACTTATGAATGCACATCAATTTATGGAGGATTTCTAGTTCTAATTTTTTTTTTTGTTTGAATTTTTGAGTCTCATTACAACAAAACAAGCTATCTTTAACGGACACTAAAGGTCCGGTATATATGCCATTTTTAAATTTAAAAAATTAAATTGAATTATCCATACCGAGCATTAAAAGCCCGATATGGATAATATTTTTTATTATTAAAAAAAATAGATAAGACAATTATTCATACTAGACACTAATGACCTGATATTGATAATATTTGTTTTATTTTTAAAAAATTAAATTTAATTATCTATATCAGACATTGATGGTCGAGTATAGATAATCATGTACTAATTTAAAATATTAATTATCCATACTAGACCCATGATTGCTCGGCATAGATAATACTTTTGTAAAAATAAAATAAAATATTTTATTATCTATACAGGGTGCATAACTGACTCGGTATGGATAACTTTTTGATTCGCACATTGTCATTACAAAAACCTAGCCCCCTCGCCCCTCACTTCATCGGCCGTTCATCGTTTCGGTAGTCGCACCATTCACAATCCCTTTCGTCGTCGTCCGCCGTTGTCGTCGATCAATCGTCGGTAATCACACCCATTCCACCAAATCCCCCTTCTCCCTCACGATAGCCATCATTCTTCCCTCTTTCCTCACGACCACCACTAGTTCTCTCCTCCTGCCTCACAGCTGTCATCCATTCTCCACTTCTCCCTCACGATCGACGTCCCTTCTCAACGACTCTACCACCAGATCCACGGTTCCACCACCATATCTGTCATCTCCACCACTAGATCGGATCAAATTAGCAACCGACATCATCGAAAAACAACCGTATATGGGGAGCCCGCAACGACCACATCTTGAAAATTGAGGTTAGGGTTCTATAGGGTCAAATCGACGACCTCTAGTGGTCCTCCGACGGGTTGAGGATCATGGCCTGCGGTGATAGCAAAAGCAAGTCCTTAGTTCACACCTTCATATAAGCCTTTTTCACTTTGATACAAATACACATTGTTGATTGAAATTTAATGAATATCAATCATCATGTATAAGGGGACATTGGTTTACCTAGTTGGTATGCAATATTGTTTATGGTCTAGGATTTGATGAATGTGAATCTGAATAGGTGGGACCCCAGCACAAATATGGGAGAATTTGATGGCCATTCGAGACGTGTTCTAAGTTGTGCTTTCAAGCCAACTAGACCATTTCGCATTGTGACATGTGGAGAGGATTTTCTGGTGAATTTTTATGAGGGACCTCCGTTTAAATTCAAGCTGTCTCACAGGTTTGTCATAGTCAAGTTATTTATTTTTTATGTGTTCTACGTTCTCCCTTTTCAATTGATTGGAAAGATTCCTCCTGTCTTAATATGGATTATTTCATTGCCGAGTATAATATGATAAGTTGCAAAAACCTAGCAAGAAGGGGTTTTTTTTTTTTTTTTTTTTTTTTTTTTTTTTTTTTGAGGTAGAGGTCCATTATGCTATATCTGAATTTGATTGATATTTTATATTTAAGCAAATCAAAGAAGGTGATGTTGAAAAGAAGAGAAAGTGACAGTTTTCTATGATACATGGAGGCATGTGAAAATGCAGAGAAACTTCATCACATTAAAATGCTTCAACATGAGGGACAATCTCCTGTATTTAACATGATTCAGAATGATTAGGACTTGATGGCACAATGGATCCTCTAGACTTACTTAAGCTTGTCATAGCAAAAAATTAAGAGCTAAAATAAAAATAATAGACCAATATTACTGTATATACTTAAGATTCTAACTCAAACTAATTATCATGCTTATGCATACACCTTTACTTTGCTTTGGTTGTTTGGTTGGGGCAGGGGCAGGAGGAGATTGCTTGTTGATAGAAGCAGGTTGAAGACAACCTTAACAAGTTTTTGTAATTCTTCATTTTGAAATATGCTAGTAAGTTTGTAATTTTTCTTGTGATGCAACTCATTTGCTATTCTTTACTGATTTGGTCCTATATATTTCAAATAGGTCACTGTTGATAAAAGAAAAGTTTATTATTTCAGATTGTGAGCGATGCACAACTGCCATCCACATCTTATTCACTCGCTGGGACAACATGAAGAAATGTCTCCAAACCTATGACATCCGCTGAAGCTGCAAATGCTGGTCATGGACATAGTAACAAGATTGGTCCTTCAAGTAGTTGGATTTCATCATTACAGCGCATTTCATCTGCCAAGTGATCAAGGGGTAATTTATCCTATTAAATCATGTGTTTTGTTTCTGGCCATTTTATTTTTTCTAAATACTTGTTTTAAGTTGTATCCATTATTACAACAAGTACTTTTAAATCATACGCTAGTAGTAAATTCTCTTAATTATATATATTGTTTGCAAAGAGATAAAGTCTCTGCTTCTATTGGATCTGTCGTGAAATTACTTTAGTTTGCCAGTGAATTACATTTTTGAAAAGTTCGAAAAATAGGAAAAATTCTGTCAAAATTTTCCTAAAATTGATTGAGTTTATATGTAGGATTGAGTAGTGAGAAGGAAATAAAGAAAAGGGGTCCCAAATGATTATATTTATGTGATTAATAATATTTTCAATTAATTATATATAAATGGATTTTTTATGTATATTGTAATATTGTTTATTTTAATATAAAATTATATATTTTTTCTAAAAATATATATGTATATATTTTTTTTAATATGAAAATGGGTATCTATATCGGGCAGGTGCCCAGTATGGATATTCTTATCTATATCGAGCAGCTTGATATAGATAAACATATTCACAAGTCGACGAATTTTCGATATGTGTATCCATATCATGTATAATTCGGTATGATTACCCGTATTCATACCAGATGGAAACTCGGTATGGATATTGCCAACAATTATACCTGCTTTATCCATAGTGGGTGGGACGTCTGATATGGATAGCCAACCATACCTGACATTGCCCTATATGGATACCTATTTTTGTTGTAGTGATTGTATAATTTTAATTCACTAACAATATTTTTAGTAAATACTATAATAACATATTAAGAATTAAATTGTTCCTCATTAGTATACTCAGTTTTTATAGTAATTTAAAATAAGATATGGCTATGGTCAAACAATGAATCCAACAAATTTTTTTGAAAAGAAACAGTAATTATTTCCAAAAAAAAAAAAAAAAGTAATTATTATTTAGGTGAATCCAAGGAAAATGTAGGCAACCCAGATGATGTGTCTTACTTACCATAAATGGAGCTTTTGTGATGTATGTTTTTTTTTATTATTATTATTATAACGTAGGCAACCCGAATGATGTGTCTTACTTACCATATGTGGAGCTTTTGTGATGTATGTTTTATTATTATTATTATTATTATTATAATTAACAGCATCCATTTAACTACTTTGAAAGAGTAACTTTCCATATATAGCACGAGACTACAGAAAAGATAAATTCTTCAACCATCTTAGACGCCCAAAATAGAACTGTTTCCACGATGACACTAGAAAAAAGCAAATAAATGAAAAAGCACTTTTTCTATCTCTCGCTTTCTCTTTTTTTTTCATACAACTGCAGAAGAGCACTAGCTAGACAGAAAAGTCTATCTACAGGCCAAAATTACAGCCACCAAACAACTCATTAAAAGAATTAAAAAATTCCATGAATAACGGCGTTTTCCATTCTATCATTCGCACAATCAAGTTGCATGGATATATTATTTTTTGTTTGCCGTTACGAATAATGCACAAAAGCGATATGTAGGTCAAAAAAAGTACTTTTTTGTACAGCTGGTTTTCTAGCTTGCCTTCAATAATTTGAGTTAAGTTTCACCTCCTAATTATAATGTCCCCTCAAAGAAAAAATAACCCAAAGCTATATATATACACACATATATATATGAGGTAATCTGATATCAAATACGACCGATAAATTTATTTTCACAATATTAAGAGACATTTACTTCTATAATACGAGATAAAAATTGTTAATTACAAATCAAGAAATTCGAACCCATATTACAAGTAACACGGTAGTTACTTGAACTTTAAGTAGACATGCAAAAAGTATTTTTCTTGTTAACATAGTAATTGCTTAGATAACACATACAACATTTTAGATAATAAAAGATCAGTTCTTTATTGTTTTCTTTTAACTCCTTCCAAACAAAAATCTAACCCGGTAAGATAAATGGAACAACTGTTTATATAACATGTGATAACAACCCCATATTGACCCAAAAAACCATGGATCTTTTTTATTTTTTGGGTTGAAATCTTAGATCTTAAATTTTACCAACCGGCAGCGACCATAAAATGAGGACCCATATGAGCAACCAAACCATACCTTAAGAAAAAGCACTTCACGTCGACTCAAACTCTGCAAAAGTACTTCTTTTGCTTTAGCTGTTGCCTTCTTTATATCCAGATGAGAGTAGGACTATAGGCAGGGAGCTATTGAAAAAGTTAAGAGAGAGATTAGTGACCACGTTTTGACTAAAAAATTGTCATTAAGCTAATCTTATTCCATGAAGCGAGAAAACAAAATATTTTTATTTTTATTATTATGTAAGTGAAGATGACAAGAAAATTGTTACGTTTTGTTCAGATTTTGAAAGAATTAATTAATGCAAACCAAGAAACCCTTATGATTCTACTTTGAATCATTGTTACGTCATAATCGATTATTTTTGTTCATTAAATGGATTTAATAGATTGAATTATGAAGTTAAGTTAAAAAGTTCCAAATCATTTTAAAGTTTTAATAAGTAAACAGATTAATCAATTTATATTTTATTCACACCACCTAAACTAATTGTATAAACTGGTCTTATTGAATAATTCATCAATTTAATATTAATGTGTCATATTTGGGTTGGACAAAAAATTAACGGGCCATATTTGAGTTGATACAAACATTGTACGATAATCCATATTACCACTCCTAAATTATTGGTTTAAATTATGAACTCTTTTCATGTATAGCAAATGATTTCTTTATAATATTTAAAAATAATAATAAATTATAGTTTTTTTACATATATATTCTGGCTAGCTTAGTTATTATAATCTCTAATGTTCATGTAGATAATCTTAACCGAGTCTATCCCAATCAAAATTTGGGTGTACTTGAGTTATATTGTCAATACATTGTAAAGTAATTAGTTTTGTTGTAATCTGTCAAATAGTTATTTGATTTAATGTTTGTAATTTCATGGTTTGTTTTTAAATATCATTAATGATATTCTAATAAATCATACTGAGTAGTGATATTTGCAGTTTATCTATAAGAATATTGTTGAAAGTATGTTTTTAGAAGTGATTTTATATTGGTCTTTACAAGAAAAAGACAAACTTATGTAACACTATAATAACAATTAACAAGTAAAACAATTTAATTAAAACACTCTTGACAATAATGAAATTAAACCCATCTTAATTAAGATAAACAATTGTTGACGTTTGAAAATAGTCAACGAGATTCTTCAAGCCCAAGACTGCACACTGATGAAAACTAGAACAAAAGCAAAAGAATAGAGGCAGAGAGGAAGAAAAAGACGTAGATTTTATGTGGTTCAGCCTTAAAAATGGCCTACGTCCATAGTGCCTGTTCTGGTGGTGGGAGGCAGTCACTATTATTTATATATTTTCTGGGTATAAAGAGAGAGAGAGCGGAACCAAAATCCTCTTCCTCTCCCCTTTACAATAATTCTCATCCCTATTTATAGAGAGGATAGATGCTACAGTGGCGTCTAATAAGTTAAAATACAATGATGATTACAGTTGGGTTACATTAAATGAGCCTGACAACTGTTAAAGCAAGTTACTTAGGCAGCTGATTCAAGTGGCTGATCCAAGTGAGCTAGTTCAAGTGGGCTAGCTCAAGTAGGCTAGATAAAATCTTTATAATCCAGGCTGTAATATTTGACATGGTTAGCCGTGCACGTCACGCTATCGCGTGAGCTGGTCTGATGTGGGCGGGGTGGAGCTCATCCAAAACGAGCTCAAACAGGTTGTTTTGGGCGATCTGATGAGCTAAGAACTCTAGCTGGGAGCTAATGAATTGGGAGCTAGAGCTAGGTACTGATGAGCTGGGAGCTCATCCGACGAGCTGGGAGCTACTCTGGGCGAGCTGGAGCCTGATAAATTGGACCCATGTCTGCTAGGCCTTTGGACTTTTACCAGTTCATTTGGGGTATCCCAAAAATACACATAACAACAATCAATCGCCATAAACAAGTTGTTTCAAACAAAATTGACCATTTAAAAATTATCAAACTAACCCAATTTCTGTCCTTTTTTTTCTGAAAATATAGTGCCAATTAAACTTAAGATAATCATCCGGTTGAAAACACAATTATGAGAAAAATTTTAAAAAGAAAATAAAAAAATGTATAAACTTTCTACGGTGAATGTGTACCGTACAAAAGAAGGAGCGTGGATTGATTGAAGTTTGTGATATGTCCAACTCAATTATTACTCCAAACAAATAATTGTGTGTAATGGGGTTTGAGACATAATTATGAGGACTTTTTTGACATCTTTTTTATTATTTAAATCAATTTATTTTACATTCTTGAGTAATGGTGAAGCAAGTACCAGTTCAGGATTGATCACACACTCATTCATTCACTTAAAAAAAAGACACGAATTCTATAAAATAATATTTTCAAGATTTAGAAATAATTGCACTTTTCACACTTGTTTTAAGATTTTGTGTGTGTTTCATGGGGTTCCAAGTTCAATGTTAAAACACTTCAACTACTGGGAAAAGCAAACGCTTGAATTATTAAAAAAAAAAAAAAGACACTTAAAATTAAAGTATTTACACCTGTTGCATTTTAAACATATTTTTTTTTTAGTTTTATTCTATTTTTCAAGAGTAAAGTTATCATATTAATGTATCACAAATAGCTCTTGTGATGAATATTTGGATTCAACAATAATTCAGGTATATTATGAAGGGTCTTAATTAATAATAGGACTGGTCTTGGACCATTCAAGATTAATGATATAAATATAATTTAGGACCATGACAAATTTGATAAATACCCTTCACAATCTTTGACGACCTCTTACCACTTTGTTTAGATTGATATTAAGTTCAAATATCCACATCTGTAATTATTTTATACATTGCACAACATGAAAAACTTAAATGTGCTTGACTTATGTTATGGGTATTTTTGGTGTAATAAGAAAAAACCCAAGAATGGTGGCCCATTGTGACTTATTAAAAGCCTAGAAGATGCCTGGTCAAATAGTCAAAGGAAAGTTAAAAGCACGAAGATAACTTGCTCGCAACCAAAAGACTGCTCGGGCATGTTTTACTGTCTGGAGATCTGGTCATCTGCTCGATGGTCAGAGGGATAAATAAGTCTGCTCGTTTGCTCGGAGACAGAAATATAACTCAAGTAATCTGCTCGTGCAATTTGTTGTCTGGTCGTTGAATAGACGAAACGCTTAAAATGACCAGTTGACCTTCTGGAAGGGGAATCAATTCGAAACAAGAAAGGAGTCGAATTACCTATTTGCATGCAAATCGAATCTCTACATTCTTGGAAATTGCTATATACGAGAGATAATCTCAGAAGATATTATCTTAATTAATGTATATTATTTTTTGCCTTATCTGTAAGATTTTCAAGCCTATTCTGATTGTAACATCTCCAGTATAAATAGGAGATATAATGTAAGGTAAAAGGGAAAGTGAAATAAAAAATACAATTACTCTGGGAGAGAAGTAGGGTAATTGTCGTGGATGTAGGCCATTGTTCTTTGCCGAACCACGTAAAAATCTTGCTGTGTCTTGCGTGTTTTTGATCCTGTATTGCTTGCACTGTGTGAGATTGATTGCATCACAGGTATTGGGTATGAAGAACCGGGTTGACCAAAACCCAGTGTCAACAACTTATATACCTTCTTCATATGTAGTTTCAAATATACTTATAAATGATCTTAATTAGATGACCAGTCTTGGACCATTCAAAATTAATGCTGTAAATACAATTTAGGACCATGACAATTTTGATAAATACCATTTACAATTTTTGATGACTTGTTACCACTATGTACTCAAGATTAATGATGTAAATACAATTTAGGACCATGAAAAATTTGATAAATATCATTCACAATCTTTGACAACTTGTTACCACTATGTTGAGATTGATATTAAGTTCAAATATCGCGAACTACAATTATTTTATACATTAAACAACGTGAAAAACTATATACACCTTCTTCATATGTAGTTTTTTAAATATAAAAATATATTTCTCAACATTTTAACAAATTTATTTGGATTGTCTTATATAAGTAAAAGTAATTTTTACAATTTTCTAAATTCATAATCATCAAGTAAAATTTTAAATTCTATATTAATCCTCAAAAAACTCTTTCAAATAATTAGTTTGATATTGACCAAAATGTAGCTTTTAAATACTTTCAACAACCACGTGCATTAAATAAGTGAATATCCGTACCATAATTAAGTCTAGCAAGCTTTCAAAACTACAATAATAATGGTTGCCAATGGAATCAAACTACAATTAGCATACAAAATAAAATTTTGGGTGGTGATCACAATGATTGAAAATTTTACAAATGTCATTTATATAAGATTCTTCTTTGTAACAAAAACACATAGAGATAAAACTAATAAAAATTAATTAATTATGTTCCTTTTTTTTATAACAATTAATTATGTTTCTAAATTAAGGAACACGTAACAAAAAGGAACAAATTTGCACAAAATCATTGTACAAAATGATACTTGGATTTAGCCCCATAAAAGTTCACTTCACTTGCATCTTTTAATTTTTTTTTTTTTTTACTACCTCATTTAGTAAATAAATATTGGTGCTATTCTATATTTACTAGATTTACGTAAATTTTCTTTTCAGTTTTAAATATCAGAATAAATATATACGTAGTTTTTACAATTTTGAACAGTCATTAAGAGAAAAAACTTTTTCAACAGCTTAATTTACATTAAATTTTGTTTTTTATATGTCAACGTTTTTTTTTTTCCTTTCTTTCTTATCAACATGTCAACGTAAGATTTGAATCCGTATCAATTAAAATTAAACTATTGGCCCTCATATAGAAAAACACATCAACGTCCCATAATCATATCAATTCCATATATATAATAATAAAACCATAAATAAAATTTCTTCTTTCAAAAAAAAATAAATAAATAAAATTTCTATGGGTATAAAATTAATTCATATAATTATGATCAAATGATTAAAAATAATATTTTTATAGTAAACATAAAAAATAATAATAATGTATAAATAATTCAAAAATATTAGCCAAACAAATAACAATAAATAGTTTTTTTTTTTTTCAATTAATGTAAACCCAATTGAAGAATATCAAAGCTAGACTTTGAATGGAAACTGAGTTGACTCACGAGTGCCAAGTAATTCTATTCTATTATTTTTTTCTTTTTGAAATCTAATTCTATTATAATTAGTTGCTATCAGAAGTTCAGAACACACATGTTAATTATTTAGGCATTTAATTAGATTTAAATTATATAAATATAAAAAATATTTCAACCCCTAGAAGACAGTCATTAATCATTTATATTTATCTCTTGTAGCCTCCGTTTGTAGCTTTAATAGACTTCACTTTTCGGCACAGACCATTCAATGCATTTAAGTTAAAAAAAATAAATCAATCAATCAAAAGATTTGTTTTTGTTTTTTTTTTTTTGTTTTTAACAAAACGACGTCCCGTTTTCACACACGAGGGGCACCGACTTGGCCTACCACAAAAACTCCACCGCAAATCTCGCCTACTCGTGTGGCCCAAAAAGAATGCCACGGTGGCTTTTCAAAGTCACACACGTAAAAACTAATTTTGTCTTGCCACGTAATGATATTACAATGATCAAGTAATTTTATTCAGTCCTTAATTATGTGACGAAAGATATTAAACACCCCAACAAAATGGTAATTCTAATATTTGATGGTTAATCTAATTATGTGAAGGTCAATCCAATTGTTAAAACTTGCTAAAAAGATTAACATTTATCCAATAGTTAAAAATATTAGCACCATTAATCTAACAATTAAAGTCGTGTCAGAAATATTATCATCAATTTAATAGTTAAAGGTACGTCAAAAGTATTATCATCAATCAAACAGTTAAAACCTTACTAAAAGCAATACATCAATCCAATGGATAAAATTGTGTCATATATTACTATAAATTTAACGATTAAAGTTGTGTCAAGATATTAATAGTTAGTACCATGGTTAAAGCTATGCTAATAACATTATCATCAATCCAATGGCTAAAGATGTGCCAAAAACATTACAATCAATCCAATGGTTAAACTTGTGCAAGAAAATATTACCATCAATCGAACAATTAAAGATATGTCGAAAACAATCCAACAATTAAAGTTATTGTTAGAAACGATAACATCAATCCAACGGTTGAAGTTATGCCAGAACTGTGCCTAGAACATTAACATCAATCAAAGGGTTGAAGTTATGCGAAAAATGTTACCATAAATTTAACAATTAAAGTTGTGCAAAAAACATTACCATAAATCCAACAATTAAAGTTATACCAGAAACAATACAATCAATTTAACGGTTTATATCGTGTTAGAAACATTATCTTAAATTTAACAGTCGAAATCATTACAAAAAACATTAACAACAATCCAACAATTAAAACTACGCCAATAACATGATCATCAATCCAACAGTTAAAGTTGTATTAGAGCATTATCATAATTCTAATGTTTGAAGTTGAATTAGAAACAATTAGCGCCAATGTTGTGATTAAAGTCGTGCTAGAAAACATTACCATCAATCCAATGGTTAAAGGCTTGCTAGATATAATACCATCAATCCAATTAAAATTATCAAATTAGGAGAGTAAAACCCATAAATATTAGTAAATTACCATCCATTTACAGTTGTCCGTAATCAAATAATTATTTTCATTTTTTACTAAATGTTAGACTGGCACAAACTTGCCGGTAGCATCATAAATGGAATTTAACTAATTTTTTTATAAAGCAATAAACAAATAAAAGGAAATTAACTTAATAGATTTCTGGACAAAATTATACACATTACACAAAACGCCTAATTATTATTATTATTATTATTATTATTATAACACCCTATGTAATCTTACCAAAACTTCCACTCTCTAACTCCGTTAGCTTTAACGGAGACATGTAAAACAAAATAAATTAAAAAAAAACAAAAACTAATACTGTAACAAAACTTCACTGCCGGTACAAAATCTGCCGAGAAGACGGCAAGCAAAACGGTTGTGACACGCACTCACGCGCCACTGTCTCTCTTCCAACTATTTTTTTTGGGTCCTCAGAGTCCCTCAATAGGATCGGCGAAGAACAAATCGCCGATGTCTTTAAAATAATCGTCCACTTGACACAACGTCGACGAACAGCAAATATCTTCAGGAACTGGGTCGAGGAACATGCCCAGGTCCTCCTCGCCCCACACGTTGTTGTTGTTGTCGTCGTCTTGGAATATCGTGTCGTCTTGGTCTAAAAACGACAGTCCTTGAGTTGGCACGCTGTTGAAAAACTCGTTGAGGAATGGCAAATCCAACGGCAAATAATCGGCCGATGAATCGTCAGATGACAACGATGACGAGTTTGACTTCTCAACTTTAACCTTACTATCAGCAACAACAGCCGAAGAAGAAGCAGCAGCAACTGTATCAACTGTCTTTTCTCGAACCGGTTTTGATGGTATCTCCGGTTCGGTCTCTTCACTCGAAGAAAAAGAAGACAAACGAGTCCTGAAGTTGAGAACAGACGTCGGAGACGACAAGTTGTGAGACTGCGACTCGTCGCCGGACTCGTAACCCGAACCCGAAACCGAGACATTCATTTCGGGTTTCTCCACGGCCACCGGCTCCGGCGGTGGAGTCGAGAAATTCGTCAAAGCGTCAGGACCTCGAAGCGTGATCGCCGCCTTGTCGTAGACTCTCGCGGCCTCCTCGGCGGTGTCGTACGTCCCCAACCACAGCCGCACACGTCTGGCCGGATCGCGAATCTCCGCCGCCCATTTTCCCCACGGCCGCTGCCGTACGCCTCTGAACTTCTTCACGTTCGTCGACGGCGTCGTCGAAATCTTAAGCGGCCGCCGAGATGACCCCCCTCCAGCGGCTGTTCTCTTACGGTTACCAGCAATGACAGAACCAGAACCAGAAGCCGCCGCCGTAGCCGCTGAAGAAGACTCGATGGTGATCTCGTTCACGTAGCACTTCACCCTCTGTCGACTAAACAGCTCTCCCTCCTCATCACTGGAAGAGTCTGTCGCGTCATTGTCCGTCATCGATATCCGTACCATCCTAGTCCTCCCATCTTCCATAGACCTTCTCGGTTTGACATACTTTTTCGTTACCTGATGGTGTTTTGTATATTTAATGGGACACAAGTAATTTGACTGATAATGATCCATGGTATCTCTATTATTTTCTCCGTCTCAGATTCTCTATTGGCATGGAAAACACAAGAAACTCATCGTTTCTTCAGGGGGGGAAAAAAAACAAAAGCACCAAAACTAACCGGCGTATGTGAAGAAAATATGTGAAAGAGTTAAATAGAGGAGGGGTGGAGAGCAGATATGGGAAGTGAATAATTAAATAGAGACACCTAGTACAGCTCACAACAACTAACGATGTACTAACAACAACTAATGAGAAGTTTCTACATGAGCAGAGGTTTTAAATTTGTTTGATTCAAGAAACGAAAGCAGAAACCAAGCCCAGAAACAGTGTACGGTAGAGGGTTTATTGGTGAGAGAGTGAAGTTGGCGTTGGTGGTGGTGTTTGAAATGCGAGAGAGGAGAGAGGAAAGAGAGAGAAGCAGAGTTTTAGTTGCGGTGGAGACCAAAACACTGAAATCGCTGTTTTATAGGATCCAACAGCCGAAATTGGAATACAAGGAAAAACGTTTTTTTTTTTTTTTATAAAACAAAAATATCTTTTTTTAGTGGAAAGATATTTTCAATTTTTTTCTCTATTTTGGTTTTAGACTTTTTTTTTAATGCTTTTTAATAGTTATAATTATAATGTCTAGTGACCGGGCGGTGAGTGACCGGAGATTCCGGTGACGCCCGAAGAGAGTCAAAAAAAAAAAAAACGACCCGCCGCATCCCAATGATGCCACACGATTTTGACACGTTGGTTGGGTGGGGCCATGGAGGAGATTGGCCCGATTAGGGAACATCATATGGTGCTGAGTCAGCACAGGATTCATCTCGAAGAGTGAGATGATAGTCACGTGAGGCCCAAGATACCCGGCTCTCTGTTAAAAATTTTTATTCTCAGTCAAATTGCCAATTGGTTTGACTACTGAAAAGCCCCACATTCCCTTTAATTACTGTTTTGTCCCTTTAATCACGAGTATCAATTTAGTGGATTCAATTATTAATAACCATATTAACCATTTTAAATTACATTTTGAGATAGTATCTTCTCCATGGGGGACGATTCAAAGTAGTGCGATTTTAATATAGATACAGACAATTTATTATTGCTGAACCTATTTAACATTTGTTTGCTCATTATTTGATGGCTTGTATCGATTAAGGTATAGTGTAGCAATTTGTCTCACAACCCATAATAGATTTTGACTTTTGAGATAATGGGTTTTGACACAAATTGGTATATTTAACTTTTACTGGTTAATTAACAAACATATGGTGAATAACTTGGATTTGAGAGGGATGTTTTGGTAATTTAGATGGTACACTCCATTTCGTGCTGGCTGTGGTGGGTTAATGATAATTTTGTTTTTTGAACCAGGCTAATAATAATGTTTTTACTCTTACTCTCTTAAAAAATAATATTTTTACTCTTGAAAGATTCAACGTGAATTCTTTTTTGCGTTTTTTTTTTTTTTTTGGGGTGGTTCTGTTGATGCGTTTTTTAATTTATTTATAAAATTTTACTTTTTTACCGCTAATACTAGCAACGTGGTGGTGGGCAACATAGAATTCGCCGCCATTTATAATTCGGTTTTGTACGTCTCTGGGTTTTTTCTGTTCTCCTTGTTCAGATTTGCTTTATCGTACATGCAGTTGCAAGTTCGCATTAATCACGCTCCTTAAAATTCCAAATTTTTATTTATAATTCAAATTGAAATATCAAATTAGAAGTTTCTTATTTAAAAAAACAATAGAAGTTTCTTTTCCATCAAATTTTAATATATGCATGAGAAAGTGTATTTGATAAGCGATAAAATTGAAAACCCACTTATTTACCCCATAAAAGGTTATGAATTCAATTCACAAATTCTAATCTAACGTAGACAATTTTTCATACATATATGAGTTATCCCTCTCATTTTCTAGAAGTTGATTTTTGAACCATTATTCAGAGTCACATTACAGCTGATCTCATCCACTCCCGTCTTCTGAGAGTTGATCTCTTAATTACTTCTCAGAGTCATATCATCACTGGTCCCGACGGCACTCAATCACAACTGATCCCGATAATACTCTAAATTAGTATCAGTAAACAAAGAAAATTAATATACGTTTATTACAATTGTTAATATGTTTTACAAATGCAATGTATAAGATGTGTAAAATATGCATATTTATTAATAGCTTAACTTATTAGTATTCTTCCATTTCACATTTGTGATTGAAGTTCTAGTGTTATCATTCATATTTATAAGAATATATGGAAAATTTTCTTCATTTATTGTAAAAATAATTGCATATTATGTTAAATTTTAATAAGGGTGATAGATTATTACCGTTGATGTTAACTAAATTTTTGAACCATACATAGTGTTTAATCATGTTTGGACACAATGTTTAATTTGGATAGAAACAATAGACTGCTGACTATGAGTGTTAGTAGATTACTATTACATTTTAATTATGTGTGTTAGCAGATTTCATTAGAGTTTTTTTTTTAGAGTTTTTTTTTTCCGATTATATTTGTAGATAATCCATGTAATTAATTCAATAGAAGTATGATAAGAAAAAATAATATGAAAAAAAAATCTCTCTTTTGTTAAAAAATAATCTTCTAAAAATTGGATAATTCTCGGTTAACCAATAAACTTTCTTAATGCACTAAACTTAGGCCCGATATTAGCTAATATTAGGTTATAATATAATTATGAAAAAGAAATGAGGCCTTGTTTTCTTACAAACTTTTTTCACAAACTTTTTTCATAGATATATATTTGAAAAATAAATGAACTTTTTAAACAAGTCAAGTTTTCTTTTCACATTTTAGTCCATCAATGCAAATTAACAATAATATCTTCCATACAACATAAAAATTTTGATAATTATCTACATAAAAAATTAAAATATTATCAATTTTAAAATTTTACTGACATTCAAAAACCTATAATGGTATGTAACTTGAGTAGTGCCTCAGTGGTTAAAGGCACTACGACCCGTGATCTAGGCAAAGTCACAAGTTCTACATCCGCTCCCCACTAAAACTGTGGGCTTCCCCCCTCGCCCATCCCCACCTTATGTGTAGATAGCTTCCCACTTGTGCATGAGTTGTTCTCTTCCTTATGGAAGTTGCTTTCTCGATCGTATCATCAATATCTTATCCAGTTTGGTCCCAATTGTCCCCTAAATCAGTCACATTAATAAAAGAAAAAAAAAAGTATAACAGTACTAAATAATAGTCAACATCTATCTTTTCTTAATTACTTCTCATCTAATTATATAGTTTCTTAAATTAGATTTTTTCTTGCACGTGGAATATTTGATTTCCATGTAAATATTTGATTCCAATAATTATGGTAAACCCTTAAAATAATTGGTTTCAAATTTTTAAGAAGGAAAATTTAAATGAAAAAAAAAAAAAAAAAAAAAAACCTGAGATGGGCTATCTGTTCTCTATTGTTATTATTATTATTATTATTTTGTTTGAAATGTTCTATTCTTTAATTATACTCTAGACACTAATTAGTAGCTAGTCACAATCACCTATGACGCGGTAAACTACGGTTTGAAAATCAAACCATTGATTCTTTTCAAACCACGCACGTAGCTCGTGATGAAAATCACGTTCACTTCATCAAAGTGGGTCCCCAAGCCAGTCTGCAAAAACGTTGAGGGACTGTTGACCGTTTGATCAGCGTAAAAAAAAAAACATGGTCAAACAACTTTGGTGGCGGGCCACTCGTATGTCGACCATGTGCCGTCCGTATCGTATCATCCGTTACAGTGATTTTCCTGTCAATTTCGTTGTGACACTTGTCTGCGACCAAGCTTGTACAAGTCAACCTATTTTGATGGTAGATAGAATCTAATAGACACAGAAAGGATTTTTTTTTTTCTTTTTTATTTTATCGGTTACATTGATGAGCTGCACCAAACGACTGAACTTAATTTTAACAACACAATTTTATTGTTCATAAATCTTAATAAAAAGTTATCTTTATCTTTGTATTCATCTGGCTTCATGAGTTCACCATTTCTCTTTTATCTTCAACTTTAGGAGTGAGATTTTAGAAAATAAAAACATAAAAAGTTAACGAATGGGATATCTCACTTACTACACACATTGGCGTTCACCATTTCTCACTCATTACACGTACAACCAAGTCACATAGAAGATAGAGAATTTGAGTTACGATTATAAACTGAGAAAGAGTTATAATTATACATTGAGAATTTGAATTACACATACACTAAAAAAGCATACATCAAGCGATCTCTCACTCTATCCATTCGCACAAAAATAAAGAAAGAGTTACACATCTACTATGAGTTACAACTTGATATAAACTAGTTTAATTTGACTTTTCTCAAACAAAGACAGAGCATAAATTACTTGTAAGCTCTGTTGGTTCACACAAAAACAAAGCATGAGTTAAAATTAGAATAAATTATTTACAAGTTATAAGAATATTCTTCATTAAAATTACACATTTCTTTAATATTTTTGAAAGAAAATTATGTTTTTTTTTGGGTCATCTAGAAATATGTATTTTCATATAATAATATTATGCTTCTCAAGCTATTTTTTTAATAAATTCTAAAATTTATTATTTATTGTTATATCATATCATGAATTATTTTAACATCCTGGTATATTCAAATAGATTTTAATTCTAAAAATAGAATAATATAAAAACATTATTTATTATTAAAACAAATTTGTCAAAAGCAAGTTTTTTTTATTTCCAATTTTATCTTTTTTTTTTTTTTAATAAGGGTAAAAACAATTTTTTAAATTGTAAAAGTTAATGAGATTGGAAATCCCAAGTTAGATGGGAGAATAACAATCTCATTCCATAAACTCAAATTTATGTGAGAGTCACACATATTAATTTAAAGTAAGTAAATATCAACAATCATTTTAATTCATAATTTTCATTCTTTAATTCCTCAAGTAAATACACTATATTGCAACAAACAGTCACCTGATTTGAGTTGCTTCCACTAGTATGGTATTCCCCCAAACAAAAAGGAGAAAAAAAGGAAAAATAAAAAAGGAAATCAAATTGTCTCATAGTCTTTCCTTTTACCTGGGTTTTTCCTAATTAAATGACTCCTTAACAATATTTAAAAGAAAACAGCGCATGAGTCCCGAATTTGTTACTTTTCTTCTCTTTCAAGCATACAAATATTTTAGGATAAGATCCCCAGTCTTATATAGAAGATATTGTTTTTTTGATGGATTATATAGAAGATATTGTTTTTTTTTTTTTTTTAAATATATCGAAGATATTGTTGACTAGACAAAAACTGTAAAATTGTAGGTCTAATTAATTTGTGTTAAAAATGCATAATTCATTTAAAATTAGTGTACGTTGTACTTTAATGAAGTCAAAAATCATAGATTTAACCATGGTTTATGCCCGAATAATTCCATCATTTTGTCATAATCGATTTAACTTGTCATGTAAAACCTCCAACTAGTATGGAACTAAGTAAATTAAACTACAAACAGAAAATGAACAAAAAGTTTTGCGATAATTTTTTGTCTGCCTGCAACAATGAAGACAGGGACGCTGACTTTTAAAATTAGTTTTGACCTCAATTTTTTGTTATTTTAAGAATATAAACAATAAGTTTGAGTTCTAGGAAATTCAATCAACAAATGGGCTTGCTCCGGCGCACCGATTCGGCTTGAAAAATTGACAATAAATCAAACAAAAAAGCCGACCAATTTTGTTCATATGAGGCTGGTCCTGGCCATTATGGGTGCAGCTATATGCGTCTGTTAGACCTGAGACTGTACTTTATGCGTCGATAAACAATTGGTGGTTGAGTTCTCACCATCACAGTTGGGTCAAGTTAGTACATATGTGGCTGGTTGTTTGGTTTATGTGCAATTTGTTTGTGTTTAGACTTATGGAATAAAGTTTGGTTTGGCAATGTGTTTGATAAGTTTATTTTCATATAGACAACACGGTTTCTCTATTATTAAATTTGACTTTTTATAAAAGAAATATATTCAAACATCAAAAAATTCAACACAACATGGGTCCTAATTATCATGTCCCTCTCTCTTGGGAGAAACGAAAATGAAGCAGACAAGCCTTCGAGCAAAACGTCTCTTAGTTTTGAGATGGAGATTATGGCAACGTTAGGTTTCTGTATCTCAATCTCATTCAGTTCTTTGTTTGAGTTTTGGTGCTAAGAGTAGAGGACCTAATGGATGAAATTGCATGCTCTCATTGACAGATGATATTGCATTTAAAACTCAAAATATTGTGATGCTTATTGTAGGAAAAACCCAATTAATATAGATTTATCATATCCTCTAAAACAAAAGTTTGATACAAAAGTTTGGGATCAAACTTTTTTAATCCACTTGAATCTCTCTTTATTAACTTAAGATATTGAGAAGACTGAGCAATGATTTTTTTTTTTTTTTTTTGAGAAGGAATGTTGCATTTTTATTTCTTTTAATATTATTATAATGAAATCGGAAACCATTACACTATATATGGTCCAAAGTCTGATAGAAATCATAATATACCGAGATTAAATAGTATCTAAGATCCTAATATCGAAATCTACTCCCACTTTGAAAACAAAAACTTCTCATACATATAGTACTAAAACTCAAATCTTTGATTGTAGATATAAAATGAAATTGTACTAATTACTAGAGTTGTGAATAAATGTATATAGTTGATGTAATATTGCTCTAAATCTTCTGTAAATTTACCATTAACCTCTTTAAAAAATTAATGACCAAGTTTTGAAACTATATATATTCAAATTATCTTGTCTGTATTTCAAGGTACGAACTAACCAGTAATGAAATGTGGGGAGTAGTAGCAGTACACTACAATACACACGAATCACGCGGAGTGGCATGCCTGCATGGAAAATCAGAAAGGGAAAATGGTGGTCATAATTTGGATTTTAGGTGGTCACAGGCGCGCACATGCATGAGTAATGTTGATGTTGTTTTTGCATTTGTGCATGCATGGATGGTGTCTCACGTGACCACTTGGAATAAAAATAATAACACAACATAAATGAGTTAGATTCATCTAATCACGTGAATCAGTTTCCTGTCTGGTCTGTGGTCATGATATTACGATCTCTCTTATCTGGTTTCTCATGAGTAGACATGACCACGGTTCGGTTCGGTTCCGGTTCCGGTTTCGAACCGACGATTCTGGTTCTAAAAAAGCTAGAACCGGAACCTTAACCGAAATAACACGGTTTCGGTTCGGTTCTGGAACCGACGGTTCTATAACGGTTCAGGTTCCGGTTCTGGTTTCGGTTCTATAACGGTTTCGGTTCCGGTTCTGGAACCTTTTTTTAAAATGATAATTTGAAATTTAAAAAGTAATATTAAAATATATTTTAAAATTAAAAAATAAATCGATACCGGATAGGCGGATACATTGATACACAAATGAAATAAAAAACTTAATTATTTGAAGACCAATACTCACAATCACAAATCACAATTAGCTTTAATTTATAAAATTCATTACGGATTATCCATTTACTGATTTACCCTCAGTCCCTCACTGACTCACGTCAGTACGTCACTCACACAGTCACTCTTTAGCCATTGAAATAATTTAATAATAATAAATTGAAAATTTAATATTTAAAAATAATAACTAATAAATTAAAAATTTAGATTTAAAAATATAAATTGAAATCAAAATTTAAGTTAAAAAATATTATAAATTAAAATTTTGAAATTTATAAATATTATAGGTTGATAATTTGAAATTTAAAAATAATAAAATAAGAATTTAAAACTGCTAAGTGCTAACAATAAACTAAAAATTATAATTTATAGACCCCAACGGTTTTTTATTATTATTATTTATTTATTTATTTAAGAACCGGAACCGAACCGGAACCGCCGGTTCAAGTCGGTTCCGGTTCCGCCGATTCTTGAACCGGCGGTTCCGGTTCTAATTTTCAAAGAACCGGAACCGCTACAGTGACGGTTCCGGTTCGGTTCCGAACCGGAACCAGAACCTTATGTTCTGGTTCCGGTTCTACAGTTACGGTTCGGTTCGAACCGCACGGTTCGAACCGAACCGTGGTCATGTCTACTCATGAGTCTAATTGATTCACTGTACACTTTGACTTGATTAGATGAGTTTAAGGGCGGATTAGAGTGCACGCATGATAAATTTAAAAGGTACAGTCAATTAGTCAAAGCAATTTTGGTACTTAAAATGGAATAAAATAGAGTTTTTTATTATTAATTTGAAACAACAATAATACAAATTAAAATAAACGATATTTCACACTCGACATTAAACAATACATTTTTTTACGAAGTGTTAGATTCTAAATTTCAAATTTTTGTCTTTAACCAACTCTTAACATTAAAAATTAATTCCAAATTCTCTTAATGTTAGTACACTAAATTATTAATTTTCTAACATTAACAGTTTATGTAAAAGGTAAATTTGAAACCTTAAATTTTGTATTTTTTATTTTTTTTTTAAAAAAAATAATAATTAAGAAAATCACATGAAAATGCGAACTAGACAACCCCTAGCCAATTTGATTCAGATGGCTCTTGTAAGTTAACTAATGCTCAATTTAATTTTCCAGAACACCAATAGTGAGGTAAGAAAAGAGTGTTAAAATGTGTTAAGGACACAAGAGAGACCGAGTCATGGATAGAAGTCCATATGTATTTCCTCATGTGTTTTGATAAAATATTATCTTATTAGTTGGAATAATATTTGTATCAAATATCTGTGGTTTACATGTATATCTCTATTGTATTTTTATTATTATAAAAGGTAATGGGGAGGGAGAGCACCTAATGCAGTGCACTGGTTACATCAAAATTCATCCTTTTGTTAACTTTGACTAAATGACACTAAGAAATAAATGTTTAAAGATATTATCAGTTAAAGTAATTAGCACTCTTTTTTTTTTTTTAATAGAAAACCAAAATGATTTGGTGAGAAGTAGTGATTAAAAGGATGGATGAGTCCATGAGAAACAAGTGATATAAAGATCCCACATCGCATGTTAGAGAGTTCGAAGTCACTTTGGTTAGTTTCTTTTTCTCTAAGTCAATTATCAATTATTAAATATAGACAATCATTGGATTAGCAAACACTAAATTCAAAAAAATTGATGTTCTTGGACTTTGGCCCCCCGCCCCCGTTGAGCCAAGTGAATGATGAATATATATCATTGAACTTCCACCTATAAATTATCAAAAGACAGCTATGGAAAACAATACACCAAATTCGACAAATCACCGGTTGTCTTTTCAACATAAATATTCATTAATCTTATCTAAAAACTGAACCTAATTAAAACTAGAACAAAAACTGGGTGTTTAATGTTTGTTTTTGGCTTCTCTAACAGTGACATGTCTACTTGTGTTCTCTTTTATATCTCTGGTGGGTTGCTAAAAAAACCAAGCATATAAAACACCTAGAGATATTCAAGTCAATATGAGCATCAAGTCCAAGATCCGTATAAGATTCTTCAGTGATTTTTCTGTTCCTAAATTAAAAATCAACAAATAATCATGAATGATGATGATTAATTGATTATGATTATGATTATCATCATCTCATCAAACCCTAGATGCCCTTGGTTCCAGTGTTACTGGGTACTCATACTCGTTTTGCATCTCATAAAATTAAATATCTACAAGCATCTCTGCAGATTCATGGGTATTAGTTGCAATTATATATACATGCATGATGCATATATCTTCACTGTTTATTAGTTGTTTTTTTTTTTTTAAGTGGATGGTTTTATCTTCGTACGTATAATTCCATAGATATGTTCTAATCATACAAGTGGATACAATCACAAAAAATTAATGTAGCAACTCTGCTTAAATAAATTATTATTTTTTAATTAAAACAGTTAATTTGGAGTCCGAAGAAAGAGAGAAAATTCGAACCGACAAACAGACCTCATTTTGTTATATTTAGTTTTTTTAAGTTACTCGAATTTAGATAATATTAGGCTAAATGAAAATTCTCTATCACCAAGTCACGATATTTGTGATTTAATCTTTGATGGTGCAATAAAAAATTATATACGTATATGAGTGATCATTATCAAATTTTGAGTCAACTTCGAACCCTAAAATAATGTTATAAGGGTTGGCAAGTATAATTTTTATTGTTCGAGAAATTCCCCTATTCATGAGAAAACACCAAGCATAAAGAAACAATGGGGCAGAATTCTTTTGAGTCCAATATATATCACATGTATAGAATAATTTTTAATATATATATATCAGAAGCCAGTAATCTCTATGCCTCCCTTTGTGTGTGGCATGAATTTAACACTCACCCGTCAAATCAAAATATAAATATAAAATAAAATAAATATATAAAATATATAATAACAATAATAGTCTCCCACCATTAAATGTGGGTTGACTTTCTACCCTTGTATGAGTCTCTCTCCCATCTCCATGTGGGTAGATCACTCCCAATTGAAAGTTGTTTTCAGGACCGTGTCATAGTATTCCTATCCTGATTGTTTCCGATAGTCCACTGGGTTAATCCTAACTCTCAAAATATATATATTAGAAAATTTTCCTCCTCATGATGAATTATTAGATTCTGACAAAACCCAAAATAGTAATTTTGTTTTGAAAGGCAAGGCCCAAACTAATAATTAGAAAAGGAAGAATAAGATAATTTAAATTAATTAAGAGACATGCATAAAGAATATATTAAATGTAATTATAGAAATTGGGAGGTGAAATTATGTTTAAATCCCCATGTTTCGCTAATTAAAATCCCAAAAACACACAAAATATAAAAGCAAAGAACAAGGTCCATTCTAAAAAGAAGGGCCAAAACACCTCCCAACATTGAAGCCTTATTGCCATGTCTGTCTTAGTGTAAGTGATTAAAAAAAAAAAATCGTGAGCTCGAATTTTCATGGAAGCCAAAAAATTGAAAGCAAAGATGCAGGGTTCAATCCATAAATTAATTAATTAATTCATTCATTAGATGAGTAGATTCTTCAATTAGAAACAAGTCACTATTCACAAGCCTTCACTCTGAAGGAAGAGATGTTGGTCTCTCTCTCTCTCTCTCTGTACACATATTTTTTGTTATAATCATAATGGTTTCAGAGTAATTGAATATGGGCATTTAAGAGTAGCCAATTAAAAAGATTATCCCTGAAAAATTTCTAGAATTGAAATGAATGGTGATCACCATCTTCAACAGAATCGTCACCATTATTTCTATTTTGGTAGACAACGTACCATGCCTCAAATTATCTTGAATTTATTTTAATAGTCCATAATTTTCTTTCCTTCTTTTTGGGTTTCGGCATGTTAACATGTTAGCAGGATCACATGTAGCTTTCCTTTCGAAGTTATTTAAGAGTCAATTGGTCAAATATATACCCAAATGTCTTTATAAAAAAAGTGTGTGTATCTGTCTGTATGTGTGTATACATATTCCCAAATGTCTCTTTTCCCAAGAAAAATATAAAAAAAAGAAAAGAAAAAATATATATATACCTATAAACCTCATTTGATATATGGGATTAGATTATTTTGGATTTTAATGGGATCGAATTGGACAAGATAAAATATTATTGTACTTGATAAGTTAATATTGTGATGTGTTTGATATTATATAAGATTGGATAAAAAATAGCTCTAACCATTGTTTGGTTTATTATGGGTTTGGACAAAAAATAATTTTGTATTATATTATTTTTCTAAAATAAAATTGTAAATATTTTAATATTATTTTGAAAATTAAAATCTAACTATTTAAACTTAATTTTTTAAAATCATATTTATTTAATAATTATTATTTAAATATATTATTTTTTAATATTTTTATAAAATATATAAAAATAATATTAAAAATAAATTTAATGCTTTATATAATTAATGGAAAAATTGAAAGGGAAAAAGCAAAAAAAAAAAAAGTGCCCCACGCTGGTGTGATAAATTTAATGTAAGAAAGGAGAGGAAAAAAGATTTTGATTTTTGAGTTCAAAGGAGTTTATGTAATTAATTTACATATATAGTATAGGGCATGTTTAATGACTTGTTTTTATATCAAAAAACGAGATGTGGAAGTATCAATGTTTCTGTTAGTACTTTACAATTTTTTTTTTTAATTTTTAAATTTTTTAAAATAATTTTTTGAATCTACTTTCTTCTTTTATTAAAATAGATAAAAACGTTTTCTTTTAGGAATCGAAAAGGACTTTGAATTTTTTTTTTTTTTTTTATAAGATAGAGATGAACTATAAAGGCATGTTTTCAATAAAAAGAGCTTTTTATTCTTTTTTTTTTTAAATTAAAAAAAAAAATAACTTTTACTGAAACTAATCTCAAATGTACTTCAATTTTTTTTTTTTCAACTAACAAAAAGGGTCCCCATCTAGTCAAATATTATAAAATGAACAAGATTATTTCAATTATCGTAAAAACAATTTTAAAATGTCAAAATGCGTCAACAAAGCTCATAAATTCACCATAAATTGGACAAAAAAATTAATATTGTCACTTACCAAAAAACTTGATTAATATTTAAAATTCAAAAGATCAAACTAAAGAGTCATCGTCTATGACGTACAAAGAATGTTTAGTCAAACATTTCATGACCAGAAACTTGAAGTGAACTCACATGCTGCTTTCTCGATTTTCCGCAACACAAAACGCAAAAACAAAGATAAAATATCAAAATAAAATAACTAAGTTTAAATTAAATAATCCATTCTTCTCTTGTAAAACCAAGACGTTGGGGCATCGTGTGCAAAGATTTCATAGAACTTTTACAAGATTCAGTGTCTATGGAATCTTTGATTATCATTTAAGGGTATTTGTTTAATGGGTTGGATCAGGTTTCCGGTACGAAATTTATACCTATATTAATTCTGTCAAGTTAAACGTTATCCGTCCATAAATTTACAGAAGTTTCGATAAAATCATGTACATATTATCTATATATAGTTTCTATACAATAGTAATACATGTCCACATATGAAGATGGATGTTGTAAGATGCTTTGAAGAGTTTCAATGTAAATAATGTATATTAGGAGTGGAATACTTATCTATGTGGCCAATCAGTATTAATAATATATTAACGCATGAATTTGGTTTCCTGCTAATATACACTTTCAGTAATTATACAAGAATGATTTAAACCTATTAAATTTTAATCTAATGGCTCTAATAAATGATAAGTTTTTAAAAAAGAAATCTTTAAAAAATTTTCAAAAAAAAAAAGCTATATAAGATTGAATGAACATGATTTATAATTAAACTATATTGGATGGATGGATGGATCGCTATATTTATAAATAAATAATATAAAGTATTAAATTGACAAGTTCTATATATGAATCTTCATTAAATGGAAATCAGTATTTTTGGTGATTCCACGACGACAAATTCCTTTTATAAATTGACAAATCTAATCTGGCTTTATAATTGTAGACATAGATACTACATTGTATCATACATATGTGTATTTAATTGTATACAGACAGTAAAAGTTTTGGGAAAACATATATATAATGGGATTTTGTCTCGAGACTTGATGACAGTTGGTGACCGGCTAGCTCCGGTGGGCCCCACTGACACTTAAACACTACTTAGCGACCGTGACCGGCGCCGTTTACGCCATCTCGATGGCATAAGATAGGCACGTGTACGTCTCCATGTGAGGTTGACGTGTCCTCGAATTGAAATATGAACTTAAAAATCCAATAATATTTTACTAATTTGGAATATATATATAGGAAGAGGGAGTGTATGTGTTCAACTCTGGAGTTTGAACAAAACTATTTTTTGCAAGTTTTTTTATATTGTTTGTGTGATTGTTAGGATTGTAGTGAAAATCTAATGATAAATATCAATTATTTGAATGCATTTAAGAGATGAGAATTGTTTATTATAAAAACAATCTATTAAGTAAAAGAAATATCCGTGTATTCTATGATAAATAATCAAAAAAAAAGGCAACGGGTATTATTAAAAGTGTCATATATATATGTATATACACATACTAATATAATAATTTTAGTTTCTCAATTATCAATTAGAGTTGCTTAATTTCTTTCATTTTGATTTAGTGAAAATCAATTTTAATATATGTATGTATATATATTCCTAAAAGGACAGGAAAAGATATTGAAAAAGGTAGAGAGAAAAAAAAAAGTTAGTTTGTGTGCCTTAGATTGAGGGATTTGGTAACAAGACATGTTCTATTGTCTTTGAAATTTATCAAGACATTGAAGAATAAATGGATTTGGTGAGAATGATTGGTTGATTTTTTACAATTTTCAAAAGCCACAAAATTAGGGAGATAAATGCTTTAGTAATTGATAGTTGACCGAAATGATTTTTCTTAAAATAGTTCGTAGTATGTCAAGACAAATGAATTATATCTAAAGGAATGTATTTAAAAGACAGAATTTAAACGAATCCACATATAAATTATAGTATTATTGCAAGTAATAATTTGTTAGCATGACATTACTGTGGTTAAAATGTTGGTTCATTCCAACATTATTCAAAACAAAATATTTTGAAAGAACATCTAACTATGAGAAAAGTGAAGACCATCTAGTAGCAAATCTATTGCATTCAGAAGTTGAGATCTTAATTTGAGTTAAAGTTATATACTCTTCTCATTCAAAATTCAGTTTGTACTTAAAATTCTTTTTGTAATTTCACAATAGTTTATAAAAGACAAAGCACTTTATTCGATCCTATTTAAAGTGATAGTATGAAATGCTATTTCTCATGAGAAAATAACTCAAATTTTTTCAAATTTCTCATCTCAAATCTTATAACTTGATCAGTGAAATGGTGTCATATAATACAATATGAAAAACTCCTTAAATGTATTTTTTTAATTTATTTTTTTAATCCTTTAATTGACATTTTATGTTTAAATAACTTTGAAAAATAAATAAATAAATATATATATAAATAAATAAGTCCCTAATAATGAGGCAATCACATTTCAAAAGCAACCAATAATTATAGCAAATTTCTGTCGTAAAAAATTGCAATGCTTCCCATGAGACCTTCTCATAATCCACCAACAAGAAGACACTTTACAAAACCAATAATTACATAATTAAAAAAGAAAAACTCTAATTTTTCTCTCAAAGAAAAAAAAAAAAAAAAAAAGAAATATGGAAAGCAAGACTTCTATTTTAATCCAACTAACCAAGTACTAACTATCAGTCTACGTGGCAAATTGTGAACTTGCCACGTAAATACCCACCCAAAAAATAAAAATAAAAATAAAAATAAAAGCCTGGTAAGTGGAGCTCAACTAGTTGGCTGCTTTGATGTTTCTCTCCTTTTGTCTTCACTAAAGACAATCTCTGTTGTACATGAATCTCAAAAAAAAAAATTAAAAAATAAACTAAAAATTTAGGGTTAGGTTAAATTTAATTAGAATTTAATGAACCTGATTTTCAGGGACCATGCTTCCTCCACTCATGGGCACGACCTATTTGCCACGACCTATTTGCCGGGAACTTACTTTAATCTTCCGAACTCAGATTTTTCTGTCCACTTAGATGGAGATTTGTTGACATGTGTAATTCTATTATTAAGTATTTATAATTAATGAATGCTTTTGATATTATGCTCTGGGAGTTATAGACTGTGTTATAGGATATGTATAGGAGTCATAGACATAGGATATAGCTACACGTTTATTTATTATTTCTTTTTAAAGAAAATTGAAAACTAAAATCAAAATGCATCTAAACTAAAATCAAAATGAGTCTATGTCATAACCTACAATTTGTTATAGGGAATTTATATGGTAGCTGAATCCATATCATGTGTTTATGTTAATATTAGATACTTACAAGATGACCAATTAATTTGTTTTTGTAATTTATTATTGTTAAATGATGGATAATTTTGTAATGATTAGATGAATCTAGTAAATGTTAATTGTCGAAGTAAAGTAACAGTATTAGTGATATAATAATATTATTATATGTATGCATTTCTTCATTCATCCATCTTAATAGTAGAAGTTTGAATCATATGCATTTTATAAATATGTGTGGGATGTGTTTTATTGTAGAAATAAGAGTATCCCAATTATGATTATAAAAGTAAATAATGAGTTTCAGAAGTAGTGAGTGATTTCAACAACTCTCTTAAATAGGGACTGATCTACATATTAGCACACTAATAACTTATTTGATATCAGCTTTAAAATAGTAATTCTAACTTATTATAGATTGACTTGTGATATGGTGGTTAGACCATCAACCGCTCTTTACCTTTTTAAAGGTGAAGAATTCTACACTCAAAAAGTTTCACACATTGTGAATTGTTCTCTCCCGTTTCTGGAAATTGATATTTAAATTCCGCCATAACATCTTATCACTGTTGGTCTCGGTTGTATCATGGACTGATCCTATTTATCAAAAAAAAAAAAAAAAAACAAGTTACATAAACTATTAATATTAATATTTTAAATAAATGAATGTATGTGTACATATATAACTCTAGGTACAAAAATTTTTTATTCCTTATTTAAATTTATAGGACCAAAAAGATTTCAAATGTAACCAATATCTTTATTACTCTTATATAAGCAATCTTATTGAAAAACTATCAATTATTGTAGTTTTGTAATCAACTTAAACATAAATAAATACATACATATATAACGATGGAAGTTGATTTACAAATAACATAACGGAGCCGATCACATTAAAGCATTTCTTCGAACACACACATTAACACGATCTTTGAATAATTATTTTATTCATTAAACATAAGAGACATGGGTCGTCATGTACTTAAATATTATTTTAGCCAATACTTAAATGACAAATGAAATTGAGTGATTTTGCATTCCTAGGCAAATGGTTCTGACTCCTAAGTGAGGTGGTTTCTAGTTGATATGGTATTAAAATATTTCGTTTTATTTTTGCCGATGGTGATATTTTGGAAGCGAAACTTATGGGTTCAACGATCATCATGAAAGCTCGAGGCAACACTGAATAACCAGTATCACTACAATTATATAATAAAAAAAATGTCTTCTATTGACGGTTTAGTTTAATTCCACTTTCGTCTTTTTAAAACTAGTATGAGAGGATGCAATGATATTAGAATTTACAAAAATTAAATACTATAAATAAAATTCATAGAAGAAAGATGATCTTTATCAAATATAATATCTTTTTAAAGAATCAATGTATATCAAAAACATGAAAATATATTCGAATATTTACATTTTTAATGATAAATGAAGTTACATAGTACTTGATCACAAAAGCTCTCCATGAAAAAACGCACGATTGTGTAAATTTTGTGAATACATTTTTAATGATAAATGAAGTTACATAGTACTTTATCACAAAAGCTCTCCATGAAAAAACACACGATTGTGTAAGTTCTGTGAGAAGTGCTACAACTAAAATTGCTTTTGCATATAAGCAGAATGGTTTGAATCATCTACTGATAATATAATTTAGTATGAGTTTAGAAAGATTTAATTAATAATGATATGGACCAATAACAATTATATACAAATCAAATCGTGTTACGTGATATGAAATCAATATATAATCGATCAATATCAAACTCAAATTAACAAAGTATAAACAATGGTGTGGTTTTGATGTTTGAGTCGGTTGACGCATGTTTACTTCTCTCCAAGGAACATAACTAGTACCTATTTGAAGCTAGAATTAGAACTATTTTAACATTGTAAACACAAGTAGTATCCAACTTTCCAAAATCCAAAACAAGAAGCATCTAATCATTTTATATAGTGTCCAAACAGTAAGACCACATTAACCCGTCAAGAAATCGACAGTTTTCACTTCTCGAACTATTTTTTTCCCATCAAGTGAAAAAAATATATAAAAAAGAAGCACCCACAACTTGGCTCAGTTATGGCCAGTGAACATGGTGGTGGCGGTGACTCTCCAGTGATGAAACAGCTAGGTGCCATTAATGTTGCCGATATATTTGACTCTTCAGATATTTGACCACAATTAAGACATGTGATTTTTTTTTAACTTCATTTGGAGTGGTGGATGAGTAGGTGGTTGTGTAGGGTGCGGTAATGTTGATTTCATTTATGTGTGTCTTTGTAGGGTTGATGTTGAAACATTGATGGATGGACAGTTTTAATTAATACAAACAGTTGTTCTTTCAATTTTTGGTCTTAAAATTAATGAACAAGTTCTCACCAAAAGTTGGTGTCAGCTAGAAAGATTTTGATAATAAATGAGGCCGTGTTAACCAAAATCTCAAACGAAGTCTATGATGGGTGCAATGATTAGGTTTTAAAGCATCTAATTAACTTGTTACGACTCTATGGAGAAGCATGCTCTTAGTTCATCAAAGTAGCTAGATATTCACATCAACATTAATGTCTCAAAATTTTTTACTATATCGTAAAAATTCAGTATAAATAATGGGTAGTAATTGATTATTAGATTTAAATTCAATAGCCTGTACAAATTCATATTTTAAAAACATAGAAATAAAAATAAAAATCTAAAAGACAACAAATTCTCTTTTTAACTACAACCGTATCCATAAGTGTCTAATATGATTTTATAGTAAAAGTTTTTATTTAGTTTGTTAATGTTGCAAATTTGAGTTTCTCTCTATGTAACTGGTGTTTCAGAATATATATATATATTACATTGATAAAGTTCATATATACTAGCAGAATCCAAATTATAAATATGACCATTTCTACCAACAATTATTGTGACCAAAAATAATACTCTAGTGCCCGGTTTTTAGTAGTAGTTTTTTTTATTCAAAATGTACCCTTGATTGAAACTGTTTAAAAGAATATAAGATGTGATTAAAAGTTGCTTTCTGCACTTAAATTTGTAGGCAGGACCATAGCAGTTCGGGGCAGTATGCTTCTTGAATTCCCATGTTGAACATGGACAACTTCAAACGGACAAAGGAAATGTTTTCTACTTAGACTAGAAAATAATATCTTGAAGCATTTGAAGACTAATTCACTGCCACTAGAGAGGTCAAATGTGTAGGGTACCCCTAGCCCTGCCTACACCTGACCCAAATTAAGGGTCCCTATATTCTGGTGGGCAAGGCTTGACTGCCGAGGCCACCAAACCCAGAGGGCCTGGCTTGGAGAAGAATAAAAAATGGAATATTAATTACATAAATATTTAATATATATATATTTTTTATCATTACACAAGTTTCGTATATACTATGTAACTTATCAAACACTCTAAATCAGAGCTGCCGAGATGTGATGCAAAACTGAGCTCCCAAAATAAGAAGAAGAGGCTCACATTGTATAAAAAAATTACCCTAACTTTCGGAGTCCTGATGCAGATCGAATCATAAACATCTGATCATATGGTTGATAGGCCAAACTTCATGGGCTGTGGTACCACTGCAGCCGTCAGCTATCTGCAAATATTTAATAAACTTACATAGCAAGCTTTAGGATTCATGGGCAAGATTGGATCTACATATCACATGGTCCAATACAATCTGGTAGAGATTTCATGGCTACACTCTCCATCAAGCCCAATTAGGTCCACAAATCACAACCTTCGACTCCTCTACGTGTATCCAACACAGCATCAAATCTGCTATTCTTCTGATATACAGGAAATCAAAATCTAAAAGAGTAATTATCCGCTTTCATATTTTTTTTTGTTTAATTGAGCCAATTATAAGAGAGTAATTATTGGTTTTTATTTTTTTAATAATTTAATTGAGCCATTAGATTCTCAGACAACCCTGTATAATTACAGTTCCAGAATTATAACCCATATCCACTAATACATATTCCATGTCTGATGACACTCTCTCTTTCCTTTCTTACTTATATCCTATCCGACAATATAGCTCATTTGTATACTTTTTATATCCTATCCGATAATATATCTCATTTGTATACTTTTCAATAATATATCAATTAGTGAACAAATATATATACTAACAATAATTCATTTCACTTACAAAAATATATGCATCAACTATTATACTTTGACTTGAAATGCAAATTAAGATGTCTTAACATATTACTTCTTTCATATTAATCACTCTCCTTTTCACCTTAGTCACGACATCCAAGCTACTCTATAATCCAGGTTGAAACATAATCCATTCTTCAATCAGTTCAGCTTTCGAAAATTAAAGATAGTCGCACAATAGACCACGGACTCAATCCATGAAATTGATGAACAAATACCAACATGGTTATCTGTTGACTATTTGCTACTTTGCACACATAAACATAATATAATCTGTATAAAGAATCTAAAAAACATTTTAAATGAACAATTTATGAATTCTGAGATTTAAGATGAACAATTTATGAATTCTGAATTGGGGACAACATTTGGTTGAACAATTCAACATTATCCATACAACAATTGAAAGCAAGAAGAGTTTTTTTTTTTCATCCATTTTTAACTAGGGGCATGATGTTATGGATCCTCTTGCTTGGGTTTGAACTTTGAACAGACAACATTCATTGATTTGATTCATTCATACATTTTAACTTAAACGACAAAAGAATTATAAGAAAAGATAAAGAGGCCCCCTTGCAACCACACACACGATGGCTTGTGCTAGCCCATGGCATATTTCTGGGTCCAGCTCCTTGCGGTTGTCTCGTACTTATTTCTGTCTGTCTTGTACATGTGGGCAATCTCTGGGACCAACGGATCATCGGGGTTTGGATCCGTCAACAATGAACAGATTGATAGCAATACCTATAAATTAGAGCATTAGTTATCACCAATCAATAGTGATACATGCATGTATAGACCACATTCCGGATGCAAAACACAACAAATGAAACGTGCTAAGCATATGTTCCAGATGCATCCAAGATGAAATCACTAGTAATAAAAATCTTCTAAGTTTCCTGAGAAGTTTTTTAAGCGACAATAATTGTGAATCCACATATAGATCTATGATAAGAGTTATGAGACAAACCTTGGAAATTGTTAGAGCAGGACTCCATTGCTCCTTCAAGATGTCAAGGCAAATGCTTCCATTGCTGTTTATATTTGGATGGAATACCTTTGTCCTGAATGCCACCTGCAAAACTCATCCGCACACAAGATTCAATCAATAGGAAGGTATACTAAAGAGCAGAAACATAGTACTTATAAATGCATGATTATTTGAGGTGCAGTGAGATCCATTAAAATAATTTTCCTGAAATAAACTCCAAAATGCAAACTCAAAGTGCCACCAGTTGTACAATGAGTTTCAGTAAACATTCATACTACTTTTAACCAAAACTAAATGTCTCATCATCCATCACGATTCAAACAAAAATTTTAAGTAGAAATTCAATTTGGTTACATAGTGGGAGTCAAAATCCAACTTCATTTATTGACCTTTCTATAGTGGTGCACTAGGTAGGTCAAGCTACCACTGAAACAACTATCCTTCAATTTTAAAATATATGTAGTATAATTAAGTTTGAGTGAAGCATTACCCACATACACCAAACAGGCCTACGAAAACCAACATACAGCTAACTATGCCAGACGCTTAAGAATCTTAAAGAGCATGTTTAAAAGCATTAATGTGTCAGTGGAAGTCAAATCAAGTATAAAACAACCATTATTGCTGAATAAAGAGGCACTCAATTCAGAACAGGAAAATAAAAGTACAATTCATATTTTCAATACAAATAACTGCCAGTCATTTGGCAAGCATATGTAATATAATGTGTACCTTGGGAGGCTTAAATGGGTAATCTGGCGGAAAATGGATGGTAACTAGGAAAACACCGCCAGCGTAAGGACTATCTGGAGGACCCATAATTGTTGCTTGCCAATGGAACATGTCTTCAGCAACAGGACCTGAAATACTCATAGATGTAACAAAGACCAAATAAATGAAACATCATATATCGCACAAAAGCAAGTCATCAACATCACATAATGACACACACTATGGTTTCCATCAAATTATAAATACAGTAAAATAACAAATTTTTTAACATCCTGGGGAAGCAGACAAAAACTGAGACAGCAAGAAGCTGATCCGATGTGGCCTGATCATTGTTTTTGTGCGATGGATAAAAGTTAAAATAGTAATAACAAACATGCAAATTTCAAAGAAATGTTTTATCATGCAACTTTTCCAGCTTCGATTTATTGCTTCCTTTCTCCCCATTGTCCAAAATCCCTAATACAGGAAAATATAGGTGTCTTAGGATGAAATATTTAATTTGAAAAACTAGAAAGTACACTTCACAGGACCAACCAAAACAACTTAGACAATTCAGCCACTTCAGCAACAACACTTGCTGAATTAATAACCAGATCAGTATTTAAGCCACTAGTATATAGACCTTCCTTCCACTAAGGTTCAAACCAGATTATCAGCACATATTCATAAGTATAAATGATCTCTTCCTTCCAATCTGATGCATTCCCTATCATCACATGTCCATCAAACTACAATGCAAAATTTACATACATATTGAGCCATCCTCTACAGCTTCAATCCAGACAAGGTAGTTTTGCACCAAACAAGGACACCCAACTCATTGCAAGTCTGTCAAGTTAAATCACAAACTAATAACTCATGTTTCCACTAATCGATGAGATAAATTCTGAGCATGATGTGCAGCAGAATTACTGATCCTTAACAAAATACCTGTATTCAGATAGCTAACCACCCTTTACGCCTCATATACCCAAATTGGAAACCTCTGCTCACACCATTCACCTTGATCACCACGGTTTAGGTGGGAGCACAAGAAAGAAAGCGTCAGTTCAATTATACAATTGGCAAACATGCCAATAAATAATCAGTTCTACACCTGACATTGCTGTAAACACCAACCAAATACTTTACTACCAAATATTGTTGAATACACCCATGATTCAACCAATTGCTACAATGAGATTACATATCCTACCATGGTGAAACCAAAATTACATAGATGGACACTCCAAACGCATCAAAGTATGCCATCAACTAAATGACACATGTCATGCATCCATTTATTCCTGTCCTAGAAAGAAAAATGTAAGAGAACTAACTCCACTTTCTATAAAATTTCCCCACATGAGCCTCCATATTACAGCCCTCCCATAACAGTGCAACCCCAAACCAAATAGCAACCATACAGGAAGGGGATTACTAAACATAATACTTAAAATTATGGTAACATATCTGACATATCAAGCAAATCTGACAGAACATCGTACTAGGTGCCTTTGACAATTCCCAACTCAACAATCCTTCACTATTATTATTATTTTTAAGAGTAAACAATTCAATTTGATTAAAGAAACAATAATAATAAACCATAAAAATAAAAGCTTTTAAAAACATTGTTGTAGTATTACACTCATTTTCTTTTTCTCTCAAACAAAATCCTCTACAACAATCTTAAAGAAACTGAAGAAGCAGAAGAGCTGCCAAAGATAGAACTGTCAATCCCAAAACAACCTTTTTAATATTATTTTTTTCTAAAGCTTAAATCATCTGGTATAATGGAATTCATATATTTTTATTTTATTTCTTAATTTTCTTATTAGTACTGCTCATATGTTTTATTCTATAGTCTAATCAAATTATTAATCATTAAAAATAATAACAAATATTAACTGACACTTAATATATCAAATATTGTTGAATACACCCACAATTCAACCAATGCAAGCTACAATGAGATTAAATATCCTGCAGATGTGAAACATAAGGTATCCCTTCAACAACACAAGGTGTGTCATGATCCAACATTACCATTCCAGCCCCCCAAAACAATTAAAAAAAAAAAAAAAAAGATAAAGTAAACTAATAATTCTATCATCTATAAAAATCCCCTCACATGAACCTATGTTTTACAACCCTCCCACAACAGGTGCGACCACAAACCAAATAGTAACCACTATTTATACACCCCGGTCAAGAATTACAAAAACACATTACACTTGAAACATCATTTTATATCATGCAACACAATAAACACAGCATATCAGGCGAATCCGCCCCCACATCAAACGCTTCCAACATTCGGCAATTTGCAACTCAATCATTCTTCACTAACTTCAACCATCAAAACAATCAAAAACCACTTCCACACCACAAAATCCTCGCATTCATCCATATAATCTCACAAACCACAACATATATCTCCTCTAAACACCAATCAACCAATCAAAAACAACCACTTGGTTCTAATTTCTAAACCCTTCACAAAAAAATAAGTTAAAATAAAGTAAAACAAAACAAAATCATCCAAGAAAAACGAAAAAAACCTGAAAACCATCACAAAATCGATCCTTCTACACAAAAATGGCAAGAATCTACAAAAACAAATCCTCCAGATCAAAGTCAAACATATACATGTACGTATATATATAGAAAAAAGCGAAAGTGATACCGGCACTGCAGGAGGTAGGAGGATCTTTCTGCAGATCTTTGAGCTCCTTCAAGATCCGCTTCGACGCCATCACTTTCGACCTGCAAATTCAACGATCTTATCAAGATCTCCCTCACATCAATCATCATGATCATCGTCAAAACACACGAGATCGGAAGAGATCGTGAGCGTACCTGACAAAGTAAAACGGACGGTCCTCCTTCCCCGAGACGCGCTTCGTGTGGATTCTCTCGCAGGAGAGAGAGAGAGAGAGGGAGAGAGAGCTGAAAATGAGACGAAAAAGAGGGGATTGTGATTGGGCGAGGTGATGAGTTTTACAAAATAAAAGGGCGAGTGTCTGATTGGTTTTTGGTTTGTTATTTATAATCTTTTATTATTACGGTGGGCCCAACTTGGCGTCTTCTCTACGTTCCACCAAAATTTCGCCGAAAGTTGCCGCCGAAATATAATTTTTGCGCCAGAGACAAGTTTTTTTATTTTTTAGTTTTTTTCCCTTTTTATTTTAAAAGAAATATATTTGAAATATAAAAAAAGATTAATTTTTATATTTTATATAATTATATGTAATGTAACTTATAATGGTTTAACGTATGTGTAGCTCGAAAATGAATTATTGAAATTAAATATTAATGTTCATTCTTATAATATTAAAAAATATTTATTCCTCTATTAAAATATGATAACAAAGAGTAGTATGTTTTTTTAGGAAAATTTTTATTTTTGTTTTTATGTTTTGACTTTTTTTTGTTTAAATATATTATCGTAAGACGTGATTTTTTAGATTTTTAAACCGTATCAATTTGGTCCCTTAAAACAAAAATTTATGAGAATTTTAATTGATTGCATTGAAACATTTGGGAAAATTTAATGATAAGGATTCATAATAATATATTCACGGTTAAAAATGAGATATATGCAGGAATTAAAATATAATTTTATTTTTTATTATTTTTATTCTTGTGTAATAATTTTGGTTTACGTCGATGGGGAATCTTTGTAGAGTTACGACGTCGTTTAATGAATTGGAATTGCTGGAGGCTTGTTGAGACGGTGTCGTTTTCTGTTTGCTTGTGTTTTCGCTTTTTTTGGGATATATTGTATTTTCCCTCTTTGGTTGTGAGAATTCTACAAAGGCGACTTAAATGTTGGTGGATAGAAATGGTCCAACCGTGTCAACATAATGTCATCATTTTTCCATGTTCAAGATTTCACAGCAATTTCATTCAATTATTGCATACCACTCACATTTATAGATTGGGTCAACATTCATGACCTGTATATAATTACTAAGATTATTCTTTTAAATTGAATTCGATAAGTATCCGTCATAGCATTGTACTTTATATTACCATTATATGATCCGCGAGTTCTTACATATAGCTAATAACATTTCACGTATTTTAACATAATTTAATTTAATCTTGTTTAATATCATAATATTTCATGTTCAAATCATCTTTCTCATAAATAATATTAAAAAAAATAGAAATATAATTTAGAGCAAAATGCACGAAACCCCCCTGAGGTAAACCCTTAAACAGATAAAGTTAATGTTTGGGTTTAATAAAATGTTAGCCCTCGACCGTCAGAGTGAGTGAGTCAACGTTAATTTGACGAAGGGTAATTTTGTCAAATTGCTTGGGAAATTTTGACGAAGGGTAATTTTATCAAATTGCTTGGGAAATCGGTTGTGCAGGGCATGGCAGTCATATGTCACTCACATTTAATGCAAACACAATTTTTTATGATTTAAAAATAATAAAAAATTAAGAATAGGAAACTGAAGAGGCACGAATGACTGGTACCTGTGTACCATTTTCATTCATTTTCCTTTCTGTCTGGTGAGTGAGTGTTAATATTCTCTGTGAATAACCCAAAAAACCAGCCATTTTCAACTGAAAATCAGATCAAAACCCGATCGACTTTCTCCTTTGTTGGAGTTCGTCGATCGTACTGGTGACAACCATGGAGGAAAACGATCGGTGGGCTTTTAATATGGGGAAAGGTAAGTTTTTTTCTTCAAAACCTTGGATAATGGTTGTCGTGCTTACAGTATGTTATTTATGGTGTGATTTCTGAAAAAACTGGTTGATAATCTGTTGTAAATGGTTGATAATATGTTGTTGTCATGAAGACTTGCGTTTGAAAGTGTTAACATTTGACATGCATGCTGTTTTATAATGGTGGTCGTGCTTCCAATATGTTATTTGTAGGGTGATCTCTGATAAAAAGGGTGATAATCTATTGTTTTTGGCTACTGATCTGTTGTCATGATGAGGACTAACGTTTGCATGTTTATATGTTTGACAAGCATGTTGTTTTATTTTACTTTGACATGGATTTAGAAAAAAAAAAAAAGTTTTGTTATGTTTTAAATTGTTGCCGAAGTTTTTCTGATTATTGCATGTTAAGATTCTGTTGTTGTGACTCAAATATGTATGTTTGTTATTGTGTATGTTTGAAGAAAAAGTTTTCATTTATGATGTATATGTGTCTTAAAACAGAACAATGCAGAGATATGTATATTTCTTTGTTACTGTTGAAGGTGGCTGGTACTGCTTGTTGGCATGCTTGTTGGAACAATTTGGAGTATTTCATTTTTTGTTATTGTTTTTTTATTGCAGGAATTTCAAAATTAATATGAGTACCATTTTTATGGGTAGAACTTTTAAAATAGGGTGTTATACTGTCGATTACATGAATTTAAAATTTCTTTGGGATAGTGTCATGTTGGAATGTTTAGGTGTTGAAACAGTACTAGAGGAGAGATTTTACCAAGAGGTGAGGTTGCCATAGTCGAATGGGGTTAAGGTAATTGAAAATGAGAAGGATTTGGTGGATGTCATGACTGAGTTTGAGGTTAGGAGAGTTAATAAGATGCATTTTAATGTAAACTACCTCTCATTACAAACAATATACCATGATTCATACCATCAGCCCTATCTAAACAGGCATCCCAACACAAACACTGAAGCCAACCCAACTGCAACATATAGTCACCACAACCCAACGTCACCAAATGACGAAGAACAGATTCTGATGTCTGATTCAGAATGTGTTCCATCTGAGGGTGGATATGGTTCTGAAAGTGAGGAAAGTGCATATACACCATCTAAGGAGAGCGGTGAGAATAGTGATGATGATATGGAGTTTAATGGTAAGGAAAGGGATGTGGGTTTGGGTGAAGATGACCATACAGATAGTGTAGAAGTTGATAATGTTGGCCAGCCCGTAGGTGATAAAGATTACCTGTCTGATGTGAATGAAGATTGCCCCATTCTGGTCAGGAGCAATGATGAGGATGACAGTTATAAAGAAACTGCAGAGGTAGCTTTTGTAGTAGGAGAAGATGGAAAAATTTGGTTGGAGAAAGGGCAGTTATTTAAGAATTTTAGACATTTTCGATAGGTCATTGTAGATTATGCAATTCAGGAGGGTTTTAGATTGAATAGAGTGAAAAATGAAAGAAGTAGAATAGTGTGTCGGTGTGAAGCAGTAGACTGTCCTTTGAGAGTGCGGGGGTCTCCAACATTTGATAGGGTCACCTATCAATTGAAATCCATCACTGATCACCATACCTGTCTCTCAGTTACTAAAAACAATCAAGTAACTAGTAATTGGATTGGGAAGACTTTTCAGAGAGAGATTAAGCAAAACCCTTCCATTAATGTTGGTGTGTTAGGAGAGATGGTTCTTAGAAAATGTGGGGTAAAGGTGCCAGCATACACACTGCAGAGGGTTAGGAATTTTGCCTTGAATATAAGCAATAAAGATCATAAAGAGAGTTTCAACAAGATTAATAGATATGGGTTTGTCCTTAGGCATACCAACCCTGGTACATCTGCCTTTGTTACTGCTCTTAGAGTAAACCCTAATCCAAATGTGCCAGCCCATTTTCAAAGATTTTTTCTCAATTTTTACTGTCAAAAAATGGGATTTTTAGAATGGTGTAGATCATTCATAGAATTAGATGGATGTCACTTAAAAGGCCTTTATGGTGGGATACTTCTATCAGCCATAGCTATGAATGCTAATTTTAGTGCATATCTTTTAGCAGTTGGGGTGTGTGAGGTAAAAAATAGGGAGACATGGACTTGGTTCCTTAGATTGTTATATGATCACATTGGTCAGTATGATAATCAAACGATTTGCTTCATGTCCGATCGTCAAAAAGGTATAGGGCTAGCTTTGGATGATTGCTGGCCAAACCATCGAAATAGGTTCTATGGTAGGCATATTATGCAAAATATGTTCAGTAAATACCAACTTGACTATTTGAAGAATTTGCATTGGTCAGCTGCTAGGAGTTCCAATAAGACTGCTTTTGTTCAAGCAATGGAAAATATCAAAGCTCAATCACCAGGAGCCCATGATTATTTAATGAACATACCGTTACACTTGTGGACTATCAATCAATTTGATACCTACACCAAAACTAACCACATAACCAACAACATTGTCGAGAGCTTTAATGACTGGTTAAATAAGCCTAGGGAACTGTCATTACTTTCAATGCTGGAAACTATTAGGAAGATGTTGAGGGGTTGCATCCGAGGTCCTTATGAGAGTGCACTTACTTGGAAGGGTGACATACCTCCATATGTTATGAGGCTGTGTCAAAAAAATCAACAATTAGGTAGATATTTCGATCCTCTTAGATGTGGGGAATGGGAGTTTGAGGTCGTTGATGGTAATAGACAGTTTGTTGTGCTTTTGGATAAAAAAAATTGTGATTGTGGTCTATGGGAGGTCACTGGGGTTCCTTGTAAGCATGCTATGTCATGTATTACAAAGATTAGAGGTGAGGTTGAATCATATCTTGATGATTACAACAAGAAACCAGCTTACATGAAGACGTATAGTCATTTCATGCATGTAGTTCCAGATGAGGGATCATGGCCTCATGTTGACTGTACAAGACCACTGCCACCACTCCAGAAAAGAAGGAAAGGCAGACTAAAAAAGGCAAGGAAAAATGATGCCACTGAAGCTGCACCAGTGAAAAGATCGGTGGGTGTGAGGTGTAGTGTTTGTCAACAGGTTGGGCATAACACTAGGACCTGTAAAGAAAGTGGTCCTTCATCTGCAACAAGGAAACATGACCAAGTATGTTATCCCTTAATTTTATTTATATTCAGGTTTTGAAAGTTAGGTAATGCATTGATTTTTTTACCGTCTAATTACAGGCTTCCACTTCAAATAGCCGATTTCAGGTGTTGTTGATTTTTTTATTTGATTGTTTTTTCAATTTCTTTCTTAACTTGGTGGTTTCATTGATAATTGCTCATCTTTCTCATCCACATAGCAACCCACATCATCTACTGCATCACCATCGCAACAACTCAGTTCACAGGATTCCAGAAGGGTGAGTTATTTTTTTCTCTACCCTCTTATCTGCTAGTAATGCAATCCTATAGCAAACTTATAGTCCTACTTTTGATTGTTTTAGTTGTCACAGATGCTTTCCTTCACAACGCAGGGTTCACAAAATCTTTCACAGGTCACTCTAACCCCAACTGCACCTCCATCTTCTCAAGCATCACAGCCTCCTCAACTCCACCAAACTTAATCTGGGGTTCATTGAACAAGTAAAGCTGCTGCTGTTTTGTTTTTGTTAGTTAGGCTAACTTATTGCTTAACTGTAATGCCTTTACTTGCTGCACAAGTTAGGCTTTTGCATGTGTTTTTGGCTGCTGCACAATTTAGGCTTTTGCATGTGTTTTTGGCTACTGCACAACTTTTGTTTTTGGTTTTTTTTTAGCAACTCGTGCACTGTTATGACTGAAGGTTGCTGCACAAGTTCTGCTTTTGATTTTTTTTTGGCAACTTGTGTAGTTGTTTGCATGTTTTATCATGCACAGCAAAAACAAAAAACTTGTGCACTTAAGTTATTTCCATGTAGCAAAGGTTGTTTGCACAGCAGAAAAAAACTTTTGTTACTAATGCACTCAGTTATGAATATGATTTATATTTCAGCATTACAATCATATTTACAACCTTTCTAATATCTCCCCATTATAACTGCAAGCATAGTTACAAACAGAAAATTAGAGTAGTGATGTTAATGAGTCTATGATTATGTAGTTGTGCTTCCAATTTCTCTATTTTTCTTTCCATCTCCATGCACGTGCATCGTAACTCCTCTTGAAAGTGCATATAGCCATAGGTTTGAGCCATATTTTGTGTCTCATTTTGTGATTCATCCTCCCCTTGTGTCCTTATTTGATATTCTTCATTATCTGGTGTCCAAAACGAGTAGTAGTTGCATATTCGATGCTCACAACTGAAATACAATTTGTTAGGATTTTTTGTCGATTCTGAAATTCTGATAATTGCCTTCCGTCCACAAAAACATCTTCTATTCTTGAACTTGATAATACCTTCATTGACTGCACTACTACTCTCACAAGATGATGCCATCACTTTGTAGAATGATTGACAAACAAATTGATATTGATGTATGAAGCAAATTTATGTTGATGATTCAACCATTATGAAGAGAAATAAAATCTGAAGCAAATTGATGATTAACAGAAGGCAAAAAAAAAAAAAAAAACAAAGCAATTTGATGACTAAATCAAGAGTTGAAGCAAACTAATGCAGCAAAGAAGAAAATTTTTTTCCACCACTTCATTACTTCATCAGGCTTTATATAAGCCATCACGCCTACAATATGACCGTTGGCCATGCAACGGTCAGATGGCCAACGGTCATATCAAATGGCCCAATTTTTTTTCCTTTATCTTTTGTATATTTTTTTACAATCATTTCATCAAATTAATAAGGGCAAAATGGTCATAAAAATTTTAAACAGTCTAGTACTGGAGTTGGTTACATAATCCATATACTCTCCTATTTTTTTATAAAATTTTTTGTCTTTATTCAGTGGTAAAGTTGATAATTTACGTTAATTAAAACTGACAAGGGTATTATAGTCTTCTTAATGTATCACACGGTGAATGGTTTCACCTACTTTGACTGTTAAATTGGGGGTTAACATGTTATTAAACCCAAACATTAACTTTATCTGCTTAAGGGTTTACCTCAAGGGGTTTTGTGTATTTTGCTCTATAATTTAATCTTCATTTAACCATTAAATTATGAATTTAATTTAAGTCAATTTTAATATTTTATATCATTTTGTTGAAAATAATAAGCAACTTATATGTTAAATCACTTTGACCATGTGAACTCTTTTATGTAGCTTGAATACAAATATATACAATCGATCACAGTTGTTTACAACAAATTAATACATGAAATAGGGAAAAAAAAATACTATGCCTCAGTCCTCAAGCAATCATGCTTCACGCCTTCATTATAATAAATTAAATTGTAATTAATATAACAAAATTATTTGATTATCAAAATAAAATCTAACATCAGATTAGAAATATATCAAGGCTCACTAACAGCAATCTCGATAAATAAGATAAACCAAAGTACATTAACAACCAATATCATGTTCAATACATATAATCAATAAAAATATTAGCATTAATTAAAATAAAATGTGAAAATTATAAAACTAGTTCAAAAATGATTAACTTTTATTCGTATTAAAAGCATCGTCCATCTCTGTTTTAAAAAAAAAAAGCATAGTCAATCTTAACTATTCATTTAGTACAATGGGTTTGACTGAATTATTAGAAAAATTGGACCTCATTCTATTTTATATATCTAAGCACGACTATATTCAATTTAGCAGCTGAAATTGAGTTGTAACCTCTTACTTTGTCTCCTAGCACAGATCTCAAGTTGAGTGTGGGAGTCCGCTTTTCCTTTTGTCTTTTAATATAAGTATTATCATAATCTCTTTTAATACTCATATATTATTTAAAATATTATCGTAATCAGCCACGATATGACTTTAAAGTATATAATCTGTTACCAAAAAGCGGTAGGAAGCAGCTCCCCGACGTGGAAGAGAAATTGTCCACAAATTGGGGAAGTGAGAATAAAACTTACTATTGAAACAAGAAAGCAAGTGGCCCATCACCTACCGCACCACCATTGCTTTCTCACCTTTTCCTTCTCTTTGTAGCATCTGTTATATAAAATCCATCCAATCAAATCAAATCAACTGGGATCGAAGGGCCTAGACACAGCGTTAAGTGGATCCCACATTAGACGGTCCAGATTCCCCTGCAATTATAACGTGTGAGAGCGCGCACAGACGATCGATTCCTAGCTGCCGCTGGGACCCTGCTGCTGACGTGGCAAACGGGCTCTACAATCGCCGTCATCGCGTCTTCTTCCGAGAAATCAAAGCCAGTAGCAAACCAAAAAAAAAAAAGAAAAAGCTCTGATCAGCGCGTATCGCTCACTCGCCTCCTCCCTCGGACCTCGAAATATGAGTCGATACAACATCAGATCCAACCGGCGAGTCCAAATCGAGGAGTCGCAGCCGCCAGCTGTGGAGGAGGATCGAGCAGACAACGGTGGCGGCGACGGCTCGGTCGGACGCCGGACGTCGGAGAGCAACGTCACGGAGGATCAGGAGCCGTTTATGGGGATCAAGGTCAGGAGAAAAGCCTCGTTTCACCGCGACTGCAAAGGCGACTATCTCGACTTGCCTTCGTGCCCTTATTTGATGAAGATTTTGCAAAAACAAGGTGTGATTTCATGTTTTTGAATTTCGTGATCCAGTTGTTGAAATGTTGAACAACAATGATTTCGTGTTTGATAAGTGAAAAAAAAAAAAAAAAAGTCCTTTGTCAGATCTACAACTAGTCGATGCATGTAAGATGTTGAATCGCGAACTTCGATAACTTTGATTGATTTAAGTCAGGTGTGATGTTTTTTATTAGTGTTACATTAGAGTTTCTTGATCTTTAGTTTAGTTAGTGTTGAAATGGATTTTGATGCTGCATTGTGCGATTTCACAGTCTATTTTGTTAGATTTATTTCACAATTTCGCTGTCGTTCTTGTTTGTACGATTGATGAATGCCCGACGAGTTTTTTACTGTTAAATTTGTTTGAAGTGATGCCAATAGTCGAAATTGAAGAAATGTTAGCTGTTTAAAATGTTGAACGGATTAAAATGAAGCGTATGAGCTATTGTTGATTGAACATTTAAAGGATTTTGCTTTTTTTTTTTTTTTTGGTTTGATGATAGTAATTCAATTCTTGTATATGTTTATAGAAGTGATGATTAAATTGAATATTGAATACAAATTGAGAATATGAATTCCATCTCTGGTTGTTGACATTGATGCCATAGACTGTCATGCGATAGTTTATTATTTCTAAGATGATGGCAATTCTAATACAAATTGAGAATATGAATTAAGTGTTTGCACAAAAACATGTAGATATAGTTACTATATTGACGGAAGGAAGGTGAAAGAATTTTAGTCCTTCCATTGGACATTAGTGTCCATTGGAAAGTTTTAGTTCTTTAGTTAATGTATTTTTTTCCTAGAGTGACTTTATATTTGATTTTTGCAGGTGACAATCAAGTACTCTTTGCTGATAAAGTTTTGAAGTTCACTGGTTCAGGGAAGATGAAACGCCGTATTCTTTTAATTACCGACTTTGCCATTTACCTTGTTGACCCTGAGACTGATTCACTTAAACGACGCATAGCCCTTGCAGCTGTAGAGAAAGTGTGTTTGAGTGAATTATGTGATAACTTCTTTGCTATTATCATTCCAACAGAGTATGACATACTCATGGCTAGTACTCGGAAAACTGAAATCGTTACTGTATTAGTCGAAGCTACTAAGAGTTCTGAGGAAATTGACGTGGTATTCTCCAATAGGTAACCCGAATTCATGCTTTGCTATTTGTTTCATATTGTGAGTATGTAATCTGAATCTCTTTTTGGATTTCATTTGGTTTCATCATTATAAATTTGAATGGAATGTTCCACATCTGGTCTCTTAGTGAACTCGGTGGTTGGATGGTTTTTCCTGACCTCCAGGTTTTGAGCAGTTAGATCCTTCATTTGAGGAAAAGAAAGTGAAAGCGTGAGATGGTAATCTCCACCATCTGTAAAATTTATTAGATTATGTGGTTAAGGCATGCTCTTGCAAGTGTGCAGTCTTCACTAAACAGGCTTAGAATTTTAGACAAATTTAGTGGGATCGTGGTGAGTTTTTGGTTTGAGTTTATGGTATTGCAAATTGCAATGAGAAGGTTTTTTATACTAGTCCAGCTAGGCAAGTGAAAAAATGGAAAAGGGACAAAGAATACATTTTCAGCCTAATGGATAGTGTATGGAAATCTTATCTTAGCTTCAATTCATTTTACCATGTTGAATTCATTTCTAGGAGAATAAACTATGTTGTTTTGTTGTGGTTCTCATTCAAGAATAATCACTAACAAAAAAATCAATTTAATTGCCATCATGGACATTGATAAAGTTGAGATTGTGTCTTTCAATGTGTTACATCTGTTTTTTTTTTTTAATTCTGAGTGGTTGAGTTATGGTTGAGATTCATTCCCAAGATTGTTTTTAGTTTATGCATGTGTTGTTCCACATTTTTGTAGGTTCGAATATCATGCAGCAGCTGAACTGGTGAAAGAAGTTCACTTTGAGGAAGTGGAAGGTTTGTCTCACCATATTCATTCAATTGACTCTAGCATTGACAAATTTTTTTATTTTTCTAATTTTGCATATCCAAACATTTGGTTCTGGGTTGTGCTGATTTTATATGCTCCTTATTCATTTGATTGTTGTCTATTTCAGGCGGTGTTAAAACAAGAATTGTGAAGAAATGAGTCGCTGCTTATACTTGCTTCAACGAGTCTGTAGACTCTGTGGGGGTTGGGGTTCATACTCTTCATTGTAAAGGTAAAACATTGTTTGGTTATGGCATGCGCTGGTTCTAGTCAGCACTAAAATCGACCTCTTCCTGAAAATATGTAGCTTATTGTTTCAAAATAGTGTTTGATTCATCATCATTTTTTCCCTTCACAAAAAAGAAAGGTGAGTGTAATTTTTTCATTTTCAAAACCAGTTTCCACTGGATGTGATCATTTAATGCACAATGGAAATTAAATTGTTTGTGAAGAAGAGGTGCTGCATCTCCTTGGATGAAATAGATCAGATTACTTGTACATAGCATCTGTAAATCATTTTAAGAGTCTTTATGATACAGAGAGGCATCTAAGTATGTCCAGGAAGAGACTAGCTGTTTATTATGCAGGGTAGCTTGAAGCCTCATTCTTCTTTGTTGAAAACCAAACTCACCAAATCTGATTGTAAACGAGATTTGAACTCAAAACTTTATCTACCACCCGCTGAAAAAGAAAATATATTATAGATACATTTCACCTTAAATTTAACGTTTTGGTTCCACTAAAATTGATGCATCTTCATCATGTCAAACAATCGAGGACCACCACCACCACCTTCATCACATACAATGGAGAAAAAAGCAGGCATAACTTTGAGTAAGCTTAAATGTTCTCAAAGAAGATATGCCCAATTGGGAGATTCTTGCTTTAGGGAAGATAACACGATTTATGCATCTTTTTTCTTAGGAACCTCACATCTCAAGCAAAGGAGATACAAGAGAAAAATTTAGGTGACGTTGTGTTGCATGGGCCTCTTATGACCACCAAGAACATATCCTGTCACTTGACATGACATTCTCTCTTTATAAATTACAAGCCGAAATTATTTTCTCTGTGCGGTTTGGCATAACTCATAAGCAAGCCTAACATGGACAAAAGTGGTGTCAAAAAATTCTGGCCCATGGTTTTAATTTATTATAAGGTTGAGATGGGATCTGGCACGTAATTTCATATAGCATCCTAGTTTTGTATCGCTATAGAACAGATAAACAAATGAGACAATTGATTTTATAGATGTCACACGAAATCGATAAATTTCCAAACTATTGAAATTATCAATTTTTTTTTAGTTATTTTACATTAGATCGGATTATTATCGAAATCAATTGAAATAAAACTCAAAAGAACAACCTGAAATTTTCTTTCTAAATGGGAGAGGACCATCCATACAAAAGTGAGAAAATTACCTACACAAGTGAAGGAACATAAGTAGAACCTACCGCTTTGGATGAAAGACAGGTGGAAAAAACTTAATTACCAAGTCAATCCACTTTCTCCTTATTGTCATAGGATAAGGGTGGTTATTAAGTTTTGCAGTTGAATTTAATAAACAAGAGTAGGTGGTATGAATCTATTAAATAGGTAGCATTTGGCGCATTAAGAATAAGAATCCAATGTAGGAAGACAAACTCAAGTTAGCAAAACAAAAACCACCCACCAAGCAACCCAATCGAGAATACATAGATTAAATTGCTTTCATTATTGAGCAAAACAGTTTGTTTTTCACATGCATAACAACAAAGTCATCACTAATAAGTAATAAATAATACAATACACAAAGACCTAACTTGGTTTTGACCTTAGCTGGATAAGGTAGCTGAAACTAATCTTAGCACCCAAATTTTCAAAGAAAATAAAGTAACACAAGTAGACAATAACAAAAGAAGATAAAATATATGTTATGGTCACTGATAGCTACTGGTTTTAGTATGACCAAAAAGAATCTTAGTGTGCAACAGAAGAAGAACCTATTTGAGTTGTTGCATGTGGTGTTGGGGTTGAACTTGAAATTTCTGACTTGTTTTCGGAGGAAGGCTGGTTTTCGGTACCAACTCGCCGGATTTCCTCCACCATTTTAACTACATCTAACATTATAGGCCTCTGCTCTGGCATTCTCACCACACAAGCCATTCCAATTTGTAACATCTCTACCATTTCTTCTTCTATGTTGGGATACCTTAGAAGCTCTATGTCAAACACTTCCGCGGTCCACTCCTCTCTAACCACGGAATTTACCCACCTCACTAAGTTAACAACCTCCTCGCTTCCTGTGGCATTTGTAGGGGATTTTCCCGTGAGGAGCTCGAGCAACAAGACTCCAAAACTGTAGACATCGGATGCTTGGGTTGCTTTTCTTGTGTCTGTTACTTCTGGGGCACGGTACCCTGCTGCCCGCACTACTGGTGGTGGCATTGGACTCATCAATGTTGCCAAACCAACATCAGAAATGCAAGCATTTCGTTGTGAGTTGAGGAAAATATTTGAGGCTCTTATGTCTCCATGGACAAGTTTGCCACCATTTCCGGTGTGGATGTGAGCAATGCCTCTTGCTGTACCAATCGCAATTCGAACTCGTGTGTCCCAATCAAAAGCTGTTCGGCCCTCCCCTCTTCTACCTGCAAATTAAAGATGTTACTCAATGACATATTTGAGAGTGAAAACTGAGTAACTTCATATTCATATAAACATTCAATGGATGACTAACAATGCATCTAGAACTTAATTTTTTATTTGAGAATGCCTAGAAACAAGCTCTTTGCTATTCATTTATTAACATATAACAAAGAACTATGAGATGAAACCATCAAATGCCAACCTTGGACATTCTGCGTTCAATGCTCCATAGAATTAAATAATAGCAAACTGACTGAAATGATATAAGTACACAAAAGAGATAGTAACATACCGTGTAACATTGCAGAGACACTTCCATGATCAAAATAATCATACACCATGAGTTTCTCATCCTTCGAGTAGTAATACGCCCTTAATGGAGCCACGTGCTCATGTCTTATACTGCCAACCATTTCCATCTGCTGCTCAAACTCCCGTTTCCCCACATTCACTTCCTTCAGCCTCTTCACCACTACTGTAGTTGCATCTTCCAAAGCTGCTTTGTACGTTGTCCCGAATGTTCCTTTACCGAGCACCTCAGCAGACGCTCTCAGCAAATCCTCCAAGTCAAATGCAAGATTGCAACCCTCAAAGAACACAAGCCTGCTGTTCTTATCCTGGCTCTCAGAGACCCTTTCCTTCAATGATTTCTCTTTCTTTTGTGATTTTGCTGGTAACCCATCTCTACCTCCTTTGTTAGAGTAGCAACAAATAATCAAAAGAGCGATCACCACGAACCCCAACACACAACCCCCCAATATAATCCCCAACAATACAGGTTCACTTAATTTTGTAGCTTTTCTCCTTGATGGTGGAATATTAGGTGGTTGAACTGGAAGTGCTGGAGGAAGGGCAACTTCTGACGTAAGATTATTACCAACAAATGCGGAACTTGGAAATCTTTGAAGAGAATGAGGCACACTTCCTGTAAGGTTATTGTTCGACACATTTAGCTGTTGCAAACTAGGAATATTGGTATCAGGAATATCACCCGAAAGAGAGTTATTGGCAAGAATCAAAGTAGTAAGGCGAGTCAAATTAGAGAACGAAGAAGGGATACTCCCATTGAAAAAATTATTCGAAAGATCAACAGCCGTAAGATTCTTCCAAACAGAGAAATCCAAAGGTAATGGACCGGAGAATCTGTTGAACTGAAGGTAGAGGTTGGTCAAGTTTCGAAGATTTGAGAAATCAGAAGGGATAGAACCAGAGATACTATTGGATCTAAGACTTAGAGTCTGAATTGCCGATAAACGACTAATGGTGTTGGGTGGAATATTGCCATGTATTGCCAATCCAGGCAACCTGAGTTCTATAACTCTAGAACTATCTTCATTACATGTCACACCAGTCCATGTATTGCACACTGAACTGCTTTTATTCCAATTCAATGACCGAGAGTGTTTGATATTGCGAAGAAACTTGAGCAATGCCTCTTTATCTTCAGCTGGTTCGGCTATGGTGGGCACTAAAACTGTCCCAAGCAACAGAATTGCACAGAAAATGAACAAGGGGTTCATGGTTGGACACCAAACTTGATAAAGCTATAATTTGCAGTTGAAAAACCGGATTGGTTCTACAAATTCCTGATCACATTTACATGAATTGGATATAAAAATGAGTCAGCATCAACAACACAAACAAACAAACGATTTTTTTTTTTTTTTTTTTTCTGTGTACAATCATTGACTCATTGAAACTGAATTCTAGTATTGGCTTATTGGCTATTGCTAGCTATCTGGTCAAAACAAGCAATGCTTGTTCACCTAAGTTAGGTTCAGTCTTTATTGACTTTCTTGCACCAACGCTGTTTGGTTTCCAAGAAAAAAATGTAGAAACATACATACATAGAGAAAAGAATCTAAAAAATGTCAACTTTTACGCACTTCATGATATTATAACCAGAGAAAACAAACTCTATTGAACTAAAGTTTCCATTTTTTTCCCCAAATCACACACAAACACGTAACACACCACTTCAAATGTTATTTTCTATACAAAGAATCGAAAATGAAAAAAATAATAATAATAAAAACACTTGGAGAGAAATAAACAAACTTACTTCTTCAACCACAGATCTCATCAAACTCTCTGAAAAGTCCTCAACTTGATAAAGATGTTCCCTTCAAGTATATGTTCAATGTCACCTGATGACCTGAACATTGAACAAGAAGCAACAACAACAATAATAACAACACAGGAATCAGGACCACATAGAGAAGACTTGGACAAGTAGCTATAACTTGATAAGATAACAATGATGATGATGAAAATGAGCCGTTGTTGCTTGAAGAAGCAGCATCACATGCAATAAGCCATTTTGATAATCAATATCAGTCTAGAACCACAACCCCATTTCACTTCATCAATAAAAATGATTATTTATATTAAAAACATACAAAAAACAAATTTATATAGCGCACGAACAGGGGACTGCATGTGAAGACAAGCAGAGACAACCAAAGATAAGAGCAAAAAAAAAAATAATAATAATAAAAAGCTCTAGAAGCTGAGCCAGGATTCTATTTTGTATTATAAAGCAAGAAAAAAACAATAACTTACTTATAGTGGGGTATGGTTTTGGGACCTGTGGTTGTTATATAATGGCCTAAAAATCCGCCATTGATGATGCTTCCTTTATCTTCCAAGTAACTTTTTTACAGTTTTTTTTTCCTTTTGGAACTGTGTAGTGTAACAACTGGCTGTGTTTTGTAGGTAGTTCAAATATCATATAGAACAGGTGCGAGTGATGAAATAAAATGTATATTAAAAATTAATTAGATGGGATTGGACGGTGAGGATGATGTGCTACCTGTTGTGTTACATCACTTAGATTGATGATGGTTATAATAATAAATGATGGAAGGATGGAATAATGATAACTGATCTAATATGTGCTTATGTCGTAATAATTTTTAAAATTCAATTTTTAGATATTTCAAAAAAATAATTCAATTTTAAGCATTCTGATATGTGATTTTTTTTTTTTAAGTATTTCTGTCTTCTTTTTTAAGTCAAAGAATAGTTTTCAACCAGTCAAATATTTAAACCAAATATTGAAAACAATACTAAATATGAAAGATTTATCAAAATAAATAAATAAATAAATATGAAAGATTTACAGTTCAACCATTAATAGTAGGTTGTAGATTTACATATTTATAACTATCCATAACTCACCACCTACCTTCATTAGACTTATAGATTTCCAAGTAAATAAATTTATTTTACGTTGGATTTAATAATTAAATGATTTCAACAATAACAAATAAATGTGGTAATTTTTTTTTTAATACCGGATAAGTTTCATAATTATAAAAATTAATAGTGGAATTGAATAAATAGTAATTAATCTTAATATATGTTATATGACTCTAATCTATTTACAATTAACTTAAAATTTAAAAAAATAATACATGTAATATAAAATATTTAAAAATAATGCTAAATTTTTTAATCTAAATTTATGTTTAAATGATATTACGATTTATCAAATATTGGTAATTCACATATTACATTACTTAAATATAAAATTAAATAAAAACTTTAAAAAGTATAGTATTACTCGATATAATTAAGGGATAATCTTAATTTTTTTTCTGTTGTTTAACGTAATCATTAATTATTTTTATAGTTTATTGAAATAAGCAAAATACACAAAAACCCCCTCAGGTAAGACCTAAATACAGTTATAGTCAAAGATTGAGTTTAATAACACAATAACCCCAGTTTAACGGTCAAAATGTGTTAAAATTGACGATCAACTTTAATTTAAAGTGTAAAGACGTAAATGCCCTCCATTTTTAAAATTAATCTTTTTTCTTTTAAAATTTAAAACTCTTTGCAACAACCATCTTCCAGGCCCTTCATCTTCATCCAGAAGGTTATGAAGGTTTCTACTCATCCAGAAACCTTCATCTCCCAAACATCAATCTGCATCCAGACATAAATGGCCACTACATGCAAAAACCCAAACATATTATTAATCATCTGCAAAAATCCAAACACATTATCAATCATCTTCTTCAAACCCAGATAAACCCATCCAGATATCATCTTCAAACACATCCAGACATCATCTTCAAACAGATCTGGGTTGTCTGGGTTCGAACCCAGATGAACCCAGATCTGGGTTCGTCGAACCACGTCTGGGTTCGTCCAACCATGACGAACCCAGATCTGGTTCGGGGAACCACGACGGGTTCAACGAACCCAGATCTGGGTTCGACGAACCACGTCAAACCCAAGTCTGAGTTCGTCGAACCACGACGGGTTCGACGAACCCAGATCGATCTGGGTTCGTCATCTAGGAACCCAGATCAAATCTGGGTTCGCGTCGTCGTGAACCCAGATCAGATCTGGGTTTGAACGACGCGAACCCAGATCTGATCTGGGTTCGTCGCGAACCCAAATCAGGAAGAAAAAGGTGGTGGAGATCAGGTAGAGGCAGAGAAGAAAAAGAGGAGAAGAAGAAGAAGAAGAAGGTGGTGGAGATCAGGTGGAGAGAGGCGAGGATGTGGGAGTGACAGAGAGAGAGTTTTGGAAAAATGGTTTTAATAATTTTTTAATAATTTTTGTTATTAGTAAATGACGAAATTACTCTTGATCAATCGAGAGTTGCCTAACAGATACTGTTAACTCGGGGGTATTGTGTCATTAAACCTAATCTTTAACTATAGCTGATTTAGGTCTTACCTGAGAGGGTTTTGAGTATTTTGCTCTTATTGAAATATCATTTTATCCCATAATATCGTAAAATATAAAAAAAATTAAGAAGTTTTTTTGAATATTTTGTTAAACTATTAAGAGTTCTTGTGATATTTTTATAAATTATAAGAAATATTTTATTTATTTAATATAACAATGTGAAAATTTTTAATGATTTTTTTAAATTAATAATAGATTTTGATTATTATATGAGATAATAAGATTATCTCTATAATTAATATATAAAATAAAAGTATTTAAGGATTTGAATTGATGGAAATAAAAGTTGTGCTGCGCTCATGCTATCATTACTTGAATAGTTCAACTACAATGTCGTGTAGCATTTAAATGACCAATTAGACTGCGACGTTGCGTCCACGCTCCATTTAATGCATCGTTATACTTTCAAATCTCTGTCATCATAATAAGACAACTGCCAACCAAATATGACTGTTCTGTATGTGACATGACAGCATCCTAGATGTCACCACGTGCAACTTCTCTGCTCATCTCACTCCCCAGTTGCTGCTTCCTAGAGATAACGTTTTCGAGTTCTTCGATTTAGATCCACAGATATGATATTTATGGGATTAAATTGGGATGGGTTAAAACTTTTTCACCAATTCAATTTTATTAAATTTTTAATCTAATCCGACTCAATCTATTCTAATTGAATTAAAATTTGTTCGAATAAGGTTAAAGATACCCATCAAGTATTACGGTCCACCCGTAAAGTTGTAGGATTGTGTAAAGTTGATCATTTCCTAGCTCTTATAGTTTAAAATTTTATTAAATGTCATAACTTTATTTTCTTTAAAAATAAATATAATTATGTTACAAAATTATATAACCGTAGCATGTAATATCTTATCTTCGATATTAAAATTTATCCAGCATTGCTCAATCGATAGATGAGCAAGATAATAATATAATGTTCATGTATGTGTAATTGAACATTGGTATTTTGCCTAAAATTTTTATTTATTTAGTCTAATAGTCATGTTAGTAATTGATTTATTTTTATTAAATGTAAAATAGGTATTAATTCAACTAACATTATGTTATGGGTAAAATAGCGATCGGAATACTCAAGCTCAGACGGATCTACAGTGCAGACCCAACATCCCAAAAGCCCAATTATTCGTCATCATTTAAGCCTCGTTTGTTACACGGGATAGGATTGGATTATTTATATGGGATTGGATTTGATTTGATTGGATGAGATGAGATTGGATTAATTTAAATGCAATACCATGTTTGATGACATTGGGATAGGATAGGATTTAAATGAAATTTTGTAAGGACTGAAATGAAAATTTTCATATCTATTTCCATTTTCTTCATCTTCACGGTTTCCAGCCACTCCCCAGCCGCCGCCCCACCCTCCCCTCCCCCTCGCCCCCCAACCGTCGTCCCTCTCGCATCACCCCCAAAACCTTCCAAAACCACGCCATTTCCAGCGGCGAGACAGATGGTGGAACACAACGGAGGCATCGGTGCCCTGCAACAACGACGAAGACGACGCAAAACAATGGCGGCGACGACGTAATCGATACTGGCACGAATCGGAGAAGACAGAGAAGAGACAGAGACAGACGACCTGACCTGGCGCAAATCGGTGTAAGGTAAGGGAGAAGAGAACGACGATGACGACGGCGGCGGCTGCGGAGGAGCTGGAGAAAAAGGAGGCAGAGAGAGAGACAGCTGATGTGGGATAAAATTAACCCAGTATTTCAATGAGTTACAATTAACCCATTAGAATAGGATAAAATGAGTGATGGGATAAATTTAGTGAATACACTTGGTGGCACCAAACATGGGTTTGGATAAAAAACTTGTCCAAACCCAGTCTCATCCCAGCAAACAAACATGGCCTTAGGCCCATTCTCCTAGAAGAGGGGCCCGTCAGTGGGCGCTTGTTGTGGCCGCAGACCGTTACCGCCCATTATGACCGCAGACCGTCTATTCCGCAAGACTGGCTGTGACCGCTATATTCTCCGTCATTCATATCGTCGTGTTCTCCTTCAACTTTATTTGCTGAGTTTGATCGCTGGCCGTTGGCTCTCATCCCTCAGACTCTCTCGCCAGAATATCCGCCATCCGTGACAGCTAAGCCTGCTTGCTATATTTTCGCCATGATTGACCGCCTGTCTGATCGCTATTCCTATCCGATTGGGGCATCCGTCAAGAGGAACCATCCATCAGAGATGACCAACAAGCCATTCTCGTCCAAAGTTATCTGTTTGAGCTAGTCGCTGGTTTCTGAGCATGGCCGCCTTCCGACTCCCTCGTTCATGACATCACTCGCCTCACCGCCATATCCAACTACGGACATACCGACTCATAGCCCGCCTCCTCAATCCTCCCGGAAGATAGTGTTCAAAGACCCTCTTGTTCTCCCGCCTGATTCAGTGTTCTATCTGCTGGAAGATCCGTCTCCGCCTTGCATCTGGAAGTCTCATGTCAGCAGAAGTCAACAGCGCCATGCAGAGTACAGTTTCGAGGCTTGCCATGCACGCTACGTCCGGTAGAAGCTGTGATCTCAACCTCGACAACCCATCATTGCGTATCCGACCCGATCAGTAAAAATCCCCTTCTGGGCGGACCTCGGATGCGACGGATTCGGTCGCATTTAATGAGTTTTCGGTCGCATTTAATGCATTATCAGTCGTTTTAATTGGAATTCCGGTGCATTAAATGCTGTCTGTCAGTGTAATTGTAGTTAACTGTTTGTTTTTATCTTATTCTTTTTACTGTAGCATGTCCCCTTCCTCTATAAAAGGGAACGATTTTCACTGTAAAAAAAGGATCCAATCTCTAAGTGTCGTTACTCTGCCCAAATAGTGAGAGAGTGAACAGTGGACGTAGGCATCTTTTTGGGCCGAACCACTCTAAAAATCTTCTGTGTCTTCTCCTCCTCGCCTCTAACCTCTCATTCTCATTATCATTGTTCTTCATGCAACCCATTGACCGTACGAAACTGTGAGCTTGGACCCTAAAATAACCTCATTTTCTAAGGGAACCTTTTCCTGACGTTAACACATTAGGATGAAGTTGAACACTGCATCTATGATGTTTAAAATTTAATTTGTATATTCTATGTGAAACATTTGATTATGAACTAACAAACAATATCTCTATTTTTGACAATCAAGTAGAAGAAAACGAAACGTTTCATGGTTAGTATCCAATTTTATCTAACTTTTTAATCGCATAAAATGAATGGTTAGGCTGATATTATCTAATTTTATTCAATTTTTCAATCATTATATCAACAAAGACGTATGTAACATGATGCTGAGAATATTCCATTCAAAACTTGTTATAAAGAGGAGTGCTAAATACATCCTCTTAATACGCTTTCCATTTAATATATAATATGTGTATAAAATTATACCTTTTTAATATAAAATTTATCATAAATTTTACTTTTGGACATAATTTATTGAATTGAATAAAAACGAGGGTGATATCATATATTGAATTGAGTGCAGAGGAGGGTGCATTCTTCTATCTGTAAAATCGTATCAAATTATTCAAATCCTTGCCAGTTCTGTGACAAAACATGCATGGTCGGCTATGGGTCCCGATGGGTTGATGACACGTGGGGTCGTGAAGCTAATCAAGATTATGGATTTATCTATTAAGAAATGTATTGTAAATCAATAGTTACATTGGAGATAAAAATGAGACAAATGAAGGGAAATCTTCCCATGATGTTTTTTCACATGCATCGACGTCTATGTTATATAGATTGGACTTTAGGGTTCTTTTAAGTTGATAGCACCCCTATTTTATGAGACTAACAACTGCTTAATAACTTATTTTCATCAACATCTATGTTATATAATTTTCATTTTAGGGTTCTTTTAAGTTGATAGCAACTTTTCACCCCCTATTTTATGAGATTAACAATTGCTTAATAACTTATTTTATCAACGTCAAAGCACGTAAACAGATAAATATGTCGTGTGATTTTTAGTAAGTCTGGAAAAAAAATCTCAAAAGAATCAAATTAAATATAGAAGAAAGCAATTATATCTTGAAAGAAGCAATTTTACTTTTTGGAGACTTAATTTCTTGCTTCTAATCTTTCTCATTATTTTCTTATTTTTCAGATGTTCAAGTTTTCTTTTAAATTAGAGTTTTCTTATTGTTATTTCCATTTTGTTTTCAACTTTTAATTTAAACAATGTTATAAATTCAAACCTGAAATTAATAAAAAATAATAATAACTTTTGAGGAATGATATTTGTGGATTCAAACTACAAATCAAGCCACATGTTCACTAGAAATAATAATGGGAAAATTTCACTTTTAGCCAAAAACAAATGAAAAAAAATGTTTTTACCATTTTTTATAAAAATTTATTTTTAATCCCACAAATAAACTATTTTCATTTTATACCCAAATTTATCAAACTACCCTCAAAATATAAAATGTGCTAACTAATCGAGTTTTAATGGGAACAATTTTTAAATAAACTTAAAAACCGGTACCGATTTTTAACTTCACTTAAAAACCGGTACCAGTTTTTAAATGGACTTAAAAATCAATTTTATCCAATTATCACCTTCACGCTGCATCTCATAGAAAATCTTAATTTTCAAGCTAAATCTAATTAAATCCGATCAAATCGAATCCAAAACATCAATATTCAATATCCAAAACAATAAGAAAAAAAAAACTCAAAAAATATTTAAAAAATCCAAACAAAACTCAAAAAATTAATAAAGAAAATTAAAGATCTCATATCATAAACAATGGAGAAGGAAAACAAGGTAGGCAGGACAATTTGGGTAAAAATGGATATATGATTCAATTAATTTATTTAATAGGTTGAAAACAAATATTTTTAAAATGTGGCTAAAAACAAATGTTGACATTTTTGTATTATTATTTTTTGTATTTTTCGCAATAAATCAATATATAATTATGAACACCAAATAAGAGTTTTTTCATGAAAAACGATATTGTTGAAAGAGAAAGTGACTTCAATAGAAAGAAATGGTGAGAGAAGGAAAAAAAATAAATGAAAGGAAGAGAAATGATGAAAGAAATGGTTTTATCTCATTGAAGACATTTATTGATGCGCTTATTTAATGCTAATAAAATGCAAACTATTAAGTGGACTATCATTCTTACAAGAAACACTCGTGTGATTTGAGGTTTAACGGGGTTTTAATGTTATTTATGTGGTTTAAATATTTATTCTTCTAATATTGATAAAAATCTACATTAAAAGAATAAAATTTCTCATACATGTTAGTAATTATACATAATAAGACTCAAACGCTTATAAAAAATGTGAAATGAAAATATATTAACTATTTGAGCTAAAAGTAAACATGGATTTATGTTACTTTCAACATTAGATTATTCACATCTTAATTATTTATTTTAATACATTTTGTCGTGCAACTATTTAAACCCAGTACATTCTCAAATGGAATAAACCATCTTTATCACCAAGCCACTTTGGGTTTTAATACATCATATAAACTAAGATTAATTTGACTTTAGCAAAATCAATTTTTTTTTTTAAATACCACATATGATATAGTAACTCAAATTTGAAGTATTATACTACTACATGAATATTTTTAGTGTGAAGCTATGTTGGGCATAGCCAATTCGAATTCTTCAAAACACTTAAATATAGACACGTAAAAATTACCATTAGTAAAGGAAGGGGACAAATTCACTTGTATCCAAAAACCAACTAATTTTATTTTTATTTTTTTATGAAAATTTGTTTTTAGTCTTAAACCATTTTCGTTCAATGCTCAAATTTACTCAATTATCCTAAATTCAAATGTAAAATACGTTTACCGGCTTTTATTAATTGAGTTTTAATGGGACTTAAAAATCGATCGGTTTTTAAATCTTATTAAAACTCAATACCGACTTTTTTAAATCTCTTTAAAACCCGATATCGATTTTCAATGAAACTTAAAATCCGGTACAATTTAGTCATTTTTTGTGACATTGCATGTCACCATAAACCTCTATTTTTAAGCAAAATTTAACCAAATTCAACCACATCTGACTAAATTTAACCAAATCTAACTTTAAACATCAATACCCAATATAAAAAAAAAAAAATTGAAAAATCGCACAAAAACTAAAAAAATATCAACAAAACTTAAACAATCAATAAAGGAAGTCCAAGATCATATACCATGAGCACTGAATGAGGAAAATAAGGTAGACAGGAGTAATTTGAGTAAAGTGTGTATATAGTGCAATTAATTTATTTGATAGGCTAAAAACGAATATTTTTATAAATGTGGCTAAAAATGAATTTTAATATTTTAATATTTTTGTATCGGTATTTTTTGTATTTTTCATAAAAAGGAAGAATTTGATTAAGTTGTATCCTATGTAATTGGGCTTCATCCAATTTGGATTGAATTTGTAATTAAATCACCTAAATGTATTTATAATTAACCTAAACATAGAATTTACTCTAATATATTTGACAATTAAAGATCCAATATATGTACTTAAACTGATACGGAATATGTTAAAAGTTTATCGAAATCTATTGAAATAAGATACTATTTATATGATCCGAATATCTATTTTTATGAATGAGAGATAAGAGATCCGAAAACTTGACTATTTAAAGAAAGCAATAATAATTTATTTATTTCGTGCAAAACGAAAGTCACTCCATTAACATAATTAAATACACGGTTGACATTTGCAATTAATTTAAACATTGAATCATGCATGCTAGAATGCGTAATGCCAACGTAGTTACATTATCTTATACACAAATTGCATACAAATTCATGCACCATGAGGCATTGCAATAATTTTTTATACGTTTGTCAATCAAAACGTGAAAGCATGTCTTAAAAATTTAACCTGATCTGAGAAAGTTGATTAAAATTTTAAAAAAATAATGTTAATGTGTATAGTTATATAGCAAAGAGTTGACAAATATCTTTTAATTGTTTCAACAAAATCATTTTTAAGAATTCAATTTTAAATCATTGAATATTATATACTAACAAATATTTTAAAAATTGTACATTCAGTTGTTCACAACATTTCACGTCGTGTAAATAAAAATTATAATGTAATAATGCATGAATTTGCTGCTAATATTTTTTTTATAGGTAATAATGTATGAAATTACAAGTCATTTCTAAATTAATATTTTTTATTTCAATGCAAAAACCCAAAAACCATTAAACTAGACTGAATCCAAGGAAGTGACTTGGTTTGGTTTGAATTTCAATACCCATATTGTTTTATTATTATAAAATAATACGATCTGATTTGGTTTATGATATAATTTATGAAGCCCAGGCCAGACTGTAAGATGAATTCCTTTAAAACATATTTTATATTTTATTATATGTCTCATCATCCAAAAGTAAATATAGTACAACTTGCATTTAGTATTTCTTAGACCTTATATATCTCTTTATTTAAAATGAGCCCAACATTTGCATAAATTTTAAATTACATAATCATAATTCCAAAAGTCCAAATTAAATTTATATAGGTTGGACTGAACCAAACCAGGCCGAACTAATATAGTTTGGTTTGACTTGGTCTAGACAGATGATGGGAAATTTTTCGTTTAGTTTGATTCTAGTATTAATCAGACCAAACCGAATTGCGACACTACATAAAGTATTGGACAATAATCAAAATAACATAGTTTGAATTAATTTGGATCAGTAATTCAATTGTCCCAAAACTATTTACTCAACTAATGAATCAATAAAAATAGAAGAAAGTACTATTCAAATTCATGGATGATATCGTGAAGTTAGATTCCTTTCTCAACCTTTTAATTTTTGAAGTTTTTATAATCTTATGGCACATTAATATATCAAAATTATTATATTTTTTCTCGTTCATACGTTACTTATATCCAAACTTACATTATAAAAGTTAAGATAAAAAGTAAGGTTAGGAGAAGATCTATACTTGATAATATGGTTATTGTGTCATGTTTGTATCAATTCAAACACAATCCATTGATTTTTTGTTTAACCAAAACATGATCCATTAAGCTAATCATATGGTAAATCTAAATTCAAACATGATATTAAATTAACGAGTAACGCAATAAAATCCGTTAATTTATAAATTATATTATTTATGTAATAAAACATACCAATTTAAAATTTTAACTTAATTTAAATTTTTGTCAAGTGTACTATATAATTCAATCCACTAAATCCATTTAATAAATAAAAATAACCGACAATAATATAATATTGATTCAAAATAAAACATAAAATAATGTGATTGATATTTAATCATTTGAAATGGGCTAGCAATTTAAGATAGGTGCAACTCAAACATAACTGTTAACAAGTGTAACACACCCATTAACTTCATATCGTGTCAACAATTGTCATAATTTCTTTAATAATTGTGTTCAAATCACAACTTCTATGTAGAAAAACTAGTATCCTGAAATCTAGAAACCTCTCCCGATATTTGATACATTCAAGTATTAATTAATCTTAATAGGTTTTTCATTAATTATGGATAGTAGTATTCATTCTAAGCTTGGAAGTAGATTTCCGGGCACGCAACATAATACATCAACCAAACCAATATAAGTTCTTGACTAAATCTCTGAACGCCGTCGTTTCACTCCTATTGAAACATTTAATGTCCAATCCCATTGGTTGGCCCCAATACTAAAATCCGCGATATATCGCCAAAAGACATTAAAAAAAAAAAAAAAAATCAAAATCAAAATCAAAACAACGAGAAAAGAGAGGATATAATTATTAAAACGAAAAAACCGCCAAGTCATTTACACACAACTAAGACCAACAAAAACCCTAGCGATCACTTATCACCCCAAAATCTCGCGATAAATACAAGAAACCAAAAATATTTCTCTCTCAAAATCTGCAATCTCCGTTTATCTCTCCCGTCGAGAGAAGACCATCTCTCTTGCTGTAAGCTCCTTAAAAATCTCTCGCTATTTCTTCTCGTTTCGTTATATTTTGCATTTCTCTTTATATTCTCAATTAAATATCTTCGATTTTTATTTTTTATTTTTATTAATTATTCTCCTTCCCTTTAGATTTTCTCGCTTCATCGAATCAGTCTTGAAGAGTTAGATATCTGTCGAGATTTTAATCTAGTGATGAGTTTGATTACTGAGATAATGAAGGAAAATGCGAGATTTTAATCTAGTGATGCGTTTGATTACTGAGAAAATGAAGGAAAATGCGAGATTTTAATCTAGTGATGAGTTTGGTGTTCAGTGCTCTGTCACTGTCTGTAGATGCATAATCAATCAATTTTGATGAATTTTAAATGTGAAATATTTTTATTCAATTTTATTGACTAATAAAAAATATGATCTTGTCCAGGAGCCAATATTTGTAATTGTGTGTGTTTTAAACTAGCATGTTTCATTTACATTGTTTTGGATAATTCATTTTGTCCATTTTATATGTATTGTAGGTGCAGGATTTCGCTTTTTTTTTTTTTTTGGGAAAGTAGATATGGGACATTATGAAACTTCAGTGGATTCAGAATGTTCAAAATCTATTTTTCTATACTCAGAAGAATTTTCGTTGAACTTTGATATATTGCATGTGTTGTAGCTGTTGGGTGCAGGATCCTACATGTTTTTTTTGGTCATGGAGAGTGGATTTGGAGCATTCTGAATTTTTATTTTGAATGTTTAGAGTTTATTTTTTCTATGCATAGAGACGTGTAGGATCCTATACTGGAGTGTTTATTTTGAACTTTGATATGTGTAGGATATTGCATGTGTTTTTGTAACCTAAAGTCGAATGGGAACATTCTGAAATGCCTGTGAATTTGGAATTTTCCGAATCCAAGGAAAAATGTGTTTGATCCTGCATTGGAGAATTTTTGTTGAAGTTTGATATATTGCTTGTGTGATGGTGGAAGTGTAATGGAGCTTCGTTTATTGTTGAATTCACTTAATGAGGGGCTTAGTGTTTCTTACAATTGAACCTTCCATGCTTTGTGTTGTTTGGGTTAGGCTTAAATGCAGACTGAAGTCTCATTTAGGTTCAATTATATTGTTGTAGGGCATACGGATGTATGTTTTCGGTACCATGGCGTTTGTTGTAAGCTACATTGTAAGAACTACTGTTTTATAGTGTGTACGTGGGAAATGCTTGATGTTTTTATACTGATGAATTTTGATTTATCGATTCATTACAGTGCAGGTTATTGTTCAGGACTGCAGAACGTTTTCGCTATTATCAGTAAGTTTTGAGCTTGTTCTCTTCTGATTATGCTTTAGAAATACATTCTGCAGTGTTAAAATCTCAATTAAGTTTGTTAGGAGTACCTACGAATCACTACTTGATCATCATTCGAAGCTGTTCTGGCCTGATGGTTGTTACGTTTGTTTCGTTGGTTTGATTCTTCAATTATTGTTCTAGTTTCTTCTTCCTATCGTAAATTTGTTTGCATGCATATAAACTTGAACATTGATACTTGATAGTAATGATTAATACAATTGCTTATATGTATGTATACTGGCAGTGGTAAGAGAGAAAGATGTCTGTTGGGAATATGCTGAGAAATTGGATGGAAACAAGGTGAGATGTAAATTTTGCCTAAGAGTCTTAAATGGTGGCATTAGTAGACTGAAGCATCATCTATCCCGTCTTCCAAGTAAAGGTGTAAATCCATGTAGTAAAGTGAGAGATGATGTTACGGATAGGGTGAGGTCTATAATAGCTTCAAAGGAGGATGTCAAAGAAACATCGACTGCTAAAAAGCAGCGGATACCAGAGGTCAAATCTCCTGGAGGTATATCTGCTAGTAAAGCTCTTATGCCTATGGATGCACCCTCTCCGGTTACAAAGGTTTTCCCAACTATGACACCAATGGGACATTCCTCTTTAAACAACCAAGAAAATGCAGAGAGAAGCATTGCTTTGTTTTTCTTCGAGAATAAGCTGGATTTCTCTGTTGCCCGTTCTTCGTCCTATCAATTAATGATTGATGCAATAGGAAAATGTGGTCCTGGATTCGTTGGTCCATCTGCAGAAGGTTTGAAGACTATGTGGTTGGACAGGATTAAGTCTGAAGTGAGCCTTCAGTCGAAAGATATTGAAAAAGAGTGGGCTATGACAGGTTGTACTATAATTGCAGACACATGGACTGACAACAAATCCAGGGCATTGATTAGCTTTTTGGTGTCCTCGCCCTCTAGGACATTTTTCCTCAAGTCTGTAGATGCATCTTCGAATTTTAAGAACACAAAATGCCTTGCTGATTTGTTTGATTCCATCATCCATGATCTTGGCCCAGAAAATGTTGTGCAGATAATTATGGATAATAGTTTTAACTATACCGGAGTTGCAAACCATATCTTGCAGAACTATGGGACTATTTTCGTGTCTCCTTGTGCTTCTCAGTGTTTGGATATAATCTTAGAGGAATTTTCTAAGGTAGAGTGGGTGAACAGTTGTATCTTGCAAGCCCAAACTATATCGAAGTTCATATACAACAACGCTTCAATGCTTGATCTAATGAAGAAGTTCACTGGGGGACAGGAGCTGATTAGGACTGGTATCACCAAATCTGTGTCCAGCTTTCTATCGTTGCAATCTATGTTGAAGCAAAAATCAAGGTTGAAGCATATGTTCAACAGCCCCGAGTATTCTATGAATGCCTCATATGCAAATAAACCACAAGCCATTATTGAGAATAACGATTTTTGGAGGGCAGTGGAAGAATCTGTGGCCATTTCAGAGCCTTTTTTGAGAGTGTTGAGGGAAGTATCTGGAGGGAAACCAGCCGTTGGATCCATATATGAGCTAATGACCAGAGCAAAGGAATCAATAAGGACTTATTATATAATGGATGAGACTAAGTGCAAGGTACTTTTAGATATAGTTGATAGGAAGTGGCGGGATCAACTTCATTCACCTCTACATGCTGCAGCAGCGTATTTGAACCCCAGTATTCAGTATAATCAAGAAATAAAATTTCTTGGATCTATAAAAGAAGAGTTCTTCAAAGTGTTAGAGAAATTACTGCCTACCCCGGATACAAGACGCGACATCACCAATCAAATTTTAACTTTTTCGAGGGCCAGTGGGATGTTTGGCTGTAAATTAGCAATGGAAGCACGAGATACAGTTTCGCCTGGTATGTATTCTGCTCTTTTTTCTGTCTGGTGTGTTTGACGTAGTGTTTTAAGATTTTATGCATAAAAAGTGAATTGTCACTGGAGAATTAGATGTATTCCTTTTGTTTTGAAATGAAAAAATTGATTGACTTATCAAAAAATGTTGTTGCAGCATCTGAATTGTAATTCGCTCATCACTATAACTTGACATGTTTGGTTTTTGTGTGTGTCCAGGCTTATTAACAATGGCATTCTTACATTAGATGTAGCGATAAATAGTATGCCAATTTGTGTATGAACCACTTGGTTTTTGCATTTTGAAAAACTTATTATGATTACATTTTCAGGGCTTTGGTGGGAACAATATGGGGACTCTGCACCTGTGCTGCAACGAGTTGCCATAAGAATACTGAGCCAAGTTTGCAGCACTTTCACGTTCGAGAAGCATTGGAGCATGTTCCAGCAGATACACTCTGAGAAACGCAACAAGATTGACAAAGAAACCTTGAATGACCTTATCTATATAAACTACAATCTCAAGTTAGCTAGACAAATGGGTACCAAGTCTGTAGAGGCTGACCCTCTACAATTTGATGACATTGATATGACTTCAGAGTGGGTGGAGGAGACCGAGAACCCTAGCCCGACACAGTGGCTTGATCGGTTTGGTTCAGCTTTGGACGGGAGTGATTTGAACACAAGACAGTTCAATGCTGCCATTTTTGGTGCAAATGATCATATATTTGGTCTGTGATATTCTATTACTATAGTGTCTTGTAATTGTTCTCTCAGATAGGTAGATGCAGAATATTTTAGGTTATCAAGTGTAGAAGTGGTTTAGATAGCAATGTATTGGCTTGGCTTCTTGTACATAGCCTGTAAAGAATATTAATTGGCTTTAAAATTTATGAGAAACCTCATAAAAATTGTAAAACTGATAATAATCGTCCTTGAAAATATTAAATATCTCTTTTAAAAACATATACAAACCCTCCGCCAAAATTAACTAATCAAATTCATTAATCAAATTGTCATTCTTATTTTGTGAATTGACGAACTCACTTGCATGCTAACTTAGAATATTATATTTGGTGACAAAAAAATAGTGTCGAACCATCTTCGAGTTTTATTTAATTTTTTCTTTTTTGAATTCTCACAATAATCGAATTAAAGATTTATGAAAATTTATTAAATCTCCACAATCAAGGAATATATATTTCTACATCAAAGAGAAAATTTTCACACATTAATATTTGTGCACGATAGAATTTTAACTTCCCCTTACAAAATTTGAAAGAGAGATGTACGTCACTTTAGTCTTAGCTAAGGAGAGAATGTTTTGGAAGGCGTGTGCCACTAAGTCTTGAGCTGAAGAGAGAATAAGAGCAGAATTTTATCCGATGCCCAGCACAGGATAGTGGAAACCTCCAAACAAATACCACCCTTCTTCTCCCTCCCAACAAAAACGCGTCTTCCCTCACAAACCACATAACCTTCACAAAACGACTTCTCTCTCTCTCTCTTTCTCTCACACTCACACACCCACAGCCACGAAGCGCAAACATCAATCAAATGGACTACGACTACAGGAACCGAACTAGCTCGCCATACGGCTCACAAATCCCGATGTACGGACCTCCCGCCACTTCATCGTCGGCGCCGAGCCCCCACCCGATGTACGGTTCTTCGGCGCAGTATCCAAGGATCGGTCAACACTCGCATACCGCCATCCCTCCCGTCGGTCGCTCTTCTTCCTCTCTTCATCACCAGACCTCCTCCTCCTCCTCCTCCTCCTGTAAGTGTATACACACATTTATGATTGCTTTGATAATAATCAATCAGACGGTCAGAAATCGACGTTGAGTTTTGAATTTGTTTTTTCGAATATTTAGAATTGATGATTGTGCGATGAAATTTGCAGCAGGATTGGGGATTAGAGTTGCGTTGAAACCGGAATATCGAATCACTCCTCCGGTATGATTCTTCATTCTCGTAATGGTTATTTGACTGTAGTGGTAATTGGTTATATGATTGAATGAGGCTGACCTGTTGTGGTTGTTGAATTGTCTTGAGTTGATAATTAATGGTTTTTTTGCTTGGACTGGTAATTGATGATTTGATTGATATCGTTGAATGAGCCTACTACCGTGGTGTTTGTTTTTGGTTGTCAAATTGTTATGCTTTTTTAGGGATTAGAAAAAGCAATGTGCTTGATGAACTGTTCTCCGGTCTTGTAACAAGTGTTTCGATATTACTTTAATAGCAAGGTTTATTGAACCAAGGTTGTCTTAACCTCTACCAGATACTGAGAATTGGAATGAAATGAAATTGTAGAAATTCCCAAGTCAGTTCTCTACGCTGGGAATTGACCGACGTGGTAAGAATTGGCTTAAGGCTGTAGGTTAATAATTTGTTTGGATCAATGAGAATATAAGCTTTGAGTTTGTAGATATCTTGGATGACTTGCTAGAAAAGTGATAAACTTGAAAGTTTAGGCAAAAGTTTATTATGGTGATTTCTTGATTATCTCTGCATCTACATGTTAGTGGGATCTTGTAGTTGTAGAGTGTCTTGTTTGGGCATTTGGGGTTTCGTTTAAGGGTCATTAAAGCAGTGTTGATGCTAAACATGTTTTTATAAGCAAAAGCTTTGTTTATTCCTTTGAAGTTGCCATGAATCTTAAGAAGAGATTGACAATGTTGATGTCCCTTTGGGAGGGCACAATTTATGCCATGTTGTAGAGGGAAGTTTTTGTGGATGAAAATTACTTGCAGTGGGAGAAAGTATTATCGATCCTTGGTTTCATCTTACTTTTTTATAAGCTTCCAACGTGACAATTTTTGTTTTTCCTTTTTTGTTCAAGTTCAATAGTTAGATAACTAATTTGATTGCTCTTTCTTTTGGATGCTCATTTTATAGCCTCCATTGACACCGCTAGGGGATGTTCCTCGGAGTAATTTTCAGTTTGATTTTGCCTTGGAGAGAAAAGTCTTAGCTGAAGCAGAAAAAGATGACCAAAACTGGAGCAGTCTTGGGTTGGAAAATCTTCCATCGAAAACTACTGGAACAACCTCTTCATCAGTATGTTTCTTTTGTTTTGAGAGATTTTCAATATTATTACGTGCTGTAGTAGCTTGGGACACTCATCCTTTTGGATAAAATATGCAAATTTATGGTAAATAATTTAGGGGACTTAGGTCTCATGCTTGATCATGAACTGTGTTGTCTGGTGAAAGATCAAACAAGGTTTAGAATTGAGTTGGGAAACGCTAAACCTAGGTTAGGTCACTGTGTTTGATTGGCACTCTGTGAATTAGGGTGAGGGTTGTGGATATATGGTATTAGGGTGGTGTTGGCTTTTGGGAGGAGGTTAAGACATGCTCGTTTGAGTTTTCATGATAGCGATATTCATGCTAGTGTAGGGATAATTGGTTCGTAGGAAGGATTTTAATATCTTGAAATCAGCTTTCAAATGGTAACTGTAGACAAATCATCTATTATGCAGGGTTCTGTTGCAGATCCAGTGGTGAGGAAATACATTGCATCAGGACTCAACCGAGAAGCTGTTCCCATTGCTGTTGCAAACTATGGAGACAATCCCACCAAGGTAATATACTGCTTCATTCCGTGTGTGTACTCTGTAATCTGCATCTGGAGGGGCTTGAGGATTGTGATCTCATTATTATTGATTTATTGATTAAAAGCCATTTAGACTGTGGACTTGGCAGGACCTACTTGAGTACTTCACTACTTGTCTTTCTTCCATGCTGTATATTGATCATTATAATGGTGACATTTGTGTGTTCGTTGATCTCACCCAATACCAGATAAGTGAAACTTGTATATTGTGCAATGCTCCCTTGCTCTAGAGTTTCTTGGGTTTTGGCTTTTGGCTATTTTATTTTTACCAAAGTCATGGTATGGCGCTATAAGATCATGATTGATGTTAGGAGGCCTGTCTGTTATAAAATAAAAGTGAAAACTCTTAAATAAAGAGAAATTAATGTAATCGGATCAAAGAAAGAAAATGATTTTACCATATATCAATTTTCTTTTTACGAGCTAGTATGTGTATTTATAGTCATATGAACTGCCACTACATTTCTGAGTCTTGGTAAACAAATGACATGTGCCTCTCTTGTTCTAGCACTTTCACTTATATTCTATAGCACATAATACACATAATCAACACGACTTAATAGAAAAGAAAAGTTCTTCCATGACACCAGTTGATTAAGATCTCGCTGTCATTTCTGCCTTGCATATCTGTTTTGTAAGGACATTTGTTCTCTCTCTTGCTCAATCCTCAAAAGTTAATACTTGTTACTTTCAAACTAGAAAATTTGTTGGGGTAGGATTCATATTTTCAATGACTAACTTGCTTTTTGTGGAAAGAATTAGTTTTCTTTGCTCTTGCACATTGGAGTTGTCTTTTCCTTGCTTCTGCACATTTGGAGGTGTCTTTTCCTTCATGTACACAAGTTGGCATTCTATAGCCCTCATTTCGCATTGTTTTATTAAAGTGGTTCAACTGAAAATTCCATCTCTTTCTGCTTCAGGTTCAGGATTTCGCAAATGGTTTCAGTCTCCTACGAGAAATGGGATTTTCGTCCAGCAATGTCACCGAAGCTCTATTCATGTATGATAATGATACCGACAAGGCAGTGGCATATTTTCTCAACAATCCATCATGACAGTAATACTCTTTTAAGTCAAATGGTTGTATGTCTCAAGTGTCTGTATGTATTGGTGTTACAAACTATTTAGAGTGATAGTAGTATACAAACATTTGTGTGCCTTTGCTGTGTGTTTCTTTTGTAAAATTTTTCAATGACAAGATTGTTATTATGGATACTGAGAAATGATATATTTTTTTTAATAGAGAATAAGAAACTATGTGTTTCTTTATTTTTGTTTTCAGTAATAATTTCTTTCCTCAAAATTATTATAACTACTTTTGAATGTAAGAAACTAGATTATGTTTTAAATTTATAATTATAACTTCAAATGAAAGATCATCTTTGAAATATAAGAAATGATGATATAGTTCAAATTTATACTTGTAACTTCAACGATATAGACGTAAGAACATAATATTATAATTTTCTATTCGTGCATTATTCCTTAATTCAGGAAAATAAATTTTGTCATTTGAATCTGTTGATATTACATTTTAAGACATTTCTTTACAAAAAAATTTAGACTAAGGGGGGTGTATTCAACTTTGGAATTTATTGGAATTTAAAAGATTTTAAAAATCTGGGTGTATTCAATCTATACTTTTTAGAAATCCATTAGAATCTAGGTGTATTCAATTAAAATTTGTAAGGAATCTAATGAAATTTTGGTGTATTCAATTTAAACTTTTAAAAAATCTAAATAAGTCTAGGTGTATTCAAAAAATCAATGATTTTGTAGGAATTAGATTTTCCTAGATTGTGATGGATTTTTAAGCCCTAAGTATAAATAGAAAACCTCATATGAATTCTTGCCCCACTCCCAAAGATTTCCTAGGTTTTTTATACGTTATTTTTGCTTCTGCTCATAATTGGATCTCTCTGTCTGGCTCCCTAGGTTTTTGCTTCTGCTACAACGCAAATTCTCATTGTTTCAAGTAAGTCCCAATTCAACGTCAGCTCTCTTTTATCTCTGTTTATTCTTGCTTTCAAAGAGAATCTTGAGCCATGAAAAGATCTTCGAGCATAATTTTTTTTCACTATTAATATTATAACTTTTGTTGTTGAAAAGTCAAAATATCTATGTTTGTTTGTGTTCCGTATACTCATGTTGTGTTTGTTCCTGTTTACTTTTCCATTTAATTGCATCACTTTTCTAGCATTGAAAACAAACCCTAGGTAGTAGCCGCATATATATATTATTATGTATTGAGCATCTATTAGCCGCCAATCAATTTCAAAGTGAGTGGCTAGATTTCTATAAGATTATTATTATCATAATATATACATATATGCATGCTAACTAATGATTTAAAAGCAAAGAAAAAACTGAACGTGGGTTCTTGAAAACATCTGAAAAGAAAAGATAGCAATGCGTGTAGCAATGGAAATTATTAAGCATTCTTTTAAAAAGCAGTTCAGTAAATAAACGACCAGAATTTCTCACAATACATTCTTAATAACTGAAGCCAGACAACATTGATAGTCACGGTTAATTGAATCACATCATACATCAGGTTTAAAATACCGCCAAGAAGTAAGAAAAGTTCACTCGGCAAAGCAAACATTGTCAACTGAAATGTTTAGAATGGATTAAACATTGCATAAATTGTCTCTCGGAACCATGAAAGACATTTTGGTTTCCCATTTATATAATATGTAAACACAATTCTCAACATCTCTCTCACCATGTTCCACTTATATTAAAAAGAAATAATTGTAGGCAGTTGCGATTACATGCAATTATAACCAGCTTCTATGACTATTTTTTGTCAAATTTGCAATTATAATAGTGGGATCCAATAAAGATGGCTAATGATGAGCACGTGAGTTACTATTAGGAACTTTTTTTTTTTTTATATTTTGTTAACATATTATATATCTGTATTTATCATTAATGATGCTAGAAAGCTAGATGTTTTTCACATGGGAATGTTAATTGAATTAAAAATTCATATAATAAGGTATTGTACAACCACTCACAAAATAATTAATTAACACATATGTCTAGCAAATTCCAAATAAAAATGGTGTTGTTGTCACAAATTGTCCTTTGATGGGCTGATCGTCTTGAAAATTTTAGGAATTAGTGGTCAATGAGATTAGGATTAAGTTGTTATCAAAATAAAATTCACCACTTAAATACAGTCCTAAAAGATATTTTGGGGTTTGTCTAAAGAATCACTCATTAAAAATTAGAAAATAAGTCCATTAAACTACAACCCAATCTCCTTCAAAAGAAATAATATAATGTTATGTAGAAACCAAAAACGATATAGATATTAGAATGATGATACATCAATAACTGGAATCACCAGACAATGAGGCATTGAAGGGGGAAAAAGCGGGGGTGGGGGTGGGGAGGTTATTTTCGTTGTTACATGTTCCACTTAACATCTGCTAATTGAAAAAGAAATAATATATTAGCAATTATATCTCCTCAAAAATAAATAATATATTAAGCAATTAGTGAATATATATAGAAAAAACAAATGTCCTTATTGAGGAGATAGTATAAAAAAGTTTTTTAGAAGTCATCAACAACTGATGTTAAATATATCTCCTCAAAAAGAAATAATATATTAGCAATTAGTGAATATATATAGAAAAAACAAATGTCCTTATTGAGGAGACAGTATAAAAAGGTTTTTTAGAAGTCATCAACAACTGATGAAGGAAATCTAGCTGGTATGTTTATGTAATAGCTCCAATCATGCATTCATCTTTTTCATGTTTTACATTATGAGTTTTATCAGCTGTTCAGCTTGTAAGCCTTTTGATTAGAACAAACTTTAATGAAATCTAAATTATGGTGGATGATTATTATCTGTTAGTTGTTAATTTTTTTATTTTTGTATTGAATTTCGGGATTTCCATGTGTGATTAGTATACTTATAAATGGAAGAAACACATCAAGGAAATGAGAAAGGGAAAGGCAAAGTTGGAGGAAATTATAATAGTTGGACTGTGGTACAGAGCAATCTATTATTGTAACTTATGGTTGAAACCGTCAATCGTGGATGGCGTGATGCTAATGGATTGCTAAGCAAGCAAACAGTTGAAACATCGATACTCCCTATTCTCAATGAAAAACTTAATTGTAGTAAGACCTACAATAATTATCAAAGTCGATTGAAATGGTTTAAGACACAATATCAAAGATATAATGAACTTATGCGTCATAGCTCTGGCTTTGGATGGGATCCAATCACAAAGTGATTCACTGCTAGCGAAGAAGTATGGGAAGACTATTTTAAAGTAAGGTTTTTTAATTTTTGTTTTTATATATTTTTGTTTATATATAGTTTGATAACTACTTAACTTTTTAATTTTTTTTTTATATTAACTTTTTTTTTTGTTTTTTTTTTTTTTAGTCTCATCCAAAAGAACGACAGCTTCGCTAAGAAAATTATGTAGACTATGATGATTTGAGGGTTGTACTTGGGAATGCAACTGCTTCAGGGAGATACGCAGTTGGGTTAGGTGATGATACCAACGCAAGAGTACTTGGAGTTCAAGATAGGCATACCAATATTGAAGTTTATATGTATGATGAGAATAATAATGCATTTGTGCAAAATCAACATGAATCATCACACCAAGCTTCCCCACTTGAACGATCTACTTCACCCAAATACTATCAAGGCATGAGTTCAGATGTTCCTTCAAAAAGCACTAATCAGAAAAAGAGGAATAGAACTGATTATGAAGGATCTAGCTCATTTGAGAATAACCAAAATGAAGTTATAGAAAAAATTTCTCTCGTCATTGATTCAATTGCCATTGATTTTCGAGGAGTTCGCAACCTAATGGAGAAAAGGGAGAGTGACAGGGAGAAAAGGGAAATAGAAAAAACGAGAAAAAAAAAGTAAAAGTAATATATGGGATGCCATAAAAGAGATTCCAAACTTAGATAATTCTGCCCATTACAAGGCGCTTGCATTGCTTAATACTAAAACAAAAAAGGATGCATTTTTGAAAATGTCACCTGAAGAGCGTGCAGCTTGGATCACATATTCCTGAATGAGTGTGGTTATATGAACATCATACAGTTTAGTTTAAAATATTTTGGTGTAGGTTTAAATTTGAATTGTTTTCAAGTACTAGTTAGACTTGTTTTTATTATGACTTGTTTATCAATTTTGGTTGGAACTAGTTGATTATTAATATGAGATGTTTTATTATTATTTTTGTTGTTGTTTGTAGTGTTATATACATAATGAGTGTGGTGATAATGAAAAGTTAATAATTTGAGACTAGCTTGGACTTATTTTATATATGTAGTTTTGTTTTTTGTTTGTAGGTAGTTTTCTATATAAAATGGATCATCGTAGCATAACTAATGAAATAGAAGAGATGGAAGTCGAGGAAGAAGAAATTGAGGGAGAAGAAGTGGAAGATATGGAGGAAGAAGAAGAAGATGAAGAAGAAATGGAAGAAGAAGAAAAGGATGAAGAATTTTATGAAGCCATTAAATATTTATTGATGGCAATTCAAGCTATAGTCCATATGCTACATGAGTTTATGATTCTCATACGTGCTTATCGTATTGAACGTCCATTAACTCGACGACCAATAACTACAACTGGATACAATTATATACACAGAGTATTGAATGAGGATCCTCAAGATTTTCGACAATTGTATCGAATGTATCCAGATGTGTTTCGCAAGTTATGCAACATTTTAAGAGAAAAAACGCTTTTAGAGGATACAAGATATATTTGTGTAGAAGAAATGCTTGGCACATTTTTGCTAATTGTTGGCCAAAATAGTAGATATTGTCAAACTCGTGATACATTTAGTCGATCACATTTTACTACTAGCAAGAATTTCAACAAAATTTTGAAAGCATTGAATACGATTGCACCAGAGTTGATGGTCAAACCTGAATCCACTGTGCCATCTAAGATAAGGGAAAGTACAAGATTTTACCCTTACTTTAAGGTAAATGTTCCATTATTTATATATAATTATTTAATTATTAGTTATAATAATATTGTTATTTTTATAATTATTCTTATAATTTATTACTATGTAAACTTCGATTTTTATTTCAGGATTGTGTTGGAGCTATTGATGGCACACATGTACCAGCAATGGTAACTGAACGTGATGTTAGCAGTTATCGCAATCGTCATGGAACAATATCACAAAATGTATTAGCAGCTTGTAACTTCGATTTGGAATTCATATATGTGCTTAGTGGGTGGGAGGGGTCAGCTCATGATTCACGAGTGCTAAACGACGCTTTATCAAGAAGGAATGGGCTTAAAGTGCCACATGGTAATAATTTATTATTCATTTTAATTTTTTTTTTTTGGGTTAAGAAATTAATTTGATATTAGATTATACATTACATATTACTTATTTATGCATTGAATCAGGCAAATATTTCTTAGTGGATTGCGGATTTCCAAATCGACGTCAATTCTTAGCTCCATTTAGAGGTGTTCGATATCATCTTCAAGATTTTGCTGGTCAAGGTCGTGACCCTGAAAATGAAGTTGAGTTATTCAACCTTCGTCATTCTTCTCTAAGAAATGTTATTGAAAGGATATTCGGTGTATTCAAATCAAGATTCACAATTTTCAAGTCTGCACCTCCGTTCCCTTATCAAACACAAGCAAATTTAGTGTTCGCTTGTGTAGGTTTACACAATTTTCTTCATAAGGAATGTCGGTCTGATGAATTTCCTATTGAATCGAATAATGATTCTTCTTCATCTTCATCACCACCCACTAATGAAGAGGAATTTGAAGTAGTCTTTCAAACGCAAGAGCAACAGCGAGAAAGTGCAAACCAATGGAGAGCCAGTATGGCTACAAATATGTGGAGAGATGTTAGGGAGCAAAATGACAATAATGATAATTATAGATAATAGTTTCTTCAGACTTTCATGATACATATAATTTCATAGCTGTGTTATTTTTCAATTTAGGATTTTTTTTACAATATATATACATATATTTAAGTTTGGGATTATTGAAACTAGTAATTTTTTTTTTTTAATTCAACAACCGACCTCGATAATTAGATGTAAAAAAATATATTTTTTATAAAATATTTATTTTCATTAATGTGGTTTATATAAATAAAATAATCATATAAACAGTGAAAGTTAAGCCAAGTTTTACAATATACTACTTATCATATAAATTTTTTTAAAGATAAATCATTAACAATATATCAAATTTCATTTAAATCAATGTAAAAAATCTAACAAACTGAAATAGAATTCTATGAAAATCCGATGGAATACATTAAATAATCCAACAGATTTTAAAATAGAATTCTAATAAAATCTGATGGAGTCCGTGAAATCTATAGAATCCATCAAAATATATCATTAAAAAACATTCCAACCAACTTCAATAAAATCTAAATTGAATACACCCACATAAGACTTTGCTTAAATTCTTTTCAAAACTTAATTAAAAATATAAAAAAATCTATCAAGTTTCCATTAAATATTTTAAAGGATCCTTATTTCAAAAAGTAACTTAAAGGATCCATATTTAACTTATCCATAGTTATTTACTTACAAGTAGTAAAAGATTTGAAAGCACCAAAGTGCCCTCGATATCACTTTCAAATGCATTGTAAATCAGCAACCTAAAAACCATCGCGTTGGAGCCTTCACATGTACACTCTCGATCATCTCTTTCTTGGTACAATGAACTTTATAAAAGAATCATTTTTATAAGGTTCGCAAGAATAATACAAATCATATGATACATCCGACCACTGAAAATAATCTCCGTATGAGTCTTTTGATCATATATTCGCTTTAAGATGCCTATGCCCACTGACCGTTTTGTGTTGTTTCTAGTCTCTCATGTAAAACACTGCCGGGATGCTAAAATAAACAATGAGTCAATATTCACCCTGTAAACTTTTATAATCGCTTCTCAGGCTGTTGATGCTAAATCAAATCAAACTCCTGCACAAATAGCTCCTGAAACACAAAACATACATCTTTAATAACCTCAGAACCAAAGGAGTAGACAAAACCTTTTGATTCGGATAGAAATAACAAAAAAGGGAAAAGAAGATCAAAGGAAACTCTCAACAAACTATACTTTCAAACATGACTACACATTTGGCCACATTGGGTGTGATTTCCATTTCGAGAAGAAATGAAAACAAGAAATCAAAGATGATCACTGATTTATTTTCAAGCACGACAACATATTAGCCACGTGACAAGTGTGTCTCTAAGGGAGGGAGGGAGAGAGAGACCTGATGACCAAGAAGAACAGCAAAACTTGGCTTCGTCAAGATGTTGGACATCAAGCCCAATAAACCAGGATCCAGTACTTACATCATCGTGGGCATAGCTTTGAAGTATAGATCTGCACATACGATAAATCAGAAATCAAATCTATCTCTGTGCAGTAATGTCATAAAACTTGACAACCCAAAAGAGAAAAAGAACTGACTTGTTTATAGATATGAATTTAGCCAAAGCTCGTGATATGGCAAGCATCTCGCCTGAAGCATGGCGAAAATATCTGTCGGACACAAGAGACTTAAATTCAATATACAAGCCAAAAGATTCAATGCAGTAAATTGTTAGAGATAATGAGTAAATGAAACTGGTAGTTTCAATTAAAATTGGACTGTCTAACTTACGATTTTTTGTCACCAAACTTCCACCAATCTGGTTCATACCATCTATGGCCTCTGTCAGAGTAAAGCAGTTTTAAGTATGAGAATGGTGAATAATGTAAGTTTGCCCTTTAATTGAACTTTAGGTCCAACTTACGGTTCAGAGAACACTTCGCCGGATTTCATACACCCAATATACAGGCGAGGTTTGTCCAAATGATTTGCAAGTGTAGCTCCCAGGGCATCTATGAAGAAAAGGACGATAAACATTCATATTTGCTCTATAGACAGAAAAATTAATTGGAATGCAACGTAACAAACACCAAAAGTCCATTATTGGTAAGGCAATAGGTAGGTTATTTATTACTACTCTTTCTACGAAGATACTAACCAATGTTCACGTAAACATCATCATTGACTTTAACACAAAACTCGGCATCCCACTTATCCACTGCATGAGCAAAGAACAGTTTAGCTTTCTTTGGAAGTTCCTCGGTTCCCTCCACATGGTCATCCTGTCAACATAAGGTTGCAATATATCAAAAAATTGAGCTTCTACTCTTTAGACCATATTTTAATTCAAATATCGGAGGATAACTGTACAACGCTATCATGGCTATAAACATTGCAATTTACCTAGGCTACTCTATCCAATGAAGTTTGTTAAAATGATAAATAGAACTTGAAATTGTTAAATAAGAGAGCTTTACAAATGTAGGAAAAAATACTAAATGAAGAAGATGCTTCTCTGAGACATACAAGGATGATGAAGTCATTGGTCTGCTTATTTTCACTGTCGATAGCCTTGTCCAAACTGTCTCCACGATTAGCACTGCTAAAGAACAATCATCAGAACAAAGCACCATGCTGATTTCACCATGACCATAGAAGAAGAAACTATTATAACAAAGGTACTAAACCTCCTTCCAATTACAAATCGTGCAATTATTCCCTTATCATTCTCCATCTTTTTCAAAGCTGCACCTGAGAAGGTAAGACCGAGGTTGAGAAGACAAAAGCAATCACAACAAAACTCAACTGATAGATACTAACACTTTCAGAACATCAGCTTATGTTTTGATTAAATACTATTCGAAAGAGAAAGAGAGATATAGATTGTGAGAGTGAATGGGTAGGAGGGAGATAAAGTGCCTAAATGCAACAAATTGAACATAAAACTATAACAAAATGTAAAACTTGATAAATCCTAGTGACAAAAGTTGCATCAATCGTTTACTCAGGGATCGTAATTTGACAATTAGTATCTTGTGATTGGGCCAATTCTTTCCCAATTAACACATAGTACACTTGGTGGTCATTTCCTTACCAACATGTAATAGTAATAAGATCTTCAACCTCCAAACATATTCGTCAGATGAGTGAATGCTTAGAAATGTTAGGATGACCTTGAGATGACCATATTTAACCAATAAGTTCCCTAAGTTCACTTTCTATTAATCCTGCTCTCTGGTTAAAAAACACTCAACAACTAGACACCTCCGTTGGGCACAATTTACCTACACTATGGGTACTCACTTACCCTGCCAAGCTTTGCCCCAAATAAATTCAGTTGCTTACATTACGCCTAGGCATATAGAAGCCTAACATTAAAAGCTTTATTGTAAGTCGCAAACTAGTTATACTTATCTGTCATCAACCTCCTAGATCATTTCTTATCTCAAATATAGAAAACATAATTTACAACTAAATGTTTCAGCAGCGCTCCATACACACAAATAACTCTTATGGTTTCGCTCTAGACACTCATAGCTACCTCACAACAATCTCAAAGCACCTATATATGATTATCAACAGTTTTAGTTCTGCATATATCCTGTCCACATATACTTAATACATAGATAGCTGAACCAATTTATCACAGAATGATGCTATCCATCATAAACTGAAGATACAAAATCTCATCCATCAAAGAAGCGAAACAAAGGAGACTAGTTTACCAGTTCCCATCCATGCTTTACGAATAGCATCTCTATTGTTTTTCCGCCCAAACCTCGTTATTATCCCTATCACAACAAGTGGTCTTTTATCCAAATTCCCATCGTTAGCATCCGTTAAGCTCTTCACACTAAAGCCCTCCTGCTTAGCTGCAGCCAACTCCATCTCAAGTTCCGTTAACTTCTTCCGCTGCTCCCTAAGCATCAAAAATCAATAAAAACCAATTATTCTTTCTCCACCCCACAAAACAAAATTCAATAATACCACAACAAATGCGTCATCAACAACAAACCACCATCAAACGAAACCACCAGAATCATGAACAACAATTTTACCTGCAAGCAATGATCTTCAACGTATCTTCCACCGAAATAGCAGATTGCCCCTAAACAAATCAATCAACATATCAACATTCAAATATATCTACACCTTAACATACCACAAAACATTAATCCTTCCATCAAAAACAGTCCTCAAACTCATACACATAACCAATCAACACCAAAACCATCAAATACATTTTAAAAACAACAACAGATCACTCACTCGACCAGTGATCCTATCAAGCTCTTTGATCAAATGAACCCTGTTCTGTGCATCCTGCCACAACCTGTCACCACCCCACGTCAAAATTTCCACTTAAAAACACATTTAAAACATTAAAAATCTCAACTTTCCATTTCTCCAACCGGAAAAAACCCACAAACGGTGTCCAAAATCAAAAACTAACCGGCCAGCAACATAGATGGAAGCGAAAGTTGCGAACATAGAAAGTAGCAGAGACGAGATTGGAGTCTTCACCACCAGGCTCGACAGCCGAGAACTCGATCCTTTGCTGTGCATTTTTTCAATTTCTCTCTAAAGTGACCAAATTCCTCCCTTTTTTTTTTTTCTTTTTTTTTTGACTTTTTCTTCTGGGGTTGGGATCCGAGAAGTGTAGATTCACAGAGAATTTGGGCTGGATATTCGATGTGGGTATTTTATTTAGATAGTGAAAACGAGATCTATGTATTGTTCTAGTGAAGTTTTCGATGAGATTAAGAGAGAGATTGAGTCGAAATTGATTTCAGTGTCACTTCTTCTTCAAATAGCCACTACCCTGTTTTATAAACAAAGGCGTGTTACCTTCAAAAAAACAAAAAGTGTCATTAGTTTTCTAAAAACACTTTATTTGTTTATTTTAAATTATAGATACATTATTTTTTAAAAAAAATATATATATATTTTAGCCAAGCATGTTTTCTGTTCGATTTACAGATAAATTTTAAATTTCAAACATATATATTCAATCTAAATTTGAATGTACACGTATATTCAATTTTGAAATCTATTAAAATCTAAATATATTAAATTCAGATTTATATAAAATTTAATAAAATATAATTATATTTAAAATAAAATCTAGGTGTATTAAAAAAAATCATTAACTTAATAGAATTTATTTAAGGCTACATTTGACACATGTGATTGAAATGGAATGAAATAGATTGGATTAAAAAATTATTGTATCATATTTGATAGAACTTGGAATTGAATTAAAATTATATCATATTATATTTAGTGTAGGTTGTGATTGAATTGGAATAAAATTAATTTAAATTTATATAGATATAAGTAAAATCTATGTATATTAAAAAATCATTAATTTAATAGATTTTATTTAAGACTATGTTTGACATGCGAAATTATAATATAATAAATTGAATAAAAAAATTACTATTTTATATTTGGAAGAACTTGAGATTAGATTAAAATTATACTATGTTATATTAGTTTGGTGTAGGTTGAGATTAAATTTGAATAAAATTAATTTAAATATTTTATAATATATTTAAAATTAATTTTAAAAATCAATACAATATCATCCATTCACCAAATTGACGGTATTTAACATCAACAAAAACATCCAAATCAATACCCAAAACGACAAAATCCATATCATCTTCCACCTAAATCATCCTTCCACCAAATCAACACAAAAATATAAAATCGACACCATCTATTCTCTGGTTCATCACAAAAAGGAAAAAAAAAAAAAAAAAAACACACACACACACACACATACACAGAAAGACACTATCTCTAGAACCATTTGAGTTTGATAGGTTCGAAGAAGTTCTGGGTTCCGTAGAACCTAGAATTTGAGGTGCTAGATTTGATTAAACCCAAAACTAGGTTGAACCGAAAACCATGTGATTTTGGGTTCATTGGACCTAGAACCATGTGGTTTTAGATTCGACAAACTCATAACAAACTCGTAACAAAAATTGAAGATTGAAGAGTGGGGATGGAGATGAAGAGGACGATGGTGAGAGAAAGAGTGGGAGAACAGAAGGGAGAAAGGTGAAAAAGAGAAGGTAGAGAGGAAGATAGTTGTCCTTGTTGGTTCATCGTCGAAGATGAGAGAGAGATGAAGTTAATAGAAAAATTGGTCTGTGTGTATTTAATAAGAGAATAACTTAAGGAAAAAAAAAATGATTTCTGGACAATGTGGGAAATGAGAAACCCATGGTTGAGCTTGGGTTTTTGTCTCCCATGGTGGTTGGGAATGGACGTGGGCTCGAGAATGAAAAAATTCGTTCAATTCCCTGCTTTAAACATGAGATGTGGGAGGATGAGAAAAATTAAACCCCAATCTCACCCACTTCCCATGTACTAAACATAGCTCAAGTAATTGATTTAGATAGATTTGGATGGATTTATAAGTCACTCTACGCTAAAAAAAATTATAAAAAATCATATTATTTTTCTCAAATTTTTATTGAATTTCTTAAAGGATTCTAACAATAAAATATATAAATTCTGTCAAAATTTATTATTAAAAATAAATCCATCGAATTGCAATAAACTTTGGATTAAATACACCAATATAAATTTGCTTCTTGGTTTTAAAGGTCAATTAATCAAAATTTCAAATGATTGTGTTACGATATAAGTTTCTACATTTGACAATAAAGTGGAGATTAAACTGATTTTATTACAATTCTAGCACCTATCTACTCTGAAAGTTGACATCGGATATTTAAGAAATTCAGATATAAGCTCCTATGAATACTATACAATTACCTCCACAATAAGGACAAAAACTGAATAGTCGACAGCTTTTTCCACCATAAGAAACTATATCTATTACCATGAACAAAGACACATGAACTCTAATATGTATATGATTGAAACTGACCCCGTCCATTTGAAAAATGGGAAAATCCTATCACTGATGATAAAAGTTCATGTTTCAACTATTGTGTTTCAATTAATTTAAAAGTAAAACCACAAATTCAATCCAATAAATATTTGTTATGATTTTATTTTTTTTTTTTTAAGTTTATAATGCTGTAAATTTGAGAATGGATAAGGAAAATATGATCCGAAATCTTTTAATGTAACTGATGTTGGTGTGAAGAAGTCAACTTCCGTCAATTGTTATCTAAAGTTATCAAAGCATGTATTCGAGTCATGATTTGATTTAACCACACTTTTGATAATCATAGGGTAAACAATTAATCGATATTACATATGCCATAGAATATGCTGCAAATCATAATACACATATACATGAATCAAGCCATGGACTTATTGTTTTCTAAGAATGGTTTATGGATCTAAATTTAACCATACTTTATATTCTCCATTAAAATTAATTTTACTTTGAACACAATTGGGAATAATTATATGTTAATAAAAAGTTAGGTTATATTGATTTAAAATTTTGAATTAAAAAGATGATTTCAATATTCATCTATTCAATTTTATTCCAAAAAAAAAAAGAGTAAATTTCAGATGGATAACAATTGACAACTCTTGGATTGAGAGAAAATGATTGGATAGATATTGAAATAAGTTTTTATGTTAATATAATCTAATCCATTAAAGAAACAATTTTTTGTTTAAAAAATATATATATTTTTTGAAAGTTTGTGATAGCTTATAATCCAAAGTTTTTAACATCACTTTGTTTATTGTAATCGGGAAAAATTGAAATAATCAAACTAGGAACGACAACTGGCTCATCTCATTGACTCACAGTTATCATAGTCCAGTAATGGCTAAGATTATGATGGGCCAGGCCTGGTTTTTGAGGCCCTAAAACATGAATCCAAATTGAGCAACGACATTTCCCACCCATGTTTGCGCTCCATTTATGTAATAATTTATGTATGATATAATAATTTTCGTAAAAAGTTTTAATTTATGTAAAAGATAGTTTAAGTGAAGTTTATTTGCATATGTATGATATAATAATTTTTTAAAAAAAAAGAAATAGTTTTCATATTAAGTAAATTCTAAGTAATAATTATAATTTTTTTAAAATAATAATTAACAGGTATATTTACAAAATAGGTGTACAAACAACTTCAGAGAGGTGGAAATATCATCATTCCATTGGAATTTCAAAGTTAATTACCTAAGTATCAACAACTCACTTCGGTTTGGTTTATTTTATTTTATTTTGTCTTTTAATTAACACCAAACAGATCAAATGTCTGTTAACTTCTGCTAGAATTAATAACTATTTGTACTCTTATGATTCTGTGAATTGAAAATAAAGATTTTGATAATAAAAGGAGAAAACTTCTCATACAAACTGTAATATATCGTTTAGTTTGAATTAAACCCCAATCTCATAAGAGAATAGAAAGGTATACAACCGCATGTATTGAAAAAATTAAAATGGCATCTTAGGATATTGCTTACATCTAATTATGTTGGTTCGTCAAAAATTTTAAATGAACACACGGTCAATATGCAAAGACAAACATCATTTACTAGTCAATCCAGAATTGTTTTTTTTTTTGGGTTCCCAATTTGATTAATTTTTCTACTTATAAGATGAGGAAAAAAATTATTTTCTAGTACAAAATAATCTTAATAGCCAACGCACAAATTTTCCACATGTGGAGATGTAACCTTCAAATCATGTCACTGTATCGGTTGTTTATTTTATTTTTTATTTTTTTATTTAATATTACAACTTCTGACATTAGATCAGATATTTATCGAGATATATTGATAGAGTCTACTTAATGAGTGGTCCAAAAATCTATTACCAAAACTAGAAGGAAACAACTCATAAATAACGAAGAAATTGTCACACCTAGTGAGGATTGAACCTTGTCAACGAGAAGTAAATGGGGCATGCCTTTTCACTAGACCACCCACCATCGACTTCATTGCATTGGTGTTGTATCTACTATTGATATAATGATTTAAAAAACATAAAAAAAGTTATTGACTTTTCAAAAAGGAAGACCTTGTGTTTAAGGTGTCAACTCAGTAGTAAAGCTTGCATCCTACTTATTGTTCAATCGTGAGTTTGACAAGCACATCCCACATTCTTATTAAAAATAAGGTGGGATTTTTTCTCTCCCTCCTATGTGAGGACAGCCCCTCCACCTATATGTAGATTGTTTCCTTTTATCTAGGAGCCTCTCTTCGAGCCGTACGTTCAGTGTGTAATAATCCTGTTTGGTCTCGATTGTTTTCTGAACCAATCACAGTTATGTAATATATATATTTTAAAAAAAAGACTTTGGTCTCGGTCGCTAAGAATTTTTTTTACCATCAGTGAATGGATCTTACTTGCTATCATTTATTAATTTATGTATAATTAAAAACTCATAAATTTATGGCTAATATTTTTAAAATCTATTATTATAAATTAAGCTTTTCTCCTCCAAGACGAACCCATGTCAATAATATCAATTTCAAACTTGTAAACCATTAATTATACATAAATAAATATTAATTATAAAATTTCTATTTTTAGAAGAATTGATTATATAAAAATTAGGACAAGAATTATGAGCTATTGATTGAGTATTAATAAATGAAATAACTATTAAATATATAAAATAAATTTAATTACTCGTTTTTAACTCTCATCCTAATTTTGATAAAATTATTTGGTTTGGATGGATGTTTTTGGAATGTAGTAAAGCTTTTACCCCTTTTGCATGCGATGTTGCAGTTGGTTGCTTGTAAAGGTCGACCATGTCACTATAAAACATCAACGTTACGCTTTAAAAACAAAAAAGGGTCATCGATCTTCACAACCACAGACTGTACACCTCACGAAACAAAACATTCTCTTATAATTAAGATTGACAAGACAATCGTCAAGTTCCATGCGTACCCATATACACTTTTCCTAAAAATTAAAAAGAGTCAATTTTGAACTGCGGAGCAAAAATGTAAAATAGAGCATCAAATCAACCAAAAAAGATTCCAAAAACAAATAATCAATAAATGGTAGTTAGCAATCACATCATAAGAGACTATCTGGTGAAATAATGCCCTTCAAGATTTTGTTATAACGTTACAAAGAATTGAGTCGCTCTCGTTTAATTATTAAGATTGTAACTGTGAATTATATTATTTTTCATAATTAAAATTTATATTTAAAAATATTTATAATAACTTTTTTGGACCCAACCCAAGAGGATGAAGAGCCCTATGAGAAGAAAATTTTATGTAGGGTTTAGAGTAACCCACGTTATACTGTTTGAATTTTCGACGTTTAAAAATTATTAAAAATATAGTTTACCATAATTATTCTGAGTATCATTATCTTATCAACATAGTGTGATTGATTTAAAATGAGCTCATCAACTGATATTGAGATTTTTATTTCTAATATTACATCAACTAATCTCATATTGTTCATATTAAAGCTTGAATTTCATATTTTTTTGGTGGCTTTGATCATCTTATTATTACTATCAATAATAAGCATGTCATCTATGTAAAGACACAAAATAACAGTCATTTTCTATATCATTCACATAAACATATTTGTTACACTCATTGATTTTAAAATCATTTGATATAATTGTTTTGTCAAATTTCTCATGTCATTGTATGGGTACTTGCTTTAATCCATATAATAAGTTCACTAGGTTACATTTTTTCTTTTCTTGTTCTGAAGCGAAAAAAACCCTCAGGTTATTCTATATAATTTTCTTCGTCTAAATCTTCATACATGCTTTAGCATCAATTTCAATTCCATAACATCTCATAACGCACTGCATGCTCAATGCAGCATTTCTAGTTCCACTACTAGACATATTATATGCACTACACTGCTTCGTATTAGTGGTCTATCATAACTACTGCTTTAATTTTCTATAATTTTGTGGTTGAATTATACCTTACAATAATTTTCCAACTTGTCAGCATTGAGTCATGTCAGTAGCATGTAATTGGTCTGCAGGTTATCATGAGTTATGGTTGTCTGCAATAATAGACTTATATATTGTTCGGATTGAAGCTCATGATGCACTCTCTTGAGATAATAAACACTGCAGTGTAGATTATTAATAGATTGTCCACGCCAGTGTTGCATCATCACTCTCCCTGCTTCAAAGTTTTCAACAAGGAACCTAACTACATTGATTTAAAAGTGTTTGGTTCATCATCTTTTGTGCACCCCTTTTTGTATGTTTACTCTATTAAATTTTCTTTAAACTATTAAAAGTTTGTAATCACATTCCATATATTATTAAAATATCCTTTTATTCTATTTGATCTGGTGTTTACCAATATTATCATCATGCTTTCCTCTATATATCAAAATTCACGACTCAATCTTGTTCTTATAGACCCCAAGTTTTTTCTACTAATTTCTTCTGTTCGACTAGACGACCCTCGTCTTTTGTCACCGCCTTCGACTCTCCTTTCATCCCTTCCTCTACTTCTATACTGGCTGTGGCTGCAGCCTCCATCTAATGCGCTGTCGTAGTTATCTTTCTATAGCAATTCCTTTTTTTCACCTAATTCTTCTCTCTGTGTACATGCCAAACAAGAATTCACATATCATGATTAAAAAAAATTAAAAAAAAAAAAACAAATCCATGGCCAATTCTCAGTCATTGTCCAATCGAAAATAAGTTTTACAAGGGAGAGTCCTAGTCAATTCATCAAAAATATATATATTTATATACACACACTAATAAAAGAATAAGAGGGGGGCTTGTATATATGTTAATATGTGTTGGAAGGGCCTGCTGCAAATTTATGTGAAAAAAAGTGATGAGTGGGAAACTCTCAAGCTAATCAAACGCTACAAAAGCATTCCTGTGTGTTACAGTTTACTCAAAATTGTCCCTAGTTGTATGTTATGAAAGGGCTATATTGGAATTTTGAAGATGATTGTAAGTTGGGGGGTACATACAATTTTAGAGGGGTGGAAATGTTGTCACCGCATTGAGATTTCACATGTTGGGCTATAGCAAGCTCATTAAGAATGTTACAGAAAGTCCACTTCAGCTCAGCCTAGCCAATATATGAAACGAAGTCTCATTTCAAAATAAACCACTTAACTACCAACAATTCACTTTGTTCCTTCTTTTTTGTGTTTTTTTCAACTGACACCAAACAAGTAAGAGATCTATTAGGTTATGTTAAAACCAAATATTACTTGTACAATTCAAGTATCTACTCCCATAATTCTATAAATGAGAAATAAGAACTTTCAAATAAGAGATGAAAGTTTTTCATATAAATTATAATATATCGTTTAGTCGGAATTATATGATAGAGAATAGAGAGGTGTATGTTGTTTGTCATAATAGGGCATCTTAGGATACTGTTTACATATAATTATGTTGGTTTGTCATGATTTGTGTCCGGAGTCTTAAGGAATGTAACTTTAAAAAATTATAAATGAACACAGGTCAATATCCAACGACAAATATCATTTACTAGTCAATGGGGAGTTATTATTATTATTATTTTACCAATTTGATTAATTTTTCTACTTAAAAGATGAAGAAAAACATTTATTTTCTGGTACAAAACAATCTTAATAGCCACCGCACAAATTTTCTACCTGTGGAAATGGATAACCCTTCGGATCATGCTACTGCATTGGTGTTGTATCTATCATCGATTTAATGATTTTTTTTTTTTTTAAAAAAAAAAATAGATTACAAAATAAAAGAGTATTGACTTTTCAAAAACCGTGCACTTTGAGTCTCACTCCATGCAGTTTTTTATTTACCCTCAATGATTGATCTTACTTGCTATTATTTATTTATTTATGTATAATTAAAAACTCATAAATATTCATATAATTGAAGCTTTTCTCCTTTAAGACAAATTCATGTCAATAATATCAATTTCAAACTTGTAAACCATTAGCTAATACAGAAATAAATATAAATGATAAAATTTCCTTTTTCTTTAGAAGAATTAATTTTATAAAAATTAGAATAAGAATTATGAGCTATTGATTATGTATTAATAAAAGAAATATAAAAATAAACTTAATTACTTATTTTTGATGATAAAATCATTCGGTCTGGATGGATGCACCTGGAATGTGGTAAAGCTTTTTATCTTTTTGCATGGGACCATTTGGTCAGTGACTTGTCGAGGTAGACAATGGTCACCATAAAATGTCATCTTTACACGTTAAAAAAGAAATGTTATCTTTACAACCACAAATTGCGTACCTGGCGAAACAAAACAATGATAAAAGATTGACCAGACAACTGTCAAGCTCCATGCCATACACATTTTTCATAAGAATTAAAGAGTCAATTTTGACCTACAGAGCAGCATCAAATCAACCAACTGTTTCGAAAACTACCAAACAATAATTAATAAGTAGAGTGCTTAGCAATCGTATCATAGAGACTATGGTGAAATAATGCCCCTCAAGATTTTTTTTTTGAGAATGATTAGACGCTCTCATATTAATATTACGATTGCAACTTTAAGTTATATTATTTTTAATAATTTTAATTTATATTTACATGTATTTATTATAACTTTTTTTGAACCCAACCGATGAGGATGATGAGCCCTATGAGGAGAAAATTTTATGTAGGATTTGACTATAATAGACTTGATTGGTTACTTTTCACCCAAACAGAGTGTCCATATTTGCTGGCCATGTTGAAGTGTAAGGGTATAATGCTTAGATGGGGGAAATCCGTACTGTTTTAATTGTATTATTAGTTCAATTATTTTGGATTGAATGGCTTTCATAATCTTCTAGAAAAAAAAATGAATGGCTTTCATAATAAAGTGCTCTTTCCATGAATAAAATGAAGTATTTTAATTTATTTTATAAGATATATTAATTTTAAATAAAATAGTATAATCTTAATTATTATTGGATACTATTAATTCTTTAAATAATTTTGATCATAGATATTAAATTAATTTTTAATCATATTTAGTATTTTAAATTGAAAAGTGGTGGAGTAGTTAAGGTGGACTCTTGAGGAGACTAATTGAAAACATTGTATTGGAGTCTTCACCGAACAACGAATTAATTAGACTGTGATTAGCAATCATGACCGTCAAACATGTACTTAAACTGTGATACTATTTTATAGCTAATAACTATGCGTCATCATCTTGTCGCGCGCGCGTATATATATATATATATATATATGAAGTATAAGAATTGTATGATCCAAAGAACAGTCGAAATCAACCGAGATAGGACACTAATGACACTATTTGGGGACTACTCCCAATGGAAAAGGATCAACTCACACAGAGATGAGAGAGAGATTTACACAAAAATGAGATATCAATCCACACTAATTATGGAAGACCAATGATTAGAATTATTATTATTATATTATATTATTATAATATATACATATAAATTTTTGGATTGTTAGGGCTGGGGTGTCGAACCTATGCCTCTTACAAAGGGAGAGGCATGGGGTTGTTGGCGCCAACTAATGGCACTAGCAACCAATGACCATCATCTTGTTGTATTGTTATGGTTGTTTGATTGAATTGTGATTTAAAAGCTAATGGAGATTAATCTAGTTTAAAGTTTATTGTAGACGTGAAAGGAACTTTAGGTTGCAATTTACGATATATAACCTTCTTTATTAATGGACGTAGAGGAAGACTTTTTTGTGTCAATTTATGTTATCTTTTTTATAAGGTTCATGTAACTTAATTTAATTATTTTGTATAAGGTTCATATAACTTCGTAAAAGCCAGAGGATAAGAACTAGCATCATTTGCTAGTTTGCGAAGCATTCTTTGTCTATACTCAAATTTACTATTTTTTTTTCTACTAAAAATGAAGTAGAAGTGATGAAGAAAAACCTTTGCACAAAATAATCTTAATAGCCGTCTCTCAAAATTTCCATGGAGTTGTGGAAATGAATAATTCAAATCATGCTATGCTACAATTTCGGTTTAATAGTTATTGGATTCGATTTAATGTTTAAATAAACTGAACACCTCAAATAATATATTTTGTATTACCATTGGATTAGACTTATATTAATTTAATTATTTTATTGAAATTTATCAGCATTCAACTATCAAATTTATTCTCGATTCATTAGATTAAAAATGAAAATGAATAAATATTGAACTAGCAAATTTAATTTGAAAATCAAAGTCGATATCAATAAAATCTTTTACTTGAAATGTTATTTTAGAGAAAGGGACCTCTCTGATGAGGACCGGTTTGAATTTTTAATTCAATCATATTCTTTGTCTATACTCAAATTTACTATTTTCTTTTCCCACCGAAAGGAATTAAAAGTGATGAAGAAAAACTTTTGCACGATATTATCTTAATAGCCGCCTCTCAAATTTTCCAGGGGGTTGTGGAAATGAATCATGCAAATCATGCTATGCTATTAGATTGATTTAATATTGATTGGATTTGATGTAATGTTTAAATAAACCGAACACCTTAAATAATACACTCTGTATCACCTTTGGATTAGGCTTATATCAATTTAATTCTTTCATTGAAATTTATCATCATTCGATTATCAAATTTATTCACAATTCATTACATTAAAAATGAAAATGATCAAATATTAAAACTAACAAATTTAATTTGAAAATCAAAATCGATATCAATATAATCTTTTACTTAAAACGTTATTTTAGAGAAAGAGATATTTCCACCGGCTGTTTAAAATTTTAATTCAATCATACACTTGTTTGGAGACATGATAAGATAGACAAAGGTTACTGGACTGTCAACATTAATGTCTAGATTCAAACCGGAACAGTTTTTGTGTTTCAACTTAAAAGCTACAAAGGCTATCAAAACAGCCACTAGCGAAAATTTTTTTGAATAAAAATAAAATCATGGGTGATAAAATTGATATTTTCTCAAATTAGAGGGGGTTTTTTGGGATTATTCCTTTATTTTTTTATTTTAATTAATTTTTTATTACATTTTTCATTTTACCCCTACAGTCAACTGGTCAACTAAGTCAAGTTGACCGAATTTATAACGGTTAAAGATATTATCATCTTTTTACATGCTTTTAAGGGGTATTTTGATTATTTTTCTTAATATTAGGGGGAATTTTGGATAAAATTAAAAATATGGGTGATAAAATGGATATTCTCTCCAATTAGAGTTTTTTGGGATAATCTCAAAAATTTATAGGTTGAGATCAGGCCTCTACCCTCTAGTACACATATATGCTATAAAGAAACAATCTTATTTAAATCGAAAAATCAGATAAAATCTACAGCATTCAATCAACTGTTTTAATATGCTGAGTTGTGACTTCTTTACAGTTGTCGTTCTGGTGGGACCAGAGACCAGAGTCAGAATTGGGATTTCAAATTATAATTTCTTCTCATCTGTTTTGGAATATATGCTAATGTAATCTTCTTTATTTGATATATATATATATATATATATTATTCCTATCCAAATGAACTTATGTACTTAGAACATGTAAAAAGTACAATAAATTTTCAGTAGTTAAATTTATCTAACCATGAAGATATCACGTTTGGAACTCTGAAAAGTCTGTACCTTAGGGTTCCCTATTTGGCACGTTGTTTCGAAATGGCCTATGCTTTCAAAGATGAGAGACATGACATGAGAGCACATTTTTTAAAAATATATATATATATATAAAATCCAGTAATTAAATTATTTTTTGTTTCTGGTTAGATTCGCCAAACCCAATTTGGTCTTCTCTTGAACCACACTTCCATATATGTAAATAAATATGAAGAAAAAAAATGAAAAATACGCTTGGAGTGTCAGTTGGGTAGAAAAATATTGCACCCCTCTCGTGCCCAGTCGTGGGTTCTACAAAGCGCATTTTACCCTCAGATCCGAAATGAAAAATGAGGGAGATTTTTTTCTCTCCCTTTTATATGAGGGTAGTTTTTTCATTTATATGTGGGCTGTTTTCTTCTATGTGAGAGTCTCTTTTCAGACTATGAGTTTAGTATGTAATGATCCTGTTTAATCTCGATTGTTTTTTAAATCAGTCTCAGTTACATAATATAATTCCAAAAAAAAAAAAATGAAAACGAGATATGCTTTCCCACATTTTCTCCAAAAACGATATAATTGAATAATTAAATAACTAACCTTGTTTTAATTGTATACTCAAAACATTTATAATATTTTAAAAACCATTAATCATAATCAAATTACAACATTGAGTTGACTTGTTTATGGTTTTTTCATGTATGACGTATAATTGATTTGTCTAATTAACCGTATCAACATCGAAGATATTAGTCTCTTAAATTTGTTTTGTGTACATCGGATCAAAAGTTATTATTTATCTTGGTATTAGGATTTGAACGAAAAACATGATCAAGTTTAATCTTTATCACTCAGTCATAATAGACAGTGAGACTCTGATAATGTTCTAAAAACCAATTGTAATACATTTTATATTGGAATCATATATTTTATATACTAAATATAATATTTTGGAATAATATATTTTTAAATTATCTCTTCAACGCCACTGCTAGGAGTATTGAAGATTAGACATTTTTTGATGGAGTTTCTCCACCCGAGACGGAATTTTTAGATCTAGATTTGAAATTTTGAATTTTTGTTATTTCAAAAAAATTAGAATTGTATTTTGAAAAAGAACAATCATAAAGGGTCGGTGTAATTGAATTTATTTTATCTTTTCAAAAATTATTTTTAATTTTTTTAAAAAATTAATATAAAAATTTGGATGGAAGATTTTTATACTAATTCATTTTTTATTTATATTTTGTTTATTTTAATTTCTTAGATTTTTTAATATATTTGAATATTTTTAATTAATTTCTTACTCAGTTAATAATTATATATTTAATTAAATATATTTTAATTTCTTAATTTTTAGTGTTGACACAGGGTGTATGTGTATAAAGACAAATATACCCCTATCATATAAGGTTTAACTAAATTGATATTAGAGGCTAAAGTGGTGAATTTTGGAGATAATTTGGGAACGATGAGATCATAAATTAATTTATTTTTTAAAAATAATTTGCTTAAATTTAATATTTAAATTATATAATAAATTTATTAAATAATTATTATATTATTAATATAATATTTAAAAATTAATATAATAATTATAAATCATTGTATTATTTGAATAAAATTTTTATATAAAATTTTAAAATGTAAAGCATCACTCGTAAAAGTGACAGTTTTCAAAACATAGGAATGAAGTTGAAATGAAAAAGGAAAAAAAATAAAAATAGAGACAAATAACTCAATCGACAAACCAAAACAAAACAAAACACATGTCAACATAGTTCAAGAAAACTACAAATCACATGTCCGCAGACGTGTGCCATGACGACAACACACAACTCAGTTCATGTGGATACACATAATATAAATAAAGCAAAATCCACGTCTTCATTAAATCTTTTCATTTTCCCCGACTCTTACACAGAATAGACAATGAGGGTATGAACCCACCGTTTTTTGTCAAAAACTAGATCAATAACATACATTTAACATAACCATTATTTATTGATTATTTATTAGCCACCATTTTCACAGGAAAATCTGACAACTACCCAGGTGGGTTGACGAAAAGACAGAGACACATTGGGTTGGTCTTGTGTGGCTTTGTGTGGTGTCGTGTGATTCCTGTTCACCGGTTAGTTTCTTTTCCATTTCAAATAATAATAATAATAATAATAATGGTGCGGTTGTTTAATTTGTTTTGTATGCTTCCTCTATTTCGTTGTTATATTTCATTTTATTACAATGATGTGCATGTGGGGTGATTGGATCCTATATCAAACCTTCAACGTCCTAGTCAAGAATGGTATGCGATTTTTTTTTTTTTTTTTTTAATTTTTTATCATTGGATACAAATATGTGAGTGTGAGAGAGACGGCCTTTGTAGTTGTAGATGACAAGAACAACAACAACTCTTTTGATTTCTTCTATTAATGGGGCCGCGTCGTTTTTCCAATTACCAACTTTTGCATTGTAATTTTGTTACTTTGTGTTGACGTTCTAATTTGAGGCCATTAGAGGTATCTTGACGTTCTTATAATCGGTTTTATTCATTTAAGTAGTTGGTTTTCCATTGGACCTCTAGTTTATGGTTTCTCATGATAAAGTTGAAAGCTTTTGTATGTTATTTATTAGTTGTATTGATGTTTATATTTTACTTTTTTTCTTTTTTGTCAATCTATTGTTGTTATAGCTCTGTGGGGACTTTATACTTTTTACTACATTATTGAATTTTTTTATTAGAATGTCAATGTGTTTAATTGTAAGTTATATTTTTGGATGATTGAGCTTTTAAATGAGTGAAGTTAAATTTTTCATGCTGTCCAGGATTTGTGGAGCAAGGTAAAAAAGGTTGAATAGTGATGGAGGATTTATGGAGTGTGTTTTGTGGGGAATCTGGTTGTTCGGAGACAGATGGGAAGCGATGCAGTTATGGTTTTATGCTTTTGAGTCATCCGAATTCATGTATGGATCATGCCTTGGTTATTTGCTTTGATGTTCTGTTGTTAGCCATGCTTGTATTCAATATGTTTCACAAGTCATCCTCGAGAATACTTCACATTCCTGCTCATTGTCAACGATATACACCATTGCAGATAGCGGCTGCAGTTGTAAATGGTTGTATTGGAGTAGTGTATTTTGGCCTAGGGATTTGGATTTTAGAAGAGAAGTTGAGGATAAAGAAGACGGCTTTACCTCTGAATTGGTGGTTACTAGTATTGGTTCATGCTGTCACGTGGTTGTTTGTGAGTTTAACTTTAAGCCTTAGAGGACTTCAACTTCCAAGAGCACCGATGAGGCTGTTGACCATTCTTGCCTTCTTGTTTGCTGTAATTATCTGTGCTTTATCCATCTTTGCTGCTGTTTTAAACAAAGAAGTATCGGTAAAGATAGCTTTAGATGTCCTTTCCTTGCCCGGAGCAACTTTGTTGTTGTTATGTGCTTATAAGGGGTATAAACATGAAGAAAATGGTGATTTATATGAACCTTTGAATGGTGAGGCGAATGGCATCAGTAAAACTGATTCTGTTGGCCAAGTTAGTCGATTTGCTGAAGCTGGTTTCTTCAGTAAAATGTCGTTTTGGTGGTTGAATTCACTGATGAAAAAGGGGAGGGAGAAAACTGTTGAGGAGGAAGATATGCCCAATTTGCGGGAGACAGATCGAGCGGAGAGCTGTTATATCGAATTCCTGGATCATTTGAACAAACAAAAACAAAATAGACCATCATCTCAACAGTCAATATTGTGGACAATAATAAGTTGCCACTGGAGAGAGATTTTCATGTCCGGGTTCTTTGCTTTGCTAAAGATTCTTACCGTGTCTGCTGGTCCATTGCTCCTTAATGCCTTCATTTTGGTTGCTGAGGGGAATGCGAGTTTCAAATACGAAGGTTATGTATTGGCCATAGCGCTATTTATTTCGAAGAGCTTAGAGTCTTTATCGCAAAGACAGTGGTATTTTAGAAGCAGACTAATTGGTCTCAAGGTGAGATCTTTGCTCACAGCAGTCATTTACAGGAAGCAATTGAGATTGTCCAATGCTGCTAGGTTGCAACACTCAGGTGGTGAGGTAATGAACTATGTTACAGTGGATGCTTACAGAATTGGAGAGTTCCCTTTCTGGTTTCACCAAACTTGGACGACTAGTCTCCAGCTTTGTATTGCACTGGTAATTCTCTTCCGTGCAGTGGGGTTAGCAACTATTGCAGCCTTGGTGGTTATAATTTTCACTGTGCTGTGCAATACACCACTTGCAAAGTTGCAGCACAAGTTTCAAAGCAAGCTCATGGCTGCACAAGACGAAAGACTAAAAGCTAGTACCGAGGCACTTGTGAATATGAAAGTTCTGAAACTATATGCATGGGAAACCCATTTCAAGAATGCCATTGAAAATCTAAGGAGTGTGGAGTACAAATGGTTATCAGCAGTGCAGTTGCGAAAAGCATATAACACTTTCCTGTTTTGGTCTTCTCCTGTTTTGGTCTCTACTGCTACCTTTGGGGCATGTTATTTCCTCAAGGTTCCTCTTCATGCTAGTAATGTTTTCACCTTTGTGGCAACATTGCGTCTTGTTCAAGATCCTATAAGATCTATACCTGACGTTATTGGAGTTGTCATCCAAGCGAAGGTTGCATTTTCCCGTATTGTAAAGTTCCTTGAGTCGCCAGAGCTGCAGAGTGCAAACGTCAGGCAAAAGGGAAACATTGAGAATATGGACCGTGCCATTCTCATCAAATCAGCCAATTTTTCATGGGAAGAGAATTCTTTGAAGCCGACACTCAGAAACATAAATTTAGAGGTTAGACCTGGGGAAAAGGTGGCCATATGTGGAGAAGTTGGTTCAGGCAAATCAACTCTTTTAGCAGCAATTCTCGGAGAAGTTCCAAATACGTCAGGAAATGTAAGTTATCACTGTTCCTTTCCTTCTTGTTATACTCTAGGAATCCATTCAACCATGTAATAATCTCCTTTTACATCACAGTGCACTTCCCATTTTGCAAGTCTCGTAATTTATAAGCATATTTTATTGATTAGTAATCTGGTTCATTTGTTTAATTTATAGATTCGGGTGCATGGGAAGACTGCCTATGTTTCTCAAACGGCATGGATCCAGACTGGAAGCATACGAGAGAACATCTTATTTGGCTCTCCTATGGACAGCCATCGATACCAAGAAACAATTGAGAGGTGTTCATTGGTGAAGGACCTTGAGTTGCTTCCTTTTGGTGATATGACTGAAATAGGCGAAAGAGGAGTTAATTTAAGTGGTGGTCAGAAGCAGCGAATTCAACTTGCTCGTGCTCTCTATCAGAATGCTGATATATATCTCTTGGATGATCCATTCAGTGCCGTTGATGCTCATACAGCTACAAGTTTGTTTAATGTAACTTCATTTTCCAGAACAATGCTCTATTTAAGTTACAAGTTTCGGTAGAAAAAGCTAACCTTAACGTTGGCAGGAATACGTTATGGGAGCGCTCTCAGGGAAGGCAGTCTTACTTGTGACTCATCAAGTTGATTTCCTACCTGCATTTGACGCTGTTCTGGTTAGTATACTCTTGATATCAGGCATCATCTCCAACATATATCTTAGTAACTGGACATTTGTGTTTTTTCACGGTTTTTATTTTCTTGTTGGCATGTTATTGTCAAAGCACTTCAATCCTCGCAGTATTTTAATCTTTTGTGTACCTTTTTTTTGGTTCATTGAGAATTTTGGTACTTGATGTTCCTTCGACTCCGTTATCTGAAGTAAGCATGATTTTGTTGACAGTTAATGTCTGATGGTGAAATCCTTCGTGCTGCTCCTTATCATGAATTATTGGCCTCAAGCAAAGAATTTCAGGACCTCGTAAATGCACACAAAGAAACGGCTGGTTCGGAGAGACTTGCTGAAGTTACTTCTACGGAGAGACATGGAACTCCTGCTAAAGAGATCAAGAAGGGGTATGTAGAGAAACAAGTAAAAGCATCGAAAGGTGACCAGTTGATCAAGCAAGAAGAGAGAGAAATGGGAGACACAGGACTTAAGCCTTACATACAGTATCTGAATCAGAACAAAGGTTTTTTGTTCTTTTCCATGGCCAGTCTCTCTCATCTTGGATTCGTGATTGGGCAGGTATTACAGAATTCTTGGATGGCTTCAAATGTGGAAAATCCAAATGTCAGCACATTGCGATTGATAGTTGTTTACCTGGTGATCGGATTTGCATCAACACTGGTTTTGCTCTTTAGATCCCTCTCTAGTGTTGTTTTAGGTCTACGATCATCAAAATCTTTATTTTCGCAACTTCTGAATTCCCTTTTCCGTGCACCTATGTCTTTTTATGACTCCACACCTCTAGGAAGGATACTTAGTCGGGTGAGTACCACAATCATAAACCGTTTATTTTTAAGAGGGATTGGTGATACAGTTTATATACTCATCCTTTTCTTTTCTAATCCTTGTACAGGTCTCTTCTGATCTGAGTATCGTCGATCTTGATGTCCCATTCAGTTTAATCTTTGCCGTTGGGGCTACCACAAATTGTTATACTAGTCTTGGAGTACTTGCTGTTGTTACCTGGCAAGTCCTATTTGTCTCCATACCATTGGTTTATGTGGCAATTCGCTTGCAGGTAATTTTTCATGAGTTATATTCATAATGACCGAAATTTGCCCTGAGCATTTTTGGAGAGGAAGATATGGGACTGAAATATTTACAAGCAAATTTTACAAAATGTTACTTAAATTTTCTTCTACTTCTTATAAACAGAGTTATTACTTCTCTACTGCCAAAGAATTGATGCGAATCAACGGCACGACCAAGTCCTTGGTAGCGAATCATCTAGCTGAGTCTATAGCAGGAGCCATGACTATAAGGGCTTTTGAGGAGCAAGAGCGTTTTTTCGCAAAGAACCTTGACCTCATTGATACAAATGCTAGTCCTTTCTTCCACAGTTTCGCAGCAAATGAGTGGCTTATTCAACGGTTGGAAACACTGAGTGCAGCTGTTGTTGCCTCTGCAGCACTCTGCATGGTTTTGCTCCCTCCTGGGACTTTTAGCCCTGGTTAGTGTACTATTAATTTCCTTGGAGAGTCATTGCTATCTTTTTGTATTTGGACACCTAATGAATGCTTTAGAATTTCGAAATATTGTATACAATAAATTCTTCACATGATATTAGGCTACTGATATTTATCCACAAGATTTGTTATAATAATTACATTTGTTATTTGCAGGCTTTGTTGGAATGGCACTTTCTTACGGTCTTTCATTAAACGTGTCCCTTGTAATGTCAATTCAAAACCAGTGTACTTTAGCAAATTATATCATTTCCGTCGAAAGACTAAACCAATACATGCATATACCAAGTGAAGCCCCCGAAGTGATTGAAGACAACCGTCCCCCACCCAACTGGCCAGCTGTAGGTAGAGTAGATATTTGCGATTTGCAGGTAAAATTTTATTGCGTGATTTTTGTTATTCTATATTCACAAGCGGTTCGTATACTGAGAAAATTTGGCCAAACAGATCAGATATAGGCCCAATGCACCACTTGTCCTTCGAGGTGTCAGTTGCACATTCCAAGGAGGGCATAAAATTGGTATTGTTGGCCGCACTGGCAGTGGAAAGACTACTCTCATTGGTGCTCTATTTCGTCTGGTGGAGCCAGCCGGGGGGAAGATTTTAGTAGATGGAATTGACATCTCTACCATTGGACTTCACGATTTAAGGTCACGCTTTGGAATTATACCTCAGGACCCTACTCTTTTTAATGGGACTGTGAGATATAATTTAGACCCCTTATCTCAACATACCGACCAGGAAATATGGGAGGTAAATTTCAACTTTACTTTTTCGTGTGTATGAAGCAGTTTTTGTTGTTTGTTTGCAAATGCTTATTATTACTTGTGTGTTTTTGAAGGTTCTTAGTAAGTGTCAGCTTCAAGAGGCTGTCCAAGAGAAAGATCAAGGCCTGGATTCCCTAGGTAAGTATCTTGACATTCCTGCATATTCTGGTCAATTATCTTTAGTTATGGATACTAACTAAAACCGGTTACATATATAGTTGTGGAAGATGGATCAAATTGGAGCATGGGACAAAGACAACTGTTCTGTTTGGGGCGTGCCCTTTTGAGGAGAAGCCGTATATTGGTGCTTGATGAAGCCACTGCATCAATTGACAATGCAACTGATATGATCTTGCAGAAAACTATCCGGACTGAATTCGCAGATTGTACTGTCATCACAGTAGCTCACAGAATACCAACCGTGATGGATTGCACAATGGTGCTCGCCATCAGTGACGGTGAGCTTCATTCCATTCAGCAGAATATACGCACATATTTCTGCTGTTCTCTGCATTTGTCTTTTATTGAACTGATTTCTTTGGCTTAGAATTTTCAAGTCATCAATACCATAAATTCTCATGTAATGGTTGATTAGTACTAGTAGAGTTGGAAACTTAACTTTCTTTCTTAAAAAATCAATCCAAACATCTGTACTCAAATAATGGCCCTCTTTTAGTTAGCATGATATTAAGTGAGTTATGTTCAACTTATTTCAGGAATACTCGTGGAATATGATGAGCCGATGAAGTTAATGAAGATGGAAGGTTCATTGTTTGGGCAGCTTGTGAAGGAATACTGGTCTCATTTGCACTCTGCAGAATCACATTGAGGCTAAGGATTGTATCCTCTGTGGTTCTTTTTACTCTTGCTTTGACAGCAGAGAGAAAATGTAGGTGTAAGTATGATGTATAGTATAATTGTGACATTATTGGTGGTGTGGAAAGCAAATGACAAAGAGGAACACTTATTCACTTGCTGGGTAGGATTAGTTTTGTTCAAACTCTCATGTTTTTTGTTTTTACTAAAAGGCCATGAGTTACTATGATTGATGAGCCATTTTATACACATGATCAGTAATCAGATAAAGCTCAAATTAATGGGGAATTATGGTCTTAATAATCACACGAGTACATTGTAGAAAAAGAGCCATTACCCTTATATGATCAACTTGGTGGTGTATAAAGAAAACAAACTATGTATTTATGTAACAACAATTTTTAAAAATATGTCAACTAAGTTTGACTGTTTTAACTTTTGTTTATTAGTACTACACTGTATGGGGATGGCAAACCAGATATTTCTAGATAGGAATTCAACATGAAGAATCAATCCATTTATAAAACTGAGTTATTGAAAGATAAATTCCTCATAAGCTATAAGCTAAAAAAGGGAAGAGGGAAAGATAAACTCTTTACTATTATTGCTTCTAAGTTCTAACATATCTATCTATGGTTAACACGATTAGTGCACTTACTCTTCACATATTTTTAAACATGTATGAAGAGATATTTACTCTTATAATTAAAGATGTCAACTCCCACGAATATTAAAGAGAAATCTTCCCACATATGCTTGCATGACTTGACTTGAACTCTGACTATAATATTATTGATAATTAATATTTATTGGATTAAAAATCTATGACTAAAAATGATTTATTTATAACCACTTATCAAAATTTTAAGGTTTTACAAGGTTTTTAAGTTGTAACTTATTCAAATTATCCAAGTTTCATCAAGAATTTTAAAATTTTAATCAAGACGAAGAAAAACAACAGCAATGGTGGATTTAAAAAGATTTCGTTTTGTTGGTCATTTGCTTTGATATTTTGCTGATAGTTTTGCCAAATATTCAATATAATACGGATATCATCGTTGAGAACACTACATATTTCTTCATATTATAAATGATATACACCATTACAAATGGTGACTACAATGCTAAATGGTTTGGATTAGTGTATTTGTGCCTAGACATTTGGATTTTAAAAGAAAAACCGAGGAAAACTAGCGCTACCATGATAATCCATTTTTCCTTTTATACGTGCGATAGATATTGAGAGTCTCATCATGCATGTATACTTTGTCTATCTAACTTTTTTTTTTTCACTACATTAATAATTGTTATCAAATCATTTCTTAATAATTTCAAAAAATAAACATATTTTTATCTAAAATAATATTTTTGTACCATTAAAAAATAAAAGATTTATATACCTTCAAACGCAAAATAAGATTAACAAAATAAAGTGATAAAGATGAAATTTCATTTATATAAGTTATTGATATAAACGTACACCCCACCATATACATGGATTTTTTTTCCCTCACGTATTGTGGATTGATCTCTTCCTTGGTATGAATTGCTATTTCTTATATTAAAATTCGCTCGCCGATTGCAGCTCACAATCATATCTTTACTGGTGCTTAGTATATCAAACGCAGAGTTAAAAGAACCAGGAATGGAAAAACGTATATTTATATACCTTCGTCCACCAAGTGGGTCCCACATCCCTCATCCAAATACTAACCAAAACTACTTAGAAAAGTTTCAAGCAATGGCGGTAGTGTTCTGCTCATTCGAAACCAGTTCAACTCCATAACAACATTTTGTTTTGTCTTGTTTCTGTCTGAAGTCTTCTCCAAAACAAACACAAAAATGTCTACACTTTCTTCTTCAAGATTTTTGAACCCAAATATCTTCCTCATATCTTCTCCTCTCTTCAACCCAAAATTCACCTCCTTTCCCACTTTCCACCCTCCCCTTTTCTCCAAATCCCCTCCATGTTCCCATCACCAACACCCCATCTCTTCCTCTCCATGTAAAAAAACCCTAACCCTAGTCTTCTCCAAGTCATTTGAAGCTGAAGAAGGAGATGAAGAAGAAGAAGGACAAGAGCTGCCCTCCACTGAGGACCAAGAGTGGCTCAAGAGACTCCCAGAGAAGACCAAGCCTGTCTACTCTCATAGCTTGCCTTGCATTGAAGCCTGGCTCAGGACTCTAGGGTTTTATCAGAGCAAAGATGATCGTGGTCTTTGGTTCGTTGAAAAACATGACTGGCATGCTCAGTTGTCGCTGGATGTCACTGATCTTTATGTCAGGTAACATTTTGTGGTGTCTTTTCATCTGGGGTGTTGTTGGTTTTTGCAATTAGTGGTTTATTTGTTGATTGTTGTGTTGTGTGATGGTTTTTGGCGATGAAAATTTTTATTGGTTTTGGATGATTTTGAGTAAAGTTGTGAACTTGATATGTGAAGGTTCAAACTTGTAAAAAGTTTGTGATTGTGTATGGCGAATGAATGTTAAATTTATGTTTTAGTGAAGAGTTTGGATTGTTGTTTGGTGAAAACTGATAGGTAGTTGTTGGTGTCAACACTTGGGTAGAGAGTCCTATTTAGAGGCTTTGGGTTCTGAGGCATTCAAGTGTTGTTAAGTGAGTTGCGGAGGACTTAGAGTTTTGAGCTTCATAGTGTGATTGTTGAAAATTCAAAATCGTTTGAGCTTGTAATGGATCTCTTTAATGGCTTTTGGATGTGTCGTTGGACTAAACTATGGCCATGAACTGTATTTATGTAGCTTCTTGAAGGCCACCATTTCACCATTGATAGTCATCATTCCCCTCAAATCAAAGTCTCCCCGGTTGATCCTTTTCGAGGTTTTTTTCTTACTTTTAACTGTGGGCTAGGCTGTGGTATTTTTAATCAGCTTGATTCGATCTCTATTATGGAGCATGATACAGGCTCAAGTGATGTTTAAGTACAGGTTGTTGCAGCTTATTTCGGCCTTAGTCCTTTGTTTTTCCTTTTACACCCTTGGTGTGGCCCTTGACAGTTTGCAAAGTTGCTGAGCTTTGTGGATTGCTTGTTGTTTACTGCTGTGCTACTCAGACGATTTAAGGTTTAAATTTGGAGCATTTAACATATAAAACTCTAACTGATAAGACCAGAGCTTATAACTTCTGCAAGTATGCTTGAAAGTTTTAGAATAAAGGAGGCTTCAGGATAACAGAGTAAGGTTAACAGAAAGGAGGAAATTAGTGAATAGAAACCCAGATAATGACCACTTGCATTGTTTCTAAACATTTACAACGTTAGGAGGGGAAATTATAGTTTATATTGTCCTTGGAACTAACCATGAATGACATAAATGCAATGTAATTATAGTGTAGTTCATGAAGTCAGAGAGCCTTATTAGCATTGGTTGAGCTCTTTTGTATTAGTTTAAGCTTTTTGGTATGTTGGTTACTAATATGGTATTAGAGATTGGATTGTCCTAAGAGTCCTGGGATTGATTCTCCCATGTGATTACGCATGAATTTGTTGTGTTTGTATTTGGGCTTGGTGTGAGGTAATGTGTTGGAGAGCTTTATATTATTTGTTGGGTCATTTTCTTTCAGTCTGTGTTTACTTACGAACAGGTCATACTCAAAACAATGAGAAATTGAGTGACCATAAAAGGATCTGAAATTGACTATAATTGGCATGGGCTCAATTCTACGCAACAACGCTGGCCTACCGCTGATTCACTATCATCTAGTTAAAATCTTTTCAATGAATCAAATGCTATCTCCTTTCAACATCTTTTTTGGGTTTATGATAGGAACTGTGACGCTTGGAGGACTTCTCTTAAACTCTTTTTTTGCAACTAAGCAACCTGAAGTGGTCATTTGTTTGACAGACTTCACTCGTATGATTGCAGGCTGAATGCTGGAAACTCACGAAAACAGATTGGTTTATGATAGTGCAGTAATACTAAGAAGATGTGATCATGTGATGCAGGTACTCGAAGAATGGACCTGGGAATCTTGAAAAGGATGTGGAGAGGAGATTCAGCTATGCATTGAGTAGAGAAGATATCGAAAACGCCATTCTTGGAGGACCATGAAAGCAACAACAACATCACAACCTGCACTTAATGTGGTTTACTAGCCAAAATTGAGAACATTTTCTCTCATACGAGTAGAATACTGTTAATTTTCTATTAACCATATCAATGACTTTATTTCTCTTTCGTAATAAAAAAGAAATTTGATAATAAAAACTCTTTGTATTGTTAATTATACCAATAAAATATCCATTTTTTCGATCTATTTTTAATGTGGATAATTATTATTTTTTAATATAAAAGTTTTATTTTATAGTGTAAAGTTCATGATTAATTATTAACAAAAAAAAAAATTTAAATAATATAGAATGAACTTTAAGCATCCTTTATTAATGACTCTAATATATTATAAATTTCTTAAAAAAAGTTATAAAGTTTTGATAACAAGAGGATTGAAAATTTGGAAAGATAGGATTTTTCAAATAATTTATTTTAATTTTCCTTCTAAGTATAAAATTGGAAATTAGAATAAATTAAGAAAAAATCTATAAGGTATTGTTTAAATCCTTTTTTTTTTTTTGAAAACAAATCCATTTTTCATAACAATTGAAAAAAAAAAAGAAGCTATAAACTAGTTACTTTACATGTTTTAGAAATTCTTCGCAAAAAAAGAATATAAATAGATAAAATTTTTATATATTTATAACGGGAGAATTACTCAAAACTCCCCTGCAAATTTGATATTCACAAGCGCGTATAATATTTTGATTTTTTTGCAGCGTCCTCCCCTGACTAACGGATTGACTAGGTTTGACCGTTAACATTACGGAGAATTACGAATAACCCCCCTGCAAATTTGATATTCACAAGCACGTATAACATTTTGATTTTTTTACAGTGTCTTCCCCTGACCAACAGATTGACTGGATTTGACCATGATATGGTTACTTTGACCGTTTAAAAAATGTTGAAAGACGAAACTGTCCCTGAGTACAATCAGATTGTTGTGTGCTGATTTTGCAGCCAAATGAAATTACCAATATGCCCTTAGCATGAAAGAGAAACATAATAAAAAAATGTGTGAATAGCGGGAAGAAGTAGTGTTGTTATAAATGTATGTGGACAATATTGCCCTTAATGTAAATGTTGGAAAAAAAATAATTTGAAACTTTTTAAGAAAAAAAAAATTAGATTGCCCAAAATGTTATTGTTGGTGAACCGTAACATTTTGGGCAAGAAACCTATATAAAGGCTAGCTACAACACTTGAATTGATGCAAGTAGTGTTTATTATTATTTTTTTTTTTGTTTTTTGTCCCTTCAAATTTTTTTGTTGATTATTTCTTCTCATATCAATTGATTTTTCATCTTTTAGGTGAGGTAGATTTTGATTAAGTTTTAGAGTGCAATGGAAGGATGGAGCAGTTTAAATAGTGAAATAAATGGGGGTATTATAAAGTTCAAAAAAAAAAAAATTAAACACCACTTACAGCAGTTCAAGTGTTGTAGCTAACCTTTATATAGGCTTCTTGCCCAAAATGTTACGGTTCACCAATAGTAATATTTTGGGCAATCTATTTTTTTTTTTCTTAAAAAGTTTCAAATTATTTTTTTTCCAACATTTACATTAAGGGCAATATTATCCACATACATTTATAACAACACTACTCCTTCCCGCCATTCACACATTTTTTTATTATGTTTCTCTTTCATGTCAAGGGTATATTGGTAATTTCATTTGACTGCAAAATCAACACACAACAATCTGACTGTACTCAGGGACAGTTTCGTCTTTCAACATTTTTTAAACGGTCAAAGTGACCATATCATGGTCAAATCCAGTCAATCTGTTAGTCAGGGGAGGACACTGTAAAAAAATCAAAATGTTATACGCGCTTGTGAATATCAAATTTGCAGGGGGGTTATTCGTAATTCTCCGTAATGTTAACGGTCAAACCTAGTCAATCCGTTAGTCAGGGGAGGACGCTGCAAAAAAACCAAAATGTTATACGCGCTTGTGAATATCAAATTTGCAGGGGGATTTTGAGTAATTCTCCCTATTTATAACTAGAAAGTTAAAAGAAGAATGATTTTCCATATTTTTAATGTAAATCATTATTTTTACCGTTTAAATTGGTATTTTTTTTTTTGAAATAACTTTTAAATTGATACTTTATTCACTTTAAAAAATAATAATAACAAATACATTTACATTATTTTCACAACTAATTCATAATTATTTGTGTTATAATTAAAAACGACGTCGAATGACGAAGTGATTTATAATTTGGAATCCACAGTATTACCGCCATTTAGTTCCCGCCAAAAGCCGTCTCACACCATCATTTCACTCCCCAAAACGGCGCCGTTTCACATCGTCTTCATCGGAAACTCAGATCTACAAAACAAAACCAAACCATAAGCTCTCTCTGTGTGAAAATTCAAATGAAATGGAGACCACCACCAGTCTCGTCGATGAAGGAGATTCTCTATCTCCAATCAGCCTCACAAACTACTCCAAAACGCAGCGTATCGTCCTCCTCCTCGACCTCAACCCACTCCTCCACCTCCCGGATTCGACTCGCACCCGCTTCCTCACCCACCTCTCTTCCTCAGCCAAAACCCTAATCTCCTTCTCTCCTCTCTCCTCCTCCCTCTTTGCTCTCAAACCCTTCTTCTCCTCTCTCTCTCCTCTTCTCTCCTCTTCCAAGCTCCCCTCCTCGTCTCTCTCTCTCTCCTTTGACCGCCCTGACTCCGCCCTCCAAACGCTAGACTCCCTCCTCTCCAACCCCACCACAACCTATTCCTCCTCCACGACATCGTTTTGGCCCCGGGCTGTCAATCTAGCCACCTCTATGCGGCAGCTGGTTCACGACTACGCCTGGGACCCGGTGATGTCGGATTTAGGCGATTCGGGTCATTTGAGACCCAATTTGGTTGTTCTGTTTTCGCCCATTTTCAAGTCTGTGGATTCCCTTTGTGGGTTCTTGGATTTGAGTTCAAAGGATTCGTGTTTGAGCGATGTGGGTTTGTTTAATGATAGGTTTCGCGGGTTTTTTGAGAGTGTAAGGGATGTGCTTGTTAGAAATGATATTCATTTCAGTTGGGTTGATGTGAATTGTGGATTCGAATTGGGATCGGAATCTAGTGTTGTTGGTGACCAATTTAGTGGGTTTTTTGAGGATTCGATTAGGGGTTTGGGATGGGGGTTTTGTTCTAGTGATTCAATTGTTTTAGGATCTCTGCTTGTTGGTTTCGGGTTGATTTATCCGAGGATTGGGATCTCTTCACGTTTGTTTGATTGTAAGAAGGATGATTTTAAGACAATTCGTGGACAATTGAGTCTCGAGATATTAGATGTAAGTGGTAAGCCTTTAGAGTGCAAATGCTGTGATCTTGAGTTGATCAATTTGGAGATGTTTAGGAGGGATGATAGATTTTGTTGGGGACGTTTTGGTGATGGAACCGTTAGGTTGCAAGTTAAGGCGGTGTATAAACACGAGGAGGGTGTGAATTTCGAAGGGCAATTATCATCGGATCCAGTTCTTGTAAGGGAGTGTTCGAAAGAATCTGTGAAGGATGAAAAAGGGGATTTTGGTGAGTTTTTTGCGGATAAGGTTATGCAAGTGTTAGCTAAGGATATGTGTGAGTTTGCGTGGCCTAAGGTTGTTCCCATTTGGCAAATTTTCTTGAGTTTTCTTTATAGAGAAGGTTATTGGGCTTTAGTATCGTTTTCAAATGGCAATGGTGGTTCATGTATTGGTATTCTTCAGCCTTTCACGGTGTTCTCTGCTCTTTTATGTGTTGTAGATGATGAGTCCTTTGCCCATTCTGTGGTACATGAGCTTCGTGGAGTGAATTTGGCTCCGTTTGTTGTGACTAGGGATGAGGAGATTCGCAAACCTGATATGGTTGCTACGCATTTTGCGGAAGTTAAGAGTAGGAAGAATAAGAGGCTGCAATCACGTTTGTTCCAGGACATGATGTGGGATGATTTCTGTAAGGTAGCAGCTTTGGAATGCGTAGTGATAGATATGGAAGATGTCTACTTTGCTAGGAGATGTAATAGCTCGAAGAAGTTGAAATTTTTTAGGTGTTGGATGAAGCAGATTAAGAAGTCTAGCAGTTGTAGCTTGAGGGTAGGTGAGAGATCCGAGCCAAAACAGGAAGTGGTAAAAGAAGTAGAGAATAGAGTAGCTGATTTGATGCAGGAAAGTGAGAGGGCGATTCCTTCATCGGTCTCAGTTGGAGAGGAGTCTTTGACGGCTGCATCTAGAATACAAGATGAAGCTGCCATTGATATGTGCTCGGAAACTTTGGAGAGTTTTTTCTCCAATCTTGACAAGAAGATGCAACAAGGACTTGAATCTGAAGGAGTAGATTTGGGGACTTTGGCGGAGAGACTTGTGAACGCTTCTATATATTGGTTGTATCAGAAGCATGAAAATGGAAACACTTCCAAGAGTGAAACCTTGGCGATAAAACCTGATGATGGTTGTGGCACGATAGTTGCTGTTGAACTAACAAAGCTTTTACTTAAGGAGCCGAAGGAGTTTATTAACTTGCATAAAAGCAATGATCCATCCACTCAAACATATGATCTGAGGCCTACGGGTTTTGCATCAGAAAATATAGTTAGAGAGTATCCTTTTTGTTTTTATTCTTTTTCATATTTCATGCTTTGATCCTTTATTTATCTGTATATTGTGCATTGATTATCTATTGATCGTATAAAGGATACTGTTTAGAGATTTTTAGCCTCAACTAGTGCAGCTTTTTCCTTAATGAGCTTAAGGTACGAATTACAGATTTTGTTTCGAATGGAGATCCTGCAATCGGAGATTGGGGCAAGCATTGACGAGCCTATGAAACACAAGTTTGTGAAGCAAATCTGCTTGCTTTTAGAGGCCATTCAATGCCATCTTCAGGGTGGCTTCTTTGGTGACTGGAGCCTTAATAATTATGTGGGAAAGATCATCAAAAGTCGGTACGTGGGACTGCATCTTATCTAAAATTTTATCTTTTTATAACTACTATATTCACTGTCTATGAAGAAATGGCTTTAAAAGTTTAAGGTAGAGGCAATTTTGTTCATTATTATAAAAGATGGCACTCTATACCGTGTATGCTGGTTATTACGTAGCCTAAGCATCTTATTTGAATGACATCACATTCACTACTAGTATGACATTCATTAGTTAGTCATGAATCATTGACACTATCCTGGTAACAAGTAGAGCTTAAAAAAGTTCATTGTTTTTTTGTGCTGTACTTAAAATTCACTATTAGGATCAGCAGTACTGATTTTTTTCCTTTGAAAATGTGCAAGCACACCATACCTTGGAGAGGATAGACTGAGTAATGATGTGTAAATGTGTATGTGTTCAGGTACTGTGACACTCTTGGAGACGTGGTTCATAGAATTTACACAAAAATGGACTTGTTGCTGTTTGCTGATGAGGATGAATCCCCCAATCCAATGCTCAATAGTGAGGATAGTAATCAATCGTGGAGAGACAGACAACAGAGAGATGAAATGGGTGAAAATAGTGGTAGAAATGAACCAAACTCAGTACAAGAAGAGCAGGGAAATGATAGTGAGAGCCCTCAAGGGACTAGACGGGAGGAGCATGTGCGCAAAGTGATGGAAGCTCGTCAGAGGAGAGAAAGGGCTCGGAGGTTTTCTTCTTTCACGAGTTGGGTACCAGATTTGCAGAGAGTTTGGGCCCCTAAGCAGCCTAAGATAACGAAGCCAAAGCCTTCTTGGAAGCCATCTAAAAGCAAGAACCGCAAAAGTGGAAAGTATGACAAGGTATGCGAGACACCAATGTCAGGAAACAAACGTTATTGTCCACAAGGAATTAGTACCAATGATGAAAGCCACCAGAGTTATGCGAATCACTCAAGTGGTTCGGTTTCTAAGGCTTTGTTTCAGGATGACTGGTGACAAGAAGTGATTGTTCAATGCTTTGAAGCTGTTCTGATGAATGGTGTTCACATAGAAACTGTCTGTGAATATAACAAAAGGCTATATAAGAACTGTCATAGGTTCATTCTTGCACAAATGTCACATTGCAAAGCGCAAATGAAGCTTTCTTCAAAGATTGAATTGACCTCAACCTTAGACGATGTCACCAGTACAAGAATTTTATTCAAATCATTTTACAATAAATGTCATAAAATTATCATATTTTATGTAATTGTATGATACAATTTAATCATGGTTACTAATTGCTAACATCATTTGTAAGCATGGGTGATTGGAGGCTTCAATTCACATCAAAAGTATTTTTGTGTTTATGTTCACAATTTTTTACTTTTATTGTGAGAGTAATTATCTTCTGGTTATAAAAATTCATATATAGAGTATTTAAGTAGTTTTAATTTTAGTAGGCTTTTATGAATTGACTAGATAATATTATCCTACTGTTAGATTAGCGAAACCCAACAAAAGGGTATTAGACTTCTGTTTTTTGAGAACCAAAACTTTATATGAAGAACCTGAGAAAAAGAGAAAAATACAAGAGGCAGAAACGTTCTGCCAGTAAAGGTCCTCTCTAGAGGACAAGACCAACGACGCCAAATTATGAGCCAAGCGGTTCGTTTCCTGTGAAAATGGCTTGACACTAGCGAGAATTTGGATCATTATAAAGGGCCTTAAAAGGATATTAGGCTTATTAGCAGATTGATTTTTTTTTTTCTAAAACAATCAATTATGGGTCTTGTATGTTTAAATGGAGACAAGCCGCCTTAGCTGCGAAGTTCATCAACCATGTCAACCGTCAATTACATCAAAAAAACATTCATTTACAAAAATCACCGACTGATTCATGAAAGCCGTTACTCCTTTTTCCCGCCACGTTTCAACTGTCAAAAAAACACGAACTCTAGTTTCATCAGTCCAAAACCACCCATTTCTCACTGAGGACTCATGTTTTCAATTTTTGGACCAATACCCAGATACCAAAACGTTGAAAAAACTCCATGCCCAGATCATTATCACCCCACAACTCCACCCAAACGCATCTCTCAGCATCAAATTGATGAGAGCCTATGCTGCTTGTGGCGAAACCCGGTTCACACGCCACGTGTTCGATGAAATTACTGAGAAGAATGTTATTTTCTTCAATGTCATGATCAGAAGCTATGTCAATAACCATTTATTTCATGATGCTCTTCTTGTGTACAAAACCATGACTAGCTGTGGTTTTGAGCCTGATAACTACACTTATCCTTGCGTGTTGAAGGCGTCTTCTGGGTTGAATAGTTTGCGGGTGGGGTTGCAAATCCATAGCGCGGTTGTGAAAGTTGGGCTTGATTCTAATCTTTTTATTGGGAATGGATTGGTTGCTATGTATGGGAAATGTAGTTGTTTGATAGAGGCTAGGAGGGTTCTTGATGAGATGCCTAGTAGAGATGTAGTTTCTTGGAATTCGATGGTTGCTGGGTACGCGCAAAGTGGGAGGTTTGACGATGCATTGGAGCTTTGTAGAGAAATGGAGTCATTAAGGGTGAAAGCGGATGCTGGTACTATGTCTAGCTTACTGCCTGCTGTGACTTATACGTCATCTGAAAATGTGTCATATGTTAAGGAGATGTTCTCGAAGTTGGCTAACAAGAATTTGGTTTCTTGTAACGTGATGATTGCTGTTTATGTCAATAATTCAATGCCTGGTGCAGCGGTTGATTTATATTCATGGATGGAAGTGCAGGGAGTTGAACCGGATGCAGTCTCTGTTGCTAGTGTTCTTCCTGCTTGTGGAGATCTTTCAGCTTTGTTGCTAGGAAGGCAGATTCATCGTTACGTTGAGAGGAAAAAGCTTAGGCCAAACTTGTTATTGGAGAATGCATTGCTTGACATGTATGCAAAATGTGGGAGTTTAGCAGAAGCTAGGGCAGTGTTTGATGAAATGAAGTTTCGGGATGTTGTGTCATGGACTTCTTTGATATCTGCTTATGGAATGAGTGGGCAAGGTCGCGATGCAGTTGCTTTGTTTTCGAAAATGCAAAACTCGGGTCTATGTCCAGATTCAATTGCCTTTCTTTCAGTTATTTCAGCTTGCAGCCATGCGGGGTTGTTGGAGGAGGGGCAATATTATTTTAAGTTAATGACTGAGAAGTACAAGATAATTCCTAGAATAGAACATTTTGCTTGCTTGGTGGATCTCTTGGGAAGGGCTGGCAAAGTAGAGGAGGCGTATAGCATTGTTAGACGGATGCCGATGGAACCCAATGAAAGAGTTTGGGGGGCTTTGTTGGGGGCTTGTCGAGTGTACTCTAACATGGATATAGGCCTTCTTGCTGCTGATCATCTTTCTCGGTTAGCGCCGGAGCAATCAGGTTATTATGTCTTGTTATCAAACATATATGCCAAAGCTGGTAGATGGGAAGATGTAACGACAGTCAGATCAATCATGAGGCAAAAAGGACTCAAGAAAATGCCTGGTGCCAGCAACGTTGAGATCAATGATCAGGTGTACACTTTTCTTGCTGGTGACCAAGCACATGCACAGTCTGAGGAGATTTACAAGGAGTTAGATGTATTAGTAGGGAAAATGAAAGAGGCTGGTTACATTCCAGAGACCGATTTAGCTCTTCATGATGTGGAGGAAGAAGATAAGGAATGTCATCTGGCTGTTCACAGTGAGAAATTGGCCATTGTCTTTGCGATTTTGAATACTAAGCCTGGAACACCAATCAGGGTCACCAAGAATCTCAGAATCTGCAGTGATTGCCATATCGCAGCCAAGATTATATCCAAGATTACTGACCGTTACATCATTATCAGGGATACTAATAGGTTCCACCATTTCAAGAATGGAGTTTGCTCATGTGGTGATTATTGGTGACATTTCTTGAAGAAAACACTCATAGCTAACCAAAAACTGTAACCTTGGATTGTTACTTCACCATTCGAACATTTCAGATGCAATATTCTTCCTGGAATTTGAGTATCAGTTAAGAGGAAGATTGTAACGTTGGACTCGAAAACCATATTGGTAGGGTAGCTGCAAGGCTGCAGTTGATTTCGCAAAAGGGTTTGGCAAGTCGCAAGGTGAAATATGCAACATTTTTTACAATTCTATTGTGATGACTCCCACAGGCCAAAGCCTGAGCCCCATTACAGTAAATTATCAACAGAACTGACAAAGTAGTCCCCAGGCAATTGACATCTCAAAGTCTGACTTCAAAATGTTTTGTATTCTTTTGACTAAAACAAAGCCATTAAAGGCAAATCCTTTGACATCTACTTTGTATCAACAGCCACACGCAAAACACAAATGTCTTTGGTCCACGGTCTTCCAACTCTCACGTTGCCACCTAAAATTGCTAAAGATGTTCAATTCATTCAACATATCTCATTATATGATGATGATGAATTGAACATCTTTAGCAATTTTTGGTGGCAATACATATATATAGGATGTATCCGTTTACTAAAATGTCAATCTCTATCTTTGTTTCCTCTGTAATCAACTGTTCACTAACTTTATCCAAAGCTTAATCAAAGTCAATGTTTATCTTCTTATGTTTAGTAATTGTCTATACAAAAGAGGACTCTATAGCCGTAGCTGTGCCCACTAAAAGAGAAAACTCTACGGTTGTAGTTGTGTTCATATGAAATACAAACTTCATAGTATCACATATTTAATCCAGAGTTTAGCTGCTATATGCATGGCTTAGAGATTTAGAATACAACTATTTCCATAATGAGTAAACTTTCCACAATGAGAAGAGGTTACTAGTCACATAAGCTTTCACATATCTACGCCAATAGTGACAGGAAGTTTACTATCTATGAACTTTCAAATATTTACTCCTAGAATAAGAGAAGATTATGTTTAGTGAGAATCAAAGTCCACCATCTTAGTGAATTAAGAGACATATACACATACCCAAAATTGTGAAACTTAAAGAGGTTTGGGTCTCTATTGATGATAATTTCATCAAGTGTTGATGAAAGCAAGATTGAAGAAAGAGAAAACAAGATTCAAGAATTGAGTAATTCATTGATGTGTATGGTCTACTTTCTCATACATTCTAGAATGATCATATCAACTTTATATATACTGAAAAACAATGTTACAGCCAAACTAATTTTGTGTAATCAACCAATGAGAAGCTGTTACCACATTACTAACTTAGTTTAGCAAAACCAGTTTGATAAGTTGATTGCTTTGCAGTGGCTTGAGCTGGACAAATTGAAGTCTTAAGTTGATGGAATTGTTTTCTTGAAACTGACGGTACAGCTGATGTCTCAGTTGAAGCTCGACAAGCTGAGCTAGTTTTATCAGTTAAGGCTCCAGAATACTGTGCTTCTTTTCTTGAAGTTGAAGTAACAGTTTCAGCTTTATTCTTCACAAGAATAAAGCAAGATTATGCTCGATGAAAATTGAAGTCCACCATTTTAGTGAATCAATACACACACACACACACAAAAAGTCCACCATGTTAATGAATTAAGACACACACAGAGAGTGAAATAAGGCACACATATATTGAATTTGAAATCGACTTGTCAATAAGGCAGCAGTTCAGCGGTAAGTGCTGCCCCCGTCTCCTCCTCTCTCTTGAGAGATTGTAGGTTCAACATCCTTTCCCCACCAAATGTGGGTTTCTTTATCACACACACATACACACACAAATTCTACCATCTTAATGAATTAAGACACACACACATATTGAATTTGAAATTGACTTGTCAATGGGGCAGTAACAAGTGCTGCCCATCTCCTTTTAGATTGCAGGTTCGATATCCTTCTCCCACCAATGTGGGTTTCTATGCTATGCATGTGGGTTGCGCACCGCCACCCCCCAACTCTCATGTGTGTGGGGTTGTTTTCTCCTGTTTCTAGAGGTTGAGTCCCACAACGTATCTTAATATTTATCGCTATTGGTCCCGGTTATCTATATAAGTGATATAGCACCATAATTTTGACATAATCTAGATAACAAAAAACTATATAAAGAAGCAAAGAGCGTTGATACCAAACATAATTGAAAAACAAAATGGCCACAACACCCCGACTCTTCCTCTCCCCCTTCATCCTCTCTCTAGTAGTCGCCACCGTACACGGCGGCGGAATTGCCATCTACTGGGGCCAAAATGGAAACGAAGGGACCCTAGCCGAAGCCTGCGCCACCGGAAAATACACCCACGTCAACATCGCCTTCCTCAACAAGTTTGGCGGCGGCCAGGTCCCGGAGCTCAACCTCGCCGGCCACTGCAATCCAGCCACCGGTGCCTGCAGAGTCATCAGCGCCGCCGTGGAGAGCTGCAAGAGCCGAGGTGTCAAAGTCATGCTCTCCATCGGCGGCGGCATTGGAAACTACTCGCTGAGCTCAGAATCCGACGCGAAGACGGTAGCGGACTATCTTTACAACAACTTCCTCGGCGGAGAGTCCCCGGAGAGGCCTCTCGGGGCCGCCGTGTTGGACGGCGTCGACTTCGATATCGAGCTGGGCTCGACGCTGCACTACGACGACTTGGCTCGGTTTCTGTCGCAGTACAGCGAATCGGGGAGGAAAGTTTACATCACCGGAGCTCCACAGTGTCCGTTCCCGGACCGGTTTTTGGGGGCCGCCATTGAAACGGCGCTTTTCGACGCCATTTGGGTTCAGTTCTACAACAACCCGCCCTGCCAGTACGCTTCCGGTAGTGTAGAGCGGTTGTTGGGGTCGTGGGAGAGGTGGGCGGCGTCTTTGAAGGGAGGGGAGTTGTTCTTAGGGCTGCCGGCTGCGCCGGCCGCGGCCGGAAGTGGGTATGTGCCGCCAGAGGTCTTGGTGGGGGAAGTGCTTCCGGTGATAAAGAAGTCGGAGAAGTATGGTGGGGTTATGCTTTGGTCAAGGTTTCATGATGTTAATAATGGGTATAGTGATGCTATTGCTGCAAGTGTTTGAAATCATTCACGTCGTGTTGTTGGCAGTGAATGATTTTATGTTCGGTTTGATTTAGTTTTTGTATGAGTCGCCGTGGATCACTAATTCGAAAATTGATAGAGTGATTATTATAAAAGAAAATATTTAAAATTGTAAGGATTGTATTAATAATGATTAGTTTACATTTGGTCTGATATGACTTTCATATAAGTTAATCCAACAAAAGTTACAGTGACTTTATCGTCGAAAGTTTTTATAATTATTCGAATTATGCTAATAATAATTAGTTTTGTATTAGGTATGAGTTCTGGTGTACCCTTAAATCTTAATACGATTTTGTTATCTATGGCTAAAGACGTAACAGAGGAGTTCAAAAATGTCGACACGATACTTTCGAAAAAATAATTGTCGGGATCATATTTGTTGGTAATTGTAATGCCCCAACTCAAGTGAGTCAGGATTGATGAACAAAGAATCACTAAAGTTGATTGAAGAAAATAATAGAAATAATATAATTATATATATAAAAAAAGGTGAATTAGTGTAAGCATTAAAGAAATGTGTTCCACGCTTAATACAGTAAACAAAGGGATGGTAATTGACCGAAAAAAGAAAAGAAAAATGAAATGAACAAGTTAGTGGATTCGCTTGAGACAAAGAGAGGAGAAGTGTAACAAGATGGTGAACATTAAATTTGAGAAAAAAAAAATAGTGGTTAATATTTTATTTATAAAATGAAAAAGTGTCAAAAATAGAATTGTGGTAGATAAGATAGTAACATATTTTTTTTAAGAAATTACAAGTGTTAAGGACATCAATTTATTAAATAAGATGATGCCAATTATTTTATTAATTGGAGATAAATAATTATAAGTAATGCGAGGAGGTACAATTATATGTAGTGATAGTGATCATTTTTTAAAAATCAATAGGCGAATAAAAGCTAAGATGAAGTTGAGAAGAGACATGATTGCCAATATTTTTATGAACAAGTGTTGTGTCGAATTGAAATCACAAGAGAGTGGGAAAAGCAAAAGAGAGGCAGTGGAGTGTTATTATATTAGTTGAGAAATTTTTAATGGAAATAATTGAGAAGGTGCTATGTATATATACATATAATGGTTGTCATCATGATCAACATATGAGATAAAGGTGAGTAAAATGAGAATGAATTGAGTGTGTGTGTCAGTCATATATATATATATATGTATATAGGTATAAATTAAGAGACATGTATTAGTTGAAAATCATGCAAGTGCATAATGAGGCAATAAATAAAAATAAAGGATAAAAGTTGATGATAAACAAAGAAAATGAAAGTGGTTTCGTTTTCTTTATAAGTTGGTGGCAAATAAAGAAAATAGGAGTGGTTTTGATTTTTAATATATAGGAGACAATAGTATGAGAGGGTGCATGACAATCAAATAGTGACAAAATTATTTTAGATAAAGTATCATTCATAGGTGTGATAAGCCAAATATATATATATATATATTAATTCATGCATAAAAGGATATTGAAGCCAGCCACTATACACTTATATATAATTTTAAACAAAAAATTATAAGCATAGTACACATACAAGGTCATCGGTGAGAAAGTAAGAATAGAAGATGAAGAATACGAAGAAGAGAGAAGAAAAATAGGAGAGAATTTTGATAAGGGTACGTTGATTGAATTTTGGGACTCTAATTACACTCAGGATAAGAATATATTTTTACTAGATTATTTTCAATGAAAAATTATGAAATTTTACTTGTGATTAGGTTTATATATCTATTATTAATATATTAATTTTGTAATTTTTCGATGAAAGAATTAAAAGATATAAATTTATGATTGGGAGTTGATCAGAAAACAAAACCTGTAGGATAGATTTCTGATTCTTGAAGTTTTGAAGGTTTTAAGCATACTATAGATTGTAGAATGATTTGAAAATTTTTCTGTAGATTATTTTATATGTCTTCTATTAGTATATAAAAATTTATGATTTTTCGATAACTATAGGATTTATTAAAATTCATAGAGTGCACTGTGATCATAAATAATATTTTCTAGATAGATTTCATTAGGTTGAAACGAATGAATGTTTACTCATGCTAGCAGCCACGATTTTAGTTGAAATATTTATTGGAGGTTGTTTAATGTGTTTAGAACGTCTATTTATAATTTTAGATTGATTGGAGACATAAAAAGTTAATTAAAAAATGTTTAGGGTGATAGTGTCAGGACTAAAAATTTGTGGAAAAAATGATAGGACTTCCGATTTATTATAGTAAGGTTAAATTTGTCCAAGTAAAATTATTATGGTGATAAGATTGTAATTACATTTATTTTATAATTGTATAGGTTCGTGCGATTATTAAGCCTATTTTGTGAATTTCTATTTATTCAAGATAAGAAAATTCATTCATGATGTATGCATGTTAATTATATGAATTTTGGATATTCTGAAAGCTATATTTGTGCTTAACATTTGTTATAACAAAATGATTTTTATAAAGTTGTTTGTATAGTGATAAAATATTTTTTTTGCAAGAGTTTTCAAATTATTTACTTCTAAAATTTATATTTTCATTTGATTTAAAAAGAAAACCTATGATTTAAGTGTAATTCAAATAGTTTACAAAAAATTATATATTAAATTCAAGATTTGTTCTTTTTTAAAATTGATTGACAATTATTAAATATTTTACCATGAGTTCTGAAAATATATTATTTCGATAAGATTATGAAAAAAAAAAAAAAAATTGCTTTGGCTCATTGTCTATAGTCATACAGATAATTGTGATATTCCGACCGTATCACACTGGTAATCGTGATATTCTAACAATATCACACGAATAATTGTGACATTTTATTATTCTGACTGCATCACACAGATAATTGTGATATTCTGTTGTTCTAGACGCGTCACACGAGTACTTGTGACACTATAAGACATGAGCCTATTTTTATTTATATTATGTGAATATATGTTTTGCTATGATATTTTGTTTTGTTTATTATTTTATGCTACATGGTATCTTTAATCAATATAAAGATTGATTATATGTTCAATTTTGATTATTGGTTTTGAGCTACATAGTATCTTTTACAAATTTAAAGATTGATTATATTGAATAATGGTTTAATATATGTTTACATGTATTGAAGTTTTATATTTGATCATAAAGGTATCTATGATAATATTAATATTATGCATAAATTTACTTACCGAGTTGACGGCTTACCCCTCTACTCCACCATTTTGCAAGGTAGGAATTAATAAATTTGTGGACGTTAAGTATTAGAACTTAGAGTTCACCCAAACAGGAAACTTTGGTGATAGTGTATGTAATTCATTGTATTTAGTTTCGGATTTTATAAGGATTATAAATTTAGTAAGAACATATTTTGTTTCAATTTTTAATTTTTAGGATTTTTCTTTTAGAGGTTATGCTTGAATATTTTCATTGATTACTTTCAAAGTTTGGAATAAATTTCTATTTGGAGTTTGTTTTAAAGATCTAGTTTGACCGAAGTAATATATAATAGCTTGAAGTGTGATTTGATATGTTTTAGTTGGTAATTATAAAATCAATCAAATGAATCTTACTATCTCATGTACTTGTGATTGTGTCTACCTGAAAGGTTTTGATGTTGCATGGATTCTATGGTTTTTTAAGAAGTTGAAAGTGTAACGGTTTAAATCTATTCTTTTAAGTTTAAAAACATTCAATAATTTATAACTTAATGAGAGTAGATTAGTTTTATATTAACTTAAAAAAATAATTTTTATATTGTATATATATACACATATTTATATTATTAAAATTATGAATTTAAAGTTTTCAAAAAAAAAAATTATAAATTTAAAATAACGTTTAATTTCAATCTTAAAATTTTGGAAGTGCTTCAGAATTGAAACCAAACAGCCTTGTAAGTAGTAAATATCTAATAGATAGATTGTCTACTTCAATTTTTGGACAGCAACAATTCAAGATACCATACCAACCATCCCATCCGAACATGTAGCTAACCCAAGAACTTCGAAACCCTTTTCTTTTCCTTTTTTGGATATGCAAGAACTTCGAAAGTTTATAGTTGACTAAATGGACTGGACTTGGGCTAAATTTATCAAGAAACACCAAATTAGAGAGAATATCACGTATGAGATTCCACCCAATATTTTACACATCGATGTTGACCACTTTGAGTATCAAAGAAAGAACAGTACAAATTTAGACACAATTTTTCAAGATTTTACTTATATCTTTTCGGAACACAATTATCTTGAACGAAATTATAAGAAACTGCAATGATATGGATGAACAATTCTAAAATGAGTGTAAATAAAAACACAAGGGGTGTAAATATCCTCACTCAAAGAAATTGATATTGGTAAATTAAGGTCCAGCCCAAGTATGCCTTAGATGGGCTAAAAGTTTAAAACAACAGGCCATGTTATTGGCATTCCCTCACTTATATCTGTTTTACTTATTTATTTTTTAAAATAACACGTACAGTTAGGAGATTTGAATCTTTAAAATAGTATATGTAATGGTATAATTTAAACCCGAAATATTATCAGATTAAATGAATATCTTTTACCGTCAAACCGCATTAGATGGTGATGATATTTGTTTTACTTAAAAAAAAATGTTGAGATCCAAACGATAACCTAACCATTTCGGATGAAAAACTTTTATTTTTTATTTTTTTAAATATAAATTTGGAATTTAGGAGAGGAGGTTCAATTTACATCCGCAACCTTAGCATGTTAACATGTGAATATAAGAGGATTACTGCTAAATTATCTTTTGTCTTATTAGAGATTTTGGTTGAAAAAGATTAATTAAAAATCTTTTAGTTCGCTCCCTTAAATCATGACTTTGCACGATTGATAAGATATAGAAGTAAAAACAGAAGAAGATGATGCTCATGATAAAGGTGATGATTTCATGACCATGACGATGATTAGTGGCGATCCATCAACTATATTTAATACACAAAGTTTCTAAATGATAAAATTTCAGTGAAAACTGGAAAACATTTATGCAACATTAAGTTTTTTTAACTTTTTTTCTTATCAATGGAGTTGACTAGTCATGGCCTTGTAGGTGGTAGCATCAACATATTAATTAAAATTTCGATTGATCCAAGGGATACGGTAACCAACATCTTAAAATATGTAGTTAGGGTTTCTTCACATAATATAGCTTATCCATTGAAACCAGCTAAGGTGTGTAGTGTGTATTAAAACCTATTTAAGTCTCTCTTTGTCATTGTTTATTCCAAAACGTAGCTCAAGACAACTAATATCATTTTAAAATGGAAATAAGCTTGAAAAAAAAGTCAAACCGTATAATATGATTTACTTGTCTAACATATAGAAACCTGTATCCACAATTGACGGTCTCTCTTGTCATATTTTATTGCATTATTAATTTCTTAGGATTCTATTTAAAAAAAAAAAAAAAAAAATTCTTAGGATAATGTTCTTATTATATATATCGTTCTTTTGTGTAAAGGAAAAGAAAAAATTAATCATGTTAGTAAATCCACATTTGTGCATAACTTTTTTTTAATGGTGAAAGAGGGAGGATTAAATTTATAGAATACTACCCACATCTTGTGTTTTATGATAGGAATGAAACTTGAACCCCTGATATTTTAAGATCAAGGAAAGTGTTTAACCACTTATACTCAAAAGTGGTATGCATAATTTATTCTTATAACCATACATCAACTTAAATTTTGAAGTCAAATTTGCAAAACATATTCTCATCTATAGATTATTGACCTTTTAGTTCAAGTGGTATACAACTCTCATTCCATACTTGCGAAAAAAAAATTTAAGTCTCTCCATATGTCATTACCAATGTGTGGGAAGATTTTTCTTTGATGTTTATGAGATAAGTAAGTATCTTTTCTTATGAAAATAGATATTTATATCGCTCATATTATGTTTACTCTGATATGTTTATCAGAGTTCGATGAATTTTTTTTTTTCCTAAATGATAGATTTTGATGAAATTTATAGATTCTATGGACTCTATATTGATTTTGTTAAAATTTTTTTAGCAATTCTAATGCAATCTTGAGAAAAATTATAATATTTGTTAATTATAAACTTTTTCTTCATGAAAATCATATAAAAATCATTAAAAATCCATTCAAATCCATTACTTAAATAAATTTTGTGAGGTCAATGATTTTTTAGTACACTTAAATCTTATTGGATTTCATACAAATTCGTATTGAATACACTAAGATTTTAATGAATTTTATATAAATCTGAATTGAATATATTTGGACTTCAATATAATCAATTTAAATTTGTATTGAATACATCCAAAATTTTTTAAAGGTTTTAAATTTTAATAAATTCTAATTGAATAAACCTCGATTATAGATGGGCCCTTGATTGTGGGGTATTAAATTCAAAAAATAAATAAAAATAAAAATCCTTTTCCACTCAATTAAGAGATGTCATTTACTTTTGAAATCTTTTACTCTTGCTACCATTAGATTAATTGATATAAAATAAATAGGTATATATATAATGAAATCATAAATTTAAAATAATTTTAAATGTTATGTGAAAAAGTGTTGCAACTAGATTGAGATGAAATGAAGGGATTAACATATTGAATTGCTAAATTAAAGAAAATAAAAACTTATTTGATTGACAATCATAAGCTTAATGTTATATCTAATAGCTGAGAATCTATAATCGTAGACTTCAAATCAAAATGCCCCACTAAATAACTCAAAAGTGGAAAACCGTAAACCCCATGAAGTAACAGAAATATTTCAAATTGTGCCCAGTGCAGCCATGGCCAGTTGGCCACCAAAACTCTATCTTTTGCTTTTTCGTCAAGTCACTTCTGGGACACTCACGACGGCAGCGGGATCATTGTTTAATTACTGGCGTCAAAACGGCAACAGTTGAACACTAATATATATATATATATTTATTCAAACGAAAATAAGCTTAAAAACAAGTCAACCTAATATTAGTTAGTTGGCTAATGGAAACAAGTATCCATAATTAATGGTGTCTTTGTCATGTTTATTGAATTATTAATTTCTTACTATATGTTTTTAGAAGAATAATAGACCGTCCATGATTGTTAATCTAAATTTATATCAAAATGATATAATATATGAATTGTAAGTATCATATAAATCATAAAATGATATAGTGAAAGATGTGATAGTTATAATTCATATTACATTATTTAGACAGTAATCTAGTATTACTCCAACTTATTTACCCATTTTCACTGTTGAATTGAGACTAAATAAAAAAGTAACGGTTGAAAATATAAATTTTAGTTAGAATTTCAGGGTTCAACCCTGATCATTTAATTTACTTACATATAAATTTTAGTTAGAATTTCAGGGTTCAATACCGATCATTTAATTTACTTAAAATGGATTTGAATGATAATAATTAGATTATACAAATCAAACAGCTGAAATTTTAAATTCATATAGAATTAAGATCAAAATGTCCTGATTAAAAATGTAATTGTGAATTCTATATAAGGGCAACCTCTAAACCACATGAAGGCACCAAAAACCTTCACATTGCAGAAAACTTCAACATCAGTTGCAGCAATGGCCTCAAAAGCTCAAGCAACAATCCTTCTTCTTTCCCTCCTAGTCATGACACTTCTCAAACTCTCTCGTGCCGGTGGGATCGCTATCTACTGGGGCCAAAACGGCAACGAAGGAACCCTAACTCAGACCTGTGCCACAGGAAAATACTCTTTTTTAAACATAGCTTTCCTCAACAAATTCGGCAGTGGCCAAGCCCCCCAACTAGACCTCACCGGCCACTGCAATGCGGCTGCCAAAGGCTGCGCCATTGCCAGCAGGGGCATCAGGAACTGCCAGAGAAGAGGAGTCAAGGTCATGCTTTCCATAGGAGGCGGTATTGGAAACTACTCGTTGAGTTCCAGGGCTGATGCCAAGAGATTTGCTGACTATCTCTGGAACAATTTCTTGGGTGGGAAGTCACCTTCCAGGCCACTTGGGGACGCCATTTTGGACGGTATAGATTTTGATATAGAGCTTGGTTCCACTCTATATTACGATGATCTGGCTCGGTACCTGTCTCAATACACCAAACCAGGACGAAAAGTGTATCTTTCAGCCGCTCCTCAGTGTCCATTTCCTGACAGGTTTTTGGGAAAAGCTTTGAGCACAGGACTTTTTGATTATGTTTGGGTTCAGTTTTACAACAATGCACCATGTCAGTACAGTCCAGGGCCTCCTAGAAACACCAGGAGGCTTATTAATTCATGGAATAAGTGGACTTCAACGGTGAAGGCAGGGAAGATTTTTCTGGGGTTGCCAGCGGCTCCTAGGGCGGCCGGAAGTGGGTACATTCCACCGAGTTTGCTGACCTCCGCCATCCTTCCGATGATCAAGAAATCCCCCAAGTATGGAGGGGTCATGCTTTGGTCTAGGTATTTTGATAACAGGAGTGGGTATAGTTCCATAATTAAGAAGAGTGTGTGAAACTAGGGGCGGACCCAGCATAGGATCAGTGGGGGCACGTGCTCCTCCTGAAATTTTATAACAGTTTATTAAGTTTATGATATTATTATACTCACAAAAAGTGGAAAATGGTTGGAGGTGTGTTCTACTTTTCCTTTCTTCGTTTATAAGTTTGAGAATGATCTATAGAGAAGGATATGAATTAAACCCATGTAATCAATAATGTGTGTATGATCACTGGATCACTTCAACTTCTGTTAGGTAATGTTTTATGTTATTGTGTGTTTGTCACTTTGTCTAAAGTACTATATGAATAATGAGTTAAATTATACTGATATTTCATATCCCTTCAATTTAAAAAGATAAATGTCAGTGTAATTTACTCTTGGTAAAGTTTGCAGTACATTAATTATTTCAAATACTGAGTGATCTTTCTCTATAAAATGCAATGGACATCTTTGGTCATTTTATTACATAAAAGTCATCGATAAATTTTAATATATATGATTTTTTGACTTATAAGAGAGTTATTGGTACATCAAATGTATATGAAAAATTTAAATGCGGTAAAATGTTAGTTATCTGATTGATGTACACATGTTCTTTTGATTTAGAGACTGAAACATTTAGTAGATTAAAGTGAACAAAACAAAAAATAAAAAGTAAAAAACAAATGCAAATGTTGTATGAAGCGGCGGAAAAACCATTCATTTATTCCGTTTGTTTTATCTAAAAGCATTGCATAGTTGATATTCAATTATGAGGTAGCTTTAATTTCAGGCACCAGAAATGAACAGCTTCTCTGGTTCATTAAAGCTTAAGCGAGCCCAATTAGTACCCTAATATATAAGAAATTTAGCCAAAATTATATGTATAAACACAAAATAATTAAACGAAAATGTCATCAGATAACACTTTTAAATATTGGATTGACAATCTTGTCCCATTTCAATAAAGTTAATAATTGAGTCACAAGCCTTATTTCTTTTTACACAAATACCCTTGATAAAACTGGTGATAGAGAGCTACATTTTTTGAAAAAGAACTCAATTGTTATATTTATTGTAAGAATATTTTGATATTGGGTGTGTGGTGGGTTGTTGATTGATTGGTATTGTTATGGTTGCACATGTGAAGATTTTTATTTAGTTAGAAAACTTGTTCTTGTAATATTTTGTTTAATAAAAATTTTATTTTCAAAATACCTATTATAAATCAATATTTGGGGATACGGTTTGTAAATTATCCCTAAATTCACATGGAAGAAAGATTAATGTCTCCTCTTTGTGTGGTTGTGAGTTGGAAACTGTTGGGCATGTTGTTTACTTTTGTCCGCATGTAGAATTAATCTTTGTGGTTTTTTTTTTCCCCCCTCGGTTGGTAGCCTCTTATTTGCAACCTGTTGAAGTTTCATTTTTTTTTTTTTTTTTAAAAAAATTTCTTGAATTTTTACAAAAAATTTTTAACTAGTTGATTTGTATGGTGTTGTGGTATATATATATTTGGAATGAAATTTCTTTTGTTCTTGAATGCTTATGTCAGAGTTTTTTGGTTTAGAGAATTAGCTGTTGTTAGTGCATTTTGTTAAACACTCTGTTGCCATCATTTCTATACTACTATTAGAACTAAACATTTCAAATTGTTCAAGCTTCATTAGAACAAGAAGTTGAGATCCCATACAGTCAGACCATTGAAACATTTTCTCCTCTTGAAGTTGTATGCCCGATGTTTATAAGTTTGTTATGTGTCCAATTATATTTTTCTTTGTCAAAGATATGTCATGCCATCAATCTCAATAACGCAGTGCAAATTACTTGTACACCTAGATTTTTATTTTCCTAAAGCTTTTTGTGGAATTAAGATGTCCAAATGTCTCGAACACAAGATGTCCTGGCGGGTTCGGGCCGATATCCCGATGTTTCTAGACGTTGAATTCTCGATTTGTTCGGGATGTTTGACATCGCGAACTTAGGACATCTTGGTGTGTTCAGAACATCTGGGATATCTTGAGTCAAGACATCCAAGTTTGAGATGTTTTAGACGAATTTGAGTTACAGTGGATGTGTTAGAGTTTCAGTTTTTGTGTTTTTGTTTTCCAAAATTAATTTTTTAAAATTAATATAAAAATACACATTCTCTCATGGCTAATTGATTAGTGCAATACTTGTGCTTCACATTTGTGATTAGAAATCAAATCCCACAATGCTTATTTATTAGCATATAAGAGGTTTTCCCTTTATTGTCTGAGTTTTCTTATATTGTTATGAGAATTTGACTATTTTACTGGTTGGTTAACATATCTATCAATTATATCTATTGGATTAGTTATAATAATGGTTATTGAAATCAATCTAATGGTTGTAATAGTTGAGTAAAGTTATCTAACTAATAAGGTAGTCAAATCGTTGTTATGAATGTAAATTTTCAAACCACACTACACACGTGGTGTTTAATTTCGTTGGGTCCAATTTGAACATTGATGTTAATAAATTTTTTATTATATTATAATTATATCTAAAAAAAAAAAACAATATGAAACCAAGTTAGTTTCCTTTTATTATTTTGGCTACAAAAAAATAGGTAGAGTTAAGCTTGGTAGGGTAAAATCGGCAACAAGTATATATGTGACTGTCCAATATTCTAATATGTAGCTTTCAGGCCTAACACATGAATAACTTCTCCAATTCATTAAAGGAACCCTGTGATATGTTGCATTATTGATATAAAGACCCTAACATATAGGAAATCTTGCCAAGAAAATAAACATAGAATGACTAAATAATAGTAAAATAAAGTAATATCTTGTTAACTGCTTCCCGTAAAGATAGAACATTTGATCTAATTTCTTGCCAAGAAAAAAAAAAATGTTATGATCAAATTGATGACCCGTACAAAAGTTTAAATTAAATATATAATAATTTTAAGGAGAAATTTTAATCTAGTCCCTAACATTTGGTAAACTATTTTTTTTTTTACTAACGTTTATATTTTGAATTCCCGGCATTCCTAACGTTTAGGAAATATATCAATTTAGTCATTCTATTAGTCAACTATTAATCAACCTTAACGGGGAGAGAGTTAGTTTAATCATTTTAACTTGAATATATTTATATATTTTTAATATATATATTTAATATAATATATATTTTTATATTTTTAATTTAATATATAAAAATAGTTTTAAGTTGAAAAAAAAAATAAATAAATAAGATCTCCATGGGAGACCAGAAACTAGTCTCCCATAAAGACCATTATCTTTCCAACAAGGGAGACTAGAAAACTGATTTCCATCATCAAAGTGGAGACCAGGCTGGAGACCAGAACCTGGTCTCTGGCCTAATCTCCACGCTGGAGACCTCTCCAAACACTGGAGATCGGGTCTCCAACACTGGTCTTTATCGATCTAGTCTTTAGCGATGGAGACTAAAAGGTCTCCATCGCTGGAGACTAATCGCCGATGATGGAGATTGATTGAAGATGGTGATGTCATCTCCATTTTTTTAAAAAAAAATTTACAGAAACTTTTTTTAATTTATATAAACATTTTTTTTTAGATATGGGAAATGTTTGTTTGATGTTCACGTTTAATTTAGGTGATGTTGGTTTGATGAAAATAATGGAGATAATGATTTTGATGAATATAGAAGATGAATTGGATATGAGGAAGATGATGAGAGATAGGAGATGAAGAAGAACTTTTTTTAAAAATTTTATATTAAAAATATTATTTTTTAATTAAAATATTTATTAACAATAAATTGAATTACAAAAAAATAATTCAATGATGTGTCATAATTTGATTGAAAGGTGATCAATGACAATTTTTTAATAATAGAGATGTTTATTTTACAATTATCAGTTTTTAAAAGGGTAATTACGGTATTTTAGTTATTTTAAATTATATCAAAAATAAATCTATCTTTTTAGCACGCCTGTCACATCTAATTGTCATTTTTTTTATTAGAGAGACTAAATTGATACATTTTCAAAACTTTAGGGATGATAGGAATTTAAAATACAAACGTTAACAAAAAAGTAATATTTTGATAAACGTTAGAGATTAAATTAAAATTTTTCCTAATTTTAATTTGATATAATTCGACAAATATAAAATTCTGAAATGTATATGTACAAATTCTATTTCGAAACAATAACATGTTGAAGTGAAGCCCCTCCTGATTTCCCTTTCAATTTTGTAGTAATTAATCAACTCCCATGTCATTAAGATCTTCAAGTCTGCAAGTCGGCACTAATAATGATAATGCTTGTTGAACCCAGTTAAGTTCCAAATACATAAAACCCTGATAATTAACTTTATCCGTTCTGACAAGAGCAGGTTGGTCTATGAAAAACTAGTAATTCCTCATATTTACAATCCAAAAGTTGTGAGTTCTGGTCATCTCCTCCTCCCTCAAACTTCAAATTCATGCACAGACTCTAATTGCGAGTAGGACAGTGTTGAATAAAGTTTAAATCAAAATACAACCTGATAATTAATTAACTCTATCCATTCTGACAAGAACAGGTTGATCTAGGGATAAACTAATAACACCTCACAATTACAATCCAAAAGTTGTGAGTTGGAGTCATTTTCCTCTCCTCCAAATCTCAAATTTATATGAGGGCTCTGATTGTGAGCAGGACAACATTAAATAAAGTCCAAATCCAAACACAAAACAAATATAGGCCTAAGTGCTGAGTTTATGATAATAACTTACATTGTACGTTTAATGAAGATATGAACTTTTTGTTTAGAACAAGTACAACATTGGAACGAAAAATATAGCCCAACAAGCAACCCCGAAAGCAAGGAAGATTCTGTAAACATGAAGTGAAGAGACACACATAGCATGTGGTTGCACAAGTGTGAGGAAAGATAATATTTTCTTGTACACACGGCATGGTTTTTGTAAGATAAGACACGTACTTACATGAAAGAAGCCAAAGCTTATAGATGGAGAGATTGGATTTTGACTAGACATAAGATCTTTCAAAAGAGCAAAAGCTCAAATCAGCAGAAGAACTAAATTTTCAGTTTAAACAAATTTGGAAGTATTTAGAATTTGGGTGGTTTTGGGGTCGTATTTTTTGTAGTCAAGCTTCGAACAAGCAGTGGGCGGTCGAAGGTGGTGCCGTCGCTGTAGGAAAGTAACTAGCTTAGCTCATAAACTAATACAACAATGGAAGGTATTGGTTTTTCCATTTTTTTTTTTTTATTGAATTGGAGAGCTAGTAGAGCTCTTTTATAACCATGGTGGTCACTTACACATATGTGTCATTTGTATTCTAGAATTTCTCCAATGCATGGTTTTCGCGTGCTATTGGTTTCAATTAGACATATATTGTTAAAAATGATGACAATAAAAAAATGTATGAATTCATATGGATCATGGAGAAATAGAGCGGTTACACATTAAATTTGGATAGATTAGGGAGGATAACTACTTGCATTCTTGATTTTCTCATTTCTAAGTGCATGCATGGTTTTCTTGTGTTAATGGTTTCCAACCGACACATATTATTGGAAATGACAAAAAAACGTATGAATTCACATTAGTCATGAGGGAATAATACAGCAGTTACACATCAAATTTGGTTAGGCTAGAAAGGAGACAAACTTGTATTCTTGATTATCTCATTTTTCAATGCATGCTTTTCTTGTGTTATTGGTTACAAGAGCTGACACATAGTATTGGAAATGACTTAAAAAACGTATGAATTCACATTGGTCAGGAGGGAATAATATAGCAGCAACACATCAAATTTGGTTAGGCTAAGGAAGAGATAAAATTGTATTCTTGATTTTCTCATTTTTCAGTGCATGCTTTTCTTATGTTATTATAATAAAGAAAATTGAATTAACACAGGCAAAGCATGCACTAAAAAATGAGAAAATCTAGAATACAAGTACGTCTCTTCTCAAATTTGATGTGTAACTGTTATATTATTCCCTTATAATCAACGTGAATTCATATGTCTTTTTGTCATTTCCAACAATATACATCACTGAAAAATGACATATATTATAGAAAAAAAAAATCATACTAATTCACATGGGGAACATGGGTCATGGTGGATAATATAGCATTTGCTTATGCAAACTTATTAGATTAGGGAGGAGGCCAACTTATATGATGGTCAGTAACTAATTTGAATACTTTTAACAACCCTGTAACGTATGCAATATTCACGTAGGGAATGTGAAGCAAATATAATGGTCACACATCAAATTTGGGCATATTAGGGATGAGACCATTGTAACGGATGAGATGTAATTATTTCTCAAATATAAAGATGACTTACACATGTATCACGCAACATTATATATTTTCTCCTTTTCAAGCACATAATTTTCTTGTGTAATTATATTCGAATTTATGTGTATTAATTGATGTAACTAAGAAAAAAAAAAAACTTCGAATTCACGTAGACTATCAAGCTAGAAATAATCATCACATAAGAAGATTCGACATTTTGGGGTGGACATGAGCTTGTAACACACGGTAATTATTATATTCTCAGTGAGCTTGGATCCTCTCCTAGATTTTTTGGTTTAAATGTTTCATAGTTTAGTTATACATCAACATGAGAATAGATAATCATAATTATTGTATTTTTTCTATCTCATGCATAATTTAGACTCCAATTTTGTCTTATAAAATGTAAGGTAAAAAAACAAGGTGAACTGAAAATTCGCTTTGGGTATTATGACCCATGGATGGTAATTGCCTCGCTGTTACTCGGGTGTTGGGCTAGTTTTCAGAAATGATCTATCAATTATTATGGGCCTACATTAGTCGAAGCCCAAAATATATAACATTGCTACTTGATATATCCATCCAAGTTGTTGCAATAAAAGTGACTTCTCTCATTTTCATCGTGATCTTTTAGAGTAACGATATTTTCACTTCTAAAAATTTATAATATTATACTTAATAAAAATTATAAAAAATGGTGAATAATTTGTTGAATAATTTGTACATGATAAAACCTTTTTATTTTCTCAAATCCTTAATTTCTCTTTAAATACTCGTTTCAAATATCAAATATTTTTTCAGGAGACAAATTAATTACAAAATATTAAGAATAATTTTTGTTATGTGTATTTATAGGTTATTCAAATGAACTGATAAAAACTCAAAACTATTGCATTCAGATTACTCAGATTGGCTAAGACCCATCTCACCAGGGGCCCACCTCGCCAGATAAACAGTTCGTCAGACAGTTAACTCGCGATCTTAAGTTCACAGACTCGAATGCTCAATCAGCGTAGGCGAACTCATGATCAGATGTCAGATATTATAGCTCGCGAAAACTAGCTATCTGCTACTGTATCTCGCAAATCGTAAGTCAACCTCCATTAAAACTGTCAGACAAAATTCAGTTAAGCGTATTGTACGCGTTAATCATTTAAAGATTACAGCATGATTTAAGAAAATCTCACCTAACCAACATGAGTTTAGCGTCTAAACCATGCTTTGACATAGTTGACCTAACAAGTGTCAGTCTCGAAAATGTAATTAATCATAATTTTACTTTGTTTTATTGAATATTAGTGTAGTCTCCTCTTCTCTATAAATAAGGGATGCAATTCATTTGTAAAGAGAGAGTAAAACACTTAATGGAAATACTGTCATTCTGTCGAAATAGCTGGTGAACAGTCGTGGACGTAAGCTATTCTTTGAACCGAACCATATGAAAAACTGATTGCAACATTGTTTCTTCCTCTTCCCTCCTTTCTTTTTCTCTGCCATTTTACTCACCCTGCAATTTGGGCTTCGAAGGACCTGATCAGTTAATTCCAAACGCCGATAATTTTGAAATTCTAATTTCAACTATCAAAATTTTTAAGGAAACAATTTAATTGCAGAATATTGATAATTAATCAAAATCATGATGAAATTATTGTACTTAGTTAAAAAGGAAAAAAAAATGTTTGAAGGAACAAAATAAGAAGGTATATTATTAAGTTTGTTTTATTTCAAATATTCAATAATTAAATTACAGAATATTGAGAATAAATCAAATGCATAATGAAATTATTGTATTTATTTAAAAAGAAAAAAAAGAAAATAATTTTTGAAAAAAAAAATAAGAACGCACATTAAGAAATTTGTTTTATATCAAATATTTCATAAGGAATCATCGATCAATTCAAACTTCATTTCTTCTTAATACAATACATTTGTTAAATCGAGATAAAAAATTATAGTTTGATCAAATAACAAAAAACGTATTTAAATATTATCATATAACTCCAAAAATTAAACTCAATAAAAAATTAAATCAAGATAAAATTCTTGTACCTTTTCAAATTCTAACTTCTCAAAATCAACTATTTTATTTTCCAAATATTAAAATTTTTTAAAAGAATACAAACTAATTGTAAAGTGTGAAGAACAATTTAAAATCTTCTTAAGAAATTGATTGTAAAATGGTAGGTTTTAAATTAATTATTTCATAATCTACTTGCCTTGTCTATTAGGCAAAAAAATCTCAAAATTTTAGTAAAATTAATTAGATAACAAAATAAGTATTGTGAGTTATATTTATAAAAATATAATACAAAAACAATAAAAGAATGACAATATTAGTAATAATTGGGGATTATTAACAAACTAGAGACTTTTCGTAAATTTAATGTGTAATCATAAAAGAGGTGCACGCATAATTTATGAGGGCTGAAAATATTGCCACTCAGTCTCTTATAATGTACATTCCATCACAGTTATCATGTTGAGTCGGGCAAATTAGTGGGTACCCAAGTTAAGCCCAAGCCCAAAATCGGACCACTAGGATTATTAACACAAAATTTTGTTAATTGGCTTGGCGAGATATAGATTTATATGCAGACTTTTTTTCTTGAAAGAACAATTCTACAATAAAAAATATATGCAGACTTGAAAGAACAATTCGACAATAAAAAATAGACTTGACTCAATAAACCATACAACGTTCGGTTGGAGAACATGCACCGTTATTTTGATACAATGTGAAACTCGTTAAGTTAGTTTCCTTTTATTATTTGGGCTACAAAAAAATAGGTAGACTTAAGCATGGTAGGGTCAAATCGGCAACAAGCATATATGTCACTGCCCTATATTCTAACATGTAGCTTTCAGGCCTAACACATGAATAGCTTCTCTAATTCGTTAAAGGAACCCTGCGATATGTAGCATTGTTGATATAGAGACCCTAACATATAGGAAATCTTGCCAAGAAAATAAACATAGAGTGACTAAATAATAGTAAAATAAAGTAATATGTTGTAACTGCTTCCCGTAAAGATAGAACATTTGATCTAATTTCTTGCCAAGAAGAAAAATGTTATGATTAAATTGATGACCCATACAATAAGTTTAAATTAAATAATAATTTTAATTTGATATAATTCGACAAATACAAAATTCTGAAACGTATATGTACAAACTCTATTTCGAAACATTAACATGTTGAAGTGAAGTCCCTCCTGGTTTCCCTTTCAATTTTGCAGTAATCAACTCCCATGTCATCAAGATCTTCGAGTCTTGGAGTCGACAATAATAATGATAATGCTTGTTGAACCCAGTTAAGTTCTAAATACATAAAAATCTGATAATTAACTCCATCCCTTCTGACAAGAGCAGGTTGGTCTATGAAAGATTAGTAACTTCTCACATTTACAATGAAGAGGTTGTGAGTTTCGGTCATCTCCTCCTCCCCCAAACCTCAAAAGGCTCTAACTGCGAGTAGGACGGCGTTGAATAAAGTTTAAATCTAAATACAACCTGATAATTAATTAACTCTATCTATTCTGACAAGATCAGGTTGATCTAGTGATAAACTAATAACTCCTCACATTTACAATCTAAAGATCGTGAGTTGGAGTAATTTTCCTCTCCTCCAAACCTCAAATTTATGTGAGAGCTCTGATTACGAGCATGACAACGTTGAATAAAGTCCAAATCCAAATACAAAACACATATTGGCCTAAGTGTTGTGTCCATGATAATAACTTACATTGTACGTTTAAGGAATATATGAACTTTTTGTTTAAAACAAGTACAACATTGAAGCGAAAAATATGCCCCGGCAAGTAACCCCGAAAGCAAGGAAGATTCTGTAAACATGAAGTGGAGAGACACACACAACATGTGGTTGCACAAGTGTGAGGAAAGATAATATTTTCTTGTACACGGTATGGTTTTTGTAAGATAAGACATGTACTTACATGAAAGAAGCCAAAGCTTATAGATGGAGAGATTGGATTTTGACTAGACATAAGATCTTTCAAAAGAACAAAAGCTCAGATCAACAGAAGAACTAAATTTTGAGTTTAAACAAATTTGGAGGTATTCTGAACTTGGGTGGGTCATATTTTTTGTAGCCAAGCTTTGAACAAGCAGTGGGCGGTTGAAAGTGGTGCGACCGCTATAGGAAAGTAACTAGCTTAGCTCATAAACTAATACAACAATGGAAGGTATTGATTTTTTTTTTTTTTTTTTTTTTTTTATTGAATTGGAGAGCCAGTAGAGCTCTTTTATAGCCATGGTGGTCACTTACACATATGTGTCATTTGTATTCTAGAATTTCTCCAGTGCATGGTTTTCGCGTGCTATGGTTTCAAGTAGACGTATATTGTTAAAAATGATGACAATAAAAAAATGTATGAATTCACATGGGTCATGATTTTCTCATTTTTAAGTGCATGCATGGTTTTCTTGTGTTAATGGTTTCAAACTGACACATATTATTGGAAATGATAAAAAAAATGTATGAATTCACATTGATCATGAGGGAATGATAGAACAGTTACACATCAAATTTGGTTAGGTTAAGGAGGAGACAAACTTGTATTTTTGATTATCTCATTTTTCAGTGCATGTTTTTCTTATGTTATTGGTTCAAGAGCTGGCACATATTATTGGAAATGACTAAAAAAAATGTATGAATTCACATTGGTCATGAGGAAATAATATATCTGTTACACATCAAATTTGGTTAGACTAGGAAAGTGACAAAATTGTATTCTTGATTTTCTAATTTTTCAATACAAGCTTTTCTTGCGTTATTGGTTTCAAGAGCTGACACGTATTATTGGGGAAAAAAAAAGACAAATGAAATCACATGGGGAACATGAGTCATGGGGGATAATAAAGCAGTTGCATATGCAAACTTGATCAGATCGAGTAGGGAGGAGACCAACTTATAATGGTCAGTAACTAATTTGAATACTTAAAATAACAACTTAATAACGTATGCAATATTCACGTGGGGCATGTGAAGTAAATACAATGGTTACACATCATATTTGGACATACTAGGGATGAGACCAATTTAACGGATGCTATGTAATTATTTCTCAAATATAAAGATGAATTACACATGTATCATGCAGCATTCTCCTTTTCCAGCACATAATTTCCTTGTGTTACTACATTCGAATTGACGTGTATTGCTGTAAATGGAAAAAAAAAAAAAAGCTTCGAATTCACATAGACTATCAAGGTAGAAATAATCATCACATATGAAGTTCCGACGTTTGGGGAAGACCCGAGCTTGTAACGTATGGTACTTATCATACTCTTAATGAGCTAGGAAGCTCTTCTAGTTTTTTTTTTCCTAAATTTTTTATAGTTCAGTGATACATTAATATTAAAAATATATATTACTATAATTGTTATATTTTGTATGGCTCATACATCACTCAAACTCCAATTTATCTTATAAAATGTGAACAAAGTGACCCGTGGACAGTAATTGCCTTGCTGTTACTAGGCTGTTTGGTTAGTTTTCAGAACTGCTCTATCAGTTATTATGGGCCTACATTAGGTCCAAGCCCAAAATACAACATTGATACTTGATGTCTCTATCCAATTTGTAGCAATCAGAGTGACTTCTCTCATTTTCATCGTGATCTTTTATAGTTACAATATTTCCACTCCTAAAAAATTGTATGTATACCCCAATATTGTTTATTTCTAAAAATATAATATTATCCTTAATAAAAATTATGAAAAAGGGTAAATAATTTGTTATTACAGATACAAATATTAATTATTTCCTCATGTATGTGATAAAATCTTTTTATTTTCTCAAACCCTTAATTTCTCTTTAAATATTCATTTCAAATATTAAATAATTTTTAAGCAAACAAATTAATTACAGAATATTAAAAATGATTTTGAAATTCTAATTTCAAATATCAAAATTTTTAAGGAAACAAATTAATTGTAGAATATTGAGAATGAATCAAAATTATGATGAAATTATTGTATTTAATTAAAAAAGAAAAAAAATGTTTGAAGGAATAAAATAAGAATGTATATTAAGAAGTTTGTTTTATTTCAAATACTCTATAATTTAATTGCAGAATATTAAAAATAAATCAGAATCATGATGAAATTATTGCATTTAGTTAAAAAGGAAAAAAATAAAATAAAAAAAAAAGTTTGAAAGAAAAAAATGAGAACGTATATTAAGAAGTTTGTTTTATTTCAAATATTTTATAAGGAAACACCGATTAATTCAAATTTCTTTTCTTTTTAATACAATACATTCGTAGAACTAGGATAAAAAATTATAACATGATCAAATAACAATAAACGTATTTAAATGTTATCATATAACTCCAAAAATTAAACCAAGATAAAACTCTCTATACATTTTCAAATTCTAACTTCTCAAAATTAATTGTTTTATTTTTCAAATATTAAATTTTTTTAAAAGAATACAAACAAATTTTAAAGTATGATGAATAATTTAAAATCTTCTTAAAAAATTGATTGTAAAATGATAAGTTTTAAATTAATTATTTCATCATCTACTTGTCTTGTTCATTGGACAAAAAAATCTCAAAATTTTAGCAAAATTATTATCTGCAATCTATTGAAGTTTCATTTTTAGTTTTCCTTGAAGTTTTACAAAAAATGTTTAACTAGTTGATTTGTATGGTGTTGTGGTATATTTGCAATGAAACATCTTTTGTTCTTGAAGGTTTACATCAGAGTTTTTTTATTTAGAGAATTGGTTGTTGTTAGTGAATTTCGTTAAACACTCTGTTGCCATCATTTCTATACCCTTATTTGAACTAAAGATTTTCTCCTCTGGAAGTTGTGTGCCCGATATTTATTAAGTTTGTTAAGTTTCCAATTATATTTTCCTTTGTCAAAGATATGTCATGCCATCAATCTCAATAACTCGGAGCAAATTACTTGTACACCTAAATTTTTATTTTCCTAAACCTTTTATTGAATTAAGATGTCCCAGATGTCTTGAAGTTGAGATGTCTCAGTGGGTTCGAGTCGACGTCTTGATTTTTCTAGACATTGACTTCCTTATGTGTTTGGGATGTTTGACATTGTACATCTCGAACTTAGGATATAATTCACTTTACCCAAATTACCTCTACCTAGCTTGTTCTCCTCCTCCATTGCTCATGGTATGTGATCTTTGACTTCCTTTATTGATTATTTGAGTTTTTTGGACGGCTTTTTTGAGTTTTTTTTGTGATTTTTCGAAATTTTTTGTATTTTGAATGTTAAATATTGATGTTTAGAGTTGGATTTGACTTAAAAATGGGTTGCACTCAATTTTAAATCTCATTCAAACTCGATATCGAGATTTAATATCCATTAACATTAAAACAGTATACCAAGTTTTAAGTCCCATTAAAGCTCGATTAATAAAATCTGATACCGGATTTTATTGAACATTAAAACCCAATACAGGGTTTAAATAGTGTTTTTTTTTTTTTAATTGAAGGTAGTTTAATAAATTTGTTTGGATTTGGTTTGAAAATAGGTTGTACTGGATTTTAAGTCCCATTGAAACTCGATATCGAGATTTAATATCCATTAACATTAAAACTTGATACCAAGTTTTAAGTCCCATTAAAGCTCGGTTGATAAAATCCGATATCAGAATTTATTGAACATTAAAACCCGATATAGGGTTTAAATAGTGTTTTTTTTTTTTTTTTAATTAAGGGTAGTTTAATAAATTTGAGTATAGAATAAAAATGATTTATTTGAGGGCTTAAAATAAATTTTCATAAAAAGGGTAAAAACGAATTATTTCATTTGTTTCTGGATAAAAGTGAATTTGTCCCGCACGACAATCCGAACCCATTCAAAATAACAAAATTTTATTAAATCGGGTTGTTGATTGGTCAACCTATGAAAACTCGTTGTATAATGGGTCACTTTTGGGTTTATATTTGCACTTCAAATCATCAATCGCTAATAACCTCTTAAAATAAGGGATTATTCTCAACTTTTTATTTTTATGATTTATATTGTTAATTTTATTAGAAAATTGCGTTCTAATTACCAAATAACTATTACTTATAAATAATTATTTTGTCTTTGACTTACCAATTTTAATTTACATGAAATATAATATAATCGTTCAAGTCTTATATATTAATCTTACATTAAGCTGATGATTTAAAGATTATTTTATTATTAATAAACTAATTGGGTCAGGTTACCCGTTAAACTAATAAATGACTTTTGATTTTTATACTAATGGTGTGTTTACTTCATGGATTGAGGAATGAGAATAAAGAATGAAATTGATTGATAGTGTTTACTTGCTTAAAATTCATTCCGTAATGAGAATGAAAGTGTGGCCCTCTATCAATTTATGGTTGTGGAATGGGAATCTCATTCCCCTTAACATACTTGGGAATCCAATTCCTATTCCTTTTGTCAAAATAAAAAGTCTCTTATACCATTCTTCAAAAAATAAAGAAAAATCAATTTTATTTGATTTTTTTTTTTAAAAAAATACATATTATAATAAAAAACTGCACATCATTAGTTTTTCATCACCAATTTCTTAATTATCATAATGGACTAATAAAATAATATGTATTTTTTTATTATACTATGCAGTTTTTTATTTAATATTAAAAAAAATAATTTTATTATACTATGTATTTTTTTTTAAAAAAAAAAACTGCATATTTTAATAAAAAAAAAACTGCACACCAAGTTAGTAAAATATTAAAATAATATGTAATTTTTTTTATTATAATATGCAGTTTTTTATTTAATATTAAAAAAAAGTATATTATAATAAAAAATTGCATATTATTATAATTCATCTATAATTTTAATTAACAGTATTTTTGTAACTTATAATTAATTCATTTCGATTTCAAAGTAAAGTAAACAGCTCAAGGAAAATACTACTGATTTCGATTCCGATTCCTGTAGTTGAAGTAAACAACTTATTCTAATTTCAAGTTATTTTAATTTCAGATCATTCTGATTCTTATTCTGATTCCTTCAAATGAGGTAAACGCACCATAAGATTCGTTAAGGTGCTAGTAATAGATCGTTTTTGAATGGGTCACATTTTAACATAACACGAATTCGTACTAATATGATCCCATTGTTAAGCCTAATCAAACACATTTTATTACATCAATTTCATTTTTTGAGGTGATTTTTAACAAATGGTACCAGATGTGCTTGTGTGCATTTTGAAAGTAAGTTTTTAATTTCATTTTCCAAAAATAATTTTTAAAATCAATACCGAACATACACATCCTTTCATGATCGAAGTAATTAGTGTAATACTTTTCCTTCACATTTTTGATTGGAATTCAAATCTCACAATGCTTATTTACTAGCATATGAGAGGTTTTCCTTCTTGTTGTCAAAGTTTTCTCTTGTTGTTGTGAATGTAAATTTTCAAATCACACGACACACATGATGTTTAATTTGGTTAGGTCCCATTTGACCATTGATGTTATCGGCAACAAGTATATAAGTGACTAATATTTTCTAATATGTAGCTTTCAGGCTAACACATGAATAGCTTCTCTAGATCATTAAAGGAACCCTATGATATGTAGCATTATTGATATAAAGACCCTAACATTTAGGAAACCTTGCCAAGAAAATAAACATAGAGTGACTAAATAATAGTAAAATAAAGTAATATTTTGTAAACTGCTTCTCGTAAAGATAGAACATCCATCTAATTTCTTGACAAGAAGAAAAAAGTTTGATTAAATTGATGACCCATACGAAAGTTTAAATTAAATAATAAATTTAATGTGATATAACTCGACAAATACAAAATTCTGAAACGTACATGTACAAACTCTATTTCGAAACAATAACATGTTGAAGTGAAGCCCCTCCTAATTTCTCCTCCAATTTTGCAGCAATCAACTCCCCTCTCATCAAGATCATCGTGTCTTCAAGTCGACAATAATATTGTTAATGCTTGTTGAATCCAATTAAATTCCAAATACAAAAAACCAGATAATTAATTAACTTCATCTGTTCTGACAAGAACAGGTTGATCTAGTGAGAAGTTGATAACTCCTCACATTTGTAATCTAAAGGTTGTGAGTTCGAGTCATTTTTGCCTTTTCCAAACATCAAATTTATGTGAGGGCTCTGATTGCGAGCAGGACAACGTTGAATAAAGTCCAAATCCAAACACAAAACAAATATAGGCCTAAGTGCTCAATCTATGATAATAACTTACATTGTACAATTAAGGAAGATATGAACTTTTTGTTTAGAACAAGTACAACATTAAAACGAAAAATATAGCCCAGCAACCAACCCCGAAAGCAAGGAAGATTCTGTAAACATGAAGTGAAGAGACATACATAGCATGTGGTTGCACAAGTGTGAGGAAAGATAATATTTTCTTGTACACACGCTATGATTTTTGTAAGATAAGACATGTATTTACATGAAAGAAGCCAAAGCTTATAGATGGAGAGATTGGATTTTGACTAGACATAAGATCTTTCAAAAGAACAAAAGCTCAAATCAGCAGCAGAACTAAATTTTCAGTTTAAGCAAATTTGGAGGTATTCAGAACTTGGGTGGTTTGGGTTGTTTTGGGGTCGTATTTTTTGTAGCCAAGCTTCGAACAAGCAATGGGCGGTCGAAGGTGGTGCCGCTGCTATAGGAAAGTAACTAGCTTAGCTCATAAACTAATACAACAATGGAAGGTATTGATTTTTTTTTTTTGTTTTATTGAATTGGAGAGCCAGTAGAGCTCTTTTATAGCCATGGTGGTCACTTACACATATGTGTCATCTGTATTCTAGAATTTCTCCGGTGCATGGTTTTCGCATGCTATGGTTTCAAGTAGACATATATTGTTAAAAATGATGACAACAAAAAAAAAATGTATGAATTCACATGAATCATGGAGAAACAAAGCGGTTACACATTAAATTTAGATAGATTAGGGAGGATACCAACTTGCATTCTTTATTTTCTCATTTTTAAGTGCATGCATGGTTTTCTTGTGTTAATGGTTTCCAACTGATACATATTATTGGAAATGAAAAAAAAAAACATACGAATTCATGTTAGTCATGGGGAATAATAGAGCAGTTACACGTCAAATTTGGTTAGGCTAGGGAGGAGACAAACTTGTATTCTTGATTATTTCATTTTTCAGTACATGCTTTTCTTGTGTTATTGGTTACAAGAGCTGACACATAGTATTGGAAATGACTAAAAAAACGTATGAATTCACGTTGGTTAGGAGGGAATAATATAGTAGCAACACATCAAATTTGGTTAGGCTAAGGAAGAGATAAAATTGTATTCTTGATTTTCTCTTTTTTCAGTGCATGCTTTTCTCGTGTTATTATAATATAGAAAATTGAATTAACACAGGAAAAGCATGCACTAAAAAATGAGAAAATTTAGAATATAAATACGTTTCTTCTCTAAATCAAATTTAATCAAATATGATGTGTAACTGTTATATTATTCCCTCGTGATCAACGTGAATTCATACATATTTTTGTCATTTCCAACAATATGCGTAATTGAAAAATGACATATATTATAGAAAAAAAAAATCATACGAATTCACATGGGGAACATGGGTCATGGTGGATAATATAGCATTTGCTTATGCAAACTTATCAGATTAGGGAGGAGGCCAACTTATATGATGGTCAGTAACTAATTTGAATACTTTTAACAACCTGTAACGTATGCAATATTCACATAGGGAATGTGAAGCAAATATAATTTAGACTCCTAGTTTTTTTGGTTTAAATTTTTCATAGTTTAGTTATACATTAACATGAAAGATAATAGATAATTATAATTATTTTATTTTTTCTATCTCATGCATAATTTAGACTCCAATTTTTCTTATAAAATGTAAGGTTAAAAAACAAGGTGAACTGAAAATTCACTTTGGGTATTATGACCCATGGATAGCAATTGCCTCGCTGTTGCTCGGGTGTTGGGCTAGTTTTCAGAAATGATCTATCAATTATTATGGGCCTACATTAGTGGAAGCCCAAAATATAACATTGCTACTTGATATCTCCATCCAAGTTGTTGCAATAAAAGTGACTTCTCTCATTTTCATCGTGATCTTTTAGAGTAACGATATTTTCACTTCTAAAAATTTATAATATTACACTTAATAAAAATTATAAAAAATGGTGAATAATTTGTTGAATAATTTGTACATGATAAAACCTTTTTATTTTCTCAAATCCTTAATTTCTCTTTAAATACCGGTTTCAAATATCAAATATTTTTTCAGGAAACAAATTAATTACAAAATATTAAAAATAATTTTTGTTATGTGTATTTACAAATTATTCAAATGGACTGATAAAAACTCAAGACTATTTCATTCAGATTACTCAGATTGGCTAAGGCCCAGCTCACCAGGGGCCCACCTCGCCAGATAAACAGTTCGTCAGATAGTCAGCTCGCGATCTCAAGTTCACAGACTCTGAATGCTCAATCTGCAAAGGCGAACTCATGATCAGACCTCGGATATTCCAGCTCGCGAAAACGAGTTGTCTGCTACTGTAGCTCACAGATCGTAAGTCAACATCCATTAAAATTGTCAGACGAAATTCAGCTAAACGTATCGTATACGATAATCCTTTAAAGATTACAATATGATTTAAGGAAATCTCACCTAACCAGCATGAGTTTAGCGTCTAAACTATACTTTGATAGAGTTGACCTGACAAGTGTTAGTCTCAGAAATGTAATTAATCATAATTTTACGTTGTCTTATTATACATTATTGTAACCTCCCATTCTCTATAAATATGGGATACAATTCATTTGTAAAAAGATAGCGAAACACTTAGTGGAGATACTGTCACTCTACCGAAATAGCTGGTGAACAGTCGTGGACGTAAACAATTTTTTGGACCGAACCACATGAAAAACTGATTGCAACAGTGTTTCTTCCTCTTCCCTCCCTTCTTTTTCTCTGCCATTTTACTCACCCTGCAATTTGAGCTTCGAAGGACCTAATCAGCTAATTTCAGATGTCGACAGTTTTAAAATTCTAATTTAAAATATCAAAATTTTTAAGGAAACAATTTAATTGCAGAATATTGACAATTAATCAAAATCATGATGAAATTATTGTACTTTGTTAAAAAGAAGAAAAAAAATGTTTGAAGGAACAAAATAAGAAGGTATATTATTAAGTTTGTTTTATTTCAAATATTCAATAATTAAATTGCAGAATATTGAGAATAAATCAAAATCATAATGAAATTATTGTATTTATTTAAACAGAGAAAAAGAAAAAAATATTTGAAAAAAAAAGAACGCACATTAAGAAATTTGTTTTATATCAAATATTTCATAAGGAATCATCGATTATTTCAAACTTCATTTCTTCATAATACAATACATTTGTTAAACCGAGATAAAAAATTATAGTTTGATCAAATAACAGAAAATGTATTTAAATATTATCATATAACTCCAAAAATTAAACTCAATAAAAAATTAAATCAAGATAAAATTCTCTGTATCTTTTCAAATTCTAACTTCTCAAAATCAACTGTTTTATTTTTCAAATATTAAAATTTTTTAAAAGAATACAAACTAATTGTAAAGTGTGAAGAACAATTTAAAATCTTCTTAAGAAATTGATTGTAAAATGGTAGGTTTTAAATTAATTATTTCATAATCTACTTGCCTTGTCTATTAGGCAAAAAAATCTCAAAATTTTAGTAAAATTAATTAGATAACAAAATAAGTATTGTGAGTTATATTTATAAAAATATAGTACAAAAACAATAAAAGAATGACAATATTAGTAGTAATTGGGGATTATTTACAAACTAGAGACTTTTCGTAAATTTAATGAGGTGTAATCATAAAAGAGGTGTATGCATAATTTATGAGGGGTGAAAATATTGCCACTCAATCTCTTATAATGTACATTCCGTCACAGTTATCATGTTGGGTCGGGCAAATTAGTGGGTACCCAAGTTAAGCCCAAGCCCAAAATCGGACCATTAGGTTTATTAACGCAAATTTTGTTAATTGGCTTGGCGAGATATAGATTTATATGCAGACTTTTTTCTTGAAAGAACAATTCTACAATAAAAAATATATGCAGATTTGAAAGTACAAATCGACAATAAAAAATAAACTGACTCAGTAAACCATACAACGTTCGGTTGGAGAACATGCACCGTTATTTTGATACAATGTGAAACTCGTTAAGTTAGTTTCCTTTTATTATTTTGGCTACAAAAAAATAGGTAGACTTAAGCTTGGTAGGGTCAAATCGGCAACAAGCATATATGTGACTGCCCTATATTCTAACATGTAGCTTTCAGGCCTAAATCATGAATAGCTTCTCTAATTCGTTAAAGGAACCCTGCGATATGTAGCATTGTTGATATAAAGACCATAACATATAGGAAATCTTGCCAAGAAAATAAGCATAGAGTGACTAAACAATAGTAAAATAAAGTAATATGTTGTAACTGCTTCCCGTAAAGATAGAACATTTGATCTAATTTCTTGCCAAGAAGAAAAATGTTATGATTAAGTTTAAATTAAATAATAATTTTAATTTGATATAATTCGACAAATATAAAATTCTGAAACGTATATGTACAAACTCTATTTCGAAACATTAACATGTTGAAGTGAAGTCCCTCCTGGTTTCCCTTGCAATTTTGCAGTAATCAACTCCCATGTCATCAAGATCTTCGAGTCTTCGAGTCGGCAATAATAATGATAATGCTTGTTGAACCCAGTTAAGTTCTAAATACATAAAAATCTGATAATTAACTCTATCCCTTCTGACAAGAGCAGGTTGGTCTATAAAAAATTAGTAACTCCTCACATTTACAATCCAGAGGTCGTGAGTTCCGGTCATCTCCTCCTCCCCTAAACCTCCAAAGGCTCTAACTACGAGTAGGATGGCGTTGAATAAGTCTAAATCTAAATACAACCTGATAATTAATTAACTCTATCTATTCTGACAAGATCAGGTTGATCTAGTGATAAACTAATAACTCCTCACATTTACAATCTAAAGGTTATGAGTTGGAGTCATTTTCCTCTCCTTCAAACCTCAAATTTATGTGAGGGCTCTGATTACGAGCAGGACAACGTTGAATAAAGTTCAAATCCAAATACAAAACAAATATTGGCCTAAGTGCTGAGTCCATGATAATAACTTACATTGTACGTTTAAGGAAGATATGAACTTTTTGTTTAAAACAAGTACAACATTGAAGCGAAAAATATACCCCAGCAAGCAACCCCGAAAGCAAGGAAGATTCTGTAAACATGAAGTGAAGAGACACACACAGCATGTGGTTGCACAAGTGTGAGGAAAGATAATATTTTCTTGTACACGGTATGGTTTTTGTAAGATAAGACATGTACTTACATGAAAGAAGCCAAAGCTTATAGATGGAGTGATTGGATTTTGACTAGACATAAGATCTTTCAAAAGAACAAAAGCTCAGATCAGCAGAAGAACTAAATTTTCAGTTTAAACAAATTTGGAGGTATTCAGAACTTGGGTGGTTTGGGTTGTTTTGGGGTCGTATTTTTTGTAGCTAAGCTTCGAACAAGCAATGGGCGGTCGAAGGTGGTGCCGCTGCTATAGGAAGGTAACTAACTTAGCTCATAAACTAATACAACAATGGAAGGTATTGATTTTTTATTTATTTATTGAATTGGAGAGCCAGTAGAGCTCTTTTGTAGCCATGGTGGTCACTTACACATATGTGTCATTTGTATTCTAGAATTTCTCCGGTGCATGGTTTTCGCATGCTATGGTTTCAAGTAGACATATATTGTTAAAAATGATGACAATAAAAAAATGTATGAATTCACATGGGTCATGGGAAAAATAAAGCGGTTACGCATCAAATTTGGATAGATTAGGGAGGATACCAACTTGCAATCTTGATTTTCTCATTTTTAAGTGCATGCATGGTTTTCTTGTGTTGATGGTTTCAAACTGACACATATTATTGGAAATGATAAAGAAATGTATGAATTCACATTGATCATGAGGGAATGATAGAACAATTACACATCAAATTTGGTTAGGCTAAGGAGGAGACAAACTTGTATTTTTTATTATCTCATTTTTCAGTGCATGCTTTTCTTATGTAATTGGTTCAAGAGCTGGCACATATTATTGGAAATGACTAAAAAAAATGTATGAATTCACATTGATCATGAGGAAATAATATATCTGTTACACATCAAATTTGGTTTGACTAGGAAAGAGACAAAATTGTATTCTTGATTTTCTCATTTTTCAATACAAGCTTTTCTTGCGTTGTTGGTTTCAATAGCTGACACGTATTATTGGGGAAGAAAAAAGACAAATGAAATCACATGGGGAACATGAGTCATGGGGGATAATAAAGCAGTTGCATATGCAAACTTGATCAGGTAGGGAGGAGACCAAGTTATAATGGTCAGTAACTAATTTGAATACTTAAAATAACAACTTAATAACGTGTGCAATATTCACGTGGGGCATGTGAAGTAAATATAATGGTTACACATCAAATTTGGACATATTAGGGATGAGACCAATGTAACGGATGCTAGCTACGTAATTATTTCTCAAATATAAAGATGAATTACACATGTATCATGCAGCATTCTCCTTTTCCAGCACATAATTTCCTTGTGTTACTATATTCGAATTAACGTGTATTGCTGTAAATGAAAAAAAAAAAACCTTCGAATTCACATAGACTATCAAGGTAAAAATAATCATCACATATGAAGTTCCGATATTTTGGGGACGACCCGAGCTTGTAACACATGGTATTTATCATACTCTCAATGAGCTAGGAAGCTCTTCTAGTTTTTTTTTACTAAACCTTTTATAGGTCAGTGATACATAATATAAAAAAATAATATACTATTATAATTGTTATATTTTTTATATCTCATACATCACTGAGACTCCAATTTCTCTTATAAAATGTGAACAAAGTGACCCATGGACAGTAATTGTCTTGCTGTTACTTGGCTATTGGGTTAGTTTTCAGAACTGCTCTATCAGTTATTATGGGCCTACATTAGGTCCAAGCCCAAAATACAACATTGATACTTGATGTCTCTATCCAATTTGTAGCAATCAGAGTGACTTCTCTCATTTTCATCGTGATCTTTTATAGTTACCATATTTCCACTCCTAAAAAATTGTATGTATACCCCAATATGGTTTATTTCTAAAAATATAATATTATCCTTAATAAAAATTATGAAAAAGGGTAAATAATTTGTTATTACAGATACAAATATTAATTATTTCCTCATGTATGTGATAAAATCTTTTTATTTTCTCAAACCCTTAATTTCTCTTTAAATATTCATTTCAAATATTAAATAATTTTTAAGCAAACAAATTAATTGCAAATTATTAAAAATGATTTTGAAATTCTAATTTCAAATATCAAAATTTTTAAGGAAACAAATTAATTGCAGAATATTGAGAATGAATCAAAATTATGATGAAATTATTGCATTTAATTAAAAAAGAAAAAAAAATGTTTGAAGGAATAAAATAAGAATGTATATTAAGAAGTTTGTTTTATTTCAAATACTCTATAATTTAATTGCAGAATATTGAAAATAAAACAAAATCATGATGAAATTATTGCATTTAGTTAAAAAGGAAAAAAAAAATAAAATAAAAAAATGTTTGAAAGAAAAAAATGAGAACGTATATTAAGAAGTTTGTTTTATTTCAAATATTTCATAAGGAATCATCGATCAATTCAAACTTCTTTTCTTTTTAATACAATACGTTCGTTGAACTAGGATAACAAATTATAACATGATCAAATAACAATAAACGTATTTAAATGTTATCATATAACTCCAAAAATTAAACCAAGATAAAACTCTCTATACATTTTCAAATTCTAACTTCTCAAAATTAACTGTTTTATTTTTCAAATATTAAAATTTTTTAAAAGAATACAAACAAGTTTTAAAGTATGATTAATAATTTAAAATCTTCTTAAAAAATTGATTGTAAAATGATAAATTTTAAATTAATTATTTCATCATCTACTTGTCTTGTTTATTGGACCAAAAAATCTCAAAATTTTAGCAAAATTATTTAGATAACAAAATAAGTATTGTGAATTATACTTATAAAAATATATGTCGACGTCTAGATTTAGCCGACTAGGTTCGTTTAAGGCCCAAACTACAGTTTTTGGGTTGTTGTAGTATAGTAAGCAAAACAGAAAGTAAAAGAAATGAGGTTAGAGAAGAATAAAGAACATCAGAGATTTTTAAGTGGTTTGGTCCAAGAAGATGCATATGTCCACTGTTCACTCTCTCACTATTTTGGCAGAGTAACGACACTAAAGAGATTGTTCTCCTATTACAATGAAAATCCTCCCCTATTTATAGAGAAAGGGAGGTGCTACAGTAATACATAATAAGACAGTATACAGTAAATCAAATGTAATGATGAATTATATTTAATGCGGCTGACAATGTCAGACCTAATTCTACCAAAGCATGAGTTTAGGCGGCTGATTCATACGGGTTAGGTGAAATCTCCGTAAACCATGTTGTAATCTCTAACGGGGTTGGCGTATACAATACGCCTTGAACTGTAATCTATCTGACAGTTCTGACTGTAGTTGGCTTGCATTCTGAGAAATGTGACAGGAGCCAGCAGCTTAACTAGATGGATGCCCTGTCAGACTGATGAGCGAGTAAGGCTCTTTGCTGAACTGATCTCGTTAAGGGTCGCTGATAAAAGTCATAGATGAGCTATACAACGATATGATGAATTAACTGACTACTGACCTCATAGACGAGCTGATGGACGAACTGATAAGCAAGTACATGTAGTAAAGGTCAAGTGGATGATCAGTCTCATAAACGAGTTCCTTCACGAACTGATAAACGAGCACATGGGCAATATGATATGTGAACAGATGGCGAATAAATAAGCGAGCAAGTTAATGAGCAGACAGACGAACAGCAGGATGGACAGATTGCGGGGTTTCTTGGGCCTTTAGGTCACTGGGCTCATACTTTGGATTTCTAACGGTCCAATTGGTTTGATCGTGAAAACATCTATAATAATATAGTATAAAAACAATAAAAAATAACAATATTGGTAGTAAGTGGAGATTATTTATAAACTAGAGACTTTTTATAGATTTGATGAGATGTGCTCATAAAAGAGATGTATGCATAATTTATGACAGGTGAATATATTGCCACTCAATCTTTTATAATATAATCCGTTCCTTCACAGTTATCATGTTGGGTCAGGCAAATTACTGGGTTACCAAGTTAAGCCCAATACCAAAATCGGATCATTAGGATTATTAACACAAATTTTGTTGGTTGGCTTGGCGAGATATAAATTTATATGCAGACTTTTTTTTTTTTTTTTTGAAAGAACTATTCTACAATAAAAAAATATACGCAGACTTGAAAGAACAATTCGACAATTAAAAATAGACTGACTCAATGAACCATACAACGTTCGGGAATATGAAATCAGAAAGCAAAAGTGGATGAGATTCTTATACCCTTCTTGAAAAAATAAAGAAAAACTAATTTTATTTGATTTAAAAAAAAAACAAATGTATATTGTAATAAAAAATTACACACCATTAGTTTTTCATCACCAATTTCTTAATTATTATAATGGACTAATAAAATAATATGTATTTTTTTATTATACTATGCAGTTTTTTATTTAATATTAAAAAAATATAATTTTATTATACTATGTATTTTTTTTAAAAAAAAAAAACTGCATATTTTAATAATAAAAAAAAAACTGCACACCAAGTTAGTAAAATATTAAATAATATGTAATTTTTTTTATTTAATATTAAAAAAACAGTATATTATAATAAAAAATTACACATTATTATAATTAATCTATAATTTTAATTAAGAGTATTTTTGTAACTTATAATTAATTTATTACGATTTCAAAGTAAAGTAAATAGCTCAATGAAAATACTACTGATTTCGATTCCGATTCATGTAATTGAAGTAAACAACTTATTCTAATTCCAAGTTATTTTGATTCCAGATCATTTCGATTTCTTCAAGTGAGATAAACGCACCATAAGATTCATTAAGGTGCTAGTAATGGATCGTATTTGAGTGGGTCACATTTTAACATAACATGAATTCGTACTAATATGATCCCATTGTTAAGCCTAATCAAACACATTTTATTACATCAATTTCATTTTTTGAGGTGATTTTTAACAAATGGTACCAGATGTGCTTGTGTGCATTTTGAAAGTAAGTTTTTAATTTCATTTTCCAAAAATAATTTTTAAAATCAATACCGAACATACACATCCTTTCATGATCGAAGTAATTAGTGTAATACTTTTCCTTCACATTTGTGATTGGAATTCAAATCTCACAATGCTTATTTACTAGCATATGAGTGGTTTTCCTTCTTGTTGTCAAAATTCTCTCTTGTTGTTATGAATGTAAATTTTCAAATCACACGTCACACATGATGTTTAATTTGGTTAGTTCCCATTTGACCATTGATGTTATCGGCAACAAGTATATAAGTGACTAATATTTCTAATATGTAACTTTCAGGCTAACACATGAATAGCTTCTCTAGATCATTAAAGGAACCCTGTGATATGTAGCATTATTGATATAAAGACCCTAACATATAGGAAACCTTGCCAAGAAAATAAACATAGAGTGACTAAATAATAGTAAAATAAAGTAATATCTTGTAAACTGCTTCTCGTAAAGACAGAACATCCATCTAATTTCTTGCCAAGAAGAAAAAAGTTATGATTAAATTGATGACCCATACGAAAGTTTAAATTAAATAATAAATTTAATGTGATATAACTCGACAAATACAAAATTCTGAAACGTACATGTACAAACTCTATTTCGAAACAATAACATGTTGAAGTGAAGCCCCTCCTGATTTCTCTTCCAATTTTGCAGTAATCAACTCCCTTCTCATCAAGATCATCATGTCTTCAAGTCGGCAATAATATTGTTAATGCTTGTTGAATCCAATTAAATTCCAAATACATAAAAACCAAATAATTAATTAACTTCATCTGTTCTGACAAGAACAGGTTGATCTAGTGAGAAGCTGATAACTCCTCACATTTATAGTCTACAGGTTGTGAGTTTGAGTCATTTTTCCGTTCTCCAAACATCAAATTTATGTGAGAGCTCTGATTGCGAGCAGGACAACATTGAAGAAAGTCCAAATCCAAACACAAAACAAATATAGGCCTAAGTGCTGAGTCCATGATAATAACTTACATTGTACATTTAAGGAAGATATGAACTTTTTGTTTAGAACAAGTACAACATTGGAACGAAAAATATAGCCCAGCAAGCAACCCCGAAAGCAAGGAAGATTCTGTAAACATGAAGTGAAGAGACACATACAGCATGTGGTTGCACAAGTGTGAGGAAAGATAATATTTTCTTGTACACACGGTATGGTTTTTGTAAGATAAGACATGTACTTACATGAAAGAAGCCAAAGCTTATAGATGGAGAGATTGGATTTTGACTAGACATAAGATCTTTCAAAAGAACAAAAGCTCAAATCAGTAGAAGAATTAAATTTTCAGTTTAAACAAATTTGGAGGTATTTAGAATTTGGGTGGTTTTGGGGTCATATTTTTTGTAGCCGAGCTTCGAACAAGCAGTGGGCGGTTGAAGGTGGTTCCGCCGCTGTAGGAAAGTAACCAGCTTAGCTCATAAACTAATACAACAATGGAAGGTATTGGTTCTTTGTTTTTTTTTTTTTAATTGAATTGGAGAGCTAGTAGAGCTCTTTTATAGCCATGGTGGTCACTTACACATATGTGTCATTTGTATTCTAGAATTTCTCCGGTGCATGGTTTTCGCGTGCTATTGGTTTCAAGTAGACATATATTGTTAAAAATGATGGCAATAAAAAAATGTATGAATTCACATGGATCATGGGGAAACAGAGCGGTTACACATTAAATTTGGATAGATTTGGGAGGATACCAACTTGCAATCTTGATTTTCTCATTTTTAAGTGCATGCATGGTTTTCTTGTGTTAATGGTTTCCAACTGACACATATTATTGGAAATGAAAAAAAAAAAAAAACGTATGAATTCATGTTAGTCATGAAAGAATAATAGAGCAGTTACACATCAAATTTGGTTAGGTTAGGGAGGAGACAAACTTGTATTCTTGATTATTTCATTTTTCAGTGCATGCTTTTCTTTTGTTATTGGTTACAAGAGCTGACACATAGTATTGGAAATGATTGAAAAAACGTATGAATTCACATTGGTTAGGAGGGAAATGATTGAAAAAACGTATCAAATTTGGTTAGGCTAGGGAAGAGATAAAATTGTATTCTTGATTTTCTCATTTTTCAGTGCATGCTTTTCTTGTGTTATTATAATAAAGAAAATTGAATTAACACAGGAAAAACATGCACTAAAAAATGAGAAAATTTAGAATACAAGTACGTCTCTTCTCTAAACCAAATTTGATATGTAACTGTTATATTATTCCCTTATGATCAACGTGAATTCATACGTCTTTTTGTCATTTCCAACAGTATGCGTCATTGAAAAATGACATATATTATAGAACAAAAAAAAAAATCATACGAATTCACATGGGGAACATGGGTCATGGTGGATAATATAGCAGTTGCTTATGCAAACTTATCAGATTGGGGAGGAGGCCAACTTATATGATGGTCAGTAACTAATTTGAATACTTAAAATAACAACCCAGTAACGTATGCAATATTCACGTAGGGAATGTGAAGCAAATATAATGGTCACACATCAAATTTGGGCATATTAGGGATGAGACCATTGTAACGGATGAGATGTAATTATTTCTCAAATATAAAGATGACTTACACATGTATCACGCAGCATTCTATATTTTCTCCTTTTCAAGCACATAATTTTCTTGTGTAATTATATTCGAATTGATGTGTATTAACTGATGTAAATGAAAAAAAAAAAAAAAAACCTTCGAATTCACGTTGACTATCAAGCTGGAAATAATAATCACATAAGAAGATTCGACATTTTGGGGTGGACATGAGCTTGTACCACACGGTAATTATTATATTCTTAGTGAGCTTGGATCCTCTCCTAGTTTTTTTTTTTTTTTTGTTTAAATTTTTCATAGTTTAGTTATACATCAACATGAAAGATAATAGATAATCATAATTATTGTATTTTTTCTATCTTATGCATAATTTAGACTCCAATTTTTCTTATAAAATGTAAGGTAAAAAAACAAGGTGAACTGAAAATTCGCTTTGGGTATTATGACCCATGGATGGTAATTGCCTCGCTGTTACTGATCTATCAATTATTATGGGCCTACATTAGTCGAAGCCCAAAATATAACATTGCTACTTGATATCTCCATCCAAGTTGTTGCAATAAAAGTAACTTCTCTCATTTTCATCGTGATCTTTTAAGAGTAACGATATTTTCACTCCTAAAAAATTATAATATTATACTTAATAAAAATTATTAAAAATGGTGAATAATTTGTATATGATAAAACCTTTTTATTTTCTCAAATCCTTAATTTCTCTTTAAATACTCGTTTCAAATATCAAATATTTTTTTAGAAAACAAATTAATTACAAAATATTAAGAATGATTTTTGTTATGTGTATTTACAGGTTATTCAAATGGGTTGGTAAAAACTCAAGACTATTTCATTCAGATTGCTCAGATTGGCTAAAACCCAGCTCACCAGGGGCCCAGCTCGCCAGATAAATAATTCGTCAGACAGTCAGCTCGCGATATCCAGTTCACAGACTCTAAATGCTCAATCCGCGTAGGCAAACTCATGATCAAACCTCAGATATTTTAGCTAGTGGAAACAAGCTATCTGTTACTGTAGCTCGTAGATCGCAAGTCAACTTCCATTAAAACTGTCAGATGAAATTTAGCTAAGCGTATCGTACACGCTAATCATTCAAAGATTACAACATGATTTAAGGAAATCTCACCTAACCAGCATGAGTTTAGCGTCTAAATTATACTTTGACAAAGTTGATCTAATAAGTGTCAGTCTCGGAAATATAATTAATCATAATTTTACTTTATCTTATTGTACATTAGTGTAGTTTCTCTTTCTCTATAAATAAGGGATGCAATTCATTTGTAAATAGAGCGCAAAACACTTAGTGAAAATACTGTCACTCTGCCGAAATAGATGGTGAACAGTCGTGGACGTAGGCTATTATTTGGGCCGAACCACTTGAAAAACTTATCGCAATAGTGTTTCTTCCTCTTCCCTCTCTTCTTCTTCTTTGCCATTTTACTCACCCTACAGTTTGGGCTTCGAAGGACCTGGTCAGCTAATTTCAAACGTCGACAATTTTGAAATTCTAATTTCAAATATCAAAATTTTTAAGGAAACAATTTAATTGTAGAATATTGAGAATTAATCAAAATCATGATGAAATTATTGTACTTAGTTAAAAAGGGAAAAAAAAGTTTGAAGGAATAAAATAAGAAGGTATATTATTAAGTTTGTTTTATTTCAAATATTCAATAATTAAATTACAGAATATTGAGAATAAATCAAAATCATAATGAAATTATTGTATTTATTTAAAAAGGAAAAAAAATATTTGAAAAAAAAAATAAGAACGCACATTAAGAAATTTGTTTTATATCAAATATTCCATAAGGAATCACCGATCAATTCAAACTTCATTTCTTCTTAATACAATACATTTGTTAAACCGAGATAAAAAATTATAGTTTGATCAAATAACAAAAAACGTATTTAAATATTATCATATAACTCCAAAAATTAAACTCAATAAAAAATTAAATCAAGATAAAATTTTCTCTACCTTTTCAAATTCTAACTTCTCAAAATCAGTTGTTTTATTTTTCAAATATTAAAATTTTTTAAAAGAATACAAACTAATTGTAAAGTGTGAAGAACAATTTAAAATCTTCTTAAAAAATTGATTGTAAAATTGAAGGTTTTAAATTAATTATTTCATAATCTACTTGCCTTGTCTATTAGGCAAAAAAATCTCAAAATTTTAGTAAAATTAATTAGATAATTAACAAAATAAGTATTGTGAGTTATATTTATAAAAATATAGTACAAAAATAATAAAAGAATGACAATATTAGTAGTAATTGGGGATTATTAACAAACTAGAGACTTTTCGTAAAATTTAATAAGGTGTAATCATAAAAGAGGCGCACGCATAATTTATGAGGGCTGAAAATATTGCCACTCAATCTCTTATAATGTACATTCCATCACAGTTATCGTGTTGGGTCGGGCAAATTAGTGGGTATCATTAGGATTATTAACACAAATTTTGTTAATTGGCTTGGCGAGATATAGATTTATATGCAGACTTTTTTTCTTGAAAGAACAATTCTACAATAAAAAATATATGCAGACTTGAAAGAACAATTCGACAATAAAAAATAGACTGACTCAGTAAACCATACAACGTTCGGTTGGAGAACATGCACCGTTATTTTGATACAATGTGAAACTCGTTAAGTTAGTTTCCTTTTATTATTTTGGCTACAAAAAAATAGGTAGACTTAAGCTTGGTAGGGTCAAATCGGCAACAAGCATATATGTGACTGCCCTATATTCTAACATGTAGCTTTCAGGCCTAACACATGAATAGCTTCTCTAATTCGTTAAAGGAACCCTGCGATATGTAGCATTGTTGATATAAAGACCCTAACATATAGGAAATCTTGCCAAGAAAATAAACATAGAGTGACTAAATAATAGTAAAATAAAGTAATATGTTGTAACTGCTTCCCGTAAAGATAGAACATTTGATCTAATTTCTTGCCAAGAAGAAAAATGTTATGATTAAGTTTAAATTAAATAATAATTTTAATTTGATATAATTCGACAAATACAAAATTCTGAAACGTATATGTACAAACTCTATTTCGAAACATTAACATGTTGAAGTGAAGTCCCTCCTGATTTTCCTTTCAATTTGCAATAATCAACTCCCATGTCATCAAGATCTTCGAGTCGGCAATAATAATGATAATGCTTGTTGAACCTAGTTAAGTTCTAAATACATAAAAATCTGATAATTAACTCTATCTATTCTGACAAGAGTAGGTTGGTCTATAAAAAATTAGTAACTCCTCACATTTACAATCCAGAGATTGTGAGTTCCGGTCATCTCCTCCTCCCCCAAACCTCAAAAGGTTCTAACTACGAGTAGGATGACGTTGAATAAAGTCTAAATCTAAATACAACCTCATTTATTTATTCTAACAAGATCAGGTTGATCTAGTGATTAATTAATAACTCCTCACATTTACAATCTAAAGGTTGTGAGTTGGATTCATTTTCCTCTCCTCCAAACCTCAAATTTATGTGAGGGCTCTGATTACGAGCAGGACAACGTTGAATAAAGTCCAAATCCAAATACAAAACAAATATTGGCCTAAGTACTGAGTCCATGATAATAACTTACATTATACGTTTAAAGAAGATATGAACTTTTTGTTTAAAACAAGTACAACATTGAAGCGAAAAATATAGCCCAGCAAGCAACCCCGAAAGCAAGGAAGATTCTGTAAACATGAAGTGAAGAGACACACACAGCATGTGGTTGCACAAGTGTGAGGAAAGATAATATTTTCTTGTACACGGTATGGTTTTTGTAAGATAAGACATGTACTTACATGAAAGAACTAAGAAGCCAAAGCTTATAGATGGAGAGATTGGATTTTGACGAGACATAAGATCTTTCAAAAGAATAAAAGCTCAGATCAGCAGAAGAACTAAATTTTCAGTTTAAACAAATTTGGAGGTATTCTGAACTTGGGTGGGTCATATTTTTTGTAGCCAAGCTTTGAACAAGCAGTGGGCGGTTGAAAGTGGTGCCGCCGCTATAGGAAAGTAACTAGCTTAGCTCATCAACTAATACAACCATGGAAGGTATTGATTTTTTTTTTTTTATTATTGAATTGGAGAGCCAGTAGAGCTCTTTTATAGCCATGGTGGTCACTTACACATATGTGTCATTTGTATTCTAGAATTTCTCCGGTGCATGGTTTTCATGTGCTATGGTTTCAAGTAGACGTATATTGTTAAAAATGATGACAATAAAAAAATGTATGAATTCACATGGGTCATGATTTTCTCATTTTTAAGTACATGCATGGTTTTCTTGTGTTAAAGGTTTCAAACTGACACATATTATTGGAAATGATAAAAAAATGTATGAATTCACATTGATCATGAGGGAATGATAAAACAGTTACACATCAAATTTGGTTAGGTTAAGGAGGAGACAAACTTGTATTTTTGATTATCTCATTTTTCAGTGCATGCTTTTCTTATGTTATTGGTTCAAGAGCTGGCACATATTATCGGAAATGACTAAAAAAAATGTATGAATTCACATTGGTCATGAGGAAATAATATATCAGTTACACATCAAATTTGGTTTGACTAGGAAAGTGACAAAATTGTATTCTTGATTTTCTCATTTTTCAATACAAGCTTTTTTTGCGTTGTTGGTTTCAAGAGCTAACACGTATTATTGGGGAAAAAAAAAAACAAATGAAATCACATGGGGAACATGAGTCATGGGGGATAATAAAGCAGTTGCATATGCAAACTTGATCAGAGTAGGGAGGAGACCAACTTATAATGGTCAGTAACTAATTTGAATACTTAAAATAACAACTTAATAACGTATGCAATATTCACGTGGGGCATGTGAAGTAAATATAATGCTTACACATCAAATTTGGACATATTAGGGATGAGACCAATGTAACGGATGCTAGCTACGTAATTATTTCTCAAATATAAAGATGAATTACACATGTATCATGCAGCATTCTCCTTTTCCAGCACATAATTTCCTTGTGTTACTGTATTCAAATTGACGTGTATTGCTGTAAATGATAAAAAAAAAAAAAAAAAATTCGAATTCACATAGACTATCAAGGTAGAAATAATCATCACGTATGAAGTTCCGACATTTTGGGGACGACTCGAGCTTGTAATACATGGTACTTATCATACTCTCAATGAGCTAGGAAGCTCTTCTAGTTTTTTTTTACTAAACTTTTTATAGTTAAGTGATACATTAATATAAAAAAATAATATATTATTATAATTATTATATTTTTTATATCTCATACATCACTGAACTCCAATTTCTCTTATAAAATGTGAACAAAGTGACCCATGGACAGTAATTGTCTTGCTGTTACTAGGCTATTGGGTTAGTTTTCAGAACTGCTCTATCAGTTATTATGGGCCTACATTAGGTCCAAGCCCAAAATACAACATTGATACTTGATGTCAATTTGTGGCAATCAGAGTGACTTCTCTCATTTTCATCGCGATCTTTTAGAGTTACAATATTTCCACTCCTAAAAAATTGTATGTATACCCCAATATAGTTTATTTCTAAAAATATAATATTATCCTTAATAAAAATTATTAAAAATGGTAAATAATTTGTAACTACAGGTACAAATATTAATTTAGTTCCTCATGTATGTGATAAAATCTTTTTATTTTCTCAAACCCTTAATTTCTCTTTAAATATTCATTTCAAATATTAAATAATTTTTAAGCAAACAAATTAATTACAGAATATTAAAAATGATTTTGAAATTCTAATTTCAAATATCAAAATTTTTAAGGAAACAAATTAATTGTAGAATATTGAGAATGAATCAAAATTATGATGAAATTATTGTATTTAATTAAAAAAGAAAAAAAAATGTTTGAAGGAATAAAATAAGAATGTATATTAAGAAGTTTGTTTTATTTCAAATACTCTATAATTTAATTGCAGAATATTAAAAATAAATCAAAATCATGATGAAATTATTGCATTTAGTTAAAAAGGAAAAAAAATAAAATAAAAAAATAGTTTGAAAGAAAAAAATGAGAACGTATATTAAGAAATTTGTTTTATTTCAAATATTTCATAAGGAATCACCGATTAATTCAAATTTCTTTTCTTTTTAATACAATACATTCGTAGAACTAGGATACAAAATTATAACATGATCAAATAACAATAAACGTATTTAAATGTTATCATATAACTCCAAAAATTAAACCAAGATAAAACTCTCTATACATTTTCAAATTCTAACTTCTCAAAATTAACTGTTTTATTTTTCAAATATTAAAATTTTTTAAAAGAATACAAACAAATTTTAAAGTATGATGAATAATTTAAAATCTTCTTAAAAAATTGATTGTAAAATGATAAGTTTTAAATTAATTATTTCATCATCTACTTGTCTTGTTTATTGGACAAAAAAATCTCAAAATTTTAGCAAAATTATTATCTGCAATCTATTGAAGTTTCATTTTTAGTTTTTCCTTGAAGTTTTACAAAAAATGTTTAACTAGTTGATTTGTATGGTGTTGTGGTATATTTGGAATGAAACATCTTTTGTTCTTGAAGGTTTACATCAGAGTTTTTTGATTTAGAGAATTGGTTGTTGTTAGTGAATTTCGTTAAACACTCTGTTGCCATCATTTCTATACCCTTATTTGAACTAAAGATTTTCTCCTCTGAAAAGTTGTGTGCCCGATATTTATTAAGTTTGTTATGTTTCCAATTATATTTTCCTTTGTCAAACATATGTCATGCCATCAATCTCAATAACTCGGTGCAAATTACTTGTACACCTAAATTTTTATTTTCCTAAACCTTTTATTGAATTAAGATGTCCCAGATGTCTTGAAGTTGAGATGTCTCAGTGGGTTCGAGTCGACGTCTTGATTTTTCTAGACATTGACTTCCTTATGTGTTTGGGATGTTTGACATTGTACATCTCGAACTTGGGATATAATTCACTTTACCCAAATTACCTCTACCGAGCTTGTTCTCCTCCTCCATTGCTTATGGTATGTGATCTTCGACTTTCTTTGTTGATTATTTGAGTTTTTTGGATGGCTTTTTTGAGTTTTTTTTTTTGTGATTTTTCGAAATTTTTTGTATTTTGAATGTTAGGTATTGATGTTTAGAGTTGGATTTGACTTAAAAATGGGTTGTACTCAACTTTAAATCTCATTAAAACTCGATATCGAGATTTAATATCCATTAACATTAAAACATGATACCAAGTTTTAAGTCCCATTAAAGCTCGATTAATAAAATCTGATACCGGATTTTATTGAACATTAAAACCCAATACAGGGTTTAAATAGTGTTTTTTTTTTTTTTTTAATTGAAGGTAGTTTAATAAATTTGTTTGGATTTAGTTTGAAAATAAGTTGTACTGGATTTTAAGTCCAATTGAAACTCGATATCAAGATTTAATATCCATTAACATTAAAACTTGATACCAAGTTTTAAGTCCCATTAAAGCTCGGTTAATAAAATCCGATATCAGAATTTATTGAACATTAAAACCCGATATAGGGTTTAAATAGTGTTTTTTTTTTCTTAATTAAGGGTAGTTTAATAAATTTGAGTATAGAATGAAAATGGTTTATTTGAGGGGTTAAAATAAATTTTCATAAAAAGGGTAAAAACGAATTATTTCATTTGTTTCTATATAAAAGTGAATTTGTCCCGCACGACAATCCGAACCCATTCAAAATAACAAAATTTTATTAAATCGGGTTGTTGATTGGTCAACCTATGAAAACTCGTCGTATAATGGGTCACTTTTGGGTTTACATTTGCACTTCAAATCATCAATCGCTAATAACCTCTTAAAATAAGGGATTATTTTCAACTTTTTATTTTTATGATTTATATTGTTAATTTTATTAGAAAATTGCGTTCTAATTACCAAATAACTATTACTTATAAATAATTATTTTGTCTTTGACTTACCAATTTTAATTTATATGAAATATAATATAATCGTTCAAGTCTTATATATTAATCTTACATTAAGTTGATGATTTAAAGATTATTTTATTATTAATAAACTAATTGGGTCAGGTTACCCGTTAAACTAATAAATGACTTTTGATTTTTATACTAATAGTGTGTTTACTTCATGGATTGAGGAATGAGAATGAGGAATGAGATTGATTGATAATGTTTACTTGCTTAAAATTCATTCCGTAATGAGAATGAAAGTGTGGCCCATTCCCCTCAACATACTTGGGAATCCAATTCCTATTCTTTTTGTCAAAATAAAAAGTCTTTTATACCCTTCTTTAAAAAATAAAGAAAAATCAATTTTATTTGATTTAAAAAAATGCATATTATAATAAAAAACTGCACACCATTAGTTTTTCATCACCAATTTCTTAATTATCATAATGGACTAATAAAATAATATGTATTTTTTTATTATACTATGCAGTTTTTTATTTAATAATAAAAAAACAGTATAATTTTATTATACTATGTATTTTTTTTAAAAAAAACTGCATATTTTAATAAAAAAAAAAAGCACACCAAGTTAGTAAAATATTAAAATAATATTTAATTTTTTTATTATAATATGTAATTTTTTATTTAATATTATAAAAACAGCATATTATAATAAAAAATTACATATTATTATAATTAATCTATAATTTTAATTAACAACATTTTTGTAACTTATAATTAATTCATTTCGATTCCAAAGTAAAGTAAACAACTCAATTAAAATACTACTGATTTCGATTCTGATTCCTGTAGTTGAAGTAAACAACTTATTCTAATTCCAAGTTATTTTGATTTCAGATAATTCTGATTTCTTCAAGTGAAATAAACGCACCATAAGATTCGTTAAGGTGCTAGTAATGGATCGTTTTTGAGTGGGTCTCATTTTAACATAACACGAATTCGTACTAATATGATCCCATTGTTAAGCCTAATCAAACACATTTTATTACATCAATTTCATTTTTTGAGGTGATTTTTAGCAAATGGTACCAGATGTGCTTGTGTGCATTTTGAAAGTAAGTTTTTAATTTCATTTTCCAAAAATAATTTTTAAAATCAATACTTAACATACACATCCTTTCATGATCGAAGTAATTAGTGTAATACTTTTTCTTCACATTTGTGATTGGAATTCAAATCTCACAATGCTTATTTACTAGCATATAAGAGGTTTTCCTTGTTGTTGTCAAAGTTCTTTCTTGTTGTTGTGAATGTAAATTTTCAAATCACACGACACACATGATGTTTAGTTCGGTTAGCTCCCATTTGACCATTGATGTTATGGGCAACAAGTTATATAAGTGACTAATATTTTCTAATATGTAGCTTTCAGGCTAACACATGAATAGCTTCTCTAGATCATTAAAGGAACCCTGTGATATGTAGCATTATTGATATAAAGACCCTAACATATAGGAAACCTTGCCAAGAAAATAAACATAGAGTGACTAAATAATAGTAAAATAAAGTAATATTTTGTAAACTGCTTCTCGTAAAGATAGAACATCCATCTAATTTCTTAACAAGAAGAAAAAAGTTATGATTAAATTGATGACCCATACGAAAGTTTAAATTAAATAATAAATTTAATGTGATATAACTCGACAAATACAAAATTCTGAAACGTACATGTACAAACTCTATTTCGAAACAATAACATGTTGAAGTGAAGCCCCTCTTGATTTCTCTTCCAATTTTGCAGTAATCAACTCCCCTCTCATCAAGATCATCGTTTCTTCAAGTCGGCAATAATATAGTTAATGCTTGTTGAATCCAATTAAATTCCAAATACATAAAAACCAGATAATTAATTAACTTCATCTGTTCTGACAAGAACAGGTTGATCTAGTAAGAAGCTGATAACTCCTCACATTTGTAATCTAAAGGTTGTGAGTTCGAGTTATTTTTCCCTTTTCCAAATATCAAATTTATGTGAGGGCTTTGATTGCGAGCAGGACAACGTTGAATAAAGTCCAAATCCAAACACAAAACAAATATAGGCCTAAGTGCTGAGTCCATGATAATAACTTATATTGTACATTTAAGGAAGATATGAACTTTTTGTTTAGAACAAGTACAACATTGGAACGAAAAATATAGCCCAGCAAGCAACCCCGAAAGCAAGGAAGATTCTGTAAGCATGAAGTGAAGAGACACACATAGCATGTGGTTGCACAAGTGTGAGGAAAGATAATATTTTCTTGTACACATGGTATGATTTTTGTAAGATAAGACATGTATTTACATGAAAGAAGCCAAAGCTTATAGATGGAGAGATTGGATTTTGACTAGACATAAGATCTTTCAAAAGAGCAAAAGCTCAAATCAGCAGAAGAACTAAATTTTCAATTTAAGCAAATTTGGAGTTATTTAGAATTTGGGTGGTTTGGGTGGTTTTGGGGTTGTATTTTTTGTAGCCGAGCTTTGAATAAGCAGTGGGCGGTCGAAGGTGGTGGCGCCGCTGTAGGAAAGTAACTAGCTTAGCTCATAAACTAATACAACAATGGAAGGTGTTGGTTTTTTTTTTTTTAATTGAATTGGAGAGCTAGTAGAGCTCTTTTATAGCCATGGTGGTCACTTACACATATGTGTCATTTGTATTCTAGAATTTCTCTAGTTCATGGTTTTCGCGTGCTATTGGTTTCAAGTAGACATATTTTGTTAAAAATGATGACAACAAAAAAAATGTATGAATTCACATGAATCATGGAGAAACAGAGCGGTTACACATTAAATTTGGATAGATTAGGGAGGATACCAACTTGCATTCTTGATTTTCTCATTTTTAAGTGCATGCATGGTTTTCTTGTGTTAATGGTTTCCAACTGATACATATTATTGGAAATGAAAAAAAAAAAAAAAAACGTGTGAATTCATGTTAGTCATGAGGGAATAATGGAGCAGTTACACATCAAATTTGGATAGGTTAGGGAGGAGACAAACTTGTATTATTGATTATTTCATTTTTCGGTGCATGCTTTTCTTGTGTTATTGGTTACAAGAGCTGACACATAGTATTGGAAATGACTAAAAAAACGTATGAATTCACATTGGTTAGGAGGGAATAATATAGTAGCAACACATCAAATTTGGTTAGGCTAGGGAAGAGATAAAATTGTATTCTTGATTTTCTCATTTTTCAATGCATGCTTTTCTTGTGTTATTGGTTACAAGATCTGACACATAGCATTGAAAATGACTAAAAAAACGTATGAATTCACCTTGGTTAGGAGGGAATAATATTGCAGCAACACATCAAATTTGGTTAGGCTAGGGAAGAGATAAAATTGTATTTTTGATTTTCTCATTTTTCAGTGCATGTTTTTCCTGTGTTATTATAATAAAGAAAATTGAATTAACACAGGAAAAGCATGCACTAAAAAATGAGAAAATTTAGAATACAAGTACGTCTCTTCTCTAAACCAAATTTGATGTGTAACTGTTATATAATTCCCTTTATCAACGTGAATTCATATGTCTTTTTGTCATTTTCAACAATATACGTCACTGAAAATTGACATATATTATAGAAAAAAAAAAAATCATACGAATTCACATGGGGAACATGGGTCATGGTGGATAATATAGCATTTGCTTATACAAAAACTTATCAGATTAGATTAGCGAGGAGGCCAACTTATATGATGGTCAGTAACTAATTTGAATACTTTTAACAACCCAATAACGTATGCAATATTCACGTAGGGAATGTGAAGCAAATATAATGGTCACACATCAAATTTGGGCATAGTAGGGATGAGACCATTGTAACAGATGAGATGTAATTATTTCTCAAATATAAAGATGACTTACACATGTATCACGCAGCATTCTATATTTTCTCCTTTTCAAGCACATAATTTTCTTGTGTAATTATATTCGATTTGATGTGTATTAATTGATGTAAATGAAAAAAAAACAAAAAAGAAAAAAAAAAACTTCGAATTCATGTAGACTATCAAGCTAGAAATAATCATCACATAAAAAGATTCGTCATTTTGGGGTGGACATGAGCTTGTAACAAACGATAATTATTATATTCTCAGTGAGCTTGGATCCTCTCCTAGTTTTTTTGGTTTAAATTTTTCATAGTTTAGTTATACATTAACATGAAAGATAATAGATAATCATAATTATTTTATTTTTTCTATCTCATGCATAATTTAGACTCCAATTTTTCTTATAAAATGTAGGGTTAAAAAACAAGGTGAACTGAAAATTCGCTTTGGGTATTATGGCCCACGGATAGTAACTCGCTGTTGCTCGGGTGTTGGGCTAGTTTTTAGAAATGATTTATCAATTATTATGGGCCTACATTAGTCGAAGCCCAAAATGTAACATTGCTACTTGATATCTCCATCCAAGTTGTTGCAATAAAAGTGACTTATCTCATTTTCATCGTGATCTTTTAGAGTAACGATATTTTCACTTCTAAAAATTTATAATATTACACTTAATAAAAATTATAAAAAATGGTGAATAATTTGTACATGATAAAACCTTTTTATTTTCTCAAATCCTTAATTTCTCTTTAAATACTCGTTTCAAATATCAAATATTTTTTCAGGAAACAAATTAATTACAAAATATTAAAAATAATTTTTGTTATGTGTATTTACAAATTATTCAAATGGACTGATAAAAACTCAAGACTATTTCATTCACATTACTCAGATTGGCTAAGGCCCAGCTCACCAGGGGCCCACCTCGCCAGATAAACAGTTCGTCAGACAGTCAGCTCACGATCTTAAGTTCATAGACTCTAAATGCTCAATCCGCGTAGGTGAACTCATGATCAGACCTCAGATATTACAGCTTGCGAAAACTAGCTATCTACTACTGTATCTCGCAGATCGCAAGTTAACCTCCATTAAAAGTGTCAGACAAAATTCAGTTAAGCGTATCGTACACGCTAATCATTTAAAGATTACAGCATGATTTAAGAAAATCTCACGTAACGAACATGAGTTTAACGTCTAAACCATGTTTTAACATAGTTTACCTAACAAGTGTCAGTCTCGAAAATGTAATTAATCATAATTTTACTTTGTCTTATTGAACATTAGTGTAGCTTCCTCTTCTCTATAAATAAGGGATGCTATTCATTTGTAAAGAGAGAGCGAAATACTTAGTGGAGATACTGTCACTCTACCGAAATAGTTGGTGAACAGTCGTGGACGTAAACTATTCTTTGGATCGAACCACATGAAAAAATGATTGCAACAGTGTTTCTTCCTCTTCCCTCCCTTCTTTTTCTCTGCCATTTTACTCACCCTGCAATTTGGGCTTCGAATGACCTGATCAGCTAATTCCAGACGTCGACAATTTTGAAATTCTAATTTCAAATATCAAAATTTTTAAGGAAACAATTTAATTGCAGAATATTGAGAATTAATCAAAATCATGATGAAATTATTGTACTTAGTTAAAAAGGAAAAAAAAAATGTTTGAAGGAACAAAATAAGAAGGTATATTATTAAGTTTGTTTTATTTCAAATATTCAATAATTAAATTGCAGAATATTGAGAATAAATCAAAATCATAATGAAATTATTGTATTTATTTAAAAAGTAAAAAAGAAAAAAATATTTGAAAAAAAAAAAAGAACGCACATTAAGAAATTTGTTTTATATCAAATATTCCATAAGGAATCACCAATCAATTCAAACTTCATTTCTTCTTAATACAATACATTTGTTAAACCGAGATAAAAAATTATAGTTTGATCAAATAACAAAAAACGTATTTAAATATTATCATATAACTCCAAAAATTAAACTCAATAAAAAATTAAATCAAGATAAAATTCTCTATACCTTTTCAAATTCTAACTTCTCAAAATCAATTGTTTTATTTTTCAAATATTAAAATTTTTTAAAAGAATACAAACTAATTGTAAAGTGTGAAGAACAATTTAAAATCTTCTTAAGAAATTGATTGTAAAATGGAAGGTTTTAAATTAATTATTTCATAATCTACTTGCCTTGTCTATTAGGCAAAAAAATCTCAAAATTTTAGTAAAATTAATTAGATAACAAAATAAATATTATTTATAAAAATATAGTTAAAAAACAATAAAAGAATGACAATATTAGTAGTAATTGGGGATTATTAACAAACTAGAGACTTTTCGTAAAATTTAATGAGGTGTAATCATAAAAGAGGCGCACGCATAATTTATGAGGGCTGAAAATATTGCCACTCAATCTCTTATAATGTACATTCCATCACAGTTATCGTGTTGGGTCGGGCAAATTAGTGGGTATCATTAGGATTATTAACACAAATTTTGTTAATTGGCTTGGCGAGATATAGATTTATATGCAGACTTTTTTTCTTGAAAGAACAATTCTACAATAAAAAATATATGCAGACTTGAAAGAACAATTCGACAATAAAAAATAGACTGACTCAGTAAACCATACAACGTTCGGTTGGAGAACATGCACCGTTATTTTGATACAATGTGAAACTCGTTAAGTTAGTTTCCTTTTATTATTTTGGCTACAAAAAAATAGGTAGACTTAAGCTTGGTAGGGTCAAATCGGCAACAAGCATATATGTGACTGCCCTATATTCTAACATGTAGCTTTCAGGCCTAACACATGAATAGCTTCTCTAATTCGTTAAAGGAACCCTGCGATATGTAGCATTGTTGATATAAAGACCCTAACATATAGGAAATCTTGCCAAGAAAATAAACATAGAGTGACTAAATAATAGTAAAATAAAGTAATATCTTGTAACTGCTTCCCGTAAAGATAGAACATTTGATCTAATTTCTTGCCAAGAAGAAAAATGTTATGATTAAATTGATGACCCATACAATAAGTTTAAATTAAATAATAATTTTAATTTGATATAATTCGACAAATACAAAATTCTAAAATGTATATGTACAAACTCTATTTCGAAACATTAACATGTTGAAGTGAAGTCCCTCCTGGTTTCCCTTTCAATTTTGCAGTAATCAACTCCCATGTCATCAAGATCTTCGAGTCTTCGAGTCGGCAATAATAATGATAATGCTTGTTGAACCCAGTTAAGTTCTAAATACATAAAAATCTGATAATTAACTCCATCTCTTCTGACAAGAGCAGGTTGGTCTATGAAAAATTAGTAACTCCTCACATTTACAATCCAGAGATTGTGAGTTCTGGTCATCTCCTCCTCCCCCAAACCTCAAAAGGCTCTAACTGCGAGTAGGACAGTGTTGAATAAAGTCTAAATCTAAATACAACCTGATAATTAATTAATTCTATATATTCTGACAAGATCAGGTTGATCTAGTGATAAACTAATAACTCCTCACATTTACAATCTAAAGGTTGTGAGTTGGAGTCATTTTCCTCTCCTCCAAACCTCAAATTTATGTGAGGGCTCTGATTACGAGCAGGACAATGTTGAATAAAGTCCAAATCCAAATACAAAACAAATATTGGCCTAAGTGCTGAGTCCATGATAATAACTTACATTGTACGTTTAAGGAAGATATGAACTTTTTGTTTAAAACAAGTACAACATTGAAGCGAAAAATATACCCCAGCAAGCAACCCCGAAAGCAAGGAAGATTCTGTAAACATGAAGTGAAGAGACACACACAGCATGTGGTTGCACAAGTGTGAGGAAAGATAATATTTTCTTGTACACGGTATGGTTTTTGTAAGATAAGACATGTACTTACATGAAAGAAGCCAAAGCTTATAGATGGAGAGATTGGATTTTGACTAGACATAAGATCTTTCAAAAGAATAAAAGCTCATATCAGCAGAAGAACTAAATTTTCAGTTTAAACAAATTTGGAGGTATTCAGAACTTGGGTGGTTTGGGTGGTTTTGGGGTCATATTTTTTGTAGCCAAGCTTCGAACAAGCAGTGGGCGGTCGAAGGTGGTGCCGCTGCTATAGGAAAGTAACTAGCTTAGCTCATAAACTAATACAACAATGGAAGGAATTGATTTTTTTTTTTTTTTTATTGAATTGGAGAGCCAGTAGAGCTCTTTTATAACCATGGTGGTCACTTACACACATGTGTCATTTGTATTCTAGAATTTCTCCAGTGCATGGTTTTCACGTGCTATGGTTTCAAGTAGACATATATTGTTAAAAATGATGACAATAAAAAAATGTATGAATTCACATGGGTCATGATTTTCTCATTTTTAAGTGCATGCATGGTTTTCTTGTGTTAATGGTTTCAAACTGACACATATTATTGGAAATGATAAAAAAATGTATGAATTCACATTGATCATGAGGGAATGATAGAACAGTTACACATCAAATTTGGTTAGGTTAAGGAGGAGACAAACTTGTATTTTTGATTATCTCATTTTTCAGTGCATGCTTTTCTTATGTTATTGGTTCAAGAGTTGGCACATATTATTGGAAATGACTAAAAAAAATGTATGAATTCACATTGGTCATGAGGAAATAATATATCAGTTACACATCAAATTTGGTTTGACTAGGAAAGTGACAAAATTGTATTCTTGATTTTCTCATTTTTCAATACAAGCTTTTCTTGCGTTGTTGGTTTCAAGAGCTAACACGTATTATTGGGGAAAAAAAAAACAAATGAAATCACATGGGGAACATGAGTCATGGGGGATAATAAAGCAGTTGCATATGCAAACTTGATCAGAGTAGGGAGGAGACCAACTTATAATGGTCAGTAACTAATTTGAATACTTAAAATAACAACTTAATAACGTATGCAATATTCACGTGGGGCATGTGAAGTAAATATAATGGTTACACATCAAATTTGGACATATTAGGGATGAGACCAATGTAACGGATGCTAGCTACGTAATTATTTCTCAAATATAAAGATGAATTACACATGTATCATGCAGCATTCTCCTTTTCCAGCACATAATTTCCTTGTGTCACTATATTCGAATTGACGTGTATTGCTGTAAATGATAAAAAAAAAAACTTCGAATTCACATAGACTATCAAGGTAGAAATAATCATCACATATGAAGTTCCGACATTTTGGGGCGGACCCAAGCTTATAACGCATGATACTTATCATACTCTCAATGAGCTAGGAAGCTCTTCTAGTTTTTTTTTACTAAACTTTTTATAGTTCAGTGATACATTAATATAAAAAAATAATATACTATTATAATTATTATATTTTTTATATCTCATACATCACTCAAACTCCAATTTCTCTTATAAAATGTGAACAAAGTGACCCATGGACAGTAATTGTCTTGCTGTTACTAGGCTATTGGGTTGGTTTTCAGAACTGCTCTATCAGTTATTATGGGCCTACATTTGGTCCAAGCCCAAAATACAACATTGATACTTGATGTTCCTACCCAATTTGTAGCAATCAGAGTGACTTCTCTCATTTTCATCGTGATCTTTTAGAGTTACGATATTTCCACTCCTAAAAAATTGTATGTATACCCCTATATGGTTTATTTCTAAAAATATAATATAATTCTTGATAAAATTATTAAAAAGGGTAAATAATTTGTAACTACAGATACAAATATTAATTATTTTCTCATGTATGTGATAAAATCTTTTTATTTTCTCAAACCTTTAATTTCTCTTTAAATATTCATTTCAAATATTAAAAATTTTTTAAGCAAACAAATTAATTACAGAATATTAAAAATGATTTTGAAATTCTAATTTCAAATATCAAAATTTTTAAGGAAACAAATTAATTGCAGAATATTGAGAATGAATCAAAATTATGATGAAATTATTGTATTTAATTAAAAAAGAAAAAAATGTTTGAAGGAATAAAATAAGAATGTATATTAAGAAGTTTGTTTTATTTCAAATACTCGATAATTTAATTGCAGAATATTGAAAATAAATCAAAATCATGATGAACTTATTGCATTTAGTTAAAAAGGAAAAAAAATAAAATAAAAAAATGTTTGAAAGAAAAAAATAAGAACGTATATTAAGAAGTTTGTTTTATTTCAAATATTTCATAAGGAATCACCAATCAATTCAAACTTCTTTTCTTTTTAATACAATACATTTGTTGAACTAGGATAAAAAATTATAACATGATCAAATAACAATAAATGTATTTAAATATTATCATATAACTCCAAAAATTAAACCAAGATAAAACTCTCTATACATTTTCAAATTCTAACTTCTCAAAATTAACTGTTTTATTTTTCAAATATTAAAATTTTTTAGAAGAATACAAAAGTGTATATTAGAATGTACCACATATATGTATATATAAATACACATATATACATATGTGTGTATATATATATGTGTGTGTATGTGTATGTATATGTACGTACACATATATTTACATATGTATATATATATGTGTGTGTATGTATGCATATATACATACATATATATGTGTGTGTGTATGTTTGTGTGTGTATAGATATATGTATATACATATATATATATGTGTGTGTGTGTGTGTATAGATATATGTATATGCATACATATATGTATAAGGGTCGTATTGTGTGCACTAGGTGAATACAGTGTATATATACACTTAACAAAAAAAATGCGTGATTGTATTTTAAAATATGTAATTGTAATTTATTATATATGAGTACAACTAAATATATATTATTACAATCAATAAATGTGATCATATTTATTATAATCAGTAAATGTAATCACATTTACTGATCGTAATCGCACATGTTTAGTTATAATTATATATAATAAATTATAATCATATATTCTAAAATAAAATTACTCATTTTTTGTATCGAGTGCATATATACACCGGATGCACATTAGAATGTGCCATATATATATATTATGTATATATGCATATACATATACATATGTATATAAATATATATATGAGGTCGCATTTTGTATACCGGGTGTATGTATGCACTTAACAAAAAAAAAAAAATACGCAATTGTATTTTAAAATGTGTTATTGTAATTTATTATTTGTGAGTACATCTAAATATATGTGATTACAATCAGTAAATAAATTATATTACTAATTGTAATCATACATGTTTAGTTGTAATTATATATAATAAATTATACTAATATATTTTAAAATACAATAATGCATTTTTTTGTCAAATGTATACATACACTGAGTGCACCTTAGAATAGGCCTATATATATATACATATATATATTTATATATAAGTAGCGTTGTATGCACCGGGTGTGTACATAAATTTAATCAAAAAGAAAAAATATATGATTGTATTTTAAAATATATGATTGTGATTTATTATATGTGAGTACAACTAAATATATGTCACATTTACTAATTGTAATCATACATATTTAGTAAGCATTAAAATATATATATAAATGACGTTGTGTGCACCGGGTGTATGCATAAATTTAATAAAAAAAAATGTGTAATTGTATTTTAAAATATATGATTGTAATTTATTATATACGAGTACAATTAAATATAAGTGATTACAATTATTAAATATGATTATATTTACTAATTATAATCAAATATGTTTAATAATAAAATACAATCAGAGATTGTAGAATGCAATCATTTATTTATAGTAATCAGAGATGTATCGATACCTAAATATGCTATAAAATGTGCCATATATATGTAAATATATATATATATATATATGTCAAAAGAGTGTTTTTGGCAAGGATTAAAGACTTGGGGCTTTTTTTTCCCCCTTGCTGCTAGCAGGGGCTTTATATCCTGAAATAGGATTAACTTTCAATTTGGTAGGGGTGGGCACAAAACATAGAATCGACCCGAACAATCCGATCCGAATCGATCCGTGGGTGTTCGGATCGGTTCTCATGTTTAAAATGAAGGTGTTCAGTTCTTAAAAACGAAAAACACTATGTTTCACGGGTCGGATCGGTTCCACATGGTCAAAACCGATCCGACCAGTGAACAGGGGTACATGCGTAATTTCGCATACCCCTATATAAAGCCATTTAACCCTAGCTTTTGTTACTGGCCATTCTCTCTTCCTTCTTCCTGCCGCCGCAGCCCTCCCTTTCTTCCTCCCATCTGTCGCCTTTTGTCGCCTTCTGTTGTTTTGAATCCTCGCCATTGTCGTGCCCATCAGTCACACTCTCCTCGTCATCACATCAGCGTTACGTTGTCGTGCCCGTTGTCGTTGCTGTTTCTCTCGACGCCATCTGTCATCTCTAACAGTTTGCGCCGCCGGCAGTTACACTCTCCTTGTCGTGACCAAGCTTTTCCTCGTCAGCGTCGTGGCGGTGAAGCCCCTCTCATCTGTCATCTCTCATTTCTCGCCGTAGCTGTGGCTGTCAGTCCCTTCTCCTCATCGGCGTCGCAGCCATGAAGCAAAAGTCCCCGTCACCTCTCCTCGTCATCGTCGTAAAGCTCTTTTCCCCGTCACCTCTTCTCCCCGTCGCCGTGAGGGTATTCTCCTTACCGTCACCGTCGCCGTCACCAGTTTGGTACTCATCAATCTGTTTCAGACTTTCAGTTTCAGTATTTCAGTTTCAGTCTTTTAGTTTTAATCATCAATTTGTTTTGACATTGAAGCAGTAACTTTGATCCTCGGCAGTCTAGGGCCGACATTGGTACTCATTGGTACTCATCAATTTGTTTTGACATTGTTTTCAAAACGTGGAGTACTCCTCGCCGTAGTCGACTAGCCGTGGCTGTCAATCCCTTTTCCTCGTCGGCGTCACTGTGAAGCCATGGCCGTGAAGCAAAAGTCCCCATCAGCTCTTCTCGCCGTCGCCATCAGCATTCAGCAGCTCGGTACTCATCAATCTTTTACATATTTCAGATCTGTTTCAGTTTACATATTTCAGATCTGTTCCAGTCTTTTACAGTTTTAATAATCAATCTGTTTTGAACATTGAATATTTTGTTGTATGTTTATGCCTACTATTTTGTGTAATACGTGGATGTGGACATTGGATATTATTAATGTGTTGATGTGAACATTGGAAGGTGTCGAGAACTTTAAGGATATGTTGAAATTTATTTTTTTCTTTGGCAATGGACAGATTAATCTTTGCATCCACCTAATTTTTTGTGTAATGTGTGGATATGGAGATTGAATTAGTGGTGCAATGTGTGTTGTGGTTATGGGCAGTAATGTGTAGATGTGGAGATTGAATTAGTGGTGTAACGTGTGTTGTGGTTATGGGCAGAATTTAAAAGCATGTTGAATTCTTTTTTTTTCTTTAATAGGCTGCATTTATATTTAAGGATATGTTGCATCTATCTAATTTTTTTCTTAGTATGTTATATATATCTAATTTTTTTTCCATCCATTTAATTTTTTTAGTGTCATCCACAATATAAAGTAGCCTAAAGAATCCAAAAACACTTAACTTTAAAGGTCTAACGGTAATAGGCTCAAAAAACACTTAAAAAATAATAAAAATTTCGTTCCAAAAATGAAGCCCAAATTTGGGCCCAAAAACGGAAACCGAACCGAATCGAACTGAACACTGGGTGTTCGGTTCGGGTCGGTCCCTCTCCTTTACTGGACCATGTTTGGACCCAAAATATGCGATCCGTGAATTTATTATGTTCGGGTCGGTTCCAATCGGAACCGAACCGAACATGGTAATGCCCACCCCTACAATTTGGTATAAATTTAAAGGTTTCATTTCAAATTCCTTTGTAAGATAGATAGATTTGTGTTTTAGTCAATGATGATCTCCAGTCTTTTTTTTTTTTTTTTTTAAGGAAAAAAAATAAAAAATAAAAACTTGTGAAGATTCAGGACTCCAAATTGAATTTCTGGATATTTGAAACAAAGTTGTTTCCTTTTAAAGAAAAAGAATCATAAGCAACAATTTCTTTGTATATGTCACAACTGAACAATCAGATAGGCACCCCAAGAAATCGAAGACCAATGATAAAGAAATAAAACTTTCAATAAAATTTAAAGATTTGATTGATGGAGTTGAAATTGAAATACCTTGTCTGTGCCACATATTGGTCCAAAACCGAGCTATGGCTTCCTCATGAGCATCAATTGGAAGCAGAGATCTTCAATGTATTCAAGGATGACTAGGGACTCCACGACTGGTTTTCCACCATGAACAAGGACAGGTATTTGCTTGTGAACTGGATTGTATTTCAAGAGCAACTTACTCTTGTTTGGAAAATTTTCTTCTAATGATCTCATATTCGATACCCTTCAGTTTTAAAGCCCATAAAACTCTGTGACTGAAGCAGTTGGCCCAAATCCATGGAGCTTCACTCCTTCCATGGTAGTTGGGATGAACATCCGAAAGAGTAGTGATATTTCCACCCCTCAAAAATTATATGTACATCCCAAATTAACAATTTTTTAAGTATACAATATTATCTTTAAATAAAATTACTAAAAAAGTAAATATTTTATTTATCAGTACATCCAACAATTATGAATTAAAATATAATTTATGGAGTTTATAGAATTGTTGAATTCTACTAAAATCTATCATAAAAAAAAAAAAAAAAAAAAAATCCATTAAACTTCAATAAGCTCAAGAATGAATACGCCCCCTTAAAAGTCAGCACATCATTATGTATAATTATATAATCCACTTGTAAATGAAAAAAAAAAAAGAAACAAATCCACAAACATGGAAATTAACATCTAGGTGCGTTTCGTTTGTGTAGCTTGTTGCAGTACAAATTTCATGCTTTATGTCCAATACAACGAACCAACCAGCACTAATCGAACATTGGTTCCAAAATTTTGAACTCTCTCAAATACAGTCTCGTATTATAACCTACTAGCCAAACATTTATAAATATTTTTTTAAAGGTATAATTCTAATTTCCCCTTTGTAGTTTGACATCATAGTAACAAATTTCATGACTTCAAAAAGCACTAAAAATTCCTATATAGTTTGCAAAAATAGTCAAAAAAATCTCTTACTGTTTATAAAAGTAGCACCAAAAAAGAAAAAAAAAAGGTTTAAGGGATTTTTAGTGATTATGTCAAACTACAAGGGATTTTTTTAGCTATGTTTTTAAACTACTGGGGGATTTTTAACGACTTTTGAAGTTATAAATTTTTTTGGCTATTATGCTAAATACAGGGAGGGAATTAGAATTATCCCATAACAAAAAATATTTTTTAATCTCATATTCTTTTTTTTTTTTTTTTTTGTATTGTTTGGTTGCCACTCTAGTATAAGTTTTAGACAAAAAACTATTTTAGATTTACTAGGAGAACCTCAAATTTTGAGTTTTTCATGGTACACATTTTTTAACATTAAAATATCAAAAGCATCACTATCATATTTTATTAATTACATTGTACTTTTTTTCCAAATGAGAATGCCTTTAATAAATCTATTCTATCCTAATTTCTAGATGTCATTTCTTATAAGTCAACTATATAGAAGTTCTTTTTAAATTTATTAAAAAAAAAAAAAAAAAGACTTGTGTGTTCCAAAAACCTTTTTTAAGTTGACAACTCAACGATTAATATTTTTATTTGAAAGCTCTACTCGTAAAAGTTATTTCTAAAATATCTACTACTAAAAGTTTTATCAATTGTTGTCGAAGTTATTAAAAGTCACCCCATGACATCAATAAAATTTCTTAATTGTAAAATTGAATACTCCCCCCTCACGACCAATATATGATTAATTTAACAAATATTGCTTTCGATAGTGCTCAGAAGAGCGGTCTAGGTGGCCACCAACCAATCTAAAAACGTCCAAATTAGGGTTTTATGCAGTAGGTTGCTTAGAGTAGCCTAGGTGGTATATATATATATATTTTTTAAAAGAAAAAAAATTAGTTCAAAACGATATAGTTATGAACTTCCAAAACGACATCATTTTGGTTTTTTTTTTTTTTTTGAATCTTTATATTTCAATCCAAAACGATGTCATTTTGGATAATTGAATACTTTATAATGAAAAATTGAAGCAAATAGACCAAACCTTAACCCCGACTTCGCCCAAAGCCAAACTTCTTTCATTGCTGCTGACTCATTAGTTTCTAGTCAAACGCCGCTCAAATTCGTTGCTGGCTACGAAATCTGGATTGTCATCTTGGTTCTACCCCTTGGTGTTTGTCTAAGGCACGATTGTTTCATTGTAAACTTCTTTTCTCTCTCTCTATAATTTAATTTTTTTCTAAAATTTTATTAGTTTTTTATTATTATTCTTTTTTTGGTTTCTAAATAAATTACTGAAAAAATTACAGTTCTCCTATCGAACGAAATGAGGTTGATTTTTCTAATATTTGTACTTTCTCTTTGTTTGTACTCTTTTCAATTTTTTTTCCCTTTGTTACCTACTTGAATGCCAACAAAATAACAAAACAAAAATTGTTTTCCCGGCTAACAAAAGAGATGAGCTTATTATGTCCTTTTGTTTTCTTTAGATGATTTTCTGATTCTTAGTTTTTCTGTCTGATTCAATGTGTCGCTTTGCTTTGTAATATTTTGTCAGATTTGACCAGCGATCAATGTCGATCAATTGGTTGATGGTTGATCACCGATCAAACAGCCTAGGCAGCGCGCGTAGGTACGAAACGCTAGGCTGTTGACTGACTGGTGTCTTGCAATATTTAGAACATTGCTTTCGATAATTGCTATAATTATTTAATCAATAGTTTATTTCCATCATCAAATTAGGATTTCTATAATTGTTAAAATTATTTAATCAATAGTCTATTCTCAATATTGGAAGATGAAATATTACTTTCTATAATTGCCACAATTATTTAGTCAATAGATTATTTTCAACATATGATTAGGAAATATTACTTTCTTGACACGTATACTAATTAAAAATCTTTCAAAAAGAAAGAAACTTAATTTCTTATTAGTAATTCTGCCATTTATTGAATATGTAGCAAATCAAATTACGTAGATCTCACACTCAATTAAGAAATTAAATTTCTCTTGGAAACAAAATTGATTCCTCCTTTCATTAGAAGAATCAAGTTTGATTCCATTTCTTATGAAATTTAATTCCCTTTGATTTCATTGTTAATTTGTAAAAGTTCCTTGCATAATTATTGTATTTATTTAGTCAATAGTTTATTTTGAATATAAGTGATAAGCTACCCAAAATTTTATCTAAATTTATTGTTCAAATGATGTGTCAAGCTGATACATAAGCATAACATTATTAATACATCATCCAACAATAAATGTGGGTGCTACAAATAACCTTGACACATCATTTGAGGCAAAAAATTCGCATGAATTTTTAGAAAATCTAGCATTATTTGAATATAAAATGTTACTTTCTATAATAGTTACAATTAATTAGTCAATAGTTTATTTCGAATATAGAAATATAAAATATTACATTCTATAATTACTATAATTACTTCAATAGTTTACGTTCAAAATAGGAATATAAATTATTACATTCTATGATCGTGGTAATTATTTAGTCAATAGTTTAATTCTGATATAGAATTAGATGTGGCAAGCTTACAAATGACAATTACTTCAATGGTTAATTTCCAATATAAGAATATGAATTATTTCTTTCTATAATTGTGGTAATTATTTAGTCAAGTGTTTAATTCTAATATAGAGTTAGATGTGGCAAGCTTATTTGTGAACATCACATTATCAATATATCATCTAATAATAAATATTGGTGCTACAAATAATCTTGCCACATCATTTGGGGCAAAAAAATAGATAAATCTTTACAAAGTGTAGCATTATTTGAATATAAAATGTTTCTTTCTATAATACTTACCATTGATTGGTCAATAGTTTATTTCTAATATAGAAATATAACATTTTACATTCTATAATTGATTTAATTACTTAAATAGTTTATTTTCAATATAGGAATATGAATTATTGCATTCTATATTTGTGGTAATTATTTAATCAGTAGTTTAATTTTGATATAAAATTAGATGTGGCAAGCTTATTTGTATGTATCATATTATCAATACATCATCCTATAAAAAATATGGATGCTACAAATAATCTTGCCACGTCATCTGAGGAAAAAAATTGAAATGAATTTTTGAAAAGTCTAACATTACTTGAATATGAAATATTACTTCCCATAATAGTTACAATTAATTAGTCAATAGTTTATTTCTAATATAGAAATATATTATATTACATTCTATAATTGTTATAATTACTTTAATAATTTATTTTCAAAATAGGAATATGAATTATTACATTTTATAATTATGAAAATTATTTAGTCAATAGTTTAATTATGATATAGAATTAGAAAATCTACAATTGTTATAGAATTAGAAAATACTATTTTCCATAATTGTTGTAATTATTTAGTCAATAATTTATTTCTAATATGGAAATATGAAATATATTTTCTGTTATTTCGAATATAGAAATATGAAATATACTTTCTATAAATATTCTATCTTTGGTATATAAATATATCCTTGTGTGATATCATTCCACCAAACTATGTTGTGAATGATTTACACTAGAACCAAATTTTTTATAGGATTAGAGCTAATAAAGAGCTTCAAATTTCTTTCATGAGTAACATTCAGTGCCCAATGACGTGAGAAGTTGATTTGTGAACACCATATCAGTAATACATAATTATATGAATGATATGGTGCCATAAATCAACTTCACACATTATTTGAGCAAAAAATTTAGGTAAAATTTTCAATAGTGTAGAACTACTCTTACTAGATGGTATATTCAAAGATAGAAAAATGTCATTCAACTTGACTTCGCATGTGCCAATCATCCACGTAAGCTCACATGTCTAATTTGAATTTATTTATTTTGTTTATTTCCATTTAACACATGAATGTTGGATCTTATTTTTATCAATGTTTGAAAAATTGGTTGATCTGATCGATTTTTGGTTGGTTAATCAGTGACTGGCATCTTGCTGGTTTAGTAACCCAAGATCGGAGGTCCTGCTCATTAAAAGTGAGTGACCAGTCAGAAATCACACCTACCACTAAAAAAACCATGGCTCAAATTGTCTAAACAGCCAAAAAACAACAAAAGCAAAGAAATCGAAGTGATAGTAAAGGGAGGAGACTGAGAGAGGGGCCTGTGCAGCGTCGTCGCATCGTGGATGAGTTTGGGGTCAAGGTTGACTCGAGCATCCTCTCCTATGAACCCTAGCTAGGCTACCTTAGGACTAGGTTAGGCCATCACGAGCCAACTATCCATGTCAAAGAGCTTGATAGTCGTCCTGCCTTGTTGATGAGAGACACAAGTTCTTATCGACCTTGTATACCAGGCCATTGATACGATTTCCATGGTGTTGGCGTCAGTGGCACAGACACAGTCACGAAAAAGTGGTCCGATGCTAAAACGCTTGAGCCAAAAGTTGATTTAAGGCCCTCAACCTTTGACAAGAAAAAAAGTGGTTGAGGTGGGAGGTCTGATGGTTTTAAAGAGAGAGAAAGAGGGCTAGAGCGGTGAGGGTTTGGTGAATTGGTGTTTATGTTTGTTTATATATTAAGATAAATTACACAAACATCCTTTAAGGTTTGATGAAATTACGACAACATTTGAGTTTTGGTCTTTGGTGTTGAAAGAAATATTAGTTTACACATTCAGATTTCCAAATATAATAAATTTTTCCAAAAACAATACTTATCGATTACTTGTCGAGTAACTGATCAATTGTTAACCACTACCTTGCTAGTCGATTAGCTCGTAACGATTTTTGTAACAACGATTTTTTTTAAAAAAAGTAATTAAATAGCTTAATTGAAAAAATAAAATTAATAAGGTAAAGGATTCGAACTTTTTACTTAATTTCCAAAAACTAGATTACATTTGAAATATTTTCTTACAAATTAATGGGTAAATCTAAAATTCATTGAAATTTAAAAGAATTTAAATGTTTAAATGTATTCCATCCAGATTTGAATGGATTCCACTAAAATCGAGATGTACACAATCCAGATTTATTCAAAATCTATTCAAATTTAGTTGTATTCAATTCAGATTTGCATGAATCCAGCAAAATCTATGTGTATTTACAAATTTAATTAAAGTGATGAATTTGAATGAATTTTAAAATGATTTTTAATTTTTTATGAGGAAAAAAAAATATGACAAATCTTACCATTCTCTTCAATAGTTCATTAGATTTCTTAAAAATTCTAATAAAGTCAATATGAAGTCTATAGAACTATAAATTCTACTAAAATCTATCATTAAAAAAAAAAAATCCATCAAACTTCCATAAGCTCAAGAATGAATACAACCCCTTGAAAGTCACAACATCATTATATATATAATAATATAATCTACTTAAAAACTGGAAAAGAAAGGAAAAAAGAAATCCACAAACATGGCAATTAACATCTAGGTGGGTTTCATTTGTGTTGCTTGTTGCATTACAAATTCCACGCTTTATGTCCAATACAATGAACCAACCAGCTCTAATCGAACACTGGTTCCAAAATTTTAAGCCCTCTCAGATACAATCCTATGTTACAACCAACAAAACATAGCCTAAAGGTTTGATATCGAATATATATTTTTTTCAAATGAATAGTCTTAATTTCTCCTTTGTAGTTTGGCATAATACTAAAAAAATCTCATAACTTCAGAAATCGCTAAAAATCCCTATATAGTATATAAAAACAGTCAAATAATCCCCTAATGTTTACCCAAAAAAAAAAAAAACCCTTATCGTCTAGTCAAAAAATCCCCTACTATTATAAAAATAGCAAAAAATGAAAAAAAAATGCCTTCTAAAGAATTTAAAATAAAAAAATAAAAAAAAATAAAACCGCCTTCTAAAGGATTTTAAGTGATTATATCAACCTACAGGGGGTTTTTTAGCGACTTTTGAAATTAAGACTTTTTTGGTTATTATGCCAAATACAAGGAGGACATTAGATTTATCCCCAGATGAAATTTTTTTAATCCCAAAAAATCTTTTTAATTTTTTTTTTTCTATATCATTTGGTTGCCACTCTAGTATAAGTTTTAGAAGAAAGCTATTTTGGATCTACTAGGAAAAGCGCAAATTTTAAGTTTTTCATAGTATGTCTTTTTGAGCACTAAAATGTCAAAAGCATCATTATGATATTTTATTAATTACATTGTATTTTTTTTTCCAAATGAGAATGCCTTTACTAAATCTATTCTATCCTAATTTCTAGATGTCATTTCTTAAAAATTAACTATACGGAAGTTCCTTTGAAATTAAAAAACCGACTTATGTTGATGGGCCCCGACTTTTGTACTCAAGGCAACTCGCCCGGCAACCCCATGGTGGCCATCTAGTGGAAAATTACTTCGGCTGTAAGGTTTTCGTTAAACTAAACCTTTTAAAACATTTTTTAGAAATTATTCATTTAGAGAAAATTCGTTGGAAAATTTTTCATTTTAAAATATAGATTTATAAAACAGAATTTATAAAAATTTTGACAACACAACGATTGTTTTTCTAAAAATTCCAACATATAAAAATTCACTTAAAACTTGTACACTTCAATTTCAATACAATTTTCCACTACCGGGCCTCAGATCCTCATTTTAAAATTATATCAACCGCAAATATGCTTTAATTTAAAAGGTATCTCAAAATCAAAATCAATTTATGCATATACAAGCTTTCCAAAAAAGGTATACACAAAATTATTTCGTAACTTTTCAAAACTTAAGTCACGTACATATAAAGTTACAAGTTTTTCACAGCAGCACTGCACTCAACAATGGCTAACTACTCTGGGGCTAGAGTTCCTACTACTAATGTATCTGCTCCTGTACTTGTTCTTAAGAGGTTTTATTTTTAAAACAATAAAACGAAGTGAGCTACATAAGTTTAGTGAGTGTCGTATATATACATTTCCATTCAATCAACTTTCAAATTATCCTCCATAAAACTTTGAACACAATTCGTAAATATACTCATGCTATATTAATTTAAATATATTTCCTAAAAACCATATAAAATGTAAAGGCATGAATACACATTTATATCAGTACAATCCATGCGGCGAAAATCTGTAATTCATTAACAAATTGAAAAGTAAATTTTCTGATCTCAGAAAATTATTTTGAAATGTTTTTCAAATATAAAACGATGCATAAAATATTATTTTGCATGATTTCGTTTTTCTGTCATAAATTATAAACAGTGGTGGTATTTCAGTTTTCAAAAAACTTTTAATTAAACAACCAACCACTGATAATTCATTTTCATATGGTATACTAGTATATGGCAGAGCGGAATTTATCCTCGCTCAATGGGGAATTTGTCCTCGGATAAGCTATCCATTAAGTATCTACTAGCGGAATTTAACCTCGTTAGGAGCGGCATTTATCCTCGCTCAAGTCATAAATCCGGTAATTACGTAGCGGAATTTAACCTCGCTACAGAGCGGCAATTATCCTTGCTCAGGCGCAAGCTAACTAAATATATACCATATACGTGTAGTGGACAACACACGGAATTAAACCAATGTACACATTCCTTCCCGCAGTTAGTGACAGACCTTCCCGATAGACACTGCCAATGCACGCTTAGGATACTCAACCTCAACCGATAATATCAGGATACTTTTAAGGTATACCATAGGCTCATAAATCATTTCCATTTATTTTTGCTATTCATCGCATCATTCACATTTCATGCAAAATATTTAATAATTCATGCAAAATGGTTCTCGTATAGTAATTCAACAATCATAAAAATAAACTTTTATTTGTAAACAGCATGAATTTAAATTTATTATATAAAATCAATGTAAATGAAAATATAATAATTTCGATACATTTTTATTAAGACATTCACCTTATTCTCTAGTTCACAATAAGCTTAAATTCAACAAAAAGATTTCCTTACCTGCGCGTAACCTACAAATTTTCGTATTTTATTTTTAGATTACGTCACAACCAACATTATTCGTTTGAATAATTTCATGTTTACATACTAATATACCAATAATTCGAAACACCCTTTTTAAAGTCATATTAACACAAATTCTTTGTGTTTAATATCCATTCATCATTCTAATTATTTAAGCATGCAAAAAAATATCGTACGAAGCCTAAATCCTTACTAATGGATCAAACGACATTTTTGAATAAATCATTCCTATAATGGCCGAATCTAACACATCCTCTTATCATCAATCTTTTTAAATTTTCTCATCATACTCACATTCAAATTTATCAAAAATAGTTTAAATTTCATTTAAATGCACCAAGCATTACTTTCGGGTAATTACGAAACGTTTAACAACGAAATGATCATTTAATATTCAACGAATTTTCTTTCAATTTCCTTACTAATTCTATCATCTAAATACTCAATAAAATCACACAAACAAATCAAAAACAATTTTCCATCGTCCAAGCAATGCCTTGGCCGAATAATAACATATCACTATACAATATTTTTGCTTCAAATTTTCACATTAGAAACCCATCATTTCATTATATTTTCAAACATAAAAATCACTCAAATAACTCAACCCAAAATGTATCAAATCTGCCCCCTCTTGACCGAATGCACATGAAGCACCAAATCCACATTTCAAAGCATTTTATACATCCAAATCACACCAAAACACATAGCAATGCAACCAAATTTCATTCACTCACAATTTCTTCCTTTAGCCGAAACCATAACAACATGCATTTCAATTTTCTCACTTAATTCATCATCAAATCCACATACATTTCAACCTCCACACTAATGAGGTTTCGATTCCTAAAACCCAAGCATTATTTCACAAAATCCATTCATTTCTTCAACAAAAATTCATGGAAACCAAAGCTTACCTCTTGGAATCAACTTAGGATGGATGAATTTAGCTCCCAAACTTGCTTACAACCCTTGCATGTGATGAAGATGCTCAAAAATCACCTCAAATGCTCAAGGATTACAAGTTGTCTTGGTGTTTTCTTCAAGGCCGGACAGCTTTCTTCTTGCTTCCAATGACTTCTCTTGTTTGTTTATCTAGCATGAAGCTTGCTTAACTTGAAAATCTCTCTAAAATTTGCTCAAAATCACCAGCATGTAGCTGTCTTTGGTTCTAGTTTCTTGGCCGAGAGAGAAAGGGTGATTGTGACCGTGAGAGAACTTGTTGCCGTGAGAAAGAGAGAGCTTTGAGTTTTGACCGAGTGCAATTGCTTTCTTTGTTTATGTTTCATCAATTTCTACTTTATATATGTTTAATAATTTGATGACACTTGGCACTCTTTTTCCACACATACCATACATTTGTCACAATCTCATTTATCAGGCTAACAAGTGTCAACTATTCAAGCATTCTTCACCTCTTTCCATGACATGTGTAAGTCCACTTTCATGCATTTTTCCGTGCTTTCCAATCTTCTAAAATGCCCTTCTCATATAAATGTTTCGAGTTTACCTGAAAATTTTATCATAATCCAATTTCATATTCGAAAACTTTATTAGCATTCAATTATTTATCCGAGTCCAATCATTTTAAATTATTTTATGATTTTGAATTTAAAAACCATCCCCGGACTCGTCCGAAGATTTCATAAAAAATCCAATTACACATTCGGATCCAAATACTTTAATAATACTATTATTCCATAAATAAGGGCAAAATTTAATAGATTACCTGTATGTCGAAAGAGCATGTTACATATGTGATCTAGAAACCTTTTTTAATTTGACAACTAAACTGTTAATATTTTTATTTGAAAGCTCCACTCATAAAAGCTATTTCTAAAAATATACTACTAAAAGTATTACCAAATGTTGTCAAAGTTAGTAAAAGTCACCTTATGACAACAATAAAATTTCTAAAAGGCAAAATCGAATACTCCCCCCTTATTGCCAATATAGGATTAACAAATATTGCTTTCGATAGTGCTTGAAAAAGTGGTCTAGGCGGCCGCCAACCAATCTAAAACACCCAAATTAGGGTTTTAGGTGGTAGGCTGCCTAGGTAATATTTTTTGTATTAAAAAAAAAAAAAAAAGTTCAAAACGACATCATTCTGAACTTCCCAAAATGGCATAGTTTTGGTTTTTAAAAAAAAAAAAATTAAATCAATCCAAACGACGTCGTTTTGTATAATTGAATACTTTAAAAATAAAAAATTGAAGCAAACAAACCAAACCCTAACCCAAACTTCACCCAAAGCCAAACTTCTTTCGTTGTTACCAACTCATCAGCTTCTAGTCAGACACTACTCAAATTTGTTGCTGGTTGTGAAATCTAGATCGTCATCTTGATTCTACCCTTTGGTGTTGTCTAAGGCACAATTGCTTCACTGTAAAGTTCTCTCTCTATCTCTCTCTCTATAATTTAATTTAATTTTTTTAATTTTTAATGGTTTCTTTTTTTCTTTTTTTTTGGTTTTTAAATAATTTACTGAAAAAGTTATAATTTTCTTATCGAATGAAAAGAGGTTGATATTTCTAATATTTGTAATTGTCTCTCTATTAGTACTTTTTTTTTTTTGGTTTTCTATTTGAATTTTAATAAAATAACAAAAAAAAAATTGTTTTCTCAGCTAACAAGAGGAGATGAGCTTATTATGTCTTCTTATTTTCTTTTGGTGATTTTCTGATTTTTAGTTTTCTTGTCTGATTCAATATGTCTCTTTGTTTTGTAATATTTTTTCAAGTTTGATCTTCGGTCAACGTTAATCAATTGGTTGATCATTGACCGTCAATCAAACAGCCTAATCAACGCGTAGGTGCTAAACGCCGAGCTGTTCACCCATTGGTGTCTTGCAATATTTGGAACATTCTATAATTGCTATAATTATTTAATCAATAGTTTATTTTCAATGTGACATTAGGATTTCTATCATTGTTAAAATTATTTAATCAATAGATTATTTTCAATATATGATTAGGAGATATTACTTTCTTGACACGTACACTAATTAGAAATCTTTCAAAGAGAAAGAGAACTTAATTCATGATTAGTAATTCCATCATTTATTAAATATGTAGGGAATCAAATTAGCTAGATCTCACACTTAATAATTAAAGAAATTAAAGTTCTCTTGGAAAGCAAAATTGATTCCTCCTTTCATTCGAAGAATTAAGTTTGATTCCATTTCCCACAAAATTTAATTCCCTTTTGATTTCATTGATAATTTGTTAAAGCTCCTAGTATAATTATTGTATTTATTTAGTCCATTGTTTATTTTGAAAATAAGTGATAAACTACCTAAAATTTTGTTTGAATTCACTATCCAAATGATATGTTAAACTTATTTATAAGCATCACATTTTTTAAATAACCTTGTCACGTCATTTGACAAAAAAAAAAAAAAATCAGATGAATTTTTGAAAAATCTAGCATTATTTGAATATAAATTGTTACTTTCTATAATAGTTACAATTAATTAGTAAATAGTTTATTTCTAATATAGAAATATAACATATTACATGCTATAATTGTTATTACTTCAATAGTTTATCTTCAATATAGGAATATGAATGATTATATTTTGTAATTGTGGTACTTATTTAGTCAATAGTTTAATCTTGATATAAAATTAGACGTGACAAGCTTACAAGTAATGCAATGCTTACAAATACGATTGTCACACCTAATTCTATATCAGAATTAAATGATTGACTAAATAATTACCACAATTATAGAATTTAATAATTCATCTTCCTATATTAAAAATGAACTATTAAAGTAATTATAACAATTATAGAATGTATTATATTATATGTCTATAGATATGAATTTTTGACTAATTAATTGTGACTATTATGGAAAGTAACATTTTATATTCAAATAATCTTAGACTTTTAAAAAATTATCTATATTTTTTGCCCTAAATGATGTGGCAAGATTATTTATATCATCCACATTTATTGTAGGATGATATATTGATATTGTCATGCTTAGAAATAAGCTTGTCACATCTAATTCTATATCAGGATTAAACTACTGACTGAATAATTACCACAATTATAGAATGTAATAATTCATATTCCTATATTGAAAATAAACTATTAAAGGAATTATTATTTAATAGTTTATTTTCAATAGTTTCATTGTGGTAATTATTTTCAATATAGGAATATGAATTATAAAATTCTATAATTGTGATAATTATTTAGTCAATAGCTTAATTCTAATATAGAATTAGATGTGGCAAACTTATATGTAAGTATCACATTACCAATACATCATCCTATAATGAATGTGGATGACACAAATAATCTTGCCGCATAATTTAGGGCAAAAAATTCCGATGAATTTTTGGAACATCTAGTATTATTTGAATATGAAATGTTACTTTCCATAATAGTTACAATTAATTAGTCAAAAGTTTATTTCTATTATAGAAATATAATATAAGACATTCTATAATTGTTATAATTACTTTAATAGTTTATTTTTAATATAAGAATACGAATAATTACATTCTATAATTGTGAAAATTATTTAGTCAATAGTTTAATTCTGATATAAAATTAGAAAATCTATAATTGTTACAGAATTAGAAAATATTATTTTCTATAATTGTTGTAATTATTTAGTCAATAATTTATTTCTAATATGGAAATATGAAATATACTTTCTATTATCTCCAATATAGAAATATGAAATATACTTTCTCTAAATATTGTATCTTTGGTGTATAAATACATCATTGTGTGATATCATTCCACCAAACTATATTGTGAATGATTTACGCTAGAACCAAATTTATTATAGTATTAGAGCTAATGAAGAGCTTCAAATTTCTTACATGAGTAAAAATTAGTGCCCATTAATGTGAGAAGTTGATTTGTGAACACCATATCATTAAGAAACAATCACGTAATTGATATGGTGCCACATATCAACTTCACACATTATTTGAGCAAAAAGTTTGGGTAAAATTTTTGAAAGTGTAGAATTACTCTTATTCAATAGTATGTTTAGAGATAGGAAAAATGTCATTCAACTTGACTTCGCATATGCAAATCATCCATGTAAGCTCACATGTCTAATTTGAATTAATTTATTTTGTATATTTCCATGTATCACATGAATGTTGGATTTGATTTTTATCACTGTTCCAAAAATCAACCAATCTGATCGATTTTTCATCTTTTAATCGGTGATCGATACCGTGCAAGTCTAGTAAGCAACAGATTGAAGGTTCTGCTTGTTAAAGGTAAGTGACTTGTCGAAAATCATCCTACCACCAAAAAACATGGCTCCAATCAACTAAGCATTTAAAATACAACAAAAAGAAACATACATAAGAGACAACGACAAAGGAGAGCCAGAGAGAGGCCGATGTGGTATCATCGTATAGGTGGATGAGATCCGGGTTAGGGTTAACTCGAGCAACCTCTCCTATGAACTCGAGCTAGGTTACCTTCAGACTAGGCTAGGCTACCACGAGGCAATCATCCATACCGAAGAGCCTGACGGCCTTAGCACTTACCTTATTGATGAGAGATATAAGATTATTTTTGACCTTATCAACTAGCACCATCGATACGATTTTCGTGGTATTGGTGTCTGTGACATGGACACCGTCACGAAATAGGGGCTTGATGCTAAAATGCTTGATCCAAAAGTTGATCTCCGGGCCTCGCCATGGACAAGAAAGGGAGTGGTTGAGATAAGAGGTCTGATAGTTTTAGAGAGAAGGAAAGAGGGTAGGAGGGCTGGAGTGGCGAGGGTATGGTGAATTGGTGTTTATGTTTGTTTACGTATTAATGTAAATTACATAAACACCCTTGAGGTTTGGTGAAATTACAAAAATATTTGTGACGGGCCTTTTTATCTTAACTAATTAGACAGCCCGCTCAGCAACCCCACGATAACCTTTTAGTTGGAATCTATTTCAACTGAAAAATTTTCATGAAACTAAGCCTTTTTTTTACTGAAAAACTTTTTAAATTTTTCTAGGGTTTCTTTAAATCACAAAAATGGGGTAATTTTTTTTTTAAATTAACTTTTGTAAAATAGATTTTTCAAAAATCTGGCAGCACAACGACTGCTTATCAAAGATTTCTACCCTACAAAAATTCATAAAATTGTATCCTTCTAAAAGTCACGTTTTCTCAACTTCTAGGCCTCAGGACTTCTTTCCATTTCACAAACAGTCCTAACCAAAGGTTCAAATCAAATCAAAAGATAATCACGAAAGATTTCAGTTAAACTAAAATATCGTGCACACATATAATTTCAAAAATATAATTGTATACAACGTTCAAAATAATATTTACAAAACTAGTATCAAACTTAAAAACCATGTAACAAACTTAAAATCTGTGGATGTACATGATATTTTCGAAAACAATCTAGTGCAGTTGCGTCACGTCTCTAACTCACTTACACGTCCGACGAAGATGCTTCCGCTTGCTTACTTATATATTTTCTCTCTCATTTTGCTTGAGTGGTGACCAAATGGGAAATGGCTCCTCTTGCTTCAATTTTCCTTCTTTTCAAATGTTATATATATATATATATATATATATATATGTATATGTTTAATGACATCATAACATTTGTCCAAGAATTACCTTGCATGATCACCACTTGTCCTCATTTCTTCAAGCATGCACGACACATGGCACACATGCACACATTCACTCCACTAATCACTTTTCATGCATGCTTCCATTTTGGTTCTGTATTCAAATTCATTTTTGTCCATCCGAAAATCCGATTATAACCCAATTTTCACCTCCGAAAATTATTCTTGAATTCGATTTCACCTTCGAGCACTCTAAATTATTTTATTTATTAAAAAATATTTATACGATCCTAAATCGAAAAGGATATTCAGTTCAAAAATCTTTGGATCACTTAAAATCTATCTGAATGTATTCATTTTCGATCCATGTCAAACTTTCTTAACTCCAATGCTAATTTTGAAGCTTATTATTTACTAAGTCTGTTTTCTGAAAAATTATTATTACCACAGACATTTTTTATTCGGAAATACTATTTACCGAAAAATAATTTATTTTTCACCAGACTAGATTTTAGGTTTTTACAATTTGAGTTTTAGCCTTTGATGTTGAAAGAAATATCAGTTTACATCTTCAAATTTCAAAAAACAATAACTATTCCCAAAAATAGTACTCGCCGACTACTTGTCTAGTAGTCGATAAATTGCTAACCGTTGTCTCATTGGTTGATTAGCAAGTACAAATTTATAGAGCCATGATTTTAATTTTTTTTTTAAACTTATTAAATAACTTAATATTAAAAAATGAAAAGTAGGTAAACGATTCTAAAAACGAAAATTAGGTAAATGATTTTAACTTTTTGACTTAATTCCAAATAAGTGGATCACATTTGAAATATTTTCTTACAAATTTATGGGTAACTCAATCTAAAATTCGTTGAAATTAAAAAAAAAATGTAAATGTTTGAACGTATTCCATCTAGATTTAAATGGATTCCATTGAAGTCTATGTGTATTCAATCCAGATTTATTAGAAATCCATTAAAATTTACGTATATTCAAAAGACCATTAATTTAATTTAAGTGATGAATTTGGATAAATTTTAAAGTGATTTTTAATTTTTTATGAAAAAACAATTATAGCAAATCTTAACATTTTCTTCAATATTTCATTGGATTTTTTAAAAAATTAAAATAAAATCAATATGGAGTCTATAGAACTGTGGATTCCATTAAAATGTTTCATTCAAAAAAAAATCTATCTATAAAACCCAAAATTTCATTTTTATGAAAAATAATTTTTTCTTTATGAATAATATTTTCGGATGAATAGTGTGTGTGAATAGTGATTTTTGAAAAGCGGATCCCGTAAATCAAAGGTTCTGAAATAAGTATTCAAGTTAAAAGAAACTGAAATAGATCGAAAACGAGTTCGTTAAATAGGTTTTAAGTGATCCGAAGTTTAGTTGGAAAAAAAAAATGTCTTTTTTTGAAAAATAATAAGTATTAATGATTTTACACCCATTTAAATTTTTGAAAAATAATTGGTCAATTTAAAGATTTAATGACCATAAATTATTTTTGAAATTTATTTAGGCAAGAATGTGAATTTAATGCATTAAAGGGCAAAATGGACATTTTAGCATGAAAATATTAATTAATGGAAGTATGACTCATATCAAGGACCAATCATATACTTTATTAAGGGTTAAGTTTGATTATATTAATGGTGAGTGGATTGGTGAGTCATTAAAGAAAGCAAATTAATGTGTAACATATGTAAAAGTTGATTTCTGTATTAAATGATGGTTAACATGTAATACCCTCTCTCGAGGATATTACTATTCATATGTACGGAATGAAGAAATATACAAATATACCCTTTGGAGAAATAAATAAAAGGATTTTTGAGTATTTAATAGTAAAATTTTAGTAGTTGTAAATTTTTGAAAATATTTAGAATAAATTTAAAATTTACAAAAGCTAAGGGACTTAAGAGAGAAATGCTAGATATTTTGAGAGAATTCTTTAGAATATGGTAAAATTATAATTTTAAGAAGTTTAAGAGTGAAAAGCGAGCTTGACCACATTTATAAATAGGCGTGTGGGTGGCATGTCGGTGGTAGAGAGGAAGATAGAGTGAGGAGAAGTGAGAAAAAGAGAATGAGAGCTATCGACAAGGAAGAGGTGGAGTTGCTGCTGTCGATCCAAGCGAAGTTGTGTCACGTCTGAAAAGAAGATTGAGCTGCTAAAAGGCGAAGAGTAGATCTGGAAGTAAGATCTGGTAAGATTAGTTGTTATTATATGCAATATGTTAGAAGTTTCATTATTTATTTTTTCTTGAAGTTTTACAAAGAATTTTAACTAGTTGATTTGTATGGTGTTGTGATATATTTGGAATGAAATATCTTTTGTTCTTTGAAAGTTTACGTCAGAGTTTTTTGGTTTAGAGAATTGGTTGTTGTTAGTGCATTTTGTTAAACACTCTATTTGCCATCATTTCCATACTATTATTTGAACTAAACATTTCGAATTGTTCATGCTTCATTAGAACAAGAAGTTGAGATCCCATATATTGAGACATTTTCTCCTCTTGAAGTTGTATGGCCGATGTTTATAAGTTTGTTATGTGTCCAATTATATTTTTCTTTGTCAAAAATATGTCATGCCATCAATCTCAATAACTCTGTGCAAATTACTTGTACACCTAGATTTTTATTTTCCTAAAACTTTTTGTGGAATTAAGATGTCCCGGATGTCTCGAACTCAAGATGTCTCGGTGGGTTCGGGGTCGATGTCCCTATGTTTCTAGGCGTTTACTTCCCGATTTGTTCGGGATGTTTGGGATATCTTGGGGTGTTCGGAACATCTAGGTTATCCTAATTTAAGACATCCAAGTTTGAGATGTTTGGGACGAATTTGAGTTACAGTGGATGTGTTAGAGTTTCAATTTCTGTGTTTTTGTTTCTCAAAAATAATTTTTAAAAACACTACTTTTAAAATTAATATCAAACATGCACATTCTCTCATGGCTAAAGTGATTAGTGCAATACTTGTCTTTCACATTTGTGATCAGGATTCAAATCCCACAATGTTTATTTATTAGCTTATGAGAGGTTTTCACCTTTATTGTTGGAGTTTTTTTTCTATTGTTACGAGGATTTAATTATTTTACTGGTTGGTGTACATATACATCAATTACATTTATTGGATTAGTTGTAAGACTGGTTATCGAAATCAATCTAATAGTTGTAATAGTTGGGTAAGGTTATCCAACCAATAAGGTTACCAAATCCTTGTTATGAATGAAAATTTTCAGACCACACGACACACATGTTGTTTAATTCCGCTAGGTCCATTTGAGCATTGATGTTAATAAATTTTTTATTACATTATAATTATATCTGAAAAAAAACAATATGAAACTCGTTAAGTTACTTTCCTTTTATTATTTTGGCTACAAAAAAATAGGTAGAATTAAGCTTGCTAGGGTCAAATCGGCAACAAGTATATATGTGACTGCCCAATATTCTAATATGTAGCTTTCAGGCCTAACACAAGAATAGTTTCTCTAATTCATTAAAGGAACCCTGTGATATGTAGCATTATTGATACAAAGACCATAACATATAGGAAATCTTGCCAAGAAAATAAACATAGAGTGACCAAATAATAGTAAAATAAAGTAATATCTTGTAAACTGCTTCCCGTAAAGATAGAATATTTGATCTAATTTCTTGCCAAGAAGAAAAATGTTATGATTAAATTGATGATCCATACAAAAGTTTAAATTAAATAATAATTTTAATTTGATATAATTCAACCAATACAAAATTCTGAAACATATTTGTACAAACTCTATTTCGAAACAATAACATGTTGAAGTGAAGCCCCTTTTGATTTCCCTTTCAATTTTGCAGTAATTAATCAACTCCCATCTCATCATGATCTTCAAGTCTTCAAGTCGGCAATAGTATGATAATTCTTGTTGAATCCAGTTAAATTCCAAATATATAAAAACCTAATAATTAAATTCATCCCATCTGACAAGAGCAGGTTGGTCTAGTAAAAAACTAATAACTCCTCACATTTACAACCTAGAGGTTGTGAGTTTCAGTCATCTCCTTCTCCCCCAAACCTCAATTTCATGTGAAGGCGCTAATTGCGAGTAGGACGTCGTTAAATAAAATTCAAATTCATATACAACCTGATAATTAATTAACTTTATCAATTCTGACAAGAACAGGTTGATCTAACGATAAACTAATAACTTCTCACATTTACAATCTAAAGGTTGTGAGTTAGAGTCATTTTAGCCTCCCCAAAACCTCAAATTTATGTGAGGGCTCTAATTACCAGCAGGACGGCGTTGAATAAAGTCCAAATCCAAATACAAAACAAATATTGGCCTAAGTACTGAGTCGATGATAATAACTTAGATTGTACGTTTAAGGAAGATATGAATTTTATAATTAGAACAAGTACAATATTTGAACGAAAAATACCAGCCTGCCAGCAACCCCGAAGGCAGGAAAGATTCTGTAAACATGAAGCGAAGAGACACACACAGCATGTAGTTGCACGACAAGTGTAAGGAAAGATAACATTTTCTTGTACACGGTATGGTTTTTGTAAGATAAGGTATCTACTTACATGAAAAAAGCCAATGCTTATAGATGGAGAGATTGGATTTCGACTAGACATAAGAAGATCTTTTAAAAGCACAAAAGCTCACATCAGCAGAAGAACTAAATTTTGGTAGTATTTAGGTGGTTTGGGTGGCTTTGGGGTTGTATTATTTGGAGCCGAGCTTCGCGTAAGCCAGTGAACGGTCGAAGGTGGTGCTGCTGCTGTAGGAAAGTTACTGGCTTAACTCATAAACTAATACAAATGGAAGGTACTGTTTTTTTTTTTTTTTTACTGAATTGGAGAGCCAGTAGAGCTCTTTTATAGCCATTGTGGTCACTTACACATACGTGTCATTTGTATCTTAGATTTTCTCCAGTGCATGGTTTTCGCGTGCTATTGGTTTCGAGTACACATATTGTTAAAAACGATGACAATAAAAAAATGTATGAATTCACGTGGGTCATGAGAGAAATACGGCGGTTACACATCAAATTCGGATAGATTAGAGGACACCGACTTGTATTCTAGATTTTCTCGTTTTTCATTGCATGGTTTTCTTGTGTTAATGGTTTCAAACCCAACACTTATTACTGGAAATGACAAAAAAAACTTATGAATTCCCATTGATCACGAGGAAATAATATAACAGTTACGCATCAAATTTGGTTAGGTTAAGGAGGAGACAAACTTGTATTCTAGATTTTTTTGTTTTTCAGTGCATGTTTTTCTTGTGTTATTATAATATAGAAAATCAAATTAATACAGGAGAAGCATGCATTGAAAAATGAGAAAAATGTAGAATACAAATATGTCTTTTTCCTAAACCAAATTTGATGTGTAACTATTATATTATTCCCTTATGTCCAACATGAATTCATACGTCTTTTTATCATATCTAACAACATGCGTCATTGAAACATGACATATATTATAGGAAATGGAAAAAAAACAAAAACAAAAAACAATATGAATTCACATGGGGATCATGGGTCATGGTAGATAATATAGCATTTGCATATGCAAATTTGATCAGATTAGGGAGGAGGCCAACTTATAATGGTCAGCAACTAATTTGAATACTTAAAACAACAACTTAGTAACGTAAACAATATTCACGTTGGGAATGTGAAGTAAATATAATGGGCACACATCAAATTTGGGCATGTTAGGGATGAGACCAATGTAACGGATGCTATGTAATTATTTCTCAAATATAAAAATGAATTACACATGTATCACGCAGCATTCTACATTTTCTCCTTTTCAAGCCCATAATTTTCTTGTGTTACTAGATTCGAATGGATGTGTATTAATTGCTGTAAATGCAAAAACAAAATCAAAAACAAAAAATGAATTCACTTAGTCTATCAAGATAGAAATAATCACATGTGCAGTTTCGACATTTTGGGGAGGACATGAGCTTGTAACACATGGTAATTATTGTATTCTTAATGAGTTAAGATCCTCTCCTGGTTTTTTTTTTTTTTTTTCCTAAATTTTTTATATTTCAGTGATACATCAACATAAAAAATAATAGATGACTATAATTCTTCATTTTTTTTGTCTTATGCATCACTCAAATTCCAATTTCTATTATAAAATATAAGGTAAAAAAACAAGGTGAATTGAAGGTATTATGACCCATGGATTGTAATTGCCTTGCTGTTAACTTGGCTGTTGGGTTAGTTTTCGGAACTACTCTATCAGTTATTATGGGCCTACCTTAGGTCCAAGTCCAAAATACAACATTGATACTTGATCTCTATCCAAGTTGTTGCAATAAAAGAGTCTTCTCTATTTGTCTTTTTTTTTTTCTTAAGTGCGAGTGGGATATTTAGGGATGATGAAAATACTCAATCTGATCTAAACTCGGGCTATTAGGAGTGGGTTTGTGATGAAAAGTAGCAAACTCATTTGGGACATAGGTCGAGTTTGAGACAACCCCCAAAAATTCCGAATCGGGCTTGGGTAAACTGTATTACCTTAATCCGACCCAGTAATATGATCTATATATAAACATAAAAAAACCCTAAGTCTATGACTTTGTATTAAAAAGATTTATTACATAGTATCCAAGTCTTACACTCTTAATTCTTAGAGTTTTTATATAAATTTGAAATTCTTTTAGAAGAATCATGAATATCATAGCCAATTTGTTTTTTTTTTTTTCATATATTAGTCTTTTAATATTAAGTATATTGTTAGTTAAAAACTAAATCGGGTCAATAAGTAAGATTTGGGATAAGCTCCCCCAATCGAGTGTAAGCTTGAGGTGAAAAACAACAACCCACTTAAAGCATGGATCGAATTTAAAACACTCCCCAAAAATTTTGGTTTGAGTTTAGTAAAAGTCAAACCCGAGTCAATCTGATCCATTGTATCCCTAGCGATATTTTCACCCCTCTAAAATCATATGTACACCCTTTAATTTATGCATTTTTAATGTTCCAATATTACCCTTAGATTAAATTATTAATACTTTAATTAAAAGATGATATTGTTATTATTATAATTAAATTTGAATACTCCAACCTCAAATCCCAATAAGAAACTTGGTTTATTTTGATAAAGGGTAGTAAAAAAAATGAGAATTTTTTTATTGTAATTTTAGAGATATTATAAATGATGAAAATGGAAGTCTAAATTTGAGGGGTTTTAAGGTCTTTTTTTTCCTTTGGGTGGGGGAGTAGCTGGGAGGGGTAGCTTGAGTGAAAATTAACGTTTTTAGTTTTGTTTGATAGTTTTACATAGCGAGTGTTGGTGAAATATATGAATTTTAAGTAAAAATGAGAGAGAACATAAGATGAAGAAGTTATGAACATAGAACAAAACATCAAAACAGGCTTAAAAAAGAAAATTTTACTTTTTTTAATGTTTTAATTTAATTAATTTAATTATTTTGATAATTATTATTGTTAGAATAATAAGTAATCTGTATCAAATACTTAATAATTAAATAAAATCACAAAAAACAAATAAATAAAGAATTTGAAAAGAAACGAATGACAGAAGCTTGTAAATTCAATGCAATGTCCTAAGACAGAAATTTGACACCCCTTCTCTGTGCTTTGAAGGTCTGTTGGTGTCTGTCTTCCTAAGATTCGACTGTCAATAATCTGGATTCGCAGCACTTGAAGCAGATTCTGACAAACTGAAATTTAATATATATAGGAACAGAAGAAGAAGAAAGGAAAAATCAAGTAAATTTTAACTAAATTCGGGATTAATATTTATAAAAAAAATGGTATCTATTCAAAAAGACACATCTGTATCAATAGACACAACTGTTGTCTTTAACAGTTATTTGTTCAGTCAAAATTTAAATTTGATTTTTTTAAATTCAAACATAAAATTCAAATGATACAAAATCAAATTAAAAAAATAAAAAATAAATGTGATATAAGATGACTCTTTAAATCAAATACCAATGCCCCAATGGCCTAAGGCCAATATTTGATTTATTTATGTGTCAAAGCTACATCCAATTTAAGCCTAAGTTTTATCATTTATTTCGTCCATTCTTTAACTCTTAAAATCTACCACTTTATAAATAGACAATTCTCATATATTTTTCCAATGTGGAACTTATTTCCATTCAAACATTATTTTTTTTAACAATTAATCCATATTATGTAAAAGGTAAATAAATAAATTAATGTAGTTGATAATATATAGGGTGTATTTATATAATATAAATTTTTGAAAATCTTAATGGAGTGTAAATACAAAATCGGGTGTATATACAATTTTAAAGGGATGAAAATATCAGCACTCTTTGAGTGCTTCTCTCATTTTCATCTTGATCGTTTCTATTAATGAAATACATTCCTTCAACAGTTATTATGCTGGGTCGGGCACATTGCTGAGTGCCCAAATTAGGCCCAAGCCCAAAATCGGATCATTGCAAATGTCGACATTACATTACGTTAATTATATCTCTAGAGTCATTTTATAAAATTATACATCAATTACATAAAAATGCCAAGTGACATTCGATTGATGCATAATGTTACAAATGGATTGAAATGTTGGGCTTTCCTTGAATGAATAAATATTAAAAAAAAAATTCATGTACATATGAAGTGAAGGAGAAATCACAAACAACCATCTTCTTTTCCATTTATTTTATAAGAAAATCGAATGATTAATACACTAATATGGATATCTTTCAAAATATATATATATATATATATATATATATACACACACACACACACTAATATGGATTACATTCAAAGTAAAATACTATTATGCTATGTTTGTGGTGAGGTAGCAAGTCTCTTCATCCACTTTTATTGATAATGTGATGAGACTTTATCCCGGTGTTGTAAGAGTAGATATCCAATATATTGTGTTTGACTTCGATAAAGTTTAGATGCACCTCTAAGAATTAGAAATCTAAAAACTTTAGCCAAAAACAATAGAGTAAATAATAGAATACAGTCTATAAACTACTTCTTGTAAAGATAGAACGACCATTGTCTTATAATTATATTTGTGACTACTCAATGTAATTCGTAGCCACTTTGCAAGTCTTGTAGCTACTATCATGTTGCTAATGTTTTACTGCACTGGGTCTCGGTCAATATGTAAAGGCTTGGATCACGAGTGGGACGGCCTTGAATAAAGAAAGCTTAAATTCAATCCTGAATGTGGACCCAAAAGAATGAAGTGTATACTTAATTGGGCTAAACATGAAGTGAAGAGACACACACGGTGCCTCATATGAAGTGAAGGGACACACACAGCACTTGATTGCACTGAAAATGTGAGGAATTTAAGATAATAGTTTCTTGTACATTGAATGGCATTTTCTAACATAGAGTATGATAATGGAAAAAGCAAACGCGTACGATATGGATTGATTGTTATCTAAATTTTTGATGTAGAATTTGGTGAGATTGAGAACCTGGTTGGTTTGAGTGGCTTTGGCGTTGTGCTTGTTGTAAACGGGTTTAGGGCGAAGCGTGGTGGGTGGTCTGACGGTGCACCACCGTCGGGAAGGAATTGGCTCAACTCATCGTGTGTTAGAGAAATGATGGGTTTGGTTTTCTTGATTGAATTGGAGGGCCTGAGAGAGTGGTTTTATAGTCGCAGTGGTGGGAGATTGAATATGATGCAATATTCTAGATTTTCTTCTTGTTTTAGTAAATGGTACATTATAGAATTTCTCCTATTTTAATTACTAATTCAAGTTTACGCGTATTGATTAAAATAGAAGGTTTAATGTCACATGGTCATTGAGAGAAAATATAGTTGTTGTATATCATTAGTGTTTCTTTCCCTAATAAACATAGAATTTCTTCTGTTTTGGTTACTGATTCAAATTAACGCGTATTGTTTGAAATGGAAAGTTTAATATCACATAGTCATTTAGAGAAAATATAGCTATTGCACATCATTGGTGTTTTGTTTCCTTGTAAGTATATATATATATATATATATATGTATATATTTATATTATTCTCCATTTTTGTCCATATAATACTTAATTTATATATTTATTGATTCAAATTAGTGAATTTTTCCATTTTTTTTTACATTATTACATTTCTAATTACAAGTTTTTCATTTTTTTTTTTAAATTGTAATATTTTTTAAGTTGACTAACTTCTAACTTGTAATTTTTCCTCCTTTAAATTTAGAGCATCAAAATTGCCGGTAGATTAGGATGTTTCAATTATTTTTATCATTCATTTCTTAAAATTATATTGTTGGTTTTATTGTTTTATCAATAAATTATTTTAATTACAATTTAAGTATAATTCTATCCAAGTTTATTGAGTAGGTGTGTTGTTTCGGTTTAATATAAATTTTTTCATTCAATAATATTTTTATGAAATCATTTGTACTATACTATAATATTAGTTTTTTAACATTATAATTAGCAATAGCACGGAAGCTTAATGGTGATATAATTGATTTAATTTCACTAGAGATTTACATCCACTTATATTCTCATAGTTTAAGTTTTTAGTATCCATGATAGGGGTTTTTATTTTTATAGGAACATAATAGGGGTTTAAGTCTCATCATGTATAGCTACGAGAATTTGTGAGAAGTTTTCTTCCTTTAATATGAGAGTCTCATAGTGTTAAAAGAAGTTGATTTTTAAATCACATATATGGAATTCAATTTTGGTAAATTTCGATAGACCATTGTTGTACATGATTCCGTTGCTACTGGCTTCAAGCTGACGTGTAATTTTGGAGAGGGAAAAAAAATTGTTCGGATTCATGTGGTGACATGGATTGTCAAGGGAAGTATAATCTGTCACACAGTCAAGTCTTCAATTTTGGATAAAAATTAGGGAGGAGATGAATAACATTTGTTTCGCTTCCCTTTTTTACTTTCTTGGTCCACATATTTGACCACGAAAAATGATTTCGTATTGGGTTTTGATCTTAAATGTTGAATGTTTGCTATCACCCGACCCCAAGTTGCATTATTATTATTATTATTATTATTATTATTTTGTCATTTTTGTGCTCATCCTTTTCATTTTAAACATGATACATTGCTTAAGTAGACTGCAATTATTATATGGCCAACATTTGGTTCTAATATTTCAACACTTACTAAATCAAGAAGTAAATTTCAATAATATCTCAACAATTTCATCAAAATAGAAATATTTTAATTGATATAAATATAAAAATATATATATCGTCACAATATCAAAATTTTAATTCTGTTCCAATATTTTCATGCATCATTCTATAAATTCTACCCAACAATAGGTTTCATCAGAACAAATATTTCATTTCTTTGCTAAATTTTGAAAAGGAAGATCTGCCAAGGATTGTTGTAATATTTGCATATAACTTTGCAATTGAACTGTTTAATTTCTACTTTGACGCACCAGAAGGCTGTAATGGTTTTATGATTGTCCACTAAACAAAGCATCAATAAATACGTATCTAGAAAATCTCAACGACGAAACAAAAACAAAACAAATTTAACAAAAACAAAATAAACTAACAGAACTGATGACTGGAACTGGATTGAACCTTGGATCGTATGCATAAACAACAACACAGTAATCTAAGTCACGCCAAATCCACAAGGCCGTCTGGTGAGGAACTCTTCAGCAGTAACTAGTAGAACCACGCTTTTTGATTTTTTTTGTCTACACTTTTCGGACCTGAATATTGTGAGTTGACTGGAATCGCCAGATTGGCCGTATGCCACTCTGGACAAGTGCTATCTCTTCTCCTTCCTTTACCATACCTTGTTTCTGCATACGAAAATAATGTGGTACACATGCTTCAATCTACCAAGAATTTAATGACACAAATATAATTGTGGAGAGACTTTTCATACGATGTAGTTTTTTAACAGAAAATTCAAGTCAGCTACAAGCTACAACTAAGGAGAATGATAACAACGATCATTATATGCAAAGTAATTAATATCTTTTTCCACATAACGTCCCTTTTCAGCATTTACTAGCTACTCAAAGGATTTAAGCAGACCCAGAAAGTTACCTGAAGTAAACCTAGGGCATTTCCAAAGGTTTCTTCAGCATCATCAGAGAACTCCATGTATATGGGGCATACTCCTTGGTACAACGCCAGTCTCTGTTGTATCCTCTTCCTGCACAGCCATCAAAGCCAAGTAATTAATACGAAACTTCTGTGTACAAGATCTAATGTTAAAATTTGTCAACACGAGACAATAGCAGTATATTCTTGAGTAAATAATGTATTCAGTCTTTGAGTTGCTTATTTTGGAAAATAATTTGGTACAGTCAGTATTCTAGTCAGCAGTAATTCTATCACACAACCGGTCACTTGTCTTAAAAATACAATAGATTATGATGCCATATTTCCAACAAAAGAATCTGTCTATGCCAAGAACATGATAATTCCAGTACTACTCAAAAAACAAATAAAACTCACTCGTTTGTGAAGGCAAATATGGTGCCAGATGGCCGATAATGGCTTAGTAATATAGCCATAAAACCAGTTCTAGTGAAGACAACAATTGAGGTTCCGAGAGTGTTTGACATCATGGTTGCATGGTATGCAAACATCTCACTCATGTGGTTCTACACAAAACAAGAAATTTCCAGTAAGTATTCAAGACTGACGGTCAAAATAGAAGGGATAAAACATAGGATGACACAATACAAAAGTTTAATGTGGCATAGAACATATATAGAGTTATAAGTAAGGTAACCTTGAAAGCTTGACCAAGATTAGGAGGCATTGTACCGCCAGATATGGTTGCTTCAGTCCGTAATGAGACTGTGTGCATAACTTTCACTGCTTTCAATGGGAACCTGAACAGAAGAAAAATCACTTTATTAACCTATCCAAGAGTATAATTGTCTGCATCTAGAACATCCATAACATTAAATGGCCAAGTAAATCAAATAATTTCCTGGGCTGTACATTACAGCAGTCCCAGCCCTTCAAAAATTCTTCTCAGTGTGTATGACATTTCACTGACAGTTTCCCCCAGTCAGATCAATTTAACAATCCATTAAATCAAAAGAAAATACAACAGACAACTTACTTCCCATGAGCAGTTTCTCCAGAAAGCATGACAGCATCGGCACCCTCTCTAACAGCAATGGCAATGTCAGACACTTCTGCTCTGGTTGGAGTTGGATGAACAATCATGCTTTCCAGCATATTGGTTGCAACAATAACAGCTTTCCCCATGCTACGACATATCCTGATTATCTCTTCCTACAATTTTTAACAGTTTTTGGTGTCAGAAAATTACTAATTTGACTCCCAGGTATATAATGCCTTTGAAAGGTCCTGTCAACCTTGATATCACTCTTAATTAGAATGTAAAACTACCTGAAGAAGTGGAACTTCCTCAATAGGAAGCTCTGCACCAAGATCCCCTCTTGCAACCATGGCCTAAAACAAGAAGAGCATCTATTACTTTTAGCACACTATATAAAATTACTAAAGATTTTACCTTTATCATAAAATTTGGAAATAAAAATTGAAACTAAATCGACGGCTACAGGTATCTCAATTGAAGAACTTCACTAACATGGGCACAGACAAGATTCTCAACTCAAGTCCAACATGGATGCATTGGCTATGTTCAGAAAATGATAACCGTAGCAATAGTTTTACTTCTTATAAAATAAACAAGAGTAAACAGGTTAAAACCTGCATTATTTATGATTCCACCCTTGTACTTGAGTCTTTTGGCACAAGACAATCTTAAAATTATTAAATGTAAAATCAGCTTTAAATAGGATTTCAGCTGAGCCTTGTTGATTGCATCAGCAGAAGTAAATGATAGCAAGGTAAACATGAGAGTTTAAACTGAATCAATCTCTTGGGAAATATTACTAACCAAAGATCAAATAAATAGCATATATATTAAAATAAACCATCAAATATAGCAAAAAATAAAAAATGCAATGCAAAGATTCAAGTGGTTACCCCATCAGATGCAGTTATAATTGAGTGTAAATTTGGTATGGAGTCAGCACTTTCAATTTTTACAGTCACATGTATATCTGCACCACAGCCTGTAAGGAAAAAAAAGGGTTATGTAAGCAGTAAATCTATGCCACAAAATTCAGCATGTATTTGTATTTATTTACTACGCTTCAAATATAAAATCAAGAATTACTTTTTAAATAATTCTTCAACTCATGAACCACTTGTGCATCTTTAACAAAAGAAACAGCATAGAAGTCTACTTTGTTGTCCACTCCAAATTTAATATCATCCCAATCCTTCTCTGCATAAAGAAAACAAAAACAATTATGGGTGTTTGCAAAGGAAAATGACTCGTTACTAGCTGAGAGACAGCAGGGGGAATCCAAACTATCTAGGATCAAAGAAGAGAGAAATGATCAAATTCCAACCAGTAATGGAGGGCAGCGTTGCACTTTTCCCTCGAACATTTAGATGCCTCCTAGACTTGAGCTCTCCCCCATCAACAACTTCACACTTCACAGAATCTTCAGTTTTTGATTTCACCATCAACGACATCATACCACCTGAATAGTAAATCTAAGTCAGTCAAGCATATAGACTATAACAAGAAATTCCTTACTCTTGTGACACTTAGGTGTGTACACAATCTCACCATACATTTCCACAACATTTATTATTTATTTTTTTTAATGATGATTACGTCAAAAACACCTCATATCAATTAAATCCAATAAAAAGCCATAAATCGAAAACACTTCTAAGAGTATCAATACTTCTCACAGACTTACTTGAAAATATCATATAGAAAATTTAGTTTGAAAAGGAAATGCCCTCTCTCGCATGGAAGTTCAATGAATAAATAAACAAACAAGATCAGCAAATGTACCATCGACAAGAAGCATGTCACCAACTTCTACATCATTAACAAAGTCATCATAATTCACGCTAACACAATCACTCGTGCCAACTCCTCTCCGGATTGTAAATGTAAATTCCTGACCACTTTCTAAATTGATAGGTTGCGGCAAGTCACCACTCCTAACCTCAGGGCCCTAACAATAAACAAAAACTACCATTAAAAAGACTTATACAACAAAACAACCAACCAAACCCAAAAAAAAAACAAAACCACCAAAAACCTGCCTTGGTGTCAAGCATAATAGCAATAACATTATCTTTAGATTGCGCATTATATTCCTTCACCAAATCAATAACTTTCTGATGAGACGCATGGTCTCCATGAGACATATTCAACCGCGCAACATTCATTCCTGCCTCAGCCAGCTTCCATATCATTTCCCTCGTGTTGGTCGATGGACCAATCGTGCAAACAATCTTCGTCTTACGTCTTACAGTTGGCCTTGACCACATCCCCACCGACATATCTCCTAATTGCTGCAGCTCATGTAACTGCTGAAACTGCTCGTCTCTCTACTCACAACAACAACAACACTTTCAACGACAAACCATAACAACACTTTCAAACAACAATACTTTCAACAACAACAACAATAATGCATTCAACACAGATAATTTTTTTACAAATTTAACAACAAAAAGAACTATAAAATCAAAATTTTAAAAAAAAAAATTAATCAAAGTTATCTTCGACATTTTCTAGGCAAACAAGCATAGACTTATTATTGATTTTACTTTGTTAACAAATAAACTTACCAGTCAATTAAATGAAGAAACATTTTTTCATGCATTTTCTCGGGTACCAAACAGGAAAAAGAAGAACAGACCTTGGGGGCGTCCTCGGGAGAGACGGGAACCACTTCAGGCTCGACACGAGCGGATATCTGAGCAGTGATTCTAGTGGTTCTACGAGCAGAACTGAGCTCCTTCGAGAGTGCGTCGTCACGCCCCATCACTCTTGAAGAAAAGCTCCGTGGCCTCAGCTTCTCGGCTCGCTCCTGCGTGGATCCAGAGGTAGGGCAGAGAAAGGAACTCTGCATCGATCGAGTCGCCACCACCTGCGCCATCTCCAACCAACAATTTCGAAAACACAAAAAGCAAAAAATGAAGTTTTAGAGAGAGAGGTGTGTGGAGACGACGAGGAAACGAAGTGAGAGAGAAAGAGAGAGAGAGAGAGGGTGTGTGCGTGTTTTAAAAATGAGCGGTTGGAGAAATCGCCGATTAGGTTGGCGGAGGAAATGAAGAGAGGAGGCGCTTTGAAGAGAGCAAGCAGCAAGGAGGCGCCTAGTTCGTATCGAAGAAATTATTATTATTATTATTTAATTTTGTTTTGTTAATAGGATAAATTTGCACATAGAGTCTTTATGTTTGGAATAAATACATTGATATGCGAGTGCACGTTATATTTACATAAAACCTACTTGACATTTTGCTAGTACTATAGATATACAGCCACTGTTTGTTATAATTCAGCAACCGTTAGTCAAATGCATAGAAATATTTAATAACTGTTATTTTATCTATTTTCTAACTTGTATTTATTTGTATTATATTTTTTATGTAATTAATATAATATTATTTAAAATTTTACCTAAATTTATTATTCAAATGATGTAATAAATTTATACATATTTATCACATTTTAATATATTATTTCATCATTAATATAGTTATTATAAATCACCTTATTATATTATTTAGATACAAATTTTAGATCATTACTTTAAAAGTGTAATATTATTTTCTTATTCACTTGATTTAAAATGATGGATTACATTTTATTGTTAAGATAAAACAATATTTGAGGTTTTTATATATTGAAGTAACGGTTAATAAATTACAATTATCAATAGGGGTACAATTGAATTATTAATAAAATGCTAAGTAATGTTTGTAGAATTATGCGGTAAAGTTACATGTTTGTGTAATTATATTCAATGTTAGGGGCTTTGTGAATTTGTTCTTGTTAATATTTTTTTTATTTGCTGTTTGTTCAAAAACGGTTGGGAGGGTTTTATAAATGAAAGTGATATTGTCGAGAAATTCAACTTTTGTACGTTTTGGTTGTAACAAGATTCGAGGTTATGTTATGCGACGTCGTTTTGTTTGTCATAGGGTGTTATTTTGTTTTTTGAAGTCGATTGCGAGTTACCTTTGGATAATGAGATCCGTATCTAAAATTTGTTGCATGTGACATGTCACTTCATTAATTTTCACTAAAATAGAACAAGTCGCTAATGATATCCATCTGCACGAATTAAGTTGTTTTATCAAAAATATTTAATGTAATACTTTTTAAAAATTTATCAAAATTTTTATCCTAACGATGTAGCATCAATGGCAGATCCAAAAAAATTATTAAGGGAGACATATAAATAAATAATAAAAATATCAAAAAATAAGACATGTATAATTAAAATATAAAGGATAAACATGAAAATTTTCATTTACAAGTTTTAGTTCAACTTAAGTTTCAGTCATTATATCCATGTTGTGAAGAACAAAAATTATTTTTTAGCTCAAATTAGCAACATAATCAAAGTAACTAAGGTTAATGATTTTTCTAAGAATTTTTTAGATTTTCTTTTTATTAAGGTTAACACTTAAAAGTTAATACTTGTAAGTTTGGGATTTTCCTTAATAATGTGATGAATATTAAAGGCATGATAATATAGAAGGCTCTAAAAAGGAGGAATATCAAAATATATGCCAAATAAGTCTTTTTTTAGCAACCAAATATGCAAATTGTGCATTGACAATGTATGAAAAGATAAAACTTCAACTAAACATAGTTAAAGGTATTCAATTCCAATATAATTATTGTTTTCATAACCATTAATATCTAAAACTCTATTGGCAGCCTATTTTGATTATTTTGATAGGAATTTCATCAAATCAATTATCTGCATATGAGTTTCAAGTTATTATGGGTCCGTTTGAGATAACTTTTATTTTTGGCTTTTAGCAGTAGAATAAGAGAAGCAGAAACTTGAGTTTTTTGGATACTATTTGAATTATATATTTCATAAGAGCTTTTAAATTTATAATAACTTTTAAAACTATTTGATTTGAACATTACTGAAATATCTTCTAAGCATTATATGATTTTTATACCCTTCTAGAAGTGCTTTTAAATGTGTTTGGATAAAATATTTCTAATTATCACTTACATAATATATATATGTTATTTTTAAATAATTTACTATATAGACATATACATAACTTATTTTTCAATTATATTTACCTAAACTTTGGTATTTAAAATATGTAAAATAATAAAAATTAAATTAAAATTACACATACATTTATGTATAATAATATATACAAATTATGTTAATAATTTTACATAAAATTATAATGATAAAGATAAAAAAAAAAATAAAAATTATCTAATCATAATTCTCTTGCAATTCTATCATGAACAACATCTATCTCACTTTCGTCTATCCCTAAATTAATGTTGAATTCTTCATCTTCTAGCAAATAATCTTGATTTTCATTTGTTATAAGTATTTTTAGGCTACCTTAGATGAACTGAGAAAAATCCAATACTGTTGATAGAAGTCTAAGACAGTTTGGAGTCCAAAACCCTCTAAAAATGAGAGATTGTATATTTAGCTAAGGCATAGCTCGTTAGAACGTCCAGCTCACTCACATCCAGTTTATCATTTGTACAGTTTATTGAAGAGTCAGTTAATTAGACGCATAGACTGTGCAAGAATCCAACTCGTCAGTCGCATAACTTATCTTAATACAACATAATACTGCGTATCAGTCATTCGCGATACAACTCATCCATCATGCAGATTCTTCAGACATGAAGTTCGACAGATAGCCATATTGCATAATCAGAATATATAATCAGTTCATAGAGGCAAAACTTAGTCAGACATTGAACATCACTGCTCGCTAAGATGAACTCTTAGCCGATCCAACTCGCAAAACTCAGTCAGGCATTATCGGAATTGTTAGAGCAAAAGTCAGCAAAGCGTGCCGCCCACCCCGATCTCATAAAAAATTACAGCATGAATTACGGAAGTCTTATTTAATCCGCGTTGATTAGTCGCCTAATGCATACTTTAACTCAATTGACCTGACACATGTCAGTCGCATTAAATGTAATTCATCATTACACTTTGAATTATTACACATTACTGTAGCACATTCCCATCCCTATAAATAGGAAAGGATTTTCATTGTACAAAGGATCTGAACAACGTAGAAGAGTACCAAAATAGTGAGAAAAATAGTGGACGTAGGCAAAATCGGGCCAAACCACTTTAAAAACTTCTTTGTCTTGTGTTCTTCCTCTACTCTCTCCTTTACTGTTCTCATGTTTATTGTATCACCTATTGTTTATTTCAATATCCAACCATAAACTGCAGTTTTGGCTGAAATGAATATCGTCGGCTAATTCTCAACGTCGATATCTTTATATGATTAATACTCAATATCTATAATAGTCTCTCTTCTTATGAAATTATGTAAAACTCTTGAAGCCGTAACAATGACTACTTGCTTGTCAAACTTATAATTAGATATATTATGCAAAATTCTCCATCGAGCTTTCCACACACTCATACATTGTCTAATACCCAATATCCAAAATAGAAAAACATCAAATAATCATTAAAAAAAAAACCTCAAAAAATCATAACAAAACTTAAATAATAACAAAGGAAGTTAAAGATTAGATATCATAAGCAATGGAGAATAAAAACTTAGGTAGATGGTAGCAATTTGGATAAAGGGGGCGTATAGTGTAATTAATTTATTTAAGAGATTGAAAACGAATATTTTTAAAACATGACTAAAAATGAATTTTGACATTTTTATATTGATTTTTTTGTATTTTCCATGAATTTATAATTCATATATTCTAATGAAATATTTTTCTCCAAACCTATTTGTCATATTAGCAGTTCAAATTTCTTCATTATTTTAAAATAATATGTATCAGCCTATGTAAATCAAATCTCAATTTTCTAAAATAAGTTGGCTAATCAACTTTAGTCCAAACTTTAATGGCAAATCCCAAGGGTGTTTGTGCCTAAAACTTATTAGAATTAAGTCAAACTTTATTTTTAAAACTATATGTAAAAAATTGCTTTTACCATTTTTAAGTTTGTCAAAAAAACACATGCAAGCAAAATTCGAATACTTTCAAAATTAATAGATAAAAATTTACAGAATAAATAAATTGTTTGAAAACCTAAATTTATATTCATCTAAAATTAAACCAAGAATTGATTTAAGTTAAAATAATGAAGTTCTAAATTTATGAAAATATCAATAAAAATATCGAAATATTCTTGTTGACGTATGGAATTGGTCAACTAAGTTCTTCCAGACTTAACACTGCATGAAAGACAAGCAGAAAAAGTAGTAACAAATAACAAGAGGAAAGATGACAAAGTTAGAATGCAAGACAGTGAGGTGTTCAAGTGGTTCGGCTAAATTTGCCTACGTCCACTGTTTGTTCTCTCAATATCTGGACAGAGTAACAGCCAGTTTTTCACTAAGTATTTCACTCCTACCTTCACAAAGAAAAGCTTATCCTATTTATAGAAGGAGAAGAGCTACAGTGAGGTACAATGCGTTAAACTAGAATGATTACAGCAGTTAATGAACCTGACCTCCATTTAATGCAGCCGGATTACATTAAATACAAGGGACAGGTGGAAGGTAGGCATGACTAACCCACGCGGATTAGGTGCGGTGATCTGTAATTTGAATAGTAATATCTGACAAGCTTGACGTGCAAGGCAAGTTAAGTGATGATCTGACATGGCCTGATATAGTAGTGAGCAAAGTGAAGGCTCCAGGCGGACTGGATTATAGGAAGATTGAGAGAACTGATCGGCGACCTCAGCTTCTCATAGGCAGGTCTGGTTTGATATGGAATGGACTTAGCCCCGCGAAGTGCGTAGTGTGGACTTCGCACTACGGTTGGTGATATTGCATGCTCGTGTCACTTCGCCGAGGTTTCACTTCGTTGTAGATACTTGAGTATACTGTACGCTGTGGACCTTATATCAGGATGGCAGTTTCTTCTGATGGACAGACTGAACTTGGGCCTAGCCTACATGGGCCAATAAGTTGGGCTTTTATCAGGCCATGTGGGCGTTGTGGAAAATACCCACAACAATTATCAAAATTAGGAATATTTTAATATTGATCTTCTTAAAATAAAGAGATATCGGGGTATCATTTTGATATTTTACCTTTTTAATAATATAAAACTAAGAGATAATATTATTTTTCTCTATTAGTTTGGTGTAATAGTCAAAATCCACTGAGAAATCGATAAGAACCCCCTATTATTTGATTAACCAAACACAATAACCATTATAGTTTAAAAAAAAATCTGAAAAACCCTTGTAATTTAAAAAAAATCAAGAAAATCCATTGATCTTTTTCGTTGTCCATGTATAGAAGAAATAAAATGAAATTTCTATAAATTTTAGGGAGTAATTAACCATTACGTCAAACGATGGAAGATTAAGATTATACCTAAAACCAATTGCCGAAACGTCCCAATCAAATCCTGCCACCTTAGTATGTTCCACCTACACTCCACATTTCGCGCAACACGCAATCATTCCTCTCCACACCACCAAAGCGCGGGAAAATCCACATCTGACAGTCACATTGGCGCCATAACCATCACACTCTCACTCATAAAAAAAATCTTCCATTTCAAAATAGAAACCGTAACCATTCGATTTCACGCTCTCCACATCGATCATGGACATGGAAGGCTTGTCCGTCATCTGCGCCGGCCTCGGCTTAGCGGACGAGGACGATAGAGGCAACCGGATCGGCTACTCCACCGGCGAGTACTGTCTAGGTACACTACTGCTTCATTTCCTTGATTTCATCCAATTCAATCAATCAATCAACCAAAATTTTCAATTTTCGTCATTAATTTCGTTTGTTTGATAGACAATTTGAAGGATCTGTTGAGATTTTTGCGGCGCGATGATCCACAAACGCGAGAAGTGTTCAAGCAAGTATGCAAATGGAACATTGTGTCGAAAGACTTGATACCGATTATCGAACACTGTCAAGATGATCGAAATCTGGTTTTGAATGCAGGTGATTACAGATTATCATTATTTTGCAAAAAGAATTACATTATTTTTATGGTTTTTGTTTGTTTATTATTGTTTTTGAGTGAAATTTGTGATTTTTTGCAGTGAAGGTTATGGTGTTTTTAACTATGCCTATTGAGGCTTCGTCGAATGATATACCTCAACAGATAGAGTATCTTTGGGGTTTGAAGTCGGCGATCACGTGTAGTGATACAGTTGCGGTGATTGTTTCGTTTTTGGAAGGGCCGTTAGAGAATTTGGAATGGTAATGCGAATTGTTTGCTTTTAGAATAAGATATATTGTCATTTGATTTGTCGATGTCGGTATTGATTTATGGTGAATTGGCATCATGCAGTGAAGCGTTCACGGAGGATGATTGGAAGTTGGTTCAGTTAGTACTGACATTGTTTCGAAACATTCTTGCGATACAAGATATTCCGCCCCAGCAGAAGGCTGCGGGCTCTGCTTGCGAATTTGTGTCATTGAGAGATAGATTTATGGAACTTTTGTTCAAGGAGAATGTGATGGACATAATTGTTGTTGTAGCTCAGCATGTTGGTGGTCATTTTCGGCAGGATAACTTGCTTTTATTGGAGACATTTCATTACATCTTTATGGGTCAAGATCCAGAATTGATTGCCAAAGTTAATCAAAAGGATTCCAAGGTGAAGGGTTTTTTTTTTTTTTTTTCTCTTATCACTTTGTCATTTCATTTATTTGTCTTGTAACCAGAGAAATTCAAAGCGAATTGACTGATACAAAGCAAATAGCATGGGGAGAGTAGACAGTTCCCGATAGGGCTCGATTAAAAATTGAACCAAATTTGTACCAATACAGCTGGTGATTTTTATTGGATTTGTAGGCTAGATATAATTTAGTATGTACAAATTTTGAGTTATCAACCTTCTTTCTATTAATGTCATTGAAAATGTAGTTATTTAAGTGAATAACGGTATGGCTTGTTGGTAATTTATCAATTTTTTTTGTTTGGTCGTAGAAGGGTGTAGATACAAAGGATCCTCTTGATAGTCTGAAATCCATAATGGAAGAGGAAGAAGAGAAAAGAAAGCTTTCTAGATTACAAAATGCGATTCGTCACACACAATTTAGTGGTACATTTGAAAGGTCTACCATGGTAAGAAGTGTAACCTATTACTGATGTTTATAAAAAGGTTTTACGCAGATGGTCAGACTTAAGTAGTTTATTTTCAACAGGATGGTTCTAAAGCAGTTTTCAAGGGAAACCCTAATTGTGCTTCCAACAACACTATCCTCAAACCTCATAAAGGTCATAAGGGTGTAAGTAAAAAAATTGTGTGGGACCATGGAGGATTAGCTTCAACAAAGGATAATGTTAAGGAATTGCTCCATGATTTTGTTAACCAATTTCTGTCGGGGAGTTACAATGGTATATTTTTGAGAAGTCTTTTGCTGAGATTCTTCTTCTCCTTTTTCTTCTTTGTGGTAATAATCAATGTATGCGGAATGTGTAACAGTTTTGATGCAGTCAGTACGTCAAGATATTGAAAAGGAGCATCATGCAATTCAAAACAGTGATATTATTATCTTTTTCCGGGTTGCTCAGTTTGTGACTTCGTTTCAATATCACAAAATTTTGTCTTCTAAGGTGAGATTACAGGAACATCACAAAAAAATGTCTTTTAAATGTAAATTGCACATATTTTGTGCATCTCCATTGGATTTAGAATTTTGTACTGCATTTTACTTTAAATTCTATAAAATTTATATTTGAGTCTGGATACAGGTTTATCTCAATTTTAACTGATGCTAATATTAGATAATAATGTCAATCATTTTCATTTGTATCAAATCAGGAGGATCCTCTATAGCCTTAGTAGCTACAAGTATGCAACAACACTAAATTTTTTAAAGTAGGAAATCTTACAAGTTAAATTTAGTTGATATAGTATTTTCCATATGGGAAAGTTTAGTAAAAGTCGAAATTGCAATTGTGATGCTCATCATCCTAAGATCTGTCTTATGTTTTGTTTACTTTTGTTGCTAGATTGATTATTTGCTGCTAGAAAGCATGATTTGCTTTGTCATAGTTGTACTCTTTTTTCAATAACTTTTAGCTTGAATGTTTGTGATAGTACAGCCAACCAAAGAAACAGACACATCAGAAGCCTCAACAGATGAATTTGCTAATAGCACTTTGTTTAAAGGCAACTTATGTGGACCAATTGCATCAACAATGGATGATTTAATGTTTCAACTGGTTATTTCAAGATGGCGTTTTGCATTTGATAGCTTGAAGGAAACAAAGGATTATAAGTATCTGTCTGCAGCAGGTTCCCTTATGAAAAATATGGTGATTATACCTACTTTTACTTGATTTTAGATGCTGTAGTTGTTAAGGTCTCTTCACTTAGTTATATGAGATCTTCTTGGTTCTAGTTACTTTCCCGTGCTACGTCTTGACTGCAATTGTATAAATCTGTGGTAAGAAGTAGAAAATTTTGCATGATTTTGGTGCTGTGGAGAATATATATATATATATATACACACACGCGCGCGCGCATACATACATACATATATTTTTCTTTTCCTTTTTTATTTTAACAGAACAGAGAGAATCTCTCCTGGACAACTGCTTGAATTTTCTTTCTAAATTTCCTTTGCCACTGGCCTGTTTTCCTTGCAGATTCGCATGCTAGATTTGGTGCTGAAGTTATTGCCAGAAGATTCTAAGGAGCCACAAACAGCCCGCATCCTTCTTTACAAATTATTTTATGATCAGACTGAGCAAGGAATGACTCAATTTCTATTGAGCCTGATCAAAGCGTTTGATGCTAACAAACAACCTAAAAGGTTTTACTGTTTACTTTTTAGTATTAAAGATTCAAAAAGTGTTTGTATTCATTTTGAATTTGACATTTTAAGTTGTATAACATGTAATTATTAGGTAAATTTGAATTTAATATTGCATAATTTTAAAGAATTCTTGGCCTAATGTAAAATGTAACTTTTTTAAAAGATTAATAGCATCATTACGACATTATCAATATATGAGTAGCTGCAAAAGGTTTTTTCCACTTGGCTATTTTGCTAATATAAATGCTCTTTCTTATCTATTTCCTTAATATCATGTACTGTTTCCTTAATTTACATTATTTGGAAACTTTTTTAAGCTTATGCTCATGTACTTGCTTTGCATGGGAAAATTACTTGGGATGGTCGTTGTGCTACACAGATGTACCTTCTCCATCTATTTTATTTTGCAAATTTCAGCTGTTGTTAGTGTTGTTACTGTGGCAAGTATATTTCATAATCATATGTTGTTGATAAGTATTTATAAGTACATGTTTTGTTTCTTTGTGCATGTAGTATACTTACTGATGCTTATGCGGAAAATTTACTTGTTTGCATGGGACTAATTGTCTTGCTGCTGATGCTAAGTTTGTTATTTTTCCTGTAGTGATCTTGCAGATTTGGTGGAAATGGTATGTGTGCTTGTAAGACTTATGGAGAAACTTCAAGCAAGCGGCACATTAAGGGTATGATTTCTCATTTGCGGAGCAGTTTTAGATGTAAAATATTTTTACACTTTGGTCATCTCAAGTTGTCTATATTACTTCTTACATTATGGGCTTTAAGCATAATAACAGAATATCTTGTTCTATAAGTATTAGGTTTGCAAGTATTCTTCATTCTTTCCATTTTTATCACCTGGTGAAAGTGCTGTACTATTAGCATATGAAGGCTCTCCTACTTTATTTTATTTTATTTTATTTTTAATTCTTGTTGTGTGTGTGTGCATGGTTAATATTGTTGTTTCTTTGTTTTCGTATGTATGCCAAGCACCTTTCTTTTCAGTTCTGATGGAGTATATTGAAATTTCTGTTTTGTGACAAGGTTTCTAGAAAATCAAGGAAGGGAAGAAAAAAGGAAGTACCAAAGAGTGAAAAGGAAGCTGAAAGTGAAGGAAAGAAGGAAGTACTGAAGGGCGAAAAAGGAGCTGATGGTGAAGGAAACAAGAATGTGCTGAAGGGTGGAAAGGAAGCTGAGAATGAAAGAAAAAAGGAAGTACTGAAGGGTGAAAAGAAAGCTGAAAATGAAGTGTCTGGAAATCATGATACCATTCAGAATGATATTTGTATCTCAGATAGTGAACATACAGAAGACTGTCGCATGCCGCAGAAGGAAAACCTAACAAATACTTCTTCTGGTGGGGAAGAAGACATGATCATCCCTGCTCAGATTGATGAGCCTGAAATGCCTGTGCTAGACAGTGGAGATCTTGGAGTCAATATTCCACGGATGGGTAAAGGAAAGTCTGATCATGTGGATGATTATCTTGATTGCAGCAGTGGTGATTCTGGTGATGAGCAGCCAGCTGCAACAGATGAAGTTGACTTTAGAGTGTCTACTTTCATTTCAGCTTTTGCAAACTGCAGCATTATTCAAAAATTGTGCTGGTTGATGAAGTTTTACAAGAGTAATTCCATCCGTACAAATCACTACATAATTTGCATGTTGCGGACAATCACTGATGACCTAGAACTTGCTCCAATGCTATATCAGGTTAAAATCTGAAACACTATGATTAAGAATATTGAATAGTTACATGAATTTACCTCACATTATTATTTGGACAAAATTTTGCAGTTATCACTCCTCACTACATTCTATGAAATCCTGGCTGAGCAGAAGTCATGCCCATGCAAAGATTATGCAAATATAGTTGATTTTCTGAGAAGCTTGGTCCGGAAAATGTTTAAGAAAATGAAGAACCAACCTCTTCTTTTTGTGGAAATCCTCTTTTGGAAGACCCGCAGAGAATGCCATTACATTAATGCTGAATATATGTTGCATGAGCTTGGCAATTTAAAGAAAAGAAATGGAAAAAATGGATCAGAGATTGGAGAAACTGGATCATCACAGTCCAAAGGATGGACTCGCAGAAGCATAGCAGATGCATTGGGTGAAGATGAAGCTGATGTTGTGATCTCTCATGAGCTAGGAGATCAAAAGTAAGATCTTTTGTTACACAAATAACTTACTCTTTGTGTTTTACCTTATCTTTCATTTGTAAAAAATTTTTAAATATCTGGTAGGAGGAGTAGTAATTTCTTTACATATTCTATAGCAGTCCATCCAAGTTGAAAACAGCTTCTGTTATTCACTATATTTTATCGCATAGATAGATGACATTTTTATCTTGATTATTTTTGCAATTAAAATGGTCCTGTTTTTTCTTTATAGTGAATTGCAGGAAGACATATCATCTGGTTCAAACGGCGAGACTGATCGGTAAGATTATCTGAGTAGTATGATATTTTGGACAATCCTTGAAGATTATCATTATTATTTTATTGAAAATACTTTTAGTAAAAACTTGTTTGTATATTTGACTGGTGCAGTGGGATGAGTTCCATGCAAGGTGAATTTGATAAGGTTTCTAAAAGAAAGAGAAGACTAGTTCTTCCTGATGAGTGGGACACGAAGATCAAGGATCTATATGATAAGTAAGCTTAATTTCAAGCCACTTTCTACTTTAAATAGCATTTTCCTTAAGAATCTCTCCAAACTATTATTGATATATACATAATGATTTTTTAAAACGATAGGTGATTATTTGTCATGTTTTTCGTAGTAATAGATTGATTATATGTGGCTATGTGGTACTTGGTCATATATGATATATTATATGCTATTTATTTAGTGATTTCTGTCTAGACTTGTTTTAATAATAATATGGTTCTTATAGATTCAAAGATGATCGGAATTGTAGTCGTCTTATAGCAGAAGCCCTAGATCATGATGGCAAAGTTTCAGCTGCTCAAGTTGCCAACAAGCTTAAGCAGCTAGGATTCCAGTTTGCACCCAGGAAAAGGGTGCGCTTGACTGTTGAATCTCATGCTGTTGATCCTGATCGACCTGAAGAAGAGCAAGTAACAATGGAATGTAGAAGTCCTCTAGACAACTCAGAAGATCTTTCGAGACAACCTTTGTAAGTGCTTATTAGAAAGGCATCCATCAGTTCCACAAGTTACATATTTTTGTAGCAAGTTGTTAAGAGTGCTCTATTACTGCAAGCATGAGAGTTTTGCTCTTGAAACAGAGGCCATGAACTTGAGGTTATCTGTGTTAGAGATCAAAAGAGTAGATAATGATTTTCCATTTTTTTTGCCGAATTAATAGTTTAATGCTTCATTGTTTTTGACAGGAACAAAAGAAAAAGAGTGCAAGCATTTAGCAAAGATCAAGAGGCTATGATCAAAGCTCTATATGAGCAGTAAGTGTAATCTAACTTGTTCTTTACTACAGTCTCAGAATTGATCGTGTTAATTCATGTCTTTATGCATTGGTCTTTAAATTTGGAATCTGTCCACTTGGGTAATTGTTCAAAAATTATAGGGAAGGTGGCCCATCCGGCTCTTACTACATTTTCTCAAAGAAAAATTTTAAATAATTTGGAGTTGGCTTCATTATGTGTTTATGACATTTAATTTGGCTGTTTTGCTTTGCACAGATTTAAAGACCATAAGAGGTGTAGCTTCATGATTGCAAATGCACTGGATGATGGTAACACATTCACAGCTGCCCAAATTTCCCGTAAACTAAAGCAACTTGGCTTACGTGCTCCAAAACAAAAGAAGTCTGAAGCTAGCCTGCATCTGAGAGATGAAGAACCTAATGACAATAACATAGATGAAGCACATGATTCAGACAATGAAACATTGTTATCATTCAGGAATAGGTATTTATAAATTTTTAAAAGTGTTTCTGGTTTCAAGGTTTCTACATCTCACATTCGCACTAACCATGTTTTATACTTGCATCTGTTCTAAATCATCATGTCTCTGTTGCCTCGAGGTGTATACTGGACAAAACAAACCTTGTTGAACTTGAACATGATCACCTATGGCCATTACCTATGAATGAATTGGTTTATAAATTCAATTCTTTTGTCTTATTGTTCCATCCATCAATGCATCATTATCTGAATTACATTTGCTCTTGAACATTTTTTTTTTTGGATTGCTCACATTTGGTACAATTTTGCATGGTTGGTATTAGAATCGCCATATAGATTTCTCTTTATTATGCTCTCAGCAAAATTTACTGAATTTCCTCTTTTGTTATGACCAATCATTGCTTCAATCTTAACACCTCTTTCCTTGAGTCAAGATCCTTGCTTATAATCTTAGAACTTCAAAGGTATATAAAGACTTTGGATTATCTTCTGAGAAGGCATTGTACTTTCGAAATTCATCTATTAAGCTGAATTTTAAATTTCAGAAGAAAAACCAAAGATGATGGCAGTTTATTTGCTAAGGAGCCACAACCAAAGAATATAGAAGGAAAGATGTTGGATGATTCTGATGAAGAGCCATTAAGCTATGTTCTCAAGTAAGTCTTTCTCTCTCTAGCTGTAGCGTGAACTTTTTCATTACTCTTTTTTTATTTTCTTTTTTTTTTTTCAATTGCTATTCATGGGTATATAATGATTGAATGTTCCATGTTGAAACATGTTGTGACCTCCGTCTTTGTATACAGTTACTGACATTAAACAAAATTAACTGCAGAAACTGCCAATATTGTACTATTGGTGCATACTGGGATGTGTTATTATCATAATGTTTCTGCTTCGTTGGGTTAGGATGTAGCACCACCACCATTTCACATCATTTCACAACGGTGCTGATAACAGCTCATTTATGCATATTCAGTTGTTACTTTTCATTATTAAAGAAAGCTCGATGCAATTTGTTTACAAGTTTAGTATAACTACTTGTATTTTTCAACATTGCTATTATCAGTATGCTGCCAAAAAGTAATTAAATCAATAATAAGACCTTATAGTGTCAACCTTAGGAAGATTGTACATTATTGTAATTTCCAAATCTTTGTTTCTCATTTTACGAATTTTGTTTGGTATCCATTTTGCCTGGAAAATCACAAGTCCAAGGACCCTGAAGTCATCTTGACAAGCAGCTTGCATCTATCTCATCTTCTGTTTGTTTTTCTCAAGTAATTCAATTTATTGTGAAAATAGGAAATCTAGGAAGCTCCATCCAGAGTCACAGGAAGACAGGCTAGGAATGATACTGGCTAAAAGAATGAATGATGACTCAGGAAACGACATCACTGAAGATATTGCAGAAAGGTAATAAATCCGTATAGATCACTAATACGAACACCAGTTTACTTACAAAAACCGACCGTACAATGCTGGAAACATAGTTTAGACTGAACTTTGTTAATGTTTTGATGCCTTTTTGGCTTTCCCAAAACTCTAATATGTTTTTATAGGACCCCTGCGTGGTTTTCTTTAGATATTTCACACTTTCTAATGAAGTACAGTTGAATGGCTTTCCTACTATTTATGGATTGAGAATGCAAACGAAAAAACATTTCTCTCCACGTTCTCCATGTTTTAGTGCTTCTTGTTCTTCTCTGAAGGTTCACTTTTTCTTCACAGTTAAAAGAACAAGGTCTTTGTTCTATTAATTCTTGTGGAAAATTATAAAACTCATCTGAGCTGCCATTGTTGGATAAGAGATTGACCTTGCTTCTTTCTTAACTAGGGCTGATGGTAACCGGTCCAGTGGAGAAGCTGCTGCCAGAAATGGTGAGGATATTACTTTTAACCAAGTCAACCTGGAAGACACTTCAGAAACTGAATTGACTGCCAATCATATGTCAGGTGTTTCGCCTGTCAACAATGCGGACAGTCTACCAGACCAACTCTTGGATGATGATTTGGCGGATTTAGAGGATGATTTGGTTCCTGATGAATTAACAAGAAGTGCTGCAAGCAGAAGAAAGCTAAGGATGGTAATTGATGCTGAGGATGATGATGATTAAGATGGAGATATCAACCACGTCTCTCTCTTAAGAGTACTATACTATTCTCTTTCTTTTCAATCTTCCAAAAAGTACGTAATTAGTGCTAGACTATCCGTCTCATTTCTACCGAACCATTGTGTTCTCTGAAGATGCTGCTCTAAGTAGCAAAGCTAAAATCGTGTTCAGTTTTCAAGGCATATTACTCTTCTAGGCTTGTTGTCATATACCAATATCTAGTGAGTGTTATTTCTACCATGTTAATATAGGTGAGAAGCTGCAAAGCAGCCATGATCACGCCTTTTGTCCAGGCTACGAGCCTCTGCATGTATGTTGGAAATCTCTACTTGGCATATCGTATTGTAAGAGATATAGCACAGGGGATCAAATGTGCTCTCAGCCATATCTGAACCTGAATCCGATATTCCTAGTGGACAAAATGTGGGTTTATCCGTTCTAGCAGGGTGAGCCAGAAACCTCTTGATGTATATAGTCTGATTATTTAATGTTTCCCTCGTTAAATTTTGTTTATGCAAACGAGTCTAGTATATTTCAGTGATCAGTCGAAGCCTCTGGTTGATCCGCAATAGAACTAGACATCACAACTTAGATATTATTTAACTAGTCATGTTTCAACTTGTAAGGTCTTTTTGTCTTGTTTTGTTTTATTTTGTTTTTTTGATTAATTGACATGTAGTGATAATTGAGAAAATGTGGCAATATATATATATATATATATATATAGTGATTTTATCATCAAATGTTTTATAACTTTAAAATGTTTGGACGAATCAATCAAATTCATCAATTATATTCTTTTTTTTAAAATAAATTTTTTTATCATATATTTAATTCAAATATAATAGATAAATTTAATTAATTTTTAACTCAACAGAGCTTAATTACATTAAGTCCTAATAAGCCCAACGCAAGAAGGCCGGTGGGATTGATATCAGTGACGATTCTGAGTATATGTTTTAACCATTGTTGGAAGGTAACTTGGAGAATGAAAATCGGATTAAAACGTGAAGCAAACCACGAGGTAAGCTTTGCTTTGCAAATGTATGAAGACTCATATAATACTCTAATATGATAATTAATTCGCATAAAACCAAGTATAAAAGGCAAAGCCATAGAATCTAATATGAAAACGCTTGACCCTCCGTCACACCTAACCTGTTGCTCCTGGTAGGAAAGGTGTTAACAAGATTCCAAGGATAGCTTCAGAGGTCAAGCCATTTCAAGCATCAACAATAGTTTCAAGTTTATATACTGCTATCCATCTTTTACCAAGTGACATGTGAATTCAGAAATCATATCGTAAGTTGGATATGAATTGCAATATTTAGCATTACTCTTGAAGCTGGTTCAAAAAAATCTCTAATTTTGTTCCAGAAACCCCTATCGCAAGGGGTCTGAAACAACGATTAATTTTGAGGAAAAAAAAAACTAAAACCTCCAGATGGTTTTTGCACCTCCCATTGTTTAATTTTTTCTTATCCTGACTGGAGAGATGGCTAGGCAGACCAAAAGAACATTCAAGTAAAGAAACCACCTGTTTGGTCCATTTTACTTCAATACAAAATGGATGAAACTTAACTAAATGAGCCAAAACACATTCACCCTCCACTTGTGCAGGAAAAAAAGAACATATAATAAATAAATGAATGGTGCATGCTAATATGCACTAATCAATGAATTACAAGAAGAAATCCCCATCCCCACCCAACTGAAACACTAGAGTAGCGTTCAAGACACATCTTATATGATATGACACAACCTGCTTCAAGAAGCAATCTGAAGCAAAAAATACAGTGGAATCATAACCAGTACCTTTTAACTCTGATCTTGATTCTTGACCGAAAAATGCAGTTAAATAATAACAATACAAGTGAGATCATTACGGCATGGAAGTCACTCGAACTGAGTTATCTGCTGAACCAGTCAAGAAAACTGGCAAGGTTGGGTGCCAATCCACCGTTGTAATGGCTGCACTGTGGGGAAGAGTTTTCAATCCATTTGTATTACCTCGAACCTGAGTCAAGTAAAATATTTTAAAAGTTATCATGAGAGCACTACCTGAATCTGAAATGAACAGCAGGATAACAGGCAGCCGAGACTAGAGTGCCCAACTTAATTAAGTTCTATAGATTGAACAAAAATTGCAAGCAAACATGCAACTAGGCGTTTCAGTGTTCACAAGTGAAGGTGTATGAGCATGTATAGATATCTCTGTATAAGTATACATGTGAGAGAGAGAGAGAGAGAGAGAGAAACCTGATATATGGGTGCTCTTACTGAACTAGATGTTACCAATAGTCTCCCCCCATTAGCATCCAAAGCCATCTCATGTCTACATAGTTTTGAGGTCTCAGGATCACGGAACCTACAGGATAACAAAACATAATTTTAAAGTTCTTTTAGGAATTGTGTTGAATCTGTAGATGCAAGCATAGTAATATAATAAAGGGCAAACTGGGGCATGACAAAAGATTTTCAGCAGCAATACATCATAATGTGTACAAAGGAACCCATTTATTACAGAAAATATACAAAGAAGGCAAATATGTTTAAGCATGAAGCAACAAATATAAGTATCCACAACCATTAAACTGAATTTAATATATAATCCATATGTATATTCATAAACTACGTCTGGCAGTACCAAGGAACAACGTTCAAAATCAATTTTGTTTACATTACTGTGAACACCAACACCTTCATTAGCGAACTTTCAAATGATCAATTAATCTTTAAATCAACACTAACTGAAGGTTAAGGTGCAAGGTATTGAGCGGAAACAACTTTTGTTTTGACAACTATTGCACAACCAACATAATTCTCAGAATGTCTACTTCAAAGGGAAAAAAAAATGCAGAATATCTGAAAGGACAAGTAATACAAAATACCTGCTACAATTCCTTGACCATAGTATCTGACCTTGGTTTTGCAAACTCCATTCAAATATCTAAAACATCAAATTAATTCCATGAGGTCTCCATATTTAGTATAATGAGGGAACATGAATCGAGAACACAGATTAGAGACTACAAGGTTTAAGGAACAAGTTTTACATCATCCTAGTGCACAGGCTAAAGTTCAAACCAGAACAACTATGGAAAATAAAAGTACTTGCCTTTCCATCTGACCCCAAGCTAAAAATGCTTGTTTCGTCTGGACCAAAGAGAATTGAACTAATAGCAGAATCATGTGCGGGCCAACCAGTAATTTGTAGACCAGCAGACATGTCTTCATAAAGTTAAGGAGCACGTGTATAAACATCCATGTGTAAGCACGCACTTCTATGTGTAAATAAATGGGCATTCTTCACTTTTTGCAGAACGAAAAAAGACCTTTAATTTGTCTTATTAATTTGAGCAATTGAAAATGTCAAAAGGGGCATCCAAATCATATGTAAATCATTAGTGACTTTATTAGAGATGTATGATATCTGTCCTATAATTGTAAAAGGATACCAAACATGTGAATCATTCCATCAACAGCTGAAGCTGCTAGAATCTTGCCATTGTGATTGAAGCATAAGGAAGTTATTGCTGGTGGATCTTCACCAAGAGGAAGGACTGTCTTCATAGAAGCTAAAATTCATTTAGGAGAAAACTGGCAACAGCATTCATATAAGGAGTTATGAGCACATACCATAGCTTTCCATGTTTTCATGTTCCAGACAGTTAATGAAGCAAATCCCCAACTATCAGTATAACTTGAGCTGTAACTGCAAAGTGATGTCATCATATCATCTCTAGCACCCAAATGAGAAGGATAGAAGGGGGCAAGTGAAGGGGAGACCAAAAAAATATCACTAATCTCCTAATTCCTAAGCAATGTAAAGGAGATTGATGTTCTCGAATAACCTCACTATGTAATAACAATTTTTATCAACCAAAATTCCACGATTAAGCAGATTGGCTTTACATCACCACGTCACAACTTCATCACCTAATTCTAAATTACATTGAAATAAAATAATTTTGGCGCTGGTTAGGAAATTGCCTTGTCCTTTAATTTATCAGCTACCATTTAAATAGAATAACAGCCAATTCACTTCCCAAAAAAAAAAAGGAATAACAGCCAATTCTCTGCAGTCAAATAGAAATGTTAAATTAATTCATCCAAAATAAGGAAAATATACCCTCTGGATGCTGCTGCAGAAACAAAGATTGGTTCAACGGGGCTACACTTTAGATCCAAGACACTGCAGCAAAACAAAAATGTGAAAAGGTGATCAAAGGAAAAACTTGATTACAGACAATATTTCAAGTACTTACCTAGGAAATGCTTCAGTTGTATTGAGATCACAGACAACTCTTTTAGCATCAACATTCCATGCTTTAATGCCTCCATCAGCAGTGCCAATTAAAAGCTTTTGTTAAAAGAAAAACAAAGCTCAGGAGCCAGTTCTTCAATCCAAAAACAAGTAAACTCACACAAAAAGTGCAATGTATTTACTAAAATTGCTTCAGTACCCACCAAGCGGTCAGATTTACACTCCCAGTCGAGTGACATAATCTCCGCCCCACAGTATATGGTTGCATTTCTAGAAGCTGGAGTTGTTGAGTCATAAGTCCATATCCTTGGAGTATGCACAAATCCAAAAAGTTATAAGTACATTGGATGCCAGAAACTAATCAAGAAATTGAAGAACTGTAAGTACTTGAGGCATGCCCAACATCTCATGTGTCATGCTCAATGATTTAGGCAATTGGTGCTCTCATGAATCAGATGCAATATTAAGGTTTTCAAACACAATTAGAACCAACCCATTTGAGACACATGCAGATAATGATGCTAATCAGATCAATATGAGCAGTCGAGCACTAGTTACAGCGCATAACCTTTGGGCCATTAATCTCTATAGCCTACTTAGGTACCTGACAGTGCCATCCACAGAAGCACTAGCTATATTGTCTCCAGATGCAGAAAAGCGGCAGCGACTGATTGGGCTGGTGTGGCCTAAAAATGTATCCTACAAAGCATGGCATTGAAAGTTAATCGAACACAAATAAACAATAAACTTGCTAAATATTATTAAAATGACAGGTTGTTGTTCAAAAAAGGGGGCAAAAGATGCAGAAGTGAAAAAAGCTATAATTCAAATACAGAAACATTTTAGGCAGCACAAACCAATTATCTACCATTCTCTGCATTGAGACTCAAACAAGTTTTCACAAGCAATTTACCTGAAAGTCTATTTTAACTTCTGCAAAATCCTCTTCTCTCTGCATCTCTCTACCATTCTCTGCCATAAGACATCGGATAATTACTTTACCAGTTATCAAATCCTAAGATTTACACTGTACTTTAAAACTGATTTAACAAAATAACTTAGGCAGCAACAAATAAATTGTGCCCATAAACTCAGCATCGTTTCAATGCCAATAAATGGCTTCCCATATGTCTTGCTCAAAACTACTATAAAACAACCCAGATTTTAAATCGACAAGTTATAATAACTCTTCATCTCTTCCTACAGGATTGTACTGCCCCAGATGCAACATTCTCTAGCTTTTAAATCTATGTAATACCTTGCTTCTTCCACAGGCATCCCACATATCCAAATATGGACAAAATGATATCACTTGACCACTTATCTAAACACATAATATTAAAAGCGGAAGCATTCCAATTTTTTTGTCCCCAAAATGCTATAGTTTCTTCATTATTTCTTCCCGTACACCCTTATATTCAACAATCAAACCTGAAGAGCCTTCTTTACACTTATATTATCATCAAGTAAAAACTCAGTTGCGTATCACTCAACCACAATGTGTCAAACAATCTTTTTCATAACATTTTTTTTTTCTCTAGCTTGTCTGAAATATGATGAAACCTATTCACATTTCACAATGCTCAACTCATAAAAGCATTGAAAGAAGACAGTTACTGACCAGTGTAAGAACTGTTGTAGTACATCTGAATGGTACCCCTGGCTGCAGCATCTTCAACAACAGTTGGAGGAGAACTTGAATCATGTCCAGATTTGGAAGCAGTAGTAGTCGACAAGGTTTTGGCAGGTACAGAGATTGACTGTTGCTCACCTGGCTCTGTTTCCCTCACATGTACAATAGCAGTAGCAGAAGTTTCCTGAGCGTTTGTTGATAGACGCAGATTTTCTTCATGCACGCCACTTGAGGCAGTTGAACTCATAGTCTGCCCTACGTTTGCATCTGTTATTGACTCTGTATTACTGGCAGCATTAGGTGCCAAAATAACATTAACATCCATAGGAAACAATGCCTCGAGTAAACAACCATTAAAGTTCCACAGAAACTATAAAGATAACATTACTTCCTTAGCCGGCATAACTGGGTCTCTTTTTCCTCCAATAAGACCTGAAGTTGCGATAGCTTAGCATTAAGTTGCCTGATATCTTTTTTAAGACGGTTGACAGTGTTTTTCTCTGTACTGATCTTCAACAGGGCAGGAAGACTTGGGTACAATTAAGGACAAAACATCAATTTATTGTCAGAGGGTGTGCCCATTATGTAAGGGAAAGTTAAAAAAAATAAATAATTGAAAAAGAAAAAAACAAAAAATCTACCATCTTTAGGTTAGGGAAAGAAATGAGGGACTAGTTTGGGACAAATGGATTTAATAGATTGTGGAATGAGCTAGCCACCAAAAATTTAAATCGATTTTGCTGAACCCCACTCGCTTAAAACTGACACTATATGGAAAAATCACAATTTCTAAGACAAAATCCAAGGTTGAAGACGAAATAAGTTTCTTAACAATAAAGGAGCTCAGAGAGGTATATTCTCAAGTAAATTCTTGAGCATGCAAGTGAAACTTGTGATAGCACCAGCAATTTAAGGAAAGGAATGAGAATAAATATCAAAATTTTTATAAGTATCAACAAAAAATCCATATTAAAAGGATATGAGTTCCATTGAAGATCTCGCTGAAAAAATTCTTCACAGAAACTCGCAGTGCTTCACACCATTCCTTCGAGAAATATATGCGGAACTGGGGATCTATGTGCGGCTTCTTCAGATAAGGAATGGCTGCACATTCCCATCATTGTAAACCAAGAATAAGTTACTTCAAAAAATGGAATTAAAAGAGAATAAGAGACAACAAAACCCACCGAACCATGCAGTCCAGTCTTGGCCCCTTTGCAACATATCATTCCCATTAACTGCAAAAAACTCCACAACTTTGTCTTTTCTTCCTGACTGTAAGGCATAAACTATATAATACCGCAGAATAGAGATCTCCAATTTTGATAGAGTGGCAATAAGTACAGTCTCGGACGATGAAGAAAAGTACTGCTTGAAAAAACCTAGCAGACCAACTAATTTTTCCGCTTGAAACTTGGGAACATACACGGAGAATATTAAGTCCAATATTTTATCAACTTGAAACCCTTTGCCTATATCTGTACTTAATTCCGTCTCGAAAGCTTGCAAAGTATTTGTAAATCCTCTGAACACAAGAAACTCCCTCACCAACTCCTCGGCATACTGCATATTCTCCATTTATCATGTAAGACCTTCAATCATAAACACAAACACCTCTAGACTCATAAACATTTTAAGAAAAAGCTTGAAATTAAAATGTCCTATTTGAATAAAAAAAATTATTCGAACCGATTTCAGTGAAGTGAAAATATTACACAAAGCATCTAAATATGAATAGTGAATGTATATGATCCGTCTAATCAAATCAACCAACATCACTGATTATTCCTATGAAGGCAAAAACCTTTCTTTAATTGACCAAACAATACACTAACTTTAAGCAAAAATTGAAAAAAAATAGCTCCCAAATAAAAAATTTATTTAAACTCATAAACTTTTTAACACATTCTTAATACTTTTAGCATTTCCAGACACAGCTCAAACTCAAATTGCCCCATTCAAATCAAAAGATGTTATTCGAAACAATTACCGAGCAGCACCTACAAAAACAAAACGCTGTCTTTAATTAACCTAACAATCACTTAATTCTACTACCTTCAGCATTTTCAGACGCAGCTGAAAATCAAACCGCCCTATTCAAATAGAAAATATAATTCGAAACAATTATGAGCACTAAAATACCAGTAAAAAAAATCCAAATTTGAAGTAAATTAGCAAATGTACATGATCAATCTAATCAGCTTAACCAATATCTATAACTATTCCTACAAAAACAAAACACTTCTTTAATTAACCTAACAATCACTTAATTCTACTACATTCAGCACTTCCAGCCACAGCTGAAAATCAAAAGACCCAATTCAAATCGAAAAATATAATTTGAAACAATTATAGGCACTTAAAATACCATAAAAAAATCCAAATTTCAGTAAATGTACATGATCAATCTATTTAAATCAACCAATATCAATGACTACTCCTACAAAAGCAAAATACTTTCTTTAATTGACCTAACAATCACTTGAATTACTAAACACTAAAAATACCATAAAAAAAATCCAAAATTGAAGCTAATTAATAAGTGTACAACATCAATCTAATCAACATAACCAATAGCAGTGACTAACTGACCTAAAAATAACCAATTTTACATACAAATTGAATCAAACTAGCTGTCGAATGAAAAATCTAGGGGTTTTTTCACAGCGAACAGAAATTGAGAGATGCGAATATGTATGTAAGTATCGATATGAAAAAGTTTTGAAAATAAATGAATAAAAAGGTGTGAACTGTACGTACCATAGAGAAGTGGAGAGGAACTGTACGTGAACGAAGCGGAGAAAGTGGATTTTTGCGTCGATGATACTCTATTGCTTGCTAGAGAGAGAGAAACAGAGTATATAAAGGAGTAAACGATGCCAAATAGTACAAAAAAAACTGCGCGCATGTTCAACTCACACTAAATAACTTGTTTTATAGCCTCTCCCAAAGTAAAAAGTCTATACTACCCTTCATTCATAGATTTTAAACAAATATTTCTCTCTCATGTCTCTTCATTTGAAAAAGTATTTCTCTCTCTTCTTCCATTTCCTCCACTTTCACGCACTTCTCCTTCCTTGTCGTCCGCTGTAGTTAACACTCAAGTGCGCAAATACTTCACTTTCACCGTCCTTCCTTCTTCTCCACCATCATTGAGTCTAAGATACGTGTTGTTGACTGTTATCTATTTTCTTATGTTAGTTAATTTCTTGTTATCTCTACAATTGAAGGTAAGAATATCATTTGAAATACGAGATTGAGGTTAGATTTATTGATCTTGGTTTTGGACATTTATATGCATAAATTGTGTAGGAAATAGCTTCGTGTTTGTATTTTGGTTAGGGTTTGTGAGATTGTATATGAAAGGAAATGAGTTTGTTTTTATATTTATTTCAGCTTGCGTTTGTGGTTGGCATATTAAAAATGATTTATAGAATAAGAAATTGTGTTTGTTATTAGGTAATTAAGAACTGCTACATGTTTGTTCCGCGAAATTGTGTTTGTGCATGGCCCGTGACAAAAGTTTGTTTATTCCGCACCTTTAAGGTGTGTGTTTCGCGCCTTCGAGGTGTGTGTTCCACGCCATCAGGTTGTGTGTTTCTTGTCTTCTAAGTGTGTGTTCTGCGCCTTCAGGTTGTGTGTTTCGCGTCTTTAGGGTATGTATTTCGCGCCTTCAGGGTGTATGTTCTGGCCTTCGAGGTATGTGTTCGGCGCCGTCAGATTGTGTGTTTCGCCCCTTCAGGGTGTGTTCCGCCCCTTCGGAGTGTGTGTTCTGCACCTTCAGGTAGTATGTTCCTCGCCTTCAAGCAGTATGGTTTGCACCCATTTGTCATTGTACGCGAATAAATGTTTGTTGATAATGTTTGTTTTGTTGCAGGAAAATGAATGAAATCAAAATGATGATATGTTATAATGGGTAATAGGAGGAGACGTCCAAAAGTGACCATAAATATGTTGGATTTTCAATGAAATGTGTACGCGTATCGTTCGCCGTTGTTTCTTTCTCCTTTCACCTTTTTTTTCCTGCCATCAAACTAACATCGTTTCTCTTTAGGCCATTCGTCTTCTCTCACGCTATCGACAACCGATTATCACTCTTCCTGTGCCGTTCTTCTCTCTCACATCATCTTCTTCCACTTCAAGACTTTCTTCCTTTTTCTTCTCCCTACCCGTCGACGCTTTCCTTTTTTGTGACACATTTGGATTTTGAAAATCACTTTTAAAGGTGTGTGGCGACTCTTCGCGTTCCGCCTTATTAATGATTTCCTAAATTGAAGCGACTTCTCTATTGAGTTTCAGGTTCAGATACTGAAAAATCTAACCACGAGTTTTTATGTAAGAAAATGATCTAATATTTAAATGTTAAAAGTAAGGGTAGTTTCAAAATAAAAAAATCAAATAGTAGAATGGTGCTATAAAACATAAAATCAATTATTTGGTGTTTCAAAAATATGGAATTAGTTTTTTAGTGCTAAGAACTAAAAACCCTACATGAAATGATTGATTAATTTGGCGCTTAAACTTTTATTATTTTTATTTATTTTTTATTTTTTTGAGATTATTAGGATTTCAGAACATAATCAGAACTAATCAGGATAGAAAACTGATGATGTGATTTAGAAAACAACTCTCATTTGAGAGAGAGTAACCGACGTTAAAATGAGAAGAAAATTAGTCACTTCTTTTTTTTTTTTTGGTGGCTGGGTGTCGAGCTCGTGATCCTTGCTGATGACGAGTTGTGTGACTGCCACTATAGCTACACACACTTATGCACTAATTTTAAGGGAGTGCTAGCATTTGCTTACATCACCACCAATCATTTCACACCATGTCATCAGGATTTTTGTTAGTCTATAATTATTTATTTTTACGTAAATTATTATAATTGATTTGATTGGGTGATTTTAATTGAAATTAGATAAGGTCGGATGAGTATAATATCCTAAATTGATCTGATATCCCTTGAATTGATCAATCTAGGATAAAAAATGTACAAGTTTTGGTTAGATGATCAAGCTATGAATTCACGTACTTTATTTTATTGTCTCATAAGAGTTATTTTTAACTAGTAAAGTGAGACATAAACTATTTCATGGAATCAAATTTTATGGTCAAATGAATTCTAAATTTTGTCCAAAACCTTTGCAATTGGAAGATTTTTGGACAAATTTTAAGATTTTTTTTTTTAAAAAAAAAAAAAAATCTAACCACCTTCATTTTTAAATTCAAAAACACCCCCGTCATTAATACATGTTTATAAATAAGAATATATGCATATTATTTAAAGAAAACAAGTTTAGAAATTACAAAAAAAGAGAGAGAGAGAGAGAGAAAGAGAGAGAGAGAGAGAGAGAGAGAGAGAGAGAGAGAGAGAGAGAGACATACTAACAACTGGACAACTTCACAGCATATGATGGCCTTGAACTTTTCACCTGCCCAGCCCAAAAACCTGATTAGGCCTATCACCAGGCTTGGGCTGTGACCTATCTGAGAACCCAATATGACAATGGAACCGTTTCATTTTCAAAGCCATTTTTTACTAATCATTATGTATTTCAAAAATTTCACATGCAGAAATAACAACGTAATGAACTCCTGATCTTCAACCAAAGAGAAAAGTATACAAGTTTTGGCTCCATAATTAAGCGCTTATAATATATAGACTTTTTGTATAAGGTAGACTCAAAAGTTCTTTCACAAAATCAAATTTTGGAATCAAATGATTTCTAAAATTTGTCAAAAGCCTTCGGTTTCCTTTAATAGAACGGTTTCTACATTTTAGAATGGTTTTGGCGAATTTTAAGAATTTGAAGGAGACCTAACAAATGCATATTATTTTAAGAATACATATTTAGAAATTGAAGAAAAAAAAAAAAAGTCTTGTACGAAGTAGCATTATTGCTTATGATTTTATAAATGATCTTATATTCTAAAAGTCCATGGTCTAGTTGATTAATTAAATTTCTTACAAGATAGTAAGAGTCCCTAAGATCAATCCCCTTACCTAAATAATAGGGGACATAAAGGATCCATCAATACCAAAGAGATAAAATGAGGTGCATGTAAAAATACAGAAAGAAAAATATTATAGCATTTTTGTTTTTTTTTTAAGGTTTATAGCCTGAATTTACGTTCAAATTTTTTCATCAATGATTATTAAGACATGACTCATGAGTGATTAAGATGTTATTCTTAACATGAACCTTTAATATATGGGTTAAGATATGCTAATTACAAGAATGAAATCAAATTTAGAACTTTCCGTCAAGCCATCGCCGCATAAAAATGAATGGCAAGCAAACAACAGCAAAACCAGTCAAAGCTAATAGTGTTAGTGTAATGTGAACTTTTCGTTTAAACAATTGTACCACATCAGGCGTCAATGTTTCATAGTATGACCTGTGATGATCATCACCACGTCCACGTAATGAATCTTTTTTTTGTTTAGGCGTGTGTGTGATGGACAGATGGGGTGATTATCATCACTTGATGATGATGATGATCTGCTCTGGTGAATCAGTTTGTTGATAATTTGAGCTCAATGTAGTTCAAGTCCAGCTGATATTCAGTGTTGTAAAATCTAATCACATAGTCTAGAAATAGCATACCAAGAAAAAAATTGAGGAAATAGATCAAAATCAGACAAATTGTGTTACAAATTCAAACAGAACCCCACAGAATTATATGGTCAAGTGAAAAAAAGAAAGAAAAATCAATGAATTGGATAATCACAATTGTTTTATCCTTCTGGACAATACAAAATTGAGCAACTCTCAGGAAATTAATCAGCCAGTGAAAATTAGAATTACATGATCCAAAAAATCATTTAATTAGTCTCATCACGGCTTGGACTATCTAGGTGACATTGTGGAATAGCTGCAAGTAGCCTGAGAGGAAGGATGGGTACTAGTATTGATAGTGAAGGAACTGCAGTGATTGAACTCTCTTTTCATGGCTCTGTAGACATGATCCAGGCCTTCCTCAATCAGTTCCAGGACCGTTTGAGGCATTGGTGGCACGTTGATATCGATGGATCCTTCTAACATCTTCACCACCTCCCCCATTGAAGGCCTCGTGACCACTTCATCTTGAATGCACCAGAAAGCAACTTTCAATGCTCTCATTAGTTCCTCTTCTTCCACTGCACCTTCCAGCCTCCTGTCTGCTACTTTCATTGGTGTCCCATTTGTCACCTCCTGGAGGTAGCAACATTGGTAATTAATTAATAGAAGTATTTAACAATCAGAAGGTGTTGTGACATTCAGTGTTGTTTCATTATTCAACTAATAGATATTAGAGGTTATTGGATTGCATTGAATATATATAAATAAATATATATATATGAGTATTGATTATCCAGAAACATTATCACGATAATAAATTAACTTGTCAAATATAGTCTGAATTCCAATCACACGTGCTCTTTTAAGATGGGTTTCCCTAGTAATATGAGGCCTATACTAGAAGTAGAAAATTAGGCTAATGTAATATGAATTTACCATTGAACTAATTGTCATCATTTTATCTAATATGATCAATTAAGTGAAATTAAACAAATGAATTTATTTGAAGAACATACCTTATACGCCCATCCAGGATAAAAAAAATCATCCTCATCAAAAGACATGTCAAGGTTTCTCCTACCACCAATAATCTCCAAAAGCAGCATTCCATAGCTGTAAACATCAGCTTTTACAGTTATGGGCCGGTTAGTAACCCACTCCGGAGCTAAGTAGCCTCTCGTTCCTCTGACCATTGTCACAACATGTGAGTGTTCTCTTCCCATCAGCTTCGCCAATCCAAAATCTGAAACTTTTGGGCAGAAATTCTCGTCCAACAAGATGTTTTCAGGCTTGATGTCACAGTGTATTATCCGGTTCCTGCACTGCTCGTGAAAATATGCAATTCCTTGTGCAGTTGCAATTGCTATATGGAAGCGAGTTGGCCAATTTAGTAGCCTGTCTCGGTAGTTAAATGTAGGAAATATCCATTTGTCCAGGGACCCGTTTTTCATGAATTCGTACACTAAAAGACTGCCAATATAATTTCAAGAAAAAATTCAGTTTATTTGCAAATAAATTGTAAAAGAACAAAATTTGGAATCATAAATTTTGATGTAGATTATTTTGAAATTCATCAAAAATCTCGTTCAAATTTTAAAATACGTGAAAAAGGTATTTCAAAACCCTTCTGATGAACTATAGAGAGGTTTCTGACAAATTTTCAAACTATTTATTTTTGCTCGAATACAAGTAAATAAGATGTTAACATTGCTTACCGGTGTGAACCCTCAGAGCAGTATCCACATAAACGAACCAAATTCATGTGATGCATGGAGCCAATGGTGTTCACTTCTGTTATAAATTCCTTCTCTCCATGAGGCAATACCCTGTCAAGTTTCTTCACTGCAACAAAAGTCCCATCTGATAGACTTCCCTTGTATACACTCCCAAATCCTCCTGTAAAATCAACACCAAAAAGACGTAAATGTGAGTGTAAACTACACAAATCAATCTCCACAGCCTATTTTGGTAGCTGTATAGTGTTTTAAAACATGAGATTTGACACAATAACATATGAAAACCATGAATAATTCTCGTGGTCTTTAACTAAAATTTCAGGACCATTAATTCCCACCATTTATTTTCAGCGAGTTCCACCATAACGATGGGACCTGTTGAAAATGAGTAACTATAACCATTGGTCCTGAAAAATAAAATTCAGTACTATCGTTACTTGAGAAGGACCCTGAAAAACCAATGTAGTCTACACTAACCTGTCCCAAGAAGGTGTGAAAAGTTGCTTGTTCGGATCTGTAAATCTCGGTAAGTGAAATTCAACGGGGCACCAGACACAATCAAGGAGTTTTCCATGGCTCTTTTCAATAATCTCTTTCTATGGACATTGTAGTACAATAACAAGCATAAAAGTCCAATAAGGAGAGTCATGGTGAGAACAATTGGTAGAACCACAACCTGTGCTTTGACATTCCCGGACTCTCCTGAGGAATCACCAAACCCTGATCCGTTTCCACCTCCAGGAGCCATCGAACCATTAGCCATGACCTTGACAAACAGGGTCGAGCCAGGGTCCTCAAACCCACCAAAATCCAAGCTCCTTAGGACCCAACAATAAGGCTTCTCATCATCAAGCCCATAAACAGAAGCAACACACTCACAATCCGATAAACAAGTATCACCGCACTTGTAAACCGTGGCAATATCACCATAATTCGCTATGACAGAAAATTCGGAGAAGTAATAATTCGTCTGCTGCACCGTGACAATCCTGTACTGATCATCCTGAAGGGTCTGATTGTTTCCAGGATGATTCCTCGAATCACATTTCGTAACAAATGTCGAATTCGCTCCACACTCTCCATCTTTTCCCACCTTGGATTTGCTTCCAGGCAAGCATGTACAAGAAGCATTAGTCTTGGACCTGTCCAAATTACATATCCCATTACCACAAATTCCTGAAATATCACATGGGTTTGAGACAGCAGCCCATTCAGGAACCCATTGACGTGATCCATTGACATCATTGTCCCATCTATACAAACGTAGGTTGCCATTAGTCTCCAGGATCAGTCTCCGGAGAACTGACAAACGTGTATTGGAATTGGACCGGTTTGTAGCCGAAGACAAGCCATTGTAGTCATTATCATTCTTGTAAACATACACAGCTCCATTTGACGTCTCTCCATAGACAATTCCAAAGCTTCCAGCCTCATTTATAACCGCAACAACATCTCCTGTAACGTTGGAAATGTCCGGTCCGGACCAGTAGGACTTGTTGGTGTAAGCGTCTTTGGAAGAAGTCTCAGGCAAGTTGTATGTCAATGCAAGGCTCAAAGAAGTTGGTTGTTGAAGCATTTTGAGAGTGTAATATCCACCATGAGAGGATGACTTCGCTGAAGTGAGTTCTAGAGAGACTGACAAGGGCTGGTTTGGAAGCAAAGTGTCGGTTGGATGGAGAAAGCTTTGCCATACAGGGCGGTCCACAGAGGCGGCACAGAGGATGAAGTTGCCTGATTCTGACATGCTGGCGTATTCCACGGCGGCGCCGGAGGTGTTTGAGGTCCAGAAAGTGGTGTCTCCGTCAATGAGGACCAGGTTTCCTGTGGTGTCTAGCTCCAGGATTGCGTCTTTGGAGACAGGAGAGTTTCTATTTAGATGATCATTGAGAGAAAATCAATGTGTTGGCTTTAAAGTAAAAGTATAGTGGGAATCTTTTATACAGAGAGAGGAATATTTTATAATCACGACGTTCTAACTTTAAAAATTAAGATCAATTAATTAAATTCGTCCATTTTATTTGAATTAAATAAGAAAAAATTCATTTTAGAAGAGAGAATGTAATTGATGAATTTAATTGATTGGTCTTTACATTTTAAGGTTAAGACGTTCTGCTTATTAAAACTTTCTCTATATATATGTATATATATGTGTATATATATATAAATATGTACCTGCAAGAGTTCTTGTAAAGACTAGAGATGGAGAAATATGGTTTTGTGCTACTCTGTATATATATAGCTAGTTAATCATTGCTCTTCTCTGAAGTCATAGATCGACAATATTTGACTTTTTATGCATGTGCATGTGCATGTCATATTAGTTGAAGAAAAAAAGTTCGTAATAATATTTTAAACAAATATACATCACTGTCTTGTTGGTAGGATGGTACCAAGAAATTTATTAAAAATTAAGAACATATAAGAAATCAAATTCTGTTGTTGGGATTCATTAATTTTATTAATAGGATTAATTGAATTTAACATATCTCTATTATCAGTCCATAGAAAATTTAATTTTCTTTTATTATTAAATTTAGTGTAATATTATATATTTCAATTTGTATCTCCCTTTGTGAAATATCGTGTTAATTGAATGAATATTATGTTACATTAATTAAAGTATCTTATAAGTTGTGATGACTACGATAACTTTTATAATCATGGTTTTAAAGCATGAGGTGAATTTATTGACTTTTGCTTTTGTAGAAACACCATTAACTATATTTCTAAAATAGTAGTTTGTAAATATTTAGATTAATTAAGCTGAATTCATTAGTCATACGCTAAACAAAAAACAAACGAAAATAAATTTGATTTCATATTATAATGAAACTAAAATGAAGATGTACTGAGATTTTATAGAGAGTTTGTTGTTCTCACCTATTAGCAGACCAAACCATGGTCCGATCTCCAGGAAGCTGAGCAAACCAAATGCCAAGTTCAAAGCGGTCACGCATGTTCACTGCTGGTGTGAACCCAAAAGCAAACGTTCCATTATCAGACATCCAGCTTTGTGTCTGATGATCACCAGCCAACAATCTCGAACCCAGACCAAACTGACCACCCTCAACCTCCCATAAGCAGCAGCAGCAGCAACAGAGCCAGACTGTGACACGAAAAACCACCCATGTTGAAGAAGAAGAAGTAGCCATAAACAAGTGACCAAAATTTGAGAGCTTTTTGTTGTTGTTAAAGAGCTCACTTGAAATGGCATGCCACGCTCTTATAACATTCGTAGTACTATTAATAGTTTACGTAACGAAAACAACAAAAGGTCTTGTGTTGTGGGGATGAGAAGTGGAAAATCAGGACACGTGTACAGGGTGGGTGAGCTACAATTTGAAAAAAAGTGTGCGTCAGATGGTCGGCTGATGGATAATAGATGGAATCGATTTATAGCTGCAGGTGGATTTTGAGGCACGTGGCGATTGGCGTGTGGTGTCAGATGGACTAGGCCGTCGTTTGACCAACGGAGAGGACATGAAAATTATTAGAGACTTCGTGCATGCAAAATTGTTCTTCAGATTTTCACATTGTAATACTGGAGGAAGCGTACGCGTTTGTTATTGTACAGCATAGAACTTTGGTAAGGGATGGTGACCAATATTACGTTAATGCCAATGTGTTTCAATAGCCACATAAGATTCAAGTATTGCAAATCTCATTTGATCATTCAATTAATATATATATAAAAAAAAATGTATTAGTTTACACACACCAATGTCAACCAAAAATGTATGATAATTAGGAGTTCAGTTTTATACTTGATTTATATCATCTGTTTTCAAAATACAATCGAAATCCTATCTATAAAGATAAAACTTTAATATTCACACAAAATTTTAATTTTAAAATCCTTGTTTGATTACTGAATTACTAATGCCAAAAAGACATTAATTTACATACATTGACACTAACTGAAAATATATGAGACTTGTGAGTTTCCTTGTTTTATACTTAATTTTTGTTGTCTATTTCAAAATGTATAGAAATCCTACTTGCGAATATAAAGCTTCAATATTTATATAAAGTTTAAAACATTAAAAATTTCATATGATCACTTAACTAACACCAAAAAGGCATTAACTTACGAACACTGAAAAATTTAATTTATGTTATCTGTTTTCATAATGCAATTGTAAAATCTTATTTGTACAAATAAGACTCCGATATGTACCTAAATTTCGAGTTTTAAGAAATATTTCACTTGACTCGTCAACTAACATTATAAATATATTAACTTAAGTTAATTGGTGCTGACCCAAAATATGTGAGAATTTGGAGTTTTCAAAATTTATGCTTAATTTATATTATCTATTTTCAACATGCAATTGAGATCCTATTTGTAACTATAAGCTTCAATATTTACGTAAGTTTCGAGCGTTAAAAACATTATTTTACCACTAATTAACATTAAAAAGATAGTAACTTATGCTTACTGAAAACATGTGGGACCTGAAAACTTGTGGGACCTGATAGTTTTATAGCTGTACGTTTGATTTATGTTGTCTGTTTTCATAACACAATTGAGTTTCTATTTGTAAAGATAAAACTTCAATATTCATGCAAGTTTTGAACATTAAAAATCTCATTTGATCACTCAATTAACACCAAAAAAACATTAACTTAAGCACATTAGTATCAATCGAAAACATATGGGAACTCGAAATTTCCTAATTTTATGCTTGATTTTTGTTATTTGTTTGAGATTTTATTTATAAAGATAAAGCTTTAATATTCAAACAATTTTTGAACGTTAAAAACCTCATTTGATAACCCAATTAACACTAAAATAAAAATATCTTACACATACTGATGCTAACTTAAAATATGTGAAAATTGAGAGTTTTCTTATTTTATGTTTGATTATGTTGTTTGTTTTCATAATATAATTGATATTCTATTTATAAAAATAAAGCTTTAATATTTACGTAAGTTTCAAACATCAAATACTTCATTTGATCACTCAACTAACACAAAATGTATTAACTTACACACATTGACGTTGACCGAAAACGTGTGAGAATCATGAGCTTCCTAATTTTATACTTGATTTATATTATTTGTTTTTACAATGCAGCTAATATCTTATTTATACAAACAAAACTCTAATATTCACTTAAATTTTGAGCATTAAAAACTTCATTTACCCATTCGATTATCATTTACCCCTTCAATTAATATTAAAAAAATATTAACTTATGTTTATTGGTGTTGACTGAAAATATGTAAGAATTAAAAGTTTTCTAGTTTTATACTTACTTTATGTATTTTTTTTTTTCATAATTCAACCGATATCCTATTTGTAAGTTTCGAGTGTAACAACCTGGATCCCCTGTTGAGGTATTGTCCGCTTTAGCTCAGGGTCGCCTCGTACAACCTCACGGTTTTGTCTCTTGGAACGATATTCCAAAAGGCGCCTCAACAAGTCTCCAAGTCATCTCATTTATATGGCCTTCCCCGGATCTGTACTCTACAGATGTGTGATTCGGGGTATTACAACTCCCCCTACTATCGCGTAAAGCCATCCTTGGCTCTGATACCAAATGTAACAACCTGGGTCCCCTGTTGAGGTATTGTTCGTTTTAGCCCGAGGTCGTCCCGTACAGCCTCACGATTTTGTCATTTGAAATGATACTCCAAAAGGCGTCTCAACAAGTCTCCAAGTCATCCCACTTATATGACCTTCCCCGGATCTGTACTCTACCGATATGGGATTCGGGGTATTATATCGAGTGTTGAAAAAAAAATCATTCCTCTCAACTAACACTAAAAAAATATTAAATTATACTGACTAACGTTGATCGAAAATGTATGGGAAATGACAATTTCTAGCTATATGCTTGACTTATGTTCTCTATTTTCAAAATACTATTGAGATTCTATTTGTAAAAATAAAATTCTAATATTCAAGCAAGTTTCAAGTGTTACCAAAAAGGCATTAACTTACATATATGGTATACCAATAATAACAAAAAATGTGTGCGAACTGAGAGCTTGCTAGTTTTATACTTAATTTATATTTTCTATTTTCATAATACAATTAAGATCTTATTTGTAAAAATGAAATTTTAATATTTATACAAGTTTCGAGTATTAAGATTCTCATTTGATCTCTCAAATAATACTAAAAATGTTTTAATTTACTTACACCGACGTTAACTGAAAACTTGTGAAAACCGGAAATTTCCTTGTTTTATACTTAATTTGCCTTGTTTGTTTTCATAATGCAATTGAGATTCCATTTGTGAAGATAAATCTCTAATATTTATATAAGTTTCGAGCGTTCAAAATCTCATTTAGTTACTCAATTAAAACTAAAAAGACATTAATTTATACATACTAGCATTGAAATAAATGTATGAGAATTGGAAGCTTGCCAGTATCATGCTTTGTCTATATTGTTTATTTTCATAATGCAACTAAGAATTTAGAGGTGTGATTAGGGAAAATAGGGGTAAGGGTTCCCATATCTCCATCTTCATTCCTCCACCCTTCCTTATCCCCTCTCATCCCCACCGAGGAAATTAGTTATCCCTATCCTCATGGTCATTTCCTTAATTTTCTCTCCTATTTTTCACCTCCTCATTTCACCTTGTTTAACCTAAAATTAATCGTGTATTCACACGCACATATGATTAAAAATATAATTTATAAAATAATTTCATAGATTTTCAGCATATTAAATCTACAACATTTTAACATAGGAAATCTACAAGATTATATTACAATTATAATTCTTCTATACAAGTTATAATACATGATAAAAGTTCAAAAAATATAAAAATGTTACATATAATAAAATCATATATGAGAAAATGAGGAAAATTATTATAATTAATTTAATTATTTAATTATAAATATATTTTACTTTTATATTATAAATGAAAGAAATGAGGATAAGGGTAGCCTCCTCCGTCCACATCCCCGTTTGGGCTTGAGGATAGATTTTCAACCTGATCTTCGTTCTCAATCTACCAAAATCCCTAAAATCTCCTCCAATGGGGATCAGAATTTAAGACTCCGTTGACAATTTACTCACATATTAGAGGTTGAGTCTTTCTCGCATTTACTTTTTGATGAATAAGATAAAAACCCAATTCTCTATCACTAATAGATAATAAAGTACGCAATTCCTCAATCAAGATTTGACAGCTATTCGAATTTGAAATTTGTTATGGCAATAAAAATAAGGGTACCAATCAGATGATTAAACAATATATATATTAAATTATACTGAGTTAACGTTGAATGTACCATCACGGAAACGTAACAAAGCTATTTATTGTCGAAGTTACAGCAAGGAAAAGGTCGTGACATCCAAATTTGACTTTGATGATCAATGATAATCTTGAAAAGTTTTCAAACATATATTTGGTTTTGTTTGTTGCATCACACATGGTCATGTCATGGGACCCAAGAAAAAAGTCACCCACTTGACATTGCGAGCAATTTTCATCATGATTGTAGGGGACCATACACATTTAATGCACACTAATTTTAGCTCGGTACAGGGTATGTAATGTATGAAGGCTGGCTCTTCTCATAATTTCTCTTAGTGACATCATAATTTGCAAATTTTTCTCCCTCTATAGTCTATATCCATAGTTTTGCATTAATTCAAACGTGAAGATTAAGAAGCAAAAATATTGTAATTAACATCTTATGCTGTAGCTTTAGTTAGAACCTACCATCACTAATTTACAACCTACTTACAATTTAAATTTGCATGTTATAATCTACATTTTACAATCTAAAAAATTCAAATCTATAGACTAGAAGTGACATTAAAGTAAGTGGACAAATTAATATATATATATATATATATATATACACACACATATGAATAAACCAGATAAATATGTGCTTGTTAATTTTAACTTATTATAAGGATGATTGTTTTCTTTTTTAAAAAAAATGTTATATATTTGAAAGTTGAGGAAGTGAATCGTTATTAATGTGACTTGTTGCCAAAAAATACTTATTTAGTTTGATAATATCTAAAAAAACTTATTCAATTTGACAATGTTTTAAGATTGAATCTATCATATTATATGTGATATCTAAAGGAAAACATTAAGAAAGTAAAATACGGTTTGAAGACTTAAATCTATAATATAATTGATGAGTGTGAGACTTTGGTCTTTATTAAGGTACATATGGAGGACTACTCTTCTCGAAATTTCTCATTAGTGACATCACTAATTATAACTCTTTCTTACTCTATATCCATTATCTTCTGCTAATTCAAATGCAAAGATTAATAGAAAGGGATTAATCTAACTATAATTGGTAATTTTCTTGCTGTAGTCTAGTATACAAATTTCTCTTAATATTACTCATAATTTAAAGCAAATACAACAAAATGAAGATTAAAAAATCCTAGTGGAAAATATAACAATGTCAATTGTCATCCAAACATCAGCAAATTTCATTGACAAGTGACAAGCTCTAAATTAAATTTTAAATTAAACTCATCCACAAATATTAGGTACAGACCTTTTTAAAAAAGAAATTTCTGCTTAGTTTTATGCCTTATGATTATTATCATTATAAGTTTTTTATATTTGTATATAATTATAAGTTTTTTGACACCAATACATGACATGACTGATCCAAAAATTTACTCTCATGATATTAGAGTCAAAGAGTTTATTGGGATTGATCAAAGTTAAACATTATATGTGTAACCCTGTGATTTATAAGACCCAAATTTATCTACTTTCATGAGAAAAGTCGAAGACTCTCTAAACATACTAATGATTAGATTAAGTGAAATTTAAATATTTAATCTTTTATCACCCTGAAGCAAAAGTATATAAATAAGAATATATATGTTTTCTCAAAATTTTTTTCAATAACTTGTTTTATATATTGTAAAATTAATCAAACTTATTTATAGTTTTAATCAAAATTAAGTAGTTAACACAACCCAAAAACAAAACCAACAAATCCAAATCGTCCAATTTTATATATGCAACACTAAACAAAAAGTCACATAATTTATCCACAACAAAAAAAAAAAAAACGCCGTCGTTTTTTTACTATTTTCAAGTTTTCGTTTTGCCTCCTCTCACTCCCGCAGAGTCGCAGACATCCACGGTACAGCGTGCGAACTTCGACGTAACTCCTCCACCTCTCTTTCTCCGAAAACGACACCGTTTCAGTCGCCATGCAAACACACCACACATAAAAAATAAAAGCAATCCGATGCATACAACACCACTAACTTGCCCTTCCACGCTCCGGATCCAACCAATCCGGTGCCGTTTCGTCGATGTCCTCCACACTCTCTCCTCCCCTCCACTCACCAATCCAATCTCCTACTACTCCCAATCCTAGGGTTTTCATCCCTCCTCCACCTCATCAACTTTCGCGCCATTTAATCTCACCTCTCGCCACCGCCTCTGCCACCGCCGCCTCTCCGTCTCACGTACGCTCTCTCTCTCTCTCCCTCTGTCACACTCTATTTCGACAAATTCAAATCAATTTCTCGACTTTGGCTTCAATTGTTCTTGTAGAAATGGAGATACGCGTGTTTTAGACGGGGAGACTCTTCCTCGGAGAGACTTTTCGAGTCTGGAGATGGATTTCCAGAAGATTCTAATGTTTCGAGGCCAGATTGGAGCTCTAATTTTCGAAAGGTGATTTCTTTTTTTTCGCTTTTTGGTGCATTGATGGCGTAGATTGTTATCTAATTCGAATCAGTTCGTGTTGGTTTTTGTAGGTTGCAGATGCTGTTTTTGGTGGAGAGCCTTGGACAGTTCCGTGGACCGCGATAACTATTTTGCAGGTGAAAACGTTTGCGAATTGTTTACTCGTAAATGAGATTTTGTATTTTGCACGTGGTTAGGATGATTTTTATGTTTAAATTGCAAGTTTAGTTGTAGCGATTATTGATTTGAAGTGGATGCCACATTTGTGTTGAATTATATGAAATTTTGATGCTTGAATTTGGTAGAATTATAAATGAGAAATTTATATGTTTTGTCTTGAAGTTTATGATAGAAGGCGAAAAAGAATAGCTAAGTGAGAATATCGGGTGTTGCAGGTTATGCTCTTATGGATTGCCTCATTTTGGTTGGTAGGATCTTGGATTATTCCTCTTATAGCTCATGCAGCAGGTTTTCGAAAGGAGTTGTTGACGTACAGAGGGCAAGCGCTGTATAGTCTATTGACTGATGTGGCTGAAGGTCTTGCTGGGGTTGCGATTCTTCACCGGTGTCTGTCGAGGTTTCGTCCCCTTCCGTCAGGTTGGTTCAAGATTTGGTTTGGAGGGAAGTGGCAGTTTGATGTTGGTTTGGGCTGCCTTATGTTCCCGTTGATCAATCGGCTTTCGCAGGTCAATGTGAATTTGATACCTGTTGTTCAGTCAACACCTGTGACTGTTTCAAGTGTTGAGCGATCAATTGTTGCGCGAGATCCGGTGGCAATGATTCTCTATGCAGTAGTAGTTTCAGTTTGTGCCCCCGTTTGGGAGGAGATTGTATTCCGTGGGTTTCTTCTCCCATCTTTGACCAAGTACATGCCAGTGTGGTGCTCGATTTTGGTTAGTTCTGTGGCTTTTGCCTTGGCGCATTTTAATGAGCAGAGGATGCTACCGCTTGTGTTCCTTGGGGTGGTGATGGGTGCTGTCTTTGCACGATCGAGAAACCTGCTGGCATCAATACTCTTGCATAGCCTCTGGAATGCCTTTGTTTTCTTAGATCTCATGAAATAATCTTCTTGCTCTGTGTTTATTTCTCTTATCAGGTATCAATCACCATAGCTTTTTTATTACTACAACAATGCCGTTGATCTGTAGGAAACTAGGGTTTTACCAAGATTTAACTTCCCTGGTGTTCTACTAGGTTCTACCATTAGACATCGATCTTTTCTGATCTGATGTGAACATTTAGGAACTTGTCCTGTTCCAGTAACATTGCCACATCTCATCATGGGGGGTCGAGAGTTCTAGGTGAGTTGATGTAACTCTCGTTTCCTAGCTTTTTAATTGAATAGATGGCATTGGCCCTCCATGTTCTGATATGGCGTGTTGGCAACCGTTGTTGACATGTCCCTCCATGGTCTGATATGGTGGCAAATCATCCCTTGCATCATCTGATACGATGCCTTTGCAACCGTTGTTGATTCCACTCAATGGGTACAATGATGAAGCTTCATTTTCACTAGGTGCTTTCTAGAATCATTAGTTAAATTAACTTCACTGCTGTGCATCTATGCTTGTCAATTCATCATAACAGCTTATAAAACTGTTTCACGACTAATAATTTCTAGAGTCCAAGTCCAACTCCTAGGATACATCAAATAAATTCGTGGTCAGCATTGCATCCACAACCTTAGCCTGTGACATTAAACATTTGTAATGAGTATGAAATGTTTCACTTCCGGTACATGTACAAATTTTAGACTACTCACTGTAAACCAATTTCACCTCAACAGAGACTGCGATTTTTTGTTTTTTTATCTTCCGTTTTCCTGTTCAAAGTTTTCTGTAATTCAATGATATTATACATGGTACAAACAGTTTTCATCGTACCTAATACATACATTTCCTCATTTTTAAATTCTATTACGCAACGAACAGTGTCTATTTGGAATTTAACTGTTGTATGGATGCATATATTCTCTAGCAATTGCTTCTTGTCTTGGAGTGGGATACACTGAGGGGACCAATTGTTTACAAGTCACGATCACTTAGTTGGCTTGTGTCCCTGAAGTTTTGGTCAATGTCGATTTCATTCTCCGACAGCCCCGGGGACCCCTGTCCATTTTTTTTTTTTGTAGATTGTTTGTAAATAATAATTAGTACTGTTTTTACATAGACAGAGACATTACCTCTCTAGCAATTTTCAAATTTCTTTGTGTAGATCCTAACTCATCACCACTCAACACTGTTAGTGGATGTAGAGGCCTAAAATTTCCTTACCAAGAGAAGTTTGTGATATTTTTTCTGTCTCGACATTTTCAAATATATGCAGACTAGCTTATAGCTACATATGATCGGTGCGCATCATATCATTTTATCGCATCTTTTTTCTGTATCTGAGTCCAGGAAATTTATTTCCAGTGTGTTGTTGTATATTTGTTCTTATGCTGTATTGATCGTGAGAGAATCGTGATGTGAGGAAAATTTTGTTTGATATCATTAACATTTTTGTCCAGAATTGTTCATTGGAATTGCAATTTTGCTAATCTTGCCAAAAAGTTTGGACATGTCTGTACGCACTATTTGTTTTCTTTAAAGGAAGATTATAGATTTGAATTCTTAGATTTCAAGATGTATACTCAAATTTTGTATAATTTAATGGAATAGCATGCCCTCAATTTCAAGGTCCTCTTCAGATTTAATGACGTTAATCAATTTCTTTGATTGTATCGTTCAGTGTAATTTGAATTAATTATTGTGATGATAAAGTAACGTATCTTCTGGGTTTGGTCTCTGAGGTGCAGTAGTTAGAATGTAAGCATCAGAATGGTCGAATCATCCTCTCAAACCAATCATGCCCACCCCAAAAAATTATTTTCAGAAAGTAATGAATATATAATTAATATATACATATATTAACAAAAGAAAAGCAAGTGAAAGCGAAATCATTAACTTTGTCTAACTTATTTTATATAAATTTTACTTTTAAAATAAATATTCTAAAGCATAAAAGACTAATAGATAATCTCTCTTTATTCTAGTTTTAAGAGCAATTTGGATAAATAATGGAGTTTGTGCATGAACCTGCATGCTTTTTCTGATACTTCATGTCTATAAAAATTGAGGTTGCTGGGTGTGAACGTTCAATTTACTATTCGATAACGGAATTTGAATCTTCATCAAACAACTGAGATTTATCTTATTTTTTTATATATTTATATTTTTTAATTCATAAAGTTTTTTATTTGGATAAAAGTAATATAGAGCTCAACTGTTGGGTGCCCCAAATGAATCATATTTTAGGTGACAATGATTCGTGAATGCTAAATTGTTGACATCTGCAATGACGAAAAGAATTTTTATAATTAAAAGAAAAATGGTGTCTGGGAAACATTCCAAAGCAAAAGACTTTAATCAAGTTATACTCTTTGGTTTCTAGAGGCTGCCTTTAATAGAATATTGTAATATGCATGAACCTATTTAATATTCTTTTTGCTCTTCTAATTCTTTGTCATCAACTCTACAGATGCACCAAATAAATTATATATTTCTCTCCTTTTTCTTCATAATGAAGTTTCAAAAAATAAAAAAATAAAATAAAATTTAGAGAGAAAAACTTGTAATGCGTTTAGTAATTCTAGTTAATTATATATGTGAAGAAAGTTGAGACAACCTAACAATAAATGCGTCACACTCACGTCAATGAGAATGTTTGTTTAGACTATATCCTTTTTCTTAATAATAATTAAGTTAAAAAAACTACATACGTTCCAAATAAATTATATCTATCTTCTTCTTTGTGAAGTTTAAAGGAAAAAAAAGTGGGGTAAACTTGTGATGCAAACAGTACACTATGGGGTGCTTGAGGGGGGCTCACATTTTTGTTTCTTTTCTTCTTTTCCCTTTTCAATTATTAAAATTCATTGTCTCGTGCCAGACAACCACATAAACAACTGTTGCAGAGGGATGATTTTTAAGGTATATCTATCTATATATATATGTTAGATAAATGAAGGGCCATATATTTTTTCTCCTCTCTACACACACATATACAAGTTTCTCTTTTTCAGCATATAAACTTATAAATCTTGATAGGACTAGCTAGCTTGCCATGGAAACTACTCATCAACAGCCACTCTCCATTGAAAGTTTTTCATACAGTTGGTTGGTGAACCTGAAACCATCCCTGGAAGGCCTTGACAGTTCTCTCAGGGCCTCTATTGATGCGTGTGATGAAGCCAACTCCTTCATTGAAATGGACCCGACAATGCCACCCTCCAAGAGATTCATCAGGAGTTCTCAGGATTTCAAGTTTGATTTCCCAATCTCACAATCTCCACTTGCTGCTGTTCATGCTGATGAGCTCTTTGCAAATGGCTATGTAATGCCTTTCTTTGTAGACCCTTTAAAGATGGAGGCTTTCGAGGCCTCAGATCATTCCTCTCTAGCTTCCTTGCCAACAACTTCGCATGTCACCAAACTTGTTGGTCCTGGTAGGAAACTAACAAGCTGTTCCTCCTTAAGAAAGTGTCGAAAGCTGTCGAAAAGGTTGTTCGAGAAGTACTTGAATTTCCTTGTTAGGCCATTGTATCGAAGAATTCGAGGAGGAAGATCAAGTTCTAGAGCTGATCACCATCACCAGAATGGTGATTCAAGAGTTCATGTGGTGAATACTTGGGTGTACTCAACACAAACATCTCCAAGAATTAGTGTAGCCTACTCAGCTGATGATTGGAGAAAGTCTTGTGATTCTGAGAGCTCCATTTATGAGGCAGTTCTTCATTGTAAAAGATCTATTGGTAAGTCTAGTTTATTGGTTTTGGCTATAATTTTAATGTACTTCTTGTTAAATTACTACACCATTTTGAAGATTAAAAAAAAAATGGTTAGATTTTGATGGGAGTTTTTTCTGTTTGGTTTCCAGGAAAATGAATTGAGGCATGCAGCTATGCACAAAGTAAAAGAAAAAAATTAAAGCAATGGCAAGTCCACTTGATGTTTGAAGAGAACAAATGGATCAACCACTTATATTCCTTTGTCCTTTCTTATCTCTTCATTGAGATGATAATATTGTAAATTAGTCTTTTATAAGGGAGAGGGAGTTAACAATAATTAATTATATGAAATATATATATATATATATCACAAATTTTGGTTTTTGTCTTTTTCTTTTTGGGAGGAAAGCACACCAACTCTACAAGAATCTCTCTCCCTTATTTTTTGTGAAGCTTTTTTGTTTGATTAATCAAATCAGGAATAGTTTTTTGTACATGGGTATGCATATGTTTCCATTTACCTGAAACATATAATGTGCAAATAAATTATTAATTTCTCTTTTTATGATTATTGTTGTTGTTGTTTGAGAATATTCAATTGCATTTTGGCAAGGAATATTGGGTTGAATGGTTTCTTACAAGTGAAACAAGCATATCTATATATTTTTAGTACTTCAAATTATCTATATCAGGATCTTGTTTCTAGAATAATTAATTTTTCTCTTATATAAGTTATCTTTACATGTTCAAATTATGAGGAAAATTTGAGTTTGTATAGCCGACATCAGTTCTTATTCACCACAATTTTGAAGCTTCAAGAGTTAGTTTCAGTAGCATTGATTTGTTTCTTGGTGACTTGAGATAACATTTGGCTTTCAAGAACTTGAATTTTTTATCTAACATTTGACACATCAAGACACAAATAAAAAGTATTAGGAAAAACGAATATGATGTCATCTAGGACCACACCTATATTGAGAAGGGGGATTCGAACTTCGGATCTTAGTTTTAAAGAGAGATTTGGTTACCAATTAGGTTATGCTTACGATTACGTCACCTAATACTTATAATGCTAAAAATGTTGCAGAATCTTTGAAAGCTCTATAAAAGCTTGCATCAAAGAGGATTTTGATTCCGTTTTCCTATGCAATATAAAAGTGAATTCAGTTCAATATATAATTTTTCAAGCATGATTTCACTATCAATTCTTTGACTATTATGACTTGATTTTGTTCCCGAAAAGGTTTAATTTTAGGGAGAGAGAAAAGGTTGCAAAGTTTGTGAAGATCTTCCACTTCTCTAGCAGTAGCTGATTGAATCTTACAGTTACATATAGCTTTCCAAGTTCTGATTTGTGTCATTTTCGGATAGTAGATGTTGGACTGTTTTTTATAGGCAAACAGTTGTTAATATAGTTGTTCTGGTGATATCTAATAGTTAACGAAATATCCATTTATCCAATCATTTCTCACTTTTCCGTCCTTTTAATTATTTTTTTTAGTGATATTAACGCTTGATTGATTAGTTGTATATCTCATTCTCAACTATTAAAACAATGCTAGTAGTATTTGATAAGTTTTAACACTCTTGATTAAATATTAATTTTATTTTTAAAAAAAAAAAGAAAATTATTTTTTAACATTTATATATATGCCCTTGTGGCATTGTTAGAGCTTAAATTTGAGATTCTACCTACAAGTTTAAGTTTTAAGTCGATATATTTTTCTATGATGTCTATATTTTGTATCGATTCAAATTTTGATATTACACGTAAAATAAAAGTGAGCAGAACTTTTATCTTATACTATAAGAGTAGTTATCTGAACAACAATCATAATATTTGATTCCCCCATATCATAATAATCAGATCTTGGTATCAATTTTTTTTTCTTTTTTTGAAAACAAAAAAATTATTTTTCACATATTCTTATCAATGCACTTAATGTTATCGCTAGCTGCACATCTATTTAAATTCTAAGTCAAGTGGTTACTTAACATTTTATAAGATAGAAAATCCTCATGAGGATCCATATTTTTGTGTCTCCCGAGTAAATGTGTTGGCACATATTATATATATATAATGATTTCAGTATCAATATCTCAAAACTTTAAAAAGTTAGACGAACCAATCAAATTCATTTATTATATTTAAATTAAATAGAAGAGAGAAATTATTTTAGAAGAGATAATATAATAGATAAATTTTATTGATTCATCTTAATTTTAAAAAGTTAGAAAATACTGATAATAAAATTCTCTCCCCCTATATATATATATATATATATTATAGTTTAAGCTCTTGAATTGAATGCTGACATATCAAGCTTCTAACCTCACTCATTTTGATAAAACCATAAAAGTACTTGGACATTAAAAATCAGTGCTTAGCTCAGACAAGTGGTTACTAGTTAGATTATCGTAAATTTTTATAGTAATACGGTGATTAGTCTTGCACTGAGAGAAGCCAACAAATTGATAGTACAAGCATATCACTTGTACTATGAAAATTAGTATATGATTCCATTCTTTGCTGTGCCATTTCCTGATAATAGAAATTTAAGCAATCAAGAAACGCGTGATAACGGCAAAGAATTCTGAAAAAACGAAAAAGACAGCATTAACTTCTTTCCTGAGCAATCTTTGGTTCCAAAGTTGCCATTTTGGAGAGGCATGCAACATGTTTTCCGGCTTTTCTTTCTTCTTGTAGATTACCTGTATTATTTGTTAAGTTATTGTTCAATTCAAAAGTTTAGAGATTCAACACATTCTTATACATGTGTACAATTATGATAGGGTTATCACATAACTCAAATTGAAACAAATTTTAGATAATAAATACTTGGAAGGGCGCGATCTAAGAGCATCATGATAAAACTAGCTCTAATAATATGTTCTTTTAACGTTGTCTTCGTGGAGCATTTTGCAACATACTTTTTATGGCATTTCTGTGACAAAATCATAGACGTGGACTATTTGTGCCCTTGTCTCTAGAGCCAGTATTGTAGCATACACTTTCTTGCAATTACGGTGACAAAAGGCTCAAGAATAATGATCTAGGCTTCAAGCATACACTAATGGATCCTTCTCCTAGGAATTAGACAATGATATAGTAGTATCAACATTATTGAACTTAAACATCTAGTTTTAGTGTCATACAAGCTGATTATTATGCTGAAAAAGCTCACACTGAATTCTATATTCCAATAAAGAAATGAAAAGCCCTGTTTTAAGCTTCTGGTCCCCTAAAAGGCATGGGGTCCAACATGAGATGGGTCTATTAACACCTCTGAACATGCCCCTTTTTTCCAAATGATGAAGCTATGTTTCTAGCCATCTGCAAGAATGATAACCCTTTAATTAAAAAGGTTAGCTGGTCCAGCATTTTAAGCGAAAAAAAAAGGCTGAGAGGGTGAAGTTTGTCACATGTCCACAGGAAGGATAGGGAGACATGGACAAAATGTGCTAGGGAGAAACGCCAAAGTTTGATAACATTGATTTTCTGTTTCTATATACTTCTTTTTGTTTTCCTCATTGGATTTTTCTTCCTCTTCACAAAAGAAGGGCAACCAAGAGTAGCTTTTATGAGGTTGTTGCCCTTGTCGCGACACCGCCCCTTGCAGTGGGGACCAGAACCTCATACATGCTACTTGTCGCTGCTATTGATTCTTCGGTCACTGTAGTTTCTAACAAGACAGAAACTAGCCATGTCAATGATGTCAATATATTGCTTGCAACCGAAAACATTGCATAGGATAGAAGCTTGCAAGCTGAGGTCTATTGCCCTTATCGATAATGTTCTTGAGAAATCTGGGGCACAGCATTTAATGTAGAAACACAAACCCTGGTGTTGAAAGAACTGGGAAACTGCTGAGTAATTTCACAGGCAGTGAAAATTAGAGGTTACTTCAGGCAAATTATTGGTCAAAATTGAACTTTTAAGAGGTAAAAATAGTGACTTGAACTGATTTTTACTGATATAAAGAGGTAACTTCCATGCCAAGCAACATGGTATTAGAAGGGTAGTTTGGGTTGACTTGTGGACATATTTGAGCAAACAGGCCAGGGGAGGGAGACCTAGTGACATTGCCGTGTGTCGGATGTCTGAGGTCTAAGGTCACTGTTATGAGTTTTAGCATAATGAACAATGCATGTGGCTGAAGCACCTTTGTTGAGGATTTTGTGCAGTATTAAAGTATTTACTGCACAAAGGCAGGGTCTATGTCAAAGAGTTGTTTGGTTTTTTGGTTATTTTCAAGGAGATCAAAGTACATGGGACATATTGAAGACATCAGGACTGTCCTTGCAGCAACTTATTGAAGAGTTTCGTTTTCGCTCTTCCGTGTCGATAAGGTGTGATCGAACACAAGTGCATACTAGCTTCAGATTTAGAATCCTATTTTGCTGAGACATCCAAAGCCAGTAGAAGATGCTTGTCCTAGCCAGAATTGGCATAGCACAACAACACCCCCCCACCGCCCAAGTGTTTATAGTTCATGAATTCATAATTCAGAAAATGTGTAAAGACTATAGAAGCATGAAATCAATATGCCTAATAAGCACCGAAAACATTCTACCTTAAAATAAATAAATCAAGATCCTATATTGATCTAAACTCTTACAGACTTCTAAAAATCTTATAACAAATCATTATTTTTATAATATAAAGTTAAGATTTCAATTTTTTTTCATTCTCTTTATTTTCAACAATCAAATTATTATATGTTTGCAAATATAAACTCCGATACGTAGAATATTCAAATGCAAACCTATAAGAATATAGTGAGGAAAGTGACTTTGTATTCCAGAGAACAAGAAAAGAAAGCTGCATAGATTTGACTGTCATAATACCTGATTAGTTCCATGTCACTATTCTCATTCAACTAGTATTCCTACTACAAATTCCTACTTTATTGGTTGAGAAATCGAATAGGAATTTCCTGCTTCGCATTACAAAATTTAAATAGCACCAGATTTGACATATCAAGTTGCTGGCTGAGATAGACCTGTGATCCAGGAGATTGTAGAGTCCATACCTGGATCCATATTGTTTCATCACAAATCATGAAAATATTCATGTTTATGTTTAATGTATGCATGCTCATCTAACAAAATGTATGTTCGTCTAACAGAGTGAAAATAAAGATATTTTTTAAATTTTAATGGATGGATGTATGTGATGAGCTATGCACCCACTTACTTTAGGAGCCATTTAACTAGCATTGACATAATTCAATGGATTATGGATTCCATTTTTATTGATTGGTACTAGGAAATAGGATGATCAAATTGCCTGCTTCTGTTGCGTTTAATATTATCAAAACCTTCAAAAGATGCTGCCCCCAAAGCATTACGATTTGCCAAGAAATCCAAGCCAGAGTAAATGCATGAATGGCGAGAATTGGCAAAAGCCCCTTCCATGTTTATAGCTCATGAAATCTTGAATTCACAAAATGTCCTGAGGACGATGGAAGCTTGAAATCAATATGGGAAAGAAGCAACAAAAAACCTCCAGCCTAAAATCAAAAAATCAAAATCTAATATGAGTTTTTACTTATCTTTTAAAGATCTTGTGATACGTTATCATTATTGATATCGACTAATATTTATATTATTCTCTTTCTCATCAACAACCAACTCCAGATATTATATAAATTCAAATAAAAAATTCAATTAGTAAGAGCATTCAAATTCAAATCCAAAATACTATAGATAAGGATACTAACTCAGTAAGCTATATATGTTTGAGACTGCCATGGTGCATCAAATTGGTTCAAAGTCATTATTCCCACAATAATGACCTACTTCGGTTGTTGGGAAATTTCAATTGGCATTTTCTGCTTTACAATCAAATTTTAAATAGCACGATCTCTAAGAATTTGAAATATCAAGTGACTGATAAGGTAGGCATATTATAATACATTAGATTGTGGAGTCCATCATTGGATCCATTTTGTCGATTGCTTGGGCGTTCTATCAGTTAAAACTCTCGTGATTAAATTTCAGAACGGTTAAATAAAACGAAATTTGGTACTAATAAGGCATAACAAAAAACCAAATTATCAATACCGTAATTTTCAAAGAGACATCCATCAAAAAACGTTAAACAAAACAAAAGAGTCCTTAGCAAATCATAACTTATAATGTCAATTGAGATCGTCACAAGTATAACTACATAGCTTAATACATAATCATATCTTTCATCAAAGTTAAGAGTTCAGAAGTTCTAAACCTCACTCTCCCAAATTTTATTTTATTTATACGTATATATTATCAATTTAAATCAAAAGGTTGCATTCAAACAAAAACAAATAGTATTCATAAATTCCCCATGTCAGCACCCAAGGCCTCCAGATTAGCCCACTCGTTGCCCTGAAACCCTACAATATTTCCATTACACGCTAGGCCCATAAATCTGTGCCCTCTGTGGGCATAGGTTAACTGTGGTTATGCTGATAAAACTTACATGTCAAAAACACCAATATCCCATGTGTCATGTGTGTCGTGATTGCGTTAGATGAGTTTATATACATCTTATGTATATACTCCGTTGACAAGCATGTGCACCATCAACCAGATTGATTTCAATTTCAACTTTCACGTTGTTAAATGTTAACTCATGGCTATTTATTCTTTGCTTTTTTTTTTTTTTTTTTTTTTTTTGGGGAGGAATTCATGGCTATTTATTCAAACTACACTAAAATGAAGATAATAATGTCATCAAAACCATAAATATATATTATTAATTTATTATTATGTACCACTCATCAAAATATACATTTTTTTTTAATGGTGGGGGAGGGGGAACCAGAGAAAACTATCCACGAGAATAAAGAAAAATGTTCAACTAATCTCAATAAAAGGTGATGTACAAAGTTTATTTATTTATTTATTTTAATATAAAAGATTGATAAAACTTACTCTATTCGATCATTAATAGTATGACTCGGATGATTACTCTTATAACCAAAAGATGACTACTGTTACAAGAAGAGACTCGCGCCCATATTTTGTGTTTTAATAGAATAAGAGTGAAACATAAAACACGAAACACGAACTTTTGACCTTAGAGTCAAGGGAAATACTCATCGAAATATACGTAATAGCTCACAAAGTTTTCAGTACTAATATACAGTAGTACTATTTTCCTTGGCGCATGAACCTTTATTTTCCTCTCTAACTATGTTCACTGGAACTATGAAAACTCCTAGATTAAATGTTCCTCACATGTTGGAGGGCCTCAAGATTCAGAAAATGACAAGGAAATCTTGTTGCTAGTGCCTGTTGAGATGTGATTACCAACCAGACTACCTCTGCTATGACTATTGTTGTTGGTACGTGTTGGAAGCACATTTTACAGCTCAAACTTTGGTGGTCTCAGTCACAGTCTCATTGCTAGGAGGTTTTTTACAAGCCTCAAAATCTTTGCCAATATCTGAGGAGGCCATGTTCAAGTATTGTTCAATGTCTTTGCATTGGGAGCTTCCATTTCCTAGATGGAACCACTTCCTGGGAAGGTGATGGCTATATTTCTTCTTCGTTTCAGTAATGGCAATGGCAATGTCATTAGGGAAGAGGTTTCGTAGCACGAAAGCATGGATTATTGTTGTCACAAGGAGAGCTGTCACTGTGAGAGTGGAAATGGCAGTGAGTATAACTGCAAGAGCTTGTGTTACTACAGTGGTGACTTCATTGGAGTATCTAATTGTAGCAATGGCTGCACCAGTCATTGGAAATGTGTATGCCCACCAGGCCAGTGAAAACCTGTAAAATTCAAGACAATAAGCATCAATAAACCTGAACCACAAATGACCAAAAAAAGCTACTAGAGGCAATATGCTGAAGTGAACAACATACTTGAATCCACGGAAAAAATTGACTCGAACAGCCTACAAAATCACACAAACAATATGGAAAGAAGAGGTTAGAATCCATCCTGAATAAGCATACCAATTTGATACATGCAATTGAGTGAGAGAGGAGGCTACTTACCAATGAGAAATAAAGGAACATCGCGATGAAGTAGGCAATGCGCGAACCAACATCAAAGGAGCCTTGAAGCTTGCCCCATGCCATGGAAGCAACACTTGGGGCTGCAACAAACAGGAAGAACACAGGGTGGAGCTCCTTTGGGAGAGTCTCATTTGTTGGAAGTCTCTGGTAGAGAGTCACAAATAGGACAGTGTAGTGAGCCAATCCAACAGCAAAGAAGAAAATAGGCCCTTCTCTGAGCCCCATTGATGCACCCAACAGTGCCCCAACAAAGTTGCCAACAACTGAGAGATGGTTTGAAGGATTGGCCACTTTGGACAGCCTCCTCTGCCCTCCTGACATCCACTGACCATAGAGCTTGAGCTCTATACAAAAGATTGGTGTCATCAAAACATACCAAAGAGCATGGGGCAAGTGCTCAGCGATTGCAGGTGGGACTCCAATCGCCAAAAACAATAAGGCTATCCAAGGGGCAAAGAAGAAGTTGATCCTGATGGGGTGGTAGTACTCGCGACGAACTGCCTCAAAGAAGAATAGTGCTTTCGTAAGGTAAATAGAGGCAATAACAACCACGAGGGCGACAGCGATGCACCACAGAACAAAGTTTATTTCCGGGGTTACATGTAGGAACTTTGTGGAGTTAGATGTGGCCAATGTTTTCCACAAAATTGCTTGGCTGCTAACTCCAAGACAGATACCAAATGAAGATATAGGATACCGAAGAAGAAAAGGCCAAGTCTTGTCTTCAGGAAGTAGAATCTCCTCTAGAGGCTTCATAAATACAAATAGATAAAAATTTACTAGTAGACCAACAACATTTTGTCATAAAATTTGCAAAATTTGGCTAACACATACCCTGAGTGTGTCCAATTCAGGTCCTTCCAATGCGTCATAGTATCGGTCCACGGGCAAACTATTATGTATAATGTCGGATTTCTGCTTGACAGGTTCTTCAGGCTCAGGTTCCCGTGGCCTTCCGCGAAGATTTGTTATCTGCCTCTCAAGTTTCCCAGACCATGTCTTGAAAGAATTATACCTTTTGTCCTTCAACCTGGTCCTGACTATGCTTGGATGGTGAACAAAGGCTGTGTTGTTAATTGGCACTTCAACAAGAGTCCCTTTTGGGATTGGCTGAGACTGACATTTTGCATATCTTGGCAGCCCACCATGAGAAGAAGGATCTAAATTTGCATTACCAAACTCAGCATCAACATCAAAACTAACGCGTTTCGGGTCCTTCACCTGGATTCCTGTGGGAGAAACTGGCATGCTGATGGAAATTGAACTCCCCCTCCTATGGTGGGTGAATTTGGAGTCATCACTCTGGTTTTGCACCTCAACAGTTGCACTTGCCTGTTACAAATGAAATCAAGCACAAATTGTTTTTTTTTTTTTTTTTATACATAACAAAATCTAAAAACAGCCAACAATGACACCAAACCATGAACATAAAATAGCTACAATAACAACCCACCTTAACAATACCAGTAAAAATAAAAATAACATCAGTAACTACTATAACAAATGAAATTACAAATTTCCCAAGTCAATTAAGGAAAAAAAAAAAAAAAAGGGTGCTTCCTGATTTTACCATTCGAAATCAGGAAGTGCTTTTTAATTGCTTCAATTAATTTTTCACAAGGCAGGTAACAGAAATAATAATAAAAAATGAAAAAAAAAAAAAAAAAAAAGCTCACCATATTTGACAGGCTAGTATTATCTTTAATATTATCGAAATCATGCACTTGATTTTTTGAAATAATGTGGATCAGAGCTGGAATTTCTTCAGGGGTGCCCTCGTTCGCTGAAAGAAAGTAGTTGTTGCTCTCCATCATTGAACAAAAAAACCTGAAAGACAATCAGTCATTATTTTCACAGAAACCAGTCACAACTCACAAACAAGTAATATTTAATAAAATCACAATTTTTACAAGACAAATAATCACATATATGTACACAAAAATATTCCAGTTTCGTTATACAATGATACAAAGTCAGTATTCAGGACAAATATTACACACACACACAGATATATATATATATATATATATATATATATATATATATATCAGACAAGCAAATAAATCAAACCAACTATAAAGACACTCTTGAAACATTTTCAACAATGAAGTTGAAACACAGAAACCAAATAGGCACAAAAACATAAAAACTACTGCATGAAAAAAACAACACAAATAACCTAAAGAAGTAAAGTTGATGTTCCTTACAGGTTTTACAAAACTGCACCAGTTGTGGGTTCCAAGAGCTCAACCAAAAGCACTAGCACCCCAGAATTTCTTTCTCTTCTTTTTCTCTGCTCTCCACAACCGTTCGAGTGTGAAGACAACTCCAAACAAGAGAATATTATATGTAGGAGGAGCTATCTGGTCATGATAACAAGTAAGCAATGTACGACAACTAATCACACACGTGTGCCAGCTACGGAGAGTAAAAAAGCATATATAGACTAAACGTGGGCCACAAATACAATGCAGCTCCAATTACGTCAAATGATCTTGATTAATGGTAATTACTGGCTTTGTTTGAGAGTGACACGTCCATGCAAATGCAAAAAAGAAAAGAAAAAAAAAAGCACAGCAAAGCAGCTAAAAATATTCAAAAACAAATTATTAACTTCTGCTATATTTAATATCAATAAACTTAGGTCTGCCAACGAAAATACAAGACTTTGTATAATAATATCTGTCGTGATCACCATGAACACCCCATTTTCTGGTGTCAAAAATTATAGATATTAACCGCTTTTTTGTTACAGTACAGGCAGAATATTCTAAAACTGACTTTGGTTCTGAAATTCGTGCAAAAATTATGGTACTATTCTAAAATTGACTTTCAAAATCTTAAATCTTAAATATTAATTTTTTATTTTTTATTTTTTTTTTTCCAAATGAGTTGTGTTGATCATCTCCAAATAAGGTAAAAAAATAAATGGGATCAAAATGTTCAAAATAAATGAAAACCAGAAAAATTAAAAATGTGATGATGTGTAGTCCACATTTCAAGCAATAGGTGACATATTATGAAAAATAGGGTATGGAGGGTCCATATCACGATATTAAGAGAGGGACACGGCTCGTGATCTTATTTGGTACATAGAGTTGACATAATATAATATGGTATATAACATGAAGTAAAAACAGCTCAAGAAAAACAAAATTGGGTTGTGGAGTTCTGAAACTAGGTGTTTTTATAATGATTTATTTTTAATTTTTTTTATTAAAGGGTGATTAAATATTAGACAAATCTTAAGTAATACAGATACGCTACTTAGAGATAAGAACAAACAAGATTTTGTTCAACAAACAAGGAACACATGTTTGGTTTTTAATTATATTTGACTGTGACTTGAATTTTTAGACATTTGCAGGTAAACTTGTAAATACAGATGTCATCAATTAAGTAATTAAATTGACTAAAGAAAATAATTAAAAAAACAAAAAAACAAAGAAACTGACTAAAAAAACACTGCCTATCAAACCAAATTGAAAACTATCAAGAAATTAAAAATAAAATACTCAAAAATATCAAATTTAGTACATCGAATATGTCTCATTCATTTACGGTCAATAGGGGATGGATAGTATAATGACAAGTTGAAATATTTATATTTAAATAAGAAATTACATAAAAAAATTTAAGTGCAGTCATTCTCACCAAATATATAAGAATTAAATATTAATTTCAGTAAAAATATAGAGCCATAAATTTATAAAAATATCTATAAAATTTTTTAAATTCTTGAGTATATTCTCTAAATATTCAAAATCTTCAGAAATATTTTTTATATCAATCATTTAAAAAAAAAAAGTCGAGACTACAGTGATTATTATTTTAATATTTAATTTCATACCAATATGTACCTACTAATGTTTTTTCTTTTTCCGTTGAGATAACTAATGCATTTGAAGTGTTTCAAAATTTTGACACAATATGCAAATAATATTTCTTTATTATAACTTATGCATTCTGAACTTTTTAAATTTTATGTCTAACATTATCTTTTTAAAGTTGTTCTTCAGTTGATGTGTCATTAGATATCTACCAATATATTTAATGAAATAGAAATATTCTAACTAAAAAATAACTCTATCTAATTAGTTGATAATGCTATGTACATAATATATAGTTTTTTTTTTTTAGGCAAAGCAGCTCGCACGGGCAGCTGTGAGAAACAAGTCAAACATGTCCCATAATTTTACTTAAAATTGCGGAAGTACTATCAGCAGTAGTCCCCACATGCAGCTAGATCTCAGGTGATATTTATATTTTTACAAATAAAATTATATAATAAATTTTTTTATTGTTATAATTTATCTATTTAGATGGTCCACTACGGCTCCTTTGATGATTTTGTTTGGTTTCTAGCTGAAAACGAAGTTTCTTGGAATGTTCTATATATGAGTTTGAAAATTGTACAAAATTATAATAAATTGCAGCTTATATAGATCATGGATGGTTCTATTCTATGTACCAATCAAAATAATAATTGTTTCTAATATGATTTGGATGAGTTTGATTTAAGTTTAAGACGTAAAAGTGCAGGAAACATAAAGTGGGGTTTTGATCAATGTTCCAGCTAGATCAAAGCTGTAGATAAAAACACAGTTTTGGGAATGTTTGTAGATGTGTTTCCTTGAATTTTTCCGGAAAGAAGGGAAGAAAGAAAGGGAGACCAAGTTCGTAGTAAAAGATCCTTCATAAAATCTTTCGAAGTTTAGTGCTAGTTGATATGTAAGATTTGATAATAAGCAAGATCTGATTATATGTAAGGAGATCCAATAAAATTTATGAAATTTTAAAGAAAGGTTTTCAGATTTTGTAAAAGAAATCGATGACTATGTGAATATTATCAAATTCTAAAAAAAAAAAAAAAAAAAAAAAAATTGATATTCAAATTTATACTTAAATTAAGAGAACATTCTTTTGAATGTTTTTAAGAATTTTAAAATTAATAAATTTAAGAATTTTATAATTAATAATTTTGAACATATAGTTGGAACAAACATGGAGGACGAGGATATATAGATTTATATCCTAAATATATATATACATATATATATTAGTTTTCAAGTTTAAAACTTTTCCTTCATCTTTTTCCTTTTGTATATGGTAATTCATGAGCCTACCCAACAATGTAATGCATGCACCAAGCTGTATTTGCAAATTGTAATGTAATGACCTTTATAGAAAACTTATGGACAGTACATTGATAAAGTTAATTTGCTTTTAGCTTGAATAAGAATATCAAATCAACGGTTTTAAAAAAATGGGAAAAACTTAGAATTTACATTCAACACAGATAATAATTTAAAAGTGATGTATAGAATATATGAACTCCTTCTTTTTCTTTTTTTTTTTAACAAATTTTACAAAGAGAAATCAATCAAAATACAAGTATACATACCTCAAGTTGGCTTGAATTTTCTATCTCCTTCAATGAGACGATCACATGTAATATTTAAATTCACAACCACACCATTAACTCAATATTAGTGAAAAGAATTACAAACGTCCCCAATAAATATGCATTTTGATTAGAAAGAAGAACTAAAAACAAATAGTTGAACTGTCTATATGTCCTTTTTTAATTTTCAAGATCTCAAAAACAGTTTCATTCCTAAATTTTATTTCTTTTCTTTAAAAATAGAAAATATGACAAACAAAAAGTTTGACGATAAAACAATACACGGGTATCCTGTATACATGTAATTATACGTACGTATAGGTGCCGAAAAAATGCACAACTTTGCTTCATTGGAATTACTAAACAGAGACCTAACTTCTTGGAAAGAAAATGAGTTGTGACATTGAAAAGGGGGTGATGATCAGTTAAATGGAATATTAAAGAAAGACCTAACATGAAACACTAACAATTAAAAAAGCGAGAATTTGAATTCAATGCCACTGATAAATGAGTTTGTATGACATGAAACGTATACAAAAAAGAGTGACTCATTAGCAGACACTGTTGTCATCATTATGTAGCGCATACAAAGACAAAATGAACGGCCAGAATTAGTAGTTTTTTTTTTATTTTTCTTATTATTATCTTTTTATAATCGGTATAACCTCAATAATTAATTAAGATCAAATGAGATTTGATTATGGAGTGTGGTCTCATAAGGGAGAAAACGTGCGACACATAAATAGAGAAAGACCCATATAAATAGAGGGACAACCCACATAATTATTTGGTGAGAAAGAGATTGAGGTGTGTAGAATTATGCACTAAGACATGAGAATCGATGTGCTTTAATCAACACTGTCAATAACCTGTTACGAATTCATAGAATCAACTTTTATATAATATATACTCGAATATGAAGTTGTATATAAAGTTAAATATGTTGTAAAAGTATACTTATTTGTTGTTGTTATAAAGAATTTATATGACATGTATATTTCTTTATCCAATAAAGAATTTATTTAGTTGATAGCCATCAATGTAATTTTAAACATATGAAAAATATAAATCTTAATAATGTGTTTTGAAGAGAATGTATTAAGAGTATTCAATAGTTTTTGAGGAGTTTGATTGTTATAATTCTATAGCGGATGTAACGTTGAGTGTATTCTTATAATATAGAGAATTTATGCTGTTGATACGAGTCTGTTTAATTTTATTTGTATGTTAAAATTATTGTTTTTTTGTATATGCTGAAGCAATAGCGTTTTAAAAAAATTAGGAGTTTGAGTAATGCCTTTTATGGTGGGTTATGAGAAGGAGTATATCCAATGAGGTTTGAGTTTGATCAGGATTTGTATTTTATTTTTCTAAATTGTTGTTCGACTATTCATAAATTGGGTCACATTTGTCACATGTTAGTTTGATATTTTAATACATTGGACTATAGTTATTTAAAATCTCTAGTTGATTACTTTTGAGCAGTAGTATAAAAGTTTGACTAAATTATGATACATTTTCAAGTGCTTTCGTTTAATTATGTGGAAAGCACTTTAATTTGTTTAAATATTTCCCATAATAGATTAGCGGGTCTGGCCGGAAAGCATTATTTGACATTGTTGTCTAAAGTTTACAATATTAAACATTATTTTGTATAAAAAGTATTTTTCATTATATATATAAAATGAAAAATACTTTTTATACAAAATATTAAATAATTTATAAATACTTTTTATACAAAATATTAAATTATATAACATAAAAAGCATCTAATAAGATATAATTTGTACAAAAAAAAAAAAAAGATATAATTATACTGGTATCAATATTTAAGAGTCTTATGGTAAACAAGCATGCATGATAGAACATATGTATATATTATTGATAAGCATCTAGAATAAGATATAATTATGCTAATATCAATATTTAAGAGTTCGTTGGTAAATAAACATACATGGTAGAATTCAAACTCTTTTTAATGAATATAAAGGAAAAATATACTAATCACTTGAATTATGAATGAATGTACGATAATAATTTATTTTTAGAAGTATCATTTTAACTATTTGATAACTTCTTAATTTTCAAAAACAAAAAACTATCTGATAACTTCTTTATTATAAATTAGAACTCGTTGTAAAATATCATTATTTACGTTTAAAAAAAAAAATACCCCAAGGTTTATTATTAAAATATCTCCAAGAAACCAAAATAATCCCAGAGGGCAACCGGTTTTGTAAATATTACCCGAAAAGCACGAGATGTTAGATGGATGGTAATTTCCGTCCACAGACTGACGAAACCGTTAGGTTCGAGGACATTTAAGTCAATGTATATCAAAATCGTCAATTGGGGGCAGCTGGTTTATAAGTTTGTTTGCAATGTTAGCAAGGACCTTCGTAAGGTTGTTTTTGTTGAAACTGAAGATGGTGGCGTTTTTTAACGGGGACAGTGGGTACCGTCGTTACAACGGTCATATAGGGGAGAGGGGCCAATATTGCAGTGTCATTCATGAGTTTTCAACAACTGCACGCGAGTTTTGTTTTTTCGTCTTCTTCTATGATTTTAATGCCATATCAACACAGATTTTCCACTGTTTGGTAAACTATATTGAAGGGGCATTTTAGTCTTTTCATAGTTTCTGACAAAATTTTACAGTTAATATTTTAAAAAACTAGTGATAATTGAAAACACAATAAGTTATATTTGATAATACGGAATCAAATTAATTTTAAAATAAATGTCCGAGATTTAAAAACCTTCCATCACACAATTAGCATATTCTTCGCTGTCTGACATGAAATAAAATAGTGGTGGTTGTGTTGGATGGATGTCATGAACACGCCCAAAAGATATTGATCTTAAGCTATGCTTTAACTCTCGTTTTCCCACCACAGAAGATGAGAGTCATGAAGAGTGACAGATTCTAAAAAGGACCACCAAGGGCACACCACCCACCAACACTGCATGTTCCTGATCTGCATGAAATCTTCGTTTTGTTACATATGATATTATTAGGGGTATAAGAACTTGAAACAAGATATAACTTTCGGATTTTTATGTAAAGTTGTGGTCTGAAATAAATCAGAGAGATCACCCTTCAAAATAAAGAATATTTATTCAGTTTGATAAAAATATTTCAAGTTCCAATCATTAAATATAGACGGTATTCTAAAAAAAAATATGTGAGCCAGAAGCTTGCGTACGTTCATGCATATCGATCCGTGCTATTACATGCGGCTTTCTTCTTGTTACATCATTTCCTATCTAGACTTTGTTAGTGAAAATCTTAGTGGGCCTCTGTTTTGCCATCGAAAACACAGGTTTTTTATTTCCGTGCAAAATTCAGTTGCCCACGTCTTTGGTTGCAAGTGCCGTTGATTGGCTCCGTGTCTCCCTTTGTAAGAGGCATGGTTCGACACTCATTTCCAAAATAATCCAAAAAATATATATAATATAATAATACTTATAATAAATATATTAATATTAGATCTCCCACCATTATGTATGAGTTGATCTCCCATATTCATATGGATTTCCCCCATCTCTATGTGGTGTATCCCTTTCAATTGGGGGGAGTCATCCGGATCATGTCACTAGTGTTCTATCTCGATTGATCCCGATAATCCTCTGAGTCTGTTCCAGTAACAGTTCATATACTCAAAAAAAAAAAAAAAAAAATCAGTTGCCCACAAAACGTGAGAAGCTGTTTTGTACGCAAATTCACACAACTAGTTCATTAAAAAAATAGTATGTGCATAGAAATTGTCATGTTCATTTTTTTTTACTTTATTAACTTGATCTATGAAACTCATGGGCCTTGTGGCTTGAATTCTTTCTTAACCATGAAACCTATAGCAATCATGGAGGAACACAAGACAATTGGGCAATGAGGAGATTTAAGGCAATGAGAGGCTTAATTATGAAGGCTTTGGATGCTAATGGAAGACAATTAGATGCAAATTAGAGTTATTTGGGCTTTAAATGAATTGGGTTGAGGTTATTTGAAATTGTAATGGGTTTTTAGTTAAGTTAGCTGATGGAAACCAAGATAGCAATCATGGAGGAACACAAGACAATTGGGCAATGAGGAGATTTAAGGCAATGAGAGGCTTAATTATGAAGGCTTTGGATGCTAATGGAAGACAATTAGATGCAAATTAGAGTTATTTGGGCTTTAAATGAATTGGGCTAGCCCAAATAACTCTAATTTGCATCTAATTGTCTTCCATTAGCATCCAAAACCTTCGTAATTAAGCCTCTCATTGCCTTAAATCTCCTCATTGCCCAATTGTCTTGTGTTCCTCCATGATTGCTATCTTGGTTTCCATCAGATGATCTCGGCTGTAAGTGTCTATAACACGTGAATGTCATTTTTTGACACTATAAAAGAGCAAAAAGAATGTCTCTTATAATTTTAGAAGTCTCTTCCTGAAGAAAGTCATCGATAGATTGGACGTAATAATTTGTTCGAAAGGATTTGGCTATGTAATTAGTTAGATAACCTTACCTAGAAATTACAGTAGTCAAACCCTATTCAAAAAACTGTATCAACAGTCTCTTTTAAGTTTTAACTATTCTCGAACATCATCATTATTAGACTTTCTCTTTTAAGTTTTAACTAATCTCGAACATCATCATTATTAGACTTTTTGAAAAAGAAAATAGCATATGTACCTGTCCCACTAAAACTCCTCTTATCAAATAAAAATACACTATGATAAATTTGAAATATTGATATCATTAACATTCAAACCAATTAATCAATACTGACTTTAATTAATGTTAGGTTAGTGATCACTCAACCTAGAATTTTAGTTTTTTAAAGTAAAAATATATCAATAATGTTAACAACATAAGATTTGAAACATTAAAACGCATAAATTCATGATGAACATCCATATAAAACTAGTCATGAATCTGGAAATTAAAACGGATCAAGATTTGAAGGAGTAGTTATTCAGATATTGTTATTGATGGGTAACCTTACCCAATCAATAAGATAATCAAACCCTCACTTGCTTCTTCCAAGCTAGTAGATTTTGCCAAAAATCTAGGAGTGCCAGCAAACGATGTCAAAAGGACTCGCTCATCGCACAGTCTAGGTGGGTTTGAATAGAAAGTGAAAAGGACTCTCTGGGCCTAATCAAATCTGTGTATGGAAACCCAATTTTACAGCGGCTGAGTTTCGTAGAAGGGTTTTGGTTTGGTTTCTTGTTCGTAGCAAGGTAATGTATTGTAAATTCACCCCACCCATTACCAAATATACCCTTTTTATTTTATGATAATATCATAAATAAATTATAAATCATCAACCTAGAAAAATAAAAGTGCTGGGCAGCAGCCTCCCTTCACCCTAATTTTTTAATGGAGACTGCTGCCTCCTTCATGTTTGCCTTTCAAGCCGCTTCATCATCAAATCATTTGTCTTGGGAAACCTCCTATTCCTCCAAATACAAACACCAAGATGCAGAAATATTCTACATTGTGTTATAATCAACTTGTTGAAGCAGTTATGGATTCTGTTCTGTGAGCCTAATTTTGACCAACATCAATAACCCTAATTCACTATCAATTCATATTCAAAATGTTGTAGTACATCAAGATTATTGAGGATTGGTCTGTATAGATGGTTACAATTTTATGTTTGAATTAAAGATCACTCGGTATTATTTTCGGTATCTTGTTTTTTAGTATCGTTGGTTGGATGGATGATTCAAGGCTACTACTGTTACAAGAGATATTGTCAGCTTGCTTCTGCTTCTGCTTCTTTGCAGTGTAATTCTTCTCCTCCAATGCTTTCAATTTGTTCTTGATTACAGCCCTGGAAAAACAACATTGAATATAACTAAACCAAAAAAATAAAAATATAAAATAATACTTCTGCAACCTAGAACAAATAATTTAACATTATAAAATCCTTCTTACTCTGTTATTTTTAGATCAAGATTACCAATGTTTAGTTTGCTCTCACACTTCTCATCAAAGAAACAGATAGAATCCTGCATTTATTTAAAACAGAATTCAAATCCATCAATTATTTTGTATGAGAAAAAACAGTAATAATCTCCTTTAAAGGGTAATATCGGAATTTTGAAAACATATAAAATTAGCGGTGTACATACACTTTTGTTGGGCTGCAAATATCGCTACTCTTCTTGTTCTCCTGAGCCAGGCCTGGCCCAAAATGATGACAGATCTATCTGTTTCAGTTGGAGTTACTGCCGTTGAAAGACTTTTTGTTCCCATAATGGATGTTTGTATTTACATCACAACTGTGGTTTTGATATGGCAAAAACAACCTCGTTCAGTCTAATAATATTTCGGATCCAATTTGCTCTCACAGTAAATTGTATAAAAAAAAAAAAAAGGATGTTTGTACATATATTTGTCCTATGTATTGAATCATATGTCTAGTCATGTATTTATATAACTTCTTTTAAGGTAAAATTTCATACATCCACAGTAGAGAAGACTCGTGCTAGACCTACAATGATGTGGAGTTCTAGCTTGTCTCTGGAGCTTTTAGCTTCAAATACCATGATTCTAATAATGCACACATAAATTCCTTCTTTGATATAGAACCACAAAATATAAAATCCAAAACCTGTCCTTGATTGTGATATAAACATGCATGAATACGAAAACTTATGATTATATGTTACATTATATTTTGACTTGATGTGTTCTATATGTTCTAAACTTATTTATTAAATAAATGAGTTTGACTACCTTACTAGTTAGATAAGGCTAACAATCAACAATCATCCTCAGATATTTTTCAATAATCACCCTTACAATCAATCTAAGAGTTGTTATTGATGGATAACTTAACTTTATCTAATTAGTAAGTTAGTAAAAAAGTAACGATATTTATTCCCTGAAAAACTGTATGTACACCTATTTTTATATATTCACTCTTAAAAAAATATAATATCTTGCAAGAACACCCCATTTAATACCAAATATACCCTTGCTTTTAAATTTTAAAATGTATTATAAATAAATAAGTTCTAAAACAAAAATTTTGAGGGGACAACAGCTTCTTCAAAATTGTTAATTATTTTGACAAAGGCTGCTGCCTCCTTCATTTTTTCCCAAGTAATATGAGCAACAGCCTCCATCTTAAGGGGTTTGTGACTCAAATCCCTTTTCCTGCAAAATGCATCGGAAGATCCCTAGAAACAAACTCCCCTCATTGTCAGACCTCATCAAGACCTCGGTGTTGGCATCAAACTGAGTTTCAATCATTGTGTTTGTCTATTAGTTGTGTTTTGGTGCTTGTCTATTAATTGTGTTTAGGTTGATTATTATAAAAGGAGGAGGACACTGAAGAATATGGAAGTGCTGCTGTTTCGGCATATGCGATAGCAGAGGACTTAGGCACTCTTGAATCAGACTAAAACTTCAGTTTCTCTTAAGCCAATTGTAATGAGAGCTGAAGCGATTATTTACGTGTATCTTCCATCTTTTATATGGTCTGGCGGGTAAAGAAAGGACAGCCAGAGAATCCACTTGACGAAATTCTTTCAATGGTGAAGTCACTGGCTAGTCCTCCCCAACGGTATTGAGATTTTAACTTGTTTTAATTAAAATAGTAATAATCAATTTAAGGGTAAAATTGAGATTTTAAAAATAAATAAATTTTGGAGTGTATATACAATTTTTATGGGGTGGAAATATCGCCCCTCTCAGTAAAATCCTAACTAAGAATACAGAATTACCGAGTTAGGTCAAGTCCATGGGCACATGATTTTGTTCCATACTACTCACTGGATTAACGGACGGGGCCAGATTTGGGCTGGGTTTTACTCTTGCGGTTCAATGAATCTATGCGATTCTGAGAAAAAAATCAGCAACAAGACACCAGCTGTAGAACAAGTTAACCACGTAAATCCGTAGAAGAGGTCCAACAAGTCTCATAGAATACAGTAATATAATGATATAAACCATTTTGTTGGAAGTGGTAGTACGTACTAGCGGCCAAAAACAAAAAAAAACAAATAGTGTACTTGCACCAAATGAAAACCTACCATGCAAGGAAGTTGCACAAAGTACATTACGCTACCACCAACTTCATTCACGTAGCTAGTGGATTCTATTGGACATGGACAATACACAACTTGCACTGCTATGTTAGTTGACTGCCAAATACTGAATATAGAAACAAATCTACATGTGGGAAGATTAGATCCGGAAGTGGCAGTAAGAGATATTGATACCTTATCAAATACGCGTTGCACAAAACAATGTAAAATAAAAATGAAAACAATGATTCAAAGTAATTCTAACCTGTCCAACACTAAATTTTTTTGTTTAGAGCATGATGCTTGAGATATATGTGAAACTAGAGAGAAGCTACGCATATGTTTTTGTTATTTTCATTTTCATGTTTAATGACTCCAAAAACTGTTTTGATTGCTTTAATGCAAATGAATTAAAGTAATTTTAAATTCGTCAATAATAAAAGTATCTGTAAATATCTTTGCATATGTATTTTGGTTTTCTAAAGTTTTACTTAAGATAGTTCTCTCAAAAATATAATAAATATAATATTTGTTAAAAATTCTCATTTTAATATATAAATTGACGTATCGTATGTTACGAAACTGAACTTAAAATTCTACCAACTTTATGATTATTATCGTAAATTTAACATCGTTGTCGATACAATAATCATTCTGTCGCGAGTTCATTATATTTCATTATTATCCAAACAGAAAACAAATTCGTGGTTTAAGTGTGGTCTCATCAACTTTTGGAAGAATTGAAATTGAAATGTATACAGAAATGAAATGGATCGATCGAGGTTACTATTCTTAAAAAGTGAGATAGTTGTCATACAATAGTTGCTTGCCTCCTCCATACCCTTTTTCACTCATGAATTCTCTTGTGCGAGTCTGATGTGTCACTTGACGCCACTACCCGCCAAAAAACAAATGGTCAGTCGGCAGTTCCTGGCTGGGCCAACCTGGCCAACGTGGTTCACCTTTTGAACCAGTCAGGCTCATCCAGTCACTAGTCACGCTCAGGGAGGGGTTAGCAGGTCCGGTTTATGTACTGTGGTCCTGTGTGTCTGTCCTGTGAATTGTGATTGTGTTGGTTAGTGTCTCTATGCTTTTTCTGCTTACCTTTCCCCTAGTATGTGTTTTTTTTTATAATTAATTTCACATATTTTTATTATTTTTTATTTTTACGAAAAGAATATAAGATTAAATTCATAAAAAACTATTCATACCTTTAATAATAAAGAGATTTAAATTCTTTATCTTCTATAATAAAAGAAGGTGGTGTATAATTCGTCATTGACATTTCTAGTGGTATTTTAAGTTATAAACTATCATGATTGTTTTGAATTCGATGAATTGAATGGTAATTTTGTAAATAGATAGATACCAATCCAAAGTGATTCCCCCCTGACACAAATTCTTCAGTACAAAGTTAAGACAAGCATAGACTAATTAATTAAAAGTAAATCAAACCCTTTCTTTAATTAATACCTAAAAAAATATTTTTTTTTCTCTGGCACAAGAGTCCTCAAGATGATCATCTTTTAAGTTGTTTTTTATATAGTGTTAACTGTTATTACGATGAATCGATCAAATGAACGGCCAGAATTGGATGATAGGGTGGTTCATTATTGGCACAAACACAAAATTGAAGATTTTGATTTGCTGTTGGTGGAGGATCAAAATTGTGTCCACATCTTGGGACATTCAAACTTTCTACAATTAGAAAGTGTTTTATAATATTATAGTCAATGGATTTTTTAAAAGCTGTAACTTTTAATTTCATTTTCAGTAAATTAATTGATTATATTTGCTTTTTTAATAGTTACTTAGCTAAACAGCAAAGGTGGGGATGCAAAAAGATTGTAATAAAGTTGAATATTTTATAAGATCAATTTTACAATTTTATAATGCGGTCGTGAAATCGACAAGTGGATGCATGTAATTTTCATGCTTTTGAGACCATTGAGGGACACCTCTAACAGTCTAACGATTAACATGACCAAATATTAGAAATTTCCGGTAGCCTAGTGAAAGCAAAAGTGAACTAGTGTTTTTCTTTAGCTTATAAACATTGTAATTAAAATAATATCGCCTTAATAATTTTAAGAATGTTGAACTGAGAAAAAATTTGGTATGAATCTTAAATTTGGAAGCCGCATCTAGACGAAGTAATTTTTAAATAAAAATAAAAGTGTTGTTTCATCATTTAAATGATAAATTTAGATACAATAATTTGGTAAAATATCAGCAGCACTACTTTTTTTGCTCTCAATAATTAAGATTCTTTATCTCTCTTGAGAGAGAAATCAATAATTTCGATTACTCCAAGGTAGATAGAAGGGATACATTGATAGTTTTACATTCAATAAATGACACATAAGAGTCTAATAATAAGAGTTAAAACATTAATTTATCTATAAAAGTTCAGTCAACTATTAACAAGGGATGAAAAATTGCAATTAGCAAATTTAGTATCGTGGAAAAGTAAGCTCATTTAATTTGACAATGTTAAAAATCTAAAAACAAGAGTTAAACCTTCATTTATTTGTAAAAGTTTATTCAACTATCAACAAAGGACGAAAAATTACTATTGACCAATTTTATGTGATAAAAATGTGTGTTAGTTCAAATTGATAATGTTAAGAGTCTAATAACAAGGGTTAAACCTTAATTTATCTATAAAAGTTCAATCAATTATTAACAAGAGGCGAAAGTTTATCATTGGCCAATCGAACATGGAAAAAAAGAACGTTCATTTAGTTTAACAATGTTAAGATAACTCTCTATCTTTAACTGATATCTAAAAAAGAAAAAGAAAATATCTTTATGTAAATATTTTTTTCTTTTTTACAAGTAAGGTTTGAACACCCTTAATAAGAGAGCCAAAAATGTGTACAATCAACTCAATCAAGAGTTAATAGTATTGAGTGCAATATATTCATCTTATAACTATAAAATAGGTTTTTATATTCATTGAACGACATGTTACTATGTTAGACCTTAAAAACAAAAGTAAAACATTAATTTATTAATAAAAGTTCAGTTAATTACTATTAACAAGGAAAAGATTTTCTAATATATACATTTTTTATTTTTATGAGTAAAATAAGACTCGAATTCCCGTATTAAAGAGTAATTCACTAACAACTTAATCCGAAGTTTGAAAGTGTGTGCAACATATTAATTCTTATTTAAACTCTATGACTTTTAGGTTTAGCTATAAAAACCTAAGTATTGGTCTTTGCCCATCCTTGTAGAACCTAACAAAAGCCTTAGTTTAATGGCAATGTTGTTAACTTTTTAGGTAAAGAGAAAGTAGTTAAAGATGTGAGGGGAGGGGCGGTTTGAGAGAGCACTTATCAAGTTATCAGAGAGACCATAATAAGAGAATCTTTTATTGACACATGAAAGACAGAAAAGAAAAGAAAAGAAAAGAGTGAGACACTAAAATGGAGGTTTGGGCGTCTACGCAGCTTAGCATGTCCATAGATGAGGCCCCCTTTATATTTTTCTTCTTCTTCCACATCAGCATCACATGGTTTTGGTTCAATCTTTTCTGCAACATCTTCATTGATTTGTGTTGTTTTGTGGGTTACACGCCATGCCACTTCCTCAGTATCTTTTTCACTATTTTTATTTTCAAGATGTCTCACTCAACTCCCTCACCATATCAATCAACGTGACAACATGCCTTTTTCCACAAGCCAAGAGAGTAATTTAAACGGAAAAAACATTGCATACAAAAAGCTATAATGTGAATCGAAAAGGCCACAAACAGATCGGAAGAAGTGCTTGTGTGTTGTGGTCTTCTTTGTGTCTTATGTTTGTGTTTGTGGGTGTGAATCCATGCAATCCAACTAGGCATATTCCTCTAATAAATTCCTTCCCCATTAACAAATACATCTCTCTTCACACTTCTAATGATTATGTATGGAGAAATAATTGTCGACTATATAAAAACCCTAGTGAAATACACTGTCACAACCAAATACTAGCTAGGGAGTGCCAATCAATTAAATCAAATCATTACATATGTAAAGCATTCATTAATCACGTCACCTTTTAGTCAGAATAATTGAGCGTTTCTCTTTATCCTCAAAATTCAAGTCTCAACCTTGTTCTAAAATAGAAAGTAAGAATAGTTTTCTATGAATTTAATCTTCCGTTTTCCATCATAAAATAATAATAATAATAATAATAATAATAATAATCACACTTTCATAGTTAAAAAATAATAATAATAATAACCAAAAACAAACAAACAATTTGAATGATTTAATGTTGAAATCAAAATTAAGTTATTATAGCCCAACAACCAAAAATATATATTTATTTGAAGACTAATCCCTAAATTTATTATATTTGTTTTTGTTTTTAAACTTTGAATTACTATATTATTTTATTATGATTTTTTATATGAAAACTGATAACTCTTATACTAATTATATATACATATAGGTAAAATTTATATATTCACATCTTACTATCCAATGATAAACTTCTATAAAAAATCATTGGCTATTTTTTTTTTTTTTTTAAGGAGCTGGGATTGATTTAGATGGCTATCAGGACCAACCAAGATAAGAATATTATAGCACAACCAAGGGAACAACTTCTAATTTGAAAGGAATCCATCCACATGAAAATGAGAGAGAGACTCATATAAGGATGAGAGATCAATCCACACTAAATGATGGAAGACTATTAGTATATTTATATTATTATTATTATTATTATTATTATTATTATATACATATATATTTGGATTAGGCAGGGGTCTCGAACCCATGCCACTCATAATGGGAGGCATGAGGGTTGCTAGTGGCCAACTAATGACACCAGTAATCAACCGACCATTGGCTAAAAATTTATCCTTATACCATTTTGACATGTTTACATGTACTATGTATACAGGTCTGTGACAATGACTGATTTTAGCAGCATTCTTCTTGCTCTTGGTTAAAAACTCCATCTGCCTCCTCAGGTTCGTGGGCGATATTCTCATACCTTGTGGGTTGCCTTTTCCATTTCTAGGAGCTCTTGTGAGTTTTTTTTCCAGTTTTTGGAAACCTAGATTCGGACTGTGATTTAGTGTCCTAATCAAAAGAGTCCCAACAATAATAAATGTACTTATAATATGTATTATGTAAAAAATAAAATAAAATAAAACAAATAAAAACTAAAGCTTAAGGCTAATATGGTGATTAATATATGCCTTTGTATGTTCATGTTTATAAATTTAAGGACCCAACAAGGTCTCATTGTAATGCACAAGTAGTGCATAGATCCCCACTGGCACATCAAAAAAAGAAATGGAAAAGGGCTCATGGGAAGGAAAGGGAGAAAGGCGAAAAAGAGATATATAGAATCCAATGAAATTTTGATTTTTTGTGAGTATGTCGTTGTAACCAAACGTTAGTCTTGACTACTTTATTTTCCTCCATATTGCTTTCTGCAGTTGTCAATGGAGGCCTTTTCTTTTTTAGGTCACTGTTATGTCTGGATTCAAGTTGAACATGCATGCTTTAATCTTTATAAGGACTTGATCACAAATGTCCAATTATATAATGGTCTTAAAAATAAGAAGTGTGTTTGTTTGTTGATAAATGCTGCTTGCCATTGGCTGTGTAATTTGGTCCAGACAAATTAATAAAATTACATGCAAACATAATTGATTAACTCCCACGCAATAAGTTACGTGTCATTAATTAAGAAGAATTAAGACTTTATGTTGTGTCGACACCAATAAGTCGGTGATATATCTCAAGTAAATGACTGATATTATTATTTTTTTTATTATTCTTTTTACTTTCATTATTTTTAAAAGTATCATATTATTTTCATCTACTCAATATCAATTCAACAGAGTATCTAAATCCCTTAAAAGAGACTTTTCTAATACTATAAAAATAATTTATCAAGATTCAAGGGTAATTAGTTATGATTTAATTCAACAATATATCAAGGTACTTTTGTAGAGGATGCAATATTTTCTTCCTATGATGCTTTTATATACGTTAAATTGATGATGCAAGAATTAGATAAAAGGTAAATTGAAAGCTTAAACTTGTAAACAAAAACCTTAAAGGTGCTCTCACCTATTTTCAATTTCAGACGTAAATCTGACTTACTATATCGTTAAAGTTTAAAATTTTTGTAGGGGACCAAAGATACCCTAATAATGACTCTCCAATTTGTAATCTTCTTCTGCCAATGTTGATTGGTCTATTTTTATGATTTCCGTCTCGAAATTTCAGCCTTGTAAAGTGAAGAGAAGTTCAATCTTTAATTATCTTCCTTCAGTTTTTCTTTTTGATGATCTACTGCTGCAAACTTGACTTGGAAATTCAAAAAGGTGTTGAAAGTAAAAAAGTTAATAAAAATAAAAATAAAAATTGAAAGGAAAGCTTTTTACACATGTGTTGGCAGCCAATCAAAACTTCATAGCTAAGTTTTTGATTCGAAAAGACTTTAAAAAAATTGTGTAGCCAAGCCAGCCGCCTGAAATTAGTCTTGTAGTGTCACCAAAAAAAAAAAATGAAAAAAAAGGATAAAGAAAAAATATATAATTTTCTATAAGACAAATTAAATAAGAAAAATTGAAAAGAAAAAATTGACAACGTGCGAATGGCCTTTTCGAGTCCATGTGCTGATCTGTAAAGCACTGCGAGAAAGCATGGGAAATAGTAAAAAACAAAAAGGATAATAAATAAACAAATAAATAAATAACAAATTAATTCGAAAAGCAAATACTGTATAAAGATAAATAATTGAACATGAATGAAGCATGGGCTCGGCATGGTAAATTGATAAAATTTTCATCGATTGCGAAATTCACGTGTTAAATTACACATTTATTTTTAATGATTAAGATCAGTCCAATACAGTCAGAACTAACAGTAGCAATAGATATCATATCACAATCCAAATATAAGCTCTTAAGATGGAATGGATCAATTTACGGAGAGTGAATGATAATTTACAAAGAGTGAAGGAAAATATCAATAATAATATGAGATTTTTGAAAGTAGAATCGTCTACTTTATAAAGAGTGACCAGTGATCTAACTGTCAGACCTAAACCCAAGTAACAAATTACTTATTTTATTTACTCTAGTCTATTGATGTAACATTTAACGTCTTATAATTTTCTTTTAACCAGTGACATATTTTGAAAATTGTGTTAAGGTATTTGTAAAGTTTATTAAAAATGAATTAAAATTTTTTATTTTATTGTTTCAAAATGTCATTTCACAAAAAATTAATATTTTTAAAAATATTATATAATCCCTTCAATTTATTTTTGGGATATATTCACTGAATAAAAAGAAAATAAATGGTGTGAACACAATTTTGTTGTGTTATTGCAACAATTAATGTACAGCTGCACAAAGCTAGGATGAAATAATGTGAGAATAAAACAAAAGTCACAGAGTCTGTCAATATTTAATGTTTTTGTGGATGCTAGTTGTCATTACTTAATTAATTAAATGTTTTCTTTAAATGTCATATATTAATAGGCAAAATCATTCAAACATGTATATATTTTGGTGAGTAATGCTAAATTTTTAAAATTTTTTTGTTAAAATTCATGTTTAAAATATGATAAATGAGTTATCAATATCATATTAATTATTATATTATTTCATGCTTAAATGATAGTCTAAGTGATATGACATATAAACTGTCAACATCATATTAATTATTATATTATCTTATAGATTTAGATAAAAATTTTAAAAAGTCCATCGTTACTATATTTTGATTTTATGAGTTTTGATGTGAATCAAATTTGATCAAGTTACCTTATAGAATTTCCTATCTATTTTTTTAAAAAATATATTTTGATAAATTCTAGTGACAAATTAAATAAAATACATGAAAGATTGTTAGATTAGATTATTAGTTAAATAATATTAAATTGAAATAAAATAAAACTGCAAAAAACCTTTTTGTTAATCTAAAATTACTTGTATTGATATAGATATGTATATATTTATTCATACATATATTAATTATAATATATATATGTATATATATTAAGAAGAACGGCTACAACAAAACTATTGATTGTAAAATATTTTGGTTCATGAAATTGGAATACTTAATTTGATGGTTGTGTAATCAATTTTTATGAAACTTATTTTTAGTTTATGATTATTTTAAATAATAATTTTTTATTTATAAAATAATGCTTTTTTATATAAAAATCATGTAATAAATCAATCGACTTCTAGTTAAAAAATTAATGGTGTGAATAAATCCATATCCAAATGAGCAATTATAGTTGTTCTCACCTTGTAAAATCGAAAACATATCCAATTTTGATAAATTGAAAATAATAATTAAAACAAAATTACCACATTAACAAAAAATAATTGAAAAAAAAATATGGAGAAATAGTTGTCAAAGACAACCAAACTCAAAAAAAAAGAAAGACAAACCAAAGTGGGTCATGATATTCATATTATTAACTTTACAAGTAATAATTATATTCTAGGAAACAAAACAATATTAAATAAAAAATCACAATTAAAAAAATTTTAAAAACCGAAAAAACAAAAAGCCACCCACCAAAAGTAGAACAAAAAGGAAACCGACCAAAAAAAAATTTAACCAAAAAAAAATTATTATTATATTTTTTTTTAAAAAAAAAAAGGCAAAGAAGGCTGTCAACATTTAGTCAAAAAGCAAACCAAAAACTATTCTAAAAGCACAAAAATGTTTTCGGAAAAACGAAAAAACATTTTCACAAAATATATATTTTTCTTTTCCCGGCAAAGCATTTAACCGTCCATTAGTATGTGCATACTATAAATAGTCGAAGAGAACCAGACCACATGGAGCAAGTCACTGCCTGTCAAAAAAGCTCTTCAAGACATCACGCAAACAACACAACCAAACCAAAGACCAACGTTGTATTCGGACAAAATATACAACGCAGGAAAAAAACCCAAAAAAAAAGATAAAAAAACTCACTTTCTTTTGTCTCCTGAAAAACCAAACAAAAATCCCCATTTCATATCTTGAATCTTCTTTGTTGGGATCAGAAGCACTTATCCACATCGTCAAAAGCTGTTTTTAGAGGTTTGAGAATGGAACAGAAGAGTTTGCTTTTGTCTGTTGTGAGTGTTGGGGTCGGGGTTGGAGTTGGGTTGGGTCTGGCTTCGGGTCAGAGTGTGAGTAAATGGACCGGGTTGAGCTCTTCCACGGAGGGTGTCACCGGAGAAGAGATTGAGAGGGAGTTATTGAGACAAGTTGTTGATGGGAGAGACAGCAAAATTACTTTTGATGAGTTCCCATATTTTCTCAGGTAAGACAAAAGCTTACATTTTAGTGTCTTTTTTGGCTTTGTTGTCGTTAAAGAACGATTTTTTTTTTTCTTTTTGGAGTATGCTTGTGTTTTTGATGCTTGTTTGTGTGAAAAAATGTATCTTTTGTTGTTATTTTGATGATCAATGTTGAGAGGACGAAGAGTTTCATGTTTTTGTATGTAAAAAGCTGTTTTTATTTTATTTTATTTTATTATATATATATATATATATCTGGATTTCAATCACGGGTGTTTTTATTTTTTATTTTTATTTATTTTTATTTTTTGATAATTAATTCTGAGTGATCTTCATAAAATGCTTAGCCTTTTTTTTTTTTCTTTTCCCAGTTAGAAAGTTTCATTTTTTGTTCGAAGTGTTTCATGGGGAATGTTGATGTGTGTTTATGTTTCTTTATATGCCTATATTGATTTGTTTGGAATATTATAGATTCTATAGAAGAAATAGTATAAGAAGCTTGTGTACAATTTTGTTAATAGATTTTTGAATTTGCATATACATTTGTGATGATTAGTCAGTGTTTTTTTTTTTTTTTTTTTTTTATCTTTTTGTTATAAACTATACTTCAACAATCTTAGATATTGGACTTTAGGAAGCCTGAAGAATATGCTGTTGTTTCAATTTTTCGTGTTATAAAATATTGTGGCCCATAAATTTCTACTAAAATATATGATTTGAAAAGGTTTTTGCTTCAAGTGTTTTCTTTTTCATGAATTTTGTATGATAATGAAATTTTAGCAATGTTTTTTAAGTTAGAAGCTTGTAATCATAGCAGATGTATAAAAATACTTTCTAACACTTAGTTTCGAGGTTCTCGAATGCATCATGTTATAGACTAATTGCTGCTTATAATATTGATGCCTTACTTGTGTTGATGGCAATGACAGTGAGAGAACCCGGGTGTTATTGACAAGTGCTGCATATGTTCACTTAAAGCACTTCGATGTTTCCAAGCACACGAGGAACCTTACTCCAGCAAGTCGGGCTATTTTGCTCTCGGGACCTGCTGGTAAGAATCTGGAATTTACTATCTGATTTGGCATTGAAATGTCTGTTTAGAAGTTCTTGTTTCATCTAATCTGGTTGCAACTTTAATTTTGAGTAGAGCTTTACCAGCAAATGCTCGCCAAGGCTTTAGCTCATCACTTTGAATCAAAGCTGCTGCTGTTAGATATTACTGACTTTTCCTTTAAGGTGATCATTTAACATTTCAATTCGTTTTATTTTTTCCTTTTTATTTTTTCGTTTCACTTGTTATGGTCTCATATTTACGCTAGTCATGGTTAAATTCCTGCAGATGCAGAGCAAATACGGTTGTGTCAAAAAGGACTCTGTAAGCTTTCCCTAAATTGTACTGAGAAAATTAACATGTCTAGTGATTTGTGAATATGAGATAAATTTATTTTATGGTTTCACATTATTTTCCATTTGACAAACTTGGTTATAGTTAATCTTTGGAATATGGCATGCCATTGTTGTGTATGGTCAACGTTATCCTCTCTGTTTATGCATTACAGCATTCTTCTGTTGGACAGAATAGTCAACTAATTTATCAGGAATGGTGTTTCTATATCGTCATCTCTTTGCTTCTTTTTGCAGTCTTTTAAGAGGTCCATCTCAGAAATGACATTGGATCGAATGTCCACTTTGTTTAACTCATTTACGGGACTTTCTCCAAAAGAAGAAATGAAAGGTATTGGACAAAGAACAGGTCAGTGTGAAAACATCTGTTACAAGATAATCTTTGTCGTTCTTATGTCAAATATTGGTTTACAGGAACAATACGTCGGCAAAGCAGTGGTTTGGATATAAGATCAAGGTATAGCATATGATTTTTTATATGTCTAATTTCTTATGCTTAACAGGTCCAAGTAATTTAGATATAGCTTTATTTCTTTAATAAGCACTGGATCTTGGATATAGTACCAATTACTTCTAGTTCTAACTGTTTTCTTATAGTGCTTTCAGATCTATGGATGCCAATCTTCCAAAGCATCGTAGAAATGCCTCTGTTGCATCTGATATGAGTAGTGTCTCTTGCACTTCTTCTATATCAACAAATACAGGTTATACTTCATTTTTGTTATTCTGATACTATCTTGAAATTTTGAGAAATTCGCTTGGTATATGTCCATTTTTTAAACACTCATTGTACGCAACGCATTCTATAAAGCATTGTTCTTATAATTGTCAAATGTTGTGGAAAACAACCTTTCTGTGTCCTTCATTGACAGTACCGCTCTTTTCTAGGAGACAATAACCTCATGGTGTTGGATTTAGTTTCAATAGATTTTTCGTTGTGGAGATTTAAATCCGAAACTTAGTCATTTATTCATTATGGCACAGCTAGTCTTGAACGAGCAAATATATGATATTTTATGAATTCTACTTTTGTTGTGGCTCTCTTCAAGTAGCAATACATACTCGTTTTTGCTGGAACTTTTGAATTTTGTCTGCTTTCATAATGTGCCTGTTAATCAGCTACATCTGACATGTATGGTTACTGCTTGGTGATTCTTTTATTTTTCAGCTCCTCTCAAAAGCTCAAGCAGTTGGTGCTTTGATGAGAAATTGTTCTTGCAGTCACTTTACAAGGTATCTTAAATACTGTAATTGCTTGAGTTAAAACTCAAATAGTTACTCGATTCATGTAATGATCTCAACTGGATGATAATATCTATTGATGATCTGTGTTTATCCATGTGTGTGCATGTGCACGAGCATGTGTGTGTTTTCGTATTATGTGTCAATTCTCCCAAGACTTCTGTATGTACGACGGGTGCAATTTCTGTTGTTAATTTACTGTCTTCGCAATTTCTCTCAAGACATGACTTTTTTTTTTTTTTTTTTCCCTTTTCAGGTGTTGGTTTCACAATCAGAAACCGGTTCCATCATTTTATACCTTAGGGATGTTGAGAAGCTTCTCCTTCAATCACCAAGCTTATATAACTTGTTTTACAAGTTATTGAATAAACTTTCGGGTTCTGTGTTGATACTCGGTTCAAGGATGTTGGATACTGAAGAGTGCCGTAAAGTGGATGATAGGATTACTGCTCTGTTCCCTTACAACGTTGACATCAGACCACCTGAAGATGAAACTCATCCTCTTAGCTGGAAAGCACAACTGGAAGAGGATATGAAGATGCTTCAGTTTCAAGATAACAAGAACCACATTGCTGAGGTACTTGCAGCAAATGATCTTGAATGTGATGATTTGGGTTCGATCTGCCATGCAGACACAATGGTTCTTAGTAATTACATAGAAGAAATTGTGGTATCAGCAATATCTTATCATTTGATGAATAGTAAGAATCCAGAATACCGTAATGGAAAGCTTGTTATATCATCTGAGAGGTAGATACCGAATGTAACTTCTTCTTTACTTTTATTTTTTTCTTCGTTGTGTTTTATACATCACATATCAAGGTCTTATGCAATGACTAATCTGGGAACAGCTTGTCACATGGACTGAGTATATTCCAAGAAGGCAAATCTATTGGAAGAGATACCCTTAAACTGGAGGCAAATGCTGATGGTTCCAAGGTAAATCTATTCTTTCTTTTTGCGCTTTTTTTTAGAATTATTATAGTAAATTTGTGGTTTTAAGGGAGGGAAGTGACTCAAACTCACAACCTCTAAAGTGTAAGTGTGAGGGACATATCACTTGACTAATCTCATTTTATCAGTAAATTTTATCTTATAAACAGTTCGATGATAGTAGACTAGAGGTTAAATCAATAACCACTTCTTGTTAATTGTAGGAATCTGAAGGGGAAGAGGCTGTTGGTGCAAAATCTGAATCAAAGTCTGACGTCCCAGCCCCAGAAAGCAAAACCGAGGGGGAAAAATCTGTTCCTATAGCGAAGAAGGATAGTGAGAATCCTCCAACCAAAGCACCTGTAAGTCGAAGAACTTAAATGCTTGAATACGTTTATCTGTTACTTTAGCACCAACTGTTTGGTTCTTTCAGTATTGTCTCACTATAGAAATTTTTATGGTGACCAACAGGAATTTCCTCCTGACAATGAGTTTGAGAAGCGCATTAGGCCAGAGGTTATCCCGGCAAATGAGATTGGAGTGACTTTTACTGATATTGGTGCTTTGGATGAGACAAAAGAATCACTACAGGAGCTAGTCATGCTGCCTCTTCGGAGGCCAGACCTGTTCAAAGGTGGGCTTCTTAAGCCTTGTAGAGGTATTTTGCTTTTCGGGCCTCCTGGTACGGGGAAAACAATGCTGGCAAAGGCTATTGCAAACGAAGCCGGAGCAAGTTTCATTAATGTTTCAATGTCCACCATCACTTCAAAATGGTTTGGAGAAGATGAAAAGAATGTTCGAGCCATTTTCACGCTTGCAGCTAAGGTATCCCCAACTATAATCTTTGTCGATGAAGTTGATAGCATGCTTGGGCAGCGGACTAGAGTTGGGGAGCATGAGGCCATGCGGAAGATCAAGAATGAGTTCATGACACACTGGGATGGGTTGTTGACAAAATCTGGAGAGAAAATTCTAGTTCTTGCTGCAACCAACAGGCCATTTGACCTAGATGAGGCCATTATCAGGCGGTTTGAACGCAGGTATGGTTTCAAATTAGTTCTGTTGGCATTTTCATCTTTTGTCACCAAAGAAAGTACCTTTTGGAAGAAGCAATTTCGGTAATGCAATTCTGACATATTAAAGTATCAGCTTCACATTTGCCGATTTGCGGTGCTTTTATATCTTTTGCAGAATTATGGTCGGTCTACCATCTGTAGAGAACAGGGAAAAGATCTTGAAAACACTTCTAGCGAAGGAAAAGGTTGAAGATTTAGACTTCAAGGAGCTTGCAACTATGACGGAAGGTTACAGTGGGAGTGATCTCAAGGTTTGTTATCTCATTCATAACTTTCATTGTGTTAATCTTGTAAGGTGACTCTAATCACTAATGACATGAACTGTGGCAACAGAATTTATGTGTGACAGCCGCATATCGACCTGTTAGGGAGTTAATACAGCAGGAGAGAAAGAAGGATATGGTAACTAACTAACACGTAACTCTTCGTTTCATTTTCATTCCCGTTCTTCCACATCATGATGTAGCTTGTAGTGTACTCTCATTCATCATCTGGATTTCATCTGCTAATAAAGTTAACATCTTTATACAGGAGAAGAAAAGGAGAGAGGAAACAGGCAAGAGCTCAGAAGATGCTTCAGATTCTAAAGAAGAAGGCAAAGAGGAGCACGTAATTACATTGAGGCCTTTGAACATGGAAGATATGAGGCAAGCGAAGAATCAGGTAATTTAACTGAATTTCTTCCTTGGCATCTGCAACCCGCTATCTAGTGGTGCATAGAAACTCTCTTCCATGAGCAAACGTATCTATGCATGCAGCTTGATCTAGACTTGATGGTTTAAAAGTTATATTAACTTTTCGTTGTCACTATACCATGCTATACCATTTCGTGTTTACCTGCCATTCTTGACCTTCTGATTTCTGTTTTCAGATGATTAACATTATGCCTAGAATCATGGTTGGTAACGACTTTGGCATACTGTCTAAATCATAGACATGCATGTTTTATAGTTTTTCCAAGGAAGCCCCCTACCATTTTACGATATAGTGCTCATATATATGTCACTAAAATGCAGGTTGCCGCGAGTTTTGCTGCTGAGGGATCGATAATGAATGAGCTAAAACAATGGAATGATTTGTTCGGTGAAGGAGGTTCAAGGAAGAAAGAACAGTTGACTTACTTCCTTTAGAATGTAGAAAGCTGGCATCTAGTACCCTCATCAAAACACAATTTATTTCTCTGGAAATGGTGTAAATGAACAGTTATGCATCCGTCTCTCAAGGCATACAATGCTGTGGCACCAATTAGGAAGTCGTGGCACCGGATCCCTCATAGATGGAAGATGGAAATTCTGACTGCACGGGCAAGTTTCTGTCGGGTTGCATTTGTAATATCTCTTGAATTGTTCGTGGCATTTGTATATCCATTCGAAGAAACCTGTGTGCCACCAGTCTTAAGAGTAGTAAATTAGTTGATGTTATGTGAAATGTGTGGTATTATTTGGAAATGCATATGGCTATTGCAACAATGTGGGAGGAACTTATATGTTGGTGGGTTGGTTTGATGTTTATGTAGTTCTACTAAACATTATCTTATATAGTAGAATCTGTAAATTGGTATTGTGAAAACTTGGTAGTATAAAACTTCTTTCTCTTCTGGCATTTGCAGATACTTTTTATGGTGACTATAAAAGGAAGAATGCAATAATTTAATCAAGAAAAAAGAAAAAAAAATATCTATTTCAAAATCTGAATGAGTTAATCAATCTAAAAGGAATGACATTGTAAATCATGAGATGCATATTTGTAGTAGTCCATTTTTATTATATTTTAAAATCTAACATCGAGCGAATCATAGATCGATACTCATCAAAAGCACCTAACTATATATGATTCAAAAATTTGCTCACTTACATCATAAATTTTATGAATTATAGTCACTCGTCTATCCTCAAATCTTGCAGGAGAGACTTCTCACACCGTCGACGTAAAGACCCCATAGTAAAAACACAAATTGATGGGATTTCAAAGTCCCACCATTGCTGGTGTGGGCTTTACTGTTTATTTTTTATATTTTTAATTATTAAAAAATTATTTTATTATAATATTAAATATATTAATAATCATAAATTTATTTAATGGTTTTATAAACTTTATAATTTTAATATCAATTAAAATAAATTAATTAAATTTTATGAAGCTTTATAAATTAAAATTTTATCAAAAATAAATATTTTTTTATATTTTATTAAAAATATTTAAGTATTAATTTATTTATATTTTATTCAAAAATCAAGTTATATAAATATTAAATTAATTTAATTAAGTATAATATTAATTTTATTATATCATATCTCATCTCATCTAATTATTTCTCATCTCATCGCTGTCCACACGGTGCTTGAAAAATGATACGTGTTTGGTATGGTATCGGATCTATTGTTGGAAACCGGAGTTGGATTTGGATACCAAACCGCCCAAACGGACACCAAGACAGACCAAAGCCAAGCGTCCTCTCTCTCTCTCTCCCTTCTGAGTTTTTGTCTTCCTCGTTTGTTGCTTTAACTGGTTCTTTGGTGTTGTTCTGATCTCCGCGACACCAATAAAACAAAATAAAATGTCAAATCCAACAGAAAGATATCAAAAGCTGGCGCTAAAAGAAGCTCTATCAGGAATCTACAGGTACCCATTAGCTTGCAAAGAGCTCTCTTTCATTCTCGGAAGAGCTTACAACAAACTCCCCAAGAATCTCCAATCAGTCATCTTCCAAGATACTCTCACCGCCTTTCGTCTCCTCCCCGGGTATTTTTTTTTCTCGTTTTATCTGTTATGTTTTGGTCAAATTTACGTACCCAGTTCATGATTTTTTATTCAATTCATGTTCAAATATGAAAAAATCTGTACAGAATTGGATTCAAATTGTTCTTGTAGTTCAAATTATGACAAGAATTTGACTGTTAATCCTTCTAGTTGGTAGAATTCTTGGCCAATTAAAAAAAACTTATTAATATTTTCTAGACATAGGAGTATGTGAACTGATAACCTTCGTGGGGCACATCTTGTGAATTAAAATATAAAACAAACTTTTTTATACTTTTTAGGCATAGGAGTAGGTGAACTGATAAATAGGGGCACATGTTAACATAATTTTAGTTTTTATTGAAATTTGATAAGGAATAATTTGCGGATCGTGCGTGGTTTCATCAGATTGATTGTATTAATTGTGATTTTTCAGTTGAATATATGAAGTTTTTATCCAATCTTACGATGGGTTTTTTAAGAAATTGTAAGGCTGAAGTTAGAATGCTGTTTATGTGGCTAAATTTGCTAATCTTGTGTTGGTTGTTTTACGATTAGAATGCAGACGTGTAATGCTGTTGCTGCAGCCCATCTCCTCCTTCAGAGTGCAGAGGCTGCATTGCCGAAGCAGAAGAAGAACCTAGCTGTCACAGAATTTAAACGAGCTATGATTGCTCATAAACGGCGCTGTAAAGCGCGCCAGGAAGAGAAGGGTAAATTTTAAACGAGTTGTTTCGAATCATTTGCATTCATTGAAGAATATTTGTAGCTTATTTTTAATTATACTCTCAGGTACTGTTCAATTACCACAAGATGTTCTTGTGCACATCTTCAGTTTCCTTGATATGCAATCTTTAGTTTCTGTCGGGCTTGTCAGCCGGTAATATTTCGTTTATTTCATTCTTCTATGTTCAAAATATCATGTGCTAGATGTTTTTAACTTGGTTTGTTTAATTTGCTGAATGCTACAGCATGTATTTTAGTTTATATTTATAAGTGAATTTGCTAGCTTCTTTGATCCGTTGTTAGTTACTCTCAGAAGTTTATTTTTTGTCATAATTTGATACGTTTGGTTACTTGGCTTGAAGGTCATGGAATTTAGCAGCAAGTGATAGTCATCTGTGGCATACACATTACACTATATTCTTTGGTAATTCTGATAATTGTACAAAGACTAAGGTGCAGCATGTTCATAGAGGGATTGAAGATAAAAAACATACACTTGTACGGGAGGACATGGCTACCGAAACTTGTATAGACTGGAGAGAGGCCTTTAAAAGAGCATATATAGGTATGTTGATCTATGATTTTTTGCAATTGACACCTAATCATGATTTATTGTGCATCAAAGAATATAGTTGTTAATTTTTTATTAGATTTTAAGCGTATGTGGTACTAATGCACTTATATGCGAAGTCACCTTTGCTTTCAAGCAAACAATCAGCAACATACTGGATGATATTGGGATCATGTTATGATATTCATGCCGTTTATCCCTGTCAGCTCTAACTAGCTAAACCGTCTATTTGCTTATCAGGCAATTCATCCAAAAAGTTAACATCGAATAGGGGATTTTGTGGGCACTGCAATGCGATAGTTTGGCTCAATAACTTGAAATGTTCAAATACACACTGTGGCATGAAATCTCAAACTCAGCAAATCAAGCTTGTATCCCTTTGCCAGGTATGCTGTGCATAAAATTATATCTTATAAAGTGTCCACATATACGAGTAACTAAGAGTTCCCTCTATTGTTTTAATGTGTATAGTTCCAGATCTCCATGTTTAAAATTGCATGACTTTTATGAAGTTCTCGAATATCCCCGAATGTTGGGAACATATTGTGATTGACTTGCAAGAAATAATATGGACTTAGATGATATACTCATATCACCTTTCTCGTCTTTGGAGGGGTTGAACTTCTGCATACCATCTAGTACAATAGTTTCTATCAGCTGTTTGCCACTCCTACACTGCAATATTTTATCTTTATTGAACAGATTGGCTGATATTCACCATGCATTCAACGTTTCAGGTCGCTGACTACATATTGGATGGTCCCTCATCAATTATATCTTCTTCGGATAGTGACAGCGAGTCAGATGAAGAATTGGTTGCCATTAGTTTTCTCCTTTTTAATTATCTTTGAGCCTTTGAGATATAAAATCTAATCGTATCATGTATCATGACATGTGCTAGATTATATTAGTATTCTTTATTTTTTGACTATTTGTTACTGGATCAGACTATTACCGTGACTAGCTGAGATAAGACTTATTCTCCCAGAAGATGGAAGAGTACTGTCCACATAGAGATGAGAAAATTATCTATACAAGTGGTGAAAGATAAGTAGAACATACCACTTTAAATAAAAGGCTCTCACCATCAAGCCAATCAATTTTTCTCCATATTATATTAGTCTTGTTATCAAATAAAATTGCAAAATCAATCATTCAAGAAACTCATAAGTTTGAACCTCTAACTAAATTTGTATAACATTTTTTTCAGGCAGGATTTCATACTCTTGTCTGTTAGGAGAAACTAATTTAGAATGTTTTAAATCTACTTGTCATATATATATATATGTATATATATAGGGAGAGAATTTTATTTTAGTCTTTATGTTTTTGGAAAATTTTTCATTTTTAAATGTAAATTTATTTATAATATTCATGGTTTCTCACATTTTAAAAATTCATCAAATTAATTCATATCGCCAGTCAACAAATAGTTAAACGTTAGACGTGAGGATAGTTTCGTCTCTTAATCTAATTGATGATTTAATGACACGTGTTAGATGAAACTTTTTTAAAAAAATTTAAATAAAAACAATAATTTAAAGAGTATATAAAGTTAATGGTCAAATTATCTTTTATCATTTTATGTTGATATTGACTATTAAAGATCATATTAGAAAGATTAATTTGATAAATTTTTAAAATATAAATGATTATAAACATTATAAATGAATTCGTATTTAAAAACCATAAGTTTTTTAAAATTTTACGGGCCAAAGTAAAGTTCTATATGTATAAATGCTATTGGGATATAAAAAAAGCATATTCTCGATGAGGTGCTTTCATTCTTACAGGTTACAGCCAAAGCATATTCTCAAATGAAGTGCTTTTAGTTGTTGGTCTTAAAAGCAATTTTAAGAGTTTGTTCGAAATGGCTTTGAAGCAGCTCCAAGCAAAAGCTCCTTTTCGAGGCAATTCCAGCATTTCTCCTGCAAACGAAGAACAGGTTTTTCAGTTTTATTTTTCCACAGCTTTTTAATATTTTTCTTCTAAGTTACTGTTGTTGTTCCATTACAAGTTTTGTGATTGTCCTGATTGTTTTCTGTGTTAATTATTTCTTTATTTCTGATAATTTATCATTTAAAAGCTTTGTTGTTTTATTTTTGGTTTTTCCCTCAGATTACTTGCTATTATGCATATAACTAAATTTTCTTTTCTTTAATTATCTGGGTAATATTCTTGAAAACAAAATAATAACAAATAAAACAATATATCCAAATTTAATTAGAATTTTGCAATGATGTGGGATTATATAGATTTAATTTCTTTACCATAAGCAAAGCTCTGTCTTGCAAAAATAGATTTTGCCACCCAATTTTTAAAAATTTTTAACATCTTTCTTGATTTTATATCTTGTTTAACCAATTTTCAATTCAACAAATTTAATTTTTCAATAATATGTGAAAACATAATAATAAATGAAACATATATCGAAACTAAATTAAAATTATATAGATTTAATTAAGGTTAAAAGCAAGCTTAATTAAAATTGTATATTCATTAGCAATTTCTACGTCAGGGGATTAATATTTCAATAAAATGTGAAAAAATAAACTATTTTTTATTATTATCAGTTTGATGTCTTGTACAGTCATTTTTTTTTTTTTTTTTTTAACACCAGTTGACAATTTGAAATATAAATATGTTAAACTTTAATGTTTTCTCTGAATTGATTAAATATTGGTGGATTTTTTTTTTTTAATAAGCCAAATCAGATTTTATTTAATTTTTAATTAGAGAGAGAATTTGGAATGAATATTGCTACTAATTAAAATCAAAATTAGACAAAACCCTTTGAATCTCAGTGATTGGCAAGTTTTTAAGTTGGCCTAATATTCATTTTTTAATTTATTATACTATTGTTCATTAAATTTGTCAGAAATTGCACATCTCTATGTCAAGTTTAATTAAAGATTAAAATTCTAATATAAAAAATTAAAAGTAAAAAGCACAATTATACTTATTTTCATGCTATTGCAATAATTTAATTTTATGTTCATTTTGTCTTGTGTTATAGTTGCAATGATTTTCTTTAATTTCATTCATGGTTCCATGCTCTTTAGTAGAAGATTTTTATGGGGACACAAATATTAAATTTCAACCGTTAATACAAAATAATGGGTATTGATAAAATTAATCTTTTTTATTATTTCAATACTTATTTTATACTTTTAACAAAAAAATTTAAATTCATTTAGTTTTAATTGAGTAGTTGTTCAGCTTTCCCTCATATTTATGCTAGAAGCTTGTATCGTAAGTAAGTATATTGAATCTCGATATGGCTAGTGTTTTATGTGAAATTAGCATATTCTTTCTTTGCTTTTCGATTGAGCTTACTATAAAAAAGTATAAAAAAAAAATGTATCATCGATATCGTGAGATTAGTAATTCGAAATGCGATAGTTATATTTGATCTTGACAAAATTAAAAACGCTCAATTAATTCAATAGTTACCTCCTCCAAGTTTTGTGATAAAGGATTTGCATCCTAAATAAATGATATGTTGGAGGGACACATACATAATTTTGCTATATAAAAAAAAAAAAAAGAAAAAAGAAAAATAGTATATATATTGGTCTTTGGTTTAATTCTAGGCTAAAACACCTGAACTTGAACTGCACCAAAATTTTATCGGTTTGACACTTGTAGAACCAAATGCCCTCTTTATCTTTACATGATTCAAGTGGAACGTTAAAATTCAGTTCGATTTCGAGTTGAATCAATTCGGTTGGATCATGGTTTTATCCCACCTAAAATCTTTGTTGATCCGATTGAACCAATAGATTGCACGCATCGCCTGATCATGTGACCTTAGCTTTTTGGCATGTACGGTGATGGGACATTGATTCCAAACTCGTCACTCATGTGCCACTGCATGTATATAAATCTTTTTTATCGTTGGATTGTTGGAATCAAGTGGACGGTGAATGTATGGTCCATGTAGAATATATGAGTGGAACGATATTAGCGTCAAGTCCTCACCTAGCTAAAATGTGAGAGAGAGCTGTTATAATTAATGATCACATCGCCTCGAGAAACAGGACCAAGGATAATTAGAGGACTCGCCATTATAGTCATATTGATCATGAATTTAACATAAAAATACAAACAAGAATAGTGAATATAAACGTAAAGTAGTGATGGCTTTATGATATAGAAACCACCCCTCACCAAGCCAAGTGCTTGGTTCAAGTTGCACCACCTATTTGATATATGGATAGTTTTCCCATACTATATGGGTTGCCCTCTTCCACTGCTGGCAGTAGAGATGCGAATCGCATTTTAGAGTTATATTTTAGTTAATTCTGATATTGCTCTGGTTTAGTGTCAGTAATAAAGAAATGATGAATATAAAAATATTTTATATATAGAATTTAATAAATTACAATAGTTTTCAAATTTTTCTCTAAGTAATCACTGCCAAATAATTGTGACTTACAAATGAATTTATTTATATTGATAAAGACATTACATTGTTTTCAATTATATAACTTAAAATTAAACCAACTAATAATCGCCTAAATATACCATAATTAAGAAAAGAGACCTTGGTCTAATGATAAGGTCAAGTTCATCAATTATTATAACTTCAAGAGCTGGTAGGTTCAATTCATAAAAGCCCCACCAATGCATGGGTAACTTTCTAAGTTTATGTGGGTTCCTGCTCCTGTCTACTAAGAAGTTGGATTATGTGCTAAAATCATACCTCGAAAGTCTTGGAAGTTGTAACCATATTTGTAATATATATAATCAAGTACTCAAGATTGGTTTTAATCAAATTGTTATTAAAAAAAAAAAAGGTAATGTTACATTTTTCAAAAATTTGTTCAAATTTATTGCTCAAATATGACAAGTTCATGTATAATTATCATATTATTAATTCTTCCCAAAATCAATATGATAATTACAAATCAACTTATCATATTAGATAAAATTTTTGAATAAATTTTTGAAAAGTATAGCATTATTCTATGAAAATATATAAAATAAAATTTGAGTAATGTTATATTACAGAAAAAATTTGACATAATGTGATAAGTTTATGTATAATTATCATATTATCAATATATTATTTAAAAATTAATATGGTAGCTACAAATCACTTTATCACATTATTTAGATAAAATTTATAGATAAAATTTTATCTCAAAATTAATATAATAATTACATATCAATTTGTCATATTAGATAAAAAATTTTATAAATTTTTGGAAAGTATAGCATTTAAGTAATGTTATATTATCTAAAAATTTATCCAAATTCATTTTTATGATGTGACAAGTTTATGTGTAATTATTATATCATCAATACATTATTTCAAAATTAATATGGTAACTATAAATAACCTTATCATATTATTTGGATAAAATTTTAAGATAAATTTTTATTTTAAAATCAATATGGTAGTTACAAATCAGTTTATCACATATTTAAGTAAAAATTTTGGAAGTGTAGTATTATTTATCAAATTTAAATAACACAATTTTACACACATAAATATTATATATATTTTGTTGTTTTATTATTATTATTTTTTTTTTAGTGTTGTTGTTTTAAATTGTTATAATTAATTAGGGATTTAAGGAGAATGAACATCGAAAACCCAAACTTCAAGGTTTTTGTGTAAAAATATAGTATAGAACCAACTTCATCTTATTCATATAAGTATGCTTTTAGTTATATCTAAAATCATTCCTTATAATATGATAAGTTAACGTAGATATATTCATTCGTAGTAATATTACATTTTAAAAAAATTTATCCAAATTAATTATCCATATAATATAAAAATTATTATATATTATAGAAATATTATAACTACTTTAATTTTTATTTTTATTTTTTTATTGAAATAGACATTTTTTTTTTTGGAAGTACATAAATTTGTCTTTAAATTCTTGTGTGGTAATTGAAGCCGGTCACAGCCATCCGGCCTCATGTAACTCGAGATTCGCTCGAACGCATTCATTTATTCATTTCTTTTTTAAAAAATACGCCTGCTCGATCCTCGCTTTCCATTTTTTGTCAAAACCTCAGATTCGAACATGCGGCCCAGATTTAATCGCCTAGTTTCACGCAAAAAACGTCACGCTCCAAAATTTTAAAAGCCCGAAAAACCCTCTTCAGTCTCTCTTACACTCTCTAGAATCTATCTACTGGTCTGTTTTTTCCTTGTTCATTTTCAAAAAATCTGTGGTTTCTCGAGATCTATGGCGGAGCACGCGTCGGAGCACGATTCGGCCGAGAAATCACTGTTGGAGAAGATCTCCGACAAGATCCACGGCGGAGACGACTCCTCCTCCTCCTCCGACTCCGATACCGACAAGCCATCGGCCGTCGACGCTGTCAAGTCCAAGATATTCAGGCTCTTTGGCCGAGAACGGCCTGTCCACATTGTTCTCGGTGGTGGAAAACGTACTCTCTCACTCCCTGTTTCATTGCATTTGATTATATATGGTTGAAACAACAAGAGGATCTGTTTATATGTGTCAAATTTGTTTTTCATGGATAGGTTAGATTAGATTTAGACGATCATATTTGCGATCTGGGATGTTAATTTGTTGACGTTATAGATCGGGAAATAAAGTTGCTGTTTATATGATGCGTGATGTGTTGGTTTTGATAATGTAAGATCTAGTCCATGTTAGTTTTAGTTTTAAGATTAGTTTCGGATTGCGGGAATGAGCATGTTGTGATGTGTTGATGGCGGAGGATGTGATAGCTAAGATTTGTTTTTTGACTATTGGTTTCGGATTGTAGGATTGTGGAAATGAAGAGGCGAATGAGATGGGATGCTTTCCTGTTTTTAATTTGATTATGTGTAGTCTTAGCGTTAGCGATGCATTTTGATGTTGTGATTTATAGGGGTTCGTTTTCAGTTTAAGATTGTTTAGAGTATTGGTTTCAGATTTTTTTTTTTTGGTTGTGGAAACGAGCATATGTGTGTCCCATGAGAATGAACGGTCTCATTTTGTAGCGATTTTGGATTTTCTAATTTGGAATTTGTCGAATATATAACTGAAATCCCATTTTTTTTAATAATTGGGAAGATTGAAACAATGCAGGTAATTTATTTGAGAGTGTGTCAGGTGTCGCTTTGCTATAGTATTGTTTTTTGTGTGTAGTATTATTATAATATTGTTATTGCTTTCATTGATTGAGTAGGAAATGAAATGATAGGGAAAATCATTATTAGTGTGTGTTTCATTATTAAAGTTTCTTGTTTTTGACTTGCTTCTTGTTGTGTACTTACGACATGTAATGGAAGTATGTGAGCTTTTCTTACATTCCTATGTGCAAGTGGACAAATGTTGATATTTAGTATTCTTTTTCTTATGTCTATCTTTTGCTGCAGCTGCTGATGTTTTCCTATGGAGGAACAAGAAAATTTCTGCAAGTGTGCTTGGTGGTGCCACTTTTATGTGGATTCTCTTTGAATTGCTTGAATACCATTTATTAACATTGGTTTGCCATGTAGCAATTCTTGCACTCGCTGGCGTTTTCTTATGGGCTAATGCATCCACCTTCATCAACAAGTAAAGTCTTCGATGCTACTTATATTTTTAATATTTAATGAAATATATTGTGTGATCTTGAATGTACTGTTGTCCTTGAATAGGTCATCGCCAAAAATTCCAGTTGTTAGTGTCCCTGAGAAGTCTGTTCTCGAAGTTGCTAATGCCCTGAGGGTAGAATTCAACCGAGCGTTGGCTGTCCTACGAGATATTGCTTCAGGGAAAGATTTGAAGAAGTTTCTTGGTGTATGTTACCTTTCACTGCTTCATTGTTTTATATCACCACTTTGTATTGAAACTAGGTTGTCCGATGTGAATTTGTAGGTTTCTTTGAAGAATATTGCATTTATCAGATTCATATTAGAATCTATAATTAAATAAACATAGTTGCCAATGGGTTTTCACATTAAACTTTCCATTTAATAACAATTGACTTGATTCTATTTTATAATAAGTTTCATTGGCTGTCCTCTTTACACATTGAACTGCTTTTTCGGTGATCAGGTTATTGCTGGTTTGTGGGCCGTTTCAATCGTCGGTAGTTGGTGTAACTTCTTGACATTGTTCTACATAGGTAACAAATACAGTTCTTTAATGCCTTGTCTATTGTTTATCTGGTCGATGCTACTATGCTGAGTAGTTAATATTGAATATGTGCATTGTATATTCACAAGAGATGACTTATTGGATGGTCATTGAATTCTGAATTTCGATTCTTTGAACTCCAGGCTTTGTTTTGCTACACACTGTGCCTGTGATTTATGAGAAATATGAGGACAAGATCGATTCTTTCGGTGAGAAGGCAACGATCGAGTTCAAGAGGCAATACAAAGTCTTTGATGAAAAGGTGTTGAGTCAAGTTCTGGCTAAAATTCCAAAAGGTGCATTGAAGGAGAAGAAAAAGGATTAGGTCACCTCCTAAGTGGTCGAAGTTTTGGGATACCATATGTTATTGTGAAAGCTGATGGTGTAGTTCATAATCCTTTAGAATCTTTGTTTCAATATTGTTGTGTTAGCAGTGTTTGACTCAGCACAGTTTAAATTTAAATAATAACATTATGCAGTTCCATTAAAAAAGTTTGCCGGATTATTTGTTGGCCTTTTGTTATTGTTTTGTTTTATTTGGAGGATTTGAAAGGTGTAGGTTATGGTTGACACACAAGATTTGAATGAAATGAAATTGATTGGATTGGATTAAAAATTTATTATCCCATGTTTGTTTAAATATGAGATTAGATTATATTTATATTATATTATGTTTAATGTAGGTTGAGATTTGATTAAAATAAAATTAATTTAAAAAAAATACTTATAGTTCATCAACATCATTAATCAAATTTATCAATATCATCATCTTTCACAACAACATCATAAACATCATCAACACCATTGAAATCCAGCAACAACTTTAAAACATGAACTTAAAAAATAATAATAACAATAATAAGAATAGGGGGGTTGTAGTTCCAAATTTATCGTTGAATCTAGAACTTGGATCCATCATTTGAACCTAAAGCTAGATGATTCTAGGTTCAACCCAATACCAGATGATTCTAGACAGTTCATGGTTTTAAGTTCATTCCCAAAATCAGATATCCAACAAAAAAATAAAAAATAAAAATAAATAAAAGAGAGAGAAGGTAGACTGGTAGAGATTGTTGTTGGTTTGGATGTGTGATAAGAGAAAGAGAGAAGTTGGGGAAAAAAGAGATAAATGGAAGTGTGAGAGAAGCAAACAAAAAAAAAAAAAATATAGGACATGAGAAATCTCATTCCCACAAAAACCTACCATTTTGGTTGGGAATAAGGATTTCTAGAAGATTGGGAATAAAAAAGTTTAATCGGAGACTCATTGCTTTTTAATGGCTTTCCAAATATGAAATTTAAGAATTTGGGATATTTTAAATCTCAAACTCACCTTAGATTTTTTGTTCCAATCATAACCTTAAGGTTGGGGGCAGTTGAGTATGGAAAAGAGAGAGAGAAAGGGACAAATCAATTTTCTTATTTGCTCAAAGCTATGGTAAGAGAAGATATATAAGGTCCTATATTAGATTACTTTTTCAAGTAATGAAAGTAATCTATTCAATAAGATCCATTAGAAATAGTAAAACATGTATATATATTTTGACTTGATTGTTTGGAAAATTAAAATATATACTTGTTTAATTATTAAGGTTTAATGGTGTTGAAAATGGTTAGACTTAAAACTCTATTTAGTCTACGTTTGCTAGCTCTCTACCGGTCAAAAATGCTTTTCCTAAATTGTAAAGCTTATGTGACTTCAATTCTTGTAAGTCATTTTTATTAAATTAACTAACAAACTCCACTTATAGCAACTCTAAATCTTCATACACTCAAAATCTCCAAAAGATTTACAACTAAACACTACTTTAATTCTTATAAGTATTTTTATTAAACTAATTATAAATTCTTTCGAAATTAAATAGCAAAATGATCAACAATGTTACTTTACAAACTCCACTTACAGAAACTCTAGATCTCCAAAGGATACTCTAAATCTCCTAAAGATTTATAACTAAACACTCTTACTTTAATTCTTGTAAGTCATTTTTATTAAATTAAAGTCATTTTTACTAAATTAACTATGAATAAATTCTTTCAAAATTAAATAACAAAATGATCAACGATGTTACTTTACACACTCAACTTATAGAAACTTTAAAGCTCCAAAAGATTTATAATAAAACAATTTTCGAGAAGGTATGTCTTAAAGCCTAGAAGGCCTGTAATGCCATTGTAATTTAATAAATGTAACCCTTAAAAAAACAATAAATGTAAATACAAAAGATTATTATTATAAGGATGAGTTTGATTACTTTACTCAATCACTAGCTTTACCCCTCAATTGAAGTTTTTGGATTTGTTGTAAGAGTAGTTACTGTAAATCAATCCAGGAGATTCAATTAAAAAATAAGGTTAATAGTTGGGTAAGGTAGTTAAATTGAGATAGGATGCTATTAATATATAAAGTTGGCAAGATAAGGTTACGCTTATATTAAGAGCTCATGTGAATTTATGGATTCGTATCATGCTATTAATCATAATAATTTCAAAAACAATTAAATATATATGAGTTTAACTATCTTACCCAACCATATCTCTCAAGTGAAACCTTTGGATTGACTTCAATAATATTTTTACAACCAATTTAAGGGCTCCAATTGATGAGTAAGGTTAATGGTTGGGTGTAAATACATATATATGTGTGTATAGAGTGTTTTTATAATCAATGCTTCATAATTTTAAAAAATTAGAATAAATCAATCAAATTCATCAATTGCACTTGTGTTAAATAAATGAGAGAATTTGTTTTATGAGAGATAATGCAATGGATAAATTTAACAAGTTCGTTATAACATTTTAAAGTTATGAGGTACTGATTATAAAAGTACTATATATATACGTGTGTACGTGTGTGTGTGTGTGTAAAATTGACTTCAACCTATGATCCATCAAGGTAACATCGGCGGTTACGAGTGGTCGGGTTATCTTAAAAAAAAGTGGGGTGGGGTGACCTACAAGGTTATAACTGTAGTTCGCTCTTTTTACCAAGTCCATCAGCAGCATTAGCAAAATTGCATCCAACAGTCCCAACCCCAGCCCACTTATTTAAAATAGCATTAATAGAACAAAATTGATAAGAGTCTAATCTCTACTGGGTTGGGCTGTTAAAGAGTTGGGTTGGGTTTTGTATGGCCCCAAAAACAAAAACCATCCAAGTCTCTGTTCTATACCCTTGCTTCTAATCAATATGCCAAGTTGATACATATATTTAATTACTAGGGAAAGCAAATTTTATCTGAGAAACAATGAATACTTTTAGAGGGAACAGAATCCCATTTGAGAGATCGTGAAGTTGAATGTAAAATTTGTTCAGTCATGCAAGTTCTGTGAATCACGTTCACTACTATTCTTCTAACTGGACTACTCAAAACCATCGTTTTGTCGAATCAAATTCAGTGTTAGGGAGACTCATAAATGAATAGACGAGACTGCTCGTCACTGTGCTTGATGTGTCTTCAGCTGTTTAAATTTTTTGTCCACAGGTAAGGCAAAGTAGAAAGTGTCCCATGGGTTGGCTTCAACAAGTCTTCATTTGAGGACAAGCTGAAGATATTTATAAATTATATTGCAACTCGAAAAATTTAAAACAAATTCTCTTAGAATTCTGATATGAACGAGATTTAATTGTGACATTTTATTGTTGTAAGAGTTTTCACCATTTAATTTCAAAGCAGTTAGTGCTTATAGTTTGATACAAATATGTTCCAAACAATTACTTGTTTCTAGGCATATGTTACAATTTTTAAGACTAATAAAGACTTTAAAATCATTTCGTTTCATGATCACAGTAATGGTTTTATACATCCATCTTCTTCTTTACACATCCACTCATGCATGCCTAGCCACTTCCCTTTTCATATGATCTGTAAAAGGTTCGAATTCCATCTATAAAATTACAAATAATGATTTTCATAAGTCACTCTGTAAATTATGAAAATTATTATTTGGATCGTGTTTTTAATAATTGATTTAATAAATTACAAAAGTAGGGAGACTTCTCTCCAACTATTAGAGTTGCTATTTCGAACTATACTTTTAGTTGATTTGTTAGATAGTCTCACATTGGTTGAAGAAGTGAATTTGTATTTATTTATAAGATGAGAGTAAACCTTTACTTAAAAACTAGTTTTTGTGGTAAATGGTTTATGAGTTGGGCGAACTCATGTTTATAAGTTTCCATATGCCGTCGGGTAGACACACTGTGCGTAAGAGAGAGGATGTTAGATAATCTCATATTAGTTAAAAATATAAATTTTTGTATTGATTTATAACGTGAGAGTAAACATTCACTCATGAATTAGCTTTTATAGTGGAGTTAGACAAGACACTTTTCTAACATTATCTCATTTAAACTTTTATGGTGGAGTTAAGCAAGACCCTTTTCTGACATGATCTCACTTGTCAAATAAGTTGTTATCTCATTTGTACTCATTAATGTTAGATTTCAAATTAAGTGAAAAAGGAAAAAATCCATCTTTTTCTACTTAATGCTTCAAGAGTCCTATCCTATTTTATGGAATAAAAAAATTAAAAAAAGGGGGACAATCCGTTTTCTTCTATTTAGCTCTTCAAATGTTTGGGCCTAATTTTAGTCAATAATTTTATAAGCTCAAGTTGGTAATCACTTGATAAATTTGTGTGAATATGTACACGAAAGCTCAGTCCAATAGTTAATCGTTGTCCTTTCATGACCTATACAATTATTTAGAGACAATAACACACTCCCTAGTATAATTAACCTAAACCTACCAAAGGACCTTTAAGTTAAATCAAAACAAATCAGACTTACTTTTTTTTACATTAAAAGGAGCTTGCGAAAACGCAAGATCTTTCACGCAACAACAATGTTGGTGATTAAATAAGCAAAGTCTGTACCATCTGTCACCTTTAAAGTTTGTTTAATTTTTAACTTCATTTAAATGTCATGTATGTATTCATACCAAACATGAGACATTGAGACCCCACTCGAACAACAAAAAATTCTTTCAAGGAATAATTTTGACTAAGCCTCCATTTGTGAATTTTTTTTAATGTATATAATAATAATTACTTATATTTAAGGAGACAGACATGAGACACCTAACATTCACGGCCAAGAAAAAGTACAAAAAGTTTATTTGCGTAGAAAAGGAATTTTGATGCTGATTATCACACACTAATGTCATCACACCTTGGCTGATAAGAAGCCAAAAAATCAAAACTAAAAAATAAATATATAAATAAATCAAATCATCGTGGTGGGGAACAGAAGCCTTGCTTAATTAAATGACAAAGTGTAGTGTCCAAAACTTTAAATTGAGTTCCCCAAATTGTGTCTAGTGAATCTGACGTTGAAAGCCTTTGTAATTTTATTTTTATCAGATTCGGATTCTTTAATGTTATAATGTTGTATAGCAAATATAATGTTGGATTAGCTGATCCTATCATCTCATTATATATACATATAGATATGATAATTAATTTTGAAAAAGTCTAAATGTTGTTCAATTTTCCCTCTTAATAATTTATATTCAATTAAGTGATTTTATAAAACCGTCCAATCAATGTTGTCATATTAAGACAATAAATTAATCAATTTATGTAAACTATATACAAATTCTTGCACTACGTTTTATTATCAATACCAATGTTGAATACAGTTAGATGTATGTAATATTATACTTTAATAGTAGAAAGCTGTAAGAAATAAAAATAAAAGACAAAGGAAAAAGTCAGTGGGGAGGGCTATGGTCGTGGGCACCATAAACATGAGAAAAAGTCATAGAAATTACAAACATAAAGAGACACTTGGGACTTCTATATTAATATGAGAATGTTATGATAATCATGAGAGTTGAGAGAGTTACCCAAATAAATAAAACTAACAACACAAAAAGAAAACTATCATGAGACTTCTATTGGAGACTGTGATGAATATATATTGTCTTAATTGGAATCTTGAAACTAGACACCGAAAAAAGACCTATCAAAGAAGTACTTTAAGTTTAATGTGATAACTTTTTTTATTTGGTATTGTTTTTATAAAGATTTAGGTCTGTGCAAATGTTGGTGAAAATGATTTTGCATTTTTTATTTTTCCATGCATTTTGATATGGTATGTTTTGTAAAAGTATATTGTTTTTTGACCTTTCAAATATGATAGAGATAGTTAGTAGCATTGCAAGTTGATAAATATATATATATTGATTTTATTATTAATGTATTATATTAAGACAAACCAATCAAATTCATATATTACATTCTCTTTCCTAAAATAAATTAATATATATATGATTTTTATAATTATTTTTCCCATTTCATCCAATTAAGCTCTGATTAAATTTTATATATCACCATTTAGTACAGATAATCAAGTATTTATCATTCACTAATGTATAGCAAGTTCAATTCCCATCAAGTGATTTTAAAGCTTTTATAGATAGTTTTTCTCTTTTATTATAAGAGTAGTTATTTTTTATTTATCAAATAAAATTTCTGAATCATTCAAATCATATTTGATCTCGACAAAACTCTGATATATTCCGTGTTAGCTTCAACAAAACTTTGATTACACTTTTCTTTTTTCTTCTGTGCTGCCTTGTACTTGCAAAATACATGTGAATCTCTTTTCAAATTTATAGAAATAAATGAAAAATTCCTTTATATTATGAAAACCCACCATCTAAATAAAAATTCAACATGGTACAACAAACAAAAAAAATTAAAATTTATATTCCTTACTCCAGCTTCTAAAATTAAAATTTTTATAGATTAAAAAAAACGAGAAAACAATAGCATACGAAATGGTCGCCGCAGAAAACAACATACAACGCATTAGGTTCTAGACATTTTCCGTCCAATAAAATCTGTTTAAATTCAATGATATATGCATTGAATAACATTAATTCTTTTATAACCACCAATAGCTTGTTCTCATTTATGACTTTTCCCAGTCCAAGAACAGGACCATTTTAAAGAAATTAAAGGCCAAAAATCAACCTCCCACCCCACCATCTCTTACAAGTCAAACCTTTTATGGCATGACTTGGACCTCTCTTTCTGTTTTCCCATTGCCCCAAAATATAAAGTCTTCCTTTGAACAATCTCTTTTAATGTAGGGCCACTCATGCATTGCATTCTTTTATATATATGTAAGTCGTTTGCTATATTTCATTTACAAAAATAAAAATATTGTACGTTAATTATAATTCAAGTAGTAAGTGCGTTTACTTTTTACATCTGTTATAAGGATTTGAATTTTAATATATGTATTTATTAGTATATATGGATAATTTTCTCACAATATTATAATAGTAAATACCTCCTAGTGTAAGACTATATTCTTGGATTGTGCATGGAGTCTAAATATTGATAGGTTCCAACAGAGCCTAATCATTGATGTTATTGGATTTCATATTATCTTGTAATTATTGAAAAAAAAAAAGAAAATAGAAATATTTGTATCACACAATCTGCCTTAAAATATACTGACCCAATATTTGATTAAAATAGTATCTCAAAAAAAGATTAAAATAAAAGAATTTGTTCTGTAAACAAAAATAATATATCAGTCTTCCACTCATATTTCGTAGTAACTTATACTGACTTAATTTTCAACGTCTAAGGTATAGTGTTCAATTTGATAGATTAATGTCAATTACACATTCAAATATATATATATATATAAAACAAAAAAATTTTGAATCCATACATGTAGAATTAAATAATTTGAATCATAAATTCTATATCATTAGATTAATTTGCCTTTACATATGACTTGCAGAAAAAGAAAATCTAAATAAATTATTAATCAAGAAAATTATTTTCATGTGTTGGCACATTTCCACATGATTACATGTGATACTTCATATATCTATATATATGTATATATTATAAGTTCCACTATAATTGTCGGGATCCCTAAATAAGAATTTATAATATAGTCCAAAATTGAATATTTTATTTTTTCTCTACTCTCTACTAAGACAGAAAAGAAGACTTACACTAAATGAGAAAACTATCATCAACTGAAGGGACTTATGAATAATTTATCCACGCATCAACATATCATGTAGTAATTGTCAATAGTGTGTAACTCTACACTACACGGTATTAGATATAAATTGCATCCTACACTTAACACACTTTTATCATCCCTTCATCAAGCATATCTATCTAATTACTGTTATGTGACCTCTAAAACCTTATTAAAACTCATATGATCATGGATATCAAGCAAAAAGCTCAAATGATAGCATCCAATAAAGTTTATTCATATATTTAACGCTCAACTACAAAAATCCTAACGGATTGATTCGAAAGGAGAGTCATACATCATTTCTAAACCTAAAACATTAAACATTGATGAAAAGTGTTGTCATTGAATCCATTCATGTGGTGGCCAAAGGAAGAACCCAGATACCAATGGCAATGACAATGAAAATATGGCAGTGGAGTTGGCTTGTTGAACGAAAATATACATTCAGAATTGTTCTGAATCTGACTAGTTGGGAGGGGCAGCAGAGGCCACGGCAGTGGGCCACACAGTCTTTTAGGACTCCTCTCTGTTGAAAAGTAAAAGCAATACCCTACTAGTCTCCCTTTTCTTTTTGGACTTTTTCTCTTTTCTTTTCTTTGTTTATTATATAATTATATTTTTATTGAACTCCTTTTTGGAAGTTTCTCGTCACTCTCCTCCAGTCTATTATCTCTTCTCTTGCCAGACCAGACCTTTGTTCTGTTAGAGATTTCACTTTCACATTTCCATTCTACTCCTAGTGCTGCTCCTCCTCACGCGCCCTTCACATATAAATTGGCTCCTTTTTTGTTGGATTTTTTTTCAACAGTGATAAATATATTTATATTATATTTGTAATATGTATAAAAAAAAAGAAAAAGATAATAATTACGAAAAAAAGGATCGTGCTACAGTACATTATCTACATAATTAGATTAAGTGAAACGTGGACATTAGCTTCAAATATAATGATCTATAAAATTATTAAGTTTAAAAGATTTTAAGAAACCAAAAGAATGGATCCCTATCATAAATAATAAATTGTAGCTACTTAATAAATATACAAGTATGTACAGTAACCAATATTGTAAAACTAGCTAAACGCCAGACGGTTGGCAGTCTGATGCATGGTGCCTATGAGGATCGTTGGTCAAACCTAGAAAATAAAAATTCTAGTTCTGTATACATAGAGGAAAAAAGAATCTTGAAGCTAAATCAAGTACCAACACAACTTTTGTTCTCATCACTGATCTTCCTTAATTCCATTTATTTCCACGAAAGAAATAAATGTGAAATAATATTTCATAATGACGATGAGCGGCTAGGGTTGAGGTTTGATGTAGACTGGTGACTGCTCTATGAACCGTCGAGCTGGAAAGAAATAGAGGCAAGATTGACAAAGAGACACCATCGTCCTTTTGTGAAGTAATTAGGTGTGAATTGGAGAGACCTGCAGGCGGTTTCGGCGTCAAGATTTTGAGAAGATTTCTGGTGGTGGCTTGTCCAAACTGCTGGAAAGAGAGAAGATTTAAGCTTGTTGTAAGAAAGGGATATCTGATGGTGGTTAACAAACACTAAACGACATTGGAGAGATGGAGGAAAAAAAGAGAGTGATTTTGAGCTTGTGAACAACGTTGGAGTCTTGGAGAGAGAGAGAGAGAGACATGAAGCTTGTGAATAGCAGAGATAAAGATTTTTTTTTTTTTTCCCTTTTAATTTTAACCAAATTCAACGTAAAAATGGTGCCGTTTTGACAATAATTTTTTTAAAAAGAAAAAAAGAAAATTAGCCATCTAGGCGATCCGCCACCTAAAACCCTATATTTAAGAGTTTTTGGATTGGCTGACAACTGTTTAGACCGATTTTTACAACACTGATAGTAACTAATTAAATTGCATATCTATTTGATAATTTTCATGAGTCGAATTTGATCTTGTGATATGACAATTAATCATGTCACTTGGATGATTTTTGTAATATAAATAGGTGATTATGCCAACATAAAAAAAATTTAGATGAAAATAACTAGTTCTGCAATCTTATATAATCCTTATCCATGCTATCACAACTTGAATAATTTTTCGACCTAAACAAATATATATATATATATATTTAGATACCATATATTTGAGCTGGTTTTTGGGACCTAAAACGATATTACCAAGTTAAATAAGTGTTGCTTGTCATCAAATTATATTGGATGGTGAACCTTAATAGTTGATTTTGATGACATAAGTAATATTCAAAACATAAATAAATGGTTTTATAATTTTCTGCAATCTCAGTTTAAACAATAATAATATAAGTGCTCTTCATAAGTTCAGGGACTTAATTAACTGACTATGTTGGTGTGAATGCTATTAAAGAAATAATTAACTAGTTTTGCAATTTTATAAATGTGTTTATACAAAAATAATGTATGGACGTTTTTAAGTATGAATAATAACTTTTTGAAAAGAAAAATATACTTCATTTGTAAAATGATAAATAACTTAAATAAATATAATTAGTTCTCCACATTATAGTAATTGATCTTGAAACATTTTTTTATTATTAGATTATAACTTCCAATTATGATTCTAGTTCTTTTTTCTCTAATGTCTATGAATTTTATAATTATGGCTGATACAACATTCTAACCACTGTTTGTTATTTTAATGGAGTTTATAAGCTTAATTAAATCAAAATTTAATGTCAAAACTATAAAGAAATCTGCTGGCCAAAACTTGTTTTAATGAAATTAATGATCAGAACAGTTGTACTCAAAAGTTTGACAATTTCCTCTCGACTTACATTTAGTGTTATTTTATGTAACAACTTTTTTTATTCACAAATATGTTTTGACTTGCATCTTAATTAGCTCTACTTATTCTTAATTACTTATAACAACTTATCAACAAAGAGTCAAAATATTTATATAATAAAAGACAAGTACAATTTCAATGCTTATGCATTTCCAAATATAAAATTAGCTAAATTAAATTTTAGCTGTATTTTTTTAGTATAATATATAGTTAGAGCACTATCCTCAATCTGAATCAAATTCGTACATATTATTATTAATATATCAACTTTGTTTAAAAAAATATATAAAATTCAAAATATGTTTTCCATAGTTAATTAAGTTGATGATTTACATATACAGCATTTAAAAAAAAAAAATTGTTAGACATCTTTGTTCTAAACCTTTTTGTTCATTGCTCATTCGTGAATCATGATAATGAAGTAAGATAATATTATGGATAGTAATGTCGATTCAGTTTGTGAAATTGAAGGTGATAGATAGTTATGGGCACAACTTTTTGATAAGAATATTATAATTAGGAAAGATCACAAAACCTTTATAAAAGAACTCGATCAAAATATAGAAACAATTTTGAAATCAGATAAATACTTGTTTCCCATTACCTAAAAACGTTACAAGGTTTTGAAAATGTACAAAACATCTACATTTAATGTATTAACTTTACAAGGTTTTAAAAGTGTACAAAACATCTACATTTAATGTATTAACGTTACAAGGTTTTGAAAATGTACAAAACATCTACATTTAATGTATTCAAGTTTGAAACTTTGAAAACAAGCTTATAAAAAAGTAAAAAAAGAATTTAAGAGTGAAAAAGGAATTTAAGGGATATATCCAACACAGAATTCATAGGAATTGAAAAAATTTAAAAAGTTTGGATGCATTTAATTCATATTTTTAAAAGTGTTTATAAAAGTGTAGATATATTCAATATAAATTTATCAAGATCTCATGAAAATTTAGGTGATTTTTTTTTAAAAAAAAAAATAAACACATAAAATATTTAAAAAATGTATTTTTTAAAAACATTTCAAAATTTTTTGTTGTAACAAAATATACAGAGGGATGTAAAGTATTTATGATATTTTAAGAAAAGAGTTTATTAGCAATTTTAACTTTGAAGAGTAGAGTGAAATTAATAAAATATAATAGGGTTATAATAGATATTTTAATATTTAAAAAAATAAAAGATTTATTCGAAAAAATCTAAAATTTTAGCTTCTTTTAGTAGATGTACTTTAGTTTTCTTAATTGATCAAAAGTTTTATTAAGATGATAAATAAATAACATAAAATAAATCAAAAGAACTTTTATGAATAAAAGAATTTTTTTAATCGGTACATAAATTGTATCAACCACACATTTTATAAAGATTCCATTATAATCTAAATTCTTCAATCAACCAGGGATATATTATAAAAAGTCATAGAGTTCGCAAAAACTGCCTAAGTGATAGGAATAAAATGTGATTTATAAATTAAAATGCAGCGTAATAAATTTTACCCTATCGTAGATTTTATATATAATTAAGAAAATTACAATTTAACTACCCAGTTAAAACACATTCACAGACGGAATAATTTTTTCGTTTTTATTACAATTGACTCCTTTACTGTTAGTAATTTTCCGTTAAATCTGATCGTAAATAGTATAAAATAACAAAAATATCAAAATACCCTTAAAAATTAATTAATTAAATAAAAATTAACTACAAAAAATTAATTTATTAAATTAAAAAAATCTTATTCTTCACCGGTCACTATCAAACCAAAAATTTAACATCATCAATCAACAAATAACAAACAAAATCATTAACAACAATTAAAACATAACCATCATCATCAATAAACAAATAACCAAAAAAAAAAAAAACCATCAAACAACAAATAACCAACAAAAAAAACCATCAATCAATAAACTGGAATCACCAGAAAATGTTTAATCTCAATCAACAAACAACCTATCTGGAATCACCAGATTTTCTTAAAGAATTGAAAAAAAAAAAAAAACCATAAATCGAACCCAGAAATCTGGGTTCGAACACCCAGAATTCTAACCCAGATTTTTGGGCCCGAGAACATAGATTTCTGGATCCTCGATGAACCCAGATCTGGGTTCATCACGAACCTAGAATGGGTTCACGAGAACCATAAACCCATTTATAGGTTCGAGGAAAAAGAATAAAAGAAGAATAATAGCGAAAGAAGAAGAAGCAGAAGAAGAGAAGAAGAAGAAGAAGAAGAAGAAGCGGAAGAAGAGAAGAAGAAGCAGAAGAAGAGAAGAAGAAGAAGAACAAGAGGAAGAAGAGAAGAAGAAGTAGAAGAAGAGAAGAAGAAGAAGAAGCGAAAGAAGAGAAGAAGAGAAGAAGAGGTAGCAGACAATGACGACGGCGATGACGACAAGGACGACGGAGACATAGACAACAATGGTGAAAAAATGAGAGAAAACTGAGGGATGAGAGATAGAGAGAGAGAGAGAAACGGTTATTTTAAATTTTTTTAAATTTATTTTTTTTAAAAATAAAATATCAAAAGATAATTTTACCCGTATACCAATTAAGATTACCTAAAGTCCACTAACGGCAGGGGATTAATTGTAATAAAAGTGAAACAATTACTCTATCTGTGAATGAGTTTTAACTGAGTAGCTAAATTATAATTTGCTCTATATAATTATTACAAACTCTTTATGGAACCTATTAACTCCACTATGATATACCGTTTGTGAAAATATCAACCAAATTCAAATTGAATAGACTCCCTTGTTAAAACTCCCAAGTGAAGTAGTGCCTCCCACCCAAAGTAACTTCTCTCATAAGAAATCCTAAGATATGAGTCTCATTGTCCATAAGATGTGAATAATTATTTTCTTGCTCATATGTGTATAAGCAAATTCTTAATAAGTCCATCCAGTTGATGAATAATTTTTTCACTTAATGTGGATCATTCTTTTTCGTCTAGTTGAGAGTAGGAAGTAACAATTCAGATTATGTTAAAAAGTTTAAATAAGACGGTTTAGTAATTATAAATATACTTATAATTAAGAAAAAAAACAAAACTCCTTGTCAAATGAGTCTATGTCTTATATTGTATTTATATTTACGATTTGACTATTTTATTGATTAGATAATCTTAATTAATAATTATAATTAATTATTGATTTTAATAATTATTTTAATAATTAATTTAATAAATATAATTATTAGATAAGATTATTTAATTAATAATTCAAACTTTATATATATATATTTTTTCAAAAAGCTTTTATCAAATTTCGAAACGGCAAAATTACTTTCCAGCTGAATCTCGAAGGAGAGAATGAAACGTAAAGCAAATGAAATGTAAAGCAGGGTGCGCGTGGGTCTAAAGACTCTAAACGAGTGGAGACTTAGACAAGTCTTCAAGTACGCTCTGAAATCTGCATTTCGTAAGAGATATGTCTCTCTCTCTCTCTGACTCTCTGACTCTCTGTAGCTGTATTTGTAGTCTAATGTCTAACACTTTCTCATCTTTATAGACTTCCAAAGTATTTTTACATAGTCACGTGTTCACAATGTGACCACGTCAACCGAAAACCAAAACAATTTTTCTTTTACCAAAATTGCCCTCTTCTGAAACGCCATTTCAATCTCTCTCTCTCTAGTCTCACATGCCATCATAAAACATTGTGCAAAAGCTCTCTACATCTGTCTCTCTCTCTCTCTCTCTCTCAAACCAGCTATAAATACCAACTAGAAAACCCTAAAAAGGAAACAAACCAAAAAACCCAAACCCACTTGGGAAATCATGGGAAATCAACAACACAGCATGATGGAAGCTCTTAGCTTTCTCAAGTTCTGGCGACCCACTAACATTTCCCACCAAGACAGCCAAATTTGTAGTGTCACCACCACCACCAATAGTGTAGCCACTGAAGAAATTTCCAATCTTGTAGTGGACTCTTGTGATGTGTTGTTGAATGAAGAAGTTAAAGAGGAAGAAGAAGGAGATGATTCGTTTTTTGAATTGGAGCTCACTGTTTCTGATTTTGACAACAAGAAAACCAACATCACCACCACCACCAACAACAACAACGACGTTAGATTCAACAACAATGAACAACAAGAAGTGCAATACAACGCAAGTGATGTCTTGTCGAAAAGAAAGATCCTACCAATCGAACCCACTTCAAAACCACAATCACCGATCGCATTGTTGAAGTCTGCTCCAAAGCTAAGAGTCTCCATCTTCAAGAAATCAAAATCAATGGCAACAACAACAACACTCAAAACAGATACACACAAGCACGAGAAAAAGCTACTCACTGTCAAATTCAAACTCCAACAACAACAACAACAAAGTGAAAATCCAGCATCAAACAATCTCTCAATGTTCACTAGAGTCTGCAGTCTTAGAAAAACACAACAACATCCACCTAGTCACAACGACAATGAATCCGTACAATCATACGGTTCTTCTTCTTCGAAGCGATTTTCCAAGGACGTGATTCTAAAATACTTGAAGCTAATCAAGCCGTTGTACGTCAAAGTCTCGAAAAAGAATGACAAAACGACGATGCCAAGGCTCTCCAGCGAGTTAACGGAGGCGTCTCCGGCGGCCTCTCCGGCGACGGCTCCGATGCAGTCCCCTAAACAAACCAACATCACGGCTGGGTTCAGGGTCGTGTCTCGCCATCTGGGTAAGAGCAAATCGGCGTCGGCCGCGGTCATGTCGCCGGCGCGTAGAGACGACTCGCTTCTGCTGCAACATGATGGAATCCAAAGCGCCATTCTTCATTGCAAACAATCTTTTAATTCTTCAAGAGGTAAATTAGACTAATAACAATTTTAAACAAAAGTTTTTTTTTAAAAAAATCATTATTTAATTTCAAGTTCAATTTTTGGATATTTTGATTAAATTGAGAGATGGGGTTTGTTTTAATCAGATTCTTCATCGCTTTCACGATCCACAAGCAGTTCTTCACAGGAAACTTTTAGCAATTTATCATATAAAGGTACAATTTTTTTTTTTTTTTAATTTCTTTTACATTTTTTTATTGCTTTCAAAGTTATAAGTTATATTTTGTTGTTAATAGTTAATTTAGTTTAACAATGTCGGTTCAGGTCATTTGGTATCTAAAAAAATTATATTTTAATTTTTTTTATAATTGTCATTTATTTTATTTTTGTAATTTATTTTTCCAGATTCTTCTCTGTTCTCGAGATTTAGTAGCGATTCATTGTCCGAGGAATCAATATCTGCAAGAAAATCAAACCAAGATGGAAATGGTTTGCTGTTTCATGAAAACTAATATTCACAGGAAAAAGAAAAGAGAAAAATATTTGATGTAAGGAAAAAAAAAAAAAAGAAAGTGAAAAAGAATCAGAAAGAGAGATATTAGTTTTTTTTTTTTTTTTTTAGCTTTTGTTGTTGATGTTATTGATGTTGGTCATGTCTAGATATGATGACTGTGGGTTATATATTATTAATATTATGTTATATAATATAAGGATCCTCTGGTCTTGGTCTTTTCGTCTGTGTATATAGTGATGGATGGTGTTGTCATGATGAGAAATTTGAAAGCAAGTTAGTAGTAGTCTGATTTTGAGATCTGTCTTTGGTGGATCTCTCTTCAAAATCTTTGTGTATTCTGATTTTCTTCCCGCATGCATGATGTTGTCATTGCTACCTTTGAAAATAAAACAATGTTATATGTGTGTGTGAGCAAGGTCGGCGTCAGGATCCAGAGGTGTGAATCATTTCTGATTCTGAAACTGAAATGACATTACCTGTTCTGATATTTTATTTTTGAAATAATCTTAAAAAACACTGTAATTTATAAAAATATTTATTTTATCACATTTAATTTTTATTTATAATTTTTTTAATGTTAATAAAAATATTTAAAATATGCTATAATTATAAATTGATGGTAAAATTATAAAGATAAAATGAATATTTTTTATTAATTTTTTAATATAAATAAATATTTTTATAAATTAAATGATTGATTTGAAATTATTCCTTTATTTTTCGTTCGTCATCGAATTATCTGGACCTGTGAAACTTTTCTGCAAAATAAGATTTTGGTGGGGAATTCTAGTCTGGTAAAGGAGTGGTGATGATGGGATGGATAGGTGATGTTTAGCTTGCAACATGTTTTACGAAAACTTGTTAGCAATGAGCCCAAGTTATTATTTAATGGATTTTGTTACGCTTCTCAAATATGAGAATGCTAGGTTGGTTCAAAATTTTAATCTAAATTCATATTGAAATTCGGAATGATGCAATAAATATGTTGTAAATACTGTATATGTCATGATATAATAAGGTAAATGATAACATATCACATAATTTTGGATAAAAGTTTGGGATAGTTTAGCATTTCGTAAAATTTAAATATGAACATGCGGCATGAAGTTGCAACAAAGTCTATGTTAATGTTACATTTTATAAAATAAAATGTGGCTTCAAGCTGTTATTTGATAAATTTCACAAGTGAAATTTGAATGTAAATATGTTGAGGTTTAAATGGAACTATGTGCATTAATGTTAAATTTTATAAAGTTGGGCATCAAATATGCAATTCAACTTGAATTTATTTGTTAGTCATTTTTAACAAAATTAACATCATCATGAGTTTACATTTAAATTTGTTATAAATGTGAAAGAAAAGGTGTAAAGTCTCTCAATCGTTTTAAAAAAAAAAAATAGAAAACCTATCTTTAGGTAGTATGAATTTTGTTTGTATTTGATATGAGACTAAGATTGTTTCTTAAGTTAAAAAATTTCAAAACCACAATTGATCAAATTTGTCACTATACAACTTTTTTGCACACTTCTCATTGTCTAGACAACATGGTAGTTCTCCAAACTAGTGTAAACTTAGGGCAATCAAATATAAAATTCTATTTTTTTAACAAAACCAGAGATGTACATGTATACAACTCTTCTATAAAGAAATATTGTGTACATCTTTTTCTTTTTTTTAATAATTCTTTTATATGAGTTCAAAAATTAGTTAAAAATCCAAATACAATAGCGCTGTTACCATTATCTCATACAATATCAAACTTGAAAATTGAAACATCTATCTTACGAACTTTTCAATCAAAAGAGAGAGTCATCCACTCACATTTTACAAGGGTAGAATATAGATAAAACCAAGAAACCTTGTCAATTTTTTTTTTTTTTTAAAGGCTTTGACAAAGAATTGGGAAAGTTGTGCCAAAGTTTCTTTAGTCCCTCTCTTTTTTATCTTTTTTGTTTCTTCTTTTATATTTTTTTCATCTTTTTGTGTGTAAATAAGCATTTAGATGGGACACATGATGTGTTCTTAAGTAAAAATCACTCTGGCAACATTTCTGCTTTTGAAAAAGCACTTTTGAACGGTAACAAAGCATTTGGGGTTTGCATTAATTAGTTGTTAATTTATTGTTGTTGTTTGTTTTCTATTCTAATTTTGAATCAAAAGGGGAAAAAGTACAGACACATTATTCATGGTCTGTTGTCCCAGTCATTAACTTGAAGCAAAATTAGAGAAGCAGATGCTTCCTCTGATTGTTTTCTTTCTATGAATATTCAATTTCCCTCTTCGCAGCACCCACGAAACTTCTATAAAGCTTCTTTTCCACATGTTCCATACACATTTATTCATGTTATTTGAGGTTTTTAATCTTTTGATTTTATATGATTAAATAAATAAAATATTAGTTAATTATAAATATTGATTGTTAACATTTTAACATTTTACATCACCCCTTAATAGGAATGATTGAACATTTTTCTTGATTTTAAAATGTTAAATATTTAAATCTCACTCTTTATTTTAAAATATAAGATATGAATTGTTTTATTTGAATTTAATTCCTCTTCCCCACCGTTAAAAAAAATAATAATAACGTTTTAATGTTAACACCTCAATATTATTGGTATTAGTTGGATTGCTTCAACATAATGAAAATAATATATAATCATTTTTAATATTTAAGGCTGAATGATTCGATAAAATTTAAATATTCATTATGATTTATTGTGAAGATTGACTGAAATTTTAAATCTCACTTATTGATTGTCAAATTAAGATTATTAATTTAAGTAGCATCTTAAGTTCTTTTAAAACCGCTTTTGGGTCATGGACCAAATGGCTTTCGACTTTCAAGGTTCAGAATATTTTTAATCTGAGTTTAAATTTGTTTCAAATTCATATTTTAATTTGAAGAACACAACAAAAGTTAGATCAAATTGTGTTAACTATTAAAGAGACACTCTTACTCTCTCTTTCTTCTCTTCTACTATAATTTAAATTTGGAAAAGTTTGATTATAATTCAGATTTTTTTGTCATGTAGGAATGTCAATGGTAATGAGAGAAGGGAAGATTTTGAAGTTTGAAATTTGAAAAAGAGAAAAGCACTGTTTGGAGTCATAAATGGAATTGAAGACAAAGCAAAATCAAAATTTTCCCAAGCACCATCATATTCAGAGGTAATGACAAATGACAAATGACAAATGACTAGAAGATATTGTCACATATGATTTCGATTTGATATTCTCTATTGCAGACTTTGCACTGCACCACCAACCAAGCCAACCAACCGGACCGTATGGTCCCCATCATTGTAATCTCTAATAGGGCTACCCTCTATTTCGAATAGTTCGGCCCACTCTCTAGGAGAGTCTTAAGTTCGGGATTATTAAGTATTTCGAAAATGAAAAATGGTTTGGGTTATTAAGGTCTTTTGCATGTAGCTGCAGTGGTAGCCATACCCTAGTGACCATACTCATCTCGAGTTCGACCGCCTTTGCCACCAAAACGGTGGCTGATTTTTCTTTGTTTGTGGTGCCCCTGCTTCTGGGGAGCCTTCCTCCCACTAATGGAATCCTCAAGTTGCGGACTATGCCTCAGTAAGTTGATTAAGAGGGCTCAACAATATTACTTGGATCAGTATTTATTATAATGTAATATGTTAAAAAAAAAGTTTGAGTTATTAAAATCATATCATGTGAATATTTTTCTTATCAGATAATTATATCAGTGGACATGATTTAAATTTGATACAGTGGAGCAATTAAAGGTCAGGTCTTTAGGAAGCAGTAAACTATGACCTTTAGTCATATAAGTACCCGTGAGGATTAAAACCTTAGATCTTACGGAAACAAACCCTTAAACCAACAATTAAAAGTTAATCTAAAGATTAAAGAGGTTGAGATGACACTTGCTTATCCAAAAACATCATTGATAACCTTTATTTAAAGAGTCATGTTCATATATAAATCATATATAATAACTAAATCCATTATAAAAAAAATCCTGCACATGTAATACAATTACTACCTTACACAAAATACTACCAAATTAATAAGAGAAAAGGTCTTACTTAGGTTCCACAAAAGATTTTTAAGGTATCAATCTTGTTTAATAAATTAAACCTCAAACTTGTATCCTAAGGAGACCATAACAAAACCCGAAAAAAGAAAAAGTGTGTCAAAACAATTTAAAAAGAACACGAGAAAAACAATGATGAAATCATTAAATGAATGTATTTTCGATTATATATAATATACATTACTCAAAAAACAACGAGATTAAATGAAATTAACCAAAATAGTTCAGTGAACCAAACAGTGAAGGATCAGATCAGAAGCAACGAAGACAGTAAAATTATTATAAGTGTCAACTCTGATGAAATTCCAATAAGCGAGAAGATTGGATAATGATAATGGTACAATGCACCAACAATGACACACACAAAACCAAACACAATAAAAACAAAGACCAGACACCTTGTTTTAATCCGAGGAGCCTGCCTTTAATTAGATTTGCTATGTTTCCTCCTTAGATTTTGCGTGTGAGTGTTTCTCTTTTTTATGTTATTAGTACCCCAATTAGGTGCCTTTGATTAGGCATTTTGTGGGGGCAATTTCCGACATTGGCTTTGTTGTTGATGTGGTCAGGAGACATTATTATTTGGAAATTTGAAGTTTTGATGTGTTGATGTCGTTGTTGTTGCTGCTGTTTGAGTTCACTGGATCTTTCTTTGATTTTTGTCGTTGGTGTTTATGTGGTTGGGAAAAATTTTGTGAAATCAAGATTAGGGTGTAGATACCTAGATGTATGATAGACTAATTATGAGACAAGAAGAAGTTACGTGAGATTATATTAAATTAATCTCTGTTAGATTTTGGAACACCCACTTCCTGTTTAAATCACTCCCAAAAAAGAAGGTTTGTATGGATTGCTGAGTATGTTATCCACTCTCAACTCAAACTCATTCAATGTCATTATATATATATATATCTAACGATGTCAAATGAGTATAAGATTTATTATGATCTGTTGAGATGAGTCATTAGTTGTGTAGTCAAAATTTTCATTTTCATAATTGAAAGACAACTACTCTCATGATAATGATAAGTGTAGAAAATTATTTATATAAATTTGTAAAATGCGTTAATTAGGAATCAAAACCTCACCGCATTAATAAATGAGGAGATACGCAACTACCTATATTAAGAGGTGATTTGTATCCAATTAGTATTGAAATTTGGATTTAGTTAACTTACTGATTAGATAATCTTATTCAATGATTATAACTATTAAATTGATTTCAATAATCATCTTTACAAAAAATTCAATAGACCTAATTTATAGGTAAGATTATCTTATAGGTAAAGTAGCTAAACTCTTGAAATTTTGTATCATGATGTTTCTAAATTTATATTCATATATAAATGTAAACACATAAAATAAATTCTATTAGACAATATACACGTGTGATAAGGTAATTGCATCAAAACGTTTTCTTGTATCTATACTACTATAAGCAGCATTTTTTTTTGAAACATAAGCAGCAAAAATTTTAAAACAACCAGCTGACTACATCACTTGTATGTGTATGTCAATCCAACTTAACTTTATATTTAGAACTTCATTACTTGATCTACATCACTTGTATTTGTATATCAATCCAAAATTTTCATTTTATTTTATTAAACTGATAGTCTACATAATTATTATTTTTTTAAATCCAATACAATCCATACTATACCAAACACATTATAGGATTAATTTATTCAATCTAATCATTTTTTATTCAATTCAATCAATCTTATCAAAATAATCCAATTCAATCTTACGTATCAAACAATATCTACGGGCTAAAGAGGCAGTCCAACAATGGGCATTGTAGAGAGGTGGAATTAAATGGGCCTCAATATTGCCATATCGTTAACAGTGCTGCTTTTGTTATGGGTCCAAGGTCCAATTATAATCAGCTCTCAATATCGCATCATTTTTGACAATCTTCAACCATGGCAAGATTGATCTTCTGCACTAACTTCAATGTTGCTGATGTAGCAAATAACTCATGACAAGCTTTAAGTTCTAAATTCTAATGATGAGTTTATGGCTTCAGGGACACAAAATGGTTTTGGGCTCTAAAAGAACTTTTAAGCCTCTAAAATGTCATCCAAACAGCCTCTATTATAATCGACTTTCAATTGCGGTAATATAAGGTAATTAAAGATCTATTATAATTATAGTGCAATATAGATCCAGCCAATTGATGCATTTTTCTTTGCTAATTTACAATCATTATCTTTGGTCAATAGTTGAAAATTTGTGTCTATTGTTATTGTATCTAATTTAGCTCTACTGGAGAATATGGTTTTGAGAAATTAAGGACCCATCCCTCTCAAATAGTGATGCTGGTTACCATAATCCATATATCAACTTATCATTGACATAGAAAATCTGTCAACTTCAGATTGTTTGTTTCGTTACTAGCTAGAGGCCATCCAGGGTGGCCCGAAGTCTAGCCAAGTTTGCACTCTTGGTTGACTTGTAGTTGAGTTTGTGTAGTTGGAGAAGTTTATGTAGTTGCGGGGACTGTTTTGGAGGATATCTAGAAAGCCTTCTATTTCTTTTTTTCTTTTTATAATTCCTTTTTATGCAATAATTCCCTATATAAAATACATTGGTAACTTAAACCATTAATTCCTGGTTTAGGAGAAAGGGTGCATGACTTTAAACTGCAATCTTTGAGTATAGGTGTAAGGGACTAATAGAGCAAACTTAGCTAGTAACGTGTGAATATATAATTCATTAAGCATTGTACTGTGATACTTACTAACTTTGATAACATGATATCTCCTAACATTGAAGAAGACTTTTTGATACAATAGAAAAAGGGCCCTTGACCTGGCAATATGGGCCAAGGCCCAATTGTCATTAGCTTCTTGTTCTCATGTTTGCAAATGCAATACAAGTAGCTACAAGCGTCAAGCATCCGTCTCTTTTACAACCTTCTTTGCAGCAAATTACTTGGGGCAGCCGCAACTATAGTCTAAAACCCTCAATTTTTATTTTGTCATAAAAGCAACACAATCACTTAAAAAAGCAGAAATTTTATTCAATGGGTATCAAAATTTTAGGAACAACAAACAATAATAATAATAATAACTCTTATATTCATCTATAAACATTAATACATTTACTGCCATCCTCAATATAGTTTCATATTTTGAAATCGATTCATAATAATTTAATACTTTTGAACACTTCTCTTTTAATATATCCAGATAAATTGTTATTTAATCATTGATCTTCCATTTGTTTTAGCAAATGAGTCTTCAAGATGGTTGTAGTTGAAAATGGTATCTCTAGTGGGGTTATGTTTGGGTAATTGTCGTAGAAGAAATATTCTTAATATACCACTAAAAACTAATTATTACAATTTACCATATTGAAATTCACAATTATCATTCATTAATTATTTACCACAATAAAATAAAATATTTAAATATGTTTATAAATTGTTAATTTGTATTAAATAAATAAAATTACCTCGATCGAACGTGAAAGTTGTAAAAATAAATAAATAAATAAAAACTGGAAGGAAAATAATTAATATGTAAAGTGTAATTTTTTTTTTGGGCTTTTGATTTATTCTTTAGCCAAATTAATTGATTGGGAACAAACTTAGCTCTTAAAATTCTTATTAAAAAATTTGTGTAAGGCCCAATTACTTAAAACAAGTCAATATTTTTTGTAAGTTTAAATTCAACAAATTTGAATCTATTAAAAATTTGATACCTAATAGTTTAACAAACGAAGTTAATAAAATAATTATATTAAATTGGAAAGAAGATTTAAATTAAATAATTAAATCAATTAAAAATTTCAAATTTCAAAAATTTTTTAAAAGAAATTTAAAATTTTATTTTTAATATTATAAAAAAATTATTAAAATTTTTTAAAACTGAATACACCCGAAGTTTATATATCTATATCTCCACGTGTGAATACACCCGAAGTTTGGTCAATCGTTCACATCATCACGTGAATGGGAATCTTGATCTCATACGTCCTTAAAGCTTTAGTCCAAAACTGAAGTAGTAAAATAACACCAAAAATGTGATCCAATTTGAATAAAATAACACAACAAATGACTTTTGCGATTGGCTCCGTATGGTGACTAGTAACAAGATTGATTCACAGTTTAAAATATGATTTAAATAACAAGCAAATCTGTTTTTTTAAAGAAAAATCAAATAAAACAAATGAATTATTTATATTGAAATTTAATTTTGATGAAAATAATAGAAGTTGACGTTGTAATCCTTCAAAGAACTGAATAATTTTTTTTTTATTATTGTATATATTATTACATAAATAGATATGCAATCGGGATACTCTTGATAGACCCTCACCGAGGCACGGCTTGAAAATTAGACTTCTTAAAACGAGAAAATTAATTTCAGGGGAGGAAAGAAAACCTCACATGTTAAGGAGAAAATTGATCACTGCAAAAATGATTACAGCGAGTCGACCATGACACGTCAGTGCACCAAGGTCAGCCGCCTTTCTGCATGGCCTTGCTTATGTAACGAATAAATTAAGCCCATAAAGTAGAAACAATTTAAAGCTGTATTTTCCACTGACGTACAATCACATTCCACGCAAAGCATAAACCACACCCGAATAGCATATCCTTAGACGTTACCATCCCCAGTTACAAACTAATAGCGTCTACTTGTCAATACTATTCTCTGCACGCTCTTATGTCCCACAACGTGGATTAAATAAAAATTTGCAGTGTTTGTCTGTCAACTACGTGGACGACAGCTTGTCACCTTTAGGATACGTGACTCTGTATGGCCTCATTCTTTTCAATGGTGGAGGTGAGCCTCGTTAGAGAACTTTCTACATGCTTTATATGAATAGCTTGTTACCTTTATTATTGGAGAGTGTCATCTATTAATTATAAAATTAGAGATCCAAAAATCTCCTAATAAATTAGATTTTCTCATGTTTCACACATTCCGATACTATCTTGTTTAATGTATACTGTTTTAGAGTTGAGATACGATTGTTTTTTATTTACTATATATTATTGTATATTCCAATGCATGAGAGTAAAAAACTAATAATCTTTATTATTATTATTATTATTTTTTAATATTGATACGTCACTTGAATATCAAAGTTTAGAAAAAAAAAAAGTTAGGAAAAGAAATTTAACTCATCGTTTTGTGAATAATGGTATTATCCCCAAAAATTTGTTCAAATTTTTATCCGAGTAATGTGAGAAGTTTGAATCATCTTCTCATTTTAGCATTACTCTTATTTGATATATTCTAATGTGCATCGAAATTAATTAAATGTGTTGCATATGTGGACCACTAATTAGGTATAGATGATGGTTGACTAAGTCAAAACAAGTGGAAGTAAGTAAATTTCTATATGCTTTATATGGATAGTTTTCTATCTTTATTATCGGAGTGTGTAATCTCCTAATTATAAAATTAGATATCCAAAAATCTTCTAATTGTGAAATTAGATTTTCTTGTGCTTTTCTCGTGCTTTACACATACTGATATTATCTTATTTAGTGTATATTTTTTTAGAGTTGAGATGCAATTGTTTTTCATTTGCCATATATTATTGTGTATTCTAATGCATGAGAGTGAAAAACTAATAATCTTTGTCATTGATTTATTTATTTTTATATTGATACATCACTTAGATATCAAAATTTAGGAGAAAAAAAAAATGTTAGGAAAAGACATTTAGCTCATCATTTTATGAATAATGGTATCATTCCCAAAAATTTGTTCAAATTTTTTATCTGAAAAATGTGAGAAGTTTGAATCATCTCCTTGTTTTAGCATTACTTTTATTTGATACATTCCAATGTGCATCTAAATTAATTAAGTGTATTGTATGCGGATTATTGATTAGGTATAAATGATGGTTGACTATGTGAAAACAACTGAAAGTAAGTAAATCTAACTACTAATAACTAGGACACTAAATTTAATATATGAATGCACATGGAGAAGAAAAGAATTATATGTATAAATATGTATAAATAGAATGTTTTTATAATAAGGTATATATAATTTTAAAAAATAATGATTAATCAATCAAATTCATCAATTGCATTTAAATTAAATAGAATAGATAATTTATTTTAGGAGAGATAATACAATGGATAAATTTGATTGGTTGGTTATTACTTTTTAAAATAAGATATACTTGATTATAAAAACTCTCTATATATATGTGTGTGTGTGTGTATTCCTGCTAAACTTTGACTTCTAATGAATTGCACGAGACCTTCTGAAACGTGCTTGTAATCCAATGGAAACAAATTTACTATTTATTATGACCCTCACTTCGTTGGTCAAATTAAATTCAGTTAAATATAACCATTGACCATGAATCTTGTTGAAAGATCGAAATGCCCTCAATCTCATATTTACTGTATTTTTTTTAATGATTTAAAATAAAAAACCTGAATTATTTATGGAGCGGATACCTAACTCCACTCCAATTGATCATTAGAACCCAAATTCATCAACCCATGTGGTCATTAATGCCTTCATTTCACTCATCCATCTCCTTCTCTTAAAATGTTGCTAACCATCTCCTTGACACCACTCTTCTCAACCTCAAACTTAGCTTGGCTGGTACCTTAACTTCAAACCCAAACCTTAACCTCAACTCTAGCCCTAATTACTAATTCTGATCTCCGATGAAAGAGACCTTCTACTGAAGACTTGAATTGATCTCCATCGCGATAGAGACTAGAACTGGTCCCCATCACACAATGAAGACAACGAAAATGGGTCTCTATAGCTCCATTGTCAAAGTCAACAATGAAGAAATGGGATCCATCTCTAAATATTTTTTTTAGAACTTTTTTTGTTTTTTTATCAGGATATCCATCGTCCATCTTGAAGATAGATGATGGAGATTCATCTAATTTTAATTTTTAGAAAGTTATAAAAATTATTTTTTAAAAAAAAATATAAAAATATTAGTTTTTATTTTCAAATTAATCGCCATCGACGATGGCGATAAATATCTATTTTTCATTTAATTTTTTATTAATTTTTAATTTTCTATAACTTTAAACTTTAAAAGAAAAAAAAAAAAAAGTTAAAAGGCGTAATTGCCTCTAAATCGTATGAAATCGACAAACTTTAACATAATTAAATAGGTAAATCTGTATTCGCTTGATTAAAGGCATACCTAGGTAGTGTTGCACAAATATTCGTCCCTTCGACTTACGCTAGGTTAGGCATGTGCTCACTCTGTTTACCAAACTACCCCTCTCCAATCCACTTTATAAACAATGGATTGGCCTTGTGACCCTGTAAAAGCTTGCATCATTCTCTAAACAAATACTCTTCAATGGCTTCTGGTCACGAAGTTGAAGTCACCGTCTCCTCCGCCAAAGACCTCAAGAACGTCAACTGGCGACACGGCCCCAACAGGCCATACGCCGTCCTATGGGTCGACCCCAACAGGAAGTGCTCCACCAAGGTCGACAACGAGGGCGATACGTGTCCCTACTGGGATGAGACACTCGTCATCCCTCTACCAGGACCCGTTGACGACAGAGACACCAAGCTCTACATCGACGTAGTCCACGCCGGAGACGAGGACGACACCAAGAAGCTGATTGGCTCTGGTCAGCTCAAGCTACTAGACGTCCTTGACGAAGCCGGCTTCGGCGAGCCGATCAAACGCAGCTTGACTCTCAAGCGACCCTCCGGTCGACCCCAAGGAAAAGTAGACGTTAAAGTCACCCTCAGAGAGCCTCACTATCGTCAACGGGATGCGTACTACGCACCCCCCTACGGTGTGCCACCACCACATGCCGCTGCTCCGCCGCCGTACGGTTACCAGTACGGACAGCCGCCGCCGCCAAACCCTTACTATTCGACTGCTCCAACTAGTACTGGATATCCCTACGGTGGATACAACGCGCCGCCGCACGGTGAGGGCTCTGCTGGGTACTATGAGCAGCATGAGGAGAAGAAGAAGAGTAGCAAGTTTGGAGGGATGGGGACGGGATTGGCTGTGGGTGCGGTGGCTGGAGTGCTAGGTGGAATCGCCATCTCGGAAGGCGTTGACGCTTTGGAGGACCACGTAGCGGAGGAGGCGGCGGAGAAGGTGGAGGAGGATCTTGGCTACGATGACAATGATGGTGGCGACGATGACTTCTAGAATTCAAAGACAGTATTGATTTTTATTTTTGCACTTGTTGTGTTTTTTTTTTCTTCGTTTTGTTGTTCCTTTTTTTCTAAAGAAAGGTTTTTCTTTTTCTTGTGTTTTTGCACCGTCGAATAATAGCTAATTAACATGATCGAGGTTGCTTGATTGGTGTTTTCACATTGTAGAATTATTTTTAGGATTAAAGAGTAAAAAATGGTTAAATCATTAGTAAACCTATAACATTATGTCTCATCCCAATAAAATTAGTATGATTGCGGTGATTCACCGCAGAATCTATAGATTTTATAGATAGATATACAAATCTACTTTATCGATGAGGAGATGGCTCTTTATCGTAAAAAACGATAGTATATGTAGATTTTATAGATAAGATAGCTTCGCCCCCGAGGAGAAAAGAAGAAAAAACAAGAAGATAAAGAAGAATAAGAAAACTCCGACAAAAATCGGTGAAAGTTATGCAAGTTGGAGAGGAGAAAGAAATGAAAGTAAAAAGGATGAGTTTATCCAAACAAAATCGTGGGATACAACTGTTCAAATCATAGGGTCCAGACACAAATGGCCATCCATTTTCTCGTCCATTTGCTATTTATTCCACTTACTTTTTTAATATGGGTAGGAATGGTCAATAACATTCAAAATAAAAAAGATAAAATATTTTAAAAAATTTAAAAATTAGTATTTTTTTTGAAGAATTGTTTTCTGAAAAAAAAAAAATGGACTAAATGAGATTGTATCATGTGATTTATACTCACATTTATAACAATGAAATTATAAATTTACATGATTAAATATAATTAATAATTTAAAATTAAAAAAATATTTATCGATTTAAAATTTATAAACTGGTAATAATGATCGAATGTGGGAAAATTTTATGAACTTGCAAAGTTAACTTTATAATGTAAAATCGAATCCAGTATAAAAAAATGTGTGATCCTCTGTAAAATTGTTTGTTGAGGTATTAATATAATAAATGAGAAGATAAGCTTTCCCCTTAAAATGTAAGATAATGTCAAGTTTGTAATACCAAAAAAAAAAATTTATAATGATACATTAATACTGCGGTTGGGTATTATACTTGTATCATCATCATTATCATCATCATTATTATTATTTTAGTTGTTGTATTATTATAAGGAAATTAATTTTCCTGTTAGATTACGATGGTTTTAATAATATGAAATTTACTTGTAGGAAGTATTAAACAAGAGAATTACTTTTATGTGAAAATACTTTCCTTTACTACATTGCCCGTTTGGTTGCAATATCCATTGCTTTACATACAGTTCTGCTTTATCAACACGATTTTCTAATAAAATTGTACTATATATATTTTTATTAAAGAACTTATTAAATGAAAGTTTGGTATTTTATGTGTAGCATTAGAGTATTCCACCATAGCTATAATCACCAACTCCACTAACAAGACTTTGAAAAAGAGGAAACTACCAAACTAGAAGCCGTGTATATCCCGTGTAGAGATCAACCAACACCATGCCACGAATAGCATATTCCTGCCCAAATAAGCACACGGTCACAAGTCACGGCCCCCACGCGACTTCTAGTATTAACCAAAAATGGCCCTTGAACTGGCTATAACCAGTCAGCCAGATCTCACTCAACATTCTCATTGGACAAATACTTGTCTTTCCCAGTCAAAAACCGCCACATGTCAGTTCACAAATAAACATTACTTCCTCAGCTGATAGGCATAACCATATATTGCTGCTTTTTTGTTCCTTCCCTGGATAAAACTCGTGCTCACTCTGAAACATTCTCATTGGGCAAATACGCGTCATTCCCAGTCAAAACCCGCCACATGTCAGCCCACAAATAAACATTACTTCCTCAGCTGATAGGCATAACCATATATTGCTCCTTTTTTGTTCCCTTCCCTGGATAAAACTCGTGCTCACTCTGAAAAAGACCAACCAACCTTCCATTGCATACTATAAATACCCAGAGAAATTCCTTTCAACAGCATTAGAACAAAAGCCCAGATTTTTACCCCAAATCAACCAACCAATGGCGTCTGGCCAAGAATTGGAGGTGACGATCTCCTCAGCCAAAGATTTGAAAAACGTCAACTGGCGGTACGGCCCAAACAAGCCATACGCCGTCGTTTGGGTGGACCCGAACAGGAAGGTGTCGACCCAGGTTGACAAAGAAGGCGATACGTCTGCTCACTGGGACGAGACACTTACCGTCCCACTCCCAGGCCCCTTCCTCGACAAAGACGCCACTCTCTCAATCGACGTAGTCCATGCCGGAGACAAAGAGGACACCAAGAAGCTAATCGGCTCGGCTCGGCTCAAGCTGATTGAAGTCCTCGACGAAGCCGGCCTCGGCGAGCCGCTCAAACGCAGCTTGACTCTCAAGCGCCCCTCGGGCAGGCCCCAGGGAAAGCTCGACGTTAATGTCACCATCAGAGAGCCTCGCTACCATCCACCGAGCGCGTACTACGCACCCCCCTACGGCGTCCCACCACCGGCGGCGCGCGACTACGCTCACCCATACAATCCTTACGGTGCGGCCCCGCCCCCGCCCCCGCCAGGAGGATATCCATACTACCCAACCGCCCAGCCGCCGAGCGGATATCCATACAATACTTACAACGCGCCGCAGCCGGCGGCGTCGTCGTATTCGTACTACGGCGGTGTGGAGAAGAAGAGCAGCGGGAAGTTCGGAGGTATGGGGACGGGATTGGCGGTAGGGGCGGTGGCGGGAGCGCTGGGTGGAATCGCATTGGTGGAGGGAGCGGAGGCGCTGGAGGACCACATCGCTGATGACGTGGCGGAGAGGGTGGAGGATGATCTTGGATATGACGGCGAGGACTAGAAGAGACTTTTGCTTGGTTTCGTGGGACCCCGTTCTTGTGATATGCTCCAGAATTGTCGAGTGGTGAGAATGCGTAAGAGACTAAGAGGAGTGTTGATGAGATGTCATATCTATTGTGAAACTTTTGATGATAATATAATATTATAATAATATATTATTTAAGTCGGTTATAACCGACTCACTTTATCTATATATATGTAAAGCTTCCGTGTTAATAAACATAATTTCTATTTCTCCTATTTTCATTTCTCTCTCCACTTTATTGCTTTTGTTATTGTTTCTTTCGTCTCTCTCACACAGCCATCACATTATTTTATTCAAAATTCATATCAAGTCCCTGGTAAACTTCTCTTTAACCCCTTGATTTTATTTATTTATTTTAATTTTATAACACGTTATCAGCACGATCTTGAACCTGAAGTTCTTGATATTCTGACTCAATATATGTACGGCTCTGCCGACTCAATCTATGTACGGCTCTGCCGACTCAATCAATGTACGGCTCTGCCGACTCAACCAATGTACGGCTCTGCCGACTCACTTATTATTATCATGCATTACAGATCTAACTATTTAATTTTATTTATTTACTTATTGTTACATATTATATGTGCAGCTCTGTTATTATTATTTACTATTTTTATTATATATTTCATGCACGGCTATGCCGGCTCAATATTTATATTAATTAATTGATTTATTTTTATATATTTTATTCTCTTGAATTTATAACGTACTAGAACCTGAAGTTCTGGATTTTAATCAATGGAATCTGAAGTTCTAAATATTTATTGTTAAAACCTGAAGTTCTAAAAATATAAATGAAATTTTTGGCAACCTGAAGTTTCAAATATATCATTTTGATTATGTCACTAATTGTGATATTTTATGTGTATAGTCATGTCAAATATCGCAAAACCAGAATTTGCTCTACTGGATATATCAGGAAATAATTATCTTTCATGGATCCTTGATGTAGAGCTGTATCTGCAGTCCAAGGGCTTAGCTGATACAATTAGAGATAATAATGAAACATCTCTACAGGATAAAGCAACTGCAATGATCTTTATCCGCCGTCATTTACATGAGAGCCTGAAGACTCAATACCTTACAATTAGAGATCCACTGACTCTGTGGACAAATCTAAAAGATAGGTATGACCATCAGAAAACCGTCGTCCTCCCCAGAGCCCGGCATGAGTGGAGTAATTTAAGACTCCAAGATTTCAAATCAGTCGCTGATTATAATTCTGCCCTGTTTAAGATAACCTCACAGCTGAACTTGTGTGGTGAAATACTGACTGATGCAGATCTATTGGAAAAGACATATACTACTTTCCATGCATCTAATGTGCTCCTGCAGTAGCAATATAGAGAACGCAGGTTTACAAAATACTCTGAATTAATCTCATGTCTCTTAGTGGCAGAACAAAATAATGAACTTCTGATGAAAAATCATGAACTTCGCCCTGCTGGCGCAGTTGCACTTCTAGAAGCAAATGCTAGTACAAGTAAAGGTCGTGGACGTGGACGTGGACGCGGACGTAGTAATCATGGTCGTGGGGGGTATAAATTTTCAAGTAATCGAAACCAGAAAAACATCTCTCAAAAGTGGAATGTTTATAATGCTAAACATAACAAGGGCAAAAATGTAGAGTTACATGCCCCTAAAAATTATGAAGATGTTTGTTTCAGATGTGGTATGTCTGGACACTGGTCTCGTACCTGTCGTACGACTAAGCATTTGGTTGATCTGTATCAAGCCTCTGTAAAGGGGAAAGAAAAGAAAATTGATACAAATTTTGCAGATCAAGGTGATGATCCTGAAGATATCACAAGCCTGGATTTATCAGATTTTCTTGATAATGCGGATGAAAAAGTGGATTACTCAATTGGTGATGGAGATATCCATACCAATTAGAAAGTTGCCTAGTTAATATAGTCATATTAACTTTTGTTATATTAGTACATGTTTTTGTAATCTTCCAGAAGTAAGATAACTTATTTTGCTTTATATTTTGTTATCAATGATGTACTAACATATGGTTTATATGATGAAAGACGGATATGGATGAATTATCTATTCTCAAAAAGGAAGGTGCAGATATATGTATTGTCGACAGTGCAACAACACATACTATTCTTCAGAATAAGAAATATTTCTCAAATTTGTCAGTAACCAAAACCAAGGTAAATACTATATCAGGTCCTGTAGATCTGGTTGAAGGTTCTGGAAGAGCCATAATCTTATTGACAAATGGTACTAAATTATATATAAATGATGCATTATACTCTAGTAGATCTAGAAGAAATCTACTCAGTTTCAAAGATATACGTAGTAACGGATATCATATTGAAACTACAAATGAGAAGAATGTTGAATATTTATGCATTACTAAAATTATCTCAGGCCAGAAGCTAATTGTAGAAAAACTCAGAGCTTTCTCATCTGGGTTGTATTATACAATTATGAGATCAATTGAAACTTATGTAGTTTCAAGCCAGAAGCTGTTTAAACCAATAATATTTCGACTTTGGCATGACCGTCTTGGTCATCCAGGATCTACGATGATGCGTAGAATCATTGAAAATTCTCATGGGCACCCATTAAAGAACCTGAAGATTCTATTATCCAATGACAATATATGCACTGTCTGTTCACAAGGAAAATTGGTAATTAAACCATCTATTTCTAAGGTTGGTTTTGAATCTCCATCTTTTCTACAAAGAATACAAGGAGATATATGTGGACCTATTCATCCGTCCAGCGGACCATTCCGTTATTTTATGGTATTAATTGATGCATCAGCAAGGTGGTCACATGTATGTTTATTATCCAGTCGTAACATTGCTTTTGCTAGATTGCTTGCTCAAATCATTAGACTCCGAGTACAATTTCCAGATTATCCAATCAAGAGTATACGACTAGATAATGTTGGTGAGTTTACATCAAAAACATTTGATGATTATTGCACATCAATCGGAATTGATGTTGAACATCCAGTCCCACATGTACATACCCAGAATGGTCTAGCAGAATCATTCATCAAACGTATCCAGATTGTCATTTTGACGAGACAACTTTCCCACCATTAGGGGGAGGAAAAATTTCTCCTGAAGAGAAGCACAAGAAAAATGTAACTATTGGAGAGAAAAATGAGCTGTCATGGAATGTGACAACAATATCTCATTTGGATCCTCGTACTACCCAATGTGAAAGTGAGGTACGAAGAATAGTTAATCTTCAGATGATTGCGAATCAGTTGCCAGATGCATTTACTGATGCTGCTAAAGTGACAAAATCACACATACCAGCTGCCAATACACCAGCTAGAATAATTGTTCCTGTAGAACAATGTAATCAGAACGCAGCAAACGAATCATCTACTGCACGCCAGAAGCGTGGTAGACCAATGGGCTCAAAAGATAGTATTCCCCGGAAACGGAGAATGAAAAATTCTGATTATTCTGAAAATAATACTCAAACTACGAAATCCATTCTATCTGAAAAATCAACTCTCGAAGAGTTGTCTATCCCTGAAGAGACTAAAACCTCTAAAGAGGTACAAACAATTGATGAGTCACAAAATTCTGGAAATCAAGAAATTTCAATCAATTGTGCTGAAGGTATGTGGAATCGTAATGAAATAATCATCGATGATATATTTTCATATACAGTAGCTTTGACAGTTATGAACGATGATTATGAACCACATACTGTTAATGAATGTAGACAAAGACACGATTGGCTTGAATGGAAAAATGCAATTCAAGCAGAATTAAGTTCCTTAGCCAACGTAAAGTCTTTGGACCTGTAGTCCAAACGCCTGAAAATGTCAAACCTGTTGGATACAAATGGGTATTTGTACGGAAACGTAATGAAAAGAATGAAATTGTAAGACATAAAGCAAGGCTTGTTGCACAAGGTTTCTCGCAGAGACCAGGGATTGATTATGATGAGACGTATTCACCAGTGATGGATACAATTACTTTTAGATTCTTAATCAGTTTAGCAGTCTCAGAAGGGCTCAAAATGCGGCTTATGGACATAGTGACAGCATATTTATATGGGTCACTTGATACTGATATCTATATGAAAATTCCTGAAGGATTTAAAATGCCTGAAGCATACAAATCAAAAGCCAACAATGTTTATTCAATTAAATTGCAACGATCCTTATATGGATTAAAACAATCTAGGCGAATGTGGTATAATCGTCTTAGCAAATACCTGATAAATGAAGGATATATTAATAATTTTATATGCCCATGTGTATTCATAAAGAAAACAGAATCTGGATTTGCTATTGTTGCAGTTTATGTTGATGATATGAATTTAATCGGAACACCTGAAGAGCTCCGAAAAACTGCTGACTATTTAAAAAGAGAATTTGAGATGAAAGATTTGGGACAAACGAAATATTGTCTCGACTTGGAAATCGAGCATAAATCATACGGAGTACTTATCCATCAATCAGCATATATTGAAAAAATCCTAAAACGGTTCAATATGGATAAGGCTCATTCTTTGAGTACCCCTATGGTTGTTCGATATCTTGATCCTAAAAAGGATCCATTTCGACCTAAAGAAGATGATGAACAAATACTTGGTCCAGAAGTACCATATCTAAGTGCAATTGATGCTTTATTATATTTAGCACAATGTACTAGGCCTGATATTTCTTTTTCAGTGAATTTGTTGGCCAGGTTCAGTTCTGAACCAATACGGCGTCATTGGAATGGTTTGATTGGTTATGTTGATGCTGGATATCTTTCAGATCCTCATAAGGCTCGTTCACAAACCGGGTATGTTTTTACTTATAATGATACAGCAATTTCATGGCGCTCAACAAAACAGACTTTGGTTGCCACATCCTCCAACCATTCTGAAATTCTTGCACTGCATGAAACGAGTCGAGAATGTATATGGTTGAGATCTGTTATTCACCATATCCAGAGTACATGCGAACTATCTACTGCTTCAAGTTCTCCCACAATCATATATGAAGATAATGCTGCATGTATTGCTCAAATCAGAGGAGGATACATCAAAGGAGATAGAACCAAACATATCTCACCAAAGTTTTTTTATACTCATGAGCTTCAACAAACCCAGCAGATTGATGTTAAGCAAGTCCGCTCCCCAGATAATCTCGCAGATTTATTCACCAAAACATTACCAACATCAACATTTGAGAAATTGATTTATGGCATTGGGATGCGTCGAGTATGTAAATTACATAATTAATTTTGAAGTATTTTTCAGGGGGAGTATATTAAATCACTGTGGACATATGTGCACTGCACTCTTTTTTCCTTCAATCAGGTTTTGTCCCACTGGGTTTTCCTGATAAGGTTTTTAATGAGGCAGTCATTTTAAGCACATCCAAATATTATTAAATCCAGAAGATTATAACATTTTGATCCAGCAGATCATAAAATATATTTTTTTTGAGCTTTTACTGGTAGGAATTTTAAATATATTATATAATATAATCATCAAAGGGGGAGTATTGTGAAACTTTTGATGATAATATAATATTATAATAATATATTATTTAAGTCGGTTATAACCGACTCACTTTATCTATATATATGTAAAGCTTCCGTGTTAATAAACATAATTTCTGTTTCTCCTATTCTCATTTCTCTCTCCACTTTATTGCTTTTGTTATTGTTTCTTTCGTCTCTCTCACACAGCTATCACATTATTTTATTCAAAATTCATATCAAGTCCCTGGTAAACTTCTCTTTAACCCCTTGATTTTATTTATTTATTTTAATTTTATAACAATATCAACATTTTTCATGTTGTTGGGTTTTATTTTTAAGTTGCATTCAAATAAAAAAATAATACAGTTGTGTTCAAATTGGTTATTATAATAAAAACAAAAAAAAAAAGGAAAAAAAAGAAAAGAAAAGACAAGAAAGGAGTCTCAATGGATTTTATGACAAACTTGTTATCAAAACGGGAAAAAGGAAACAATGGAAATTATGACTTTATTTTGCTTTCTATGTGTATATACATACATATATATATATATCAGTGATCTTATAATATAGTTTCCTTTTTTTTTTCTTTATTTATTTGTTGGTATTGGCTTTTAACATAAATGGTTTTGTAATGTTGTAACCTGTAACAAGAAGCATTTACTTTTGTAATTCTAATTGTTTGGTTTGGTATCATGTAACATTACAAAATCTCCTATTTATCCTTTTTTTTTTCCCCAAAAGAACCAAAGAATTATTAGTATTTAATAACAAGTAGGGAGTCTTCTGTTTTTGTATTTAGTATGGTAGTCAACGATAATACGATTTAATTGTCTTACTGATTTATCTATCCAAAAATTATTATTAACGTTAAATTCATAATAATAATAATTATTATTACATAAGCAAATTTTTTATTATTATTGTGATCATCATGCTAAACACAGTAAAGTTGAGTTAAGGAATCCAGTCCTTGCCTTGAAAGAAACTCTTATTTTGTAAAAGATTGGGACAGTATTGGTGGAGATGCTGTCTTTTTGGTTATATTGCTTTATATTATTCTAGCACATTAACAATACATTAACCGTCTCTCACGTCTCCCTCTTTCTTTATTCTTCTTAAACTTTTCTTTTCTTTTTTAAATCCTTTTTCAATTATTATAATAACGACCTGATGTATGCTTGAGTTCCTAATCAAAGAAAAACAGAAGGAAGAAGTGTGGAAGAAGTTGTATCTGAATAAGATTTGTTGATTATTATTTTGTTGGTTTTATTTGGGATAGGTTTTATATTATATATGCTTCCAACCCTCTCCTCACTTTACGTTATTGGATGTTGAATTGTAGTTTCCATGAAGGCTACTGCCATTACAAAGTTTTGATAATAATCCAAGCCCCAACTGCGTCGACTAGGCTAAGTTTCTCTAGTAAAGGATGATTTGTATGGGCCTGTGTTGTTCATATTTTTGTGCTAAATCGCCTTTCATTATTAACCCTTCTTTAGAAGAATCTTTCTCATTAGTAATGTGGGAAAATTTTGGAACTGTAAATATATTGTTTGATCCTAATAAATTCTAACAAATATATGACTTGATACTCATAGGTTTTAGATCAAATAATATATGTATTTAGATTAAATTATTGTTAGAAAATGGTCATAAATAATCATTTTCATGGTTGTTTAAATGAATGAGAAATTGAATCTCAAATTGCACTATTTGATGCAAGGAATGGTCATTAATCCCATATTGGAAGATGAAAATGGATTTGGGTTGTTTTCCATTCAAATTCTTTGTTTCAATTTAAATTAAATTGTCATTAATTGATTTTAATAATTTTCAGTTGACAAATCAAATTTTAATGATTTTGTAACTGAATTATGAGTTAATGGATGTGTTTAAATTTTTATTTTAAATTAAAATTGTAACAACCATGTCTTAATGATTTTCAGTTATCAAATCAATTTTAATGGCAAATTAATTTAAATAAATTTTGTAACCATTAATAAAATAATGGATGAAATTGAATGAAGGCATTTAAATTCTGATTTTAAATCAGAATTGTAACAGCCATGAGTAATGACCATAATTGAGCCATGAGTAATGACCATAATTGTTAGAATATAATTCTAATTTAAGGTGAGTAAATTCTGATTTTAAAATCAGAATTGTAACAGTCAAAATAATGACCATAATTGAGAGTTTTAATTCTCCAAAAGTTGAATGATTTATATTAGCATCCAAGTTGAAGAAAGGGAGTGAGATTTTTTGAGAAATAATCTTCTTTGTTTTCTTACACTTTCAACTCTAGTTTAGGCTTCCAGTGTGATAGAGATCAGATTCAACTCGGTTCGCCGGACGGTTTCAGCCGTTGTATCCTGGGAGACGAACGCAAGTAATACACCGCGAATTCGTTTTAAGGACACTGTAATTCTTACAGGCCTCGGCTGCTTCAAGTTATATTCAGAAGTTTATTGTATCTTTGATGTAATTTGTCTGTTTAGTTTTTGCTTTTGTATTGTTTGTTTCTTTTTCATTTACTCTGCGTATGTGCAGAAACATAATCTTGTAATCTGTAACTGACTTCCAACAACTTAAAACGAATTCCTAACTACTAACGATTACTGGATTGTGCTAACTTGTTTTCAAAACCTTGGCTTAAGTTCTTGTTGGCTATTGGAAAAAGAAAAAAAATTTCTCCTGCTGAAATATTCATCTACAAATTTTTGGGAAAAATTTTATTTCTCATACAATGTTTTAAAAACTTTGTTGATTTAAATTTTTCCAACAAAATTGTTCAAACACTGAAATTTTAGATTTCGGGTTTGATAAATATTATTGTTTTCAAAAAATTTGTTTTTGTTTATTCAAACACTGAAATTTTAGATTTCAGGTTTGATCAATATCGTTGTTTCTCAATAATTTTGTTTTCACTCAATCAAATATTGAGATTTTAGATTTCAGGTTTGATAAATATTATTGATTTCTCAAGAAATTTGTTTTCATTTATTCAAACACTGAAATTTCAGATTTTGGGTTTGACAAATATTATAGAATTCTCAGTTTTCGGGTTTGTATTTAACACTAGAATTGTGGTTTCTGGGTTTCATACATACACTGAAATTGTGGTTTGAGTTAGTACAAACACTGAACTATTGATTTTGGAAAGATTGTGTTTATACTAAAATTCGATCCTAATTAGTTGGATTTGAATTTAAGACAAGAATTTTGAAATTCTTGATTAGTTTTAAAATTAACTCAAAGAAATTGGGTTTGAATTTTGGGTGTGTTTTAAACATTGAAATATTTGTTTTCGAGTTTGATACACACTCTGAAAATAATCTTTTGGATTATTGTTGAGATTTTAGGTTTGTGTCAAATACTAAAATTCTGTTTCGAGTTTGATACAATCACTGAAATATTGAGTTTGAGATTTTAGATTTATTTCAAATACTAAAATCAAATAGCAATTTGTTGATTATTAATAAGCAATTGTGATAATTGACTTATAAAATGTTTGTTTAAGTCAATAATTGGAAAATTGAGACATTAAAGTCCAATTTTATGAACCATTTTGATCGAGGTTTGATCTTAGTTTTGGAATATCAAGGTAATCGTGTTCTTCTTTACGAGAACATCGAATTGATGAAATTATAAGTCCAAAATGGTTATTGAGTGAATAATAAATTGAAGCTCGAAAATCATTAGTTGGAATTGAAATTCATATGAATTTGAGTAAATTACCATTAAGTATTGAAATAGTGATAGAATGATTGCAATTAACTTCATTTGAACTATTTCATTTATGGTTTTGAATTAAAAAAAATAATTGCAATTGATTTCATAAAATAATGAATTGGATTAATAACTTATTTATTTCATTTCAGTTATGAATGAAATAAATAATTTTATTTAAATTTTGAATGACAATTGTAACTGAATATTACAATTGATTCCATTGCAATTATGTTGGTTTAATAAGTTAATTATTTCATGAAGCTATAAGTTTTGGATTGCAATTGTAACAATTATTTACAATTGAATGCATTTGAATGAAATAATTGTAAGGTTGAGTGGCAATTATGGTGGTATCGGAAAGATTTATGAATGAAATAAATCTGAATAATTGCAATTGTAAATGGTAATTATATTGTGTAACTGTTGAAGTATTAATTTTTGAATTTGCAATTGTAGTCATGTTTAATTCTGAATTGAATTTGCAATATTAATTATTGGATTAATACGTTGTAACTGCAAAATCAATAGAATTAATAATAGGTTAAAAGACCATTAATTTTTGGTTTTATAAGTGCATATGTGATAATGACTTTGTCTGTTGCACTATGGTAGATATCCGACTGTTTTAGAAGGAAACAGTGATGCGAACTAGATATCTGATATGAAGGATTCTAAATCTACTAGTGGATATGTTTTCACTCTAGCAGGTGCAGCCGTGTCATGGAAATCCTCTAAACAAATGTGTATAGCTAGATCTACAATGAAATCTGAATTCATTGCATTAGATAAATGTGGAGAAGAGGCTGAATGGTTACGTCAATTTTTAGAGGATATTCCAATGTGGCCAAAGCCAGTTCCTGCAATTTGCATTCATTGTGATAGTCAGTCTGCAATAGGAAGGGCACAGAGCAATATATATAACGGTAAGTCTAAACATATACGCCGTAGACATAATACCGTAAGACAACTACTCTCAACTGAAGTTATCTCGGTTGACTATGTAAGGTCAAAGGATAACATTGCGGACTCGCTAACCAAAGGGTTAAATAGAGAGTTGGTTGAAAAATCATCTAAGGGAATAGGACTGAAGCCCATAAAAGAATAAGTCAATACAAAGGAAAACCCAACCTAAGTGACTGGAGATCCCAAGATCTAGGTTCAATGGGACAACCTAATTGTAAAGACTTGGTTGTATCACTATATAGAGGTTATCCTCTGGTCCATTCCTATGATGAGATAGTGATACCCGTAGAGTTAGGATAAACTATGCTTTTAATGATCTTTATGCGTCGGGAATCCGAGCAGAGTAATGCAGGTTACTCTAAATTAAGAGATCACCTATGTGAAAGAGAAGTGGGGCCGCTTCTAAAGAGAATTGTGGGGGCTTAATTCTTTAGAAACTTTCACAGAACCAGGCATATGTTCATGGCCAAAACGAACATAACAATGAGAACCGATTTGTGTTAGGAAGACATCTGTGTGGAGTATATAATCATTTACGTAAAACGGCAGAACAGTTCAAAGACATCACGTCTACTGATCAGCTAGTAAATTAAATATATTCTCACAAGAGAAGGTTCAAAGGTAAACACCTACCTATCCTATGCAGATCTTGACCGTTGAACTCTATCACCAAGTCATACGTGTCCTTGTGTTATAGTTTCCTCTGTCAATTTCATTCATGTGGGGGATTGTTAGAAAATGGTCATAAATAATCATTTTCATGATTGTTTAAATGAATGAGAAATTGAATCTCAAATTACACTATTTGATGCAAGGAATGGTCATTAATCCCATATTGGAAGATGAAAAGGGATTTGGGTTGTTTTCCATTCAAATTCTTTGTTTCAATTTAAATTAAATTGTCATTAATTGATTTTAATAATTTTCAGTTGACAAATCAAATTTTAATGATTTTGTAACTGAATTATGAGTTAATGGATGTGTTTAAATTTTGATTTTAAATTAAAATTGTAACAACCATGTCTTAATGATTTTCAGTTATCAAATCAATTTTAATGGCAAATTAATTTAAATAAATTTTGTAACCATTAATAAAATAATGGATGGAATTGAATGAAGGCATTTAAATTCTGATTTTAAATCAGAATTGTAACAGCCATGAGTAATGACCATAATTGAGCCATGAGTAATGATCATAATTGTTAGAATATAATTCTAATTTAAGGTGAGTAAATTCTGATTTTAAAATCAGAATTGTAACGGTCAAAATAATGACCATAATTGAGAGTTTTAATTCCCCAAAAAGTTGAATGATTTATATTGGCATCCAAGTTGAAGAAAGGGAGTGAGATTTTTTGAGAAATAATCTTCTTTGTTTTCTTACACTTTCAACTCTAGTTTAGGCTTCTAGTGTGATAGAGATCAGATTCAACTCGGTTCGCCGGACGGTTTCAGCCGTTGTATCCTGGGAGACGAACGCAAGTAATACACCGCGAATTCGTTTTAAGGACACTGTAATTCTTACAAGCCTCGGCTGCTTCAAGTTATATTCAGAAGTTTATTGCATTTTTGATGTAATTTGTTGTTTAGTTTTTGCTTTTGTATTGTTTGTTTCTTTTTCATTTACTCTGCGTATGTGCAGAAACATAATCTTGTAATCTGTAACTGACTTCCAACAATTATATATAAACATTTTCTGTCTTATACATTCATGTCAATAATGTTATGGATTTAAGTCAAACACCATATCTTATTTTACAATAATATACAAAGAACTGTATAAGTTATTTATACAAATTTAACTCTCACAAATGCGGAATTGGGTGTTCTTACAGGGGTAAAATGCAGGAAGCCCTTGACTTTAGCTATAATTGCACTCAAACCTGAGCAATTAGCTTAATTGCTATGAAACCCCACAAATAAAGAAAATAATCAAAAGAAAATGGCGTGGAAAATTGCTTTATTTGATGAAAACCCAAACATCCCAAAAGTTGCACCGATCAACTCACGTTGCTGTTGCCACTGCTGCCACGTCTTTCTTCATTGTTACCGTCTACGCCATTGCATTCCTTTTTGACTGGTCATCAAAACCCATCCATTGACGTCATAGATTTGCTCGCTAGAACTAGCCAACGAGACCAATGAAGATTGCAAACTTCATCACCTCCCAAAGGTAAGTAGGAGGTTTATGTGCGTTTACTTTACTTAGAGAAATAAAAATAAAAATTAGAATGACTTGAAAAAATAAGTTATTTACTTCAACAGTAAAAGTTGGAATCGAAATCAGCAGTATTCTACTGTTTTTATTGAACTGTTTATTTTGTTTTAGAATCATAATGAATTAATTATAAATTATAAAAATACTCTTAATTAAAATTATGGATTAATTATAATATACAAAAATAATATTTAAAATATAATGTCATATTTTTGTTATGTAAGTTATATAACTCATCATAATAGGCTAAAAAAATGAACTTCCTTAATAATATTATCGTAAACATATTATGTATTTTTTTTTTTAAGAATATATTATGTATCTACATTATATATTAAATCGTGATTTTTTTTTAAAATATAAAATGTTATCAAAATATTTTTTTTTTTTTTTTAATTTAATAATAGTATAAAAGACTTTTTATATTGAATTTGAGAACGAGAATGCGATTTCCATTTCATAATACCAAATTGATGTGAGACCTACACTTTTATTTTCGTTATGAAATGAATTTTAAGTAAGTAAATATCATTAATTAATCTCATTCTTCATTTTTATTTTCTAATCCATTAAGTAAATACACTATTAAAGTGTCAAGTTCAAACCTCAAAGACATTATTTATTCTAAGAGGCAAAGACTTAAACCCTATAGGAATAAATGACAAAAAGATTGAGCTGAGGTTCCAACACAAGTGATTTAAAATCTATTTTTATAATCACAATGTCATATATATTGATAAATATGTATAGTGAGATTCAAACGAAATACATCTACTATTTCATTTATGAACGAGTGTGCATAAAAGATTTTTTATTACAATTTCATTTTAAGTAGAAAGTCTTGCATTTTTATATGATTCTTTTTTAAACTATTATAAATCTTGGAGCAGCAGAAAATTAACTCATTTATATCCATATTCATATTTATGTGTCTTGTTACCTCAACTTCGATCACTTTTAGTAGATATTACACTTTTAAATATGGAGACAAAATGATCATCTTAAATAATCTTTATAATTTTCTAAAGATGTAGGGGTTGTTTGTTTTTTGTACTTAACACTTAATGGTGCTTAATTTGGTTAATTAAGATATTTTTGTTTGTTTTTTTAAGTGGTCAAATCACTTAAAATCACCCAAAAACCACTTAAAAAAAAAAGTAACATTTTTTGACTTATCACTTAATACAAAATCACTTAATGATTTATAAATATATTATTCCAAGTTTATCCTTCCTAAAATAATATGTTTCCAAGTTTGTTTTAGTTTTATATTATAAAAATTTCTTTTAATACTTTAATAAATAACATTGAAAAATAAAAACCCTAAACATCTTAACATCAATTTTTTTTTTATAGCTGAATTACTATATTTCTCTAATTAAATTCTGGTAAGAATCTTTATTGATAAAATGTTTATGCAATAACTCAGAGACTTAATTACAAATCAATTTGTTTAAGTATTTGATTATTTTTATTTAATTATATCAGAAAATATATATTACTTTACAATTTCAATTTTCGTTGTAATAGTAATTTAATTTAAAACCATTTTATTTATTTTTATTTGAATATATAAATTTAATTGACTCTACTATTTTAATTAATCTTATTTTAATTATGAATAAAAATACTATATATATGTGTTACAATTTCAACTTTTGTTATAATAGTAATTCAATTTAAGATTATTTTGTTTATTTTTATTTGAATATATAAACTTAATTTATTCTACTATAATAATTAATCTTATTTTAATTATGAATAAAAATATTATATATAAGTGTTTTAATATTTGTTAAATAATTTATTACAATTGTTTGTATCATATTAAATAAAATTACACAACAACTAATAGTAAAAGGATATAAATGTCAAATTACTAGTAATTAGATAATTTTAACTTTAAAAAACAAATAAAATTATTATACATTCAGAGGTAAGAAAAGAAAAAACAAACATGTCAATCAGATTTCAAATTTCAGTCACTATTCAGCTTTCAGTCTTCAGTAGCACTATTCAGCCTTCAGATAAAAAAACAAACGACCCCGTAGTATCACTTTTTTTTTTGTTTAATTAGTGTTTTATATTATTTATGATGTTAAAAGCACACAAAATTAAAGCTTACTTAATAGGGTTTGGCGTGTTGTCACAATGATGGGAACATCTTGTCCTTCTTTGTTAAAGTCAGGATTCGACGCACAAGGACCACAAAATTGTGATAGTTTCCCTCCCTTTTTGTGGGGGTGCTTCCTCCCTCTTCTAAGAGCTTTACTCCAATTTTTAGAAGCTCTAGGTTTGATCTATTTTCTTTAGTTGATTTAAAGTGTCCAACAGTATTATATGTACTTGTATTGTATATGTGTAATATGTTAGAAAGCTTACTTAATAGATCCAATACTTGGCTTGAAGGGAAGAAGTTTATTTCTAGTACTATCTCTATTGGTTGATCATCATCAAAGTTGGTGCAATTTCAAAGTTCCGATGTGTCCCAAGCCACTGGAGTTTGGGCCTGTTCTCACGGACAAGTTGCGTGCCTTTTGATTGGCTCTTATGGGCTTTACTTATCATCCACCTTCCAGTGAAAAGAATTTTTTTTTTTTTTTTAACTGCTGTAGGATTATGTTTCTGCACTACAAATATGATATTAGATTTTAATAGGTTTTAATGGACCTCTGACATGATACGTGTAGGGCCCTTTTTATTTATTTTTTAATAAAAGATATATATTCTTTTTCAAATTTAATTTCCCAAATTTATAGATACAAGGGAAAAAAAAAAAAAAACTATTTATGTTATGTGTAATACTATAAGTTCTTTAATTATTTTGTTGAGACACCCACTTAAAAGAATGCCCCAAACTTGTAAGTTGTAATACAAATTAATAAATTTTAAGTCTCATAGACTAAATTCAGTATCTAACCAAGAAATGTGGCATTACAAAATCTGAGAGGAGAGAAAATCACTACTGTTTTTTTTTTTTGGCCATATTATGAAAATTAACACAACAAATATTCCGAATAGAAAATACTTCACAACAAAATATTAAAGAAGGAAAAACGAGAGAGAGAGAGAGAGAGATTGGATATGAAGACAAAGAATAATTCAAACAGTAGATCCGAAGCTGATTTAAAAGAACAAGAAAGCGGTGGTGTAGTCCTTCATTCAATTAAAATTGACAAATTGACCAAAAAAATGATTGGCACAGAATCAATTGAGCTTTCAATTTTATAACAAAATTATAGTGCTCTATCGTCTTTTCTTTTCTTTTTTTCTATTTCTGAAAACTTAAAAACCTCGTACAGTTTACTGTAAACCCCAATTGAAGACACCGCACATTTAAAATCTTCGAATCAAACGATTGATCCAAGTTGTTGTCATTTGTGAGTAGACTATAATTTCATAGAATTTCTTCACGAGCTCAAAGTTATATACATGTGTCTGTGGCCAATCACACTTTTTTTTTTTTTTAAGGGTTGGAACAAGTCCAGATCAGCCGGGGCCAATCACACTTGATGACAAGCTTTGCATTAAATACATAGCTGCATTTCTATTAATTAGTGTGCCCAACCAATGGTTCAACTCTGCCTAGTTGGTTGCACTGAATGAGTCCGTACACTTGAATTTGATGATAATAATGTTCAATACATTGCAAAGAAATTCTTTTTTTCTAAGCATAATATGATTGTCCTGTCATTTCATTGCTTTCATTTCATTGCTTTTGCATGAGCCTAACAGCCCAAAATCTACGTAGAACAAGTTGAAAATGTATATAACTAAATATTAACAGAAATATTAGAAATAATATATATGTTTCAACAACAATAGATTCTTTCAACAAGTCATAAAACTTAATGGTTTCATGACTAGAATCATAGCTCATATTTTAGGGGAAAAATTTCATTTTTATCCAAAAATAAATGAAAAATTTTGTTTTTATTCATTATTTTTATAAAAATTTGTTTTTAGTTCATTAAATAAACTATTTTCATCCTATATCCAAATTTACCAAATCACCCTCAAAATATATAACGTGCTTATTAATTGAGTTTTAATGAGATCAGTTTTTAAGTGAACTTAAAAATTGGTACTGGTTTTTAAATCCACTTAAAAATCGATTCTATCCAATCATCGTCTTAACATTGTATCTCATCGAAAATCTCAAATTTCAAGTTAATCTAATCAAATCTAACTAAAAACATCAATACCCGAATTCTAAAACACAAAAAAACTGAAAAAATCTCAACAAAACTTAAACAATTAATAAAGGAAGTCAAAGATCTTCTATCATGAGCAATGGAAGAGAAGAATAAGATAGACAGAACTAATTTGAATAAAAGTGGATATATAGTGTAATTAATTTATTTAAGAAACTGAAAACAAATATTTTTAAAAATATGGCAGAAAACAAATTTTTTCATGTATTGGTACTTTTTATAGCCTTCGCCACAGGTTTAATTATCGTGAGTACAATCTAGCTTTCTTTATTATATTATATATTTTGATAAACGTCTCATATGTATGTGGTAGTTATTTGTTATTTGTTATTTGTTATTTTTTTTTTAATTTTTTAATTTTTTTTTAAAAGAAAATAACACCCAACGGGTTAGATATGGTAAGTGACAATTACCCAACCACCTATATTAAGAATAAATGTCTAAAAATTATCCAAATTTTAAGCAATAATACATTAATTATAAAATATAATACGACAAAAACAAAAATCTAAACTTGCTAGCACCCTTCATTCAATTAATATTACGTAATGGTTCATGGGAAATGGGATGAGATTGAAATTTATTTTTTCCTATCCACCCACATCTCACTTTTGGTCGACGTTTGAGGTAGGAAAGGGAATGAATTTTTTCATTCCTGAACCCACCTCAATTTTCACTCAACTTGGAAAATAGAAACTCAAGCTTAATCGTGGGTTACTCATTTTCCGAATTGACATAATTCTTATTTTATTTTATTTTTTAATTCATTATCTCTATGTAAACTATTTGTCTCTCTTTCATCTCCATCACACCGACCTATCGCCACCTCAAATCGCTCTTCATCTCTCTCATCTCCTCCTCCATCCAGACAAACCAACAACGATAAGAACTATCATCTTCATTTTTTTTTTATCTCACCTTCAATTTTTTGTTTTTATGAGCTTGTTTTGAGTTCATGTCCCCCTATTTTTATTAATATTATTATCATTTTTAAGTTCATGTTGTTGTTGTTGTGAGATATAATGATGTTGAATAAGAGTTGTTGATGATTTTGATGAACTGTGAGTACATTGCAGATGGTGGGTTGATGATGAATTGTGGGTTGTCTTATCTTTTTTTTTTTTTTTTGAATTTTTTTATAAAATTAGTTTTAAAATTAATTTAAGTATATAATAAAAAATTTAAACTAATTTTATTCTAGTCTAATCCTAATATACATTAAATACAATATGGTATAATTATAATCTAATCTCAAGTTCTATCAAACATGGAACAGTAATAGTCCAATTCATTCCAATCCAATTTAATCAAATTCATCTCATTCCAATCAAATTGATTTTATTCCATTCAAATCCTGTCTGCCAAATATGGTCCTATAGGCTATAAACTCAACAACAAATCTCTCTCCAATCTCCATCTCCCTTTCACTACCTCAAATCCTCTCCCTCTAATCAATATTTCTCCTCCATGGAAGACCAATCACCACCACCACCACAACCATCGCCGCTACCACCATCCCCGCCGTCACGAAAAGCCTACAAATTAACAGCCTCTTCTATCTCCTACATCAAATCAACTACCACTTATAGTATCCTACCACCCTTCCTTTTCAAGGTTTGCACATCAACACCACCAACTTACATTCTCCAGGAGGTCTCTCTCACGGCCTATCCCTCTCAAATCCTCGCCATTGTCGGCCCAAGCGGCGCTGGAAAATCCACCCTCCTCGACATCTTGGCGGCTCGAACATCCCCCACAAATGGTGCTATTCTTCTCAACCACACCCCCATCAACCCCTCTTCGTTTCGAAAGCTCTCGGCTTATGTCCCTCAACATGATGCATGCATTCCCTCCCTCACTGTCTCCGAGACTTTCGCTTTCTCGGCCCGGCTTCTGGTCCCGAAACCTACTCAAATTGGCCCCATTGTCTCGGATCTTCTCGCTGAGCTAAGGCTGACACACTCGGCCGATACCAGGCTCTCTCACAACCTCTCTGGTGGTGAACGTAGACGTGTCTCGATAGGTCTTAGTCTCCTACACGAGCCGGCTGTTCTGCTTTTTGATGAACCCACTTCGGGACTCGATAGTAAGTCAGCTTTTAATGTAATGCAGACTTTGAAATCCATTGCTGTCTCGAGAAACCGCACTGTGGTTTTATCCATCCATCAACCGAGTTTCAAGATCCTCTCAACCATTGATAGAATTCTCATGCTCTCAAAAGGGACCGTTGTCCACCATGGAACTCTCTCTTCACTTCAAACATTCTTGTTCTCTAATGGCTTCACCATCCCTCCACAACTCAACTCTCTTGAATACACCATGGAAATACTAAACCAACTTCATGAAAGCACGATTCCCATCACACCATCACCGTCCGATCTCTCTCCATCATCATCAAGTGATGATCATGATTCCACACCTTCTCTCGATGACCTCAATAATGACTCCAAACACATGGTAAGATACAAAAGTTCGAGACTTCAAGAGATTTGCACTCTCTACAAAAGGTTTTGGAAGATCATTTATAGAACAAGACAATTTCTTCTCACTAACGCATTGGAGGCACTCGTTGTTGGTCTTGTTTTGGGTACCATTTACATCAACATAGGCTATGACAAGCAAGGAATAGAGAAGAGGTTTGGTCTCTTTGCTTTCACGCTCACTTTCCTCCTCTCTTCGACTACCGAGACTCTTCCAATCTTCATCAACGAAAGGCCGATTCTCCTGAGAGAGACTTCAAGTGGGGTTTATCGTCTCTCTAGTTATCTAATAGCAAACACACTTGTTTTTATGCCGTACTTGCTTGCAATAGCAATCATCTACTCAGTCTCGGTCTACTTCTTGGTGGGTCTATGTGGTTCTTGGGAGGCCTTTTCTTACTTTGTTTTGGTGATTTGGATGACAGTTCTAATGGGAAACTCGTTTGTTCTCTTCGTGAGTTCTTTGGCACCAAATTACATTGCCGGAACTTCACTTGTCACCATACTTCTCGCCGGTTTCTTCCTCTTCTCCGGCTACTTTATCACACAAGAGAGCCTACCCAAGTACTGGCTGTTCATGCACTTCTTGTCCATGTACAAATACGCCCTTGACGCCCTCCTCATCAATGAGTACTCGTGCCTGGTTTCAAGGTGTTTCATATGGTACAACAAGAGCAACAACACTTGCATGGTCACAGGAGGAGATGTTTTGCAGAAAAGAGGGCTCCATGAGAGGCAAAGATGGACCAACATCTACTTTTTGATTGCTTTCTTTGTGTTTTATCGTCTTCTCTGTTTCATGGTCTTGATCAGAAGGGTTTCAAAATCAAAAAAATGAAAAGTCTTTTATTTTATTTTATTTTCTTCAATTTTAAAAATATTGAGTTTTACTTTTTATGTTGTTTTTGTAGCTTCCATTTGATTGATCAAATCAATGAACTCAAATATATATGCTACTATATATCAGCATGTTTGGTTTGATTCACAAATACTATGTACTTCAATTTGTAACAGTAGATCCGAAGCAGATTTATAAGAACACTCGAAACAAAACAGTGGTAGTCCTTCATTCTATTAATAAAATTGACAAATTGGCCAAAAAAAAGTTTAATTGGAAAGAATAAATTGAGCTTTCGATTATATAACAAAATAATAGTGCTCTATCGTCTTTTTTTTTTTCTTTTTTCTGTTTCTGAAAACTTAAAAATCTCCTACATTTTATCAACAATTAAAGACCCCGCACATTTAAAAACTTCAAATCAAACAATTGATCCAAGTTGTTGTCACTTTTGTTTAGAATGCAATTTCATCGAATTCCTTCACGAGCCCCCGGTTTGTGCGCGTGTGCGTGTGGGGTCAATCTACAATTGACGCCGAGCTTTGCATTAAATACATAGCTTTAATTCTATTGATTTGTGTGCACAGCTACATCTGTTTCTACTCTGCCTGGTTGGTTGCACTGCATGACTACGTACAGTTGAATTTGATAATAATATCCAAGAATCAAGATAATACACAATTTTTTTTTTTCCTTTTTCTAGTTAAGCATAATATGATTGCCCTATTATTTCATTGCCTCTATGTGAGCGTAATACGGCCAAAATCTATGCAGAACAAGTTGAAAAATGTATTATACATAACTAAACAGTAATACTTAGCTTTTAAAAATTTTTATCCATTACTAAATATTAATATGTGATATGTGAATTATTAAAATCTTGAAATAATGTAATAATTAATAAGATTTTGATAACTCAAACGTCAAATCATTTGGGTACGAATTTAGATAAAATTTTTAGGAAACCTAACATTACTCGTTATTAACTATTAACATAACTAGAAATAATATACATGTTTAAATAACAATATATTCTTTTGAGATTTGGCTTGCGGTTTGGTGGTTGGCACAAACACACTCTCAGTTGGCTTTAGTAGCAGTGGGTTCAATCTCATCTCTTCCCTACAGTCTCACTAATTATGTGGGCATTTTTTCACCTATTGTGGGTTATTCTGTTTTATTTTTTGAAAGATGATCTCTGAACTACGCTATAAAGTCATACTTTAATTAATCCTGACCTTTAGATAAGTTCGAGTATTAAAAAAAAAAAAATTATTTTAACAAGTCAAAATTTGGACTATATTTATTTTACGGGATTTGAGGTAGGATTGGAAAAAACTTTTCCCATTTCCATTCAGTCCCGTGTTTGGAGAGGTTGAAAAAAGATTCAAAATCCAATCCTAACCTTTTTTCATTCTTGCTCTCATGGGAATGATCATTCTCACTCTAAGTCATGGGTTTCGACCAGATTGGCATGCTCTTTTACTATTCTCGTTCTTTCTCTTCTCCATTTATCTCTCTTTGTCGAACTGTTGAACCTAGTAGCAATCGCCCTCGCATAGTAGCAAGAAATTTTTTCACTGTCATCGTAGCAGCAATTGCCATCAACGAACCCAACGGTAGCAGCAAGCAATGTTGCCGTTTCCTTCCCTCCTCCTTCATCTATCTTTGTTTTTAGGTGTTTTTTTGATAAATTTTGTGGAAATTAAATAGGATTTAGATTGATTTTGTGTCGGGAGTTGATAATATTGTTATTGTTGTTACTGTTATTGATGAAGTTAGATGACGTTGCAATGTTGAAACTGGTTATTTATTTATTTATTTTGTTTTAATTTAACTGATTTTTTTTTTTGAAATCTGCACTAGGTTGTTGATTCAACTTTTTTTTTTTTTTAAACTGAACTGGATTTTTTTTTTCTTTTTAGAAATCTGAACTTGGTTGTTTTTTTTTTTCAGAAATCTGAACTGGGTTGTTGATTCAACTTTTTTTTTTCCTCTGTTGGATTTTTTTTTTTCTTTTTTTTTGGGGAAACTGATTTGGTTGTTTTTGTTTTTTTAACACTTCAACTAGTTTTTTTTTTTTTTTTTTTTTTTTTTTTTTTTTTTTTTTTTTTTTTTAAGAAAACTGTACTGGGTTGTTTATTCAACCTCTTTTTTTTTCTTTGGTTGGAACCTTTTTTTTTTTTTAAACACTCGAACTAGGTTTTTTTTCTTATTATTGTTATTTAGAAATCTGAACTAGGTACGTTGTATTGACACTTGAACTGCATTGTTTATTCAACCATATTTTTTTTTTTATTTTTTAAATATTTTTTATAAATTAATTTTAAATATGTAATAAAATATTTAAATTAATTTTATTTCAATTTAGTCTCAATATACATCAATATAATTTTAATCAAATTCCAAGTTTTAGCAAACATATAACAATAATTTTTTAATCCAAACCAATCCAATTCATTCAATTTTATTTTATTTTAATTCAATCTATTTCGTTCCAAAATGTAGCGTTAATGGTTTTAGGAGTCATGATTAGAAATGTAGGTCATAGTTTAATAATCCCGAGTAGAGTCTAGTTTTTTTATTATATTGTGTATTTTGATATATGTCTCATTTGTGATAATTATTTATTATTAATTTTTTAAAGAAAATGTTAACGTCGGAAAATGGTTTTCCTTAGTCAACAAGGTTGTTTTCGGGCCCAAGCTGCAGTTTTGAACGGGTAACAGAATGTATGCAAAGCAATGAGAATCAAAAAGGGAGGTTGGAGGCGAGGAGGAGGAAGCACAAATGATTTTTAGAGTGGTTCGGCCTAAAAAGATGCCTACGTCCACTGTTCACTCTCTCACTATTTTAACAGAGTAACGACACTCAGAAATTGGATCCCTTTACAGTGAAAAATCGCCCCCTATTTATAGAGGAAGGGGGGATGTTACAGTAAACAAAATAAGACAAAAGCAAACAGTTAACTATAGTTACACTGACAGGCAGCATTTAATGCGTCGGAATCTCAATTAATGCGGCTGTCAGTGCATTAAATGCGACCGAATCCGTCACATCCGAGGTTTACCCAAGGGAGATTTATGCTGACCGGGTCGGATATGCAATGATGGGTTGTCGAGGTTGAGATCACAGCTTCTGGCGGATGTAACGTGCATTGTAAGTCTCGGAACAGTACTCTGCATGGCACTGTTGACTTCTGCTGACTTGAGGTTTTCAGAAGCAAGACGGAGACGGATCTTCCAGCAGGCTGAGAATTGAGTCGGTTGGGAGAACAAGAGAATCTCTGATAAGTCTGGCTACCTGGAGAGTCGATGAGGCGGATGGTGAGTCGGCGTGTCCGCAGCTGGTCATGGCTATGAGGTGGACAACATCACGAGTGGAGGAGTCGGCATGCGGCCACGCTCAGAGACTAGCGATCAGCTCAGTCAGATAATCTTGGACGAGGAGGACTTGTTGGACATTTCTGACGGACGGTTCCTCTTGGCGGATATTTCGGTCGGGCTGGACTGTCGGAGAGGCAGACGGCCGACCATGGCGGATAATCTTGCGAGCAGGCTTAGCCGTCACGGATGGCGGCCAGCGGCAAGCCTGAGGGATGAGAGCCAACGGCCAGCGACAAGGACCGATGATCAAACACAGTAAATAAAGTTGACGGAGAACACGACGATCTGAATGGCGGAGAAAATAGCGGTCACAGCCAGCTTACGGAATAGGGCGCCTGCGGTCAGAACCAGCGGTCAGGCTGAGCGATAGCGATCAGCGGTCACGGCAAACGCCCACTAATGGGCCCCTTCTCTAGGAGAATGGACTGGGGTGATGACGAATATTTGAGCTTCTGGGTCATTGGGCCTGTACTGTAGATCTGTCTGGGCTCGATTATTCTGACTGCTAATTTATCCACAACAGAAAATAATACCCAACGGATTACAAATGATATGTGATAATTACCGGACCACCTATATACACTAAGAATAAATGTCTAAAAATTATCTAAATTTTAAACAATAATATATTAATTATAAACTATAATACGATAAAAACAAAAATATATACTTGCTGGCACCTCTCCTTCAATTAATATTATAGGCTCAAAACTCATGGAAATTATTAACATCAAATCTCTCTATATCTCTCTTTCACTACCTCAAATACTCTCACTCCAATCAATATTTCTCCACCATGGAAGACCAATCACCATCGCCACCACAACCACCGCCGCTACCACCATCCCCGTCGTCACCAAAAGCCTACAAATTAACGGCCTCTTCAATCTCCTACATCAAATCAACCACCACCTATAGTATCCTACCGTCTTTCCTTTTCAAGGTTTGCACATCAACCCCACCAACTTACATTCTCCGGGAGGTCTCTGTCACGGCCTATCCCTCTCAAATCCTTGCCATTGTCGGTCCAAGCGGCGCCGGAAAATCCACCCTCCTCGACATCTTGGCGGCTCGAACATCCCCCACAAATGGTGCTATTCTTCTCAACCACACCCCCATCAAACCCTCTTCGTTTCGAAAGCTCTCCGCTTATGTCCCTCAACATGATGCATGCATTCCCTCCCTCACTGTCTCCGAGACTTTCGCTTTCTCGGCCCGGCTTCTGGTCCCGAAACCTACCCAAATTGGCCCCATTGTCTGGGCTCTTCTCGCCGAGCTGAGGCTGACACACTTGGCCGATACCAGGCTGTCTCTCAACCTCTCTGGTGGTGAACGTAGACGTGTCTCCATTGGTCTCAGTCTCCTACACGACCCGGCTGTTTTGCTTCTTGATGAACCCACTTCAGGACTTGATAGTAAGTCAGCTTTTAATGTAATGCAGACTTTGAAATCCATTTCTGTCTCGAGAAACCGCACCGTGGTTTTGTCCATCCATCAACCGAGTTTCAAGATCCTCTCAACCATTGATAAAATTCTCGTACTCTCAAAAGGGACCGTCGTCCACCATGGAACTCTCTCTTCACTTCAAACGTTCTTGTTCTCTAATGGCTTCACCGTCCCTCCACAACTCAACGCTCTTGAACACACCATGGAGATACTAAACCAACTTCATGAAAACACGATTCCCATCACACCACCACCGTCTGATTTCTGTCCATCATCATCAAGTGATCATGATTCCACACCTTGTCTCCATGTCCTCAATAATGAGTCCAAACACATGGTAAGATACAAAAGTTCGAGACTTCAAGAGATTTGCACTCTCTACAAAAGGTGTTGGAAGATCATTTATAGAACAAGACAGTTTCTTCTCACTAACGCATTGGAGGCACTCGTTGTTGGTCTTGTTTTGGGTACCATTTACATCAACATAGGCTATGACAAACAAGGAATAGAGAAGAGGTTTGGTCTCTTCGCTTTCACCCTCACTTTCCTACTCTCCTCAACTACCGAGACTCTTCCAATCTTCATCAACGAAAGGCCGATTCTCCTGAGAGAGACTTCAAGTGGGGTTTATCGTCTCTCTAGTTATCTAATAGCAAACACACTTGTTTTTATGCCGTACTTGCTTGCAATAGCAATCATCTACTCAGTCTCGGTCTACTTCTTGGTGGGTCTATGTGGTTCTTGGAAGGCCTTTTCTTACTTTGTTTTGGTGATTTGGATCATAGTTCTGATGGCAAACTCGTTTGTTCTCTTCTTGAGTTCTTTGGCACCAAACTACATTGCCGGAACTTCACTTGTCACCATATTTCTCGCCGGTTTCTTCCTCTTCTCCGGCTACTTTATCACACAAGAGAGCCTACCCAAATACTGGCTGTTCATGCACTTCTTGTCCATGTACAAATACGCCCTTGACGCCCTCCTCATCAATGAGTACTCGTGCCTGGTTTCAAGGTGTTTCATATGGTACAACAAGAGCAACAACACTTGCATGGTCACAGGAGGAGATGTTTTGCAGAAAAGAGGGCTCCATGAGAGGCAAAGATGGACCAACATCTGCTTCTTGATTGCTTTCTTTGTGTTTTATCGTCTTCTCTGTTTCATGGTCTTGATCAGAAGGGTTTCAAAATCAAAAAAATGATAAGTCTTCTATTTTATTTTTTTTTTTCAATTTTAAAAATATTGAGTTTTACTTTTGATGTGGCTTTTGTAGCTTCCATTTGATTTATCAAATCAATATACTCAAATGTGCTACTCTATATTGGCATGTTTGATTTGGTTCACAAATATTATGCCCTTCAATTTGTAATTGTACTCTCTCATTACTCAACCAGAATAATGTACCTCTTTTAATTTATTTCATTATAACCAGAAATTCCAATCTCATGAATATCAATAAGAGTGGAAAAATTGATGAGAAACGACTACAAATCGCATCTATCGATTAAATCCGAGAAATTGAGTACAGATTGATAAAAGTTCTTACTTCTCTCATATTAACAACAACCAAAGTTAAGAATTTTCCACTCAAACAAATGAAAAATTATCCAAACTTATCAATGGATTTGAAGCACATTATTAAGTGGGTCCAGTTTTTGAGCAAAAGTGGCATGAAGAAAGATACAGTATATATTTTGAGAGCTTTGTAATCAATTGATGATGACTCACGGGTCCAAATCCATGAAGATAGATGATCAACAGAATAGAAGAACGTGAAAAATCCAAGATGTCGTCCTCATCATATTAAGATGTTTGTCGGGTGGTGGTGTTGTGTTTTGTTTGATTCCTTCACAGTGAATCAGTGAATGATCACGGGTTGCTCTTCCTGCTCTCGCATGTGAACTTATTGTTGGGTTGTCAATGTGTGCTTCATGAGTACGAGCTCATCTTGTGACGCACAAGCTGTCAATTTATTAATCTAAAAATCCATAAAGAGGAGTAAATAAGTAGTTTACGAGTATCCAGTTGGGGAATTTAACTTTCTAAGCTTGAAACGGAACGGCGAGGGGGGCAGTTAGAAACTTTGGTTTGGTGGGCTGAACTTATGACTAGAGGAAACTTTTAGGCCATGTTTAATAGGCGGAATCAAAATGGAATAAAATGAATTGAATTAGAATGTAATATATTGGATTATATTGAATTTCATTAAAAAATTACTGTCTCATATTTGATTGAATTTGAGATTGAATTAAAATTATATCATATTGTGTTTGGTATAGGTTGGTATTAAATTGACATAAAATTAATTTAAATACTTTATTATACACTTAAAATTAATTTGACAATTAATTTTATAAAAAATCTAAGAAAAAAAATTCTTTATTAATTTAAATACAGGATTAATTTTAAATACTAAAATATAGGTTGGGATTGAATTGGAATAAAATTAATTTATATATTTTATAATATAACCTGTCTTATAAACCATTTTTCTAAAAAGTTATGTAGATTTTTTTGGAATTATATTATTTTAAAGTATGAGTAAATAAAGATTAATTTTGGAGATGAGGGAAGAAAGGGAAAGAAAAATGTAATATAAATAATGAGAAGAAAGAAAAACAATTAATGAGTTTTGAATCTGATTTCATTGAACTAGCTTGGGAATGAACTGATATTTCCCTGACAATAAGATTGGAATGAAGATGAGATTGAGTTTTCATTTTTGACATCTCCAAACGCAGGATTTGAGAGTTTAAAATATTTTAAATCTCAAATGCACCTCAAATTTGGTATTCTAAACTCAACTTTAATTACTCGAGTATTTTATTTGGATTTTTGGATTTTATTTATAGATTTCATGTTTAAATTAATATTCAATTTCTTAAATGTTTGGTACAGGGCTTTATAAACATTAAAAAAAAAAAAATCTCTCCTTTTTGTTTTTTTGTTTTTTTCCTTTTTAAAGAAACTTGGGTAAGCTGTAGCCTACAAAAGTCTAGGTGTGCTTTGGCATTGCAAATGGATTAATGGATAAAAACTACTACACAACTTAATAAAAAGAGAGGTACCAAACCACATATGTTAAAGATAATGTGCTCTTGTTGTGGATTTAGATTGTCTTATGTATATGTTGATCTTTTTATTGACATATAGATCTTATAACATGTGTAATGAATGATTGAGAGTTATTCTTTTTTTTTTTCTCTCTTTTATATTGTTAAATATAGTGTAATGTCATTAATTAAGTTGGTAAAAAAAAAATCAAAGGATCCTTTTGTTAATGAAAGTAATAACAGTGCCTATTGTGCAAATATCACTAGATTGATAGTTTGTGTTTTTATGTCACTTACTATAGGTTTGAGACAAAAATGCCTTAATATAAAAGTCATTTTTTGGGTGAAAGAGAAGGAGAAGAGCAATAGTAGAGAGAGAAAAAATAGAGAGAGAATGAGAAGGAAAAGACAAGCATCGATAAGTGACAGTAATGATAATGACAACTACCACCATGATGATGATGATGGTGGCGATGAAGATCGTGTACTCATATTTTTTGGTGAATTTTATAGGCACAACAACAACAGTAAAGAGAGAGAGAGAGAGAGTAAAGGAGAGGCGAAGGAAAAGGAAAAGACAACAACTAATGAGTGATGATGTATGACTGTGATGGTGGAAGAAGTTCGTGAATCATTAATCTTAATTTCTTTATGTTGTTAAGTTTAATTGAAATTTGTTATTGTTGTTTGTTGTGGATTTATTAATTTGTTTTAAATGTAAATATATGATGGTTTATGAGGATCATTTTTATCTGAAAAAGAAAGAAAGGAAGCTAGGGTTCTAGGTTTGTTGAAAGCGGAAAATTGGAAGTCTGAGTTCATTGGTTGTACTGAAATTGTTGAAATCAGTACCTATTTCCATCAATTCAGTACATATTTCAACAATTTTGACACCTATTCACAACAATTTAGTATATAATGTTCAATAATTCGATACCTATTTGCAGAAGCAGGAAAATCAGTTTAAATGGCAAGAAAACCAATTTAAAATGGGTACCAATGTCCAAAAATTTGGTGTCTATTTCCAGAACGGGAAAATCATTCTTAGTGATAAAATTTATTGATATTACAAACTTAAATAAAAAGCCAATATACCTATTTTAAGAAGCAAGAAAATCAATCCAAGCAAAAAAAAAAAAAAAACCTATTGATATTATGAAATTAAATGAAAATCCAATTGAAAAAAATAATAATAATAAAAACAGCAAAACGGGTGAAGTACGTCCCAAGTTGGAATTACAGCTATATTTGTATATGCAGGCACGCACGCACACACACCTTTCGAAAGCGAAGTGAGACCATGATTTGCACCCTTGACATGCGAAAGAGAGCATTTGTGATTCACAAGTTACCTTAGAGCTATAACACATGCATTTCTACATCAAAGCTTCCTTCTTTTATTTTTCCAATGTGGAACTGTCTTCTTAATGAGTGCATTTTAAGTTTCAATCTCTCTTTACCAAACACTATTTTGACCAAAAGAATATACTAATTTGATGATCTCATGGAGGATAACATGAATCTATTTTGGTCTTTCAAAAGTGAGATGAAAAACTTGTAATAATCCTAAAATGGTTTAGATCCGTTTGAATACGAAAATTCATCCAAGGGGCCAAAAAATTTAAGATCAAAATTTTTATATTTGGAAATATTATGAATTAGACTCAGAAGTAAATTGTTAGTGGCCTAATTTTTATTTTTTCAAGAGCGAGGCCCAAGCCGAAGTTTAAGCCCAGATGTTATATTTATCATGAAATTTCTTAAAGGCAAACAGACTAGGCTTTGTAAATGAGCCCAACATTTTTAAGCATCGTTGCTTTAGATACACCCCATTCGAAACTTGTTAAAATTTTCTTCATAATATAGTCCTAATTACACTAATTATAAGTGAAAATAATAAAAATACAACAGGAAGGAGAGTGAAAAATGGGCATGTGAGAGCATGTCAAATGCTTTTGGTAAGAAAAGAACAAATCCCCATATTTACCATAACATCAGATTCAGACTATCTTTGATAGAGAATTCAAGAATAGAATATCTTTGAGTTTTATTCTTAGATTATTGACTAACTACATATTCTAAAACCTCCATCGCCAATACTATACTCTCAATCATTAGCAGTCAACAGTTTATTGGCTTTCTTAATTGCCACCATTGCTATTGTAGCAGATGTTCCAGTCTTCCCTTCTTCGCTTTTATGTCAAAATCTATCTAGGCTTTCGATCATGTGTCGTTAATAGTAATGCTTCAAATATTATGATTCAAAAAAAAAAAAAGGTCTAAAAAAAGGATCAAGATGTGTTTCTTAATAAATATGACTATAAACGAAACAAATTTAAATTGTTCATGGAAAAAAAAAAAGAAAATGGAAGTAAACCGTGAATTAACAGTGATAATGAGTTAAAATGTTCAAACTAATTAACAAGTTATATAAATTTTTCATAAACAGATACCAGAACCAATAATTTGCTCAGTTTTTGTTTTTGAATAACCATAGGTGTTAAACATAATCTAAAGGGTGTAGAGAAATATATGTATAATCTTCCATTGGGGTGATCGACTTTGGTACTATGAAGGGTCTATACAGTAAAACATAAAATTCTTCTTATTATTTTTTATATGGGTATAGTGGAAAAAAGGTTGTTCAGAGATTTTTTTCTTTTTTAAGAATTTCAGACAACTATTTTGAACAGTAAAGAAAAAAGAAGGTGCATTACCTCGTTTACGCAGGTGTCCTTGAGATCTCACCAGTCTCATTTTAAAGCTTCCGAGGATAGTTTTTTTCCATTATCATCATGAAAATAATTGTCTCATTTTTATGATAGTTACAAAGGTGTTGAGAGTTCAATTCCATCAAGTACATTATAAAGTTTGAGTCTATAATTTTTTTCCTTTATTATAAGAATAATTATTTATTTTTTATAAAAATATATATCTGATTTATATAAATAATATTTGATATATATAAAAATATATATCTGATTTTAACAGCTTCATAAGTAGTGTCTGAAATTGTGAAGGATACATATATATTAAATGGATAATTTGATCCGTATGAAACCTATTTAATTCATTGAAAATGACAATGAGATACAGACGACAAAGATGACAATCATTTAATTTCCACCAAACATGTCAGAAATTATTGCGCCTTTCTTATCTCATGTTTGTCTCTTTTTCATCCGTTGAAAGTTAGGAATCTATAACACTTCATATATGTTGTGGCAAATTTTTGATCCACGTGTGTATGCAAGGGCCATACAATCAGTCTATCATAAAAGTCAAATCTTATTTATGTGTTTGATTATTCAATTCCCCCCATATTCGCGTTTCACTTCTCATATGGCACTATCGTAGATATGCATCCCATAATTATTATTAGTCCGTATCCAAATAAAAATGAAGAGGAGCTTTCCTAACTGTATTTCTTTCTTGTCTAACATTCACGATACTACCTATTCGAAATTGTGTTGTACTATTAACTTTCTCCCATCCTAGAAATAGATTTTCAAATTTTCAAACTGTACACTCAATCAAGATATATAGATTTCGATAAATAGCTGATGTAAGTGTCACATAAATTGTTGTAAATGAAATATATATATATATATATATATATCACAAAGGATAGTAACCAATAAATTTTTACCCGTTAAAATAGGTCATAACCAAAATTTAATGCAAGTAAAAAATCTAAAAATTTCTTTTTGTTATAAAATCAATAAGATAAAATAGAGTAGTCGGAGTAGAAGATAATATATGAGATACTATAGAAAGTAAATAAATTAATATGAAATAAAGGAGTAGAAGAGAAAGAAGACGATAGCATGGTAAAAGAAGATATAACATTGTTCCTGAGAGAGTTACAATGCAAATGAAAACAAATACATATATGTATAGGCAAATGCGATGGCATTATCTTTAATAAATAATAATAAAATAATGGGATAGATTGATAGGGTGGGATACAACACTTTCTCTTGGATTTACACCTCTTAAGATAAATTACCTCATTAAAAATCTTATTAGTAAAACTTAATAAGATAAAACCTAGTCGAAGGGAAAAAAATGTAGGATACAAAAATAAAAAGAGATGATATGCTCCCTCTAACGAATGATGATATGTTCCGCCTGATGAAACTTCTACTAAGTTAACTGTCTAGCTTGAAAAATCAATACATGTTGATGCCGTGTACCAATTTTTTAAATGTTGATGTTAGCAGAGTTTTCATAAATAAATCTGTTAAATTGTCTGTGGAGCGTATTTGTTTCACATCAATTTATTTGCTTTCTTGAAGTTCATGAGTATAAAAGAACTTCAGTGCGATGTGCTTGGTTCTATCTTCCTTGATGTAACCTCTCTTGACTTAAGCAATATAAGCTGCATTATCATCATGGATTATCGTTGGCCTTTTGTGGTTTGAAGGAGTCCATAAATATTTTGTATACGATGAATGACTAATCTCAACTATATACACTCTTGACTTGCCTCATGAAGTGCTAGAATCTTAGAATAATTAGAAGATGTATCAACAAGAGTTTGTTTCGTAGAATGCTAAGAGATTGTTGTGTCATTATATGTAAAAACATATCCAGTCTGTGAACTTACCTCGTGTAGATTAGAAAGATATCTTGTGTCAGCATAACCAATTAAACCTATACCACTAGTAGATTTTAAATAGAATAACCATAAATTTGTCGTTCCATGAAAATAACAAAAAACATATTTGATTCCATTCCAATGACACCGTGTTGGTTTAGAACTAAACCTGACTAATAGATTTACTGAAAAAACAATATCTAGTCTAATATATTATGTTAAATATATATAATAAAACATAAATTGCATTCAAATATGATATTTCTGAACAAAATATCTATTTATTATTTTCTTTAGGTCGAAATAGATCCTTTTTAGGATCAAGAGATTGAGCAACCATAAAAGTACTCAAGGGATGTGCTTTATCCATATTGAAACGTTTTAAAATTTTTTCAAAGTACTCCATATGATTTATACTCAATCTGCAAGCCGAGATAATATTTTGTTTGCTATAAGTCTTTCATCTCAAATTCTTTTTTCAAATATTCAGCAATTTTTAAAACCTCTTTTTGAGTCCCAATTAAATTCATGTCATTGACATATACTGCTATAATGGCGAATCCTAATCCTGATTTTCTTATAAACACACATGGACATATAGGATCATTGATATATTCTTATTTGATCAAATATTCGCTCAAACGATTATACCACATTCTTCCAGATTTTTTTAATCCATACAATGATCGTTGCAACTTTATTGAGTTTAATCTATGAGGTTTTAAATTATATACTTCAGACATTTTTAATCTTTCGGGGATTTCCATATAGATACTAGTATCAAGTGAACCATATAGATATGCAGTTACCATATCCATTAAATACATTTCAAGTCTTTCTGTCATTGTCAAATTAATTAAAAATTGAAGTGTAATTATGTCCATCACAGATAAATATGTTTCATCATAATTAATTTCATGTTTTTGTGAGAAACCTTATGCGACTAATCTTTTCTCGTACCTTACGATTTCATTTTTCTCATTACGTTCTCAAACAAATATCCATTTGTATCCACCCGGTGTAACACCTTCAAGTATTTGAACTATGGGTCCAAATACATTTCTTTTGCTCAATGAACTTAATTCTACTTGAATCGCTTATTCTTATTTAGACCAATCATGTCGTTTTTTTGCATTTATCAAAAGTATGTGGTTCACAATCATCACTCATGATTTCAATAGCTATTGTGTAAGAGAACATGTCATCAGTGACTATTTCTTCACGGTTTCATTTTTCTCTTACATAATTTATCGAAATTTCTTCATTTTTTGATTCTCATATTTGTTCAAATGTTTGTCTTTTTTCAGGGGCTTTGACCAATTCCGTGATTTGTAAATCTTTGGAGGTCGTTGTCTCTTTCAAAGACATGTCTTTGGATAAAGTGCATTCATTTATAACATTGGTACTATTTTCAATAAGATCATGATATTTCATTTTGCGTTTCTGTGAAATAATATCCTTTAAGTCAAGTGGCCTACCACGTTTTTGATGCATAACAGATGAATTATTTGCAACCATTTGTTTTAATTGTTCAATAGGCATAGTCACTCGAGCTGGCTTATTGGAAGCATGTATATAAGATTTGGTTACCCTTGTTATATCTATAAATGCGTCTAGTAACTGATTAGAAATCACTTGTATTTGCATTATTTTTCGTACTTCATTTTCACATTGATTAATATGAGAGTCCAAATGAGACAAAGTACTCACATTCCATAAGAGTTCACGTTTTCCTATAAAAGGAGTTTTATTTTATTTTAGTTGTGGGAACAAATTTTTATTGAAATGACAATATGCAAAATGTGCAATGAAAAGGTTTCCTATTAAGGGTTAAAGATATCGAATAATAGAGGGTGAATTAAAGCCAACATAAATCCCCAAACGACGTTGGGGTCCTATGTTAAATTTATGGGGTGCAATAGGTATATATACAACACAACCAAATGTTCTTAGGTGAGATATATCGAATTGATGACCAAGCATAAGTTGTAGTGGGGAATACTGATGATATGCAATAGGTCGTAGGCGAATTAACGCAACAGCGTGTAATATGGCATGACCCCGCACAGATATTGGTAACTGCATTCGTAAAAGTAAAGTTCGAGCAATTACTTGAAGGCGTTTGATAAATGACTTTGCCAAACCATTTTAAGTGTGAACATGTGGAACCAGATGCTCAACATCAATTCCAATGGAGATGCAATATTCATCAAATGTCTTTGATAAAAATTCACCAGCATTATCTAAACGAATTGTTTTAATTGAGTAATATAAAAATAATGTCCATAGTTTGATAATTTTTGCAAGGAGTCTAGCAAAGACAACATTACAAGTTGACAATAAACAAACATATGATCATCAATTAAAATCATAAAATAACGAAATTGTCCACTTGATAGATGAATAGGTTCACATATGTCCTCTTAAATTCTTCGTAAAAATAATGAGGATTCAAAATTAATTTTAGAAAGGGATAGTTTAATCACCAATTTTCTTTGTGAGTAAGCAGTGCAAAAATTCTCTTTAAACAATAGAATCCTTTGATTCTTTAATGGATGTCCATTAGAGTTTTCAATGATTCTACGCATCACGGTAGTTCCTAGGTAACCATGGCGATCATGTCATAGTTGAAAAATTTTAAGGTATGAAAATTTATGATTTATAACCATATAGGTTTCAATGGGAGTTATGACTATATAATATAAGCCAGATGAGAGAGCATGAAACTTTTTTAAAATAATCTTCCGTCTTGAGACGATGGATATAATACGTAGATATACTATATTATACCTACTTACAGTCTCAATATGGTATCCATTATTGCGTATATTTTTAAAATTGAGCAAATTTCTTCAACAAATACTTTAATAAAATGCATCGTGGATATATATTTTAGTCTCATTTGCCAATAAGATTATGACTTTCCTATAACCCTCAATTAAGTTTTTAGGATCTGATATAATATTTACATTAGCCTTATATTGTGTCAAATTTAACAAATATTCTTTATCACGAATGATAGAATGTGTGGTTGCACTATCTAACAAAGTCAAGATTTTTATATGGAGAGCTTGTTTGGAGGCCCTCCCAACTAAGGTGAATTTACTTCATCGAAAGATCATTAAAATGGATTGGTATGATTTTTGTAGGACCAGTCTTGAAAATGGAGCTCATGATCTCTTTTGGTGTCCAGCGGCTAGTAAAGCTTGGAATTTTTTGATAAAAACTCCTTCTTTGCTCTGTTCAGAATTGATGATATGTTTCAGATATTATTTGGAGTCTGGAATCGGTTTGAACCTAACTTGGTGTTTGAAATTTACGTGATTTTGTATGGTATTTGGAACAGCCGCAACTCTCCTAAGACCTAAGATCCCTGAGTCTATTCCCGGTAAAGCCTTAGAGTATTTAAGGGAATTCCAAAACACTATAGTTGTTTTGTCAGTGTCTCTGAAGCTGAAAGCTGATTGTAACGTCCCAAAATTTTTTAAATTTTTTTTTATATATATATTGAATTTTATTTTCAAGTGGGATTAAAATAAAACTTCAATGAGTGGCATAAAGGTAATAAAGTAGTTGGTCTTGGGGTTAAGATGGAATAAGAAATGAAAGAAAATATCAAGTTAGGAATATTTATTATTCGAGGGGTTTAAATGAGAATTTTAAAAAGTTTAGGGGTCGATTTAACAATTTAAATTTTTGAGGGACTAAATTGTAATTTGACATAAAAAATTTTTATAAAAAGACAAGCTTAGTGACCGGCATTATTCATTTTCTTCTTTCCTCGGCCGGCTGCGCTCTCTGGTGCGATTTTTGTTTTTTTTTTTTTTTTTATTTCCTATTTTCTTTATTTCTTTTACTTTAATAACCCTTTTTAACCCATTTCTTAGCCAAAACACCTAGATCTAACCTCATTCAAGCTATTGGGTATCTAAATCTAGACTTGAAAAATTGTCAGTGAAGTGAAATTCGGGTAAGTTAATTTTTTTATCCCATTGAGAGCTCAAATTGTGTAGAAATTCATGTAGAAGCATGCTAGAATATTTAGGAAATGATTTTCTTTAATTTTTCAAACCCCAGGTAGAGAAATACGCGATTCTGATCCCAAAAATTTCAATTAAAGATTTTAGGGATCAATTGGGAGCTGTTAGAGGCTAGTAGAAAGCCCAAAGGTTGGTGTACTCATATTTTTCAAAATTTTGCTTATTAATTCCGAATTTTAATATATATTTATTATTGTGATAGTTGATTTAATTGTTTGTTTGAGATATTAAATTGTTTTGGGTATTAATTATATGTTATTTGATGAAATTATTTGAAGAAAAATGATTTCGAAACAATTTACGAAATTAAAATCCCCTATAGTCGAAATTGATGTATAAATTATTATAGGGGTATTTTCGTCATTTTGTTTGCCTTGAGATGTTAATTATGTGATGTATTGGTGGTATGTTTAATGGATTTAATATTTGAAATGAAAAATTTTGAGAATATCCTATTTTGGGATCGTCCCAAAAATAAGAGAAATGAGATAATAATTTTATTAAGATGTGATAATGAGATTAGGGGCGAAATGGTCATTCGAAATGATCACGAGTGGTACCCCGAAGAATCTGAAATAACAGATTTAAATATGAAATAAAATGTTTATGTGATTAAAGTCTTGTTAAATTCTGTATTTTTGAAAAATTTAAAGGGCCCAAGTAAAACTAATCACCGGTAGGTGGGGATTGGTAGTTGGCTAGCCAATAGGGTAATTATTAGCAGTACTGCGCCGTTATGATTGCTTATAGACGTTATATGACGGACTGTGAGAGGCACCGAATGCCCGGTCCTGAAACGGAAACAGATTGTGATATGCGATCCGGTGGATAGACACCGAGCGGCCGTTGCCGGGGTTGCCGTTTAGTCTGGCTGATGCCAGTAAACCCGTTACCGATCCATGGTATCGTGATAGACTTTACGAAGGGCTAAAATAAAGTGAATAAAGAAAATCTTGTGAATTTATTTGATAATGGAATTTGTGAGAATTAGATTGTGATTGTGCTTGCAATAAAAATGTATTGGAAAGTCACAGAATTATGATTTATTTTATGAAATTGGGTACCGTGTGTTTTATTGATAAATAAATTATGATCGTACATATTGTTTTAATTTATGCTTGTATTTTGAAAATAATTATGATTTCAATATTATATGAGTACACCCACTAAGTCGAAAGACTTAGCGCGTTGGATTTACCGCGCGTAGGTAGTTGAATAGGGCTTGAAGCAAAGACAAAGACAAAATAGCTGCAGTTTTCCTCAAGTCACATACGCCCTCATCATTTTGGTAATCATCATTGTTGTGTTGTAGGAATATCCTATTTTGGCCACAATCATGTTGTGTGGATTTAACGTTTATCACTTGTAATAACTTCTGTAAATTATCCGCTGAGAAAGATTTTATATGGTATTATCTTAATAAAATATTTGAATGTTAATCGAAATATTTATTATCAAATGATTGTGTGTTGGAGTGGATTGGAAACGGACGAGAGGTCCGAAACCAGGAAGTTGAGAAATGAATTGATTTAGAAGTGTGTTTTCTCTACAGATTTAAATTTGGATTTTCAGAAAAATAGAGAAAACCCTGTCGAAATTTCGTTAAAGTATAATAAGAGTTTTTGAAAACGACAATTTTTATAAAAGAAATTTTGAAATAAGAAAAAGAGTAACATCCCACGCCTCGATCCTCGTACAGACGGGAATTTGGGGTAATGGTGTTACACTGATTCCCTCCTCTTAGGCTGGCATCCTCCTCCTCAAGGAAGGCTGAAGCTCAATACAGATGTGACCATTTACTCCAACTCTCTGTGGACAAGTTTGGGGGCTGCTGTTCGCAACCATTTTGGATAGGTTGTGCTGGTGTTGTCCAAATCTTGGAGAGGTAAGTTCAGCCCAAAACTAGGAGAGCTATGGGCACTTCGTGAAGGTCTGTTATCAACCTAATCTTTAAACTTGCTGATTGATTTTGTGGAGGTTGATGCGTCGAGGGTGATTTTCTTGTTATACAATTCTGCTAGCTCTATAAGGGAAGCTTACTCCCTAGTTTCTAATATCAAGGCATTGTGTGAAGTCGTAAGTGTGAGTGAGTGTCAAGCTATTTCTAGAAATGGAAATTGTGTGGCGCATAAATTTACGGTTTTAGTCTTGTCCTCTTCATAGGCTCTTTATTGGCAAGAGGTTAATGTTAGTTGTATATTTCCTTGTGATTTTGATTTATAAAAATTTCTTTATTTCAAAATAAAAAAAAAAAAAAAAATCAATAAGATAAAATGGAGGAGCAGGAGTAGAAGATAATATATAAGAATAGAAAGTGAATAAATTAATATGAAATAGTGGAGTGGAGGAGAAAGAAGACGATAGCATAATAAAAGAAGATGTAGCATTGAACATGAGAGAGTTACACTGTAAATGAAAACAAATATATATATTTATAGGCAAATACAATGGTACTTTCTTTAATAAATATTAATAAAATAATGGGGTAGAGTGGTAAGGTGGAAATCCACCCAATGTACGACACTTATCACTACTTCAGGACTTCAGACTATTCAGTGACATTTTTTTCCTATTAAGAGTTACATTTTGGATTTGTGAAAACACACGGCACCAAATTATGGGAAGCATAGTTTTGTATCCAACACCGGACCGCGGCCACCTGGTTTCCACCGTCGAGTTGGCGAAGTTGATACTGAATCAAAACCCATCACTCACCATCAACATCATTATCATAAACCCACCAATAAAACTCGGTGACACCGCACCATACGTAGCCGCCGTCTCCGCCGCCATCCCTTCCATCAAATTCCACCACCTCCCCACCATCTCCATAGATCCCAATTCATACCCCAACCGTCTCGCCATCATGTTCGACCACTACCGCCTTGTAAACCCCCACGTCCGTGACCTCCTCCGATCACTGTCTCGAGACTTACCCATCCGGTGTCTCATCATTGACCTCTTCTGTTTTCCGGCTCTCGAAGTCGCCTCCGAACTCAAAATCCCTACTTATTATTTCTTCACCTCTGGGGTCAGTTGCCTTGCTGTTTTCCTTCATTTGCCTTCTTTATACAAAACCACCACCCAAAATTTCAACGATCTGGAAGCAACTTTCCTCAATCTACCGGAGTTCCCGCCAATCCCTCTGTCTCACATGCCGGTGCCAACTCTTTTTAGACACAGTCCAGAGTGTTTGTACTTCATAGAATGTGCAGCCCACTTGACAAAATCAGCAGGAATCATCGTCAACACGTTCGAATCACTTGAGCCAAAAGCAGTGAAACTGTTATCATCATCAACCACAGAAGAGCTTGGCTTCCCGGACAGTCCGGCCCCGCCCATTTACTGCGTCGGACCGGTGACTACAACGAACAATCAGATAAGCGATAACTTGCATGAATGCATGACATGGCTTGACTCACAACCTAGTCGAAGCATTGTGTTTTTGTGTTTTGGTAGCATGGGTTTGTTTTCAAAGCAACAGTTGCAAGAAGTGGCTTTTGGTCTGGAGAGAAGCCAGCAAAGGTTCCTGTGGGTGGTGAGAAACCCTCCTTCCTCGGACCAAAACCCGATGGATCAGTCCGATCCGGATTTGGATTCGGTACTACCAACTGGTTTCTTGGACCGGACAAGGGACCGAGGACTGGTACTGAAGTCCTGGGCCCCTCAGATTGCGGTTTTGAATCATGCCTCCGTAGGAGGTTTTGTAACTCACTGCGGATGGAACTCTGTGCTGGAGTCTGTCTGCTCCGGAGTACCGATGGTGGCGTGGCCGCTCTACGCGGAGCAAAAGATTAACAAACCGTTGTTGGTGGAGGAATTCAAGCTGGCTTTGCCGATGAACAATGAGCAGGAAAGTGGAGGATTGGTGAGTGCAGCTGAGGTGGAGAAGCGAGTTAGAGAGTTGATGGACTCGGAGGAAGGGAACACGGTCAGGGAACGTGTGGTGAGGAAGCGAGATGAAGCAATGGCTGCGTTGAGTCAAGGTGGATCGTCCCGAGTTGCTCTGGCCAAATTGGTTCAGTCATGGCGTGTAAACTGAGTTGATTCTCAGGTAAATAATTTAAGTAGACGCTTGGCGAAATTTGGACTGCATATTTTATTAGTCGATTTAATAAGAACTTGAAAGAGCTTTATTTTATTTCATTATTGTCGTGCTTCGAATTTTTTTACATCATACCCACAAGTTAAAATTTTGTACTCAGTATGAGCACACATACAGGCTGTAGCAACCAAAACAATGATATAGAAGCGAATTTATAATTTTATTAAGGGTCCAAAATATTTGTGAGTACAATCATTTTTAATGTCTAATTAAACTCATATATATACATGTGTGTGTATTTCATTCTCTATCAATTTTTCTTTGAAAGGCAATATTAATAATAGTAATATCTAAGGAATGCAGTAATAAAACATCTTTATCAAGGCGAGTATACATTTATTTAGAGGATATCACGCAGTTGAAGTTTTGACTTTGTTTGTCGAATGTTGCTCTATCAGTTAATAGTCTTACAAGAATTCCCTATTCAATTTTGAGTTATTAAATTTAAATTTCTCTTATAAAAATATCGACATAAATAGTTCTTCAGGATTTGTTTGTAGAACATGCCTCATATTATAGAGATATAATCACTTTATATTATATATACCCAAGAATTCTCTATAGACATCCGAAAATCAAAAAGGGATCCCTCATTGAAGATTTCTAACATATATATATATATATATATATAGATATAGAAAAGACCTCACGAAATCATTGCTAAGTATGGTTTAAATATAAGTAATTTCACTACAAGGGAGGAGACTCAAACTTCAAGAGCTTCATTAAATTCAGTTGGTATGGTAGCCCCTCTCAGTTAGCGTGCCACGTGTCCCTTTAACATCCAAACACAGCCTTTTCAAACATTGATGGTCAACTTATATTCATTGGCTATATAACTTCAAACTATTCCGACACATGATCATGCGTTCGAAAGTGAAAGTGTACCGTCATTCACTCAAAAGTAGAGCGTCCCTGGGCAGCTGGCGCCGTTGATAATTTCCAATGATAAGGTTCCGACGGCTGAGTAAAATAATATGTTCTCTCACCTTATTTATGAGTTATTCCCTTACCCTTTTGTAAATCTTTTTTTTCACTTTTGTATGATATATCCCTTTCATATAGAAGCAGCATCTTAAATCACGTTACCAATATTTTTATTTCGGTAGATCCCGATAGTTCATTGAACCAAACTCAATCCTTAAAAAAAAAAAAATCAAAAGTAGATATAATTAATTTATAATTTATGAATTAAAATTTGTATTTATTTCTTAAAATTAAGGGATAACTGAAAATCCCATTATGGGCATATGTGGAGTTTGGGACATTCCATTCGAAATTGAGTTTGGATTTGAGGCGGGGGCAATGCGGCCTCAATACAACCCATTGACATCTTTATTTGTAAATTTATTTTTTTATGAATTCGAAAAGCTTGAATTCCCTCAAATCTAAGTTCATCGTAAACCTTAAAACATTTATATACAATTCATGTAAATATATCTTTTTACTAGAATAAATAAATTATACTTAAAAAAACTCTTAAACCTGTAAGATATATATATTTTTTAAATAAACCTGTAATTAAGGAATTTATAACCCTTAAAAGTGTCTATGAATTACTAAATTTTATGCGGTTATTGAGTAGGCTAGCTCAAGAGTCAAGTCCAGCCAAGTACTCAAAATACTTTAATCAATACACAATTCCTTGCACAGGAGTTTCACATATAATTTGCCCTATTGTGTATAAACCAAAATCTTATGCTCAAGGTCGAACCCGAAATCCAATTCGGTCAATAAAAAATAATTAAATCCCGCTCGATAAACGTGGCCATAATGTTGCTTAAAAAAAAACGTGGCCATAATGACTTTTAGAGCAAAAGAATTAAAATCCAGCTGATAAATAACTGGAATTCTAATTAAATTTATAAATATACAATTCATTGGGATAGGTTATGTTAACTTAAAATCTTAACTTAATTTAAGTTATCTAATTTGGATTTATTTAATTTTTTCCATCATATAATTTAATGAAAAAAAGAATGAATATAGGTTTAAATGACTTTTTAAAGTCAATGTTTTAAATTAATTTAGCCTAACCCTTGTTCATTTGATTAGACATGTCTACTGTTATGGTAACTAATGCACACAAATTAATCAAGAGTTAATTATTTATTAAAGTCGATCAAATTTTAAAGTCAATGTTTTAAATCTATTAAGCCTACTCCTAGTTCATTTGATTAGATGCGGCTAATGTTATAGTAATTGATTCATATAACATATATATATAATATATATATAAATCAATCGAGAGTTCAATATTGATGTTTAAAAGGAATTAAATGATAAACCATCTAAGGTAGGACCTTCTATACACGGAAACAAGTTTTCGTTTTTGTAAAATGAAACCCTCGTTCTGTTAGTCAAAATCTATTACTTCTAATTATTGATCATGATATTTAGTTAAATGATAAAAATACCTCTTAGTGTTTATAAATAAAAAAAGTTTAGAAAAACTAATAAATAATTTTATTTTTTAAAAAAATAATAAAAAAATAGATCTCCATCATTCTTCAATCTAAATGGAAGACGAAGATCAAATTAGAAAAATAATTATTAGATCAATTTAAAAATTCATAGTTATTTAATAAAAATTGGAGATCTAATCTAAAAATTGGATTTCCCTCCACCTAAAAAACATCTTGAAGAACAGTTCAAGCAATCATGAAGAACATTGAAGAATAACAAAATCAAACTCAGAAATCATCACCATCATACATAGAAATCATCACCACCACACAGAGAAATCAAACTCATTCGTCCAAAATCAAACTGAAAATCACCACCACTCTCATGTCTTTCAATCACTCTCAGACCTGTCAAGCAAACTTAGAAATCCAAAAAAAAAAATCATGAAGTTCACTTTCAATATGGAAAACCAACCTGAGTTTCCAGCAATGAAAACCTATTCTAGATCTCTAGCCATGGAGACCCAGGTTAGAGTGACGTCGACAATGATGAAGAAAGTGACGTCGGCGAGTGATGAAAAGAGCGATACTGGTTAAGGAGCGAGAAAGAAAATTAAAGAGAAAAAGAAAATAAAATGGAACAGCCGCGATGAACATGGATAGAAGAGAGAGAAAAGAGAGGGAAGAGTGATGTTGACGACTTCAACGAACATGGATAGATAAGTGGAGATGCAATATGGAAATTGACTCTCCTATTTTTTTAATTTATATTTTTAATTGGTTTTATTAAAAAAATTAATTTATTTTTTAATGTAATTTTTCAATAAAAAACTAAATTATTGAAAGACAAAAATACCCTTATAGCATGAGAACTAGAATCTAAGAAGTTGCGGTCGATTCAGACAAGAAGTCCAAAACTTAATCACTCTCAAAAGGAAAATAAAAATGTCTAGAACTTTTATTTTGTTAGCAGGTAATATTACTTTACTAGATTTCATAATTACATGAGCAAAAAATAGTCGGTGATTCTTATCAATATTTCTACTAATTATTTGAAGCCAACAGGAAAATACAATTAATTAGTCTTTTCCTTGTATAAACACAAACTATATGTATTTTTCATGCATATAGATTTCTGCTAATCCGAGCATGTATATAAACGAAATCCATTCGTGATTAAATTAAAACGATAATTTACATTTCCAAACACTGATTCTTATTAGTTACAACGGGATCTCTCTTAAACACAAAAGTTATTAAATATTGTTCATTTGAACCAACTCAACTCAAATTCTAGCTTGGCAATTAGTAAATCTTCTATGCATCAAATACATTGCTAAGTGGTACATATGATCACCGTAGGAAGATACATGGCAAAAAATATATAGGTCACTGATTTCTTCCAGCATATCTTTCTTGCAAAATGATCGAATACATCACATAATAATGCATACTATGCATTATAAATTTAGTCCAGACATAGACTTGACAGTTGACTAGTAGCTAATGCATATGATGACAGTTGACTAGTAGCTAATGCATACGAGCAGATTCTCTATCTTTCTTTTTTTTTACTAGATTTTTGATAATATAGTTATATATCAATATTAAAAATAATAAATAATTATTTTATTTTATTTTTTCCTCTCTAATAAACCATTTAAACTTAAATTTTTCTTATAAAAGATTGGTATAAATAAAAAATTAATAGAAATCCTGACTCGATTGGTGACCCTTCTACCACACGCAACTTCGGGACTCATCTCCGGTTCCATGACTCGAACAATTCCATGAGGGCAACATGAGACGACCCGTCCTCCCTTAATGCAGCCTTGGCTTCATTTTTCAATTCTGTTGTTCTCTTTCTCACTATGTCACCATCCTCCGAGTCCATCAAGCTTCTGACTCGGTTCTCCACCTCTGTCCAACTCACCAACCCGTTCTCCGACTCAATCACTGGTAAAGCAATCTTGATTTCTTCAACCAGCACGACCCTATTGAACCTCTGCTCCGCATAGAGCGGCCACGCCACCATCGGCACGCCGGCACACACCGCCTCGAGTACCGAGTTCCACCCGCAGTGAGTCACGAACCCACCCACCGAGTCATGATTCAAAACCTCCACTTGTGGCGCCCAATTCTTCACCACCAGCCCCCTCTGTTTGGTCCGGTGCAAGAACCCTTTTGGAAGTATCGAATCCAAATCCGGGTCAGTCTGAACCGAAATGGCCACCGTTTGGTCCTCTGAAGGTGGATTCCTCACCACCCACAAGAACCTTTGTCCACTTCTCTCCAACCCAACAGCCATTTCTCTCAACTGATCCAATGAAAACAACCCTAGACTACCAAAACATAGAAACACTACACTTTGACTCGGCTGTGAGTCAAGCCAAGTCAAACACTCACTTACACCACGATATTCGCCACCGTCTTTGGCAGCGATCAACGGTCCGATGCAGTATATCGGCGGTGTGGAGGCGTTCGACACACAAAGTCCATCTGTTATTGCTTTGATAGGTCTTGGTTCAAGAGAAGCAAAAGTGTTCGCTATGATTCCAGCTGATTTGGGCAAATACTTTGCACAGTCTAGCATGTACTCGTAGACTTTATCGTCACGTCCAAGCATTGGTTTTGGCATGTCTATGGATTGTATAGAGGGTGTTCCAGGAACATCAAACGATGCGTTGGTGTCTTTGAAGCTTTGTGCGGTGTTTTCATGGAGAGTTGGGAGATAGAGGAACAAAGCGAGACATCCAGCTCCTGAAGCGTAGAAAAAGAGAGTAGGGATGTTGAGGACAGAAGTGATGGAGAGAACACAGTAGCAGAAGCCGTCTGCTATGAGAGATATGATGGTGTGATTCTCGGAGATGGAAACTAGGGTTCTGTGGACGTTAGGGTTGGTGAGGTGGAGGACTTGGAAAATGAGGGTTTCGTGGTGGTTTGAGGAGGTGGTGGTGGAGGGAGAAGGGAGGGTGATGGGGGGGAGGTGGTGGAAGGTGATGGAAGGAAAGGTGGTGGAGACTTGGGAGATGTATGAGAGGGTGGTGGCAGTGGCGCCACCGTGGTAGGGCGGAGGAGAGATGAGGATGTGGATGGAGACGGATGGTTTGTGGGTGAGTATGAGCTTGCCAAGCTCTACCATGGAAATTAGATGGCCTATCGGTGGTGATGGATAGAGAACTATGGCCTCCATTGGTGGTCTGTCTATTATAAAAAAAAAATTGTTTTCTTTCTTTTTTACGGGTGATTTTAGGTGTACATACATACATACATACATATATATATATATACATATATATTTAAAAAAAGTAATTGCACGAAACCCCCTAAGGTTTGTCAAAAAACAGATAAAAACATACTTATCCTTTTATTACATCAAATCCTCATCTCATCCGTCAACTTTAACGGTTTGACCAAATTTTTAAGTTAATGTCTATAATACCCCGGGATCTTAAAAAACAAAGAAAAACTTTAAAAAAAAAAAAAAAATTTAACAACCTTCGGCAGTTATTCTTAATCAAATGCATTTAAATCCAACTTCAACTTCAAGTTTACAACAATCTAGGTCCAGATCTTCAAGATTTGCCCAGATCTTACAAAAAAAAAAAAATATCATGAACGCATCTGAATCAATGTCAGCAACACAACAATATCATCAACACAACAATATGAACAAATCAACAAATAATAACAACAGACAAACACCACAAAATCCAATCGGTGGAGATGGAAGAGAAGGACGAACTGAAGGAACCAGAAACCAAATTCGTGCGACGGTGGACATGGAAGAGGACGGACTGGAGGAACGAACTGGAAGTGTGCGACGATGGAGACAGACGGACTGGAGGAACGACGGTGGGGCTTTGCAAAGATGGAGACGGACGGACTGGAGGAACGACGATGAAGACGGACGGACTGGAGGAACGACCGTGGGGTTGTGCGACGATGGGGCTGTGCGACGATGGAGACGGACGGACTGACTGGGAAAACGACGGTGGAGCTGTGCGACGATGGAGACGGACGGAGCTGTGCAGAGGAAAAAACTGAAGAAAGAGAAGGAGGAGAGGGAACAGAGAAGAGATAGAGAGACTGAAAGGGTTGACAGTGAGAGAGACACGGTGAAAGGACCAAAATGTCCTTGGTTTAGTTAACGGTGACAAAAACACTGTTAAGCATGGGGTTCCGTGTAATTAATAGATAAATATATTTTTATCTATTTTTTTACAAATCTTGGGGGAATGTTGTGCAATTCACTCTATTTAAAAACCAAATAATTATCAAAGCATCACCATTTTGTTTTTTTTTTTCCTTTGATTCTATTTTTCTTAGATATCAAATGTTGTGGGACCTATAATTTCTACATATACTCTTGCATAAGAAATTTTTTTAATAGTATATAAGTCTTAAAACTGACGTTGAATGTTTTTCAAAAAAAAAAAAAAATGAACTGACATTGAATGGATAGCACTTATCTTTTTCAAAAAAACTGGCATTTTCTCATTGTTTGTCGTTTTATTTTATTTTTTTAATTATTAAGATTGATTTAGAGGATCATACCAGATGAGATATCGATGGGACCATACAGAGGGAAACTTTCATATCAAAAATGTTGGCACACGCTATCTTTGGCTGCTGAAGTCATTAGTCAAGAGGTAACAGCCTCTATGTCTCCCGACGTGTGATATGAGTTTGACATCTATCCATTAAATATAAATAATAATAATATTTCTTCAATTATTATATGGAAGAATTACTCTAAACCCTCCAAACATTTGTTTTATTACAATGGGAAACCATTTTTACGTTTTGTAACAATGACCTCCCCTCTACTGACGTTTGACCAGAGTTGACCGTTTAAAATAACTGGAAAATGATAAAATAGAGTAAAAAGACGATAATACCCCTGATGAATTAATTTTATAAATTTTAAATTAATTAAAATTTAAAAATAATCTAAACCATCCATCTCAAAGATGGATGGCCCAGATTAATTTAAAAAAATAATATTTAAAATAAAAAAATAAATTGATGATGGTTTCTGATTATCTTGTTTGTTCAACGGTTCATCTTGTTTGTTCATCTAACTGTTCGGTTCTTCAACAGATCTGGTTCATCTTGTCTGTTCCAACATCATCATTCATCAACATATTCCAACATCATCAACACAACAATCATCAATACAAACAAAAACAAAAACCACAACCATCATCATCAAACAGACCCAAGAACATCATCAACAATAAACCCAATCAGAATATCAGATCGAGCTGGGTTGTCTGGGTTTCCAGATCTGGAAACCCAGACCGATCTGGAAACCTAGACCGATCTGGAAACCTAGATCGATCTGGGTTTCCAGACGGAAACCCAGACCCAGATCGGTCTGGGTTTCCAGACGGGGAAACCCAGACCCAGATCTGTCTGGGTTTCCAGATCTGGAAACCCAGACCGATCTGGGTTTCCAGATCTGGAAACCCAGACCGATCTGGGTTTCCAGACGGGGAAACCCAGATCGATCTGGGTTTCCAGATCGGGAAACCCAGATCGATCTGGGTTTCCAGACGACCCAGATCGATCTGGGTTTCCAGACGACCCAGATCGATCGGGAAACCCAGACCGATGTCTGGGTTTCCGCCTGGAAACCCAGACATCGGTCTGGGTTCCCAGATCTGGAAACCCAGACCGATCTGGGTTTCCAGACGGGGAAACCCAGATCGGTCTGGGTTTCCCCGTCTGGAAACCCAGACCAAGAAGAAGATGAAGAAAAAGATGAAGAGAAGAAGGAGAAGAGAGGGGGAAGAAGATGAAGAAAAAGAAGAGCAGAAGGAGAAGCGGGCGAAGAGAGAGAGAGACCGAGAGAGAGAGGAGAGGAGTAATTATAATATAAATTTTAAATTTTATTATTTTTAAAATTTAATTATTTTATAATTTAAAATTTATAAAATTAATTCATCAGGGGTATTATCGTCTTTTTACTCTATTTTGTCATTTTCCAGTTATTTTAAACGGTCAACTTTGGTCAAACGTCAGTAGAGGGGAGGTCATTGTTACAAAACGTAAAAATGGTTTCCCATTGTAATAAAACAAATGTTTGGAGGGTTTACAGTAATTCTCCCATTATTATATATAAATTGATCTCTTATCTTTGTATAAACCTTCTTTCTGTCTTCGCATGAATAGATTCTATTCAATTAAAAATAATATTTCGAATTATGTGATCGGTGTTCCATGTCCTTTAACTTCGACGATTCTCTAGGATTGGCTCAGTTAAAAATATATATATATAATCACGATGACAGGAGCGTAGTAACTGCATTATTTGCTGTCTACCACTAAGACAACGTACAAGCCACGTCTGTCTATCTTAACGTGCTGTGGACCACATAATTTCTACCTACGTAAGTTTCTTTTTTATAAGAATTTTTCAGTAGTATGTATATCTAAATGCTAATTTCAACTTGCACTCGAACAAAATATCCCACTTTTGGTGGACAACTTCTCCCTCGGAGAAAGAGAATTATCCTTTCAAACTCCAGTATGACTTTAATAGAATTGCATTCCAAATTTTTTTAAATATGAGAAAGTATTTAACCACTAATATAATATTACTGATAAAAAATTATAATATAGATGGAGGATAATTTTAAAAAACTTCTTGACTTTTGATATATTATTTATTTTTTTATATATAGTTTTGTTTTTATTTAAAATATCATTTGACTTTTAAGTAAACACCAAAAAGACCCCTTGAAAGCATATAAAAATATGATAATATCCCTGACGTTAACATATTACGTTAGGTGAATAAGATTAACCGTTTGACTCTAAGGATAAAAATGAAAATACAAAAAAAATTTAATAAAAAAATTTATTAAAATATAAAAAATAAAAATAAATAAATAATATTAAATATAAAATTATAAAATTATAAAGACGTTTTCATTTAAAAACTAAAAAAATAAAAAATATTGAATAAAATTCAAAAAAAAATTCTTGTCACTCGCTCTCTCTCTCTAACCTCACTAACCTCTCTCTCTCTAACCCACACTCCTACTCCATCGCTCTCTCTCTACACCTCATCATTATCTTCTTTTGCTTTGTCGCTCGTCGTTGCTTTCACCAGACATCCACCACTACCCTCTCTCACACCGATTTCTCTTCATCTCTGTCTCTCTCTAACACCGCCGCCGTCTTCTCTCTTCTCCTCTTTCGTTTTTCATCTAGGTTCAAACCTAAATGAAACCTCATTTGAATTCGAATCTAGTTAAGGGTTCATCTAAACCCTTAATATGATTTGAACCCAGATGAGACACTTATCGGGGTACTCTTAACTTAGTTCAAACCTAGATGAGGTTTCATCTGAGTTTAAACCCAGATGAGGTTCAACTACGTTTGAACCCAAATGAACCTAATTAAAGGTTTGATATTTGATGATTTTGTGTTTGATTTTTGATGATTTTTGGGTTTAGATTTTTTTTGGATTTTCAGATGTGCTTGATGATGTTCATGATATATATATATATATTCCATTCTTTATGGGTTTATTGATTTATTGCTGTTTATCTATGGTGTGTTTGATTGTGATGGTTATAGGTTTTTCATTGTTGGTGATAGGTTTAAAGGATGATGATGATGATGAAGATGTAATGACTAGTGGAGATATAAAAGATTTAGATTGGATTTTCACTGTCCATCCAATTTAGATGAATGGTTGGATCTCCTTTATTTTATCAGTTTATAATTTTTATTTTAAAATATTATTTTATAATTATTTTATTTTTTAAATAAAATTTTGAGGGTTAAAAGTGTCTTTCTGCTAATTTATAACGGATGGGAGATTTTAGATTAAAATAAAATTATATGGAGAAAATTTATCAAAAGTCAGATGGTTTTTTAGAATTTTCCCTATATATAATTAAATTCCAAATTTCTTGAAAGATGAGAAAGTACTCTACCACTAATATAATATTACTAAAGAAGAATTATATAGAATTTTTATAGTTAGTGCCTCGTAATCTTAAAAAGTTATGATTAATCAATTAAATTCATTCATTATATTATCTCCATTAAAACAAAATTTCTCTCATATTTAATTCAAATGCAATTGATGAATTTGATTAGTTCATCATAACTTTTTAAAGTTAAGAGTCATTAACTGTAAAAGTTATATAAACATATATATAATATTTCTACAGCCAGTGTTTCACAACTTTAAAATATTAGGACGAACTAATCAAATTTATTCATTGTATTCGTTCTCTTAAAACAAACTCTCTCTCCTATTTAATTCAAAGGTAATGAATTAATTTGATTAGTTCGTCTTAACTTTTTAAAGTTCGGAAATATTGATGGTAGAATAAATATATATATAATATTTTTATAATTAGATATATCTAATTTTAAAAAGTAAAGACTAACCAATCAAATTCATCAATTGCATCTGAATTAAATAAGAGACAGAGTTTATTTTAGAAGAGATAATACAATAAATAAATTTGTTTGGTTAGTCCTTACTTTTTAAAATAATGTATATCTGATTATAAAAACCCTATATATGTGTGTGTACACGGTTAGTATTTTTTAACTTTAAAACATCAGGACAAACCAATCAAATTCATCTATTATATTATCTCTTCTAAAATAAATTATCTTTTCTATTTAATTTAAATGCAATTGATGAATATGATTGGTTCGTCCTAACTTTTTAAATTTAAGATATACTGATGGTAGAACTGTAAAAGTTATATATATATATATATATATATATGAAATCAAAACTTTTTAACTTCCACCAATCAACCAAGTCTAAGAAGTTTTAGTTAAAGTTAAGGAGGTAGTTTAATTTAATTAGAAAATCCGTTTTCCAATTGGTAAAATTAAAAAACATATAGTGTTTGATTAATATTATGCTGTTATGTTTAAAACATCCAAAAATTAAGAAGTATCAATATTATATATATTTTTTATATTTCTATTTTGAAACCAGTTTAGATAGATTTTCTTATTTCAAAATGTTACATATCAAATGATCTATAAAATCCGTGGGCACAAAAAAGATAATGTATCATATTTCAAAAAAAAAAAAAAAACGATAATGTATCAGAATATTCAAAGACTCTATAAAGCCTGTGGGCACAAAAAAGGATAGTGTATAGCATGTGGTTCTCTTTTGCTTGACTTACGTTCTTCTTTTAAGCTTGACTTAACTTTACACGACAAAAACAAACCAATTATTGAGAATGCAAACGCAAAAGGACAACATAAAAGATAATGGCGGTAGAGCAAATTATAAATTAATTATTCAGTTAAAATCTATTTTTTAAACGGAGTCAATTTTATATTTTTATTATAAATTATTCATTTGCCATTAGTTTAGATTAGTTAATAATTAGTCAATTTCAATATATTTAGAGATATTTTTATCTTGACTGTATTATAATTTTTTTATAATTTTAAAAATTACAACTTGTTTATAATTTAAAAAACAACAAAAAATTAAAATAATAAAAAAAATTAAAGCGTGAAGATCCAGAATCGTCATACATTGACGGTAGAGATCTCATCCCTTCTCCATCTTCATGGAGATGGAAATCCAAAATCAAACATCTACCGTATACAATCACATCAAACACCCACCAATATCGAACACACCATACCTACACACACCCACCCAAAACGTCACCTAGATTTCTATGTGTTTGGTCAAACACCCACCACACCCAGAACAACATCAGACACCAACAATACCCATGATTAAACAACCAACATCAATGCTACCAACAACCAACATCAATGTTGTCAAACACCCACCACATGCAAAGCAATATCAAATACCTAGAACACCCACCCTTATGCAACCAACATGATTGTTGTCAATGGGTTCATTGAATCCAAATGAACTTTCATTTGGTTCGATAAACCCAAATAAATCTTTATCTGGGTTCAACCCATTTTTAGGTTTTGAAACCCATTTTCGAGTTTGCATGATTGAAAACCCAAAAATGGGTTTTAAAATCACAATTTATTTAAGGGAAGAGAGAGAAGCAAGAGGAAAGAGAAGAGAGAGAAAGAAAAGAAAGGAAAGGTAGCACTGACATTAAAGAGAGCAACAAATGAAGATCCAGGTTATGAATCAGGCAATGAAAGAAGAAGAGGTTGACGATCGATAATGCTGGATGTGGAAGAAGAAGAGGAGAAGGACAATGATGGGAAGAAGAAGAAGTGGAGGTTGATGATGGGAAAGAAGAAAAGAAGCAAATATTTTATTTTTTTTATCATATTTGATCTCCATCGTCTATGATGATGGAGATCAACATTTTTTTTTTCAATTTTGTAAAGAATATTTTAATTGCTTTTTAATTTTATTAATATTTCAAGGGCATTATAATCTTTTCATCATTTGATTAAGGCAGCTATTAAAATTAACAGTTTTTCATTGACGGTAGTTAAACAAATTATAATAAATTGATAAAATTTAATAGTTCCAATAAAGTAACTAATTTATAATTTGCTCTTAGAGTAATTTCAACAAAAAAATCGATTTAGAAATGACGATATTTAATATTGTAAGAAGTGAGTAAGATTAAGGGTAGACATTTTAGGGTTCGAGTTAGGTTAGAAATCTCTCAACCCAATATGGGTTGAGTTAAATATTTTCCAATCTAATCCAACCCAACCCAACATAATAATAGTTAGGTTGGGTTACATTGAGTTGATCGAGTTAGATTTAATGCACCATAAATATATAAAATGTCTAGTTGATAATTCTCATAGTCTTAGCAATTTAATTACAAGTAAATTCTCATAATCTTAACAATTTAATTACAACCCAACTCATATTGAGTTAGGTTAGAAATCTCTCAACCCAACATGCGTTGGGTTTAAAATTTTTTAACCGAACCCAACCTAACCCAACCCAATAAATTTTTCAATCCCACCTAATAAATTCTTCAATCCAATCCAATCCAACATAATAATAGTTAGGTTGGGTTAGATTGAGTTGATCGAGTTAGATTTAATTCACCACAAATATACAAAATGTCTAGTTGATAATTCTCATAGTCTTAGCAATTTAATTACAAGTAAAACTAATACAAATAAAGATTCAATGATTATAAATAAATTATTCGATCACCATAAAGACTATTCTTAATTCCCATCCCTAACAAATGTTCTTCTAGATGAAGGATAAAATCCTGGATTTAGAACTAAGAATAGGTGTTTGTCAAGTTCGAGTTGGGTTGAGTTAAAATTTTTTTAAGATTTTTCAATAAAATCCAACCCAATTTAATTTTCAACTTAACTCAACCCAACCAAATTTAATTTTTAACCCAACCAACCCAATTTTTTTTTTTTTTTTTAAGATTTAACTCACTCTAATCTAATAAAAAACCAATCAGGTTGGATTCGATTGGATATGTTGAGTTGATTTGAAAATGCCCACCCTTTAAGTATGATCGAATACGATATTAATTTATCACAAGATAACTTATTAAAGATCTGTCTGGTAAAAAGAAAAAAATTCTGTTTGGAATTTTAAAAGTAGATGTTTTTAAAGTGGAGCACCCATAAATAGAATAAAAGTCATTAATTATTTGATTGTTAATTAAAGTAGCTTTTTTAAGTTATAAATCGGAAGGGTGTATTGACTTTAATAACTCTTTGAAATAATAAGAGTACTAAAAGAACCATCTTTAAATAAGAGTTTATTTATGTTTTGAATTAAAAGGATGTAAAAATAATAAAACTATAGTAAGTTTATATTAGACATTTTAACATTCTATAATAAAATTGATATAAATCTACTTAAAACCCAAAAGTTCAGAATTTGAGCTCCTTCCAACAACATAAAAATTTGAAAGAGATTTCGATTTTTGAAAAAAAAAAAATAATGATAATGTTAGACTTTTTAAATATTCTATTCAAATTCATATCCAAACAATATGATATATGAATTGTTAATATCTTATAGATCATAAAATAATGTGATAATTAATAATATGATAACAACTCACATGTCATACCATTTAGACATAAATTTAAATAAAATATTTAGAAAGTTTAGCATTATTGAAATGAAGAAATGAGAATCAATAAACCTTTTAAAGCAAGTTCCTAGCTTACAAAATCAACTTGTCTGATATTCAAGATTGGATTAGAGTGAATTGATCTATTTTGATTAATAGTCTAATTCAATGTTTAATATATAACTAATGATTGAATATATTATCCAACCAATCATACTCAATCCAATCTAATTCAATCTAATTATAATTAAGAAACTAATAAAATCCAGGCACCAATTAAAGTTTTCAACAGGAGATGGCTTCACTATATATATCAACATTTCGAGGAATCAACAAGGTTGAGAAGTATGAAATTAATCAAAATCATTTACATGAACACAACATAAAATTTTCATGCATAAACGTTTCTTCTAAAAAGAGCTTTTGGGTAGTGCCGACCACAAAATCAACTGTCAAACAAATAGAACATCTCCACACAAAACATTTTTAGTTAGGACTGGATACCCTTTAATGGAAATCACGAAGCTTACAATTTGAACCAACTAACTCCGCGGGTGATACTGGGACACGGATGTGATTGTAGACTGGCAAACGAGATCCAGATTAATTTCTCATATCATGGTGTTGTGATCATTCATTCAGCATCCGTGATGTCAAACAAGATTCAAAGGGTTGGGTTCTACCTTGAACACTATGCAATGCTTCGTATGTATTGATCGAGAGTTGTGTTAAATAAATCAGACCTGCACAGAAATTGCAGAATGTATCTATCAGATATTTATACCCTTGGAAGTTACAAGAATAAATAAATTGCAATTTTAGTTCTTAAGGCATGGGTGACTTAGTGGGGGGGTGGGTGACTTAGTGGAAGTTACAAGAATAAATAAATTGCAATTTCGGTGTAATCAACCATACAAGACGTGTTATAAGCTGTGTTCAAGATTTTGTTACTTAATGCAATTTCCTGCTCAGTCTTTGATTATCAACTATTATTAAGCCAACTTGTGTAGACATTCTAAATCTTAGCACTAGTTCTATGCTACGTCTCAAATTGATTCTATTATTTCAAAATCCATTCATGGAAAGGAACTACCAGAAAAGCCCCAAAGATAAATATTCACAAGTGTCTCATTCAACATAAGGATTGCTCATTAATTGGAAAAAAACAGACCAAGATCATCAATTAGGAGATTAGTCATTCTATTTAGAACAAATTAACTAATTACCTGATAGGAGTTCCAGGTGTATACAGTGGATTCTTCATAACATATTCAACATATAAGTTGTAGATGTACTTTAGAGATTCACGTAGATCACCTGTCTTAGGATGAGTGACCAAGATAATCTGCATAAGAAAGCATGCACAATGATCAAAGCCATAGCATTTTTCTTTTCCTAAAACAACCATACTATGTTTTGTGAATAAGGTTCAATTTCTAATATAACCATACTATGTTTTGTGAATAAGGTTCAATTTCTAATATAAAGTTTACTAAGAACAAAGTCAAAATGGCAAAATTTAATGATACTATCCCATTAGCTGTGCTACTATTAAATTGCCACAGGAAAATCATGATCACCATTGGGAAGAAAATGGGCTGTCCACTAATTAAATTCATACAAGGTCAAACTCTTCAATCACGTCTTCCAATTAAATCACAACAGAGGATTGAGAAATAAGAGCACTAGATGTCTAGAGAAGACCAGTGAAATATCATGTCCACTACTGTAAAGGACAAGGGATTTTATTATGTATAGAGTAAGATGACAGCATTGGAGTTAGGACTCATTGGGTCCAAGAGAAAATAGGAGTTTATGGGTATGCATTTATTTTAAACACATTCTCTAAGCAGATAAAGCTCAATTACATTATACACATAAATCGTAAGTGTATACATTTAAAAGCTAGTTTGGATATCAAATCTACCGACTAGGCATTGGAGTTAGGACTCATTGTGTCCAAGAGAAAATAGGAGTTTATGGGTATGCATTTATTTTAAACACATTCTCTAAGCAGATAAAGCTCAATTACATTATACACATAAATCGTAAGTGTATACATTTAAAAGCTAGTTTGGATATCAAATCTACCGACTAGGCATTGGAGTTAGGACTCATTGTGTCCAAGAGAAAATAGGAGTTTATGGGTATGCATTTATTTTAAACACATTCTCTAAGCAGATAAAGCTCAATTATATTATACGCATAAAAATGTGTACATTTCAAAGCTAGTTGGGATATCAAATCTACCCACTAGGCATCCCTCCTCGATTTCAGACCCTACAACAGGAAAATTTACAAGCCAAAACAATAACTTCAAATTTCACAGGCCCAAGATTGAGTAAATTCCATATGTCCTATGAATTTTTAGCAATTTCCAGTGTAAAACATCACTCTGAAATGTAATCACTGATTATAAGGTGTTAAATTTCAGTAATAAACTCCTCCCTTGAGTTTCCAGAAGGCAAAGTATCAGTAACACTAAACTGTACCCATTCGACATTTTGGCAACCCCACAAAATTTGGACTAGTTGGGTTTCACATCTAGTTGGGATGCCTGCCTCATGTCCAAGCAAATCTTGATCTATTCTGGTTCTAGTCTGTCACAAATTTGTGTAAGGATGATTTTACTTTGGTTTAAGCTACTATTTCAAACATTGATAAAACACAAGATCATGGAATCTTAACCAAATTCGCATAGTCCATTACTAGGTAGATTTGTCACATAACCTGATCTTCTTCTCTATATCAAAGCTAGCGAGGTATATGAACAGCAGTAACTTTGGGAATACTTCTTTGAAAGCCATTAACTCTAATTTGAAGCCCGACTCAGAAACTACAACGTTTCAAAAATACATAATCTATCTCAAACCAATAACAAAGCTCATGTACATAATTTCATTTTGTACAGGTATTAGAGACTTCAAAGTAACTATCTTTCCATTGAAACACACTAAAACATACATACAAGTTCCGTCAACAAGCAGTTATGCACATGTTTATGATTCAATAACAAATACCATTATATCTCAACTAACCTTTATCCCAGATGGACTTTCCATGAAACTTAGTTTGTATGTGTTAGTACGAAAACTGTGAAACGAACAACCTTGGCCAGGTAACTGAGGCACCCCCAAGTTTCCTTTCTCTGCACTATATATAAAATTATTATTAACTGTAAGAAGAGTGACACAAAGCAAAATACACCAATTCGAAACTCAAATCAAAGATCATATGAATTATAATACAAGATTTCTGACTTATACAATCATCTATAAACCCCGAAAATCATCAATTCATCGATTTAAAAGCAAAATTCAACTTGTCACTGCAAGTTTACAAAAGTACATCCAAATTCTCCATAATTAAACACTCAATCAGTCTACAAAAGCCAAATCCAATTGCCCCATCACACACATATATTCAATCTCCAAAACCGGAAAAATTGAGCAGATTCAGCTAATTCTAAAAATAATGAATTCAAGGTATCGAAAATCGTCCAAAACCTAAACGAAATCAAGACGTGTGAATATAAAGAGATACCTAGTTGGATCCATTTTGGCAGTCAAGGACTTGAGGGAGAAGAGGAGACCGAACATGAGCTTGTGATCCTGCTGCGCGTTGAGAGTGTGAAGTGGCCGATTCCATTCCCTGTAAAGCAAGCACACGCCGTTTCGATTGAACACGTACATCATGTGCGCGTTGTTACCGGAAACCGTTGGCACCGGTGGTGATGGACTGATCTCCGATCCTCCAAAGAACTGCATTTTTGTTTTTCGTCTGTTTATCAAATCGGACGGTCAAATGAGAGACGTACCTGAAGAGGTGGTTGACGGAATGGATGAGAGGACTTAAACGAGTGTGCGTGTTGATTGCAAGGCAGGGAGCCCGTAGTGGGTAATACGACGTCGTTTTGGTAGAATTTATATGAGATACACATTGATTGTTTAAATATAAAAATAAAAAACAAAAAGAAGAAAAACTATTTCGAATGATGGATTCAAGTGAATTTAGAATTTCAAGTTTCATTTTTGACGATTTTAGGTTTCAACAAAATCATAACCAATAGCGACTATGGATTTATGTTATTTTAGAATTTCAAGTTTCACATTGATAATATTTGAGTCTTGACAAAATCATAACCAATAATAAAGGGTCACCATTTTAGATCTTGACAGAATTATGGTTGACTACTATTATGGACTCGAATGATTTCAGAATTTCAAGTTTCAGTTTAACCACTTTGGGTTCGACGGAATCATAATCAATGGTAAATAATCACCGTTTTAGATCTCGACAGAATTATAATCAGAAGTAGATCATAAGTACATCACAAGATTAGCAGACTTCACAGTTATAGATCCCAATGGGATTATCATCAATAGTCAATCGGTTTTAGGTCTCCACAGAATTAAGATCAGTAGTCCACCATAACCAGTAGCAGATTTCATTATTTTAGATCCCAACAGATTTATCATCAATAGTCGATCATAATCAATAGCATACTTAACAATTTTAGCTCCCCACAAAATTTTAGCTGCCAATGGCTGGTATCTGCCCTCAAATCCAAACATTGAAAATCGGAAAAGATACAAGAATTTAAGGTTGCTGAACTCGAATTTACACTTTCAGATACAAAGATTCACGTTTCAAGCTTTGTATCTCAAGCTCTAAAACCCAGATTTCCTTCAATAAAGATCCAAAGCCTGCTTTAGAATTAGTTTATCGTAGCAACAAATTCAAAAGTTGTCACAGCTTCTGCTAGTAATAGAGCTCTGGTTCAATGATTTGTATCTTTTGACAGAAGTAAACCTGGTTACAATTGAACACATTTGGCTTACACAATTTTTGTCAACAATTCATCATCAAGAAATTCAACAAAACACAAGATTTAATCATCCCAACAATCACTCAACTCAGGAAATAAACTAAAGTTTTTATGTTGTTGGAATAGGAACAAAACAAGTTTAGCACAACAGAATTTAGCACAGCGAGTGTGACAAATCAAACAGTGAAACAAACCCCGCATTCTAATAATAAAGAAAACAGTTCCAACACAGATAATTCCAGAACAACAAGTTTTGAGCACACTGTAAATACATTTAGTTTAACACTTGAAAGAAAAAACAGAAAAGACATCGATTAACAGCCCGTCGCAGAGATGATAAATTTCACAGCAAAAACCAAACTCTAAATTACAGTATACGTCCAGTCCAATTAATAAGTTTAGATCTCCCATTTCTTCATTTCCATACCGTCAGGTGGGCTTCCTTCAACCTTCTTGGAACCAACTTCTTTCCAGTTAGTCGAAAGCACTGTTCCATTTGACTCGACCTGCAAAATTGGACAGAGTAATATTGAAATGCAGCACATAGGGAAATATAAACAATGCTCACTTGTTATCTTGAATATTTTTCTACAGTAAATAGCCAATCATCATCAGGTAAGTATCAAGTTAAAGATGTTCGATTGACGACAGCGTGTACACTGCAGGTTGCTGTTATAGAAAATGTCTGTATCGAAGCAACTTACAAAGGATTTTTTCATGGCTCTTCTGGTGTCTTCATCAGCATCAGCATAAATGTCCTGGAAAAACTTGTTCAAAGCTGCATCACCATCTAGTTTTTCTTCTTTTTCCTGAAAGAGGTGACAAACGAATCACAATTGAGTGAAGAATAACTTTTATAGGAAGTAATCTCATAAACGTGAAAACCAATTTAGAAGCAAAAGAATTTCAGGCACACCTCCTTCTTCACTTGCGCTTCAAGCTTATCCCAATCTACTCTTGTTGGTTTCGATGATGGGTAAGTCGGTCTTTGAGATTCACTAACTGCAAATTTAATTGTTATGTATCAAACTTGTCAACGAAAGCTATATTGGATGCTAATGTGAGCAAGCAGTTAAAATGATACAACGTTCAAGCCAGACCAGCCAAAGATTGGGCCATCACCTAGCGCAATCCTATTCTAATCCCGTAGGTCCTCTAATTTATAAACCCCGAAACCAAGCTAAAAACTAGCCTCCAGGACCTAAAACATTAAATTATTAGTACAGCATGACAACCAAAACATCAAGGGTGCTGACTGATAACAAGGCCATCCATATTTCAAACTAAATCAAGTCAACCAAAATCAACAATCTTCAAGCACAGAAGTAAGCAAAAGCACACAGCCACAGTACAAAATAAGAACGAAGATAACTCTTTCAAGTTCAGCTATGTTAGCATGACAAATATATTAATTTTAACATAATGAAAAGCGATACGAGTTAACAAGATTTTCAAAACCACACTCAAATGAATAATCTAAGTGCTGCAATTGTCAATAAATACCGGTCCACCTTCCATGACTAACAGTTAGAAGATGAAGAATGTATTAGCAAATCCCTTACATAGGTCTACGTTATGGAAGTCCATTAATTAAATTATAGGTTATTTCAACAAAATTAAAGTTTGTAATCATAAACTGTATGTGCACATGAATGTATGTTAATGTACTCATAACCATAAAAGAAGCAATAGAAATGTCATCCAGACACATGAGGACCAGAATATTTAGTTTAGGTCAGAAGAAAACATAACATTACAGGCCAATCAACCTACCAGAGGATACATTAACCCTTTGTGGAACTGCACTGTGTCTGCTGAACTCAAGAGATGTCCAGTGTATTGGTTCAGCTTTAGCAAGGCGGATTTCAACTTTGGTAGACAGGACTACACATCTGCACTTGTCAGGTATTATCTGTTTGTGTGAAACCAAAAATCCTAATATAAGTAAATAAGAAAATTGTTGTACAGATTACCAGCACAAGGTTCTGAACAGAAACCCACTTTTCACAGTTGAAGTAAACACAAGTCAAAGCTTTCTTCACCACAGGAGGAAATCAATAATAAGTCTTGAAATCATTTACCTAATTCACTAACTCAATTCACTTATAACTTGTAATTGCAATTCTAGAGTTCATAACCAAGTAAAAAAATCCATATATACAAACAACTATGTATCATTCTCATAAGGTAACATTTGATGATAAAAAGAATTAAGTGATACAAACAACTATGTATCATTCTCATTAGGTAACATTTGATGATAAAAAGAATTAAGTGGTTTACCTTTCCAAACAAACGGGGTTGATATCCATAGGCCTCACCACCAGGAACATCAATGGTAACACTAAGCTGTAAAGCCACAAACAAAGACATTCTCATTTTTCCAGTCTATCCATCAGTGTACCAACAAGTATTAAAACATGAATTAGAAAAACAAAACAACAAAAATTGATGTGTCATACAATTTGTTCACCAAAATCAACAACAACATTGTTTGCTGGTATGCCCTTTGCAAATATGGTCACCACCACTTCCTCAGGCGTTTGGTAGAATTCATGCCTGCACATATGTTTGCCACTAGATTAACGATGCATTCCAACATTGGCAAAAGCAGATTTATATTGTTTTTTCCATAGTGGCTGCTAAAGTCATTAAATGCTAATATATATAGATATATATTTTTTGATGGCCATTATATGTTAATATATCAGGTTCAGTTATTTTGGTAATCTTGCACATATAATTATTGTCATCTTGTTTCAGATAAGTCAACTCAACTTGCAATCTATTTTTCTTTCCTTCTCTTCTTTTTTAAAACCTAAAATTGTCATCACAAAGTAATCAACAAGAAGCCAACATCTTAACACACAAACATTCAAAAATGCAAACACAATCTATAAAAAGTAAAAACAGATATTTTCACTTCCTCATCTACAAAACATTAAATTTGGAACCAACCAAACGACCGCAAAAACCTGTATTTCGGTTTGGGTGGAGCCGCCACTGGCCCCTCATCGGGAACACTTATCGCTGGCTGAACATCTTCCGGCACTACATCCTCTCTCACTGCCTTCTCCGACACCTGCTTTTGCATATCACCAGCTTCCTCTGCAAACAAACGAAATCCGTAACCAAAAACATCAAGCCAGCCAATCTTTAACCTATATTATCTGAGACCCAGTATAGATTTCACTATCTAATAACAAAACATGCTCACTGAGCTTCACTACATACCCGCAATCCGCTGATCACATTCTTGGATCAAGTTAGTAAATCTTGAATCTCCCGGTGCAAGAGAAGCGCCCTTTTCCAATGCTGCCTTCGCAGTCTCATATTCCTCGAGCTTCATACACGCATTCCTGCATACACAAAAAAAAATAAAATAAAATAAAAATAAAAATAAATAAACTAAACAGCCTAATCACATAAACGAAACAAAAAAAAAAAACTATTCTTCAAATCCAAAAACACATCAAAAAATACACTATATATTCTATCATATCAATCAACAACCAACCACATATACAACACAAAAATCAAACTTGTTTAACAAAAATTTAAAAATAAAAAATAATAATAATACTAGAAGTTAGAAATATTTCACTTACGCTTTACGGAGGTATGCTTTGGGCATTGAAGGGTCCAACTCAATTGCTCTATTTGCATCCGAAACAGCTTCTGCTCACACAACAACAACAATAAATTAAAATTTAATACCAAGAAAAAAAAAATTAAATTTGTGCAAGAATAGAAGAAAAGAGAAGGATACCAGGGAGATCGTTGAGTTTGAGGTTGGCTTGGGCGCGGTCGGCGTAGAGCTCGGCGTTGTCGGGGCTGATTTTGATGGCTTGAGTGTAGAGATCGACGGCCAGCTCCAAGTGGTCGTCGACGAAGGCGTCCATGGCTCTTTGTTTGAGATCGGAAGCCATTCTAGTAGCTGCAAGAAGGACTGGTGTGTGTTTTGGTGAGAGGGGAATACGAAGAGAAGAGTCCAGAAGATGAGAAATGAGAGAGATACAGACAAGACTGTGAAAGCGTGGAGAGAGGAAACGAATAAGGATTGACTTGACTTGCTGTTTTGCTTGCTAATAGATTAGACAGAGACGATATATATACCAACCAATCACAATTTGTATGTCAAGATTTTACCATTTAGCCCCCCAATTATTGTTGTTAATTCATTAATAATTATGAATCTCGATTGCACGATTCGGTCAGTGGGGATGGGAAAGGGTTATTTACTTATTTGTATTTAAGGAAAATGTTATTTTCTCTCCTATATTTTAAAAAATTAAATTTTTAACAATATTTTAAAAATCATCAAACCTTCTCTAAAATTTTTTAAAATATATCAAATTAATCTTTCTTATCAGTTAACTGACGATCAAGCCTAACAGATAGCATAGTGGATAGGGATCATTTTATCATTTTGAATTATAATTTAAGGTCTTTTTACACGTTCGAATAAGATAATTTAGAAAAAAAAAAAAAACAAGGAAACAAAACTTTGAAAAGACAAAGATATCCCTGTGTACATAAAGAGTCACTCATTCACTCAAAGAGTCACTTATCACTCACAAACTCACTCATTCACTCACAGACCACTCTCTCACTTAAAGAGTCACTCATTCACTCATAAGCTCATTTATTCACTTACAAAACAGATTTACACAAGAAAAGAAAAAACAGTTCAACAACAGCAATGTCCCACGAAAAAGAAAGCCACCTTTACCGATCATCGGCAATGGTGATGCGCAAGGAATAAGAAGGTCAGTGCTCCGTAACTAGGAGAAAATCCTCATGAAAAAGAAGAGAGCGCACCATCGATGCCAACACACCCCCATCATTAGGAGCAAGTCTGCTTATTTTATTACAATTATTCTTTTTTGTCTCTTCTTTTTAAACTACAAAGTTTAATCTAGAGTTTTAAGGATTCGAATGATTGTTAATTTATTACTGTAATTGTGAGATTTTTATGGTTTGATGGTTTGATTGGGATTTTTATGGATGATTATTTTTTATTGGTTGTTTATTGAATTTTTTTACTCTTTCAAGCAGTTCTTCAAACACTTTTGTTAGGCTGGGGTTGGTATCTAAAAAAAGCTCTAAGTTTGAAATCTAAGTTGTACAGGAGTTGGTTAGAGTCGAATGTTGTGCCTAGACATGTCATTGGAATAAAAAATAAATAAATAATTAAAAAAACAAAACAAGCGCATTTTCAGTTTTATATCATAAAATATAAATTCAAGTCATTAAGGGACATTTTCGTTAAATAACATTGCAATGTTGCACTTTAAATGGGGGCAAAACTACTTTTTTATGTGTTATAACTAATAGTAAGAGTAAAAGAGTCTTTTGTTTAATCTTGTTAAATTTGACCGATTTATAGGAATTACTAATTTGATGTGTTTTAAAAATATTAAGAAAGATTTGATTTGTTTCTAAAATATAACTAAAAATTTGATACTTATCCAAAATATAGGGATAAAAATGACATTTACCCTTGTATTTATTGTAATTAATTTGAAGTTTAAGAAAAGAAAGTGCACGCCATCACTAGGTGAGATGATTCCTTCACTTGATCATTTATTTAAAATAAGTTTGTGGTATTTAAAAAATGGAATTCAAATTTGCAATTAATTTTTCTTTGAAAAAAAAAATTCAAGACTCAAATTCATAAGTAAAATGAACTTCAGATTTGAATAATAAATATGACAAAGACAATTAAAATGAATATAAGATTTGAAAAAGAACATGACTATATTTGTGATCAAAATGATTTAGGTGCATGAGACTTATGCTCGGTCTACTTTATCTTCTCAACTGACTCTAATTTTGTCACTAAGAATAACACTAAAAGCCAAAATTATTACAATGATGCGAAAAGTCTTTTGATAGTAAAAATTACTCACTCAATCTGATAATATTCCAATCGCATCTTATATGTATAAAAATATATTAATCTTGCAATAATATTGGCATGGATATAAGGAATTTATCAACCTGCCAAAATCAAATTTGACACTGCATATGAGTTAAATCATATAAAAATAATTGATAACAGTAAAAAGGACAATAGCTTCAACCATGACTAATCAAGTAATAATGGTTCAAATCCCATATTCACGTGAAAATGCATATATAACTATTATAAAATTTTGTACTCATGTCCTCAATATAAGTTTTTACCTCTAAATTATTTTTAGTTTCAACCACTGAAAATATGTTTAGATAAAATGAAAGAAATAAAAAAGAGAAAATGTTCTATGGACCCATATAATTCTTTTCGTCTTTGACTTCCCTTCAATGGCATTGAATACATAAATCACTCATTAACTTGTTAATTCTGTAAGTTAAATAATAGACAAATTAATACACTTTTCCATCTAAAAAACTTTTTTTGGGTATTCTCATTAATGTCATTCAACAAGTTAAGAATACTCATGATTGGATTCCCACTTTCATTTTGAATATATTTCAAGTAAGGGATCACCATGATTGCAGCTTTAATAAAATTTCCATGACACTGCAAAGAAATATTCCATAAACCATCCTTAGTATTACAATGTCAATGACAACAGATTTTCCAAGAAGATATCTTTTGTGCAAGAAAATTTCTGTGTATCTTTTGCTTAGAACTCTTCCCTCCACAGCCTGGAAAGTTCCCATAAAAACAGGTTTCAATTGGGTGCATATAAATCCTATAAAATTTGTCAAAGTCAATATAAAAACAACAATATCATTTCTAGGAAAATTCCCTTCGGTTGGTAGAGAGCTTACAACATATAATAAAAATTTATAATATCTACGGAAATAGTGAACTTAATTTGACTTTAGTAGGAGTTTTCATATTGTATGAAACTAGGCAACTAGTTTATTGACGTAGAAAGGACAGTTGCTATCACCTATCAGATTGCTATTATATAATTTAATATTTGAAACAAATTAGCTCTAACTTAAAAGATTACATAGGACTAAACTAGTTACATTCTATGAAAACAAAAAAAAAAAAACCAAGAAAATCCTAAAATGAAATAACCACCATCGATTTGGCTATGCATTTGCTGATCATGAACTTTGTTTTCAACGTTGACACAAATAGAATGTACTAGTCAGCTTAAATCTGAAAAATTTAATCATTACAGATAAAATACAGATACATGATAAGTAATTTTCACTAGATATACGAGAAATTTTCTTACACTTCGCAATTTGATGAGCCAAATATACTATTAGTGATTCTAAAACTAATTTATTAAACTATCTAGTAAGATGACTGTATCATATCATTTATGTATTCATAAAATCCAAAAACCCACCTACTAATATTGTGAAAATTATAAAATAATGACCCATGAAAAAGTACAAAAATTCATTTTTGTCCTAAAAAATTAAGTATTTGTTTTTAACCTTAAACAAAAATTATAAATAGTTTTTGCCACTTTCATTTAGGTAAACATTTGGCTTACAACATTACACATAAAACATTTCAAATCAATGAAAAGAGTTACAAACAGTGGAAGACCTGTTGCACTAAAAACGAATAATTTTTAATTTTAATAAAAATATTTTTTTATTTGAGCTAAAAGGGAATTTATTTAAACTCCCAAATGAGATGGTTTAAAAATTAGCTATCCCAACGTACTATTTCAAGTACCAAGATCGAATCCTATTAAGTTTTACCTCTTGTGTTAATATTTACAAAGGCCTTGGTAAGCCTTTTTCGATGTCCAGAGCAGTTATCTAAGCTATACTACTAAAATGGATTGATCTCGATAAATATCCAAACATTAAAAAGGCTTAGGAAAAACAAAAAACCATGCTCATATTTTGTACATGGTAATGCGTCCGTAGAGACAACGGCAAAAATGGATCAGACCAAGCATAAATTAATTGTGCAAAGTGAGTTCAATGTAAAATGATACAAGACGATTAGATCATTGTAGTTTTATGTTCACAATCTCAAATAAGTCGGCTGCGTTGTTTGTGCATGAACAAATCTACTTTGGTCAGAGCAAGCCAAGGGATGATATCTCAATCAGTCTCTAAGATAATAAACAGAACTGAAATACACAGATTTGAAGAAATTTGTTCAAGGGTCATATCAATATGCAACTCCAAGTCTTTAAAAGAGGGTGTGTGCATTCACAGTCCAATGATAAAGTTAGATGGTCGCGATGATTTGTATATAAACAACAATCTACTATCACTCTACTCAAAATGCTTTGGAGTGGCATATGCGCGCCAGTTCTTTGATGAAATGCCTCACAGAGACGTTGTGTCATGGACTAATGTCTTGTCTACTTATGTTAAGAGTGAAAAACATGAGGAGGCGCTTGAGTTTTTTGATTTGATGATGATTTCTGGCCAGTACCCGAATGAGTTCACGTTATCTAGTGTTTTAAGATCATGTTCTGCATTGGGTGAATTTGATTATGGGACTAGGATTCAGTCCATTGTTGTGAAACTTGGGTTTGTATCGAATCCGGTTTTGTGTAGTGCTTTGATTGATATGTACTCCAAGTGGGGTTTTAGTGAGGAAGCATGTAAGTTATTTGCTTGTATGGAGAATGGAGATACTGTTTCTTGGACAACAATGATTTCTTCGTTTTTTCAAGCACGAAAATGGGGTCAGGCTTTACGACTTTATGTTTGTATGATCAAGGCTGGTATTCGTCCAAATGAGTTCACTTTTGTGAAACTATTAGCTGCCTGTTGTTATCTTGGTTTAAATTGCGGAAAATTGGTTCACGGACAAATGGTGGTTTGGGGAGTTAAGCTGAATGTGGTGTTGAAGACTGCTCTTGTTGATATGTACTCAAAATGCCATAAGATGGAAGATGCTATCAAGGTTTTGAGTTTGACACGGGAATACGATGTGCCGTTATGGACAGCTATTATATCTGGGTTCGTTCAGAACTTTATGTTCAAAGAGGCTGTTGCTGCATTTCATCGGATGGAGGTCTCTGGAGTTGCACCAAATAACTTCGGGTATTCTCGTGTTTTAAATGCTTGCTCATTGATTCCATCTTTGGATTTTGGCAAGCAGATTCACTCACGGGTGATTTTATCAGGCTTGGAGGATGATGTTTCGGTTGGAAATGCACTTGTTGACATGTACATGAAGTGCTCTGACACAATCAAAAATGGATTGAGAGTGTTTAGAGGAATGCACTCGCCAAATGTCATCTCTTGGACCTCTTTGATTGCCGGTGTTGTTGAACACGGTTTTGATCAAGAAGCTATAGACATTTTTATGGAGATGCAGGCTGCTGGAGTGCAACCAAATTCGTTTACTCTCTCTAGCATCCTCAAAGCGTACAGTAGAGTGAAATCTGTACGTCAAGTATCCAAGCTCCATGGATATATTATTAAAACTAAGGCAGATTGCAATATAGCAGTTGGTAACGCACTTGTAGATGCTTATGCTGGGTTGGGAATGATAGATAATTCGTGTTGTGTGATTAGCATGATGAGTAACAGAGATGTCATCACATATACAAGTTTAGCCACAAGATTGAATCAGATGGGTAATCATGAAATGGCATTAAACGTCATATCTCATGTGTATAATGACAATGTTAAGATGGATGGATTTAGCTTGGCCAGCTTCATATCTGCATCAGCTGCCTTGGGTTGCGCTGAAACGGGAAAGCAACTTCATTGTCATTCCATAAAATCAGGCTTTTTAAGGCGGATTTCAGTTTCAAATGGCCTAGTTGACTTGTACGGAAAATGTGGATGCTTAGCTGATGCACAGAGAGCTTTCCAGGATATAACTGAGCCAGATGTTTTGTCATGGAACAGTTTGATATCTGGGTTGGTATCAAATGGGTGTATTTCCTCTGCCCTCTCAGCATTTGATGATATGAGGTTAGCAGGAATCAAACCCGATTCTGTTACATTTTTGTTAGTGCTTTTTGCTTGCAGTCGAAGCAGATTGGTTGATCTAGGTCTTGAGTATTTCCAATCTATGACAAAAGTGCATGAAATAGAACCTCAATTGGATCACTATGTGCGTTTAGTTGATCTCCTTGGACGAGCTGGCCGGTTAGAGGAGGCAATGGGAGTGATAGAAACTATGCCATTTAAACCAAATGCTTTGATCTACAAAACACTATTGGGTGCCTGCAAAACACACAAAAATGTACCTCTTGGGGAAGATATGGCAAGGCAAGGGCTCGAACTTGACCCATTGGATCCAGGATTCTATCTGCTGTTAGCACATTTATATAATAATACTGGTCGGTCTGATTTAGCCGAGAAGACTTACCAAGCGATGAGGGAAAGAGGGTCGATAAAGAAGCCTGATGAGAGCCAAATGGAATTCCAAAACAAGGTTCCTCTGTTTGTTGCAGGACATGATGTAAATGAAGTTCAAAATGAGGATAGATTCTCTTATAACTGAAAGAAACATTGCTCACAGAGAGAAACCAACTTTCCAATACCTTGTTGGGTCTGGATTCAATTACGATTGATGATTCGTCTGTGACAAGCAAGGTGAGGTTCTTGCCGGACAACAATATTTCTCACCATTACATTGCACAGAAAGGAGTGTGAAAAGAGCGTCAGCGTCTCAGCCATGATCAAGGGACGGCAGCTGTGAAGAATAGACGCTGATTATGAGTGGCCAGCCAGTCACTTTGTACGGCAAAGCACATGTAGTTCAATGAGGCCTTAGTTGTCTGAAGACTTACAAAAGAAATAGAGCACTTTAGTTGTCGGTTTATGTTGCATTAATGGCTGGTTCAAATCCAGCATACACTAAAAGATTCCAAAACGTTTTGTGCTTGAAAATTTGTTCTCTGTATGCATCCTGATACAGTTTCTCTGATTTTGGTGATCCTGAGTCGGTGGTCATCAACAGAGATGAGATAAATGTGGTCAAGTTGTGAACCGATTTCTGTGTATCAAGCAGCTTCTGCTTAACAAACTCATCATTATCATTACTCTGCACCTGCTATTTCCACTATTTTTGTAACATCTTCAATGATAATTTAAGAAACATCAAATTAAATAGTCAAAGTTTACCAAAAATGAAGGTTGATATTGAGCTTCATTAAAGAGCATCTTTGAATTTGACCGTATAAATAGCAGTCAGTTTATTAATGCTATTTCTACAGGAATGCACAAATGGGAATAGCAAAAACAACTCAATTCTTGTACCACCAGCTCATTTTAAAAATTATTAACCGAAAGGTTCAAGCGTTTGTCTCATAAATCAAACTCTATTCAATCTAACAAACTGGCAGGATACAAGATAACAAACAGAACTTGTGAATATGAATGAAAAGTGAAAAGAGACAGATTCAACACTGATACTCTGAAGTTGTTCCTCCACAGCAGCATACTACTCTTTCAACTGTGGCTCACCAGAGGTAACTGCCGGAGCTTCCTTTTTAGTAGCAGCCTCCAGCGTGTTGTAGAATTCCTCCGGGAGAGGACCAGGTCGGTGTAGAGGAACATGCTTGGGAACAGGAGCATCGTTCTCAATAACTTCACATTCATAGTCATCAGGAACACCCCAAGGATCCCACTCTGAAACCCAAAAAAGAAATGGCATACACACCATTAGTAAAAAATCTTACCTCCTTACACAAATTAAATCATGCAAAGACAGGCAACATACCTCAAAACATATTAAAAAAGCTCAACTCAACATAAAATTTTATGATAGTTTGGCTAGTAATTGGTAATTTTGTATTTCAATTTCTTGGGTAAGCATTCAGTCAGGATAATTACAAGGGCAATGTTTTCACGATTTGTTTTATTTGGAGTTCTCACACTCGATGGGGCCTTAACAACACATAATCAGTTCTATATTGTGAATATCCAAACCTTAAAGGAGATATAACCACAATTTCCAATTACCAAAACGGTTAAGAGACTTTGCCTTGTATAATAATTAATAAAAAACTATAGCACCTGCTTAAGTTTTCTTCAGTCTTCCACTTTCTCCAAATGACTTCCCGTGCTTGAAACAGTCATAAAAATTATAACGAAGCCCCATGTTATCATCAAACAGAAACACAGCAACAACAAAAGAATCTCCATAGGTCACCGTGACATTTAAAAAAAAAAACCATCTTCCAAAACTGCTAACAAACTCAAATCCAAATATTACAACCAAACAACTAAAATCAACTATCATAAAATCATATCAACATCAATAGGCATCGGTTTATCCAAAAAGACACTTAAAATCACACCGCAGCTTGGACCAATTCAAATGAAAATGAACTAAACCATCACCGCCACACATTTCCCTTAACACGATACAAACAGGCCCCTAGAAATTGAATTACCTAGAACTGAAAACTTCACAAAAACAACTAAAAAACCAACTATCAAAGAACACAAAATTAACTATCCATTACTATGATTTCAAAAACCAAAACGCTACCATACAATCTAGACTACTAATCTTTGACTAGAAACCCAACCAAAACAAAAAAAAAAAAAAAAATAGCCTATTTATATCACACGTATTCCCTCTTAAAATTCTCTAATATTTTTTTTCATAATAAAATTACCACCGCATTAAACTTTCACAAAATCAAATCCAAACCCATAAAATTAAATACCAAATCTACCCTTAATTCATCTCCAAAATACAACCTTTTTATAACACAATCTCACATTACACAACAACAGCTACAAAGATTCAATTTTTCTATCACAACAAACACAAACAAAATAACAACATAATTCAAAAAAATAGAAAGTGCACGGACCAATCATTTTGGCGATGAGTTTGAGCTCGTCCTGGGCCTCTTCAATGAGCTCCTCTACCTGGCCGCATTGCAAGCGCTTCTCGATCATCTCCCAGTCTTCCTCCTCCCGGCAGACCTGGAGGCGGTGGCGCGTGAAGCTCTCGACGGCCTTGCGGTAGCCTTCGTCTTCGGGGACGGCTTGGATCTCCTTTAGGGTTTTGTTGTAGAGATTGATTAGGACCTCCCTTGCGTTCGGGACCACCTCCAATCCGACGATCCCCGTCGTCTGCTTCACCTTCGCCATCAACGGCCGCGCTATCGCCCGTAGGAACATCTTCTTCGTTTGGTCAATCGATCGATCGATGCTTCGATTTGGACTTCACTCGTTGATTTTGTATCAGCTCACACGAGCTCTTTTTCTGTCGACTGTGTTTGGTTACTGAGAATTTACTACCGGAACAAGTGATGAGCTTTTACGACGTCGTTTCAGAGGAAGAACGTATTTGTGGTTCTCTTGAGCTCAGTTTTGGGTTTCAATTTTGATTTACCCAGGACTGAGGCCCATGGGCCATCGCCTTTCACATTGACTTGACATGTGCAGTTGTTTTTTTATTTTTGAAACTCTTGACATGTGTTGTTGATAAGAAAAATGGAAGTTATCAAGGCAAATTGCAGAAACTAATCTCACTTTATCTATAATTGCAATAAACCCTAAAGCTATTGAGTTAATTGTATAAATATCTCGTCTGACCATTGACTAACGGTTAACTACCATTATTTAATGATGGCAAAGGCAAAATACCCATATTACCACTATTATGTTATTTTTTATTATTTAATAAATATTTTAATTAACGATTTCAAAAGTAGATTTTAATAATTATTTTTAAAAAATATTTCAAATGAAGCATAGATTTACTCTTAACACATATTTCTTCCATATTTCTCCTAAATCACATACTTTATAACCAAATTGAAACTAATTTCCAAACCAAGATCTCCTTCAAACCCAATCCCATTTTCTCTTTATCAAATGCATATCTATATACTCGAATCAAACCTTCTATTTTTCTTTCAATCAAATTTCAAGTGCAAAACCAAAAATTAGAAAAAAAAAATGAAAAACAGATGGAACAAATGGAGATCTACTCCATCACAATAGCCAGCTTTGATGGTGGCCCATAGAGGGTTAGAATGGCGATAAGGGTTCAGGGATGGAATGAAAAATAAGATTTTTCTTTTCTGATTCATATTTAATTAATAAAATATTTAGGTTTAATTACTTTTTATTTTTTTGTTTGAAGGTTGATGATGTGGCATAATATCATTTGGTAACTATTTTTCATTTTGGTAATTATTTATAATAATACATAAAAAGACTAAATTACCCTTCTACACTTACAAATTGATGGTAGTCAATTGTCAATTAATTGATTAAAGGGATGTGAGTGTAATTAAATCAATACGTTAGGGTTTAATAAAATTATAGCTAAAGTTAGGAGAGGTAGTGCAATTTAGCCTGAAAAATTGATTCATTATCTATACAAAATTTTGGCATGGTAATCAACCATTTGTTCACTAGTCAAAGGGATGCGGGTGTAATTAAATCAATATGTCAAGGTTGAATGCAATTATAGCTAAAGTTAGGAGAGTTTGTGCAATTTACCCTAAACAAAATTGATTCATTATTCATACAAAATTTTAGCATGATAGCTTAATCATCTTAATGAAAATTGGAGCTTAGCTATATACAAATATATATACATATACGTATATATGTTTATTTTGAAAGTTAACACTACTTTTCATTATCTATAGTTTGTACGAGTCCACGAAACATAAAGGTTTTGTTGGATCTGTTTAGATTAAGCACCACTGTTATGAGTAGAATTCAAACATTAACATCTATAAACAACTGAATTAGAATATGGCTATTCTCTTGAACGTGGAGAGGATTTCTCATATTTTTCTAATTAATATGAATCTCAAATAGAGAAATAAAGTGTTCAATTATATGATATAAGGTAATGATTCTTTGTTAAATTTTTGTTTGTATTAAGCCTTTTCATGAAAGGGATTTAAGTTTCAATTATGTTTGGGAAGAAAAAATACAACAATTTTAGTCATTCACTATTTTTAATATTAATGTGTCACTAGATTATCAAAAGTTTAGAAAAAAAAAATGATAATAGAAAATCTTTGTTCATGTGATACATTTATTATATTAAGCACATTATATCCAAAAACATATGCCAATCCACATGGGCCAATGTTAAAAAAATTAATATATTATATTTATTTTTAAAACTTAAAAGTTTATATATAGAATTGTTGTTAATTTTTTTATAATATTTTTAATTATTATTAAATTTTCATTCCCCACTTTCATCCATATAATAATGCATTTATATTTTTATGGGACAAATTACTGAATTCTTAATCTTTTTTATTAAACTATTATACTCTATTATTACATTTATTTTTTTTTTTTGTTTTTGCAAATTGTAGTATTTTTTTAATTTACTCAATCTTTAATTTGTGAGCTTTCCTCGTCTAAATTTGTAGAATCAAAATTGCCAATAGATTAGGATGTATCAGCTATTAATTTTTTTAATTTTATCTTTTATTTCTTTTATTGTAAAATAGTGTTGATTTTATTGTTTTATTGATTTGTTTCCTAAAAATATTTTAATTGCAATATAAGTATGATCTTATTCAAGTTCATTGATTAGGAATGTTATTTCGATACGATATAAACTTTCTCATTCAATAATTTTTCTTATAAAATCATATACCATGCTATGATATTAGTTTTTTAACATTATAATTATTATTTGTTAGAAAATTGTAATGTTATGGAACTCGATGGTAATATAATTAATCATTCACTTCAAATTTACATTAACTTATAGCTCAAATAATTACTGTATTTTTCATTCACATGATTTAAGTGTCATCATACGTATTTACGAGCATATATATAAGGAGTTGTCTCCATTTGTTATAAGAGTCTTATAGTATTAGAGGTCTTAATTTTCGAGTTACACGTATAGCGTTTAAATTTATAGATTTTAATAGATCATTGATATGATTAACTTATATATATTTGATATATATCGGTATGTCAATTAATAATATTTACATTATAGTTAGATTTTAGTATTATCGTATATATTATATTTTACTACAGTATAAAATTCTAAATTCATTATTGCCCAAAAATAAAATAAAAAACAATTATATTTATCGGTTTTTCATGATGAACACATGCTTATAACAGCTTATATGGCACATACATGCTAACATATAATGTTCATTGGTGGAACTTCTTATATAACATATTTATTGGGAAATTGTACCTCAAGATTCATTTAGAAAACATAACTTTTTAAAATTTTCAAGCTTCAATATTGACAGATCACAATAATTTATATTAACAGATTTTTCGAGTAAAAATCTGTTGAACTAATGGATCCATGATGTCGTAGCTCCACCCATTTAGAAATGATAATTTTTTTTTTTTTTTTATCGAAACTCCCTAACTCTACTGACTTTAGAACTTATAAAATAATTTTGTCCAAACACACCACATAATTGGACATTGATGAAACATTTAACAACATATGTTGGTTGAGATAGTGTACCTCAATATACATATTTAAATGATAATTTTTAGTTCTTCAATTACTCAAACATGCTTATTGCTCTTCATGTAACTATAGCTAACGTGTCCAAATATATCATAACACAAAATTGGGCATTGATGAAACACTTAATAACATATATAGTTTGAGATATTGTATCTAAATAGTACTGTAGGAATGATATATTTCAGTTCTTTCCTTGAAAATTCCTTATGATAACATATAATTAGGTATTGATGAAATATCACAAATTATACATATAACGACCCATCCTCTCCCCATATTGGGCCGGGACCTTCCTGGGTGCATGGGCTCACCCATCCTTCGGTCCAGGTACTGTCCCTTAGCCTTTAGGGATTTCATACGCCTCCCACACCCCTCGAACCCATGACCAAGGCCATATAGTCATGGGACAGTACTTGGACCGAAGGATGGGTGAGCCCATGCACCCAGGAAGATCCCGGCCCAACATGGGGAGAGGATAGGTCGTTATAATACACATCTAGAAATGTTCAATTTTAATTTCTTCCTTTAAACTTCCTCATCTATGGCTACACTAGAAACACTTTCTTGATTTCATGTAAGAACTTGTAAAGCAAATACATCCAACACACGATTTGACGCTGATGGGGCAGTCAGTAACATGTTTAATTACTAAGACATCCTAGCTCAACGTATATTTAGAAATGATAAATTTATTTTTTTTCCTCAAATTTCTTCCTTCATTTACTATGCACAAGAACGCACTTATTGATTTTCAAGTAAAAACGTTTGTAAATGCATCCAAAACCAATGGTAATATGGAACTGGCAATAAAAGAAATGTTCAACAACTTGCTTGTTGGGATATCATGTGTTACACATAACTAGCTAGAAATGCTAAATTTCAATTTCCCCCTCAAAACTTCTCACTCTACCGATTACTCAAAAAAACACTTTTAAGGTATAAAACTTATAAACTGAATACATTCAATAAAGATAGTAACATATAACTCAATTTAGATAAAACTTTCAGCATGTTTGTTGATGTTTAACAACTTGTTTGTTGAGATATCACGTGTTATACATAGCTAGAGATGCTAAATTTCAATTTTTTATTTTCTCAAAACGTCTCACTGCACCGATTACTCAAAAATCCACTTTTAAGTTATAAAATGTATATTCACATCCAAAACAGATAATAATATATAACTCGACACAGATGAACCTTCAACATGTTTGTTGATGCTTAACAACTTACTTGTTGAAATATCACGTGTTACACATAGCTAGAGATGCTAAATTTTAATTTCTTTCTCAAAACTTCTCGTTGTATTGATTACTTAAAATACCATTTTTAAACTATGAAATGTATAAAGTGAATACATCCAAAACAGATAATAACATATAACTCAGTATAGATGTAACCTTCAATATGTTTGTTGAGATATCATGTGTTACATATAGCTAGAGATGCTAAATTTCAATTTCTTCCTCAAAACTTCTCATTGCACCGACTACTCAAAAAACCATTTTTAAGGTATGAAACGTGTAAAATGAATACATCCAAAACAAATAATAAAATGTAACTCAATATAGATGAAACCTTTTACATGTTTGTTGATATTCAACAACTTGCTTGTTGAGATACCACATGTTACACGTAGTTAGAGATGCTAAATTTCAATTTCTCCCTCAAAACTTTTTACTACACCAACTACTCAAAAAACTACTTTTACGTTATGAACATATAAGACGAATGCATCCAAAACATATAGTAACATATAACTCAGCATAGATAAAACCTTCAATATGTTTGTTGAGATATCATACGTTACATACATTTAAATTTGTTTAAATTAATTTTAGTTTCTTTCTCAAAACTTTCTCACTCTATACACTACACAAAAGAAACGTACTTCTTGATTTTTGCAAATGAACTTTTAAAGTAAAAACATCCAAAAAAGTGATAATATACAATTGGCTATATGGATGTAATGTTTAACATGTTTGTTGAGATATCATGCGTTACATATTTTGGGCACTGATGACACGTTTAATAACCTGTTTGATATATATCGTACCCCAACACACATTTAGAATTGATTAATTTTCTCTTTGCTCAAAATTTCTACCTCAATTAGTATAAAAAGACTCAACCATCTACACTCAGAAACCCACACAGAAGAATATAGAAGAATAGAGTGTTTTCTAGTCTCTTTTAGATCCTTAGGAGAGAATTGTAAGATTAAGGAGAATTATAGAAAGAGGGTTACAATTGGTCTATGGTGAGATCTTTTTGATCCTTCGAAGAAAATAGAGAGTTCTATAGTCTCATTTAGATCCTAATTAGGAGAGAATTGCAAGATTAAGGAGAATCATAGAAAGAGGGTTAGAATTGGTCTGTCATGAGATCTTTCTGATCCTTTGAAGAGAATAGCAAGATTAAGGTGAGATCTGCAATCGATTCTCAAAGCTTTTTCTTTTTATTGACACTACTACTTATTATTTGTACATAACTATCATTTGCATATCATTTTTCCTAAATTTAATTTCGGATTCTTTATTTATCATCTATGATTCACCATTGAATAGATCTAGTCACAAGAAACAATATATTTTTTTCTATAATTTTATTGTTTTTTATTAGTTTCAATAGATTGAGGACACTCCTAAAAATTTAAATAAGCGTGTTATCAAAAACTTCACATAAACCTACATCATGTAACAAGTTCAAAAGAAAAAAAAAATGAAAAGAAAAAAAAAAAATCGTAGTAGACAATTATTTGTGGTGGGTTTCACATGCATAAATTTTTTGAAGTACAATTTGAAATTTAAGGGATAGAATACGTTTGACTACTTTAATTTATGGGTGTATTACTCTTAAATAATTCGTATTAATTTTTTTTTAAAAAAAATAATTTGACATATTTTTAATGAAAATAAAATGAATTAATGACTGTGTTTTTTAAATGTCTATTATAAATTATTTTATTGTTTTCATTTCTTGATCAGATGAAATATTATCAAAGTGAATTAGGTCTCTTTACCATCGGAAACCTAGTTGGTAAGACTTTTTTTCTCTTTCTTATATAATTAATTACTTTTTTTTTCTTTTTTTGTATTTATTTTGGTCACAAGAGTATGTCATTATTTCTTTATCATTGGCATTTTGAAACTACTTTCAATAATAAAAGTTCAAAATTTTAGTCTTTTCTTTGTTAATTCAAGCAACATGCATACATTGAACTTTAATCAGTGTCACATATTGATATAATTAGTCATGTTTTAATAAAGAATCATGCAATTTCGTTGCAACTTTTGAGAAGAAAATAAAACATTCGAGTACCATTTTAGAGTCGAATTAATTCTTACTTGTAGTTGCAATTAATGTTGTACAGAAAAAAAAAAAAAAAAAAAAAACAAAAAACAAAACAAAACAAATTAACACGTTTGAATACACAAGTTCCATTCAAACCGATTCAATTAACGAAGCAATCAACAGCTTTTTTGTGTTTACAAATCTCATTCTAAACTTGCCAATCACATTTTGTGAAAATTTAAATAGAAAACACTTGTAAATCTAGTTATGAAAATTTAAATAGAACACTAATAAATCTCATTTTGTGTGTAAAATTAAACATGTTTATATTAACATTTGGAAACGATACAATAATATTGTCAACATAACATCTTAATTTTCCATATAAAAATTAGGAGATAGAGTTTTTTTTTTTTTTTTTTTTTTTAATTACAAAATTAAGATATAGAGTTAGGATTCATCAAATTAGAAGCATTTTAAGGGTTTACAAACCGCGAAGACAGAGCCTGTCTTCATCACATTTCTACATTAAATGTTCAATCTAAGACAATATTATAGATTAAACAACTTGCATCCCAAAATTTAATTACATGAGATTCTAATTATGTGTTTGATTAAATATACAAGCTTTCTGGATGCTGAATTTTATATGAAGTTGCGGAGATATTTTTTTATTATTATCTTCCTCGTGGAAATAAAATACAAATGTCTTTCCAGATAATTAATTCAAAAATCAAATAAAATAAGTTTGACCAATTCTTATATATGTTAGACAATGGACCCGGTCGAGAGAGATAAGAGTTGTGTTTGTGTATCAAAAGTTGGTGTCATGGTCTATCGGGCCTTCCATTTTGGTTCAGACAACTGTCTTAAATAATAAAAAATGCCACTTGGTTGTCTATAATTTTTTTTTTTTTATTATTTTAAGGGGTAATCTTGTCTCCCGATATTTATTTTAAAAGCATTATTTAGTGTTTTGTTAGAGAAATTATTCATCAGTTATTTTGATTTTATAATTATCTAATTGAAATAAATAAAACTTTTTTGAGTTCGTCAATTTGCATCACTCACATAGGATACTAAAATACTAAAGTTGCATGATTCGTGACAAACCCAATCCAGAACCCAAAACTGTCCCTAATTTTAGAATATAACATATAGCTTTTAAGGGGTAATTTTGTCTTTTCAAAGCAAGAAAAGCCATTTCTTTTCTCTACCAAAATGAAGTGCTAGAATTAAACTTTTACAATTATTAATAATTGATTATGATGCATATAGAGCAAAGCAATAACAAATATATACAATTTTTTTTTTTTTTCTATTTCAGGTTATTACAAGTCATCACAAATACGGTGAAACTTGAACTGTTCAGTGAAGGTCCTTGATTAAAGTGATCATCCGATTTCTTTTCTTGAGAGCTGACACCAAATATATGTTCGTTGGGATATATCAAAATAAAAAATATACCTGTTAGGATATATCTAAATCAAATATTATATATACATATATATATTTATATATATAATAATAAAAAAAAAAATTATGGGTGCACAGCAAAAATATTCTTTCTAATCTTTTTAATATCTACATTGATATGAAAAAAGAAAGAAAGAAGTATTAAAAAAAAAAAATCTTATAAAATATCCTATTTTATGTACCCAAAAAAAAATTCTATAAAATAATTTTTTTAATATTTATATATAAAATATATATAAAACCACCGTCCCTATCTCCGCCACTAGCAGCCGCCACTTCAGCCGGAGGAAGAAGAATTACGGACATGCAACTCGTCCAACCCAGAAAACAGGTCTTCGTTAAACGCCGCCGACGGGTTCGGAATCAGAAGGTCGTCATCATCAATCTCTTCGTCCTCCGAGCCGGCGCCGGCTTCTCCTTCATAGAATTCTCCGGCGTCAGTCTTCTCTTCCTCTGCAATAGCCACCTCCGCTTCCATGGCCATGGGCTCTGCTGCTGATGGCTGAGGAGCTGGGCCTTCAGCTTCGGCGACTGGGTTGTTCTGGGTTCTTGGGAACTTGCTTCTCGAACTTCCGGCTAGAGAGTTCCGGTGAGTGGGTCTCGGGTGGGTATGGTCTCCGGTGTAGCTGACAATGAAAACGTTTGGGTCTGTGTTGCTTCTCTCCACTTGTTTTCTCGCTCCACAGCCCTTCGAGCTGCTGCACCTGTAGTAGTTCCTGAACAAGACAAAAATAATAATAATAAAAAATTAGAAAATTTTCCCAAGAAAATGAAAAAAAAAAAAATTGAATTTTCTCGAGAAAGTGACGAAATGGAGACTGAAAAAAAAAATCCCACCTGGGATAAGGAGAGCCTTTGATGGGTTTCTGCCCGTATTTGCGCCAAGCCCAGAAATCAGAAGAGAGATTCTCCTCTGTGACGTGGCACACCAATCTCTTTTGTGGTGCTTTCCTGCAACATTGATTTTATATGGTCTCTTGCAACACACACACACACAAAGGGGAAAAAAAAAAAAAAAGGTGTGTACTGGAGATAATTTTTGTCACCTTTTTCTTGATGATCGAGATGGTTGCACATGCCTTATAGGTTGTGGTGGCTGCCGGTTTTGAAGTTGTGGTTCGCCGAAGACGAAAAGGGGCGCTGTTAGTGCAGTTGTTGTTGTTGTTGTCATTGTTGGCAGGGACAGTGGTGGCAGTTGTGGCGGCTGCTGCTGCTGCTGTTGATGTTGATGGTCCTGTTGTTGAATTACAGGAGTGGACGAGATGGGATTGTTGTTGTTGTTGTGGTAGAATTGCTTTAAACAATCATGTAATTCATCGAATCCATTGTCGGGCTCTTGTACGAGATTTGGGAATAAAAACCGGTCATCCTCCTCTTCAAATTTCAAAGAAGACAAGATCGACAAAGTGGTCTCTGAAAAGGTACCGCTACTACTTGTGTCAACAACATCAGTAGTGGTATTGGTTGCAATTTCATGGAGGGGTACTCTTGCGGTGGTGTTGGTGGTGGTGGTGATGGTGTCATTGGTTGAGGAGTAGCAGCAGCTCCTCACAATAGCGTTTAGATCCCAACAACTATCAGTAGATAGTTTATGATCAGCCATTTTTATCAGACAACAAACTACCTAGAAATTGTCAACACAGAAAACAGACCACACCAATTCTAGCCTGTGAAAGCTAGGCAAGCTGAATACAAAAAAGAGGCACAAAGGTCGGCGCTGACTTTTTTGTGCAAAAATAGACTTCTTGAAAAAGGAGGGACAACTAAGAGAAGAGAGGGTCAGAGAGAGAAAGAGAGAAATGGTGGTGGTGCACTGACTAGGTAAATTGTTTAATTATTTATACACAACACAGAATTTAGAGTGGGGTGTGTGGGGTTTTTTTTTTTTCTTTCCTTTTTTTGGTTTCAACTGTTTTTACGAACAGAGAAAAAACCCACTTTTCCTTTTTCATTGACTTTTGTAATATGTCAAAGGATGGGGTCCACCAAGGCCCAGAGAAGAGCCAATACGGGCAGTGGAAATGTAACTGAAGCTGTTTTGTATACAAAAACGTAGTGTACTCGAGATATGATTGGCTGAAAGAGAGTGAAGTCTGTGTGGGGTTTCTGTTAGAAAAGGGCCTCTTTAACTCGCGGATTAGAGGAGGTGTAACTCACGGGGCGCTGGCGTGGACGGTTTCAAAATATAACTCCTTTGAAGTATTTGTGGAACATATGTGTTGTGATTTGTTTAGATTTTAGACTAGTCATGTTATGCAATCACATTGTTAATTGTAATTGTTCAATGAAATTTTGGTTTTACACCTTTTAATTTTAGTAATGTTAAATTTTTTTCAAATTTGAATTATGAGTACACAATCTATATATGAGGATTATACGACTTTTAATATTCATATTTTTCTAAACACAGATAAGTATAAAAACGCGAATAATCTATGTTGGAGTTTTCATTTGGTTGCATACTTTGTATGTTAAAATTCTTAATTATATCTATATTTTTTCTAAAATGCGAATAAAAACAAAATTACATATTCATATCTTTCTAAATATGGATAAATACAAAGACACGAGTGATATACACTGCAGTTTCCATTTGATTGCACTCACTACATATGAAAATTCTTAATTATATCTATATTTTTTCTAAAATGTGAACAAAAACAAAATTATATATTCATATTTTTCTAAACACGGATAATTGCAAAGACACACGTAATCTATGTTGGAGTTTCTATTCGATTGCATTCTCGATATATGAAAATTATAAATTATAAATTATATTTATATTTTTTCTAAAATACAAACAAAAAATATATATATTAATATTTTTCTAAAACACGGATAAATACAAAGGTATGTTTAGTCTATGTTGGAGTTTTCATTTGTTTGCACTCTTTACATATGACAATTATTTATTATATCTATATTTTTCTAAAATGCGAACAAAAACAAATTAAAATGCATGTCACCTTCGTTGGACTTACCATTTGTTTGCTTTTATACAAACTACTTAAAATGCAAAATAACGTTCAAAGTTACTATAAATTTACACTTTAAATTAATAAAATATTAGTATAAAATTGGTATACATAGAAGGATTCATTGACAAATAATCTTAAGATATTTAATAAAAAAAAGTTTAACCATGTATTTTTATTTTTATTACGAGAATTAAGGTCAGACACCCAAACATGAAACGACCAAAATAGACCTAGCCCGAACCAAATTTCAGATGTTTGAGTCGGTTTATATTATTATTTGAAGGATGTTCGATTCTGGAGTATGAAAATTGGTCAGTGTTAGGTTTTTGTTCGGGTTTGGGTCTCCAGACTCAAACCTGAACCGAAACCAATATCATATATATATTTTTATTTTTTATATGTCGAATTTATGGCATATGTGTAAATTCAGTAAACCCTAACCCCAAATTAAAACCAAACTGGTTTTGTAGACTTCATTTCTTTTTTAGTTTCGTTTTTTCGTCGACACCCTAGTGACCAAGCTTCCAAGTTCCTGAATCTTGAACTTGATTTTGCTTTTTTTTTATTTTTATTTTTTTAAAATTGATTTATTGCTTCTTTGCTTTGGTTTTTTTAAGAACCTATTATTGAACTTTAAGTTTTGCTTCTTTGCCGACATCACAATGACCAAACTTCCAGTTCTAGGTTCTTTGAGTCTTGAATTTTTTTTTTTTCCTTTGCTTTGGTTTCTTTGAGAACTTGTTCTTATATTTTTATTTTATTTTCCAATATTCAACTTGTTTTATTGATTGGTTCTTGAACTTGGTTAGATATTTTCCTTCGTTTTGTTTTCATAACTTGTTCTGTTTTCCTCAGTTAGTTGTCTTCCCATGTTTTTCTTTGAACCGATTTTGTTGAATTTGATTGGTTCTTGAACTTGATTATTTTATTTTTCATGACTGATGAAAATCAAGCCAATCGATTTTAACTGGTTCCAGTTCTCAAATATCACATGTTCGACTCTAAAGTTCAATATCATAAAAAAGATCGGTTTGGTTTAGTTTTAAAGCTCAAGAACAAAAAAAAAAAATCGGTTCGGTTCGGTTCCGTTCGATTAAGTTCGATTCTAATGGGAATTGAACCAAATATAGAATTGTCTAGCTCTAGCAATAATGTTAGGTATTTCACTTTTTATATTCAATTTGATCCCAAATTGAAAATTCATTAACAAATAAAATTTTTCTGTATATCCTACCTTTGAGTCTCAATATGATATTAACTAATAATGTATGAATTAATGATTAATATTGATTCTTTTATTTGAAAAATATATTTATTCACTAATCATCATACAATGAAGTGAGATATATAATATAAGATATTTGTCATTATCGTAACAAATAATATTAAAACATTTAAAATGTGAACAAGTTTAACAAGATCATAGTTATTTTTACATAAGTAAAATAATTTTTAATTTTTAATTTTTCTCCTAATTTTTTTTCCGGAGTAATTTTATGCTTAACAGGTATTACACGCATCATATTGGAGCGTGAAGATTGCATGTAGTCGTAGTGGGCTTTGATACAGTGTAACGTACCTGCAGAAACGTGAAATGAAGTCACCTATCTCCACAATGTGTGAAGCGCGTGTAAATGGCGGGTACAACTAAGGAGCGGGCCCCACAAGTCCAATATAATAACACTACATATTATCCTGGTCTAAAAAAATAAAAATTAAAAAATTAAAAACAAAAAAAACACTTTAATCGAAGGCAAAATTTTCCCGTTTCTCTCTCTAAAATTAGATAAAAATTAATGCAAAAACCGATTTTATTTAAATAAAGGGTTTTGGTTTTGCTAATATAAGCAAAACTTTATTAATACATGAGTAATTGCAACAAGGATTTAATTTTTTTAATTTTAAATTATGAAATTTTATTGGATTTAAATTTAGTAACCACCAATTACCGCATCACCTCATTAATAACACTGTATAGAAGGAAAATCTCCCAACAAAAACCAAAATTAAAATATTTCAAAAATAAAATAAAATAAAAATAAAATCCAATCAAATTAAAAATTCATTTTCAATTCAAAAGCTCTTGTATAGCACCACGTTGCACAATCCATATTAAGTGCTTCACAGGATCGTGCCATGTGGACAGGGATGAATTCTGATATGATGCAAGTTTTGTGATTTCGTGGGCCTCACTCACACACCCTATGACAAACTATATTTTTAATGAAGGATCTTTTTTTTTTTTTTGAAGAATTTTGATGCAAATAATCTTGAGCCGTTTAAATTGGGCTTTGTTGTTATATTTTCTTATATATAAATATGTTTTTGTTTAGGGAATATTTTGCAGTTTCAGCGGTGGTGATTTCATGACACCATGTGAGGAAGAGTACAGTAACTTTACTTCTGCTCATGATAATCGAATCAGGTAGGTGCTGGAGCAGCTACAAAAATGGTGCACTTCCCTTGGTGACACTTGTAGGTAGGAATAGCCATTTATCAAATTAGATTGAATTGAGTTGAAAATCTCTCAACTAGATATAAATTGGATTGAAAATTTTTTAATCAAACCTAATATAACTTTGAATATCAATATATACACCACGCGAAAATTGTTTATACACCTTTTAGTAAGCTCACCAATGGGAAAAATAAGATAAAAAAAATGATACTATTTTATTATTCCATCTCATCAAATTAATTATGAAACAGATTCATAGAAAATTTTTTCCCAATTGAGATCATGGATACGAGGGAGATCACACGATCTCTCATGTATTTGTTTAATTTTTTTTTTATGTTAAATATATTAAAATATTAATTAGTTTTTGTTATATTAAATTTAATAGATTTAAGGTGACAGGCCGCTTTTGATTGGGCTTAAATTTGATGAGTTTTTTAAAATTATTTTCGTATATTAAAAGACAAATTTACCTTAAAAAATTTAACATTTTAATTAGGACAACCTCTCTCACCCATGGACAAGGCTATTTAAGTATGATAAGTGATAAATTTGTATTATGCATAGATTTATGACAAATGTCAGAATACCTTTATGTAATTAACTTTTTTTTTTTTTTTTTAAATATCTTTTATGGGGTGTGTTGAAATGGGTGTACATACAACTTAATAGTCGAGTTTGGTTGATTAAGTTGGTTATTAATTAAAATATATATATTAAAATAAAAAAAATACACCCAATGATTATAAATAATGTTTCTAATGTTACATTATCACATATAAACTTAAATATTACAAATAACGATTACAAATAAATGTTTAATTCATAAAATTAGTACAAATAAAGATAATTTATAAAGTAATTACAAATAAAAGTTTAATATATTAAATAGTACAAATAAAAGATAATTTATGAACCATCAAGACACCAAATAAAAAAAAAAAACTAAGAAACACATATAGCTATCATTGATGCTTATCCATAACAAGTATTCTTCTAGAGAGAGAAGAAAAGTTTGGATTTAGAATTACAGGTGGACATTTATCGGGTAGGGTAGAAAATTTTTTGGCCCAATTTAACCCAATATAATTTTTAACCTAACTCAACTCATCCCAATTTTTTTCTTTTAAAATTTAACCTGACCTAACTTAACTAAAAATAATCGGATTGGATTAGGTCTGTTAGGTTGGGTTGCAGATGCCCACTCGTACTTTATGTGTACATTTTTGTCTCACATGATCATTGATGGTCGAAGTATGCGCCGTATATTATTTCTCTTATTTTATTCACCTTTTAACCATTTAAAATGGGTAGCGTAATATTTTCAATTTCAAAATATTACAATTACTTTGCTTTGAAAATGTGGTGTTTGATTTGAAAACCACGATGTTATGTTATAGCCTATAGGTGTTCATCGTACCACCGATTGAATTATGTTGATATTCAGATCTAGTCAACCCAGATTATTTGGTGTCCAGAACCGCAGTGAACAAAAAACAAGCAAACAAACAAGAAGAGAGGTAAGGTAGAAAGGGAGAACAAAAGGCAAGATTTTACGTGGTTCGGCCTTAAAAGAGCCTACGTCTATAGTGTTTTCTTCGGTTTAGAGAGCCAGTCACTGTTATTAATTGTTTTCTGGTGAGAGAGATAGAGTCGAACAAAAAAAGTCCAACCCCTTTACAAGTGATTTCTACCCCTATTTATAGAGAGTGGGAGGTGCTACAGTTGTAGTAAAATACAAATAGGAAAACATTTAATGTTGATTATATTTCTCAATATTGACACCCATTAAATCTCGAAAAATCTAGGTCTTAATTTGGTAGTTGCATATTCCACAATTTGCGTTGTTACCATTATAAGAAAGATCTTGCGTGCACGTTACGCCATGCCATGAGTTGGCACTACTCTAGGCGAGTTGGAGCTCGTGTTGGGCAGTTTTGATCGTGACCAGCAACTTAAGAGTTTGTCTACGCGAACTGAGGCCACGTTTTTGTGCTGGAGGCTTGAATTAATGAGCTGCTTCCTCATATGAGAGCTTGCTTATACAAGCTGGATGTGCATATGTATGCAAGCTACTTATCCAGTGCTCTAAAAGGTGGCTCTTGTGGGCTAAGACTTGGCAAGTGGGTCCTCGTTTACTAGATTGGTCCACTGAATCATTTTCTTAGGGTTTTACCAGCCCATTTAGTGCATTTGAAAAATACACATAATAGATTCATTTTGCCAAAATGGATAAAATTATATTAATTTGTTAGTTTTTAGGACTTCAATGTCTGTCTATTCGTTTTTACCTACTTCAAAAATGGAAAATAAAAAAAAAATGGTAATTAAGGGTAGATGACAACTGGTGAATTATAATAAAATGAATGAATAGATGTTAAAAGTAACAAATAGGTTAAGAATCTATCAAAATATATTAAGATTAAACATTATATGAGTGATCTAAATAACTACTCATGTGATCCATATGTCCACTTCCACTAAGTGAGAACTTGAACCCTATGGTGGGTACTTGAACGCTCAATCACAAGCGTGGAAAGGTAGTTGTTTACGACTTGAGCTAAGATGAGATATATGTACTTATTTTCATATTTTAAACCATGATCAAATTTATTTTTCATCAATTTTACAAAATATGACAAAATTGATACTGATCTAGTGGTAAATCTCTTATAACCTAATCAAAGAGATTATAGTTTCCAATCACTGACTCCCTCCCCAACTCTCAAATTCGTAAATTCATATTAATAAGATTGTGGATTTGAATCATATGAGTTTCCTAGTTTCAAATTTATAAATTCATGTCAATAAGATCCTGTGGTTTGCCTTCTATTCCCAAATTTGTAATAGTTTAAAACATAAGAGGGGGAAAAACAGTTTACATAATTAGAAATTTGTGTTGAGTTAATATGCGGTTCAAAAATGAAGTTGATTGCACTTAGAGAATGGATGCAGAGAAATCAGTTTAAAAATGCCAATGCATTGTTTTTTGGGTAGCAATGACAAGAGAGGTATGATTTTTATGGTATTTTAATTGTTGGACAAAATGCTTTTTAATCAAAACCACATAATTTGTAATCAAACCTACAAAAAGATCATTAGAATTTAGAAATATTTATGAGTACTGTCATGATACCATTAAATTATAATACGATTTTGAATAAACTTTTCGGTTAGACACTGCAAAGATGGCAAGAAACATGACATAGAAACTTATCATAACCTTAAATAAACATACTCAAGTAATGAAGGATACATATTATTTGAACTCAAATGCTTCTAACTTATTTAAATATAAATATATATATATATACACACACACATATATATATTATTCTTGATTATATAAATAATAACTAGTTTAACTAATAAGATTTCTTAGAGGTTATATAAAAAGATCGAAGAATTAACTCATATTTACAACATATTTAACTTTCATGTATCATTAAAAATATTTGATGAAAAATATTATCAGTGACTATTTGATTGTCATGAAAAATATTATTAGTGAACTTGATTGTCTCGATTTACGTTTTATATTTATTCTTGTTTCTTGTTTGTTAAGTTACTAAGTTTCAAGAGTATTATTCATCATGTTTATTTAATTATATATTTTTTTTCTAAAAAAATCAAAGCATAATGGAAAACTTATTTGTTCATTTATAATTCTAGCAAAAGAAAAGTTGAGATTGAAAAATAAAATTAAAAAAACTGCAATAAGCTTTTTTACACCATCACAATTTGAAAGCTAGAGTTTACAAATAAGGAAAATAGTTTCGCAAATGAAGTCGCGAATCGTTGCCAACTATTTCCTTTATTCGTGAATTATAATCCATAAATACTGAAGTGCTAAAAAAAACTTACTTTATGTTGTATGTATTTTTTAACTGCACTAAATGGGTTAGTAAAAGCCCAAGGGAATGATCCAGTGGACCGGTCTAGCAGACGATGACTCACTTGCCAAGTTTTAGCCCATAGGAGTGAGCGACCTCTTGGAGCACTGGACAAACAACTCGTATACACAAGCTTTCATAATTGCCTAACGAGCTTCAGCTTGTCCAGAACAAGGTCGAGCTCGTCCAGAACAGAACCAGCTCGTGGAGTGGCGTAACGTGCACGGATAATCTTTTTCAGAATGATAATAGTGCAAATTATAGAACACGCAACTACTAAAGACCCAGATTTTTCGAGATTTAATAAGTGTCAGTATTGGAAAATGTAATCAACATTAAATGCTTTCTTATTTGTATTTTACTACAACTGTAGCACTTTTCCCTCTTATAAATAGGGGCAAAAATCACTTGTAAAGAGGTTGGACTTTCTTTGGATGGTCTCTGTCTCTCTCACTAGAAATAATTAATAACAGTGATTGCCTCTCTAAACCGGAAAAGGCACCGTGGACGTAAGCTCTTTTAAGGCCGAATCACGTAAAAATCTTGCCTCTTGTTCTCCCTCTCTGCCTTGCCTCTCTTCTTGTTTGTTTGCTTGTTTTTTGTTCACCGCGGTTCGGGGTACAAAGAACTTGGTTTGACTAGATCTGAATGTCAACATTTTAATTTTTTGATAATAATTTTAACAAATGTTTAATGATATCCCGCACGATTTTCTCTTGATTGAGAAAATTAAAATATAGTTCAAAAAGCATGCTCATTGATCATGAACTAATTTTGAGATTACAAAATAAAAAAACAACATTAAGAAACAAATGCTTCTAGAAGGAACAAAAGGGTATTCCATACGTAATGATATATTCTTTTCACCATCTTCCTTTAGTGAAAAAATGAGATAAAAACAAACCCATTGTTTATTGAAAACGAGAGAAGATTCGGCTAGAAAAAATAAAATAAATTACAGAGTAAATATTAAAATGAAAAGATGGGTACCTTCGTATTTCTTCTAGTGCACGATTATATGACGTTTGCAACTGGGAACTTTGCAAGATACAAGACTTCGAATATGTGTTGAGAATATGTAGACACATACACGCATTGCACATAATTCTTCTAAAAAGTGCTTTTAAAGAAGCTCACAATAAAATTATTATTTGGGACCACCACTAATTTTGTGATGCAAAACATTCTTGCCCTTTTTGGTGGGAGAGGGGCCAAAATTTTTAGTTGTGGAGGAATGAAATCTTTGCCTGTTCTTTTCTGTCCTTTGCTCCTTTTCTTTAGTTAGATTTTCTTTCTATTTAATTGCAAGAAAACTCATTGGTGGCTTGTAGTAAATTCTCACGTTTAATCATTCGAATTTCGATGAAATTTAAACATTGAATACATCCAACAGATAGAACTAGAACTATAACTTTTAATGGACGGATGGATAACCACAAAGAATTTTACCCGTTGAATATCAACCTATTAAGTTATTAATTACATTTGTTAAAATTCTAGTACTAAAATATAAATACACTAAATTTTGGTATGAGAGGTTTTATATCCACTTTTAACTCTAAAAGATTGACAGTTCAACTATTATCTTTTAAACATAAAGTGTGAGTTACGAATCTTCTCTTGATAGAAATTCTTCTCTCCCAATTTTAGAAGTTGTCATCCGTACTCTGCTATTAATGAACCATCATAGTAGATCTTGATAATTATCTTACGCATAAATTGTTAGTATTTATTATATATATATATATACACACACACTATAACCTATGTAATTATAAATACACTAAATTTTAATAAGAGTGATTGAATATCCACCTTGACTCTAAGAGGTCAAATGTTCGATCATTGTTATTTAAAATACAAGATATGAATTGCGAGTCTTTTCTTGATAAGAGTTCCCCTCTCCTCAGACTTAGAAGTAGTAATCTAGACTGTACGATCAGAGATCTATCTTAATAGATCCCGATAATCATATTACCCATAAACTGTCAGTATTTATTATATATATATACACACACAAAAACACATACACACTATGACCCACGTAATTGTATCGAAACGATATTTGATATTCCTGATATTTTTCTTAATTTGAGGTGATCAATAGCAAAAATATCAATAAATTTTCTTGATAGCATGATAATATTCTCAATATTTTCAATATTTCTATAAATTTAAACCTTTATATTTTCATCCATACCGGTTTTTTAAACCTTGATATGGCCTAAAATTTACTTTAACCTGCCACTTGATACTGCGATGTCTATTGAATTTCTCAGAGTCATGTAACAAAAACATCGATAAGAAGTGAACACGGAAAAAAAAACCAACGTTATTGCGGGGGAAAAGGATAATGCCTCTTATCCTTTGTGATCTTCTAGGAGATAAAAGTGTTCAAGTAAATATAAGATTCATTATAAAAGCTTTAATGGTCGTTTCACAGGACCTTTTTGAAGAATAAAGAATAAGTTTTCGACAAGAATGTGAAACAAAAGAAGATGTCAACCACTTTGACAATCATAAGAGTCAAGAATATTGATTTATATAAGCAATTCAACTCCCACTACACTACACCCCCATTTGCTGGGAGAGTTGTCACCAGCCACTCACTTTTTATAAGAGAAAAAAAGGTAAAAACAGGAGTCTATCACAACATTAACAATATTATGTGTGTCTTCTTGTAGTTTATCATCATCTAACCCTGCTTAGACTCCATTTATTTCACTTATGTTTTTTGAAAAATGTTTTCTAATGAAATTTATAGGACTGTTTTTACAAGATTTTCTAGCACTTTATACAAATAAAAAGTTTATAAAACAAAAATGATTGGCAAGTAATTTACACCTCAGTATTATATTTCAGAGTTCATAAAAATTTGAGACTAGGTAACTTGTGCAAAAAGAACATACAGTGTTAGCAAGGCACTCTCAGTTGCTTCCTCCACGAACCCACCGAGCTGAGCCAGACTTTGCCATGCCGGAATAGTAATCACCTACATTTGCTACAAACAATGGATCCCTATCTTCGATTTTGAATCCGTTGCTACTACCGTTCGTTGCCTTTCCCTGGTCCGTTTGCTCTAATTCTTTTGTTAAATTCTCCATTGTTTTTTTTAAACTAGCTTTGCTCATCTGCCCCACATCACCTGTTGAGATGCCAACCATTGTAATCTTTGGAAGAAAAGGATTTTGCTCTAAGTTTTGCTTTGTCAATTCTGTAGATGACCCGTCTACTTTACAAGATCGTTTCTGAGTTTCTGTCCCTTGCTTTGACCATGGGTGACTAAACCAATCCCCAAATGGAAACCGGAAATCTGGACTTTGACTATGTTTGTTGAGAACCTTATCTTCAGATTTAAGATCTGAACTGCAATAATCTGTTTCGGAATTGGCGAGATAGCTGGTTGACTCAGAAGCTCTAAGAAACGAAGCTGCAGTCCTGCAAACAGAATAAACATATTGTCATTATCGCACTATTCATGCCTGAAGAAAGTTCACGTTCATGCTGTCTTGAATATCCCTAACCTTGTGTTTGAATCAGATTTCAAAATACACTGCCATCATATATAATGTTAATTTTGCACACTCCAAATGCAATCTTATTAGTAGCACAAAATTATGGTCTTTATTGAGTAAAGACATGTATGACACAGTATACATCGAACAACTAAAGTAGCTGAAATTGGCACAGGGTATACCTATTCTCAAATGAATCAACAAGGTAAGGAAATTTGGGTTGGATGCCAGTGGCTTTACGCAACCATCTGTTACCCAGGAGTACTTTGTCAACAGCATAAAGAAGCTGTATTTCAGCAGCCTTTGAAATGATGCTCAAAGGAATTCCAGGATGGCCTACTTCATCCAGCACTTCTTGGACCTGTTAGAGATTATATTGCCAAGGTCAACAACATGACAACCACTGTTTAGGCAAACAAAAATTGAAGACATTCACATTGCTGTTTGGTTTCATATTAGATCTTCATTTTGAATTTCATTTACTTACAACAAAATGGATTGCGAACTATTCGTGTGACAAACATAAACGACCACACAAAGCACACCCCATTATCCTCCAACAAAATTCAATGACTTAAAATCCATCCTTAAACCATATAAGACTAAGAAAATTCCAGTTTCGGGGTTACTCAAAGGTCCCTGAATAAATAAAGAAAAAAAACTATAGCCGCCACTAGTAGTTCTCAATCCCCTAGCTAAAAAGTTTGTTGCCACCACTGGCTTCCAATACCATCCAAAAACTAAAAGATTTTGTACCTCTGGAGGCTCCCATATACTATCTCCAATTTCTTCAACCACTTCTGCTGTCAAGTTGTCATCAATTACATCATGTCGGCGCTGCATATGTCGTGTTTGAATTAAAGCATGGAAGTGCTGATCAACAGATTCTTCAAGAATGTTATCCAGCATGTTTTTATCAAAGAAGTATGGAGTATACCTGATGGAAGAAATAGTAAGATTATGCATCATATACACTGAAACACACTTCAAAGAATATTTTCTGACAAGGGAAAAAAAATAAGGAAGGAAGTTTATATATATTAATGCAGCAAGGGAAGTGCCCTTCAATTTAAAATGGAGACTAACAAATTTGAATCTTTTTAATGATGCATAGAAGATATGGCAAAACAGTCTGTACTGCATCAGAACTATATAATGTTTTCTTTTATACAAAAGATGAACAAGCAAATACCATTTAATCCCATTTGAGGTGGCTATTGCAATATCTAAATTTTGAGCACTGAAAACTGGAACACCATCAACCCTTGTCTTTCCACCATTCTGTGGAAGTGTTTTAAGTAGCTTGTTAGCTGCCTTGACCTGAGAGAAACAAAAATTTATTCCCTAAAAAATGCCAACATATTACATGAGGCACAAAAGTAATTATCGATGAAGATTACATGTTACAAGCATACCATAGTACTCACCTGTTTCTCATTTGGAACAAACTGAAATAAGTGTGGTTTTTCCTGCACAGCACATTAGAAAATATTTAAAAACAATTTGGTAGATAAATAAAAATGAGCTTCCCCATATGGCAAATTCATTATAATAAGAATTAAAAATAGTCTAACAAAGCAATCCACAACTTCAAAATTCAAAACCAGCAGAGTTCACTAAGTAGAACAAAGATTTACGAATGAATATTTTGGCACATCCGGTACTTTATGTGTCTGTGCGGACAAGTTACTCAAACTATCAAATCCCTGCCCAACTATTGGCACACAAACTATGTTCCTTCACTGTACTATTCGAGTCATATAACCATAGTAACTAACATCTTCGTCCCACCTCACTTTGAAATCCAGCTTAAACCATATTACTACTTCAAATTAGTCCTTTTATCTATTTATATTTTCCCGCAGCTGTATCATGCTAACTCTGAAATCCAACAAAATTCATTAAATACTTGGCAGTGCTAGTAGTATTACTAAGCTGTCACTCCTTGGAGTTGCTCAGAGTATAAAGAGCAGGCAAAACTGGTATGGAAGCCTCTTACTGATCAACTGCTACATTATGTTTATGACCTAACATTGTGAAAGATCTTCCTGATTCCTTAGTTACAACACCATTAAAGAAATACACATCATGAAGATAGCACATATTGACATCATCAAAGTAACAACTACAACGACAAGAGAAACCAACATTCATCAATCTCAATTTCACATGCATTTCATTTACACAGTAGAAAATTGTTAAGCTGATAAAAATTTTCAAATTCGATAATCCAACTCGAATATATATATATATGTATAGATATATATATATAGAGAGAGAGTGTCCACTAATCAAGTGTGCAATACCTTAAAATGTTCATATGCCAGGTCAAGACGACAGGCACCCACCACACCGCTTGGAATATTCAGCTGCTTAACATATGAAACTGAAAAGATTTTATTAAGAAAGGTATCAAAGGAGACGGTAAAGAAGAGTGGAAAATATGCCATTGCCAGGTCATACCTGCGTCACCTAAATCCATGAAAAAGCGAAAAACAGGGCCATTCCTCTCACTCTTAGTAATCGTTGCAAACATCTTCTTAAGCCACTCAGGTGTCCTGCAGACTAAGAAAATTAGCCAAATATTTTCAAAATGCATTAAAAAAAAAAAAAAAATTCAAATTCATACAAAGGGAAACACAAGAGAATTGTCACATGTTTATACCCACATCGGCATCTAATCCCTTGCATCAACAGAATTTACCAAGCACAGATAAGAAAACACAATGCCAAATTCAACCAAAAAAATAAAATAAAACCATCACCTCTATTAAGTAGGTAAACACCAGATAGTAAACGAAAAATACTAACCATACAAAGTCCTAATGTAGTTAATCAGCTTTTTTCCACCAAGCTCATCAATCAACACCTAACTTGATATACCAAACAAGTCGAGACAAGCCAAAACAATAGAGTCAAGTTTAGCATTTCTTTGCTCACCAACACCAACAACGATTTCTTATTCTAAAATCTCAAATCACATGTTCCTCAAATCCTGCTTCTAGTCACCAAGTTAAAAACACCATTTCTCTCCGTAAACTGCTAGTGTACACATACAATATTTATATTCCTCCCACAAATGCACAAAAGCATAACATCCAAGCCTATTACGTACACATTCAGCTTCAATTTGCTTTGAAAGTTAACATTTTGCTTTGGAAGCTAAAATTTCAAACATTACTTGTCACAACCTACTCCACCAATGTATAAACTACATACCCTCCCATATTATTATTATTTGTTTCCATTAAAAAAGATTTTGTTGGCATATCGCTTATAACAAATATCAAAATTTAAAATTTCATTTTCAAGTTTTAATACTACAAGATCACATTATCATTATTGAATTTAATTAACAAAATTGTACTGGAAATTAAAAAAAGTAAGTTAAAAAAAAAAACCTTTTAGAGATGAAAGGGATGTCGAAGTGAGTGGAAACGGCCATGAGACCGGTACCGGAGAGATCACACATGCTGAAAACTTGGCCGACGAAGGCGGGCCCGCCGCCTTGTCCATTGGAGTTGATCCCGGCAATCCTGACAGTCGACGGGAAGGCCGAGGTCGACTCGGCCGGAGACGGCGGTGGTGGTCGTGGCGGCGGCTGAGCGTTGGTGGATGATTTGGAGGAGGAAGGAGAGGGAAGTGAAGCGTCAGCGGATTTGAGAGGGAAGGAGAGTTTGTTGGAGAGTTGGGATTGGAACGGCGTCGTTTTGGGAGGGGAGAGGAGAGAGAGGAGGGTGGTGGAGGTGGTGTTGACGAAGTTGGTTATGTTGTTGTGGAAGTGGTGGTTGGGTTCCGTTGACGAGGCCATGTACGGTGATTGTGCTGATGGAGGTGGTTTTTGTGGATTGCTTTGAGTGAGTGAGAATTCAAACTGCAGCTTTGGAATTTTTTTCCTTCTTAAAAATAAAACGACCTATACAGTGTTTACAGAGACCCTCTACTTTTTACTATTAAGTATTATATAAATAATCTTTAATAATAAAATTACCTTTAATCAATCCGTGACGCGGTTAATGAAACCTGAAATGATATGATTCTTAAACAGGTTAGACGGACCGATTCAATCAGTGACACGACCTGTTTATGCTTAATTCTACTTCATAATATTTGTGTTTATTGGTCTGTCCTATTATGATCGAAATTGTTACCCCTAATAAAGAGAGACATACAATGGATAGACACAAAACAATGGTCTTTTATTTATTTTTAAAATACGTATTATTAATTACTAAATTAAGGAAATCCTGCCATTTTCTTCCGTGGAAAAAACAATTGAAAACTAAGAAAAAAAATGTATTTGGAGGTAAATTCAATAATAGATGAGAGGCGTATTGAATCTATCAACATCAATCATTTGTTAAATGGATGAAAATTTAACCCACTGCTGATGGACAAGAGATGTTCAACCACATTCTAAGTTAGATAATTATTATTATCATGAATTTTTATTACGAATTCACATTAGAAAACTCTTATATAAACAATAGGTTGATGTAGTTTTACTTATCAATATCATCCAGACTTCTTCTATTTAATCATAAGTTTATAAGTTTAGTGTTGAATTTAATTTTGATTTAATTAATGATTCACAAACTTTTCAATTTCTCTATATATATTTAGTGAATTTAATTTTGATTTAATTAATGATTCACAAACTTTTCAATTTCTCTATATATATTTAGAATCTACATCGAATTAACAATGAATATATCACCAAATTAATAGCTCTATGTACCCACCGTTCAGTATAATTTAATAAAAGATAAAACTCATTTAACTTAATATTTTCCCAATTTCAAATCACCACAAATGATATTTTAAAAAAAAAAAAAAAAAACTATAAATATGATTCAAATACCATTTATAACAACAAAAAGTCCTTTACACTTCACAATTTTATGAGCAAATACGAGACTTAGAAACACTATAACATAATATCAACCCCCCCAACACAAAAATGAACTCTTTCTATGCTTTGAAATTCCATGAGCAAATGTGAAACTTAAATAAGTATGATAGACGAATCAAGTATTGTTATAGAGTGTCAATTAAATCTTCTTACCTAAAAATCACCTTATTAGTTGATTGATATGTTTGTGCTCAACAATGCTCTACATCATTATGCTTTGCTCTGTGCATTGAAGACAAATAAATAAATAAAACGACCAATGCACTTTCTAGCTCATCGTATCAAAATATTTTTTTTTCATGGTTAAAGCCTGAAAAGGTAACAATAATGATCACAAAATCCATTACAATCTAATTGTTACAGATCCACATGGAATGCTTTCCAGTTTTTGTACCTGGAGGAGCTGGGCAGCTTAATAGAAACATTCTCTTGATTTACAGTTTTATACCCTAGCTGGTTGAATTCAACACTCATATTTGCAGATATCAGTTGGTCTGGACTCTGGACTCAGACATCTGAAACGAAAAAACAATGCAATTTTGTTTCAGCCCCTAGAAGCAAACTATGATGCCAGCAAGGACTGCCACAATTGAGGATACAGATTTGTATAACTTGGCCTCTGACTGATCATGAAGAAACATTGGCTTCGATCTGCACTTTGTTTAAGTTTGTTTCATCTTCATTGAACAACTCGTTTGGATCAGCTTCATCGAATGACTCATACGGATTGGCTTCAGCTTCATTGAATGACTCATATGGATCGGCTTCAGCTTCATTGAATGACCCATTTAGATCGGCTTCAGCTTCATCGAATGACTCATTTGAATTGGCTTCAACTTCATTGCACAATTCATTTGGACTCTGGTTGGTTTCCTCATCTTTACTTGTGCTCCCTTTAGCATCATCAAGTTCATAACTTGGCCTTATTCGAACCCTGACACGCTTACCTTTGAAGTATCGGTATTCCCATTTAGGCAGGGGATATTTCTTCATTAATTTCTTGTACTTGTCCAACATATCCAAATTTTTGAAGGCATTTCCCATCATATTAACTATTGATAAATTTGGTCGGACCTCAAGTTCCTCCATGTCTGCAAATATCTGAAAGTAAATAACCAGAGAGTTACATTCCTCAACACAATGACATTCAGAATATGCAATATAAAGTTACGCCTATGAACTGACTTGAATTAAGAAAATAATACTTGAAAATTATCTGTTATAGTTGATGTCATTGAAACACCACACCAAATAGGAGAAAAAGAAACAAGGAAAATTCCGGCAAAATGACGACAAGCATAACCTTTACAGAGTGGCAGTAAAATACTGTTCCCTACCCTAGACATACTAAAGATGAGTGTTCAGTCAATTGCGAGATCATACACACTCATTTGATCAATCATCGATCAAGTGCAATGAAGAACATAGATAGATAGATCAAGGTGCAATGTAGAGCCAACATAGAACCATTGGAATCCTTTACCAAGTAACAGTATTTAGACATATCAGCAAAATAACTCTTTATACACTAGAATGAACATTTACCATATACAAGGGCTTTGAGATTTTTTTGATTTTGAAAAAAGCATGACAACTACGATAACTTATCTATACCATTAACAAGATAGTTATTTATATCTACATGGAATGACATAAGCGTTTTTAAGTCTTGAAGAAAAGTTTTTAGAGTGATACCTCGAACATCTGGTCATACATCCCCCGATGGTAGTAAATGGAAATCATTTTGTCAAAGAAAATACGAGGCGTGCCTTCTAGGTTCTCTGCAAATAATTTCCCCCAAAGTTCTTCAGCTTCTTCTAGTCTCCCATCCTCTGCTAAAGCATTTAGTAAGGTAAAATAAGTACCCATTGTTTTTCCTTGACCTTTGCTCAACATCCACTTCGTTACCTACAACACCGTCGTACTTTCCTGGTATTACTTCACAAATCTACCATGCAGATACCCATGAGACAACAGATAAGGCTGGAAAAAAAAAAGGCTAATACCTGAATTATCCTCTTCCATTCTTTCTCAAACTCAAGAGTCTTCAACGCTTTCTTCACCGTAATTAAAGGAAACTCCAATTCCCAAGCAATGTACGAATCAAGTGCCCCGTAAACCTCCTCCTTAACATTAGATAATTTCTGTATCTACACATATTCATTACACAATAAAAAAAAAGAATCAAATTCAAGTACAAATCGAGAATAATCAAAATTTCATTTTAACCAACTAAAATACACAATCAGAACTAGAAACAAAACTAAAACGGGACAACATAGCAAAAGAAAGCTTACAGCAGCAACCATCTTTGCCGCCTTGGAGATTGTCCCAATTCTCCTCTTTGTTTTCCATACCCGAGGATATCTCGGCCGCGGACCTTTTGCAGCACATACCTGCAAAACATTGACAATTTTGTATTCATGTAACATGATATTAAACATCAAAACTCACCAAAAAAGAATAACATAAACAAATAATTTTATTTTCAAATGAATAAAACTACAAACTAAAGATATGATTTTTATATAAAAATAAATAAATAACGTGAAAATGAAAAACTTACCACAACACTGCTAATACTTTTGGAGATTTTAATTGGTTCCAACCTTTTTGTAAAGAGTGGCACAGAATATCTCAAACAAAGCAGCATCCTGCCAACCACCAAAGGAAAAAAAAAAAAAAAAAAGGATTTCAATTATTTGTTACCTTCGAAAACAAGATTCAAGTTATGTTTTTGTGAGCAAGAAAGTACTTTCATATAGCATCTATGTGAAGGCACTGGAAAATAGTAACAGAAAAATAAAAATAGAAATTCAAAGTGAAGTCTTTTGAGTTTAAAATCACTCACCGATAACACTTTCTACTTGATTATTGGCGAAATAAATGATTTCTTTGATTTCCAGAACCCTAAAACAGTTCAAGAGACCTGAGTGAGTCGAAAGATTTTTTCTGTGTTTTTTTGGTCTTCAAAGCTTCTCACTGAAACACAGAAAACGGTATCACCCGAACCGTATTATGTGGATATGGATCGGATCCAATGGACACAATTTTCCCCATTTTCTATTACATCCAAACAGCTATATTGTGGCACCAAAACGTTGCGTTTTGGGAGAAAAAGAAACCCCGAAACGCGAAAACAGACAGCAGACCGTGACATCCGCGACCACGTGTCAGTTCCTGATTAGCAAACACGACTACTGTAATAATTATCGTTTCACTGGAATAGTACCTCTGGGACCGGACCTGATCCTCACGCCACTAGCTGCTCTTTTGAGGGGCTGCCTGCTTGTAGCTGTTTCTTGTTTGTACTGGTAACCAAAAAAATTCACCATGATGATGATGATTGAATCAACCATGGCCGTCCGATTTCCCTCCGGCGCTAATTTCTGCTCCTCCACCGCCTTATCACGTAACTCTCTCTCTCTTTTTATTTTTCATTTTCTTGCATTCTCTCAGCACCTGATACTTTAAATTTGTTTTTACATTTCTCATTTTTCAGATTATCGTTCTTCCTGCCACGTGGAGGATGTAGCCGGTTGCCACGTCACCTCTCGCCGGCTTCCTCGCTCCAGCGGCGTCAACGGAGCCTGGTAACTGACACTCGAACCATTTGTTTTCTTCGGAGAAAGTGAAATTTTTTAGTTAGATATAGTAAAAGCAGAGATTGAATGTATAGAAATTCGAAACTTTTGAAGATTATTGAAGTCTTGGAGAAGAAATTATTGTTCTTAATCGCCTGTTTTGTCAGGTGTTTCAATTTCAAATGAGAAGTTTTTTGATGTTGAGAAAGAGTAGCTGTGCATGTGAAAAATTTTGTTTTTGAATCTTAAAAGATCATCAAATTAGGCTTCTAGCATTTCGATTTTGAATGAAAAAGTCATAGATGTTGAGAAAGAGTAGTTGTGAATGGGAAAAAAATTTATTTGGATTCTTAAAAGATCAAATAGGGGTTCTTAATAGCTTGTTTTTTCATGTTTCTGTTTAAACTTTGAAAGGGCATTGTGATTTCGAATAAAAAAGTTGTAGATGGTGAGAAAGAATAGTTGCAAATGTGAAAAAAATTATTTGGAATTTTGAAGATCAAATTAGGGTTCTTAATAGCATTTATTTTTTCATGCTTCTGTTTAAATTTTGAAAGAGCATTTTGAATTTGAATAAATGTTGAGAAAGAGCAGTTGTGAATGTGAACAAATTTGTTTGGAATCTTGAAGATCAATTTAGGGTTCTTAATAGCTTGTTTTTTAATGCTTCTGTTTAAATTTTGAAAGAGCATTTCTATTTTGAATATAAAGGTTTTAGATGTTGAGATATTATAGCTGTGAATGTGAAGGATTTTATTTGCATGATAGGATACGGAGATCAAATGGTAGCTCATTTAGGAGAAGGAGCAGTGTTGTAAAGAATGAAATTCGAGCTGCAGCTGAGCATTTGGGGTCAGCGTCAGATCCTGATCCTGTAAAGGAGAATGGTAAGCAACGGTACCATCCGTCTGAGGACATTGTGGAGTCAAGGTCAGAGAATGGTGAGGATGCTAGACTTACGGCTGCAGAAACTACTAGGACTGTTATCGAGGTATTATATGTTGAATTCACTTCCTTTTTTTTTTTTTTTTTTTTTTTTCACAAAGTATCATCAGACTCTTTTATTAAACCATTATGAATAAATGTTTAATTTAATTGAGTTGAGAATTTGCGTATATAAAACGGTGCTGATGTTGAGGATGCCCATGAAAACGATCATGGTAACACTGCCATGGTATCAGGCTCTACCTTTGTTCTCTAAGGATATCTTAACAATGATTATGATTGGAGTTTCTAACATGTTTCCTATTGAGGGCTATATTCTCTGTAAATTGAAAAATAAAAAAATAAATAAAAAATTGTTTGAAACTCCAGATTTTATGGGAACATGTCTCTGGAAACCATTGATTCTTATTTATGCCTTTAAAATCTCAAATAATTTAAATGATATTCAGCATTGCTCTTTAAACTTTCAGCTAGTCTGCATAGCTAATGTTGCCTGTAGTGTGTTGCATGCAGGTGAACAGCAAGGCAACACTGATGGTTACGCATTTATTTAATGATGAAGTCCGTGAAAATGTTCTCTGGCCAGACTTGCCTTATGTAACTGATGAGCATGGAAGTAAGTCATGTATAGGAAGTTTTTTATTCCTATGTTTACTTATATTAGTTTGTATTATCATTTGTTGAACAAAAATGTTGGGCTTATCTGATCTGATTTGTTACAGATATATATTTTCAAGTGAAGCATGATGAGGACATTTTACAAAGCCTAACTTCAGATAATAACTTTGTGGTATGGTATTTATTTCCCAGTCTACTTGTCAATGAGTTATGTGTATATTTAGAAAGATTAATGTAGCCTTCATAGGATGGTGTAGAAATTTTCCATTTCAACGCAAAGGAAGAATTAATGTTGTATGGTCTTGTAAGCAAAAAAGAATTTGTGCAAAAGAAAATTCATCATTCCTCTTTCTAAATTGGTAGCAATCAAATGGCATTAAAAAATACTCTTAATTTGTACAAAAATTGTCACAGAACAGTTGTTCTCACAAGGATTTAACAGCATGAGTGCTTTCTAATACCCCTTGGTTGTCAGTTTCTCAAGGCTTACAAAGTACATTTTCAATGCAGCAAGTGATATTAGGCTTTGACACTATGGAAATGATTAAGGAGATGGACTTACCAGGTCCATCGGAAATTGATTTTGGAATTGAGGAGATTGAAGATGAAGACAGTGATGTTGATGATGATGATGAAGAGGGGGAAGCAAATGAGGATTATGATGAAGTATGTATATTTTTTCTTCTTTTCTTTCCTCATCCCTTTCAATTTTGAGTTTAGTGCTTGAATTTAGCTTTTCAAGCGTCAATTTATAGCTGTGTAACACTTCCTGGTATATATAATATTCTTGTTTGTAGGAGTGGGTTAATGTTCTTGATGATGAAGATGAAGATGGTGATGACAATGACAATGAATCACTTGGAGACTGGGCGAAATTGGAGACTGTGCGTTCTTCTCATCCAATGTATTTTGCTAAAAGGCTTGCTCAGGTAATTATCCTGTGTATTGATTCTTTGGTGGAGCAAAATGAAATCCTGTTGAGAAGATGACTGGAAATCATGTGTTTGCATCATAGCATTCACTAGACTTTATATACTATGATGTAATGTGCCTCTTTGTATCATTTACAATTACATCTTAAATGTAAATAAAGTATTATTCCTAATCTTACTTCATTCCGCATCTTTCATTAGCTTTTCTTATGTTTTATTCTTATTTCGATCTATAGGTTGCTTTAGATGATCCTATCGATTGGATGGAGGAACCTCCAGCCGGACTAGCTCTCCAAGGCCTTTTAAGGCCTGCCTTAATTGAAGAACACTCTGACATCCAGAAGCATATGTCTAGCAATCAGTCCCGTGATGCTGATATTGGTCAGGTTGGGGAAATTGTAGAAAACAAAGTAGAAGATCTTCATATAATGGTCGGTCATAGACGTGAAATAGAGTCATCCAATGATAGTTCAGTCCAGGAAAAGGAATTACATAAAGAGGATGTCCCTATAAATGGGACTACATTTTACAAGTTGGAGATAATTAAAATTCAGCTTATTTTGGCACATGGACATCAGGTATGTAGAAACATCTTTACAAAATATTGGTGTATTCTGACATTTGATGGTTGTTTTCGAACTCTTGTCTTACATTGAACTTATTCATCACATGCCTGAAACACCGCTTATTTGATTGGATTGTGGATACTTATTCTTCTACAGTGAGAAGAGTGGAATTTACTAGAATAATTTCTAAAAGTGACATGATACTTGTCCATGCTATAAAAAAAAATATCATTCAACCATAGTAAGGTTGCTTGTGCTTAGCATGATCATACAGTTATGTAGACAATTTGATTACTTAAAAAACTTCAACAGGGGTCTCTCCAAGATTTCTTCTTTACTTTTCCTCCCCCCAACAATCTTTTTTAACCTTTTGTGCTCAAGGAATATAAGAAGCTACTATTAGGACCTAGTGGGTATGTTATATGGTTGTGAGATTGCTAATCAAGAGGGTCCTGCCCTCTTGATATTAGTGCTGATCTTTGTATAGTTTCTAAAACATGGGTGTATTATTTTCTACAACATGGGGGTATTATTTTCTACATTGCAAAATACAACCCCCAACTCCCATGAAGGTAATTGTTTGGTTCTGCTTCTTGACAGGCTGTTGTTGAAGTTGAAGACGTCAGGAAAGCTCAACCGGATGCTATTGCACACTCAGCAGCCAAAATTATATCTCGCCTTAAATCTGATGGGGAAAAGACCACACAAGCACTCAAGGCTCTCTGCTGGAGGACTAAGGGCATTCAAGTGGAGGTAAAGCTTAAAAACTTGCCCATTGAGTTTCTGTAATCATTTGGGCTTTGGATGGAGTATCTGTTCAGTATTACTGTATATAATTTTGAGGTGTTTGAAAATATTAGATTTGGCATTTTCTTGTCACAGGAAAAAAAGGTCAGAATGGCTAAGTATAACCTTAATTTTAGGAGTATAATCATGCTTGATACCCTCCAATGCATGTAGCAACGCTGTAAATGTTTGGAGTACTTCATTTCAACTTCCAAGTTATCTTTGTTGAATTGTGTTAGATATGTAAAATTTATCAATTGATATGATAATTGCAATTTATCACAGGAAGCAGCAATAATTGGTGTAGATTCCCTTGGATTTGACTTGAGAGTTTGTTCAGGAACTCAAATCCAAACATTGCGGTTTGCATTTAACGCAAGGGTATGTATGGCAGTTATGTTTTAGCTTCGGATTTTATTTTTCTTTCCAGTGTCTTTCTCTTGCTCTGTTAGGAAGGCAAACTCTCACATATTGAGTCTGCATTCATTCATCTCCTCACCTAGATCATACGGACCATTGAGGTGCCAACATTCTGACAAGCTCTTTTTTTACATGGTACTAGAATTAGTGTGAGTTTTCAAACTAGCGTTAATCTTTAAAATGAATCTTTTTAGCATCATGAGTGTTTGTGAATAAACACAATAGTTTGTGAATACTAATAGTGCTAAAAAAATTCATTTTGAAAGTTTGATACTAGTTCAAATAGTCATTTTGAAAGTTTGATAATAGTTCAAAATTTCATGCTAATTTCAGTGTTATTTTTTGGTATTTTCACTAATTTGATAGAGTAGTATCATCTATATCTTTGAGTTCTCAAGATTAAAAAGGTTTCTGAGTGTTTGTCAACCTTCAAGTCTATTGTATCACGCATGTAGATTACATTTACCGGTTCATGCAGCAGTTTAAAGTCGTGATGACTCACAGCATTGCTCTGCTAATTAATTAAAGTCTTATTTGGTATGCTAATGCCTGAAATTGGTTTTCAACCATTAATAATATCCACTGTTCTGCTTGATAAATCATGGTTGCACAGGCTACTTCAGAATATGCTGCCGAGATACAATTTAACGATATGCTATTCCCAAGGGTCCATCAGAAGCCGCAAAAACACATATCAAAATGAATGCTGACACTGTCAATTATCTAAATCGAGTATGATTTCAGATATTTGTTGTACACTATATTAGGCCAAACGTCGGTTTGGTTATGGCAAGTGTAGAAAGGAAATTCTCGCTGTCTGTCAAGCTTTTGTATTAATTCAATGTTTAGTTTAATGAAAATCCATTCTTTTCCGAGTTTTCCCAAGTCGAATCACTTGCTTCAGGTGAATGATGTAATAGTTAATGTGTTCAGCGCACACATGTACAGGACATAGTTACATAGAGATTGAAACTTAAAATATGTCTTTTAGAAAATAATCTAAAAATCCGTGTTGCCACATATAAATATGAGATGAATGTTGCAGTAGTACAAAATAAATTGCATATATATAAGCAAATGTATGTGTTCTTGTTCTGCTTGAATGTTGTGATATCAATCAATAGCACCATATAACGTATGTGTTCTTGTTCTGCTTTAATGTTGTGATATCAATCAATAGCACCATATAACTTTCACTCGCGAATGAAAATAAGTATACTTAATGGCGATTCAAATTAAATACGCAAGTAAAGCTCTGCTTTTTATTAGATATATATGAGGTCATAATCTCACATTGAGATTGGGAAATTATTTATACACTTACTCTAAGCTATTCTTATAAATTAATTGCGCTGCAAGCAAATCCACAACACAAGACGGTAGAACCAACAGATTCGAAAACTGTTCATAAACTAATAATTGCATTTGAAAACTGTTCATAAACTAATAATTGTGCTGCAAGCAAATCCACAACAGCAGAACCAAAAGTAACAATTACTCTAAGCTATTCTCATAAACTAATTTCGCTGCAAGCAAATCCGCAACAGCAGAGCCAACAGATTTGAAAACTGTGATCTCCCCAGGTTCTACTCTTCCTATTTTTCCTGCATTCAGCAACTCCACCAAATTTCCTGCGATCTCTTCCTTCTTAATCACACCTCTTTCAAATGCACCAACCAACTCGCCAGCTTCTATCAGAGCAGCCTCATTATCAACAAACACTTTTCCTCTCTTTATTGCCTCGTCATCACATTCTTTCATATTGTGATTAAATGATCCAACCAAATCCAAGTGAGCTCCGCTCTTCAATCTCTCACCTTTAACCAAAGGCACTTCCGAATTTGTAGCACAACTGACAATATCACCAATTTGAATAGTTTCCTCCAAGTTCTCACTACTCTCAAAACACACCCCATTATGCTCCTCACACCCTCTCAAATTTTCAACCAAAATCCTTGCTTTTTCCATGGTTCTATTCCAAATGATAACTTTCTCCAAACTGGGTATGGCTGCTAAGTGAGCCTTGATCAAATGGGGTGCTAGAGCCCCTGCACCAATCATAACAAGGACTTTGCTATCATTTCTAGCCAAAATCTTTGAAGCTAAACCAGAAACACAAGCTGTTCTATAAAGGGTCAAAACAGTGCCATCCATAGTGGCCAAAGTTTGGCCAGTAGTTGAGCTAAAGAGCACATAACTTGCATGAATACCAGGCAAGTTTAGCGTGGAGTTACGTGGGAAGTGGGTAACAAGCTTGACACCAATGTAAGGAAGAGAGGAGGTCGAGCACCAAGAGGGCATGAGGAGGAGAGATGAAGAAGGTGAAACGGTGTAGTTCTGGCGGACTGGTGTTTGGATTGTGGATGAGACTTTTGGGAGAGAGGAGTGAAAGTGTTGGATTAGGGATTGGTGTGAGAGGAGTGAGTGGAGTGAGTCAGCGGAGATGAAGATTGGGTTCGTTGTGTTGATGATGGGGGTTTTCTCGGCTTTGTTGGGGTTGGAAGCCATTGATGATAAGAGCAAGAGATAAAAATGAGGTTGAGTTGATGTGGAAAATGGAGATAGGTGACCCAGACTTCAGGCATTTTTATATATCTTTGGAGTGGACTAGGTCTGCTTTTGACTTTGGGTGTGGAAACTTTGATAAAAAAAACAAACAAATTTGGAAATTGGGCTCTTATTTGGTATATGTTTGAAACTTTATAACCAGACATGGAAATACCAGAATTTCAGAAAAAATAAAATAAAACTCTTATTTCTGTTGGTAAGGAATTGTTAAAAAGGGTATAATTATTGCAATTCATAATTACACAGCAAGAAAGATAATGAAAGGTCATATAAGAATTGTTATGGCTCCTAAGAACTAAAAAGTGAGTTTAAAAGCACATAAGACATCACAACAAAATTGAGATACATTTTTTATGCAAATAACATTTGTAATCGCTGGCCATTTCTACATAGTAGACAACGTGAAGATGCTATATACAATGCCCGGTAACTCTTGTGAGATTATTTTCTTCAAACCTGTGATTTGGCTTGAAGATTGAATGGTCAAGCAATCAACATATCATTAGATTTTCCCCACAAATCATGAGGGCCTTTGCTTTCGCTTTCAACAGCAGTAAAACCCAGCACAAGAGCTAGCTTTCTATCCCAGAACGCTACACAACGTAGGCACATTCTGGCTTCTCCATCTGCCATCAATCAAAAGCTTAAATATTTATTGAATTAATTGAAGTGTGTTATTTCAGCCTGGGATGCAGTTCTTTCCACAGCCATCCACCAGTCGTCATCTTCTTCATCATTTATGTTCACCTGTTTGCAACACATCAAAGAAATTTTCAAGTTGTTTTGGAAAAATGAAGACAGCTGAATTGATTCCATTGCTCAAGAGTCAAGTCCATGCGAGCTTTAGGAAATACATTTTCTTTTGGCTTCAATCGAGGTCATATAACTCCTATTTTCATCCTATCTAATCTGGCTAGAGAAACTTATGGCTTTTAGTCTCTAATATGGAACACTCACTAAGATTTAATTTTGTTTCATATCAAAACGCATAAAAACTGGTTCATTAAGTGGTTGGGATCTAGAGTTCTAATTTTATTATATAACACTCCAGAAAATGTAGGTGAAATGTATAAGTGGCAAGGATAAAACCAAAATTTTTAACAGGTCCTTGTTAGTTGTTACAGTATATGTTATTAATATTTATTCAAACATATAAAAAAGTTGCAGAAACTCTTATATACGAGAAAGTAGAAGTTTTGCTTTTATATGAATTTATACCAATACAAATCTTCCTTAACATTTTCCTAGGTTTAATGGATGCAAGCATTGAGTTGAAGAATTGGCAATGAATAACAATTTAGTAAACTAACCATGTTGCTGATCTCCAATGTTTTTTGCTTATTCTCAATATCATCAGCAGCTTTTATGGCTTCAACCCACCAAGAATCTTTAGAACTTGCTGTATTATGTTCATCATCATAAAGCAAATTCTGTTCCTCATCACTATCAACTAGTTGATGCTCAATGTTAGTATGCGTTAACCCTCCATGACGTGCCATCTGTCCCGAATCATATGAAAACAAAAGATCAGGAATAGTTTCAATTGGGATTGGACGCAGTGGAGATCGGTAACCTGGTCCATCAATAACATTGAAAAAGATTTTATTATCCTCGTATAGGAAGCATATAAAAAATAAATAATTTGACAGAATTAAAATGGTCCCATACCTTTGCAATCTGGATCATAGCACTTCTGATAATAAACAGCCCTTCTCAGATCAACAACATACATCACTGAACCAGTAAAAGATTGATGCAAATTAGCTTCTATATCTTATACAGCTAAACGGGCACAAGTACTAAGCAAATGCGATTCTTTTAACTGCATATATTTTAAACATTATAATGATAATTTTGACAGTCAAACAAAAACTTTGTGATTTAAAGAGATGTGGTATCAGGACCACTAAAAAGGATAAGGATTGATACAGAAAATGCATAAACAAGCAATAGTAAAATCAATTGGATTAAACTGGGAAAAAAAAAGAGTGATGTGTACAAGGTATAAACCATATATATTTACCATGATTGCTTTTGTGCTGTCTACCAATACGCTCACAGTATCTATTTCTCGACATGCTGTAAACAATCAATCCGTATCCTGAGAACCAATACCAGCTTCGTATTTTCCCTATATTGAAGCAAACTATTAGCAATAAGACAGAAAGAAAGAGTAATAGAGGTATTCAGTGCATATGCTAATTTGTGAGAACATTTTGGAAGCAAGAACATAAAAAGGAAAAAGATTGATGGTTTATCTGCAAAAAACAAGTTTGTATAGGGTCCTCTTGAATCAATGAAAGAAAAGATCAACCAGGAAAACAAGTCACAATCATCTTCATTAAAGAGATTTTGAAAATTGGAGTAAGCCCAACAGGTAACTCAAGCTTACCCATAAGCAAATATCTTCCACAAAATGTCATTTCCATTCATAAAATTCCACCCCAAAAAAGACAAAAAAAAGAACTAGGATTTTATACTGTAAGCTCTCCAAATCATGCTAAACCAAATTGCTCCAAAGGATTGACGTTACAGTACCAGGTACATCACCAATGGAAGCGACACATTCTATAAATTTGTCCAAAGCTAGGAATGGTGACTTTCCCATGAAGCAAGGAGTTGACACATCACTTGAGCAAGCATTAAATGTGAACTCTTGAGAAGCAAGAAAAGGTTTTCCAAAATTATTGTGTAGCTGCGTTAGAAAATAATTCACTTGTAAACATTGTATTTCTTGATACAGAAAATAGTCGAAAAATAAGCATAAGTTTATATATGCTATAAGGTAGCTCAACAATAAAACTAATGCAGAATCCAATGTACCTCCGTATCAAATTGCAGGGTCTTAACACAATCTAACTCCATTTTGCAGACTAAAAGTTTCTCACAGTCATCATCCATATTACAGATCAATGATGCCAAGAACATGTCTTCTTCACACTGTTATTCAACAACATATATTAATTATTGGAAGCAAAGTGGTAGATAGAAATAGTGCACACTCAACTCACAAGAAGCATCCATAGAGCTTCACATTAATTTTCAGCACATATAGAGCAATAAGAAAAGTCAATTTCCATGTTATAATACAAAAAATATAGAGTGGACAGGTAGCATACCAAGTCCTTGCATTTAAAACGAGCTGTAGGTAAAAGAACAGACTTCTTCCCTGCCTTTGAAGATAGTGCTAATCGAAAGCAGCGATTTCTAGAATAGACAGCAGAGTCAACAAAAAGTTGGCCTAGGGATTCAGCAGAGCTTGCATCTTTTTTCATGAATAGCTTTTGAAATGCTGCATCTCTCTCGCTTGTACTTCTTATACGTGAGCATATCTGATCATACACCATCACATAGTGACAATGTTTTCTACAAAGCATGAAAAGAGTATTGTAGAAACTAAACTGGGTCCCTCTTCTTTCAAATGAAATAAAAGAGGTTACAGTTAAAGAAGACTATAGTTACTGTAAAGCGACCTTAGCAAATTAAAAAAAATTTAATATATAAACTGGAAGGAATGCAGTTTCAACAACCATGTCTTGGTAGAAGTTAGAAATTTGATTTCAAAACTATATTAACACATAACAGACATTAGATACAGGCTATACAAATATTCATTAATGCATACCTCAGCAACAAATGCACCTGCATGTGAATTGTCCTTGAAGGCTGTCTTTGGTATGCGAATAATTAAATGGCGAGAGAACTTTTCTGCATATGAGTATGATTAGTAGTAATAATTGCTTTTAACAACCTAGTTAGCGTTAGAACTAAATGCAAAGTTCAACACTACACATATTTCAAAGCTTCACACAGTAGATGAGGGACTGCATATGACACACCAACCAGAATATACTACCTTCAGTAGAGGAATCAAGCTCTACTATCCAATCTTCGTTTCCTTCAATACAGTATTTGTCATGCAATGCTTCTAGAGTGACTGATATCAAGAGATCAACCATTTCATCTCCATTTTTTTCAGCATTGTCTTTCTTGTTGAACTCCAAATCAAAGTATAGGTGGCATGGTAAACCCTGGAAGAAACATAAAGTGTAAGAATGTAAGCATAAAGTTTTGGTCTGTTTCTGTAACATTGAAATGCACAAGCAATCACTTTGTCTTAATCTTCTAGTGCTCTAGCAAAAATACCAAGTGGCCTCCATTTGCAGAAAAATAATCATTTCTTACAATGCTCTGATGCTTATAAAAAAAACATAAGCAAAAAGCAACATCTGATGCTGGTATCATATAGAAGTTGGAGTTTTTTTCCAGCATCCCTGAATTTTGTTTGTTACACCTTTTTAGTAGCTCCTAATGTAATTTGTGTCACCCCAATGCATTGAATTTCACATTCTCCAACACATCAATAATCATATATTCTATCAAGAAATACAATTTAAGAGTTAAAGAAATATGCAGTCTTGAAAAAACAAAAGAAATTATGTAGTTGATAGACATGCATGTTGTGCATATCTAGACAGTGGCCTATTTGTGTATTTCTTAAAACAAAATATAAAGTAATAAATAGAATCTGACTTTAGTAATGACATATCTACAACCCAATCTGTACAGACAATCAAAAACTTTACAGCCAAGAGCCTAATGCCGAAATTTCTATCTAAAATAGAATATCTAAATTAAGAAAATAAAAATGAAATATGTCCTCACACAAATTTTATTTTTCCTTTAAATTTGCAAAACCGAATCACACCATGTCAAATTCAAGCATGATACGCAAAAACGGATAACCACTCTCGCCTTGCATACACTGACTAATTCATATTATGGGTATGTGTTCATGTGTGTAGGTGTTCATGTGTGCACAAAATTTTACATCCATGAAAGCACAACAGTTTTTTACCTCCTGTATCACCTCATAATGGTGACGAAATTTTGAATCCATAGATTTGTACCTGAAAAAATGATCAGCAGAAACAAAAGCTTCAAAATATAATATGGCAATGGATGAAACATACATAACCATGCAAAAAAGCTTAATTAAAGTTTCCAAAAAAAAAAGAAAAAAGCCTTAATTAAGAAAACCTTCGCCAGAACTCAGTATATGTTGAAACAAGAAATCTTCTTTGTCCATTGAAATGGTCTTGATAACTAAAAATATGCACATCTGAATGCCCTTTTGCAAACTTTATTGCTTCATCCTGCCGTGGAAACGTAGCCCATACTTCCCTTCTAAGCAAACAAGTAATCAGAGTCGAGTCATACCATATAAAACTACTAAAAAAAGAATATAGAGATCAATTGAAGCTGCTTTTTAAGAAACTGAAATGTTAACTTAAAGCAGAATAGGGCAAAAGTTGAGTTGCAGATATACCTCAAGCTTAATTTATGTTGTTCAGAGAGATCAACATGTATTTCATGCAATAATCGCAACAAGCTCAAAGGTCGTTTTGGAGGCACACCATGGGGAGTCCCATAAAATACGACTGGGGAGATCTGCTTGCCAGGGTTCAAGTTGCTAGTTTTGACTGCAGATGAACCCAGCTGGAGAAATAATGATATGACATTCAATTAGAGATCTGCAGTGGAATAAATATAAAACTTCAAGCAACTGAAAGAAAACAAGTAAACAATAAATTCCAATTTATATCACCCTCAAGCGTATATTAACTCAAAGAAGCACAATTTATTACATTTAGAATATTCCCAGGCAATAAAAAAGTTTTCACTTCAAACAAAATATAGTCAATTTGTTATTGACTTAGTTGCACGTCAAGAAACGTCTGTGAAAGTTACACAAATACTTTCTTAGTTAGCTTTGTTGCTGACCTCAAACTAAAACAAAGCCCTCCATCTGCACGCCCCATGCATAATTTAAAAGAGATAAGCATTAAGCATATAACAAAAGCAATACATACCTTGTTTATGGATGACTGTGTATTCGATGCACTTTTCTGTCCAAGGCCCCCCGATCCTGGAGATGGAGTGCTTGAAGACGTAGAGACCACATGCCTTGAACCCTCTTGCTTCAACTTGGTTTTGCATCTTTTTCCTTCTCTTGCAGCAGAGGCTGAATATAAAACAAGATCACAATTTGTATTCTAAAAGTTTTTTTTTTTCCTTGAAAATGGAGTATATATACCAATTGAACATAATTTTCCAACAACAAATCGCAAAATTCAACATGCCATAGACAATAGGCAAAATTAATTTGAAGTTATTTTATATAGCACTAACATTAGTAAGATTTGAAATCAATACCGAACTAGTTTTTTTAGCAGCTGGTAGTTCACAAGCAAACTTACAGTTAGTTCGCGAACAAAAGATGGTGCTAAGAAAAATCATTTTCATAACTTGGTGCTAGTTTACAAACTTATGCAAATTTTAGTGTTATTTGAAAAGATTTTCACTTAAAATATCAAAAATATGATCAATTTTTCAATATTTTGACGGTAATATTTTTTCTTTTTTCGTCGATACTCCAAGATTCCAAAAATATCATAATTATTATCAGTATCTACTTTCTTGCTCGTAAAAAAGTTGATAGTTCAAAGTCGACATGTCAAATTTAAACAACACGTAAACATATTCATGGAATTCCACTAAATCTCCACAACACAATCAAAACGCTGGTGTTCGTGAATCAAATCATTTAATCAATTTCAATACACTCGAAGTTTTTCACAGATTAAGTGTTTCAACTAGAAGAATGAAAGGTACATCAAGACAAAGCCCTAATTTCTGCAAAATTAAAACGCGAAAATGGAGAAAACGAATAGAGAAACTTACGTGGAGGAGAGACGCCGCATTTGAAGCATTCGAAGAGTCGATCGACGTCGTCCATTGTGTCGAGGGCCGACTCCTTCACTTTCGCTGTCGAATTTGGAGGGAAAATGTGTTTTTGTTCGTTTTAATTGAAAAAAAAAAAAAAAGAATAAAAAAAGAAAAAAATCATTTTAGTCCCTAAATTTTGGGAAATAGTCAAATTTTTAACCGTGTTTCTTAAAAGGGTAAAAAGTATCAAATTAATCATTTCCAACGGTCAACTAACAGTCAAACTTAATGAACAATATGAAAAGACTAATTTAACATTGAACATAGTTAAAACAGATAAAAAAAACCATTTTACCCTCCATTAAAGTTTAATATTACGATAATATATATAATTACTAAAATACCTTTGATGAGCTTTTTTATAATTTTCATAAAATTACGATTTTACCCTTAAATAATTTTTATGTGCACACAGTTTTGTCTAAAAATCTTAGTTATATCATTTATTGTGAAATGATTATTTTACCCTTACAATAAGTATTTTTCTTAAATCTTTATCAGTTTTATTTGTTAATGGGTATGATTTTTTTAATATTATTTTTTTTTTTTTTCTTTTTAGTTTCTACTCCAGCTTTTAACTTCTGGTTTTGTTTTTTTTTTTTTTTTTACAATGGGTGAATGGGCCGGGTTGACAGTGGGTTAACGAAGGTTTGGTTGACAGCGGATGAACAAATGGGGCATGGTGTGGGTTGTTGAACGAGCCAGAAGATTGTAAGTGGGTCTATAGGTGGGCGTCGGACGATGACGGTGGTGGTCGAGGGTCCATCGTGGGTGAACGAGTCACTGAATGAGGTGGGTTGATAGGGGGTGAACAAATGGGGCACGGTGTGGGTTGTTAAACGAGCCGGATGACTACAAGTGGGTTTGTGGGTGGTCGTCGGACGGTTATTGTGGTGGTCGAGGGTCCGTCATGGGTGAACGGGTGGCTGAACGGGGTGAGGTACGGATCTTTGAAACTGGATAAGAGTGTTGTTGAGTGGTCTACTCGTCTGGTAACAATTTGAAATTGTGATTTTCTTTTTCATTTTTTGAAGGTTTTTTTTTTTCTCATTTTATCTCCACTTTACACGTGTCACCATCCTACATTATGATTCAAAATAACAATTTTACCCTATTCACTATATTATCAGTTAAGTTTGATCGTTAATTGACCGATGAGAGGGACTACTTTGATATTTTTTCGAAAAGCTGAGGTTCATTTTGTCCTTTTAGGAATCACAGTTAAAAATTTGACTATTTCCCAAAATTTAGGGATTAAAATGATTTTTTTTCAAAAAAAAAGTTATCCAGTTCAAATATCAATTTAATTATGTAAATAAATTAAATAAATAATGAATATTTTGAAAATAATGATGATTAAAAGATTCTCTATTAACGTGTATAGTTGTATGCATAATAGTAAATTTCTTTTTTTTACAAATTAATATTTTAGGAAAACCAAATTTTTAATTTTTAGTTATTCTAATTGAGATTCAATAGATATCATAACTAATTAAGAGATATAATTTTTATATTTATTATAACAAATCAAAAGTACTTTTATCTTAATTTAAAGTGATCATGGATTTGATTTTCGTAGTTACATGTCTTTGAGAGCAAAAAATCAACTTTTCTTCACATTATCTTCTACTAAAAACTAAATTTAAAAAAAAAAAAAAAACAAAAGGTTATTGTTGTTGGAGAAAAATTATGATGGAGGAATGATTTAATGGGTTAATGTTATTTATTTGATGGTGTGTTTTGTTTATTTTATTGTTTTAATTAGGTAGGTAAGTAATTAATGTTTTGTATTAATGAATTGATTTTAATTTATTAGGGGTATTTTGAGTGATTAATGTTTTGTGATTTTTTTTTTTTATTGAGAGAATGAAAAAGGCTTGATGTCCTAAGGGCATTTGAGTAAATTAGGGGTAATTTTGTAATTTAATAGCTTGAAAGGGTAATTACGTAATTTCGATGTGTTTTTAGGGTATTTTTGCTAAATTCCCCTTAATATTTTAGGAAAACTTAATTTTTAATTTCTTGTTATTCTAATTGAGATTCAATAGATATCATAACTAATTAGGCGATATAATTTTCATATTAATTATAGCAAATCAAAAGTACTTTCATCTTAATTTAAAGTGACTGATGGATTTGATTTTTAGAGTTATATGTCTTTGAAAGCAAAAAATTATGAATGCACCTAAAGTCCCAGGGTTTATTGATTTTATTTATTTCCAATAGTAGTGTTGTTTTTTACCATCCTAAAACAAAATTACTCTTCTTAGACTAATTTTAAATTACAATGTGTTATTCTTACAAAAAAATATATATTTTTAAAGCAGATATATTACACCCTCAAACGCTACTGCAAACCTCCAAGCATCTTCTTCAAGCCCATCTAATGTCGATTTGCACTTCATCAATAGGCGATCGGATTTGTAATTATCCTATCCAAGCTGTAATCTCTATAGCTTTCATCTTTAAACCACCCCACCTAGCTGTCTTCGTTAACTTGAAGCCACCATTTGTCCTCCATGTCCATCGCCACTCAAACCATTCTTATCTCCCATTTTCGATCGTCACGACTCCTCACTTTTCCTTTATAAGTGTTGTATTTCTCTTCATCTCAGTGCCCAGAACCCCCGATTAAGGGGTTTTTGCCTTGTCGGCCGACCGCCAAGCAAGGTCTTGATGAGCAATCAACACAACTTGTGGATATCCGAAATACTAATGAAGAGTCATTATAATTTGAATAAATAATCTTACGAATAATGTAATACATACACTCATCATCGTCTCATCATCATTAAGGTTTTTCTCTTTGAAGAGTCCTTGTTAAGTATGAATATTCATGTAAGAACCTAGATCGCTTAAAAGGTCATATAAATGACCTATACATCGATCATCGATCTCATCGTGTTTAAGAGTACTTTTCTCTTCAAAAAGTTCTCGGTAGGTATAAATGTCCACACATAAGAAACTAAATCACTTAAATAGTCTTATGTATACTCTAATTACACATATATCATACCATCATACGTAATATAAGACTCTTCTATTTGGAAAGACTCTTTTAAGTGTGGATGTCTATATAGGAACCTAGATTGCAAAACTTGTGATCAGAGAATGGGGTCTGGCTAAGTGGTAACCCAGGACCCAAGGTTGTGAATTTTAATCTCACCAATTGTATTTGTGAGTAATTTTCTCTCCATCCATAATGGGTTGCATCCTCACTTGATGTGAGTTGTTTTATCTTATCTGAGAGCAGATCTCCAAGTTATATCTCAAAATCAAATCGCTGTTAGTTTCGGTTGCACTAGCTATCAGTATCAAAAAAAGAAAAAAAACTAGTGATCAAAATCCCAAATTTTAAATTTGTTTAGGTCCCGACATCAATTGGTCAAGTTCTAGGACCGAAGGAGAACTGACAGCACGTTGACGTTCTACACCTAGTAACTGTACTGTATGCTGACGAGGTGCATAATACTAATTAATTAAACATAAAAAAAAAATCCATCTTGATACAAAACGACATGCTTTTCCATTCTTTTTTTAATTAGGTGAATAGGAAGCTTCGTAGTGACTTTAATTAATCATCAGAGTCCAAATCCTATCAATTATTGTAATTGTTTAAGCTAGTGATATAGCTGCCAGTACTTATTAATTGCTTGTTAAATCGGTTTACAACCACTAATGCAATCTGACCAAATAAGTTTGTTCCTGTCTGTAGCAACTGTTTCTGATCAACATTCCCGGCCGACCTGGACATGATCAATATACACTGGACAGTTACATATTTAAGAGGTTTCACTAGTAATTAACTACACCACATAACGTTATCAAAACAGCTCACAGTCATTTCGTCTAACAATCCTTATTGTCTACATCTATATACGTAAGATAGTTTCGATAAAATTATCACGAGAATCTTTAATATCGGAAATTTAAAACACCCTTTGAAATTATGGAAATTTTGGCTTTTAAATTAAAGCTCTAGTCTAGTTAGGGCCAGCTTCTTGGCGTTTGGAGTTAGTGTCATTTGCCCCTTCACTTGCTGCTACCATTGATTAATATTATATATTAATTCAATTTAGGAACATGATTATTCTAGAGGGGTCAGATTGTGGAGTTGTGTGTGTGTGAGTGAGTACTTCTTTTCACCTACTCCATGCAATATTTTCATTCCTGTTGATCTTCATATAGTATCATCAAACGAAGGTTCTACGAAGCTTCTTCAATGCTAAATTAGTTAGAACAAAAGGAGAGAAATTAATGTTACGTTATATGTAATCTTTCTTAAATGCATTGATTAATATTTGTTGATAAGTTTTACGAGAATGCTTTTAACAATTTTAGATTTAGATGAGGGTTTGTTTTAAAAATCTTAAAAGTTTAAACGAGTTTTTATACCAGAACACTTAAAAGTGTATATTTCATGATTTTAAAACCTAATTTTTCTTTTAAAGCTCTATCTCTCTTTTCAGTTACACGATTTGATAAACTTTCTAATTGGTCAGATTTTATTATAATAATTTCTTGTAACCTGCTTTTCACTTATACTTGTGGTTACAAATTAAAATTACGTACATGCAATGCTTATTTTTAAATCTCTTGGCGGCAGGTGGGTTGTATCTCTAATGACGTTGAAGTCGGTGTCATTCTACCTTTTCTCATTGTACTTTGTCTAAAAGCAGAAACCCTAGTCTCTCCTCCCTCTGTCGAAGAACAGCCAACTCTATCTATTTATACCAGTTTTTTGCAGTCAAGATCATCTACTACTTATCAATCTTCTATCTCGATCTTCCGTTTAAGGTTAATTTGATTTAACATAAGAGAATGGCAGCAAATGATGTGCCTTGTTGTGAGCCCATGTTCTGGGTTTATTTGCTCATATGCGTAGCTCTTGTCTGTTTTGCTGGCCTCATGTCTGGCCTCACTCTAGGGCTCATGTCCCTCAGCCTCGTTGATCTTGAAGTCCTGATGAAGGCTGGTCCACCTAAAGACCGCAAGAATGCAGGTCACTATAAGTTTTTTGGGATTATGTTAACGTGTTTAATTTCTTGTTAAAATTTTTTTACTTATAAGTATTATTGGATAATAATTTTAGTTCTTTAATGTTTGTACTTAGAACGGTTGTTATAAATTTCATCAATTAAACTCATCTTTTATATGGCAGCCAAGATTCTGCCCATTGTTAAGAACCAGCATTTGCTACTATGTACCCTTCTTATAGGCAACGCCTTGGCAATGGAGGTAACTTCTTTTTGCTCCCCATAAAAATTTTTACGATCTTTTAACTAATTATGTTTGACATATAGTTCTTCACTTTGATCTACGACATATAAGGCCTTGCCGATTTTCATCGATGCGCTTCTTCCTGCTTGGGGTGCTATTTTGATATCAGTCACCCTCATACTTGCCTTTGGTGAGGTATAGAAAATATGTTGGTTTTGCTAATTAGCATGAACTTGGTACTCTTTTTTTTTTTTTTTTTTTGGGTTACTTTAATTTTCTTTTCTTTTCTTTTCCCAGATCATCCCTCAAGCAGTGTGTTCGCGGTATGGATTGAGTGTTGGTGCAAAACTCTCTCTTTTAGTTAAGTTGATTGTTATAGTTCTCTTTCCTATATCTTATCCAATTAGTAAGGTATACTTCTTTTCTTGTCATTACATGCTGAAAAACCTGCCAAGAAATATTAGGGTTTATGCCTTTTATAGGGCAATAATAATAACAAAACTAGTTCTTCAAAAATTCAACTCTTTAAATTAACTTTCCTGATGTTGTGGTAGCTTCTGGACTTACTCCTTGGAAAAAGACATTCTGCTCTTCTACGGCGAGCTGAGCTGAAGACATTAGTAGACATGCATGGAAGTGAGGTTGGTGTGTGAAATTGAATCCAAATCTCTCATTTGTAAACCAGCAAAAACTAAGTCATATATATATATATACACACACACAACATGGTCACATCATTTTTTGTCAACCATATATGTATTAGGCAGGGAAAGGGGGAGAGTTGACACATGATGAAACAACCATTATCACAGGAGCATTGGACATGACACAAAAGACTGCTAAGGATGCTATGACACACATGTCGAACCTCTTTTCGCTTGACGTTAACTCTAGACTCAATGAGTATGATTCTGATATCACTTTGTGTTACTCTTCAAAAAGAAGTTCATAAGTTTGCCTCAGATTGTCAAACTTGTGATGCATTTTTGTCAGGAAAACGATAGAACTTATAATAAGCAAAGGACATAGTCGTGTGCCTGTCTACTCAGGAACACCAACAAATATCGTTGGTCTTATTTTGGTAAGATATATAGCTGAAATTAGCCATACTTGGCAGTTCAATTTTATAGGAAATTAAAAATAATTCGTACGTAACACTATTGAAATAACGGAGAGCTCAAGCGAACTAGACAATTTAAATTTACTGAAAATCTCCAAGAAAAAAAAAATTAAAAACTAAGAATTTTCAAAGTAATACCAAAATATTAGAATGAATTTTTTAACAGCATTAGAGTTTACATCTGAATGATGCAAATTACAATTTTTTTTTTTTTTGTTCTTTTTTCACTAACGATAGCATTTTTTAATACTATAAGACTAAATGAAACTCATTTGATCAAATTCTAGTTTCAAAATTCACAGTCCACTTAGCCTTAGAGAAAAAAATAATTTAAATTTATATTCTTATCTCTTATATGTAGGTAAAAAATTTAATCCAGTATCGACCGGAAAATAAGACTCCTATAAGAGATCTTACCATCAGGAGAATTCCTAGGTATGAATATGATATTCACTTTTTTGAGTTTTGAGTATTCACCGTTTATTATAATTTTTGTTATATTTAGGTGGCTAATATGTGATTTTTCATTTCTGCAATAGGGTGCATGATCATTTACCTCTGTATGATATACTCAATCAATTTCAAAAGGGTCACAGTCACATGGCAGTAGTTGTTAAATATAAAAATGATGCTAAAGAGACCGCAGAGAGTGCAAAATCCAAATTAAACATGTTCGAGATAAGTATTCATTCAAATCCGAAATTAGAGATAAAAGGTAAAATCAGTTATGGCAATATCTTAGTTTCTGATACATATAATTATTCAGCAATTGTTCTAAAATCATCCTATGTGAATCCTAGAAACATTGATATGTATATTCAAAGTTTATGAACAGAAGAGAAAGGAGTGGAGCTAGGCAATAATTCGGATCCGTGCTTGAAGAAATGGAAACAACAAAGTGGAAACGTTTCCAAGGAAGAATTAGAGTCTCTTGCCACTTTAGATGAAGAAGTCATTGGTATCATAACACTAGAGGATGTAATGGAAGAATTGCTACAGGTCAGTTAGTTCAGGTGCTTGTTTAATTAATTAGTAGCCTGAAGGAAAATAAACTTTGTTTGAAGGCATACTATATCTTGCAACTTCTGATATGGTTTATGGTCATCATGCATGGGCTACAAGCTTCATAATACCATATAAAACCTTGTCACGGCTTTCTCTGTGGTTCATCGTTTCGGTAGTGGGGGCATTATACCATACTCCGACAACCACAACACCTATTTAAGTATGTATTTAGTATCACAATTTAACATCTTATCAGGATTATAAACAGTATCATTTAATAGGTTAGGCTTTTGAATTGATTTAAAATACCAATCAAGATTTTTATCCATTTTTAGACACATCATCTCTTAACTCAAGTGGTTGTGCATTTACCCATTCACTAAAATGATAAGGGATTACTTCTTATCACGTGCATTTTATAAGTTTGTATGGTAGTTCCTTTTCTTTTGTGAGAATTATTATCATCCGATTATAGGAATAGACGTCTGAGTCATATAAACAGTGATTAATTTCGGCATATCTAAATAAATTTTTAATCTATTCAGTACTGTCAGTTTGTTTTTTTTTTAAAAAAAAAAAAATTGAGGGACAAAAAAAAAACTAGAGTTTTATATATTTTAAGGCGTCAGTCGAACACCACATTAATCACCATTGATATTGACATAGTGACAAATAGCATAGGTGATCGATCTAGATGAAGATAGCAACTTTGTTTTAAAGAAATAAGGTGTCATTATATTTGCTTTTTATATTTACTTTTTGTTTTCCTCGATGCACCTTGGCTTAGACCACCCGTTCTAAGTAAAACCCCAAACAGTTATACAAGCGGAATTGGAACTCAAAGTCTATTATATAATATCTCATTCATGTATGTTTACTAGTTTATTTGTTAACAATATAGATGCCTTATACATAGTTTTGTGATTATGTAGGAGGAAATACTTGATGAGACTGATGAATACGTTGACGTCCACAACAAGTAACAGCTTATTTTTCAATAATTTCTCCAATTTCACCTAAATTATCAATAGTTTCTTAAAGTTACATATTGGTAAATAAACTCACTCTCTGTTTTGCAGAATCAAGATCAATATGTTACCTTCACAGAGATCATCATCTCCTGGAGCTACATTTGCTTCTCGCCAATGGAGTCCACTTTCTTCATATAACCGGACCCCGCTGTCGTCGTGTAATTATTCTCCTATACTGCGTTCACCCGTATCGCCTTATGTTCAGTCACCATTTATAAGACCAACTCTCTCTACATCCCCCGGAAAAGCCAAGCCAAATTCTCCGGCAAAATTTGCAGGCACTGCAGTCTACTCACCGTCTTCGCAACGGGTAACTTGAAATATTATATCACATTTAATTCTTCTTGAGGATATAAAAAAACTCTTTAATACATACATCTAAACTTTGATTAAAATACAGGCAAAAATTTTAGTATTAAGAATTTTCATGTAGCTATTAGATATCCACTTGAATTGATATTTTGATATCAAGATCAAGAAATTAAAAAGTGTCACATCCTCATTAGAGAATGAATAATTTGATGAAAAATGTTGTTGTAAAGTATAACTAATGCAAGGGAAAATGCATAATTGGGTAGGACACAATTGATATGAGATATAATTGATTGCAAGTATGGAATTTTCTTGTTAATTAGTTGGTGCAGTGGTTAATTTGGAAGAAACATGAAAAAAGAAAGAGCATATTTGTCTACTATATGCTGACTTCATCTTGCTGTGGCAGGTTTCAAGAAAATCATATGTGGAAGCTGAGAAGGCTAGAGGATGAAATGTATGGTATGTAAATTAATTATGCAATTATGAGTTGCAGTAAATAAAATTTGCTAAATGTAATTTACTTCCAGCCAATTGATCAGCTAGCTCCTTGAATACATTTGATAGTTTTTTTCTTATTTTGTATTATTATTGATCTCAATTAGACTATCTCTAGAGTAGATGTATAAAAATTATTAAATCAGTATCGTAGAAATTTTATTATGCTATATACATGGAAAATATGCAATGCAACTGGAGGTGCAACACAACTATCAACTTTTACTATATGGACAACACCACATGAATGATATGTAGCATGACTAAGTGACTTCGATTATAATTTAAAATAGAATAATCATGCTAACTAGTTAGATAGTAAAAAGGTACATCCTCTTGATGTTGGTTTTAATAATATGTCTTTCATATTTACATTTTTAAAGTTGTTGGTTTGAATTATATATATATTTTTTAAGATCTTGAATGATTGTAATAGTTAAAAAAAAAAAAAAAAAAAGGGAAATGCATCTCTTTCTAGCTAGTTGGTTATAAGTGTATGTCTTAAGAGTTTTTTTCCATAAGAATAGATTTCTTTATATAGTTATGAGATTAAAAACTCGAATCAACACCACTAGTTGTACACTATGTATCTTTAGTTAGTGTTTGGCATATGGGATTTAGAGTGAGTTTGGGATTCAAAAAATCCCAAACTACTTGAATGTCATGTTTGGAAGTCAATTAGAGTACAATGGGATTAGAGTACAATGAGATTGGGATTCAAGAATCCCAAAGTCTTCCCATTTCCCATTCTTTTGGGATTGTACAATCCCACTCAAAATCTTGTCTTTGGATGGGATGAGATTTCTCATTTCCCATCTCCATTCTTTTTTGTCTTCTCTCTTTCTCTTACATTCTTTTCTTCTCATGTAACTTTTTTACCCTCTATTCTTCTTCTTCTTCTTCTGACTAAAGGTTGGCCAAAACTAGACGGTTCTGGGTCGTCGATGAGCCCAGAACCAGATTCGTCAGGTCATCTGATTCTGGGTTCATCGACAACCCAAAACCAGACAATTCTGGGTCGCCGACAACCCAAAACCAGACAATTTTGTGTCATCGACGAACCCAGAACTGTAGAACCCGGAATTAGACGGTTCTAAGTTTAACGACCCAGAACTTGGTTATGGGTTCGAATATAACCATGTTCTTTTTTTTTTTTTTTTCTAATATGTTAATGTTATGATGTTTTGGTGATGTTGTTGTGAGAGATAATGATTTAGATGGATAATACTGATGAATTGGCAGTTGATGATATTGAATTGTGGGAGATATGATATTGATGAATTGTGGGGATGATTTTTTTTTTTAATTTTTTATAAAATTAATTTTATACGATAAAAAATTTAAATAAATTTTATTCCAATCTAATCTCAATCTATATTAAACATGATATAGTATTATTTTTAATCCAATCTCAAGTTTTACCAAATTTGAGATGATGATTTTTAATTCCAATCCAATTCATTCCAATCCTCCGTGCCAAACAGAGCATTAATTCCTTGAGTGTCTTTTTTAAACAAAAGAAATAAAACATAAATAATGTAAAATAAATTAAGATGCTTATGTGTCTGAACAAACAAAAAGACATAAGGACAAAAATCAAGCAGAGTACGCAGGGGACAACATTGTCCATCTATACAATTTCAAAAAATCTTCCGCAAAATATCACAAAAGTTCAAAAAAAATAATCTCATGAACAAAACTTGAAGCATCACCATTCATTTCTTCTGGATAAGATAGATACAAGCAACAAAGAAAACACATCTAAAATTCAAGATATTTAGAAAAAATCAAGACAAACCTCAAGAAATCAAACCATGGAAACCCTACTCTCTTCACAAAAACCACCACTACCTCTCCACTTCCCAAAGCCTTCTCTATCTCTACACAATCCAACAACACAAACCCTACTTCTCCACCCCACCACCACCACCACAACAACAACCACCTGGAAGCTCCGTGTCAAGGCCAAAGGCTTCGGCAGCAGCCCGGCCACCAACGAGAGCACTGTCACCACCACCCAGAACAACCAAAAAAGCAATAGTGAAAACGGTGAGGACCAACTTCCACAGGCGGTATTCGATAGGATAATAGTGAGAGTCTTGGTAGCAGTCGGGTTGCCAATGGCAACTGGCATTGTTTCGATGAGCTTATTTGGATTAGTGAAGGAGCAAGATTTGTGGGACGTGCCCAAGTGGGTTTCGGCGCTGACGATGCTATTGACATTCGGTGGCTCCGCCGTGGGGATCGCTTACGGGCCGCTTTCGGCGAGCTGGGATGAGAACCGGAAGGGCTCGTTGCTTGGACTTGAAGAAGCTAAAAGGAATTGGGTTAAGGTGTGGGAGGAAGATCAAGATGATGGTTGAAAATTTTGTGTGATATGGTTGTGTTGTGTGTGCACATGTATCGGAGGAAAGTTGGTCACGTGAGTCTCACGTGATTTAGTTTGTAGAAAAATTGTGTTGTATAATTGGTAAAGAAATTATAATTGAATTAATGTAAATTGAAAGCATTTTTCTCATGTTTTTGGGTTTTGGAAATTTGGAGTTTTTGGAGAATTTGGTCGATTATTTTTTTTATTGTGGTACTTCAAATGTAATTTGGTTGGGGTTTGCAAATCACCGTGGAGAAATTATATTACGTAGGTGTGTAAACTTGATACGGAAATACATAAATAATGAGGAATATAAAAGATGGAGTCACATTTTTCACCATTTTTTAATATATTTTAGTTAGAGTTTGCAAATAGTGGTGAAGAAAAATATTAAAAGTTTGTGTAAAGTTGTTGTCACATGAATTGTATAACGTATTTTAAAACCTTTTTGAAATTTAAAGATTTTGGTTTTTGAAGAAATTTTGGTATTGGAAGTTTTTTCATTATTGAACTATTAGGAAAAAATTCACCTTTTAATACTTTCCCGAAAAATCTGCTTCCTATAAGAATATAAAAAATAATAGAGAAATAAAATATAAAATAATAATAATTATCACAATATAAGAATGAGCAAAATGTTCAAAACCCCCATGAGGTAAAGTTTTAAACATCTATAATCAAAGTTTAGGTTTTATAACACAATACTCCCAAATCATTAGTGTTTATTAGTCAATATTTGGTTGACCAATGGTAGTTTCGTTCTTTATTAATAACAAAAATTATCAAAACCATTTTCATCTCCCTCTATCGCTCTTCACCACCAGCCACCACATTCTTTTTTTTTTTTTTTTTTCTTCTTCTTTTTCTAGCTTCGTGAAACCCAAACATCTAGGTTCGATGAACCCAGATCCGAGTCTGACAACCCAGATCGTCTGGGTTCATCAAATCTAGACCAGATCTAGGTTGTCGAACTCAGATCTGGTCTAGTTTCGTCGAACCCAGAGACGTTTGGGTTCGATCTCGAACCCAGATCTGGGTTTGATCTCAAACCCAGACGTCTCTGGTTCCAGATCGAACCCAGATTTGATCTGAGTTCGAATTAAACCCATTTAATGATTTTTTGAATAGGTTTGTTGATGAGATGATTCTTTTGTTTATATTTGAGTTTAATTTATTGTTGTTGATGATGATAATTTATGTTTGAGTTTTTTAATTTATTTTTAATTAAATTAACGTTTATTATTTTAACTTTTTTTAAAAAAATAATTTAAAAATCAAGGGTATTTTCGTCTTTTAATCATATAATACAGTCAACAGTTAAGAACCGTTAAATCAGGGGTTATGTGTTATAAAAATCAAACTTTAATTATGGATGTTTAAAATCTTACCTCAGGAGAGTTTTAAACATTTTGCTCTATAGGAATTTACATGATAAACTCCAAAATATGAGAAAAATCACAACCCTCAAAGAGAAGTTCACTATATGAAAAATTATTATAATTACACGGACTATTCTCTTACAACTCACAACCTCAATACATCCACACTCCATAAAATATACACCGACTCACACCTTTCTACACTCTAAAATAAGAAGAACCAAAAAAAAAAAATTTAACTACAGTCAAATATAATACTTAAAGTGCTTTGACTGGAGCAATTTGAAATTAAGGTTTTTGACTTTTTTATAGCTTTCAAAAAACCATCATCTCTTCTTTGTTTCCAATGTGGGATTGACATCACTTTAATTTTGTCAGTTTTCCTAACAAACTTCATATTGGAAAAATAAAATAATCATCTGCTATGCTACAATCATTGTCTATATCGACAATCATAGTTCTCAATCCAAAAAACTATCATACTTCATCATAAAATAATATACTTTACTTAGAATCACCACATTTTAAGAATTTCACTTCAGCATATATTGAAAAATTTGCTGAAAATCTATGGTGCAACTTTCACATTCGGCTTTATCGGAAGTTCATCAACCATCGAGATACATTCCACCACATACCTTACATCAATGCCAAACCAATGTTTATGTGCAATTGTGGATCCGCTAACAATACCACATCATCTTCCATGGCAACGTGGACATACCATGAGGATATACTACTCACTGTTCAAAGAAAATCACATTCCCTCATGAGAAAGACACTGCTAGCTTCTATCTCGGAGTCTTTTGTCGAACCCACTCCACCTTGATAATTTTTCTTAATGTATCCAAATTGTCAACACCCCTAGCAAATTATATTCTTCCTAGAGTTTTTCTTCTTCCAGTTGCTCAAATTTCTAGACACCAACATTGAATTGCTTATGAAGTGCAATCTTCACTCTTTAGTATTCTCTCTTCAGAAAGAAAATTATCGATAACTTATGCAAATTTTAGATTCTTCTTCCCATACATTAAAATAGGTTTCATGTGCTCATAGGAAGGTAGAAGAGACAAGATGAGGCTCAACGTTTTATTCTTGGCTTAAATTTTAACTCCAATAGCATCCAGTTCAGAGATGATACCATTAAAAACACTCAAATGATTTGAGATTTTTGTACCTTCATCTATACGTAGAATATGAAATAGTTCCTTTAGGTACAACCGATTTGAAATGTCCTTCGCCTGATACAACTCTTCAAGCTTCTCCCAGAGTTCCTTAGCTATTGATATTTCATACACGTTTACAAGAACATTCTTGGCTAAACACAGACGAATTGCACTTGTAGCTCTCAAATCTAAGTCCAAATCCTCTCAATCTTCATCGCTCATATTAGACTTCCTAAAATCTTTTTCTTTATTGGAATCTTCATTAAGAACAGGGATTGATTTCTTTTCCAACGCCTTATGTAACCTGGATTGTATCAGCACATCTTTGATTTGCACTTGCCATAAGTGGAAATTGATCATTCTATTAAATTTCTCCACATCAAATCTCATAGGGCTTGAAAACTTCGACATAATTCTATATTGGAATAATGCACCCGTAGTTCGTAAACAGTATAATAGGTAAGTTCTCAAGAAAGAGAGATCGATCACAATGGACAAAATTAAATATCAAATCTTTTGTAATCATAACCTTCCCTAAACATACACTTCCATACCACCACACTTATTTCTAGCAACCAAGAATAATTCTTTTCTGATATGAAAGATCAGACAATGCTACAAACATAGAACATACTAAAATTTTTTTAAAACATCTGACATCTTACCAACCAGACAACCGAGCTCTGATACCACTTGTTGGAAAAGAATTCACCTTTTAAGACCTTCCCTAAAAACTTGTTTCCTATAAGAATATCAGAAATAATGGAGAAATAAAATTGGAAAATAATAACAATCACTATAACACAAGAATTTATGTGGAAAACTTCAAAACAGGAGAAAAATCACGGCCCTCAGAGAGAAATTCACTATATAAAAAATTATTACAATCACACATATTATTCTCTCATAACTCATAACCCCAATACATCTACACTCTCTAAAGCATAAACTGATTCACACATTTCTACACTCTAAAATAAAAAGAATAAGAAAGAAATTTTATCTAGAGTCAAATACAATACTTAAAGACTTAAAGTGTCTTTAACTAGAGCAATTTGAAACCAATGTTTTAAACTCTTTTTATAGTCTTCAAAAAACTATTCTCCCTTGTTTGTTTCCAATATGAGATTGACACCACTTTTATTTTGTCAATTTTCCTAACATGAACTTTGAATATATTTAGGTATGGGTCTGCTACTAGCAGCTGAGAAATGAGTGTCTAATTAAAGAGAAGCCATCTCCTTTATTTTGAGAGCCAATTTTGAAAAGATTTAAAAAAAAAAATGTAAAAAGATCCGTCCAAATTCAAGTAAAATTACACCTAAAGTTGTCTTACCATCTGTCTATTACTGCTGTCGTCCTTTAAAAAAAATATGGGTTATTGTCACGTGCAATGTATAAATATTAAAGAAAAAACAGAGAGAAAGTCAAGTAATATTAGAAAAATGAAATGATATAAGATAGAGAAAATAATCGAAAAATAAATTGATGGATTCTCTACCGAAATATTGAGAGATGAATTTGACTATCTTATTTATTATTCAATAAGAATCTTCAATAATCATCTTTATATTTATTATAAAATATTTTAATAATCATTCTTACAACTAAGTCAATTGTTATTATTGAATAATCTAATTTGATTAAGGTTATTAAATCAGTAAGTTAACAAACCCTTTATAAATTAACCAAAATCCATTACAAATTAGTAGAATTTAATCACAACTAATGTTTAACTAGTATAGTTATTAAGTAATGATTAAAATTTTGGGGAAAAATCATTTTAGTCCCTAACTTTTGAGAAAGTGTCAATTTTTAACTATATTTTCTAAAATGACGAAATAAATCTTAACTTTTCTGAAAGGTGTCAAATTAGTCCCTTCCATCGATCAACTAACGGTCAAACTTAACTGATAGCATACTAAATGGGGATAAATTTGGTATTTCCAATTATAATGGAGGAAGATGTAAAAGGAAGATAAAATAAGGGAAAAAAATCATTTAAAACAAATGAGAAAAAAAAAAAATCTTGTTCAACAAAATTATTTAAAAAAAAAATCATTTTGTTAAATATGAATATCATCTCAAAGCATATACCAATTATACCATAAATATGTGGATCTCAAATATATAATATTGTTGACCGAAAAAAATTAATAGATGCAACAAAAATATTAAACAGATGGAGCAAGAGCAGAAACTGTAAAAATATTAAAAGTTAGAGCAGAAATTTTGAAAAAAAAAATAAAAGCAAAAATTACAAGCTAAAGTAGAAATTAAAAAAAAAAAAATCACACCCATGAATAAAGAGTTAATGAAAAATTTTAATTGTAAGGGTAAAATGGTAATTTTATATTTAATAAATATACATAAGATCCTCAAACAAAACTACACCCAATCAAAAAATTTTTAAGGGTAAAACTGTAACTTTATGAAAATGATATGCAATTTATTAAGGGTATTTTGATAATTATATATTATTGTAATATTTTACTTTATTTGAGAGTATAATGATCTTTTTATCTGTTTGAATAGTGTCCAGGGTTAAATTAGTCTTTTCATGTTTTTCATTAGATTTGACCATTAGTTGATTGATGAGAGTGACTAATTTGATACTTTTTCGAAAAGTTAAGATTCATTTCGTCCTTTTAAAAAATGGATAATCCCAAAAAACCGGTTCTAGTTTACAAAAATGTCCATTTTAGTACTTAGGTTTCATTTTTGTCCAAATTACTCCATTCTGTCAGTAAATTAATAGAAAAGTTGATAAAATTACGAAATGACAATTTTAACCCTGATAAAACATTTTTATTTAAAAAATAAAATAATTACAACGTGATATTTTCAATTTAAAAAAAAAAAATGATTAAAAAACGGGAGATTCATCGACCATTTTCATCTTCAACCTCCATCATCATCAATCTTCATCACCAACCTCCAACATACCAGCCACAGACCAGATGAAAAATTTAAAATAAAAATTTTTCAAAAATAAAAAAAATGGAGATCCAGATTTTGGATCTCCACAGCCATTACATCACCCAGATCCACAACCATGATCATACCAACAACCATCACAATAAATCGGTACACCCACAACCATCAACAACAAATCAGTAAAGCCACATTGAACAATAATCAATCAATAAATCCACAAAGATTAAAAAATAAAATCATCAAACATCATCAAGCACTGGGTTCATCTGGGTTTGAACCCAGTAACCCAGTTGAAGGTTCAACTGAACCCAGATGAACCCTCATCTGGGTTCAAACTCACAGGAGGGTTCATCTGGAATCCTCATCTGGGTTCGAAGCCAAATGAGGGTTCGTCTCATCTGGGTTCGAACCTAGACGACTGATCGTCTAGGTTCGAACCCAGATGAGATTTCATCTGGTCTCATTTGGGTTCAAACCCAGAGGAGATGAACCCAGTCGTCTGGGTTTCATCTGGGTTCGAACCCAGAGGAGACGAACCCTTATTTGGGTTCGGCTGGGTTCCAACCCAAACAAACCCTCATCTGAGTTCGAACCTAGATGAGGGTTCGTCTGGGTTGGAACCTAGTCGTCTGGGTTCGATCCTGATTTGAAAAGAAAGAGGAGAGAAGTGGAGAGAAGGCGGCGACGGCGGCGTCAGAGAGAGAGATGAAGAGGAGTCGGCGAGGGAGAGGTTGGTGGTGGATGTCTGGCGGAGGCGACGACGAGCGACGGAGCCTGAGCGGTGAGGTTAGAGAGAGAGAGAACGGTGAGGTTAGAGAGCAAAGGTGGTGAGTGACTGAAAAAAAAATTATTTTTATTTAAATTTTTTATTTTTTAAAATAAAAATATCTTTATTTTTTATATTTAATATTATTTATTTATTTTAATTTTTCATATTTTAATTAATTAATATATAGATTTTTAACTTTCTTCATTTCCGCTTTTACCCTCGGAGTCAAATGGTCAACCTTATTCATTTAACGGAATCTGTTACTGCCAAGGGTATTACCGTCTTTTTATACGCCTTCAGGAGGTATTTTGAGTGTTTAATTAAAAGTTAGGCGGTAATTTGGATAAAAACAAAATCATATGGGGGAGAATGGATAATTTATCAAAAGTGAGGGTTTTTTTGGGATTATTCCTTTAAAAAATATAGTTAAAAATTTGATACTTTCCAAAAAATCAGGGACTAAAATGATTTTTTTCCCTAAAATTTTCTAATATTATTTAATATTTTTTTGAACATTTGACTGCCCATTAATGTATAGTTGGACCGAGAACAGGGGCTGACCAGAGCACATGTACAACTTGAGCCGATTCCAACCTGAGTTATTTTAAAAGTTTCAAAAGGTTTTCCTTTTACTCACTTTTCAATGAATTTAGTCATTAAAGAAATGTCAGTTGGTGTTGTTTACAAAATCACATTAACAATTGAATTAATTTTTTTTAAAAAAAAAAATTAACGCTTAATCGATCTGTCTAAATTTATGGCGATTTTTTGTAACCTAAAATTCTACTTCCATGATCAAGGACAAATTATCAACAAACTCCCCTCATATCCGTATGTATTCTCATGATTAAGAGATATTTATGCAAAAAAATTCCTACATATGAATGTCCAATTTTGTAGTTAAAAGAAATCTAAAAAAAAAAATTCCCACATATGTTTATAAAATGTATATAATGAAACTTGATTTCTTATCATTATAAGCATATGGAAAGGTGTATAGCCACCGAGCTAACAAGAAACGTATTTTATAGTCAACAGAAATCAATGTAAAAAGTTCCTCCATGTGGTTATCTAATTTTATAGTCAAAAGACATCCACAAGAAAACTTCCTACATATATTTAAAAATTGTATATAACGGAATTTAAACCCTTATCATTAAAAGTATATGGGAAGGTATACAGCCACCGAGCTAATAGGAAATGTATTTATCCACCATAGTTAGGATAAGAAGTATTTCTATTTGAATGAATTATTTGATTTGATTTTTTTTTTTGAAAGAATTATTTGATTTATATGGATTATAATGGTGTGATTCTGATCATCACTATCAGACAGAACAAATGTTCTGTTACTGAAAGACAGTTGGCCAACATCAATATTTTCTTTTTGAATTTTTTTCTTGACATGGAAAATTTGTTTACATGATAACATTTGTTGTAAGATTGGCCGTCTGATTCAAATAAATTAAAGTCAAAACAAAAACTTCATCAAAATAAATGCATTCAAAAGCCCAAGAAAACAACTACTTTAGCTTCATTTTCACCGTAGACGGCCATTCCACCTCTTAGCTTATATTTGATGCAGTTGTCTTTAATCAAGTCTATTCTATCAATTCTAATATTTGGCATTTTCTTCAAGTTAGGAACACCCGTACACTGAAAAGAGTCAAAGTTGAGGAAAAAAATAAACAATGAGGAACAAATTTTAATATTATAATAATTCGGCATAAGGGATAATAACGAAATATTACAAATACCCTTCACAATTTCGTTTTTTTCTATTGTACTGAACGGAACAACTAAAGAGACACAAAATCAATTTCTAAATTTTGTTAACATCAGATATCTATATAAAAGAACAACTAAACAAAAAAAATTATAATTTATTTAGTGGCACATACGTTTGTACAATCGAAACAAATTAGCCGGCTAAGATGAAGATTCAATAGTAAATAAAGAGGACAAGCTTCAAGAAAACTAAGGAGGTATATCCAAAGAATTTGAAGAGGTCTTGAAGCTGAAAACAAGAAACGGCCCAGACAATAAATTATGGTTCTAATAAACGTTTGGCGTGAAAATAATACAGACACTAGCAAAAATGCTTTTGAAGACCATGTTTTTCAACAAAGGTACAGTTGACTGGATTATTGAATACCATTACTTCGATATTATCCACACGTTGTCACTATTGAAGAAAGCATACCTACGGCCAGTATGCTATGGCAAAGAATCATCGTGCATCATCACCAATGCTGTTATTGTTAGTGCGTTTGAGTATTTAAATAGAATTTGATTTCCACTTGACTTGTTTTCCCATAGAAGATCGTCAATCAATTGCTTAAAGTTCTTTTCTAAAAAAGTAACACCAATCAAGTCATACCTCAAAAATTACTTTATGACGATTGCGTAAAGACTTTAGTGCTCATGTTGTGACCTGACCATCTAATTGGCCACACAGATCACACCACTTGGTACACTGTAAGAAGAGGATGATCACGATTACATCATTACGGCCTCCTAAACAAAGTTTTCCACATGTCATTTTCCTTTTTCTGAATGCAAATTAACATGAAAGATACTCCATTCAATGGGTAGTAGCAATAAACATACCAAAATATCTGAGGATATTGATTCATTGATGAAAATTTTCTACTACAAAATTTGATACATCAACACCATATAACAAATAATAAAGGTGAATCCAAGTCACCACCACCAAAACTGTACATATATATTTATATGGACCTAAACAAGCCTTGAGGGCGATCATCAAGCTACATGCTTATAAACGAGATTCAAATTCAACTTCTTGGTTTTCCAATTATTTCCCTCTCTAATTTCTTCCCTAGAACGTAAAATTTAGCAAATAACACAAGCATTTGGATCTTCCTCAATGGTGCTTCTCTGGTAATAAACTGGATATGTAGGGCTGCTATAATAATAATAGGGATAGAGCTTGGCAAGCTCAGCAAACTCATCCTTTTTAGGTTCATCTTTCTTTTTGCTATCAGCTCCCTTCTTTTGGTCATCTTTCTTGGGCTGCTCTTCCTTCTTCTTCTCCTCTTTTGCTGGTCCAACTGAGACAATCTCTGTGTGACACTGCTTCCTCAGTTTGCTCACTATGTCTACTGCATCAATGTTTCCAATCACTGTCAGTTTCTTGTCCTTCATGTCCATTTGAATTGACTCGACCCCTGTAGAGAAATCAAACCAAACCCACCAAAACAAAGATCAGAATTTGATAAAATTGCCAACAACCAAACAAAGTAACAACAACAAAGAACTGAAAAGATAGCCTGATTTTGTGGTTCCAAACATAGCCTGATTGGTAACCAGAATTCTTGAGATCCCAAGTTAATCGTAAAAAAAAAGAAAAAAAAAAATAGGTTGAATTTCAATATATACCTGACATGCCAGAGACAGTTTTCATGGCTTTTTTCTTGGCTTTGTCATCATAAAGTTCCACTTTCATCACTGCTTTCTGTGACTACGAAAACAACATGTAAAAACAAGTTAAGATCTTTATCAAAAACAGAATCAAAGAAACAGAACAAATAAACATATATGTGACGAAAACGAAAATTTGGACCATAGAGAAAAACCACACCATTTTTGCAGGCTTGAGAGATCTGAACTAGTCTATAGATCAGAACCAAATAGTTTTGAAATCAAAATACGTGAAAGAGAAAGAGAGAGCGAGAGAGAGAGAGAGAGGAAGAGTAGATAGGTAAGGAAGTCGAAGAGTGTCTAGAGAAACGCAATAGCTTCTTGGCGTGCACTAAAAATCGTTACATATAGGATTTATATTGGTGAGAGTGAGCTCAGTCAACGCAAGTCAAGCAAGTGTGTAGTCAGCAAACGCAAGTGTGGGACATAGTCAGTGTGGGAACCGTGGCATGACGGAAGAAGCCTTGCGTTGCAATTATTTTACCTTTTTCCTTTGAATTCAAATTTTCAAAAGCAATTCCTTCAAAAGCTGATGACCACTTAGGCACTTACCCAGGAAGTTACCTCAACTTAAGCCAGATCTGATTAAGGTATGTGAACAAGAGGATTGCTGTCACAGTTGTTACTGGTGGACCAAATCTAGTAGTGGTCTAGTCTTCTTAGTGTAAGATCAAGACTTTTATTCAAGTGAACCGAAACAAAGGAAATTAATTAACTAGTAACGCCAACTCTCTCTCTCTCTCTTTTTCTTTCAATTTTCTATCCGGTTATTGCTTGGATTCTTCCTTTTCAATCACATGTTAGCATGAGATCTGGTCAATGAAAGATTTAAAGTAAAATAAATTTTCACGATGAGTTCAGATTACAAACAGATTCTCACATGGGGTCGGAGACATGTTGACAGCAATATCTGGTGTGATTTTTATTTTTATCTTCTATCTGCTGTCTGCGTTTATAATTTTTGATGTCATGTTTGTTTAGACTGAGAAGCAGAAGAAGAATATACTCTAATGTTCTGGTTCTAAAAGCACTTTTAATGGACACTAAAACATTGCTAGTACTAGTCTAGAATATGCGTTGTTTGTTGATATTCATGTATTTTTCTCTCTTTATCTGCTTTTCTTTTTCATGCATGATGCATCCCAATAAGAGTACTGACAAACCACCTAAAAGGAAGATGGAAGTTAAAATGTTAATTTCCATTTTTGCACAATTTTCACTTGAACTTTACAGGTTTAGCTAACACTTTAACTTCATATGTTTGAGTGCACAACACACTCAAGGTGTAAATTCCGTACCTTCCTCTTAAAAAACAAAAGATGTAAATTCCGTGCGTTAAATTATGTACGGAATTATCTTAAAACTGTAATAGTCATGATTCTTTATGGTATACAAAAATTTTCAAGCAAAATAATATAAGATTATTCAAATAATATGATAGATAAGTTGTAATTAATTTACCATTTATCAATTTTTTTTTTTTAAAAAAGAAGGAAATTAATACATCATTTATAATATAACCTAATGATTTTACATGGTAGTTAAACCTCACATGTTAACAAATAGTTAATTTTATACATTATATATAACTCCATTCAACCTCACAACTTCATGACAATCTTAATCCATCATCTTCGTGACAATCCACTAATTTCTTGAGTCTACTTTCATCCTTATGTTGAATCATGTCGATGTAGCATGCACGTTAATATGTAAAGTAAATATTGAAGTAAAGTAAGTGTGGCCCCATAGGGATTATGTGAAAATGGGAATGTTACCGTAAAATAACCAAAGGGAAAATAGAAAAATTAAAGCAACATATTCTATTTATTTACATGATAGTTACATCTCACATATCAACAATTAGTTTCATGTGTTTTGATCCCATTAAACTTTACAACTTGTTCATAATAACCCTCTAATTTCTTGAATCTAATTTCGTTCCTACATGAAAATAGCAAAATGGAATAGTAAAATAAAAAGAAAAACCAATGGGAAAGTAGCAAAATCGACTTTAAAACCACCTGAAAATTTGGTTTTCTTAGTATTAATTATTACCACTGATACTTGTCCGTTAAGAAGAAACCATGACGATTAATTTCAAGAAATCATGATGTGAATATAAGAAAATTGAACCGGTTGCTTTTTCCGAGATATGTTAAAGTCTAAATTCCCCTTACAAAGTCAGTTTTTGAAGCTGTCAAACAGGTACCAAGAACTTTCTTTTACCATGCCTAGGCATTTGCTTGTCAGTTGTCACCATCTTTTTTATTTTTTTTTTCTCTTTTTTTTCTACGGGCACCAATCTGACCAGTTAAGATGGTAGTTTCTTGTCACCATCTTGTGATTATTATTTTTTTAATCTACGTCACTAATCGAGAGTAATTAAGATAAAATTTCAAAATATGATTCGAATTTTAACTCTCAAAAATTAAAGATAATTATTTACATAGGATGAAAAAATCATCCGCGTTATTGTAAGAAATATTGATAGAACCCTTAACTTGGACAAGAGTAGGGGTAGCTTAAACCTCGGCAGCAACCACACTTGCTGTTGTCACCATTTTGTGATTGATGTGTCGAATTTCCTCGCTTGCTATTAGAAGGTGACCTAACGTAAGCGATGACTGTAAATAAACCCCGTAAAGTGGCGTTCAAAAGCAATCATATCATTTCTGTTACTTTATATAATTTCAAGCATGATACAAATCACACGGTTCTGATTGTCCATTTCCATTGGATGGTATTTTGATATTTGATTGGAAAATGATGGCCTTTTATTAATCAAATTAGACTATGGTCATGCCTTCTTTCACTGTACCTGTGGTAAGGTTCAAGGCTGCTAATGCACATCAAATATATATTTAGAAATTCATTTTTAATGCGGTGGAAACAAATATTTGGATCATTCATTTAATGATTTATTGTAATGAGAGTTTAATCTCACGATTTATATTAATATCTAGGATTTTTTTTTTTTTTTTTTATGTTGTAGAAATAAATATTTAGATCATATCTATAATGATTGATTTTGAACTTTTAATAGCTCGTAATTGATCAAGTTTCACAACACGTATTTATCGTATATTAGTAACTATTAAACTCAATTAGTTAAGGTAATAGAAAATTTTTCAACGATAATATGTAAAGTCTTCAACGTAGCTATTTACATACAAAACCAATAGACTTATTACGTGACGTAAACTCAAATGTAAACATATAACAAATTTATACAACAAATACCAAATTTAAATTTTAGCACATAGAGGTTCAAAACTTGGAATCCTAAGACGAACCAAGTTTCAATGCTATGTCAATAACTATCAATCCAAAAGTTTAAGTTGATAGAAAAAAATTTCATATATAGGCTCTCTAACATCCGTGCATCTAGAGACAACTAGTAAATGCTCTCTAGTATTGGCATATATGGAGAGACTTCTCTTTTGTGTTACAAAAATTGAAATTTAAATCGCACATATAACATTTGATCTTAACAATTCTCATTAGACTCTTGATCCCTTTGATATCAGTATTATTGTGTAAAAAATAATGATATATTTTTCAAAAAAAAAAAAAATTAATGATATATTCTTACCAAATCAAAGAAGTAGTTAAATAGTCAACATGTCCTATGTGGAGAGATTGTACCAGCCGCAAGTGCACGTAACATATTTCACCATCAAAACGAATTGTTGGAGAAGGCTATGATGTTGAAACAATACCAGTTTAGTTATATTTAGAGTTGTGAATTTGAATACAATGCATTAAGGGTTGTAAGTTAAAAACTGTGGGTTTAATATTTTGACCAAAATTTTAAACGTCAGAATTATGGATACCGGAACCAAATCTGTGCGTTGGAGAGCAAGAAGATAAACATTGAATCTTCCAGTCACTTTCTGATAGCAGCGAAGGCCACAATCTTCTTCCTTACAGGTAAAGAGACAAAACAGAGGACACCGCAATGGTCCACACCATTAACTAATTTTCAATTAATAGCATAGAAAGCAGCTTTGCTCGTGGGACAATAACTTGTGGAAATCACTATTTGATGTCGACAGGAAGATTCTTGTATGCTTCTCCAAAAGATTTCCATTTTAATTTGCATTGAAAGGATCTTGAATTCTTGACGTAGGTTCATATACACTTTCAGATCATAATCTTTCATTGAGTGAGCTCTACTTGGCCTAAAACCAATCAATTAAAAATGATTTTAGTATAGGCGGTTTTCGTTTCCCCATTTACCAAGTTGGTGGGGAATTTAATTTTTATTAAAAGTATTTTATAAATTTACGTGGATAATTTGCTCCTTACAATGGAAATTGATTACAAAAATAAATATCCAAATTATGTAAGTAGTGATAAATTTCGACAGATTTCAGCTAACTTTCGACTATTTCGGGCTTAACTTTCAAAATATATATGTACTGGAAGCATACTAATATAAGGATAATCCTAGTTTCCCCTCTGTTGTTTGAGGTAATAACTAATTATCCCACTGTAGTTTGTAGAACCCTTATTTTCCACCTTCTGTTAACTCCATTAGTTGAAAAAAAAAAAAAAAAAAAAACTGACAATGATAGTAATGAAAAGATCAAACTGCCCATCAATTAAAAATAAAAATAAATTAAATTAATTAATTTTTTTTTTTTTTATGAAACAAGATAAAAAATATAAAAAAGTGGAGATCCAATGTAAATATTGGATCTCCACTGACAATATTTGTTCTTCAATGAAGAAGATAAAAACATAAATCCATTTGCCTGCAACAACAACAACAATATCATCATCATAGCTACAACAACAATATCATTATCATCATCATAACACCTATAACAATAACAACAAGATCATCCCAACCTGCATCAACATCAAACACAGCAACAACATGATAAAAAAATTCCCAAAAAAATACAAAAATGAAAACTTCTAGGTTTCTAGCCACAATAGCAATATTAAAAAAAAAAAAAAAAAACAATAAAATGATGGAAATCCAAAAAAAAAAAAAAAAAAGACAAAATCAAGTTTTTCTAGGTTTCCATCACCTAGAAACTTAGAAACTTCTGGGTTTTTGGTTTCTCGCTATGGAAACCTAAAAGTTGGGTTTCCTAGAACCCAACTTCTAGGCTTCCATTGTCAAAAACCTAAAATCTTCAAAGTCTTCAGCGATGAAAACCCATAAACTTATAAGTTTTTGACGAGGGAAACTCAGAGGTTGGGTTTCTAAAGATAAAAACCCAGAAATTTCCTGGGTTTCCAGGCGATGAAAACCTAGAACTTCTTAGTTTCTGACAATCGATTTCCATTGTCGGAAAAGGGAGAGAAAAGAAGTAGATTCATCGCCAGAAGAGAGAGTGAGGCAATGAGTTCATCAGAAGAGATAAAGAGGAGGAGTAGAACCACCGCCAAGAGGGAGAGAGAAGAAGAGAGAGAGAGAAAAGGAGAGAAGTTGCAGAGAGAGAGAGAGAGAGGAGTTCTAATTTTAAATTTATTTATTTATTTGAATTATGTCCACTGTTCATCATGTTGATGGACAATGGACATAATTTAAAAAAATATATATTAATATTTTAAAATTTTTTATATTTTGAAAAAATTAATAATTTTAATCACCACCATTCATTTTAGAAATGAATGGAGGAGATTTTTTTTCAATTTTGTTTAAAATATTAAATTTGTATTTTATTAAATATTAATAGTTTTTATATTTTATTTTGTTTTGACAAATTTGCCCTTCATATTAACAGTCAAACGTTGACTTTTAATGCCCAATTTAATAATAGAGGTTTTTTTTAGATGTTTAAATAAACTACAAGGGGTTTTTATCTATTTTATAAATCGATAGGAAAGATATTAGCAATTCTCAAACCTGAGGGAGATTTTGGCTATTTCATCAAACTATACGGGGAAGAATAGGATTATCCCTTATTTATTTGAACCAATGACTTGTTTCAAAACACGGTATTACTCCACAATTTAATTCTCATGCACCAACATTGGAGATTAATTGGTAATTGATCTTATAATTTATAAAAATAATGCATTTTTACTCCTAAAGTCATGTTTGTTGATTGTTTGTTTATCTGGTTCAATAAGAATATTACTCTTAACTTTTAAAAAACATTACCTTTCGGTTTGCATAAACAATCATTACCTTTCACTTTTAACTTGCAAAATATATATATCGGAAACATATTAATATATTATGATTAATGTTAGGTTTCTCAAATAATTTGTTCCAATCCATACTAAAATAATATAGCATATGATTTATCAAGATCCTATTAATTATCACATCATTTCATAGTTTATAAGAACTTATTAACTCAAATGTCACATCATTTTGACGTGGATTTGGATAAAATATTTTGAAAACATAGTATTACTCATATATTATTATGTAACTAAAAATGGGTAAAGGCCTCTTATTTATTTGAACCGATGACTTGTTTCAAAACATGGTAATTATGAGACAGGATCAAGGGACACAAGTTTTGACATAATTTATTGACCATTGGATTATGAAGATTTCAATGGTTTAGATTTACTCACACATTTATACACAACTTAATTTTATACTCTACATAAATGTGTTTTTTTATTTCTCTCTTCATCAATAATTACATCATATCTCCTCTCTCCTCTCTTTTATTAATTACAACTTTATATTAATATATTCATTTCCTCTCTCTTCATTATTGTATTATCTCTCTCATCTGTCTAATTAAAATTATTTATATATATATTTAAAACTTCTCCAGCTAATATTAAAAATCAATCAATTAATGGTGCGTTTACTTCACTTAGAGGAATCGGAATGATCTGGAATCGGAATGACTTGAAATAGGAATGAAGTATCGGAATCAGAATAAGTTGTTTACTTCAACTGTAGAAATCGGATTCGGAATCAACAGTATTCCCATTAAGATGTTTACTTTACTTTGGAATCGCAATGGATTAATTATAAATTACAAAAATAACCTTAATTAAATTGATTAATTATAATAGTGTATAATTTTTTATTATAATATACAATTTTTTTAATATCAAATAAAAAATTATATATTACAATTAAAAAAAAAACTGTATATTATTTTAATGGTCCATTATGATAATTAAGCAATTGGTGATGAAAAACAAGTGGTGTACATTTTTTTATTATAATATGCAGTTTTTTTTTTATATTAAATAAAAAATTGTACATTACAATAAAAAAAAAAAAAACTATATATTATTTTAATAGTCCATTATGATAATTAAGAAATTGACGATGAAAAATAAATGATGTATAATTTTTTATTATAATATGCAGTTTTTTTTTTTTAATATAAAATAAAATTGGTTTTTTTTAAAAAAAAATTTAAACAAGAGTATAAAGAACTTTTTGTCTTGGCAAAGAGAATGGGAATGTGATTCCCAAGTAGGTTGGGGGGAATAAGATTCTCATTCTACAACCCTAAATTGACGCGGGACCCACATTTTCATTCCCATTACGGAATGAATTTTAAGCATGTAAACACTATCAATTAATCATATTCCCCATTCTCATTCCTCAATCCATGAAGTAAACACACCCTAATATTATTCTCAATCATTTGAATTTTTTGCATCTTTATTTTTTTATTTACATTTAAATTATGTTATTTTCAAATATATATATATATATATATATGTGAGACTTTTTCGAGATACTATTAAATGTATATATGTTTGAAAATAACATAATTTAAATTTAAATAAAAAAAATAAAGATGCAAAGAATTCCAATGAGTGAGAATAATATTAATTGATTGGTTTTTAATATTAGTTGAAGAAATTTTAAAAAAATATATAAATAATATTAATTACAGAGATGAAAGAGATAATATAATAATGAAGAAATATGAGAGAAATATATTAATATACAGTTGTAATTAATAAAAAAGAGGAAAGAAGAGTCATAATGTAATTAATGATAAAGAGAGAGATGAGAAAACACATTTATGTAAAGTGTAAAATTAAGTTGTGTATAAATGTGTGAATAAATCTAAACCATTAAAATCTTTATAATCCAGTAGTCAATAAATTATATTAAAATTTGTGTCAAAACTTATGTCTCTCGATCCTGCCCCATACAGTAATTATAGTTACTCCACAATTTAAGTCTCTTTGCATCAACATTGGAGATTCATTTGTAATGCATGTTATAATTTAAAAAAGTAATGCATTTTTAATCCTGAAGTCATGTTTGTTGATTGTTTGTTTTGCTGGTTCAATAAGATTCTTACTCAATTTGTTTTTTTTTTAAAAAAAAATACATCACCTGTCATATAATGATTCGAACATGAAATATAACTTAAGTAAATTAATATTCTTTGTCATCAAATCACATTACATGATAATTTATTAATTTAAATTTGAGATATGAAAAATGAATACAATTTGAACTCACACCGTTAATATTAGAGATCTGTGGAGCTTAGTACTAAATCAGCTCAATTTTTGTGTGGTGATTAGTACTTCTTAACTCAATGCTTGCCCAACCTAACCCATAAATTCTTTTCTAAATAGTTACCATTATTGGGCTTTATACCTTCTTGTTCTCATTATTGGGCTTTGTACCCATTGTTAAATGTTAAACAAACATATGGAATCGATTCAAGCCACTAAAAAGGCCTAGGTACTAGTAATAATTGGGGATGAGAATGAAAGATAAATGAGTTGCATTGAAAAATAAAATGTGAGTGATCAAATATTAAATGGTCTCGTAGATTGCAATAGAATTCTAAATTCTATTCGGTTGGTGTCGGTTTTTATAGTAAAAAACCTGGAAGTGATCACAATAAAACTTTTTTAAAAAAGAAAAGTGATCACAATAACAATATTTCATTACAATATTTATGAACATATAAAAATTAAAAGTATACATTGTCCCAGACATTACCGGTTATAAAGCTCTATTACTAGGATATTATAAAGCTCTATTACGAGGAAATGCTTTGTGTAAATTCATCATCTCCTAAATCAAAAATAAAAATATATTAAATTTATCACAAAGTTGTCCTTTTTATGTTGCACGTGGAATCACTAATATTAATGGATGTCATTTTAGATATATATATATATATATACACACACACACTCTTTGATTACATTTTTAATTAGTAAATAGAACTTATTTCCTTATATGCAATGAAGGAATTAGGTTTCATTTTCAACAAGTTAGTTCCTTACCTATATACAAAAATTCACATACCTTGATTCTAAACTACTTTAATAGATACTGAAATTTATAAAAGATCAATTAATTTCTTTTTCCCCAAATATAGTTATTGATTAGGAAAACTATGTTCATATTTTGGACTAAACACTATATAGTTGCTTGAGACCAACCATTAAATGTACTACACAGATGGAGAAGACAATTCTACTGATATACCTGTGTGCTCATGGATACATATCCATGATGGATAAATATAACTTTGGCTAAATGGGTTCGCAGACGGATATGGATATCATTTTTATATTCGTAATGAGTTTGAGTATGAGAAAAAAATCCATACGTGAACATATTTATTCGTTAGATATTATAAAACTTTATTACGTGGAAATGCTTTGTTTAAGTTCATCATCTACCAAATAAAAAATAAAAATATATTAAATTTATTACAAAGTTGTCCTTTTTATGTTGCACGTGGAATCATTAATGGATGTCATTTTAGATATATATATATACTTTGATTACATTTTTAATTAGTAAATAGAACTTATTTCCTTATATGCAATGAAGGAATTAGGTTTCATTTTCAACAACTTAGTTCCTTACCTATATACAAAAATTCACATACCTTAATTCTAAACTACTTTAATAAATACTGAAATTTATAAACGATCAATTAATTTCTATTTCCCCAAATATAGTTATTGAATAGGAAAACTATGTTCATCTTTTGGACTAAACACTAGATAGTTGCTGGAGACCAACCATCAAATATACTACACAGATAGAAAAGACAATTCTACCGATATACTCGTGTATTTACGGATATCTATCTATGATGAATAGATATAAATTTGGCTAAACGGGTTCATGGACGGATATAAATATCATTTTTATATCTGTAATGAGTTTGAGTATGAGAAAAAAATTCGTACCTAAATATATTTATTTGAATAGAACAAAAAAATTCAAATATATATATACACTCAAAAATATATATCAATGGTTCATTTCAATCTTGAAATCCTAATCCATCGTCGAGATTCTCCCCCTATACCCTATAAGTTCCCAAAAGCTATTATCCTCCAATCCTCCTCCTCCAATCGTCGCAGTCAGTCATCCCGTTCTTGTCGTGTTTCGTTGGTCCATTCCATCGTCCATCCTCCTCCACTCCCAATGGCCTCTACTTCTAAGTACCCTAATCGAACTTGTGAAAAACTAGGCAGGTTCGAGTAGGGTATGAGCAAATCTGCCCGATCTCGACTTGTTGACATAGTCGCTTGAGTCACGTGTTTACAAAAATGGACTTCCTATTCAAGCAAAACACTGGCCGTTCACCACACAAAATCTACCGACGTATCGACAAAGGAAACGACAAACCAAAAAAATTAAATAAAAAAGTAAACAAGAGACAGTGAGAAATGGGTCACCAAAATAATTCCTTATTGAAAACTAGGTCCCACTAAAAATATCTTCTCTAATGTTTTGAAACGAAAAATGGGTGCGTTGTTGGTTTTGCCTAACAGTCATGTGGCTTCCTTCGTGTCCACCAGATCAACTAGGCTACATCCGACCACAAGATCCACACGGTCAATGGTTCTGTCTCCGCCACGTGTCCACCACTCCCATGACTTTATCACTTCGACGTCGTTTTCACCGTCCTGCACTCTTTCCCAACTCCAAAACTTGTTTTCTTATGACCAAGTTTGTGTGTGTGTTAGACTACCGTAGTCACTGTGAGCTTCCATGCTTTGATCCAAGTATACTGCGTTGATCACAATGTTGGGTTATGTAATTAATCAATTGCGGTGTGAAAATAATTATTTTTAATTATTATAATAAATTGAGATTTAAGAAAGAAAAATGATTCAAATTCATAATTTTTAAAAGGTAAGTATTAAATATAATTAATGTATCCATAGACCAATTTCATATTGTTTACTAAGATGAATTTTTAATGCAGCATTTAAGAATCTAATTCTTTTTTAAATTAAATTACTAGGTGTGATTGACTCATATACAATGTGAATTATTTTTGTAACTTTGAATAATCAGTTTACATGATTCACTAAACCTCATTTCTATTTTCACAATTAAAAAAATATTATCTTATATAAAGTTAATAATTATAAAAGAATATATTTATTTTAATTAAAAATTCTATAAACATACATTTTCTCTTTGAGTGATTGTTGTCTCTCATTTAATTAAAGTGTTTTTATATTTTTCCTTGATAACTATAAATTTGATAAAGTAATTAGTAGGACCAAACCTTCATTTTATATTATAAGAGTAACTATCAAAACACACTAATAATATTTGATTTGACAAAATGTCCTAATACTTTTAACTCAATATTTGTAAAATGATTGTAAATGGTAACTATAAATGTTTTGAATACACATTTAAACATATATATTTATAATAATAATAATAATATATAAATCATGTGTTACAATTCCAAATCAATCTATCACTCTACTTGACCCATGACTTAGCTCCATGACTTTTACATAGACAACAAAATTAAATAAATAAAACTTAGAACTAAATATTTAAAAAAAAAAAAATTATGTGTGGCACGAGGGGCATGCTTAATTGATACGCTTAAATTTTTTAATCATTATCAACACAGTTTAATGTTATTTTATTGACGTGGCAGCATACCATTCGTCATCCATCAATGCTCACCAACAATCCTATAATAGCCAATCACAAACCCAAACCGCCCCAGATAAAAGGCGTTCGCTGCCTGCATGAATCCACATTTTATTTCTTCGTCCTTTCAAAACCAAATTAAAAAAAAGTGTTTTCGGATGGTATCGAAAAACCCGAACGCGGCAGAGGGTTTCTATTTGGATCCGAATGGAATGGCGCTACCCGGAATTGGACCTTACGCGACGGCGGCGGCGGCGGCGACGACGACGGCCGCAAGCATGTCGACGTCAGACGATCCGTCGAAGAAGATCCGGAAACCCTACACCATCACCAAGTCTAGAGAGAGCTGGACTGAACCCGAACACGACAAGTTTCTAGAAGCTCTGCAACTGTAATTTGAAACCTCCTTTTTTTTTTTTAAATTGATTTTTTTTTATTTAGACGTGTGTGCGTGTGCGCGTGCGCGTGCGCGCGTGTGTGTATGTGAGATTTTTTTAATTGCTTTGAATTGGTTTGTTAGAGTTAATTTTTATTTCTTTTTATCATAATTTGAGTGAAATTGTTAATTTTCATGTGTAAGTAGCAGAAATTTGAATGAGAAAATGAAAAAAAAAAATAAAAAAACTCTTTTGATGTGTTATAAGAGAAGAGCATCGGATTCGAGTTTGGTTTAATGAGTTTTTGAGACTTTGAATGTGTTTTATTAGTTGTAATTAGTTGGTTGTTGAAGTGAATAAGTGGGAATATATTTAGGAAATTGAATAGTTTTTCTAGGTTTTGAATATTTAGTGGGCTTTTGTGGGTTTTTATTTTATTTTATTTTATTTTTTGGTTTGAGAGTTGTTAGCATTTTGTTGTTTGAATTTGAGTCTCTTGTGGAAATATGGATATGCCCTTGAATTTTTGTTGAATATTGGAATTTGTTGTTATTACTATTTTTAACATTAGTATCATAAGGTTTTGTTTTTAGGAGAAATGAATAAGTATTAATGAAGTAGAGGAGTGTCATTAGGGCTGGAATCGTATTTAATTAAGAAATGTAAATGAAAGACTTGCTTGAGAGGGAAGGTTTTGTCATTAGCTTTGCAGTGAATAAAAGAGAATTTGCTTTCGAAATAGTTAATTTGCTCATTAGATGCATGTAATGCCCTTTTTAAAGGGTTTTCCTTGCGGAAAAAAACGCTGGCAATGTGCGAATACTAACAGTATTACATCATAATTTGAAGAATGTGGATTTATAGAGACAACATCAGAATAGGTGGTTTTTAAGTAGTGTGTGTTGTATGGTCGTCATGGATGCAACATTTTTTGAAAGTAATTCTAAACACTGTTTAAAAATTTCAGGATTACTGGCTTCTTAATTGATGCGAGAGAGATAATTGTCTTGGAGAAATTCATTTAAGGTTGAAACTTAGTTGACTATCCCCCAAGACAATGGAGTTTTAATAGTAGTTCTTATTTTTTGTCTTTTACTTTTGTTTCCTGACATTCTTCTTGTTCTTGTGATTGAATCAGCTTTGACCGTGACTGGAAAAAAATTGAAGCATTTGTTGGATCAAAAACAGTTATTCAGGTACATTGATGAGCAGCTTCTTTTCGTGCCAACGTACATTATATTGTCGCTTTCTTTCCTTTGTTATTCTGGGTTCATTTTAATCTGTTTGGGGTGGGGATGATGAGTGAAGCAGCAAGCATACTTGTTCCCCAGCTGTTGTCTTATGGGTAGTTAATCTCCAAGTGTTTGGTCAACACAGGTCAAGTGATGATTTGATATACTGGTGCAGTTGTTTTTGTTTGAGGGTTGTTTATCATTTTAAGTATCTATGAATGTTACTTCCCATAAGAATGAATAAAAATTGGACTCCGTTTTCCAGATTCGTAGTCATGCACAGAAGTACTTTCTAAAGGTTCAGAAGAATGGCACAGCCGAACATTTACCTCCCCCTCGGCCGAAAAGGAAAGCTGCTCATCCTTATCCTCAGAAAGCCACAAAAAATGGTTAGTTTGTTCTGAAGTAGTTTTGTGGTCACCATTCAAATTTGATGTGATATTCAGTCTTCACTCACTATAACTCGTGTGACAGCTCCAGCACTCTCACAAGTGTCGGATACATTTCATTCATCATCTGCTCCACTTGAACCCGGACATTTCCTGAGGCCTGATTCCTCATCAATGCTTATGATTCCTATGGCTAGTGCTGCTGCATCTTCCTGGACAAAGAATGTGCAAACAGTCAATTTATCACATGTGACAAAAGGTTCATCAACTCATATTTGCTTTAGGGCATGTTACCCTTCTAGCAATGAAAATAAAAAAGAATCAAGTTCCATTTGACGGGGAATTAAGAAAAGGAACTATCAGCCTTGGGTGGGAAGAGGGAATTAAGATTTCTTTTAGAAAAGAACTTTATTTTCTAATTCTGTTGGTTCCACGTACATCGATTCCAAATAATTTTTAGTAAACACTAGAATCACAAAATAGGAATTAAGTTACTTGTCCTTCTTAATGATTCCCAATCAGTAAATGTGCCTTTAGTATTAATAACATCAACCAACAATCCTGTGACTTCCATGCGGAATAATGTTTTGCTAAGTTTTCTTTAAATGTGATATGTGAATTGCAGGGCCGCCGGTGGCAAATAATAACCATAGTAGCAGCACAGAAAGTATTCCCAAACCACATGCAGTAGGGGAATTGACTGATCAAGCCAATAACAATCATCCATTAAGAGGTGAGGCATTTAACTTCGGTTTCATGCCACTGACATATTGTCATCCCCATTTTTCATTTGCACTTATACCCTTCTTATTTGATGCAGTTTTACCTGATTTTGCTCAAGTGTACACCTTCATTGGCAGTGTCTTTGACCCGAATGCTTCTGGTCATTTGCACAAACTCAAAAAGATGGATCCTATAGATGTTGAAACAGTATGTTCCATATTGAACTTGATTTGTTTTGTTCATTCTTTCTGATCTTGCAGTTTTCTTGTTATAATTGAACATTATTGATACCATAAGATAAGAAGTTACTTAATCGAAGTCAAATGCTGCGGATTTAGTTTTATGTACCTTATAATTTGGTTTACTGTGTGCTCAATGTTCACTTATCCTTTTGGCCAGGTTCTGTTGTTGATGAGAAACCTGTCTATCAATCTTACCAGCCCTGATTTTGAAGATCACGTGAGTATTATTTTGGCTAAGTTCTTACTTTTGTTGACCACTCTCTCTGTTAAGAACACCTAATGTTATCTTAACTTGTACTAGAAAATTAGACCTTTGCTTTGGCTAGTCCTTGAGCAGCTTGATGGGTAAAACATAGGAGCATTCTCTTTGATCACATGGTTGCTCATGGGCAATTTTCAACAAAATTATATGTTGCTCTTCTATGTCACAAAAGATAATTGTTTTCTTTGCATGTCAATGGAGCATGGTTTGCCAAGAATTATGATGAAACTCATGAATATGTAGTCACATGGAACAAATTTACCTATAACTATTATCTGTTTCAATTTGTTGCGTGTGTGTATATTTTCCCTTCCTCTATGTAACTCTCGTTCTTTTGTAATACATCTATTGCTGCAGAGAAGGCTGCTTTCATCCTATGAAATCGACACAGAGATTACTACTAACCCTGTTGATGTGGACACTGTCCTTATCAAAGACTAGCAAACAAAGAATGTCGCTTAGTTTTGGTAGGTGATATCAGATGTTACAGGTGTGATCCAGTTGGTCAAACCATTGGCTGCACGTTTGACAATAATATTTTCCGTTCTGACGTTCTGCATCATGTATATAGTTAGATAAAAATGATAAAGAGGGAAAGAGATCATGATTATGGAGTGTATAGTTCGTGTTGTTTTCTGACGATTATCTTGTAAAGTGGTAAATAATTATGCATTCCAGTTTTGACACCCATTTTCGTGATGTGTTCTGTAATTTTCTGGCGTAGGGTATGAGCTTTGGTGATTCAGCAGGCACGCTTATTGGTTTTTGAATAATAAATTAGAGCAAAAGCAGTTTTAGCTCAAACAGAGAAAGAAAATGTAATTTTGGCTTAAAAATATAAGTAATTCGTTTTTAATTATAAACTAAAAGTTAATATTTCACTTATGTTAAAATATCTCATGTAAAATATTTTACCTATGTTAAATGTAAAATATTTTCATCTATATGAAATATTGGAACGTGCGTAGATTATAATATTTAATGCTATGTAAATGAAAGTGGTCAAAAGTGATATTTACTGTTCCTGGATACGTTTTGTAATTCTCACTGATCGCGACTTTGTTGTTTGCCCGAGTCACCACATTAGTTCAACTAATGAAAGTGTTGAAGTCCTATAGCCAAGTTGGGCTTTTGTAGGTCCTTGAAATGACTCATGAAAACGTTTTGCCTACATGAAGTATTGGAAGGAAATATGGACTGCAGGAGAAAATGTTTAATATTATGAGAAAATGCATAAAATAGCTCATTTTAGAGACTCCACTTGAAAACTAACCTTTGTTGTCTCTCCAAACGAAAAAAAAAAATCTTGAATGGACAAAAATGCCCTTAATAAAAACACCCAAAAGCTAACATTTGTTGTCTCTCCTACCCAAAAGCTCTGCAGTCACAATGCTATTATCCACCACCATTTTCGACTGCTACCCTTGGGTGTACACGAATCTCTTGATGTCCACCATGCTTATGTCTTTGTCTTCATCTCGAACACCTACTACCCATCATCTCGTACTCCACATCATAGTCCTTCTTGTTGTCCCACTCCTCCATTTCTTCCTCTTCCATGTTGTAGTCGCCACCGTCCGTATCGCCCTCGTCGGCGTGAGGCACTAGACGACTTGGCTTTTCTGGGAAGGCACGCAAATAGAGGGGAGCTTAATGGACGAACGAAGGAAAGTCGTTTTAATGCTGTTGAAAGAGCAAGGTTTACAGGTCTAATATGTAGCTTATGGGTTGTGGTTGTTTGGTGTATTTTATGTGTGTTTTTGTGGGTATGGTTAGAATGTGAAAGTCATATTGTATTGATAATTGTTATTGGTGAATTTATACTTTGAGAGTGAGATTTGTAATGATGGAGGCTGACAATCAGAGTTTAGAGGCGAAATCTTCATGTGAAGGTGGGGAATCCAAATATTTAGGTTAGTTGGGATTCCCAACCTCTAAATTGAGATTCCCCTTCATTCTCAACCTATAAGTTGAGATTCCCCACCATTCCTAACTAGAGAGAGAATCCCAATCTAGAGGTTGGGATTCCAAAAATCTCAACCTCTAAGTTGAGATTAACTTTGACGCCAGAATTCTCACATTGATTGAAAATTCAAGTAAGAATTCCCCACCAATCCCAATCTTCAAGTTCGGAATCTCAATTTCGACGTTAGGATTTTCAACCATAATTGAAAATTCAGGTTAGGATTCACAACCAACCTTAATTGAACATCCAAGTTTTGATTCCGAACTTTGATTGAACATTTCCAACCTAAAGGTTGGGATGCCCATCCTCTAGGCTTAGATTCCCAACTCGGAGGTAGGGATATTTCTCGACTTCCGACGGGATCTAAGGTGGAATTCCCAACCCGGAAGTTAGGAGTTCCAACCTAAAGGTTTGGAATCCCAACGTAAGGGTTGGGATTCCCACCCTCCGACCCTATATCCCGCCACTTCTGGGTTGGGAATCTCAACCGCAAGGTTGGGAATTCCAACCTATTCCCAACTCCTAGGTTGAGATTCCCAATTTTTCTGTTTGGAATGGTAACCCGGGATCCTGTCGGAGTTCGAAAATGGTTGAGGAATTCCAATCGAAAGGTTGGGATTCCCGACTCAAGGGATGAGAATCCCAATTGAAAATTGAAAATGTCATTCATTCTTTGGAATCTTAATCTCCAGGTTGGTAATCCCAACCTAGATGTTGGGAATCCCAACCAGGTGGTAGGGAACCATTGGATTGGGATTGCGAACCTGAAAGTTGAGATTTCCAATCCAAAGGTTGAAAATTGAGTACCTACATTAGGAATTGAGTATTCTTTTCTGTACTTTCAATAATTTTTGGATAATGGATGTTAAAACTCTTCTGATTGGGAGTTCCTGGTTTAGATAATGGAGGTTAGGGTCATCATTTTTCATTTTTCTTTTCTTTTTATTTTCTATTTCATGTTCATATTTTCATTGTTTAATTCATTAGCTTAATTTCCTAACTAAATTATATTGTGAATGCCAACAGAAGAGCAAGAAAGAGCCTTAGCAACCTAACGATAAGGTTCCAACCTAAGAGACAAGTAGATTTTCTATATATAAATATGTTTGAAAAAGAGTAGCTGACCTTAATCAAATCCTTTTCATTCTTGAATGTTTTCTCATTGCTAGGAAAGCTGCTACTGCAGCCCTTGGTTTCCGAGTTCAATGCAACAACTAATTCAATGTATCTCTTAATTTTATTGGAAAAGATTTGAAAGCCAAGGATATTAGTTAGAAAGATGATGGTGTGCTCATTAATTCAGTTGATATGGAGATTTTTTGAAGGTTGACATTTAACTTATTTACTTCTATTAAATAAGATTTTCTGTTTTTGTTATTATGAAAACTTTTATCCAAATCAATAATTGTTCTTTATATAGTTATTATTTATCATTCATGAATCATGTAATTCTAAAATAACAGCAATAGTAAATTATATAATAAAGGTTCTTCACTCTTTCTATTGCAATGAGGATGCTCGTAGTCGTATGAAGACTTCAAAGTCACCAACCCTCACACTCCAATTGTTTCATTTCGTAACAAATATTAATAACAGACCTTCTTTCACCATCAACAACTACAGATAAACAATCATTCAAACTAAAATTTAACGCACATTTGATCAACTAAAAAAAGAATAACAAATTGTACCAATGCTATTGTGTCTTGTCTTTACAACCAAAGGTTTTAATAAGCTGTGCAGATGCATTAGCTAAATAAGTCACATGATTATATACTAATCAAGAGTACAACTCTAGAGAATACACATTTACTATACATTTTCTCAGCTATTGACAATAAAGGCAACAACACAATCAATACAAATAGCTCTCTCAAGTCGAGCAATACATTGCACAACTGCACCTGTTATACTTACTCCGTAGCCTGTGCAATTATATTACTTATTGAACTAGCTTGTTTTTTTGCAATCTCCACCAATGAATCCTACAAAACACAAGTGATATCATTCGATCTTCAAAGTTTAGTATATAGTTAAGCAATAACTAAATAAAGCTTCTATATCTAAATATAACAAGAAATTGGTTAAAAAAACAAAAGACTAATCTGCCCATAAATCTGTGAAAATATTCGATCAACAATCCTGTAGGTAAGCGCATGGTTTCCATATCTGATAAGGTTCTTTTTATCGATTAAGAAATCATGATCTGTGTCTAGCTCCCAGAACTTTCAATATGAGAAATTTACCTCAAAACTTTGTTCATATGAGAAATACCTGCACATAGGATCATATTGAGAAAATGGATGCAAGTAACACATGCAAAGCACGTGTGATAATGCAATGTATGCATAAATTTGATAATTTAAAATCAATGTTTAGTGAATTTTCTATTTTACATAACTTTTCAACCACAAGCAAATTGTGGTAAAGGAAATTGAAGCCATCTACCTCAAAGCTTTGTTGATGTCCTCTTCCTCATCAACATGTTGCATTGCATCAATTAAGTTTTCACGTTTTAGCTCACTGAGGGTAAGATGATCATTACCAAATCTATTTATGTAGTAAAATATTCTGTATATCAAAATTTCAGTTGGTACACCGTATAAAATTGGAAATTAGAAAAATGATGCACGCGCTTTTTTTTTATAGGATACAGAAACTTCAATAACATCATATAGGAATAGGAACGAAGAAAACTCCAAACTTAAAAACAATTAAGGCCACATAGGTATATAATAGTCTATGCATGTTATCAGGCCCATACATGGCTTCTCTCATAACAAATGTTACGCCACACATCAGATGGCAATAGAAGTCAAAGCCAACCAGTTAAAATATCCCATATTCAATCAAAACAGAACTTTAAGGATGGTTCTAACCATCGTAATCTAGTATCCTTACCACAGTGTAATCTAAAACAAGCAAAAGAGGGAACCGTCACATTGAATCAAAGGAATACTAGCTGATTATAAAGAAGATCTTCTCTTTAAGTCATGTACTGTTATGGGTATTTTTGGATTCCTCAAAATGGGCCGGCAAAGGCCCATCAAGATAATGGCCCAAGTCGCCGAGACCAAGTGTAAGGCACTATTCCTCAGCTCGCTAGATCGCTCCAGTAGATTGACGAGATCGAGCCCGTGAGAAGACTAACGAAGACAATGTCAGATCGCCTTCACAGCGACGTTTGAGGTCGCAGATCGGTCATTGCGACGTCTAGATCGTCAGGTCGACCGAAGTCAAGATCGCTACGACGAAGTGTCAGTCCGTTCTTTATCACGGATCGCCCAGTTTCAGTGCAAGACAGTAAGATGGCGTGTCTTATACGATAAGCAAGAGTTTTTCACCTAATGACAGCTTAATTTCGGGAAATCTCACCAAACCAGCATGGGTTAGCAGTCGGTCCATACGCAAAGCCAGAGTTGACCTGGCAGAAGTCAGAAGCATTAAATGCATTTCAGCAGCAATAATTACGACAGGATCGATCCATTTTGTCTGTTTATTCTATCTGTAGCCTCATCTCCTCTATAAATAGAGAGAGGCATTTATTGTAAATGGATCCAGAAAAATTGAGAGATTGAGAGGAGCTGTTACTCTGTCGAAATACAGAGAGAGTGAGCATTTAGTGAGAGACCACCATTAATACCAGCAAAAATGGATGTAGGCACTTCTAAAAAGGCCGAACCACTTCAAACTTTGTGTGTTCTTCTTCTTTCTTTCTTCTCTTCTTTGCCATTATCTGGTCTGTTTGTTGCAGGTCTCCTCATCTGTGCGGCATTGGGCTCAAGAATCTAGTTGGCTAGTTTACCACGTCAACATGTACAAAATGAATAATAAGGTTGTATAAATCTAGACCAATGTACAAAAAATCACACAAAAATAAATAAAAATTTCAAATATATATTACAAAAACAACATCCTAACTAGACATGACATTATTTGTGTCATTTGAAAAAAATCATACTTGTAACAATCACATCAATATCAAGAAAACAATCAACATTGGATTAATATGTTAAGAACAAACCATATCTTTCCTGAAACTCAGGTTTGCTCTGTACGAACTCCAACCTTGGATGAGTTGCTAGAAGTTCTCTAAGTATGGGTTTAAAATCCTCCTGTCATCAAGTCGGAGAACATTTTAAGAATTGAATTTCATATAAAAACTCAACAAAACCTGTTACAAGTAATTACCAACATGTATTGCATAAGAGCAAAATGCACAAAACTCCTCTGAGGTAAAAGGTTAAACAGACAAATATGAAGTTTAAGTTTTATAACAAAATAGCCCCAGTTTAACGGTCAAAATGTGTTAAAATTGACGGTCAACTTTGATTTAAAGTATAAAGACGTAAATGCCCTCAGTTTTTAAAATTAATTTTTTTTCTTTTAAAATTTAAAATAATAAATTTTCTAAAGGTTTCTGCAACAACCCATCTTCTAAAATTCTTCATCTCCACCCAGAAACCTTCATCAATCTGAAGGTTTCAGCTCATCCAGAAATCTTCATCTCCCAAATATTAATCTGCAACAACCCATCTGTATCCAGACATCAATCGCCACTACCTGCAACAACAATATGCAAAAACCCATCCAGACATCAATCTGTAAAAAACCAAACATATCATCAATCATCTGCAAAAACTCAAACACATTATCAATCATCTTCTTCAAACCCAGACAAACTCATCCAGACATTATCTTCAAATAGATCTGGGTTCGAACCCAGACGAACTCAGATCTGGGTTTGTCGTGTCTGGATTCGTCGAACCACGACGAACCCAGACGTCTAGGTTCGTCTCGAACCTAGGTCGAACCCAAACGAACCTAGATCTGGGTTCGTCGAACCTAGAGACGAACCTAGATCTGGGTTCGAATGGAACCCATATCAGATCTGGGTTCGCGACGATGCGAACCCAGACCTCTGGGTTCCACGAACCCAAATAAGGGAGAAAAGAAGAAAAAAATGAGAAGAAGAAGAAGGTGGTGGAGATCAGGTAGAGGTGGAGGATGTGGAGAGTAAGAGAGAGAGAGAGTTTTTGAAAAATGGTTTAATAATTTTTTAATAATTTTTGTTATTAGTAAAGGTAAAAAAAGTTTTAATAATTTTTGTTACTAGTGAATGACAAAATTACTCTTGGTCAACCAAATGTTGACTAACAGATACTATTGACTCAGGGATATTGTGTTATAAAACCCAATCTTTAACTATGGATCTTTAAAGTCTTATCTGAGGGGGGTTTTGTGCATTTTGCTCATTCCATAAAATCATATCTTAAAGATATATACTACACAGCAACTTCATCTCAAATTATGAATTTAAAATAATAAGGAACATTTATAGCAATATAAAATATTTCTTTTAGGAAAAAAAATAAATATATAAATAAAGTTTAAAGGATCAACAACCTGAGTGAGGTACTTGAGATCTGGCTGCTTCAAAATTGACTATATCCGGGTTGCTATATACACCGTCAACATGTTTCCATTGATCCAATAATCAATAAACGTTTCCCTACAAATAAATAGAAGTAAACTTAAAGAAAATTACAATGCAAAATGTTTTATGAGCAACACCACCCAACAGCGGGAAAGATAAACCAATATCAATCAAGATAAAAAACCAAACAAATGAATAAGCCCTTATTCTGGTATTAGGTATGGTTAGTTATACTTGGATACCTTTCCTGGCATGATTAAGCCCTTATCCTCTGCATCTTTTATTATACTATACACAATTCAGCAAGTAAATGACGAATACCAAACAAATAAATTCCCAAATAAACATTTGCAGGGTATTAAGATACAATTGACAAAATATGTAAAAAATAGGGTAAAATGGTTATGTACCTATCTTTGATAATAGAAGTAGGTTCCATCATTTCAAGCTTTGCAGCAATTCAGGCTACACAACCATCTACGACTTTGTTGAGATATACCATTTGTGTATTACCTATCCGCTAAACAAACCCAAATACACACACATGATAAACAAGAATACTCTAATCAAGAACAAAGAAGTAATCCAGACCCAAATCATGTTCAAATACAAATTTGTCTATTTAAAACAAAGAAGTAATCCTCAAGCCAACCAAAGAAACAAAATCCTCAGACTTTTCATTTCCATCAAAATTTTAATAGCAAATCAACAGTGTTAAGGCAACATAAACATTTCGATATAATACATATATCAATATAGACATAAGCACGCAAAGATCCTTTTAGCAATCTAAGTTAAGAAAGAGATTTAATTATTTATAAATTTATTATGAAGGTGAATTAAAGAAAGGCTAGATGTTAGTCTCGAACTTTATATGTTGTGCATCTGATTTAGCTTTTAATTTTAAAAGCTCAACCATCTTGTAGCAAATCAGGTTGTGTTAGCTCTTTCACACAAACTATGCCATCAGTGACAATGCTCAACTTTACATTTAAGCAATATAGTGTATAACAGATCTTTGAATCATTATCTTCAGCATACAACATCTTTGTTTCCAAATACACAACTGAATGAACAAATCAAGTTGCATTTCACTTGAGTTAGAATTTCCTAATTTTGTGTGTGCCAAGAAGATCATAATACAAATATGCATGCCCTCACTGATATTATTTTTAAAAAATATTTGGTAGAATTATAAAGTCGAATATATTTACATTATTTGGCCATAAAAGAAACAAAAGAAGTTCAACAGAGTTGTTTAATAAAATAAAAAATGTTTGCCACAATTATTTTAACAGGTATGCAATCAACTTAAGTCTAAAATTACCTGGATAGCTTGATTGCCAGAAGTTTGTAACTGTGCTTGGATTTACCTGATTACTGTGGCTTCCAATTTCAAAACAACTGACTTTTCTAGTCGATTCCTTGCCTTTTCACATACTCCTTTCTGCAAGAAATTCGATAAACATCAATGGGAAAACTTTTTTAACAATTTAAGCAAAGTTTCAATGGCCCACAAAATTGAATAGTTTCATTGTACAGAAAACATTTGAAGGAGCAAGCCCATAATTTAGAATGAAGCCATTAGAAAAAGGCAAGTTGTCATGCTAATTACTAATATGGTTTGTATTATGCTTATATGGCTTCCTGACTGGGTAAAAGACATTTGATAACATTATATGTGTTACAATAATTTCTATCATTTGTGAATATTAGTACGTGTACTGCCATGACTTCATTCATAGTAGAGGACTCCTCCAAAACAACTGAGATATTAAAACCAACAAAGCATTTCAATTCAAATAAGACATCCAATTACATTATGAGGTGTCAAGAAATTTTGGTATTTTACCTAGAATGACTGTAATAGCATTAGATGTGCTTCTCCAGAGTAGGAGATATTGCATGTGCTATGGATGACCCAATGATAGCTATTGCCATCTGCGATAAGTCTTTGTTTATAGAATTAGTGATCGAATTTATTATCCGCTGCATACAGTCTCGTTTTAACTTCTCACGTTTCACATTTTTTTTCTTGGAAACGAGCCCATAGAGCTTCTGTATTAGCCTTAATAGCTTTTTCAATGCTCCAGCCCAAGTATGCCTCCAGTCTTTTACCTTCTTTGTTAATTGGATCAAAAGCCATTGCATTCATCTGCCTCTGTATTTCTTTTTGCATGTCTATTAACTACACGCATAAGCCAAAAACATTAATTACAGAATGTCAGAAAAAAATAACAGTAATTTGGGAAACGGAAAAAGCAGGGTAAAAAAGAGAGTTTCACTATCAACACTTTTTTTTCCCGTAAACAATTTATTATTATTTGGCTGCTATGTCAAAGGTTTTTCAAGAGAAGAAATTATCTTCATAGCTAAAATACTTGACATGATTCATTATTACTTGTTGACTTAATTTGCTTAGCTTCTCCTATCAAAAAAACAAATTTGCTTAGCTTCAAGTTCAAAATATCCACGCATTCAATTCATACTTGTTTTTAACATTATACAAGCATATTGACCAAAAGAATTATGCACTGTATAAAGAAGGGAAACAAGACAACTGGCAACTAACTTTACAGTTGCACGACAGTTTGATTGATTTTAGGCCCTAGAATGATGAAGATGAGCAACCTGGTGTCGTGGGTATTTTTGGATTCCTCAAATGGGCTGGCGAAAGCCCATATAAATGGTGGCCCAAATCACCATAGGCCCGTGAGAGGTACTGTGTATCAGGTCGCGAGATCGAGCTCGAGCAAGACAATTACAGGTTCACCTGCTATGAGGATAGCGACGTCAAGGTCGCTAGACCGTTGCAGCGACGTCAAGGTCGCCAGATCGTTGCTGAGTCCAGATCATCACGACGGAGTTTCAGCCCGTTCTCTACTTCAGTTCGCCCAGTATCAGTGTAAGACAGTAAGATGGCGTGTCTTGCACGGTAAGTAAGGTTATCTCACCGAATTGCAGCTTAATTTCCGGAAGTCTCACCAAACCAGCATGGGCTTGCAGTCGGCCCACGTTTTGCCAGAATTGACATGTCAGAAGTCAGAAGCATTTAAAGCTCTCCAGTAGCATTTATTACGACAAGATCAGTCCTTTTTGTCCGTTTGTTCTCTTTGTAGCCTCTTCTCCTCTATAAATAGAGAGAGGCATTTATTGTAAACGGATCCAGAAATTGAGAGTTTGGAGAGGCTGTTACTCTGTAAAAACGTAGGGAGAGCAACCATTTTGTGAGAGATCAACAGTAATAACAGAACAAGTGGACGTAGGCCCTTCCAAATCGGGCCGAACCACTTCAAACCTCCTGTGTTCTTTCTTCTTTCTTCTTTCTTTCTCTTCTTCGCCATTATTCGGTCTGTTTGTTGCAGGTCTCCTTATCAGCGCGGTATTGGGCTCAAGAATCTGGTTGGCTGGTTTACCACGTCGACATTTTGGCGCTAGAAGGAGGGCCCAACTGCGAAGTGGAGTTCTGTAATCGCCATGGCTAAGGGGAGGACGACCAGAAACTCAGTAGACGATAGAGCCGAAGAGACCGAGCTGCGGCGTCAGCCTCAGATGACAGATATGGGTGCAGGACCGTCTCAGGGTGGACGGGACGTCGTGCATGACTTGGCCCGACGTCAGGAGAGGATAGAAGCTACAATGGCCCAGATGGCGGATACGTTAAGGGCGATGGCACGAGGTCGTGATCAGAACGTGCCAAGGACGACGATGATCCCACCTCCTGTAGCAGAGGTCGCAAGGGGAGTGCATGTGCCAGAAGGATCTCTTCATTCGTCGAATAGGCGATCTGAAGCCCGGGGTCAGCGAGCTCGGGAGAATGGAGATGCAGCCCGACCTTCAGATGTGAGAGTCAGAATCAGCCGGGATGGTGGCAGAAGGGTCGAGGTAAGCAATGGAATCCCTCGTGTTTCAGATCGCAGAGATGAAGACGAGCTGCGGCGAGGCCAGAACGACCGGCGTAGAGAGAACGATAACTACGAGGTGGGCCGAGAACGCCGACGGTATAACCAGCATTCTATCACCGGGGTAAGTCAGAGAAGTAGGAGGTCCCCCGTGAGGCAGCTCGGAGCTCAGGACCCGATCATTCAGCAGCTCCTGGAGCGAATGCAGCAGCTCGAAGAGCGACCTGGGGCTCAGACGGTGGCAGAGCGAAGTGAAGACAGAAGCCCTCTCGTGGCGGAGATAGATCGAGAGCCGCTCCCTGCCAGGTTTAAGCTCCCTGATATTCCGAAGTATAATGGAGATTCGGACCCCTATGACCATCTGGATGCCTTCAACGTCCAAATGAATTTGCAAACCTCCAGTTCGTTGGTAAAGTGTCGCGTGTTCCCTGCGACGTTCGGAGAAATACCGCGAACTTGGTTCAGGAATCTGCCGCCTCGCAGTATCAGTAGCTGGGAGGAGTGCCAGCAAAAGTTCCTCGACCAGTACAAAGCATTGAAGAGGCAGCTCGCTCCGGCCTGTCATCTCGCAACCATTTTTCAGCGATCAGGGGAATCGCTGAAGGAATATATCAGCCGCTTCAGAAGCGAGATTAATAATGTGGAGAGCCCGACTGATGAGGGCGTCTTGTCAACAATTTCAGCTGGACTTCGAAAGGATGAAAAGCTATATGAAAGCATTTACAAAATGCCTGTCAAAGATCTGGGAGAATTTTACGAACGAGCTAATAGGGAGATCAGATGGGAAGAATCCTTTAGCTCGAGAAAGGCTAGCCAGCCGAAAAATGAGGCAAGTGGATCCCATCAAGGCAAGAAGAGGGATCAGGTCAGTAATGAAGATAGAAGAAACCGATCTAATAACCAGGTGGCGAAGCGAGCTAAGAAAGAGTTCAGAAGAGATCGCTCCCCACCTCGAAGCCACTTCCACCGCTACAGTACGTTATCCGACAGGCAAGATCGGATCTTTCAGACAGAGAAGCATAGAGTCAACTTCGGGAGGCCGAGCCCTACTGGTTTCCCGGGTAAGTTCAAAAATCCTCGTAAATATTGTGCTTATCATCAGGAGAACGGGCACAATACGTCTGAATGCTGGGACCTTAAGGACGCCATAGAAGATTTGATAAGAAATGGCCGTCTGAAGGAGTATGTGGTACAGCCCGACCATAAGAAGCCCCAGAATCAGCGTCCTCGTCAAGATCACCAGCCCGCGCAGAGGAGTTAGCAAGGCCAGCAGCAGGGGGTTGGTTTGACGGTAAAAACTATCTATACCATCCATGGCGGTCCCCACATCGCCGGATCCTCTGGTAAGTCTCATGAAAGATATGTGCGAGAGGCAAATCACGTCCATCTTACAGGGCGGGGTGATCAGGAAGGGCCAGCGAAGAAGGCTAGAATGACTTCGGAGGAGATCGTTTTCACAAAGGAAGACGAAGGCGAGGTAAAATTTCCCCATAATGACGCCCTTGTTATCAAGGCGAGAATCAGCAACGCCGAGGTCCTGAGGATCATGATAGATACAGGCAGCTCGGTCAATGTTATGTACAAGGATTGTTATGATCAGCTCGGGTTAGGAGCTAATCAGCTGAAGCCGTCTCCAGAGCCTCTCTACGGTTTCACTGGGGACGCCGTCATCCCAATAGGCCAAGTAAGACTTCCGCTTTCAATAGGAGATCCAGCTCGCCAGGCAACTACCCTAGCGGACTTCCTCATCGTTAATGGGGCATCTGCTTATAATGTGGTTTTGGGGAGGCCCGCGATGAAGGATCTGGATATGGTCGTGTCGACCAAAGCTCTCACTATCAAATTTCCGACTGCCAGCGGAGTGGGGGTAATTCGAGGTGAGCAGTATACAGCGAGGCGCTGTTATGTGAAGGCTATGAAGATCGGGGTGACATATAAGCAAATAGATGTGGTGACTGGAGGAAAGCCAGATGGAGTCAGCAAAGAGGGCTTTGATCGCGATCTCGATCCTCGCGAGGTGGATGAGTTCTTGACATCGGGTCCGGTAGACGAGCTTGAATCTATTCAGGTCAGCAAGGAAGATCCGAGAAGATGCCTGAGTGTGGGGCGAGGTCTGACCCCGGAAGTGAAGAATCAGCTCGTTATTTTCCTCAAAGAAAATGAAGATGTCTTCGCCTGGAGTCACGAAGACATGGTTGGGATCGATCCTGAGGTTATGTCGCATAGATTGAATATTGATCCCCGGTTCAGACCGATTCGCCAGAAGAGGAGACCGTTGACAAAAGAGCGATCTGATGCCATCAAAGAGGAGGTTGACAAACTGCTCGCTAATAACTTCATCAGGGCTGTCCAGTATCCACTTTGGCTCGCTAACCCTGTGCTCGTAAAGAAGAAGAATGGCAAGTGGAGGACGTGCATTGATTTCACCGATCTCAATAAGGCGTGCCCTAAGGACAGTTTCCCTCTTCCAAGGATCGATCAGTTGGTGGACGCGACTGCTGGTCACCAGCTGTTGAGTTTTATGGACGCTTATTCAGGATATAACCAAATTCCTATGAGCCCGCTGGACGAAGAGCACACCTCGTTCATTACGGATAGAGGCCTTTATTGTTATAAGGTGATGCCCTTCGGTCTGAAAAATGCTGGCGCGACCTATCAGAGGCTAGTCAATAAGATGTTTGAGAAGCAGATCGGCAGGTCGATGGAAGTGTATGTAGACGACATGCTGGTCAAGTCGAAGCAAGCCGAGTCCCATGTCGACGATCTAGCGGAGACATTCCAGATTCTGAGAAATTATAGGATGAAGCTCAACCCGCTAAAATGCGCTTTCGGGGTTGCATCTGGAAAATTCCTGGGGTTCATGGTGAATGAGAGGGGGATCGAAGCCAATTCAGAGAAGATTCTGGCCTTGATGAATATGAGGTCACCCAGGACGGTCAAAGAGGTTCAAAGTCTGACAGGTCAGGTCGCAGCGCTTAGCAGATTCATCTCGAAAGCGACTGACAAGTGTATTCCATTCTTCGACGTGCTGAAAAGGGTGAAAGGCTTCGAGTGGACCGAGCAGTGCGAGCAGGCCTTCCAGCAGCTGAAAGAATATATGGGCCGGGCTCCACTTTTGTCAAAACCTGTAGAAGGGGAGAAGCTCATCCTTTATTTGGGGGTATCAGATAGCGCCCTCAGTGCGGCTTTGGTTCGAGAGGAAGACAGGACGCAGCTCCCTGTGTATTACGTCAGCAAGAGGCTTTCAGATGCGGAGACCAGGTATTCCCAGATAGAGAAGCTCGCTGATTGTTTGGTGACCGCATCCAGAAAGCTCCGACCTTATTTCCAAGCTCATAAGATCGAGGTCCCGACTCGGTATCCCTTGAAGCAGATTTTCCAGACGTCGGATACCTCAGGTCGCCTATTAAAGTGGGCAGTCGAGCTGGCCCAGTTCGACATCGAGTATATCCCCAGACCGTCCATCAAGGCTCAGGCCCTGGCAGATTTTATTGCAGAATTTACCGGGAAAGCAGAGGAAGGAGCTGGACCGTCGGAAGAGCCGATGTGGGAGTTGTATGTTGATGGCTCGTCAAGCGAGCTGAGAGCCGGGGCAGGAATTCTACTCATCAGTCCGGAGGGGCACAGGATCTTCTATGCATTAAAGTTCGGGTTCAAAGCAACAAACAACGAGGCAGAGTACGAAGCACTCATAGCGGGGCTGAAGCTCGCTAGGGAGATGCGATCTGAACGGGTAAGAATATTCAGTGACTCTCAGCTCGTTGTGTTCCAGGTAAAAGGGGAGTACCGGACTCGAACGTCGAATACAACTGCATATCTTGAGAAGGTGCAAGAGTTGCTCAGGGCGTTTCAGAGGTACGAAGTGAACCAGATCCCGCGAGCTCAAAATGCGCATGCTGATGCTCTAGCTCGCTTAGCCACTACTCAGATAGCAGAAGATTTGAAGCCGGTGCCTGTCGAGCTCCTGCCGGTTCCAAGTATTCAGAAGGAGGAAGTGATGATGGCCTTAGTAGTGGCAGAGAATTCATGGATGAGACCGATGGTTGACTATCTGCAAAACGGGGTTCTTCCCCAAGAGAAGAACGAAGCTCGCCAATTGAAGGCGCGATCTGCGCGCTACTGCATCTACGACGATCTATTGTATAAAAGGGGTTTCTCAGCTCCTCTTCTGCGGTGTATAGATGGGGCGGACTGCGAGAAGGTATTAAATGACATGCATTCAGGACATTGTGGAAATCACTCCGGCGGCCTCGCTCTGGCTCAAAGGGCGTTAAGGCAGGGTTTCTACTGGCCTACAATGAAAAAGGACGCTATCGCCCTGGTGAGGAAGTGTAACAAGTGTCAGAGGTTCGCAAAAGTGCCCCGAGCTCCTCCCGCACTTCTGCAGCAGATGATTAGCCCGTGGCCGTTCGCGATTTGGGGTATGGATCTGATTGGGCCCCTGCCGACAGCTCGGGGAAATTGCAAACACGCCGTGGTCGAGGTTGATTATTTTACAAAGTGGGCAGAAGCAAGAGAGCTAGCTGACATCTCGACATCGAAGATCATCAAGTTTATGTGGAGTAATATCATCAGCAGGTTTGGTATTCCCCAGAAGGTAATCACAGACAACGGGACTCAGTTCAGTAGTGAGCAGTTCGTCGACTTCTGTGACGAGCTCGGTATCACCAAGAGTTTCTTCGCAGTAGATCATCCTCAAGCCAATGGACAGGTCGAAGCCGTAAACAAGATCATCAAGCAGATCCTGAAGACGAAGCTAGAGGCAAGAAAGGGGGCATGGGTGGACGAGCTCCCGAAGGTATTATGGGCCTACCGGACTACAGCTCGCAGCACGACTCAGGAGACGCCCTTCTCGATGGTCTACGGGTGTGAAGCTATGATTCCAGCTGAGTTCGAGGTAACGACGCATCGAAGAGCCGCATTCAACATTGAAGATAATCAGCAGCTGCTCGCATACAATCTCGACCTCGTGGACGAACTACGGGATGAAGCTCAACTAAGGTTGGCAGTCTACCAGCAGAGAGTTGCCAGATATTACAACAAAAAAGTACGAGTTCGTCACTACAACGTCGGAGATCTGGTACTGAGACTTATTCTGCCTACAGCTCGGAATTCCAGCGAAGGCACTCTAGGACCGAGCTGGGAAGGTCCTTACATCATTCATAAGAATTTGGGGAATGGAGCCTATCACTTAAGCAATATGGACGGAACGGAACTCCCACGAGCATGGAACGCTGAGAAGCTCCGACCTTACTTCGTATGATTCAGACAGATTGGATTATCTATCTCAAATGTAATTTATCAGATCAAGTTATTTGCTGCAATTGTAATATCTTTGGCAGTTCGCCAGTGCATATATGAATATATTCAAGCAAATTCTCTCCACTTATATCTGTCTTCGTTCTTACTTGTATTTATTGTCATCAACCAAGTCTTGGACGGAGACGCCGCGCCCTGTGAGCTCGCAACGCTCTGGACGGGCCGACGTCCTCCTGTGGACTTGTCATCAAGCAAAAGTCTTGGACGGAGTCGCGCGCCCTGTGAGCTCGCAACGCTCTGGACGGGCCCGTGATCTCCTGTGGACTTAAAATTATCCAAGTCTTGGACGGAAACGTCGCGCCCTGTGAGTTCGCAACGCTCTGGACGGGCCGACGTCCTCCTGTGGACTTGTCATCAACCAAAAGTCTTGGACGGAGTCGCGCGCCCTGTGAGCTCGCAACGCTCTGGACGGGCCCGTGATCTCCTGTGGACTTAAAATTATCCAAGTCTTGGACGGAGTCGCGCGCCCTGTGAGCTCGCAACGCTCTGGACGGGCCCGCGGTCTCCCGTGGACTTGTCATCCGGCAACAGTCTTGGACGGAGTCGCGCGCCCTGTGAGCTCGCAACGCTCTGGACGGGCCCGTGATCTCCTGTGGACTTAAAATTATCCAAGTCTTGGACGGAGTCGCGCGCCCTGTGAGCTCGCAACACTCTGGACGGGCCCGCGGTCTCCCGTGGACTTGTCATCCGGCAACAGTCTTGGACGGAGTCGCACGCCCTGTGAGCTCGCAACGCCCTGGACGGACCGACGTCCTCCTGTGGACTTAAAATCACAACGTGACGACGTCACCAGCACGTTCAAAATAACAACTTACAATCGTTATTTACGTCGTCCAATAAAAGCATTACGCGGATTAAAGCGGAACGAAACGAAGCATATATTGAGCTATGAAGTTATTATTACAAAACAAAGACCTCAGAAGAGGTGAGTTCGAAAAACAAAAATAACTATTACAAAAAGGGACTAATGTTGCGAGCTGGAGGGGTCCTGAGGGTCCTGGGGGGTCGAGCTGGTCGCCACTTGGTCATCAGCGGCTTCTGGAAGGACGATCTCAGCAGGCGTCCAGGGAGTTTCTTGTGGTTGGCCCTGCTCTGCTTCCGCTGCGGCTCGAGCTTCCTCAGCGTAGAACTCAACGTCCTTCACAGCATCATTTCCAAAGATGGAATAATCTATCTTAGGATGATGCGTCCACAGGGTGTAAATTAGGCTTTGCTCCGTTTCCACCCTGACCTCTTCTATCCGAGCTCGAGCGGCAGTTAGCTCGTCCATCAGCCTGCTGATCTCCATCGCGTGCTGCGCCTCTGCATCCTTCAGCTCCCTCTCCCGGTCATCCGTGACAGTCCTGGCCGTCTCGACCTGAGAATTGAGGCTGTTGATCATCAATTCCATCTTGCTCTTTTCTTCAGCCCAAGTGGTATCAGACTGAAGACGGGCGGCCTCAGCATCGAGCAGCTTCTTCTGAAAAATCTCGCGATCACTCCTTGCCACCGCGAGCTCGATGTCACGTTCTGACAAGGTCGCCTCAAGCTCCTTTTTCGCGGCCTTGAGCTTCTTCTCTTCCTCCTCCCTCTTCAGTTCGCTATCTATCGCCTTCGCCATCGCCACAGCGCTCTGAACAACTTAAATCAGCAGGAGGAAAGCAAGGAAAATATAAGACAAAAGAAAAAAGGGGAAAATCTCACCTTAGCAGCTTCTCGGAGTGAGTAGTTAAGCAAGTTCACCCCGTGGCTCTCCTTACCATCCAGGAACTTGGCAGAGTTCCCTAGAAGACCAGGTACTTGCTCGAATACGAGCTTGAGGTAGGATAGCCCGGGAATTTCCCCAGCAGCCTGTCCCGGGGCACCCTCCTGAGATTGTCGAGACGAAACCTCGGTTTGTTTCCCTATGACCAGCGTGGTCTTCTTGGTGGGGGGAAGCCCGGTGGGCGCCCCTTGATCTTTCTTCTTCGACCCTTGCTGGGTCGCGACCTGCTTGCCCTTGTCCACGGCAGTAGCAGTCCTGGCCGGAGGAGCCCTCTGAGAAACGGGCTGAACAGCTTGAGGGGCTGCAGGTTCGGCCGCACTCGCGGCCTGAGTCCCCATTGCGCCAGACGAGCCCGGGGCGGCCGGTGATGTTGCAGCCTGATCTCCGGTCTGACGAGCTCTCTTCCTGGGTGGCGGGATTAGCTCTAAGGGCGCCATTTCAACCTCTTCAACGCTGTCTGAACCCGAGCTGGTGTCAACAACCTCGTCGAAAACGGACCTTACAGGTTTAGTCCGCCGAGATCCGATATGTTTAGAGAGAACTAATCCCTCTGCAGAGTCGGAAGCAAGCTGGTATTGGCGAAGCAGTTCGTCCGTCAGTTTGACGTCGTCCTCGTCCGATCTGCGGGCACCAAGGATCTCGAGATCGGCTGTTTCGCCCGGAGTCAAGCCGAGGGCTGGAGCGAAAAGATCTGCAAAAAAAGGAAAATATTTAGCTCGCGATCGCAAACATAAGCCAGAAAGCAGCTTGAGGGACGTCCTACCTGGTTCAGCCCGGAAGCTGAAGTTCAAAAGATTAGACAATGAAGGGCAAGACGCATAGAACCAGTTCGTCTTATAATGTCCTACGTTGGACTTGCCCTTGGCATCGCCTTTTGGTACCACGTCCTTGTAAATGGACGCCGTGCGAGGGGAAGCATAGTAAATTCCGTCCCTAGGTTGTCCCCTGCTAGTGGCCTTAAAAGTGTATAAGTGCCTTATAATTCCCGGATTCGGGAAAGGTAGGCCGTACTTCCTAAAGAAGATCGCTAGCGAGGAAAACTGGGTGTACGAATTCGGGGTCAGCTGAAAGGGAGCGAGCTTCAGGACGTTCAGAAGCTCGATCAGATACGGCGGAACCGGAAACCGTAGACCGGCCTCCAGATGCTGGACGCTAATAGCCACAAATCCCCTGGGGGGTGTGGCCGCGTGGTCCATCGGAGCGGGCTCCATAAGACGACAACCCCGGGGGAAGCGATATTGAACCCCCAGACCGACGAGGTCCTGGTATGTTATCCGCGAGAGGTGATGTGTAAACATCTCGCGGCCTCGCCTGATCTCCCCAGGATCAAGCTCCCCGGCCTGGGAAGGCGGATTCCCTTCTGAGCTTTCCCGAGCTGAGAACTCCTCGGTGACGTCCTCGCTATGTAAGGATGCCTGGGGGACCTCTCTCACTTGATCCTCCGAGCTGGAGGAGTCACCCTCTCCTACGACATGTGGTGGGCGCGTGCAACCTGAAGACATCTACAAACAAAAGGAGCAGTTAGGTCGCTTAACGCAGACCGTTCCTATCAGACTAGAGCTCCAAGTTTGCTATCTAGCTATTTCTTAACAGGTCGCATACGCCGCACAAAGACTATAAGCGACCTAAAGATCGTTCCTCTACTATTTATGCGCGATCTTGAGATCGCTCAAACTCACAAACAACAAAACCTACAAACTACAGCAACCTAACGGATCAAACTAGGGGAATACGAAAAGACGCAGGCATTCAAACACAAACACAAGAACAAAATGCCAGAAACCAAGAAGCAAACAAATCATCACCAGAAGTAAAAGAAAGCAGTAAAGTGCTAAAAAAACGAAGAATCGACAGGGATAATGAGCTCACCGGTGATCGTAAGCGGAGGACTGGCCGGAAGATGGACGCCTGAGAACCTGGACTGGGGATAGACTGAAGAAGAAGAAGACAGCGAGAGCTCTGGAAGCTTGAAAATGACGGATAGGAAGCGAAAGGACAGACTGGCCCGCTTTATATAGCCAGTCCCGAGGTCATATCGCTGACCGCTGGATCTGGTGGCAGACCAACCGCCTCAGATCCAACGGTGCAGCGCGATCTAGGGTGCGTGACCCGAGGAGACGCTATCAGATGAAAAGACGTGCATTTAATGACCGTTGCAGAAGACAAACCGCCTCAGGAAATGTTGCCACGCGTCCGAGAAAAAGGAGGGAAAAATTTAGCTTTTCAAGATCTCATATCGATGAAAAGTTTTTCAGTCCGCTTCAGATATCAGTGCGCTGATCGAAATTCTCAGTACGCTGAGAATTCTTCAATTCGGATAAATTTTCAGTTCAAACAATCAGACCGTTGGAGCCTCTCAAGGGCAGCATGAAGATTTCAGTTCGCTACAGAAGTCAGATCGCCGTTTAAAGACCCAGTTCGCCACAAAGATCTTAGTTGACTATTAAGTTCTCAGGCCGCAAGAAACGACCTAAGAACTGGGGGGTTGATGTCGTGGGTATTTTTGGATTCCTCAAATGGGCTGGCGAAAGCCCATATAAATGGTGGCCCAAATCACCATAGGCCCGTGAGAGGTACTGTGTATCAGGTCGCGAGATCGAGCTCGAGCAAGACAATTACAGGTTCACCTGCTATGAGGATAGCGACGTCAAGGTCGCTAGACCGTTGCAGCGACGTCAAGGTCGCCAGATCGTTGCTGAGTCCAGATCGTCACGACGGAGTTTCAGCCCGTTCTCTACTTCAGTTCGCCCAGTATCAGTGTAAGACAGTAAGATGGCGTGTCTTGCACGGTAAGTAAGGTTATCTCACCGAATTGCAGCTTAATTTCCGGAAGTCTCACCAAACCAGCATGGGCTTGCAGTCGGCCCACGTTTTGCCAGAATTGACATGTCAGAAGTCAGAAGCATTTAAAGCTCTCCAGTAGCATTTATTACGACAAGATCAGTCCTTTTTGTCCGTTTGTTCTCTTTGTAGCCTCTTCTCCTCTATAAATAGAGAGAGGCATTTATTGTAAACGGATCCAGAAATTGAGAGTTTGGAGAGGCTGTTACTCTGTAAAAACGTAGGGAGAGCAACCATTTTGTGAGAGATCAACAGTAATAACAGAACAAGTGGACGTAGGCCCTTCCAAATCGGGCCGAACCACTTCAAACCTCCTGTGTTCTTTCTTCTTTCTTCTTTCTTTCTCTTCTTCGCCATTATTCGGTCTGTTTGTTGCAGGTCTCCTTATCAGCGCGGTATTGGGCTCAAGAATCTGGTTGGCTGGTTTACCACGTCGACACCTGGCAAAATTTTTACACAAACTGATAGATACTTCCAAAACAAATGGGTATTTTTCTGCTCAAGGCAACTTCAAATGAACACAGGTTAGCAGTTCAAATGCAAAAATTCACTAAAACTAATACAAAAGATTACAAACCAGTAAATACTTCAAAAATTTAAGTATTTAGAACAGTTTTTGCTTTGCTTCAAAAATTACAAACGATTTACCTGGTTAAGCATATCTTGCATAACTGACAACTAAGACAAAGTAGCATTAGTGGAGGGGGCATCAGAGCTGTAAGCTGATCCGTTGGAAGAGTCTGTGGAGTTATAAGGAATAGGTGAAGGGGAAGATATTTGAGAATTATTCCCTTATTGTTTTTTCCCTTCAGTAGATGGGGCAGGGGAAAATGGAATCGCCACTGGAGCTTCCGATGCACCAGCCTCCACACTATATTCCATATGCTCTTCAGGTATTCCTTCGTCAATTGCACTCATATTTTCAGATTCACGAACCCTTTTAGAATCACCAAATTTAGTATGTGGATTGTCACTGAGCAAAGCAAAGGTCAAAAATGTAAAAATTAATATGATAAGGTGGGATTCTACCTTTGCTTCCCATCGTCGACAGTAGCCTTCTAAAACCAAAAAACTCAGCTCCTTTAACTCACATTTTCTCAGCAACCAAACACTAACTAACAACCACAAGATCTCATCCCAGTCTCACAAACTTCAAATACTATTCAAGGACCCTCATTTCCACACAAAACTGCACCCAACAATCTGAACTCAAAAACCCCATATCTCACTTCCAACCCCAGAAACACAAAAAAGCATCAACACCCCACAAAACATAAAACACAAAAACAAGAGGAAAAAAAAAATCACATTTTGCAAGTGAAAAACAGCAAGAACAAAGTTAAAGTTTACCAAGATGAGTACTTTGAAGCAGAAACTCTGGTGGATGTGTCTCTGTCTGTGGTTTCAGATCTAGAGCTACGATTTTTCTTGTTCTTTTTTTGGTTTCAATTAGAGAGAGAGAAAGAAACAAAGAGAGAGAATATGTGCGTTAATAGAAGATAGGAGTAAACGACGGTAAGTGGGTCGGGCTTGCCTGCTCGGTCGTCGGTGGAGATCGGCAATCGGTGGCATGTGACTTTTTATCTTTGTTATAATGTCAGTGCCTTGCATGCTATTGTATCCATCAATATAGTTATTGTGGTCGTTTAATTTCCATTAAATTTTAATCCAATAACTTTTCAAAAAAGTTGATATTAAAATTTTCAGGTTAAGGAAATTGAAAAATATACATCAAACATCTCATATCTATCCAGCACTTTATTAAGCCCGTTTATTAAGTAAAATCATTTTCTAAACATTTGCAAGTATTTTTTTTTTAATGGTTAAAATATTTTAAAAATAGAATATAGTTATTTTTTTATCAAAATAGGTAAATCTTTTATAACTTGTTTTTAGTTTACACAATAATTTATATGTGTAAAATATTCACTTACATGATATAATTACAATTAAGGGATGAAAAAGGAAAAAAACTTTGTTTATGACACAAAATGATAATTTTTTTAAATTAAAAACAAATTTATCGTTTTTATTTTTATTTTTAATCATAAAACTTGTCAATTTTTTTTTTCGGAGGCCCAATATAAATAGAGCCCTCTCTCTCTCTATCCATATGTGCACTGTTTTTTTTTTTTTTTTCCTCGAGGTACAAGCCTTCTCCTTCTAGGTGCTTTCAAATTTGAAATGAGGGGAAGTGCCCATAAATTACCTAATTTCTATTCGGAGCAAATTACAATTTAGCTACCCAGTTTAAACACTTTCACGGGCGGAGCAAATGTTTCCATGTTATTGCAATTTAGCCCCCTATCGTTAGTAAAAATCGTTACATTTGACGGTAAACGATAAAAAGATCAAATTACCCTTTGACTGAAGTTGACCCGTTGACCAAATATATGTTCTGGTCAACTGCTCACTCACTCATTCAGCTGTTCTCTCTCTTCCGCTTCTCCTCTTCGTCCGCTTCTTCTTCTTCTTTCCTTCTTCTTCTTCTCCTTTCCTTCTTCTTCTTCTTTCCTTCTTCTTCATCGGAGCTCCGATCTGGGTTCGGTGACGAACCCAACAACGAACCCAGATCGGGTTCTCAGGAACCCAGATCTGGGTTCCTGAGAACCCGATCTGGGTTCGTCAGCGAACCCAGATCTGGGTTCGTCAGAACCCGATCTGGGTTCGTCAGCGAATCCAGATCGGGTTCTCAGGAACCCAGATCTGGGTTCCCTGACGAACCCAGATCTGGGTTCGTCAGAACCCGATCTGGGTTCGTCAGCGAACCCAGATCTGGGTTCGTCAGAACCCGATCTGGGTTCGTCAGCGAACCCAGAACCTGGGTTCATCAGTGAACCCAAACTGGGTTCACTGATGAACCCAGGTTCTGGGTTCGCTGACGAACCCATCAGTGAACCCAGAAACTGGGTTCGCTGATGAACCCAGAATCTGGGTTCGCTGAGGAATCCAGAATCTGGGTTCCTCAGTGAACCCAGATTCTGGGTTCCTCAGTGAATCCAGAATCTGGGTGTATATATATTTTTTTTCAGTTTGATGGTTTTGATTTTAGATGATGTTGGGTTTTATGGTTTTGTGGGAGATTGATAATGTTGAGTTTGATGGATATGTTTGAGGTTATTTTTTGGGTTTTTATAAGTAGATTATGATGTTGGCTAGTTGATTGATGATGTCTGGAATCATTTTATGGTTGATAGTTGATGATGTTCTCGTGTGGATGATGTTTGGTATAAAATTAATATGAAAAGACAATTTTACCCCTCGTTCAGTTAAATGTAACTGAATTCATTAACGGTAGGAGGTTAAATTGTAAGAACATGGAAACATTTGCTCCGACTGTGAAAGCGTTTAAACTGGGTAGCTAAATTGTAATTTGCTCTTCTATTCGTCTAGAGTCTTCTCACACTCTTCTTTCTCACTCCTCTCTCCATATCATGCGTATACATTTTCTCATCCTTTTTTTTTTCTCGAGGCACACGTTTCTCATTCTAGTCTAGGGTCTTCTCACACTCATCTCTCTCACTCCTCTCTCTCTGAGTCTTCTCACACACTTTTCACTCTCTCTCAGTCTCTCCAATGGCTTCCACTCCCAGAAGTGAAAAATCTCTCCTTTACACTCTTAAAAAGTCAAATAGAGTCATCCTTCGTCGCTTTTCCGATTATCTCTGTCTATTCAAAGATCTCAGTCCCACAAATCCAGACCAAACCCAAATCTATGGGCTAGCCCATAATTTCCTCTTCTTCCTCTACGAATCTGTTTCCATCCTCGACGAACGCCTCTTAAAAGAGCCCCAATAAGAACAATCGACTGAAGAATTGTTTGACGCCTACAGGCTCTGCCTCGATTGCTATGATAGGATTTCCTTGGGGTTGGAATTCCCATACGATAACCAGAAGGCGAGTCTGAATTTACTTTTGTACCTGATGGCTTGTGGCAAGTATAATGAGGTGGAGAGCGAGGTAGTTAGGGTTTTCGAGGCACTTAGAAATACAAATTATATAGGAAAGTCTAATGATAGATGGTTTGCAAAGCTCTTTGTGAAGACTATGGAAATAATGGTTAGATGCGCAGCTTTGTTCTCGTGGAAGGACGAGGAAGTTTATCAGCTACTTCTTGACGTACTTGAACAAGCTACCCCTTGGTTCAGGTATAATTTATCTGAACAACTGAATTTGCTGAGTTTTGATTATATATTTGATACAAATAAAAAGTTGATTGACTGAATAAATAACTTTGCAGGAAAGGTGTACCTGCATCTGAAAATTTGCACAGGCGGCTTGTGCACAATATGTGTACATGTCTTGACTATTTGATTGAAGAGGTGGTGTGTTTTGATGAAGATTTAGTAAGTGCATCTGCTAGAGTAACATTGACTGAGCTTGCAATGTCACCAATGAAAGATCAATTGTTGAAGGTGATGTATTTTTAATTTCCAACAATATCACTTATATCTCTATGCAGTTGTCTGACGATTTTTCCATATGCAGGTTTCTCGCTGGAGTTGTTGCTCTCTGCTTTTACAACAGAATATTGAGCCCCTGTCAGTATGCAAAATAATATATTGCATATTGGATGTTGTTGCCTGTAAATGCAAGGTAAGATGCAGAAATACTTAGAATGCACTTAAATAAATAATTTTCTGCTTCTACATTTGTGTGTATATCTCATTAATGTAGGAACTATTAGAGTACTCTCATCAACAATATGTTCTGAGAATACAAAGTATGATTTCTATTTAATTATGTGGTATGATAATGGGTACAATAATCATTATAACTTGCTTGTTGCTTCATTGTATTCCATGATGATTGAATAGCATTCCAGTCAGCTTTGCTTTACACTTATTTTAGTTGTATTGGTGACTGGAGATAATTTTTACTAGAGGTGTGTATTACACGGTAATCACATATTCCATATTTCAAGTTATTTGTACGGTTCAGGCTCATATGGATTCTGTTTTTGTTTGGTTCAGCAAAAATGGATGTTTGGATGATGTCCTTTGTGTGTAATATTCTTGCTGCTTTTTTGTTATGATCAGACGCTGGTATATTACTTTTTGGGTAGTTTTGTTATATTAATTTTAAGGTCCACTTGTATTCATTGCAATTATGTTAGTTTTGTCTTCTTGGATGAGTTAAGAATTATCCTAACAATAATTACAACCTTAACAAACTCAATTTGAAATGTGTGTTTACGAAATATCACATACAATATAAAAACCAAATGAAAAATTCATTGGAAAGTAAAAGTTGAAACTTTGTACTGTTAAGCAATTTTTGATTATACTAATAAGAATGCATGAAACGGAGAGAAAATGACTCTTATCATCTCATTGGCCAAGAAGGAGAATGACTCTTATCAGTTTTATGAAGCTTTATTAATTGACCATTGGATTGCTCAAATGCAATATGAAAGTTCTTTCATTGCTTACTCGCACCTCACATTTTACTTCTGTATATAAATTTCCGAGTATCAATTTGCTCTTTTCAGTTTTGTATATAAATTTCTATATTGGTTTTTATATCATATTTGATGACTGTTAAACGCACATTCGAAATGAGTTTGTTACAATTGTTTAACTTGTTTTGGTTATTCTTTGGAATTTAGTATGATGATGTATCATGTAAACATTAGAAGTTTTCGCAATAATTTTCTTGTCTCCCTTTTCCAAAGTTTGAAACATATTGTTATTTTACTACTTTGCATGTAAATTTTTGGTTCTGTTAAATTATTCTTAATGTTTCTAGAATTGTGCTCTTTTTTTTCCCCTTTTTGAATAAGATACTAGAAATAGGATGATAACTAAAAGAAATCGTTGGTTTTTCATTGAAAAAAATTGTTAACAAAATTTTTAGGATCATTGATATGCAAGATAAATTGTTTTTATTGTTCTTTTTAATTTTTTTTTGAAATACTGTTCATTTTAATTTGTGTTGTGGTAAGATTATGTATTAGTACAAAATAATCGTATTCGGGAAATAAGGAAGAACTAAAGCTCTTGAGTTGGATATTGAATGCATTTAATATAATTTTGCTTGTTTATCTTGTTGGGGTGAGTGATGAGGCCATAAAAGAGTTAATATGCTTAATATGTGTACCCTTGTCTTCGTACTTTGTATGAAAGTATTTGCTTTGGGCCTTTTATGACCTGATTTCTAAGTTGGGACAATATCTCGGTTTTCAATATTTGGTGAAGTTTACTTCATGGTTTTTAATTATATGTCAACTCTCTAGAGAGAGATTTCTTGAAAAAACAAACAAACAACCAATCTCTTTAGAGAGATTTTCTCATTAATTAACTTTTGTTGTTTTGTGCAGGTTGAAACGGATGTTGGTTATGGAATAGAATTTTCAGTTCTTGTAGAATTTCGTGATTTTCTTTACGATGTTGGTTTACTTCTTTACAAAAAGGAGCTACTAAAAGAGGTATTTTCCGTAGGATTTTTGCTTGATGTGGATTGAAGTCAATAAAGTAATTTAGAAATACATACCCTTTTCTCCCATTACTAATGCATAGGATTTTTGCTGTCAATTAATTAGCTAGTAAATAATCATAAACACTTATTAGAACTTATTCATTAGCATGACCATACTTTACATCCCATTATATTCAAACCTTAAGTTTAAATAGAAATTGAAAATGACAGTTTATTGTTTTCGAAACAAGTTTTCGAAGTAAACCATAAGTTTTACCCATTTAAAAAAATAATACCAAACACTTTTACATCGTTTCTGGTTTTGGAAACAACTTTTAACAAGTGTTGTCAAACATGTATTTCCAAAACATGATTTTCACTTTTGAAAATAGTTTTCAAATTCACAATTTGAAAAACTAATACCAAACACACCTTAAATATTTTTTGCCCGCAAAAGCTTGGAAATTCATTGCACACTATCACAATAATAAATTTGGGTAAAGCATATTTGTGATTTTTCATCAAATCCTAGTTCCCATCATCTCCCCAAGCCCGCCCATCCAAATGCATAAAAAAATATAGGAAGAGACAGGAAAGATGCGATGCGTATAGCGTACATGGACGATTAGGATGAGGTGGATTTTAGCTATGAAAAAGAGAAATAATGATCAACTTATATATGCAATCGTTAATAACTATGGAGGGAAGTGAATTAAAAGTAGCATTCATCCTTGATAAACTTGGACTTGCACATAGTTGTGGTTTGTTTGAGTCATTATTCTGTCTTTGCAGGCATTATTGGAGGTTTTACAATTCTGTCGTCAAGCTTCTTGGACTTGTGTTATACATCGCTGCAACATGTTTGTACAAACATCTTCTAAGAAAATACAGGATATTGCAAATTTCATCGACGGGGTATGCAAAATAAGTAAGTCTCTTTTAGACGTCCTATGTTGTTGTGGCAATCAAAATGTTTGATAAATAATTTTGGAGTCTCTTAAAAGCTGGTCTGTTGCTGGAAATCTGTTCTCATACTGTTGGTGAAGCAATGGGTTGACATAACATATGAAAGCCTCCAATTGTCTTCTCTTTATTTTATTTGTTTCTGTTGCTTGATTGTTGATTGATTGACAGATAGAATTTGAACATCATAATAATGCGGATAGAGAAAATGGTGCTCCTACATTATATCTGTCAATTTCTGACGAAGTGGACCATTGGAAGAATTTTAGAGCAGGATTGGCCTCTTCCTAGAGTGTTAATGTTTTCTTTCTTCTTTTTCTTTAATTAGATTTTTATATTATAGGATTTTTGTTATAATGCTCCATTTGACATTCTTACATATGGATTTTCTTTGTCTGTTTAATTGCGACTGATAGCAATTTGCTCTACATTTATCTTATGAGACTTTTAGGAGCTTCATGCATATGAAGAAATTTCTTAGTTGGGCTCAGCAATGCAAATGAAAGTTTTTGACATCCTCTTACAAAATGTGTACAATACACAGGCACTTACAAAATGTGTACAATACACGTGTAAATTTCTTGATTTGTAAATTTCTTGATTTCTGTAAATGATCATCTTGTGTATTGTACACATTTTGTAAGAGGATGTCAAAAACTTTCATTTGCATTACTGAGCCCAACTAAGAAATTTCTTCATATGCATGAAGCTCCTAAAAGTCTCATAAAATAAATGTAGAGCAAATTGCTATCAGTTGCAATTAAACGGACAAAGAAAATCCATATGTAAGAATGTCAAATGGAGCATTATAACAAAAATCCTATAATATAAAAATCTAATTAAAAAAAAAAAAGAAGAAAGAAAACATTAACACTCCAGGAAGAGGCCACTTCTTTTTCTTTAATTAGATTTTTATATTATAAGATTTTTGTTATAATGCTTATGCTTCATTTGACATTCTTACATATGGATTTTCTTTGTCCGTTTAATTGCAATTTGCTCTACATTTATCTTATGAGACTTTTAGAAGCTTCATGCATATGAAAAAATTTCTTAGTTGGGCTCAGCAATGCAAATGAAAGTTTTTGACATCCTCTTACAAAATGTGTACAACACACAAGATGATCATTTACAGAAATCAAGAAATTTACTTGTGTATTGTACACATTTTGTAAGCGCCTCTTACAAAATGTGTACAATACACAAGTAAATTTCTTGATTTCTATAAATGATCATCTTGTGTGTTGTACACATTTTGTAAGAGGATGTCAAAAACTTTCATTTGCATTGCTGAGCCCAACTAAGAAGCCGCTTACAAAATGTGTACAATACACAAGTAAATTTCTTGATTTCTGTAAATGATCATCTTGTGTGTTGTACACATTTTGTAAGAGGATGTCAAAAACTTTCATTTGCATTGCTGAGCCCAACTAAGAAATTTTTTCATATGCATGAAGCTCCTAAAAGTCTCATAAGATAAATGTAGAGCAAATTGCTATTAAACGGATAAAGAAAATCCATATGTAAGAATGTCAAATGGAGCATTATAACAACAAAAATCCTATAATATAAAAATCTAATTAAAGAAAAAGAAGAAAGAAAACATTAACACTCCAGGAAGAGGCCACTTCTTTTTCTTTAATTAGATTTTTATATTATAGGATTTTTGTTATAATGCTCCATTTGACATTCTTACATATGGATTTTCTTTGTCCGTTTAATTGCAACTGATAGCAATTTGCTCTATATTTATCTTATGAGACTTTTAGGAGCTTCATACATATGAAGAAATTTCTTAGTTGGGCTCAGCAATGCAAATGAAAGTTTTTGACATCCTTTTACAAAATGTGTACAATACACAAGATGATCATTTACAGAAATAAAGAAATTTACAAATCAAGAAATTTACTTGTGTATTATACACATTTTGTAAGTGCCTCTTACATCCTCTTACAAAATGTGTACAATACACAAGTAGATTTCTATAAATGATCATCTTGTGTATTGTACACATTTTGTAAGAGGATGTCAAAAACTTTCATTTGCATTGCTGAGCCCAACTAAGAAATTTCTTCATATGCATGAAGCTCCTAAAAGTCTCATAAGATAAATGTAGAGCAAATTGCTATCAGTTGCAATTAAACGGACAAAGAAAATCCATATGTAAGAATGTCAAATGGAGCATTATAACAAAAATCCTATAATATAAAAATCTAATTAAAGAAAAAAAAGAAAGAAAGAAAACATTAACACTCCAGAAAGAGGCCAAACCTGCTCTAAAATTCTTCCAATCGTCCACTTCGTCAGAAATTGACAGATATAATGTAGGAGCACCATTTTCTCTATCCGTATTATTATGATGTTCAAATTCTATCTGCCAATCAATCAACAATCAAGCAACAGAAACAAATAAAATAAAGAGAAGACAATTGGAGGCTTTCATATGTTACCTCAACCCATTGCTTCACCAACAGCATGGGAACCGGTAGTGTTGAGAACAGATTTCCAGCAGACCAGCTTTTAAGAGACTCCAAAATTATTTGTCAAACATTTTGATTGCCACAACAACATAGGACGTCTAAAAGAGACTTACTTATTCTGCATACCCCGTCGATGAAATTTGCAATATCATGTTCTGTCAGATTATCCTGTATTTTCTCAGAAGATGTTTGTACAAACATGTTGCAGCGATGTACAACACAAGTCCAAGAAGCTTGACGACAGAATTGTAAAACCTCCAATGCCTGCAAAGACAGAATAATGACTCAAACAAACCATAACTATGTGCAAGTCCAAGTTTATCAAGATTCACTTCCCTCCATAGTTATTAACGATTGCATATATAAGTTGATCATTATTTCTCTTTTTCATAGCTAAAATCCATCTCATCCTAATCGTCCATGTACGCTATACGCATCGCATCTTTCCTGTCTCTTCCTATATTTTTTTATGCATTTGGGTGGGCGGGCTTGAGGAGATAATGGGAACTAGGATTTGATGAAAAATCACAAATGTGATAGAGTGTGGAATGAATTTTCAAGCTTTTGCGGGCAAAAAATATTTAGGGTGTGTTTGGTATTAGTTTTTCAAATTGTGAATTTGAAAACTATTTTCAAAAGTGAAAATCATGTTTGGGAAATACATGTTTGACAACACTTGTTAAAAGTTGTTTTCAAAACCAGAAACGATGTAAAAGTGTTTGGTATTATTTTTTTAAATGGGTAAAACTTATGGTTTACTTCAAAAACAATGGAAAACAGTAAACTATCGTTTTCAACTTCTATTTAAACTTAAGGTTTGAATATAATGGGACGTAAAGTATGGTCATGCTAATGAATAAGTTCTAACAAGTGTTTATGAATTATTTACTAGCTAATTAATATGATCCACTATCCTGACAGCAAAAATCCTATGCATTAGTAATGGGAGAAAAGGGTACTAAAAACGTATTTCTAAATTACTTTATTGACTTCAATCCACATCAAGCAAAAATCCTACGAAAAATACCTCTTTTAGTAGCTCCTTTTTGTAAAGAAGTAAACCAGCATCGTAAAGAAAATCACGGAATTCTACAAGAACTGAAAATTCTATTCCATAACCAACATCCGTTTCAACCTGCACAAAACAACAAAAGTTAATTAATGAGAAAATCTCTTTGGAGAGATTGGTTGTTTGTTTGTTTTTTCAGGAAATCTCTCTCTAGAGAGTTGAGATATAATTAAAAACCATGAAGTAAACTTCACCAAATATTAAACTTCCCATTGAAAACCAAGATATTGTCCCAACTTAGAAATCAGGTCATAGAAGGCCCAAAGCAAATACTTTCATACAAAGTACGAAGACAAGGGTACACATATTAAGCATATTAACTCTTTTATGGCCTCATCACTCACCCCAACAAGATAAACAAGCAAAATTATATTAAATGCATTCAATATCCAACTCAAGAGCTTTAGTTCTTCCTTATTTCCCGAATACAATTATTTTATACTAATACATAATCTTACCACAACACAAATTAAAATGAACAGTATTTCAAAAAAAATTTAAAAAGAACAGTAAAAACAATTTATTTTGCATATCAATGATCCTAAAAATTTTGTTAACAATTTTTTTCAATGAAAAACCAACGATTTCTTTTAGTTATCATCCTATTTCTAGTATCTTATTCAAAAAGGGGAAAAAAAAGAGCACAATTCTAGAAACATTAAGAATAATTTAACAGAACCAAAAATTTACATGCAACAAACTTTGGAAAAGGGAGACATGAAAATTATTGCGAAAACTTCTAATGTTTACATGATACATCATCATACTAAATTCCAAAGAATAACCAAAACAAGTTAAACAATTGTAATAAACTCATTTCGAATGTGCATTTAACAGTCATCAAATATGATATAAAAACCAATATAGAAATTTATATACAAAACTGAAAAGAGCAAATTGATACTCGAAAATTTATATACAAAAGTAAAATGTGAGGTGCGAGTAAGCAATGAAAGAACTTTCATATTGCATTTGAGCAATCCAATGGTCAATTAATAAAGCTTCATAAAACTGATAAGAGTCATTTTCTCTCCGTTTCATGCATTCTTATTAGTATAATAAAAAATTGCTTAACAGTACAAAGTTTCAACTTTTACTTTCCAATGAATTTTTCATTTGGTTTTTATATTATATGTGATATTTCGTAAACGCACATTTCAAATTGAGTTTGTTAAGGTTGTAATTATTGTTAGGATAATTCTTAACTCATCCAAGAAGACAAAACTAACATAATTGCAATGAATACAAGTGGACCTTAAAATTAATATAACAAAACTACCCAAAAAGTAATATACCAGCGTCTGATCATAACAAAAAAGCAGCAAGAATATTACACACAAAGGACATCATCTAAACATCCATTTTTGCTGAACCAAACAAAAACAGAATCCATATGAGCCTGAACCGTACAAATAACTTGAAATATGGAATATGTGATTACCGTGTAATACACACCTCTAGTAAAAATTATCTCCAGTCACCAATACAACTAAAATAAGTGTAAAGCAAAGCTGACTGGAATGCTATTCAATCATCATGGAATACAATGAAGCAACAAGCAAGTTATAATGATTATTGTACCCATTATCATACCACATAATTAAATAGAAATCATACTTTGTATTCTCAGAACATATTGTTGATGAGAGTACTCTAATAGTTCCTACATTAATGAGATATACACACAAATGTAGAAGCAGAAAATTATTTATTTAAGTGCATTCTAAGTATTTCTGCATCTTACCTTGCATTTACAGGCAACAACATCCAATATGCAATATATTATTTTGCATACTGACAGGGGCTCAATATTCTGTTGTAAAAGCAGAGAGCAACAACTCCAGCGAGAAACCTGCATATGGAAAAATCGTCAGACAACTGCATAGAGATATAAGTGATATTGTTGGAAATTAAAAATACATCACCTTCAACAAAACATTATTCCGCATGGAAGTCACAGGATTGTTGGTTGATGTTATTAATACTAAAGGCACATTTACTGATTGTGAATCATTAAGAGAGAGAAGTAACTTAATTCCTATTTTGTGATTCTAGTGTTTACTAAAAATTATTTGGAATCAATTTACGTGGAACCAACAGAATTACAAAATAAAGTTCTTTTTAAAAAGAAATCTTAATTCCCTCTTCCCACCAAGGCTGATAGTTCCTTTTCTTAATTCCCCATCAAATGGAACTTGATTCTTTTTGATGGGGAATACATGCACAGTTTGATAGTAAGCACATTGGCCGTGTCAAGGGTATACATGCACAGTTTGACCATATTTTGCACACTTTGCCCATAATGCAAAACACACACTCGTACACGGGGCATATATATACACAGTTTGACCATATTTTGCACAGTTTGACAGAAAAATCAAAAATAAAAACAATCAACAAGCACATTGGCCGTGTTACCCGTGTACATGCAATATGCATTACAAGTTACAACAGAACATTGACAGTAAGCAATCAAAACAATATATGCATCATAATTCATAATTCAAAAATCACCATAACTAAAATATCAGGACAACAACATTGACTAAAATATCAAAAATCAAACCAAAAAGAAAATCTACATACCCCTGCTCAGGAAGACTGAAAACCTCCTGATGATGATGATGATGCAGCCACGTCGGAGATGAAGGAGGTGATGACGATGCGACGACCGGCGGGGCTAGCTGAAGAAGGAGACAGACGACCGCATCGGAGATGAAGAAATGGTGCGGGTGCCGCGTGGCTGGATAACGACCGGCGTAGCGTGGCAGCGACCGAAGGAGACGAAGACGGAAGGAGATGCGTGGCGGCAACCGAAGGAGACGAAGGATGGAAGGAGATGCGTGGCGAAAATGGCCGACGTGGCGCCGATGACTGGCGTGGGCCGTGCGATCGTGCAAGCCGATGTAGCCGTGGAGGTGGAGTGGACTGTGGAGGTGGGCTGGTGGAGGGGTACGGCGGCTGTGGAGTGTCAATTGTGTGGACTGTGGACAATGTGTGTGGAGTGGAAGTGGAACCTAGGGTTTGAAGGGTAGGTACACATACACCCTTTTAAAGTTACATGAACTTCCTCTAGCATCAAATTATCTTTTTACCCTAATTTAAGGGATAAATTCGTGATACGGTTAATTAGGTTAACCCGTTAATTTAACTAATTCATTTATATTCTATCGTAACTTATAATAATCGTATCGAATTCCAAATTCTCACCCTTACGCACAACGAGCGCTTTTACAGGAGGCAGTTTTGGGTTTGTGATTGCCTATTATAGGGTTTTAGGTGAGCATTGATGGATGACGAGTGGGATGCTGCCACGTCAATAAAATAAACATTGGACTATGTGTTGATAATGATTAAAAAATTTAAGCATGCCCCTCGTGCCACATAATTTTTTTATTTTTTTTAGTATTTAGTTTTAACTTTTATTTATTTATTTATGTAGAAGTCGCGGAGCTAAGTCATGGGTCAAGTAAAGTGATAGATTGATTTGAAATTTTAACACATGATTTATATATATTATTATTAATATATATTTAAATGTGCATTCAAAACATTTATATATACCATTTACAATCATTTTACAAATATTGAGTTAAAAGTATTCGGACATTTTATATGTTATAGAATTTTTAATTAAAATAAATATATTCTTTTATGGTTATTAGCTTCATGTAAGATAATTTTTTTTAAAAAAAATTGTGAAAATAGTCATGATGTTTAGTGAATCATGGAAACTAATCATTCGAAGTTACAAAAATAATTCACATTGTGTATGAGTCTATCACACCTAGTAATTTAATTGAAAAAATAATTAGATTCTTAAATGTTACATTAAAAATTCATCTTAGTAAACAATATGAAATTGGTCTATGGATACATTAATTATGCTTAATACTTACATGTTAAAAATTAGGAATTTGAATCATTTTTCTTTCTTAAATCTCAATTTATTATAATAATTAAAAATAAATATTTTCAAAAAATAATAATGAAAAACAATCACCGTAATTGGTCAATTACATAACCCAACATTGTGATCAACTCAGTTTACTTAAATCAAAACATGGAAGCTCAGAATAACTATAATGGTTAACACACACGAACTTTGTCGTAAGAAAACAAGCTTTGGCGTGAGGAAGGAGTCGCAGGACAGTGAAAACAACGTCAAAGTCGCAGGATGGTGAATACACTAACTTTTAATTTCAAAACATTAGAGACGATACTTTTAGTAGGACCTAGTTTTCTTTTTTTTTTTAATTAATTAATTATATAATTGAGACTAATTCAGAAAATAGTCGGGACTAAATGACATTATTACACACTGAACGTATAGCCTAAAAAGAGAGTTCCAGATTGGAGGAAATGACCTACATATGAGTAAGGCGACCACTGTCACATAAGGGAGAGAGAGAGAGAGAGAGTCACACCTGTTTTTATTTTTTAATGTGAGGGTGAGGTGTGCTTGTCGAACCCATGACTGATCTATTGAAAGGGATGCAAGCTTTTCTACTACGTATACACCTCAAGCGCAGGACCCAGTTTTCAATAAGGAATTTTTTTTTCTTAGTGACCTATTTCTCACCATCTCATGTTTGCCTTTTGATTTGATGTTTTTGGTTTGTTGTTTCTTGTGTGAATACATTGGTAGACTTTGTGTAGTGAATGATCAATGTTATTTGAATAGGAAGTCCAATTTGGTAAACACATGACTCACATTTGATGGTTGGTCTGAAGCAACTATATCAGCGAGTCGAGATCAGGTACATTTGCTCATACCCTACTCGAACTTGCCTAGTTTTTTGTAAGTTCAGGTAAGGGACTTAGAAGCAAAGGCTATAGGGAGTGGAAGAGGATAAATTCGACGTACGAAACCTGACAAGAACAGGATGACAGATTGCAATGGTTGGAGGAGGACGAAAAGGATTGGAGCATAATAGAGTTTGGGCACTAATAGGAGATAAGGGGAGAATCTCGATGATGGCTTAGCGTTTGAAAATTGAAATGAAACTTTGATATATATACACCACTCAAAGCGAATATTTATATATAATTAAAGTTATTTTATTTTATTCGAAGGAACGAGTTCACGTATGAATTTTTTTCTAATATGCAAACCTATTACGGATATAAAAATGATATTCATATCCATCCGCAAACCTGTTTAGCCAAATTCATATCTATCCATCACAGATGGGTATCCATAAATACACGGGTATATCGGTAGAATTGTCATCTTTATCTATGTAGTACATTTGATGGTTGGTCTCAAGCAACTATGTAGTGTTTAGTCCAAAAGATGAATATAGTTTTCTTAATCAATAATTATATTTGGCGAAAGAGAAATTAATTGATCTCTTATAAATTTCAGTATTTATTTAAGTAGTTTAGAATTAAGGTATGTGAATTTTCGTTTATAGGTAAGGAATTAAGTTGTTGAAAATGAAACCTAATTCCTTCACTGCTTGCATATAACGAAATAGGTTCTATTTACTAATTAAAAATGTAATCAAAGTATATTTGTTTGTTATCTAAAATGACATCCATTAATGATTCCACGTGCAACATAAATAAGGACAACTTTGTAATAAATTTAATATATTTTTATTTTTGAATTGGGAAATGAGGAATTTAAACAGAGCATTTCCATGTAATAGAGCTTTATAATATCCAACCGGTAATGTCTGGGACCATGTATACTTTTAATTTTTAAAAGTTCATCAATATTGTGATGAAATATTGTTATCGTGATCACTTTTCTTTTTTTTTTTTTTTTTAAGTTTTATTGTGATCACTTACATGTTTTTTACTATAAAAACTGACACCGACTGAATAGAATTAGAATTCTGTGGCAATCTACGAGACCATTTAATATTTGATCACTCACATTTTATTTTTCAATGCAACTCATTCATCTTTCATTCTTGTGCCTATTTATTACTTGTACCTAGGCTTTTTAAGTGGCCTGAAACGATTTCCTATGTTTGTTTAACATTTAGCAATGGTTACAAAGCCCAATAGTGAGAACAAGAAGGTATAAAGCCCAATAGCGATAACCATGTAGAAAAGAATTTATGGGTTAGGTTGGACAAACATTAAATTAAGAAGTACTGATCATATAACACCTCGAATCCAAACTAATCTAATAGATTATATATATTATATATATATATATACACACATATAGCTCTTAAGGAAGCTTTGGTGGGGTTCAATTAGAATCATAAGGGGTTCAATTAGAAGCTTAAGTTAAAAAGTCCAAAGAGAAAGTAACTAAAGTGAGCCCAATTAGAACCATATTAGTATGATCCAATTATTTTTCTAAACACATCCAATTGTTTTTCTAAATACACGTACCTAAGGACAAATATGTAAAAATGAGGATGTGAGAGGGGTAAAATTGTAAAGAATGAGTATGTAAGAATGGTAAAATTATCCATCACATAAGAGGAGGAATTATGAGATTTTTGAAGGGCAATTAATGAACAAATAAAGAAATCTCTAGAAAAGATAAGAATGAAAATAAAATGTTATAAAAAGGGCAAAATTGAAAATACAAAGGAAATAGATCTTTAAAAAGGATAAAAATAGAAGTAAAATGTTATGAAAATGGTAAAATTGGAAAAATAAAGGGACAACTGCTTAGATTTTTATTTGATGGAAAAATAAGTGGTGGAAAAGGTAGCTAAATATATAACATTTTGGCCATACATGAGAATATTATATATAAATGTGATTTTATGTGAATTAAAAAGTAATCCCACCCATATTTCATAGCTTGGTCGAACACCTCTCACAAGGAGAAAGAAAAATCAATGGCAAGGGAAGAGAAAGAATGAAGGAGAAATAAGAAGGGATTAAGAAAATCATGGAAGTTTGGAAAATGATTGATGGTAAAAAACTAGTTCCAATTTAAAATCAATTTCCTTAGTTTAGTTCTTACAGATTCTAAGTAAATTTTGATGTTGTATTTGGTGAAAAGGGTTTCAAGGAGAAGACAAGTGCAAGAAGATTTCCATAGGGCTTGGAAGTAACATAATGAGTAGATATTTTTTCTTAACTTGATTTATGAAATTGTTTTTGCTATATTTTAACTTTTATTAGTTTTGAGATTTAAATATGTTTTGTGATTTATGAATTTTTATGTATATTCTAAGGTATCGAAACATGTTTTAAAATTTTGAATTATGTTTCATGATTTGAGAAAAGTGGATTATGTTAGTAGAAATTATCATAAATGCTCATTCAAAAAGGGTCAATTTTGTTTTTATTCACTATTTTAAAAAAATTTGTTTTTAACCCCTTAAACTAATTAATTTCGTCATATATCTAAATTACCCACAATGCCCCTACACATTTTTACCCTTAAACCCTAAACTTTTATAATTTCATAAAAAATTGAAACTTAAAATTACGAAACAATCCCTGTGCATATATTTTGGAAATCTCGATAGAAAGCAATTTTCATCACCGAGCAAAAGTAAAAATCGACCTATTTTATGAGACCTGAACCCGATCATGACTTGACAAGGCATAACTACTTTGACTTGTACTTATCCTTGAAAAAGAATGTTCAACTACTTTGATGATTATAGGCAGCCCTTTAATGGTTTAAACCCTATTTCATCTTAATAAATAATAGAGAAAATGTCAGTAGATGACATTTCAAATGTTGAATTAACAATTTTATCCCATTTAAATAAAATTAACAATTGAGTCCCAACCTCTTTTTTTTTTGGACACAAATACCCTTGTATTATGTTAACTCATTTCCTATTTTTTCTTTCTCTTTCTTCTTTTCTCTCTTTGGCTATTTTCTCTTTTGACATTCTTTGCTCTCTTTTCTCTTTCTTTTTCTTCTGCATTCATTGTCCATCTTTATTTTTTTTTCATAGCCACCATCCACCATCCATCTTCATTATCTTCTGCACTACGAATCAATTTGTCCTTCACTATCCAACTACTTCCATTCGTACAATCGCCACCATCCATCTTTATTTTCTTCTTCACATCTACCATCCATAATCTTCTTTCTGCACTACAGGTAGAGTATCTTAACTTTTAAATACTTATTTTTCAGTTGTTATTAGATATTGTGGTTAGCTATGCTGATATTGAGCTGTAGGAATTGCCTCTAGGGTTTATAAACTTAGTATTTCTCTGTATGTTATTGCAAAAGCCATACTGTATGACGTTATTAATACAAGTTATCTTGGTGTGATTAGTGATAACATGACTTAGTAAAAAAACCAAAAACGAAAACACTAGTTATGCTAAGATGACTTGTAATATTAATACAAATCAACTTGGTGTAACTAGTGATGTTATGACTTGATGAAAAAATATTAATAGTGAGAATACTAGTCACATCAAGGTGACGAGTGTTAATAATACTAGTTATCTTGATGTGACTAGTGATGTCATAGGTTTATGAAAAAAATCAGTAGTTAAAACACTAGTCACGCTAAGGTGACTTGCGTTATTAATGCATATCACCTTGGCGTGACTATTAGTGTCATATTATGAACAAATATTATGTAGTTTAATTACTTAATTTTATCAAAATATGAGTAATGATATATTGCTAATCTTGATTTGTAACTTAATTACTAAATTCAATCATTTATTTGTGTACAGTGATATGGACGAAACTGGAATTATAGTTACTCATAGTGGACAATGGATTAATTATAAGTACGAGGGTGGTAAATCAAAAATAGCTTTTGTTCGACATGACCATGGTAGGGATGATGGTACTCGGTGTTCCCGTCATGTCAATTATGATAATAACACGCAACAAAAAGTAATTAGTGAATGGTGCATCCGTGGAATAGATCTTTCAGCATTTCGTACAGTCGCCATTGAAGAGTAAAAAACAGAAGACCATCATTTTTTTAGAGGGAAAATATTTTCTTCAAAGCGTGATATGGGAGGTGGTCTGCATTGCGGCATGTAAACATGCTAACGAGCAAGTATATTTATTAGCATTTGGGTTTGAGGATGTTGAAGATGATAAATCATGGTCACGGTTTTTGTAAAAGTTGATAAATGTAATTAAGTATCCAGAGAATTGTATGTTCATATATAACAGAAAGTACATGTACTTGTGTGACATTTCAGATGGATATTTTACCATGTTCGCATGCACTTACAGTGTTAAGGTAAAACAAATATTTGCGAGGTTTTAGTCTAACTGTAGAATAAAAGTTTAATACTGTTTTCGGTGATACAGGCATTGTGATAGGTCATTCATCCCTTATATATCCGAGTGTTATAAAACACCCAATTTATTGGCTGCATATGTTGGTGTTATCTTCCTGGTTCTTGACCCGGATGAATGGACACTTTCAGAACACATCCGAAACATTATTGTTCTACTACCACGATGGCGTCCGTAGGCTGGCAGGTCTAGAAAGAAAAAGATTCCATCTGCTAGCGAGAATACCGAAAGGGTTTTGAAATGCTCTCCGACCTACTGTACCAGAACAATCTCAAACATAAACTTATATTTTGTTTGTTAAAGTACCATTGTTTTTATTTGTAACACTTGCAAAATTATCTTCATACTTACTGTAATATTATACTTGTTTGTAGACATGTGTTCAATGATCTTTTTATTAAATAGAGTCACTATATAAACGTTTTATTTCAAAACAGCTCCCCAACCATTAGTCACACCAAGATAGCTAGTATTATTAACGTTCTTCACCTTAGTGTGACTAGTGTTTTGACTACTAGATTTTTCCATCAAGTCATGACACCACTAGTCACACCGATGTAATAGATGTTATTAACACTCGTCATCTTGGTGTTATTAACACTCGTCATTTTGGCTACTGGATTTTTCCATCAAGTCATGGTATCATTAGTCACACCGAGGTAACAAGTGTTATTAGCACCCATCATCTTGGTGTGACTGGTGTTTTGACTACTGATTTTTTTCATCAAGTCATGACACCACTAGTCACACCAAGGTAACAGACGTTATTAACATTCGTCATCTTGATGTGACTAGTGTTTTAAAGGTTTTTTATATTAAGTCATGATACCACTAGTTACATCGAAGTAACAGGTGTTATTAACATTCGTCATCTTAGTGTGACTAGTATTTTGACTACTGGTTTTTTCCATCAAGTCATGATACCACTAGTCACACTGAGATAGTAGGTGTTATTAACACTCGTCATCTTTGTATGACTAGTGTTACGACTACTGGTTTTTTTCAACTTAATAAAACATAACATAAGTTATGAAACATAACACTTCAAAATAACGTAAAATATATTCGCAAAAACCATAAATGTAATGTATTATCTCAAAAACCATAAATGGGAGGAAGAAGATAAACGTCTCTAATGATGACGGCGAAAGGGAGGTGGTCTGCTGCTGGCAAAGAAGATAAAAAGAAAACCAAGAGGAGAAGAAAATGAAGAAGATGGAGGGACTGACGGCGCTTGATCCGGTGGTGCGGAGGAAGAAGATGAACGGCTCGACAGTGACGACAGAAAAGAAATGAATGAGGAGGTCTGACAAAGAAGATAAAAAGAAATGAAGGAGAAGCAGGGGCTGTCGGCAGTCTCTGCATATTCAAAAAAGAAAAAAAATTGATTTTAACTTTTTTCTATCCTAAGGGTGTTTTGGTATTTTCATATATGATTTATGACTCATTTGTTATATTTTCTCAAAAACTACATAAATATTAACCTATTGATTCATTGTGCTATTTTTGTTCTTCACCCAAAATAATATGACTGCTCACATGATGTCCAGTTAACAACTCGAACAAAGAGAAAAGTTTTCATAGAACAAACATATAATGCACTATAATTGATGGTTTTTAGGAAAAGCGAAAAAAAAATAGCACGACTATATTTGATTAAAATCATATACAACCAGACCGATCCTACATCTCAACTCAATTTTTAATAGATTTTTTTTTTTTAATTTTTTGTATATTATACAGTTTTGTAGAATATATATATAGTTTATATATGTGAGATTTAATAGCTTTGAATTTTTTTTAGAGTTCATTTTATTTTTTTAATCATAATTTGACTGAAATTGTTAATTTTCATGTGAAGTTGGAGAAATTTGAATGAGAAAATGAACCAAAATAAAATCTCTTTTTCTGTGTTATAAGTGAAGAGCACCGTATTCGAGTTTGGTATAATAAGTTTTTGAGACTTTGAATGTGTTTTATTAGTTGCAATTAGGTGGTTGTTGAAATGAATAAGTGGGAATTTTTTAAAGAAAATGAATAGTTCTACTCGGATTTGAAAATTTAGTGGATTTTTGTGTGTTTTTATTTTTATTCATTTATTTCTTTTGGGTTTGAGAGTTGTTAGGGTTTTGTTGCTTGAATTTTATTCTCTTGTAGAAATATGGATATGCCCTTGAATTTTGTTGGATATTTAGTTAAGATGTTCCGGGGATTTTCCTGTTATTACTATTTTTATCATTTGTATTATAGGAGAAATGAATTAGCATTAATGAAGTAGAGGAGTGGCATTAGGGCTAGAATCGTATTTAATTAAGAAATGTAAACGAAGGATTCGCTGGAGAGAGAAGGTTTTGTCATTAGCTTTGTAGTGAATAAAAGAGAGTTTGCTTTCGAAGTAGTTAATTTGCTCATTAGATGCATGTAACGCTGTTTTTAACATATCTTCCTTGCGGAAAAAACACAGGCAATGTGCGAGTACTAATGGTACTACATCATAATTTGAAGAATGTGGATTTAGAAACGACGCCATAATAGGTGCTTTTTAAGTAGTGTATGTTGTATGATCGTCGTGGATGCAGCATTCTTTGAAAGTAGTTCTGAACACTGCTTAAAAATTTCAGGATTACTGGCTTCTTAATTGATGCGAGAGAGATAATTGTCTTGGAGAAATTCATTTAAGGTACATTGATGAGCAGCTTCTTTTTGTGCCAACATACATTATATTGTCTCTCTCTTGCCTTTGTTATTCTGGGTTCATTTTAATCTGTTTGGGATGGGGATGATGAGTGAAGGAAGCAAGCATACTTGTTCCCCAGCTGTTGTCCTATGGGCAGTTGATCTCCAAGTGTTTGGTCAACACAGGTCAAGTGATGATTTGATATACTCGTGCAGTTGTCTTAGTTTTAGCTTTGTTTATCATTTTAAGTATCTATGAATGTTACTTCCCATAAGAATGAATAAAAATTGAAGGACTCCTTTTGCCAGATTCGTAGTCATGCACAGAAGTACTTTCTAAAGGTTCAGAAGAATGGCACAGCCGAACATTTATCTCCCTCTCGGCCTAAAAGGAAAGCTGCTCATCCTTAACCACAGAAAGCCACAGAAAATGGTTAGTTTGTTCGGAAGTAGTTTAGTGGATGAAATCTTCAGTCTTCACTCACTATAACTCGTGTGACAGCTCCAGCACTTTCACAAGTGTCGGGTACATTTCAGTCGTCATCTGCTCCACGTGAGTATTATTTTGGCTAAGTTCTTACTTTTGTTGACCGCTCTCTCTGTTAAGAACACCTAATGTTATCTTAACTTGTACTAGAAATTTGGACCTTTGCTTTGGCCAGTCCTTGAGCAGCTTGATGGGTAATACATAAGAGTATTCTCTTTGATCGCATGGTTGCTCATGGGCAATTTTCAACGAAATTATATGTTGCTTCTTCTATGTGACAGAAGATAATTGCTTTCTTTGTACGTTAATGGAGCATGGTTTGCCAAGAATTATGATGAACTTCATGAATATGTAGTCACATGGAACAAATTTGCCTATAACTATTATCTGTTTCAATTTGTTGTGTGTGTATAATATATTTTCCCTCCCCCTATGTAACTCTCATTTCTTTTGTATACATCTATTGCTGCAGAGAAGGCTGCTTTCATCCTATGAAATCGACACAGAGATTACTACTAACTCTGTTGATGTGGACACTGTCCTTATCAAAGACGAGCAAACAAAGAATGTCGCTTAGTTTTGGTAGGTGATATCAGATGTTACGGGGGTGATCCAGTTGGTCGAACCATTGGCTGCACGTTTGACGATAATATTTTCCGTTCCGACGTTCTGCATCATGTATATAGTTAGATGAAAAAAAAGGGAAAGAGATTAAGATTTTGGAGTGTATAGTTCATGTTGTTTTCTGAAGATTATCTTGTAAAGTGGTAAATAATTATTCTGCATTCCAGTTTTGACACCCATTTTCGTAATGTGTTCTGTAATTTTGTGGTGTAGAGTATGAGCGCCTTGGTGATTTAGCAGGCACGTTTATTCGTTCTTGTATAATAAATTAGAACAAAAGCAGTTTTAGCTCAAACAGAAAAAGAAAATTTATTTTTGGCTTAAAAATATAAGTTATTCGTTTTTAATTACAAACTAAACTTAAAGTTTTAACTCTTTTAAGGTCTTTTTTGACATCCTTGAAGTATCTCATGTAAAATATTTCACCTATGTGAAAAGTAAAATATTTTTATCTATGTGAAATTTTGAAATATATGTAGATTATAATATTTAATGCCATGTAAATGACAGTAGTCAAAAGTGAATATTCACTGTTCCCTTCGTTACGTTTTGTAATTTTCGCTGATTACGACTTTGTTTGCCTAATTTATCACATTAGTTCAACTAATGAGAGTGTCGAAGTCCTATAGCCGAGTTGGGCTTTTGTAGGTCCTTGAAATCTCTCATGGAAAAAGTTTTACCTACATGAAATTTTGAAAGGAAATATGGAATGTAGGAGAATGTTATGTAAATGGAAGTGGTCGAAAGTGAGATTTTACTGTATTTTTGGATATAACTTTTATAAATTTCACTGATTGCGACTTTGTTAATTTGCCCAATTCACCACATTAGTTGATCTAATGAAAATGTTGAAGTCCTATAGCCAAGTTGATGCTGACTTTTTATCTTTGTTCCATATGAGGAATGTGATGCCTCCTACATTAATTCCCACCTTATCTAAAGAGTGGCTCTTGTGGTTTAGCCACAATCTAGAAGATGTAGAAAATCTTCAATAATATCTCTGTAATGTCACACGTTTTTGCCCAGTGAATTTTGATCATGTAAGCATCGTTGTCATTTTTTGAAAAAACCATTAATAATAATGGTGATTTTGGATTCAGTTTCACAGACCATACATGATGTTATTTTAATGGGCAGGAGTAAATTAATGTAATGCATCCACCTTGTTGAAGCTTCTCTCAAATGGAAGAAAGCATCCTTACAATACAGATTAATTTACACACATCATCTTCCAATTCACTAAGGTATTAAGGTTAATTCACACTGATTGTGTTTTACAAATATGTGAAAATAGATATTTGAATCGTGTAAGTTTGACATGATTCATGAGTTTAAAAAAAAAAAAAAACTGACTAATTTACCACAGATGTAACATTGAAATAGTGGCCTCTTTGATTCTGGCCAGCCAAATCGGGGTGAACCAACCCAAAAGATCATTCGATGCATTTATCAATATCCAACCAACCAATATAGAGTATTTATTTTCACCATTCGTTTGTTCACCACCCCAAGCCACCACTCATTAGAAAAGCCTAATAGAACGATCAATTTAAAGAAATCTTAAAGAACGTATCAAATAGGCATCACTGATCACCTTATAGAGCTATAATCATTTCTTCTCTTTTTGTACTTCCTGTATGTATGCATTCATATTTTGGGTAACTCCCATCTTTATGTGGTACATATTCTACAACATATTATATATACCCCATTTAAGTGCTTAACAATATGCATGTAAGTAACTAGTACCTACCATCAACTAAACAAGTTTAGCATCCACACAAAAGTTTCAAGTCACCTAGCCCAATTGTGTACTACTAAATTGTCTAGTGTCAGTACCAGAACCCAGCGTCTTGTTTTCAGCAGCAATTTGATCTAAAAACATCACATGAAAAAGCAGGAATCGAGTTATGACCATTGCAACCGAAATACTAGTTTCTTTATATGATAGCAAAAACAGTAAAAATGTTCGATAAAGTACATGTTATACACTACCTGAAATTAGCATTTCAAGGTCTCCATAGTATTGTTGCTGAAGATGCAACGAAAAATTTTATGCTAGGTGTAGCTTTGGAGCATGACACGTTATCTCACCAATGGTATGATAAGGAGGTAAACCTCTTGGCAATTCACGGTTTTGGTGAGGTGATAAAAATTTTCTTAGAATATGCATCTGATGTAACGGTGGAGCATTGATGTGATGATTGAACATTGTTAGACCAACATGAGGATGCTGCAAAGGATCAGCAAGCATATTTGTCGAAAAAGGATCAGCAGCAAGATTCTTCTCATGGGATATTTTAAGGGCCAGGAGAAATAGAATTTCAGATTGTGTGGTAAAATAACAATACCTTACCGAGGTATGGAGGTCGATATGTTATGCTACTCCTGTTGAGTACATGACGACCACTGCCTCGAACCATTGGAACAAAAGCACCGGAAACACAACTAAATATTTTTGGAAAGGCATCAGGTCCAACAACTCCAAGTTTAGTACATATTTTGAGATGCACCTCGACATATGTTGCCTTGATATATGTCAGACTTTGCATTGATCTATGAATGGTTCAATAGGCCATAAAGTTCCATGAAATTTTAACTTCCATAATGTAACTGTTTGTTTTTACAAGGCTGTTTAAGAGAGAAAAAAGTTTATAATCGTTTGTGGCATAAACAATATTATATGAACCATATATTATATAAGGATCACTGACTGCTCAACTAAGTAGGTAGGGTAGACAAAACAAGAAGGTGGCATATTATGTTTAACAATGCAGCACCCCTCTATGTTTAGCTATATAAGCAATAGAACAATCAATATGATGAAGATGCACAGTGCATTGCGGACATTAAAAATTTAATCTTTTCATAAGAGGTTTGATTACCTTATTGGTTGGGTAAAATTGCTCATTACTAACAAACCTTGAATTGATTTCAATAACCACTCTTATAACCAATTCAAGGGTAATTGTTGCTGAATAATCACACCAAACCAGGAAGGTAGTTGTTGACACTTAATTTTGGTCAACCCGGTTCTTAAAACCTAATACCTGCAAAACAACAACTAACAAACAAAACAATAATGACTAGAATCAAAACAAGCAGGACATAATGATTTTTACGTGGTTCGACAAAGTAATGGCCTACGTCCACGACTTTCACTCTTATTCTCTCAGAGTAACAATACATATTTCTTAGTTGTCCTCTACAATGAATTTCATCCCTTATTTATAGATGAGAGGTTACAATTTGAATAGGTTTAAAAATCTTACAGATAAAGTAAAAAATAATATACATTAATTGAGATAATATCTTTCAAGATTATCTCCACTATATCTGCAACAATTGCCAAGAATGTCGTGATTTGATTTGCATGGAAATAGACAAGTTGACTCCTTTCCTGAATTAAACTGATTCGTTATTTTAAAAGGTCAATTGGTCAAATTTAACGAGTAGCACCTTGATCGAACAGATTATTCAGGTAATCAGATATTGCACCTAGCGAGCAGATTGTCCAAGTGATCTGCCCTTACGATTAGCGATCAGATAAGATCTTCTGATCGTTCCGATAGCTTTTGAAGAATATTATCGAGCAGTTCTGGACTATGACCGGATTGGCTTAGCATTATAACATGCGATTAGACCTTCACGCGATCAGACATGGATTAGACATGTGTTCAAATGATACGATCAGTCACTCAGTAATTAAAATGATCAGTCATACGTTCAGATACGCTCGAGTTCACAGGTTAAGAAACAACCACATGTTCCCTCTTTTGACCGTTGACTAATTTGACCAGTCTCTTGGGTTTTTTCTCATAAAATAGCATACTGGGCCCATCCCTGAGCCTTTGTCAGCACATTTTTTATGATCGCTAAAATGTCCATAACAATAATCAAACCCTTTGACAAGTATTTATAATAGAAAACCGATTTGAAGCAAGTTGGCTACATAAAAAGGCAATGACAAAGCAAGAAATCTACCTAGGTACATTGATATTTTGTTAATTTCAGATAAATGCCCTCTCCTTAAACTAGCTACTGAAGTTGATTAAAAAGTTAAACAAATCTTCCCTCCCTTTTCTTTGGTGGCTTCATCACAAAAGAGACTGATATATGATGCCAAAAAACTATGTTAAAAATCATTATAGACCAATATGAATTTCCAATTGAAGTTCGACAGTTGAAGAATACTTATTTGAACTTTTGTAATCATTGAAAAACCAACTTCACTTCTAACTAAATCTGAACATAGTTCAAATTGAGTTCATGATCTAACTGAAGGGAAGCTAGTTCTTTACATCAAGTAATGCTTTTATATCATTCTCAATGAGCAAGATATCGTCAATGTAAAGTACAAGGAAAACCACTTTCTTATCGATGATACACATGTATACATAAAGTTTATCGACATTTTGCTCAAAATCATAAGAGACTTGATCAAAGTATCAAATCTAATATTCCAAGATTGAAAAGATTCCATAAGTCCATAAATAGAACTTTACAACTTGTAAACTTTTTGCTCTTGACCTTGGATTATGAATTCCTCTGATTGCTTCATATATACGTTTTCATCACATTAGAGTGTAACATGACATGAGATTAGTATATATGACCTTGTGCAATCTCACTTAAGTTTTATTGCACTTTTTGTTTGTTAATAATGTTGTCCCAAAGTTACATATAACACCAATTCAACGTTTTTAGATAGTTTTGGACAATGGAAACAAACAAAATGGTAAAAAATATGGAAGAAAAAAACAACAAAATAAGAAAATTGGGTTTTAAGTGTCTTTAATACCGTTAATGGGTTTTAATGGACCATAGGATCTGATATTTTGAAAAACACCAAAATATATATGTATATATATATAAAACCGAGTTTTATGACATCTTAAAACCCAATCCTATGTTTTACATGCCCTTAAAACCTAGCTATATTATTATTATTTTTTGGTTATTTTTGCCTTTCTTTATGGCTTCCGAATGCCTAACAATACATTAATTTCATCAATTTAAATTATATCTATTTTAATGGCACACTGATAATAAATTAAGTAAAAATGGTTAAAAGTATTTCAATTCAGAAGATATACAATTAGTTAGAAAAATAAAAGAGATTGTAAAAGATCTAAATACGATAGCATTACCTATAGATTTTTTATTTATTTATTTATTTATTTTTTTTGTTGATGCTTACCATCAATGCGCCGGTATGAGGGAACCTTATTCCCTTGACATTCTCGGGCATGAAGATGATAGGATCCTACCTTCAGGAATCAGTAACAGTTATTCAAATTAAACTCAAGCAATTGCCTTCCCTTTGAGTTGGATGCAGGCCTAACATTTTCCTTCTCAATGAAATAAATGAGCTCCTCTTGATCTAAATCGTTCGGATGAGCTATAAATGGTGCACGAGGTGTAGGGCCTTTCTTCGAAGACTAATGCACCTTTGCACCATATACTCATTATGCTTTCCTTTGCGGAGTAGACCTTTGATTCGGTTTATTAATTCTCGACATTCGTCCGTTATATAAGTGTGAAAGTCACACCTTGTTTCGACTCCCCTTCTCCGAGGAGGTTTTGAGCAAATTTCGGGTCTTAAGAAGATCATTTGATACATTTGATCCAACGTGACCTTTCAAAAATGTATAGCAATCGAATCTGCTGCGCGATCCTTTGTAACTCCGTTCGGTTGTGTTAACCCTGACTATGCTTTGCCAGCCTTTCAGCATTCGATCCTTAAAGCCTTCTGCTAAGTCCAAATTTTGCGCAACCTTTACTTCTAAATAGGTCACACATCTTTCAACTTCGTCTAAGGAGACAATGACTTTCTAGTCAACATATGAAGGAGTTCCCTTGGTTGTCATCTTTTGGAAAATATAGCCATTGTTGCTAATTGTGGTAGAAAGTGAAATCTCAGGGGTCATTTGTTTTTTTGTCTGAAGACTGAATAGTGCTGCTGAAGATCAAAGACTGAATAGTGACTGAAATCTGAATAACATGTTTGTTTTTTTTTTCCCTTATCTCTAAATATATTGTAAACTTGTTTGTTTTTTAAATTTTAAATTATCTGAAAACTAGTAAGTTGACATTTATACCCTTTATATTATTTGTTGTTATGTAATTTTAATTAATTTAATATAAACATTTAAAAATAAATAATTTAATAAATTCTAAAATATTTTTATGTACATATTAATAATGTTTTATTAATAATTAAATATGATTAAAAAAATAGTAGTATTAGCCATATTTATATTTAAATATATTAATATATTTAAGAAAACAAATAAAAAAATAAATGTTTAAATTATAAATTAAAATATATTAGTTCAATTCTAATACAATTTGGGATGAAATGTATTTAGGTTTTACTTGTCAAATATATTTTTTATAAGTATCAAGGAAAAAAAAAAGGAAATAAAAATTTGAGTAATATAAAGTTAGGATAAATTTCAAATTAAGTTATTTTGGGGATGATAGATTTGGAATAAAAATTTTTAATTGTCATTAAGTGATTTGCAATTAAGTGAAAAGTTAAAAATTCTTATTTAATTTTTTCAGTTGTTTTTTGGTGATTTTAAGTGGTTTTACCACTTAAAAAAACAAACGAAAATATCTTAATAGGTGCAATTAGGGGTGGGCATTTTGAACCCAACCCGCATAACTCGACCCAACCCGATTATTTATGATCGGGTTAGGTCGGGTTACAATATAAAAAATACCCAAATTGGGTTAGATTTATACAACCCGAATATTTCTCGGGTTGGTTCGGGTCAATGGAGCACAAACCGAGAACCCGAACTATATATAACACTATTTCTCACACTAGCTGCCGACCACACATCATTTATTTTTCTCTCAGTTTTCTCTATCTCTCTCCACGCTCCATAACACAGCCTCCTTCACCTTCACAACAGTCTCCTTCACGGCGGACTGGTGGTCTCCAGTCTTCGACTCTCCGGTCTTCACACTTCATAGGTACTGTAACCATATAGCATCTCTCTAGTCTAATCTCTTTTTTTTTTTTCAAAAAATCTAATATTTTTTCATCTTCAATTAATCCAAGAATCTGATTTTTTTTTTTTTCATCTTCATTCTTCAATCATTCAATAAGGAACCTAAACACCCAAACCAAAAATACCCACAACTTACTTGGATCGGTGAGATGCAAGGTGTGGTTGTTGGAATATATGAAGAGATGGAGGGAGAGGCCGAGAGAAAGTGAATGGAGGGTGTGATCTGGTGGCGAGGAGAGAGGAGAGGGTGGAGGTGTACTAGGGACAGTGAGAGCTTGAGAAGAGAACATTGAACTTGGAAGGTGTGTCTGTGAGTGGGACTGTGGGAGGATGTATAAATGGATGGACAATGTGACTGAGTGGACTCTGTCAAGTCAATGGAATGAATTAATGAATATATTATTTTATGATACATGGATTTGTCGTCTGCGTGACAATGAGTTTTCATGAGATATTGAGATATGTGTTGCGTGTGACAACGTGTGAGTAACCATGAGAGAGAGCAGGTGGACCATAAAGCTACTTTGAATTTTGTGGACCAAACAAACGGAGTGCTGTGTGAGGATTAGTGTTTTGCATGGATCCTAATTTAATGTGACTTATTGACTTTATGTGTGCTTTATATTGTCTTGTTGTACAAACATAAAATATCAATTATGTATGTAATAAATTGAACACACAACACGCACAATACAGTGTTGATATCAGTGGAGTGGAGCAACCATATTAAAGAAAATATATATTATTTGTCTTTCTACTAATTTGATATTTGTTATTGATTTTTTCTTCTTATTGTTATAGGTCTAGTTACCATTTAATTATTTGTTGGGTAATTGAGATTTGAGAAGAGGAAAGCTATAATGGATAAGAAGAGGAAGGTTACATTTGATATGGTAATTTAAAATTCAATTACTTCTTATTTTGTGTTTCTTAATTTCTATATTTTCTATTTATTTATCTAAAATTTTGTTATTGAATCATCTAAAATTATTTTGTAGATGGACGGACATGACGATGATGTTGACAATGACATGGGAAAACCTAAAAATGGTCAATCAAAGTCAGATGTGTGGAAATGTTTCACTAAATATGGTGATGAGTCTAGATGTAAGTGTAATTATTGTGGTAAAGATTATGCATGTTCTACTAAACATTGTGGCACTACGACTTTGTGGAATCATTTACAAACACAATATGCACGGTACAATTCTTTAAAGTATGGAGAGGATAAAAAACAAAAAACCTTAACCTTTGGGCCTAGTGGTGATAACAAAAAACTTTTGGCTATAGGTTTTGACAAAGAAGAGTGTAGAAAAGCTTGCACTAGTATGATTATTAAGGATGAATTACATTTCTCGTTTGTTGAAAAGGAAGGGTTTAAACATTTTTGTAGTGTACTAAATCCAAGATTTTGTCCTCCATCTAGAAGAACACTTGCTATAGATGTTTATCAACTTTATTTAGATGAAAAGTGTAAGCTTAAAAAATTTTTCATTGAACAAAAATCAAGAGTTTGTTTAACCACGGACACATGGACTTCCATTCAAAATTTCAATTATATGGTAATCACCGCCCATTTCATTGATTATGAATGGAAGTTACATAAACGGATTTTGAGTTTTAGTATTGTTCCTGACCCTAGAGGGGAGACAATTGGAAAGGTTCTAGAGTCATGTTTGAAGGACCGGGGTATTCAAAAAGTATTTACAGTTACTGTAGATAATGCATCCGCCAATAAAGTGACTATAGATTATCTAAAGAAGAAGTTGAAAAATTGGGAAGAATCTGAACTTGTGTTAGGTGGAAATTTTTTGCATGTGAGATGTTCTGCTCATATTATAAATTTAATTGTGTCTGATGGTTTGAAAGATTTAAATGATTCAATTGTTCGTATTCGTAATGCGATACAATATGTTAGATCTTCATCTTCAAGACTTCAAATGTTTAAAGCTTGTATTGAGCATGAAACAATTGAGAATAAAAGTCTTGTGGTAGTAGATGTGCCTACTAGATAGAACTCCACCTATTTAATGTTATCTAGTGCTTTAAAATTTGAAAAAGCATTTGATAGATTGTTAGAGGATGATGGACGTTATGGGTTATATTTTGTTGAAGATGAAAATGGGAAAAAAAGGATAGGGCCACCAAAAGAGATAGATTGGAGTAATGCTAGAGTATTTGTTAAATTTTTGCATGTTTTTTATGACATCACTTTGAAGTTTAATACTTCTACATCTGTTACTTCTAATATGTTCTTTCATGAATTGTGCTTTATTGAAAATGAGTTGACTGCATTGGGTAAGAGTGATGATTTTTTGTTGTGTAATATGGCAATTGCAATGAAATGCAAGTTTGACAAATATTGGGGGAAAATTGAGGAAGTGAATAAATTGTTGATAATCGCACTTGTTCTTGATCCAAGATACAAGTTAGTATATGTCAAATTTTGTTTTAGTGATATGTTTAATGAAAGGAAGGTTGATGACTTAACTAGTGATATTAAAGATCTTTTGATTAAACTTTATGAGTTTTACAAAAGTAATGATGATCTTTCAAGTGGTCAACAAGTTTCTAGCTCCAATCATTCTTTTAGTGAGGATGAAGTGGGAAAGACAAATGAAAGTTTTGATTTTCGTTTGGAAAGGCTCAAAAAGTTCAAAAAAATGAAAGAAAAGCACGATTTTGTTATTTCAAAGAATGAGGTTGAGAAATATTTGATAGAATTCGATGAACATTTGGATGATAAAGACTTTGATCTTTTGGGTTGGTGGAAAGTTAATTCTTCTAAGTACAAGATTCTATCACGTATTGCAAAGGATGTCTTTACCATTTCAGTGTCCATAGTGGCTTTTGAGTCGGCATTTAGCACGGGAGGACGTATTCTTGACCCATTTAGGAGTAGTTTGACTCCAAAGATGGTGGAGATATTGGTTTGCTTACAAAATTGGTTGCGATCTACTAATATTTGCTTGGATCTTACACCGTCCACAGATGAGACGGAGTTGTATGAAGCAATTGAAAAAGGTAAATGATTTATTTTATTATGATAATGTTAAATGTATAATTTTATTTATTTCTAATATTATGTTCTTCTATTTATGTAGAGATTGGTGTGAGCATACCCTTAGAGCCATGAAAAAGAGTGTGAATTGATCATGTTTTCATGCTATTAAGGTAATTATTTTAAATAAAAAGTTTATATTTTACTTACATATGTTTGTTCTTTTATGATTTCTAAAAATTGAAAACATGATAGCTAGTTACGCTTTGGGTTGACTTACATGTCTTGTTTGATATCAGATATGGTGCATGCAGTTGATGCTTTGGGAACTGCCAATTGGATATAATATATTGTGGTTTTTGATGCTTGTGAAGATTTTAATAATAGCAAACAAGTCGTGTTGATGGATTCTATTAGGATTACTGTCTTAGGATTTTTTTTTTTTAGCCTTTTCTGGTGAATTGAACTTTCTTTTTTTATATAGTGACTTAAACTTTTATTTGTATTAGACATGCTACGTAATCAAGGGAAACATTTTATATTTGAATGGGTTGAGTAATAGAAATTTTTTATATTTTAACGAGTTGTCAACCCGATCAACTTAATTCAACCCAACCCGATTATTATTGGGTTGGGTTAGGTTGGGTTGAAGAGTTAATTGGGTTGGGTTGGGTTGAAAAATTTCAACCCAACTCACATTGGGTTGAGGGATTTTCAACCTAACCCAACCCGAACCCGAAAATGCCCACCCCTAGGTGCAATTCAGCACTATTAAGTGTTAAGTGGAAAAAACAAACGATCATTTACTGTACTTTTGGATATAACTTTTATAAATTTCACTGATTGCGAGTCACCACATTAGTTGACCAGATGAAAATGTTGAAGTCCTATAACCAAGTTGGTGCTGACTTTTTAAGTTTGTTCCGGGTGAGGAATGTGATGGCTGCATTAATTCCCACCTTATCTAAAAAGTGGCTCTTGTGGTTTCGCCACTATCTAGAAGATGTAGAAAATTTTCAACATTATCTCTGTAATGTCACACGTTTTTGTCCAATCAATTTTGATCATGTAAGCATCATTGTCATTTTTGGAACAAACCATTAATAATAATGGTGATATTAGATTCGATTTCATATACCATACATGATGTTATTGTAATGGACAGGAGTAAATTAATGTAATGCATCTGCCTTGTTGAAGCTTTTCTCAAATGGAAGAAAACATGCTTGCAAATCTAACTAATTTATAGACATCATCTCTTAACACAGGTGTTTATACATTTGTCGATTCATTAAGGTATTAGGGTTAATTCACACCAATTACACTTAATAGGTATGTGAAAGTAATTATTTGAACTGCATAAGTTTGACATTGCCTCAAAAAGAAAAGCACTAATTTACCACAGGCACAACATTGAAGTGGTGGCCCTTTGATTCCAGCTAGCCTAATCATTCAATGCATTTATCAATATCCAACCCCAACCAATATAGAGTATTTATTTTCACCTTTCATGTGTTCACCACCCTCAGCCACCAACTCATTAGAAAAGCCTAACAGAATTATCAAATTGACGAAATCTTAAAGAAGGTATCAAGGAAGCATCACTGATCACTTTATAGAAATATAATCACTTACTTTCTCCTTTTGTACTTCCTATATATGCATTTACATTTTGGGTAACTCCCATCTTTATATGGTACACATTCCACAACATATTGTATTGTACCCCATTTAAGTGTCTAACAATATGCACGTAATAAGTAACTAGTATCTACCATAAACAAAACAAGTATAGCATCCAAAGTTTTAAGTCACCTAGCCCAACTGTGTACTACTAAATTGTCTACTGTCCGTACCCGAACCCAATGTCTTGTTTCCAGCAGCAGTTTGATCAAAACCATCACAAGAAAAAGTAGCAATCAAGTTATGACCATTGTAACCGAAACACATGATGGCAAAAAACAGTAAAAGTTCTGATAAAGTATATGTTGTGTACCACCTAAAATTGGCATTTCAAGGCCTCCATAGTATTGGAAACACAACTAGATAGTCTTGGAAAGGCATCAGGTCCAACAACACCAAGTTCAATATTTTGAGATGCACGTCCACATATGTTGCCTTGACATATGCCAGACTCTGCGTTGAACTATAAATGGTTCAATATTAGACCACAAAGTTGCATGAAATTATAACTTCCATAATATAATTGTTTGTTTACAAGGCTGTTTAACAGAGAAAAAAGTCCATAATTGTTTGTGGCATATTTGGCTTAAGCAATTAAACAACAATGTGAACCATACACAAATGCTAGGTATTATATAAGAAGTAATTGTATATAAACATCACTGACTGCTCAACTAAGTAGGTTATATGACTTCATATCTCCTCATAAAAAATAGTTCGACTGGAATTTGTCTAAATTAATGTTACACGAACGGTTTTCATGTACACTATGGATACATATATTATCATAATTGGAAGGTATTTATTTTCACTGATAAAAAGAAAAAATATTTATTCTTATATTGATAGATGCATATGATGGGATTTGAACCACAGGTTGATTTAACTAAAGATAATATGCATTTTTTTTTTTGGGGTTTTGGTGTTGGATTAAAATTTTTGACACATTATTACTCCATTTCACCTGTTAATATAGGTTGTTATATATTTACCTTTTCATTTGCTTCAATGGTGAGGTTTAAACATATTTGATAAGGTTTGTTTGTGCAGTTTTCTATTGTCATAATAAAAGTAGGTATATTTCAATTATAAGAGTAAAAATCATGCCGTATAAATAATTAATGAGTTATCTCAATAGGTCTCAATATACTTTTATCTTAGTGGGTGTCAATTTAAAAAAAAAAAAAAGAGAATTTTACTAAAACAAATTGGAAAAATCTACATAATAATGTTTATATTTTGGGCACAAATTATTTTTTGGGAAATTATATTTATCTCTAGAATATCTTTATGTGTAATATGAAAATTTTACATAAGTCTATAGTTATTTTTTTGACAAAAATTTATTATATATGTATGTATGTGTGTACAACATATTCTGTATGGTATAAAGCTTTTCAAATGTTAATTTACTTGGGTAAAACTCAAAAGTCACATCATTTGTGTTTAAAATGAAGTTGCAAATTATTATTATGTGAAGTTAAATATTAATTATGTGAAATAAATATCAATCTGTTTCCTATAAAAAAAATAATAAATAAAAAATATAAATAAATGTCAATCTATGTGGTTGTATACTTGGATTGGATGTGAGTTGTGTGAACAGTAAATTATAGAGTTATGTCTTGTCTACTTTGAGAAAAAATATATTCCTCTAAATATATCTCGTATAATATCAAGATTTAACATCCATCTGGGCTATATAAAGTACGATTTTACCTCATAAGAACCTATAATTTGTATTTAATATAAAATTATTTTGATATAACAAGATCATTGCAGCCTTTGTATTCAATATAAATGTGTAATGTCACAATGTCAAGTTGATTCAAAGTGAATTGTGTGAGATTAAAAATACAACATTTTCTTAAAAATTGAATATACGATGGACGTTTTGCTCTCATTCTTTCAACGTGTCTTGAATGTAATAACATTGTAAGAAAGTTGTACACCCTACGTATAATAAATGAGAAAAACATTTGCATGCTATTGTATCCATCAATATAGTTATTGTGGTTGTTTAGTTTTCATTGAATTTTAATCCAATAACTTATAAAAAAAATATTAAAATTTTAAAATTAAGGAAATAAAAAAAAAAATCAAGCATCTCATATCTATTTAGTACTTATATTAAACCTATCTATTGGGTAAAAACATTTTCTAAACATTTTTGCAAGTAGTTGTTTTTTTTTTGGAAAGTTATTAAAATATTTTAAAAATAGTATAAATTTATTTCTTATAAAAAGGGTAAATCGTTTTTAATTTTTTTAATTGAAAATAAATTTGTCATTTGTTTAAAAAAATCTTTAATCATAAACCAATTTGTCTTTTTATTTCCTGGAGGCGCAATGCAATGCAATTTTAATCGAGCCCAATCTGTGAAGAAATTGAATAAGATCCGAATTTTTTTTAATACCCGATCCAAACCCTTTCTCTAGGGTTTCCAAAGACCTTCAGTTTTCCTTTTCAAAGCAGCTCTAACGCGGCTGCTGCTGCTGCATCAAACCTGACCAAATCCAGAAGGGCCACGCTTCTTCCTCGCTTCGCAACCATGGTACCCCTCTTTTCTCTCTATATATATGTTCACAGTTTCTCGTTCTATATATTGTATTGTTTCTATAATTGACGACGATGTTGTTTGTCTTTGTAACCAGATCATTCCAGAGAAGAACCGTAAACTTGTCTGCAAGTACCTCTTTCAAGGTTCGTTTTTTATTCAAACCCAGAAATTTGTTTTGTGTTTTTTAGATATTTATGGATTTGATGTTTTGTATGTTCTGATAAAACGTGATTTATTGATTACACTTGCAATGCTTGAAGTGGGGTTGTTTGTACTGTGATGTGTAAATAGATAATGAGAAAGATAACTGTGATTGGTTTCTGAGAAAATGAAGTAATGGGAAATTGTTAAGTGGGTTTGCTTGTCATGTTTTGTTTTATTTCAAGATTTGGAATAGTTGGTTTTATGTGTTTTTGTGCACTTTTTGAGAACGTTAAGTAGGTTTTGATTGGATGCAAATTTGGATTTTTGACATTGTTTTTATTGTGTATATCTTTTTGTAATTATTGAGAATTTCAAATAGAACTTGGTTGGATACAAATTTAAGTTCTTAATGATTATTCGATTGCTGCATGTACTTCTGTGCTTCTTGAGTATTTTAAGTAGAGCTTGGTTTGATGGAAATTTAGATTATCGACATTTTTCGATTGTTGTATATGTTTATGTGCTTATTGAGGAGTTCGAGTAGGACTTGGTTGATTGTGAATGTAGGTTTTTAATGTTGTTTCTGTTGTACTGTTCTTATTCTTCATTCTTAATCTTCTTCTTCATTCACATCAACAAATCACACAGAAACCACCCTAAAAAAAAAACACCACAATCCATCGCAGACCAGAAGAAAGGGAAGAGGGAGACAAAAGGAGGGAGTAAGTAAAAAGGTGATGGAGGTTGAGGGGTTGGCGACGACTTCAATGGCGGAGAGAAGAATTGGTGAGAGGTTGATGGGTGTTGGCTGTCGATGGAGACCAGATCTGGTCTCCTTCGCCGGAGAACAAGCCGACTTGGATATTGGGTGATAGGTGTTGGTTGTTGCCTATTAATGATGGACGAAGAAGAAGATGAAAAGCAAAGATGGAAGAAGAAGAAGAAGACGGAAGAGGAAGATGGAAGAAGAAGAAGAAGCTAGATTTGGTCTCAATTTTTTTCTCATTTTAGTTATTTTTTTTTTTTTTTAATTTTAATATTTGTTTCCATCTCCATCGTTCATCATTGTGATGGATAATTGAGATGACACTTTTTTTTTTTTTTTCAAAAAAATTTGTTTTAATTTAATTAATTACTTAATATTATTTCAATAAAATTAATATTAAATAAAAAATAAGAATAAAATTTTTAATTGTTTATTTAAAATTTTTAATTTTTTAAAAATTAATTTGCACCATCGATTTTAAGATGGACTATAGAGATTAGATGAATTAAATTTTTTATTTAATTATTTAATTTCAAAATTTTTATCTAATTTTATTAAAATAAATAAAATTACTCATCCAATTATCATTATACCCTTCAAATTTAATACAAATTGAATTTTTTAATTGGTAGGCTACTGTTCACCTAATAAAAAAAAAAATGGGGGGGCGTTTCTGATTAGTTTACCTTTCAGGGGATTTTTCATAATATCTTTTATTATTATTTATTTATTTATTTTGCTTATCATAAACATTTTTTCTATAATGGTTTCTACGTATCGAAAAGTTTCCATGTTTCCTGGGTGTAGCAGTGGGTTATCTATATAGAATGGTTCTGATGTTACCATGTATTTTGTTATACAGATCAGAATAATTTATTTTATTGGTGCTTAAGTTTATAATGACATACTGACATGGATAAGTAGATCTTTTTAGTGCTTATATCTGTATGATCCTCCATTGCAAAGAAGAAAATGATGGCTAAGGTGTTAAGTCTTATTTCTATGCTCCCATTTTTACAGAAGCCAACATCAAAACTCTCTAGTTTCAGAACTTTTTCAAGAGTTAAAAGTTGCTATACTTTGGAGTATGGTAGCATTTTTGGTGCATTCTATCATTTAGATAATCATCTCATAGGATAGTAGTTGTACTCGAATTGAATTTCTAGATTCTAATATGGTAACCAAAATATCATTCAGGACACCCTCGAGGAAAAAAAGAAACATTTGAACAGAGAAGGAAATTTTATTTTAACACTCTAGTTATAAAGATTTTAACAATATACATAGTTTCGTTCAAGCCATCTTAGAGCACATTACAAATTCAAAGTACATACAATTTAGGGATGACCCAATTTTTCTCCCTATAATTTGGCATAATAGATAAAATTCATCACTAATTTTAAAAATCGTTTAGAACTCCTTATCGTTTGATTAAATAGACAAAATATCCATTATAGTTAAAGAAATGCTCAGAAAATCTATCGTAGTTTAAGAAAATATCTGGAAAATCTATTGGATTTTTTCATCACTATACATTTTAAAATCATAGAAGGGGTAAAATGAAATTTTCACAAACAAAAGTGTAGACTGTAGTGATTATGTTTAATAATAGGGGGAAACTAGGATGATCCCAATTTGAATCACTATTTGGAGCGTTGGGTCATGTGATGGACTTGTTTTCATTTCAAGCCTGGAAAAACACGTAACAATTGGACCTAGACACGTCAACTATCCAACAAAATGATGCAATAAAAATCAAGAAGATCGAACGGTCCAAAACGAGAATCACATCAGGCCCCACCACTAAAGGGTAAAAATGTAAAAGACACCAAAAAATCACCGTCCGCCTCTTGGCTCTCTATAAATACACGAGGGTTTCACGGGGAAAAAAAAAACGTTGAGTGAAAAAGGCGGAGGAAATCTATATTTTTTTGAATCTTGAGTCTCTCTATGACAATGTGTTGTTGATTTTGAGTGAGAAAAGGAAAAGAAAGAGAAAGAAATAGGTATTGAAAACTTTTGATTTCTATTGTGTTTGTTTTTGTTGCTGTCAATCATTTCTTCTCTGTTTGTTTTTTTAATAAAATGTAAAAATCAAAATCAAAGACTTTAAAATCGTCTCTGGATCTTAGATTTAGGGATTTTGAAGGCAAATTGACAAGGGCGAGAAAGAAGCCTCGTTGTGGTGTTGTTGATGACTTTGAAGAATTTTGTAGTTTAGATTTAGGGCTTTTGTAGTTTATCAATTGACATTGGGCGAGTTTTTTTAATTTTTTAATTTTTTTATTTATGTCAATCTAGAAGGTTTTTTTAGGTGTTTGAATAGCTTTGTGGGTTGCTTAGTGTGTAAAAAAGAAGATATGTTTTCTTGGAAACCAAACAGTGGTCGTAAGGGGAAAAGTGCGATGGGTTGTTTGTATATTTTATTTTTTAAGCAATTTTTGTTTATTGATTATTTCTAATTATAATATTCTTTGAAATGAAACGTGTTTTTCATTACCTTTTCTTGTGTTCTTATATAGGTTTCTCTCTCACTTGTCTCACACGCTCTCTCTCTCAGTCTCTTAATGGCAGAGAAGGAGATTTGCTTCTTTCAAAACTGCAATCATCCAACGCCACATCCATTTATCCTCTCTTCTGTGGTTATCTCCATCCATTTACGGATGTCGGTGTCTCAGAACAAGACCAAACCCCAATCCGAGAACTCACAAAGAATTATTCCTCCTTCCTCAGCAAATCAATTTCCATCCTCTACAAATGCCTCTCAGAAGAGCTCCAACAACAACAACAATTGACCAACGAATTATTCAACGTCTACAGGCTCTGTCTCCACTGTTTTGATTCGATTTCCTCGGAGTTGTCTTCCAATCCAGTGCAGACCCAGGCGCAGTGGGTGAAGTTCATTCACTGCTTGGAGGTTTGTGGCAACTATGAGAAGGCGGAGAGCGAGGGAGTTAGGGTTTTGAATAGGCTCGGAGGCTCAGATTTTAAAGAAAAGCGCTCCGATGGTCTGTGTGGAGGCCCTGTGGATTGTTAGTAAATGTGGAGCTAATTGTCAGAGGAAGGACGAAGCAGTTTATAAGCAACTTCTTGGATTATTTGAAGATGCTAGCTCTTGTTTTGGGTAATGTCACATGTGTACATGTATTATTTTCTGGATTGCTAATTTATCTGAACAACTGAAGTTTTTGTGTTTTGATTATACATTTGATAGAAATAAACAGTTGATTGACTGGATAAATAACTTTTCAGGGTATAAGATCATGTGACAATATGCACATGAAGCTTGTGGACTCTATGTGTACATGCCTTAAATTTTTGGTTGGAGAGCTAGCGTATTTTAATGAAGACTTAGTATGTAAATTTGCTAGAGAAACATTGACTGAGTTTGCAAAGTCATCAATGAAAGATCTGTACATGGTGATGTATTTTTTAATTTCCAGCAATATCACATATATCTTCATGCAGTTGTCTGATTGTTTTTTCATATGCAGTTTTCCTACAGGATATGTTCCTCTCTGCTTTCACAACGGGAGACTAAACCCCTGGTAGTCGGCAAAATAATGTTTTGCGTATTGGATATTGTTGCCTGTCAATGCAAGGTAAGATGCAGAAATAATTAGAAATTAGAATGCATTTAAATAAATAATTTTCTGCTTCTACATGTGTGTATATATCTCAATAATGTAGCAGTTATCAGAGTAGTCTCATCAACAATAGTTTTGAGAATACAAAGTATGATTTCTATTTAATTATTTGGTATGATAATGGGTACAATAATCATTATAACTTGCTTGTTGCTTCATTGTATTCCATGATGATTGAATAGCATTCCAATCAGTGTTGCTTTACACTTATTTTAGTTGTATTGGTGATTTGAGATAATATTTACTAGAGGTGTAAATTACACAGCAATCACATATTCCATATTTCGAGTTATTTGTACAGGCTTATATGGATTCTATTTTTGTTTGGTTTAGCGAAAATGCATGTTTGGATGATGTTTTTTGTGTGTATTATACTTGCTGCTTTTTTGTTATTATCAGACATTAATGCAGGACTTTTTGTGTAGTTTTCTTATATTAATTTTGAGGTCCACTTGTATTCATTGCAATCATATTAGTTTTGTCTTCTTGGATGAATTGATAATTATGCCAAGAATAATTGCAACAACCATAACAAATTCAAATATCACATACAATATAAAAACCAAATGAAAAATTCATATATCTAATTGGCAAGTAAAAGTTGAAACTTTGTAATGTTAAGCAATTTCTGTTTATACCAAAAAGAATTCATCAAACAGAGAGAAAATGACTCTTATCAGTTGTTGGAACCTCATTGGCCAAGAAAGAAAATTTCTAGATAGCTTCAGGTCAGCATTTAGCCTTCCGTTAATAATAGAGATGCCTGCCAAGAATACACAGTTTTACTTCATCACTCCCAGTCTCCTTTGCAATACAATTGCTTCTTCTTATGCTTATCGAAAACAAATCTTTCTATTTGGAGCAAAACAGAAAGAAGGAAAAGAGGAAGAGAAACAAAGCTCACAGAAAGAGGGACGGTGGAAGTAGATCAAAGCTTTTTTGTCAAAATAATATCAAAGTAGACAAAAAAAAAACCATTCTTTTTCTCAAACGGTCATGCTAAAATCCTGAGTCAGGACAGGCCTTGGTGCACGTGAGAACCGCTTCATTGCATTCAAACAAACAATAATCTGTTTGAGGCTCTTTCGAGTTAATGAATCCAGTCTTTCATGCGCGTGATGAAAATTTTCTCTTTGGTAGTTCTTGCCTTTGGCTTGCAATACAACACCTTTAAGCTAATTTGATGCCTGCATTTTATCAATTAGCAAAAGGGATGTCTGAAATTATGACACACACACACACGCAGAGATAAGTGTTTTTTATCACGAAAGTTTTATGAAGCTTTATTAATTGACCATTGGATTGCTCAAATGCAGTCTGAAAGTTCTCTCATTGCTTACTCAAATCTCACATTTTACTTTTGTATATAAATTTCCTAGTATCAAATCGCACTTTTCAGTTTTGTATATAATTTTGTAAACTGGTTTTTATACTATATTTGATGACTGATAAATGCACATTTGAAATGAGTTTGTTAAAAGTGTTTAACTTGTTTGGGTTATTCTTTGGAATTTAGTGTGAAGCATCATGTAAACATTAGAAGTTTTCGTAATAATTTTCATGTCTCCCTTTTCCAAAGTTTGAAACATATTGTTAGTTCTGTCAAATTATTCTTAATGTTTCTAGAATTGTGCTTTTTCCCCCCTTTTTGAATAAGATACTAGAAATGGGGTAATCACTAAAAGAAAGCATTGGTTTTTCATTGAACAAAATTGCTTTAACAAAATTTTTAGGATCATTGATATGCAAGATAAACTATGTTTACTGTTCATTTTAATTTGTGTTGTGGTAAGATTATGTATTGATATAAAATAATTGTATTCGGGAAATAGGAAGAGCTAAAGCTCTTGAGCTGGATATTGTATGCATTTAATATAATTTTGCTTGTTTATCTTGTTGGGGTGAGTGATGAGGCCATATTAGAGTTTATATGCTTAATATCTGTACCCCCTCGTCTACATACTTTGTAAGAAAGTATTTGCTTTGGGCCATTTATGACCTGATTTCTAAGGTGGGACAATATCCTGGTTTTCAATGGGAAGTCTAATATATGGTGAAGCTTGCTTCATGGTTTTTAATTATATCTCAAATCTCCAGAGAGATATTTCCCGAAAAAACAAACAGACAAGCAATCTCTCTGAAAAGATTGTCTCATTAATTAATTTTTGTTGTTTTCTGCAGGTTGTCCAGGATGATTGTGGAATAGAGTTTTCTGATCATGTAGGTTATTGTGCGTGCGCTTCTTTACAGTGCTGCTGAGCTTCTTTACAGAAACAAGCAACCGAAAGAGGTATTTTCCATAGAACGATTTGTGTTCTCTATTCTATTATCATGTTATCTAGAATCATGATCTAGTGTAATGAATCAAATTTTTGTTTCTGTTTCATGAGTATATTCTGTATGGCTGTTTCAAGTTCGAGTCTTGGTTATGATTTTGTAATTTTTGCACTTAGAAGGTTGTCACGGTACCTGTTTTATTCTTTATAGTTCTTTTGGTTGCTTCTGCTTCATAATATTTTTTGAAGGCAAAAATGTCATGTTAAATTGATGTGGATTGAAGTCAATAATGTAATTTAGAAATATGTTTTTTGCACCCTTTTCTCACATTGCTAATGCATAGGAATTTTACTGTCAGGATAGTGGATCAGATTAATTAGCTAGTAATTAATTCATAAACACTTGTTAGAACTTAGTCATTGACCATACTTGACATCCCGTTAGATTCAAAGCTTAAGTTTAAATAGAAGTTGAAAACAACAGTTTACTGTTTTCCATTGTTTTCAAAACAAGTTATCGAAGTAAACCATATATTTTTCCTCCTAACAACTATTTTGCCCATTTAAACAAATAATACCAAACACTTTTACATCGTTTTTGGTTTTGGAAACAACTTTAAACAAGTGGTTTTGGAAACAACTTTAAACAAGTGCTATCAAACACGTTGTATTTTCAGAACATGATTTTCATTTTTGAAAATAGTTTTCAAATACACAATTTGAAAAGCTGATACCAAATGCACCCTAAATATTTCTTGCCCACAAAAACTTGGGAAGTTCACTGCACACTTTAACACAATAATGAATTTGGGTATACTGGTATAGGTATATCTAGATTTTTCATCAAATCCTAGTTCCCATCATCTCTCCAAGCTTGCCCACCCAAATGCACAAATAAAATAGGAATGCACAGAAAAATAGAGGAAGAGACAGGAAAGATGCAATGTGAACATGGACGAGTAGTGGATTTTAGCCATGAAAAAGAGAAATAATGATCAACTCATATATGCAATCATCAAGACCTATTGGGGGAAGGGAACTAAAAGTAGCATTCATCCTTCATACACTTGGACTTGCACATAGTTGTGGTTTGTATGAGTCATTAATCAATCTTTGCAGGCATTGGAGTCTTTGAAATTGTGTTGTAGAGCTTCTTGGAGTTGTGTTGTACGTCACTGCAAAATGTTGGTACAAAATTCCAAGGGATTTCAGAACGATGCGTTAGCTATTGAAAATTATGTAAGAGACGCATGGCATAGAAGTGTGGCCCTTTTGAAAATCCTTCATCATCACAATCAAAATATTCAAGAAACAATGTTAGAGAGCGTTGAAAATTGGTCTGTTGCTGGATATGCGTTCACAACGTTGGCAGGTCCCATGAAGTTGGTGGAACAGTGCGTTAAGGTAACATGTCAAAGCCTCCAATTGTCATGAATATATTTTATTTGTTTCTGCTGCCTGATTGTTGATTGATTGGCAGATAAAATTTGAACTTCTTGAGAATGCGGATAGGGAAAATTGTGCTCTGACGTTATATAGTTTGCTGTCAAATTTTGACAAAGTGTCAAAGCGGACAATTGAAATAATTTTAGAGCAGGTTTGGCCTCTTTATGGAGTGTTAATGTCTTCTTATGATTTTTGTTTTATAGGATTTTTGTTATAATGTTCCATTGACATATTATATTGATTTTCTTTGTCCACTTAATTGCAACTGATAGCAATTTGCTCTGCATTTTTCTTATGAAACTTTTAGGAGCTTCATGTGTATGAAAAATTGTATCGGTTGGACTGAGAATTTTGTTTTAGAATGTGAATGGAGGTTTTCAACAACCTCATAAAAGATGTGTACATTACACCAAATGATCTTTTAAAGAAATCAAATATTTTATTTAGAAAAGCAAGGTTATTAAAGGTCAGAGGAGAAATTGCAACTCTGAAGGATTGTATTCATTTTTTATCAGAGGTTAATATGTGTGATGGTGATTTACTTTGTTCTTGTATTATTGTTTTTTCTTCCAATTCCACTCCTATGATAAAACCTTTGGTTGCCAATTCTTTCTTCTCTAGTATTAGAGTGATGGCTAATTTGAAATAGTTGTTGAACAGAGTCACATGCATACTAGAACAAGAGTTAGAGATGCTCTCTCTCATCAATTGGTTGTGGCATACTGTTTACGTGCACTTTGCAATCAGGAAGATGAACCAAACAAGGTGTTAATGCATAAAAGCTAGTCTCCAAATTGAGTAATAATGCTTTATGGTTTTACATGTTTAGTTGATAAGAATTAGGTGACAATGCTGAATGTTAGCTTGGTTTTGTAGGACCAGCAAATGTTCAACGATATCAACGAGGCCATAGGACTATGGTTGAGCATACTGTCACCAGAAAGTGAACCTGAATATGTTGTGTGCAGTATGTTCTCTGCACATACAATGCGACTACTATATAATATTGTTGATTTATTGTCAATGAAGGTAATATTTGTTGAGCTTATTTAGTGCTGTTGGTTGCTGAAGAATATTATACTGGAGTTTTTATAACGTTTTGTTGGTTTATTTTATTTACTTTTTGTCTTTAGGGTCACTTGTTATATTACTATGACATATATAAAGTGTTGATTAAATTATTACGGTGGAAATCTATTCCACTACAGAAATTCTTGGCCATTCTGTGGGAAGGTCGAAGCATTAGTCATGCTTTCTGTGTTACACCTCTTAGTCAGGGTTTCATTCAGAACTTAGAATAGCAATGTGGTGAACAGTCCACGTCTGTTGACTTCGGGATACATTTGTTGAAGAAATTCAAACCAACACTACTAGTTGGAATTCAAAACACTTTGTTTTTTCTTATTTGTTGATCTTTTGTGTGGCTATTACATTAGTGGAAGCTCCCTTCAATCCTTCATCACAACTGATGATGATGTTAAACATGCTGCTTTTGTGCTTAGTCAAGTGTAAGATTTCTCCAAATAATATTTTCACCTACTTCTTTAATTTTTTTTCTCTTGGTATCATCATTGATGTAAATTGATCATGTTTTCCCTGACACTCTTCATAGGATTCTAACCCTCATTCTGTTTTCATTGCTTGATACCTTTATTATGATTTGTGTGAAAAACTCATTTCGAATGGACAACTTTTTTAGGTAATCAGCACAGATCTTTCTTTCAAAATTTAGTTACCAAAAGTCAGTTCTGTTATGAAAAATCTGTCTTGCATGAATTCTACATCAATTGAATGATTTTGCTGTACTCTTAAGAATGCATCCATTTTCAATCTGTGACTGTTAGTTATAAGTGGGTTTCATTTGGAATAAATTTCATTTTTTTGTTTTGTTTGAGCATTTGTTATGGGGAACTTGGAGACACTTCCAGTTGGAGTGTTCTAAGTTTTTGAAGTTTTTCTTTTTTGTTCACTTATAGTATGGACTTCTAGTGGTCTATTGAGGCTTTATATATTTTCTAGTTGATTAGTAGTTCCACTCTGTTACATTATATATTACATTTCTAGAAATCAGTTAAACTATTAACTTAAAATCTTGGACTTAAATTTACGACTTCAATGTCCATCCATTTACTTACTCTTAATCTAATGATTGTAATCTTATTATTAATTCATTTGCTTATTCTATCATTGAATTACTGTTTCAATTATTAGAAATTCTTGAAATCTGCTTAACTAGCAACTTAGATGTTTTCTGCCATTATTTTTTCTCGTTTGCTTGAAAACTTGTCATTTTATAACCATTTAAAGTAATTGTTGTATTTGTTTACCCCTTTCTTATTTTGTATAATTCTGTTATTAATAAGTTTTGTTAATTATTAGACTCTTTCATATACTAAAAAGTCCTGTCAATTGCGAATTATACTTCTTGAGGAGGAACTTTCATGTTATTTTGCGTGTTATTTTGATAAGTTTGATGAAGCTGACACTATTCAGAATTGTGCTTTTAGTCCTAACGGTTTCAAAGTGGGGCAAATAATAGCCTGTGAAACTTTGAGAGTAGGAGATGTTTTTTCCCACAAGTAAATCTTTTATAGCCTCAACTCCAAATTTGATTTATCTTTCTTCTTTAATACTCTACTCTGGAACTCAACATAGACCAACTTTGAATTTCTTTTGATATCTTTAACAATTGTCACATGTAGGTTGGAATTATTAATGAATTAGTCGGAAATGGAGTTGAGGTTAAAAAATATTTACTTGTGGGAAAAAACATCTCCTGCTCATAGTTTCACTGGCTATTGTTTGTCCCACTTTGAAACCGTTAGGACTAAAAGCATAATTCTGAATAGTATTAGCTTCATCAAATTAAAAAAAGATAATTTGATGAAGCTGACACTATTCAAAATTATGCTTTTAGTCCTAACGGTTTCAAAGTGGGACAAACAATAGCCAGTGAAACTATGAGAGCAGGAGATGTTTTTTCCCACAAGTAAATATTTTTTAACCTCAACTCCATTTCCGACTAATTCATTAATAATTCCAACCTACATGTGACAATTGTTAAAGATATCAAAAGAAATTCAAAGTTGGTGTATGTTGAGTTCCAGAGTAGAGTATTAAAGAAGAAAGATAAATCAAACCTGGAAGGTACTCTGAAGATGACATTTTAGCATATTCCAATGACTAAGATACCATCCATCCACCTCCCCTGAAGCAGTATCAAAAGATCAAATTTTACTGGCTACTGCTTGTCCCATTTTGAAACTGTTAAAGACTAAAAGCATAATTCTGAATAATGTCAGTTTCATCTAACTTATCAAAATAATGCGCAAGAGAACATGAAAATTCCTCCTCAAGAAGTGTAATTCTCAATCGATAGACCTTTTTAGCAAATGAAAAAGCCTTATAGTATGGGCTTTTTGTGGTCTATTGAGGCTTTTATGTGTTTTCTAGTTGATTATTAGTTCCCTTTTGTTACATTATATATTACATTTTAAGAAATCAGTTAAACTATTAACTTAAATTTAAGTCAAGATTTTAAATTAGTAGTTTAACTGATTTCTTGAAATATAATGTAACAAAAGGGAACTAATAATCAATTAGAAAACTTATGAAGCCTCAATAGACCACCAAAAGCCCATACTATAAGGCTTTTTCATTTGTTGAAAAGGCTTGTCGATTGAGAACTACACTTTTTGAGGAGGTATTTTCATGTTCTCTTGCGCATTATTTTGATAAGTTAGATGAAACTGACATTATTCAGAATTATGCTTTTAGTCTTTAACAGTTTCAAAATGGGACAAGCAGTAGCCAGTAAAATTTGATCTTTTGATACTGCTTCAGGGGAGGTGGATGGATGGTATCTTAGTCATTGGAATATGCTAAAATGTCATCTTCCGAGTACCTTCCAGGTTTGATTTATCTTTCTTCTTTAATACTCTACTCTGGAACTCAACATAGACCAACTTTGAATTTCTTTTGATATCTTTAACGATTGTCACATGTAGGTTGGAATTATTAATGAATTAGTCGGAAATGGAGTTGAGGTTAAAAAATATTTACTTGTGGGAAAAAACATCTCCTGCTCTCATAGTTTCACTGGCTATTTTTTGTCCCACTTTGAAACCGTTAGGACTAAAAGCATAATTCTGAATAGTATTAGCTTCATCAAATTAAAAAAAGATAATTTGATGAAGCTGACACTATTCAAAATTATACTTTTAGTCTTAACGGTTTCAAAGTGGGACAAACAATAGCCAGTGAAACTATGAGAGCAGGAGATGTTTTTTCCCACAAGTAAATATTTTTTAACCTCAACTCCATTTCCGATTAATTCATTAATTATTCCAACCTACATGTGACAATCGTTAAAGCTATCAAAAGAAATTCAAAGTTGGTGTATGTTGAGTTCCAGAGTAGAGTATTAAAGAAGAAAGATAAATCAAACCTGGAAGGTACTCTGAAGATGACATTTTAGCATATTTCAATGACTAAGATACCATCCATCCACCTCCCCTGAAGCAGTATCAAAGGATCAAATTTTACTGGCTACTGCTTGTCCCATTTTGAAACTGTTAAAGACTAAAAGCATAATTCTGAATAATGTCAGTTTCATCTAACTTATCAAAATAATGCGCAAGAGAACATGAAAATTCCTCCTCAAAAAGTGTGATTCTCAATCGATAGGCCCTTTTAGCAAATGAAAAAGCCTTATAGTATGGGCTTTTTGTGGTCTATCGAGGCTTTTATGTGTTTTCTAGTTGATTATTAGTTCTCTTTTGTTACATTATATTTCAAGAAATCAGTTAAACTATTAACTTAAATTTAAGTCAAGATTTTAAATTAGTAGTTTAACTGATTTCTTGAAATATAATATGTAATGTAACAAAAGGGAACTAATAATCAACTAGAAAACTTATGAAGCCTCAATAGACCACCAAAAGCCCATACTATAAGGCTTTTTCATTTGTTGAAAAGGCTTGTCGATTGAGAACTACACTTTTTGAGGAGGTATTTTCATGTTCTCTTGCGCATTATTTTGATAAGTTAGATGAAACTGACATTATTCAGAATTATGCTTTTAGTCTTTAACAGTTTCAAAATGGGACAAGCAGTAGCCAGTAAAATTTGATCTTTTGATACTGCTTCAGGGGAGGTGGATGTATGGTATCTTAGTCATTGGAATATGCTAAAATGTCATCTTCAGAGTACCTTCCAGGTTTGATTTATCTTTCTTCTTTATAACTCTACTCTGGAACTCAACATAGACCAACTTTGAATTTCTTTTGATATTTTTAACGATTGTCACATGTAGGTTGGAATTATTAATGAATTAGTCGGAAATGGAGTTGAGGTTATAAAATATTTATTTGTGGGAAAAAACATCTCCTACTCTCATAGTTTCACTGGCTATTGTTTGTCCCACTTTGAAACCGTTAGGACTAAAAGCATAATTCTGAATCGTATTAGCTTCATCAAATTAAAAAAAGATAATTTGATGAAGCTGACACTATTCAAAATTATGCTTTTAGCCTTAACGGTTTCAAAGTGGGACAAACAATAGCCAGCGAAACTATGAGAGCAGGAGATGTTTTTTCCCACAAGTAAATATTTTTTAACCTCAACTCCATTTCCGATTAATTCATTAATAATTCCAACCTACATGTGACAATCGTTAAAGATATCAAAAGAAATTCAAAGTTGGTGTATGTTGAGTTCCAGAGTAGAGTATTAAAGAAGAAAGATAAATCAAACCTGGAAGGTACTCTGAAGATGACATTTTAGCATATTCCAATGACTAAGATACCATCCATCCACCTCCCCTGAAGCAGTATCAAAGGATCAAATTTTACTGGCTACTGCTTGTCCCATTTTGAAACTGTTAAAGACTAAAAGCATAATTCTGAATAATGTCAGTTTCATCTAACTTATCAAAATAATGCGCAAGAGAACATGAAAATTCCTCCTCAAGAAGTGTAATTCTCAATCGATAGGCCCTTTTAACAAATGAAAAAGCCTTATAGTATGGGCTTTTTGTGGTCTATTGAGGCTTTTATGTGTGTTCTAGTTGATTTTTAGTTACATTATATTTGAAGAAATCAATTAAACTATTAACTTAAATTTAAGTCAAGATTTTAAATTAGTAGTTTAACTGATTTCTTGAAATATAATGTAACAAAAGGGAACTAATAATCAACTAGAAAACATATGAAGCCTCAATAGACCACCAAAAGCCAATACTATAAGGCTTTTTCATTTGTTGGAAAGGCTTGTCGATTGAGAACTACACTTTTTGAGGAGGTATTTTCATGTTCTCTTGCGCATTATTTTGATAAGTTAGATGAAACTGACATTATTCAGAATTATGCTTTTAGTCTTTAACAGTTTCAAAATGGGACAAGCAGTAGCCAGTAAAATTTGATCTTTTGATACTGCTTCAGGGGAGGTGGATAGATGGTATCTTAGTCATTGGAATATGCTAAAATGTCATCTTCAGAGTACCTTCCAGGTTTGATTTATCTTTCTTCTTTAATACTCCACTCTGGAACTCAACATAGACCAACTTTAAATTTCTTTTGATATCTTTAACGATTATCACATGTAGGTTGGAATTATTAATGAATTAGTCGGAAATGGAGTTGAGGTTAAAAAATATTTACTTGTGGGAAAAAACATCTCCTGCTCTCATAGTTTCGCTGGCTATTTTTTGTCCCACTTTGAAACCGTTAGGACTAAAAGCATAATTCTGAATAGTATTAGCTTCATCAAATTAAAAAAAGATAATTTGATGAAGCTGACACTATTCAAAATTATACTTTTAGTCTTAACGGTTTCAAAGTGGGACAAACAATAGCCAGTGAAACTATGAGAGCAGGAGATGTTTTTTCCCACAAGTAAATATTTTTTAACCTCAACTCCATTTCCGACTAATTCATTAATAATTCCAACCTACATGTGACAATTGTTAAAGATATCAAAAGAAATTCAAAGTTGGTGTATGTTGAGTTCCAGAGTAGAGTATTAAAGAAGAAAGATAAATCAAACCTGGAAGGTACTTTGAAGATGACATTTTAGCATATTCCAATGACTAAGATACCATCCATCCACCTCCCCTGAAGCAGTATCAAATTTTACTGGCTACTGCTTGTCCCATTTTGAAACTGTTAAAGACTAAAAGCACAATTCTGAATAATGTCAGTTTCATCTAACTTATCAAAATAATGCGCAAGAGAACATGAAAATACCTCCTCAAAAAGTGTAGTTCTCAATCGACAAGCCTTTTCAGCAAATAAAAAAGCCTTATAGTATGGGCTTTTGGTGGTCTATTGAGGTTTTATGTGTTTTCTAGTTGATTATTAGTTCCACTTTGTTACACTATATATTACATTTCTAGAAATCAGTTAAACAATTTACTTAAAATCTTGACTTAAATTTATGACTTTAATGTCAATCCATTTACTTACTCTCAATCTAATGATTGTAATCCTACTATGAATTCATTTGCTTGTTCCACTATTGGATTACTCTTTCAATTATTAAAAATTCTTGAAATCTGCTTGATTGACAACTTAGATGTTTTCTGTCATTATTTTTTCTCATTTGTTTTCAAACTTGTCCTTTTATAACAATTTAAAGTAATTATTGTATTTGTTTGCCCCTTTCTTATTTTGTATAATTCTGTTATTAATAAGTTTTGTTAATTATTAGGCTCTTTCATATGCTAAAAAGATCTGTCGATTGCTAACTACACTTCTTGAGGAAGAATTTTCATGTTCCCTTACGCATTATTTTGATAAATTTGATGAATCTGACACTAATCAGAATTGTGCTTTTGGTCCTAACGGCTTCAAGTGTATGAAAAATCGTATCGATTGGATTCAGATTTTTGTTTTATAATGCGAATGGAGGTTTTCAATAACCTCATAAAAGATTTGTACATTACACCACAAGATCTTTTAAAGAAATCAAATATTTTACATAGAAAAGCAAGGTTATTAAAGGTCAGAGGAGGAATTGCAGCTCTAAAGGATTGTATTCATCGTTTCTCAAAGGCAATATTTGTGATGGTGATTTACTTTGTTCTTGTATTATTGTTTTTTCTTCCAATTCCACTCCTATAATAAAACTTTTGGTTGCCAATTCTTTCTTCACTAGTATTAGAGTGACGGCTAATTTGAAATAATTGTTTAACAGAGTCACATGCATACTAGAACAAGAGTTAGAGATGCTCTTTCTCATCAATTGGTTGTGGCATACTGTTTACGTGAACTTTGCAACCAGGAAGATGAACCAAACAAGGTGTTAATGCATAAAAGCTAGTCTCCAAATTGAGTGATAATGCTTTATGGTTTTACATGTTTAGTTGATAAGAATTAGGTGACAATGCTGAATGTTAGCTTGGTTTTGTAGGACCAACAAATGTTTAACGATATCAACGAGGCCATAGGACTATGGTTGAGCATACTGTCACCAGAAAGTGAACCTAAATATGTTGTGCATAGCATGTTCTCTGCACATACAATGCGACTACTGTATAATATTGTTGATTTATTGTCAGTGAAGGTAATATTTGTTCAGCTCATTTAGTGTTGTTGGTTGCTAAAGAACATTATACTAGAGTTTTACAACGTTTTATTGGTTTACTTTATTTACTTTTTGTCTTCAGGGTCACTTGTTATATCACTATGGCATACATAAAATGTTGATTAAATTATTACGATGGAAATCTATTCGAATACAGAAATTCTTGGCCATTCTGTGGGAAGGCCAAAGCATTAGTCATGCTTTCTGTGTTTCACCTTTTAGTCAGGATTTCATTCGGAACTTATAACAGTAATGTGATGAACAGTCCACATCTGTTGACTTCTGGATACATTTGTTGAAAAAATTCAAACCAACACTACTAGTTGCTGATCTTTTGTGTGGTTGTTACATTAATGAAAGCTCCCATCAATCCTTCATCACAACTGATGATGTTGTTAAACACACTGCTTTTGTACTTAGTTCAAGTGTAAGATTTCTCCAAATAATATTTTCACCTACTTCTTTAAATTTTTTTCTCTTGGTATCATCATTGATGTAAATTGATCTTGTTTTCCCTGACACTCTCTTCATAGGATCCTTCCCCTCATTCTATTTTCATTGCTAGACATCTCTATTATCATTTGTGTGAAAAACTCATTTTGAATGGACAGCTATTTTAGGTAACTAGCACAAACCTTTCTTTCAAAATTTAGTTACCAAAAGTCTATTCTATCATGAAAAAACTGTCTTGCATGAACTCTACATAAATTGAATAATTTCATTATGCTCTTAAGAATGCATCCATCTTCAATCTATGACTGTTAGTCATAAGTTGGTTTCATTTGGAATAAATTTCATTTCTTTGAGCATTTGTTCTGGGGAACTTGGAGGCACTTTCATTTGGAGTGTTCTAAGTTTTTCTTTTTTATTCACTTATAGTATGGACTTCTAGTGGTCCATTGAGGCTTTATGTGTTTTCTAGTTGATTAGTAGTTCCACTCTGTTACATTATATATTACATTTCTTGAAATCAGTTAAATTATTAACTTAAAATCTTGACTTAAATTTATGACTTCAATGTTCATCCATTTACTTACTCTCAATCTAATGATTGTAATCTTACTATTAATTCATTTGCTTATTCTACCATTGGATTACTATTTCAATTATTAGAAATTCTTGAAATCTGCTTAACTAGCAACTTAGATGTTTTCTGCCATTATTTTTTCTCGTTTGCTTGAAAACTTATCCTTTTATAACCATTTAAAGTAATTGTTGTATTTGTCACCCCTCTTCTAATTTTGTTATTAATAAGTTTTGTTAATTATTAAGCTCTTTCATATACTAAAAAGACCTGTCAATTGCGAACTACACTTCTTGAGGAGGAATTTTCATGTTCTCTTACGCGTTATTTTGATAAAACTAACACTATTCAGAATTGTACTTTTAGTCCTAATGGTTTCAAAGTACGACAAACAATAGCCAGTGAAACTTTGAGAACAGGAGATGTTTTTTCCCATAAGTATTTTATAGCCTCAACTCCATTTCCGACTAATTTATTAATAAATCCAACCTACATGTGACAATTGTCAAAGAGATTAAAAGAAATTCAGAGTTGGCCTATGTTGAGTCCTAGAGTAGAGTATTAAAGAAGAAAGATAAATCAAACTTGAAGAGTACTCTCGAAATAACACTATAGCACATTCCAAGGACTAAGATATCATCCATCCACCTCCACTAAAGCAGTATCAAAAGACCAAATTTTACTGGCTACTGTTTTTCCTACTTTGAAATCGTTAGGACTAAAAGCACAATTCTAAATATTGTCAGCTTCATCAAACTAATCAAAATAATGCGTAAGAGAACATGAAAATTCCTCCTTAAGAAGTGTAGCTCGCAATCGACAGGCCTTTTCAGCATATGAAAGAGCATAATAATTAACAAAACCTATTAATAACAGAATTATAAAAAATATGATGGGGGGAAACAAAAACAACAATTACTTTAAATGGTTATAAAATGACAAGTTTTCAAACAAATGAGAAAAAATAATTACAGAAAACAACTAAGTTGTCAATCAAGCAGATTTCAAGAATTTTTAATAATTGAAAGAGTAATCCAATGGTTGAACAAGCAAATGAATTGATAGTAGGATTACAATCATTAGATTGAGAGTAATTAAATGGATGGATATTGAAGTCATAAATTTAAGTCAAGATTTTAAATTAGTAGTTTAACTGATTTCTTGAAATATAATATATAATGTAACAAAAGGGAACTAATAATCAACTAGAAAACACATGAAGCCTCAATAGACCACTAAAAGCCCATACTATAAGGCTTTTTCATTTGCTGAAAAGGCTTGTCGATTGCGAGCTACACTTCTTAAGGAGGAATTTTCATGTTCTCTTACGCATTATTTTGATTAGTTTGATGAAGCTGACAATATTTAGAATTGCGCTTTTGGTCCTAACGGTTTCAAAGTAGGACAAACAGTAGCTAGTAAAATTTGGTCTTTTGATACTGCTTTAGTGGAGGTGGATGGATGATATCTTAGTCCTTGGAATGTGCTATAGTGTTATTTCGAGAGTACTCTTCAAGTTTGATTTATCTTTCTTCTTTAATACTCTACTCTAGGACTCAACATAGGCCAACTCTGAATTTCTTTTAATCTCTTTGACAATTGTCACATGTAGGTTGGATTTATTAATAAATTAGTCGGAAATGGAGTTGAGGCTATAAAATACTTATGGGAAAAAACATCTCCTGTTCTCAAAGTTTCACTGGCTATTGTTTGTCGTACTTTGAAACCATTAGGACTAAAAGTACAATTCTGAATAGTGTTAGTTTTATCAAAATAACGCGTAAGAGAACATGAAAATTCCTCCTCAAGAAGTGTAGTTCGCAATTGACAGGTCTTTTTAGTATATGAAAGAGCTTAATAATTAACAAAACTTATTAATAACAAAATTAGAAGAGGGGTGACAAATACAACAATTACTTTAAATGGTTATAAAAGGATAAGTTTTCAAGCAAACGAGAAAAAATAATGGCAGAAAACATCTAAGTTGCTAGTTAAGCAGATTTCAAGAATTTCTAATAATTGAAATAGTAATCCAATGGTAGAATAAGCAAATGAATTAATAGTAAGATTACAATCATTAGATTGAGAGTAAGTAAATGGATGAACATTGAAGTCATAAATTTAAGTCAAGATTTTAAGTTAATAATTTAACTGATTTCAAGAAATGTAATATATAATGTAACAGAGTGGAACTACTAATCAACTAGAAAACACATAAAGCCTCAATGGACCACTAGAAGTCCATACTATAAGTGAATAAAAAAGAAAAACTTAGAACACTCCAAATGAAAGTGCCTCCAAGTTCCCCAGAACAAATGCTCAAAGAAATGAAATTTATTCCAAATGAAACCAACTTATGACTAACAGTCATAGATTGAAGATGGATGCATTCTTAAGAGCATAATGAAATTATTCAATTTATGTAGAGTTCATGCAAGACAGTTTTTTCATGATAGAATAGACTTTTGGTAACTAAATTTTGAAAGAAAGGTTTGTGCTAGTTACCTAAAATAGCTGTCCATTCAAAATGAGTTTTTCACACAAATGATAATAGAGATGTCTAGCAAAGAAAATAGAATGAGGGGAAGGATCCTATGAAGAGAGTGTCAGGGAAAACAAGATCAATTTACATCAATGATGATACCAAGAGAAAAAAATTTAAAGAAGTAGGTGAAAATATTATTTGGAGAAATCTTACACTTGAACTAAGTACAAAAGCAGTGTGTTTAACAACATCATCAGTTGTGATGAAGGATTGATGGGAGCTTTCATTAATGTAACAACCACACAAAAGATCAGCAACTAGTAGTGTTGGTTTGAATTTTTTCAACAAATGTATCCAGAAGTCAACAGATGTGGACTGTTCATCACATTACTGTTATAAGTTCCGAATGAAATCCTGACTAAAAGGTGAAACACAGAAAGCATGACTAATGCTTTGGCCTTCCCACAGAATGGCCAAGAATTTCTGTATTCGAATAGATTTCCATCGTAATAATTTAATCAACATTTTATGTATGCCATAGTGATATAACAAGTGACCCTGAAGACAAAAAGTAAACCAATAAAACGTTGTAAAACTCTAGTATAATGTTCTTTAGCAACCAACAACACTAAATGAGCTGAACAAATATTATCTTCACTGACAATAAATCAACAATATTATACAGTAGTCGCATTGTATGTGCAGAGAACATGCTATGCACAACATATTTAGGTTCACTTTCTGGTGACAGTATGCTCAACCATAGTCCTATGGCCTCGTTGATATCGTTAAACATTTGTTGGTCCTACAAAACCAAGCTAACATTCAGCATTGTCACCTAATTCTTATCAACTAAACATGTAAAACCATAAAGCATTATCACTCAATTTGGAGACTAGCTTTTATGCATTAACACCTTGTTTGGTTCATCTTCCTGGTTGCAAAGTTCACGTAAACAGTATGCCACAGCCAATTGATGAGAAAGAGCATCTCTAACTCTTGTTCTAGTATGCATGTGACTCTGTTAAACAATTATTTCAAATTAGCCGTCACTCTAATACTAGTGAAGAAAGAATTGGCAACCAAAAGTTTTATTATAGGAGTGGAATTGGAAGAAAAAACAATAATACAAGAACAAAGTAAATCACCATCACAAATATTGCCTTTGAGAAACGATGAATACAATCCTTTAGAGCTGCAATTCCTCCTCTGACCTTTAATAACCTTGCTTTTCTATGTAAAATATTTGATTTCTTTAAAAGATCTTGTGGTGTAATGTACAAATCTTTTATGAGGTTGTTGAAAACCTCCATTCGCATTATAAAACAAAAATCTGAATCCAATCGATACGATTTTTCATACACTTGAAGCCGTTAGGACCAAAAGCACAATTCTGATTACTGTCAGATTCATCAAATTTATCAAAATAATGCGTAAGGGAACATGAAAATTCTTCCTCAAGAAGTGTAGTTAGCAATCGACAGATCTTTTTAGCATATGAAAGAGCCTAATAATTAACAAAACTTATTAATAACAGAATTATACAAAATAAGAAAGGGGCAAACAAATACAATAATTACTTTAAATTGTTATAAAAGGACAAGTTTGAAAACAAATGAGAAAAAATAATGACAGAAAACATCTAAGTTGTCAATCAAGCAGATTTCAAGAATTTTTAATAATTGAAAGAGTAATCCAATAGTGGAACAAGCAAATGAATTAATAGTAGGATTACAATCATTAGATTGAGAGTAAGTAAATGGATGGACATTGAAGTCATAAATTTAAGTCAAGATTTTAAGTTAATTGTTTAACTGATTTCTAGAAATGTAATATATAGTGTAACAAAGTGGAACTAATAATCAACTAGAAAACACATAAAACCTCAATAGACCATCAAATGCCCATACTGTAAGGCTCTTTCATTTGCTGAAAAGGCCTATCGATTGCGAACTACATTTCTTGAGGAAGAATTTTCATGCTCTGTTGCGCATTATTTTGATACGTTTGATGAAGCTGATAGTATTTATAATTGTGCTTGTGGTCCTAACGGTTTCAAAGTGGGACAAACAGTAGCCAGTAAAATGACAGACCTTTTCAACATATAAAAACAATGTAAACATTGTTATGAAAATGTAGACGCATAATTGCCAATTAAAGAGAGGGGTTTAATATGTATTGATTATTCAGTTTGTTATTAATATTTTTATTATATTTTTTGTGCAGTTGTCAAAAACTATTCTTGTATTTTAGTGTGTTATTGTTATTGTGAATTTTGTCGAACTAGTAACAATCTTCCTTGTGTATGTAGAATTGCTATTGGGAGGTTGAAATGACCCAATTAAAATTGGATGTTTTCTAGGGGATAGACCTTAAATGCAATGTGTTTTTATTTTTTATTTTTTATTAATAATTTGATATTTTTTTCAATGGCTTAATGATACTTTTGTTATCTTTATGCATGTTTTGGTCTAAAACCTTTGAGGATGACGGGAAATTGTTTTATATAATTATATTTGTGGATATATTTCTCTGTAATATTACTATGGTCTCTACCTATATAGCGGAAAAATTCAGTATGATACTATTTTATGAAATATATGCAAAATATTTCATTGAACGGAACATAAATGTTGCTGTGACTGATGGACGTGGATGGACTTGAGCATGTGGACACTTTTTGTTGATGAATTGCCATGACATGCTTCCCTTTGTTTATTTATTTATTTTTGTATGAACAATTCATTTTCTTTCTTTGTTTTTCTTAATGTATAGTTTTTTTTTTTCTTTTTTTTTTTTATGGTTTTCCAGCAAATCATGCGGCTTTGCATGATCAAAGGCATGAAGCATATAAAATTATATCGTAAAGCGTAGATGTATTGATTGGCAGAAACACCTTTTCTGATACTTACTCACCGGTTTCTGCAAATTCCATGCTACAGTTAATTGGGCAACAGTTTTTGGGTATATTTTTGCTGTTGAACGAGCTGCTTTACTTTACAACTTTTGTTGGCTTTCTTTGAGAGATTACCGTTCTCAAGGAACACTGAATTATATGCGGTAGGTGCTTTGGGACTTATTACATATACCAAGATTATAGTATGTCAATTTTAAGTGGAGTTTTATTCCCTTTTTTCTTTATAATCTAAAATGGCCTCATTTGCTGATGGTGTTACTGAAGAAATTAGAATGATAAACTGTTTATTTTGTTGCTTAATCTATCTGCACTAACACCTGTGTTGGTACTGAAGAGATAGTTTGAGTACTTATGTTAAATTCAACTTGAACCAAGACATAAGTGGACAAATCAATGAAGCCTGGAACTCTTGATTCTTTCTTCAGGCTCCCTGTTGTCAGTCTGCCACCTGGATTTGATTCTGCTTTATTTCAAATCACAGGAACAAACGTTCTATCCAGTAAAATGTAATGTTGCTGAATACGAAGAAGACAGACTGTGATTTAGAGAGATACTAAACTTCAGCCGTTTATCTTATGTAACATGTTTTTTTTTCTTTTTTTGTTTTTTTGTTTTTCTCAATTGATATATAAAATGGCCGTTTTTGACTTTAAATGGAGTTTGAGATTTCTGTTTCCTACCTAAAACGAAGTCAACCTTTACCAAATTAGTACTGTTACATTGTTTACGATATCCTTATAACTATTGAACGGATATCTCTATGTGATTATATTGAATACAGATGTGGGCATCATTTTCAAATCGATTAAGCTCTAGTAGCTTTATTATACAAGTTTTGCTTAATTGATTTCCTTTTCTTTACACTTCTTTCATTTATTCTGTTCACCAGGAACAGTTGCTCTGTTCTGTTTCCCAAACAGTTGGAGGAAATAGTTTCTTTGCTGAAGATAGCCTTTGTGCTTTGCCGTGAGGTTCCCATTCATGTTCGGAAGGTTAAATATTGCCTTCTAATTTTTATTTGACACTTGATTTAACTGGTTTAAACATTTTGAAAATATTGGGAATACTTCAGACATGCTTGGTGGTTTTACAGGTGATATTAGTATGACAATAGCTGTGACTCTTTACAGGTGTTTGATAATTTATTTGGAGTTGCTGAACTGCAGACATTTTTTTTTTTGGAATTTGGGTCAGGTCCAGTTTGTCTCGGTGGTTCTAAATAGGTTATTTTGGTGATTTTCTTTGCATATCAAATAATTCTAATGTAGATGCTATAGAGCACCTTTGAAGTGCACAAAGTGTTAAAAAATTTTGGTGACTTGTGTTTTGCATCTTATATCGATCTGATGTTCACTGAGTTGTTTATAAATAAGTCTGATAAGAGCATCTCTAACCATATTAGGTATCCATTGTCTTTAAAATGACTAGTAATTCGATATTTTATTGCCTTCAATCATTTTTCATGTTGTTAGCTATTTGAAAAAAGTTGAATCACCCTAGCCAAATATAGAGAGCAAAAAATTCTTATCATGACCCATAGCGTCTTATCTATCGTCTGACACTCATTTAGGCCATAAAATAGTTGGAAGGTCATGACTATATTAGCCAACTTTAAGGTGTCGTCTATATCTAAATTTACCTGTGACTTGATCATGAGGACAATAACTTTCATTGTGAAAAGTTGTCATAAAAGACTATTCTTATTAACTTACTGTACCTTAATGCGATTTACGTCGACACACCCGAATCGAAGTCCTGTTAATAATAAGAATTCCTGCTTTCCAAATCTATATGGTCGCCCTCTAATTTCAAACCATATTTCATCAGAGCTAACACAAGGAATTTCTAACTTTCTAGCAAGAATAGTTAGAATCAGGGGGACAACCAACATCTTATTGTGGGCAATCTCCATCAAGTATTTGAACAGGGTCTCATCTAAGAACCTTTTAGGAGTTTTCTTATATTAGGAGCTTCTTTCAGACTAGTAATCTCTTTGAAACTACAATGTGTATTTCCTGACATATTTTCAGGAATAACTTGTGAACTGAAGTTATAATTGACTTGCATTTGTATGAAACAAAAATTAAATTAATCAAAATATAATAATAACATTAATTTAATTAAATGAACACTTACTTTAATTAAACTAATTATTTTTATTTTCATTACTTTATAATTCTAAATTTAATTAACAAATTAAATTAACATATTACAATTACATTAAATCAAAATTTAAATTTAATTAATTAATTCTCCTTAAGTTTAATTTTAATTTCATTTACTTAATTTAATTATTTTTTATTTATTTAATTCACGTTTATTTCATAATTTTTATTTTAATTATTAGATTACTTTCGCTACATTTAATTTTATTTATTTCTAAATTAATTAAAATTTCAAATTTAATTAACTTCTTTTCTAAATCAATATTAATTACTTAAATTAATTTAGTTTAATTAAAAAAAAATCTTTTTCTAAACATTGGGTTTTGTGGGTGCAAACACCCCGATATTGAGCTATTTGCAGCTATAAAACCCGATCGTCATCTTCAACAAGTCACACCACGAAAACCTCTATTGTCATGTCGAATCCATCCATATCTAACCAAAACTAACCTAATTTAACCTTAATCAACATTACCCAATATCCATAACAAAAAAAAAAAAAGCTCCATAAAGCGCAATCAAAATATCACAAATAAAACTCAAACAATCACAATGGAGGACAAAGGTCGCATCCTTTCAGCAATGGAGATGGTGAAAAAGCTAATCGACGGTCTGAGAAGGTTTGCGAAAGTCTATAAAACTGCGACAAGGCCAGCGACGATCGCAATCAATGCTCGAGTCGTAAACGGGTTATTGGGTCTTACATCCGGCCTTGTGTTCTGATGGAATGCTATGGAAAATGATTTGGTTCCGTGTTTTATGGCCTTAATATATATAAGGGTAGTTTCATAATTTTTCATTGGGGTTTTATTTTGAATTGTACAAAATAAGGGTAGATTGATATTTTTGAAATTGTCAAAATATAATAAAAAAGAATTTTATGACCTCTTAAAAATCGAGACCAGGCCCTTAAAACTTGACTATATTATTTTTTTTTGGTTTTTTCATCCTTCTTTATGGCTTCATAAGGCCTAAAAATACATCCAAATGGCTTGAATTTTATCAATTTAACTTAATTGGGTGTACAACTTATAAAATCTCACCACGTCATCACATCGGAGTGTAACATGGCATAAGGTTAGTATATATGACATTGTGCAATCTCACTTAAGTTTCATTGGGCTTTATGACCTCTAAAATAATCAAACTAGATTTTATTATTTTTTGAAATTATCAAAAAACAATAAAATCGAATTTTATGACCTCTTAAATCCTGATCTCGAGCACAGAGAATTTTGATGGACCATAAGATTTGATATTTTTTGAAATTGTCAAAAAATAATCAAACCGGGTTTTGTGATCTCTTAAAACCCAGTTCAGGTTTTAAGCCCTTAAAACCCGACCCTGGTTTTGTCTTTCTTTATGGCTTCATAAAGCCTAAAAATACGTCCAAATGGCTTGAATTTCACCAATTTAACTTAATTAAGTATATAACTTATAAAATCTCACCATTTCATCATATTGGAGTGTAAAATGGTATGAGGTTAGTATATATGACCTTGTGCAATCTCACTTAAGTTTCATTGCACTTTTTGTTTGTTAATAATGTTGTCTCAAAGTTGCATATAACATCAATCTGATGGTTTTTGGGTAGTTTTGGACATTAGAAACAAACAAAATGGCAAATAATATGTTAAAAAACCAACAAGAGAAAAAAAAAAGAAGAAAAAAGAAAAACTAGTTTTGTGGTCATTTAAAACCTGACATCGGGTTTTGATGGACCATAAGATCCAATGTTTTTGAAATTGTCAAAAAAAAAAAAAAATTGAGTTTTATGACCTCTTAAACCTGGTCCCAAGTTTTTAAGGGATCATGAAACCTGACAATATTATTTTTTTGGTTTTTTTGCCTTTCTTTATGGCTTTATAAGGCCTAAAAATAGGTCCAAATTGCTTGAATTTCACCAGTTTAACTTAATTGTGTATATAACTTATAAAATCTCACCATATCATCACATTTGAATGTAATATGGCATGAAGTTAGAGTATATGACCTTGTGCAATCTCACTTAAGTTTCATTGCACTTTTTGTTTGTTAATAAGGTTGTCCCAAAGTTGCATATAACATCAATTTGATGTTTTTTTTGGGTAGTTTTGGACACTGGAAACAAACAAAATGGAAAAAAAAAAACCAATAAAAATAAGAAAGCCGAGTTTTATGGTCATTTAAAACCCAGCGCCGGGTTTTAATGGACCATAAGATCAGGTATTTTTGAAATTGTCAAAAAATAATAAAATTGGGTTTTATGAACTCTTAAAACTTGGCTATATTATTAGTATTTTTTTTTTTGGTTTTTTTTTTCCACCCTTCTTTATGGCTTCATAAGGCCTAACAATACGTCCAAATGACTTGAATTTCACCAATTTAACTTAATTGGGTATATGACTTATAAAATCCCACCATATCATCATATTGGAGTATAACATGGCATGAGGTTAGTATATATGACCTTGTGTAATCTCACTTAAGTTTTATTGCACTTTTTGTTTGTTAATAATGTTGTCCCAAAGTTGCATATAATATCAATTCGACAATTTTGGGTAGTTTTTGACATGGAAACAAACAAAATGGCAAAAAAATATGGAAAAAAAAAACAACAAATAAGAAAACCAGGTTTTAAGCACAACGGGTTTTAGTGGAACATAAGATCCGGTATTTTGAAAAAAACCAAAAAAAAAAAAAAAAAACCGAGTTTTATGACATCTTAAAACCTAATCCCGGGTTTTAAATGCCCTTAAAACCCGATTATATTATTTTTTTTGGTTTTTTTTTCCCTCCTTTATGGCTTCCGAATGCCTAACAATACGTACAAATGACTTGTATTTCATCCATTTAAATTATTTCTATTTTAATGGTGCATTGATAATAAATTAAGTAAAAAAGTATTTCAATTCAGAAGATAAAAAATTAATTAGAAAAATAAAAGAGGTTGTAAAAATTCTAAATCCAATAGCTTTACCTATAGATAATTTTTTTTTTTTTTTTAATGCTTATTATCAATGTACCAATGTGAGGAAACCTTATTCCCTTGACATTCTTGGGCATGAAGATGACAGGACCCATCTTCAGGAGTTAATAACAGTTATTCAAATTAACCTCGAGCGAGTGCCTTCCTTTCGAGTTGGATGCAGGCCTAACATTTTCCTTCTCAATAAAATAAATAAGCTCCTCTTGATCTAAATCATCCGGACGAGCTATAAACAGTGCACAAGGTGTAGGGCCTTTCTTCGAAGACTAATGCGGCTTCCTTCAGCTTTCCTTCGTGGAGTAGACCTTTGATTTGGTTTATCAATTCTCGACATTGGCCCGTAATGTAAGTGTGAAAGTCACACCTTGTTTTGCCTCCCCTTCTTCGGGGAAGTTCTGAGCAAATTACGGGTCTTAAGAAGATTTAGGCGACTAGATATTTGATACATTCGATCCAACGTGACATTTCAACGATGTATAGCGATCGAATCTACTGCACGATCTTTTGTAACTTTGTTCGATTGTGTCAACCCTAACTATGCTCTGCCAGCCTTTCTACATTCGATTCTTAAAGCCCTCTACTGAGTCCAAATTTTGCTCAACCTTTACTTCCAGGTAGGTCACACATCTTTCGACTTCGTCTAAAGGAGTTAGTGGCTTTCTGGTCCGCATATGAAGGAGTTCCCCTGGCGGTAATCCTTTAGATAATGTAGCCATTGCTGCTAATTGTGGTCAAAAGTGAAATTTAACTTATGTTTGGATATAATTTTTACAAATTTCACTGATTGCGACTTGGTTTGCCCGAGTCACAATATTAGTTGACCTAATGAAAATGTTGAAGTCCTATAGCCAAGTTGGTGCTGACTTTTTATCTTTGTTCCAGAAGAGGATGTGATGCCTGCATTAATTCCCACCTTATCTAAAAAGTGGCTCTTGTGGTTTAGCCACTATCTAGAAGATGTAGAAAATTTTCAATAATATCTCTGTAATGTCACACGTTTTTGTCCAATCAATTTTGATCATGTAAGCATCATTGTCATTTTTGGAACAAACCATTAATAATAATGGTGATACTGAATTCGATTTCATAGACCATACATGATGTTATTTTAATGGATGAGAATAAATTAATGTAATGCATCCACCTTGTTGAAGCTTCTCTCAAATGGAAGAAAGCATGCTTGCAAATCTAACTAATTTATAGACATCATCTCTTAGCATAGGTGTTTGTACATTTTTCGATTCATTAAGGTATTAGGGGTTAATTCACACCAATTACACTTAACAAGTATGTGTAAATAGTTATTTGAATCGCATATGTCTGACATCAGCCTTAACAAAAAAAAAAGGAGTAATTTACCATAGGCCCAACATTGAAATGGTGGCCCTTTGATTCCAGCTAGCTAAATCATTCAATGCATTTATCAATATCCAACCCCAACCAATATAGAGTATCTATTTTCACCATTCATGTGTTCACCCTAAGCCACCACTCATTAAAAAGGCCAAATAGAATGATCAAATTGAAGAAATCTTAAACAAGTATCAAGGAAGCATCGCTGATCACTTTATAGAACTATAATCATTTCCTTTCTCTTTTTGTACTTCCTATATATATATATATATATGCATTCACATTTTGGGTAACTCCCATCTTTATATGGTACACATTCAACAACATATTGTATTGTACCCCATTTAAGTGTTTAACGATATGCATGTAATAAGTAACCAGTATCTACCATCAATAAAACAAGTATAGCATCCAAATGTTTAAGTCACCTAGCCCAACTGTGTGCTACTAAATTGTCTACAGGTCTGTCCATACCCGAACCCAATGTCTTCTTTCCAGCAGCAGTTTGATTTGAAAACATCACATGAAAAAGCAGCAATCAAGTTATGACCATTGTAACTGAAACACATGATAGCGAAAAACAGTAAAAGTTCGATGAAGTATATGTTGTGTACTACCTGAAATTGCCATTTCAAGGCGTCCATAGTATTGGAAACACAACTAGATAGTTTGGAAAGGCATCAGGTCCAACAACACCAAGTTTAATATTTTGAGATGCATATGTTGCCCTGATATATGCCAGACTCTGCGTTGAACTATGAATGGTTCAATATTAGACCACAAAGTTGTATGAAATTTTAACTTCCATAATGTAACTGTTTGTTTACAAGGCTGTTTAACGGAGAAAAAGTCCATAATTGTTTGTGGCATATTTGGCTTAAGCAATTAAATAGCAATGTGAACCATATACAAATGTTAAGTATAATATAAGAAGTAATTGTGTATAAACATCACTGACTGCTCAACTAAGTAGGTTACATGACTTCACATCTACTCATAAAAAATAGCTCGACCTTTGCAATTTGTCTAAATTAACATTACATGAATCGGTTTTGATATACATTATGGATACATATATTATCGTAATTGGAAGGTATCTATTTTCATTGATAAAAAAAAATATTTATACTTATATTAATAAATACATATGATGAGATTTGAACCACAAATTGGTTTAGCTGAAGAGAATGTGCTCTTTTTTTTTTTTTTTTTTTGGTTTTGGTGTTGGATTAAAATTTTTGACACATTATTACTCCATTTCACCTCTTAACATAGGTTGTTATATATTTACCTTTTCATTTGCTTCAATGGTGGGGTTTAAACATATTTTATAAGGTTTGTTTGTGTAGTTTTCTATTCTTATTACAAAAATAGATATCTTTCGATTATAAGAGTAAAAAACCATACCATATAAATAATTAATGATTTATCTCAACAGGTCTCAATATATTTTTACCTTATTGGGTGTCAATTTAAAAAAAAAAAAAAAATTACTAAAACAAATTGGAAAAATGTACATAATAATGTTTATATTTTGAGCACAAATTATTATTATGGAAATTATATTTATCTCTAGAATATCTTTATGTGTAATATGAAAATTTTATGTAAGTCTATAGTTATTTTTTTGACAACAATATATATGTATATATGTATGCATACATATATCTATATATGTGTGTACAACATATTATGTATGGTATAAAGTTTTTCGAATATTAATTTACTTGGATAAAACTCAAAAGTCACACCATTTGTGTTTAATATGAAGTTGCAAGTTATTATTATGTGAAGTTAAATATTAATTATGTGAAATAAATGTCAATCTGTTTCCTATCAAAATAAATAAATGTCAATCTATGTGGTTGGATACTTGGATTGGATGTGAGTTGTGTGAACAGTAAATTGGAGAGCTATGTCTTGTCTGCATTGAGAAAAAATATATTCCTCTAAAAAAAGAAAAACTATATGTCTCATATGATATCAAAATTTTACATCCGTCTATGCTATGTAAGATACGATTATACTTGATAAGAACCTATAATTTGTATTTGATATAACAAGATCATCGCAGCCTTTGTATTCAATATAAAGTGAAATATGAATGTGTAATGTCACAATGTCAAGTTGATTCAAAGTGAATTGTGTGAGATTAAAAATACAACATTTTCTTAAAAATTGAGTATACTAGGGAAGTTTTACTCTCATTCTCTCAATGTGTATTGAATTTAATAACATTGGAAGGAAAGTTGTACACCCTGCGTATAATAAATGAGAAAAACATTTTATAATATCAGTGCATTGCATGCTACTGTATCCATCAATGTAGTTATTGTGGTCGTTTAGTTTTCATTGAATTTTAATCCAATAACTTATAAAAAATCATATTAAAATTTTCAAATTAAGGAAATTAAAAAAATACATTAAGCATCTCATATCTGTCTAGTACTTATATTAAACCCATCTATTTGGTAAAAATATTTCCTAACAGTTGTGAGTAATTTTTATTTTTGAAAGTTATTAAAATATTTTAAGAAATAGTGTAAATTTATTTTTTGTAAAAAAGGTAAATCGTTTTTAATTTTTTTAATTGAAAATAAATTTGCCATTTTCATTTTAATTTTTAATCATAAACCAATTTGTCTTGTTATTTCCGGGAGGCGCAACGCAAATGCAATATTAATAGAGCCCACTGTGATCCGAATTTTTTAAATACCCGATCCAACAGGATCCATATAAATGGATCCTCCCTTTCTCTAGGGTTTCCAAAGACTCCAAAGACCTTCAATTTTCTTTTCCAAAGCAGCTCTCGCAGAGCCGCACCAAACCAGACCAAATCCAGAAGGGCCACGCTTCTTCCTCGCTTCGCAACCATGGTACCCCTCTTTTCTCTCTATATGTTCACAGTTTCTCTTTCTATATATTGTTTTGTTTTTATAATTGACGACGATATTGTTTGTCTTTGTAACCAGATCATTCCAGAGAAGAACCGTAAACTTATCTGCAAGTACCTCTTTCAAGGTTCGTTTTTTATTCAAACCCAGAACTTTGTTTTGTGTTTTTTAGATATTTATGGATTTGATGTTTTGTATGTTCTGATAAAACGTGATTTATTGATTACACTTGCAATGCTTGAAGTGCGGTTGTTTGTGCTTTGATGTGTAAATAGATAATGAGAAAGATAACTGTGATTGGTTTCTGAGAAAATGAAGTAATGGGAAATTGTTAAGTGGGTTTGCTTGTCATGTTTTGTTTTATTTCAAGATTTGGAATAGTTGGTTTTATGTGTTTTTGTGCACTTTTTGAGAATGTTAAGTAGGTTTTGATTGGATGCAAATTTGGATTTTTGACATTGTTTTGATTGTGTATATCTTTTTGTAATTATTGAGAATTTCAAATAGAACTTGGTTGGATGCAAATTTAAGTTCTTAATGATTATTCGATTGCTGTATGTACTTCTGTGCTTCTTGAGTATTTTAAGTAGAGCTTGGTTTGATGGAAATTTAGGTGTTCGACACTTTTTGATTGTTTACGTACTTGTTGAGATTTTAAGGACAACTCTTTCAAATGTGAATTTAGGTTTCTAACATGTTTTAGATTGTCGTATGTTTTTATGTACTATTGAGAATTTGAAGTAGGATTCGCATGGATGCAAATTTAGATAAATGACATTTTTTTTTTTTTATTGTTGTTTAGATTTCTGTTCCTGCTGAGAATTTCAAGTAAAACTTGGTTGGATGCAAATGTAGTGTTTTAACATATTTTTGATGTCTGTGTATCTTTGTCAACCTGCAGAGGGAGTATGCTATGCGAAGAAGGATTACAATCTTGCAAAGCACCCAGAAATCGAAGTTCCAAACTTGCAGGTGATTAAGCTGATGCAGAGCTTCAAATCCAAGGAGTATGTTCGTGAGACATTTGCATGGATGCACTACTACTGGTACCTTACCAACGATGGGATTGAGTTTTTGAGGACATACCTCAATCTCCCATCAGAAATTGTGCCTGCCACATTGAAGAAATCTGCAAAACCAGTTGGTCGCCCCATGGGTGGCCCACCTGGTGACCGCCCTAGGTAATTTTATTTTGATGATCATTCCTGTGGAGTGTTAGTACGTTATTTTTTTATTTCTTAAAAACATTTTGGTTATGTTATTAATATGTTTTCATTTGACCTTTAGGGGCCCACCTCGCTTTGAAGGAGACCGTCCAAGATTTGGTGACCGTGAAGGATATCGCTCAGGCCCTCGCGGTGGTGGTGAGTTTGGTGGTGAGAAGGGAGGAGCTCCTGCAGATTTCCAGCCGTCCTTCAGGGTAATTTAACTTTCATGATTTACCTAACGGCTTTATAGTTGCATATTTGTCAGTGTCATGCTTATTCTTGTTTGTCAATGAATGAACTGGAGCCACACTCGTCTATCATTTTACCAATTAGATCATTGCACCTTTGCATAATAGTATGAGTGATATGAATGTAAATCATTGGATTGACCAGGATATTCTGTATGGATTAAATTCTTAGACCAAAAATTTAATGGATGTTGGTTCCTTTCGCAATACATTCCATGTATGAAACATGAGAGTTCAATTTGGTATAAGGAGCACTGGCTGCTCGGGGGAGGTTATGGTATCTACTTAGTAGCCAATAGGGCTGGTCTTGCTATAAATCATTTAGTATTCAATTTTGCCTTCCTGGTTAAAGCACTGTTTAGCTGGTGGATAATATAAATAATAAGATGAATGTCATGCTCATCTTCTCTTCTGACATGCAAGAAAATTCCTATTAAATGATCATCAATCTTTTACTTTTTCCTGTTCAATGTAAATTATGCCAAATTGATTTAGTTTGTACCAGCATTTTGTGCTTGTGAAAACATTTATGAAAAATTGTGTTTCTTTAATGTGTTGTAAGCTTGTGTTCATTTGCTTGGTTGTCTTTGTAGGGTTCTGGTGGAAGGCCTGGCTTTGGTCGTGGGGGTGGAGGTGGAGGATATGGTGCAGCTCCTTCAGGTTCAGGTTTTCCTTGAAGGCTGTCCCAGTTCACGTAGGTTCATGTTTTGTTACAAGATTAATGTTTCAAGTCCTAGAACAGTACTTAATGCCTTGTTGTGAATTTTCTATAGCGTTTCGTAAGCTTGAATTACATTGTTAAGTATTTTATGAGATCTTAAATTTTTCTCTCAGCTTGGCTATTGTTGGAAATTGAACACTCATTGTTGGCATCATTATAATAGTTTGAGGTGTATTTAGGTTTTTCAGCTTATAACTTCATCTAAACTATGTATTCTTTCCTGTGTCATGGTTTAGAGCTTGAGTTGGTCGATTGTTTTCTGAGACCATTTAGCTTTTACTTCTCTCCATGGTAACCCTGGCAAGACATATGATATATATCATCTTGCTGAGTGATTATTAGGTGTGAGAATTTCGCACGTTTTTTCGTGTGGGATGTCCTATTTTTTCCTATGAGAATTGATTTCTCATCGATAAGAATTAGATTCTTATTAGTTTTGCACATGAGAATTGATTTCTCATTGATAAGAATTCAATTAAGTTCTTATCAAGGATAATTGAACTTCTCTCACGAAAAAATGTGTGTGATTTTCACACATGATAAATTTTTTATCTTGCTTATCATAAACATTTTTTCTATAGTGGTTTCTATGTGTCGAAAAGTTCCACGTTTCCTGGATGTAGTAGTGGTTTATCTGTATATAAAGGTTCCGATGTTACCATGTATTTTGTTATACAATCAGAACAATTTATTTTATTGATGCATAAGTTGAGAGTGACATACTGACATGATAAGTAGATCTTTTTAGTGCTTATACGTGTATGATCCTCCCTTGCAAAGAACAAAATGATGGCTAAGGCTATTTTCACAGAAGCCAACATAGGGACTCAAAACACAACTCCCTAGTCTTTTTCAATAATTAAAAGTAGCTACGCTTCAGAGTATGGTAACAAGTCTGGTGAATTTTATCTTTTTGTTGATGGATAGTAGTTGTACTCGAATTGAATTTCCGAATTCGAATATGATACCAAAATATCATTCAGGAAAGCCTCGAGGAAAATAAGAAACATTTCAACGGAGTAGGAAATTTTATTTTAACGCTCTAGTTGTAAAGATTTTAACAATATACATAGTTTCGTTCGAGCCATCTTAGGGCATTTGTTACAAATTCAGAAAGCATACAATTTAGGGATGATTTTATTTTCTCCCTGTTGATAACCTTTTTTTTTTTTTTTCGAAGCACAACATAATAACTACTCCACAATAAATAGGGAACAAATCTAACAACACTTAAATGTATACGGAAGGTGAAACTGGAATCTTTCGCACGAAAATAAAATTAGGTTTGCATAATCAACTGTTTTGATGCTGGCAAACTAAATTTAAATTGTTAAATCTACGTACAAAAATTGTCCCAATATTAACTAAAATTTAAAAAAAAAGGGCTTACCTTTTCATTTGTCAAAATTGTCCAATATTAACTAAATATTAAAAAAAAAAAAAAAATCATTTGTCATTTACAAGATAGATACATATATTTCGGAGTTGATTTATAAAACTTAAATCACTATTTGGAGAGTTGGGTCATGTGATGGCCTTGTTTTCATTTCAAGCCTTGGAATAACACAAAACCATTGGACCCTAAACACGTCAACAGCCCAATAAAAAGATGCAAGGAAAATCAAGAAGAATGCCCGTATTTCCACCCTTTATGAATTTTATGTACACCCCTTTTATAAGTACACCTCAACAAAATTACGAAAAATCTCTAGTTTGTAAATAAACACTAATTAATATCAATATTACTCTTTTAATGTTTTTATAATATATATATATTTTTAAATACAACCCACAATACTTATTTTGCTATGTAATTAATATTACTATAATTTTGAGATTTTTTTTCCAATAAAAAAGGCAAGTAAAGTATGATTTTCTTCTAATATTAATTAATTTAAAACTTACCATTTTATAATTGATTACTTAAAAAAGATTTTAAATTATTCTTCACACTTTACAACTAATTTTTATTCTTTTAGAAAATTTGATATTTGAATTTAAAAAAAAAAAGTTAATTTAGAGAAGTTAGAATTTGAAAAGCTATAGAGAGTTTTATTTTGGTTTAATTTTTAGAGTTATGTGATAACATTCAAACAAATTTCTTGTTATTTGATTAATGTATAATTTTTTATCTTGATTCAACGGATGTATTATATTATGAAGAAATGAAGTTTAAATTGATTGGTAATTCTTTATGGAATATTTGGAATAAAATAAACTACTTGATACATGTTATTATTTTTAAGTAATTTTTTATTTTGGTTCAATGGATGTATTATATTATGAAAAAATGAAGTTTAAATTGATTGGTAATTTCTTATGAAATATTTGAAATAAAAGAAACTTCTTAATACATATTATTTTTAAGTAAGTATTATTTATTAATGTTGACATAATAGTAATCTTTTTATTAGAGAAATTTAAGTTTGAGTAATATACGAGAGAAAAAAAATCTAACAATCCTGATCATCCACATTTTTAAATATTGATATGTCATTAGATTATCAAAAGATTAGCAATATATATATATATATGGAGAATCCTTACTCATTGTTTTTTTTTTCAAACATATTTTCCTTTTTTTTTTTTTCAAATTAAATACAATAATTTCATCATTCATTCTCAATAGTTTGCAATTAATTTATTTGCTTAAATATTATTCTCATATTTCAAAATTATTCTTAATATTCTATAATTAATTTGTTTACTTAAAAATTGTTTGATATTTGAAATTAGTATTTCAAGATCATTCTCAATATATAGTAATTAATTTATTTCCTTAAAAATTATTTGATATATGAATTAGTATTTCAAAATTATTCTCAATATTTTTTAATTAATTTGATTACATTCAAATATAAAATCAGCATTTTAAAAGTATTGTTAATATTCTGTAATTAATTTATTTTTTAAAAATTATTTGATATATGAATTAGTATCTTAAAATTATTCTTAATATTTTATAATTAATTTGTTTACTTATAAGTTATTCGATATATGAAATTAGTAATTTAAAATTATTCTTAATGTTTTGTAATTAATTTATTTTTAAAAAATTATTTGATATATGAATTAGTATTTTAAAATTATTTTTAATATTTTGTAATTAATTTGTTTTTTTTTAATTATTTGGTATTTCAAACCAATATTAAAGAAAAAAAAAAAAGGATTAAGAGTTTGAGAAAATAAAAATATTTTAACACGCAGATGATCAAGCGAATTACTGTAAGGGGGGACGCTTCTTGAGTCTCTATAAATACAGAATCAAAAACAAAGTCAAACCTTTGAGTCGGTGTACGACTAAAGAAGAGGAGTGTGTTGTTGGATTTTGAGCGAGAAAAGAATAGAAGAAAGAAAAGGAAATAGGTATTGACAACTGCTTAGTGTTTATTTATTTATTTTTTTGTTCCTATTGTGTATGTTTTTGTTGCTGTCAATCTTCTCTTCTCTTTTTGTTTTTTAATAAAAAGATGAAAATCGAAAGCGAAGACTTTAGAATCTTCTCTCCAATCCAAGATTCAGGGTTTATTTTTGAAGGCGAATTGGCAAGGGAGAGAGAGAAGCCTCTTGGTGTTGTCGATGATGACACTGAAGATTTTTGTAGTTTTTGATTTTCTTGAACGGGGAGTTTGACGTTGACTGACATTGAGCGGGTTCATTTTTTTTTTTTTATAATCTTTATTGATTATTTCTGATTATAATACTAATTGAAATGAAATTTAACAAAGAAGAAGTGAATGTATATTATGGAATTGGGAGGTTTTTCTGAAAAGGTTTTGTTAGTTTGAACATTTGTTTTCATTGCACCAAAAATGTGTGTTTTTTTTTTTTTTCTTTTCTTTTTATCATTTATTTTTTCTCTTTATAATGACATGTTTACATATAGTAATAAAGACAATGGCTATCAACAGAAGATATGAAATTGTGAATTCTATCTATCAGAATCTCCTTTTATACAAGCATCTGGGAGGCTAGATGTTTTATTTTTTTGCTGAATTGTATGACACACTGTTTTTTTATCTACATACACGATCCATTTTTAGTGGAGTGAATTTAATGACTGAATATAGAGAGGTTTATAGTGACTAATAGAGCATGATCTAGTATACTGCTACCATCATTCATTCTTTTTTTTTTTCCAATCTAGGAGGGTTTTTTTTTCTTGTTTGAGTAGCATCGTTTGTTGTCTACTGTGTGAATGTAAAAAAGAAACTGTAAGGGAAGACTCTTGGTGACTTATCGAATTCAGTTAAACTGACACCAAAACAGTCATTAAAGAAGCAGAAAGACACCGGTGCTTCTAAAATCACATTTGATGGAAGCAAGAAGAAGGCTTTCAATAAGGCTCCTGAAAAACAACAGACTAGTGGCACGAAAGCACCTGCTACTGACATATCAAAACTGCATGAGGCACCGAAGAAGAATGTGAATACGAAAGTGAGTGTTGTGGCAGAGCATGACGATCTCGATTGGGTGGCAGAGGCAGGGTTTTTTGAAAAACAGTGCATCGAAATCTGGGAGGCACAAACAGAAGGAATGGACTTCAATGATCTTGAACTTATCAAGACATATGGTAAACAAACTCGACAACTATTTTCATGTCAATCATGGTGCATTTGGCGTTAGACAACTTAGTTTTTCATTTTGATCTTTTCATGTAGCGTTTCCTAATCAGTCAGCGTCAGCTTTAGAAATGGACCCAGCATTGTTTGGTGAATCGAAGGTCAGTTTCGTTTGTTCCTTTTGGCTTCAACTAGTTTTCGATTTATTTCGGGGTATTTTTAGAATTCTAATTTCTGAATTATATCTTTTGTTTTAGCCTCCAAGTCCTCTAAGTCCTTCAAGTCCTGTATGGTCCATGGAACCTGATCCACTTCCATGGAAAGACGGGGAATTCAGCGATTGGAAATTACCAAATGATTCTATGCTGAGGAGGAACAATGAAGATTACAACTCTCCGTTGTTCGATATATCCAACATTGCGTTGAAGCCATCACCCTAATGGTCACAAACCTGTGTGTGAACTCTGAATCAACTTTATTACAACCGGTTTTGTTTTCTAATGTATTTACTTTGTTTAATATCTGGTCTGGACCTTTTGGGTATACCTGACTGCTTCATCACTTGTCCTCCTGGAGACTGCTGCTCTCTTTCTCCCTCTCTTTTGTTGAATCCTAGAACCTCCAAAATTAATCGATATTCATGCTTTGTCTTTAAAACTTTCAATATATATATATATATATGCGATTTGATGGAAGAAAAGCAAGATATTGTTGCGTCAGAGCGGCCTTAATAGAAGAAACTATTGCACTTACAATTTCTCAAAATATTAAAATAATATTTAATTTATTTTTGTGAGTGTTGTTTCCTTATTAATACAATGACTTTATCGAGATCATTCAACAATAAGTACTGAAATATATCTAATTATATTCAACTGTATTGATATATATATGTATATGTATACATATAATATAAATTTAGAAAAGTGTCAAATCAATTAGACTCCTAATTGTTATAAAAAGACAAATTAGTCATGTATCAATATCGAGTGAGAAGAGTTTGATGGGAATTCATCAATTTGATGTCAAAATAATTTGATTGGGGGCCTTTGTGTTCCATTCCTTCATTCTATCACGATAGGCCTTCATTGACAACTTTAATTTTTCAGAAATCAATTACAAAAGTATTTGAAATTAAAAGTGCTTTGATAAAGTTAAAGTCCAATACGAGAATGAAGTAAGACTCATTAAGAAATAAAGAAGCGAAGAAGCTAGCTTAACATTGACAGCCTATTAGAGAATTGCAATCAACTGATATTAGTGGGAATTAAATATATACGAGCATGATTTATGCGTATTGTTAATGATTTTGAAAATCACAATTCTATTTACTTATATGACTTAAATTTAAAATATTATCAAATTGAATTTTTTTAAGGTTACTGTAACAGCAGTATTTCAAATTAATTAATTCAAAATTATTTAAAATTTATTTGTATTAAACATTGCAAGCATTTTATTTTTTTTTTAATATCTATTAGTCACATAGTTGTAGAGCTAATACTTGCACCGTTTAAATGCATTTACTAGATTATAAAAAAAAAAAAAAAAATTGATGCAAACTTTTTCCATTGTTTAAATGATTCATGATGAACTTGACTGATCACATAAGAACTACTCCACGATAAATAGAGAACAAATCCAACGAAACTTAAACATATACACAAGATGAAAATCTAATCTCTCTCACAAAAGTTAGGTTTGCATAATCAACTTCAACGATTTTAATGCTACAGCAAACTAAATTTAAATTGTTAAATATGCAGCTATATTAATTTCAAATTTGTTTCCTTAAATCAACGGAAGGAAAGTATCTTTTCCTCTTCTTGATTTAAGGAAACAAAATTGAAATTAATATGAATTGTTAATGATGTAAAAAGTTTATCCTTACTTTTATTTGTCGAATGAAGTTATTTCTTTACTTTAAGAATATATATATATATATATATATATATATATATATATATACTAGAAGGAAAAAATAAAAAAATTTTGTCCTAATAAAAACTTACCATAGAAGGCTCACTTTAAAAATAAGAGGGATAATCCTAATTTCTCCTTTGTTTTAATAAAATAGTCAAAATCCCCTTTTACTTTAAAAAATTGTTAATATCCTCCCTTGATTTACAAAATAGATAAAAAAAAAAAAAATTCCTATAGTTTATTAAAATATCTAAAAAAACTCCTACCGTCAATTTGAATATTAAAAGTGAATGGTTGACCTTTAATGTTGAAGGGTAAAACTGTCAAAAAAATAAAATATAAAAAAAGATTAATAAAATGATAATTTGTTATTTAAAAAAATTAAAAAAAAAAAAAACTCTCCACCGTCCATCTAAGGATCAAAACTACAAAAAAATAAAAAATATTAAAAAGAGCAAATTACAAAAAAGCTACCAAGTTGAAACGCTTTTACAGACGGAACAACATTTTCATCTTTATTACAATTTATCCCCCCTACCCTTAATGAAACCAGTTAGACATAACTGATGGAGGGTAAAATAATCTTTTGATATTAATTTTATTTTTTTTAAATAAATTAAATAAAAAATTTTAATTAGAGATTAATTTAAAAATATATATTACAAAATAAAATTAAATAAATAAAAATTAAATATTCAATTTTCTTCTTCCAGTTCAAAATCTAGGTTTCCAGTTACATAAAAATCCAGGTTCTGGAAACCCAAAATATGGTACCAAACATCATCAACCATCATCAATCAACCAGCCGACATTATCAATCCACTCCGAGAAATCTAAAAAATGACCTCAAACATCATCAATCAAATCCAACATTATCAATCTCCCACAAAATCATCAACCCAACATTATCAATCTCCTACAAAAAATCATCCAAAATCAACCCAAGTAATTATCAATTCAACAACAAAATATGAGAATAAACCCATCTGGGTTCGTCAGAACCCAGAACTCAGATCTGGACAGAACCCAGAAACCTGGGTTCTCAGGAACCCAAAAATCTGGGTTTGTGGGGAACCCAAAGATCTGGGTCCATGATGACAGACCTAGAGATCTGGGTTCGTCCTTATGAACCTAGATTTCTAGGTTCGTGAGAACCTAGATTCTGGGTTCCTCAAGAACCCAGATTTTTGGGTTCATATGAACCCAGAATTTCTGGGTTCATCAAAACCCAAATCTGGGTTCTCCAGATCGGGTTCATTCGTGAACCCAGATTCGGCTCACTCCGAGGAAGAAGAATAGCGGAAGAAGAAGAAGAAGTGGAAGAAGGGAAGAAGAAGAACGAGAGTAAGAGAGAGAAGGGCAAAAAGAGAGAAACAGAGATGAGAGACAAGGAAAAAAGAAAAAGGAAGGGAGCACCGGCGGAAAGGATAGCGACAACGGAGAGACAAGCAGATGAGCACTGCGGATGGAGGAGAGGCGAGGAGGTGAGAGCGGCGGAGAGAGGCAATGAATTGAGGATGGTGGGTGTTTATGTTAGGTGACCAACAAACTGGTGTATTAAAAAAAATTATTTTGTTTTTTAATTTTTTATTTGGTCAACTCAGTCAACACACATGTTAAGGGTATTTTCGTCTTTTCATCATTTTGATACGGTTCACAGTTAAATATAACGGAAACTTGCTAACAAGATAGGGTAAATTGTAATAATATCTAAACAATTACTCCGTTTGTAAAAGCGTTTCAATCAGGTAGGTAAATTGCAATTTGTTCTATTAAAAATATTAATGATTTTTTTTAAAAAAAAAAATTATGTCCATCATCTATCAACATGATGGACAGTGAACATAATTCAAAGAAAAAAAAAAACTTAAAACTTCAAGACATTCTCTCACTCTACTTCTCACTCTCTTTATTCCTCTCTCTCTCTCTCTCTCTCTCTCTATCTCTTCTTCTTCTTCTTTTCTCTCTTTCTCCATTGGCGATCCCTCCATTGACGAAGATCCAAATGGGGTTTTCGTAGTGGAAACCCAAAGATTTGGGTTTCCGATGCAGAAACCCAAAAATCTTTAGGTTTCTGACTTCTTTTACCCTCATCGTTAATTATGGAGACTGCATCTTAGTTGGAGTCTGTCTTGCACCTTGATTGTCTCTCACCCCGATCTTTGATGGACTCTTTCTTTTTTTTTTTTTCCTTTCGGACTTTTTTCCTTCTGTAATTTGTGGAACAAGAAAATATGGAAAGATTTTTGTTTGTTGATTTTTGTTTGATGATTTTTGTTTGATTTGGGTGATGATTTGCTGATGAGATGAGTTGTTGATGATTTGGGTTAATGGCGTGTTCTAGATTCTGGGTTTCTAACGCTCGAGAAACCCTGATTTTTGGGTTTCTCGACTGCTAGAAACCCATTTCCAGATGTCCAATGACTTTTTTTCTTTCATTTTAAATATTTTTTAAAATTATTTGGAATTTAATCTTGTGGAATTAAAAATATATTTTTTCTATTTTATCATAATATTGCATAAAAATTTTTTAATTATTTTTTTATTTTTAATTGAAGAACAATTTGATCTTTTTACACACTGTTATGGTCAATTTTTTTTTTCATTAGCAGAGTTAATAGAATAGATAAAATTATATTTTTAAAAATTATAGGGGTAATTAGTAATTACTTCAAACTACAAGAAGAAAAGTAGGATTATCCCAAAACATAATCTCCTTCTCTTTGTCTATCTTCGTCGCCATCAAGTTTGTTTCTTTGTTTTCGGGGTCTTTCATATCTGGGTTTTGTGATTTTTTTTTTTATTATTATAATCTTGTTAATTATTTTTGGGTTATTGGGCTTTTTTTGTGTGTTTTTATATCTGGTTTTATTTTGGATTTGAGGATAGAGAAAATGTATAAAATAACCCATTTGAAAAAATCAACTTCAAAATTAGCCATTTTATTTTATTCTTACAAAAAAGAGCTTGAATGAATAAAAATGCTCTTAATGAAATGAGAGCCATAAAAGCTGAAATTGACTTTAACCCATTTGCTGAAATTGTTTTAGTGTGTAGCAATCTCCTCCCACCCATTGCAACATTCCATTTTGTCACTTCCCACACGTCACTCGATCTTCTTACCACACCTCACTTGATCTTCTTACTTTCCACATCCTTTCCACGCCCAAACTCTCTTCTCTCATCCCATGGCCAACAATAAAAGGAATGAGTGTGGTTGTGCCAACATGTAAGATTTTTTGGACGCCATTGTACTGCGCCCATAGCTGATCGACTTCTTCGCTACGGGTGGTAAGTTTATTTGACTAGTTTTACTTACTTTGGGTATTCAAATATAGTAATGTGAACCGAGGTTGAGCATTGCAAATGGATGGTGGCTATTTGGTATATTTTATGTGTGGTTTTATGAGTATGAATAGTTTCTTAATGTTAAGATTGTATTGTTATTGGTGAATGTGTACTTTGAATTTTGTAAACTATTCCATTTGTGATGTTAGATATTGGAAATGTAAATAGTGGATTGCATCTAAACATATGGGCTGGGATTTACAATTTGCAGGTTGGGATTCTCAACCTTGAGATTGAGATTCCCAACCTTCAGTGAACATCCAAGTTAAGAATTTTCAACTTGAAAATTATGATTTCTAATCTTAAGGTTGAGAATTCAACCATTCAGGTTAGGAATCTCAATCTCAAGGTTGATAAAATTAGGATTCCCAACTTACAAGTTGAGATTCTCAACTTAAAGGTTAAAATTCTCAATCTATATGTTGGAAATCCTATGCTTTAGGTGAGAATCTCAACCTTGAGGTTGAAAATCTTAATCTTTAAGTTGAATCTTAATCTGTAGGTTGAGAATTCTAACCTGAATATTCAATTGAGGTTGGGATTTTCACCTTGAGATTAGAAATCCTAACCTGCAGATTGGAAATTTTAACTTTTAGGTTGAGAATCCCAATTTGAATGTTCAATCAAAGTTAGAATTTCCAATCTCGAGGTTGAGATTTTCAACTTGAAGGTTGAGAAGCTCAACGTATAGGTTGAGAATCCTAACCTCCAGGTTAGGAAAATTGAAATTCTCAACTTAATATTAGAATTTACATTTAAGTTGAGAATCCCAAATATCTTTTTTCTTGGTATAAGCATTTGATATGAAATAATAAAAAATTGTCATAGAATGTGAACAAGTGCTTGTTTTCATTGAAATAAATGCAATTGGTATGGAGAAAAAATTAAATTATATACTGCTTATTTGGGAGATTGTGAGAGTAGTAGTGCTTGTTTGTCACAAACTAGAGAAAACAATGTTTGGATATATATTGACCGTATTATTGCCTCAATTTGACAGGTTGAACGACATAGATAAAGTTTGAATTGTAGTTCAATATGATGGTGAGTGGATGAATAAGAGAGGAAACCTCATATACGAAGGTGGCAAGACGAAAGGAATTTTATTATTGAAGAATTCAGCATACGAAGAATTACATGATGCTGGATGTCGTGCACTTGATATCATACTTGGATATTTTATTGGTTTGTTTTATGGTTATAATAGGAATAGCACTTTGGATCTCAAACTGTCAGATGTAGTTGACATTTTGTGTTGGTTAGAAATTGTATTGTGTTTTTGCCAAGTTATGTGGCATCTCATCATGTGATTATAGCAAGAATCGCAACCATTTGGAATTGATGTAAGTTTTGATAGCATAGCTTCTACTGGTAAATCAAATGTATAACGTAAATTCATTTTGAGTCTAGAGTTTTGATTGCGTATCTATGAGGCCAGTTGATTACCTTTGTTACTTATCAGCGCAAAAGGGGTTATGTTTGTTAGAATTTGAACATCCCACCAATTACGGTTATACTATAGTAGGAGTGGCATTTTGTTGCATTTGTCATATTTATTTAGTGATGTTGCCTGCTTTTTTATTTCAACCTCAAACAAGAGCAGACACTACATTCTTAGCCTCCTTATATTGTTTGTTTGAGTTATGAGATCATATGGTCTACTCATGCTTAAATTCTGCAGGCTTTTGGTGAAGTGGGGTGCTCATGCGTAGTGGCACCACTGACCTGTTGAAATTAGTGTGACAAAAATATATATTCAACAAATTAAATTTTCTTTCCTTTATTACGAATCATGATTAGTAAACACATCCTTCATTTTTTTTCTTTTTGAGCTTTCTACTTTTATTTATGTTTTGTTGAGTCAATGAATATATCTTTACCTTTATCTTCAATGCTATATGAAGGTGCATACCCTTGCCTTCAATTCATTACCATTTCAAGCTTGAATTAGACCAATTACTGGATTAAAATCAAATTGAATAGAAATTAGAAACATTTTGGGTGCACTTTCTTCGTTATTAATAATAGTTTTTAGAAACTTAAATGTTATCAAATATTAGATTTATAATTGTGCTGAACCAAGATCAAGTGAAAATCAAATTGAATAGAAACTAGAAACAATCAAGAGCATTCATTCATGAAATTAATGTACCATAGTAATACATCATTCAGTTTCATCAACTATCATGCATGGAATAGAACCAACCTTTCAAAATACTAAAAATCTAATGTACAGATGGTTGTACAAGCTCAATTGCATTCTCTCATATTGGTTACATTTCTCAAAATGAAATGGAAGTATTGAAAAATACTTCATTACGTCCCCACCATTGGCCGCTATGTAATCACTGAACTTACCAAAAAGTTCCAACACCAGTTTCTACTCTAGAGCTTCTCATTAAAAACAAGAGTAAAAAAATAACACAGGAATAACATATTCAGCTTTAAATGCATATGCTAATTTACACAATTCGGATGCTTCCTCTTGCAATGAAGCCAAAGCTTGCGACGTTTTTGTTAACTCCTGAATTGTCTCAGACCGCAAAATAACCTGTACAAACAAAAAGTAGACAGAACTTCAAATAGGTAGAACTAATTACATACGAAAGGTAAAACAAGTCTGACAAGTAATGGACTAAACTTTCCAATTAACCGATTTGAGGCGGTGGAGTTCAATTCCGTAGGGAAAACAAAATTAAAAGAAAATTTCACAAAGATAACTAACCAATAATGGAGCCGTGAACAGTACTTAACCTAGCACTGATTAAAAATAAAACATTAAAAATTAATAGCCAACCAAGAATGTTTATCATCCCATTCCCACATGCAAAAAAAAAAAAAAATTCGGTAACTTAACACGACCAGTTTCATACAAGTTGAATCAAAAAAGCAAACAGTACTGCAACAGGATCTGAACCCCTTGAGTTTGGGAGGAGAATCCAAGAAGGAAGGGTGACATAATAACTCCATCCTGTATGAGGATCATACAGCCCAAAAATAGCAACTCAACCTATCAAACCCAAAAATTCTCAATTTTCATGGAAAAAATCTAAGTCATTATTCAAATCCAAACCCATATCATGTTCACATGCAAATGTCCACTAAAATAAATCATATGTCATAATCCAAACTAAACTCACATAATCTTATACCAAACAATCAAAACAGCATTCGATCATACCAAACCTAAGTCATTATTTACTGAATTTTCTCCTTCAACCAACAAAACACCAAAACAAATGCACCTGAACGCTGATTGTCCTAATAAAGAAACAATCAGTGTTCTCTCATTAATATAACTAGCATCATTGTGCGGCCATATCATGCCTCTGGTATCCTCTTCAATAAAAATGATGTCATCTGAGGTCATTTTTCCCTTCTTTGCAGGTTCTTCCATCCTATTGTGGCCTGTGAGTAAAACGTGATTCTCCTCTCACACGCATCGCTTATGTGATCTGTTAGAGGTACCTGCGATGTGAGGACCACCGTGTATGGTGAAGATAGTTCTCACTACGGGCTCATGCCCTTGTTCAAAAGCTGGCTGGGGATGTTGCTGTGCTGGCTGCGGTGGTTATTGAGGTCGTTATCGTTGAGGTCGCGAGGTTACTGGTCGTACTAAATAATCTCTCAAGCGACCTCTTCTGATCAGATCTTCAATTGCATCTTTTAGCGTCCAACACCTTAAAGTGTTGTGTCCAACCTTATCATGATAGGCGTAAAATTTACCTTGATCCCGGGAGCTGAGAGGGGTCCTTATGGATTTCAGTCGACCCAGATCCATAAACCCAGTACCTGTAAATAGAGCTAAATAGTAGAGACAAAAAAGGAGAAAGGAGAGGAAGAACACTGTTGTAAGAAGATTTTTATGTGGTTCGGCCTAAAGAATTGCCTACGTCCACGATTGTTATCTCATTATTTCAGCAGAGAGATAGTATATTATCACTTGTGTATTTTTTGTGCATCTCTCTTACAATGAGATTTTAGCCTCTATTTATAGATGGAGAGACTACAATACTTTTATAATTAAAATAAGAAAGAAATCATGACGGGTTACATTTCCAAGATTGACATCTGTCAGAGTATGGCTAGCTCCTACAAAAGTATGACCTTGACTTTTACCTCCATACTGGGTAGTTGAGATTTTCCTTAAATCAGGTTGCTACTTTTCTAGAAAGATTAACGTGCAAGTTATGTCAAGGGCCAGACTTCGCCTAGCAGCTCGGACTGTAGTTGATCCGTGACCTAAGGGCTTCAACAACAAACAGGGAGCTCGTTTCTATAAGCTGGATGACCCGAGATCAGTGAACAAGGAACTTGGATGTGCGAGTTGAATGTGCAGAGAGCTGAGAGCCCTTATTCGCGTGTTGCAAGTTTGATGAGCTAGTCGTTTGGCGAGCTGAGTCATTATCAAGCTGGGCCTTCATCAATTTGAGTCAATTTGCTGGATTGGTCTTGGGCTTTTACCAGCTCATTTATATAGGCCTGAAAATACCCACAATAGTGACAATTCATATGGAACCTTTTGTGATGTCTTCTTTTTTTTCTTTGTTCATCTATCTTTTCTAATTTCAGTTTGTTCTAGTTTCATCTTCTAGATATTATTACACAATGAACAACTAATATCAAACAAAAATTAATGTTTTTCTCACAAATCACAATCAATTCACTTGCAATAGTACAAAGGTATTTATTATGTGTAACACTTCTACCCCGATGTCCCCGTCCGTGTGAGGATCGAGGCGTGAGATGTTACTCTTTTCCTCATTCAAATTATTTTTATAAAAATTTATTTTTCAAAAAATTTGATTGTATTTTAATGAAATTCCGACAGAGTTTCTTATGTTTTTCTAAAAATCCAAAATTTAAATCTGTAGAGAAAACACACTTTTAAACCAATTCATTTCTCAATTTCCTGTTTTGGACCTCTCGTCCGTTTCTAACCCATTTCAACACACAAACATTTGATAATAAATATTTCTTTTAACATTTAAACACTTTACAAAATTAACACCATATAAAACCTTTTTCAACAAATAAGTTACCAATTCTAAAAATCCAAAATTTAAACCTGTAGAGAAAACACACTTCTAAACCAATTCATTTCTCAATTTTCTGTTTCGAACCTCTCGTCCGTTTCTAACCCATTTCAACACACAAACATTTGATAATAAATATTTCTTTTAACATTTAAACACTTTACAAAATTAACACCATATAAAACCTTTTTCAACAAATAAGTTACAGAATTTACCACAAGCGATAAATTTTAAATACAAATTTGTTTACGAAATTTTCAACGTTAAAGAAATGCACACAATATGGTGGTGCCAAAATCTGATACTCCTGAGACACAAAAATGGTGATTATCAAAATGATGAGGGCGGATGTAACTTGAGAGAAGCTGCAGTTATTTTATCTTCGTCTTTACTTCAAGCCATACTCAATTACTTACGCGCGATAAATCCAACGCGTTAAATCTTTCGACTTAGTGGATGTACTAATATAATATTGAAATAATATTTATTTTTAAAATATGAGTATAAATTAAAATAATATGCACGATCACAATTTATTTATCGATAAAAACACACGGTACACAATTTCACAAAATAAAACATAATCATGTGACTTTCCAACATATTTTGTTGTAAGCACAATTACAATCTAATCCTTACAAAATCAATTATCGAATAAATTTACAAGACTTTCTTTATTCAATTTATCAGAGCCCTTCGTAAAGTCTATCACGATACTATGGATCGGCAATGGGTCTCCTGGCATCGGTTATTCGATGGCTACCAGCCAGAATAAATAGCGACCCCGGCATCGGCTACTCGGTGACTATCCACCAGATCGCATATCACAATCTATTTCCGTTTCAAGACCGGACACTTGGTGCCTTTCAGGGTCCATCATACAACATCTGTGATCAATCGTAACGGTGCAGTACTGCTAATAATCACCCTATTGGCTAACCAACTACCAATCCCCACCTACCGATGACTAGTTTTACTAGGGTCTTTTAAATTTTTCAAAATTATAAAATATTTAAATTTTTAACAAAATTTTAATCACGTAAACTTTTTATTTCATATTTAAATATATTATTCTAAATTCTTCGAGGTACCACTCGTGATCATTTCAAATGACCATTTCACCCCTAGTTGTATTATCACATCTTAATAAAATTATCATATTTTTTCTCATGCTTTAAATTGATCTCAAAAGAGGATATTCTCAAATTTTTCATCTCAAATTTTAAATTCATCAAATATACCACCAAAACATCACATAATTAACACGTTAAGGGAAGTGAAATGACGAAAATACTCCTATAACATTTTACACATCAATTTCGGCTATAGAGGGGGTTTTATTTTCGGAAAAGTGTTTTGAAATCATTTGTCATCAAATAAATTCATCAAATAGCATATAATTAACACCCAAAACTATTTAATATCTCAAACAAATAAATTAACCAACTGTCAAAGTAATTTATACATTAAAATTCGAAACCAATAAACATAAATTTTATAAATATGAGTACACCAACCTTTTCGGGTTTTCCAGTAGCTTCTATAAGCTTCCTAAAGATCCCTAAAATCTTTAATTTAAATTTCTTGGATCAGATTCACGCACCTCTAGACCTAGGGTTTTAAAAATTGAAGAAAATTATGTTTGAATTGAGATTAAGCTATCATATAATGGTATTGATTTTTTCTAAGTATTCTAACATGCTTCTACATGAATTTTCACACAATTTAAGCTTTCAAATGGAAGAAAAATGGCTTACTCGAACTTGTGCACCTCACTAGAACTTCTTCAAGCTCAAATCTAAGCATCCAATAATTTAAATGAAGTTGAATCTAGGTGTTTTGAATAGAAAAATAGTTAAAAGGGTGATTAAAAGCAAGAGAAATAGAAAATGAAAAAAAAAATTGAAATTTTTGTTGACAGAGAGAGGATCGGGTGAAGCAAAGAAGAAGATGAATAGTATTGATACTATTCCTCTTTTTATATATATATTTTTTGCTAATTTATAATTTGACTCTTCTAAAATTTTAAAATTTTAATTCGACCCCTATACTTTTTAAAAATCTCATTTAGACCCCTCAGACAGTAAATATTCATAACTTAACCTCTTCTCTCATCTCTTATTCCATCTTAGCCCCAAAACTAACTACTTTATTACATTTATGCCACTCATTGAATTTTATTTTAATCCTACTTGAAAATAAAATTCAATACTCTAATATATATATATATTCCTAAAAAAAATGCTAGAAAATTTTGGGGTGTTACATTATGAGTTAATACTCCTATTTATAAGTCAAAAACAAAACTTTCTAAAAGGAAATAATCATTAAAAAGATATAATATCAAACAATAAAAGAAATAATATCAAATAATTAAAAGAAAACCTAAAAGAAAATAATATCTCAACCTAAAAGAGAATAATATCAAATCCTAAAAAAATTATTAAGTAAACCTAAATGGAAATAATATCAACTCTTAGAAGAAAATAATATCTAAACCTAAAAGAAAATAATATCAAATCCTGAATTAAACCAATTCCTAAATCAGATCATCGTTGACCCTTCTTTGACTAGTGCCAATCGATGCTTCATGGTTCCACAAGTCGCCAGCCAGAAACTCCTCTTTTTCCTTGTTGATTGACGGAGGTTCTCATAAGAATACGTTTTGTGTATTAAAGATATTTTTGATCACATGCAACAAAACCTTCATATGCATATTTATATAACTCACAAGTAGGAATCCATTACACATAATGTCCAGTTTCCAAAAAAAAAAAAAAAAGAAAAAATTACACATAATGTCCAACTCATACCTTAACTAGTAGCATCCAGAAATGTGAATCCATCAAAGCTATATCTGGCACACAGGAATTGAATGAATTTGATTGAAATAGAATGGATTATATTGGAATGGATTTGATTAAAAAATTACTATCATATTTGGTGGAACTTGGGATTAGATTAAAGAAAAAAATTAGAATAATATTAAAATCAAAATATTTATTTCTTTAATATTAAATCAAAATATTTATTATTTTAATATTAAATAATATTAATATAAATATAAATCACACTCTTGCTCCTCATTTCATCTTATTAGAAAAAATCATTCTCTCCCTCTCTCCTCTTCCCTTTTCCTCTTCTCTAACTAACCACTGTCGTTGTCGTCATCTTCATCTCCGTCTTCATCGCCGTCTTCATATTTGTCTTCACCGCCGTCCTCGTCTTCAACGTAGGTCTGTCGCCTATTCTCTCTCACTTATTTCTCTTCCCCTCTTTCTTACGATGAATGTTAATGAGTCAGTTGATATGGGTGTTTTCTGTTTACTATTGCGGTTGATTGTGATTGTTTGGTTATTGTTTAGGGTGGTCTATAGTGGTGGTGGTGGTGTAACATGAGAGAGAGTGGGAGACCCATTCCTGCCAAGGCAGGAATCGAAATCCCACCATTTTGGTGCAGATTTCAATTCTTGCGTTGGCAGGAATGGTTGGTGGGTTTGGGATTGGGTGATTCCCTTTCCTTTCCTACGCCAAATGAAGGATTGAGTGGGATTTGAGATTTTTCATTTCAATCCCACGCCAAAATCCGTGCATCACACATGGCCCAACTGACATCTTTTTAAACAATTTTATTAGCTATTTGTTATTAAATAGCATATCAAGCCAAAAAGATAAATAAAATAAATAGTAAATTTATTTCAAAAAAATAAAATAAAATAAATAGTGCACGTGCATCTCATCAAATATAATTCTTTCACTGTTAAAATGCATTAATCTAACTTGAGCCACAAAAACGCATTGGAATTGAAGATTCCAATTTGAACAGACTTTAGAATGTCCGCAACTCACAAGTTCTATATAGACGTCCATAAGAGAGATCAGTATACCACATTGACCAACATTAATGGAGATTCAATTTGTCTATTTTCTCACCAGAGCATTTCATCAAACAGTTTGACACTTTTATCAAACACTTTGTTTCTTCACAGTACTCACTCTGTACAAAAAACTTGATACCTGCAGCCTGCAAATGTCTAATTCAACTACTCCACTAATTCTTTCTCAATCCGACTCGTTCGCGTCAATACAACCTCCATCTCTCGATGAGACAATCGAACGGTGCATTGGAGATTTTAGCTGGGTTCAGTTCCTACAAGCCTTTCTTGTAGCATTTGCTTGGGTCTTTGATGCACAACAAACGTTTATCAGTGTCTTCACTGATTCTGAGCCGAGCTGGCACTGCACGCAAATTGATGACGACTCATGTAACTCGGCCTCCGACATTTGTCACCTCTCCAGGGACTCGTGGTCTTGGGATATGCCAGTTCACACATCGATCATATCAGAATGGGGCCTTGAGTGTGCAAGTTCACTAGTCAGAGGCCTTCCGGCGTCGTCTTTCTTCATGGGGTGTCTCGCTGGTGGTTTCATTTTGGCCACACTAGCTGACTCGTCTCTTGGCCGCAAAAACATGCTCTTTCTCACTTGTCTAATGATGTCTCTCTCTTCATTGCTCACCATCTTCTCCACTAACGTTTGGATTTACTCGTTCCTGAGATTCATCAATGGATTTGGTCGTGCAACGATTGGAACATGTGCTATTGTTTTATCAACCGAACTTGTTGGAAAAAGATGGCGGGGTCAGGTGGGTACCATTGGTTTCCTTTGTTTCACGTTAGGATTTCTAACGTTACCGGCTATGGCTTATGTAAATCGAGGTTCTTCTTGGAGAAATCTCTATTTTTGGACATCAACACCAACAATCTTTTACTCTATGCTGATCCCTTTTTTGGTTCGTGAGTCTCCAAGATGGCTTTTCTTGCGAGGACGGATTGAAGAAGCGGTGTCAATCATAAAAAGTATTGCACCCTCTAATCAGAATATCTCAACCATGAGCTTCTCCAACTTGTGTTTCGAGAGAGAGACATGGAATGTTGACCTTTACTCGGCTATCAAGATTCTTGTGGTGAGAAAATGGGCTTTTAAGAGGCTATCCGCAGCAATGGTTACAGGATTTGGGATCGGTGTCGTGTACTATGGCATGCCATTAGGCCTAGGAAACCTGTCATTTAATCTCTACTTGAGTGTCACATTGAATGCCTTATCGGAACTTCCAACTTCAATAATTACTTTCTTTCTTATAGGGAAGTTGAAGAGAAGAAGTTCATTACTAGGTTTTAGTGTTTTTAGTGGGATTTGTAGTGTAATGTGTGTTGTGGTGGGCAACGAGTCCGCAACATTACAAATTGGACTAGAGCTAGTGTCATTTTTTAGTGCATGTACCGCATTTGGGTTGACACTGATCTACACGCTTGAGTTGTTCCCAACATGTGTCCGGAACTCAGCTATATCGATGGTGAGACAGGCATCTGTGCTCGGCGGTGTGATCAGTCCAGTGCTGGTCGCCGCCGGGAGGAAAAATGGGTTTTTATCATTTGGGATATTTGGGTTGGTGATAGGGATTTGTGGCTTGTTTGCACTAAGTTTACCGGAAACGAGGGACAGGACACTTTCTGATACACTGGAAGAAGAAGAATACAAAGAAAGAGTTGCATGTGATAATATTAGCTATGCTAATTAAATATTGCATATAATTAAGCACCCAGCCTGTTGTTATAAACAGACAATTGTCTTTTGTATTGTATGATTGTAGAATCTCATATATGATCTAATCTCAATGTAATTTTTCAAGTTTTATGATATGACTGTATTAAGAGACCAATATTTGTGGAATAAAAATTGTTTTGGCTGGACATCTATGCAGTTGCATGTGATAATATTAGCTATGCTAATTAAATATTGCATGTAATTAACCACCCAGCCTGTTGTTATAAACAGACAATTGTCTTTTGTATTGTATGATTGTAGAATCTCATATATGATCTAATCTCAATGTAATTATTCAAGTTTTATGATATGATTGTATTAAGAGACCAATATTTGTGGAATAAAAATTGTTTTGGCTGGACATCTATGCAGTTGCATGTGATAATATTAGCTATGCTAATTAAATATTGCATGTAATTAACCACCCAGCCTGTTGTTATAAACAGACAATTGTCTTTTGTATTGTATGATTGTAGAATCTCATATATGATCTAATCTCAATCTAATTTTTCAAGTTTTATGATATGACTGTATTAAGAGACCAATATTTGTGGAATAAAAATTGTTTTGGCTGGACATCTATGCACAAATCAGTAGATGAGTTTGATCTAAATGGAAATTAAACGATGTGTATGGTTTTCTTTCCTTTATTACGAATCATGATTAGTAAACACATCCTTCATTTTTTTTTTTTTTGACCTTTCGACCTTTATGTGTTCTTTGTTGATCCAATGAATATACCTTTACATTTATCTCCAATGCTATATGAAGGTGCATACCCTTGCCTTCAATTCATTACCATTTCAAGCTTGAATTAGACCAATTACTGGATTAAAATCAAATTGAATAGAAACTAGAAACATTTTGGGTGCACTTTCTTCGTTATTAATAATAGTTTTTAGAAACTTAAATGTTATCAAATATTAGATTTATAATTGTGCTGAACCAAGATCAAGTGAAAATCAAATTGAATAGAAACTAGAAACAATCAAGAGCGTTCATTCATGAAATTAAAGTACCATAGTAATACATCATTCAATTTCATCAACTATCATACATGGAATAGAATCAACCTTTGAAAATGCTGAAAATCTAACGTACAAATGGTTGTACAAGCTCAATTGTATTCTCTTATAGTGGTTACATTTCTCAAAATGCAATGGAAGTATTGAAAAATACTTCATTACGTCCCCACCATTGGCCGCTATGTAATAACTGAACTTATCCTAGTTTCTACTCTAGAGCTTCTAATATTTAAAAACAAGAGCAAAAAAATAACACAGGAATAATATTTTCAGCTTTGAATGCATCTGCTAATTTACACAACTCAATGCTTCCTCTTGCAATGAAGCCAAAGCTTGCGACGTTTTTGTTAACTCCTGAATTGTCTCAGACCACAAAATAACCTATACAAACAAAAGGTAATCCTAAGAAAGTCAATGGGATATGATGTTTGCAATGTTTATTCAGCATTATTTAACTACAAATATAGGAAAATTCCACCTAACATCAGGCATAATTGCCATACAAGGACTTCAAAACATTTTCTTTTTCGAGCTCCAAGACTCCCTTAATGAAATCATTTTAATTTTTAAAAATTTCTTCAAATTCTCCACCTAACAAATATTTTTAAATAACAAATTTTAGAGCAGATTAATTGAAATATTTCCTAAACTTAGTATTGAGAGCTCATAAGATGGGAAGTACCGTAGTCTTGAAGATTTTGTGAGAAAATTCCATTTGCTTCAATGCGTCTTCATTTGCCTGAGATATGCTCTTATACGACAAAATTGAAGAGAATTTCACATCATTATTCCATTGCACAAAAATAGTAAGCATCTCATTATGTAAGATAGGCACTTGAAGCATGTGAACCTTGTTGGCCAACGATTCTTCTCTCAATATTTTGAGCTCATACTACCGGTAACAATAGGAGATTAAATATCCAAAGCATATCAAGTGTTTACCAAAAAACTTGAATAGAAACTCAACCTATCAACCCAAAAATTCTCAATTTTCATGCAAAAAACCCAAGTCATTATTCAAATCCAAACCCAAATCATGTTCAAATGCAAATGTCCACTAAAATGAATTATATGTCATAATCCAAATCTAAACTCACATAATCTTATACTAAACAATCAAAACAACACTCGATCATACCAAACCCAAGTCATTATTCACTGAATTTTAAAAAAAAAAATTCAGATATAAAAAAATTGAAAAAAAAAAAAAAGGATTAATCAGCTCATATAGAATAGTAAATCTAATCTTGCAGATCAAAGCATTTTGCAATTCAAAAAATAAATAAAAGAGAAATATTCATGGTTTAGACAGTCAATTGAACAAGTTATCTCCCCATCTCGTAAATGTCAGTTTAGATCACTGGAAATTCCAACCAATGAAAAGTACTAATATTCCTCTCAATCCAATTCCTCGCTACATACTCTCCTAAAAACATCCCTCTCCACCACTCATTAAGGATACCACCAAGGCACCAAATGAGGGAAAGGAAAAAAAAAAAAAAAAACAAAGAAAGAAGAAGAAGAAAGCAAATGCAACTCCATAAAAGGTATACATGAAAAAGAGTATAAGGTTAATGGTTTATCCTAGAAGATGTAACAACAGCTGCTGCTGCATTTCCTTTTACTATAGAATTTTCTACAATTGCCAGATACATACACCAGACAGTAATATGTCAAACAAGTATAGCTATTATTTCTGTAACCTATGATTAGGGTAAACAAGGAAATGGGTACCTTGATGATTATACTATTAATATACCAATAATACATTGTAAATTATCAACTATTGAAAAAAATTTTTGAGTACAAATTATATGTTGAGGCCTAAATGATTGAAACGAAATTAATGGAGAGACTTTCCGACACTGAAGGTAAGTAAAATTTTCATCTGGAAACAGTGAGAAAACATTGATTCTACTAGAGCAACATGCCAATTCTTCCACTCACCAAGTCTATGAAAAAAAGGATGTCTCATTTTCTCCATTTAATAAAGAATCATTACAAAGGATGGCATGTCGTATTCCATTATCTTTTTATATTAAAGGAAACGTTAATTTGATAGTGATTAACATAGTAATCTGCCCATAATATATATTAATGAGTAGAGCTGTTGTTACATTTATAAACTTCAAAGTATCCTACAATAAGTTGTTTATGGTTAATTGTCAACATCAAATCCCTAGATAAAAAATACCACGGAAAACAAGAGTATGATGACAAATTTCACTTACCTCTTCCAACAGTGTCCTGCTTTTCATTTTCAAGATCCTCTTCGGAGGAGCTTGTGGGAGTTCTTTATAGGGAAATGCCTTTTTGAGCTACAAAAAACAGCATAAGATGAGAACGTCTTGAACCATTGTAATCAACTATGACAAACTTTTGTTGAACAAAAGATCTACTTAATTATATTGCAAACAATAAGACAACCAACACTTATGGACCAGGAAATCAATCAGTATCCTTCTAGGGAGGAATATTATAATATATAACATGCCACTTACTTCAGAAAGTAAATTTAAGAAATCACTAAATCTTATCAATATCCCTCGTGTTGTCGTGATCCCTTCTAGCGATTGTATACCAACTTGAACTCTATAAAACTGTAATAAATAATGTTAAACAGAACGGCAACAATTAAATGAAATTTGCCAGAACTTCAAATAGGTAGAACTAATTACATACGAAAGGTCAACATAAACATATAAAACAAGTCTGACAAGTAATGGACCAAACTTTCCAATTAACCGATTTGAGGCGGTGGAGTTCAATTCCGTAGGGAAAAAAAAAAATTAAAAGAAAATTTCACAAAGATAACTAACCAATAATGGAGCCATGAACAATACTTAACCTATCATTGATTAAAAATAAAACATTAAAAATTAATAGCCAACCAAGAATGTTTATCATTCCCATTCCCACATGCAAAAATATATATATAAATTCTGCAACATAACACGACCACTTTCATACAAGCTGAATCAAAAGAGTAAACAGTACCGCAACAGGATCTGAACCCCTTGAGCTTGGGAGGAGAATCCAAGAAGGAAGGGTGACACAATAACTCCATCCTGTATGAGGATCATGCGGCCAAAAAACTTAAATAGCAACACAACCTATCAATCCAAAAATTCTCAATTTTCGTGCAAAAAACCCAGTCATTTTTCAAATCCAAATCCAAATCATATTCACATGCCAATGTCCACTAAAATAAATTATATGTCATAATCCAAACCTAAACTCACATAATCTTATACCAAACAATCAAAACAGCATTCGATCATACCAAACCCAAGTCATTATTCACTGAATTTTCTCCTTCAACCAACAAAACACCAAAGCAAATGCACTTGAACATTGATTGTCCTAATAAGGAAACAAAAACAGACCGATCATCCATAATCAAGTCAACAATGAATAAATTGCTCACAAATTCATATTCTAGGGGCTGTTCTTTTATGCAATCTAGCTAGTGCCGGTAATAATTCTTGTTCTTGAATAGTATCAGGTTGTGAATCCGGATAATACCAATCTGGTAATTGGATTTTGCTGAGCTATTTTACAATCATATCAAGATGAGTAGAATGAGACTTTTGAAGTCGTGTAGCGTATTTAGAGGGGAAAAAATCCCATGGTGCATCATCATACAGGCCTGGCCAAAGGGAATCTAAAATAGTCTGATTTTTCTCAAAGAGAATCTTTTGAATGGGTCGAATTCTTGCTGGATAATTTTCTAAGGAACCAAATATTTGAACTGGATGACCTTCTAAGATTCCAAAAGAGGACTGACTAAAACAAAGATCATTTGGGCGAACAGTGAAAGGTTTATGGAACAGGATGATTACATAATTGTTCTTGGTGGCTTGCAACCTGAAGATGTATAACCATTTTTGTAGAGGTTGAAACCAATTGAGAAACTAAAATAACGGGCACGAGGATATTTCTGGATTCTTTTTGAAAAGTTTGTGAGTTTTGATCATGGGAGCAACAGAGGATTCAATGGCGATATGGTGTGGGTGAAGAAGGTACCAAAAGAACCAAAGTAGTTCTATTGAAAAATTGAAACATGTGAAAAGTGTTGGTAGGGATGGTGAAAACCTTTGCAAATGGGTATTTTGGAAGAAAAGATAAGACATTTAAAAATATTTGACCATATTTCTCAATGCACTTATTCTGATAGTGAAACATGAGATTTTTGACTTTCAAAGACAGAAACTTGGATTGACCAATTTCATGATATTCTAGAGGAGCATCATCTGGTATCTTGCAGGAAGAGGAGGTTGGCATACCTGAGCTTTGAGGATTTTGAGTGAACCTATAGCCCTGAATGAATCTGTCTGGCTTGACTGGAACTGTGATTTGGATTGACCTGGAGAGGTGATTTGCTAGAACATTGGCTTCTCTTTTTTTATGCTTAACATCAAAGGAGTAGCGGCTGAACCATTCTGACCAATGAAGTAATTGTTGATGTAGCACTTTACCTTTGTGAAATTTGAGCATTTGAGGAAAAGATTGCATATCTAACTCAACAAGAAAGTGATTGTCAATGAGATAAAATTCAAACTTTTCAATGACGTACTTCATAGCTAAGATTTCTTTAAAGGTTGAATGATAGTGTAGTCATGAATCTTTGAACTTTCCACTGGTAAACGCACAAAGATGTCTGTGACCTTTGTTGCATTGTTCGAGAAGTGCAATACCGCAATAATTTTCACTTGCATCCATTGGTTGGGATTGGAAGTTTTTGAATCTTTTGCTTAAGGAGCATGACAACAGTAGTACGTTTATGGGGGGGGCGCACGGTTGGGTTATGGTGGCGGGGTTTTGAAGAAGTTGGGTTAAAGGGTAGGTATATCAAGTGAACTGAAGGATGAAGTTGCGAACATAATTGATTATTCCCAAGAACTATTGAACTTGTTTCTTATTGGTAAGAATGTTTAAGAATGTCATTACTGCTTCAGAGATATAAGACTGTGGATGATAGGAACCATTTTTAATCTGCATGCCAAGAAAATTGATTTCTATTTTTGCAATTTCTGCTTCCTTCTCGGAGAGCATAATCCCATAAGTTTCAACTATGTCCACAAATTGTTGAAGAAGAGTATAATGAGATTCTTCATCTTTAGAGTAGAGAAAAATATCATCTATATAGACTAAGGTAGAGTGAAGAATAGATTGAAATATCTGGGTCATTTTTTGTTGAAAAAGAGAATGAGCAGTTTTTAATCCGAAGGGTAAAATTATCCACTGGTAATGATGATTAGGAATACAGAAAGTAGTTTTGTGTCTAACATCAGAGTGAAAACCTAATTGCCAAAATTTAGCTTTTAAATCAAATTTAGAGAAAATGTGAGCATTGTGGAGTTAGGCAAAAAAGGTAGTTTTGGAAGGGAGAGGGAATTTGACGTCTTTGAGAAAATGGTTTAAAGGTTGGTAATTGATAACTAACCTCAATTTTCCTCATGCTTGTTCTGCTCAATTGTTGACATAGAAAGCTTCACAAGACCACTGTGAATCAGTTGTCTTAATGAGTTTCGATCAGGTAGAGCTTTGCATTCTTGTTATGCAAGGAGCCGATGTTGAGGGTTCATTCCTGAATGACTTGCTTTAGTTAGGTTAATGTCTTCGTTAAGCTTAAAGGGAAGCTTAACAAAGTAATTGGGGTTTTACCAAGAGGATGTTTGCATTTAAGCAAAAAGGCTAAGCGTGAATCAGAAAAGAATGTTGCTGAAGGGATTGAAGAATATGAGAGAAATTAGGTTGAAGAATTGGGTACAGTTTTGGGCAAGTTGTCCATGACTGAAAATAGGATTTATATCTAGTGCCTTCAGGAAGAATTCTGAGTTTATTGAGCTTGGTATAGATATCAAAACCTAATATCATATCTTTTCCAAGAAGTGAAGATCCTAGAAATTTATGAGTGGTATAACAGCCCGGGAAAATTTGAACTGTTATAGGATGGCTGATAAGGTTTATCGTAGAAACATTATTACTGGTTGTCTGAAAATGTTCTTGGTGTGGCTTCCAAAAAGATAAGGGAAGGATTTCCGGGTTAAGAATTGATTTAATGGCACCTCTGTCAAAGAAAACAATGACTTTGATAGGCTTGGTGAATTTTGTCGGGAAAAGGTAGACTGGGGCTAAGGGAGTCTGGAGGATAAAGGAAATGGAAGGGGAAGATTGTTGAGGCTGATAGCAGGCATTATCATCAGAATAGTCTAATGATTGCTGACTGGTATTGGAAGAGGTGTGGTCTGAATCAGAATCTTTAACAATGTATTGAAGAACTGCTTCGGGATGAGGTTCATCTTCAATGGAAAAAAGACTTTCGATTTCATGATCAGAAAAGGTGATACTTGATATTTGGGACAGCTGCCAAAGGATTTTCTGAGATTTGTGCTTTTGCTTTGGGCACTGTTTTGCAAAGTGACCTTTGCCATGATGACAGAGGTAGCATCGATCTGTCATTCTCCACTATGTGTTCTTTTTGCGGAGGAATCTGCAAACTTTGGGTTTGTATTTCTTAGCTTTGAAAATCTTTGAAGGAAATGTTTTGGATTTGTGCTTGCGGAAATGATGCTTTTTCGATAGGACTTACATGTGCACTTTTTTTCATCTTTACATTTGATCTTCAAGTCTAGGAGCTGACATACCTTTGTTAGTTGTCTTCATCATTACAGGTAGTCATCAAAGAATTTCTTTTGTGCGCATAACTTTTCAAGTGCAGCGAGGACAAATTGATAGATTTCACCAAGTGTAATCTGATTAAGTGACTGATTATGTGCTTGCATCATTTTTCTTGTTTCTTGATCCAGGGATTCTGGGATGGAGGAAAATAAATTTTTGTTTCATGTTTGGATCATCCATTCCCTTAAGAACATGGTACCACTTGAGCATTGCCTAATAATGCTTGTCTAGATCTTTTCTTAAAGAACAACATTTCATCTGAAAATATTCTTCACACATTTGAACTTCATAGAATTGTGGCATCCCACAAAATTCAGTGTAAAGAATATACATGGCTTGACCAAGAGTAGGCAATTGCACAAATTGCAGCTAGCGGTGCTGACCAAGGCTAGTTCATCATTCTCAAGAGATTTCCGGCAAATCTAGTGGAAAACTGTGTGAGAACTACTTGAACTTGTGTATTCGGTTTTAGCATCTCTGCTTGTAACCATGCATGAAACTCAAACATTCGATCTCGCCATTTGTCTAGAGGAATATCATCGACGGTGAAGGTGTGAATCTTTGATCGAAGGGGGTTATACTAGTTTTCAAGGGGTTGATGATGTCTGTGTCTGTGTCGTAGAGGTTCAGCATCTTCAAGATCTGGGATAGATGTTGTATGGGTATGTGGGGTATCTGGGTCTGAGATATGCTCTTCTAGAGTATAATCTCTGGGTTGGGTGTTCATAAACTGAGGTTGAATGGAAAATGAGGAGCTTGAGGAAGAACTTGATGAAGAGCTTGATAGGGTTTTTTGCAAAGAGGCTGATAAAGAAGGTGATGAATCAGGATCAGGGTCTGAGGCTTGATTTGATTCAGAATCAAAGTCTTCAGACTGTGGTATTGCAGGAATCTGGTGAGATGCTATATCTGTAAGGTAATAGCATCTTATCAGATGATGCTATATCTATAAGGTATTGGACAGAGGGTTGGCTTAGTTTGTTGAGGCTAAGACCATCATCTGAAAAGACCTAGGAGGTGAAGGTTCTAGCTTTTTTGAGCTAGAGACAGGTAGTTTACCTTTTCTCTTTGTTGCTTGCTCTTGCCTTCTTTGCTCTTCAAATTGCTTCTTCATATAATCATAAAATTGACTTGTTGATCCAAAAGTAGCTTCTACGGCAGATGGTTGGTGCAGTATAGGAAATGGTTGGCTCAACTTAGGAAAAGCTAACATCGAGGGAGACCGTTGAGTTGTTTCAAATGGATTATAAGGTCGTGGCACTGGATGAAGTGACTGAGGGGATTGTGTTTGTCGAAAATAGCCTCTCGTAGGGAGGCTAATTGAGTCTGCAAATTTCTCATCTCTGCTTCCTTTTGAAGGAAAGCTTGAGAGAAACCTTGCGTAATTTGCATAATCATCATCAGCTCATTGAGCACTTGCTGTATTTACTTCTAAAGCTGTGTTATGACTCTTGCAGTACTCTGTGCTTGGGATGAAAAATGATAGGATACCTGATCAACTTTTCTGGAGATGTTATATGGGGCTTGATTTTGCTGTTTTGCATTCTCAGTTTGCCAGTTGAGAACTACTTCAACAGGAGAGATAAGTTTTGGAGTACCATCAGGTTGGACTATATGGGGTGGTATGATTTTTTATCTCTGATTGGTAGATTCAAGGATTGTTGGAAATTCTTAATCATAATCTGCTTGACTAAAAGAGGGTGATGGTTGTTGTATCATCATGACTGGAATGGGTTGAGGAACAGAAGGCTGAGGTGGAGTGTTTTTAGCAATCCATTTCAAACTTTTCTTATAGCATGGAAGAGGTGCTTTGGATTTGTATGTTGAAAGAACTGACGGTGTTTTAGGGGTTGATTTTGGTGGAGAATTCGAGTAATCTGGCAAATCCCAAGAGAGGTTTTTTACTGATGAATGTTTTGACAGATCTGAATATCTGACAACAAAGTCAAATTTTCCAAAAGGTTCTCCTAACAGACCAACAGAGGGATCTCCATCAAGATAAGCTTGATAAAGAGGGTCTTTGGGAGATTTTCTTTTATGAGGATGATATCCTTGGGGAAGTTCAATAACTACAAGAGGGTCATTTTGACAATGAGTACAAGAACAGTCAATATCAAAAGGACAGTGACCAGAAGGAAGTTTGTATTAAAAGATAGGCATACCAGTGTTTGAAAAAGTAGCTACTGGTGGATCATCCTTATGAACACGTTCTGCTGGTGTAACTGGTGATATCATGAACTAAAAATTGGTTGGCGGTGCTATAGGAATTCCAGGTTTGTCGAAAACGATAGTGGTTGTTCTGTCCTTATTGCTTTTCATGCAAGCTTCTGTGGTAGTGACCGGTTCGGGAACTTTGAAAGTATGCTCATAACTTGTGATCCAACTTTCAGGAAGAAGCTCAAGAAGTTTTGTTCTACTGATTTGCTTTAGAACCACCTTGCTATGAGGCACGTCTATGAATTCATATTAAGCACTAAAGTGTCTGTGGATGTCGGCAAGGCAAGATCTATGGCATGATGTTGCCATAGATCATGCCATAGATCTATGGCATGATCTTAGAGTCTCCATACCATTTGATAATGGAGAGTTGCCATGATGGAGCCAGGCTTCATATCAACACCTGTGATTTGAACCTAGACTTTTATAGCATTGGAGCAAAACTCATCATTAAGTGGGATGCTAAAATTTGGAATCAGAGTGAGAATAATTGTTCCAGCGTTGAGAGTAGCCAGAAGAGTTCCTAGACACACATGTTCATATTTTTTATATTTAGTGTCCAATACTGCGAGTCTTGCAGCAACTGGGACACTTTTTCGACCATGAAGGGTGAGGGCTAGTTTTATGGCACCAAAATGGATATGAGTGTATCCTTCTTACTTCCATTGATTAATGGAATCTTAAGGGATCTCAAGAGTCACATATTGTTCTGAACTAATAGCAGGGAGACACTTATCAAACGTGCTGGTTTGGACAAACTCTTTGACTAGTTTGCGATTGGGCTTGATAAGTGTTTTAAGAACTTTTGGGAAAGCAGAAACAGGTTTATTGAAGGCCGTATAGGGGTTTGTAACTGGAGGAATTTTAGAAGCAAGATCATCTATATCAGGAATGTAAGTGAACTCATAAAGACTATCTATTTTAGTAGAAGGAGATCTAGAGTAAAAGGAAGAGGGAGTAGATACAGGTGAACTAATACAAGAAGAGCTAGAAGAAAACGTAGATTGCGTAAACTCACTGAAAACTGGATAATTTGATAATCTCTACAGTGTAAACTATTTCAACGGTTTTGCAATTCTTAAAATAGGTTATGCACATAGCAACTACCAGCACAATTGTTATGAGAATTGTTTTCTCATCGATAAGTATTAGACTCTTGTCAGTTTTGCATATGGGAATTGATTTCTCATTTATAAGAATTCAATTCAATTCTTATTGGGGATAACTGAATATCTCTCACAGAAAAAAAAAAAATGTGCATGATTTTCACACAGGATAAATTTTTTTATCTTGATTACGTAAACAATTTTTTCATGGTGGTTTCTGCATGCCACAAAGTTTCCATGTTTTCTGGGTGTAGCAGTGGGTTATCTATGTATGATGGTTCCGTTGTTACCATGTATTTTGTTCTACATATTTTGTTTTACAGATTCAGAACCATTTATTTTGTTGGTGCTTTAAGTGCTTTAACTTCAGAGTGACATGCCGACAAGGATAAGTAGATGTTTTTAGTGCTTATACATGTATGATTCTCCATTGCAAAGAAGAAAAATGCTGGCTAAGGTGTTAAGCCTTATTTCTGTGTTCCTATTTTCACAGAGGCAAACATGGGGACTCAAAACTCCCTAGTTTCAGATTTTTTTTTTAAAAGTCGCTACACTCCAGAGTAATGCTACTGTAGTAGCAAGTCCGGTGCATTTTATCGTTTAGTTAATGGATAGTAGTTGCACTCGAATTGAATTTCTGGATTCCAACATGGTATCAAAAAGTCATTCAGGAAACCTTCAAGGAAAACAGGACACATCTAGATAGAGTAGGAAATTCTATTTGAACACTCTAATTGTAAAGATTTTAACAATATACATCATTTTGTTCGAGCCATCTCAGAGTACATGTTACAAATTCAAAACATAAATAAATTTATTTAAGATATATACAATTATTATTATGTTTTTTAAATACATAACTATCCTTAAATCACTTTTTCATTCTTTTTGAAAATCGTTTTTAATCTTTAAACTATCCTACAAATCTACTAACAATAAAAATATATACATATTTTACTCATTAACTTTAATAACATATTTCGTTTTTAAATTGTCACACAAGCTACAGCCCCCGAAAAACCTATATATAGTTTTTACTCATAAGCATTTGTATAGAAGTAGTACTAGACATCATTTCATCCCTTTACTTAGATTGCTCCTCTAATGAAATTAATTATGTTTTGATTGAAGTAATAGAAAAGTAAAAGCAATCTATCGCTGGAAGACAAATGAACAAAAGGCTAGGGAGTAGGGAGACCCACTTTACACTGAACTCCATAGCTAGGCACAAAACGCTTATAAACTTAGCAACAAACACTTTTAATGGCACCTTCGAAAACAAAAACAAAAGACAGCACACACTCAACAGAAAATAACATTTGTTCCCAATAATGACGAATACATGTATCAAACAGAAACAACAAAATGAGTCGTGAATCTAAGGGGACTTTAATCAACCTCCTCCATCTTGCTCTCCTCAGCGCCATCTTCCTCCAAAGCAGGCATGTCAGCATCTTCGTCCACGTTGTCTTCCTCATCAATGCTCAGGCCCAGCTTCAACATCCTGTGGATTCTAGCCGCAAAGGTGTTTGGCTCCTCGAGGCTGAATCCGGATGTCAAGAGGGCTGTCTCGAAGAGCAGCATCACAAGATCCTTAACGGATTTGTCGTTCTTGTCAGCCTCCGCTCTCTTCCTTAGCTCCTCCATGATCCCATTGTCGGGATTAATCTCCATTGTCTTTTTACTCGACATGTAAGAGCCCATGCTGCTGTCTCTCAAGGCCTGTGCCTTCATGATTCTCTCCATGTTTGCCGACCAACCATACTCTCCCGTCACCAAACAGCAAGGAGAGTCAACAATCCTGTCCGAGACAACCACCTTCTCCACCTTGTCACCCAAAATGTCCTTGATCGTCTTGCAGAGGCTCTCGAAAGACTTCTTCTTTTCTTCCTTCTTCTGCTTCTCTTCCTCCGACTCATCATCGAGGTTCAACCCTTCCTTCGTTGCAGAGACCAGCTTCTTGCCATCGTATTCCTTCAACTGCCCAACAGCATACTCGTCAATGGCATCAACCATGTAAAGGACTTCATAACCCTTCTTCTTGAGTCGCTCGAGGAATGGAGAGTTCTCAACAGCCTTCTTGCTCTCACCAGTAATGTAGAAGATATCCTTCTGACCCTCCTTCATTCTAGTGACATAATCCTTCAAGCTCGTCACCTCCTCGCCGCTCTTGGTAGAGTGGTACCGCAGCAAGTCAGCCAATTTAGACCTGTTTTGGCTGTCTTCGTGGATACCCAATTTCAAATTCTTGGAGAAAGCCTCGTAGAACTTGTTGTAATCCTCCTTGTTCTCGGAAATCTCATTGAACATCTCAATGCATTTCTTGACAAGGTTCTTCCTGATTACTTTAAGAATCTTGTTCTGTTGCAACATCTCACGGGAAATGTTGAGCGGCAAGTCATCAGAATCCACAACACCCTTGACAAATCCGAGGTACTCGGGAATGATATCCTCACAGTTGTCCATTATAAACACTCTCCTCACATAGAGCTTGACATTGTTCATCTTCTTGCGGGTGTCAAAGATGTCGAACGGAGCTCTCTTGGGCACAAACAGGATGGCCTTGAATTCAAGCTGTCCCTCGACAGAGAAATGCTTTACTGCAAGGTGCTCTTCCCAGTCATTAGTCAAGCTCTTGTAGAAAGAGGCGTACTCGTCCTTGGTGATCTCCTCCGGCTTGCGCAACCAGATGGGTTTCTGCTTGTTGATCTGCTGCCACTCATGAGACACCTCCTTGATCTTCTTCTTCTTCTTCCCATCCTTCTCCTTTTCCTCATCCACATCCTCCACATCACCTTCCTCCTCCTTCTTGGGCTCATCGTCCTCGTCATCGCTAATTTCCTTCTCGGTTGTCTTCTCAGTCCAGAGATAGATAGGGTAGCTGATGAACTCGGAGTGCTTCTTCACAAGGTCCTTGATTCTCCTCTCTTCCAAGTACTCAAGCTGATCGTCCTTGAGGTAGAGAGTCATCTTGGTGCCTCTACCAAGAGGCTCTCCACTAACATCTCTTGTAACAGTGAAGGAGCCTCCAGCCTGTGACTCCCAAACGTACTGCTCATCATCATTGTGCTTTGTTGTCACAACCACCTTCTCTGCTACAAGATAAGCAGAGTAGAAACCGACACCAAACTGACCAATCATGCTCACATCTGCCCCCGCCTGCAACGCCTCCATGAACTCCTTCGTTCCCGATCTCGCAATTGTACCCAAATTGTTCACCAAATCTACCCATTCAAATCATTAACAAATATTCATCATCATGTACAATACAGACGATCTAATTGTATAAAAAAAAAGTTTAAATCTACATAATTATGATATTGAAAAAAAAGAAATTCATCAAAACATTGTTTTATAATTACCTGCTTTGGTCATGCCGATACCGCTATCGATGATAGAGAGCGTTTTGTTGGCTTTGTCAGGCACCAGTCTGATGAACAGCTCCGGTTGACCATCGAGCTTGCTCTTGTCGGTCAAGCTCTCGAACCGGATCTTATCCAAAGCCTATACCACCATTAAATCGTTCATACATCAATAAAACCACAACAGAAAAATAAAAAATTAAAAATTAACACTTGAAAAAATAAACTAAATTTCTATTTTTTTCTGAAACCAAAAAAAAAATTAAATTTCAAGCAAGGAAATTTATACATACATCGGACGAGTTGCTGATGAGTTCACGAAGGAAGATCTCTTTGTTGCTATAGAAGGTGTTGATGATCAGACTCAATAGCTGATTGATTTCGGCTTGGAATGCGAAAGTCTCTGTGTCCGCCATTGCTATTTTTCTCACAACAAACACAAAAATACGCGAAAAGCGAAAAGAAGCGACCGAGTGAAGATTTGAAGCGAGACTGCAGAGAGATTGATTAGTGTACGCTGCGAAGAGGACATATGGGGGAGAACTTTATACAGGAGAGTTGCAGGTTCTGGATTGTTCTATGAAACGGTGTCGTAGTGTTTGAATTTGTTGGTTTTAGTGTGAAACGGTATCGTTTTGAGGTCGGCTTCCTGGTTTTTAGCGGGAGAGGTTTATGGGTTTTGGTTGATGGGGGATCGAGAAGGTTCGTCCAGCTATTGAAGTCTCGAATGTTCTTTGCTTGGGTGACCGTTTACGCGATGACGAAGACTTGGGAGTCACGCTCTTGTGTGGAGCGTGGTGGGTACGGACCAATTGTAGGGAATATATGGCGGTTCTCATGCTTGATGGTTTTACACTCCCACTCGGTTGCCTATTCTTGCCAACCTGAACGTGATTTGTGCATGCTTTGGTTTTTTCTCACAAAAACAATAATAATACAAAGTTGTGCTTACATGGTTTTTAGTTAAGGGCAATTACTCACACCCCTCTTAATGGCTTTATTATAAACGAAAATTACTTTTGCTTTTATAACAATAACTTTCCCTGAATTAACAGTTTAATCATATTGATCATTTAAAATAACTGAAAATAATAAAATAGAGCAAAAAAAATGAGAATACCCCTCCATTTATAAAAACCACTCACCGTCTCTCACCTCCCTCCCCTCTCTCTCCCTCCTTCTTTTGTTTCTTCTCTTCTTTTTATTCGTCTTCTTCACCAGTCATCTCTCACCTTCTTCCCTTTCTCTATTTTCTCCTTCTTCTCATTTTTCTCTTCTTTTTCTTCATCTTTTTCATCAGTCGATCTGGGTTTGAAAACTCATATCAACGTTTGGGTTTTCAAATTGAAACCCAGACGTCGATATAGGTTTTCAGAAAGCACAAATCAACATCTGGGTTTCCTGAAAACCATATTGACACCTGGATTTCCATCCCGGATGTTGGGTTCTGGGTACTCGAGCGTTTGGGAAACCCAAACGTTTGGATATGATGATGGTTAAGGCCAAATTGAATTTGGTGTGCGTTGAAGGACTAGAGAAGAGGTTGGTGGATCTGGATGCGGGTTGGATTTAGGAGTTGATTGGATCCATAGCGTCCAGTTCCAAGCAATGGCATGTATGAGCATTTGGTTTTGGTTTTGGTGATGATGGTGATGATAATCTGTATGGTTTTGGTTGAATTCATTGAATATGAAGATGAAAAGGACTAGTTGTGGTTTTGTGAAATTTCATTTTTGAAAAAAAATATATACGTTGAATTTGTTGAAGATGTTTAGATAACGGTCACTGTTGATGATGTTTTGAGATTTTCATATTTGGTTTTTTGTTTGAATGAGAGAAAATAGAGAAAGGCTAATGTTGATGATGTTTTGAGATTTTTCTATGTTTGGTTTTTGTTTCAAAGAAAGAAAACAGAGAGAGACTCAATGTTTTGAGATTTCGAGAGAAAATTTTTTGTTGCAAGTTTGGAATTTGGTGAGATTTTCATATTTGCGTTTTTGATGATGAAGAGCGTGAAGTCTGTTGATAAATATCATCAACAAACTTTAAAAATGGTAGTGGAGACCCAGATTAGATCTCCATTGCCATCTTTTTTTTTTTTAATTTTTTAATTTTTTTCAAATTAATATTGATCATCCATCTTTGAGATGAATGGCTTACATCATTAAAAAAATTATTTTTTGTATTTTAAATTATATTTTAATATTTTAAATTAAAAATAAAAAATATCAATACTACCCTTCATAGTCTTAACGTTGACAATCAAACTCAGTCAAAAGGTAAAGTTGTTTCCAGTTGTAATTAAGCCAACATCCGAAGAGTTTTGAGTAATTTCCTTTATTTATTTATTATTATTATGATTATCCCCGATGATTAACGAATCATCATTTTCTCCCCTATTAATTTGAAAAACATTATTTTATCCCTTTTTTAACTTAAATTAATACTATTTATTTTTTTTTTTTAACACTAATTGTTTTTGGAAGTTTGTTAGGATCTTATCAAAATTAAATAATGTTTACCTTGTTTGAATATGTAATCCTATAAACCAAAGATAGAAAAATACACAATCAACTAAGTTATCAATTGAAATAACTGGAATTTCTATGAGAAATCTAAAGTAAAAGTAGAAAAACACTATAGTATTGTTGGGTAATATTCAAGTTGTCAATGAGACTCTAAATCCCCCTCCCACGATTTGGGAGGGAAATTTTGAAAGTGAGGATAGGAATGGGGAGAAGCCACTCCCGTCCCCATTTTCCTAATTTCTAAAATAAAAATGTAAAAAATATTTAAATTTAATAAATAAATTTATTTTAATAAAATTTTCATCTCTCTTATTTACTATTTCAACATATATAATTATTTTATATTATTTGAACTTTTGTCATGTATTACAATTAATGTAAAAAGATTATAATTGTTTTACAATATCATGCATTTTGTATATCGAAACGTTGTGGATTTAATAGGGTAAAATTATATGAAATTATTTTGTGAATTATGTTTATAATTACATATAATATTTTTTAAATTTTGGGTCAAACAAAGTGAAATATGGGTAAAATAAATAGGTGAAATGAGGAAAATGAGGGAACCACTCCCAGATACCCATCGCTATTTCCCTCAAATGGAGATCTGGGAGGCGATGAGGAAGGGTAAAGGCTCCATCCTTATTTGCCCTTGTCAATATCTCTAGGCATTATCACTTCAAGTAATTACAAGAGTATTAGTTTATTGATTAATAAGATCATCTTTTCTTTTCTTTTCTTTTCTATTTTCTAATTTATAATATATTTTTTGTATGTGTAATTATAACAATATGAATCCAGTATCGAGTGCATTTATTAATGGACAATTAAACTGTGAATCAAGTTTAAATGGAAGTGAAATTGGGAAACAGAACTTAATTTCATGGGTGAGAGTAGGGAATTAATTTCTTTTCCGAAAAGAGTTTAATTTCTAATTTTATATGAGTTCATATAATTTGATTTTCAATAAATTTTAATAAACATTTTAATTTCAATTAAATTTCATTTTTCTCTTAATAATATTCAATTAGCAAATGTACTCTATAAATCAAAATTAAAATATGGACAAAATTCAAATTCAAATTCTAGTTCTTTAAAAATAAATAAATAAATTTCCAGTCTTCTTATATACAATTATAAAAAATATTACAAACTTAGCCAACTGATTTTCACACAAATTAAATACATTCACCCATGTATTTAAGATCGAAGTAAAATTTTATGGAAGGGCCCAAACTAACCGAAACTCATTTAAATGAATGCTAAGGTATTTGTAATTATATGACATTTTCGAGAGGTTTAAATTAAGTCAATCTCACTATATAATATGATTTAATGGTAAAGAACACTCATTTAATCATATAATGATACAGTACGAATTACATCCCCACAAGATGGTATCTAAAAAGAAATCAAAGTCAATCTTCTTCTTTTCATCTAATAATCATTTTACCCTGAAAAAGGTCAGTTAAGTTCCACAATATGCATTTTCTTGAAACTTCTTTGGTTTTGTCACGAAATTTCCTGCTCTTTGACTATATGCAGCATTTTGAATTCATATTGTGTCGGGTTTGATAAGATAATACAATTTCCATTGACAATGACATGCATTTTCTCAAACTTTCATGGTTTTACAACGAAATTTCACTCTATTTCATTACATGCAGATCTGAATTCATGCTATATGGAGTTTAATATCATAGTACAAATTTTTAAAAAATGACATTCATTTTCTTAGAAGCTTCTTTGATTTTACAACGAATTTTCATGCTTTTTGGTTACGTGTGCGTGTTCCAATCCATATTTCGTCGAGTTTAATATGATAGTACTATTTCATTAACTAGCATAAATAATTAATGTTAGTAATAAGGATAAAGTTTAGACATGATCAGTGTCTCCAGTTCAACCTCTTGGAATTGTTTATACATGAATCCTGCTGAGGCCTTGATCTGATTATTGAATAAGTCTTATAGTAATTGCTTTATTGTATCTGGTTTATTTGTTTTCCTCAGAGGATTGTCTTTGATTCTCACTGGAGGAAGATCCGACAATACTTCTTCTGATTCAGAATTTAAAAATTTTAAAAAACTAGCTGACGGATGAAACAATCTCATTTTACTATTCATAGTTTCAATTTTATTCAAAATACCGCTTCTGATATTTAATTAATGGAAAAGTTAAAGACAATGTAAAAAATGCTTTTACCTATGAGATTTTTATTAAAAAATATAATAGTATAAAATATTATTTTAAAATAAAAATTATAAATTAATAAAACTTATCTCTATAATTCATCTCTGAAATGGACAATATAGATCAATACACCAAATTTAAAAATTTTAAAAAGGGAATTTAGCAAAATTACTCCTTTTGGACACCTTATTTACATAATTACCCTCCCACCCAAAAAAATTGTAAAACTACCCTAAATTACCCAAAATACCCCTAATAAATTAAAACAACTCATTAATACAAATCATTAATTATTTACCAACCATAATTAAACTATAATAAAAAAAGGATAAAGAAATTTGAATGTTGATAAATGTTAGTGTTTATAATTAAGTTTTTAAGGAATTAAATGATTATTTTTTTGAAAAAAATAGTGAAAATTGAAGAATTGATCTTCGGGTCAAATCTGACCCGATTTCGGGTTAGAGGGGGAAGTTTTATTGACCCGAATCGGGGTCAATTATCCCTTCGGATCAAAAGCTGACCCGATTTCGGATTGACCCAATATCAGATTATTTGGGTCAAAATTATAATTTCATGTAAGAAGAGGAAGTTTTTTTGACTCGAATCGAGGTCAATTAACCCTTCGGGTCAAAAGCTGACCCGATTTCGAGTTGACCCGATGTCGGGTCAAATCTAATCCGATATCAAATCAACCCGAAATCGGGTCAGCTTTTGACCCGAAGGGTTAATTGACCTCGATTCAAGTCAATAAAACTTCCCTCTCTGACCCGATTTCGAGTCAGTTTCTGACAAGAATATCAAATTTTCAACTTTCATTAATTTTTTTTTTAAAAATAATAATCTACTTCCCTAAAAACTTAATTATAAACACTAATTTTTATCAACACTCAAATTTCCTCAACATGTTTTTTCCCACTCAAAACTAATCGGGTCAAAATTATAACTTCGGGTCAGAATCTAACCCGAAATCGGGTCAGATCTGACCCGAAGATTAATTCTTCAACTTTCACTATTTTTTTCAAAAAAATAATCATTTAATCCCTTAAAAACTTAATTATAAACACTAACATTTATCAACATTCAAATTTCTTTAACTTTTTTTTTATTATAGTTTAATTATGGTTGGTGAATAATTAATTATTTGTATTAATGAGTTGTTTTAATTTATTAGGGGTATTTTGGATAATTTAGGGTAGTTTTGCAATTTTTTTGGGTGGGAAGGTAATTATGTAAATAAGGTGCCAAAAAAGGGTAATTTTGCTAAATTCTCATAATACAAATAAAATTTAATAGTAATTCCACAGTTCAGTTCACATAAATCTCAACATGATGTTAACTATATATATATGTATATATATATATATATATATATATATATGAGTTCATAGTCATAAATTGAACAAACAAATGTTAAAAAAAAAAAAAATTGATTTCAGTTGTGTAGGGTATGAATAGAGAAATAACAATTCAAGTATTACATACCCTATCATGGTAATTTTTGATAAAATAAGAATACTAAATCAACGTATATTTCAATGGTAGACAATACTTAATGAATGAGATTAAAATTTGAAGCACTTACTATTTCTTTTTGTAGACATATATATATATAAACACATATGCTATAATATATAATTTGAATCATAAAATCAATAGTAAAGAATTTCTAGTTAGAATTGATTTTAATATTTAGAACTTCTGATTTTAAATAATTTAGAAATCTTAAACTTTTGGTTTTAGATAATTATGAAAATTTTAAAACTTCTAGTTCTAAATATTTTGGGAATTTAGAACTTCTGGTTCTAAAATATCTTGAAAAATATAGGTTTCAAAAATTATATACATTCACACCCTAATTAATTGAAATATAAGAAAAATCAAATAAAAACAAGAATGATAATACTACTTCAAATAATACACTGCAGTAATAAGATTATTTAAATCAAATAATAGAAAGTAGATCATATGAAGGAAATCTCTCATAATACATTATTTGAATCAAATAGTAGGAAGTAGATCATATGAATGAAATCTCCTATACTAGACTTATGCTGATAACTTGTAATAATATATAATAAATCATATAATGAAATCTCTCATACTAGACTTATACTGATAACTTGTTGTGAAATAAATTATAAAAACAATGGATTTAGAATACTAACCACAATAGTAGAGGAAGAGAGAAACAAGAAAAAAATGATGAATAGAATTCAATTGATGTGTATCTTAATATTTAAAATATAGGATTATTTATAGATAAATTGGAAAATCATTTTTATAATACATTAATAACAAATAAGGTAAAGAATATTATATAAAAAAAAAAAAAAAAAGTGGTGTTAAGAGCATATATTCATAACACATTTTGATTTTTTATATTTTAATTAATTTTTCATTGTTTTGTTCTTTTTATCCTTAGAGTTAAACAGTCAACCATAGTAGCCTAATGGAATCTATGACTGTTAAGAGTATTGTTGTCTTTTCATACGTCTTCAAAGGATATTTTGGATATTTATTTTAATGTCAAGTAGTATTTCAGATAAATATTAAACAACGGGTAGTAAAATTTACATATTCTTATACGTCAGAGGTTTTTTTTTTTTTTTTTTGGATTTTCCCTATATATAAATGTATAACATATTTTACAGTACATTTGAATATTTATATACCTAGGACCGATCGTAATATTTTAGAGGTCCGATGTGAAAAATTAAAATGGGCCCCTTTGTTGATCTCCACTATCCATCACACTCAATACGGGATCTCCATCCAATTTTTTTATATGTTTCTTTTGTTTTTTTTTTTTTTTTAGATCTTTCAATTGATTTTTTAATATTTCTTTATTATTTTTAATTGTTTTTATATTTATTTTTAATTAATGATATTTTAGTAGTTGTAATTATTAGTAGGGGTATTTTTGTCTTTTAATATGGTTAACCATGGTCAACCATCACTTGTAACCATTTTTAACTTTGACTAGGTAGGTAAACTACAATGTTAGAAATATCTATTGAAATAAATTAGATCAACAAAATTGAATTGCATATTTGGTAACCAAGTGACAAAGTGTTAATGTATGGGAAGCAACCAAGTCAAGGGTTCGAATCTCTTAAGACCACTAACAACCACCTTCATTACCACAAAAGCTTTTCTTAGCTATCGTGCATATGGATAAGGCCAAAAAAATTATGTATAGTTTGAAAAAATATACATTTTACCACACAAATTTTATTTTTATTTAAAATCTTTTTTGCCATTACTATGTTAACAGAAGAGATCATCTTAAAAAACCTTTTGTAGTATGGAAAATGTCCATTCTACCACATTAGTTTCGTTTTTGCCTAAAATCTCTTTTGTTGTTACCAAGTTAACAAAAAATTTGAGTCTAACATGTACAAATGAGAGAAAAACCTAATTGCCCCTAGCATTGATATTTAAAAGGGATAATCCAAAAAAAAAAAAAATACTTATTGTAGTTTGTAAAAATATTAGTTTTACCACTTATGGTTTTATTTTTATTCAAAATCGCTCCACCATCAATTTTTTAATGAAAATATTAGAAAATGTTAAAAATATTGAATTTACAGGTTGTTTAAATAATATAACAATATAATAATATAGAAAATTAAAAAATTAAAATAAATAATATTAAATCTAAACATATAAAAAATTTTAGGTTTTTAGTTGTTCGAAACCTAAAAAATTAATGATGGGCTTCTAGTAATCTAGATTTTCTTTGAAGTTCTAGAAATATTTTTTTTTGCAATATTTTTTTATAATTAATCCCCTTTTAAATTTTTTTTGAAGATAGTTAAAATTTCTTGATCTTTAATTTCAACTTGAACATATAGATTGGAAAATTTTTTATATTTTTTCCCTTTTTTGTTCAATTTTTCTTCAGCTTCAATATAAAATTAATCTTCTTTTTTATTTTTTAATATTTTTATATTATTTTTTTTGAATTTTTATATTTTTAGATTTAATATTATTTATTTTAATTTTAATTTTTTATATTTTATATTATTTAAACAAAGAGTAAATTCGATATTCTAACTTTTTCTAGCATTTCATTAAAAATTTGATGGTAGTGAAGATTTTAGATAAAAATAGAATCATAGGTGGTTAAAAACATATTTTTGCAAACAATAATAAATTTTTTAGAATCACTCCTAATTTTTTTTATCACATTTTCAATTTTACCTTAAGAGTCAAACGGTTAACTAAGTTAATCTAACAGAATTTGTGACTATCGGGGGTATAATCGTCCTTTCACATGCCTCCAGGTATAGTTTAAGTGTTTTTATTAACATCAAAGGATATTTCAGATAAAATGAAACCATGGGTAGTAAAAAAAAGATATAGACAAACTGCAATAGGTTTTTCTGGGATTATCCCTTGTGCACAGCTTGAGATTTATTTATATATTAGCTTACAAACTATTATAGAAAAAAAAATTGAAAATTTATTAAATTTGGGGCGATCGCACCATTGACTCATGCTGAAGGCTGGCACTGGATATACCTAATAAAATATTACATTATAAAATTACTAATTATATTTTATTATATTTGATTATATATTATTATATGTGATTATAGCGAATTCTATAGTACACTTGAGTACTGATATGTCTTATGAATGATTGCATTCTAAAATTACTGATTATATTTTATCATACATGATTATGTATTATTACACGTGATTATAACTAAATGATTATTATCATATTTACTATGTTTAGTTGTAATAATTATTATATCATATTATGTATTATTATGTGTGATTACAATTAAATGAATCGGATTATATCTATCATATTTAGTTATAATCAGTCTGTAATAAAATACAGTGAAATATAACTAATAATTTTAAAATCTAATTAGTTTCTAAATATATCTTTATAAAATTTCATTTTAAAATTCGTGCAAATCCATTGTTTAAATTACAAGAAAATTTGACCATTGGAGCCTCTAACAATCATCAACCCCTGTCTCTCGCAGCCAACTTGTTCTGACTGTTTTTGCAGTTAGTTATTATAAAACAAAACAAAGATGAAAATGACGACCAGATCCTGGAAGAAGAAACCCACCAAACGCCCCCCCACTTCTTCTTCCTCCTCGTCGCCGTCGCTATCGTCTCCTTACATGGGTCCACCTCACTCGTCTCGATTCATTTACAAGAAACCTCCTTCTATCGTCTTGATATTTGTCGCTTTTTGCTTCGTGACTCTCTTGGGCATTTCGTTCTACTCCTGGAACAAGCTCGCTTTCGGTAAAATCAACTCCGGTCTTTACGGCATTGAAGTCGTTAACGAGTTCCCTCACGATCCCAAAGCCTTCACTCAGGTACATAAACTAACAGTTTGTTTTGTTTCTTGTGAATTCTGATACTGAGATTTATTAGGTACAGTTTAGACTCTTTTTGTTATTTGAAATTGAATTTTTTTTGTTGATTTGATTGATTATGAGTTAAATATGCGAAAATGATCTTGTTTTATTGTACTCAAATAGGCTATATATGTATTTTATTTGAAATTGAATTTGTGCTTATTTGATTGATTATAAGTTCAATATGTGAAAACGATGTTGTTTTCGTGTACCCAAATGGGTTTGATTGTATTTAAATGAAATATTTGAACAACTATTGGAAGTCAAATTGATGTAAAGTTTTTGAATTGTTGCAATTGTATATGTAAAACCCTCTTTTGATGCATAAATATTTTTTGTTTATACATGTAATTGTATTCCTAGAATGAGATTCTTGAGCTGATGGATCGGGGAATTTGTAAAGCTATAGTTTTATGCTAACAAAAACAACTTGAGTAAAAATGTGGAATTTTCATCAATGGGGTCTTGTTTCTGTCTTTTTGGTTTTTGTTTTTTTGTTTTTACCCTTTTGATTGCTTATGTGTTATATTAGCTGTTAATGTCAGTTTTTTTTTTTTTGCTTTCAGGGGCTTGTTTATGCTGGAAATGGTATATTATATGAGTCAACTGGTTTATATGGCCATGTGAGTTTGCTTTCTCTGTGTATTTTTTATTTTTGTATCTTTATATTCTTTGCATTATTTGGTAATGTGGTATATGTGTATGGTTATAATCTGTGTTTGATACTTAAATTTATAGTTTCCCAATTTAGAGACTGCGGAAACTAGGTATGGATGTTTATGTCCATATTGTGGTCCGGTGTTATCAAAAGACGAGAAATGAATAAATATTTCGGAAAAGAATCAGGTAAAGGATGTAGAATAGGAGTTTATTTTCTTCTTTTTAGTCTATTTAGTTTTAAATATTATCTTGTAGCAAGAGCTTAATGCTGAGACTTCCCTAAATTTAGACAGAAAGAAGCCAATTGACATGTTAGAACTACAAGTTTGCTTTTTGTATAAAATGATTATTTTTTTTGCAAAACAATTTTTTGAAGTGATCATATGTCCAAATTATGTGTTTGCTTGGAAAATGATGGAAAATCCATTTTACACAAAGCCAGTGGATGCTTTGTTAGGCACCCTTGATTGCTTAATACCTTGAATACGCCTATTCAAGTATTTTGCTTGGTCTATGCAGAATAATCTGTAGTTGAGTAGATTGTTATTTTTTGGTGTGGCAATGCCTTTGTGAGAGGTTATGCTTTCATAGTTGTTGACATTTAATTTTATGTAATTTCCTTATTAACCTTCTTTTTAACTCTTATGATTGCAGTCTTCAGTTCGGAGAGTAGCTCTTGAGACTGGGGAGGTACATATCCCAAATCTATTTTAATCTTACAAAACTTCTTGAAATGGAGTCTATTTTCAGTTACATTTATTTTGCATCTTACTAGATGGATAGTTTTCTTTTCTTGTAATATGAAAAGATATGGAATTAATGGGATTGATTGGAGAATTCAATATTTATATTGACATTAGCTAGTCAAATTGCTGCCTTGTGAGATCACTTAATTAGATTTGGTGAATCAATTGCTTAGTATGCATTTGCTGGTTTTTTATTGACATATCTGAAATTAATGATTTTCCTTGCAATATCAGTCTGACTGAATCTAATAAACTAATCAGTTTTGTGTTTGCTGTTATACAGGTTGAAGAAATTGAGACAATGGATCCTGTATATTTTGGGGAGGGTTTAACTCTTCTTGGGGAAAGGTATGCTAGGAGAATATATCAATTCTTGTTGCTCATCTTGTTCCGCTCCAGAATGAATTGAAATTAAGCATGTTTAAACTTACTTCTGTTAGGACTGGACATCTATTTGAGAGGAAGCACAATCTTCTAGATTGTGCAATTATATATGATTCTTGAACTACAGGTTATAATACATGTGCCTGAAGAATTATTCATGTTACTTCAATGGTATTGGTGAAATTGTGATTCATCTCAACTATTCACTCCCTAGTATGTTGGATGAGATCTACCTGCTGTTTTCCCTGGATGTGTCTTACTCTAAGATTATAAGCGGCTGAGAATTGAGATCGTACCATGATTGCTTTATGATGATCAGTTTGCAACCACAATTGAAGTTTGTTGATTGCACAAATTGATTACATCAGTGATAGTTGTAGCCGATAGAATATTTTATTTTCCTGAGATTTCGTTTTAATTTGACAGTAACCATATTTCGGGATCATTAGATTATCACGCTGCTGATTGGCTGATAAAAATTTCTACTTGATCTGCATGACAAAATAAGCTATAGTGACGATAATGAATTTGACAAATAAAATTTGTAAATAAATAATTAATGTAGTGAGTTTGAAGGGTTCTTCTGTTCTTCTCTGTAATAGTATTAGTCTCTGCACTTGTCAATTAGTTCTTAATATTTTTGAAGCTCATTTTGTTTTAACAAGATTATTAAGGAATTTTACTCTTAAGTAGGAAATATTATGCCTGTGTGTGTAGCTACCAAGTCAGAATACATGCTTCTCCTCCAGTATAATTTTTCCTTTTACATGACTGTTATTCAGATATATTGATTCTCATGATGGTTGTTCAAATGTGCTGTGCCACTGGCTTTTAAAGATTAACGGTGCTAATCTAGTAATCTCTTTTTTCTTTTGTAGGCTGTTCCAAGTAACATGGTTGAGGAATACTGGTTTCATATATGACCGAAATAATTTAAGCAAAGTTTGTGCTTTACCTTTTTCTGCTGGAATTTGTTCCTTTTCTTTTGATTGTTTAGTAGTTACTTTATTGATTTAATAAAAAAAAGAAAAAATGTGGGAGATTAATAGCAGAACAATCAACATATGTTTGTAATTTTTGTGTACTTAAAACGAGCTACCCTTCTGGGGTTTAGTAAGTTTGGAGAGTATGCATGTTTCTTCTATGTTAAGATTCTGATGACAAGCCCATGGGTTTTTGCTTGTGAGTAAGAGTGTTGGAGTGTAACGCTGTTGTTTGGATCCTTATTCCTTACCTACAAGTATAGTTTCAGGTTGAGTGGTGAATTAACATTGACTTTTGCACGTGCTAGATAATTAATTTGTCTGTCATATGACTCATATGTAGATACTAATGGAATTGAAATGATCTTATTTAAATATGTAGTTAGGCATCAAAACACTTAAGACTCGGAGTTTCAATATCATCGGTATTTCATTAAGGTTTTATCATTGTCTGTTCTTTATAAATGCAATTTGCTTCATAGAATCTGAGTATATTTGATTAACTTTTTAAGATCCAATCTGATGTCTGACGTTTATTTTAAAGTCTTTTTGGTACGATTGAATTACTAGATTTTAGATCATCATCTTGAAACACATCATATTACTTTGTATTTTGTCTCTTTTTGATGTTCTCTTATTTTTATCTTTCGGTGATACCATGTCCTTTCCATTGCTGTACTGACAGTTAAATTTGCTTCCTCAAAACTCTTTTGTCTTTGGAGTGCCCATGGTTTCTGATCTTGGTCTTATTATGGTATTATGTTGTACCCATTGCAGGTCAAGGTATTTACTCATCAGATGCAAGATGGTTGGGGACTGGCTACTGATGGAAATTTGCTGTTTGGAAGTGATGGGACTTCAACATTATATCAAATTGACCCACAAACATTGAAAGGTTTCTCTTGTATACAACAGTTAGTGCCAATTCCATTTCTTTTCCTCAGTTTTGCTTTTCGATTTTGAATAGTTTTTGTGTGCTTCTTCGGGATTGTCCTGGAATGACTTATGATACTTTTAATCCTGAAGAGTAGAAGCTTCAACTTCTTGCGGTATCCTAGCCTTAACATTGTTTTTCCCCAACTTAACAACTCTTTACATCATATTACAGTATGACTTGTGATTTGGTTTTCATTTTCTGTGTACATTTATGTTTATTTTTTTAGCTTTATTGTTGAATTTTAGTTGATGTTAAAATGCAGTTACTAAACAGCATATTGTCAAATACAAAGGTCATGAAATACAGTACCTCAACGAGCTAGAGTTCATAAATGGTGAAGTTTGGGCAAACGTTTGGCAGGTTGGTCTTGCATTTCAATTTACAAGCTTTAAACAATTGCAATTTACGTAATGGCTTATGTTGTTGTGCATTTGGCATCACAAAAAGAAGCTACTGGCGATAGTCTGGAGAATAATATAGGATAAGATTTAAGAATTAATTTTTCACTGGGACCCATGCAATAAAAATGAAAAAAAAGAAAGAAAGAAGAACAATGCATAGGCCATAGACAAATTGGGGGATATAATTGGGTGCATTAAGGAAATAAGTATTCGAGGATTTTTTATATGAGTAGGAATGTAGGATACAACGTGGTGGGATATGGCACTAATTGTTTATCTACTTTTATGTGCTTGTTTGACTTTTCAATTTCTTTTTTTCAATTATTGGGATTGTCATTAGATTCTTAATGTCAGAAATAAATAGTATTTTTGGTGTTATATGTAAAAAATTATCTTGTTCTCACTGTGTAGACTGACTGCATTGCAAGAATCTCGCATGAAGATGGTAGGGTACTGGGATGGATTCTGCTTCCACATCTAAGGTTTTGCTTTACATCTTTCTCTTTGTAATGAATCATTTGTAATGAATCATCTGATAGTGATTCTTAATCTAATTATTGATTTTTGACCTAATTATCTCTTTTCTCTCACAGGAAAGGGTTGGTTGCGGCTGGGCATCGTGTAAGTATATAATCCAAATGTAATGTTGTTCTTGTGTCTGAGGATGTGGTGTTACTGTTTCAAAATGCCTCTTGTGAGACAATGTTGGCCATTTTTGGTTAATTGGAAGACGGAGAGGAAGAAAATGTTTAAATTGGATTTCCTTTTAAGCATATTTAAGCTTACAGTTATCCTCTCTTTGTCTTGCCTTTGGTTACAAATTGGTGTAGGTTATATAACTTGGAATTGTTTTACCTTGTAGGGTATCGATGTTTTAAATGGCATAGCATGGGATGATGACAAAAAACGCATTTTTGGTAAGCTTCAAAATTTGATCTACCTTTATCTAAAATTATCATTATGATCATATATCGCGTTTGTTATTTTAGGTATTTTGGTACTTTGAAAAATTTAGTTTGGGACCATAATAAATCCTCATCTGTCTCTGCATCTTTTATTAGTTGTATGCAGTTACTATATTGCTCCCGTCATCCAGTTTCTTAATTTTTCTTTTAGCACATGCCACCTGAATTCATTTCTTCCTCATTGACACGGTTATGAATTTTCAGTTTATGTGTTGTTTCAATTGGTTTTTACTTGTAGTGGATTGGCTTTGTCTCCAACTTCTAATACCCACACATTTATTGCCAATCACTCATCCATCCGAACATCTGCGCTTTGATTAAGCTCACATAATATAAAATCTTATTTTTCCGTGTATTACGTTGTAGTACACATGTTTAATGGTGTAACTACCTAAAAATTTTGATATAAAATTTAATCAGCAAGTCTTTGTGTTACCCTAAATAGCAAATTTCTCATGTCTCCCTCATATACAGTTTGTATTTTATTTCATCCTCGTTAAGCATTACAAAGTTAGCACCACCAGTCCAGTTTAGACTTTTCGTAGGCTCAGTTTTAGTCTGTATTCAAAACAATATTCTCATACTCAACTTTGCTTTCAGTGACAGGCAAACTATGGCCAAAGCTTTATGAAATCAAGGTGCATCCGCTGAAAAAACAGGTTGGTGAGAATCTCGTTAAGCGGTTTTGCTTGTTGGACGGACGATTATAGAGATCTCAGTTTTGTATTGATAAATTGCCTCTAGTTTATTCGGTAAATTATAGTACACACAATTCAAAATGAAAAAACCGCCCTTTGCCTGAAGGCTGGGGTTGCTGTATTTGCTTTTGTGCTTCAAACTTGACTGCCTAAATAGTTGCTGATGTGAATGTACAAAACATACAAAATGAGGAGCAAGGATTCTCCGTAATTTTTTTGTTTGTGCTAAGCTTTTTATAAAACAAATTTAAATTTGAGTAATGCATGAGAGAGAAAAAAATGTAACTAGAAAAAATGTAACAAGTCTAGAACAATCCTGGTCGTCAATTATTTTTTTTTATTGATGTGTTACTAAATTATCAAAAGTTTAGCAAAAACAATGATGACAGAGAATCTTTGCTCTAAAATGAGAAAAGAAACCAATAACTAGGAAAGTGAAAATTGAGCCGAAGGCAGTAGGAAGTTATTTGGCAGAGCAGCCCACTTTATAACTTTTGAATTTCATCTCCCTTTCTCTTTCTCTGTATCATATTGAATTGCATTTCAGTATTTTGTGGTTCTAAATGAAAGTCTCTGATGACCATATATATATATATATATATAAAGTTTGTTTGAGGGAAAGTTTTCTTGATGGTCCCCTAGCAAAAATTTGGTTAATTTGTATGGTAACAAATTTACCATCCTGAAATTTGTTCACGTGGACGTAAACGCTAAATAAATGCCACGTATAATATATGATTTCAATTTCATTTAAAAAGAAAATAAATGCTTTTTGTAGTTTACATTTTGAATTGTTCTCTAAAATTAAGTTTAAATTCGCATTTGGAAAATATTTGAAGCAAAGCATATTTCTTAAATTCAATATAGATATTTCATTTGTATCAATATGAAATTCAATAAATGATATGCCTTTCATATCTATATCAATTGTTTTTCTTTTAATTTTTTTTTTTTTAATAGAAAGATGCTACACCCATATCATTATAAAAGTAAAACTAGTGTTTAAAGGGAAAAGATTAAAGAAGAGATGATTGAAGATGTAGAGAAAATTTCTTTATTGAAGACATTGATTTCCTTGATATTTTTCTTAACTAAAATAGTACACAAAACATGCTTTATGTATCTGACTACTACACTACTTTTCAACTAACTTCTTTACCAGACTTTGACAATTGCTAGCAACCCAAAGCTAATCTTGATCAGCTATTGTAGAGTATATGATAACAACATGCAACCTATTCTTTTGACCAATACACTATTTTTCCTTAGTACTCCCCCTCAAACTAAACTGCTTAAAATCAATGTGTGTGAATCTTGTTTTAGTGAATTGATCATTACAAGTTGATAAGGAGTGATGACTCTTAATATCTACTTCAGCTACCTTAAGTTCCTGAGATTGAGAATGAAGATTAGCTTTGGTTGTGCTCCCCCTTAAACGAAACTGATTGGAATCGGTTATGAGCTTGGAAGACTACAGCTGAAACTGTGAAATAGGTAAAGCTTTAGTCAAAACATCAGCAAGTTGAGCAAAAGCAGGAACAAAGCGAATATCAAGCAGACCAGTGATGACCTTATCTCGAAGAAAATGCAAGTCTATCTCAATGTGCTTAGTCCTTGCATGAAAAACAAGATTGTGAGCAAGGGCTTTAGCACTCAAGTTATCACACCAGAGCACTAGAGGAGAAGAAAACGATAAATGCAACTCTTTGAACAGATTTTTAAACCACAAAAGATCAGTAGCTGCTAATGCTGGGGCCCTGTACTCAGCCTCAGTGCTAGACCGAGCTACAACACCCTGTTTCTTGGAGGACCAGCTCACTAAATTACCTCCAAGAAAGATACAATATCCTCCAGTTGATTTGCAGTCATCAACACTGCTTGCCCAATTAGCATCAACATAACCCTCAAGAGTTAGAGAAGAGGCTGGTGTGAAGAGAATACCTGCAGATAATGTGCCCTTAATGTACCAGAGGACCCTTTTTACTGCAGTCCAGTGAACCTACGTGAGAGAGTTGGGGAACTGACTAAGCCTGTTAATAAAGAATGCAAGATCAGGTATTGACAGTCTCAAATATTGCAATGCCCCTATTGTGTTTCTATACAGTGTAGCATCAGAAAAGGGTTCTCTATCATGAATAGACAACTTACTGCTAGGAGCAAAGATGTAGGGCATGGTTTAGAATCAATCATGTTTGTTTTGACAAGCAAGTCTCTTGCATATTTCGACTGAGTAGGCATCAAACCTGAAGAATTTCTTAAAATCTCAAAGCCAAGGAAATAGTGCACAGATCCAAGAGATTTTAAAGAAAAACTGACATTAAAGTCTTGTATAAGCTGAGCCACTAGAGATGAATCACTCTCTGTGATTAAGATGTCATCAACATATACCAACACTAAAGTAATAGAGGAGACAGTTTTAAGAATGAACAATGAGGTATCTGCCTTAGAGTTTTGAAAGCCTTTTTGCACCAAATCTGCCTTGAGCTTTTCATACCATGCTCTAGGGGCCTACTTTAGGCCATATAAGGGATTTATGTAAGTGACAAACAAATGAAGGAACAGTTAGATCAATAAAAACCATCAGGTTGAACCATGAAGACTTCTTCCTTAGATCCCCATTTAAGAAAGCATTGTTGACATCTACTTGTTGAATGTCCCAATGATTTGTTGTTGCTAAGCTAAGGATCACTCTTATAGTGGCTGTTTTAACAACTGGACTGAATGTCTCTGAGTAATCCAACCCTGAAGTTTGATTAAACCCTTTGGCTACAAGTCTATCCTTATGCTTTTCTATGCTTCCATCAGCCTTATACTTGATCCAAAAAACCTATTTACTGCTCATAACATTCATACCTTCACTATGAGGAACTAAAGACCAAGTATTGTTCCTTTTCAAACCAGTGATTTCAGCTTCCATAGCTTCTTTCCAGGCAAGGTGAGTTAAGGCTTCTTGGACAGTTTGTGGAACAAATTCAAATAAGGTTTGAAGATGAAAAACTTTAGGTTTAAAGATACCAGACTTAGACCTTGTGTTCATGGCATGTATTGAACTTTGTACAGGTCTATGTATGCTAGACAGTATAGAAATACTGGTTTGGGTGACAGGTTTGACAAATGGTGATGTGATGTGAGAGGGATTTGAAATAGACAAATCAGAGTTACTTGTCTTGGAGAAGGGTATGACAGGATCAATAGAATTAGACGGTATAAAAGTGGGTGTAGAGGTGTGTATGGGTTTGGTTTTGATCAGAAAAAGTGTACTATAAGGAAATTCACTTTCATGAAACAAGGCATGTCTAGTTATGTACATTCTTCGAGATGGGTGAAGACATCTATACCCCTTTGTGTTTTTACAATAACTTGTAAACAAACATTTTGATGACCAAAAGTCAAGCTTACGTTTGTTATAGGACCTGAGATAAGGGAAATAGGGACGCCCAAACACTCTTAATATCAAAGTAAGAAGGTTCTTGTTTGAAAGCACACCAATAAGGGGATTTATTATTCAAAGTAGGGGTAGGTAACCTATTTATAAGGTAGACTACAGTATGAAATGAGTCCCACCGCATTGTTAGAGGTAAGTTTGCTTGGGCTAGTAAAAAGAGACCTACCTCAACTATGTGCCTATGTTTCCTCTCTATGACTCCATTTTGCTCATGAATATAAGGACAGGTAAGTCTATGTATAATGCCACAAGTTTGAAGAAAAGGTTTTAAAACCTGGGACTCCCCTCCATTATCTGTTTATAACATCTTTAACTTTCTGTCAAACTGCCTCTCAGCCATTTTAAGAAACATAGTTCCATCTCTGTTACTTGAGACTTGTGTGCCATAGGAAATATCCAAGAAAACCGTGAATGCCAATCAATAAAACTAAGGTAGTATCTATATCCCTGTATTGATGGATAAGGTGATGGACCCCATACATCAGCTGAAACTAACTCATGCATATGATGAACAACATGTTGAGACCTAGGAAAAGGGAGTTTGCGCATTTTTCCTAGCTTGCAAGCATCACACAGCAATTGCATATCAGAACAGTCAACATTAGCATTCAAAGTTCTCAAAATAGACTATAAGATAGACAAAGAAGGGAGCCCAAGCTTGTGATGCCAAAGCTTAAGCAATAGCCCTTTAGGAGATTTTAAAAATTCAGCAGTATTAGACTTGTCTACTCCAAGTATATTACATTCAGACAGTTTATCACCAATCCTACTAGTACCATTATTCTTATTTAACAAACTTGAATCAGCAGGTACTTTTTCACCAGCATCAATCCAACTAGGGTCTTTAGACCTTGGGAGGAAGAGTTTGTATAGGCCATTGCTCAGGAACCCCTGAAGCAAAACCTTCCTCATTGCTTTATCCTTAACAAAGCAAAGGTTTTAATCAAATTCCACTACTACACTGTTATCCCAAGTCAACTGAGCAATGCTTAATAAACTCTTTGTTATTTCAGGTACTAACAAGATGTTTCTCAGTCTAAGAGCAGCATTAAGCACTAGGTTTGATAGAACAATAGAATAACCATCATGAGAGATAGATAAAGTGCGACCATTACCGACAACCAAGCGGTCTCCACCTTTGTATTCCTTGCTAAAGGAGAGGTTATTGAAATTGGAGGTGATATGGTTGGTAGCACAAAAACTATCCATATACCAACTAGGATCTACCACACTTGAGGAAGATGCAATCATTGTATTGCTTGAACTGATCTGATTCAGCATAGGAACTCCATTGTAGTTCCGCTGTGGACTAGCATTATTACCTCATTGCTCAATTAGTTGTGTTATATTACCCTGTGATTGATGACCAAAATTTTGAGCAAAGTTGCCTCCAAAAATCTAATCGAACCTATGGTAACATACTGCTGAAAAATGACCTAGCTTCCTACAGAGTCGGCAAATTGTTATTGATCTATCTCCTATAGCTCTGCCTCTGCCTCTAGATCTCCCTCTAAAAGCTTGAAAATGGTTTCCTTGAAATGGTAGACCACTTCTTGGTTAATTGGCAAACTGACTCATTCTATTGTTTCCTTTAACTGTCAAATTAGCAGAGGCATTGGTGATGTCTAGCAAAGTTGTAGAGTTGAGTTGTTCCATTCTTGACTTATAGCTCATAAGCAAGAATTGTGCTTCTTGCAATGAAACATCTCCTGTCTTTACTGCAATTATGACTACAGCTAGATCGTAATCTGTTCCTAGTCCACCCAAAATATAAGATACCAAATCGTTTTCAGTGATTACTTGACCAGCTCTCATCCATAAATCTGCAAAATTCAACATCTTAACTACATACTCTGATACACTCATGCAACCTTTCTTCATCAACTGTAACTGACTCCTGAGATGCATGATGCGTGCCATTGATTGTTGTGCAAACAACTTCTTAATGACCTTCCACACTTCACACGTAGTCACACACTGGGTCACTTGCCTTAAAACTAACTCACTTAAGAGTAGAAAGTAGCCAACTCAGTAATAGCTGGTCAATCTTTTTCCAATTCAAGTAATAATCATTATAAACTTGAATCAACTCACATGAATCATCATCTTTGACCTCGACAAACTTGTTAGGGCACTTTGTTGTACCAAACACAAAGCTCTCTAGAACAAAAGCTCTAATCACAAAAATAACTTAAGCCTTCCAGAAAGTGAAATGACCTTTATCGAGTTTGATTAGGAGATTAACGTTTGATGGTAATTTTCTAACGAATAAAATACACACTAGAAACTCATACAGGTATACACGATTCATAAGTAATATAATGATAAGTAAAATATTATTTTCACGAGAATTGTCCAAATTATATTTATTAATTACTAAATTGATCAATACTATATCTTATCCAAACTATCAAAATAATAAATTATAAAATAAAAATAATAAAAAATAAACAAGTAACTAAACTAAATTACAGTCAATAGAGAATTGAATCTAGGATTACAACTTTATTTTATCAATTTACTCAACTTATATTAATGTATTATAATTAATTCATTCTCAACATACGGTTGATCGAGCATTATGTTATCCACAAGCCTCTTCCGAACGGTTGAGTGGATTTATCTAAATTAATTAACCGACTATATATCTATGACAATTAATCAACCTAAGCACATTAAGCATTTAATGACTCATTAGTGACCACACAAACCATATAGATATATGTTTATCCTATGTAATTCATGTCATCCTATTTTAGATCTAAACACATGAATACCTTTATCAAGTGCATTCACAGTTATCAAACTAATCAATTAATGATAACCTAATCAATTAATTTAGAAACATTAAGAACAAAATAGAACGGAATACAAAATATGAGAATTAAATTAAAAATAATATTATACAAGTGAGTTTATGGATTTCAAGTTACATTGTAGACCTAGTGTGAAAATTAGGTTTGAATGACTTATTTTTTATTCCATTAGAACATATATATATATACAATTGAAGTCCTAAAGATTAGGACTTGTTTCCTATTATAAAGGAGAAAAATATTGTCTATTCTAACTAAGGAAACAAATATACAACTAATTACATCTAATTTATAGCAAAGAATCCCAACACCCCCTCTCAAGCTGGGTTGTAAATATTTATCATACCCAGCTTGCAACTAAGATCTTCAAAATGCGCCCTCGGAAGTGCTTTAGTTAGGATATCGACAGTCTGTAGATTAGAAGGAATGTAAACAAGCTTGATTAGTTTCCCTTCTATCTTTTTTCTAATGAAATGCCGATCTATTTCCACATGTTTGGTCCGATCATGATGAACTAGATTTTTAGCAATATTAATGGCAGATTGACTATCACACAGTAGCTAAATTGATCCCTCAGAAGGTATCTTCAAATTGGCTAAAACTCTTTTCACCTAAATTCCTTCACAAATACAATGAGCCATAGCTCAAAATTCTGCTTCTGCACTACTCCTAGCTACCACAGCTTGTTTTTTACTTCTCCATGTTGTCAAATTTCCCCAAACATAGGTACAATATCCAAAAGTGGATCGTCTATCTGTGATTGAGCCTGCCTAGTCTGCATCAGAATACAATTCCACTTTCTTACTTGAATTCTTTTTGAATAACAGTCCCTTTCCTGGAGTCATTTTCAAGAATCTCAAAATTCTGTATACCACTGTCATGTGTTCTTCAGTAGGGTTGTTCATGAAATGACTAACAACACTTATTGAAAATGTTATGTCAAGCCTAGTATGTGAAAGATAGATCAACTTCCCTACAAGTTTTTGATATCTTCCTTTATTTACAGGAGCACTGTCTTTATTTGAGCCAAGCTTGGTAGTGTAGTCCATTGGTGTCTCTGCTGGTTTACATCCTAGCATGCCTGTTTCTTTAAGAATGTCTAATACATACTTTCTTTGAGAAACTATAATGCCTTGCTTAGACCTAGCCACTTCCATTCCCAAGAAGTATGTGAGTTTGCCCAGGTCCTTGATCTCAAATTCTCTAGTTAGAAATTCTTTGACTCTTGGAAACTCCTCAGTATAATCCCTTGTGAGAACAATATCATCAATAAAGACAATCAACACAGAAATCAACCCTTCTGAATAATGTTTTACAAACATTGTATGATCAGACTGTCCCTGTATATACCCGTTACTCTTCATAACTTTGGTAAATCTCTCAAACCAAGCTCGGGGTGATTGTTTGAGACCATAAAGTGACTTCTTTAGGCGACACACTTTGTTGATGTTCGATGAGTTTTATAGTCCCTGATGAATGTCCATATAGACCTCCTCTTCTAGATTCTCATTCAAGACCGCATTCTTGACATCTAGTTGATGAATGGGCCAATCCAAATTTGCTGCGAGAGAGAGGAGTATCCGAATAGTGTTGAGTTTTGCAACAGGAGCAAAGGTCTCCTCATAATCTATGCCATAGGATTGAGTGAATCCCTTGGCTACCAACCGAGCCTTATATCTCTCAATACTACCATCTGCCTTTGTTTTTACAGTGAAGATCCACTTGCACTCGATCACATTCTTTCCATGAGGCAAATCAGTAATTTCCTAAGTACCATTCTTCACTAGAGCATTAACTTCTTCATTAACTGCCTTCTTCCATTCTGGGATAGCCATAGCATCTTGGATTGAATTAGGAATGAAGATAGAATCGATTTTGCTAGTGAATGCTTGGTAAGATGAAGATAGTCTCCTATAATTCACATAGTTGCCAATATGATACAATGGCCTACTTGTGCATTCTCTCACCCTTTTCCTGAGTGCAATGGGTAGATTGTCATTGGAATCATAATGATCATTTAAACCAGTATCTGCAAAATTTTCCTCCACAGTCTGTAAATTAGATGTAGGAATATTTACCTCAGGTTCAGATGCTGGTAGTAGCTGTGTATCTGCTAGAGTCTCTGGTTCCTTTGGTTTTCCCCTTTTTCTATGATAGACAATTATCTCGGGAAATTCAGGATCTATTGGTTTTGATTTTGGTTCAATTTGGATACTTAGAGGAGGTGCAATTTTAGGTGTTTAAGGTGCAATTTCAGGTGTTTTTGGTGGTGTTTCTAGTGTGCAATCTATGTTATCCAAGAAAAATTGATATTCTTGTTGTTGACTTTGACTAGAACTCTCCGCCTGAATATCAATTTTAGGATAATAGGGTTTTGTTTCGAAAAATGTGACATTCATAGTGTGATAAAACTTTTGACTATCAGGACAGAAACATTTGTAACCCTTTTGGTTGGGAGAGTAACCTACAAAGATACATTTTGTGGATCGGGAGTCAAGTTTAGTTCAATGTTGTTGATGGATATGCACAAACACAGTACACCCAAATATTTTTAGAGGAAGAGTGGAAATCAGTCGACTTTGAGGAAAGTGTTGTAAAAATACTTGAGTTGGAGTTGAAAAATCTAGTACTTTAGATGAAAGTCGATTGATTAGGTATGCTACAGTAAGTATAGCCTCACCCCAAAAACGTTTTGGAACATTAGATGAAAACAACAAAGATCTGGCAATATCTAGAAGGTCTCTATTCTTCCTCTCAGCTATTCCATTTTGCTGAGAAGTATCTACACATGAACTTTGGTGTATGATTCCCTCAGTTGATAGATATGAGCCAAGATTAGAATTAAAAAACTCTCTTCCATTGTCCGTTCTAAGTATTTGAATGGAAGTTTGAAATTGATTTTTAATCATTGTTGTGAAATTCTTAAGTATTTGAGGAACTTCTGATTTATTTTTCATGAAAAAAATCTATGTAAGTCGTGTGTGGTCATTTATGAAAGAAATAAACCATCGAGCTCCCGTGACATTTGGAACTTGAGATGGGCCCCAAACATCACTATGGATCATAGAAAAAAGCTTTGATGTTTTATATGGCTGAATTGGGTATGGAGTGCGAGAATGTTTTGCAAGCTGACAAATTTCACATTGAAAAGAACTAACACTTTTATTTTTAAATAAACATGGGAAAAGTTTAGATAAGTATATAAAACTTGGGTGACTTAACCTATAATGCCACATCATGACTGACCTCTCACTCTCACTTTTCAATTCACTAACAGACACACAAGAATTATTTTGACAAGAAATAGGTTTACTTACTCCTAGATGAGATTGTCTCATAGAATCTGGTTGAACCTCAAGATGATAGAGTCCAGCATAACTTTTAGCACTGTCAATCATCCTCCCCGAAGTTAAATCCTGAAATTCACAGACATGAGGAGAAAAATTAGCTATAGAATTAAGATCTTGCGTAATTTTATTTATAGAAAGTAGGTTGCAATCTAGATTAGGAACATATAGGACAAATTCAAGAGTTATGTTCCTGGATATCACAATCGAACCAGTCCCTTTGACTTTTACCAAAGAACCATCTGCAATTCTAACCATGAGAGCTTTATTACAAGGAGAATGTGTGTGGAAAACTTGCCTATCTCCTGTCATGTGATCGGAAGCACCGGAGTCTACAATCCAAGGCTTATAGTGCTCCTGTTTCACAGTTAAGGCTTTAAGAAAATTACCTTTTTGAGCTATGGACCCTGACCCGGCAACTAGTGGGTTTTGCTGTGATTGCAGCAGCCTTCTTAGTCCTTCAAGTTCATCTTTGCTAAAGTTTGCAAGTTGTTTTGAATTGTCAGCCATATTGCTAACAGTTTCGATGATTGAGGAGGAGGATTTTGGAGTTTCAATTGAAGATTTATTGGTTTTTGTCATGTTTGATGGTTGATGTTACTGTCGAGAATGAAATAAAGACTGGGATAGCAGATAAATACTGCCTAAATAAACAGTTTTGAATGCTGCTAGACGTAGCAGTAGATGGCTGATGAAACTGCCGGAAAAAAAATATGTTGAATGCTTTCGGAACAAGCAGTAGACAACTGATAAATACTGCCAGAAAAAGTAGTGTTGAAAGCTGCCGAAAGAGGTAGTAGATGAAGAACTGACCTAGGACGGTTGTGGGAAGAAAAATTGTCTAGAGTTGCTCTGATACCATGTGAAAATTAGGTTTGAATGACTTATTTTTTATTCCATTAGAGCATACATATATATACAATTGAAGTCCTAAAGATTAGGACTTGTTTCCTATTATAGAGGAGAAAAATATTGTCTATTCTAACTAAGGAAACAAATATACAACTAATTACATCTAATTTATAGCCTAATTTATAGCTAATTTACAGCAAAGAATCCCAACAGCTAGATCTAAGATCTAACTCATCATAAAAAATATACACATCAAACCACCTAAGCAGATATCCAACAACATCATAAAACATAATTAAAATCAAATAAGAGTAAGAAAAATCTCAGTGCTTGATGTGATCCTTTCTATCACCAAGAATTGGCTACGGCTCATTCTTGGCTACGGCTCATTCACTCCACTTTTGCCCTTTTTGCACTAAGATCTGCAAGTGATGTTGTCGTGATTATTCGAACTCTCTAGAGGTTAATGATGATCTGAGTTGTAGCTCAAAATTCTCCTCTCTAAGGCTGTGTAGAACTGTTATTAAGGGCTGACTTCGTGCATTTAGTTAAAGTAGGATAAGAGGATGTTGTAGAATTGGATTCAATGGCCACTAAAAATCTATAGAACTCTGCAGTTTGCACTCCTGAAAACGCCTTTCAATCTCACGCTCAATACTTCTATTGTTGTCTACACCAACAAAAAAAAAAAAAAAAAAAAAAAACCTTTTCTGTTGCAAAATGAGACTTAAATATATGTACACTAGTTGAGGTTTTTTTTTTTTTTTTTCTCTCACGATCAATTAGTTGATTTCATCCCTTGATTTTCTGCCTTGAATGTCATGAGATGCTTTGCCAAAAATTTTCCTTAAAAATCTGCTTTTTTCCTTTCACTCACCACTTGACTAATAAATTAAAAATCTTTGAAGACATTAATGGTGATTCTTCATGAGTAAAATTAGTATGAAAACCTTTGTTGCATCATAAACACATGCTTTGAGCGCTTAAAACTTTCCTGCAGGCAATTCATACAGAAATAGGGTCCAAGTCTAAGCGCAACTCACTCACGCAGGCAACAGGCCTGTATCCAATCCCAGCACCTACTTGCTGGCTTGGGCTGTAGGTTCATGACCTATAGCTATGGTCTACGGGTTAATTACAAAATGTCCCTCAACTTCTCAAAAATTTCACTTTTACCTCAAAAAATTACAAAACAGTTCCTCCATTCAATTTATGCACAAAATACTCAAAAACATTAGAACACTCATATTTTACTCGAGTTTTCATCACAAAAACTTCGGTTGAAAATATAAGATTGTGTTTAATTTTAGTTTGATCAAAGTTCAGACTCTTAGCGATAATTATGATTGTGCTTCTCGTTGTTTCTTGATGAGAATTAGTTACTTTGAAACCCTTGATCGAACTAAGAAATTGGGAAGAAATTGGTGATGACTCCATGGCCTCTGATCGAAGTGCTCTGATACCATATAAAAGTAAAACTAGTGTTTAAAGAGAAAAAGATTAAAGAAGAGCTGATTGAAGATGCAAAGAAAATTTCTTCATTGAAGGCATTGATTTCCTTGATATTTTTCTTAACTAAAACAGTACACAAATCATGTTTTATGCATCTGACTACTTCACTACTCTTCAACTAACTTCTTTACCTGACTTTGACAATTGCTGACAACACAAAGCTAATCTCGATCAGCTATTGTAGAGTATATGATAATAACACGTAACCTACTCTTTTGACCAAAACACTCTTTTTCCTTAATAATAATTAGGTTGTGAAAAACAAAATAGAAGAAAAAACTGCTGCACTTGTTTTTAATAAAGTTACAAGTAAGTCCTTGGTTTTGACAGTTTTAAAAATAATTATTTAGATTTGAACTGCAATGAAAAAGAAAAGAAAATGTAATGGTAGAGTAGGGGCAATGAAGAGAAGTGAAAGAGAGAAGTAAAATGGTATGTATGCCAAGGAAATGAAGGGGGTAGGGGCAGTGTACGCAGTGCTAGTGTGATGATGATTCCTTACAGGCCAAGTCTCTCACACTTTTATTCTTTTTAATAAAGTTGCTTGAGAATCCTTATAAGCACTTGCAGCCATTCAAGAAACACAAGTGGTGTTCCTGAAGTGGCTAAACAACGTACCACAGGCCCAATACGTTTGGAGAGGTCATTGGTGAGAGAGTGACCCTGGTGTTAAGGAAGAGGGTTGGTGTTGTGGTGGGCAGCCGACGGAAAATAGGTGTGGTAGGTTTGAGTGGGAAAGCTGCCATATGACAACATGGTGGTGATGAAACGAGGGACTTTGGTGCTCGAGCGGTGATGAAAATGGATAACAGCATAACAGAGAGTGTGAATATGTATAGGCAAGAGAACTTTGATTTTTCCTTTAAGTTGAAGTTCAATTCATAATTTGTTATCTCATGTTCCAGCTATTAATTCGTCTCCCAAATCATCACAACTAGATGTTTCACCACCTGTCACCAATTCAGACCCACCATTTAATATGTTACCATATTCATCCATATCTTTAGCCGACTTGCCTCAATCCACCAGCCCAAGTTCTTCATCTGCAACGCAACACTCCACCGTTTCAGATTCTTCAACTGAGTCAGCCCCAATTCTCAACCCTAGTGATCCAACAAACCACAAGCCTTCTTTAGGTTCATCTTCAACGCACCAGTGTCCTTTTCTACTCATTTAAAATCCCATATTCCTACCCATCCAATGCTTACCAGAGGCATGGTAGGTGTTTTCAAACCAAAGACTTACTCGGCTATTGCTAAAAAATGTGATTTGTCCACTTCACCTAGTTTACAAGAACCGACTACGATATAGGATGTTTTATTGGTCCCCGAATGGAAACAAGCCATGGACTCTGAATTTCAAGCTCTGCAACAAAATCAGACTTGGTCACATGTTCCTCGCTCTCAGGCGGTGACTACAGATGGTAACAAATGGGTCTTCAAAGTCAAGTTAAATGCAAATGGGACTGTTGCTCGCCATAAGGCCCATTTGGTCGCCAAGGGCCTTCATGAGACCCCCACAAAGAAACCTTTAGTTCAATTGTAAAGTTGCTACAATACGGGTGGTCCTTGCTTTGGTTATGAGCTTGAACTGGATAGTAAGACAGGTTGAAATAAATAATGCTTTTTTTAATAACTTTTGAATGAAGCTATTTACATGGTACAACCATGGTTATGTTGATTTGAGTAAGCCAACACATATCTGTAAGTTGAACAAAGCCTTGTATGACTTAAAACAAGCTCTACGAACTTTGTTTGATCGATTACAACAGACTCTTTTAAGTTGGGGTTTTGCTAATACAGTATTTGACAACTCTCCATTTTTTCTCAGGAATGGATCAACAATTTTATTACTGCTTGTTTGTGTCGACGATATTCTGATTACTGGTAATAACAATATTTTGATCTCACGACTAAAGACCTTCATTCTGTTTTTGCACTTAAAGATCTTGGAGAGTTGAATTATTTTCTTGGAGTTGAGGTTTTTTGTGATGATACTAGTATATATTTAATACAGTCCAAATATATTTAAGAGTTGTTTCACCGTTTTGGCTTTGAAAATTTGAAACCCAGTACTACTCCTACTTCTGCTACATGTTCAGTTTCAAAGGAAGAGATAATGTCAAATCCCATACTGTATCGTAGTGCTATAGGTGTCTTGCAATACTTGAGACTTGACTTTCACACTGTTAGAAATTGCTTTTACAGTAATAAACTCAATCAATCTCTTCAAACACCCCCTTTACCCAATTGGCAGAGGGTTAAAAGAGTTCTAAGGTATCTAAAAGGTTTCATAAATCAAGGTCTTCATTATAAACCAAGCTTAAGGATGTATTTAATTGGGTTTTATGATACGGATTAGGCTTGTGATCTAGAAAATAGAAAATTTGTAGTAGGTTATTATGTTTATTCGAGAGAAAATTTGATTTCTTGGTCTTTAAAGAAGCAAGACGTTGTAGTTCGCTTAAGTACAAATCAGAATATCACGCACTATCAAATTTGGCGTCTGAGATTTGCATGGTTCAAATCTCATCCATTAATGTATCTGTTATGTATATTTTTTAAATTTGAACAAAAAGTTGTATCCTTATCATCATCAGTAATCTCCTATATATATTCATTTGTGAATAAAATAGAGATGAGTTGAAGTTTCCCATCTACGTACAACTCTAAATTTTATCTGTAGTTATAAAAATGTGAAAGAAACTTTTCCATCTTTGTATCAAGATTATAAGAAACTCTTCCATCTTCGTGTAAGTATTTTATCCACTAACATTATGCAGTAATGTACACTACAATTTAGAGTTCGAGTTTATTGACTTTGACAATCAACGAAAATTCAAATTCGAAAAACCGTTAATTATCAAGAGTTTGAAGCAAACGTCCAATCCTCACCAAATCCAAACCCAGATTTGGCGCTCCTACAAGCTGATAGTTAGTTATAAAATCACAAATTTGAATTATTCCAGAACCATTTTTATCTCAATCTCAAATCGCTTCCTCTTCTAACCTTATCATCAATCACCTTCAAAAACCATCTCATCACTCACGCAACAATGACAACAGCAACAAGAACCATCTCTCTCTACTCTCTCTCCAACTCCAAAACGATGTCGTTTACCTCCGCCGACGACGACAACCACCACTCGTCGTTGACTCTCAAGAAAGCACTCTCCAAACACACTTCAATCTTCGGCCTCCGCTTATGGATCCTCATCCTCTCTTCCATCACTCTCCTCTCTCTTCTCCTCCTCCTCTGCCTCCTCATCTTCCTCCGCCGCCGCCAGAAGCCGTCGAGTCTGGCCGCCTCTTCTTCTTCTTCTTCTTCCAAGCTCTTACTGGCGGAGATGAGTGTTCTTTCGAGGCAAGCCGATCATCATCATCATCATCATAACCATCCGCTGTGTTTTGAGGCCAGTCGAGGCTCGGGGAAGTCACCGGCGGTGTCGAGTTCGAGGACGATCCAGTGTAGTAGGTTTAGTGTGGAGGAGATGGAAGCTGTGACGAGTGGCTTCGCCAAGGAGAATGTGATTGGGAGTGGAGACAATGGAGTGGTTTATCGTGGTGTTTTGTTGGATGTTAATGCTAGAGTCGCTGTGAAGAGGCTACTCAGTAACAGGTAGTCGAAATTCAAGTTTTTGTTGTACAAAAAATACACATTTGGAGGTATTTTTGAAAATGTGTAAATTATAAAAAACTATAAATAAATAAAATTTATATTTGATCCAAAAAAGTTAATCATTTCTGAAATTTAAGTCGTTTTGGCATGTTTAATTCGTGCAATATTTCACTCAGATGAGCATTTCACGTGTAGGAGTAATGTTGCATGTGAAATTGTACGGACTAAAAATAGTGAAAAAATATCAAGGTTTTATTTGAGCTTTAAAATGAATATATATATATTTAGCCAAAAAAAAAGCTAAAAATCATTTTTAACCCTAAATATTAATATTTTATCTAGAAAAATGAAATTTCAATTGTCATTGGTTCCTTTTCAATTCATGCAACATTTCATGTAGGTAAACTGAAAAAGAAGCCAAAAATAATTGAAGTTTTATTTAGATTAAAAACATATAAATTTTTATTTGGGGGAAAAAAAATTATCACTTTTGAAAGTGATGCAAATTGCTTTTTTAAATTAGAGAAAAGTACTTCTAAAATAGTAAGCATAATTTTTTTAAATATTTAAAAATTACATGCAGAATATATGGATTGTTTATATTGGAATTACAACCATCACTATCATGTTTCTTTTTAGTTTAGAAGTACTTAATGGAGGGAAAAAAAGTATTGTTTTATCATAAAATACTTGGATTGCTTTTAAAAACCCTTGAGAAGTGTTCTTCTGAGAAGCATTTTGAAATTGTTTTTACTCAATCGACTTCGATTTAGATTATCTTTTGATACTCTGCTTCCATTTATATATATATATATGTACATATACAATATTTGTATTTATGTTTTTGTCGGTTTCAATAAAGATTTGGATTTCCCATTATAAATAGAATGAGAATGTGATTTTAATTCTTAAAAAATGATCATTAGTAGCCAAGCTGAGGACTTTATCACAGAAGTGGAGGCAATTGGACAGATTAGACACAAGAATTTGGTGAAGTTGCTTGGTTACTGTGTTGAAGGATACAACAGGTATCAGCTTTTATTGTGTCATGCAATCTATTAAAACACTCAAATAGATTCCAACTCTTTGACTTGAATTGGCTTTTGATCAGGATGCTTGTGTGTGAATACATAGATAATGGCAACTTGCATCAGTGGCTTCATGGAAGTGTTGGTCATACCAGGCCTCTAAAATGGAGTACAAGGTTGAAAATTATTCAAGGCATAGCAAAAGGGTCTGTTTCGTAATCTCTCAACTAGACTTTATTATGATTAATTCATTTTAATGTAGTTTTGAGACTGTCAATACTTAGCATAAAATGAATTCGACTGTCAATGCCAGTGAAAAAAATATTGTAAACATTTGTCATATGATTTTTAGAATGTATTTCGAAGATTTTTTTTTTTTTTTTTTTTTTTCTTATGAAACGAGAAAATTTAAAAGTAGCTAATCAAGAAAATGTGACGAACCTTATGGCCGCCTTCACCCCTCAACCGAAGCTAATGCAAACAAGAGAACTTGAAAACCGGAAAACATGATATGCACATTACACACAAATGGAAGCAGAGGAAATCTAGATTCCAAAAAGAAAAACTAGGAAAACTTATAATTAGGCTGTCCCTAGAAAATTGCTTTTATTCTTTAAGTTCTTTTTTTTATTATTTTGGAATTTTTCTGTTTTGATGACCATATATTGAATATTTACCCCAAAGAAAATATGTTTCTGCAGATTGACTTACCTTCATGAGGACATTGAACCAAAGATAGTCCATCAAAATATAAAATCTAGTAACATATTGCTTGATCACCAATGGAATCCAAAGATCTCTGATGTTGGTCTCGCCAAGCTTCATAGTCCAGAGTGGAGTCGATCTACATATCATCAATTGAGTGAGACAGGGTTAGTCATTCAAGTCTTGCTCAGACATCTTCATGGATGCATTTATTGAAGGATTTGATAAATCACACATTAAGTAAATTTTATTGACCATGTTTGATGGTGCATTTATTTCTAGTTACCTAGCTCCAGAGCATGCTTCTACTTGCTGTGTCTTGGACGAGGAGAGTAGTGATGTTTATAGTTTCGGGATACTCATGATGGAGATTGTAACTGGAAGGATGCCTGTAGATAACAGTCGACCCCAAGTACGGGTTTCTAATTTTCAAAACATTGCTTTGCTTGATCTGAACATTCCATTTAAGTCTTGCCAATTAATTTGTGCAAGATAATGAACTGATATTGTAGGTGTATATGATGGAGTGGCTCAAGTCCATGGTTGCAAATCAGAAAATAGAATTTTTGCTGGATCCTAAACTGCCAGAATTTCCATCTACAAAGGAGCTCAAACGGATTGTTTTGATTTCTCTACGATGTGTCGATCCTGATGTAGAACATAGGCCTAAAATGGAAGAAGTGATTCACATGCTCGAGCCTCGTGATCTGCTGCTTGATGATGTAGGAACAATGGTTTGTTCCAGAATTTGCATACGCATTAGGGAATTAAACATTCTAACTTATTTGATTTCTGTTGTTTATCTACATTGCAGGATCATCGGATTAAGAGTGAAAATCCTTTTCAAAATTACCCAAAAGAGAATCAAACTGTTATCAATATGAGCAGATAAGCTTTTAATACACAGGATGGCAAGAACAGTGACTATAGCAAACTGAATGAAAAATCCAAGGTGTACGAAGCTCAAGGGACTATTCTCCCAGCCAACTTATTAATTATTGTTCATTCTTTAGTGCTAATGTTCACATTAAGAATTGAACTTAAACATTATTATTTCATATTTTAGAGACAAAATCAAAACATATGTACCCATTATTTCTCACATTATGTGTTTCCTTTTCCACCAATTTTCTTGTAAATGAGCAACTGCAGAATAATGGCAGACTTGAATCTTATTGTTTGTTCATTTTTCTGATGTTAAATAGCATGGTGTAGCAGAGAGGAACCATTGGCTGTATCAAGAGTCAAATAAATTACACTCTCAAAATGAGGTCATAAATTCACTAGTTATTAATCTACCTTGGTGCTGTATGTATTTTGCATCATTACCCATTTGTACGTAGCACGATGGAGGGTTGCTGTAACTGTCCATATTACATTCAAAGCCAGTAAAATTCGATCTCAAACCCCTTTATATATTAATTAAGACTTGCAATAATCAAATCAATTACATTGCATATTGAAAAGGGTTGTGAATTGTGAAGCTGATCAATTTATGAAAGTATTTTATTTGGTTAAATAATTTGAATTTCAGTTTTATTAGTATAACTAATGTTATAATCTAGGAGTATCAAACCTAGATCATATTATCAATTTTTAAATTATTTGTTTGCTTGATTTGAAGCTTCCTATTGATATAATAGATTCAAGTTAATGTGTCTGAGATGAAGATAGGTATCTAAACTGCTAGATGTTCCTTACAAGCTCCAACGGACAGCTTCAATTTATTGACATAATAAACATTCAACTGGACCTAAATTCTCAACATTAAAAATCAAACACTCTACGATAAGAATTCAAGAATCTGGATGTCATAACATCTATCAATATGTTTCATCTTTCACTAATTCTTGTAAATAATTAAGCTCAAGCAAAAGAAACAATGGAAAACCATAACCTTATTGTTTGTTCATTTTTCAACCAGTGGCTATATCAGAAGTCAAATAAATATTACACTCTTCAAAATGAGACACTTGAAACAATAGAACAACGCTTCAACTGGAGATTTTCAATTGGCAGCCGATCAGCTGGGAAAGGACAATCAACAGGTTTCTTCTCAGGCAACAAACTGCAAGCTCGAGGAGTCACACGGCTGGTAACTCCCTGAACATCAGTACAATTCCATTGTAGCTCCTTTGGTTTTTTTGTCAACGCGATAGTCACATTAGAAATGCAAATTCCTTTAAAAGGATCACTGGGGATCCCATCAAGTCTGGCTGAATAGGTAACATTTTCAGCCACCATGTCTCTGTAATTGATTCCATGGATATCAGGAAGTGCTTTTGGGTCAAAACCAGGATCAGGGTGTTGTCCATAAGACCCTGTCATCCAAAACACATACTTCATGGTCTTCATAGTCATTCTTCTAACATAAATGTCTTTCACATACCCGCCTCTGCCAACACCGGTTTTGATCCTGACACCTGATTGAGTGTTGATGGCTGTGATGTCTTCTGCTCTCACATCTCGAATCCCACCAGACATCTCACTGCCAAGTGCAATGGTTGCACTGTCAGGGGATATGCAGGTGACCCTTCTAATAACAAGGCGTTGTGTTGGCATCCCAACTTTAATTCCATATTGATCCCATCCACTTTTCACTGCAATGCAGTCATCTCCTGAGACTATGTAACAATCTTCAATTCTAATGTTTGTGCATGAATCTGCATACATAAAAGGCATGATGTGTTAGCATCGAGGTTGCTTGTTGAAAATGTAATCTCTAAAGCACTTTAAATAGCTCACTCTAGGAGAACACAAACCTGGGTCGATCCCATCTGTATTAGGAGAATCAACTGGTGCAAGAATTGTAAGCCCTTGGATTATCACATCACTGCAGTTTATGAATTGGATCAGAACACGTAAACATGTCAGAAAATTACATGGACAACAATCGTCCAATTTGACTTGATGACATGGAGCGTATATTCAACTTGACAATATACTAAGTTCGGTTCACCCCTATGTATTTCGAAGAAAAATTACATTGACTAGGACCATGTGATTGTAGTCAACTCAAAAAGGGCATTTAAAAATATTGATAAATCGAGTAATTATTTGGTCAAACCTGCTATATATAGGATGGACGTTCCATGATGGAGAGTTGACGAAAGTCAGGTTTGATATCTGGACCTGATTGGAGTACATAATCTCAAGAAGGTATGGTCGAGTGACATCCAATTGGTTCTTCTTAAATTTGCCCCACCAGTAAGCACCCTGGCCATCAATGGTGCCATTGCCACCTGATGATGATTCAACCAAAAATTGGGTCCAGTTAGGCCTAAAACTTGCCAAAGTAATTGACGATGCTAATAAAGTTGCAATCAAAGTGAACTTTATGTGTCTAAATTGTCATCATCACCTGTGACAACAACGTCCGTTAAGTTTGTACCAAAAATTAGACTGCTTAGCCTTCCACCAGCGGCGTCTCTTCCTCTACCATATGAAGGCAGTACAGGAAGACGAGGCCATTCTGACTCAACCTGTCAAATAATTATATTTATTCTTTTAAAACACAGGAATTTACATACAAATTAATTATTCAGCTTAGACTACTTTCCTTTTTTTTCTTTTTTTTTTTTAATTAATTATTACAATCAATTTAGAATACTATCGGGATCAGGTATAATATAATTATAAGGTATGACCCCAGTTTGAATCATAAAGATGTATAGTAATATACTAACGTTAGTAAAGAAGTTTGGATTGGAGGCTTTTTTTTTTTTTTTTTTTTTAATAAAAAATAAAGAAAGTAAAATAGTGGTCCCATGAATCTAGGATGAAATTTAGGCCAGGAGTCAATGTCAAGACAACAGACAACAGTTAACAAGTTTATGAGTCAAAAAAATTAGTTTGGGTAAGTGAACTTGTTTTCAGGTTTAGTTGGCTGTCTACTGTCAAAGTCAATACCAAATGATCCAAATCAGTTGTGATTGGAGTTAGAATAATAAACAAACAATTATGGCAGACCAAAATTCTTACGAAGACATCGCTTGTTGACTGTTAAGTCACAAAATTAGTTCCGATAACATCGCATGTAACAACAAGATTTGCGGGCTTATACTTTCATTTAAAAGTACTTTTTTAATTCAATATTTTCCAGTTTTTATCTGAAATTATATATCTTACTAGTAAATCCACATTTTCCAAATTATTTATGTCATTTGCTGACTTAAAAATCAATTACTGATTTGTGGTTAAAATGTTTGCTAATTTAATGTCAGAAAATGTTCATTGATTTTTTAATTAAAATTTTTACTAATTTATGATTAAAATATACACTGGAAATACAAAGGTCTTATAAATATTGTAATTCAGTGATTAAAATGCTTTCCAAAAATTATTGAGAATTAATTATATAGAGTCCACCTATAAATCAAGAATTAAGTTTTCATAAGGGATTGTGATTTCTCCTACTTTCACCTAATAATTAAGTTCAGTTCTCTATCTTGATTTTTTTTCTAAATGAAAACTCGATTCATTTTCAAATTCATCATGGAGACAAATTAAGTAAAAAAAAAATCCACTAAAGGTTCAAACCCATCTTTAAAAAATAATCTGTTCATTTCGAATTTTATAAATTAATATATGGAAGTTTTTATCCAACTTTAATTTCACAAATCAAATTGTCATTTAAAATCTCATACATCCTCATAAATTAATGGTCACATAATTTATTAAAAAAAAAAATTCTCAAAAATCCTAGAATTTTTCTCGTCATCATGGTATTATAGAATGTATTCTAGACTCAATATTGAAATAGAATCATACCTGGGATCCAAGAAGAACAGCATTTTTATGAATATAAAGAGTGAAATGGCTGGTCAGATTGAAGCTGCCAGTTAACCATTTCCCTGGTGGTACAATAAGTGTAGCTCCTCCGTCCGGCGCCAACTTGCTTAGTTTATTAATGGCTGATCGAAAAGCCTTCGTGTTCGATGTTTTTCCATCGCCTACTCCCCCGAAATCCGTCAGGACCGCGCTGTGTTTCCGGCAATTCAGGGCCCGAAATTCAATGTTGCCCAGTGGCTGTTTTGGTCTGCATTCTGCCACTTGTAGACTCAATACCAGTAGTCCCAATAACATAACAGTTGTTGACATGATCTCTATAACCTGTAGAAGATAAAAATATATATACTTAATAGATAAACAATCAAATATATGGTGAATAGACATGTTACAAGTGTCATGATTTATTGAGAGCAAACAAGTCTGTGATTTGTGAATACAACATAGGATTCATCGTCACAATTAAACAAAAAAATCCCATGTCGGAAAAATCGAAAACCCGTAGTGACTTTTCATTTTGGTGAGATACAACCATGAAAATAACCAAAAAACAAACAGAAATAATTTAATTAAAGAGATTCAATAATGAAAATAACAAAAAAAATGATAAGAAATCAATTCTCATATTAAATAAATAAAGGCACAAGAAGAAATGAGACAAGAACTGGAAGTTGCAAATAAGAAGAGAAAATGTGAACGGTTGTAAGGAGACTTTACATGGGAATTTCTTGATTTCAAACACAGGTCCTCCATTGATGCCTGAAAATTTACGGTGAGTTGTCTCAGACTATAAGTTTAGTCTATATATAGAGAGAGACAGAAGAGATCGACAATTAATATTTTGAAACTGTAATTACTATAAAATTCGTGGTGGGATTTTATTGGATATGGAAAGTTTAGGGCCAGATTTAATGTGCGGCGAATATTTCCACCATTAAAAACAGTATATACACCCCTTTTTATATTTACATACTATTAAGGCTTAGTTTGGTATTAGGGATAGGACTGAATTATTTACGTGAGATTGGATTAAATTTGGTTAATTTAAATATTATACCATATTTGGTGAAATATAGGATACAATTATTTATCAATGGAATTCATCCTGAAAATTCTTTAAAATATCCAATAAAATTTTTAGGAGAATTGTAAAATCTATTATGAATTTATGATTTGATTACACCTAGATTTTATTAGACTTTTTTTTTTAATATGATTTAATTAAATTTTATATAAATTTTAATTGAATGCACTAAAATTTGAATTTCATACAAATCTGAATTGAATACATATAAAATTTCAATGGAACATATTCTTAAAATTCTTTAAAAAAATCCAATAAAATCATTAGGAGAATAATAAGATTTGTTATAATTTTTTTTTCCATAAAAATCACTTTAAAATTCTTCCAAATGCATCACTTAAATCAAATATGTGAATTTAATGACTTTTTAGACATACCTAGATTTCATTAGATTTTATATAAATCTAAATTAAATACATCTAAATTTTAATATATTTCTATAAAGCTGAATTTAGTATACATAGATTTTAATAGAATCCATTCAAAATTGAATTAAATATACTTAATCTTTTAAAATATTTTTAAATTCCAATGAATTCTGAAATACAAACTTCTAAGAAAATTAAAAGCATGAGAGATTTGTGAATTTCATTCACCATAAAAACTCATGTGCAAGGGATGCACCTAATGAGTAGTAATGTGCACTATCCTTCTCTATTTTCTCTCTCTTCTTATTGATTTTTATTTAGTTTTTGTATATTAATATGGGTAATGTGTCAAATTTGAGTGGCTGTATGTATCACTCAACAAATACATACACCGCACCCAAGCTTTTTTATTTTACCCCTTCCAAATATAGATAATTCTAAAATTTTTATTTTAGAACCATTAATTACAACCATTCATTTTAGTGAACCCACCATTTGACAGAACCCATTGAAAATATGTAATTGTTGTTTGGAAAAAAAATTAACCCAAATAATTTTAGACCCCTTAGGCATGAGGCCAAGTGAAAAATGGGCTTGGCTTGGTGGAGGTATCCTTCGAGGATAAAAACCCAAAAGGAAATGCTAAGGAAATTGGGGAGGTTCTTAGCAAAAGGCTCGATTACCCAAGAAAATGTGTGAAGCCCATGAGAACCAGTGTCAATTCAAAATTCAACTAAGGATGACGAACCCTACATGTCATCCAAGTAGTTGATTATTAGGCATGACAACTGGCTTAACAGGCCTGGAACCTAGGAGTACTAGATACCAAATTACAAAGGGAAAAAGATAAGGACTCAACTTCGCCAGCTCAATTGGTGTCAAAGCCATTAGGTAATGAAAAAGCAGAAAGAACAAAGGAGAAAGGGACATGTTTAGTCAGATGCGAGGAACGAGAAAAGGAAAAACGACGTGACACCAAGGGAATGAGATCAACCGTAGAGGAACATGAAGGAATCTAGGTCAAACTGAGGGGACATATATAAACGAGTATTGTACCATTTGGAAGGAAGTAAGTCATTTTCTCTAGTCTAATAACACCCTAATGTATGAAGGGGCTCAGGAGAACCCTTTAAAAATATTGGAAGCTGTTCTAAGGTTCCAAGAGTCATCTCAATCCTTAAGATACTTCCATTTCTTGTTACTGTTTCTCTCTTTTACTTCCAACCTTTACTATTAAGGTTCTTCTTCAAACCACCTGCTAACTTGATCGTCGAAAGGTTTTCACTAATAAACCACTAGAGATCCCTGATCTTCTTGTCTTTGTTTAGAGGTGGAGAGGAGAGCCCATCTACTTAGGAGACTATTTTCTACTCCAAAAAGGATCCTACAGCCTAGTTCTTAACCTTAGTGCAAAGATCATTTTTCTTGAATCAACAGTTGTAATTAATAATTTTGAAATAAAAATTTCAAAACGTCCTTACTATAGAGTTAATAATTCTATAATTTATATAGTATCTTTTTATCTCAACTTCATCTCTTTCCCTTTCTCTTAATAATTCTATAATTTATATAGTATGTTTTCATCTGAGCTTCCTCTATCTCTCTATATGTATGTATGTAATTTGTGATAGAATATTTAGTTGCATGTTATCCATTAAGTGCTTTTAGAATGATTGAATATTTCACCAATTTATTTTTAAATTATTACAAATTTTACATTTGAGAAGTAGACAGCATATCATAATTTCATTAACAAGGGTATATACACACATAAATAAGTTATTTTTCCATTGACATGCAACAATGCTTATAAAATAATTTAATCTAATAAGTGAATAACATTATCATCATATATATTTGCCTGATGAGTATATTTGCTCATAGGTATTTCTTATACTTCCTAAAATTCATGTACTAGTAGCTCGCTATTGGCGTCTTTGGTAAAAACATCACAATCTCATATCTCATGGCATAATTCTACATACGACAATAACATTTTTCTCCACCAATTTGTGTAAACAAATCCCCCACCCTCATGAGGGCTACTCTCCCATCTCTGTATGAGTCGATCTCTCCCGCATAGGAACAATTTCCTAGGTCATGCCACCAGTATTCCATTTCAGTTGGTCCGATTAGTTTTCTAGACCAATTATATATATATATGAGAAAATTACTGATAAACCTCTGAACATGTGTCTTATTACAATCGAAAATCACTTTTACTTTTTATAATAATGATCTCTCATGTACTAATAGTTTGATCATATTGACTATTTCAAATAACTAAAAATTAACAAAATAAAGCAAAAAGACGATAATACTCCTCCATTTATAAAATCCAACCACAACCTTCTATCTTTCCCGTCTCTCTCTCTCTCTCTTCTCATTCTTCTCTTCTTTGTCTTCATCTTCTTCACAAGTCAATATCACTCTCTCTCCCTCTTTTCTCCTTCTTCTCCTTATTCTCTTCTTTTTCTTCATTTTTATCTTCTCCTTCTATTGTCCGAATACCCAGATCAATGTCTGATTACTGGTTGTCTAGGTTCCTAGATGGAAACGCAAACGTCGATCTAGTCAATGTCTGGGTTTTCGACTCAGACGCCCAGATCTGAGTTTCTATCTGAAAACCTAGATGTATGTCTAATTCCATATTGAAACCAGACCGTCGCCCTCCGTCGATTTGAGTTTCCAACCCAGACCTGCATCAGTGTCTGGGTTTCCAAACGGAACCCTTTTTCTGACTTCATTCGATGACAATAAACCCACTCGAGTTAGTTCAATGATGAACCTATATGGGTTCATACCAAAAGACGATCTGGGTTTTGTGGGCTTTGATTTGAGTTAATTTTGTGGAATATTTGTATTGATGTTGTGGGTTTTGATTTTGATTGAAGTTGGTTGAAGATGAGGGGCTGAAGATGATAGGGTTGATTTTGATTTATGTTGATTTTGTTAATTTTTTATTTTGATTTTATGTGAGATGTTGGGTGATGAACTACATGTTAGTTAGGTGATGAGATGTTGATTTTTTTTAATCTTTTTTTTTTTTGAAATATTATTATTTTTTTCAAATTGATTTAGATCATCCATCTTTGAGATTAACAGTTTAGATCTATTTGATAAATTTCTAAATTATTTTTTATTAATTAATATAATTTTTAAAAGAAAAATAAAAATAAAGAAAAAAATGATTAAAATGTCCTTACTGTAGTTAACACTCACAGTTAATTATGATCAAACCATTTGTATAGGTAAGATCATTATTACAGAAAGTAAAAGTAATTTTCGATTGTAATAAATCAGAGGTTTTTTAGTAATTCTGATATGTATATAAATATATAGATCACGTGTACTATTACTCATTCCAGAAATTCGTTTCATCTTTGACTTCCATCCCTTCGTCTCAAAAAATAGAAATCACCCATCCCCCTTACAAGTTACAAGTCCCATCACCACCATCACTAGCTGACCTCATATTGCACGCGCTGACAGTCGTGTAAGGCATAGACACCAAGTCCTGGATGGCCATATTAGTATAAGTACTATTCTCCTATACGTGGTAAGCAGCAATACCGGAGTGATTTAGCTTTATTAAATTTCAATCAAATGGAAAGGTTTAAAAATAAAACGTAAACTTAATAAAAATAGATAATACTTCCTCTGTAATTATCTTGTATTGTTATTAATCATGTATACTAGTCAAATCCTTAATACACACATGAAAATAAATCACCACAAAAAGAATGGATGGTTTAATATTAGTTCAATGATTTTAAAGCGTATCTGCCTGAGATTGCATATGAAACGCAAGGCCCCATTGAAAGGAAGCTAAGCAAGTCAGGCAGGAAGACAAATGAAACAAGAAATTTAGAACGAAGTAAAAAAGAACAATAGACATAAGCCCACTGAGTAGATATAGGTATTGTTTAGGATAACTTTAGTTTTTGGTTTTTGACGGTAGAAGAAAAGAAATAGAAACTCAAACTTTTCGGATGTTATTTAAATTATACATTTCAAAAAAGTCTATATATTTAGATAAGTTTTGAGACCATTTGGTTAGAATAATACGGAAATCTCTTCTTATCATAATATGGTTTTTATATCATTTTTAATTTCAAAACAAAACACCTATCAAAATGGCTTTTGGGCTCAAAAAGTTAAAAATGGCACTTGGAAACCATCCCAAATAGGCACATAAACGTTTTCCTGTGATTTTGCTTTGGATTATGGGCTTCACGAAAATGTCATCAGCTTTTATGCCCAAAACACAAAAGGTTACGGTTAAAGTGTTTCCCTAGCCCATGCCCATCTTTACTTGGAATTTGACACTTTTCCATAGATTAGTCTCCTCCTCCTCAAGAAAGTTTATTACACTTCTCTTCCCATATTTGTGCCTTTATGGATGATCATGAACTTGGGGGTTGCCAAAAACTACAATGAGAAAAAAAAAAAAAAAAAATCAGATTTATGAGAGGAGAACCAAAAATTTCATTCGTATATCTAAAATATATGAGACAAATAATTTGTTTGGAAAAATAAAGTACCATGATACTTACTACTCTATTTGTGGATAACAAAATGCAACCATCATATAATACCAAACACAAAATATGTAAAAATTAGATTTGAGGGAGAAGAACCAAAAGTTTTATTCATATTATATACAATAAACAAGACAAATAATTGTATAGAAAAAGAAAGTACCATGACACTTACTTGGCCAAACAGAAAGCAACCATCATTAACCAAACACAACATAATAAAAGTCAAATTTGAGTGAGAAGAATCAGAAGTTTATATATATATATATATAATGTACAAAACAAATAATTTTATGGAAAAAGGAAATACCATGACACATACCATACTCTCTTTGTGACAAAACAAAAAGCAATCATCATATAATAAGGAAGGTTGATAAACAAAAAGCGTGGCTAAACAAAAAGCAGTCATCATATTACTCCATAAGAAAATAATAATAATAATAAATTAAAACAAAGCAGTCATCGTATACTTTCCGTACTAGATGCTGATTGCCTTTTGTTTAGCCACAAAGAGGGCACAGTAAGTGTCATGGTACTCTTCCAAACAATTATTGCCTTGCAAATTATATGTATAACATATGAATTTGGTTATGGTATCCAACTTTTAATATTATTCATCAATTATAATTTTTAGATTAGTTTTAATAACTATTTTTATAATCAATTTGAGGACTATAATTGATAAATAACATTAGTGGTTGGGTAAAGTAATTAAACTCATAATATATTAACACATTTTAAGTCATCATAGAATAAATGATTTGTCCTTTTACCTTAGGTATTTTTTTTAACTTAAAAACGTATTTATGATAATAATTAAAGCTAACGAAATTAGTAATATTATTTGTAAAAATATTATGCGATATAATGAGAAGTCGAGATTGTACATATCAGTCTCATACTTCAAGTAGGCAATCGCATCACTCTGGTTTATTGTCTTGATAAAGTAATTATGGGTGCATTATATATATCTATATATATATATGTATATACATAAAGTTATACAAATTGGAACTTATATGATATTTTCCACATATCTCTCAAATTAACCCTAAAAGTACAAGCCATAGGGTGATCATCAAGCTCATCTGATTTTGGGGACAGAAGAGCCCTTATTTCAAGATTGAAGATGAAACCCACTTCATAAAGCATATCTACATAAATTCAACAGCTCCTGATAAGAGTACTAGAATTAGGACATCAAGCATCCATCACTATTACTTTTTGTCTCCAAACAAGTACCCAAGAGATGAATCTCCACCTGGAGCTGACTGAACCTTGGTAGTTGGACGGTCCTGATCAGAAGAGAGAATTAGCTCAATTAATTTAGCAAGAATTAGCTGCATATATTGCAAAAATGTAACACATATAGACATGTACGCTAGTTTTGCTGGTTCAATTACTGCTCACAATGGAGTTAGTAAAAATGACTAGGTATGTATTTCAAAAAAAAAAAAGAAAAAAAAATTGACTAGGTATGTGGTTGTCACACGGGATCTAGGGTTTAAATCCTCATAAATACCTACGTGATAAATAGGAGTAGATTTCTATTTCTCCAAAATTGTAGAATTGAGCAGCGCCTCCAATTTCTAACTCGAATTCCCTAACCAGGTTCAAGAGAATTCTAGATTATAAAAACGAAAAACAATTATTGCTACTCACGGTGATGAAGTTGTCTGAGTTCTGGCCTTGAGACCTGTGATAGTTGTTGGAGACAGTCAGTTTCTTTGATGATGAGGTGCTGCTGCTATTAATTGGGGGTTTGTTTGTGGTGTTATCATCATCCCATGGTGCTTTGATCACTGTTGAGGAGGACGGTGCTTGGCTAGGCTGTTCATCAGAACCAAACAAGTAACCTAGTGAACTCCGGCCACCGCCATAACTTCCACCTCTTGTACTGCTCATGGCTGCACCCACTTAATGTACCCTAGCCAGCTAGATTATTTTGTTTCTTATTGATTATATGATCATGAGCACTTGGTACTAGGTCGAGACTCATATTTATAGGGAGATAACCTAATATGAGTTCTGCTTTTATGTGGCTACTTTTGTGCAGTGTGACTGTATAAATGATATGTGTGTACGGGGCATATGATGTATATTTATGGTATGCATGTGTGTGCTCTGATGACGAACATACATCAAGCTAGGGTTGCCTGCAGTGCAACATTGCTGAGTGTGGAAGAGGATGTTGAACATATGTATATTATATGATGATCAAGTTGTAATTTAAATAAAGATGGATGTTATATGGTATGGCTATACATAAGATGGATGTTATATAATATGAATTCATGAGCTTCGTAATTTGAATTTTTTTAAATGAGTACAGTATACTATATACATTACATAAACCTGCGACATATAGATAGTTTTTCATGAAACTGTTTATTTATTTATTTATTTATTTATTTTTTTGAGAATCATGAAACTGTTTTTTAGGTTGGTGTGAATTAGATTTGAACATATTTTATACAAATAAAAATAAAAACCTTATTAACTAAACTAGTTAATACTCATATAAAATTGTGATTAAGAGTTATGGAAATATAGAAAATGGATTTTAACACGTTCTTTTATTATCATTACTCACCAGATATATAATATATTTGAAATTAAATTATAGTTTTGATTGCCTAATTAAAATCAAAAGAATTGTATTGAACTATATGTGTCCCTTTAATATGACGCAAATTTAGATTTCTTTTCTCCAAATTAAGCTAATTCTGCATTACACTTCATATCTCTTTACTTAATGTAATAATTAATTTGAAAATAATTCATGTTAGTCACAACATTGTAGTTTAGATAAGAATTGATGTATGAACTTTATATAATAAATTCGATGAGGCAGTTAATCTTGTTTGTTAACATGTTTCATCAGAGGTCTATGGATCAGTTAGCATCTCCTTAATAATTAGTTGATTTCCTATTCATTTCCAGAGTTCTTTGTTACAAGTCACACAAAACAATATAGTGTAACCATATTTACGAATTAATAATTAGAAAACTTCTCAATATTTCTCATCAAATTACTCACATTTAAAATTACAAATTTAGCGTTCGACTTCAGATATTATATTACAAGACATTTATGCACGTGAGAATATTTCCATCGTCCTTTAGAATCTAAGTCATGGGCAAAATATAATTTTATGATTTCATCAGAAAATGAGTGGAATTTAGAAGCTTATCAATATCATCTAATGTAGGGAGAAAGAGAAGGCTGATTGACCTAGTACTATATAGCAATTGGACCCCATCATCAATAATGTATCTGGACTTACATGATTTTAATCAAAGGAGAATATTGAAAGATAGGAAAATGCTAGCTATTGCAATCCAAAGCTATATATATATCCCACTTTTCAAGCCGTATGTTTTCATCTTTCGGCTGTCACATAAAGCATATAGCAACATAATAATGTGTCCTAGGTACGTTTGAAGTCATAAACTAATATTATTGTTTCTTGTTTTAATTTATTGACTTCCTTTATGTACATATCATTTGAAGTGATGGATGCAATGGAGGTGATGATGATTAATGAACCATGTCCTTTGTATGATCCTACACAGTTGGGAACCGACTTATTGGGCTTTAACAAAGTGGAAAAATGAATTTGTTTTCTGTATCACTCTCAAATCTAAATAAATCAATATCGAAACTCTTGTTGGGAGGATATTGGTAAGGTCATCTGTTGTCCTACAAACTCTTTTGATGTCAAATTTCTTTCTCAACGTGGGCAAACTTATCTTGGGATGCAAGATTTTTTCTAGTTTAACATTTTCTTCCTGTTTGATACACTCAATATTGGAGGATTTGAGGTCGAATCTCACTCTCGACATTGACAAATTCGTCTGAGAATTATAGATATTTGTTCTTGGGAAACTATTACAAATTTGTAAGTTATGTAGGGAACATGACTCAACTCAGTCTTATCGGGATTGAGAAATGTTTTAATGGATATACACCTAACTCACTTCAATCATAATACATAATATGTATGAATAATTAATCACGTAAAAGACTCATATTATATGGTGTTATTTAAGTGGACTGAATAAATATGCTCATTTGTATTAAAACTTTTCTCATTGTTACGGTGCAGGTTGTAATTTGCCCACTTCAACATCCGTCTAACTAGTTAATTAATTATTAATGTTGAATTTCTTATCAAGTAATTTTTTTTCTTTGTTTCAAATCTAACCTTACAAATACTGTTACGGAGCCCAAATTCTGAGTCTACCAAGGTTGGGCTAAGTGGATCCATACATGGACTTGGTCTCTCTGGGGACTCAATGTCTGTTAAGTAAAAGTATTTTCAACATAAGGCGGTAGTTGCAATCCATTAATATGTTTATACATCCTAGTTATAACTTATAAGTACATTCCACTAATCATTATTTTAAAATATTATAATAAATACTTATAACTCTCTCAATATGACATCAAGATTTTTATAAGTTATATATTTATAAATAAACTTCTATAAAACTATAATTTTAAATAAATTAATATTTTTAAAAAATATATGTGATGGTGTGTACTTACTAAAGGGGGTACACACACATATAATTTTAGAGAGGTCAATATGGCTGCTGTTTCAATTTTGTGTGGTTGTGAAATTGCAGTGTTTTTTGGTCTGCTGGTCACACTTTCCATTTTTGAAGGTATATAAAAACTTGATAATGTGTATCTGGTTTATCTAACTTGGCAAAAAATGTGCTATACTGTATACCATAATCTTCTCATTTTTGCTACTCAGATTACCTCACAAATGCAATATAGAGAAGGTAATTTCTGATCATCTCTAAAAACAAAATTCTCTGTGTGATGATATCCTTTAGCAGGTATTAGAGCTCAAGTACTACTGTTCTTGTGAGAACTTAGAATTGAGAAATGAGAAGTGAAATGGATTTTATAATAAGCAATATTTATTAATTTTTCTCACCCAAAAAAAAAAAAATGTGGCTTCTAAAGAGCTCTATGGAAGTGTGGGGATAAAAAAAAGAGCGTGATTGACTAGATACAAAGCAATTGGAGGACCCCTGATGTCTTGCATTTTCTTAAAGCAACTAAAAAACAAAAACGGAGGAGTTGGACACGGCTTTAAAATTAATCAAAAATGAATCAATGGATTGCTTTAATTTTTAAAAATAAATTTATTTGAAAATTATTATTTTTCTACAGAAGAAAATAGTATATAAAATTTATCAATCTCTATTGAAGTTTCATAAAATCCCCACCATTTCGACTTGTAATCTAAATCGAACAGATTCATTAGTGATTGGGTTAAGGCTTGATGGAGGTAAATCGAGTACTACATTCTAAACGTAGTGATGGACGAAACTTTTGTGATATTTCTACTGGGGTTAGTCATCTACTTTACTCCAAATTATAACAAAATGAGGGAAAAAAAGTGCCTATATTGGCTTCTTGCAATTTTGAAAATCATCGTTTTTCTGGCCAAAAAAAAAAAAATGTTGTGACACTTATTCATCTCCCTTGACTTTTGATCAAATCTTACAATTTCAATTTATAATTTAGATCAAACAAAATCTTTATAGCTAGCTTAATGCGTGGTGTAAGTAAATTAAATGTATCCCTAACTTAGTGTTGATGAAACACTCATGATATTTTCATTGGCAAATTGAGTTAACAGGTCAAATTTAGGTCAACACGAATACAATACAATTATTTTTTACTCAACATAAATACTATACGATTAATGAACGGGTTAGACTCTTAAAGATGAAGATGACATTATTATAATTGGATCAATATGAATTCAATACGCATAACCTATTTATTTTTAGATCATGTTCGAACACAATCTAACCAATTTAATTGATACATTTAACCCATTTATTAACACGTTTATTAAATTCATTTAAATTATTTGTTTATTGACATGTTTAGATGACTCATTTAATAATATGTTATAACTCAATTAACTGTATTTAATATAGTTAATATAGATCTAAAAAAAATTAAATTATAAATATAAGTGAAATAATTAAATTTACCTCTTAAATCTACAAATACAATTCAAAACATAAAAATAGAACCATCCACAAAGATAAATAGATATCTAAATTCATAAAAACATATTCACAAATACAGTTCTCCTATAAAAAAATAACATCATCAATTGTTGATTGCATCCACCAAACTGCAAGCAAACAAAAAAAAATAACTAAAAATTAGCTAATTAGTAATTATACATTTATATATGAAAAAAATATATATATTTTAACAAATATTTTATCAATACCAATAAAATTTAACCACTACACGGCAACACAATGTATACACAGAAAGTAGAAATAAACATGTTCCATCTATTTTCTTTCCAATAAAATCTCTCTAAGAGCATAAATACATTTCATTTAACATAGCTTGTAAAGAGAATCAACCATGTGAACCAAAGAATAATAAAAAAGAAAAGAGAAAGACATGCATGTACCATCACTACATTTTACAACAACTAAAGACATGCTATTTTGGTGAAAAACGAGTACATGTGAAACTATGCATAACAAACAGAAACAACCAAAATCGCCACCCCAAAAAAATAAAATAAATAAATCAAATAAAAAAACTATAGATCTAAAGCAAAACGAACAAATGAGAAATTAGAAACTGAGTAGATTTGATTACAAATGATTAAAAAAAACTTACAAAAAATTAAGGAAAAAAAAAAAGACGACGACGACAACAATAACAACACAAAACGTACCTGAATTTTTCTTGTTAGTTTCGTATCTGAGTTCAAATCCGAATCTATTTGAAGGGAGATGTTAGAACTTTTGTAGAGGGAGTGAGAGAGGTTTATAATGTTGTCAGTTTCGAGTTATTTCAGACATGCACAGGAAGTAGAAATAAACACAAACAAGAAGAACATGAAAGTAGAAATACAACACACATGTATAGACATATACACACGTATAGATAAACACAAAGAGGAAGAGTGAATTAGAAAGATACAGAGAGAGAAATGTAAACATAACAGGTGGTGCCCGGAGATGTTATGGTGGTTGGATTGATGGTTGAGAGTTGAAAGGAGGAACAAGAGATGGTCAGAGATGTTCTGGTGGCCGTCGAAATAATAAGAGTGGTGGTCGATTGATGAAGTGGCGGGTGCAGGAAACTTAAAAATTTTAGATGCTGAAGTGTAGTGTGAACAGCTGCTGCTAACTTGAAAATGTTAGGGTTTTTCATTACATATTTACACCTATAATGACATAAATACGTGTCAATAATAAAATTATTTTTTTACCCTTATTAAATAGGTCAACTCGTAATATGATTAGTAAAACTCGAACACGATACAATTATTAAATGGGTTAGATGGATTGACACGATTAATGACACAATCCATTTATGCTCAACCCTAATCTGTAATATTCATATTTATTTCATATAGACCCATTGTATCATAACTCTAAGGCCTCGTTTGGTACGCGGGATTGGATTGGATTATTTTCATGGGATCGGATCGGATCGGATCGGATCGAATTGGATAGGATTGGATAAATTAATACTGTATATATGTTTGGGATAGTATAGGATTGGATAGATTAATGTTGTGATGTGTTTGGTTCAATATGAGATTGGATAAAATTAAATTTAAATAATTAAATTATTTTTAAAAATAAATAGATAGCTATTTAAAAAAAAAAAAAATTGTTGGAGGAGCCCAGTTTGTCACCACCGATCCGTCGCAGCCTCCACCTCCACGTCTCACCAGCGCCGCCGTCGATCGATTCTTCTTCATCAGTGCCACCGATCGGTTCTCCAGCGCCGTCGATCGTCCAATGCCGTCGATGGATTCTTCTTCCTCAGCGTCGATCGGTTCTCCAGCGCCGTCGATCGTCCAGTGCCGTCGATGGATTCTTATTCGTCATCGTCGATCGGTTCTCCAACGCCGTCGATCGTCCAGTGCCGTCGATGGGTTCTTCTTCGTCAGCGTCGATCGATTCTTCAGCCCCCTTCGATCGTCCAGCGCCGCCAATCGATTTCTTTTATCACCGCCGACCGACGTTGACTGCACACACCGCCTCCAGTCTCTCGCCGTCGATCGATTCTTCTTCTCGTTCTTCTTCCATGGCTGCAAAAATGAGTTTCAAGAAAAAAAAAATGGTTGAGGAAGATGGGATTAGTTTATCACGGCTGTGTGGGTGGGTTTCATTTAACCCACCACACTGGGTTAAAAAAGTCACTTGAGATTAGTTTTTCCAATCCCATGTCTTTACCAAACATGGGTTTGGACTGAATTTTATCCAAACTCAGTCCAAACCCAGACAACAAACATGGCCTAATAGTCATCCTTTGTCACCAGCTTTACTTTAAATTTTATCAAAATTGGAAATGTTGTGTATATTATGGCTTTTTGTATATATATATAAATAAGATGTATACTATTCAAGAGGAAAATCACTGTAATATTTTAAAGGTCTCATGAAACAATCTTAATGCTTAACCAAATGAAAACTATTAGCTCTATTCGTTGTTTCTAACATGCTTTGTATATAAGTTCAACGATTTCACTAAATTACTTTTACCATTAATTACATAATTTATTAAAACTTAATTCAACTCCGATATTTTTCAGGCCTATTAACACCTCTTAATAATCTTTAATTTTTTTTTCTTTTTTTATAGGATATTATCAAAGGTACAATCATTCAAATCTTAAATATTGTCAAGCAAGATAAAATGTTTTATAACGGTGGAGTCACATTTCTCTCCACCTCCACCCCCCCTCCCCCTCAATTTAATCAGGGCGTTGCTTCTTAAGTGTTCAATGTTGTCTCCTCCTGTGTCTCTTCATCAATCAACAGCAACAACAACCATAACTTCATTTATAATTCCTCGGTTATTAAATAAAGTCCGATTTTGTCCACGTGTCATTTCAAGGATTGAAAACGTGACACGTCTATCTGATATGGCCAATAATGTTTCAAACCAGGACATCCCAAAATGGCCCCGATAGGTAGTAGAGATCGCAGTGGTGCTACGTGGCAGCATAAGGGCGCGCGTAATCTGTGATGCTAAAATGAGTAAAATCCAAACGGTGTGAGTTTTCAGAGCTGTCAAGTTTGAGGTTACAACAATTTGGCAATGTGCTGTCGCTACCTCACGCGATCCTAAGGTGGACCCTCCGCCGCTCGTTAACCTGTGTGAGCTTGACATCTGTCTTTGTATTTCTGTCCACATATCGACCCCGGCTTTCTCTTCTTTTGCCATTGTTTTTTCTCAAATCACAACAATACCATCGATAGAGCATTTTTGTATTTTACATTTTTACTTCAGAGGATTAAAGTTTTATATCAAACCGAAATGCAGTGACGCGAAAACCTTTTCGTGTAAAATAATTTCCATAAGAGAGATTAAATATTTGTTTGTGTGATAAGGAAGTATAATTTTCTTACACGATCAAATCAAATTAATTATAGTTATATATTTTTTCTTACAGAAATTAATTAATTTTAATTGAATGAAAAAATTATAATTGAATCCCTTAAATTTTTTAGATATTTTTTTCATGTGATAAGAGGACACAAACATATATAATTTCATTATGGAGTTCAATGCATTTTAATGGATTTTTTTAATGATAGATTTTAATGAAATTGATATATTTAATAGTTTTTTTTATAAATCTTGTCATAATTCTATATAAAATCTGATAAAATCTATGAAAGTATGGTAAATTTTATTATATGACTTTTAACTCATAAATCACATTTTAAATTCCATAAAATTTTATTATTTAAGAAAAATTTATAAAAATAGTGACTTTTTGAATATATCTATATAATTTAAACTTTTTAAGTGTTCGAATTAAATACATTTATATTTTATTAAAATTTTTAAAGGTTTCGATTAAATACATCTCTATTTTTATGAACTCTTTAAAAGTCGAAATTGAATATATCTGAATTTTTAAAAGTTATATGTTTTAATAAATTTTAAATTAAATATGCTTCGTTAAAAAACGTGTTTAGTACCGTTGAAATTGAATTAAATTCGATTAAATTAATTTAATATTATATTAAATTGATTATTAAATAATATGTAATTAATTAATTTTTTTATTTTTTTGAAAAAAGTAATGAATTAATTTTTAAATATATTTAATATAAATAAAAAATAAAAATTAATTAAAATACAATCCTGGTGTGTCTCACAAGCCCCAAATAAGTGGGATATAACCGTGGGACACACATGTGTTCCCTTCCACTCTTACCCCAAACAGTAGCATAGGCAGAATGGGAAATTTGTTTTTCTCAATCTCCTCTGATTTCCAGGAGATCAAACAGATCCTGTGAAATACAATATTACCCTTGATAACTTTATGTGTTACTTGGCTAAAGAAATAAATAAAGTGGTGAATTTATGATAAAATACCTAACACATATATTTCATATAAAAATGTAACAATTCGATTTTTCAATAAATTAAAGATCATCATGCATTTCTCTGCTAAAAAACAAAAAAATAACTCCATTTTAATTTTTAAGATTTCGAAAAATATCAAAATTTTAAAACACTTTTAGAAATAAATTTTTTTGTTTCTAACTTTTTAAAAACTCTTTAAAAATTTTAAATTATCAATTAACTAACGTTTAACGTTAACATAATACGTTAAAAAATATTTTTTATCTTTAATAGTTGTTTGTAGTATATAAATTACTATATTATCCTCATAAAATAATAAATTTATAAGTTAAATTATCAAAAATATCTTTAAATTTAAGTTATTAAATGATAATTTAAATTATTTAAAATTATCGTTAACCATCAGTTGATTAATAATTTATATTTTTTTTTTAAAATTTAAAAATATTAAAAATAAAAAGAATTATTTTTAAAAAAAAATTAAAAACATGATATTTTTAAAAACTGCATTAACTAAAATGAAATTTCCCGAATATAAAAAAGTAGGCGCAGCGTGAGAGTAGCATTCTTGTAATTAAAGAGAAGGAACGTGGCATTTATCGTAATGCGAATTTCCATCTTCATCTCCGTCAATATTTTTTTTTTACACTTTATAATTCTCGCAATGAGGTGTACCAAATGCACACCCATAGAGTTTGTGGTCTGCATCTATTTAATTTCCAGTCCACACCATTTCAACTCCACTCTCTCTCTCTCTCTCACTCACCCGGTCGGGTCATTCCTGCAACACAAACCCACCTTCAGGTTCCAGTCCAAGCCTACCATGGCGGCCGGTCTATCCGCCGCCATATCCACCAGACCCTTCCGTCTCTTCGAGGCCTATCACCTCCTCTCCAACAAACCCGCACCCGTCTTCGCTCCTCTCGGTCACGCCCGCTTTTTCAACACCCCTAGAACAAAAACCAGCACTTTCACTGTCTGTTTCGTCGTTGAAGACAAAAAACAGAGCACCCAGATCGACAATTTCGCCGACAACACCCACCAACAAAACGTCGTCGTCTCCGATACCCAGATCTCCACTGCTCGACTGGCTGAGAAGCTTGCCCGGAAGAGATCCGAGAGGTTCACTTACCTTGTCGCTGCTGTCATGTCTAGCTTTGGTATCACTTCCATGGCCGTCATGGCTGTTTACTACAGATTCTCCTGGCAAATGGAGGTGCTTCAATCAATTTCTTTTCTTTTTTTTTTTTCTTCTCAAAAGTCAAATAAAAAAGACATATCAGCTGATTCATCCTGTATTTTTTTTTAAAAAAAAAAATAAAACGCTTGTTCAATCACGCAATGTTATAACTTCGAGTTATTATATCTCAAAAAAAAAGTTAACGAAAATGTGTTTTATGTTTTTAATTTTTTCTGGCTGAATTATTGAATTAAAAACTTGTTTATTTATTTATTTTATTTTACAGGGTGGTGAGGTGCCTTTGACTGAAATGTTTGGCACATTTTCTTTGGCTGTTGGAGCTGCTGTGAGTCTGCTTTGTTAAAAATGTTAATTGATCATTGAAATTGAAAAAAAATTGAAAACATTTTCATTTTTTTTTAAGTTTGATTTTTTTTAAAAAAAAAAAATTTCAGGTGGGTATGGAGTTTTGGGCTAGGTGGGCACATCGTGCTCTCTGGCATGCTTCTTTGTGGAACATGCATGAGGTAAGTTGAATACATGTACATATATATATATTTTAATCCAAGACTCTAGTTTTCTTGTGTTTTCTTTGATTTTCTTGGTGTCCAAGCGTTTTTTTTAAAAAAGAAATTTGATTGCAGTCCCACCATCGACCCAGAGAAGGCCCTTTTGAGCTAAATGATGTGTTTGCAATAATAAACGCAGTCCCTGCCATTGCTCTTCTCTCTTATGGCTTTTTTCACAAAGGCTTGGTTCCTGGTCTCTGTTTTGGAGCTGTAAGTTTTCTATTTCTGCGAAAATTTTGAAATTTTGACAGTTAATAAGTGCCAATAGTTGATTAGTCGGTTGCTAAGCTAGATTGTCCAAATTTATTCTAAAATCACGCCTATACTTGAGTTGTCAATACGTATTATCTATTACTACGTATCATCTATTAGGATTCATAGGGTACTGATAACTCATATTTCTTATATTCATATATTAATTATTTTTCATATTAGTTTATAATTTATATGGGATTGATAATTCATATATTATATTATTTAAAATAATAAATTATCAAATCATTTATCATATTTAGATATAATTTATAAAGTATTAATGATTTATATATCATATTAACACATCTAACTGTTAATTGGATAACCGTTATTTATAATAATAATAATTGGCTAACCGTTGAATTGACTCAATTGAGTTTTTCTCACTTTCCACAGTCGGTGGGTTAATGTAGTTACACATTATACACGTCAACAGCATTTACTCTCAATCGAGTAATTATTTGGTTGAGCATTGCTCACTCTCTACACTGTATTGGTGAGGAAATCAAGTGTTCGAATGAGACTTATTGCTCACTTTTCGCTCTTTATTGGTGATGATTTTAAGTGGATCTTGTAGAGCGAGATAAGACAATGTTTTTGATTTCGTGAGAGTAACTATACCAATTTATATTATCATATATTAAAATTTTTGGTGAAGTAACATTCATATTATTTTTCATATCGGTGATAGAAATATTATGGTTCTAAAAAATTAATAATAATAATGAATGGCCTTTTTTTATAATGCGAAAGTACCTATAACGTTTAATCTGAGGAAATTATTTATATTTTGGGGTTGTAATAATATTTGATCTCGTTATTGTTATGTCTCAACAGACTATAAATCTAATTTACTATAATTATAATATGTAGAGAGATTAATAATAATTATAATATATAGAGAGAGATTAAGAAATGAATGAATTGTGCACATGGCATTAATGCAGGGACTTGGAATAACAGTGTTTGGAATGGCCTACATGTTTGTCCATGATGGTCTTGTACACAGAAGGTTTCCTGTGGGTCCAATTGCCAACGTTCCTTATTTCAGGAGAGTTGCTGCTGCTCACCAGGTTAATTATTTTATAAATCCAATCAACATCTATATTGTTATTCTAAAAGTCTTTTGATTAAATTTCTCTGTGGACTGATTAATTTATATAACAGTATCTTAACGACCCAGATTTTGTTTTATTTTGATTGATTAATTTATATTACTGATGGCTTCAGCTTCACCACTCGGATAAGTTCAATGGTGTTCCATATGGCCTGTTTCTAGGACCTAAGGTGGGCCTCCCATATTTTACAAATCTCACTTTTTTATCTTAAACAAAGTCAATTTTAAGTAATAGTTTAATTACATTGGTAATAGTCTTACACACGTCTTGATTTAATTAAATTAAGTATTTTTGTTATATTTTATCTATTATGGATATTTCGATAATCTTACCTATCAATTACATCCACTTGATTGGTTGTAATAGTTATTATTTATATCAATCCAATGGTTGTAATTAATGGATAAAATTAAGATAGTCAAATCCTTTATAAGTTAGCTAAATTTGAACAAAACAAAAGTTAAAAGTGACCAAATATTAAGCTTCCCATACTAGATTAAGAAGATTGTTTTTATGTGTTGTGGTGCAGGAAGTTGAAGATGTAGGAGGGCATGAAGAATTGGAGAAGGAGATAAGCAAAAGAATAAAATCATCCAAGGGTTGAAAATGAATATTGTTGAATGGGGCCCATTTTGGTTCAAATCAACATCTTGATCAATGTAGAGAAATATTAGTGTTGATTAATGAGAAATAAACCAATGATTTTGAGTTGATTACTGTTGTCTTTGATAAATGTAGGGAATATTAATTACAGTCCAACGTATCTTGAAAAGTCAAATGATAGAAACAACTCAACAAGTGATACGTATAGGATGGTGGAGTACCACCCCTTGTACTATTGTACACGCAAAACAATTATAGTGTGCCCTTGTACAAATTAAAATCTGAAAGTGATGAAGATAATTTTCTTACTTCATATCATTTTTTTAACAAAATAATAATTTTTGGTGCCAACACTGCCTAATTCTTACTACATCAGGAATTGGATACTACAGCCTAAACTTTAGATTATTATATATGGATTGAGACGATAATGATTTAAAAATTAAAATGATAATGAGTAAATTCATGTATTTGTTAGATTATACACGATGATATGAATTTGACCCGGATATGTTAAACTCAACTTACATTATCCTACTAATATTTGTTGGATGTATTTGTTGACTCATGAGTGATTTTATTGAATCATTTTAGCAAATTCATTTCAAAATAAATAACAACTTCTCTAATTATATCAACAAACTCATCCCAAAAGCAACAATTTTTCTCATTGCAATATCAAATTACCCAATGAATTGCCATGCTTATAGAGAAAATTCATTTGATAATTTAATAAATAATTTGACAATAATGTGGCGTGAAATTTTAAATTTTACTTAAGATTATATAACTAATTGAAAAGGCTGTTAAGATTAGGTAGGTACTAGTGGACTAGGCACTAGGCAGTGCTGGAAAGATGGAAAATTTTTTAGGTCAACTCTTCAGTCCTCCAGATGGGACAGACCATTTTGTGGCCATGAATAACCTAAAACCTGTGACAACCCAACTCAAAATTTGTAATTGAATGTCAATTTATTAAAGTTTTTATCGTACACACAATTATGTATAAATTTATGTTTTATATCACTAGTGTAATTTGATAATATTTTTCAAAAAGTAGGTACATGTAGTTAGATTTAATTAGATTAAAGTTTTGAAACATACATGATAATAAGGCTTTAAGGGCTCATTTGGTATACGAGATGATATTTGATTATTTATATAAGATTGAATTAAATTATATTGGATTGGGTGGGATGACATAAGATTTGATTAATTGATATCTCATATTTGATAAAATGTATCAAACATAGGATATAATTAAAATAGTGGATACAAATTTGGATTTTAAAGCAATTTTTCAAGGACTTTTCACAAATTTCACATTTCACTTATTTATGGGTTACAAAATTGAAGGACCATTGTTGTTGATCTCCTGCACCACCATCCTCCTATGATCGACGATGAAAAAAAGATGGGTGATTTGTGATGTCGAAAAAGCTGGACGATCGGGAATATCGAAGAAAATGTCGACAACGCCGAAAAAGATAAGAGATCAGCAAGCACAGAAGAACGCAATGGAGACAAAGCGAAAGGAGAAGAGGCAAGGGAGAAGGAGGAACAGTATCAACGCACGGAGGGAGAGGGAAAGGGAAGCGATAGAGGCCGAAAGCGAAGGCAAGCAGCGGTGAGCAAGGCGACGGTGAGGCTAGAGCTGGAGGAGAACAACTTAAGAGTATTTTAAACAATTTGCTCCATGGGTTGGCTTTCTTCCACTCTAGTGGGTTAAAATTTATGATGGATTAATTTAGTGAAGGATCATGACACACACCAAACATGGGTTTGGACCAAAAAACAATCATATCTTAGTCCTAATTTTTGCAATAAACACGGCTTAATAGATCACAACCAGCCTTCTAAACAAGAAAAAGTTTACTAAAATGTTGCATGTAATTTTTTGGAATTATTATATACATGGATTAAAAATAAATTATTATAAAATTAAAACAATAATATTTGCTTTTGTGATACGGAGGGAATTTTCTTCACTCATAATAGTAACAAGTACACTCGGATTTGAAAGTAAATGCAGAATTGTTAGAGCTACAAGTAGACATACCAGTGATAAATACCTTTTTTTTAAAAAAAAACTTGAAGAAGGGAATATTTGAACTAGAGAGTTTAATTTTATTGAAAAACATATGATCACCAATCAGACTAGATCTCGGACTACGCGTTACGAGTACTTTTAAACATGAACATGTATTCTGGTGAAGCATACATTCAATGGTAGGTAGGCCTAACTTTCTGAAACTAGAAATGGAAAAGATAGAACTAGGTGACATAATTATTTTACCATATTCTTTTGATCATTTGCAAATAGGACCAGAAGACACATAACGACATAACGTAAAGCCGTATTCACGTGAGTGAAAAAATAGACAGCACAGATTAGGTCCCAAAACCAATGTACTCTTCTTCATAGTTTTTTAGGGTTAGTTAATATCCATTCCAGTTTATACCAATTAGATCGGTTGATATTGATGGGTTTAAATGAATTTTATTAGTTTTCTTACTAGACTTTATTATCTTATAAATCATTTGATTTGATATAATCTACCTTAAAACTAATGTAGAGATATCAATGTATTATATTTTTGTTTTGACCACAAGATTTATATATTATTTGCTGATTACCACAACTTCTAAAAACTTCAGTCGATTGGAAAAGATCAAACTATAATAAAGCTTAAACTTATAGGAAAATATCGTATTTAAGATTTAAGGTCATGACAAGTTAATATTATCTAAGAGTATTAACTAGTTCAATTGATAACTGTTGATGTGTGAAATTGGTCGACCAGGTATTTGAAGCTCAGTACCTGTAAATAACACAAAATAAAGCAGCAAGCAAACAAACAAACAATGAAGGAGGCAGAAGAGAAAGAACGCATAACACAAGGTTTTTACATGGTTCGATCAGAACAATACCTACATCTACGACTGTTTCTCTGATGATTTTGACTAAGTCATAGTATATTATTTCTCTAATGTGTCTTACAATGAATTTTGAGCCCTTATTTATAGAGTGGGTAATACAATTTGAGTATAATTGAAATAGGAAAGAATTTGAAATTAATTACATTTCTAAAACTATCTCCACCGAATTAGCAGTAAATTTCATGATTCTCGAGATCTGATTTGCTTTAAAATAGGTAAGTTGACTTCTTATCAGATTGAGATGTTTCAGGTTTCTAGAAGATGCTTTAGACGAGCTCGTCCGAACTGAGCTTGCTCCAAGTCGTGAGCTGAAAATGATAGGAGAGCTAGGAATCACATTGTGAGCTCTCTAGTCCGCAAGTTGCGAGCTTGAGCACAACGACCTGAGCTCCTGTGATGACGTGTTAACTTCTGGGCCTGCTGAGCTTTTACCTATGGGCTAAATCATTGGGCCTTGTCAGCTCATTTTCTTAGGTCGTTAAAATATACACGACATTAGCCCTCAGCTCTCAGTACGTTATGTGGACTAAAAGTTTGAGCTCGCTGATAAAAATTGATGTATCAAAACTTACCGTGCTGCCTTTTCAAATTCTTGCCTTTTCTCTTGACACGCAGCAACTCTTTCAGAAATTGTATGGTCTGCACACCTCGCGCTGTGCGCATTTCTCAACTGACTGAGCATGATGACAAAATCCCATAATTCATATTACGCTGTCAAATCAAAGGTAGTTATTCAACTTTTAGATCTAACGGTCGGGGTCTAGCATCTATGTATAAGAGAAGCCTCTTCATTTTCTTCCCTCACTTATCATTTTCAGACTTCAAACGCCGTTTGGTCTTCTTCTTTTATCATCTACATATCGCTGCCACTCTCAATATCACCAAAAATCACTGCCTTCGATCAGTCAAGTTTTGTTGCATCTACAATAAGTTCTCACAATCACCTTTAATTTTTGAGTTTTATTTGTACATGCATTATGCTTTTTGCTTTCATGAATCTAGCTTGAATGTTTTATGTTCCTACGTGTTCTTGATGTTGCGTGCTTATTTTAAACTGTGACTTTTCATTTTCTGTTGATTTGATATTGTTGGTCCACTATTTATAAACTGTTTGTTGTTTGTGATATCATATGTCCGAGCTATAGGGATTTACAGGCCATTAGTTCATGGATCATCAGCTCGTAGGTTATGCTTACATAACTTTAGCGACCTATAGGCTCAGCGATCTATATGGTGTTTGTGACCTATAGACTTAGGGAAAATTCCTTGAGATAGGAAACTTAATCTCATGGGGATGGTCTGCATGCGGCGACTTAATCGTTCCCTTTCATATGTAGATATCTTCAGGTCACAGACGTTGCTAACAATATAGAGTAAGAGATGGGGACACTACCAGCTCAAAAGAGCATGTGGAGCAAGTGCGGATCACACAAGAATTCACAGAACGGGGAGGTCACTAAAGAATTCATCACTCGCGCGGATCCTACTTCAACCAAACAACCTTCCGAGGCCTAACGAGCAATTGTTGCCAAACGAGCTGCCGATAAGAGGAGAGCTCACAAGGTGTTCAAACACCACCCCATAAAAAATAGCATATATGGAGCTTGGGGATGGGTGTTAGAATACCGTCTTCCAAGATGTTGTCGTATTATGGCAGCTTCTCCTACTGACCATACAGCCTACCCTTCTGAGGGTTATATTACTGTCAATCCTCATCACCTAGATGCTGGACTTAGGTTTCCAGTACCTTCATATCTCATAGATCTCTTCAACGACCTGAACCTTACCCCTTTTCAGCTCACTCCAAACTCTTACACCCAAATTACTTCGCTGGCTATTTTGTTTAGGAAAAATAACCTTCATTTTCCTTGCCTCAAAATTCTAAAGTACATAATTTCTTTTAAAGGTACTAGCAAAGGAGAGCCACGGGACGAGTTGTACTATACATCAACTCGTCCTTCTAACTACAAGAATATCCTACCTCAATAAGAGGCTAAAGGAAAATCCAATGTGGGTGATTACAAAACACATTGGTTCTATATCTCCTGTCATTCTCTTGTTTGCCTTAGGAATTTCAATTTTGTTGCCTCGCTGATAACTCTATTTTTATAGAGTTATCTTATCTTTTTAAACTTGAATTCTTGTTTAATTCTTGATGTTTTTATTATTATTAAGTACATTATTTCATCATTTTGTATTTTTCATTTTCAGAATAAAGTTTGTGAAAATCGTATGTGGACCCCACCAAATGCTTTCGCTCGAGATAAGATCATGAATTTCATTCGAAGCAGTTCATCGCCTCAAGAATTACTCGAATCAGAAATCGCATCAAAAAGATTATCGCAATTTAAAGATCGAGTATTCTAGAAATAAATATTATGTCATGCTTATGTAAGGAATGATGTAATCAAAATTATGATGTAAGCAATGATGTAATATTAAAGTTGACTTTGAATGAGGTAGGTGAACGATGATGTAAGCAATGATGCAATTTGAAAGTTGACTTTGAATGGGGTAGGTGAAAGATGATGTAAGCGATGATGCAAAATGGTGGAAAATCAAGAAACGATGATGCAATCGATGATGTAATTGGAGGTGAATTTGGCCTATAAATAGGCCTTAGAATCACCATTCTAAGCATTCCATCACAAACCAAAACAATAAGTAGTTTAGAGAAAGAGAGAGAGAGCTTGGAGAGGAGGAGCAAAGCAGAGGAAGAAATTCTACGGTGAAGCTTCAATCCACTAAGTTTTCCTATCTCTTGTTATGTTTAATTTTCTAGTTTTTGTAAATTCTATTATGGAGTAGATTTGTTTTCTAAGGTTATGATGTAGCCTAACTTTGATGTTCCAAACCTTTGTTCAATTCAATTAATGATTTTCTATCTTGGTTGATGCATTTAATATTGTTCTTAATGCTTCTAAATAATTGGCCACTATTTAGTTGAATTGTTAATCATAATGATAGCGGAAGCTGATTTATGTGTCTAGTTCATTGTATTTAATGTCATAAATTACATGTAGGATAGGAATATACCTGCATGGTTTGTGTAGTCTATAAAAGAGATCCATAAATCTTAATGAATCCTTTAATGTTTTGACTTGCATGGGAACATAGCAATTAATCTTTATAGGGTATTTTCCTTAGACCTCGGGAGGGGCTATGTGAATAATTCAGGGAATCTCGACTAGCAACTGGATAGTTAATCTTTGTTAAAAAGAACAAAGGAGAGGAACAGATTAGTTATGGTGAAATCATAATCTTAGAGTTTTTATTCATTGAATTAATTTTCATTTATTTTCAATTGCAATTAAATTTAATCATAGTTATCAACTCATTCACTCAAATTTCATCTACCAAATAAAAGTTGAGTTATTTTAATTTTGGGCATTAATTAACAACAATCCTCGTGGGACGATACTTTTCTCATTACTTTATTACTTGTTCGGCTCGTTCACTTGCGATTTTGCACAACAATTTTTTGGCGCCGTTGCCGGGGATTGTTTGTTTCAATTAATACTAATACTACGTAACTCAATTTTTAATTTGGTCATTTATTTATTTATTTTGTTTGTTTTATTACTTGTGAATTTTATGGTGTATGAGAAAGTCTGGGGGCGAAGTGTTACCATTTGACCCAGAAATAGAGAGAACTTGCCGTAAGAACAGGAAGGAAACAAGAAAGGCTGCTAGTACTGCACTCATGGATATGGCTGAGGGATCAAACAACACACAGAATATTGTACCAATAGATGTCGAAATTCGAGCATTACGAGATTATGCTCTACCCACAGTGGGTAATACTTCGGCGATACGGCGACCAACTATTGCTGCCAACAACTTTGAGATTAAGCCTGCAATCATCCAGATGGTTCAAAACAACCAGTTCAGTGGGGCTCCGAACGATGATGCAAATGCCCACATTGACAACTTTTTGGAGATCTGTGATACCTTCAAACATAATGGTGTTACTGATGACGCCATCCGATTGAGATTGTTCCCATTCTCTCTTCGAGACAAAGCCAAAAGCTGGCTCAACGCGTTGCCATCAGGGAGTATTACTACATGGGACATCTTGGCACAAAAATTCCTGGCCAAATTCTTTCCACCAGCCAAGACTGCGAGGCTGCGAACCGAGATTGCCACCTTCAGACAGCTTGAGGGAGAATCATTGTACGAAACGTGGGAAAGATTCAAGGATCTGCTAAGACGGTGCCCACATCATGGAGTTGCTAACTGGTTGCAGCTACACACATTCTACAATGGTTTGGGGAGTTCCACGAGAACATTAGTAGATGCCGCAGCTGGTGGAGCACTTTTGGGGAAACCCCATCAAGTCGCTTGGGATTTACTAGAAGAAATGGCTGCAAATGCCTATCAATGGCCATCAGAAAGAGCAGTTCCGAAAAAAGTTTTCGGAATACAAGAAAATGATGTCTTAACCAGACTTTCCACTCAGGTCGAGACATTAGCCAAGCAACTCGGAAACTTGACAGCAAATGCAATTCATACTCAGTCAGCATCCTGTGATTTTTGTGGAGGGGACCATTCCAACGGACAATGCGATGAAAACCAGACAGATCAAGCATTTTTTGTGGGCAACAGACAGCAAAATAATCCGTACTCCAACACATATAACCCAGGATGGAGAAACCATCCCAACTTTTCATGGAAAAACAATGATCAACCCAGACAGTCATATCCGCCACCACCTCAACAGCAACAGACCAACAAACCGTCGCTTGAAGAAGCACTTGCTCAACTCACCGTAAGCACTACTCAATTTATGACGAGAACAGACACCACGCTCCAGAATCAAGCAGCTTCCATTCGAAATCTGGAGGTACAAATGGGTCAAATCTCGAATTTGCTGACTGCAAGACCTCAAGGATCCCTACCAAGCAACACAGAGACCAATCCTAGGGAGCACCTGAAGGCTGTCACGTTACGAAGCGGTAAAATTCTAAAAGAACCTGTCAAAAGAGCAGACGAGAAAGAAGAAGAAGTGATGGTTGAACAACAAGAAGCAGAGAAGCCAAAGTCAAAGTTATTCCCAGACAATCCGCCACCATACAAACCACCATTACCCTTCCCTCAGAGATTTCAAAAACAGAAATTAGAAAAGCAATTTTCTAAATTTCTGGAAGTTTTTAAGAAGCTGCAAATTAATATTCCTTTTGCAGATGCTCTGGAACAAATGCCCAGCTATGTGAAGTTCATGAAAGAAATCCTCTCAAATAAAAGGAAGCTGGAAGAGCATGAAACGGTAGCTTTGACAGAAGAATGCAGTGCAATCTTGCAGAAAAAGCTACCACCCAAACTCAAAGATCCGGGGAGCTTTACAATTCCTTGCACCATTGGTGATTCATTCTTTGATAAAGCATTATGTGATCTTGGTGCAAGCATCAACCTAATGCCATTCTCCGTTTTCAAGAAACTCGGCTTTGGAGAAGCAAAACCCACTACAGTTTCGTTGCAGCTAGCTGATCGTTCAATCAAGTATCCAAGGGGAATCATAGAAGATGTACTAGTCAAAGTGGATAAATTCATATTTCCTGCGGATTTTATTGTGCTAGACATGGAGGAAGACCAAGAAATACCCATCATCTTGGGTAGACCATTCCTAGCAACAGGGAGAACCCTTATTGATGTGCAGAAAGGTCAACTCATACTCAGAGTTCAAGATGAAGAGGTAACCTTCAATGTGCTAAAAGCTCTCAAACATCCACACGATGTTGATAACTGTATGAGGGTAGATATGGTGGGTGAATGTATCAAAGAAGTACATCAAATCACCACTCCAAAAGATCCACTTGAAGCTTGCCTACATGGAGCACCAAACTCAGAAAGTCCGAACATCACAGAATGTGTTAACCAACTGGAAGCTTCATCTCCCATATTTTTCAGACGACCTTTCGAGGAGCTTGGAGCAAGTAAGAGACAACCGGTACCATCAACAGAAAAACCACCAGAGTTGGAGCTCAAGCCACTGCCAGTTCATCTCAAGTACGCATTCTTAGGTACCTCATCTACACTACCTGTCATTATTTCATCTTCTCTAACTAGAGAACAAGAGGAAAAGCTTTTGAGAGTACTACGAGAACACAAGATGGCTATTGGATGGTCGATCGCAGACATTAAAGGAATCAGCCCATCTTTATGCCAACACAAAATTCTCATGGAGGATAAGTACCGGCCATCCATCGAGCACCAAAGACGTTTAAATCCAAACATGAAGGAGGTTGTTCGAACAGAGGTACTTAAACTTTTGGATGCAGGTATCATTTATCCTATTTCGGACAGTACATGGGTAAGCCCGGTGCAAGTGGTACCAAAGAAAGGAGGCATGACAGTGGTCACCAATGAAAACAATGAGCTGATTCCAACACGAACAGTAACCGGATGGAGAGTGTGCATTGACTATAGGAAACTAAATAAGGCGACCAGGAAAGATCATTTCCCTTTACCCTTCATCGATCAAATGCTCGACAGGTTAGCAGGTCACCCTTACTACTGTTTCCTAGACGGTTATTCTGGTTACAATCAGATTTCTATAGCACCTGAGGATCAAGAAAAGACTACATTCACATGCCCATATGGAACGTTCGCGTTTCGGAGAATGCCGTTTGGTCTATGCAATGCACCCGCCACCTTCCAACGGTGTATGATGTCAATTTTTTCAGATATGGTGGAACGCTTCATTGAGGTATTTATGGATGATTTTTCAGTATTTGGCTCATCATTTGATTCTTGTTTGGATAACTTAGCACAAGTACTGAAAAGATGCGAAGAGACAAATCTGATTCTTAACTGGGAGAAATGCCATTTCATGGTACAAGAAGGGATCGTTTTAGGTCATAAAGTTTCAGCTAAAGGCATCGAGGTTGATAGAGCCAAGATTGAGGCAATTGAGAAGCTGCCACCACCAACATCTGTCAAAGGCATTCGAAATTTCTTAGGGCATGCAGGGTTTTACAGAAGATTTATCAAGGACTTCTCGAAGATCACAAAGCCATTATGCAATTTACTCGAGAAGGGTGTTTCATTCCACTTCGATAATGCATGTAAAGAGGCATTTGAGATACTGAAAAAGGCCCTTGTGACAGCCCCAGTCGTTATTGCACCTGATTGGGCTTTGCCGTTCGAGCTGATGTGTGATGCTAGTGATTATGCCATTGGAGCCGTGCTAGGACAACGTATTGGTAAGATTTTTCATACCATTTATTACGCTAGCCGTACACTAACTGATGCACAGGTCAATTATGCTACCACTGAGAAAGAGCTTCTAGCTGTAGTCTTCGCATTCGACAAATTTCGACCGTACTTGATCGGTTCCAAAGTCATTGTATACACGGATCACTCAGCCATCAAGTACCTTCTGGAGAAGAAAGATGCAAAACCACGCCTGATCCGATGGGTCCTTCTGTTACAAGAGTTTGATTTAGAGATTCGAGATAAGAAGGGAAGTGAAAATGTGGTGGCCGACCATCTTTCTAGACTAGAGCAACGAGGGGATAAGGAGGATCTTGACATAGACATTAAAGAGACTTTCCCTGATGAACAGCTCTTTGTTCTGGATACAAGCAATGTTCCATGGTATGCTGATTTTGTTAATTTTCTTTCTCACAAAGTTTATCCACCTGACATTTCATGGCAGCAAAAGAAGAAATTTTTGGCGGATGTAAAACATTACTATTGGGATGAGCCGTTCCTGTACAAATTATGTCCAGATCAGATCCTTCGACGATGTGTCTCAAAAGATGAAGCACGAGATATTCTCCACCATTGTCATTCTTCTGATTATGGTGGACATTTTGGAGCCAATCGAACTGCTGGCAAAATTCTTCAATCTGGATACTATTGGCCTACCATTTTTAAGGATGCTCAAGCGTATGTTGCTGCATGCGATCAATGCCAACGCACAGGTAACATTTCGCGAAGGCATGAGATGCCCTTAAACAATATTTTGGAAGTAGAGTTGTTCGATGTTTGGGGTATTGATTTCATGGGACCATTTCCACCGTCTTTCAAGAATCTCTACATTCTGGTGGCCGTGGATTATGTGTCAAAATGGGTTGAAGCCATTGCTGCACCAACCAATGACTCCAAAGTAGTGGTGAATTTTCTGCGTAGAAATATCTTCACTAGATTTGGAACCCCTAGAGCAATCATCAGCGATGAAGGGAAGCATTTTTGCAATAGGTATCTTGATGCTCTTCTAGCCAAATATGGAGTCAAACACAAAGTTGCTACAGCATACCACCCGCAAACCAATGGACAAGCTGAAATCTCAAATCGGGAACTGAAATGGATTTTGGAAAAGACGGTAAGTGCATCTCGAAAAGACTGGTCGAAAAAGCTTGATGATGCATTATGGGCCTACAGAACAGCATTCAAAACACCGATTGGGATGTCTCCATACAAGATGGTATTCGGAAAGGCATGTCACTTACCCGTTGAACTAGAGTATCGTGCATACTGGGCTATCAAAAAGTTGAATTTCGACATAGGAGCATCAGGAGCTCTGCGAAGATTGCAACTCAATGAGATGGATGAACTTCGTCATGGTGCATATGAAAATGCTAAGCTGTATAAAGAACGCACCAAAAAGTGGCATGATCAACGGATCTTAAACAAGGATTTCACTCCAGGACAGAAGGTTCTTTTGTTTAATTCAAGATTACGTTTGTTTCCAGGTAAGCTACGCTCTAGATGGTCTGGGCCCTTCACAGTTGTTCAAGTGTTTCCACATGGTGCTGTTGAAATTCAAAGTGCAGATCGTCGATTCAAAGTCAATGGTCAACGACTCAAAGTTTACATGGATAGTGGAGAACCTCAACAGAAATCCACTATCGCGCTTTCAGACCCGACTTAAGGCGTTTCTCAACAGTCAAGCTAACGACTATAAATTAAGCGCTTCTTGGGAGGCAACCCAAGTTTTTCTCTTTTTAGCTAGTTTTTCTCTGTTTGTGTGTTATTGTGTTCTTTGTGTGTTTTTGTTTTTTTTCTTTGATAATTTTTCTTTCTCTTTCAGAGATGGAGGCAAGTCTTGCAGCACTGAAAAATCATTTCCCTACTCTACCCCAAGATGTACTCAGAAAGATTTACAAGTGCAGACTCGAAAGAATGAGGGCACTAACATCTTTAGGTCTTCCAGAGCATATTCGATGGATCATCGAAGCTAAGGTACGTTTAGCAGGTGAGTTGAATGATTCATTAATTAAACGTTTACCAGGATTAGGAAGAAGTTCTTACTCAAAGAAGAGGAGAGCTAAGAGAATGGAAGTCTGTCATAAGTGTGCGAGATGTAACTGCGACACAAGCTGTAAAAATCTTGGATATTTATCTATAAATCGAGAAGATAAAATCAAATGCATAAAGGATGGACTGAGTAAGGAGTCTCTGGATAACATCCGTGAGACTCTTGAGACGCATCCTTGTGGGAAAGTTCAACGTATTCTTTTAGATTTATGGGAGTTATTAAGTAAAGAGAAACAGCGTTATAGTCTTGGGAATCTGACTGTAAAAGACCCTGTTTGCCAGTTTATAAGAAAACTGGATGGGAAGCCAATCCTCAACTCATAGAAGTTGTTTAAGCCGTTTCTGGACGTAAAACCAGAGAAAGATGTGAGCCACAATCACAACTACTGTAGCATCAATTTTTTTTCTTTGTTTAGCAGTCTGTTTCAAATTTTTTTTATAATTGTGTTTACTTTTCCTTACCTGTCCTTTTGGATTTTTAGGTCGTTTCAAGCTTTCTTGATAAGTGTGTTTACTTTTGACGTTTCATCACCGAACATTTTTATTTTTAGCAGCTATTTTCAAAAAAATTTTCGATGTCTGTGTTTACTTTTTGACGTTTGTGTTTACTTTTTCGATGTTTGTGTTTACTTTTTCGATGTCTGTGTTTACTTTTTGACGTTTGTGTCTACTTTTTCGATGTTTGTGTTTACTTTTTGACGTTTCGTCGCCGAACTTTTTGAATTTTATATTTGTAGCGGCTTGTTTTATTTATTTATTTATTTTTCTCGAAGATTGTGCTTTCTTTTTGACATTTCTACACTTAACATTTCCTTTTCCCTCTGACCAATACTGTTTAGCATCGTAAAACTGTTCTTTTACTCTTTCATCTTCTTTAAATAAGTGTTTATGACTGATAACAAATAATTCGTTTTCTCTGAAAAAAAAAAAAAAAAAAAAAATGGCAGAGTCCTCGAGCAGTAAATTCAAAAACATCTGTGTTTTTTGTAGCCCAAAGTCTGGTATGAGTACACAATATTCAAAAGCAGCTGCTGAACTTGGTACGGCTTTAGCTACCCGAAAAATAGATTTGGTGTATGGAGGAGGCAGTTTAGGACTGAGGGGCTCTGTCGCAGTAACTGCAACTGTTGGAGGTAGGCAAACCCTCGGTGTCGCAGTAAAGCCTTTGGCTGAAAGGAAAGACATCATCGGTACGAGCATAGGTAATGAGTTTCAGGTTATAAGTATACACGGACGAATGGCGTACATATTACTCAATGCTGATGCCTTTATCGCGTTACCTGGTGGTTTGGAAACATTTGAAGAAATCTTCAACATTGCGTCCTGGGCCCATTACAACATTCACAAAAAGCCATTAGGTTTGCTTAACACTAACGGTTTTTATGATGGTTTATTGGCTTTTCTTGATCATGCTGTGGAACAGGGTTTTATGACTCAAGCAAACCGGCGTATTCTAGTCTCAGCTTCCAGTGCTGATGAACTGATTGACCAACTGCAAGACTTTGTACCCGAAGTTGATCCAATCATGTCACAGGTGGTTTGGGCTCCTGAATCAAGCGGTAGCAAGAAGCGTGCACTGGATCTTAATCTCCGGTTGTAACTTTCTTATCCTATGGTTTTATTAATAGCATTTCCATTTAAGTTTTTCTTCTTTTTATCTTACTAGACATTGGGGACACTGTCTCAAATAAGTTTGGGGGTAGAGTTTGCTATTATTAAAACCATAAGATTCAAAAGCTGGTCCGAGTTGAAACTAAAAGATGGCAGAGTAAGGAGTACTTTTGTGCTCTTGAGACGCATCTTTGTTTTCATTTAAAAAAAAAAAAAAAAAGCAAAAAGATTTTCATTATTTGTTTTATTATTTTTCTTTCTGCCCTAACAAGTCGACTACTTACTTTGTATTTATTAATGGAGTCTTAATGCATGTTTTTGGTTGAATATCGTTACTAAGGAATAGTCATGAACATCTTTGCATGATTTGAGACTTTTGAATGTCATGATCTTAGTTAATTGAGTGGATAAATATCATGTTTACATGAACTGTGGACTATTAATGGAGATTATCCTTGGTGAGGATTTGAGCCTTTTAAACGTTTCATTTTGAGAGATTTATTTGTTTCTACTCTTAAACACTCTTCACGTTGTTCTTAATAGATGATCTCTATAGGTTTTGTATTGAATACTGAGAACAAATCATTATTGTAGATAACATGAGTTGCTTTGATTTGAAAATTGGATCGACTTCTTAGAAGTAATATAGGTTAGTTCTACTCTACAAAAGCCTACTTTCCTACTTTAAATTGAGACACATCATAAAACCTTTGAAGCCAAACACTTTAAATATTTTTCTCTGTTTACCTTTATTAAATGACCCTATTGAGCCTTTAAATTTAGTCATACCTTATGAAGTTTGGGATCATGCTATGAAGTAAAAGAGGAGAAGAGAATTGAAGTGTTAACATTTACACAATGTGTTTCTAAAAAAAAAAAAAAAAAAAAGAAAAGAAAAGAAAAAGAGAAGTTGTGATGAATTAAGGAGAATAAATGAAGTACTTTGGTATGATCATATGTTCTTGTTGAACCTGTACCTTAAAATTTCTTACATGTCAATTAACCATAGCCCAAATACAATCTTTAATAAAGCCTATTGATCTTCAAAAGGAAGTCCAATTTGAGAGTTGAAGTCTGTCATCATGCTCTATCTACGTTCTTAGTATTCGATTCCAATCATGAGATCTATTCACTCAAAAGTGCGGTTCTTTTAAACGTCTATATTCATATGTGATGTAAATGACGCTTGCTATGCCTTTACATAACCTCTATCACATATGATTGCATGAGTGTTTGCTTTAGGATTCATGAGAGTTATGAGAGATATCTTGTGAGAATTAGAGTCGAAGCGAAATAAGTCCATAACATGTAAATATGATGTTTTGAAATAAAATTGCTTTGAAAGTGGTGTGAGATTGTTGATGATTATGTTTTAGATCATTAGTGACTTATCCTTAGTCCTGATACAAGATTATACATGTATGAGACTTCTGTTAATTTGTATTTAGTGAGATGTTGATAAGTTATGGGTGGAATCTTTTAACGTTTGTGGGTATCGTTGCTGGTAAACCCTCAGGAGACACAACTCCTCCTACTAGGGACACCTAGGGGTTTAAAGGCTTGTGGCATATGCTCAATGCCATCGTGTTTACCTACGAAAATGGATTGTGTTTTTATTTTCTGTGTTTTTAACTTAGGTTGTTATTTTTTAGTTTTACTTGAGGACAAGCAAAATCTTAAGTTTGGGGGTGTGATAACTCTATTTTTATAGAGTTATCTTATCTTTTTAAACTTGAATTCTTGTTTAATTTTTGATGTTTTTATTATTATTAAGTACATTATTTCATCATTTTGTATTTTTCATTTTCAGAATAAAGTTTGTGAAAATCGTATGTGGACCCCACCAAATGCTTTCGCTCGAGATAAGATCATGAATTTCATTCGAAGCAGTTCATCGCCTCAAGAATTACTCGAATCAGAAATCGCATCAAAAAGATTATCGCAATTTAAAGATCGAGTATTCTAGAAATAAATATTATGTCATGCTTATGTAAGGAATGATGTAATCAAAATTATGATGTAAGCAATGATGTAATATTAAAGTTGACTTTGAATGAGGTAGGTGAACGATGATGTAAGCAATGATGCAATTTGAAAGTTGACTTTGAATGGGGTAGGTGAAAGATGATGTAAGCGATGATGCAAAATGGTGGAAAATCAAGAAACGATGATGCAATCGATGATGTAATTGGAGGTGAATTTGGCCTATAAATAGGCCTTAGAATCACCATTCTAAGCATTCCATCACAAACCAAAACAATAAGTAGTTTAGAGAAAGAGAGAGAGAGCTTGGAGAGGAGGAGCAAAGCAGAGGAAGAAATTCTACGGTGAAGCTTCAATCCACTAAGTTTTCCTATCTCTTGTTATGTTTAATTTTCTAGTTTTTGTAAATTCTATTATGGAGTAGATTTGTTTTCTAAGGTTATGATGTAGCCTAACTTTGATGTTCCAAACCTTTGTTCAATTCAATTAATGATTTTCTATCTTGGTTGATGCATTTAATATTGTTCTTAATGCTTCTAAATAATTGGTCACTATTTAGTTGAATTGTTAATCATAATGATAGCGGAAGCTGATTTATGTGTCTAGTTCATTGTATTTAATGTCATAAATTACATGTAGGATAGGAATATACCTGCATGGTTTGTGTAGTCTATAAAAGAGATCCATAAATCTTAATGAATCCTTTAATGTTTTGACTTGCATGGGAACATAGCAATTAATCTTTATAGGGTATTTTCCTTAGACCTCGGGAGGGGCTATGTGAATAATTCAGGGAATCTCGACTAGCAACTGGATAGTTAATCTTTGTTAAAAAGAACAAAGGAGAGGAACAGATTAGTTATGGTGAAATCATAATCTTAGAGTTTTTATTCATTGAATTAATTTTCATTTATTTTCAATTGCAATTAAATTTAATCATAGTTATCAACTCATTCACTCAAATTTCATCTACCAAATAAAAGTTGAGTTATTTTAATTTTGGGCATTAATTAACAACAATCCTCGTGGGACGATACTTTTCTCATTACTTTATTACTTGTTCGGCTCGTTCACTTGCGATTTTGCACAACACTCGCCAAGTAAGGATCTTCATATCACCTCATGGATCTCTATACTAGTAAATATGTTTTGTATACTAACAATTTCTTCTTCTTTTTTTTTAGACGTATAGGCTAAGAGGATCGAGCTCACTCAAGATGAAGCTAGAGAGCTCGAGAGCATCACCAATCAAAGATCGGAGAAGGACGACATCAAGTTAACAGATAAAATCCTTCATAGCTTCCAGCTTGCTTCTCCTGTTAAGAATAAGCTCTTTAAGAGTAAGAATGTTGGATTCTGCGATGGCCACGACATTGAATCTATCTTCAAAGGAACTGACGTGAGTGAAAGCTCAAGCGAACTGGGACCTTTTTTTAGTGACACCAACATTAAACCTACTCCAACCGAGGCTCTAGAGATGGTGAATTTAAGCCCAAAGACTCTCCCATCATAGAGACCTTGTTAGCCCGTCAGCACAGTTGCTGCCACCTCTGCTACTCCTGGTTCAACTTCTATTACAGCATCGAAAGATAGGCCTTAAGATAGAGGTCCTTCTAAGTCTTCTACCTCCGCTTCTAAGGATTCCTCTGTGGTTGCACCTTCTAGGATCTCACAAGCCTTGGTATCTACCTCCCAGCCATAAGTTCCTACAAGTTTAAACGAAGAAGCAACTACAATTGCCAAGGGTAAAAAGGTCGCTTCCAATTCAGGAGCTAAGAGAAAGAACTCCGATGCTTCAAGTAAGTTTTTCCTCCTGAAGCGACCTCAAAAGGAAAAGGGGAAGCAAATCGCAGCTACCTTCCAGAAGGTAGCGTCTCAAGTTACTGTCTATTCGTGACCGTCTAAGACTACTGCTGGATCGCAACCTGAAGGAATTTTCGGAGGAACCTACTTCGACCTCATCTTTTTAACTAGCTACCTTCCCTTCTAAGCTTCATAACTAGGAACCTTGATGACGATAATCTCGTTGGCGTGAGCCTGGTTACCTGAACAACTCGCCAAGCAATCAAGGTAGGACTTGTTCTCTCATTTTTATTCATGTTCACCATCTCTTGATTATAACTTTTACTTCGGATCTTGCAGTCCTCTATAGGAGCTATGAAGATTCTGGATGAGATGCTTGCTCTTGAAGAGTGAGGGGAGGAGCTCAAAGTTCTGCCTTTCAAGCCCCAGCTCCTTCTCAAAATGATGTCATTGAGATAGATTAGACTCCTTTTGCTTCCTCATACTTTTTGTACTTAGACAATTTTTATTTTCATGAATTCATGTATCGCCCACCTCACTTTGCGAGAATATTTGCAACAGATATTTTAACTTCATATTAAGTCTTATATTAATTCACTTCATTACGAGGTTTATTTCAGGCTTATTTGCCTTACTTCATGTTGCATCATACTTCTATTTCACGTTACTTTTTTCTAAGTGTTTAAACTGTCTGCGAACTGAGACATAATGAATATAGAATAATACAATTGGTAAGACTTTATGAGACCATTAATAATGATGTGTCATAACTCGCAAGATATGACTTATTTTGAAAACTTCAAGTCTGCACCCATCGGGTCGAAACCCTAAACGATATAGGATGATTCTTAACGAGCTATGTTGGAACACAACATATATATGGCGAGCTGTCGGATCATGGCAAATTTCATTACGAGCTATGTCGGAACATATTTCGCAGTGAGCTATGTCTAGTAAGTTAGTACCTAAGCTAACATAGCAAATCTTGATGAGTTATCCAATAGGTCGTAACCTCAACTAACAACGAATCTTGATAAGCTATCTAGTAGGTTGGTACCTCAGCTAACATAGTCTGATCTAGCCCATTGGAAGGATGAATCTCTAATGAAGCTGTAGAGAGGCTCTGGGGAAGGCTTCAACTACTCTATCCCAAGTCTCATATGATCGTAGCATCCCCTGTACATAACATTCATCGAGCTCCCTGTGTCAATCATGATCTGTCGTACTTCAACGTTACTTATTTTTGCTCGGATAACAAGTGCATTATTATGGGGCCAACATACACCTCTGGCATCTTCCTCAATGAAAACAATGTCATCCGAGGTCATTCTTGTTTTCTTCGCGGGTCCTTCCAGCTAACTATGATCTGTAAGCAATATATGATTTGCCTCCCGCATATATCGTTCATACAATTTGTTTGACATTCTTGCGATATGAGGGCCACCATGTATGGTGAAGATGATCCTCACTGCGGGCTCATGTTCTTGTTCAGGAGCTCGCTAATGCTGTTACTGTACTAGCTGTTGTTGAGGTCATTGCTGCTAAGGTCGTTGATTTGCTGATCGTACCATACAGTCCCTTAAACGACCTCTTCGAATCAAATCTTTAATAGCATCTTTTAATGCCCAACAGTTTGAGGTATTGTGTCTGACCTCGTTATGATGGACACAAAATCTGTTCTTGTTCCTCTGACTAACAAGGAGTCTTCATAGGAACGAGCTTCCCGAAGTCTTCCCTATGTCTTTCTTTAGCAAAGATACTGTCCGGGGTATTTGATAGGACGCTGTAACTATTACGGTGACTTTAACGTTGAAATCGCTCATTCCTGACCTTCTTAGCGACCTAATTAGTTGATTTGTTATCCTGACTTTCTCTTTTATTCCTACCATTATTTCTTTTCTTTGACTAGTTGGAACTGTTAGATTCACCTTTCTGATTAGGTCGCTTTTGGCTAAAGGTCTTCTCCCACCTGATCTCCTTGGCGGCTTACTTGTAAAATTCGCCCAGGTCCTTTATCGGAGATTTGTAAATACTTTCGTACAGCTTTCCATCCTTACGAAGCCCAGCTGAGATCGCGGTTAGGATGCTCTCGTCTAAAGGATTTTCAACCTTACTAACCTCGCTTCAGAATCTGGTGATGTAATCCTTGAGAGATTCGTTCTGTCGTTCGAAAACCATGGCAAGACGGTACGAGCTGCCTCCTTAGAGCCTTGTACTGGCTTGTGAATCTCCTCTGATATTCTTTCCAGCTATCTATACTGCGAGCTGAGAGACTCTTAAACCAGATCCGTGGAATATCTCCTAAGGTGGCTGGAAAAACTCGGTACTTAACCAATGACTGTCTATTTAGAGATCCATCTGGACATTGAATGCATCCAGATGATCATATGGGTCGTTATCTCCATTATATTAAGGAATATTAGGGACCTTGAACCTGCGAGGGAGAGGCTGCGTCTCCATCTTCCTAGTAAGTGGAGTCCTCTCGCCATACTAATCTCGCTGGTTTAAAGGTGTTAGGGCGCACTTCGAGCTATTGAACTCTCTGAAGAAGTTCCTCAATCCATGAGTCCTGAGATCCGCGTCCTCCCTTATGCTCATGACCTAAAGAGCGGTGATCTGATATACGTCTTTAACTAACCTTTTGATAGTCGTCGAGTCGGTACGACCCTGCACATAGTTGATGTTCAACTTCGTTTTCATATTGAGATGTAGCCCGAACTTGATCACGGACATCCTTTACGTGGCAAATCCCATCTTGGCTCACCCTTACTCTCAAGCTTGCAGGACCCGGGACTTCCTTCTCTTCATGAGCTTCGCTACCTTTAGCTCTAGCACGTGAATTGAAGGACCAAGCTGAGTTGATGGGTCACAGCTCTTCTCTAATGAGCCTCTCAAGAGCTATTATTCCTTCATGATGTCATTGGTGGCTTGTTTGGGTGCAGCGACCTCAAGTATAGGCACATTCTATGTCTGGGCTTGCACCAGTGCCCTGACTGCATCCGCAAGCTACCGCACCGTATTTTTCAACGCCTCTAACCGCTGATACCATACCTGTAACCTTTCGACCATGGTGGTCACCGGTGGTGGTTGACGAGGGGCCAGTAGAGGAATACCTACAGTGGCACCATCTGTGGGAGCATGACATATTCCTGCAACAGACAGAGTTACATTCCCTCTCTATTGGATATCATGTGGTTGATGGTCAGTCTGTCTTTTTGGCTAATCTATCGCCACGTCAAAGCTTTTGGTTGTTCTTCTTCTTGCCATGGCAGTCTGAAAATCTGAAAAAATTTATAGTTTGGCCCCTCCTCTTAGCACCAAAATGTCGACGTGTGAAATTGATCGACCAGGTCCTTAAAGTTCAATATCTGCATATAACACAAAACAAAGTAAAAAGTAAGAAAGCAATAAATGAGGCAGAAGAGGAAGAACGCAAAACATAAGATTTTTACGTCGTTCGGCCAGAACAATGCCTACGTCCACGATTGTTTCTCTGGTGATTTTAATAGAGTCACAATATGTTATTTCTTAAGTGTATTTTACAATGAATTTTGAGCTCCTATTTATAGACTGAGATGATACAATTTGAGTACAATTGAAATAGGAAAGAATTTGAAATTAATTACATTTCTAAAACTTTCTCCACCGAATCAGCAACAAATTTCGTGATTCTCAAGATCTGATTTGCTTCCAAATAGGTAAGTTGACTTCTTCTCGGATTGGGATATTTCAAGCTTCTAGAAAATGCTTTAAACGAGTTCGTCCGAACTGAGCTTGCTCCAGGTCGCGAGCTAAAGATGATAGGCGAACTAGGAACCACATTGTGAGCTCTCTGATCCGCGGGCTGCAAGCTCAGGCACAACGGCCTGAGCTCCGGGGATGACATCTTAACTTATGGGCCTGTTGAGCTTTTACCCATGGACTGAATCATTAGGCCTTACCAACCCATTTTCTTAGGTCGTTAAAATATACACAACAATAACACTTTTTATTTTTACAACCAACTTATATTAACTTGAAGTTTTTGCTTAACTCTATAATTTTAACTTCTGTTTTATTCCTTTTTACTTAATATAAGGATGATATTATAACCTTTTTTATTATGTAAATAATTTTAATAAGACTTGTGAAACCTGCAAATGCAACCCATACAAATTGAAATAATCATAATGATAAATAATCAATATGAATTTGTTCTTTTTTAGTTTGCTTAAAATACCTAATGAATTGAAAATGTATTAGATGCAAAATATCATTAAGTATTAGTGGTGGCTAGCTACTTTCCATATTTAATATTGGTATTTCCTAGCAACTAAGAAAGGCTATGATTTAATACTAAAGCCAATTATTATAAGCGAAATTGATTTAGTATAATGCTCTTTACATTTATTTTATGATGCGTTTACTTCAATTGCAAGAATCAGAATCATTTAGAATCTGAATGACTTGGAATCGGAATGATGTACCAGAGTCAAAATAAGTTGTTTACTTCAACTACAGAAATCAAAATCGAAATTTATAGTACTCTCATTAAACTGTTTATTTTACTTTGAAATCAAAATAGATTAATTACAAGTTACAAAATACCATTGATTAAAATTATGAATTAATTACAATATACAAAAGAGCAAATTACAATTTAGCTACCCAGTTAAAACGCTTTCACAGGCGGAGCAACACTTTCAATGTTATTACAATTTACTCCCCTGCCGTTAGCCAGATTCGTTACATTTAACGGTAAACAGTGTCAAAACAGCGAAAAGACAAAATTACCCTTTGACTAAGTTGATCAATTGACCAAACATAAATTATGGTCAACCCAGTCTCTCATTCTCTCTTCCTGTCATTCTTCTTCTTCTTCTTCTCCCCGCTTCTGCTTCTTCTTCTCCCCGCTTCTCCTTCTTCTTCCTTTCTTCCGCTTCTTCTTCTTTCTCGGAGTAAACCCGATCTGGGTTCACTCCGACGAACCCAGATCTGGGTTCGTGACGGGCGAACCCAGATCTGGGCTGGTAATCTGGGTTCGTCTCTCGCTTCTTCTTCTTCTTCTTCCTTTCTTCCCGCTTCTTCTTCTTCTCCTGTCATTCTTCTTCCGCTTCTTCTGCTATTCTTCTTCCTCGGAGTGAACCCGATCTGGGTTCACTCCGAACCCAGATCTCACTTCTTCTGCTTCTTCCTTTCTTCTCGCCTTTTCTTCTTCTCCTGTCATTCTTCTTCCGCGATCTCGCTTCTTCCTTTCTTCCCGCTTCTTCTTCTTCTCCTGTCATTCTTCTTCCGCTTCTTCTGCCATTCTTCTTCCTCGGAGTGAACCCGATCCTGGTTCACTCCGATCTGGGTTCTCACGAACCCAGATTTCTGGCTTCGTGAAAACCCAGATGGGTTTTCACGAACCATGAAATCTGGGTTCTCAGAACCCAGAAATCTGGGTTCTCAGGAAGAACCCAGAGATAGAACCCAGAAATCTGGGTTCTCAGGAAGAACCCAGAGATAGAACCCAGAAATTTGGGTTCTCAGGAAGAACCCAGAATCTCTGGGTTCGTGATTCTGGGTTCTTCCTGAGAACCCAGATTCTAATATTTTGGTTTTTAATTTTTTTTCAAATTATCTTCAAATTTTGGTTTATTGAATTGGTGATTGTTTGGGTTGATGATTATGTTTAACTGGTGATTTTTTGATGGTGAACCAAGAAGATGATGGATTGAAATGATAGATTGAAGAGAATGGTAGAAAATTAATGGGTTGAAGCTGAAGATCGAACAGAATGGGAGAAAATTAAATAAAATCAAATTTAATTTTTACTTTTGATTTTATTTAATTGTTTTTATATTCTTAAATTGATCTCTACCGTCCATATTGAGATGGACGGTAGAGATCTGATTAATATTTTTCATTTAAATTATTTAAAAAATTTTAAAATTTATTTTAAAAAATTAAAAATAAGGTTAAAAGACAATTTTGTCCCTTACATAGTCAATTTTAACAGAAAAATGTTAACGGTGGAGGGTAAATTGTAATAACATTGAAACTATTGCTCCACCCGTGAAAATATTTTAACTGGGTAGCTAAATTGTAATTTGCTCTATACAAAATTATGTTGAAGATATAGTGTCATTTTTTTATCAAATAACTTATCATAATAGGTTGAAAATAAAATAATAACAATATTATTGTAACTATATTGTGTATCTTTTTTCTTTTTCTTTTTTTTTTTTAAATAACATTTTGGAGGAAAATTGGACCTTTCTCAATTCAATTGAACCCGACACTAAAACCAATTGAAATTAGTCTCAATTGGGGCCCAAAATGGAGTCTATGGAAGCTCATTCTTAAAGAGCATAGACTCAAACCCTTTTAATTGATTAAAAAGAGCTTGAAAAGACATCATTACCCCTTGAAAAAAGCAAAAATAAGTTAATTCAAAAAAAGGGGAGCAGATCCATATGACGTCAGCAAATTAGCCTCTTTTAATAGCAAATAGCAGAGAAATCAAGCCTAAGAATAGGCCTACCGCCGACGCATGATAGACGTTAGGCCCTCATTGCACCACGTGTCGCCAAAAGCCAGATGACCAAGAAAAGGGAGCCACGTATCCACCCAAGCTGAGCTAGTCAAACCAAAGGGTAGGGAACCTAGGAAAGATGAAAGCGACATAACCAATGGGGTGTTAGGAGATACAATGTAGAGGAAAAGTTAACCAAGAAAATAAGGGAGAATAAATTCTAGAAGGATGAGAATGAGTATTAAAGGCATCCATTATTTTGTAGAAAAGCAAGTAAGAGCACACACAAACCTATACAACATTGAGAGAGGGATATGACTATTATGAGCATGATATTCGGTAGTGAGGAGAAGAAAGGGGAGCCCAATAACCCCTCTTTTAGGGTAGCCTAGTTTTTCACCTTTCACATGATTCTTATCTTTTCCACCTTTTTAGTCATAGCCGAGGGAAGAGATAACTTGTAAAAGAGAAAGTCATTTCATCAATTCAGAGAGATTTAGGCACGTTTGGAAATCTAAAAAGGGTTCTCTCCCCTTTCTTTCCGATTGTATCATATTTACCGATTTAATGTCAAAAGAAAGTCTCATTCTCTCTTTTCTTATAGATGTCGAGTATCTACTGCTTTTTTATTATTTATTTTTGGTGTGATTATTGTGGACAATTTTTACATCGACAGAACATATTGTGTTTTTATATTATATATTAAGTCATAATTTTTTTTTTATATAAAATGTTATCTAAAAATATGCTTACAATAATATTATTAGAAAACATTCTTAATAATATTATTATAAGCATATATATATTTTTATATATCAAAGGTCGCAATTTAATATATATTGTGTATCTATATTATTATTATTATTATTAAAGAATAGTATAAGAGATTTTTTCTCCTACAAAAAAGAATGTGAATGAGATTCTCAAGTGAAGTGGGAGGAATGAAATACATATTTCACAACCCAAAATCCATGTGGGACCCACAAGTTTATTCCATTATGAAATGATTTTAGAGCAAGTAAATATCATCAATCATTTTCATTCCTCATAATTATTCCTTAACCTATCAAGTAAACACACCATTAATGTAATTAGGAGTTCAAATCACATGATTTGTATAAATTTTGAATTGTGATAGTTTAAAATGATGTCAAAAAACGCTACATTAATGCTCATATTCATGTGAAGAGATTGTTGCGGTTTTTAATGATTCTATTGGTTGGATTAGATATATTGTATTTCCTTGAAATAAAAACATAACATTATTGGATTTAATTATATTTGAAATGGCTTAATTTGAAAATGAAAATATATATTATACATATCATATATTAATATATATTGTATTGTCTTGAAATAAAAATATAACATTATTGGATTTAATTCTATTTGAAATGGGTTAATTTGAAAATGAAAATAGATATTAATATATATCATATATTTGTTTCAATCACAAGAAACTTGTTTGTAAATGACTACTAGTTAGTTCATATTAATATATCATATATTTGTTTTAATCACAAAAGATTATATATGTATGTATGTATATATATATAGGTACTAATTAGTTCAGTTAGTAAGATTTTCTGTGAGTAACTTATTTAATATATAAAAAATTTTGATAGAATTTACAAAATTAGCAGCCCGTAATGAAAGAAACAATAATTAATTAATATTATTTTCATACACAATGAAATGAAAATGTCTAGATGCAGGGCGCGCTCACTGAAGATTTGTGGTACTAAGAGAGGCAATGCCTCAAGCTCAGTCTATAATAAATCCAATTATAACGAGACCATATTCATTCGATGAAACGTAACGTTGTTCATATCGATATTGATAAAATTATAGATCCAAATTTATCCCTTCTTAAATTTTAATTGTAATAGTTTAAATAATAAAAAATAATAGGAATTTTCATAATTAATAATAACTGTTTACTCTGAAAGATAACATTATTTATTAAACATGGCAAAAAGAAGATTGAGACACATTATCTATACCCTTAAAAGAAAACAAAAGAAAAAGGAAAAATTACATGAAATCATGCTTAATTTTCTTGATCGAGAAAAAGAGAAAAGATCTGTATAGAAGTATATGACTTTATTTTACTTTTGAAGTTGATTAATAATCATACATATAATGACAAAATAACAGTTAGTTCTTTGACTTTGCAAGAGTTTTTTTATTTCACTCAAAGACATAGACAGAGATATTTTTTTTAATACATAAAAAAAACAATGCAAGTTTGAAAGCGTCACAAAATAATTGAAATAAGCATTTTGACATCATTAGTACATATTCTCAAACTATAATTTAAAAATAAAGGATAAAAAAAAAATTATAATTTACATATTTGTTCATAAATTACTGTTTTTATTCGTAAACTGTAGTTGCAAATATTGACGATGCTAAAAAAATCATTTTAATTTTTTGGTTTTATTTTTAAAATTTGTATTTTTTAAAATACTATTTCATATGATTTTTAATTATAAATTTAAATATTACGTCAAGTCATGATTAATGAATTTAACATGTTTGTGTGTAAAGTGTGTAAACAAAACAAACATGTATATATCCATAAATAATCTTATATTGGATTCTATCTCATAAACTTTAGACCGAACGAAACTAAATTTTACAAGTAGTGATATTAGAAATTCTGATCCAATCACATTGAATTATTTTTACATAACAAAGAATTGTTTAAAGAACTCTTTACCTGTTTTAGACCAAGAAAAAGGCGACCTCCTTTTTCTTCAATTTATCAATCCCTATAACGAATAAAATTGAGGCATGCTTCATTTTCAATCAAAATTTAAAAATCGTAACGTCGGCAGATTCCCCAAAATAGAGAGTCCACTCCACCACAGAGCATAATTCACAGGTGACACTCCATTAAAATAATTTTGTTGGCGGTGACTCAAAAGTCTCATTATGTGAATTTTGGGACACTTGTAGGCTCTTTAGTATGTTCCACTTTGTTTTGGGACCCAATTTAACTTCTCTAATACTAAAACGTAACCTTAGTGGTTCATGCACTCCCTTTACTATTATTTTTATTTATACATACCCTTTTGTGTCTAGTCTAGTAGTAATGGATTGAGACTTCCACTTAAGAGTGATGGCTTCACTTTAATGTGGTTTGCATTGTTATTGTCTTGCTATACTTGTCAAAATTTTGCAAAACATCCCACGCTACTCCACTCATTAGTTCAATGAATCCCATATTCATCAAGTACGATATCAGCAATAAGATCTCACACGGTGGCCAAGTGTGGTATTGGTCAATGAGTATATAAACCTCTTGACACTCTTTCTTTACTTGTCCGAATTCATAATAATGGATAAACCTAATTCGAGCAATGAACATATATTAATCATGGATCGAATTTGAAAAGATTGAGATATTACATGAATTGATCTACATCAAGTAAAGATATATAAAATTATTTGAATTTATCTATATTTAGATGGAAAATACAATACGAGAATAGCAAGGAATGTTAGCCTAAATATAATATGATATTACTTTATATTAGGTCAAAAAGATAAAGGTGATATTATTTAGTTGGTAAAGAAGATTATAAAAAGTCGAATAAGCTTTATCCTTGTATGATAATTGACTCCAACATCAAAGTGCACTTTGAATATGTATATATATCTCTACATTGACAAACATCGACATTAACTTCAACCTAGAAAAGTGCATGAAAAAGAAAAACACAATCGCTCCACGTAATTGTTTGTATCTGTTTTTATGCAAATTAAACAGTGAACCAACCACTGATAGAGGAGAAAGAAACGACAATTATACATCAATATAACTTTTGAAAATTTTTCCAATAGTATGATCATTTTGTTGTTATTATAACAATATAATAAAAAATATAACATATGCTCTTCAAATGCACATCAAAATTTTTTAAATTATACAAAATTATGTATTAATTTATTTAAATTCTAAATTTGTATTATGTGTTTATATGGCACGTGTTAATGTGACTCTAAAATAATCATACAAAAATGTGGGAGATATTGGCTTCTATGGCCATTTACTTTCGATTATTCTGAATAATCACATGGAATTATAAATTTTTACATGCTCAATAGTACAATGATGAAGACGACGAAAATCTCAACTCAATTATTGGGGCAAATTTGATTGACGCATAGTAAAGGATATGAACTTTCTTTAGAGATAAGAAGATATATATCAATGTGATGCTTTAATAGTTTCCAAAGGTCTATCTTTATCTATTTATTTTTGTAATGATGCTGAAGCTATCTCTTCTGTAGAGATTTAAGTTATATACAAGTTAGGGAAGGCTCGGATTTATAATAAGACATCAGCTTCGTGATAATTGAAAATAGTCAGTGCACTTATATTTTAAAAAATAAAAATATATTCCAGGCCGACCATAGTTTATGATATTATATAAATTTTTGAATCATATATTATGTATATAATATTTAATCTCTATGGATCTTGATAATTTACTGTCACTGATATGAGATCAAATTTTCACATCACATAAATAGTGTTTAATTCATACATATATATATAGTTGAATATAAATTTAAAAAATTAGCTTCAAAAATCAAACTAGTCCAATAATCTTCTGGTGTGTTTTCCACCGTCCAAGCAAACATGTGGTCCTACACCACGCGTGAACGCAGACCTTTGGGCCCATGATACGTTATTTGGTCTTCCACTTTCTTAACCGAAAGTCAAATTCCTTTGTCATCCAATACTAGCAAGCCACTTGCACGCATGAGACATGGAATTCTTTGGTTTCGTTTTGGAGATACTTGGCTCATACAGGTGGCTCCACGTGGCTCCACCGACTTATACTCAACAATATAAATAATCAATAAAATATAATTTCCTCGTCACATAAAATGATAATGAAAATATAAATATCCAAATTATTGTCATATAAAACTATTCCACGTATGCGCGATGAGTAACTGAACTCCATTTGGTATGTATATACATACTAAGTTTGAGTTCAGCAGTCACCAAAATATATGACAATTTTCTTTTACTATTTGTAAGATACCCCTCACTCTTTATGGATTGATCCCTTCCGTTTATAGGAGGTGATCTCTGGATTGTCTCACAATGCTTATCATTGCTGGTTTCAGACTTATCTCAGTCATAATATAAATATAAATATATATATATATATTATAACCCTCCCATACTATTTTTCAAAAAAAAAAAAAAAGAGCCCGTTCTATATCATACATCTGTTTTCGGGCTTCCTCACTGCACTTTTGGGCTCGACAGCCCATAAAATCGATAATCAAACCCAAATGATAGATTGGGCCTTTAATGTGAATAAAGGCTCAGAAGTGAATCATGCATCTAAATTGGCCTTCGGCTTCTATCAGGAGAACTAAAACGCCACCGTTTTAGTTTCTTACATTAAACTTCGAAGCCCCAAGTGTGTGTTTCTCGATTATTTCTGTGAGTGAAAATGCTGGCAACATCAGTGTCAAGTTCACTCAATTTTCCTGCAAATTTTCTCGAGAAAATAAGAACCCATCTCCGCAAAAACATTACTTTCTCGTTAAATTCGATTCCTACCACGCCATCCATTATGTCACTTCATGAAAAGAATCGCATTGTTCCAGTTTCAACAAGCACTCAATCTACAAGAAACCAAGAAGCCATCGTCGATTTCAAGAACCCAAATGGTTGGATTCATTTTGTAGGCATTGGTGGTTGTGGGTTGTCTGCTCTCGCAATGTTAGCTCTCAAACAAGTAATTTTTTTTTTATTATTTTTATGTTTTTATAATTTAGACTTGAATTTCAATTTGGTTTCCGAGAAAATGGACGTAAGTGAAAACGCGAATCGAATTATATTATTTATTGAGCGTTGTGTATATATTGCTGATATTCTAGTGTTTTGTACGTTGTAGAATTTAATTGGGTGTATAAATTGAATTGTTTTGTGTTGCATAGATAATGTTTAGATTTTTTTTTTTTTTTGAAAGGTTAATTTTTATTTATTTATTTTTTGGTTTTAGTGATGATTGAAGGGACCCCAGAAGTGAATTTTTTTATTACTAGCAAAGGTTTAGTTTTAAAGTGAAAAACTTTTGAAATATGTGGATTTTTTTTTTTTTTCTTTCTAGGGTTTTGAGGTTAGTGGGTCTGATATGGTTTGGAGCAGCTACATGGATGGATTGAAGGAAGCTGGAGCACGACTGCATGTTGGTCATTCGGTGAAAAACATCGAAGGGAATGATGGGTTGAAGTTTCCTGATGCTGTTGTCGTTTCGAGTGCCATTCCGCTAGATAATGTTGAGATTCTGCATGCTAAATCTGTTGGAGTACCGGTGTGAGTTAGAGTGTGTCGATATGTATTGTATTGGTTGCTGCTTGGCTGTAATTTTGGAACTGTTTTTCTTGCCGGCTTGAAACTTGCTTTTTTGTCTTGCCTCTTAAGCAATGGTGATTGTAATACATTAGTTACTGTAATTGATTGTATTAATTCTTAGCTGTCATTTTTACTTGTCATAGCTACAAGCGAGATTATTGGTTGGCCAAGCTCACAGAGAAGTACAAGCTTATTGCTGTTAGTGGTAGTCATGGTAATATTCTCACGACCATTGTTGTCACTAATTAGTATTTTGTAAAAACTAGTTGTCTGACTTATGGCGTACACTAACACTGGCTTTTAAAAATGCAAATGTTATGGGTACTTTGTCTCTGTGTATTGGCTATTATATTGTTTATTGCCGAATTAGTGTAAATGATTTTTTACCATATTGGGTTGTTTGATACATAATTAATATACATACTGAAACTATTTTTCTGTCATTTATGTTGTAATTAATTTATTGATCATCACCTTATTCAAGTCTTAGAGATACGATACTCACATTGTTAACAGTGAAATATCATCATCGTGTCCCAGTAATGATGCAATTAGTTCTTTTGGTTTCTAGAATAAAAGTAGATGGTTGTTTTCTCTTGGTGTAGCAAGTTGCTGATAATAACAAGAAGAAGCAGCTGCATATCACTTTTATGCCATAAGGACCATAATATAATAAGGACAGTGCTTTTGCAGTTTTGCGGATACATATATTTGAGCTATCTTAATTAATATCTTCAATTTTCTCTTAGAATTCAATTATATGTATATGCAGGGAAGACTACAACAGCAAGTATGCTTGCTTATGTTTTGAAGGCAATGGGAGATGACCTCACAGCTGTAGTTGGAGCACATGTGCCACAGGTAATATCTTATCCAATAAAAGAAAAATTATTTTAATGAATTTAGTGTTCTTGCCCTCTTTTGCATCTTAATTTCCAGAATTTCTGTTGTAAAGCACCCATTGTTCAATTAGCCATTTGCCAGTTTGATTCCCTTGATACTTCTTCTTTCCTGAGAACTAAGCAGTTGCAACAGAGTTTTAACTTGTTGACTACGTTTCAGCAGTCATATGCCATTAATGAGTCCATGAACTGAAGTTGGACATGTCCTAAACTGTGTTTTTGCAGTTTCCTGATGGAAGTATAATTTTAGGCAGCGGCCAGAACTTTGTGCTGGAGGTATGCTTCCGCTTGGTCCTACTTTCTGATATAATAAACGTTGTATGGGAAATTGATGTGCATTAACAATACATATGAGAATGATTTTGCTCTAAGAGAATTAATGAGGTTGTACTTTGCTATCATGAGATATTGAACTTGAAGATTTGTTTTTACTGTATATGCTTTGGATATTAAGGAAGTTTAAAATTGTTCTTGTGTTAGATGTTGGAACATCCATTTCATGGTTTTTATGGCTATTGATTGTACTGTTGCATTGGTGAATTTAACTTGATATGTTACTTAGTTATTACTATAAGTTATAATGTGTGGATATTTAGGATGCTGATAAGTCTTGTCTTACTCTTCTCTTAAGTTTTCTTCTTAAGTATTACATTTGACCCTGGAGTTAGGCTGATGAATATGATGGTTGCTTCCTGGGATTATCACCTTCAGTGGCTATTGTAACAAACCTGGACTGGGAGCACGTCGATATCTTTCAAGATGAGGTAGTTGGCAATCAATGTTGCTTTTCTCCATGGGAACTTGGGAACTAATTACTTTAATTAATAATGACTCGAGATAACTCTTTGTTGTTGCATTGCTCTTTATTTTTCATCATTTAGGAGGCTGTTAAAAATGTTTTTAGGAGATTCATAAAGCAAATCAGGACAGGTGGATATCTTGTTCTATGTGGAGACAGGTATAGATTGCTTAACTATATTGTCACTTTAATCATGCATTCACCTCTTTCCTCATTGGATGAGTTCAAGTAGAATTTTCTTGAACGTAAGTCTGGAATTTCTTTAATTTTATGCTGCTACTGTCAATTTGGTTGCTTTTCGTAGTTCATCAGAAATAGGAATAATCATGTAAAAGTAAGTAAGTGACATCTCCCACAAATGACTTGTCTACATGAACTTCCCTCCTGTACGTTGTACTTAGTAGCATGGTATAGTTATGCCTCAAATCTTTAGGGTCCACGTAAAGCTGGTAATTGCTTAACACACCACTAGTTGTGTAGTAGGTACTAAATCAGTATGGTACTATGTCATGGTTCACAGGATCTCAAATTCCGCGTCTAGTTATGTATGGGTTTAGCACTCGTTCCTCATAGTTACCTAAATCGAACTATAAATGCGTTAGGCTTGCTAAGCTATTTGGTCTCCAATGAACTTCCAAGTCTGTTTCCAGAATTCCACACATCCCCTTGGGACATTACCAGAAACCATATATAAATGAAACCAGGGTACCCTGCATACAGTGCATGAATTAAACACCACATGGCATATTTGGTTTCCTGCTTTGTTTTAGTGGCTATCTTAAACACACGAGTGCATTCAGTTATGAATTTTGTGTATGAAGGGACAGAAATTTTCCATTAGGTGTTTGGTGATACAGCTCTATTTGTTTATATTTTGCAATTGAATTTTCATCCTTATATTGTTTATGGATTCTAATTTATGAATTCCTTTGGGAAGGGGAGTCAAGTCCGGGTGCGTATTCCTTGCTAGATCAAATTACTGGATCAGACTATTCTAGTGGTCCAATGTCAAATTCAAGTTCAGATGTATGTGGAAATGGATTCAGAATGATAACTTATGGAATTTCAAGTAAAAATGAATGGCATGCTGATTCAATTCGTCGAAACTCACAAGGTGGTAGCGATTATATATTGGTAAGTATCATGTTTGTTTACTGGGATAGGATAGCCATTTTGAAACTTCTTCCGACTTTCTTAAAATTCATGACAAAATAGTAGTTGATCAAATGATTTAGACAGCTTTCCGTGGTTTCTAAATTTTGGTTGAAACCTTTAATTGGTTTCTGACTTGCATTTTGTTTCAAGAAATAGCTCATTAGGCTTTTAATTAATCAAAAAGATTTCTACAAGATGGAGGAAGAAGTGGCAACCTCCCTGTATAAAAAGAGTTAATATGACTGTCAGTCCATGTTAAATTGATTGCATATCCTGATATCCCTTAGTTGGCTGAGTATAGATGCATATCATGTATGACCAGTATGAACTTTGACTGTATTTTTTATTGCCACAACCACATCTGAATTCTTGTTGGATTGTTGTTTCAATAAGTTTACAAGAAAGTAATGACTTATTTAAAAGTTCTTTTGATCACCTGCAGTGCAATAAAGGGCGTCCTTTAGCAGACATCAGTCTACAGATTCCAGGAATTCATAATGTTTTGAACTCATTGTCGGTCAGTGATGATCCTTAAATCTAAGATTAGAAAACATTAGAGTAGGGTGTACTTAAAAGCTGTTTACTTGTAGTTGCTCTAGTTATTCTTTGATTCCAAATTTTATAAAATATCACTTCTCTTGTAAATTATGTTATTAATATTCATTCTACAGGTTATTGCCACAGTGCTAACATTGATGGGTGACCAAAGACATTTACATGAATCAATTGATTGTGTCAAGTTGCACTTGGGCAAATTCATGGGCGTCTCTAGACGTTTTGAGGAGGTTGGAAAAATTTACGGATGTCACCTATACGACGATTATGCCCATCATCCAACAGAAGTTCGTGCAGTTCTTCAAGCAGCACGTCAACGATTTCCAGACTTAACTCTTCTTGCTGTATTCCAGCCTCATACCTACAGGTACACACCATATAAAATGCAAACAATGTTGCATTTTGGCATAACTACTACTTTGCATGCAGACTAATGCTTTTGGTTACATTCACAGTCGTCTGGTAGCAATGAAGGATGATTTTGCCACTGCATTTGATGATGCAGATCAAGTTGTAGTTACAGCGGTAGAAATATACTTGGCTTCTCTTATTTGCTGTTACACTTTCCATTATGTAAGGAGCGTTTAACGTAAAATTTGTAATGTCAGGTCTACGCTGCTAGAGAAGCAAACAATTGGAATGTCAGTGGAAGGGATTTAGCTGCTTCAATTATCGGGCGGCCAGCTGAATACATTCATTCTCTGGTATATTGAAATGGTTATCCTTAAGATATCTTACAAATATTTGTCTCCACAACTCTCCCGGTGAAAAAAACAGAGCGCAAGACAAAATAAATAGGTTTTGAATGCATGACCTACCCTTTGAATAATGGCAACTGTACACAATCAATCTTGTGTTCCTTTTGTTGATTTAACAGGGGGATGTGGTCGATAGATTAATGCATCAGATATTGAAGGACCCTCATCGTGAAATTGTCATTTTAACACTTGGAGCAGGTAATCATGCTTTTTGCAAAATATTCGCAAGTAAATGGAGCATTGTTACCGATTAAACGTCTGAATGTGGTCGCTTTGTTTCAATGATCAGGTGATATTACAACTGTTGGACCAAAGTTGCTCCGTGAATTGCAAAATAGAATACAAATTGTGAACTCTTAACTTGCTCTATGCTTCTGCTTGTGCAACCTTTGCATTTCACAATTGATTCAGAGAGACTGGAATTGTTATGATCCCAAGAAAGCCGCAAACAAAAATTGAAAGCTAGCTGTCAAAATTATGTATGGCAGATCTGGTTCAACGATGTCATTGAGGAAAGAAATTGTAGTGAAGAACTTGTAAATTGAGCATAAAGTATGCTGTTGATAACATAAAGCTTGCCATTGGCTGCAACTGCCTTATGTTGTGTTATAGTGTTGTAATTTGTATCAAGCTGAGACTGAGGCCTCAAATGTACCGTGTTTTTCCACCAAATATGCAATGGAAAAAAAAAAGGAAAATTTTCTTTCACAAGCACATAATACGAAAGGTGCTCGAGTCCATTTTTGTTTTCATTTTGCTAGTTTATACACTGCCCAAATAGCAGTCTAGGAATCTACGTGAACTGTCGTCAACGGAGCATAAACATGCACCAAGTACTGCTTGAGCTTCTGAAGACCAAATGAAATTCCCGTATGATATTGGAAGTTCACAGCAAAGATTGTTGTCTAACAATATTCAAAATTAAATAAGCTTGGCTTCAATTAACTGTGTACAACATCAGTAGTTTCAAAATAGCAGGCCTGACTAAAATCTGAAAATGTACCATGATGACTCGCTTTCTAAACTCAGTACAATTACAATAACTAACACAACTCTCAATGACATTTACAAGGATCCCTAGCATTGATGAAACATAGTTAGGTAGTTCCAGCTCCATACTACTCCAAACATAAGAATTGTAGAATCAAAATTATTTGCTCAAGTGTGGACTTCGGCAAACTGTATGTTAAACCTTTGGTTTATCTAGCTTTTGGCTTGAAAGGGGTACCTCGACAATCCTATTCACTACAACAAACGATTTTGTTATCAAGATCCCTATAAACTTATGCAGCCGCTCGAATATTAGGTATGAGGGTTGACTGACAACTAAGATGGTCCATAGAGCATGCACAAGACTAGATCTGTGATGAGTCTTTTACAATGACTTGAGATCAATATACTACTGAAACAACCTAGGTTCGTTATTAGATGTTATCTAGCCTATTATATCATCACCACACAATAACAATCAAAGCGTGATAACAAATGATCAAACTACACTTCCACTATCGCTTGATCCCATGAAAAAGGAAAGTGAAAGAAGCACCATACCATATATCACAACATATTGATTTCCATCAAATACAAAATGAGTGGGTGAGATCATTGCAGGTTTCTCTACAGGGTTATTAGAGAATTCGATATTTGAAAACTGCAGAAAAATGAAGCACAATTCATAATACATATTTTCCATTATCCAACACTCGCTTACACATTCTCTATGTAGTTTAACTAAAACTGAACTCAAGAATCTGAAAGCTAACAAAGTACAAAAATCAACAGAAAATAATAACATTGATATAGGAAAGCTGTCACAACCTTGCAATTTGACAAATTCAATGGACATAGCAATTTTCAGTTCATAATCAATACAAATAAAAAATCAAACCCACGCCCACAATAGACCTTATCCTAACATCTAATTCTAATCTAACAATTACAATCGAAAACTACTAAAACCACAAAATCATCCAATCACTCAAATTGCAAAAAGCTAAAAACGTCACTTACCCAACTGTACACATTAACCTCTAACTCCAAACCAATCAATCAACATTCACCCTCCAAAAGACAAAAAGAACCCTAGTTTCTTGGGCTGGCTCCTCCTCAACCATAACACAAGTACAACAGTCAAAAAAACATAACAAAATTGATATACGAAACTTGTCACGACCTTGCAATTCGACAAATTCATCAGACGTAGCAATCTTCAGTTCAAATCAATACAAACAATATTAACAAAATTGGAACTACCCTCTAATCTAAAAATTAAATTCGAAAACTACTAAAACCGCAAAACCATCCAATCACTAAAATGGCAAAAAGCTAAAAACTTTCACATACCCAACTGTACACATTAACCTCCAAATCAAATAACCACCACTCAGCCTCCAAAAAACGAGAAGAACCCGCGTTTCTTGGGCTCCTCCTCGACCATTACAGCCTTCATACTGTCCTGTTCGACAAGCCTCCAGGCAGCCTGCTCGAAGGCCAAGCCAGCAAGCGTGGGCGGCTTGTTGAGAACCAAAGGGTACCCTCTATTGGTACTCCTGATGACCTCTGAATCCTCAGGAATCACGCCCAACAAAGCCAACCCCAACATCTCTTGAACGTCCAAAACCGACATCATATCCTCCCCTTTGATCATATCGGTCCTGACTCGATTGACAATCATCTTTATGTCTCGAATGCCATCGCATTCGAGCAGTCCAGTCACTCTATCAGCATCGCGTAGGCTGGTGATGTCTGGGGTGGTGACGAGGACCGCCTCGTTGGCTGGAGTGATGGCGGTTATGAAGCCGGCGTCGATTCCGGCGGGGCAGTCGATTAAAATGAAATCTGGGGTGCCTTCTTCGCGACTCTTGAGTGCCTCGACAAGCCAGACAAGGGCTTTGCCGCCGAAGCCGAGAGGGAGCTTGGAGCGGGGCTTAGATATGCAGAGAAGCTCGAAGTTGGACCACCTTTTGTCACGGACAAGGGCCTGGTCGAGACGGGCGTCGCCGTTGAGGACCTCGACGACTGTGTAGTTCACTCGATTCTCGAGACCGAGGAGGAGGTCGAGGTTGCGGAGGCCGACGTCGGCGTCGATGGCGACAACAGAGTAGCCAAACCGGGCCAGGGAGAGCCCGACGTTAGCAGTGGTGGTGGTCTTGCCGACGCCGCCCTTGCCGGAGGTGATGACGACGACTCGAGGGGTGTCGCCGGCGAGCTGGGGTTTGCGATTCCATTGGAGGACGGACTGGACTCTGAGTTTGGGTTTTGGGAGTTTGTGGGTTTTGGGAGAAGAAAACGAGATGGGTTTCAATGGAGTTGGTGATGTGTGAAGAAGAAGACAGTGCATTGCAGGTGAGATGAGAACAATTAGGGTTTTGTTTTTTCTTAGGGTTTTGTGGAGGAAGAAGAAAATCAGACCATTTTATTGAAGACACAGTAAGTTGTGAAATGAGATTTTTATTTTTATTTTTTAATTTATGACTGTTTTTGTTTCTTTTAATAATGATGATTTTGTTTTAAAAAAAATAATAAATAATGATGATGATGATTTTTAATTTTGATTTATTATTAAGTCCAATGTAGCGACTAATTGGATATTTAAGTGAAGAAATTCTTGGTACCCAAAAAAAAGTAAAATGAGGAAATTTTTTGCATAATATGAACATACGAGTGATATTCTACAGTTGGTTTAGAGAGGAATAATAGGATATCAGTATCACATGATATGAAATTAACGCATCTGCATTTGCTTACAAGCCTCATAACTCACATGATTATATGCTTTTATATTCACGTTTGCGATGTGGGTTTAAATGCATGAGTAATTGTTTATTTACCCGTTCATTTTTATGGTCCAAATTAAAGTTTCATTATGTACATTTCATAAGTATATTCGAAAAGTTCTTTTTTTATTTGTGAAAGTATGTTTCCTAATTATGAGAGCATATTTTCATATAATATAAACAATGATTGATCTCGTATATTTTCTTTTCTAATCTATTTAGTGTTAATTTTTTTTACTACGCTTACATGCTATATGAACGAATCAAATAATTATCTCCATAGCCAGTAACGCGTGACTTAACAAAATCAAATACAGGATGCATTATTTGAATATATGTTGAGATCAAATACGAAATAAATTATTTTAGTAATTGCTATAATCAAACTTTACGTGCCATGTATATTCACTTCTAACTAGAAGTTGGTAAGTTAGTAAATATACAGTCTGAAATTTGAAATCTTTTATCATAAATGTACAAAGAAATATGTACACGTTTGATTGAAAGTGGAAATACAGGGTGATGTTTCTTTTTGAAGCAGTACATGTAAACAGAAATGCTATCTAAAATGTTCGAAGATGCATGAACCGGATAAGGGGTTTCGTGCTAGCATAAAATGGTGTTCAAGTGAAGAGTTGGATGAAATGTCAAAAATCTTTGAAAATTGCACACCAAACGTGCATCCATGCCCAACTTTTGTGTTGTTTGTGACTCATCATTTTCTAAGCATTTAAAAGAAAACGGTTACCAACTCTTAATGTTTATTAATGTCGATTATTATTTTTAGGGGCTTTGTAATTTTTAAAATTATCAAAACTGTGTGTTTATAATTATATTTTATAATTTTTATTTCTATCAATGTGATAGTTAATTAGTATTACCATGTTAATTTCTTTACCTTCTTTAACTTGAACTATAAATATCCGATTTAAAGCATGATTGATAAGTTTAAATATGAAAATATGATTCCAATGAATTACACGATATTATAAATAAGGTTATTTGAAATCAAATCTTTTATGTATATAAATTAATATGTTTAATTACAGTTGATTTCGATTTTGTTTTTTAAGAACTACCACAACCTATCAATATGGATCATTAACAATTGATAATGCGGCCCAAATGATACTTTATGGGTCAGAGAACTACTAAAATTATTGAAAATTGATAGCACGGCTTGGATGAATTAACGGAACCTGTTGGAATGGATCATTAATTAATAGTGTGATCGAATAACTACTCTTATAATTAAGAAATAACAACTCCTACTAAGAGGGGAAGATTCTTCATACTTTATGTATTCAATATATAATTTATTGAAATTTAAAATATTTTAAAATTTTGAGTGTATTTAATCCAAAATTTGAATGATTTTAATTAAAATCTGGATTGTATTCAATCCAAAGTTATATGGAATCCATTAAAATATGGGTATATTAAATTTATATTTGTATGGAATTTAATGTAATTTAGGTGTATTTAGTTCAGATTTGTAAGGAATTCAATGAAATCTAGATGTATTAAAAGGGTAATTGATTCTACATATTTTATTTAAGAGATAAATTTAGATGGATTCTATAATGATTTTTATGGAAAAAAAAAAAATCTATAACAAATATTACCATTCTCTTAAATATTTTGTTTGATTTCATACAAAATTTTAACAAAATCAATATGAATTTTATAAAACTTATAAATTCCACCCAAATCTATGATTAAAAAAAAATCAAACTTTAATCAATTATATTTTTATCATCCTATTCTCTTTTCTCCCGAACAAATTTGTAATAGTAATATAAGATTTTGTATCGAATTACATTCAGGGATTGAGGATGGCGATGGATATATAAATGAAAATTCATTCCTAAATCCAAATGGGAAAGTAGATGGACACTCCATCCCTATTTTCCACATCTATAATATAAAAATATATAAATATTCATATTTAATAGTTATATTTATTCTAATTTTTTTTCATTTCTCCCATTTATAACTTTATGATGTGTAATAAGTTTCAAAAAAAATAAAAATAAAACTTTATGACATGTAATAGTTTCATAGTGTTTGAATTTTAGATGTATGTTATGATTTACGTAATAGGATTATAATTGTAATATAATATTATGGAGTTCGTATATTAAAATGTCGTTGATTTATTATGCTAAAATTTTATGAAATTATATTAGAATTATATTTTTAATTATATATTTTTTAAATTTTGAGCCAAATAAGGATAAAAAAAAAATGAGGAAGTGGGGTGGGGGGGGGGGGGGGGGGAATGGTAGAGCAGAGATGAGACCCATTTCTGCCGAACGGGGATTTATGTGGGAATAGGGAAAGTATAGAGACGTGGAGATATCCCCCATTCGAACCACCTCTATGCAAACATAGTTGGGCTTAAAACAATGGCAACTAAGCCCATGTCCCTCTACAATCACGAAACTTCCGTACTAAAACTACTTATCTACAAATCTGGACCCTTCCATCTCACCTGGTCTAACCAAAAGAGGCAAAATTCTAATCGAGCGGCTACAATTACCTTGTTAAACCAGGAACCACACCCATGAAAACGATCCAGAAGACCATAATCTCCACGTGTCACCTCACCAGATTGACACCACATGGACCGACCCCACAAAACTTACACCAGAAAAACATTAAAAAAAATTAAAGGATGTCAGAGATATTCTAGGTTTACCCTTTTAAACACCAACTCCCCACTCCATCATCCGACACGTGTCCACCTTCCATTCGTCAGCCACCTATCACCCTTCATGTGATCAGTTTATTTTCTCTCTCTCGCTCGCTTTATCTCCTAAAAATTACAAAAAAGGGAAAAAAAAAAAAAATCTCTGTAGATCCAAAAACACTGTCCAATTCCAATCAGACTCTAATTCTCTCTTGATTTCTACTTCAAAACAGAGCTCCTTTTTAGTCAGGTATGACGTTTTTTCTTTTCATTTATTATTATTATTATTATTATTATTTTTTAATTTTATGTGATTTAGTTTGATGGGTGTTTGGATCTGATTTGAAATTGATTGATTTTGATTGAATCTGATCAGGGTTTGATAGATCTTGGGATTTTAGAAGTTGGTTTTGTGGGGATTTGGATTCTGTTTGGTGATTGAAGGTACGTGATGGGTCTTGAAATTGTAAGTGGATATGAATTCTAGTGTGTTAATCTTTGTTGTAGATGTTTAGAACTCGAGTTTGATGTATTGGGGCAGTTGGGTTGTTGTCAAAATCGAAACTTTATTGAATTTGGTTGCGGTAGTGGGACTGAAAGTTAGTTACTTTGTGGTTGAGAATTGAATTGTTTGATTGAATTTTGTGTGTAGAGTTAGTCACCCAATCCGTTGGAGGAGTTGTTTGATTTGGTTCAGGTGATTGAATTGTTTGCAGATCTGTAGTTAAGTAATTGCTGTAGTTTATATGTATTGTGAATTTGGTATCCATGTAGAATTTATTGGAGATGTTGAGATATCATTGATGAATTTATTTATATTGTTTTAGATTTAGGATTTGAAAATTTGTATGTTGAGTTTGATGATTCTGGTTTTGAATTTGGTGGTGTAGATAATCATTTTTGGGTATAATTATGTGTACTTGTTTTTAGATTATGATTTATAGTGTTTCTGTGGATGTGTGGTTATTTGTGTTTTTTTAGTTGCATATCACGGTCACGGTATTCAATTTTTAAGTTTAGGTCATTGTAGATTTGTTTTATGAAGTTTTTGTGATGTGTTGGAGCCTTAGTTTTGTGTGTATAGGCAGACACCGAGACTAGAATGGTAGTTGTAGCTGCGTTATGATTTTTCTGTGAGTATGTATTATGATCATACGTTGTATTGTTTTGGTTGGAAATGGGTATTTGATTATGTCTTAATGGCTAACATGTGGAATTCTTATACTTGTACTGCAGTAGGGAAGGGCCATGTGAATGTGTGAAGCAGGCTGAATTGTCGCTTCTGCAAATTGGATAAGCGTACTGATTCTCCTGGTGTGCAAGGAATGGGTAAATGCAAGGGCTGTGGGAAATTAGGAAGAATGTTGCATAAGGACGGGTCTGCGAGTGCTTACCATTTTTCTCTTCTGTTGTCTCCTGTCGTTTCTGTTTGGGATTGCATTGTTCGTAAAATGAGGTATTCCTACAGACCTGAGTGGGTGTAGTTGTTGCAAGTAGTGTTTTATTAGTTTTTCAATACAATATTTTGAACTAGAAATTAAGTAGTGTTACAAACAAAAGAGAAAGTAAAAGAAGAAAAAATAGTTATAGGAAAATGTATACATGTTAGAGGAACTCTTTTAGGGAAAGAATTCGAGCAAACAAAACTGAGTTTGTAGAGAGTTTAGTAGTCTTCATGGATAACATGGCATGTAATAAGGTGCAACCTATTGTGAGAAAGGCGAAGAAGAAGCAGGTGAAGGATGAATTGGATCGCATCAAACAGGCTGAGAAGAAAAAGAGGCGCTTAGAAAAAGCTCTTGCTACGTCAGCTGCAATCCGATCAGAACTGGAGAAGAAGAAACAGAAAAAGAAAGAAGAACAGCAGAGGCTTGATGAAGAGGGTGCTGCAATTGCTGAGGCTGTGGCTCTGCATGTCCTTGGTGACGATTCTGATGATTCATGCAAAGTTGTGCTGAATGAAAAAGACGGGTTCAATCCTTGGGATTGCAATGGCAATGTTGACCTATTTATGCGCGGAAGGAGAGCATCCCTGCCTCATCAGGATCGCCTAAAGTGTAGGCTTGAAGGGATTGGATGGCTCTCTAATACTTGCGGTTCTGGATGCAACTGGGATGGCTTAGGAAACAGTGACTGGTCAGTCACATACAGGCCTCTTGGAAGAAATCTGTGTAGCTCTTATCTTGAGGAGGGTAGTTGGGGCCCCTCAGAATTCTCAGCGGGTCTGATCGCTGCACAGGCGGTTTCATCCCTTCATATTGCAGAGGATTCACAAGTAGACACCATAGTCCTCAACGGAATGCTCAAGAGTGATGAGTCTTGGTTTAATGTTTAAAATAATAATGGTTTTTGTATATACTTAATTATGAATGTGTCCTACCCTGAGATTTGCTTGTTGCTTCTTCAATCTTCACTGTTAAAACTTTGCTCCACTAACAATCATGTTTATGTTTGGTTTTTTCCTCTGCTATAAGTTTCTTAAAGTTGTTTGGTTCTTCTTGGAGTAATTTTAGCTTTCTAGGGATCCAAGTGGAATGATATACCTTTTTGTCTTTTGAAATAGGAGTGATATACTTGTTTATTTGCATAATTTAAGAGACTTTCCAGCAGTGTGGAGTATTTTATTAGTGTAGTGGCGTAATGTCTGCTAATAATGTGTATGTTTATTTATTTAGTTTTATATTTTTATCAACTTTAATAGATATGTATTGTATCTTTTAAAATAATATTTTTTTCGATAATTTTTAAAATAATCATTATTAATGGTTTTTTGAATTATTTATTTATTTATTTTTGAATTTTTATTTTAATAGTAACAAAACTAACGTAAAAAAAAAATTAGTTGTGTGCTTTTTTATCATAAGATTCTTAAGTGGTTGCCCTGATGGAAGATGGATAACAAAAAGGATTTAACATTTAACAAAATGGGGACGTCCTCCGCGTTCAATATTACAATTCTGATGGACAATAGTACGTGACAGCTGCAAGTTTAATGTCACAGAAACTAAAGCAGATGTTAATTACAATCTGCAAATTTAATTTTCGTGGTAAAGAATAAAATTATTCATCTGTGAATGGAAATGCGAAGGGGTAACGTGATATTTCCATCAAAATACGAACCAAAATCTTGTACGCGTAAAAAGAAGTCCTCAAGGTAATAAACCTCATGTCGTTGGAGAGTGGCTGAAGAGTGGTCCTTGCAAGAAAGTGGTCAATTATTCAATATCCACAAGATAATAAATTGTATAAAGTTCATGTCTTAGGTGTACAATTCTGTAGCTTATTTAATTCCACAGTGAATAAATACCAATCATTAAAAAACATCATATAGACTAGAATCACATCCGATGTCAATAATTCATGAAAAGCAATATATATTGGACCCACAGATGTGATACAGAGACAAAGATAGAGAGTGTAAAGGGCCTAGCAAGCATAAGAAATTGGTGTTTTAAGAGAGAGAGTGATGAATGATAAAACTTTATCGACGAAAATGAAAACATTATGTGATTTAGTTAACATTTCAAGTCACATTTTCATTTCAACCTTGGAACAAGAAAAGTCACTTGGTGATTACAATGGGAACTTTCCCCATTTCATCATTTGAAATGTGATTGAAAGTAGACATCTTATGTGTACCAGAATGTCTTGTGGCCCCACCTAATTTTGAAGTTAGTTAATGTTGAAAAAGAATCAGCTCTTAGAAAAAAATTTAGAAGATAAAATGAATGCATACTGTCTGGTGATCATCTCACAAGTCCACCAATGCCTAGAGTTATCACTCATAACATTTGAATGCTACACTTGCTTTATATGTAGAACAAGCAACTATATAGGTATAATCATAGTAGGCAACATGAGTTGGCCTCATTTAGTCACAGCATGAATTCCATTATTGGAGAGGTTTTTTGGTGAGGTTATATATGATTGTTAGGTCATCTTTGTTGGAGTAATTTTTCCATTCTCCTTCTATTTGAACTTATTTTGGTCATGGATATGAATTGTCATTGTGGCAGTTAAAAGCATATAAATTTTGTTGATCAAGTGTCAATGATGATTTTGTGATGAATATGAACTTTGTAGAATTAGTTTCCATTAATGTTTGAGAATAATGTGTATTAATGTGCAATGAAGTGGTTGTAGTATATATTTCCTATTTGCATGGACTCACAATTATTCATGTCCTGATTCGAATATCTATTTGCTCAATGTCAAAAATTCTGAATCATTTGTGGTGGCAAATTTGATGTGTGATCGATTTTGTAAATGGACAACTTAGTGCACCCAGATCCAGTAGTATGATTATGAATGTAGTGTGACCCATTTTGTTATTGTCTCATAACGAAATGGGTCAATGTTTAGACTAACACGGGGAGGTCCTTACACTCATTTGTATTGTATTTACTTCACAAATCACATGTTTTTGTGTAAGTTTGTTAGCACTACAAAATTTCATTTTCATCATATACAAATAAAAGCGTAGTGGGGTGATTTCTCCCTTGTGTTTGTGATAGCATATAATGCTAAATTATCCTAACGCGTTTGGTGTCAGATTTCGAACACGAGCAAACGTTAGGATCCTATTTGGCCATAAATCTCTTTGCACCAGGCATTCTTTATAGCAAAACCTTTTATCTGAAAAATTATAAAATTTAACCCCTTTGTGTAGTTAAGAAGTATAGTATAAACAATGTTACGTTGGTATTAATATTAGGACTTTGTAATATGAATCAAAAGAGCCTGGACCGAATTCAAACGTCCCTCCTACTTGTCGAATACATTCATTAATACGGACCTCTTGGATTGGGTTGAAAGTAATTGCACAGATGGCAGGCACGACTTGTGAAGTATGCAAACATTACATGGAGCAAATAATTTAGTCAAATCAATGCAAAGATACAAAATAAAATCTATCTTAACAAGGGTTTTGTTCTTATGCTCAAACCAAAAGGTTAATAAATAATTTTAGAAAAAAAATTAGAATATAACACTAACTAAAAGAGATCACACGAGCTTTCAAACTAATATTGAAAAAATAAAATTAACTTTTTTAACATTATTAATGTTCGTAAATTATAATTTACAAGAAAAAAAAATATAGAACGATAATCTTTATGATTCTTTATTCATGAATTGTAATTCACAAACACTAATTATACTTTGATAAATCTATCCTATTTTATCATAATTTTAAAAATCACACTTTTTTACCACCAGAATAAAAAAAAATTAATAATAAATAAAAAAACTCAACTAATACTTAATAATCAATCTCATTTTTGTTTATTTAATATCCTTTTAACATGATTGGTGGTTATCATATATTATCTTGAACCATGTATCATACTTGAGTAGTGAATACATAAATGGAACCTCACAAAGTGAATAATAAAAAAACGGAGAAATTTTACCTTATCCACTGAAAAGAGTTTAAATCTATCCACATACACTATAATGTTTGTTTCCCCCTAAACAACAAAAGAATACAAGCTCAACATGAAAGAATATTGCTTTCAGATGCATGAACTTCAACGTATTTTGGTCCTTTGTGGAGTAGACCGACAGCCAAACCTTTAATTGGAACAACAATTGACACCTTTACATTGATACACAAACCAAAGATATTTTTGTCGAAAAGTTTTGCACAGTTTCACCTAAGACATGTGGGAAGCTTTGGCAAGACATTCTCTTCACATATCATATCGTAAATTCTGTTGCAGATACACTTCTTCTGGGTCTTGTGGTGGTTGTGGCTGATGCATTCTCTTCATGGTCCTCCATCTCTGAACTGCTTGAAGGTTTAGCGCCAGTAGTGATCAGGTTTTTAAACCAAGTTGCTTGAAATCTAGGGGATCCTCTGTTTGCATTGCTAGGGGAGTCGGGTACAGGACCATTTGTGTTAGATGTAACACCCACGAGGAAACGATAAGCCACTTTGCTAGCTGAGACTATCTCTGTCTTGGCTTGTCTAAACTGCAATAGCACCACAGGACAGTAAGAGCAATGTACATCACATAGACAAGCTTTATAATCTGATAATAAGGTCATACACTCGGCAATGTCATAACCATGAAAGTAAATGACAAGGATTGAACAGCAACAAAAACACATTTTCATGCAACACATGCACACTAAAAAATGGCTGTGCAAAAGATGGTACAGTTTTTTGATCTGCAAGTTCATTTTTCATGGCAAACAGTAAGTTAAAATAAAACTTATCCAGGAGCTACAGGAGGCTACTTCTATATCTTCATGAATATCCAACCCAAAATGTCCGAAGAACAAGTAAAAAGACCTCAAGGTGATAGCCATCCACATGTTCGAAGAGAAAATAAACCCCAAGGTGTTGGCCTAATGTTGAAGGATGGGGGTCAAGTCTTTAATACCCCCTTGGGACCACTTACCTAGAATATTAGAACTCTATAAGTTTCATGACTACCACAATAGTAGGATCCTATGATTGTCCCTATTTCAGAACCTGGGGGGCAGAAACAAGTCAAAGTTCATACAGAGCCTAAGCATCAATAAATCATAAAATTTACCTAGGTTCACTACATGTGCTTGAGAGCCAAAGACAATATTATTCTTTTGAAATATCCTGTCAATGAACAAATATACAGGAAATGGAGGCAAAAATTTAATTTCCTGCTGTTCTAAATGCACAGCCTATATCGTAAACACCCAAAATTAAGGATAGCATCCTACCCGTAAGGCTGTGTTTCCAGCTACTTCCATTGCAGCATCACCAGCATTGGCAAAACGATTAACCCAACCTATTACAAAATTATAACAAGATGTAATTCATTATTAATTCAAGAAATAAAGGGGGAAAACAGAAACGAGGAAAGGAATAAACTCTATTGAACATCACGGTGTTTTTCCACCAAAAATTGTTGGCAAACCATCATGCCCTTCATCTTCGAAGTCGTTAAAAGGACAGAGCACCAAAGCAATAAAATAACTAAATTTCAAAGCCAAAACAATTACAGCATTCTCACTACCATTCATTGATCCCCAAGGAAAGAAAATAAATAGAAAATTACAAAATATAACATAATCTAATAAAGTACATCTACAACCCCATAATTAGGCCTAAATAATTAAGCCAGCACCAAAAAGAACACTGGTTTGTTTGCATATGCCTGGCCTGAAAAATCAATGGCATATCCTTACTAAGACCTATTTTATTCAAAATTGATATAAGCATAGATATTTTTTTATGTTAACTAAATTAAACAACAGGCTGGGCCAGACCTCGATGCTGAAAGAAAAAGAATCATCCTGACTTATTCAGATTGAGCAGGGCAAGGCACCAGGCCTAAGGTCACTCCTATTGGGAAAGCATGTACTTTTAGCATAACTAAGAACAAAATAATCCATTGCAATGTAAAATATTTTTACTTTTTTTATCCCTAATCTGATTTAAAATTCAAAACAAAAGGACGTACATTTCATTAGGAAAAAAAAAGAGACAAAAGGATGTAGCAAGAAACCATCTGGCATAGCAAGATACCAGGCTTCTAAAATCAACCGCCAATAAACTGGCACATCTAGAAATACTGCATGGTTAATTGAGCATCAATATGCAAATGCTCCTCATTTATACATATGATAGAAATGAAGCGTAGTTAGAGCAATTCATCCTAATGACCACAAAATGATTAAAGAATTTATGTTCTATTAGGTGCTAGCAGACTACATAATCTCATATGTCGTTTACCTGGAAGCTTTGGCACGCCAAGTCTTTCGCAGAGCTCATCACAGAAGTGGTTGCAGTTTCTGGATAACAAGTCATACGAATTTCCAGGCCACTCTCTATTAAGTTCCCGTAATATCTGATTCACCTTTAAGATTGAACAGTTCGTTTGTCCAAGGACAATGTTCTCACGATATGTATACATTGGATTCTTACCAGGCGGGCAACTAAAAACTCCAGATCCCTGTTCACAATACCCAAAAGACCATTCTTCTTCTCCATATACCTGTCAAGGCGAATAATTTAATACTCCTACATACATTTCGGCTTATCATAATTAAAGAAAACATAGTAACAACCCAAACTTATATACTGATTAAACAAGAAAACCAAACATAAACCGCAACCCAGAGAATATATAAATAATCTGTAATATGAACAGACATCATGAAATGCTGTGGCATGACTAAATAGACAACGTCGTTAATAGTCTCTTGCAAACACTCTTTCTAACCCAAGATCCAACAATTGATTTCACATATTCAAGCATTTACAATTTTACATGTTTTATCACTTTAAACTCTGCAATATAACGCAAAATCATTCCTCAACAGATGAATAATTCAATCATACTCATATTCCCTAACCACATTTCTACACTATCTAGTAAAGAAAACCAAAACCCTATCAATATTAAACTGACTTTCAACTTCACCTCACTTTAACAGTAACTAGAACACAGTAAATCAACTCCACCTTCATGTACAATGCAAGTGCCAATAAATGTTTCTCTTAAACTAACAAAACAAACCCACGTAAACAGGCATCTAATTAGTTAGTTGCTGAGCAACGAACACTAACTACCGTTACACAGAACACGAACTATAACCAATAATCATCTGAAAAAACTCATAATTGAAGCTATACAACAATTCAGTTCACGAATTCAATCAAATTATAGACAAAAAAACAATCTTGTTAATCTTCAAATACAAATACGAATACGAATATGAATACAAAGAGGCAGTGAATGTACCAAAAGCAATAAATTAACAATCAAACCTAATTCTGCGACTAATTCAATTCACAAACCGAGCACACATTTAATCCACCTCTTACACTACACAATCAAGTAATAGATATCGAAAATACAAGAAATCTCAGATCTCATTCAAGAGACAATACAATCAATCGATTTCGAACCACAAGATCTCCAAGAGAGAGAGAGAGAGAGAGAAGGAGGACCTGAACGGCGCTGTGGAAGATGCCGCCTATGCCAATGCCGTCTTTGAAGATCTTGTTGATTTGCATGATAGTGTTGTTCGTCTTCTCCGATCCACTATTCGTCACATCGTATATGTGGAGGATAACATCCCTCGCCATCGTCGTCGTCGTCGCCGCCGATTAAAACCCTAGAAATTGCTTGTACTGAAATTCAGAAACGACACCGTTTTCTTTCACTTCCTCGTCCTTCTTTTTCACAAGAAAAAAAAACACACACACACACTCTCTCTCTCTCTGTGTCTAGAAATGGAAGGATTCAATTCAAAACAATTTCCACTTTTCTACTTTGGCTCTCGAATTTGAAATCATCCGCCTCGAAACTCTCAAATTTTCTGCTTCTTTTTGCCTTTTTGGTTGTCCAAATCATTATTATTGTTATTATTATTATTTTGGGAGAAATGGTTGTCCAAATCATTATTATTATTATTATTATTATTATATTTTTATTTTCATCTTACTTTGATTAATTTGCAAAAACTTTCCTCCATAGTTACCATAAGGCTGGGCAACATAGTGTGGAGTCCAACCAAATCAAATTATTTTCAATTCTCAATATTGAGAACCGAACATAAAAAAAAATGAGGACTAAAATCGACCTAAACTAAACATTATCGAATCAATTCAATTCGGTCTTCATTAATTTGGAGCCTAAAAAAGGTAGTCAAAACAAAAATAGAATTGCACACAAACACATACCCATATCGCTTTGAAGTTGAGAGAGTATTCTTTTAATCACATTGATGACAATCAACATTAGAACTAGTTACTATTTATCGAATAAACAAAATGAACACGGATCTAAGTAATGGAAAGGTGAAATAATAAAAAGAGAAAGAGAGAGCTACTTATAGGAGGCAATTGAAGCAGACCACGGCGAAGGGTTGGTAAACGATATAATGATGATAGGGGTGATTTTTTTTAGCCAAAAATGGAACAAATAAAATAGAATCAGGAAAAAAAAATTAGCAAAAAATTTAGGAAATAAAATAACAAAGAAACTTGGTGAAAACAGAAGTACGATAACGAGATCAAGAATGGGATCGACAAACAACGAGCATTGGTGAATTGAAGTGAAGGGTGTTGGCGACGACTAGCTCTATAAAGAAGAAGAACAAAATGGAAAATGGGGAATATGGTTTTGCTTTGGACGGTCAAAGGTTGTTTGGGGTTATAAGGACAAGTGAATTTGCACGTGTGCCATTTGGACAAATATAAAATTTGAATTACTTAAAAAGCACATGCGTAAATATGTTATATAAAAATATTAAAAAAGAAATTTCATAATAATAGTGTTGGTTGTTTTGATTTAATTATGAATACTCATAATTGAATTAAACTGAAAAATTATCAGTTTTGCACATACAAAACCAAATGCCCACCCTCTAGGTCATATGACCCGAACCGAACAATCAAAAGCTCAAGTCAGTTCGGGTTATCTTGTTTTGCTCAGCCCTAATTTAACGTAATTATATCGTTCTAGCAACTTAGTTAGGACATATTTATATAAATATTATTTAACATTTGATCAATATTATAGCTATGTTTATTGATTTTTGTTGTGGTTCGTCAATTCATAATAAACACATATAAAGATTTAAATATCATTTACTTTCATATACTTTTTAATATTTTTATTATACTTTTTAATTTGTATATTTAAAATAATATATATGTTTTTAATTTTTGTTATTTTATGTTTTTGCTTAATAGTTCATGTAAAAGTGTAATTGAAATGTTAATGAAACGTTAAATAATATTTATATAATTATATCAAGTACTTGGGATTTGCAATTCACCGTTTATTTTTAAATTTGAATTTGGAAGCACCAAAGGTACGTTGTTCAACAAAAAATTCTTTTATATAATGTACATATTTATTAATATTGAATTTTTAATAAAATAAAAAAAGATGAGGTTGTCAATGGGGTCCCGGGTTTTGGATAAAATTACGAAAATGACGGGTAGTTATTTTTACAACTGTGGGGTACTGACGTAACATGATTTTCTCTTAGCTGGAAGATGAGGGCCCCATGTTGTCACACAATGCAATTATTATTATTAAACTGTGACCCACCGACACCCTTGTTACATTATAAAGTTTTAATTTGACATTTTACGGTGCAATTACAAGTATAACTTAATGATAATTATATTTCTCGATCCATATTTATATAAATTTTCATAAAATTGGATCGGTTAATATCATTAATCTTTGAAACAGTTTTCTTGACTACTAGCTATGTAACTTTTCGTGATATTGGATATATTAACATAGTTGATATTAAGAAATAATATCTTATGTGGTATGATGAGAATATTATGTTTGTCAATGATATAGTCTCTCAATCAGAATGTGTTCCTTTTTTTTTTTTATTTAGAAAAAAAAATTAAATTTAAAACCTTAACTTTACCGATAGATATGATAACTAATTAGGTTATATTAATAACTACGAATATTTTTTTTTTCCATGCCATTTATGAAGCATGTTAATTTGAATAATTATGATTCCATTTGATTGGAATCTATTTTGGTTTGAAACTATATAAGAAGAAAATAAGTTGATTTAGTTGTCCAAGAAAAAAAATCAAGCATGCCCCAAGTGATATTCGGTAACTTTCAATTCAAACTAGGGGTGTAAATGTAATGCACTTATATAAAGAAAAAAGTGAATTAAATATGAATAGCTAAAGAGAATAATGTCAAAATCCTAATCATAAACTAAGATTTTTTAAGGCTTTTGAGATCAGGAGGCATGATGAGAAGTTTAATGCAAAATTATTTATAAATTTATTTGTTGTCAAGAGATTCGATGGCAAGGCGTGCTGTGAAAAGGCAAAGCGAATAATTTACATCACCGACCTCTGCTTTTTTTTATTTTTTTTTTTTTGTTGTAAACTACCAACCTCTGCCTTTTGATCTTCTTCCTCCTAATGATTTTATTTGTTTCCTATTCATAGAAATATACCAATTTTTGAGTTGAAAAACAAACACTCTATTCTAATTCAAGAATTACTTCAATTTTTTTTTTTTTTTAATTTTTTTTACGGCCCGCTACAAAATTCATTGTAAAGGACAAAAAGAGTTCGATTGAGGTCGGCAGTCAGCAAAATTGAATCTATTTGTATTCACCTAACTCTTGCCACCATTCTACCATTCTCTAGATGTACCAGTGAATCTAATGATAAATTGAGTGAGGACTTGCTAGAGTTGGTTTCTTACTATCATACGATCTAAAAATCCACTCTAAAAAAATGAGAGAGATCTATCCATATCATTTGATGGGACCCGACCTGAATTCCCTTTATTGGAACTTAAGAGAGCCCGCCTAAGACCCCATAGAATCCTTTTGGACTCTAGCAAGCGAGACCAAAAGTACTTCGTAGAGCGAACCGTTAAATTCTACCCTTTGCTAAACGTATGAATTAAAAATTTTCTTTTTCTAAAATTGAGGTTTTTCCAAAAATTTTAACAGTACAACGACTGTTTTTCAACATTTCTCATCCTTTAAAATCATTTGTAATCAATTTATAAACATTTCAAGAATTCATACATTTTTTCTCTACTTTCAATTCGGACCTCAGGTCCATCTCAATGAAAACCTAGCCACGATTTAAATTATCAAAACAACAATCATTTCAAATTTTGAATATATATTTTCATGCATACAATGAAAAGTATTTACACATACTCCAAATATTTACATTATGCATATCTAATAATCATCAAATATTTCATTTACATCAACACGACACACCACTACAAACGTGACAAGTTTTACGAACATATTTATAACCAAAACATAAACATGTACATGATTTCTTCTTAGCCAAAATATGTATGAATATGATTTCACAGAAGCATTGACCATATCCGACCGACCTAATCTGAAACAGGAGAACGGGCATCCTGATCACTCGTCCCTGTACCTAGGGAGATTTTTCATAATATAAAATAGAAAATAGTGAGTTAAAGGAGCTCAATGAGTATCATATGTTTTTATTTCAATTTTACTTTCTAAAATAGTCTCCCAAAAATATTTAAAGGAAATCTCTATTTCTTAAACATTTTTATTTTTGAAACTATACATTTTATAAATCTAATAAACAATTTTATGAGCTCGTAATGGTGTATAAAAACATAATAAGATTCAGTACTTATAATAGAATCATAAAATGCTAAAATATTTCATAAATTTTTCAAGGAATAGCTAAAATGCTACTTTTCTAAATCTCACACATAGTAATGTACTTTTCTTTCTAAAACCGTACCAATAGAACTCAAAGAAACTACAATCACATGACAACTAGTCTAATACCGCATAATGTGAAGCTAAGTGGCGAAATTGCTAGTACTACACATCGTGATAACTATAAAGATATCTAAACCACTACGCAGCGGAGTTTTGCATCGTATCTGTAGAGCAAGATGATACTCCACACGTGTAGAGGACGATATGACTGACTCAATACTCAACCCTCCAATGTTAGTAACGCACGCTTCCAACATTAGTCATACACATATAGGGTAGACTGGTTGAGTCTGAATATATAATCTATAAATTTGGGCAAACTATTAACCTTTGAAAACTTTCTTTATATATAATTCAAAGTAATTTTTTTTTTTTCATTCTATAAGCATGAAAATACTATAACATATTTCATAAAATCTCATTAAAGCATAAAAACTCATTATTTCTACAATTTCATGTATAAAATAGTTTCTTCTAGATTAATGCATATAAGTATCTATAAACTAACATACTTAATGAAAACTCATTTAAAAAAATGTTTTTTTAAAAATAGGCTAATAATGTAATTAACGTTCTTAAAATATATTTACAATCATAGTTTCCACACTCACGATAAATTTATGATTTCAGATTCCTTTGTCTCTGCATTACCTACACATTTTAACATTCCATTTTTTAGGCAACATCACAACTAAATTTATTCGTATATATACTTCTATCGAGATGCATCAATCATACAACACCTAATTTCACAAAGATTTTGAAACATCATTTTTCAAGTCATAACTAACTTATTTATTCGCATATACTTTTCATTTGAATTTCTTAACATCTAAGCAAGTATAACACCACAATTGAAATCCAAATTTCACATCATTGCATAAAACATATTCTTGGATCATTTTGGCCTATGTTGGCCGAATTCACACCAACTTAAACACCATCAATTTCATTCAAATTTTTTTATCATAATCACACTCAAACACATGTAATATGGTGTAAAATCAAATAAATTTCATAAAACATCACACTTTGTAAATAAGTAAAGTTTAGCTATAAAATAGTCATTTAATATTCTAATGAATTTCTTTCAATTTTCATGCTATTTTTATCATTAACAAAACCCATAAAATTATCCAAAGCATTTAAAAATAATTATCTAACACTTTAAACATATTATGGTTGACCATAGCAACTTGAAATGCCAAATTTTTGCTTCTCATTTCAATATCAAAATCCAACATTTCAACACATTTACAAGCATAAAATTCACTCAAATCCATCAAACTTAAATTTGGTCCATTGAACCTTATCTTGGTTGAACCACAAGTAAATACATTCCTAATATTTCTTCAAGATTTTACACTTGAATTCACATCAAAATCATACCAAATATTATGGCAAAGCTACTAGTATCTAAACCAACATCAACTCAAGCTCAAATCAAATTTTTATTTTCATTAGTATGCTTACTAATGGGTCTTGAACCTCTAGACTTGTTTTTTCACAATTTTGAGGTCTCCAAACTCTACATCTATGCATAAAAATCCCAAATACTTCATTAGAAACCATAAATTCAACTAAACTCCCAAACTAATTCATGAAAACTTAAATTTTATCTCTTGAAATTAACTAAGAATGGATGAATCTTACTCCTAATCTTGTGTACACCATTTGCATGTGCCAAATTCTCTCAAAAATGGCCTCTATTCTCCATGTGCAGCAAGCTCTTTTGGTATCTCTCTCTCTCTCGGCTAATAACACCCCTTCTGACCGTGTACTTCTCTTTGTTTCTCTTTTGTTTCATTTGCTTTTTAATTTCATGATTTTTAACTTGATATAGCTTGTGAAATTTTAGGACACTTGGCACACATGCAAAGCTTTCTTTCTCCTTTTTTTTGTCATGTGTCTTTCATGCATTGTTTCTTCCTCCATTTGCATGCCACTTGTCATTCCGTTTTCATGCATTCCTCCATACTTTCTAATCTCTTAAAATGTCATTTTTGTATTTGAAATTGTCTCCGATCCATCTGGAAATTCTATTATAACTCAATTTCACATTCTGAAAATTCTATTAGAATTCGATTACACACTCGGATCCGACCACTTTAAATTATTTTATTATCTCACAAATAAAATTATCTCCGGTCCTACCCGAAAATTCTATTAAAATTCAATTACACATCTAGGTACTTAAATTACTTTATTATTCCATAAATATGGGCATAATTAATAGTACATGTAGATTATACGAATTCGGAAGGATGTTACATCATTAGTGAAAAAATTGTCACATATATTTAATAGTGGTGGCAATGCTCGAACCTACCACTACATGCATGGACAAATAAGTTATTGTTCATCATAGCAACTCACTTGGAGCCTGTTTCAAAGTTTTAAATTAATTGAAATTGATCATATAATTGAACCATGAGTTAAAAAAGCATTAGTGACTTACAAGAAACTTGTAAATGGTCCAAATTTTTGAATAAATAAAAAGGATATTATGAATCCTAAAAAAAAAAATAATTAAGAATTACCCTATATTTTTTTTATTAGATGAACCACCCCTTACTGGTTAAAAAAACTATTTGGTGTTAAATTTGAAGGGTATAATGATAATTAGATGAATGATTTTATTTATTTTAATAAAAGAAAATAAATAATTTAAAGAAAATAAACAATTAAATAAAGATTTAATCTATCATATCTTCATCGTCCATCTTAAGATCGATGGTGGAGATTAATCTAAAAAAAATTAAATAAAAAACTTAATTCACTAGATCTCTATTATTCATCGTAAGATGGATAATGAAGATTAATTTAAAAAATAAAATAAAAAATTAATATAAACTTAAGAAAAACCCCTAAATCACCTATACGTCTATCAACCCTAAACTAACTTCATCGTCCTTCCTACCCACCAACATCCTTTCTTTTCTCTTTCCTTTCCAACTGTCGTCGCCCCTTTCTCCTCCCCTTCAAACCCATCAACCACGCCTCTTCTTCTCCTTATTCTATTCCTCTCTCTTTTCTTCTTTCACTTATCTCGTCATCGCTGCCACACATATCTACCATTGATGACTGTGGCACACCTAGCTCTACCCTTCGCCGTCAATTTTAACGCACTCATCCCACACCTTGTAACGCTCTCTCTTTCTCTCTCTCTCTTATCACTGTCCCATACATTACCATTCTCTCTGCCTCTCTTTTCACCGCTCTCTCTTCTATCCCACATCACCGCTCTTTCTCGTTCTCTCATTTTCACAATAACTATGGTTTAGGTGGGTGATATTGGTTTGAGTTTGATTAAGGTTGACAGTGGTGGTGAAACTAGGGTTTAGGTTTGATTGAGTTTTGACTGTGGTGATAGTTATGTTAGGGTTTAGGTTTGATTAGGTTTAGCTATGGTGGTGGTGATGTTGGGGGTTGAGTTTGATTGAGTTTGACGGTGTGGTGGTAATGTTGGTTTGACTTTGTTGCTGCTTGGTGGTAGTATTGGGGTTTGAAGACTATTTTTTTTTTCTTGTTAGATTTCTATTGTCGAAAGGTTCAACCTAGAAACCCAGAATTCTATGTTTTCATCTAAAATTTTTTAAGTTGCTGGAGGTTGGTGGAAACCCAGAAATTCTTGGTTTTCGACGACCTAGAAACCTAAAAGCCGCTAGAAACCCAAAATTTATGGGCTTTAGGTTTTTTTTAGAAAAAAAAGTTGTGTTATTTTTTATTTAATATTATAATTAATTAATAATTTAGAGGGTATTTTAGTTATATGAGTTTGAATGGTATAAGAAAGATTTTATAGGATTTTAATAAGGGTATTTTGATCATTTCATTGTTTTTGATTGAAAATATCAATATTTTGGATGGAAAGTTAATGATAGAGGGCAATTAACCTAACAAAAAAATCGATGATAATTTATGATTATTTTAGTTTTTAGGAAAATTTTTCATAATATCCCTAAATAAAATATTCAGTTGTTGATTTTTTTTTGAACTAATTAAAGATATATATAAAAAAAATCAATTACTATTTATATAATCTAATTATCTATCATTTTTCGTTGGGTTGGGTTTGATCAAATCCTCTAAAAAAAAAAAAACACTATGATGGACTAGGTTAAGTGTTGATATTTACACCCCTTTAAAACTGTTTGTGCACTCTTTTAGTAAGTTTTTTTTTTTTTTTTTGAATACATGAATTGTACCTGGGACATACCCAGAGGACGATTGGGACCAACCGAGATAGGACACTGGGGCACGGCCTGAATGACAACTCCCAATTGGGAGGGATCAACACACCCAGAAACGGGTGAAGAGAAGCTCACACGAAGGTGGGGGATCAACCCACACATATGATGAGAGATCAGAGTATATATAGATATTATAATAATTATTATTATATGATATAATATATTTATATATTTTTTGGATATTGGGGAGGGGTGTCGAACCCATGGCCCTGACAAAGGAGGCATGGGTGGTTGCTGGCGCCAACCAACGGCGCCAGCAACCAAGTGACGCACTCTTTTAGTAAGTTGAACTCATTGAATGAGTTATAATTATAATTTAATGTCAATGACATAGAGATATCTGACATATTACATAACTACACTCGTAATGCTTGTTTATCAATTATTACACTCAAATACTCTTTATTGAGATTGACTCACATCTAAGTAATAGTGTTGCCAATACCTAAGGGTAGATCTTTTACCACGTAAACTTATTTCACTCAATCATAAGCTGTCAATTTGTACTTAAATTTAAAAATAATTTAAATAATTATCATTATTATTATTTAAATTAAAAACCAAAATAATAAAAAATAATTTAAAAAATTGATTCTAGGCAAGCTGACCACCCCAAACTTGAAATCATCGTGTGATCTAATCCTAAAATCATCATCATCGGCCGCAACCGTCATCAACAGACACCTGTTATGATCCGTAACTATTAACTATTATCATTTATCATCCACAACCATCATCAACAATATCAACAACATCAACAACATCAATTATCATGAACACCATCATCAACTTAATTCATCAACACTATCAACATCTTTGAATTAAAAAAAAAAAATGAAGAAAACCTACACCATCGCTCCATTGAAAATGTAACCTCCATCTCCATCTGAGACTAAGAAGAGTAGATCAGCTCCATCTCAAATTTGAGATGGAGTAGATCAAATCCATCTCCATCGACCAGTGAAGAAAAAAGAAAGAGCAATGAAAGGATTAAAGAAGAGAAGGTAGATGAAGGAATGGTGGAGATCGATAGAGGAGCCTTCATTAGGAGTGTAAAGCCAAGGCCAAATCTCCATTGGTTTGACAGATCTCGAATGGAGATTATGGGAGATTAAGATTGTTTTAATTTTTTTTTTTTTTAATTTAACTAATATTAATATTAATTATTTAAATAATTTTAAATTTAAAATATGATGTGAGAGTTTTTTATTGAGTATAGGTTATTTCTTATTTTGTAAATATTATTATATCTAAAAGACCACCTTACCCTTCAAATATTAACAATTTCTTTAAGACCCTGTTTGTTATATGGGTCTGGACTAGGCCTTGTTTGTTATATGGGTTTGGACTAGGTTTGGGTAAAATTTAGTCTAAACTCATGTTCAGAAAAAAACATGGGATTGAAAAAATTAACCTTATCTCAAGTTTTATCCTACTGTGATGGGTTAAATTAAACCCATTAGACATACTGGGATAATTTAATCCCACGTCCAATTTTTTTTTCTTCAATTTGTTTTTTTTCCCCTTCTTTTTTGGTGATCTTTCCAGATTCAAAAGAAGAATCAAAGCAGTAGAAAGAGAAGGAGAGAGATCGGAGGCGTTACCGACGGGCAGTGAAGAAGTTGGAGGCTTGGAGATGGCATTGTGTTTGTGTAGAGAAGTTGGTTGAAGGCGTTGTGTGTGAAATCAATCAACGACGTGACCAAGTTTGGGTGAGATGGAGGTGATGATAGCGACGGTGGCGGCATTGGTGAGCAAAGTGGAGAAGGAAGGCCAGGTAAGGTGCTGGAGGTACCGGACGAGATGGAGAGAGAAAATTCGTTTGGATTGGGTTTGAGACTTACTTGATGGTTAGACAGAAAGGGACGATGATGGTGTCGGTGCGAGAAATCGAAGACGAGCACAACGAGTAGGTGACGCTGACTGGTGGAGAGGAAGAGAATGAGACGATTGGGGCACCATAAGAGGAGGGATCGATTCTGGTGATGTTTAAAAATGGTTATTTTTAAAATTAATTTAATTATTTAAAATTAATTTCATCCAATCCCATATTTCACCAAACACATCACAAGATTAATTTATCCAATCTCATATTATATCAAACACATCAAAGTATTAATTTATCTAATCCTATCCAATCTAATCAAATTCAATCCCATGAAAATAATCAAATCCCATCTTGCGTACCAAACGGGGCCTAAGTCTGTGTTGGTCAACTGTGGTCCAGGGTATTTATATATAATAATCGATAAACTGGCATCCCGAGTGTAGTTATATAATAAGTCAATATACTTTGCTGTAATTACCTCTAAATTATAATTTTAACTCGTTTAAAGGGGTGAACTTACTAAAGTGGTGTTCAAATAGTTTTAAAAGGGTGTAAATTTGTCAACCCAACTCAGCTTTATAATCGCCCATCCCTAATATTAAACTCAAGATTTTCTCTCTCCTTTAAAAAAAACACTTGTTAGGGATGAGGGTCAAGGACAACTACATATATTCTTAATTTTATTTTATTTTTTGTCATTGTGGTCCAGGGATTTTTTGTTTATAATATTTAATGGATTAAATTTTTGTTTATAATTACTTTATGAATTATCTTTATTTGTACTAATTTTATGACTTGAATCTTTATTTGTAATTGTTATTTGAAATGTTTGAATTTTATATGTGATAATATAATATTTGAAATATTATTTGTAATTAATACAAATATTTTAATATTTCAACTAATGTTCAACCCGACCATTATTGGATTGGGTTGAAAAATTATAAATGGTTGGATTGGGTTGAAAATCTCCCAACTCGATTATATATGGGTTGGGAGATTTTCAACCTAACCCAACAAATGTCCACCCTTAAATTCATACAATTGAGAGATAACATCCAAATAAATTTGTAAATTACACTTGATGAGATTGCTCCATCATTTTAGTGAATAAGAAGATGCACAATCGTATATGTTATAGGCATGAGATTCTTAAAAATGCAAACAGGCAAACTTGAAAATTCTCTAAGTGTTCATAACAATTGTATTTTTTGCTGGTAATTGCTATGTGCATAACTCTTTTTCAGAATCGCAAAAGCGTTGAAATGGTTTACAATACAGAGATTACCAAATTATCTAGTTTTCACTGAATCTATGTTTTTGTAGTAAAATCCAACCCAAAATGAGATTAGTCAAGAACATTGCTTCTTGAATGGAAGCACGAAATATTCACATGTTCTGTGAAAAGCAAAATCCACAGGATATCCTGTAAGGGAGAATATAAATTAAAATAAGAGAAGGTAATGAATGGAGAATGTATTATTAAGTAATAGGAAGTCAAAGCTAAATGTACATTTCAAACAGAAAAAAGCATCAAGATAATGCTAATATAATTGAACAAAATTTCAACGCTCCAAGTGGAGAGGCCACTCCCCATTTGCAACAAGTGCTATTGCATAGGTCCAGTGGTTATTGCATAGGCCTAGCATTGTCTTCTGTCTGATGTAATTTTTCCTTATTGGGCTTTAAAGTTCCAGCCATACTAAATGTACCCCCTCTTGTTTGTAAGAACACAAACGAGCTTACATTTGCAGGGCATCTTATTTCTAATGAATCCCCACTTTTCAAAAATGCAATCAATCTTCGTGCGCATTACAATTTTTACCCCTAGGCTCTTGTTGATTATCCTTTGTATTACAACCAGTTTGCATTTTTGTCCCTCCACAGCATAGAATGATTTAGAGTTAACACAGAAGACGTTTGTGGATCAACATAGAATGAACAACAGCCTCCAGGAGGACAAGTGAAGAAGCAGTCAGGTATACTCAAAAACCCCAAGGTCCAGTTCAGATATTAAACAAAGTAAATACATTGGAACATGAAGTCGGTTGTAATAAAGTTGATTCAGAGTTCACACACAAGTTTGCGGTAATTAGGGTGACGACTTCAACTCAAGGTTGGGTGGCTCCTTCCCCAGTTCAAAGTTGTCCCTCCATCAATGTGGAAAGTTGCGACTGAGATTGCGGAATTCCTTGTATTTATGTGGAAATGAATCAAGCATCTCTTCTAGTTCCATGTACATTGTAGGACTTGCAGGCTAAAACAAAAGATATAATTCAGAAATTGGAGTTGAAAGGATACCCCGAAACAAATCGGAAACTAGTTGAAGCCAAAAGGAACAAATGAAACTGACCTTCAATAGTGGGTCCATTTCTGAAGATGACATTAAATGATCGGTAAACATACATGAAAAGATCAAAATGAAAAACTAAGTTGTCCAACGCCAAGTGCACAATGATTGACATTAAAATAGTTGTCTAGTTTTTTCACCATATGTCTTGACAAACTCATCTAAGTCCATTGGTTTTGTTAATGCCTCCATGCATTTGATGCATTCTTCATGACTGTGGTCAAACCCTGTCTCCGTAATCGGATCGAAATCATCCTCTAAGACAACACTCACTTTCGTATTCACATTCTTCGAAGTCCACTGGTTTTTTTATTTTTTATTTTTAATTTATTGTGAAACCCTCGGGTATTTATAGAGAGCGAAGATGCCCTTGAGCTTTTTTTTTTTTTTTCGTGTCTTTCACATCTGTACCCTTTAGTGGTGGAGCCCGATGTGATTCTCATTTTGGACCTTTGAATCTTCTTGATTTTGATTGCATCCTTTTGTCGGGCCGTTGGCGTGTATTATAGGGATGACAATCCGGGTTGACGGGTAAGATTGGATTCGACATGAATACAATTCGATTATTTTTGACACAATACGATTAATAAACGGGTTAAACTCTTTTAACACGAATACGACATGATTATTAATGGGTCGACACGAAAATAACATAATTAACCCGTTTATTTATGAGTCGTTTATTGACTCGTTTAACTTATACATTTAATGACCTGTTTATAATCTATTTAACCACATTTAATACATTTAAATTTTAATGTAGATCTAATAAAAAACAAAATAAAAATAAAAATACACAAGACCTCTTAAATCTACAAATACAATTCAAAACTATAAAATACAATCATCCATAAATACAATCCAAAATATAAAAATATAAATGTTCATAAAGATGAGTATAGAAACATTTTTGCAAATATAGTTATTCATATTATAAAATACAACATAAAAAATGATTCCAACTAAATATTTACAATTAAAAATCATCTCATAATCAACTCACTCAATGAAGAAATGAATGGAAGTGTGGTTAGGTAGGGTTTGAAGAATATATATACCTACCGCTAAAATTATATGAATACCTTTCTAATATAAAATTACTTTTTTACTCTCGTTAAACAGGTTAACCTGATGACCTATTTAAGAAAACACGAACTTCACACGATTAGTAAATAAGTTGGATGAGTTGATCTGTTTATTTACCCAATCCGTTTATGCTCAACCTTAACTATAATAATCGTATCGGTTTCGTATTCACCCGTCGTGTCAGGTTTCAAATTGCCAACCCTATGTATCTAAGGTCCAATGGTTTTGTGTTTTTCAGGGTAAGAAATGAAAATAAGTCCATCACATGACCCATTAGCCCAAATAGTGATTTAAGTTTTATGAATCAACTAATAAAAAAAAAAAAAAACTTGTAAATGATAACTGATAAGGTAAGTGTTTTCTTTTTCTTTTTCTTTTTTGTTTAAAAAAATTAGTTAACATTTGGATATTTTTTTTATGGTGGGAAGAGATATAAAATTTACAGAAAACTACTTACACTTTCTGTTACAAAACAAAAATTTAACTTAATCTCTTGATCTCTTATGATGAAATGAAATACTCAAGCACTTCTATTAAAGGGTGGTATGTAAGAAAACAAATTTGAAGTTAATATAAGGCATATTTAACAATTTAACTTCTGTTTGCTAGCGTTAAGATATTTGATTGTGCAAACCTAACTTTACTTTTGTGAGAAAGATTCTAGATTTGTTCCCTAATTATTGTGGAGTAGTTTTTACGTGATCTATCAAGTTTCATCATGAATAATTTAAACAATGGACAAAGTTTGCATAATTTTTTTTGATCTACTAAATGCATTTAAATGGTGCAAGTATTGGCTCTACAATTATGTGACTATTATTATGTAATGTTTGCCATGTTTAATACAAACAAAATTTTATAAAACATTGAATTAATTCATATTGATATTTATTTATTTATTAATTATTATTATTATTATTATTATTTATGATGGGGGAGGGGGAATTAAATTCATAAAAAACTCCCAACACTTTCAACAAGGGTTGGATTTGAACACTCTATCTCTTAATATCAAAAGAGATATTCAATCATTTTTACTAAGAGGTAGTATGTAATTAATATCGATATGCTTTTATTACGATAACCCTTAAAAAAAAATTCAGTTTAATAATATTTTAAATTTAAGTCATATAATTAATGTAAAAAGAATGATAATTTTCAAAATCATTAATAATACACATAAATCATGCTCGTGTATATTTGATTTCCACTAATATCAGTGGATTGCAATTTTCTAATAGGTTATCAATGTTACACTAGTTTCTTCGCATTTTTGTTGCTTAAAGAATCTTACTTCATTCTCTTATTGGACTTTTACTTTATCAAATCACTTGATAAAGTACGTTTCAAACAGAAAAAGGCATCAAGATAATGCTAAATATAATTGAACAAAATTTTAAGATTGCAAGTGGAGAGGCCACGCCTGTTTGCAACAAATGCAAATTTATCAGCAGACTGGGATGGTCCACCACAACTTTATACTCTACAATGCATTCAATTGGAGAGTGAGACTTTTTTTTTTAAAATCTAAGATCATGTAACTTTTTGTTACAAAGAAAAGGTAACGAAGATAAAATACGAGCTAGAATCCTTGTTTTTTTAAGGGTCAATCTACCACTTTCAAAACAGACAGAAACTTTTCACTGGATTGAATCATGCACAAATTTGAAATATCAAACATAGTGTAGAACCTGATCAACGGGGGTCACAACCTACCATTACTATTGTTGTTTCGTTTTTGTTTTGTTTTGTGCACTATATATATTTCATGATGTTACAGGTTTCTCTTGGTGAAAATGAAGTAACTATGCTTATATCATGTTTTGGCCACATAGTTGACTAACTAGATCAGATCTACTAAGAAGAGCATGACTCATCTGCAAGAATCCAAGTGTAGTATAAAAAATGTGGTGACAAAGTAAATAGCAAGCAAAAATACATAAAACAAAGAACTATCATTCAAGGTAAAGTTTTCTTGTAAAACTATCATCTGACATGTATTAGGACTCCTATGGAAGTTGCACCTCCACATGTACAAGAAATAGTTCCACAGTCTCAATTCTCAAATATCACCTACACTAATTAGTTCAGCTGGCAAGGTCCCTGGTAATTGTATAAGAGATCCCTGGTTGAAAGACTTTTTCCATACAGCATTTGTAAAACCCCTTAAGCTTTTGATGAAGAGACCAAAATGTATAAACAAAGAAAGGTTTCAAAGTTTAGGCCTCTTTCATTAGATTGGACTGATTTACAATAATAATTAATAAGTGTGTTTTATACAATTACGAGCTTCGCTAATACTGACGCACTCTCTACTTAGTGGCATTCCAAACAAAATTAAGGAAAAAATAGGAAATAGCAGAAGATACCACAGCATCTTTAACTCAACAAAATACCTAAACTCTTCTAGTTATCATCATTTTCTATGCGGAAATCATGCTAAACTTCTATGAAACAATTTTAGGAAGAGATTGAGAACTTCAAATTAGTACCTTCAAGATGATTTCCAGCAGAATTTTTGAGACACACCAGTTTGAATGTCTCGAGAGAGTACAGGCTGTTCATGTTGGAGCATTCACTTGGGAACTATCTGCCTTCATTGGTCATCAACTGGGAAAAGACTTGGCTAGTTCTCAAGTCTGTGCTGCCATTACCAGCATCGCCGTCAACATGTCCATTGCCGGATTGGACTTGGGAAGCATTTCTAGGTACAGGAAACCCCGGTGCATTTGTGTTGCCATCTTGTTGCGGTTCTCTCGGTGGTCCGGCTTCCTGAAGCCGAAGTGTGGATTCCAAATTCCACAACACATCACCCATGGTTGGCCGATCAACGCCATAGTCTGCCAAACACTTCTCCGCTGTTTCTCCAAACTTTTTCAACGAGGCAGGTTTGATCCTACCTACAAGGTGAGGATCAATTATTTGCTCGAGCATGCCTTTCTTCTGCCATTGCATTGCCCACTCAGCTAAATTTACTTGTTCCCTTGAAAGCAACGGATCAACAGCAGGTCTAGCACAAAGAATTTCGAAAAGCACAACTCCAAACGAATAAACATCGGATTTATCTGTAAGCTGCTGCCTCCGGAAGTACTCTGGATCAAGATACCCGAAACTACCCTTCACGCCTGTACTCACGTGGGTTTCATTGAGACACGGACCGGATCTTGAAAGACCAAAATCAGCCACCTTGGCCACATAATTTTCATCAAGCAAGATATTAGTAGATTTAATGTCACGGTGGATGATTCCTTGTGCTGAACCTGTATGAAGGTAATGAAGACCTCTAGCTGCACCAATGCATATTTCGAGTCTTTGTTTCCAAGATAAAGGTGTGCATCCTGAACCGTATAAATGTTTCTTCAGTGGCCCTTTCTCCATATACTCATACACCAGTATCATTTCTGACTGTTCTTCGCAGTACCCGACAAGAGAGACAAGATGGCGGTGGCGAATCTTGGACAAAACAGTTATTTCGGTCTGAAATTCTGGAAGCCCCTGCCGAGATCCTGGCACGCCTCTTTTTACAGCAATTTTTGTGTTATCTCTACGAACTCCTTTGTAAACCATACCAAATCCACCAGAACCAATTATCAGATTCTTGTCAAAATTGCTTGTTGCCAGTTGTAGATCGGCAAAAGAGATTTTTAAGCAGTGGTAACCATTTGTACCTGGCGATGCATTGACTGTTCCTTCGGACGTTCTGCTGTGTGAGCTGACTCCAAACACACGTAAAGGTGTCCAACCAACACTTTCTGCTGGTCTCGGTTTTGGTTTCTTCTTGCATTTAAATAAGAGCAGAACTCCAAGTAGAGCCAAACACAATATGATAAAGCCTCCAACAACTGATCCCACCAAAATCCATATATGTTTTTTCTTCTTCTTACCAGTCTCTGAACCAATGACATGTACCATCTTCATGATTTCTACCCCATTTAATATAGCGTTCTCTTTCAAAGTAGTACTCAAATATGACGGCCCAACACTAATGCGCATAACCGCAGAATCATCTGATTCCACAACAAAATCAATGTACCAAGGAGACGCAAGCATGTGGACAGTCGAAGTTGACAAATCAAGGTTCTTATATGCAGAGTAATCATTTATGTACACATTAAAATACAACTGATTAAGCGAAGAACTAACAATATCACAAAAATGCAACCGAACCAAGTGTCTAGCACCAGCCAAACCCAAAGGAAAACGCCATGTGATGTTGAATCTTGCACCTAGAGTCATATTGTCCCTATTCATCTCTTGCGCAGTCATATAAACATTATCCGGCGCAATCTCCCTACTAGCACCCCACTTTTGGTAATTTGGGGTATGCGTGGTGGCAAAACGTTTTGCAGCAGATTTCAATTCAAGGAAATCATCGTCAGGAATCCAAGTCCTCCACAAAGTATCATTAAAAGGTGTCACCTTCAAACCACCAACATTGATCCTATAAATTGTCTCTAAAACCTGTGAAGATAGATTTGCATACTCTTCAAAATCCCCACTATTGGTAATAAACCTAGCTCCATCATCAATGATAAAATCACTAGGAGCAGTGAAAACCTCAATTGCGTTAACGAAACCGAAACTTGAACCATTAAAAGGCCTAAACATGATTTCAAGCACATCAACCTCAACTTTAACAACAAACTCTTTAAGTACAACCACTTGTATAGTAACATCACCAAGCACCATGACCCCACCAACAAAAACACTAAACTTGGCAGAATTCAGGTCAAAATCTGGAGCAACAAAAGGCGAGAAATGAAAACGTACCAAGTGGCTTCCATTTCCCCTGATGTTGAACCTGTAGCCAGAAGGGTCACCACCAGTGAAAATTCTTGCTGTGTTGTAGAGAGGTGGTGAGTCCTCAGATGAGTTGGGGTTGTTGAGCATTATGGAGTGGTCTGTTGTGAGAGAAACGGATTTGGTGGAGGCATCAGCGAGGAAGAGACGCTCGTCGAGGGAGGCGTTGGAGGTTGATCCACAGTTGAGGAGGTAGTTGTCTAAGGGAGTGAAAACAGCAGATGACAAGTGGAGGAGATAACAAAGGAGGGCTAGTGATAGAGTTGTGAGAAATAGAAGAGAATTTTGTGTCTCCATTGAAGGAGGCTTCGGTGTCTGTATGCTTTTGGCGTTCAAGGTGGACGAGAGAAGGACTGTGAAATGTTTTTGGAAGAAGCGTTTTGGAGATATAAAGACAGAACGGAAACCCGAACCCGGAACATAACAGAATTGTTGAAAAGACAGATTTTTTTTTTTTTTTCCCAATTAATAGAAAAAGAAAATTTATGTTAATAACCATAATTATAAGATGTATCATGATTTTAAATAACGTGATAATCGAGTGATAAGAGACAATTCAAACATTTAATCCCATTATAATGATATTATAATTTACATAATAAGAAAGAAGATTCTCAATATAATATATAATATATTTTGTAGGAATTAAACCCCTACAATATGATATATGAAAAAGTACACAATTATCGGAGTTAAAATACTCAATGTGTTTTTATAGTAGAAAATGTTTATTCAGATAATCAATAATTTAGATTTGAGTTATTACACTGTATATAATATTTAAAAGAGTCTTTGATGTGTTGAACAGTGATGTTTTAAATAAGTGAATTTGTTTTTGTTGTTTATTTATAATTATTTCTATTACTGTATACCACAATAAGACAAATATGTGTATAAGAAGTTTATCATGTAATCTCAATTTTAATTATAAAAAGTGTTGTTTATATTTCAACGACCTGAGAAAATAGACTAACAAGATCCAATGGTTTAGCCTAATGGGTAAAAGTCCAGCAGACTCAGGAGTTAAGACGTCATCACGGAAGTTTAGACCGTTGTGTTCGAGCTCATGGTCCACGGTCCAGAAAGCTCGCAATGTGGTTCTTAACTCACTCACCATCTTCAGTTCGTAACCTGGAGAATGCTTAGCTCGTCAAGTTTGCCTAAAACATCTTTTAGAAGTCTGAAATAATATAATCCAAGAAGAAGTCAACTTACATATTTTAAAGCAAATCAAATATCGAGAATCACGGAATCCGTTTTTGATTTAGTAGAGACAGTTTAGGAAGTATAATTATTGTAAAATTCTATTTTCTATTTTGAGTGTAATTCAAACTGTATCACCTCACTCTATAAATAGGGGACAAAGATCACTTGTAAAATATACAATAACACAATTAATAGCATTCTGTTACTATGTCAAATTTCAAAACGACAGTCGTGGACGTTGGCACATTCTGACCGAACCAGGTAAAAATGTTTTATACACTGCCCTTTTCTTCTAGCCTTCTTCTATTTCATTTTCATACTTTTCTCTGTTTTTATAGTTTTGGTTTTAATAACTTGATCAACTAGATTTAGATATCGATAAAAAAAAATTATAAGAAAAATTATTCGAATTTGCAATCTAGTCAATGTCAGTGTAATGAATTTACTGCTAAATTAGCTTAACTTCTTACCCAAAACAAGAAATATTATGATGTCTCAAAAATCAAAATACACCCATTTATATAATTGAATACTTTTAGGACCACTCCTCTTGGATTCCCGTCCAAAATTCACGGCACTTTTGTCAAGTGGATAAGACTACAAAAATGGGGTTAGGTTGATTTCCGTTATGTGGTAATGGGCAATTAACCGTAAGAAAATCATCATCAAAACCATTCAATTTTCACGTTGAACAAGATTTAGTATACACAATACTCACTAATTCATGATTTGATTTGTGGAATCTTTCCTTAAGACAGACGGCAAAATTCAATAAAACCAGAGAATGTGGTGGGCAGTTCATAATTGTTTGGCAGGCATGTACTTTTCTTGTGATGGTGGGTGTGTGGTGTGCACACATGGCCACAATACATTGGCCGTTGAATGGGTTACAACCTAGCACCAGCACCAGCACCACCACTCAATTCTACATTTGATAAGCCTGGCTTGCTTTATTGACTAATTGCATGTTTCTGATTTCTGAAGATTATTATTAAAGTAATTGTGTGTTTTAACTGGTGCATGGTCTGTCCATGAATACCATTCAAGTTGCTGCACCTTTTCTGCTGCTACTTGCATTGATTCAATGGATTTTAATTTGCATTAATGCATGTTTCATGAGGGTTAATCAAGTGGTGTAAACGGCAGTTAGTGTTGTAAAACAACTTGCAAACGTTTTCTCTGATTATTTGAAAATACTTTTAATGGTATCATACGCATTTACAATTTCATATTCCATTAGAGGCTTTTTAGTTTAAGTGGTTGTCCATATCTCTATTCACTTTAATAATAAAATTTAGAATCCCACTAAATACATAAGTTTTATGATAGGTTCTACAAATTTTTTATCCAATACTTTTGATCCATTTAAAAAATATATATATTTTTAATAAAAATCTCATTTCACACCCAAATATCTATACAAAATTATAAGATTTGGTGCAAACTGAATTAGCTTGCATTTATAAAAACTTTGACCCGTTATGTCAACTAGACAGAATAAATATACTAAAATCCTACTGATCTTAGCTTTTGAAGCTCAAGTTCATCATAATTTAAATTTTTATTTTCTAAAATCTATGATCTATTTCTACTGTCGATTTTTTTTTTCTTTAAAAAGAATCTAAAATATATATATAATTATGTAAAACATTAAAGACACCCATGAATTTCAAGTCTAGTCTACATTACAAAATAAAGAACAATGAGATCGTAATGGCACCCTACTGTCTTCAACATCTCCCCATGGCACCAGCTCCAGCTACCAAATTAATTCATTTATCAAAAACTATGATACTAATCAGTTTAGGGTTTTCAAAGTTTACCAAGATTAACATTTAAAAATATGATGAATAACTCGCAAGTGGAGTTGTGCAATGACACAACTCGTACCTATCTTTGCTTCTTTATGAGCTAAGAGATAGATTCGAATAACATTAACTTTAAAATCCTATAAATGTGTGGATAATTTTTTTTATTTTTGTGTGGATAGTTTTCTCACGCCTACTGGAAGCAAATATTAGTTGTATTTTAGAATCTTATATCAGAAGGTTGTAATTGTGATTATAATTATAATATAAAAATAAATAAAAAATAAAAAAGATACGAATAACAACTCTCATTATACATCATATATGTGAGAGCATTCTCCTCACATTTTATATCTTTATTGATAAATATGAAATTTAAACCCTACAAAAATTTTAACTGCACAATTAATTCCTCTATGTAAAAACTCTAATTCCTATTATTGTTCGACATATTTCAATAATTTCAAACTAGAGGTGGACATTTTCGAGGTCAGGTTGAGTTAGGTTGAAAATCTCTCAATCTAATATGGGTTGGATTGAAAAATACCCAATCCAATAATAATTAGGTTGATTTTGATTGGGTTGATCAAGTTGGATTTAATCCATTACAAATGTATAAAATGTTTAGTTGATAATTTTTAAAGTTTTAATAATTTGATTATAAATAAAACGAGTATAAATATATATTCAATGATTAAAAATAAAAATATTCAATCCACTACAAAGACTATTCTTAATCTTCATCCTTAACAAATATTCTTCTAGAATAAAGAGAAAATCTTAGATTTAAAACTAGAGATGGACATTTATAGGTTGGGTTAGATTGAGTTAAAAAATTTTCAATCCATCAAACCCAATTTAATTTTCAACTTAATATACCTCAATTTTTTAAAAATTTAATATAATCTAACCCAATAAAAAGTGATCGGATTGGATTAGAGATGCTCGTCCTTATTTCAAACTAAAAATATTTTTAAGTTCAATGTATCACAGCGCATATAATAAAAAAAAAAAAAAGCCAAAGAATATTAACTCTCCGTATTTGCATTAAAACAAAATTAATTATACAAATTATAGGTAGATCCAAATGGTTTATGCTCAAAATTTTTCAACGTAGAAAAACAGTTTATTGTCTAATACGACAGCTGTGGGCCATTTTTCCTCGTAAAATTTCTTACCTTCTAGTCGGTTAGGTTGGTGTCACTTTCAACCTTTTGATTACACAAAGCTGACATCATATCACCATCATCAAATTCACATGACATGATAGCAACACCAACTAAAACGCCACCGTTTTCTTTGACCTTTTCATGGGCCAAAAGCCCATACACCAATTCACGAAATACACTACCCGACCCTATCAAACCTAACCCGACTTTAACCGACCCGACCAGCATTGCCAATACGACGTCGTTTTGAGGGAAAAAAAATTAAAAAACAGACCCAGAGCAGCAAGAGCACAATGTAAAGGTTGCTTCTTGACGGTGTTTCGTGTTCGCGAATTCTTGAATCTTCCACGAATCGTTTCTTCTCAGCATCAAAGAACTCGTCGATCGAAGTCGAATCACTTGGAAGCTTCAATTTTTGTAAGTTTTTTTAATTATCAAAAACCCTAATTTCTGCAATATTTATCAACTCAAAATCTAGGATTTCGAATAATAGTTGCTAAGATTAGTGACCAATTTTGAATATTTGTATTGGATACTTGAAGGGTTTTTAGCGTTAGTGATATGTGGTTGTTATAGCAGAAATTGAGTCATCATTTTGGCTGGTGTGGTCTTTGATGTCTTTTGTGAAAATGAAAATTTGTTTTGATTGGTGGCATTTGCAGGGTTTGATTCTCTGGAGTTTCGCTACGTTTTCTGTAATTGTGGGTTGGTTTCTTGCACATTTGTCCAATTCGTGCTTGCGGTTTCATGGTAAAAATTTGATCTTTATTTCATTTGAGGATTAGACTACTTTACTGGGTAGGTAACCTTATCTAACAATTATAACCATTAGATTGGTTTCAATAAAAATACTTACAACTAATCCAATGGATGTAATTGATGGATGGGGTTATCCAACCAATAAGGTAGCCAAAATAGAACTATTGGCTTAAATTTATCGTTGTGTGTTGGGGACCTTGATTGTTGGTATACTTCCGTTTCACTTGATGAATCTTGTTGTATTGTGTTTGTGTTGGTATACTTCTCTTTCCAAAATTAGTAATTTCGGAAATGAGATTATAATAAATGCCATGCCTAAACTTGCATGTTTTGTTTGATCCTATTAATCTAAGCCCACGAATGACACATTTTTGTTCTTTGTGGAATACTCTTTCATGATGCAACACATCTAATAATGTTTTTTATTCTATGTGTGATTTGTAGATTTCCTTTTTAGCTATGCATCACTGGTTTTGTTCATGTTTTCTATTTACTTTCTATGTCTACTAGCTGTTTTGACCATTTAAGGGAGTTTAAGCCAAATGAATTTCGAAAATATTCCGTCTCTTGTCCAATGTACCAAGGAGTCTCATGTCTTTGAATTCCATTTTAAATAATAAATGCAGGATTCTAGTGGATTCATTGATGAGAATTGTGAGAGCAGACTTTACATTGGTAACCTTGATCTAAAAATAACTGAGTAAGGAGAATTTTATAATGTTAAATGCAAAAGTATCTGAGAAATTTAGTTTTATTTTATATTTTTATTTTTTTGGTTTAGTTATATTCAATGTTGGTTTTGTAGGGCTGCTTTGATTAAGATGTTTTCTCCATATGGGAAGATTGTATCAGAGGACTTTTTATGGCACACTCGTGGGCCAAAGCGTGGAGAGCCACGAGGCTTTGCTTTTATTGAATTTAGCACCAAAGAGGTAAGTTATCTGCTTCTAGTCTCTTCTCTTTTTAAGCAGTTCCTGATTTCCACCATTAAAGTGAGCATGCAGGAAGCTAAATTGGCAAAGGAGAAGATGCATGGAAGACTAGCTTGTGGCCGCCCTTTGATTGTTCGTCTGGCCAGTGAGAAGTACTTGGAAGAAGCAGCAGAGAGTTGGACCAAAGGAGGAATAGGCGAGACAAACAAAATAGGCCTTGCTGGTAGCACTTCAGGGCAGATCAATCGGAGTGCTAAAATAGCCGCAATCAAGAACAAATTGAAAGCATTGGAGGAGGAGACTCACAGTGCAAAGAAGCAGAAGCAAGCTGACAATGTCTCTGCTAACTGTAGTAGTCTTGATCATCCATCCAGCCGAAGATAATAAACAACATGATGATGAAAACAGTACTATCGAAATTGTAACCATTTACGCAGACCAATCTTCAATAATCTTGATGTACGACAACATTTTGAATATGAATAGATGGTGAAGTAGGGTGATTGGTGTTGGTCGAACTTAGGGTCACCACCAATAGAACCCATAACTGCTTCTACCAATTGTTTAAAGTACAATGTACAATATTTCTACATCTTGGTATGTTGTTTGTATTCTCCCGAACTTGCGTTTGGTGTTAAATCTTGTTGTGGTGTATTGTCATATAGTTGTGCAATAGGGGTGATAGCTCAGTGTCGATATGGCATATTTTACCTGGGATCATACTTCGCAGGTTCTTGCATTGTAAATAATGTGTGTATGACTGTGATTATACTATGATTGGCATGCTTTTTGAGTTTAATAGTGTGTATACACACACATATATATATAAAATTCAGTAAATATATAATTTTCTGATTACGATCTTGATATAATTTAGAAAATCTAAGAATTTCTTTTGGTCATTTTTATAAAACCATATCATATTTTAAATTTTCTAAAACATATTCCTATTCAATATATATTTTTAATTTTTTGTTATAAACTAACTCCGATTAAGCTTCTATGTGTTTATAAAATTTGATGAGACGAGAAAGTCTAGGTAACATGTCCCTTGTGTACTAAGTAATAGCTCAATTTTAGGTAACATGTCCCTTGTGTACTAAGTAATAGCTCAATTTTAAATCAAAATAACAAACCATTCTCTTAGATTGGGATTCAATTTTTATCGAATGATTATAGCTTGTGTAAGTAGATTTTCTCTCTTTATTGTGAAAGCCTATGTATATAGTTTTCACATTTTGGTATGAGAGTGGATGTCTTTGGTTCATGGAACTATATCCAAGCCGTCGAACCATTTGAGTATTGTTAGATTTTTATAGATTATTATAGACTTTTAACTCTTTATATTTATACGGATAGATTTTTCTATTTATTATAGGAATTGTTATCTCTTATTTATGAGAGTAAATATTTGGACAGTTAAATTGTATAAATTTATTTAAATTCGGTGGATCTCAACAAATTTTTAATTGTTTCAATTCGGCGTCAATTTTTATTTTTTTAATTATATAATAAATAAATAAATAATTCGAATGTTCAATCATATGCTAATATTTTAATTTTTAAAAATTTATTCTTAAATGTACTCAGATCCAATTCTTAAAATAATATTATCCAATTAAATAATAAATTAATTTAATAAGTTTAATAATAAGTTAATTAGCAAATGCTGTACACGTTCACTGTGTGCCAGATTCCAGTCCATTTTACTTCCCTTCAACACCAGCCTCTCTCTCTCTCTCCTCAACGGACGGAGCTAACCGGAGACTAGACGTTAATGGCGTTTTCAAAGCTTCTACTTCCACAGACGTTTCAAACGCCGTCTGCAGTGCCCCTGCGGTTTGATCTCCAACGGTCAAATTTTCCTTATTCCCGCGAAAACCAGCTCAAAATCTCCACTACGAGAATCACTTCACCGTCTTCATTTTCACTGTCTCCAAACAAAACCAGTTTCTTTCTCTCTCCAAATCCTCTCCCTAGACCCACTGGCCTGACCCGAACCGTCGCCGTTAGATCCCAGCTGAGTCAGACCAATGCCCCTCTTATATCTCCCCATGACAAATGGGGCATGTGGACTGCTCTCCTTGCTACCACCGCTTTTGGTATCTGGTAAAAGTCATAAATTTTGTATTTTTATCTGTTTTTAAGATGCTTTTTGTATACAGTTGTGTTAGATTATGGAGAAAAGCATATGGGGTCGTTGCTTTTTGTTTTGTTGTCTTTTTTTGGTCAAAGTCTGTTTTTTAAGTTGTTTGTTACTTTGTAAATTTGAAATTGAAGGTCTGAGCAGACCAAATTTGTATGCTTCTGGGTTTGTTTCTGTTTCTGTTTTGATTCAAGTTTGTTTAAATCTGCTGTTGTTTTGGAAATTTTGAAGGTCTGAGAAGACCAAAGTTGTTTTTATAGTCTTATCTGTATTTAGGACATTTTTTGTATACAGTTGTTTTTGATTGTGAAGAAGAGCATCTGGGTTTGGTTTTGTTTTGATTGGTTCAAGTTTGTTTGGATTTGTTGTTGTTTTTAAAATTTTGAAGGTCTGAGAAGACCAAGGTTGGCAAGACAGTGAGTGGTGCGATTGTGAGCATATTAATTGGACTTGCGGCTAGTAATTTGCGTTTAGTGTCGTGTGAATCTCCAGTGTATTCAGTTGTGTTGGAGTTTTTGCTTCCGTTGGCTGTTCCATTGTTGTTGTTTAGAGCAGACTTGGGTTGCATAGTTCAGTCCGCCGGGAAACTTTTGCTGGCTTTCTTGTTAGGATCAGGTACTATGCTACTACTAGTTAAAAGTGTATAAATGACTACAACTGGCTTCAATGTTGTTGTTTTTTTCCATCTTTTCAGGAGATTTTTCATGAATATTTTGATTTGGGGTTTTTGTACTTGTTGTGTGACAGTTGCAACAACAGTTGGAACTGCATTGGCGTATCTGATGGTGCCAATGCGGTCACTTGGTCCAGATGGTTGGAAAGTGGCAGCTGCACTCATGGGGCGACACATTGGTGGAGGTTGTTTGTCTTCACTTTCTTGAGCTGTGAAGATATCTGAACCTGTTTATGCTGATTTTTGTTGATTCTTGTAATGGTGTTTCATTTTGATTATTATGGCATTTGTTGCTAAATTTATTTTTGCTCTTTCTGTTGCAAATGAATGTTTTATTTTTCTTTGTTGCAGCTGTCAACTATGTTGCTATTTCTAAAGCTCTTGACATGTCCTCATCGGTTTTAGCTGCTGCTTTAGCTGCAGATAATGTTATATGTGCGATATATTTTTCGACATTGTTTGCATTAGCATTGGCTTCTAAAATACCTCCCGAGTCTTCAGCATGAACCAATGGTGAACAAACCTGTTGCTTTTCTTATTATTTGATTGATTGTAGTACTGTCTTAATGGTGAATCAATTGTTTCTCATTGTTCTGCCTTAATTATCTTCAATTGATGTAGTTTTGCATTATGAGACCCTTTTCATAGATTTTACGCTAGTTAATCTCAGTCTTTCTTCTACATTTCTATTTCAGTTTTGCACCTTATCGCGGTTGTTTAAGAAATGAACAATTTTGTCTGTAAAATCTATTGCTGCTCCTGCATTCTTCTTATCTCCTGAGTCTTCAGCATTAAAATACCTCCCGAGTCTTCAGTGTCAACCAATGGTGAACAGACCTGTTGCTTTTCTTATTATTTTATTGATTGTAGTACTGTCTTAATGGTGAATCAATTGTTACTCATTGTTCTGCCTTAATTATCTTCAATTGGTGCAGTTTTGGCTTATGAGACCCTTTTCGTAGATTTTACTCTAGTTAATCTCACTGTTTCTCCTCATCACAGTTATTTAAGAAATGAACAATTTTGTCTGTAAAACCTATTCCTGCTCCTGCATTCTCCTTATCTCCCAAGGCCACATATGCAGGTTTTCCCTTTGACATTGAAATTTGTTGCCTCTATATCAATAATTGTCAATAAATTTGCAACCTCAAACTTAAGGCCAGACTTCTCTTTTGACAGATGGAACAATGGATGATGGATCCAACCGTGATGACAAACTTCCTGTGCTACACTTTGCGACAGCCCTTGCTGTAGCCTTTGCTATCTGCAAGGCTGGTACTTTTGTCACAAAATATTTTGGCATTCCGGGTGGTAGCCTGCCAGCCATAACAGCTATTGTCGTGATTTTAGCTACAACATTTCCTACCCAGTTTAATGCCCTTGCACCAGCCGGGGAGGCCATGGCTCTTATTCTGATGCAGGTGAGTAAATTTTATCAGAATTAAACTGGATATAGTCCATCTGTGTCATTCTGAACAGGTACATCTATTTGCTCATAACGATACATTGTCTGTATCATGTTTTCGGAAGACAGGTTTTCTTTACGATGGTGGGTGCAAGCGGAAACATATGGAATGTGATCAACACAGCCCCCAGCATTTTCATGTTCGCGCTTGCTCAGATCACCATTCATCTCATCGTGATTCTTGGATTAGGAAAGCTCCTACACTTTGATCGAAAGGTGCTCCTGATAGCATCAAACGCGATCGTTGGAGGCCCTACAACTGCTTGCTGTATGGCCACGGCTAAAGGTTGGAGTTCTTTGATCATTCCTGGTATTCTAGCAGGCATTTTTGGAATCTCCATTGCTACTTTTCTTGGCATTGCCTTTGGTTTATCAGTCCTCAGATACATGTAAAACCTTCACGTGTAAACTTCTAGTTCAATTAACTAGTTGCAATATTGTCTGTAACACAATGTATTACACATGAAATTTGTTAATTCTTGTTAATTATTCCATGGTTATTAAAGCTTTTCACCTGTTATGCTGCAGTAGTTCATCTAGAAGATAAATGACAAGAACAATGAAAGAATTTTATTACACAGTCAAGTAGTTGAAATCTTTATTAGTATATGTGGTTGTACAACTCCCACTTTATGAAGGTAATTGGGATTCAATTCTCACTAAATTCATTTTACAAATTTTGTATAGGTGGTTTTTATCTTTTATTTTGAGAATTGTTATTTCCCAAATATGAATGAAAATATACAAGTCACGGAACTCATGATTGATTTCAAAAGATTTTATTAGACTTTTGATTCGCTGGATATCAGTATCAACTTAAAATAAAGAAAGACTATGTTTACTTCACCAATTTGGAGTGGAAATGGGATTCAAAATTCTCAATTCTATGAAATCCTGCGTTTGGAAAGGAGAGTTTGGGATTGAAAACTTAATCTCAATTTTCAATTCCAAACTCTTTGAAATCTGATCTTTTGAGATTTTTTATTCCCAAGTTCTTTCTTGGGTTTTGACATGATAGAAATAACTCTCTCTACTCGTTTTTTTCTTCTCACTTGTGTTCTCTCTCTTTCTTTTGCCAATCTTTGCCATCCTCTTCATCTTCGTCATCGCCTTCATTTTTCATTTTTTTGGATGTTGAGGTTTTGGGTTTCATTGAGTTATGGGTTCGATGGAACCCAAAACTAGAGAGAGGAAAGGGAGACGACGAAGAAGAAGAAGAATGGGAGATGAGAGATTGGAGGAGACAAAAAAGAAAAATAAAGAGAAGAAATTGAAAAAAAAAAAAAGTTGATGATGATCCTGATTGGGATGTTTGTTTGTTTGTTTTTTTTTTTTTTTTTTTTGACATAAGATTTTTATGTATTTTTGTTTGTAGAATTTGATGGATTTGTGTGATTTTTTTTTGTTCGAAATATTCAGATTGGACTTATGTGAATTTTTTGTGGATGTATTGGTGGATTTTTGTAGATATGTATGATAGATTTTTTGATTTTTTTTTTAAAAAAAAATTAATATAAAATATTTAAATTATTTTTATTCTAATCCAATTTCAATTTACATCAAATATAGAACAGTAATTTTTTAATCCAATTACAAATTCCATCAAACATGAGATAATAATTTTTCAATTTAGTCTAATTCATTTTATTTCAATCTCATCTATTCCATTTCATTCCAATTTAGTATATTAAACGTAGGCAAAGAGTCATCAAGAGTCTTGTATAATGCTGATAAGGTAATCTAATTCCAAGCAATAAGATTCAGGGTCCACATTTCGGATAAAAATTCTCCGTTGATATAATGATAATATTTTGATGAGAGTAATTTAAGTTTGAGACATATATAAAAAAGAAAAATTTTATTAATCTTGATCATTTATTTTTTTAAATGGTAAAATATCATTAAATTATAAATAATAATAATAATAATAATAATAATAATAGAGGATCGTTACTCGGACGTTTAATGAAATTTACTGTGAGAACAAAACAAGCAGACAAACTGCACGGTCAGAACTCTCACTCACTCACAGAATCTTGTCGACAATGTCAACGATGGCTTCCAACACAACGCACTTCAGTTCCAGTTCCACTACTTCCAGACCCCTCTCTACATTGCCACCAATCCCATCTCTCCACTTGTCACCTTTCCCTTCCCGCCACAACCGAAAACTCAGACCCTCCTATCGGACCACAAAAACAACACCAGTTTTACGTCCACCATCCATTTCCTCCGAAACCCTCCTCCGGATTCGACCAGTGGAGCTCCGGTCACAGCTTAGACACCCCATCATTTCCCCAGATGACCAATGGGGCACCTGGACCGCCCTTTTTGCCGCTGGTGCTTTTGGTCTTTGGTAATGTATATACTTATATAGTCTTTCTAGACGGTTTGTGTGCCGTCAGCAATGAGTGATGATAATTAGTGATTCTGGAATTTTATTTAAAATTCGTCCTGACTGGAGAATTATTATCTATGTATACTTATACACACACTAACATACACTGACTTGATTGCTTTGTTCAGTGCAAATTATATGTTATGTATGTATAAATTTTTGATATTTTGTTGGGAAATTGAAGGTCGGAGAAGACCAAGATTGGGAGCATGGTGAGTCCAGCTCTAGTGAGCACTTTGGTGGGGTTGGCAGCTAGTAATTTGGGCTTAATTCCCTATGAAGCACCTGCATATTCGAAGTTCTTGGAGTATCTGCTTCCTGTGTCGGTACCATTGCTGTTGTTTAGAGCTGATTTGCGTCGCGTGGTCAAGTCAACTGGGAGTTTGTTACTTGCTTTCTTGCTTGGATCAGGTTAATTTTTTAATTTACTTGTTGTAATGTCATGTTTAAATGTTGTTTTGCTTTTATGGGTTTGTGCAATTTAGGTGAGTTTTGTTGTAGTATCATTGTGTTTGTGAGTGTCAATGTGTCTTGAGTTTTGCTTTGATGTGAGTCTTTTCAAGAGGAAAGGAATTAAGGGAATAAATTTTGTAGCGGGAAGAATTTTATCAAGAGGAGAGCAACGTTTTGTAGAGAAACAAGAGCTCTTAGTAGGTTACGATTTCCATGAGGACAATTTTGAATTGGAAGAGGAAGAATCTTTGATAATGTGTTATTGAAAAGAATGCTTTATGTTTCCTTCTGGTGTTCAAAAGATTATATATAAGTAAACCAATGAGTCTGATATAAGTAGGATTTGTAGCATTTGAGCAGAAATCTACTTGCTCAGAGATCTTAATGATGGAGCAAATTGTTAAAGAGTAATTTACTTTATGAATCCTGTAAGTTCTGCTATGTTTATGTGATTGTTTCGAATCTACACTATTTATGGTAAATTCAATCCCTGGAATGCCATGATGATGACTAAAGTTATGATCAGATGGTTGCCGTGCATATAATAACCTTACAAATTCTTCCCAATTATATTCAGCTTCAGTTTTTTATGGTGATTTGATTTTCTGTTATAGTCAATAAAACCATAACTGCTATGTGATTGGTCCTTTCTTGACTTGGCCTTGATCTACTTCCTATTATGATGTCCTCCCCTCCTTATCTGTCTCAAGTATATAACATGTGGCTGAACAATTAAGCTTTGATTCTCAACTAATGTCAAATTGATCTTTAATTGCTTATGATAACGCTGTGATGTGTTGTCTACTTGGGGATCTTTGTAGACTTGCTTATGATAACGCTGTGATGTGTTGTCTACTTGGGGATCTTTGTAGACTTATTCATCTCCCTGTGTTGTGATATTGACATGATTATATCCATTTTAGAACCTTAGATGACCTCTACTTATTACATGGGAACACATGGCTATTCTTGAATCAGTATAATAAATGGATGCAGTTAGTATTATGATCCTCAGTAACTTTTGTTTACTATTTTGTATGACAGTTGCAACTATGGTTGGGACAGTAGTGGCTTTCCTGATGGTGCCTATGCGATCACTTGGACAAGATAGCTGGAAAATAGCTGCTGCTTTGATGGGTTGTTACATTGGTGGATGTAAGTTGTTCGGAAGTGTTGTTGCATCTTACTTTTGGAGTGAGCTCTGTCTTACGAATGTAAGGATATATAGCATTCTTACAAATTGCATTTTTTAGTCATATCTGCTAAACATTTTGTGCTAAAGCTAACAGCATTACAGTCAGTCAGTCACCATGTAGCTTTGATATGGGCTAAATATATATGAGAAGTCTAGAGTTGCTGATGATAATTTGTATTCTTGTGCGGGAGTTATCTAGAGTTGTTTGTTCCTGAACTTCATTTACTAACTACCCGCCTAAATTTGGCACTTTTCTGGTTCCTTTAATGCCTCATTTATAACTGCTTTTTTTTTTTTTTTTTTTCCTTTTTTCTGTTGTTGCAGCTATTAATTATGTTGCAGTCTCAGAGGCTCTCGGTGTTTCTCCATCTGTTTTGGCGGCAGGAGTAGCTGCAGACAATGTTATATGTGCCTTGTACTTTATGGCATTGTTTACTTTGGCCTCTAAAATACCTCCCGAGGCTTCATCAACTGATGGTACGCACCATTCAGCTTAAATATGATAACAATTATACATTCTCATTGGACCATTCAGTATGTCCTCTGTTACTGTTTGTGTACATAATAATTAAAAGCTTTTTGTCATTATCTTGATATTGATATTGGGACATATATAATACAACCAAACATGCGTCGTGTTTATTGTGGTATGCAACTTCTTTTGAAGCCTGAAATTCTTTGGTAGGCGTTGAAATGGGTATGGAGTCCAATTCCGAAGGCAATATGGCCGTGTTACAGACTGCTACAGCTCTTGCGATATCCTTTGCAATATGTAAGACTGCCTCTTACCTCACAAACTTGTGCAAAATTCAAGGAGGCATCCTTCCAGGAGTGACAGCTATTGTTGTTGTTTTAGCTACTCTTTTCCCATCACAATTTAATTATCTTGCACCAGCTGGTGATAAACTTGCTCTAGTCCTGATGCAGGTAACCAAAACATCTCCCTCTTAATTTGATCATGTTACAAAAATGCTTTTCTATTTTGTCATGCTGTAACATCTATGCAATGTGTTCTTTGTACAAAACTCAAAAAAGTACGTATGAAAAACAACAGGCATCTTTACATGCCGATGAAATAATAATACATACAGTATGTTTTACATGAGGTGTTTTCACAACAGGTCTTTTTCACTGTGGTGGGTGCGGGTGGGAGCATATGGAATGTCATCAATACAGCACCTAGCATTTTCTTGTTTGCTGTAGTTCAAGTTACTGTCCATCTTGCCGTGATACTTGGATTCGGGAAGTTGTTTGGCTTTGATCTAAAGCTGTTACTTCTGGCATCAAATGCCAACATTGGAGGCCCTACAACAGCATGTGCCATGGCCACAGCCAAAGGATGGGGTTCTCTAGTTGTTCCTTCAATTCTTGCAGGTATTTTTGGAATTGCCATTGCCACTTTTCTTGGCATTGGGTTTGGAGTGATGATCCTTAAACTTTTATGAAACAAACAAACAAACAAACTTTTATGCCAACATTGGAGGCCCTACAACAGCATGTGCCATGGCCACAGCCAAAGGATGGGGTTCTCTAGTTGTTCCTTCAATTCTTGCAGGTATTTTTGGAATTGCCATTGCCACTTTTCTTGGCATTGGGTTTGGAGTGATGGTCCCTAACCTTTTATGAAACAAACAAATCAAGTCATATATTCACTTCTGTACAACAAAAAATTCAATTCTGTTCTTGTAAATTTACAATTCGTGCAAGCTACAGAACACTGAAATGATACAGAATTTAGGCGGCAGATGATTTTTATCCACTATCAGGTCTCAATATTGTTGAATGTGCTTGGAACCAAAAATCCAAATTTCTATTATGTGCCCCTATGTGATCATCAAAAGTCAGCCACAGAAGTACAGTTACTAGGCGGCTAGAAGTCAATGAAATGCATCTTATAGAAGGATACCAACAAGAAAAATTCTTGTTTCCGGAGTCAACTAAGATGATATACAATAAGACTAGTATAATTGCTGTTTATCCATGTATTGCATGATTTCGGCGTTTGCTATGGTAAGTGGTAACATCAGACATGACCTAAATAGAGATAATGATCTTGAGAGCACACATCTCACTTTAACTGTTTAATTTTATAGATGCATATGGTGGACTTTACAAGTTAATATTATATGTACATATACAGATTTTACATATGACATAATAAGTTTAACTTGTGTTGCATGGTTAGTAATTAGGTTTTTTAGTAACACTGTGATTTTGAATTTGAATTTTCTCTTTGTCAAGTAGAAAACAGGAAGTTTAACTTTAATTATACACATCTAATATAAATATTGGTATGATGACAAATCACATAAAATTCTGTTAAATTTTTATCAATGATACTCGACTTTAATATTTGAAAATTTATATTGCTAAATGAACATGAATAAATAGAGTGTCAAGTATCCTAACTTTATCCCGATGGTTGCAAATGATTTTATAATTTTCTTCTCTGGGTAAACTGATTTGGCATCAATGAGCATGTTAATTAGCTACTAATATCTTTTTTTTTTTTAGAAGTACTACTAATTAAGATGATTTTTATATCGTCTTGCATGTGTACTCTTCTTGTACTAGCTAGCTTTTAGCCAATTAAGTCAACTGTACTTACATTACTCACAATCGTAGTCCACTATGCAGCAACAGTAGACTTCGGATATGCTTGGTGTTCATACGATAGCCTGCAATAATTATTTTTAGTTATGTTATTTTTAAAAAAATTGATACTAAATGTGTTAAAAGATCTATTGGATCTAGTCAACAGTAGAATCTCAAAAGGCTTTCATGTTTTACTTTGCAAACAACTCGGATAATTTTTAGACCTTACAAGAGTTTTGAAAATATTTAATGATATGTGAATGTGATTCAATTAAACTTTGATCGAGTGCGATAAGTGATTCCATCAACAATAATATTATATTTCCCAATTATTACTATATTTCAAACTTCTTGTCAATATATATATATATATATATGGTATTAATTATAGAAATAATTCATCATTTTCAATTTTATAGCTTATTATAAATTTTAAAAAGGATTATACCATATAATCTATATATACCTTATTATTTGACAGCACTTCTTAATACTTGTGGATGCACAGATTCTCATTCACTGAAATATTGGAGGTTCAATTCCACCAAATGTATTATAAAACTTATATCAGTAGTTTTATCTTGTTATTGTAAAAATTAATATTTGATATGAGTAAATCTTAATAGATTTTTGATCGATTTATTGCCAATTTTCAAAAAATTTAAAGAGGCACCATTATAATCTTATAGTTACCATATTATGGTAATCATAAGCTGGCCATCTCTCATAATTTTTTATTGTTTATGATTGTTAAAAATCTTGACATTATTTTAAAAAATAATTAAAAAAAGTCTGACCAATTAATCATTAAATAACAAAAATTGCAAATATGTGTGCAAAACATACTATCAACAACATGTTGTGGTTTAGTTGAGCTTGAATCATGCTGTTTCAATGTTTCTTGTTGATCTCATATAAAACCATATATAGTGACGTATTAATGCAATAGAACTCCTTAAATTTTTTAATTTAAATACAAGTATCTCATCAACTTTCACTAAGTCAGACCTTGAATAAACCTCATATTATTCTAGGAAAGGAAGCTTGATAGCTATTGACGATTGGAATCGTCTAACACCCGAAACAATTTATGTGGGGGCCGACCTGTCAACGAGTTGCGGTTAGGTGCACGAGCTCGCGGCCGTTAGCAGGGCGAGTTGTGATTAGGTGCGCGAGTTCGCTATCTGTAAGCCCCTTTTTGACCCTATAGGGTAGGTATGGGGTCAGTCGAAAGACCGATATTAAGCCTCTTGCCCCTGCAGGATCACATCCAGAATCGAACCTTCAACCTTATAGGTTTTTTGGGTGTAAGACTCCTACCATCAAGCTTGAGGTTTCGACTTCGGACGCAACCTTGTAGGGACAAGAGTTTAATATAGATCTTTCGACCGACCCTACACCTACCATGTAGAGCCAAAAAAGAGTTTACTGGTAGTGAGCTCGTGCACCTAATCGCTCTCACCTTGCCAACGGCCGCGAGCTCATACACCTAACCGAAGCTCGTTGATAAGCCGGCCCCTACACAAATCGTTTCGGGTGTTGGACGATTTTGATCATTAACACTAAAACGTGCGTTTTAATATTGACTGTCCCAGAGGTTCAATACTTGTTAAGGGTATGTCCCGGAGACCCTAACTAATGATTTATGTGGGATCGATCGTAGTACGAGTTGTGATTCAACAAAGCTCGCGACCGTTGGACTGTTTTTGATCCCGTAGAGTCGTTTCTGGAGTCGAACCTTCAATATTTTTTTGGGTGTAAGACTCCTACCACCAAGCCAAGTCGCACTGAGAGTTAGGAGGCTAATATTGTGTATATTTTAACGACCTGAGAAAGTGGGCTGACAAGACCCAATGATTCAGTCCATGGGTAAATGCTCAGTAGGCCTAGAAGTTAAGATGTCATCGTAGGAGCTCAGACCATTGTGCCCGAGCTTGCAGTCAGCGGACTAAAGAGCTCACAATATGGCTCATAGCTCATTCATCATCTTCAGCTCACGACCTAAAGCAAGCTTAGCTCGGACAAGCTAGTCTAAAGTATCTTCTAGAAGCCTGAAACAACCCAATCTGAGAAGAAGTCAACTTACCTATTTTGAAGCAAATCAGATTTCGAGAATCACGGAATCCATTCTTGATTTAGTGGAAACTGTTTTAGAAATGTAATTAATTTAAAATTCTTTATTATTTCAATTATACTCAAATTGTATCATCCTACTTTATAAATAGAGAGTAAAAATTCATTGTAAGACACAAGAGAAATAATATACTGTGACTCTATCAAAATCACTAGAGAAACTATCGTGGAAGTATGCATTGTTCTGACCGAACCACGCAAAAATCCTTGAGTATTATTTTTTCTCTCTACCCTCCCTATTTTCTCATTTTGTTTTGTGTTTGTTGGGTTATTGGGTCGGATTCACCCAATATGACCTAAACCCATGATCCGATCCAAATGAAATAGATTTAGATAAGAACAAGTAACTGCTGGTGGTTACTAGCGGTCATTGATGATTATCAGAAAATAACCGCTACCCTTATAAATACTTGATGTATTTCATTTTGTAAAGGATGATGAAAAATTGTTTTTTACAACATACATATAAACATAGAGAATTAAGCAAAAACAAAGAAAATATATGATAAGGTTTACACTATGATTTAAAGGTTTGGTCCCATAATTGGTGGTCGAACTCCTACTAGTTTAACAATCTAAAGGATCCAAAAGAATTTTCGTTGCGCATAAACGAGTATACTTTCGATTCCATTTTATTGTTTTATATTGAATTTATATACTGCTTTAAATTCTTTCAGTGTTATTTGCAGGTATTGGACTTCAAAAATCCAGTCGATCAATTTCATACGTCGACAATAGTTATATAGAGAAGATGCGCAATCGTACATTCGTGAAGATCACATGTTTTGTTGTGTTTTTAGGTTGGCTTTTGATATGGGTTATGTTTTGCCAACGAAGCTTTACAAACAAACATGGACTCCCAAACTAAACGGCAAACTCAACTTCAGAGAACAAAGTTGTTTATAGTTGGTTTTTTCACTTCTCTTCTTTATTTTGTCGTTTCCTTTGTTTTTGTGTGTATTTATATATACATATATATAGGTTTAAACTAACATTGATTAGTGTACAGTACGTGTAACCAGAATTGTCACTACAAACCTGCGCTCTTGTTGAGCTATTATAGATTTTATGACATAGCTATAATACGATCAATAATGATTTAGATTTATTTATTATTTACCAATTTACTTTTAATCAACATTCATATACTTTTTAAAGCAGCATAAAAAAAATGTTCATATCAATCTTTAATAATAATAATAATAATAAATAATGTCAAAAACAAAAGTAGAGAAATGTTCTCTCTCTCTCTATATATATATATTCAACAAGATAAGAAATAAGCTTACTACTATTACATGTCAACTATTAGTTTGTCAAATACATGGCAACACGAATATGTTAAAGGTTTCAGGAAAAAATTCAAGCTTATATATATAACGCGTGAGAACGTGAATTATGAAATGTAAAATATTGGATTCAAAAATGACCCGTGAGAGTCGGAAGATTGGTCAGTGGGGCATCATATATTTTGTATTTACCATATATTTGGTCCCGTTTTCAAATGAATACACAAGTCTTGATGTAAAAAAGTTTGACTTGGAATAGTCGCCAAAATAATGCATACATAGAATGTGCAATCTACTTCCTATAACATTTAGTGGCATATAATTGAGCATCAATCATGCTGTTCCTCATTGATCTTTTGTAAACACAACCGATGACGTACTAATTAATGCAATAAATTGATTTGAACTCTTTCCACTGCATACATATATAAGAGCCATCAACTTTCACTATAGACCATATCTCTCTTATCTGGTGATCAATAATTGTAAAAAAAAGGAAAAAAAGAAGATGGAGATTCGCGCAATATTGAGGACCACCTTGCTCGTAGTGTTTCTGGGTTGGCTTTTGGCTTGGGTTCTGTTGCCAACCAAGCTTTACAAACAAGCACGGACTAAGCTCAACTCTACATATTTCAGAGAACAAGGTTGTTGTTGTTGGTTTTTCTTTTTTAATCTAAATCTTTATCTAGGATTCATTGATTAATCTTTGAATATGGAATGGGTTGCTCACAGGGACAAGGCTTCTGCTTTTTTCATTTCCAATGGTGCTTGTAGCTGTTCTGGGCTGTTTTTATCTCCATCTTCAAAAGAAACACAACTGGCCAGTTGCTTCTTCTAAAAGGTTATATAATAATAATGTTTTATCTACTCTTCGACTTTCCACTTTTCATGTTCCACATGTTGTAAGTACATTGTATTGAGTTTGAATCGGATTGCAGGACCAGCCCTCGGTTGAAGATTTCAAATCGGCCAGTGCTGGTTATGGCTCCCCTCGGAATTGTAACTGCATTGGAGCTAACTTTTGCGGTGATGTTCATTGCTCTATTGATCTGGTCTCTTGCTAATTATTTGCATCTCTACTTGAATGAAGACAAAGCGTAAGTAGAGAGAGATCGATACCTTCCCTCAACATCAAAAGAAGAAACAACTATTATCCAATCACACTTGTATTAAATTTCAATAATTTCAAAATCTAGATGAATTAATTTTTTTTTAATTTAGAAAAAAAAATTGATTGCAGATGGTGTTATTGGTACAATTGGATCACTTAATAACATAAGAAATTTAATTAGTTTTATATTTTTCAGACGAATTATGCACGTTCCAGGTAACGGACAATAAGTGTCCAACCTTTAGAGATTGATCTAAACAAACTAAATAAAAACGAACGTTTTATGTTGGAGTACTTAAAGAATAGGTAACCCCACTTTGGAATTCATGTTAATGATGGTATATAGGTTCTTTTCTTGTATTCTTTAGTTGGCTCCTATTGACTATAAATAAAGTTACTTTCTATCATTTGAGCTTCATTACATTTTTTAAGACTATATATGAATTGTGTTTGGCTTTTGTTAGGTGGCAAGCCAAGTTAGGAACTGTGTCATGGACACTTGGTTGCATTGGAAACACGTGCTGGGCATTTCTCTTCTTTCCAGTAACTAGAGGATCATCAATTTTGCCTCTCGTTGGTCTCACTTCAGAGTCAAGTATCAAGTATCATATCTGGCTAGGCCATCTCTCCAATGCCCTCTTTGCTTTGCATGCTTTGGGTTATATTATTTACTGGGGCATGACCGATCAGATGGTTGAGGTAAAATTTTTCCAATTAGTCATCATATCACTTTGTTGCCTTTTTTTTTGAGAGCAATCACTTTATTGCTTTTGGGTCAATATATGTTTGGTCTTGAATTTTAATTATTATTGTATGACGACTTTAGATGCTCATATGTTCTCAAGTAGATGAATGATTGGTCGAAAAACATTTCTCTCTGTTCTTTGTTCTAAGCAGTGTCGTATTTGTGTCACTGTCTTTTATCGAGATTCGAATTGCATTGTCTTTCTTGATGGACATTAGTGAGGCAACCAAAGGTGGGTTCGCTTAGGTTCTTTGTGTTCGGTCCCTTTTTTTCTTTTTTTCCTTTTGTAAAGGAGAAAGAAAAATTGAATGGTTGAATTTGAGAATTGGGATCACCATCATTGCAAGCTGTGTCGAGATAACTAATTGGATCAAAAAGCTAGCTTTATTGTTCATGTGTCTGTTAAGACTGTTAGGTACGTATCTTTTTTAAAGTCCTTAATTATTATCATGAATTTTTAAATTTTTGAATCAAACGATAATTCTTACATAAATATTAGAGATATTATTAAAATAGCCTCCAAAAATGAAGCTGATATAAAACCATTCATTTTTAATATTCGAAAATAGGTCACTAATATTATTTTTCTTTTTAGAGAGTTTTTCGAATTTTTTCTTAGATATAGATATTATTATTAGAATCCCCTTTAGTACTATCCTCAGTTAAGCTTCCTAATATATATTATAGTTGTACTTAAAGTCACCTAACAAGCCCATTGAAAGTTTGCTCATGATGAACATATAAAACACATATGACAATGTACCAATTCATGCATGGTGGTGGTACTTAATTAGGGTAAATAGAACAATCATATGTGTATGTTGTTAAGAAAAGTGAAACCATATTATTTGTTTATGGCGGTGGATCCGCATTCGTTGACTTGGAAAATGCGTAAATCATGAAGACAATGAAGAAATTGGAAGACAGTGAAGCATTTGCACCTCCATATATTGCCTATAAATAGGTAATTGCACTTTGTAATCCGATATCCCATATCCCAAATCTCAATTATATTTGAGAGTTCTCTTCTCCGTAGTTCTCTCATAAAATTTTAGACAGAGGTTATATTGTAGATGTTAGTTTAATAAAATTCGTCTAGTTTTGAAAGTGTATGTGTTTCCCTCACATTAAGGATTTTACCACGTAAATCTTGTGACCTATTTTATTACTTTCATTTTCTTTCTATATTATTCTCGATTTCATATTTATACTATGATTAAAATAGTATCGAGTGGTTATAATAGTGATATCAGAATAATAGGTTCTTTAGGAAATTTTGAGCATATTCTATGGTTGCAACATTGTCTGATCTTCTACATCAAAAAGGAATTATTCCTGGTTATTGGAAATAAGTGTGGTGGTGTGAAAGTGTATGTCTAGGAAAAGTTCTAACTAAAAAAATACTTGGTATTTAAGTGTATCTATTGTGACCCACCTCTCTTTCTTGAAAACTCATCTGGGGTACTATTCATGGATATGTGTATTATTTCGGAATACGAATACTATTGACGATACTATTTATTGAATCTTTTGTGAGTATTTCACAAAGATGGTAGCAAAATTTAAAATTGAAAAGTTTAAGAGAAGTAATTTTTTATTGTGGAAAATAAAAATGAAAACTATCTTGAGGAAAGATAATTGCTTACAAGCAATAGAAGAAAAGTCAGTTGAGATTACTGATGACATTAAGTGGAAAGAAATTGATGACAACACAATTGCCAATCTTCATCTAGCCTTAGTAGATAGTGTATTATCAAGTGTAGCAGAGAATAAGATGGTTAAGGAGGCATGGAACACTTTGATAAAATTGTATGAGTCCAAGTCATTACACATGAAGATTTTCTTAAAAAGAAAGCTTGATAATCTTCGAATGATGGAATCTACAATAGTAACCGACCATATCGACACCTTTAATACTTTATTTTCTCAACTTTCAATGCTGGTCATATAATATAAGCAAATAAACGTGTAGAAATTTTACTTCAAAGTCTACCCGATTCGTATAATCAACTTGTCATCAATATGATAAATAATATTCTCATAGACTATCTAATTTTCGATGATATTGTAACTGTTGTCTTAGAAGAAGAAAGTAGATGGAAGAATAAGGAAGACGGATTGGCAAATAGTACACAAGTAGAGGCTTTGTTAACGACAAGAGGGAGATCAACGAAATGTGACCCCAGTGAGGTCCCAATCGTGGTAGATCAAAATCAAAAAGTAAGAAAACTGTCAGATACTACAACTATGACAAGAAATGACATGTCAAAACAAGAATAATAAAGCTTCCGAATCATCAAACTCATGGGGATGTGTAGCAAGTATCTCAAATGATGGTGACATCTTATACAGCGAAACAACAACCACTATTACAAAAAGTAGATTACGATTCACTAATGTTTGGATTTTAGATTCAACAGTCACTTGGCACATGACCTCTCGTAGAGAGAACCTATCTCAAGAGAATCTGTATTTATGGGTGATGATCATGCTTTAAAGATTGTTGGTATCGACACAATTAAGATAAAGATACACGATGGTACACTTTGCACTATTTAGGAGGTACGACATGTAGAGAACTTGAAGAAAAATCTATTGTCTTTAGGACGATTGGATAATCTTGGATATAAAACCCATATAGAAAATAAGGTTTTAAAAATTGTCAGAGAATCTCTTGTTGTTATGAAAGAAGAAAAGATTGCTGCAAATCTATACATGCTTAAAGGAAAAACACTACTAGAGGTTAATTCAGGTGTTGCATCAACCTATCTTGGGGAAGAGTCAACGATAATGTGGCATCGCAAATTAGGCCATATATCTGAACGAGGTTTAAAGATTCTCTCCAAACGCAGATTATTTCTTGGGCTCAAAATAGTAAATTTATCTTTTTGTAAACATTGTGTGACAAGTAAGCAGTATAAATTGAAGTTCAACAATTCTACTGTTAGGAGCAAATTAATTTTAGACTTGATTTATTCTGATGTGTGGGAATCATCATACATGTTCTTAGGAGGAGCAAAATATTTTATATTATTCATTGATGATTATCCTATGAGAAGTTGGGTGTACCTTATCAAGAGGAAGTCAGATGTGTTTCCAATGTTGCAAGCATTCAAAACGCGAATAGAATTTGAATCTGAAAAATAAAATAAAATAAAATAAAATCAGGGTTTGAGGGCAGATAGTGGAAGATAATATATAGATGAGGGGTTTCTTTCTTTTACAAGTAAGAAATAATCGAAAAGCAGTTTACAGTCACATACACTCCTCAACAAAATGGGGTGACAGAGCGAATGAATAGAACGCTGACAAAAAAGAAAGAATAAGAGCTATGTTTAACACTGCAGGATTATCTAAGTCATTTTAGGTAGAAGCAGCGAAGATTGTCCGTTATGTGATAAATCAATGTCCATCCACAGCAACTGAGTTAAAAACACTAATGAAAATGTGGACTAGTAAACTCATAGATTATTCTACTTTACATTCACTTAGATGTCTTATATAAATGATGTATAATGTCCAAGAAAGAAAAAAAACTTGATCTACAATCAAGGAAATATATATTTTTGGAGTATACTGATGGAATGAAGGGGTATTGCCTATGGATCCTATTGCCTACAAGGATATCATTAATAGAAATGTTATCTTTATAGAAAATTAACTTCAAATAAATGGAGATGATAGTACTTTCAAAGAAAATTCAAAGACTACAATTATATAGGTGGAAAATAATTTAGAACATAAAAATTTAGATTCTTCTGAAGTAGAACCAAAACACAAAGTATAAGAATCAGTAGAGACCGAGGCTCTAAAAATTCGACAATCAACTCGAGAAAGGAGACCACCAGTATGACACTCGGAGTATATTACAGAGAGCAATGTTGCATACTATTTTCTAACAGAGGATAGAGAGTCTTCAACTTTCTATGAAGTTACAAGTAGCCCACATGCACCTCCATGGATGATAGTAATGCAAGAGAAAATTGAAGCTCTATATAAAAACAAGACATGAGAATTTATATCTCTACTATAAGATCATAAATCCATTGGAAACAGGTGGGTCTTTAAGATTAAATGGAATGGCAATGACCAAGTGGAGCAGTATCGTGCAAGATTGGTGATAAAAGGATATGCTTAGAAATAAGGTATTGATTTCAATGAGATATATTCCCCGGTGGTTTGACGTACAACAATAAGGGCAATCTTGGTAATGTATGCTACATTTGATCTATACTTAGAACAGTTAGATGTGAAAACTATATTTCTTTATGGAGAACTTAAGAAATTTATATGCTCAAATAAGAAGGTTTGGCTAAAAAAAGACAAAGAAAATGTAGTTCGCAGGTTAAAGAAATCTCTGTACAGTTTAAAACAAGCGTCAAGGTATTGATACAAGAGATTTGATTTATTCATTATAAGTTTTGAATACAATAGGTTTAATTCATACTATTGTACATACTATAAGAGGTTTGAAGATAATGATGATTTTATTATCTTACTATTATGTATGAGTGACATGTTGGTAGTAGGCCCCGACAAAGATCAAGTCAAAGAGTTAAAAGTACAGATGGCTAGAAATTTGATATGAAAGATTTGAGTCTAGCAAACTAGATTCTACGTATGTAAATTCACCAAGACAAAAAAGATAGGAAGATTTGGCTTTCTCAAAGAAACTATTTAAGAAAAATCTTGCATCGCTTCAATATGCAAAATTGTTAACCAATTTCTACCTCTTTTCATGTGAATTACAAATTATCTTCAAGTATGAGCCCTAACAATGAAGCAAAAAGAATGAAAATGTCTTGAGTGTCATATACATTAGTAGTGGGAACTTTAATGTTCGTTATGATACGTACAAGACTGGACATTACACAAGCAGTGGGAGTGATCAGTCGATATATGACGAATCCTGATAAAAGGCTATGGAATGCTATAAAGAAGATTTTGAGATATATTAAAGGATTCTTGGATGTTGCATTATGTTATAGAGGATCAGAGTTTATAGTTAGAGACTATGTGGATTCAGATTTTGCATGGGATCTTAATAAAAGAAAATCTACTATAGATTCTGTATTTACAACTGCAGAAGAAGCTATGAGTTGGGTATCTAAGTGATAAATAGTTGTAATTTTATTTACAACAAAAGCATAATACATGACAGCTACACAAATTTGTAAGGAAGCAATTTAGATTAAAAAGTTATTGGAGGAGTTTGGGCATAAACAACAAAAAATCTCTTTGTTTTGTGACACTTAAAACATCTTGTACATTATAAGGAATACAGTCTTTTATTTCCGAACAAAGCATATAAGAGCCAATATCATTTCGTTTTACATTTGTAGTGAAATATAATAGTGTGGATATGCAAAATATACACACCAAGAAGAACCTAGCAAATGCAATGACCAAACCTATTAATACTGATAAATTCATTTGATGTAGATTCTCATACGGTCTCGTAGAAATATAAGCAGCATGAACTTTATCAAAGATTAGAAGGATAAAATTAGATTATTGAAAATGGTTTCAAGTGGGAGAATGTTAAGAAAAGTGAAGTTACATTGTTTGTTTATGGTGGTAAAGCCGCATTTGTTGACTTAGAAAATGTGTAAATCATAAAGACAGTGAAACAATTGGAATACAGTAAAGTAATTGGAAGACAGTGAACCATTTACACCAACACATATTGCCTAAAAATAGACAATTGCACTTTGTAATCCGATATCCCATATCCCAAATCTCAATTATATTTGAGAGTTCTCTTCTCTCTAGTTCTCTACTAAAATTTTAGAGAGAGATTGTGTTGTAGTTGTTGGTTTAATAAAATTTTTCTAATTTTAGTCTGTGGATGTTTCTCTCACATTGAGGATTTTATCATGTAAATCTCGTATTCACTATTTTTATTTTATTACTTCCATTTTCTTTCAATATTATTCTCAATTTCAGGTTTATGCTGTGATTAAAATAGTATCGAGTCGTCATAACATATGTTATACTAGGCCTACAGTGGAAAATAAAGTCAATTAATGTGTAATTATGGCAATTTATGCAGATTCTTGAATGGAGCAAAACTGGAGTGTCGAATGTGGCTGGAGTTATTGCAATTGTAATTGCAATGGCTATGTGGGTTACAAGCATTCCTCGAGTCAGGAGAAAATTGTTTGAAGTCTTCTTCTACTCTCACCATCTCTACATTCTATACATTATCTTTTATGTCTTGCACGTCGGTGCTGGCTATTTCTGCATGATCCTCCCTGGAATCTTCCTCTTCATCATTGATAGATATTTACGATTTCTACAGTCTCGAAAACAGGCTCGATTACTCTCTGCTCGTCTTTTACCGTGCAATACTGTTGAATTGAACTTCTCCAAGAGTCCAGGTAATATGTCATCATTTTAATGATTGTTTCTTGTTTTACATTTTAAAGTGAATTTCTATGTAAAAAGTTATTAAAAATATATATATAAATTTGTATTTTATAAGTACTGTTTTGTTTTGTTTCTAGGCCTATATTATAATCCTACAAGTATCTTATTTGTAAATGTACCAAGCATTTCGAAGCTGCAATGGCACCCTTTTACAGTGATTTCTAATGGAAATATGGAGCAGGATAAGCTCAGCATTCTTGTCAAAGTTGAAGGAAGTTGGACTCAAAAGCTTTACCGAAAAATTTCTTCTTCTGTTGATCATTTTCAGGTGTCTGTTGAAGGACCATATGGCCCTACATCTTCTCATTTTCTAAGGTGAGGTGTACTGACTAATTAAAATATCATTCCTCTCTTCTATAGTATATAACCCAATTTAATTGAGAAAATCTTCGTAAGGAAGGCTACATATGAAAATTATAAGCACAAGATTTGGATGTGAATAACCCTAAATCAAAACTCTAAGAAGTCATTGAAATTTATATCAACCTATTCTTACTAGATATAATTTTGTAGTTATCTAATGTAGATGTTTGTATTTTACTTTTGTAAAGATGTCAATATTTGAATGTTATTCTAACGGACTGTCCACCCCCGATCAACTGCCCGCTCTAACAATTCGGCCCAGCCAGGTGGAGTCCGACCCAGTCCACCACCGGACCCAGGCAAGTACTGTCCTCCTGGCTTCTGAGGGATTTTGACGCCTCCCCCACCACTTGAACCCAAGAGCAAAGATATATAGTCATTTGGGAAGCATGGTGAATACCATTTGAGCTACTAGGGATAGTACCTGTCTAGGTTCGGTGGTGGATTGGGTCGGACTCCACATGGCTGGACTATGGCTGGGCTGAATTGGTCGATCAGGCAGTCGATCGGGGGTGGGTAGTCCGTTACAGTTATAAAATGAAAGTTTATAACATTTGATCATATATAGTAGGTTATTATTTTTTAGTTTAAACTTTTAAGTTTATTGGTTATCAGAATTTCAGAGGTCTTGAGTTCGAATCCGATTTCTTCCTTTTATCTAAAATTAACATTCACATGTTACATGGTTAGGGATCTCTAACAACAATCAATATCCGTTTCAGGCATGAATCACTGGTGATGGTGTGCGGAGGCAGCGGAATTGCTCCATTCATTTCTATAATCCGAGAGATCATATTCCAAAGCACGCAACCAAACTCTCAAGTTCCAAATATCCATCTCATATGTGCCTTCAAGAATTTCGCTGATCTCTTCACGTTAGACCTCCTACTTCCATTATCCAACCCACCAGCAGAACTTTCAAAGCTAAAGTTACACATAGATGTCTATGTGACCAGAGAAAAACAACAGCCTGAAACAGAAAACATCCAGAAGCAGATCCAAGAAGTTTGGTTCAAACAAAACCCATCAGACTCACCAATTTCTCCGGCCCTTGGACCGGACAGTTGGCTATGGCTTTGTTCAATAATAACATCATCGTTTGTCATGTTTCTTTTGCTTTTGGGGATCATTACACGATATTACATATACCCGATTGAGTACACAGGCATTGAAGTGTATCATCATTCCTACAAATGTCTTTGGGACATGTTTCTCGTTTGTATTTGTGTTTGCATGGCTTCCAGTGCTGTTTTTCTTTGGAGAAAGAAACAGAATTCCATGGAAGGAAACCAAGTAAAGAACTTGAAAGTCTCGACGCCGGCAATGTCTGCAGGGTCGTGGTTTTGTAGTGAAAATGATAGAGAACTCGAAAGCCTTCCCCATCATTCTCTTGTTCAAGCCACCAAGGTCCATTTTGGTGAGAGACCTAATCTCAAAAGTAAGTTATACATGCTACCGTGTCTTTTAAATAATTTTTGTATGATTACAACTAAGAGAGTTAGTTACTTATTATGTTGGTTTAGTGATGAGCTCTTCAATTATACCTCACGAGATCGTGGGTTCGAGTCATATTCCCTTTAAACTCCAAATTAATTGTAACATTTCAGAAACAAAAGTTACTAATGAATTGGATTTTGATATAAATTTTCATAAAAAACAGTGCTTTCAAAAGATGTTGATTTTCTTCTTATGATGAATTCTTTAAAGTTACTAAGACAAAATAATTCATTTTGATGACTAGCCATTGAATTGTACCTGACAATGAAAATCTAATATTGAAAAGGGAATGAATGTATAGACATGCATGTATAATAGATAATGATTAATTTAAAGAAAGAAGGATTAATTAAAATAAAGTGTGCATTGTTTTGCAGAAATACTGTTTGATATACAAGTTTCAGATGTTGGAGTATTAGTGTGTGGTCCGAGGAAGATGAGACATGATGTTGCAAAGATTTGTTCATCTGGATTGGCAGATAATCTCCACTTTGAGTCCATCAGCTTCAACTGGTGAAATTCTTCATTTGTATATATAATTTGTGTTATGTTATATATTTGTGCTACATAAAAATTTACTCTGGCCGATGCTAGCTAGTGTGTCGTATTGATATGAAATATAAATACTATAAATAAATTAATAAGGTTGCTGTGGCAAACCTCTTGCGAAAGATTTTTTTTTTTTACTTTGAAACTTTCTTTGTGAAAGATTTCATCATTAATATAAATATGTAATTCGAGCATTAATCCTTCCTTGAAGCTGCAAAGGATGCTACTATTTAAGAATATAATGAACCATGAAATTAGTACAATCACTCAAGAAGTCTTATTTAAATTAATATAAATTAAAATCACATAATTGAGCTCTTATTTGTGTTATACACATGGTAACACCGGAGATTGTGTATTTTTTTCAACCTTCAAGAAGTTAGAGATTGAATTCTCATTTAAGTGTATATTATAGTTTATGTGAGGTAGCTTTCCCCTTATTGGGAGAGAAGTACATAAAGAAAATGTTAAAATTTGTTGTATTTTTCAGAAATATTGTTTGATATAATAGGATCACATGTTAAGAGTATTACTGTGTGTGGACCGGGGAAGATGAGACATGAAGTTACAAAAAATTAATTTTCATCTGGATTGGCAGATAACCTCCACTTTGAATCCATTAGGTGGGACTGATGATATATATATATATATATATATATATTTTAATAAAAAAATTGTAGCTACTTCGGAGTTTAGAAAAAGATAGATAATTCAAACTTATAACCTGTAGGATCTATGTGGGTTCAACTGATGACGAATTTTTTTTTTCCACCAATTGAAGTTAATCCTCCTTAAGTCCTTAATTGTGTTTAGGTTACAGACACGCTTCATTAAAGGTTACTCTTGCCAGCTGTATTGCATGTGTCCGTTTTGATTTTGTATTTATTATAATTAGAATATATACTAAAGTCGCCGTGACAAACTTCATTTGAAAGATTTCGATGAATATATATTATAATTAGAATCAAGTTAAATTTCCTTTCTTGAAGCCACAAACGACGTGGCTATACATTCCCAACTCCAAGAATACATATTACGACGTACGAAATGCAAATTGATTATCATACAAGAAGTACCCTTTGATAACTATTAGTTAGCATTCAAAGCTATTAGTCAAAATTCAAAACCAATAATTTTTTTTTTTTTTTTAAAAAAAAAGTCAAGTTTCCTGATAGGAAAAAATTTGGTGCGTTCAATGCATTAAGAATCTTCTCCTAACGTGAGATTATATGAGTATATTTAATGTAATATTAATAATGCAATAATATCATAAGACTTTTATAATTTAAGATAATCAGATCAATAATAATTTCAAATTTATTATAAGTACGGATTTACTTTATTTAAACTCTTCATATGAAAACGTACGTCAACGAGAATATATATCATATAATTTTCTTAACTAGAAACAAAGTATTGTTTTCCTAAAAAAAAACAAAAAAGATACAAAGTATTGTTTCGAATAAATTTATTAGTTCCAAAACTTGAAAACGATGTCTAGATATATACCGCGCTTGTTGCATGTATATATTTGACACTTACATTGGAAGCAACGATTAAGCCATGTTGTCTCTAGTGGCGTTATTGGCTAGTTATTCCAATTATAATATTCAAAAAATAAATAAATTGGCACATTGTTGACTATCGATTTACAATCAAAACATTTCTGGTGATTGATTCACATAATCAATTTGTTCTGGTTGACTCAGATTCCCATGATAATTGACACATAATTTGCTTCTTTCCTATTAATTCACCCTCTAATTAATAACTTATTCAATAATTTACTGTTTCTGTTTCACTTTGAAGTGACATATAGCTTGTTCTTTATATTAAGCGTATCAACCAAATAAAATTAAGGTGTGAGTTGAGAGAGAGAGAGAGAGAGAGAGTTAAGAGTTTATTGAGTAGAAATGGAGAGAATTCAATCAGCTATAATGCTGCTAATTATGGTGGTCTTTGTTGGGCACATGATGATTTGGTTGGTGATGCCCACCAACACATTTTTCACGCATTGGATGCCTGAAATCCACTCCAAAACAGATGCTACTTACTTTGGAAAACAAGGTTTGTATTTTAGTTTTCACTCACCTTTGTTTTCTAAACAAATGGGATTTGCTTTTGCTTTATCACTAAAATTAATGAGTTTAGAAAAATAACACCAAATTATTGAAATGGAATTTTTTAATACTATAGTGTTCGTGAAATATAATTCGCAAACAAATGACAAAAAAAAAAAAAAGTAATTTACATTTTTTTCCTTCGCGAACAATTATCTTTGTTTACACATTATAATTCATGAATGCAAATGGTTAAAAAAAAAACTTATTTTAATAGTTTTGTGTTATTTTTAAAATTCTATTAGTTTCAGTGAATCTACTAGAATTTCTTTTATGAAAATTTACTATTTTTTCTGATACCAATGTCTGAATTTTAATCATTATTATTTGTACTCAATTCCTCCATGTTAAAATTTCAAGTTTCAGTAATTGTTCCGAATGAAATATTTGGAGAATTAATCATATATATATGTAAGTATGTATAAACATGCACTTTTTTAATGTGGCTACTTCATATTTGCAACAATAATTATAGTCTCTAGTATGCTAATTGTTGTTGTTGTTGTTTTTTCTTTGATTATACAGGAGCAACAACTCTAATTTACTTATTTCCCATCCTCTTCATTGCAACGTTGGGCTGTTTATATCTGCATCTGGAAAAGAACTCAAATGATCACAAAGGCAAAAAGTAATTAATTACTACAAGCTCTCTTGATGGATATTTATTTCATTTCAATTGTTTCTCAATTTCTTGTTCGTTTTATTTATAATATAATATCAAGAGTAAAATCTAGGTCTGGCCGAGTTTTTATGTAATTAAATACAATTCAACCGTGTGTCTATAGTTAATGTCAATGATTCAATGGTCTCGATAAAGTTGTTGTACTGATTATGTACATAACTAGCAAAACCGATGAAAGTACAATTTTATAAACTAACGAAGTTTGTGAATTGATCAGGGAGGTGAAGAATTCTCGTTTTGACTCGCTATGGAAAAGACCGGTGATGGTGAGAGGCCCACTTGGGATTGTTTCGTGGATAGAGCTGTCATTTCTAACTATGTTCATTGCTCTACTGGCTTGGTCTTCTTCTTCCTACTTCTGTCGCATGTTTCAACATATAAATCAGCAGGCGTCACTGCAAGGGGTGCAAGTGTGAGATTTTCATTAGGTTTAAGCTTTTTCTGTTTTGGAAGGTTCACATAGACATTGTGTAATCAATTAATTTCACCAAATTGGGTTTGGTTAAGGAAATTTTCATCAAACTCCCTTGAGATTTTAGCTAAAGAACAAGTGAAAATGGGTTTAAAATTTATCAAGTATATCTCCCTTTTGAAATACTGAAAACGAATATAATCGCTTTTAAAGAACATATAAAAAAAATAAAAAAATCATAATTTCTTTAGTTGCACAGTGCTTGTCACAATTTCTTCTGCAACTGCAAGTAACCTTCAAAATGAGATTTTTAGTCTATATTTTAATTTACATTATCGTGGTTCCAAGATTGATTAGAACTCTTAAATTTTAAAAAATTGTCATATATATATTTTTTTTGAAAAAAATTCCTTTAAAGTTATATAACTCATCGGAAACCTCCTAGCGCTACATGATAAAAATTTTGATCTATTTTTTAAGCTAACTATACGGGTCTATATATAATTAAATCAGCTTCAAGAGAGATATGGAAATATTGGTGAAACTTTTGGATGGGATTATGTCAATTTTGCAGGTGGAAAGCTAAACTAGAAATGTCCGGTTTAGCTTTGGGTCTAGTTGGGAATATCTGCCTAGCATTTCTCTTCTATCCTGTGACAAGAGGATCATCAATTTTGAAGCTCATTGGTCTCACCTCTGAAGCTAGCATCAAATATCATATTTGGCTTGGTCATATCACTATGATTATCTTCACATCACATGGTCTATGTTACATTATCTTCTGGTCAAGTACACATCAAATCTCTCAGGTAAAATTATTAATAGAATTTTTTGTTTCCATTCATATTGAATCAATACATCCTTTTAGATAGTTATGGATTTATGGTTATAGAGAAACTTCCAAATCAATTAGTTGATCTATATGTCAATCCATGTGATAAAAATATTTAAGACAATAAAAGTTAGGATTTTTTTTTTTTTAAATAAACATTATTCTGTAATGACGAAAAGGATTGTTTTTCTTATTTATAGACTATTATTCTTCAAGAAAGTGTTCATAAATTTTTTTTTCCAAAAAGCGGTTTTTTATCACAAGAGATACCAAAAGTAAAAACTCTGGATTTTAACACTTTTTCTAAAATATTTTTCTTTTAGTTTTGAATTTTAATTAAAAAAAATATTTAACATGAGATTTTTCGTACATAATCGTTGGATTTTCAATTATACTTTGTAATTTCAGAATTTTTTTTCTACGATAAAAGAATTTTTATAAATTTGAAACTTAATTATAGTTTAAGTAATTATATCAAACTTCAGGGAAAGTTTCTGCAATCATCCTTTAAGCATTTTTGTAAGATAGAACATTTCAAAGCACTTTAACAGAAACTTTAATCAATTTATTTTTGAGATTTTTATTTGAAATTTCAATAAATTATAAGATCATGATAGATCAGATGAAAATGTCGCAAGCGGAAAACTTGCATTTTAGGCACATTTTTTCCAATTAAAGACCCCTTTTCAAAGTAAAAGATACTCTGTAAAAGCTTCTGATTCAAATTATTACATTGTCGATAATATTTAAAAAAATAAAAACAGCAAAACATAGGATCATATGTCCGCAGCAATTTACAAAAATGTCCTTCCTACTTAGCAACATTTTAATGCATTGTAATTGCAGATGCTGAAATGGGACAAGATTTCTACATCAAATTTGGCTGGAGAAATTGCATTGATTTCAGGACTAGCTATGTGGATGACAAGCATTCCTCGCATTAGGAGAAAAATATTCGAGCTCTTTTTCTACACTCATCAACTCTATATTGTTTTTGTTGTCTTTTTTGTATTTCATGTGGGGTTCTCTTATGCTTGCATCATGCTCCCTGGTTTCTACCTCTTCTTGATTGATCGGTTCCTGAGATTCCTACAATCCCAACAAAGAATCCGTCTTGTTTCGACGCAAATTCTGCCCTGTGAAACCCTCGAGTTGAATTTCTCCAAAAGCTCAGGTGAGGTGACGTCATTTAAATGATCTTTATAATTATATCTAGTTTCGTAAAAAAACATTTCATAAGACACTGAATTGGTATATTATATTGATATTGATGTAACTTTTCAATAACAATTTGATACATAATAGTCTTTTCTTATTTATGAGAAAATTTTTATAGTTATGTTACATTTAGGTTGTTATTGGAAAGTCAAATCAATAGCAATATGATACACCAACTCAACGTCTCATGAAAAATTTTCTTTCGGTTTAGAAGTTTGTAATTTTTGTAGTGTAAAATCTAACATTTATGGTTTTTTTTTTTTTTTTGTACTTAATATTTTGGGTTGATTATATGGTGCGGGCAGGGTTGAGATACAGTCCAACAAGCATTGTATTTGTGAATTTCCCTGCCATTTCAAGGCTGCAATGGCATCCATTTACAGTGACATCTAGCGACAGTTTGGATCCTGAGAAGCTGAGTGTTGTCATCAAAAGTGAAGGAAGTTGGTCTCGGAAGTTGTATCAAATACTTTCCTCCCCTTTACCAATTGACCACCTTGATGTTTCCATTGAAGGACCCTATGGACCTGCTTCAACCCATTTTACAAGGTTAAATAAAAACTCTTAGATTATGATTGAAAATTCTTTAGTGCCCATTGTGAAAAACATTTTTGCAAACATAATTTAAATTTGATCCGACTAAACTGAAGAAAGTTGCAGGCATGACAAGCTAGTGATGGTGAGTGGAGGAAGTGGCATTACTCCTTTCATATCCATCGTCAGGGATCTACTCTCTCAGGCCTCAACCGGAAGGAAAACACCGCGAATTCTCCTTATATGTGCTTTTAAGAAAGCTGCGGATCTTACAATGCTTGACCTCATCCTCCCTGTTTCAGGCTCCACTCTTGATCTTTCTGATTTTCAATTGCAAATCGAAGCCTACGTAACAAGGGAGAAAGAATCTGCAACAAGCAACCAGGATTTACTCCGTGCCATTTGGTTCAAGCCTAATCCAGCAGATGCACCAGTTTCTCCAGTATTAGGCCCCATGGCCTGGCTTTCGCTTGGCGCCATAATCTCAACTTCCTTCATCATATTTCTCGTGCTGATTGGCGTTTTAACGAGATATTACATATACCCAATTGACCACAACACGAATATGATATACTCTACCTCGTGGAGATCTGCTGTGAACATGTTGTTCATTTGTGTCTCGACAGCTTTGGCCTCAGCGGCAGCTTTTCTTTGGAACAAGAAAATGTACACCAAGGAAACGAAGCAGATTCAGGACTTGCATACACCAACACTAATGACGTCTCCAGGCTCGGGGTTTTACAATGCTGATAGAGAGCTGGAGAGCCTTCCTCACCAGTCTTTTGTCCAAGACACAAAAGTTCACTATGGTGAAAGACCAAACCTTAAAAGTAAGCTACTAATCAGCGTAAATGCCTGATTGAAAACGTACCCAGATCAGATTGTTTTAACAGATTCGATGTTTTTATTGCAGAAATACTGTTTGAGAGTGAAGGATGTACTAGCGTTGGAGTTCTTGTGAGTGGACCAACACGTATGAGGCAAGAGGTGGCCAGAATTTGTGCATCCGGGTTGATGGACAACATACATTTTGAACCTATGAGCTTTAGTTGGTGATATCATAAACAGAGTTTTGCTTCTCTGGATACTTATTTGGAACCAACCAACCAAATAATTGTTGGACTCACAAATACTGATGAGAATGAGACCAAACTTTTTGAACAAAAGAATGAGATCAAACTTGCTTGTGTATCGGGGAGATTTCAAGATCAAATATTGTTATAACCATATTTTGCTAGGCACTAACAAACTAAGCTTTTCAAAACTAACAACGATGCTGATTGAATATTACGAATCTTTGAAAATCTTGCAAGAAATTTAGAAGATAAGATGATTCACATTCTTCAACAAGGCTATATATTGCACAAGTGGAGTTGCGTCTTTGAGAATTGAGATAACAGGGCCACTCAAAAAGCATCCTTCTATCTTCCTTTATGCGGAAGCATTTCTTAGTTTCTTCCAATTGACGGGTCAACGATACTAGCCGCACAAGTTGAGGGAACGAGGCTTCTAGTTTGAAAAGCAATTGTTATCATCCAGTCAAGCTTGACAAATAAGGTTGATATTTTGCTATATCGTAACAAAAGACAAACCAACCATATAATAAACAAAGACTAAGATGCCACGCCACTGCCCAACGTGACATGGTATCAAAGTGCGCTCATATTCAACTAAATTCAGGGCTCAAAATGCACCAACCACGGATGGTATCCCAAAAAAGTAAGTAAATAAATAAGACTATAATTGGGAAAGAAAAACAATTGGTGCAAGTAAAACCACTTTGGGTGAAAACACCACAAAATCATTGATTTTACTAGTCATTATATGGTAATGACCTCATATTATAGAAATTACAATGGCCAAAGATGCCAAAAAGAAAATGACCAAGATAATAAGGGAATAAACAAGAAAACAATTTGATCAAAAAAAGAAAAAGACAAAATTAAGCCTACCTATCAATTCTGATGAGATCATAGAGATTGTTAAGATAAAAGACTTCCTTTTTTCCTCCTTCTAACAGCAAATAAACCAACCCATAATAATTTTAGAGTCATATTCTGCTTCAATGCCCAAGTGACTGAGCCTGCCCTTATTCTATTTAATTTTCTCATTCATCTTCGGTGGTGGCCATTCTCCGTGCAACAGCACCCATACCGCCACCATTATCAGCATCTTCGTAACGCCTAATACGAGGGATCATATCGAATCTGCTCCCGGGTTTTCTTCTATCATCATCACCACCTTCATATTTATTATACCCCCTACCAGTACCACCCATGTCTGGAAATCTCCTGGGGTGTCCAAGGGGTCTAATGGATCGTACTGAATCGAATCTTTGGCCCTGCCGGAAATTCCTCACAGGTGGCGATGTCTTTCTGTCCCTGAAGTTATCTAAATCAGAAAGCCGATCATCAAACCGGGAATTGTTCTGGGGTGAGAAGTGTTTTCTTGGTACTCTGTCTGTTCGAACGGACCTGAAGTTCGATGACCTGAAATTATCCAAAGCAGAGATCCGTTCATCGAACTGGGAATTGTGCTGAGGCGAGAAGCGTTTTCTTGGTGGAGATATGAACCCACCTTCTTCATATTCTGCTGCAAAATGCTTCTGAAATGGCAACCTCAACCTTTCCATTCTGACAGACCTAAAATTGGGTGACCTAAAATTATCCAGAGCGGAAATCCGGTCATCGAACTGGGAATTATGCTGGGGTGAGAAGCGTTTTCTTGGTGGGGACAAGTACCCTTCCTCAAAATCTGCTGCAAAACGCTTCTGAAATGGCAAGCTCACTCTGTCCATCCTAACAGACCTAAAATTGGGTGACCTGCTGCGACGTCTTGATCCCTCATTTCGTTCCCTCAACAATAACCGTGAAGTAGGTGAATGACTTCTCGACCTTGATCGGGATTTCTTGTAAGGTTGAGTATAACTTAGCCTTCCTCCTCCAACAGGAGGAGATATACTTCTTTCTCTCCTGGCCAAACGATGTGGTGGCAAATGATCGGTGGAATAATTAGACATGGGCCTGTGATAGTCTTCTCTGATGTCTCTACCAACACTTTGTGGATATCTTCTAAACCTACTCCTATCAGGATTGTCGCCATCTCTAACAGGTGCTGTTCCAGTACGATATCCATTAATATCATCCCTGTAGGCAATTGATCTTCGATTAAGTGGCCTATAAACACCACTATTTGAGGAAGAGCTCATGTATTGCCTGCGAACATGGTTTTCAAAACCTTCAACTCCTGTCACTTCTGAAATTGTACGATCTGGGGCCATCATGTAACCCCGGGTCTCGATAATACTTCTTGGTCTAGGACGCCCAGAACCATAAAGCCCATCATAAGTAGGTGACTGGCGCATGTTTACAATGTGCCCATTTACACCTCCTGGGCTTCTGCAACGCATCGGCATTGCAGCAGATCTGTCCCTTTCCACGGATTTCGAAACTGCCTCCCTTTCAGAGCGACAAAATAAATCATCACAATTATCAGATCTGAAACATAACAAACAATTAGAATCCAACTAATCACACACAATAAAACACAAACTGGAAAATACACATTGAGTCCATAGAATATAAAATTACCCGCTTCTCTGAATGGTTTCAGAGGATATCGACTCTTCATTGCGTGACAAAAACTCTCTCTTGTATTCCCTTGATTCAACAACTTTAGAACTGAAATCTTTGCTACTGAGTCCATCCTCACAATCAACAGTGTCTTTCTTTATTTTATTGCCATCAATTGCTTCCAAAGCTCTCATCTTCAAGCTGGTTAGGTGATCTCCAGAGGCATCTCCTGTATCACATTCTTCAATCTTTTCAGTCACATCACCACCACATCCTCGAGTAGACCCACTGTCGAATTTTATTTTGTTCTCACTACCCTCGGCTTCCGAAATAGACATTCTTTCTCCATCACATTCAGACTCATAGTCCACTTGTTCAATTTCTGCACTATCACCTTCATTTTCATCCCAGCAATGTACAACCGTTTCCCTTAATTCCCCATCCTCAAACTGAGAGTCATACCCAGCCTGGACCTCTCTAGAGTTTTCCACACCAATCATGCCACCCTTATCATTTTCAGCAGTATCAGATTCACAGCTTTTTTCATCAGGATCTTCATTTTCAATCTCACCCAAGCTTTTCGTAGGAGCATAATCATTGCAGTCTTCTTGAGTAATAAATTCAGATACAGTTTCCATAGTAGCAGTTTGATTCCCAGAAGATGTGTGGATCACTTCCTCAGAACCCACATGCGCTGAAGTATCAATCTCACTAGTATGAGCCAGAACAGCTTCATCAGCTAGATGAGACGGAACAGCTTCATCGGCTAGATTTTTCTCCCCAGTTACCGTATCTTGAACTTCTTCAACAGGTGCATTAGATGTAGATATATCCTCACATCTTAAAGAAACATGGCTACCATCCACTTTCTCTACTTCACATTCAGGTTCCACCACGAGGGAAACAGCGCTAGATGGCTGACAATTCTCGTTATTTCGCACCTCTTGAGGAGGACTAATATCATTCTGCAATTTAGATGCTCTACCAGAATCTTCACCATCTATCTTTAGAGTTGCACTATCGACTTCATGAGTAACCCCATCTAATACTGGTACATAAGGAGAAGCAACATCATGCTCCTCAACCTGAACATTTTCTACACACACAACTTTGTCCTCTATGACATTTGATTTTTTCTTCTCGTCAGGTACAGGAGACAATGTATTGCTTGCTGTTGCCGTATTACTTGGGCAGCGAACATTACTAATGCATTCATCTGTACTGACAACCTGTATAGACAGTTTTCCATCAGCCCCACATCCGTCGTGCTTTCCGTCTAGGCCAGAGCTAGCTTCCAGTGCAATGTCCTGTCTGCTTAAATCAGAATGCAATTCAGATGAAATCAATTTGTTTACTATATCGTCATCTTTAACATCAGTTTCCCCAGTTTCCCTATCTGTCTCACCACCTTTTTGGATGTTCAACATTTCAATCTTGTCCATGGAACTGACTTCTACAGTGTTGGTTTCAACATTCACAATATCACAAGGTTGCTGCCAGTCATCCATTACAACATTTAAGTCCCAATGTAACCTATCATTGCACAAGGAAACAGAACTTTCTGAAATCTTGTTATCATCAAGATGAGGAGATTTCTGATCAACAGCAGAAGTGGTTTCTTGAATGGAAGATTCCTCCACTCTATCTTCAACTACAGTAATCTTGGGAGAGATATTGGTGGTTTCTAGTGATAAACCAATTTCTTCCTTCGGCATCACAGAATCGTTTTCTCTACAAGCAGATTCTGCTGTGACAGGGTTCTCAACAGTATGTTCCACATCAAAGCTGTCACTGCAAGCCGCATCTGCAAGCATCTCAATACCAGAGAAGTCTTCTCTAAAATCAAGCTTCCCATTTGTTGGCTCTGAAACCTTTCCATCAACACCAAGCGAACTCATGACAGCAGTAGAAGCATCAACTGCCATATGTACCCTCTTGCCACTATTATTTAGAGAAGATGCATGCTGAGAAACTTTACTACGAGGAGGAGTCTGAGGTGGTGGTGATGGAGACCGGAAATTATATTTCCTCTTCTTAATTGGCACATGCTCCATTTTGCCACTGAAGCGCCGTCCAAGAACAGCCACACCAAGCTGTCAAAGAGACAGAAACTTAATATCAATATACAAATGAAAGTACAGGTACAAAATGCATAAGCAAACAACAAAAATGGGATAATTACCTTCTCAGAATCTGAAACTGTCGTCTCCTCAGACCTTCTGAGACTCTTATCAGCTTGCTCCACACCAGCTGTCAAGAATTTAGCACCAGGTTTCCTATTACGCCTCGTTGTGCTCCTATTTGCTTTTGATACTTTCTTCCAAGTCAAATCAGGATTTAAAAAATTTGTAAGTTCAAGACCTACTGTGCTCGTCATGCCAGCCGATGAAGGTCCGATTCCATCAACTAATGGCCTACCACAACAAGTCTTGCACGCCGCCGTTGCTCCTTGCTTTCCCACTGACAAAAGAGTAGAGAGAGAAACTCTTGAGCAAGTACACGATCTAATCTGCACACAAAGTTAACACCAAGCTCCAATTAATACCACATACTAACATCGCAAATATGAACACAATGCTTCTATAAATTGAACAAACCCACACAATGTGATAACATTTATAAGCAATACACATATCAACATGTACACCTTTCCTTTTTCCTTTAGGAACATTGTCCCAATCCTAGCGAGAACCGAATCCAATTTGGCACCCGGTTAAAGTTCTATATTTTTCCTCACATATGATCACTACAACACTAATATAGTAAATTAAAAACCATCATTCTAAATAGGCCCTTCACATGTGCTAGTCTTGGTAGGGCGTTTTAGCGTAAAACTGCAGGTGGGTAAACAAGAAGATCCTTCTAGGACTTACTCTTAATTTAATTCCTCCAATCTTGACAGATTTTTAATAAATAAGATTCCTTCCTTTTGCAACCTACTACACCTGTAAAACATACAGTTCAAATCAGTAACAAAACCACTACAAAAACGCAAGAGGAAAAATATGACAAAAACAGGTAATCCACCCAATCGAGATAACACATTATCAAGCCCAAAAGCTGATAACAAGACTGCCAGCATGTATGCACGCCTCCTTATCGGATTACCTTGAGGCAGATCGTGTTAACCAGTTTTGGCCTGCAAGAATTCCCTCAATTCAGAGTTTAGCTTTGGTCATTCATAGCGGGTTCCAACACTAGGAACCACGGCTTCTTTTCTACTACCATATACTATAAGGAGAATAATAACACATAAACAACAAGGAAAAAACAAGTAGAATATTTGAGCCCCAAAAGGGAGCGTGCTGTTTGCTAATCGATTCCACCATCAACCATATCATATCAACACATCTGCTAATCGAATCCATTGTTTCAAACACTAACAGTGCAAAAAATAACATCCACATTAAATCATCTTCGAAACACCAGCCGAAAAGTCTCTCGAGTCCCACAACGTTTATTAAAACAGATGGGGCTTCCATAGTAGCAGAACAAGAATGTCGAAAACCGATAGATCCAACTACGTAAACAACATATAACAAACTCAAATGGCTCGAAAACAGCCGTCACAACAGCAGCTCTCATAAACACAATAAAATCCAAAAGTTTCATGATTTTTCAAGCTCCTACTTCACCGAATTCGTCGAAACAAACAAATCAATCAGGCAGAGTCAAAACTCATCAACAAAGAGGGCTTCTCTGTCGCCCTTGTCAATTTGCCTTCAAAAAACCCTAAATCTTCGACAGACGATCTAAGATCCAGAGACGATTCTAAAGCCTTCGATTTCGATTTTTCACTTTTTTTTATAAAAAACAAAGAGAGAAGAGAAGATTCACAGCAACAAAAACACAATAGAAATCAAAAAAGCTACGCAGTTTTCAATACCTATTTCTTTTCTCTTTCTTTTTCTTTTCTCACACAAATCGGCCGCCGATTCGACGATAAACACACTCTCTTCTACAGATTTAAACAACACAGTCTTCTTCTTCTTCAGTCGTCGACGAACTTGTACAGAGATTCAAGATTCAAAACAAAATCTAACTCGAAATCAAAAACGCTTCAGTTTTCGACGGTTTACAAAAACGCTCTCAGTTGTTGATTATCGACTGTCCGATTCCAGACTACTATGATCGGAGATCGAGTGATCGACGGTCGTCGCGCCTCCACAGCTTAAACTTCCTCTTCGACTTCTTCCGCTTTTGGGATGATTTTATATAAGAGACACCACACACAGAGGGAGACCTAAGAGGTGCCCTATTACCACGTATTTATGATCGCGTTTGTACCGATATTGCCCTTAGTTTTTCTTCCTTTTGGACGATACTGTCCTTGGTTATTGGTGTTAATTTCTCGGCTTACCAAACGTGAGTGGGCGATTAAAAATAGAAACAAAAAAGGGTTAATATTTTAATTTGCGTTTCCTGAAGTCTCGATCGGGATTGATTTTAATGGTCGCCGTATTGACAGATAGCAGTTGAAGATTTCCTGACGGCAAGAGATGAAGGTTTAAATCCTATTTTATTTTAAAATATAAAATGTAAAAAGTTTTGTTTAATGGAATTCTCTCCATCGTATGAACAAAAATCTGAATGGATTTTAAGAGATGAAGATTAAGTCCTATCTTTATTCTATTGAATTTTAAGAGGTAAGATTTAAATTTTATCATTGCTCTTAAAGATTTGAAAATTTTATTTTATTTTTATCCTAAAAATATATGAAAAAATTTCGATGAATTTTAATAGTTTCAAACATCAAATTCTATTTTTTTTCTCGTGATTTGAAAGAGTTTAAAAGTTCAAATATCTCGTAATCAGTAGATTCGTGGTTTATAGATTTTTTTTTTAAATACTAGTTTATGGATTTTAAAAGCAAAAGTCAACAGTCAAATTAGTGGCGAGTTGGAGAGCAATTTTGACTTTTGGTTCTGGTTGTCTTTGTGTTGTGCACGGCAACTGCTAGTGCGGTGTTTTCTCTCTATTGGGCCTCCAACTACTTCGAATTTTGCCAATTTCACGGCTATAAAATAAAAGAATTCGTAAGGAATAAAATTTGATTGTGAATTTCCATCAATAATTTATCTTAATTTGGCCTGATAATCAGTAAAAAAAAAAGAGAGAGAGAGAAAACTCATATAATATATATTAAATTGATATTACTCAAAATAATTATATTGATTAATTAATAAACATTAGATATAAAAATTATATTTTTTCTTTTAAATTGATGGTATCAAATTTGAGTTTGTTGTTCATCTAATTTTATAACTTACTTCTATTAGTTCTCTCTAGTATTATGCCAAATACCAAGAAGTTGGATGTCGAAGGCTTTTTTTCTTCGGTTTATATTTATTTTAGTAATTATCAATCATTATTATACGTTAACATTTCATAACCTCAAGTTTTAAATATTACAATTGAATCATTTTTTATCAGTTTGAGCTTGTAGGTTTGATGGTAACTAATATGGTATCAAAGTTTAAAAGTTCCTGATTTAAACTCTCTCTTCTTCCTTTATCTGAAAATCTTTTTGTTACACATATTATATAATAAGGGGCATTTAGCATGTATCTTTTACCTATTATTTATTCATGTTGTACGTGAAAAAACACGTTAATATATTATAACCTCAAATTTTAAATATTATAGTTAGATTATTTCCTTTCAACTTAAATTTTTAGTTCTGATGATAACTAACACCGTGAAAATAAAAGGTTTTCTTAAAATATTATCAATATGTATACTTTGTAATGTGTGAGGTAAAAATTAAAGGGGGATAATAAAGTAATTGTCTCTAATCTTGCAAATAATGTGTAAGGTAAAAGTTAAAGGGGGATAATAAAGTAATTGTCTCTAATCTTCAACTAACCCCATTTACATTTAATATTATATAAAAAAAAAAAGTAAAGATCCACTAATTGAGTGAAAAATCCTACCAAAATTCTACTCCTAACCCATGTAGATCTTTTCTTTATTAACCTGTATCTCATTTACAATAACTTTTTTCTAATTCTAGGATGTAATACTAACAAAGAATTTTTTTTAAAAAAAAAAATGAAGAAAATGAACTTTTAACTTCTTAGGTAGAAGGTAAATTAAGTTCCTTAATTTTACATACCAACTATTTTAGTAAAAATAGTTAAATATATCCTTAACCCTAAGAGGTTAAGAGTTCAGATCTCGTTCTTATCAAAGATATGAGTAATTTTCTATAAATTTAATTAACCCCATAATTTTTTTTTTTAAATTCCTTTTCTTACAAAAATTTAATTCTTGATTTTTATGTGATATTAACTTTTTAAAACAAAAAAATAATGAAAATGTTTACTCAACACAAAATCATAAATTAATATTTTTTCCCATCAAAATTCTCAAATAATAAATACACTTATATTATTCACTTTGCTTTCTCATCCGCTTTTATGATAAAAATTTAAATCCCACCAATATTATTTTATAAGCATTTCTCAATTATGGACATTTCTCAATTATGGTAATAGCTATCTAGGTTGTATTAAACGTTGATACGAACAAGTTCTAATAGATATCTTATCCATTTGGTGTCAATTTTAAAAGGAAAACATCCCCATGTAGTAACAGTATACTTCACAAATCATAAAATTTACATTCATCTCCACACTTTCATTTTTCAATTAACCAAACTTGGCATGGTACTTGGATATATAACAACAATAGGAGCCCCTAACATGAAAACTGCATTTTACTTTATTGATGACTTGATTCTTGCCTTTCATTGCGATAAAACTTTTTATTCCAAAGTTGTCCATCCCCCGCGACAACAACAATATCGCGTGACTTTAATTCCACGGAAAGAACTCCACTCTTTCCTCGAAACAATATTTAAAAAACAATAAAAATAAAGAAATTAGACCCCACCACAGGCCCAAAAAAGTCAAAAAGATTCCTTCTCCCTTGCTTGCCAATTGAATTGCTCAAAAAGCATATCCGCCTTACACGTTGCCGATTGGGCCCCACTCTAGAGGTGTACTCCACCAGCAATCAAGCGGCCCAGATGCGCGATCGCCTACACGGAGGAACCACCACACTCCGCTGTCGCTATTAGCGTTCCCTAGCCACCCACATTCGACAAAGCTGTTATGTGGCATTTTTGAAAGGTCCTCTTGGTTGGAATGAGACCTTCGCTCAAGTCTCAAGTATTTTTTTGTCCTTTACCCGGATACGGCGTCGTTTTATACGCAATATAATTGCCCATGCTCATTCGCCGAAAGTTCTCACTTCCTCTAGACAAGAATCCCCTCCTCTGAGATTGACTATATTATTGACAATAATCACGAGCAACAAAAAAAATGCCTAGAACAGGATATCAAACGTGACATAGGAACACTTGCATGTAATGATAGTAGCAAATAAAGTGAAACATACAACTTTCTTTATAAGCATCAAAATATCAATTAGCGACCGCGTCAACGTGCAATCCTTGTTGAAGCATATGAAGTGCACTAAGATGAAAACTTATAACTTCCCTGCCGAAAAGCCTTATATTTTCCTCTCTGACTGGGAGTTGAAATGACTGATAATACCGTCTGGTGTAAAAGATCTATAGTAATCAATTAAACTGATTCCGTTTGCTCATGTTAATGCAATAAAAGCTATGCACTTGAAGAAGGAGAGAAGGAAAAAGAAACCTTAAAGAATTTTACAGGAGGAAACTGCTGCAATAATAATGTCACTTTGATGATTGAAAGATTGAATCAAGATCGATGATTTAATAAGATTTTGCAAAAATGGCAACTTCGTTTGCCGGATTGCCTGTCATCAAGCATGTTTTTGTTCCTTCGGGCTGTTCGAAGGGGAAACATCTAATGGTTGCTCCCGTTTCTTCTTTTACTCTCAGTTCATCCGCATCACTGTACCACAAATTGGATTTGTAACAATATACGGAAAGCAAATGTGTAGATTTCAGTAATATCTAATGTAACAAAAGTCACACAGGTCGAAAAGATAATAGCATGTTTACCTAGCTGACCAAGGACCCCTTGCCCATTTACCAATAGATATTGCCTCTCTAAGTTCATCATATGATCTCACATCCACAATATTACTGCAAAAAAATATCAAATATCATTAAGAAGAGCTGATGAACTGCAGTCTCGCGATTATCTAACAACTAAACTGTATTTAGAAAACCAGTAGAGACATTGTATGTTTAAGAAATTTTCTTCTTCCTTGCACAACTGAGTAAACATATAGTTTGTTTCTACTCATGCCGACATTTAATTTCTTTTTAGATAGCCGTACTCCTCTAATTTTCAGAGATTTTAAACATTTTATCATCAAAATTAGTGCTTCAATAGCCATGTGACATCAAACAACTACTTATTTTGGGGAGAAAAAGAGAGCATACATATGGTAGCAGCATCCCAGGTCCCAACCTACTAATTCTGTTAAAAACAAAGCAGAAATAGCTTTTAATGAAATATTATAAGATTTACCTAAGCACCTAGCACATACACCGCATTATGATGATGTTCTGTAGCTATATTTTTTAAGTTGCAAAAAGAAAAGAGCAAAATTGTGCACCTATCTCGGAATGCTGTTGCCCTTCCCAGAAGAACTGACTGGATCTCATCCAACTTGTCTTTAATGTAAGCTTCTAAAATCGAAGGTACAATAGATATTCCAAAAACTTTCCCTTGCTTTCCAGGAACATCTCTCCTTGATACAACCACACTACCACTGGAAACATCTCGGGGACCAATTTCAATCCTCAAGGGGATTCCCTACAAAACAATGTCCATTATTTCGAAAACCAATAAAAAAACTATATTTTCAATCTTATTTCTTTCAAAATTCAAAACTATTAGATACTAAAATCATTTCTCCTCTTCAACATGTTGCACACAGGACATCAAACCTCAGGTTTAAGTGCAAGGTTATGTTCATAACAGCATTGTGAACTGTTACCAAGATTTACAAAAATTACGAATATTTAGAAACCCATCTACAATGCACCCAATGCAGTGCCAAATGTCTGATGGCAATTTAATTTAGGCCAGAACATAGAGACAATGAAGTTTACCTCTGATGCATAAAATCACAAAACAGAAAACTAACCAGAGGTCAAATATACATATGACCTTCCAAACTAAAGGAATACCTTCATTTCCCAGAAATTAAACTTCCACCCTGGGGTTCTTTGTTCTGAGTCATCGAGTTTAACTTTGATCCCTGACTTTTGCAGAACTTCTTTCACTGACAATGCAGCACTAAGGACACCTGTTTTCTCATCAGCCTTCTTCCAAATTGGTATAATTATGACCTTAAAGTAAGCAATGCACAACATAAAGAAACAATTATTAAAACCATCACGACAGAGCGAAAACAAAACAAGAAATAAGTTCTCATTCTATATCATGAACTTCATAATTGTAAATCTTCAACATTCTTTACATTATAAGGCACTGACTGATGAATCATGGAAGCTAAATTCCTGTATGTTATAAGATCTTAGCTATTCCCACCAGGCAATGGCATATATAAAAACCCTGAATGTTACCAGCAGTAAACAATAGCTGAAGAATATTTCTTTCTCTTCCAGCAACAATCTATCTATTTTCATATGCATATATGATGATTTTGTTTTCCAGAAAAATTATCTATTCTCCGAAGTTATGCAAATGATGTGGTTTTTTAAAGTTTTCCATCTTTCTAATATCTGAAATTTAAGGTTTTTGCTTGCAGCCGATTTGGGGAAGGATATCTCAAGATTTTGTTCCATCAATCATGGAACAAGCAGCTGGAACCCACATGCAGACAAACAGTTAAGAAAGCAAATTAGTTCAACATGAGTCATAACAAGCTCATTTACCAAACACTATCTTCAGTTTGAGATGCATATTCACAGATCCCAAAAACAATAAACAGCATATAAGTGTACATATAAATTGTAAGATTTTTTTAAAAAAAAAAAAAAAAAAACATACACACACAGTCACACACACCTGTATTGGTGCAATCTTTGGAGGAAGCATTAGCCCAGTGTCATCTCCATGGGTCATGATAATACCACCAACAAACCGAGTGCTTATAGCCCAGGAAGTCTGCCACACATGTTGCCTTATTCCATTTTCATCCATGAACTGTACAAGCACATATTTTAATTATCTTTCTCTTTCACAACTAGACTTTATATGTACATAAAGCAGAAAAAATAAGTAACCAGTGAAAAAGAAACAACGACTTAAGTTTAGATGTTCTGACAGATGTCCAACAACAAAAATTACCATTTACCTGGGTTCCAAAAGCACGAGAGAAGTTTTGCCCAAGGTTGTGGCTTGTACCAGCCTGCAATGCCTTCCGATCACCCATCATAGCCTCTATTGTATAAGTCTTGTAAGCACCAGCAAAAGTTTCCGCTTTTGATTTTCGACCAGGAATAACAGGTATTGCAGCTTGCTCATAAGCAAATTTGGTATAGATGTCAATCATCTGCATTGCCTGCAGTCAAGCATTTCTGATCCATCAAATGAGACATCAAAGCCCTCATTATTATTACAGGGAGGTCGAGAGGTAAATGGACCATATACCTCCTTTTCTGCTTCTTCTGGAGTGGAATGAGCAGTGTGACCCTCTTGCCACAGAAATTCAAGGGTCCTCACAAATGGTTTTGTGCGCATCTCCCATCTAGTCACATTTGCCCACTGAACCAATATGTGACCAAAATTAATTCGGTCAGTAATTAGCAAGCAAAACTGGAGACTATTCAACCCTGTGACAGAATCACACCTGGTTAACCATGAGAGGAAGATCTCGGTGACTATGAATCCACTGGGTAAACATGTGATTTACTATGGTTTCACTGGTTGGTCGAACCTGCCACAACCTCAGGAATTGCAACAATCAAAGCCAAAACTCAGGTCATAATTTTTCATGAATTTAAACCAGAAATTATATCTATATGAAATCAAACTATAAGTTTTAATTGCATAAACAAACACCGTTACAAAATCACAGACAGGAAAAGCAGATGATGATATTAGATTAGAAATATATGTACCACAAGTTTTTCTTCCAGTTCCTTTCCTCCTCCAATAGTCACGAGAGCCAATTCTGGACTAAATCCCTCAACATGGCTGGCTTCTTTCTCTATGAAAGAATATGGTATAAACTGCAGCCATATGGAAAATCACAAGTATCAACCACACTGATAAATAAATCTAATTTCCAAAATAGTACACAATAAAATGTTAGCTTCATGAACTCTCTTCATATAGGCAAAACGAAAAATACTTTTTTATTATGAAGTTAAAGCTATTTTTTTTTTTTTTAATATCATATTTGAGAAGAATTTATTCAATCATACTCTTCTATAAACTAGGATGAATTCATATTATCCAAAGGAGTTTATGAGAAATACAGTTCAGGAGATTTTAAAGGTTCTCTTCAAGATTACTGTACAATTACTTCAAGCTTGTTACAGCCAATATATATCCAGCCTGAAGCTGGAAAGGACGGAAAAGCATACTTATATCACTTATAAGCCAAATTAACCACACAGATTTTACAGAACCTGATGTGTAAGGCATTTAAATATACCATAACAAGCAACATCATACATGTTTACAGTGATAAGACAATGCATCATCATCAGAAAGAGAAAAACACAAAATCATCAATCCCAACAAACATGCTTCGCTAAAACACAAAATCACTACAAAATTGTTCCCATTTTGTAAATTAACATTAAATATGGCCAGAAATATGAAACTAATTACAATCAGAAACTTTACGACAATAATTCTAAATTCCAACAAAATCATATATACATTAGAGTTAAAATTTTCACTATTTCGCTAAACCAACTATTGCTGATTAATATGCATTTTTATCTCAAACGTGGCAAAACAATCAGCAAAAATACAAATCAAGAAGCTCATTAGGCCAGTACCAAAGCCTCACCAAACAAGCACCTAGTCCAAATCCCACTTTATAACTCCTTATCTCTAAATCATAAACTACACAAATTTTTTAATCTTAGTCCAACAATCCTACTTCATAAGCTTCTCATCTCCGAATCCGAAACTACAAAAATTTTTTAACATTTCGAAATCCAATTTAACATTCAAATACCTGTGGAAAATACATGTTACTATGTCCAGTCTCCTTAAACTTCACATTCAAATAATCCTGCAAAAAAAACAAAAAAAAAAAAATATCAATAAACATCCACATAAGGTAACACAATCAATGCAATGCATGAAAGCAAAACCTCGATATTTAGTTTTTAAAAAAATATTTATAGGAACCTGAATCGCCTCCCAAATAGCGTAACCGTACGGCCTGATGACCATGGTTCCGCGAACCGGACCGTAGTCGGCAAGTTCGGCGTTGGCAATGATGTCGAGGTACCAAGCGCTGAAGTCCTGAGACCGAGGCGTAATGACTCGGTCTCGGTCCAGGTTGACTCGCTCTTGACTTGCGTTGTTGTTGTTGTTGTTGAGTCGGTCCTCCGTCTCCGATGGACTGAAGGCGGCGCCCTGCGCGGAGAATCCGGCGTTTCGGAAGTGGTGGCGGCTCCGCCGCAGGAGAACCGCCGAGGAGCGGCGGGAGATGGAGGGAGAGGAGAAGAGAGAGGTTAGAGAAGTCAGTCTCAGCGCCACTGCCATTGGTTTGGTGCCGTCGTTTTGAATGAAGAAGAAGAAGAAGAGGAAGATGAGGCTTTGCTGTTGTGAGAGTGTTTGTATGGTTGGGTATAATGTATGTGATGTTGGTCCTGCATCTGAGTTCTGATCATGGGCCGGTATCAACTACTTATTGAGTTGTAAAATGTAGAGTTATATTAAAATGTACCATTACTTAGTTCTAAGTACACACAATCCATTGTCTAGGTCCAGCATTGTCTATTGTCTGATCTAAATTTTTCTGATCACGGGCCAGGAACACGTCCATATTGGGCTTTAAAGTTCCAGTCATGCTAAATGTACACCATCTTATTTCTAAGAACACCAACAAACTTGCATTATTTGCACGCCATCTTAGTTCTAATGAGTCCTCAGTTTTCATGATGATGCACATTACAATTTTTACATCCCTATGCTCTTGTTGATTATCCTTTTCTTCTTCTGTTTTTTTATTTAATACTGATTATCCTTTTCTTTTATTACAACCGGTCTGCATTTTTGTCCGTCCACATCATAGAATGATTCAGAGTTAAACAGAGAAGAAGTTTGTGGCAATTAGGGTGACTGGATCAACATTCGCGATTTACAACCACAAATATCCTGACTAGAAATTACTAGTAATCCAACCATTGACCATAAAAATCAAACAAAGAAGAAACACATGATCACCAAAATCAAATCTTTTAATCCTGATCAAATTGACTTAATATTCTCTTAATACAAACATCAAAAATTCAATTAGAAGACAAAAGGTTCCACTTTCTAAGCCTAGAAAACTACAAGCTGGTGCATATCAGCTGAAAAAACTTCAATTTAATAGCCATAAAAGCGTTGGTAAAACCAAAGAACTAGAAGGGGAAACATAAGAAAGTTGATAGAATATAATAAAAAAACAGCCAGAAAGTTATTGTCTTTATATGGTAATAGCAGGTTTACTTCTTGCTTCACCTGCTCCGAATGATACTCTATATATATATTTACATATTTATTGAAAGTTTTAAAGAGAGAGGGAGCAAGAGAGCAGCAGCCTCGAAGAAGCAGTCAGGTATACTCAAAAACACCAAGGTCCAATTTAGATATTAAACAAAAAATATATATGTACATTAGAGAAGAAAACCGGTTATAATAAAGTTGATTCAGAGTTCACACAAAAGTTTGTGGCAATTACTGTGACGACTTCATCTTAAGGTTGGGTGGCTCCTCCAACACAAAGTTATCACTCCCCAGCATAGAAAGATATGGTGATTCCCATTGAGGTAGAGAGTCGAGATGGCTGAATTCCTCGTATTCCCATTGAAATCGATCAGGCATCTCTTCTAGTTCCATGTACCTTGGAGGACTTGCAGGTTAAAACAAAAGATATAATTCAGAAATTGGATTTCAAAGAATACCCCGAAACAAATCGAAAACTAGTTGAAGCAAAAAAGAACAAATGAAACTGACCTTCGATTCACCAAACAATGGTGAGTCCATTTTCAATGGTGGGTCCATTTCTAAAGCTGGCACTAAGTGAACGGTAAACACTACATGAAAAGATCAAAATGAAAAACCGTCTAACGCTAAAAGCACCATGATTGACAATAAAATATTTGTCGAGTTTGTTTACCGTATGTCTGGTGACACACATCGAAGCCCAAGAATGTGTGATGAATTCTTCATGATTGTGATGAAACCCTGCCTCAGCAATCAGATCGAGATCATCCTCTGAGACAACACTCACTTCTGTATTCACATTCTTCTTCGCTGTCTCATGCAGTTCTGATACGTCAGTAGCAATTGCTTCCCTGCCACTAGTCTGTTGTTTTTCAGGAGCCTTATTGAAAGTCTTCTTCTTGCTTCCATCAAATGTGATTTCAGAAGCACCGGTGTCCTTCTCAGTAGAATTCTGCTTCTTTAATGACCATTTTGGTGTCGGTTTAACTGAATTCGATAAGACACCAAGAAGCTTCCTTCTGCTAACAGCTCCTTTCCTCGGTGCTATTGAGACATTAGTCTTCCCCCCAGCAGAAGCTCCTGTAGAGGAGAACATTGAAGTTAGACCACAAAAGCCATGAAAATCAATTCTAAATCAAACAATGAACAGTAAGGGTGGGCGGCGGTAGCATTAGAGTGAACATTCAAATTCTGATCTTGGATCAAGTCACCAACTTGTTCCATTGTATATGTCTATGAGTAGTAACTTCAAATCAGTGTTCAGCAATGCTAGAAACTGATATAAGTGTAGAAGAAATCAGTGACAAGCAGCAGAGTAAGCAAGCATTGTACAACTCAACAGCCTTGTAAGCATCTGAATGATGATATCAGCAGCAGAGTAAGCATTCAGTTACAAGATGCTCATAAGAAAAGCCATGCACTGCAGCACATTGAATCATTTCTCAGACACCAGAATTTGTTGCAATTCTGTTTTGATAAGATTGAATCATAGCCATTGATTGATTTGTAATTTGTTGGATTATAGATTTCTCTAGAATTCTTTTGATGTATAAATAGGTCTTCTCTCTTTAACATTCAGTAAGCAGAAATGAAAATTCAATATACACAATTCATTTAGTCATTTCTATTCTCTGTTTTTGTTCTTAAGTTTTGCTTGTTTCATTAGCCATCAATTATGTTTTCATGGTATCAGAGCCCTTATTGACCAACGTCAATCATGGCTGCTCAAACATCAGGGACTTCCTCTGATCAATCAAGTCCCTCTTCAGCTATTAAACTCTCACAAAGTTCCGCTCCATCTCTAGATTTTCAGTCCTTAGCCAAAACACTAAACTTCAACCTACCAATCAAGCTTGATCGTGTTAACTATGTCAATTGGAAGGCTCAAACTCTTGCTGCTATTCGAGCATTGGAACTTGAAGACTTCATTTCTGGCACCAAAGAACCTCCACCTAAAGTGTTCGACCAATCAAATGGTTCCATCACTGATATACAGATTAATCCTGAATATAGAGCTTGGAGAAGGTCAGATCAGCTGCTGTTGTGTTGGCTTCTCTCAACCATTGGAGAATAAGTTATTGGGCAGGTAAACCAATCTAAAACCTCTCACGAAATCTGGACATCTTTAGAGAAAATGTATGCTCAAACCTCCATGGTAAGAGTTTTACAACTTAAAAATCAGCTTGCAACTATACAGAAAGGAGCCTTATCAATCAGCGATTTTATAATTAAAATTAAAAATATAGGAGATGCTTTGCTAGTTGCTGGATATGAGGTTCCTGAACATGAACTTATAATGAGTGCTCTTAATGGACTTGGGCATGAATATGACCCAGTTGTAGTTTTTGTGTCACATAATGCAAAACACACCTCCTTGCAAGAAGTTCAATACACATTGATGATGCATGAACAGAGAATAGAACAATTAAACACTGCAGCCCAAGTTAACCTCACAACCCCATCTGCAAATTTTGCTTCCAATCAAACTAATAACTCTAGAGGAAGAGGTGGAGTTAGAGGAAGAGGTAGTAGAGGGAGATCAGGGAGGTGGAGTAACCAACGCGTTTACTGCCAGCTTTGTCAAAGACCAGGGCATGATGCACTTAAATGTTATAAAAGATTTGATCAAACATGGCAAGGCAGCAGTGTCAATAACAACAACATCAACAGACCACAGCAGCAACTACCCAATCAATCCATGCAAAACATCAACTCTCAAGCACATCTGGCTCAGAACACTGCCTTGTATGCTTCTCCAGAAATGGTGCGTGACCCAGCTTGGTATGTGGACAGTGGAGCCACCAACCATGTGACATCAGACCTGGGAAACCTGTCATTCAGATGCTTACAAGGCTGTTGAGTTGTACAATGCTTGCTTACTCTGCTGCTTGTCAATGATTTTCAAGGACAAGAATACAGGGAAGATGTTGCTTCAAGGGACCCTCAAGGATGGCCTCTACAGTCTTAACTTACCAATTTCATCAAAATCAGCTTCTGCTTCTTACACTCAGTCTCCTAAAGAACCCATCTCAGCCTCATCAAATTTCAAACAAACAAAATCCATCACCGGAATCAAGAGTACAGCAGTAGTTATGACTTCTTATCTGAAAAATAATTATAGAAATAGGAAAGTCTTTGATGCAAATATAGCTGCTAAAGTTAATGTTAACATATGGCATGCAAAACTTGGGCACCCATCTCTACCTATCTTACAACATATTTTGAATTCAATGAATTTTAACTTTAAGCTCAATCCTATTGCCTTTTGTGACTCATGTAAATATGGCAAGCTTCATAAATTACCTTTTGTTACTCACAGTATCACAGCTACATCTCCTCTTGAAATTATCTACTCAGACTTATGGGGACCCTCACCTTATCCTTCCACAGCTGGTCATAAGTATTATATAATTTTCATAGATGCCTATACCAGGTTTACTTGGTTATACCCTTTAAAACTTAAGTCTGAAGCTCTTCAAACTTTCATAAGTTTCAAAAAGAATGTTGAACTGCAGTTTGATAAGAAAATCAAAGCATTGCATACTGATATGGGAGGAGAGTACAAAGTGTTTTTACCCTATCTCACCAATCAAGGCATTCAACCTAGATTTAGTTGCCCTCACACTCATCAACAAAATGGAGTCTCAGAAAGAAAACATAGGCATATAGTAGAGATAGGTCTCACACTACTTGCCCATGCCAAAATGCCATTAACTTATTGGACAGAAGCCTTAACTACTGCTGTATTTTTTATTAATAATCTACCAACACCTCTTTTGAACTATGTCTCCCCATTTGAGAAATTGTATCACAAGAAGCCAAACTATGCATACTTAAAAACATTTGGATGTTCATGCTTCCCATACCTTAGATACTATTCCCATCACAAATTAGATTTTCACACCACCAAATGCATCTTTCTAGGTTATAGTCCCTTGCATAAAGGATATAGATGCATGAACCAAGCTGGAAAGGTATTTATATCAAGACATGTAGAGTTTAATGAGCAAGAATTTCCTTACCAAGACTTGTTTTCTGCCAAAAATCAATCTACATCATCTCTAAGTCATAGTCTTCCTATTTCTTTTCTTCATCTTGCTTCTTCAAGTACCAACAGACCCCTCTATCCATCAAAAGGGACCCTTGAATCAACATCACTATATGGTCCAGAAACAACATCAACTTCAGCAGAACATTCTCCACAAGGTACTGATCTTGTTGTCGACTTGACAAACCAAAATGAACCACCCAAATCCACTCAAGCTCTTAATCCACTCAGTACACACCCCATGCAAACCCGATCCAAAAGTGGTATCTACAAACCTAAAGCCTTCACCTCAAATTCTATAAACACTAAACCTTCCACCCATAAAGCAACCTTCCCTTCAAACTTCATAAACACTGAACCTCACACCATCAAAGAAGCTTTGGCTAGTAAACAATGGTTTACTGCAATGTGTGAAGAATTCAAAGCTCTAGAGGCTAACCAAACCTGGCAGCTTGTACCCTACACCACAGACATGAATATCTTGGGCAACAAGTGGGTTTTCAGAACAAAATACAACCCAAATGGAACCATAGCAAAGTACAAAGCAAGGCTAGTAGCTTAAGGATTTCATCAAATCCCAGGGATCAATTACTTTGACACCTACAGCCCAGTTGTCAAGGCTTCCACAATTCGAGTGGTTTTCTCCTTAGCAGTATCACATGGTTGGGATATCCAACAAGTGGACATCAACAACGCATTCCTCAATGGGGAACTCAATGAACTGGTCTTCATGCAGCAACCTGAGGGGTTTATCAATCCAAGCTTTCCTACTCATGTGTGTAAATTAAATAAAGCCTTGTATGGCCTTAAACAAGCACCAAGAGCTTGGTTCAACAAGCTCAAAACAGCTCTGGTGCAATGGGGGTTTACTAATTCCAAGTCAGACACTTCACTTTTTTTTCTCAGGTCAGAATCTTCATTTACACTTCTACTTGTCTATGTTGATGACATCCTAATCACTGGGAACTCACCATCTGTTGTTCACTCTACTATTGACAAACTTCACTCAACATTTGCTCTCAAAACCTTAGGGTCAGTCAATTATTTTCTTGGTTTTGAAGTCTATAGAAATTCCTCTGGACTTTACCTCACTCAACACAAATACATCACAGACCTTCTTCTCAAAACAAATATGGAATCCTGTAAACCATGCTCTTCTCCAGTCACTAAAAATACCAAGTTATCTCTTCATGATGGTGACAGATTTTTGGACCCTACTCTTTATCGAAGTGTAATAGGGGCTCTACAATATTTAACACACACACGGCCAGACATCAGTTTTATTGTAAACAAGCTAAGCCAGTTCCTTGTAGCACCTACTCATCTGCATTGGGTGGCTTGTAAAAGGGTGCTGCGATACTTAAAGGGAACTTCCCTACATGGACTATGGTTTAAACCTTCAAAGCAACCTCTAGACCTCTATGGTTTTTGTGATGCAGACTGTGCATCCTCAGTTGATGACAGAAAGTCAATTAGCGGTAGCTGTGTCTATCTAGGTGATAATTTAATTTTCTGGAGCTCAAAGAAGCAGTCTGTGGTTGCTCGGTCCAGCACTGAAGCAGAATATCGATCCTTGGCACAAGCTTCAATTGAAGTTCTTTGGCTTGCTTCTTTGCTTTCTGAGTTAGGCTTCAAATTTCCTCTCTGTTCAGTATTATGGTGTGACAATACTGGTGCACAATCTTTAGCCTTGAACCCTGTCTTTCATGCACGCACCAAGCATATAGAAATTGATGTTCACTTTGTGCGTGACAAGGTAGCTGCAGGACAACTTGAAGTTAGATATGTTAATACTACTGATCAAGTGGCAGACATCTTTACCAAATCCCTCTCATCTGATCGATTCTGGTTTCTTGTTGCCAAACTGAACCTAGTGCAAACCCCTATGTCCAGTTTGAGGGGGCATGTAGAAGAAATCAGTAACAAGCAGCAAAGTAAGCAAGCATTGTACAACTCAACAGCCTTGTAAGCATCTGAATGATGATATCAGCAGCAGAGTAAGCATTCAGTTACAAGATGCTCATAAGAAAAGCCATGCACTGCAGCACATTGAATCATTTCTCAGACACCAGAATTTGTTGCAATTCTGTTTTGATAAGATTGAATCATAGCCATTGATTGATTTGTAATTTGTTCGATTATAGATTTCTCTAGAATTCTTTTGATGTATAAATAGGTCTTCTCTCTTTAACATTCAGTAAGCAGAAATGAAAATTCAATATACACAATTCATTTAGTCATTTCTATTCTCTGTTTTTGTTCTTAAGTTTTGCTTGTTTCATTAGCCATCAATTATGTTTTCAATAAGAACACAAGAAAAGGCAATGAAAACTCGTTTTATAGTTTTCATCAACGACACCAATAAAACAAGATACACACTAGCCATTAGAAATCAAACAACATCAGAAAAGAATTAACTACATATTCACGGTGATTTTGTTATATAAAACAGTGTGGCTAAGAGTACTGTATGAATCAAACAAGCAGGATTGAAGAACCCCTCATCAAATCAAATGCCAATGAAGTTTCAGAGATTCCAACAACTAAAAGCGAATCAAATAAAGCATTTCGTATTACTGTGATTATAAAACCATAAAAACCGAGTATGATAAAAGAAACGGAGGAGGAAACGTAGATCAAGATTGTAACAAAAAAAATCATCTTAGATCAAGTTTCAATTTCACACAAAAAAAAATAAAATCAAATCAAATCACCAAACATCATTCACACATTATCATCAAATCCAAACAAAACCATATATAAAAACACACAAAAAGATCCAAATAACCCGAAAATAATTAACAAGGTTGTAATAAAAAGGAAAATCCCAAAAAACCGCTTGAGTTTTGACCGATTATCTAGTTTATCCATGTAGTTTCCTTTTTATCCAAAATACTTCATTTTATCACTTTGTTTATAAAAAAGTATAGAAGGTAAAAAAAACAAACGATCCCTAGAATCTAACGTGTAGAGTTGTTAAAAAGTTAACCGCAAAAAGACTTTTTACCCCCTTATAACCATTGCATACACAACGATTATTTTTGGACACTATAAAAAACTGTCACACCTACAAACTCACTAAAAATCCCACAAAAGTTACATGAAACATGCCCAAACTCAATTATTTTGAAATCTGTCACACTTAAAAGCTGCACAAATTTTTTTTTTTTTTTTTAAAAGCACCCATCCAACATTCATAAAAACATACCCAAACTCTCTAAAAAAAACCCACCTAACCAATTAAAACCAGTCTGAAAAACACACCCAAACTCTCATTCTTTTCGAAACTCGTCACACCACAAACATGCCTAAAAAACACACCCACCCAAGCTCTCATTCTTTTGAAACCTGTCACACCCAAAACGTACAAACCCTCCAACAACAACACCCAAAACCTATCTAAAAAGGGATAGATGAATACCAGGATGAATATTATAGTGCGGCTTAGATCATAGAGCCATATTTAAAGAAAAAATTACCCTTACCCCCTAAAGGGTTAATCCATAATTTATCTATACAAACAGAAAGGATCTAACAAAAAATGTACGCATTACGTTAAGAGCGCACTCAAACATGCACACTTCACATGAGGCATAGGCGTGCTAAGCCGTTGAGGCATAGTAACTTAGTGCAATTTATCCCCTACTTTTATTTGTTGAATGAAGTTATTTTTTTATTAAAAAAATTAAAAAAAAAAATTGTCTAAATAAACATGTACAGTAGGAGGCTTACTTTAAATTTTACAAACCAAGCCCTATTGAAAGCTTAGAAACCAAGCCCTATTTCTCTGTTTTCTGGGTCTTTGGCATTTGGGTTTCCTTCCGTTGTTTTTGTTGGAGGGTTTGTATATTGTTAGAGGGTTAAAAAACAATTGGGGGTTCTTCGATTATACACTTAAAAAGTGTAATTGGTAGTGTAAAATTATATATTTTCGTAGTAAATATATTTAAATGTCATGACCGGTTTGAAAATAATATGTGTTAACGTTTAACATGCTTTCAATAGATTCTGTTTGACGTAAAAAAATTGGGGATTTTGAAAAATGAAATGGTTTTTTTATTTTTTTTTTAACTTCCAATGGTATCTTATGACTAACGTCGTTACATTTATGTGCGAGAATTTGAGTCTTTTTGCCTAAAGTGGTTCTCATGGTTGGATGGTAGGTAGTTGAGGCCAAAGATCTGCTTTATAAGTGCCGTCATCATATTCGTAAAGATTCCAAAATCTCTCAACAATTTGGTTCTGCAAAGAGTGGCAAAGTGGGAAGGAAGCAACTCAAGTGTAAGATATTTTGCTGTACTGTGTCCAACCTACAAAATGACATCTGTATTTGTTTTTTGCATATGAAATATGATGGTGCATGATTGTTAAATCATATCATCCTTTAGGTTAATGCATTTTAAAAATATCGAGCACCTATTATCATGCTTCTTGGTAAATGTTGAGACGTATTTCTCTACCTGATCCCATTTATCGCTACCCATACACTCCACAAAATAATCCATGTTGAAGAAAACCTTTGTTTCTACCTCCAACATGCCAATAAAACCTAAAATCATTAATACACGTGGCTGAAGAAACTTGAAAAACCAAAATGTAGATGGCAAAGAGTCTCCTTGATTAACTGTTTTACAAAATCATTGATTTCTGCTCTAATAGAAGTGGCATTCATATAAGAAGACATGTCCCGTTCTTTTTTTCTGCACATATAGTTTCCTTTAGAATTTGAAAAAACATAGAGTTTCTTCGTGCTTGGCTATGATCAATGTGAGGTAGCTTTTGAGGAGGACTGTTTTTGTTTTAGTGTGTGTTTGTGGTTTTTTTAAGTGTAAGAGTAACGTTTTTTGTATTCAATGATTTTAAAATCTAATTTTTAACCTTTTCTTTTTTGAGTTTTAATCTTTGACTCATCAAACACACACACACACACAACACAGTTGTTTAGAAACTGAGAGATAGATAGGTTGCTTTGATGATTGCATAGTTTCCTTTTGTTGATTTATGGAAACAAATTTGCAATTAATATAACTGCATATTTAACAATTCAAATTTAGTTTGCTATAGCATTAAAATAATTGATTGTGCAAACCTAACTTAATTTTTGTGAGAGAGATTAGAGTTTCATCTTGTGTATATATTTATGTGTTTTAGTTGTGTTCCGTATTTATGGTGAATCAATATTTAAACAATGGACAAAGTTTGCATCAATTATTTTTATCTAATATATGCTTTTAAATGGTGCAAGTATTATGATGCAGGACAAAAATAAGAAATAGAGTATTTGTGAGAATAGGATTAGATTTCTTTAATATTAAGTTTTCTGGTTTCAATTAGTTTCAAATTATGAAGTTATATTATGAAAAACTCCCTAAAGAGTAAACTAATTGAAATTTATCTCCTTTTTTTAATTAGGTGAACTGTCCCCTACTGTTAATTTTTCATCCAAAATATTAATATTTCCCTTCTAAATGACCAAACTACCCTTACTAAGATTCTATAAAATCTCTATTATACCCTTCAAACTTATGTAATGACTAAACTACCCTTTTAATTATTAATTAATAATATTGAAATAAAAAATAACACAAGATGAAAAAAAAAAAAACAAAACAAAACAAAAAACTAACTAACAAACAAATTCCTGGTGTCCAGTTGAAACCCAAAAATACTTGAATTAAAAACTTAGAAAATGTTTGAACCCCAAAAAAACTAAAACAAAAAACAATATCAAAACCAATCTAGAAACCTAAATAAAAAACCAAATAAAAAACCACATATCTTTCCACAACAACCTATTAAAACCAAATCAATTTATTTCCAAAAAAATAAAAAACAAAACAAAACCAAATCACCCACCATTATCATCAGTACATCAACAACATTCGACTGACCATTATCACCAACATCAACTCACAATATTAAAAAATTCGATTAGAACACTAGAAATGTCATAATTATCATCATCAACCATTTTAAAAGAATTGAGAAAAAAAAAAAAAAAAACTCAGACCTAATAGAAACTCTTCATACCCAGACCCTTATTAGATCCATCATACCTAAACCTACCCAATGGGAGCTACCTCTTCACCCACCACCACTAGAAACCACTAAGAACAACCCTAAACCACACATTCATCATCCAAAACAACCTTATACCAATTACCCACCACCATCAAAAACTACCCACCTACACATCTGACCTAGAACCATCTGGTGTTGAGTTCGAAACTCAGAACCAAATAACCTAAAAAAAAAAAAAAACAAAGAGAGATGAAGGAGAAGAGTATGGGTTAGTTGTCGGTGATGGAGCATGCCGGGGGTGAGAGAAAAAGAGAGATAGAGGAGTGAGAAAGAGAAGAAAATAGTAGAGTGAGAGAGAGTAGAAAAAATATTTACTTATTATTTACTTGTTTAGATTTTTTTCCAATGTTTATTTAATTTTATTAAAACAAACAAAATTACTTATTCAATTGTCATTATACCCTTCAAACTTAACACAACCCGATTTTTTTAACTAGTAAGATGGTTCATTTAATAAAAAATTTTTAAAAAAATGTAAATTTCGATTAGTTTACTTTTCAGGGATATTTCATAATATCCCTGAAATTTAATTAAGATTCCTAATTCTAATCGTTTCAAGATTAGTTACATTATAAAGGCTTAGTTTGTTTGTGTTTAGTAGGTTATTGATTTTTTTTTTTTTCCAATTATAAAAAACTTATGTTTTAATTTTAGCGTTTCTTTACTATATATCCGTTTATGCAACTATTATTATATGAAGTAAGAATTGAACTATTTTATCAATTGAGTAACTTTATCTATCAATTATATTAATTGATTAGTTTTAATAATCACTCTTACAATCAATCAAATAGATATAATTGATGAGTAAAGGGTTATCCCTTTTTTTATCTAAAGACTGAACGGTGTTTCTGAAAACTGTAGACTGAATAGTGACTGAAAACTAAAATTTGAATAATATGTTTATTTTTTTTTCCTCATACATCTGAATATATAATAATTTTTTTTATTAAAATTAAAATTATCTGAAAACTTGTAATTTGACGTTTATATCATTTTACTAGTATTTGTTATGTAATTTTATCTAATATAATACAAACAATTATAATAAATTATTTAGTAAATACTAAAATTATTAATAATATTTTTATTGTAATTAAAATATGATTAATTATTATAATAAAATATTTAAAAAAAATTATATATAAATAAATTATTTTAATAAAGTAAATTAAATTTATATATTTAAATAAAAATAATATTAAAAGGTATATCATTAAAAGAGATTTGTATAATTATAATAAATTTGGAAATATGTTATTTTAGAAATAATGGATTTGAAATAATATATTTAAAATATCGTTTAATGATTTGATATTCAGTTAAAAATAAAAAAAATTAAAAAAAAAAATTGTTGCTTTTTTTTCAGTAATTTTTGAGTGGTTTTTAATTATTTGACTACTTAATAAAACAAACAAAGATCACTTAATATGTGTAATTTAGACCCATTAAGTGAAAAATGATAAAAACAAGGTCTTTAAGATTACCCAACCACTAAGTTAGCCAAACCCAATAAATAATAGATATAAAAATTTGTTTTGACATCAAATTGATGGATTCCAATCAAACTCTTCTCACTCGATATTGATACATGACTAATTTGTCATTTTAAAACGATTAGGAGTCTAATTAATGTCAAACAATTTTCGAAATTTATATTACATCAATACAGTTGAATATAATTCCATACATTTCAGTATGTTGTAAATTATTAGGTGGGTCTCACCAATTTAAAATAAAAAAATATACACAGTGGGAGTAGTTGAATTATTAGTGAATAGATCCCACTAATTTAAAATAAATGATAGGGTGTGGTTGAAAAATTTTTAGTTTTGTCGGCAAACCACACATTCATACGTGTGTGTGTGTGTGTGTGTGTTTGCATATCCTTGAAAAGAAACTCTATTCATAAAGCTCAATAGCTCATTTAGATGTTCTAACATCATCCGGTCCCCCTTGAGCATATAAAACCAACCATCAGGAACGAAAGTTTCAGAGTGCAAGATTAATACTATGTTCTATTGCAAGATATTTCATACTCTATTCAACTGAAAAGCTGGGCAATCTTCTATTCAAAAATAGCTGTGACTAGTATTAACACAAGCAATCATATAAGGCAACAGAGACAGGTACAATCATGCAGAATAAGATAAGGCTTGGTTAGGAGAATGACCCTACTCCACTTAAAAGGAATTTCTATAGATAAGATGCCTGACTGCCCCTGCATAAATAAGTTAGTGGCCCAAATTCACGACAAGAAACAGTAAGGAATATGTCAATTTGAAGTCAAATGGTGGATTTCATTAGGGGGCCATTTTACTTCGATTTCATGTGTAAACCGTATAGTTGATGGAAAAGTAGATTCATTTGGTTTTGGCTCAAAAATTTCCAATGCAAGAATCATAATTACGAAAACATCTATATCAAGTAAAAATTGTCCATGGATTTCTCTGACTAACCAGTAACCTATGATGGGATGGCTACAGTTTTTAGATTACTTTTTCTTCTTTGGCTCTTGTGCATACTCATCAATTAGTGCGAGAACATCTTTCCAGAACAGGCCCTCCACCAAAATCCCATCCTTGGTGAACCTGTAACATTTTGAAGGGATTAGAATAGTTTAGTGATCAAGTGTGTGTTCTATCTTCTATGCAACATCTGTGCCAGCAACATGGGATGTGAGCCTCTGTGTGTGTGTGTGAGGGAGAGAGACAGAGAGAGAGAGAGACCACTGAGTGACGCTCTTGGTAAACTCTACTGGTTTTCCGGCCGAAATTGATTTCGGATCCGCGCTTCCTATGCTAAGCGTGTACAGATCAGAGAATCTAGGCAGCTTGGAAGAAACCACCAAACCAGTGCTGGTGAAGGAACCCTGTTCAACAAATTTGCTACTTATATTTTGATTGTAAAAAAGTTATATTAAATTGAATATGTTCGATCTCTTGGGAAAAAAAAAAATTCTTACTTAAACAAAAACAGTTCTATCTTGTAGACCAAAAGAAATGGTGAACAAAACTGATATATAAACACACATAAGGACATGAGCTCTAAACTTTGTTCCGGAAGACTTGACAACAAGGGGTTATGCATGCTCAATTTGCACATGAAACACTGACAAGCAACGTGTTCTAACTGGCTCTGGTCCTAGCCTGCACTTAATTCGTACATCCTGAACCTATCAAATAGATCAAAGGAGACCAAAGAAAATTCTTATAGTAACATGACAATGGAAGTAAAAATGAAATACTTCCGTCACAGATCCGGGTTTCAATAACCAAGACTCCTAGAATATAAATAAAACTAAACTAAGTGAGAAAGATAGGTAGCACACGGCATGTAAAACTTATGACTTATAAAACACATTCCGCATAGAGAAGATATATTCAAAAGTTAGAGGCATGTACAACAAGGCCTACTTAGTAAGTAGTAATATTAGCCTAAATGTACAGAAAACAGTTTAATATATTGGCAATGCTCAAATGCACATGGGTGTGCTAGAGGTTGAAGACCACTTCCCAACACCCAAAGAAGAGAAAACAGTAGCATCATCCAAATTGTCTCTGCTATCTTTGCTCCTACATTTATCCCTCATCCACAAGAAGTATCACCCACCTAAGTAAAACCAAGTCTCAACCAAGTAGAAATAAGATCCTAATTCAATTATTTCAGTAAAAGCTGTAGTGACACTAAAACTTACAAATAGAACACCTAATCACCTATCCATACTCACCAAACATCAACTAAACCAAGTCATACACTAATAGCAACAATAAACCTCAGGCACTCCTTTATCTGTACAAAAATTATACTGAACTTGCCAGACATTCATAAATGCAACATTCATGTCATCCACATTCAGCACTCACAGATTTACAATTACAAAGGAAGTCACTTGTATTTGACCTAAAAATTATGAATAAATACAACAAGACTACACCATCATCAAGTACTAAGAAATTGTTTCACATTCCGACATTTTTCACCAACACCCAATTAGTTAATTACACATGCTCAAAATTTTAAAATCAACAAATACGCAATCACACAGCAATGTCCCATCTAATCTCACAGAATTTTCCGTGTTAGTTAGGAGTATCAGGTCACAAATTTTAATTTTACACCACTTTCAATGCAAAATTATTACAAGCCTAACCTCACAAAGCAGAAGGTTGTCATAAAGAGCAATAATAAACACCCCAAAATGAACCAACAATTCATAATATAGACACGTAAACAAACATGTTACACACTGACTTAGCTACCACAACAAAACAAAACACTCAAAATCAATACTAACCTCAGGAGGATAAGTAAACAAAATAGCGTTCTTTTCCTTCATGTGTGTGATTAGCTGCAACAATCCATTGAAGACTACATACTTGCCAGAGTCAAAGACCCACAAAATAAATATCATCACATATAATCGACTCGAAAAATGCAAATACAACAACCAAACAAAACACCTACTTTCATATCAATCAAGCGGGATCCCTCTATTCATTTCAACGTAGAAAACATGAATTTTACTTTCATATCAACACTATGGGTTCCCTATTTGCATATGTAACTATAAAATCAAACAAAATACACTTTTGCTTATTCAGTTCAAATTAAAAACCAACGCAAGGTGTCAATTCATATATATTACCGTACAATCACACCAAAAAAAAAAAAAAACTCATTTAAAAATAAAAAACATGAAACTTCATCCTCAAATCAACAAAACAGAATTTCAACGACAATAAAAGAGGATATAAGACGATGCAAGCGATCAAGATATCGCGATTCTCGGGGAATTTCTTCTTGTAAAACTGAGCAACCAGAGCAATAACAATGATGACAGTCCCCATCAGCAGCCTCACATTGCTCATTCTCACATCCTCCACATAACCACGACTCGTCACGATCTAATTACAACGATAAAACGAACAGTGATTAAGAAATTGAATCGAATTAAAATGGAAAGTGATGATCTAGGGTTTTGGAAATGAATTTACCTCGGAGACGGACTCGTCGAGGAAGTGTTTGATGGAGTGGTGATCCAGCAGGTTGGCTTTCTTGGGGCTCGTTTTGGTGGCTGTTGTCGTCGTCTCGGATTTCTTGTCTTGCATTGTTGCGCTTGTTTGTTGTCCGAAAATTGAATTTCAAGTGCTGAGTGTGCGTTTTTGTTTTTTTCAGTGGAGCTTTTATATCTAAATAAAAAGCTGTGTGCGTTGATTCAGTGAATAGCGTGTGTTGACCTGTGGTGTGTTTAAAGCTTAAACGGCGTCGTTTAGATTTTTTTTTTAATTTGTTACAATTTCCAGGTTCGGGTTGAGTTAATCAGGTTCGAGTTGAAAATTTTTTAACCCAATTCAACCCAGATTTTACGGTGGACTGGAGGTGGCGCTCTGCGAGTAGAATCCGGTGGAGAGCGAAGGAGTTCGGAAGTGGTGGCGGCTCCGCCGCAGGCGAACCGTCTAGGAGCGGCAGGAGATGGAGGGAGAGGTGAAGAGAGAGGTTAGAGAAGCCAGTCTAAGCGCTAGTGCCATTGGTTGCAGTCGTTTTGAGTGAAGAAGAAGAAGAAGAAGCTGTCGATTTAGACGGAAATGAGGCTTTGACGTTGTAAGACTGTTTGCATGATTAGGTGAAATGTATGTGATGGTGGTCCTGCATTGTCTACCGTTTGATCTGAGTTTCTCATCACAAGCCGACATCAACTCCTTATTGGCGTTTGAGATTGAGGGGTCTACTAAATGTACCGTTACTCGGTTCCAAGTACACCGGCCACTGCATAGGTCTAGCATCAATTACTGTGATCTAATTTTTTCTGATCATGGGCCAGTAACATGTCCTTAGGCCTTAAAGTTCTGGTCATGCAAAATGTACACCATCTTATTTCTAAGAACACAAATGAAATTGCATTTGCACGTCATCCTATTTCTAATGAATCCCCACTTTCCAAAAAAGCTATCACTCTTCATACACACTACAATTTAACCCCTAGGCTCTTGTTGTATTCTTTTATTCCAACCGGTTTGCATTTTTGTTGTTTGAAAATTTTTGACTAGTTGTTTGTTTTCGATTGAGATGGATTCAAAATCTTTCAAGCTAATAAGATGTTATGGCAAGTATCTAACAAACACGTTATTAATTGTCAAAACTGAATTTGTATGTAACACACTTGAATCGAAAAGTTATAAAAAACAAAAACAAAACAAAAAAATTAATAGCAAAATTGAAACTCATTAAATTCTCATCACTAACAGACCAATACTAGTAATCAATCTTTTAAACAAGAAAAGATTTAGAATGGCGTAAAAAGATTAGGTTACGAAATTATTACAAAGAATAATGGTGGAGTCTGCTCTTCCCAGGTCCATTATTGGCGGGCCAATATCACCACCACTCCAGCAAAATCAAATATGCTTCGGACAAGTCTCAGTCCAGCCCGGTCCATTGTCAAGATTAGCGTACTTGAAAAAACAAAATTACAAAAAAAAAAAAAAAAAAAAACCTGTGTTCATTACTTCCACCCAGGTTAGAAATGCTTTAACGACACCAAAATACAATGACCTCTGTCCTTGATCATCTTGGTCAACAGTGACCTTTCTCTACAAGCATTTTTCTGATGTTGTGTATTCAAATATCAGAAATAGCTACCCAGTAATACGAAACAAGAGTATTAACAGCAGCAAAACGGAGTTAACACAGAAGTTTCAATATGAGCTAAACATAAATCCGGTACAAAAGTTACCAACTATACTACTACTACTAGTTGAAGAACTGTCACCAGATGTCTAGACAAGTTCAAGCTCCAATCCCAGGATGCTGTTGCATATTCTAGTGTTGTGGCAGTCAGGGTGACTGGACCGACATAATAAAGTTGACGTCTTCATTGTCACTCCATAGCATAGAACGATTCGGTGATTTTGGAGATCGAGGTGGAGAGTCGAGATCGCTGAATTCCTCATGTTTCCATGGAGATGGATCTTCGGAAAGAGGACAATCAGGCATCTCTTCTAGTTCCATGTACCTTGGAGGACTTGCAGGCTAAAACAGAAGAAATCATTCAGAAATTGGAGTTCAAAGAATACCCCGAAAACAAAATGGAAACTAGTTGAAGCCAAAAGGAACAAATGAAACTCGCCTTCGATGGTGGATCCATTTCTGAAGAAGACACTGACTGGTTGGGAAACCCTACATGAAAAGATCAAAGTAAAAATCTAAGTTATCTAACACCAAATGTACCATGATTGGCATTAAAATAGTTGTTGAGTTTGTTTACAATTATTTAGTCCAAGTATCTTGAAAAAGTCATCAATGTCCATGGCTTTTGTTTGTGCCTTGATGCATTCGTCATGATTGTGAAGAAACCCTTCCTCAGCAATCGCATCGAGATCATCCTCTGCCACAACACTCACTTTCGTATTCACATTCTTCTTCGGTGCCTCATGCAGTCGTTGCTTCCTCGAATTTGATATGTCAATAAGTGCTTTCCTAACACTAGTCTGTTGTTTTTCCGGAGCCTTATCAAAAATCTTCTTCTTGCTTCCATCAAATGTGATTTTAGAAGCACCAGTGTCTTTCTGCTTCTTTAATGACTGGTTTGGTGTCGGTTTAACTGAATTCGATAAGTCACCAAGAGGCTTCCTTCTGCTAACAGCTCCTTTCCTCAGTGCCTTTGAGACATTAGTCTTCCCCCCAGTAGTATCTCCTGTAGAGGAGAATATTGAAGTTAGACCACAAAAGCCATGAAAATCAATTTCAAATCAAACAATGAACAGTAAGGGTAGGTGGTTATACCATTAAAATGAACATTCAAATTCTCATCTTGGGTCAAGTTACCAACTTGTGCCATTGTATATGTCTATGAGTAACTTCAAATCAGTGTGCTGCAATGGTAGAAACTGATATAAGAACACACGAAAAGGTAATGAAAACTTGTTTTAGAGTTTTCATCAACGACACCAATAAAAAAAAATTAAAAAAAAAAAAGAAGAAGAAGAAGAACCCAAAATAGAAAGAAATGGACTCAAGACTGAACCAATCAAGAGGCCAAGGCACACCCTCGAAAAATCAAAAACCTACTTTGTCTGAAATGACAAAACGCAATCCAACTGAAGGCAACAAACAACACAATAAAATATCTACATAGTTCAGTTACCTTGGCTAAGGGGAACAAAATTTCCACTATCAATGGAAAGATAAGAAGAGATTGAAAATGCAATGCAGTTCCCACACACTCGAGATTGAAAATGCAATGCAGTTCCCACACACTCGAGATTGAAAATGCAATGCAGTTCCCACACACTCAATTGCTTGCTTGTCACTACACTGATATTTTACCCTTACAAGAATGACACACTTATATTCACCATTAAATCTCTCTATACTCCCTCATTAGATTCACCCCACTTAAAATGAATGACAGTAGCAGTATACACATATAGGTTGCTGATCATGCTCTATTATTCACTATAAAACCTCTCTATGTTCAGTCATTAAATTCACTCCACTAAAAATGAATGACAGCAGCATCATATATGTACACAAAAAACAGTGTATCATGCAATTCAGCAAAAAATCAAACATCTAGGCTCAATTTGTTTCCCAAAAATATCAATTCCTTGTAAAAGGATATTGTAACAGAATTCATATCTTCTGTAATACCCGTTGATAGACATTGTCTTTATTGCTATATGTAAACACATCATTATAAAGAGAAAAAAGAAATGAAAAAAACCAAGTTTTCTAAATACTTCATAACCCTAAGTGCAATAAAAACGAAAGTTCTCAAAATGACAAAACCTTTGCAAAAAAAACCTCTCAATTCCATAATATATTCACTTCTTCTTTGTTAAATTTCATTTCAATTAGTATTATAATCAGAAATAATCAATAAACAAAAATTCCTTACATTATCCCTAAAAGAAAAAATGCAAACAACCCATCTCAAAAAATATGACAAGAATAGCTAAAACTGAGATAACACATTGTCAAGCCCAAAAGCTGATATCAAGACTGCCAGCATGTATGCACACCTCCAAATTGGATTACCATAAGGCAGATCATGTTACCCAGTTTTGGCCTGCAAGAACTCGCTTAATTCAGAGTTTAACTTTGGTCATTCATAGCGGGTTCCCGACACTAGGAACCACAGCCTCTTTTCTACAACCAAATACTATAAGGAGAACAATAACACATAAACAACTGTGAAAAAAACAAGTAAAATATTTGAGCCCCCAAAGAGGGCATGTTGTTTTCTAATCAATTCCACCATCACCCATCATATCAACACATCTACTAATCGAATCCATTGTTTCAAGCACTAAACAGTGCAAATAAATAAAATCCGCATCAAATAATACATCTTCGAAAAACCTGCCAGGTTCTGCAGACACGAAAAGTCTCGAGTCCCACAATGTTTATAAAAACAATTGGGGCTTCCAGAGTAGCAGAACAACAATGTCGAAAACCGATAAATCCAACCACGTAAACAACATATAACAAACTCAAATGACTCGAAAACAGCCGTCACAACAGCAGCTCTCATAAACACAATAAAATCCAAAAACTTCATGATTTTTCAAGCTCCTACTTCACCAAATTCAATGTCCTATCTTGGCCTCATCTACAACCTTAAAAATATAAACGACAAGTACCTTCAAAATCAAGACTTAATTTTTGACAGCATACAAAAACAAACAAATCGTCAATACAAAACATAACCCATTTCACTATCATTTGATAAAATATATATAACATAAAAATCTCCGAGAAAAAAAAAACAGATTAATTAGGAGAACTCACAAATGGTTTTTCAACGGATCTTCGAAAGCCAACCACTTTCTTCGCAGCTCTTAATCTGACAGCAGTTTTTTTAAAATTAGTTTTTTATTTAAAAAAAAAAATGTGAAACCCTCGTACATTTATGGGGAGCCAAGAGGCCTCCAACGGTATTGTTTATGTCTTTTACATTTTTACCCTTTAGTGGTAGGGTGTGATTCTCGTTTTGGACCGTTGGATCTTCTTGATTTTGATTGCATCTTTTTGTTGGGGTTGGGCCGTTGATGTGTAGGGTCCAATGGTTTTGTCATTTGTGTGTTTTCAAGGCTTGAAATGAAAACAAGTCCATCACATGACCCAATACTCCTAATAGTTATTTTAAAACTTATCAATGATCAATGACAAGGTAAGTTTTCTTTTTCCATTTTAGTTAATATTTTGACAATTTTTTTTTTCATTTTTCCCCTTAATTGATTGAAGGAAACAAATTTGAAATTAATATAACGCATATTTAACAATTTAAATTTAGTTTGCTGGCATTAAGATAATTGATTATAGGAAAAATTACACTAAAGTAAATACCAGTAATTCATTTAGTCAAACTTAACGATTTGACAACTTTTTTAGAATAAAAGGACATAAATACCTTTATTGTATATAATTAATACATAAATCAAGCAATAAAAAAATAATAAAAAATTGATAATTTCTTTAAAAAATTAAATAATGAATTTAACAAATAAAAGTTTTCAATTAAAAAAACATATTTAGCGTTATCAAGTCATCTCAACTCTCCAACGGTTGTCATGCTATCTTGAAACTTCTACCCATTACCACACCATCTAAATCCCTAACCGTCATCACACCAAGTTTGGTGCAATCTCCGTATGAGAAGATATCGGCAATCTCTTTTATCGGAATCTCTACATTTTTTTATTGTTATTTTAAAAAAAAAAATATTAGTTAAATATGTATTTATTTTGATGTGGAATTGGTGTATGTTGATCAAATGAGTAGTTTTTTTCCTTTTAGACAAATATGAGCTGCGTTTAAGTTCAAATTTTATGGGTTTGTCAAGATGAGCAATGTTTGGGTTTTTTGAACAAGATTGTGGTTTGGTTAAAGATTAGGTCTTGTAGGTTTTCTTAAGATAAGTAATGTTTGGAATTTGTTGAATATCTAGATTTTGTTAACGTAAGTAGTGTTTTGAGTTTTGTTGAATATCTAGGTTGAATAAGATTTTGATTTGGTTGAAGAAGATTGGATTAAAGAATAGTTTCATGGAGGATCTGAGTTTTAACTATTGAAAAAATTAGTCAACACTATGTTAATCTTTTTTAAAATATTTATATTATATTATTTATTATTTAAATTATTTTAAAATTTTGGTATGATGTGGTAAATGGCGATTGAATATAACTATTTATTTATTTATAGTAATTTATATTGAAAAGACTAATCTATTCTTTAAGATGTCAAACTTGCCGTTTTACAAACGTTAGTCAAACCTAGTCAAAGATATTTACTTGTAATTAATAATAAACTCACACTATTACTGTAATAACAACATATATTAAGCCACTTTGTTGTAATTTCCCCTTGATTATACAAACCTAACTTTATATTTGTAAGAAAGATTCGAGTTTCACCTTGTGCATATATTTAAGTGTTGTTAGATTTGTTCCCCATTTATTGTGGAGCAGTTATCATATGATTTGTCAAGTTCATTATGAATCATTTAAACAGTGGACAAAGTTTGCTTCAATTTCTTTTTATCTAATAAATGCATTTAAATGGTACAAGTATTAGCTCTACAATTACATGACTATTATGATGTGAGTGATATATATCTAACAAAAAATGTTTGTGATGTTTAATACAAACAAATTGTCTTTGGATACTCGCCGTTTGTTGGTGCTAGTAACCTCATGCCTCCCATTGTATGAGGTATGGGTTCGACACCCCTTCCATAACATCCAAATTATATATAATAATAACAATAATAATAATAATAGTTTTCTCATCATTTGTGTAGGTTGATTTTCCACTTTCATATGGGTCTCCCCCACCTCCGTATTGGTAAATCTCTCTCAATTGGGAGCAATCTTTCGGATCGTTCCATCAGTGTCCTATCTCGGTTGGTCTCGACAGTCATCTGAGTCCTCCCCAGTTACAGTTTTTGTAGTAAAAAAATATATATATACAAACAAATTAAAAAAAATATTGATAAGTAGTTACTATGATGATGACTTGAAAAAAATATTCAGATTGATAATATTTTTAATTGAAGTCATATAAATGATGTAAAGAGGTTGGTGATTTTCAAAATCATTAACAATACACATAAATCATGCTCGTGTATATTTAATTTCCTCTAATATCAATCAATGGCAATTCTCTATTACGTTGTCAATGTTAGGCTAGTTTCTTCGCCTGTTTATTTCTTAATGAATTTTTCTTCATTCTCTGATTGGACTTCTACTTTATCAAAGCACTTTTGATTTTAAATACTTTTGTAATTGATTTTTCAAAAACACGAAGTTGACAATGAAGGCCCATCGTAATAGAACGAAGGAATGGAACACAGAGCCTCCCAATCAAATTGTATTGACATCAAATTGATGGGATTCCAATCAATCTCTTCTCACCCGATACTGATACATGACTAATTTGTCATTTTAAGGCAATTAAGAGCTTAATTAATTTAAAACACTTTTCGAAATTTATAGTACATCAATGCAGTTAAATTTAATTCGATATATTCCAGTATTTATTGCCGACAGATTTTGATAAAGCCATCATCTTAATAAGGAAACAACCCTCTGAAAACTAAACAATTTTAAAATATTATTTTATTTAAAAAAAAATATTATTTATATATTTTGAGAAATTGTAGGTCCAATTGTTTCGAATCATAATTGCTGTTGAGAATATTCACCGTTTGACCTTTTGATTCAATGGGTGACTGGATGTCCTTGAATTTTGATGACCAAAGCTTGTACCTTGTGTGGAAAAAAATAATCATTTTTTCAACAACAAATATTATGTGTCCTGGCCTTTTCTTTGCTTTATTGATGCAACTTATGTAGGACACGTGACCTTCCATGGGAAACTTTAGGCCACTTTTTTTTTTTTTCCCCTCATAAAGTTTGAAGCAATAAAAGCACGGCTGACACCACATTTTTGTGAGCAAAAAATCAAATTGATGACAGCGAGTGTGACTCTGTTTTCATTCCCAACTTCATACATATTTCAAATTATCTATAAATCATAGAGAGGGGGAAGTGCACAATTACCTTTCTAAGCATCACATTGTTGTTTATCAGTAAAAAAAATATAGGGAAACGGTTTTTTAATTGTACCATAAAAGTTTATATCTAGGATTATAATAATAATATTTGATTTCATCGTATCTTTAAAATTTAATATCGTATCAATTCAAAAGGTAATTACATCTTTAAAATTTAATATCGTATCAATTCAAAAGGTAATTACATGTATATTAGCTATCTAAAATCATCTTAATATGCTTGATCTCAATTATAACCACAAAATAGTGTTTGGTCTTTGATCTTTTATTGATGTAAATTTAAAAAATAATAACAAATAACTATATGTGTGTGGATTGGTAACAGGTTTCACAGAATTTATTTGATAGATGTTTAGGAAATATTTATGGTATGAGAGGGACACAAATTATTCCACACTTTGTGACAAATGTTTGAATGCCACGCTGTTCATTAACAAAAATGTAGAGATGCTTGTTTTATGTATTGTGGGAGTACCTATATAGAACTGCAGTATTGAACTCAATAAATTTTAATAATCTTAGTACGGTATCTATCCCTGTTTGAAAAAAACTAATGTTATATATATACATATGTATATAGAGAGAGAGAAAGAGAGAGAGGATTGATATATGGCTTCATAAAAATTGTTTGAAAGATGTTTCGAAAATACTCTTAATATATGTGAACAATATATTTTTAATAAATTTTATAACATTTTTCTTACTAATTATAACACGTTTGAAACAAGACACTTACAAATCATCAAAACAAGACTATTAAATGTCTATAGAATTATTTTTTTTTTCTTTTATAAAATTTGTACAATTGATGTGAAGAAAATATTTTTCCTAATGATTTCTCATAAAGTTACAATGTATTATTCATCACATCAATATTATGAAATCTTTCATGGCGATGATACAACTTTTTTTCTTTTTTTAGTGGTGGGGATGGGAAATTAAGTTCATAAAAAACTATTCATATTTTACGTTTTCGAATAAAGATGAGACGTGATCCCTTGATCCCTTAAGAGATCAATAAAAATAATCAATCATTAGTATCAAAAGGTGATGTGTAAAAAAAATAAATACTGTTGTCAGGAGATCAAAAATGATATAAGTATTACAAAACATTTAAAAAAATGTATTTTTTTCAGATACATATAGTGTTATTATAGATAAAATCCAGATTTACTGACACTTTCAAAGAATGATATCATAACCTTGGAAAATACCGTCAACTAAGTGATTAATAGTATTTAAGATTATTTTATATTGATTTTCGAAGTTGATAAGAATGCCAGGACAGGCATCACCTGGTTCAGGTGTCATACTAGATGGCATTATAAGCAGAACAAAGCAAATGTATAAAATAATTTTTTAAAAATAAAAAATTAGAAAAAAATAAATAAAAAGAACACAAAAAGGTTTTGACCTGTTAGTACTTAAATTATTTGTTGGTTGTGACAGGATTTTTCATATATCTTGCTTTTAGGTGACACGGTTGTGATAATATATTCGCTCACATCGTATCCAACACCCCGCCCTGATCACTATTTATTAATCCTTCTTTTAGTTGGATGAACAATTATTATTGAATTTATGTCTATATTCAATCCCCATCGTAGTAGCAATAATAATAATAAATACGGTGACATTGAGTTCAATGGGTTGATACAGTCCTATAATTCCTCTTGTCCGCTTCATATAAGTGTGAGATAAAGTTCATATTCTAACGGTCTCGAATTGTAAGTCATTTTCCCACTAATGTGAGTCAACTTATGTCGGTCCTGAAAGTAGTATTCTGCATCGCACACTAAAAGACTAATATTAGTTTGGTCTTGATAGTTGTTTAACCTAATGTTAAGAGATCAAAAGAAAAACTCAACCCGTATGTTAAGAGACCTATATTAACTTGGTTCTAGTAGTTGTCTGACCTAATGTTAGAAAATTAAAAAAAAAAATACATTAATATTATCATATTTATTTAAATATTATTTTAACATATAGTGGAAGTATATTCATTCTTAAACTTGTTACAATTTAAAATGTTTCGAACGTGTAAATGTTCCTACTTTGGACCTTTAAAATATCCATAAATGTTCCATGAACGTATTTAGGGAATCATCATTTGTTACCTTATGGATTTTGATAGATTTTAAAATTAAAATTAACAATAAAAATGGCCACAACAAATCTAGCTCTACTCCCGTAAATTTCATAGAGAAGATGAACAAAATCTATAAAGTTCATAAACTTCATCGAGATTTATTCTTTAAAAAAATTTATCAATACACCCTTGAAAAATTTATTGATCTTTGTAAAAACCGCAAATTTTATACATTAAAATAACTTCAATTATCATAAATGTTTTTCAGGAATCTCATAAATTTTGTCATAAACATCATCCATAGGAAGAGGTAGTAGATGAAAAAAATAACCCGCTCAATTTATAAAGAGACCTCTGGAATTCACCATTTGTTACATACCTACATAATAAATGAGCAGTTACAACAATTGATGTTGTAATCTAATAGGCATCCACAATCACTCAAAAAATTCCAATTTTAGGTATCTAATAATAACTTTATACCATCTGCAATGATGATGAACCCTTCCTTAGATATGTTTTCTCTGATTGTTAATGTGCGTTTATGTTTTCATTTCATTGACTGTGAACCGTTGGATGTTTACTCACATTAATGTGAATTTATATTTTCATTACCAAAATAACCGTGGGAATCTCTTCAATTTCATTGGTGTGTAAAGATTGTGGATCATGCTGCAATACTCTATCCGTTCATGAATGTTATTAAGTCAGCTAATAACCATATTAAAATTAAAGTTCAAAAAAATAAGGTAAGAGTTTAGTCGTAGGATTAAATCCCACTTATTATTATTATTTTTTAATTATCTAACATATTTTATAAGTCAGATTACTACTGAAACTAGTTTAGGTAGAACTCCAATAACAACGTTCAGATCTCTACTCCCAGCCTAAATAAGATTCCAATAATACGATTCAGATCTCTACTCTCAGATATTGAGAGAGAGTTGTCCACACAAACTGTAAGATCTCTACTCCCTACCTAAATAAGGCTATGTACGATTCAGATCTCTATTCCCAGATATCAAGAGAGAGTTATCTACACAAACAATGAAATCGTGAGATTTGAATCTACCACTTGAGTGGTAAGTAGGTAGGAGATGACTTACCATTAAGTTTACTCTTAAATCCCACTTTAACATGAACGTTTTTTTAATAACTGATTTATAGTTATTATACATTTTTTTTTTATGTGATTGAGCATTTGTTAAGATTATTCTTAAAAAACATAAAAGCATTCGTTAAAATTAGGACATAGTAACTATATAATATTTTAATATAGCGAGGGAGAATTGGTGAGCGGTGAATGGTGATAGATTTCTTTTCGTTAGTAGGTGAGCATTAACATGAGAAAGTGATATTTGGATGATGAAAGTAAAGTTTGTACCAATCAGAATTCTTAAAGTTAGACAAACCCTAATCATAGCAAAAAGGCCAAATGGGCATCTTATCTACCAAGTGATTTTAATTGCCCTTTTTATTATTTTTATTATTTTTCTATTTGTAGGCACAAGAAATTTTTTGAAATGTTTTTGTACAACATCTTTTACTGCCTAGAAACGAAACAAATGATTACACATTGCGTAAAATGGTTTTGCTACGCAAAGACAAAAAAAAACTTCTGATTTATGTACTTCCTTGGTTTAATTTTTTAACAACATTGTCTTTTCATTCTCTAGAAGTTCTTTGTATCCATTGGGGAAAAAAAATCTACAAATTAATAAAAGTCGTTAACTTAAGAATTATATTATCTTAAGATTGTCACAACACTTATTGATTTTTTTGCACACCACCAATTAGTTTTGAATTCCATCACTCATAAAAGGAACCTACTATCATTTAGGTGTTATAACTTTACTAATCGTCAATAATTTTTAAACAAGCTTTAAACAAACAAAAAGTTGAAAGATAAAAGTTGAAAACTACTACTAGATTCTCTAATAGGACTATACAAAGAATGTGTAATATCAATGTCCTTTCTTTAAACTATATATAAGTATAAAATTTTGAAAATAATCAAAATTAAAATAATAAATTAAGATATAGAGCTATTATTCTTTCGTCATGAAATATAAAGTATATACCAGTAAACCATCTCAATTCCCGGCTTAAGTATAGCAACTATTACAAGTATTGTACGTTAACGATATTTTAAAATAAAACATTGCCCACTAAGGACTTTGTGATACATTAGGGAAGAAATGTACATGTACAAATAATTATGTATGGGTTGACAAATTTCACGCCACATAATCTTTTTTTTTTTAAAAAAAAAACCTATACCATGTTTGGTGAACAAATTCAACCTTACACAAACCAAAAATCTCAAAAAACAAGTACACGTGAATTATCATGTATCATCAACATCATCCTAGTTGTATATATCTCTCCTCTCAAAGAATGCGGCGTTGTCCGAATTACCAATCATAACCCGCCATCTGTCCCGTCGGACCGAACAATAGATTAAAATCATCAGATGAGTGGAGCCCCCGGTATTTGGTTATGTGAGGGCACACACCACACCAAACAATTTAATTCTCATAAAATCAAAAATCCACACACTCACGTTAACAATAATAAATGCAAAAAGAAAAAAAAAGAACAAGAATTTCGTCAAATCCAAACACGCCTTTATTACTTCGTTTGGTGGATTTTTTTTCTCCTTTTCAATTTTCTCAGGAAAACATTAAAAATATAACAATTAATAATATTAAATTAGAGAGATATAGAGAGAGAGAGAGTGAAGTTAACGCCAAGCAGACGCAACAGTGAGTGTCCGTCCCATCCAGCCGAAACACACGCCTCCGTTTTCTTCTTTGACGGTGAAACCCGGGTTGACCCGACAATTACCCGAACTGAGTCTGGCCCGCATCGATTCGGCGATTGTCTGACTCATTGGTTTTAACTGGAAACCGGCCATACTCATGCGGGCCTTCCACTTCCCAAACACCTCGCATCTCTCCACTCGGTCTCTCCCTTCACATGCAACTGAGTTAGCGAGTTTACGACCGAGTCCCTCCTCAACCTTGTCTCGGTCCTGATGGTCCCTCGACGCCGACTCGATCGAGTCAAGTAACGCGCCATAGTACCCCCATGCCTCGCTCACGCGGTGCAAAAACGGCGCCGTATTCGTATTCATCTCCTGCTCCACTAATGTCACCACGCGCGGCGACAACGCCTTCACGCGCCGGAGGAGATCGTCGCGTGGATTCTCCGTCGAAACGCTCTCGTCAGGCATTCTAAACAATTTGAACGCGAAATTCACAGCGAGTGGCTCGTCCGCGCCACAACCCAATGAGTCACGACTCAGATCGCCGAGTTTTAATGAAGTCACTACTTTGAAATTCAAACGAACACCAACTTCCTCGGCGACTTGGCTCAACACATCACCTACGGAGCTCAACCTCCCTTCTCCGCCATTGTCGGCTACCGCAGTGATACAGACGACGGATGGCTTCCCATTCTGCCTCGCCAGCGCGTAGAGGAGATTCATATACTGTCCACCTTGTCCTATATCAAAATCCACTACGTGAAAATTTTTGCAATCACTAGTAGCATCAAGAATCGCCAGATTGGCAGCCATGAAACCCAGCTTGAAACACGGAGACAAATCATACAGAGACTGAGTCGACTCAGCGTGTTGGTGAGTGAATAACTCGCCAACCGGCGCCGGGCTCTTCACCATATTCATCCTCGATTTCAACGCCGAACTCATATACTCCATCAACCTCTGATCCGAACTCCCTCTCGAACTCGACGCCTGACTCAGCGGATTCAAGATCTTCGCCGCGACGTCGTTTCTCGCCTCGGAAATCGCTGTCGCCACTTCTATCACCGTCTGTTTCAAACAGCTCGTGGCCGGAGAAGCCACGGAGGACGAAGAAGAAGAAGACGACGTCGTTGGAGAAGGAGATATCGGAGAAACCGATTTCGGACTCGGACTCATGAGATTTTGTATCGTCTCGCACCACTCACTGTTCATGTTTGTTACAACGGAAACCGCATCTCCATCATCATCATCGTTATCGTCTAAAAGCTGTTTCTCCAACTCCTTCAACATCTTCTTTTCCGAGTCGTGACCTGCAACCTCAATAACTTGTTTGTTTAAATACGGGTTTATTTGGTTCACCGAACCAGATACAAACCCGACCGGTTGGTTTTGTTGTTGTTGAGGACGTAACTGTTGCTGTAGTATTTGTTGTTGTTGTTGTTGAAGCAGAGGGTTTTGTAACCCGTACCGGTTTGGTAGAGAGTTATATAAATCCACCGGAGGTAATGGAGAGATTGGAGAGAAATTCTGACAAATCCGCGGCTTCACTGACCGGAGATATAAGCTGCTGGGAGCCTGATTTTGTTGTTGTAGTTGTTGAAACTGAGGTTGTAGTTGTGTGTGGAAGTCGTTGAAAGTCCGTTTCCCGATCAAATTCGGGGCGACCCGGTTGGTGATCTGAGAAGCTGCCACCGCCGCTGCTGCAGGCGACGAGGAGGTGTCCATGAAAATACCCGGCTGCATCCTTTGATGATGATAAGAGGGCTGTGAAGCGTTCCCGTTATTGACAACAACATTCATGGATCTGCCGGCGAGAGCTGCCGCGTAGTAATCCGGACCACCACCTGAAAACCCGGATGACATTCTCTCTCGGGTTTCAGACAAAACTCATACAAAAGCCAACAAGGAGAACCAAAAAGCCTGAAGAGCTTCAATTTTGAGAGAACAAGAAGCTATCAACGGACATTAAAAAAAAAATAAAATTTAGAGAGAGAGAGAGAGAGGTATTCTTCTCTTTCTCTTGTTGTTATAAGATGATTCTCATGAATTTAAGGGAGAGAAAGAGCAGTTTACAAGTTAACGAGTTACAACTTGTCTTTCTCTCTCTCTCTCTAACTGGTCTTTTTTATTTTAATGGGTAGTTAATGTTAATATATGCACGTGTATGTCACTGCATGTTTGGTGTTTCAATCACAGCCCTTCGTTTTTTTTTGATCGGTTGATTGTGGGTTTGATTCAACTTATCGAACGGTGATCCTGTTAGGGGATGTAAAGTACTCTTTGTTTTTACCCAATTTTATACCTTATCTATGTCGGATGTGTCTGCGTCCACGCGTTGTTCAGCGCTTAGATTTCACATGTGTTGAAGGATTCTGTCTGTCCAAAAGTTGTACATTTACAACAATTGTTATTTTTCTTTTTATTATTTCATTTATATCGAACGGTTTAGAAAAAATTTAATGGGTCAGTTGACATTAAATACTAATAATTCAATTAGATTATATATTTTTTTTTGAAAGATAATACATTTAATTAGATACCACCAAAATCAAACTCTAATAATCATACGGATATCAATTACGTATATAAATTTTAAAATATATTTACTGAAAATTGAATTTTTAAAATGAATAAAAAGATATTTAATCACGTATCGTGGGAGGTGATCTGTTAAATTTGTAAGTTCTCCAATGATACACCCTGAAAATGTAATTTAATAGCTATTAATCAACTATAAATTTTTTATTTTGACACTAAATATTAATCGACTATAATTTTATATGGAATAAGTACAATAAAATGCAGCCAAAATAGAATGATATGATGTTGAGGGGGTGAAAAGCACGCTCTGATTTAGGAGAGTGGGATAGGAATTTTTTATTTGGTTTGGGCAGTGATCATCTGACAGGACAGTTACGAACTGTTGTAATGGGAAAGCTAACGACAAGCACCCGAGAACGCAATCCAGTAAGATACATAAAGCGACGCATCGGACACTTGTCGGATTTACAATCTTCATTTACGAAATCCTGTGTCACAGGCGCGTTGGTTTGGAGAAATCTCCAACCGGTTCGCTGATTCGAAATTCCAGTAGTACCTGGTTTTTCGCTGTCGATATTTTTTTTTTTAATAATTTTTTCCTTACATTTTGATTCTAGGAGGGGTCACCGACACGTGTCGGTCACCAACTTTACGTATATGAGCAGAGAATTTCAAGACCAGAAAAGTTGGGGGGCTACGTTGGACGTGCCCCAACCATTTAAATATTTGAAAATGCTTCTATTGCCATCCATTGATCCATAGAAAAAGTTTTGCCGCACCCAACTTCTCAAAATGCACATTATACGAATTTAAATTTCATAATTTTCTCCTTACGCCTCTCGTAATTCCCAAAAAAAAAAAAAATCGTACTTTATTTTATTTCTTTTCGGAGACCATTTCTCTTGAATTTTCCCTAGTATTGAGGACTTCTTGTGTTATAATAATTATATCTCAAATTATTTATTTTTTATTTAAAAATTGAGCAATATTACTGAAGACTTAATAGTAATTGAAAGTTAAAATCTAAATAACTTTTTTTTTTTTTATCTCTCAATATTGCAAACTTATTTATTTTTTAAATTTAAAATCATCTGAAAATTAGTAAGTTTATATTTATATTTTTTCTACCATTTGTTGTTATGTAATTTTAATTAATTTAATATAAACATTTAAAAATAAATAATAATAAATTCTAAACTAATTTTTTGTACATATTAATAATATTTTATTCATAATTAAAATATGGTTAAAAAATATAGTAATATTTTCATATTTATATATTTAAATATATTAATGTATCTAAGAAAATAACTAAAAAAATGAATATTTAAATTGTAAATTAAAATATATTAGTTTAATTCCAAGATAATTTGGGATAAGATGAATTTAGATTTTAACCTTCAAATATATTTTTTGTAAGTATCAAGAAAACAAAATTTAAAAAAAAAAATTGAATAATATAAAATTAGAATAAATTTGAAATTATGTTATTTTTGGGATGATAAATTTGAAATAAAAACTTTTAAATATCATTAGATATTTGAAATTAAGTGAAAAGTTAAAAATTTTTACTTAATTTTTTCAATTATTTTTTTGTATTTTTAAGTGATTTGATTACTTAAAAAAAATGAAAACAATTTAATAGGTACAATTCAATACTATTAAGTCTTAAATGAAAAAAAAAAACCAAATGACCCATTGACCACTAGTTAGAATTGCTCTAATATGGACTTTTTAATTCACTAAGATATTGACAAGACAAAAGTCATAAAACTAATTTAAAAGAGTACTGCATTTGCCTTATATATAAGTAACTTTGTTATAAGATTATGGAAGAAGAAGGGTTTATATTGGTTGGATATATAAGTAATTCTGTTAAAAGTTTTTTAATAATAAAATTTTTTAAACAAAGTGGGTGTGGAGTGAGATTTTATGCGTGTTAATGGAGCCACCCTTAAATATACTTCTCTCCGACATACCAAAAAATAAATAAGTATTTTAAATAAAAGTGAGACGGTACAAGTTTAAGTTTATGTCAGGAAACTACTACTGCTATTACTAATTTCTTTGTTGCTTTGAATTAAAGTGATTTTCTTCATTGTTTCAAGTGGGAAATGACTACTTTGCCACTAATAACGAAAGATGCGCTTGGATTTATTAGTAAAATGAGCAACTTGTATTAGGTTCATGGGTTTGGAACACCAACTTAGAGATTCATAGTTTTTGGACACGCTTCTATTTTTAACTTTCATTAAGGAATAATTTAATTTGATCTCCAAATTTTTTCGAATTATCATTTTTAAAACGAATATCCACTTTCAACTAATGTAGTCCCTCTACATTTTAAAATGCTTCACTTTAGTCCCTCTGACCAAAACTTTGACAACCAACGTTAATTGAAAAATAAAAAGACATTTTAACCCTTTAACTATTAAAATGATAAAATTACCCTTCATAAAATAAAATATAAATTTTGATTAGAAATCAGATCTAGAGTTTTTTTAAAAAATTTGAAAATAATTTTAAAAATTAAAAAACCAACAAGGAATTGACGCATTAATAAAAATTAATAAAATATAATTAATTTTAAAATAATATAATATAATAAAAGAATTTTTTTAAAAAAAAATAAAATTGACCACCATGTAGAGACTAATCTCTATGGCCAGCAATCTCTGTCGTCGGATTTAGACCTAGGTTCGAACCCAAATTGAAGATCTAGGTTTGAACCCAATTTTTGAGTTAGTTGTCGACATCTAGGTTCACACAGATGTTAAGATTTGGGGGAGGACACTTTGTGTTTTTTTTTTTCTCTCTCTCTCTTATCTTTCCACCATCTCATTTTCTCCCTTTTTCCCTCCTACTTACCTCCACTTTCTTCCCACCCAAACATGTATTGTTAAATGACTTTCAAGGCACCTCCACCCTATTTTTGAATCATGATCCTTGTTCACACAACTAAAACTCAAAACAAATCCCCTTGAACACATCGATGAACACCGACTAAGGCACCTTCAACAATTACATTAGCATTACTATAATTACAAGTTGAATCAACCAAGAGTTGCTCCAAATTAGAACTAAGCTTGCTTAGGCTTACAACCTCAAGATTAGAACTAGTCTCAAAGGGCGAAAAGTGAATAATTGAACACTTGAAATAAAAATTATTAAAGAAAACCCAAATCACTAAAAAAAAATGGAAAATAGGAAACAAAAAATGATGAAACAAAAAATTGCTTGATAAACTAAAATCCTAAAAACACAGCTTGCAATCAATCAGATACCAAGGTTGAAATTACATTATCAGTAGGAGAAAGCTGATAAATTTGTTGTGATCAAATAGGTGGAAAAAATGTGTCTACAAACAAGTTGTTGGCCTCTTCTAAATGTGTTTTGGTGATTATGTAAGTGATATTGACTAGTAGCTGGGTTCTTCTAGATGTGTTCATCTAGAGATGAGTTGAACTTAGATATTGAAAATCTAAGTTACCTAGATCTTAAAGATCCAAGGTTTCTTCTGAAAAAAAATTAAAAAAAATAAAAAATTAAGTTTAATATTTATCGTCCATCTTAGAAATAGATGGTATAGATCTTTCATTTTTTTAAAAAAAATTAGTTAATTAATTATTTTTAAAATTTAATTTTAATTAGTTTTTATCTTCACAGTTCGTATTTAAGATAAACAATAGATATTTTTCTTCTTTTTTTTATCATAATTTTTGTTTATTTTATTTTACTAAAATTTAAAAAGTTATATTGTAAAGATAAAAACACCCCTCAACTGTCATAGTTGACTAATAGTAGGGATTAAATTGATGTATTTTAAAACGTAGAGGGACCAATTATGTTTAAAAAATGATAATTCAAAAAAATATAGGGATTACACTGAAATTCTCCCTTTTTTAAAGAAAATATATAGAGAGAGAGATGCATAATTATTAGAAGGGTTATTTGTCATTAAATTATAATTCAAAGGTCCATAAAAAATAAAAAAATAATAATAAATCATTCTCTTTTCCTACTTTTACGAGAATAAATTAAATTAAAAGAAAACTACATATATTTTATGTTTTAAAATAAGAGTGAGACTTGAACTTTTAACCTCTTAAAATACAGAAAAATGTTCAATCATTCATACTATGAGTAGTATGCATAAATCATTCTCATTATTATCACAGGAAATATATGGATCTTATATAGTTAATAAACCATGTATACATACATATTAAGATTATTATGATGTATAAAGATAGTATTTTAAATATGAGATTGTGGGTGTAGGCTGCTTTAACTAGTGACATCCTTACACTAAGATAAGGGATTTTTAAGATTGAATCGTACTAATATCAAATTTGTAGCTAGGGTTTGAAATAGTACATGCGAAACTTAATGAGAGAGTTTTAATGTAATTATCATATAAAGATAGGAATCCCATTCATTTATATGAGGTCTACATCAATTATAACAAATTATGGCAAAATTGATATCAACCAATTTTCTTCCAAGTATTAGTTGAATCTAACTAAGGGAAGCATGCCGTATTCGTGATATTTATTAATCAGCACATGCATACCCGCCATAATAATGTAATAAGGGAATCATATGTTATAACATATTTTAGAGTGTTTAATTACACGAATGCATATATGTTAAGGATTCATGGTTTCAAGTTCCCTTAGAATAGGGACAAAAATGGTTTTCAATTTTGGGGTCCATTGCTAATTAACCTCAAATTAAAAGTTTTTGGCTTCCACCTGCATGCCACTTTGATAGGTGGATTTATTGTTAAATGATGCAAATTATGGAATATGTCTTGAATCTCTCTTCAAAATCAATATTCTGTCAAATTTTTATTTTTAAACTAAAATTATATATATATGCATTTTCTAATAATTATCCTATTTGTGGCATATATAGTCTAAAGGAAAACATTATGCATCAAATAAATTGCATCATAATTCATTACCAATTTAATTAAATGTGCTATAATTACTAAAACCAAATAAATCAATTTGTTTGAATTTCATTAATTCATGGAGGCTAATTTGTTCCATTAACAAGTTCCTTATGGTAAGCAACAAATTATATAGATATGGTTTTCGAGATAACATTTATAGTGAAAGCAATTTGAATCCGATACATTATTAGATTGAACGAACACTCTTCACTGTATACCAAACCACATTAGATAATATATTTACATATGATTTTAGAGTGTGGTGCAATAGACAACTTAAGAATATAATCATTTAAATCTAAGTTATAATGAATTTTGAATAGTTTCATCTAATAAATTATTATTTATGTTCTTTTTATTATGTATGGATTTTTGGTTGGGTGCTATGAGTTCTTTGTTTTAACGTTAATTATTCCCACTTGGAGAATCACTTCTCTATTGTATGGTTGCTCTATCCATCAAGTATATTTGCCCTTTTTGGACTTTTCCTCCACTAAGAATAGCTTCTCCACAATACAAATATTTATATGAGAATGGCTTTTAGCTTTTTTTTCTTTCTTTCCCTCAAATGTATATTTTGAACACCGCCCCTCATTTTACATTGCTTAGTTCTGAAGCCAATTATACTTAAAACCAGTTTGAAGCATATTTCTTAAACAAACAATAATTTTCACATTTGGAAAAATCTTGTTTTCGAATTTAATAACCCCCATTTTAACTATATATAAATCTAGTTTTGTTTCCTTTTTTTTCATGTCACAAAATCATCCCAATGTTCCCATTGTGACTTCTAATTTAAGCATTTGATTATCAATCCAAACAAAATTTTTGAATATTCTCTTATATAGGAAGAGTTAAAAGGTGGGTCAACCAACTTTTAATTTATAATATATATAAACTTAATTAATTTATCATACATTCCATTAGTATATTCATAGATTAATTTTTCTGTTTTGGAGTTTTATATGAAGCTTTTGCGTCTACTTTTATACAATGACTTTATCATTTCATCTAAAAGAATCAAATTTTCGACATTAATGTAAGTTTTAGAGCATATTTTTTCCAATATATTGACGGATAAAAAAATTTTGAAATTATGCACTATTGCATAAAGAAGTAAAGCAACATTGTAAAGATAACTTTATATAATTTGTGCATTGTAAGTGATTGAAAACTTTATGTTTGGAAAATTAAAATAAAATACAATAATACCTTTTGTGTTGCTATCTAGAACTAACATACAACAAAGTGAAAAAGTAGAGACAGATAGTCACAATTTGACATTTCATTGTAGGTTGCGTGTAGGCAAAACTATATGAGAAATCGGTTAGCAACTAAACCATCCAAACCACTTTTATCTTTTGTTTTTTTTAAAAAAACAATACAATCCAAGCACAAATCTCATGTGCCACTTGTAACATCCCTAACTAATTTATAACTTGTTAATCTTATCACCGCATACAATTTTTTCCTATTATGATCCATTTTTTAAGTTTTCTTTTAATTATTATTATCTTTTTAATATCAATTGATTCAAAAGTTTACTGGGACTTAGTGAGATTAACTATAAGCACAATCTAGAGCTACTCTCATTGTTAACGTATTATAATCTTATAAATATAATTTATAAATAGATTTTGTTAATTTACTGATTGGGTAGGATTATTCATCTATCAATAATAATATTTTGATATTTTTCAATAACCACATTTACAATCATTATAAAAGATAATACTCTTTAAATGAGTAAATTAAACACTATACATGGCCTGAAAATCTCATTACAATGAGAGAATACTCTTAATATATGTAGGTACTATACATAGTCATCATAAATTACATACTATGTATAACTCAAACAATTTATAATAAAAAGATAAAACTCTCCACGCATGTGAGTGAAAATGCATACCGGAACTCAAATTCTTATTAAAGAATTGAAAGTAAATGCATTAACCAATTAAATTATAAATTATTGTGCATGAATAAAAGATGTTTTAAAGAGACGTATTATCATATAAGTATTCCAAAACGTGCTAATTTTGAAAAACAAATATTTGACCAAAACATTGTTGTCTATGCAGACATATATATACATATATACACACACAAAACACTTCCGAAACGCACGCAATTTATATCGATTCTAATTTTACATTGTTATAAAATTATTCTTCAAATACGATTTAAAAAATAAATAAATAAATTATTCATCAAATACAGTAAACAATTTTATATACAAAGTAAATACTTTTCAATACAAGTTCACATATATTTTGTTGCGGATCTTAATTTTATATCATTACAAACTAGTGATGGAAATAGATCCCACGCTAATAACTTTTGCATACAAATTGCAGAATACTAGTGGGTATAATTCTTCTCATGATTTGCACCCACCACCTTCACCTAATTAATATCTAATTATATTTTCTTCAAGGGTAATTTGGTCCACTTCAATAATATCCTACTTTTATTTTCAATGCATAGGGAAAGCCGTTCGTTTGAGAGCTGGTGGAGACTGCCTAACAGAAAACGAATCAGTCCAAACTCAGTATCAAAGCAGAGGCACTTTCGTCATTTCAACTCGTGGGCCCCGTTTGGTTACATGCGTTTGCGTTAACCGGGGATAACCGGTTCGACGCCTGGAACTCATAACGCCGACTGAAAGCGATACTTTAAAACCCGAAAACAGGTGGCGAAGGTCGGCATGCCAACGCGCGTGCTTCTCGGCGCGTGTAGATTCAAGATTTTTGTCCATTAACCACCACACGAAATCCACACTCCCACAAAAGCTGGCCCGAGACCTGAAAGGTAACGTGGATTATATGCACTTAATTTAGACTTTAATAATAATTAATTAGTGATTTAATTATGTAATGATAAGTTTTTTTTTTTTTTTTCATATAAATAATATACAGTATTTTTTTTTAAGTATTAGTATCTATTCAAATTTTTATCGAGATCAATTAAAATAAAAATCTAAAATATTATATGAGGATCAATTCTTAATAAATAAAAAAAGGCAATCCACGTAGAATAATGAAAAATTATCCATAATTATATTTCGTGGGACTTAAGAGTATAACTTAATAGAAAATTGTCCACAACTATACTTTATGGGACTTAAGAATAGAATCTACACCCAATTAAAAGTTAAAGTGGGTGGCTTTTATGATCTCACCACCGAACCAAAATCCTTGGTTTGTACAAAACTTATTTTCATGAATAAATTCATTCACAAATAAAAACCAGTTGTCCAATTTGTAGGTAGAGCTACTTGTTCAGATCATAAAATTGGTATCATTTGTAAAATTAGATAAAAACATCTGAATGGTGGAAAATCAGTTGTCCGTAAGTCAAAATATGCTATCCAAGTTAAGAAATCAATTATCCAATTCAGGTAGAACTGGTTGTTCATATCTTAGAATTCATCTGAAATGAAAAATAATTAGTCATTCATGAATTGAAATCCACTATTCATGTTAGAAAATTAATTATCAAGTCATTCATTGTAAAATTCAAATATACTTATGATAGAAATTTAGTTATTTATAAATCATACCTATAATTTATATAGAAATATATATAAATCGTGGATAAAACTAGCTGTTCAAATTTTAGATTTTAATAGAATTGTCAAAGTCAATAGAGTAAATATGGAAGATAGAAAATTAATTATTTATGAATCAATATATGTAATTCAACTACCGATAAGTTGTTGAATTCATAGGTAAAATTAATTGTTTAAATTTTAAATTTTAAACAGAAAAATACGAACAGTGGGCATTTGGATAATTTTAAACTTTTAAGTGCTTGTGAGCTTGTCGTTTTAAAAGAGTTATTTATTTACTGATAAATAAATAGAATTTTGAGTATTAATATAAATTATAGGGGAAGGAGGGAAAATACTATTTTTCCCATTTTAAAAATTTTGCCTACAAAGACCGCGTCTTGATCGGTGGTCCAATCTTTGTGAGGAAGGAGAATAGACTAAAAGGGCCGTCCTCTTTCCTTTTGTTTATTAAATTAAAGATTGATAATTAAAATAATGTTTAACCCATCTAATCGAATGGAAAAATTTAATTAAAACGATTAATGGTCCATATCATTTTTTTTTTGTCTATAATTTGACAGATAGAAACTAGATTTCTATGATTTAGATATTTTTTAAAAAAGTTAATCTCCTATGTAATATATGAATTAAATGTGTAAAATTTCACATATTTTTCTCTCAACTTTTAAGTAGAGTAGAATTTTAGTGCATTAAAAGAATCAACATACTATTATATCAAAACCAAAAAAATATATACACTTTCAAAAAATAAACAAAAAAAACAAAAAACATATACATATTAAATTTTGACGTCTTCAAAATTGTCATTTTAACTTTTTTCTTTTCAAAGAAATTGTTATTTAACTTAACATGCAATTTAATCCGTCTTTCCTAATCAATTCAATTAAACACCATCATTGAACGACTTTTTCTCTTTAACATAGTAAGCCAAATAATTGTACTAACAATTTGATTATATCAATGGTTACACTTATTTCATATCCAAAGTCTATTATTTAATTAAAATTTTAATTTACGGGAGTTTACTACCAAATTCCAAACTTTATTATTATCAGTAGTACCAAATGATAATGGGGTTGATAAATTTGGAACTCGACGCAATGCACCCTAATATACCTATAGTCAAAAGCTGTCAAAATAGTTGGGAACGTGGAAGTACCTAAGGACCACTTTAGGGTACAAGTGAAAATTTTCATAGACATGTTGAAAGATAGATATATATATAATAAATTTTGATGATAATTTCATAATCATGTCTCTATTTGCGTCGTGTATGATGTTCAAAGGTAAAGGTGTGTACATGGAATTATCTCCGAGGAGATTGACTTTGGATGGTCCCCCATTTAGTCCCCACTTAACCAATTTGATTATATTTATATCAAGTTGGTTTTGGGCTCACGATTAGAGATCAAATGAATGTTTGTATATTTCTTTATTTGCATAAATCAAATAATAGAATATAACTTAGATTATAGATCTTACAAAACGATAAATATTCTGATTTAAACATGTTGTTTGGTTGAATTATACAAAATCAATACTTAAATTTAGATTCTAATCGATCACCATCTTTGGTTAACCATTTTAATGAAATGGACAGAAAATTATTGTTTAGTAGTCTGAAAACAATAATAGATACGTGACTTCAAATAATTGATGAAAGAGAAATTATTAACCGTACAATTAAAATGAAAAACTGTTGATAAATGCGATTTACAAGGATTTAAAGTTCTAGCTTTATGTGAAATTAAGTTTATAAGATTAACGGTTATTTAGTGATATCACAAACAACTGTCTTGCTACCGTAACAACTCGGAAAGCCATATAATTCTAAAGTTATTGTATACTAGTCCAATATTAATGATCAATTAATTAAATTAGATTATCAAGAATCATTAACAAAGTCAGATGGTGTTAAGACCAAATTCTTCGTGTTTAAGAATATGCATATATGTAATAAATACGTTGAATGCGATCATATTTTTTTTTAAATATTCCCCCGTTGTGAGATATTTTTTTATGTGATGCAAATGAATAATTATGAGTCTAATTGAATGTTTATGAGGTTAATTTGATGAATTGGTAAGTGAGGAATGTTTTATAAATACTCTTGAGAGAAATAACGGTTAAATTTATTAGTATTAAAATTGTTGCGGAAATTTACAAATTTAACATATTTATTTTACAGGATAAATTTTTTTATGAGTAGTATAAGTTTATGAGGATTAAAAGAGGTTATTAGGGAGTGTTAAGTATAAGTTAAAAATGAATATGAACATGATTGAAAATAGATAAGTGAGATTAATAAAAACAGTAGTAAAAGAGGGATAGACATATAAAATTTTGATTGGAATTTTAGCTAGCATAATTGAGAAAAATTGAGGGGTGTTTTGGTACTTTGTTAAGCTATATATATATATGGTTCTCTCAGTCAGATCTGGGATGCATAAACACATATACACAGACCCAAAAATTAGATCTCTCTACCCAACGTCTCTCTCGGCGATCTCAACCTCTCTCTCTCGACAATGAAGTGAAGAAGGAAGATCAATCAACTAAGGAGCTTTGTCATGGTCATTTGGAGGCTTGAAAAAGCTTGAGGAGCAGCTGATTTCAGTACAAAAAAAAATTAGATCTGGACGTGAGGGAGACAGATCAGAAACGTGAAAACAAGTTGAAGTTGTAACAGACTGTTGAAGAAGTTTTGCAGACCGAGTGAAGGAGGACAATTTCGGGTGAGCTGAGGCAAGTAAAGGCTGAGATGAAAGCAGCTAGGTGAAACCAAGAGATTGTGGAAAAGTGCAGGGGTAGGCGTGAGGATGATGGTGAACAGTAGGTCAGAGGAACCACTTGAACTTGTGAGTTGTTTTCTTGAGTTGTGAGCTATCAATTTCAAATTATTGATGATTTTGTTGTCGTTCAAGTTGGACAAGAAAAATTGGAGGCTATGGACTATCGTGGGAGTCCATGACAGGTTGCTGATCTCAAACACAAGTAAGTTAGGTTAGGATTAATTGGTTTTATCTCTTGAAAAGCTGAATTGGAGGAAATAGTTGTGTAGATTTTTGATGTGATGTGTGTGCCGTGAATTAAGTGGAAAGAAATGGATGTGTTTTTATGTTCTACAGCATGTTTATGTGTGTGTGGGTTATGTTTTGTTTAGATAATGGAGATTGATTGATTATTAAGTATATAAATACATGATGAAATGCGAATGCGTATTAGAACCGAAAGAAAATCAAGAATAGAGTTGTTTGTGCGCTTTATGACTAGAATGAAGGACAGTTGTATGTGAGTTGAATTTGTGTGACTTTAAGTTGATTTTAAAGTCCTAAGTATGTACTTGAATGTGTATTTGAGTGTGATTAAGCAATAGATAATAAATTACATAGCATGGAATGCATGTAATACTTAAAGGTAGCCATGCGAAAATCTAATGTATAAACTATCCCCTTTGTGTTTTATTTTAATTTGGTGGTTTCAAGTGTGTATTTAAATGTATTCGAATATGGAAACTTCATGGAAATGAATGATAATGGCTAAATTAGAATAGGGGCACGTAACGAAGAGAATGTTGCTTAATTAGTTTAAGAGATATTTAAGGATAAACTGTCATTAGAGTTTATATTGGAAGGAAGTTTTGAATAAAAGTTGGTGATTTAAATTTTAGGTGAATTGGAGGCTCTTCGAACGGAAACAGAGACGTGTAAGAGTTAAGAGGGTTCCTCAAATTGGAAGTTAACGAACGGAAGCGAAATCGTGAGTGTAAAACTATATATATACATGTGTATATATATGTTTCTTTAAATGTATATTTGTGTATATATGTTTTATATATGTTCATGGTTCGAATACAATTGTTTTTGAACGTATACATGGTTTAAATTTCGATAGAAGGTTTTAAGAAAAATATTAAATGTCAAAGGCTCAAGAATTAAGGTTTCGGCCTTAAGAAACTTTTTGACGGACAAATGTTTATGGAAAGTGTAAAAGAAATAGTTTTAGTTTTTAAACGAAATGTTGTTTATAGAAGGATTTTTAACCGATGGTTACCCTAGACCCTGTCATGACTAAAATGATTGGATATCGACCGAGGTACTTTAAACGTGTAAAGGTTTACGGGAAAAAAATAAGTTACTAACTAAGGGAATGGATATAAATTATATGATTGACTTTACACGTTATACAGTATTATGACTGTTACCCTGCACAAGGTGTGATTTTATCCGCAGCGTAGTGGTTTTATGACTGAAAATTGATTGTCCCACCACCGTCGCTTTTAGGCCGGCTGGTGAATTATTTCCCTGGGTTCCATTGGTAGTGATTGAAATGTTAACAATTGATTCAAAAATGTATATTTATGATTTATATAATGGATAAATGAAATGAAATGTTTTATTTATGTAAATTTTATGATTTTATTAAAAGGTTTTCAAAGGTACTTTGATATTAAATTGCACACTCACTGAGCTATTTTTAGCTCACTTTTCTAAATGTTTTAATAAAATTTTCAGGAATTGAGACTAGGGAGCAGTCCGAGCATCCTCCTAAGCAGTCGTAGGTGGCCTCTTTGCAGACGACGACAACTTGAGATTATGTACATAATTTTTGTTATGAATCTGTCATGTTTAATGATTTTGATAATTGCATCATTTTTTTTAATTGTATATAAGTATATACATAATTAAACTCTGAACTACGAGGGCTTTGATTCTCTGTAGATAATTGAGGTACGTAGGCATTTGGGAGTACCTAAACTCAAGCCCAAAATATTTCAGAAAATATTTTTAAATTGTACATAATGCATATGTTTTTTATTGATGAAAATGATTTTATTGAAAGTTTTTTTAAATGTTCTTGTGGTTGAATTGTTGTAGACCTGAGGTCTTGGAAATGGTAGTGGAAAAAAAAAATAAATGGATTTTGAAGTGTTTATGATTTTATTTGTAGGTTTTATAAAAATTGGGATGTCCGAAAAATAGAGAAAACTCTGTCTGTTTTTCTGCAAAATTTTTAATTGAATAAATGGTTTACTGGTTTTAATTGAAAAAAAAAAAAAATTCATCACATTTTCTAATATATGATAAAAAGAATAAATGTTTTAATCAAGTTCGCTCCACGGATTCTTAATTAAATTGTTTAGGGGAAAGGTTTTCGGAGTTCGTTGGAATACTGGGAGGGCTTCCTTCGGATTCGAGAGGTTAAATCCAGGTCGGGTCGGGTCCCTTCAGATGGGGTCTTGGTCCTTGTTTGTTATATGGGGACTAGGTTTGGATTATTTTTTTGTCCAAACTCATGTTTGGCGCTTCCACTCATCATTCACTAATTTAACTCATCACTGATTTACCCCACTAGTTTATGATAAAATTAACTCGTTCATCACATGAGTTAAAAGTATCTCATTGATTGTTCTTTCTCCGACACCTCGTCACCACTTTCGTCATCGTCGCATCTGGTTACTTCTCCTCCTCCGTTGCCTTCCTCTCCCTCTCCATCCCCATGTCAGTACTGCTCCTTCTTGCTTACCCCTCTCTTCTTCCGTTTCATCTCCGTTACGGTTTCATCTTTGCTCGCCAATCTTCTTATTCATCTTCATACCCATTAACTGTTTCTACACTCACCGATCTCCTTCTTCACCTTCGTCTCCAACTCTCTATCGCGGTTTCTGCGTCTATCTTCATCTTCATCTCCAAGAGGTTTTTACGATTTTTTCGGTATCACTTATTATCGATTGCTTCTTCGATATTATAGATCACTGACGAATGAGGGTGCTATTAGAGGAGGTAAGCGACAATGGTGGTTGTGGAGCCAAATTTGACTAATCTTAATATGTAAAATTTATGAAAAACCCTTGAAAAATTACTTTACAATCTAAGTTTGTACCCATTATTTTTAATTCTATCATACTTTTACCAAACATGTGATAACATCCGATCTAATCTCATTTCATCTCATTCAATCTAATTCAATCCAATCCCACAAAAATTATTCAATTCTATCTCGTGCACCAAACGAAGCATTAGGGTTAAAAGTCCAATTTTCAATTTTTTTTCAATTTGAGAGGAAAAAAAAAACCTTTGAAGTCTCCTGTGGACTTGCTTGCACGTTTTTATTTCTTTCTCTAGATGAGAAGAACAATTGTTCCAACTAATAAAATGGTTATTTTCAAAATTAACTGCCATAACCTATCAACAAGCTCCACTTTTTCAATACTATTATCTAAATCAATAACATGTTGCCTAATTAGACCGGTTGTCTCCTTTTCACATTTTGGTTTCAAAAACAATATTATACATGGCCTCATTTTAGCTTAGGCGTCTCAACAAATTTAAAAGTTCCTGCAAATCTATACTTTACATTCATATGAGTCCTGTTTAGGTTTGGAATTTTGCACATTCCACATACCAGAATTGACTCTATAACATAATCAAGATCCTGCATGAAAAAATTTATGAAATTATATATGTAATGATTTATGTAAAATAGGAAATGTTTTAGTTTCACTTCCAATGCACAACTAGATTCGTGTTTAAGATGCTGTTTCATGCGTTAAAGGACGATTTAAAAGACTACATACATAAATAGTAGAGACAAAAATAAAAATGATATGACACTCATATTTTAGTATAAAATATATATATCACTATTTTCTATCAACATTCAAAATTAGCTTAATTATTTCAATCATAACCCAGATATTTTGTACAAAAATGTATCTATTAGACTATTTTATTAGATAAAAAAATACAGTCTTCACACGAAATTAAAATAGTCGAACAGAGTCATGAATTTTATATGAAGGCACCATTATATTAAAAATGTGTAAATATATTTGAGAGAAGAAAAGGTATAAAAATTACAAAATATTAAACCCATCATTCTTTGAAAAGGCAATTTTTTTGCTTTGTTTTTAAGGGGGAGGGGGCCATGGCTCTCGTCTACTCCCCGCCAACACCTGTAAAGAACTTGGAGACAAAGTAGGAATAAAGATACTCAAAACTTAATGATTAAGTTCAATAATTAAACAAAAATTGTAATAACTTATAATTTCGTGAATAATGTTACATTTTTTAGAAGTTTTTTTTTTTTTTTTTCATAATTTTGTGCTTAAATAATGTAGTAAAATGATTCGTAATAATCACTTTAATGATAAGATAATGTATTAATGATATGATAGTTATAAATAAACTTATCATATCATTCAGATAATAATTTTAGATAAAATTTTAGATAGTATAATATTACTTTAATTTTATTAGTGTAAAGAGCTTACCAATTAACTAAGATTTATCACTTATCTTTGGATTCCTGTTCATATGAATCATTGGATTAAGCTTTAATGAATGTGAACTATCTAGTATAATTGTAGGTCTTTCAGAAAAAAAAAAAAGTAGTATAATTGTAGGTAGTCTATAGTAAGGAATTACGTAAAGCATAGGTGGCTCGGTGGTATATGACCACCTCCTACCCAAAGCCACTTCTAAGTCTTGAGTTCAAATGCATATTTCCCCACTTAAAATATGAATTGCTCTATTTTATTTATGAAAGTAAATATTTAAATTATATTTCAAAATCATATTTTAGTTGATTCGGATAGTGCTTTAATTTAATGTCAATAAAAAATAAATAAATATAATATAAACACCTAATATATTCATGAATATTTGCTTATTTTGAAGAGATTGATATTCAAAATACTTTTAATATTTTTATCGGTATTTTTTAAAAAAAATTTATTTTTATTTAGTTCCTTAGTATCAAGCGACAGCAGGGGTCCTTAAAAAAAAAAAAAAAAACAGTGACAGTATGGGATCCATCAAATATTTGAATTTTCATTTATTTTTTAATTAAAATTTTCAATTTGATTTATACAGAAAATTTGGTCGGTACGGACTATTTGGACATGTGGGGGTTATAGCAGTCATCTGATGACTATGAACGAAACGTTTAGGAAATTGAAGGCGAGCGAAGAAAACGTTATTTAATCTCTCTTTTTCGCTTTTTACCCGTAACGCAATTAAAACGATTTTCTTTCTGTTCACTGCCACCGATTATAGCGGGTCAGACCAAACTGCTTATATGTTCATTGTTGGTGGACACTGGTTGGCCACCAATTGTTGAAATATTACGATGTTGAGATATTTTTTTTTTAAAAAAAATTATTTTTATGTGGTTTTATGTAGCTTAGGCTAGTTGAACTTTTAACTTATGATATAGGTTACCTTTGGAATGATATATATATTTTAAAAAAATAAGAGAAGAATATATATCTCATTTTTGCATCCCAAGCAAAAATTTGTATCTCATCGTGTATATGTATTGCTATCTATAAATAGATTTTTCTATCGTTATCATAATAGAATTTTAGATGGCCCTTATCACGTTAATCTTAATAGATCATCAAGAGTGGATTTTATGTATGCATACCGTTTCTACAATGTTTAATTATAAAGATTGAAAAATTAATAATAATAATAATATTTTTTTAGGAAGGAAGGATTAAATTTTTTTTTAAAAAAAAATTATTTATAATTTATATTTCAAAACAAATAAAATTTAAAACTTTAAATTTTACGACGAATGAGAGTATTGAATAGCTTACAAAAAGCAGTGTGAAATAATAATAATACAGGATTGGAAAGAATGCGTTTCGTGGAGAAGACAGGGACAAGTGTGTTGTCAAATCGTGAAAACAAATTTTGCGGTCAATACGCCACGAGACACAGCCGCGAAAATAAAGGACACTGATTTTGCTCTGGGCGCCGTAATGAGGCCAGATCTGTGTTCATCAATCAGAACCGTTGGATTCACTCCTCTGATTTTGTCCGATCTACGTGGCGGTTCGCAGTTGGCTAAGTAGGCACAATGTGATTTAATCAGTCAGTACCCATCTTTCTTTTTCTGCACTGGAATCTGAGCCAGTCAGTTAGTATTCATTATCAGTTTGGTCATCATTTCACTTTCATTTTAGTTGCCTTTTTTTTTTTTAAGTTTGATTTTGAATTTTCTTAGACTTGGTTTTACGGTAAAAAGTTAAAATTAAAAAGGGATCAATTTGGCTACTTAATATTTGAGAATTCATTGATTTTTTTTAAGGATACAAGATAAAATTAACTCCATAAAATTGATCAAGTGGATTAGATGGAATGTAAAGCCCTATGGTTATATGTTAAAAGTGAATGAAGATGCACACAATTTATAAAAATTATTATTTTTTGTCAAATATGTACTTGATTGGTTTTGTTTAAATTATTTTTAAAAATTAATTGTATATATACGATGAACCATGTTATTTTGGATTTTATCAATGGATTGACTCTTTTATTTATATTTAACATATACAAATCATCTTAAAAACAATACATATGCAGTTCCAATATAATAAGATAATAAGAGGAGAAAATTCTTCCAACATTTTTGTAAATACTTGTAATGAAATTTTAGTAGTAGTAGTGTATTAGTCACTTGAGTTGCGGGTGGATGTACAAACTTTTTAATTTTGAATCTTTGTTGATATTGGACATATGTTTCGTTTAAAAATAATTTAGTAATGCATTAATTTTATTAAACTCATCAAACATTCTTGTAAATTCTCATGATGAAATTTTAATAATGATGCTACATTAGTCACTTGAGTTATGAGTGAATGTACAGACTTTTTAATTTTGAATCTTGATGCATTGTTGATGTTATATATATATATATGTTTTGTGATGCATTAATTTCATTAAATTTTACTGACTATCAATGATAAGCATTTCCTATATTTACAAGCAATAAAACAAATAGTAAAAATCAAGATCCATGAAGTCGAGGATTCTATCTAATACATTCCCTTATTTATGCTATATTGGCATTGTGAGACGGACATGAATAATGTGTTTTATTGTAAGGTGCAAATATTGTCATCTAAAATTATGATTTACACATCTAACTTTTATTATAAAAATAATCTAAAATAATTTGACTATTATAGACAATTTGATTAAAATAAAATAAGTAAAATGCTTTTTTATATCTATTAAAGTTTTCTAAAATATTTACAACATAATTTAAGATTTAAATAGTTTAATCAAAATATTTTCTATACTCATCAATTTATCTTAATATAAATTAAATTTAAATTTTACTATACTAAAAGTCTATCATTATCGCAAGTTTTTTTAAAAAAAAATTAATAAACAAAAATAAATTGGAGACTAAAGTTGTAAGAACTTGTTTTTTTATTGTTCAATTGGTTTCAAACGTATTAATCATTATAGCAAAAATATATATATAATTTAGTAAATTGCTAAATATTCTAATTTTAAAAAAATATTTAATTTTTTTCTTTGTAGTTTAATTAAGGATTAATATTTTCAATAATACAAAAATTTACACTTGCATTTGCATCAGGTAATCAATTTTGGCTAATGATACAAGTATTGTAAATTAAAATAACTATGAAATTAGTGATTCAAAACTTGCAATTTAATCTTGAGAAATATGAATAGTTACTATTAAGATTTTCTATAAAACAAAGAATAAAAATGAGAAGAGTTTAATTTTTTTTTTTTTAAAGTGCAAAGAGTTTTTTAAACTTAAATTTGGGTATGCTAATAGTTTAATTGGATGCTTTCGGTAAATAAATAAATTAACTTTCGTAAGGTTGGTTTTGGTATTAAATTGGATGTTTATAGTCAAGTTGGTTTTAAATTTTTAATGATGAGTGTACTTACAATTAATTATAGAATCCTCTAATCACCCAAAACTTAAGAATCATTATCGAAAGATAAAGTTCCAACTTCAGTTTCCAACCTAACTGGGCTAGTGAAAAGGGCCCATAAACTTAATCCACAAATGATATGGAACGATACAAGACTCACTTGGATCACAAAAGACAACACGGCTTCTCTCGTTGTTTTCTCACGGGAGTGATGCCAAATTACTAGAATACTACTTGCCATGGTTTGCTACTATACGCCATCTATATAGCCACATGGTAGTTATGAAAGCAAACTATATTTATTGATTTTATAATTCTTTAAAATATTAATATCCTTGATTGTTATATACCTTTAGATTACAATCTAATGGCTATTAATCGTCCATGTAGAGATATGTATTCAATACGAAATAGCATGACTCATCAAAATAATGTAAGATACAAGTTTTAAACTACAAAAATCGAGGTAATCCACTGATAAATTTGTCACGTCTATGTCGACGAGATTACGTATTTCAAACTTTCCTCATGTGATCATATCTTCCTCCCTAACCCCCAAAGCTTTGTATATTAATATAGTTATAAATAGTTTTTTATTTTTTCTAATTTCCTAACTTATTCGAAACCGATTCATATAAGACTTTATCGAAATTAGCTCAATTAATATTCTAGTAGAATAACTCGGATGACTACTTTTTAGTAGTGGAAGAGGATTACCAACATATTTTTGTGAATAATACATAAAGGGTAAGATATTTTGCTCTTATACTTGCGACTTGGAACAGAAGCAAGTGAAGGTGGTTATCATTACACCGTTCTAGATGAACCCGATCATAAAATAGTTTTACGTATTCTATTTTAGATGTCTTCTTGTCGAGCACAAAAAATTGTGAACCATTGAATTTCAATACACAATGAAATATGGAATACTTTATAATTATGTCAAATCTATACAGTAGCATAATCTATGTATTCTATGCCAGAAAAAGTAATATCTTTAGAAAGTTAGCATAACCTATAACATCGTATCATGGATAGATATTGTGGGAAAAAGTTTATTTAATTCTACTATAATTAATGTTACTAGATCAAATTGAGTCTATATATCCGTGGATGATGAATCGAATTGGGAGTCACGTGAAGAACGAAAAAGTGGCCAAGAAACTGAATTAAAGAGTTCAAATTCAAAGCACTTTGTATTGACGCCGTTTGGTGGGTCATACTTTGGAATTTAGAAACGGAAGAAGAAGAAGAAGAAGGCGCCGTCTCTCTCGCAATTATTTTTTCAACATTATATTATATGTAAAGATCACTAATGTACAATTAAAATAATTTAGTACTTGTTGTTTGGCGATTGTCCCTTGAATAAAGTCGAATCATTACATAAATATATGAGTTCATCATATCAGATGAGCTTTTTAGTTAATCTAATCTAAAAATCCAATGATCAATTTAGTTTATAGGATGATCATATGGGATGTTGGTAAGTTACATATTATGAATAGTTTTGGAACATTGAACATTAGGTACCATTGAAATTTGAATTTAAATATCTTACTAATTGGATAAAATTATTAATCAATAACAACAATTTAATTGGTTTATAAGGATGATTACTGAAAATCCAAGAGTTGTTATCGATGAAAAACTTTACCCAACTAGAAAAGTAACCAAACCCTTGAAAGTTTACTCCTTTTGAAATTTAAAATATATGAAGTTTGTATTGATATCTCTATAATGGTTAACGTTTAATGAATATCTTTGTTTCTATTTTAAAAGGAGCAAAAACGAATACTTAATGTTGAGAGTTTATATTTAACTCTTATTTATTCAAGAAAAATAAACTTATATAAATTCATACTCTTTGATAGTATAAAATTTTTATTCTTATTAGATTTTTTAACATTAATGTGTTAAAAATTTTTCGTTGAAGCATGTATTAAAAAGGACCTTAATCCATAATCATAGTAGATCACTTACTTTTTATTTTGAAATTTTATAATATTCATTCATCAAAATTTAATTTAATGAATAGCATGATCCAAAGAGCTATGTTTTATGATCTCGTTTGGTCCTAATTGTTTCCTAGACTAGTTTTAGCAATTTAAAAAAAAAAAAAAAAACCTATGTTTTGTAGCTCTCAATTAAAACTTTCATGTATAAACAAATAAAATTTTAAATCTATAAAGATTATATGTCTTCATCCCAAAATTAAATTAGAACTAAGATAATATACGTATACATAATACTTTGGTTAGTCTTAAAACAAATATTCAGAGCCATTAATGTTACAGAAAAAGAATTTTACTTTTAGGAAGTCCTGATTAGCGACACATCCTACGTATATAATGATACTGTATAGATCATATAATGTTTTGTTAATACTGTTGTTTTGTTTAAATTGATGTAAAAATGATATAGTATCCTTGAAAATAGGAAGATTAATTAATTAAAATTTAATTTATTAAATTTAATGAGATATCTAATGATGTAGCAAATCCATTTAAAAAGCCGCATGATTTGGACGCTAAATTTGGATAAAAAACCATTATTGATTAAAAGCAACAAGCACCTGAACCTCACTTGGATTTGGACCTGGGCTTATTCATTGGAAACAACAAGGACCTGGACCTGCAGTTGGATTGATGACAATATATTGAGCACTCGAAGTCCAGTACTAGTCAAATGGACTTGGTTTGCGAGGGGATTATTTTTCGTTTGAGTGGCAATATTTCCACTCCTCAAAAATTGTATAAACTACCCAAAATAACATTTTTTTTTTTTTTTTAACTCAAAATCTTGCAAATTTAGGAGGATTGAGAGCTCGCTTGTCGTAGAAGCAAGCAAAATCTGAGTTCGATTACGACGACGAAGACTACAGGCTTTGGCGTCGCAGGTTCTCGATGGCTTTCACGTGGGGCTCCGCATTTCGGATCACTCTTTTGGTCCTTCTTGCTGCTGTTGTCAACGGCAGGACATGGAGTGTTGGAAGGAGGCAATCGATGCTGTTGCTGTTGTTGTTGCTGTCCCTTGTGGCTCTTGAGGATTAGAACATGGATATATTTAGAGGAGAAAATAAATCTAGAAAATAATATTATTTCCATCAAGTACATTGACTGTATATACAATCTACCACTAAACCCACTTCCAGAGACTAAACTTATGTACAGAAGCCGTTAAAAGCTCCTCCCATGGTCAAGATTGAGGATGCGTCAGGGTCTTGGTTGCCGAGTCAGCACTAACAAAAACATCTCTACTACTACCTGTATACTCCCTAGTTGGTGATGCCGGTGTGGATTTAGCATTAGGGTGGCTCTTTTTGTTTTTCCATGTTTTAGTACTGCTGTATATGTTAGCTAAATATATCCATGTCCAGGGTTCCAGATTCTGGTATTTATTTTTTTCTTTGGTGAAATTGGAATGTATCAAATTCATTACATGTTTGTTCTGTTGTGAATCTGAATTATGACTCTGTATTAATATGAATATGATCATAGAACCAACACCATTTAATGGTTTAGTTCTCCTTAGGATGAATTAATTTTATTAAAATTAGATAAAGATTGTCACCAATTACATAAAAGTAAATATATTTAACTTCAATAAAATCAGTTTGATTTAATAAGAGTGAAATTATATGTCCAGCCCAAATGCAAAAATTTAATAAAGTCAGTAGAGGCTTGGGAGCTACTTATTTAAGGGCGGAAAAGTTCAAGCTAAGTGTGTAATATTTACCTAAGAAAACTATAGCCTATAGGTATAATTTTGAAGTAAATGTATAAATACTTAAAGGAGAAACATTTTTATCCACATCAATAATTTGAGTTAGGATGAGAGAAAAATTCTGAAATTAATATGTGATATAATTTTCTGTTATGTAGTGTAAAGAATGAAAAGTAAAATCGTACAATTATAGTTAGGCTTTGTATGTTTTTGTGACCATATAACTGTAAACCGTCCATATAAGAGCTCAAAATAAATAACAAAAGAAAGAAAGAAAGGAAAAAAACCGACAAGCACCAAAAAGACTAAAGTGAGATAAAATGAGTGGATAATTTTAGAAATATTGAAGAATTAAGTTAAAAAGATTTGATCAAGGGTCTTGATGGAAATATCGACATTGATTTAAATACTGGTACCACGATTTGGTGAAAATAGCTATAGATCAAAGTGAAATAAAATGAGTGATTTTAAAAATATTGAAGAATTAAGTTAAAAAAGATTTGATCAAGAGTCTTGATGAAAATATCGATATTGATTGAAATGATTTGGTGAAAATAGTTATACAAATATTAAAATCAATGGATATTAACGTAAAATTTATATAAAGTACGAAAATTTGGCTGAAAATATATAAGAGTTAAAATAATCAATAATCTTACAAAAAACACGTTTTCAAAAATTTATAATGTTTAACAACTATATAGTATAAATATGAATATAGCGTACATACGAGCCGCATAAAATCTAAAATATTCCATTAAAAAGTTCATCTCTAATAGTTTCTATGATACAAGTTATATAAATTTTAATCACTTAAAAAAAAAAAAAAAAGCTATATAAATTTTAATACTAAAAGAAATACCAAGGTAGTTCAAACATTGTTTTAATTTGTACAATATTAATACCATGATATAGATTTCAAATAGTTAATTTCCTATATAGCATATGTAAGCTTTTTTATTTCTTCCCAACATCTATCAACGGATAGGAAATTTTTATGACTGAAAAATTATCTTTTATCACTTGTGGCGTTCTTAATTGTATTTCATCAACAGATTTTTATGTTTGTTTGAAATCCATTAACATCAAGACAAAAGAAAATCAAAATGTGAGTACGTATTTTTTTTTTCCTGAAAATAATAAACAAAAAGTATATATAATTTTTTTAAAAAAAATATCATCAATTTCTCAATCTACATTGACAGAAATATACTGGATATTTCATATAAATTTTCGTGATAATATGTGAATATACACTAGATGTTCACTGATATATATATATATTTAATGGAAATATCCTTGATATGTTTGAAATATTTTCAAGATATTTTGTGATAAAAATATTACGACCTACGTAGACATTGGTGTTCCTTAAAAACGAAATATATATCGGTAGAAATATTGGAAATATTATTGATTTTTGAATCATTAAACCAAGACTAATTGTTTAAATGTTAGTAGGTGAGTGTCCCAGGTTTGGGCGATGATCGTAAATAAGTGTTTAAGCACATATGTTTTCTAATTTGCTTTAACATGAACTATGAAAAATAAAATTGTCTAGTTACCATTCAAAAGTATGTAATTTATAACTAATTTTGTGAAAAGAATAAAATTCATAAAGGTAAATTATAATTATTTAACTTAAAAATAATCGCCAAGCCTCCAAGGGATCTGCCCCTGCACTCAGCAGTAATATAATGTTATTCAAAACTTTTAATTAAAAGTAATATAATAAATCTTTGACATCTCCTTCCTTCATTGGATAGTTGCCTTTTAGCTCTTTGTTACAATTCAACTTGCAAAACAAACCAATACCTTTGCTAAGTGGTTCGGAGATTGTCTCCGGAAACACTCAATGCTTAAATTAGAGTTTTTTATTTGTAATTATTTTTTAGAAATATATCATTTTTCCAAAACTAACTGACTGACTAATAAAGCATTCAATATAATTTTTATAATCAACCAACTAAAACTTACCTTTTAAGTATCGTAACACAAGTGAAAGCATTTGCCATCTGTTATTAGAGTTGTTCTTAGGTTGACAATTATTTATTGCATGTTATACATTTATCCCTTATTTACTTAAGGAATAATCCTCCAGAAGATTGACGTTTTGTAACTTCAAAGGCTTATTTACTTAATTACATAGGTTAATATGGCATTTATTTTCTTATTTACTCAAAGTTTATCACACATGTCGCGTATCATATTCCTATTGCACTAATGTGTCTACTTTTTATACGACATAACTTACATCTATACAATATTATGAAAATATTTTGATTAAAATCTCACAATTATAATTTGTTATTAAATTTATTAATCTCCAAATTGTCATATAATTTTTTAAATTTATTAATTCAATATTAAAACCAAATATAATATTTACTAATTTATTTTTAATAACTTAACTCATTTTACGCTAATTTTCACTAACAATTACTACATCAAATTAGAGTAGACCATGAAAGTTCACCACTAATTTACTTTCATCGTGATTAGACGTTATTATTAGAAACTATTGATTTTTTTTTAGATTTGCATATTTGATGTGATTATAGTAATTTTCTTAATTTTTAATTTATGCGTTTATTTTGCTCATTAGATGAGAATAAATAGTGTTTATGATCATTTTTAATCAAAACATGCAAGTTTGTTGTAACTCATTTTTGGCCTACCTTTTAATTTTTATTTTAACACTTTTTCAAAGGATAAAATTGTTGGATTGAGTTGAGATTTTGTAATAATTTATATATAATATCCGCAGTACAAAACATTCCGAATTTAACAAATTATTATGTTAGATTGTGTAATTGTCTATGAAAGTGATAATGGCAGATTTCTATTTGTATTATATTATATTTCTACTTTTAAAACAAGTTAACTCAGTCTAATAAAAAATTATGGATCTGCCCGCTTACATCAACGATATATAAATATATATAGAACGACTACTTTTAAGTTGTGGGTCCATTACTTCAATGGAGGTGGAGGTTGCTGTTGTAAGGGCTGACGTATCCAAAGTTCCATGCCTGCCATAGACAGTACTTGGAGACGAAAGTTCCGTGCGGCTGTAATTAGAGTGTTGTAGGACCATTGCATGTCAGGTTGAAATTTCGAGTCGTGGGGACACACATACGCTAATTTAATTTGTAAGAATATAGTGTAAATAATGTACATTCATTAATAATGAAAAGCAGCAAGACTTTTATAAAGTAAAAGAAAAACGACAAATTTTTATAAATAATTATAAATCCTCTGTTATTAATATTTTTTTTTTCAAAATTAGAAAAGAAAATTAAATAAAAAAAACTATAAATACCTTATATTTTAAAACAAAAATAGGACTTAAGTGTTTGACTTTTCATGCTCAAAGGAAGTATTCAATCACTAATATTTAAGGGTGGTGTGTAAATTCTGTATTAACTAATCCACAAATATATAGTAGTTTACTCAGGAATTTTCTTTTTTTGACCGTATAAGGGAGAGGTGGCCTCACATATTAGTGAGAACATTGGTCAACCTTTTGTGATCACATGAGTTCAAAATTTTCAGTCATTGGCAAGTAACGGGTAAAAGACTGTGCCATTACATCAACCCACGTAACTCAATTTATGAATCATTTAGTCAATCCCAATTATTAAACAAGATTGAATCCTCACCACAATCAATCCTTGCCACATTCACCACCTACCATGCAAACTTCCTATTGCACCACCTAACCACTACTAGCCACCTACTGGCCATAACTCATATAATACAGAGCCAAAACAATAGTTTAGTTATTGATTATCTATCATAATGACGATTCTCCTTTAGAATTCATTTCAAAACTTTGTAAATAGCATGAATCAATAAAATATTGATACAAATATTTAATTTGACGGAGACCACCTTATATGTAAAACCCACGTTGGTGTAGTTGTTTAATTTATGAATTTGGATTGGATGATATATGTATATTTAAGTAAACATAATGTTAAACATTACATACAAAATGCGAAAAATATGATCACAAAATCTCTCAATCATGGTCGAATATTCATGTGGATTGTAAGTTGTAACTAGTGACGGATGCACTAGATGGGCCCAACTTGTGTTGAAAATTGAGAGATAATGTGTGTGAATTCGGATCATTCGTGCAAGACGCAACAAAATATCTACCAATAATTGCTTTGAAAGATCCAATGGGCTTCTACGTCCTCCAAACATAACTACCAGAAATATAGTAGTGATTATCATTCCACCGCATTTAGGTCGCTAATTAATTAGTGTTGAATGTTCATATTATTTGTCCTTAATTTATCTATTTTTCACATTCGGATTGGATCAAAATGATGCTAGATGAGCTTAAATCTCGTTTATTAACATATTAATATATGTATTTCGAATCACTATATTGTAAAAACAAGATCAATATTACAAAACTTGGTATAAATAATGAGAAAATGAATTTCATAATGCATAGTCAATTCATCATTTACAAGTAAGATTTTTTTATTTTGGGTTCAAATTTACAAGTAAGATTTAATATAATAGATTATCTTATGTTGACTTGGTTTATACTTTATTATTATTTCTTTTGACTTACATTATGTAACTAGAATTGATCCAGAAATTAATCGAGACCAATAGAGATCATTATACATTGAACCCGTGACAGTTGGAAGGAAACGATCCATATATAGGTGGAGAGACTGCCCTCGCATAGAAGAAAGAGAGAAATCCATATTTTTTAATTTTATTTTTCAGTGTGAGGGTGGTGCGCTAGTCGAACCCAAAACTAGACTTTAAAGAAGGTCAAGCTTTTCCACTCAACTGACACCCCAAACTCTTATACTTTATTTAAATTGAACGATAAAATTAGCATTGCTACAAATGCGTTATAATAATATCAATTTCTTTTTAATTAATTAAATATATAATTAAGAGTATCGTTATCGTCACTTACGACATTACATAAATTAATAAAGTCTATAACCAACATTCAATTTTGGTGCTTACGAAGAACAGGTAAGCACAGCCCGCATTATACGTAGCAAAAAAATTGACTATCTTCTAACTTTTGTCCTCATAATTTAACAATAACTTTGTAATGTTATTACAACAATACCATTAAAATGAACAAAAATCACTGAAAAGAGTGTCATAATCGCCCACAACAATTATGTTAATTACTGTTTAATTACTTCTTTACTTAAAACCTTAATTACACGAATTAATATGTAACTTAATTGATAGAAAATACACATCGATCACTTTAACATGACGAAACATCAACTCCCCGTGCTAAGACTGGTGTTTTAAATGGAGAATGGCAGGTTGCACATGATGAGTTGACGGTGCCTGCCTGCGATAGATGGCACAATGAGACAAATTGGCGTGGAACAATTGTGATGGACTGATGGTTCAATCTACTAACTCCAAGTAACAGTTCTCCACTGGACGGTGCCTGCATGCGATGGATGGCGCCATGAGAGAAATTGACGTGGAACAATTGTGATGGTTCGATCTACCGATTCCAATAACCAGATTGTTCGCCGTTTTGTTCTTCGTTTTAAATGATTACAGTAGTATTTTCTTTTAGGCATGTGTGAAAACTAGAAGAGGAGATTGATGGGACACACCGTACATTGTTTGTTCGAATCGTGCAGTGTATTTTTAGAATAAATTTGATTGACTCTACCGGTATCATGTGATTTGAACTAAACAACTACACTTTACTTTTTTTTTTTTTAATTTAAAAAAAAATGCTGCCGGAAGTTATTAGGACGACCACTCATCATAGTGATACGGTTCATCCAGTCGCTCCGTTGGGTGATTAGTAAAATAAAATAAAATAAATAATTGGAGCCAATCGAAAGTTACTGCATTAGCAAGAGGAAATATGTACATAAATGCATTGGGTGATAGCGAGAGGAATTGACGAAATGTGCATATAAATGCAATTAATTGGTGATTAGTAATTTTCTTTTTTTAAAAAAAGTGGGGGCAATTGAAAGTTGCTGCATTAGCATTGAATAATTAATAAAAGGGGGAATTTCAATTTCATCCCTATATTTTGAAAAAGCTTCCCATTTTTAAACGTAAATCCGTCATGCTTAAAGTCTTAGAAAATTTATCAATTTCGTCATTGATGTCAGTCAACCGTTGGTCCAATGTAACAGTGGTAGGGTTATTTTGGACATTACAAACCCAATTCCAAAGGGTGTCCATGTGTGTGCATACTAAATTTTTGATCAACCAATAAAATAAAGGGAAAATAAAATAATTAAAATTTAATTGGGAAGACTAATTGTCCTTTTGAGCTATTTGAAAACCTTAGGTGGACCAAAAAGAGTCGACTGTCTTGACTTTGCATCCTCCTTTGTCGCTTGAGGTTTCTCGAATTTTTTTGGTACACGTGAAACTGACTGAGAACCCGAACCGCTTGATTGGTAGACCTCTTATTATTTTAAGGTTTTTAAAATTAATTATTTTTGTTAATCCTATATTTTAATTTATAAATGGTGACATATGTTTATAAATTACATATATTAATTTTAAACAAAATGTAATTATAATTTTTATTTTTCAAAGAGGGTAAATTGATCATTCGGTGTGCTATTTAAAGATTTAATGGAAAAAATATCATTTAATAGTCTCTGTTAACATTGACTATAAAAAATTAGGTTAGAGGGATATTGGATCTAAAAATCAACTCACGTTTAAAAAGGTAAATATTTTTCAAAATACTGGGATGAACTTGTAGGGCCTACCGAAAGTTACTGCATGGTTGTGTCATGTGTGCAAAGGCTGCAACACAATAAATTATGATAGACAATTAGTGCGTGTTCAAAATTATTAAGATGCAATTTAATGCGTCCGGCGACCGTGACCCTGTTGGGTACCCCTTTACCATTGGTCCATTACGGTAACAAAACAATAAGTGTGGGAAGACTTTTGCATTAAATTGTTGTTGGAAGTATGCTAATAATGTTTGATTTCTAGCTCATTTATTTAATTTATTCTATGATTGAATAATATCGATGAAGATTGAAGATTAAGTAGTTAAAATCTGAATTATATATTTATTATTATTTTTGAATATATAGTAATTTTATTTATTTTTTTAAAATTAAAAATTTATATTATTTTATTATTAATTAAATATGTGACTATATTTAATATAATACAAAAATTATAATAAATTGTTTAATAAATATTAAAATACTTTTATGTATATATTAATATATTTTTATTAATAATTAAAATATGATTAATTATTATAGTAAAGTAATTTTTAAAAAATATATACACATAAATAAATTATTATAGGTAAATTAAAATTATATATTTGAATAAAATAAATAATTATTTTTAAGTGAAAATACTATTGCAATAAAAGGTGAAATTACAAAGTAATATATATTTTAGTCGTTATAATATTTCATTAATTACATTTAAAAGGAATCTGTATAATATAAAATTAGAATAAATTTTAAAATATATTATTTCAGGAATAATGGATTTAAAATAATATATTTTAAAAATAATTAAATGATTTGACATTTAATTAAGTGATTTTTGGATAGTTTTAAATAGTTTAACTATTTAAAAAAAATAAAAATAATTTAATAGGTATAATTCAAATCTATTAAGTAAAATGTGATAAAAACAAACTACTTCTTTCTCTTATCATGCGACTTGTCCGATCTAATTAAACCAACGTTTATTTTATTCTCTTAAATTATTGATTATTAAAAATGATTCATGTGTACTTTGTAACAGATAATACAAAAATATCATGTCATCCACATAGTGGATCGATTTGATTCATTTATAATTACGCAATGAAATTATTGGTTAATTACTTTTGAGTATACCCCTTCGTTAAGCATGTCAGTTCTCATACAATTTCTTTGGAAACATTTTTATTATCCTCCTATTAAAATAAAATAAAATTTTATAACATAAATTTTATTAAAATATATAGGTAGAGCAAACTGAAATGATCCATACTGTGAATATTGCCACTCCGACTGCGGCTTTACTTGGTGTAAAAGGGCCTATATGTTTGACCACCGACTTGTGAGTTGTGAGTATCGTTCGTTTGATTATTTATTTATTAAGGTTATTATAACATGATTTAAGTGACTGGAAAGTAAACACCCAATTTACTCCACATATTTCTCCATTATTTGATGAAAAAATAATTAAATATTCTTGGGACATGCAGTGGACAAAACAACACATTCTAGAATATAATTGTGTCTATTTCAAAAAAAAAAAAAAAAACAAAGAATACAAACAAAAAAAACAAAATTAGACTGAGGAATCAGATTCCATATAGACTTTTCACCAGTAAAGTGAAATATAATATATCATATTCTTTTATTTTTAAATCCTTTATAATAATGATAATAATTCATGCACACAGTAAAAACAAAAAAAAAAAGAAAAAAGAAATTCATGCACACGAGATATTTGCGCTACTACAAATAACAAAGAAAACCAAACTAACTTGCCTACAAAAACTGGACTAAACTCGTTGTGGTTGTTGTTACTTACCAAGTCCAAACACTTTCCTCGCCCAACACTTGTCACCACCATCACCACCACCGCCGCCGGAGGAGGATGGAGGCACCGCTTCTGCTGAACGGTGGTGCACAAGAAGATTATCCTCCTGTGAGGAGCTGGAAGGAAGCCAAATCTGTTTTCTGGACAGAAACAGTGAAGATATGGAGGATTGGAGGTCCTATTATCGTCTCCATTTTGTGCATGTATGGCACCTTTTCCTTCACTAGCATTTTTGTTGGACATATCGGTGAGCTTGAGCTCTCTGCTGTCTCCATCGCTACTTCTGTCATTGGCACTTTCTCTTTTGGCTTGATGGTATCACTTTTTTATTTTTATCCTTTTTATTTATTTATTAATTTTTTCATTTTCCCACTCGGGTTCTTGTGTTTTCTGGTTGGTTTATGTGTTTTATGCCTTGTTAGAGGTTATTTGGATTTTTTTTCCCTTCTTTGTGGTTAATTATATCTGTGATCACGTGTCATTTGGATTCTAAATAAAGTATTCGATGATTTCAAGTTATACCTGGCAACATAGATGATTTGGATTCTAAGTCAAGTATTCGTAGATTTTCTTAGCTTTTCTTTTCCGGGAAAAAAGTTATATCACTTAAATGTAGAATGGACAAATAAAGCAGTTCACAAATAAAGTTCAAATTTCTTTGTTATGATTTTGCTTTGGTCCTTTAATTTTTATTTGGTGTGTTATTGGTTTTTAGATCGAACCATGAATTTGATGTTGTTTGTTTTGCAAATTATGTGTACATAGCTTGGCATGGGGAGTGCTCTGGAGACACTTTGTGGTCAAGCTTACGGTGCAGGCCAAGTTCACTTGCTTGGTGTATATATGCAGAGATCCTGGGTGATTTTATTGGTAACTTGTGTGATTCTAACCCCTGTGTACTGCCTGGCTACTCCAATTTTAAAACTTTTAGGGGAAGAAGATGTGCTTGCCGATGCTGCTGGGAAATTCACTATCCTTATAATCCCACAATTTTATGCGCAAGCCATGATTTTCCCTACCCAAAAGTTCCTTCAGGCGCAAAGCAAAGTCAAAGTGTTAGCTTGGCTTAATTTTGTGCAATTAGCCCTCCACATTTTAATGCTTTATCTCTTCATTTTCGTCTTTGGTTGGGGCATGAACGGGGCAGCTGTTGCGCTTGATTTGTCATTTTGGGGACAAGCCATTGGTCAAATTACATACGCGGTGGGTTGGTGTGAGGGGTGGCATGGTTTGTCGTGGTCGGCTTTTGCTGATATTTGGCCATTTGTTAGGCTCTCTCTTGCCTCTGCTGTCATGCTCTGCTTAGAAGTTTGGTATATGATGAGTATTATCATCCTCACTGGCCACCTTGAAAATGCTGTGGTTGCTGTTGGCTCTCTTTCTATATGGTGAGATTCATTTTAATATCGCGATTTATAGCGTTGTTTTTTTAGAACTCGTTGGAATAGTTTGATCATTTCGTTGATTGTTATGTTACAGCATGAACTTGAATGGATGGGAAGCTATTTTGTTCATTGGTGTAAATGCCGCAGTAAGGTAACTCGTGTTAGGATTTTTAGACTCTAATACAAATTGAAGACATGGCAAATATGCAGTGTATTTTCAATCAATTCTAATATATTGTCCATGTTTTTTTTTTCTAGTGTTCGCGTCTCCAATGAGCTTGGATTAGGACGTCCACGAGCAGCAAAGTACTCTGTCTACACAATAGTGTTCCAGTCTCTTCTCATTGGCCTCTTCTTCATGGTTGTTGTCTTGTTAACCAAGGACTATTTTGCCGTCCTTTTCACTAGCAGCAAGGAATTGCAACAAGCCGTGTCTAAATTAGCATATCTTCTTGGTGTCACCATGGTCCTCAACAGTGTCCAACCTGTAATATCAGGTATAAATTCGAGTTCCTAGGCCTAAAATGTTTACGAACCCTCTCCTGCTCGTTCCATTCGTTAATTACCCTTTTCGTGTTATTCATGTAGGTGTTGCTGTTGGTGGCGGATGGCAAGGCTTGGTGGCCTATATCAACATAGGCTCTTACTACATTTTTGGTCTTCCTCTTGGTTACCTTCTTGGTTACACAGCTAACTTGGGAGTCCAGGTACAATATTTTTGTTCCACTTATGTAATTAGCTTCGATTTCGCTAGTTCCTTTTGATAATTATTCGAAAATGAGTCATGTCACGACTATGATTAATGTAATTCATGCTAGTTATTTGAAAATTCTGTCACGCGTATATGATCACTCTAATTTCTACTGGTTTTTGCTAATAGTTTTCGCTATTGTAGGGACTTTGGGTTGGAATGATATGTGGAATCCTACTACAAACGTTGATACTTTTGGTTGTACTTTATAAAACTAACTGGACAAAAGAGGTAAGTAAGTGTAACACACTTGAATGCAAACTCACTTACTAGATTGAGTCATTATATACCATAAAGCACCTACCTTGGTGGCCATATGAAAGTTATAATACAAGATAAATCATCATTCATCCATGAAAACTTAAATCACCGTTGGTTGAGTATTTATGTACAATTATGAATTGTAAATTTGCTTGTAGGTGGAACAAACAGTAGAGCGGATGCGAAAATGGGGTGGGCAGCAAATTACTAGTGAGAAGATCCCAGTACATGAAGCTACTATTAATTAGAAACAAACTTGAAATCTTTTGGTAGTCTTTCGAATTTTCTTCAGATTTTTGTTAGTGATTATTAGCAATGCAGTGACCTCCTCCTTTTTGAGTCTCAATAATCATGAACCTTTTTTAATATGTATTGTAATGAATTATTATAATTGTTAATTACCATTAGACTCAAAAATTTACGTTAATAGGAAAATATCTAACTATATTAAAGATTTAAGGTTATGATAGGTTAACAATAATCATTTTTTTTTTAGAGATTGTAAGTAATTTATAGTTAATTAAGTAAATGGCAATCTAACACAATTATATAATTGTCTATTTTAATGTTACAGGTAATCCATTCAATATATATATATATCATGAAACTTTTGAATATATTATTATTATTATTATTCTTTATGGTGGGAAAGAGAGATTAAACTGAAAGAAAACTACTCACATCTTATGTTTTATGACGAATGTAAGTCTTTAATCCTTGATCTTTTAGAACACGAAGTGCTTAATCACTTCTATCAAGGAGTGATATGCAAAAAGTGAGAAATGACGTATTGATTCCCAAAATCTCTATTCTAGCCAATAATCAAATCTATTAGTCTATATTGATCCTATTAATTTTTCTCCCATATTAATTTTCTTAACATCATCTTCAATTTACATTTTTCAATGCAGTGTTTGTTAGAAAAACAATTTTACAATCAAGAAAATCTCATCATCTTTTACTATTTTAATTCATCTCCAATATCTTATATTATAAAACATATATATACTTGATCGAGGACACAAGTTTTTAAATAAATTTTAACACGATTTGCTAACCATTAGATAATGAAGATTTCAATGATTAAAATTTACTCATACTTTTATATACAACTTCATTTTACACTTTAATTAATATTAAAAACTCAACTCCATTTTCTTCATTATTATATCATCTCTCTCGTTTTTCTTATTAATATTAAAAGCTAATCAATTAAATTATATTAATTTTATATATTTCTCCTCTCTTATTCATCCTGCACAAAGGATGAAAAATATAATAATAATACTACATATATATTTTTTATTTTTTGATCAAATAAAAACATTATAAATCCAATTTTCATTTGATCTTTTCTCTCTATTCAGTGAATCAAATCACGCAAATAATATATGAATTTGAAGCTTTTAACCTAAGCTTTCAAACAAGATCCATATTATATATATTTAAATAAACATATTTATTAGAATAATCTAAAATAAGAAATCAATTAAAAAAAATTATTTTAGGTACAAACATGATATCTAAAAAAATGATAAAAATAATAAAATTTGAAAATGAATATTCTTCTCATCCAACCTAATTTTTTGAGTCTTTAATTTTTTTAAAATTCATTTTTAAATTATATTATTTTTATTTTTTTTAGACATCATACTTATACCCAAAATAGTTTTTTTTTTAATTGATTTTTTATTTTAAATTATTCTTATGAGTATATTTATTTAAACATATGCAGTATAGATCTTATTTGAAAGTTTATGTTGAGAGCTTTAATTTCATATACTGTTTACGTGATTTGATTCACTGAATAGAGAGAAGATTAATTATGTGTTTACTTCATGGATTAGGGAATGAGAATGAGAAATGAGATTGATTGATAGTATTTACTTATTTAAAATTCATTTCGTAATAGGAATGAAAGTGTGGGTCTCATATCAATTTAAAATTATGGAATGAGAATCTCATTCCCCCCAACCTACTTAAAAATCTTATTCCTTTTACCAAGATAAAAAGTCCATTTTACTCTTCTTTAAAAAATACAGAAAAATAAATTTCATTTGATATTTTTTTTAAAAAAAACTGCATATTATAATAAAAAATGTACACCATTTGTTTTTCATTACCAATTTCTTAATTATCATAGTGAACTATTTAAATAATATACAGTTTTTTTTTTTAATTGTAATATATAGTTTTTTATTTGATATTAAAAAAAAATGCATATTATAATAAAAAATTATACACAATTTATTTTTCATCATCAATTTCTTAATTATTATGGTAGACTATTAAAATAAGTTTTTTTTTTTTTTTTTTTTTAATTGTAATGTACAATTTTTTATTTGATATTAAAAAAAAAAACTACATATTATAATAAAAAAACTGTACACTATTATAATTAATCAATTTAATTATGGTTATTTTTATAATTTATAATTAATCCATTCAAATTTCAAAGTAAAGTAAACAATTCAATGGAAATATTGTTGATTCCGATTCCGATTTCGATTCCGATTCCTGCAGTTAAAGTAAATAACTTATTCTGATCTTGATACTTCATTTCGATTTCAAATTATTCCGATTCTTATTCCAATTCCTCTAAGTGAAGTAAACGCACCATAAATAAAAATTAGATTTATAATGTTTTTATTTGGTCAAGAGATGAAAACAATAGTATTATTATTTTTTTCCTTCTTTGTGTTGTGTATGATGAATGAAAAAGGAGAGATATGTAAAAATAATACAATTTAATTGATAAGTTTTTAATATTAATGAAAGAAACAGGAGTTGATATAATAATAAAGAGAGAGAAGATGAGTTTTTAATATTAATTAAAATGTAAAATAAAGTTATATATAAAAGTATGAGTAGATCTAAACTATTGAAATCTTTATTATTCAATTATCAGCAAATTATGTTAAAATTTGTGTAAAAACCCATGTCTCCTAATCTTGCCCCTATATATGTATTTATATATTTAACACTAGAATAAACATTTTATTATTTAAGATAACTAATAACTAGTGACCTATTTTAACACTGCTCATAAGAAAATTTAAAAAAAAACGAGACAACATGTATGATGTGTCTATAACATATTTCATGTAAAATATGAGAGGGTTGTGATGATTGATTTGAACTTAATATTATGACTTCAACTTCTTTCTCATTTGATCTATCTAATTTTATTTAATTAAATAAATAAATAACCAAAGTATTCACTGATAAAATTTTGTACAATGAAACAAGAAAAGGAAAATCCATTTGGGCCAATTTAAGTCCGGATTATCCAAAACTTCTCCCATTACTTTGAAGTTTTACTAAACATACTTTAATCTTATCTAAACACACCCACCCGATAAGGAATGTATCATGAGGTGCGTGATTTTTGCGTGTTTATTAAAAATGATGACCTGAACTTAGGTTAGGGAGAATTTCTTCGAGTAGAGTTTTTAGTAACAGATCTTTTGGAAATAGTATTTTTATGGTAGGGCTTGAAGAGAAAAATTATTCGATGCTTTGGTTATTTAATTTTGAAATATCTTTCATTTAGTTTATTGAAAATGACATAAAAAATTGGAATTGAATATGTTTATAACGGTTTTATCCAAAAAGAGTGTAGTTTAATTTATAAAAGATTACGATGGCACTGTCGGCATTTTACCGGTGTGAAAAAGCTCAAAGACATTTACACAAAAAGCCTAAAATATCTTGTTGCATTTTCGGGCTCCCTCTCGGTTACCTTCTTGGTTACACTGCAAACTTCAGAGCCATGGAAAAATATATCTGTTCAACTTACTCTACTAAGTATATAGATAGTCTATGATTAATGTAATTTCTGCTAGTTCATTTTGCTACTTACACGAAAACTATGTCACACGTCTATAATCATTGTAATTTCTACTAGTTTTTTTGGCTAATTGTTTTCGTTATCGTAGGGATTTTGGGGTGGCATGATATGTGGAATACTACTGCAAACATTGATGCTCTTGATTGTACTGTACAGAAGACTAACTGGACAAAAGAGGTAAGCGTAAATCTTCAATGCAAAATCACTTATTAAAGTCATTAGACATGATGAAGTATCTTTGCGACCAGTTGAAATTTTATTGAAAATTCATCGTGTAAGATAAATCATCCACGGAAATTAAATCATTATTGACTGAGTGTATAGATATGATTATGAATTGTAAATTTTGTTTGTAGTTGGAAGAAGCACTAGCGCGAATGAAGAAGTGGGATGGGCAAGGCATCACTAGTGAGACGATTGTTGAAAGTACATGAAACTAATACTCAATAGAAACAATTATGAAATCTTTTGGTTGTCTTCTGATTTTTTCTAGACTTTTGTTCATAATTTTCAGTGATATTATGATCAATTCAACTCTTTTGGTTTTCTTCTTTTGAGTCTCAAATTTTCAGCCGACAAAGATTCTTTGTTCTAGTTCCTTGCATGTGATGGGTGATAATCATTGATCAGGCTATTGAAGCAGAAATTTTCAGTGATGTTATGATCAATTCAACCATGATTTTTTTTTTTATCCGAGACTTTGTCTTTAAGGATTTGTTTGTCAGCCAGCATAGGACTAGATTTGGACAAAAAATTTGTCCAATTTGATCCAACCAAACACCCTTCACTAACTTATCCCAACAGCGATTTTATCCTATTTTAATGGGTTAATTGAAACTCATTCAACAGGTGGATTAATTTTCTCTCATCTTCTCTGTTTGCTCTCTCCTCCAGGTGCGCCATTGCTCACTTCTATCGATCATTCTCACGCCGTTTTGATTTTTCAATCGCTTCTATTGGTTGTCCTTTTTCGATGTCTTCTCCGTTCATCTTTTTCTTATTCGATCAAATCACCATTTTTCTCGATTCGTCGCTTTCTTCTCCAGTCTTCTCTTTCTTCTCCCTCTCTTCCACCGTTGACAATTCTCCAAGCAAAAACTCACCAACGAGAGAGGTTGAATTTTAATCGATTCGCAGTAGAGATCTGCGTTGATCTGATCAATTCATAGTTAAGTTCCGCTTGATAGGATCAATTAGCCACCGTTCCAAGGCATTGACGCCTTTGTCTTCTCCACCGTCTGTCCTCATCGCTGGAAACGATATGGGTTGGATGGGTTTGGGTGGGGGTGATGAGAGAGGAAGGAGGGTGGTAATGTGCAACTAGAAATGATGCAGGAAATGAAAAAAAAAAAATTCAAATATCTCAAAATTTTCATTTTATTTTTTGACAAATTGCATTTAAATTCTATCATATATTTGTTTCATTAAACATGAGAAAACATTTAAATTAATTTCATCTCATTCAATCAAATCAAATCCAATCCTATATAAATAATCCGATCCTATCACACATAACAAACAGAGTCTTAGTCTATTAGTTTGTTTGGTGCAAGGGTTTGTGATAATCATTGAACACTTTGCTATGTATTGAAATGAATTATCATAATAATGTTGTCAAGGTTACATATAAGTATTTTATAGTTAATTAAAATATTAATATTTTGACGTAATAAAAATAACTTATACATTTAATTGTGTAATCGAAATTGAATTACCGTACATATTAATTATATGATCAAATATTGTGTAGTATAAAAATCTCTTATTCAAAGATCAAATCAAATCACTATAAATCGATCTTGTTTGTTTTTTCTCAATTTAGCGATCTAAGATGATATATACCATTCTTCAATTTTACAACCACCATTAAGGGAAAAAAAAAAAGATTTTTGAAGCGATTATTGACTTTTCAACATTTTTTATACAAAAAACAATTACAAGTTGTAATCATACAACAATATGAAGAAGCCACTTTATCTTAAAATTTATACTCTTATTTTTTTAATTCATCTCCAATATCTCACATTATAATATAAATGTTTTTTTTTTTTTTGACAAACATATTATTATTTTAACTAATGACCTACTATAAACACTATTCAATTTTAAAGCCATACATATATTAGAAGGAAAAAACCACGCGATATGTATTATGTATCAATAATATACTCCACGTAAGAATTGAATGTCATGACTTCTTTCTCATTTGATCTTTTTGACTTTTTTAATAAAATAAATAAATAACCAACATATTCACTAATAAAATTTGGAGCCGGGTTCAGGTGGTCCAAAACTTCCTTTTTTCACGTATTATATGTATACAGTATAAGTATATGTAATATTATTGGGTTATCTTGATTAGGTTAGTGTGGCATAACCCCAAACTGGGACTCTAGAAGCAGAAAGAAAGCTCTTAAGAGGGAGAAGAGTCCCACAAGGGAAGAAGAAAATCAACTATACTTATTGGTGGCAACATGAATCGATATCTTGACCTTTGCTTGACAAGCAAAGGTAAGAAGGTATTGTCATCACTACGGCAACACACCAAACTCAAACTTTTTTATCACTTCAAAGTTTTTTAATTTATCTCCAAATATGTATATTGTACCAATAATATATTGTTTTCTTGTTTTTTAATTCATCTCCAATCTCTCACATTATAATATAAATGTTTTCTTGACTATTGAACATATTATTATTTTAACTAATGACCTACAATAAACACTATTCAAAGGAAAAAATGATTTTTTTTTTTTAAAGCCATACATATATTAAAAGGAAAAAACCACAGAATATGTATGATGCATCAATGATATATTTCATGTGAAAAATGACTGTCATGACTTCTGTCTCATTTGATCTTTCCGATTTTCTTAATAAAAAATAAATAACCAAAATATTCACTGATAACATCTGGAGCCAAGTCCAAAGGGTCCAGAACTTCTCTGAATACTTCGGAGATTTACTAAATACACCCGATTTACAAACAATATCTAATAAAGTGGGTGTATTTAAAAATTCTACTTTTCATGTGTTATGATTACATGAACCAATTTCAAAAAGCAATTCCATTCGAATGTACTTTTTCAAGTGTGTACGTTGGTAAAAAGAGCAATTGAGGAGGGCTTTTCCTTGTCGAGTATTTAGTAATAATAATTTTTTTTTAAAATAATAGTAATAAATCTTTTGAAAGTAGAGTTCTTTTGAGAATGTTTTCAGCAAAAAAATTGTTGATGGTTTCGAAAGAGTTTTTGTATAGTTAATTTATTAAAAATATATATAAATTGGGTTTATAAAGGTTTATTAAAGTTTTTATTTGGAAAGAATGTAATGTAATTAATAAAATATCATGATAATACTTTTAACATTTTAATGGTTAGAATAAGCTCAAGAAGACGTACTCGAAAAAGTTTAAGTGTATGTTTACTTATCTTTATATATTCGTTTCAACAAAAAATATTAAAAATTCATCTTTAATTAGTAAGTTTTCGAGGAATTTCACTTTTGTTCTACTTTAAATATTATATTCATTGTATGTGTAATCATGTATAGAAGCTTGGTCATGTTTCAGATTTTTGAAATTTTATTTCAAAACTTGTATATCTGTACTCTTTCATAATATTTTATTACTTTTTAATAATAAAAAGTAATATTCACATTTATTGTTATGTAATATTTAACTATTTGTTTTCAAAATATTCTTCTTAGTACTTTGATAATTTAAAGAAACTTTTGTAATTAATACAATAAAATTATCTATAGCTTAATTTTTTTTTTTAAATTAATAACCAAACGACTTAAGACTTACTTTTTAAAGTTTTATGTCTAAAATCATTATTTGAAACAGCTTTAGCAAATGGGCCTAAAAGATCTGACCACATTTTCGGGCTCCTCTTTTGTTACCTTCTTGGTTACACTGTCTCTAATTGGACGAACGAGGAAAGTGCAACTCTTCCATGCGAAATCACTTGCTAAAATGAGCCATTACATGCAACACAGTGCCTTTGTGACCATTTGAAATTTGTTAAAAATTTAGGTCGAAGATAAACTATCCTGGAAAAATTACATTGTTGTGGATTGAATTATCAGATATTGTTGAATAAAGTAAATAATATAATATCACAATGACAGTTGCTTTAACGTGAAGAATTCAAGCTCTAAATGAATAAGTTAAATCAATTTAATATATAAAACAATAATAGTCGTCAAATTCTTCATGTATATATCTCAAGTCAAAACTATTTTTACTTAAGTCAATCACATCTGTCTTCACTCAAATAATATGGTTTCACCAAAGTCACAAATTGCAGCTCCACCGTCATATAATATAATAAAGTAAATAATATAATATCACAATGACAGTTACTTTAACGTGAAGAATTCAAGCTCTAAATGAATAAGTTAAATCAATTTAATATATAAAACAATAATAGTCGTCAAATTCTTCATGTATATATCTCAAGTCAAAACTATTTTTACTTAAGTCAATCACATCTGTCTTCACTCAAATAATATAGTTTCACCAAAATCACAAATTGCAGCTCCACCGTCATATAATATAATATGGTTTCATCTAATTCAACAATATCTGATAATTCAATCCATAACAATGTAATTTTATGACGGTGGAGCTGCAATTGGTGACTTTGGTGAAACCATATTATTTGAGTGAAAACAAATGTGTTTGACTTAAGTAAAAGTAGTTTTGACTTGAGATATATACATGAAGAATTTGACGACTGTCATTGTTTTATATATTAAATTGATTTAACTTATTCATTTTAGAGCTTGAATTCTTCACGTTAAAGCAACTGTCATTGTGATATTATATTATTTACTTCATTCAACAATATCTGATAATTCAATTCACAACAATGTAATTTTATGACGGTGGAGCTGCAATTTGTGACTTTGGTGAAGCTATATTATTTGAGTGAAGACAGATGTGATTGACTTAAGTAAAAGTAGTTTTGACTTGAGATATGTGCACGACGAATTTGATGACTGTCATTGTTTTATATATTAAATTGATTTAACTTATTCATTTAGAGTTTGAATTTTTCATGTTAAAGCAATTGTCATTGTGATATTGTATTATTTATTTCACTGCGAAGCATGTGTGATGACTGTCTTGTATTACCTATATAAAGGTATGATTGTTAGTAATTTTAAACTGTCAAATCTCAAGTCTTATGTCCTAGATCTTAAGTATATTTGAGAGTTCTCTTCGCTTTAGTTCTCTTCTAAAATTTTAAAAAGAGATTGTATTGTAATTGTTAGTATAATAAAATTCTTCTAGTGTTGGTTCGTATTTATTTTTCTCATGTTGAAGATTTTATCACGTAAATCTCGTATCCATTATTTTATTTTATTTTATTTATTTATTTTATATATTATTCTCAATTTTATATTTACGTTGAGATTAAAATAATATCCAATCGTCGTAACGGACATCTTCATAAATTGTAAATGTGCTGGTAGATGTAAAAAAAAAGGTGGATTGGATATGGTGTGGCGTGTGGGCAGGACATTACTAGTGAGAAAATTGCTGACAGTATATGAAACTACAACTGATTAGAAACGGCCAAGAAATCTCTTGGTAGTCTTTAATTTTCTTCAGATTTTTGTTAATAACAGAAATGAAGAAAAATCTTTGACTTCCTTTAAAATCAGCTCATCATCATACTTCTAGTCACATTTAGTTTCAAATATCCGTTTTACTTTGCTCTGTTCACTTCTCTTCATCCGAGCTTTTCTTCTGAGTTTGCTTTGTTCACTTGATACAAATAATTAGTAAATATTTTAAAACTTCTTTACCCTTCACCATCACTATTCACCATTCTCATCACGCATTTTATATGTAGTTGTTAGATTTTTAGTGATTCTAGCAACCCTTTTGGTTTTCTTCTTTTGAGTTGCAAATTTTGAGCTGACAAAGATTCTTCTTTCTAGTTACCCTTCAACTGAAAGTGATAATTGGTGAACTCATCATTTTATTTTTTATTTTTTTTTTAAGCAAGTTCGAGGATTTGCTTTTAGGTTCAGCTTGGTGCAAAAGTTTGTAATAATCATTAACATTTTGCTATATATTGTAATGAATCATCATAATCATGTTTCTCAAAGTTTAAATGCAAATACTTTGTATGTAATTAAATTTATAATTGCTTAGAAAAAGGTTTAAGAGTGCGTTTGAGATTACTTCTACTCATGAATGAAATAAGTGATTATTTCATAAATTTTGAGTAAATAAATGTTTGGTAAACCTTTCATAATTTGTTAATTTTATAATATGTTTTACTTATAATCAATTTTTGAGAAGTTGGTCAAAGATTGCTTTTGAAAGCTGATTATTGGAAAAGTTGAGCCTTGACCTTTGAAATATCCACATTACCCTTTTCATTTTAATAGAATTACAATATTACCCTCACTTTAATTATAATATATTAAAACTTAAAACTCAAAATTCACAATAATAATAGTTATTTATTTATTTAATAAATAATTTTATTTTAATTAAATAATGAATGTAAAATTAAAAATGATGGTCCAGTGCCAAGTGGATCCATCATTAGGGCGTTCTCTGAAAGTCATCAGAGGAGACCGATCCTCCTCTGATAATGGAGGAGGCTCGCAGTCTTCATCCCAAGGAGCCGAACTCGGCTCCATTTTCAGAGGAGTCGACTCCTCCAACACTAGAGGAGCAGACTCCTCCAATGCCCAAGTGATGGAGGATCATCTCCTCTATCGCCCAAGGAAGCCTCAACTATAAAGGGCGCCTTCATAATCGGCACAGATGATGGGCACAACGGTGGCCACCATTTGTTTTTTTAATTAATTCTATTTTTTTATTTATTATTTTTGAAATTCATATAATAATTCTTTTATTAAAAATTCACAAAAAGTTGAAAAGTAAAAATGAAAAACTGAAAAAGGAATAAGCTGAAGAACAAGTATCTTATATTTCATTAGTAATTTTTAATAATCACTTATAACTTAACTTATAAAATAATCTGCTTAAAACATAAGTAGATAGGTGTTATAAGTGATTATTTTATAAATAAAAGCAATCTCAAGCATAACCTAAAGTATATAATTGACTATTTTTTTGGCCTTTTGACATGATGGAAACAATTGATACATTTAGTTCTGAAATTGAAATGGAACTAGACATTATCATGTGTTCTAATCTTATAGTCCAAAAGTCCTAAAACAAGAAATGAGATTAATCACTCTGAATGGATCTATTTATTTGTTCTCAATTGATCCATCCTATGACAATCAAACTTTTTGTTCCATTTACAAGCACAAACCCTATATTATTAAAAAAAAAAAAAAAAAATTGATTTTGCATGTGATCGTCACCTCATATTCATCACAATGCAATTGCTACTGTAAAAACAATTGTAAACCTTAAATGCCTACGAGTTTGAGCAAACGGCATTATCTTGAAACATATTGTTTTATATTTTAATTCATCTCCAATATCTCTAATATAAACGATTTTGGCTATAAAACATTTTATTATTTATAACATTAATATGACAAAAACTAATGACATTATAACACAGCAAAAAAAATATTTCTTTCAGTGAGGGCCAAAAATATATTAAAACGAAAAAGCCACACAAGACGCAATATGTATGATGTATCATGTATCGATAATATGGTTCACGTAAAATATGACTAGTATGATTTCAACGTCTTTCTCATTTGATCTATCATATTTTGTTTAATAAAAATATTAAAAAAAAACCCAAAATAATCACTAATAAAGTTTTGTACAATAATTAGAAGAAAGGGAAATCCATTTGGGCCAATTTAAGTGCAGATTGTCCAGGACGTCTCTGATTACTTAGAAGTTAATGTACTCTAACATGATTCTAATTGCACCTGCTTGATGACTACTGCATTGTGAAGCGGGTTTGCTTAATTTTGAAGAAAAATTGTTGATCATTTGTTTGTTTAATTTTGAAAAAACTATTATATAATTAAATTATTAAAAAGAGAATAAAAATTGGAGTTGAATACGTTTGTTAAGGTTTTTATTTGGAAAGAGCATAGTATAATTAATTGATAATAAGGATGCTTTCAACATTTTATTAGTTTAAAAATTTTTAAAAGGATCTATTTATCATCTCTAATCTTGCTAGTAGAGAAACATCCAGTGTACTGAATATGCATTCCTATCTAATGATGCTGCAAAACACTCCTGACTACCTAATGACGCTCCAAAAACACTACCAGAATTTTATTAGAACAATCAATAGAACAGCATTCAAACTAATGGGTGCCAATGATTCTGCAAAGGCCAAATATGCGACACCAAAACACCAACATTGTCAAATTTGGAGTTGTTCAATGGTCTTAAAAGAACAAAACTGAAACTACTTGTCTTTTCTCTTCAAAATTGAAGGGACAACTGAACCTCCTCCCTCTTCAAGTTGACTGCTTGCTGGAGGTTTCCAAACTCCCTTATCCCGCCCTCCTCGATCTCCTCCTGAACTTTGTATGCCCCTGTCCCTGCCTCTGCCCCTACTGGAGGTTGAAGCCTGTTCGTCATAAGCTGATGGCTCAGCATCTAAGTTGATAGCAGAAACTGATGAATTGGAAGACTCAACTTTCCCAGAAAAAAAGGGGATATCGAACATTGGTCCATCCATCTCTCCATATGGGCAGTTAATATCTGCTCCGGGAGGGCTACACGCTTGTAGTGCTTGCCTAACATTCAATATGGCATTCCATTCTACCTTCTCTGATGCCATCTTCGGTGTGATTTCATCATTGCCAGGAAGAAGTTGATACCTGTATTCCTGCTCAGGTTGATCCTCATTTCCAGAAGATTTGTGACCAAGTGGTACACTTACAGCATGCATCAAGCTTTGGATATAAGATGAGGATGAAGTTTCCTTCTCTTTCCCTTTGTCAGAAGCACTTCCGGGAGAATAATTTCCTGTGGTTGAAGATGGACGAAGTTGAGTGTTCTGGTCATCTTCTCTTAGAACACGCTTGCCAGCAGCTTTATCCTGGTTGATGCTCTGGTCATCTTCTCTTGCATCTACAACACGCTTGCCAGCAGCTTTATCCTGGTTGATGTTCTGGTCATCTTCTCTTGCATCTACAACACGCTTGCCAGCAGCTTTATCCTGGTTGATGTTCTGGTCATCTTCTCTTGCATCTACAACACGCTTGCCAGCAGCTTTATCCTGGTTGATTGTCAGCGGGTCATGAAGGAATGTCCGCTGTGGCTGTGACCCAACAGATGCCAGGATGATTGTTCGAGACCTCTGAGGAAGTTGGCCTTCTCTCTGTAAAGTAAATGAGTACACACAAATGTAGTAAATACATGTCTAAGCTCCCAATTGTTTTACTTTAAAAAAAATCTCTTTATTATGATTTTGAAAATATCTTTATTAAATTTTACGAGTTCTCTAAAGTAACAATGACGTTGGAAAAACAAATGAACATGTAAAAAGGCACATCTTTTTGTTTTTATAACCTCTAGTGGTTGCTCGTTTAAAATCAGACTTTGTGGCAGAGGATGGTAGCTCTGAGGTAGCTCCATGCGAGTTTGCTGCTTTTGCAAAGATTGGTCAGAAACTGTATGTAATAAATACCACATTGACACAAACAAGTACAAGGGTATTCTAGTTTTGCACTTGTAACCTTTGTTTGAGGCTCATTGAATCTAAGCTGCTCTTGTGATAACTGAAAATGTTGTCTCTCCGATGCCCCCATCTTATTTTGCTGCTTTTGCGAAGATTAATCAGAAACTGAACAAAACAAATACCACACACAGACACAGAATATATATTTTATTTGTGCATTTAGAACTTGTAGTTGAGGCTCAGTGAATCTAAGTTGCTGCTGTGACAGTTGAGCATGTTGTCTAAGAGATGCCTCCATATTAGTTTGTTGTTTCTGTAATGATTAGTCAGAAACTGAACAAAATAAATGCCACACACATAACAAGCATATATTTTATTTGTGCATTTTATACCTGTTGTTGAGGCTTATTGAACCTAAGTAGTTGTTCTGACGGCTGAAAATGTCCTTTCTGAGGTGCCTCCACGTCAGTTTGCTATTTTTGCAAATTGCAATGATTGATCAGATAATTAACAAAATAAATACAGCATGAATATAAAATAGATTCTAATTAGTGCATTAGAACCAGTACTTGACACTCATTGAATCTAAGCGGCTGCTTTGATAATTGAGATTGTTGTCTTTGATGGGCCTCCAAGTTAATTTGCTGCTGCAGCAATGATTGTTAGGGAGTGCTCAAAGAAATATCAAACACAAACAACAAACAAATGTTCTATCTTTGTATTTAGAACCTTTAGTTGAGGCTCACTGAATCTAAGCTGTTGCTGTGACGGCTGCAAAAGTTGTCTCAGAGATGCATCCATCTCAGTTTGCTGCTTTTGAAAATTGCAATGATTGGTCAGAAACTGAACAAAATAAATACCACACAAACATAAAAGCATATTCTATTATTGCATTTTGAACCTGTACTTGAAGCTCATTGAATCCAAACAGCTGTTTTGACAATTGAGGTTGTTGTCTCTGAGGCGCATCCAAGTTAATTTGCCGCTTCTACAATGATTGTCAGTAAATGTATAAAATAAATACCACTGACAAAAACAAAGATATGTTATATTTGTGCATTTAGAACCTGTAGTTGAGGCTCATTGAATTTAAGCAGCTGCAATGATGGCTGAAAATGTTGTCTTCGAGGTCCCTCCATGTCAGTTTGCTGCTTTTGCAAATTGCAATGATTGGTCACAAATTAAACAAAATAAATATCCCATGAACACAAAAGTAGATATTATTATTGCATTTTGAACCCGTACTTGAAGCTCATTGAATCTAAGCTGTTGCTTCAACAGCTGACATGGTTGTCTCGGAGGTGACTCGAAGTTACTTTGCTGCTTTTGGAATGATTGTCAGGAAGTGAACAAAACAATACCGCAAACAAAAACAAAGATATGTTATATTTTAGCATTTAGAACCTTTAGTTGACAGCCATTGAATCTAAGCTGCTGCTGCTGTGATGGCTGCAAATCTTGTCTTTGAGGTGCCTCCATGTCAGTTTGCTGCTTTTGAGAATTGCAATGATTGGTCAGAAACTGAACAAAATAAATAACACACCAACACAAAAGTATATCCTATTATTGCATTTTGAACCAGTACTTGAAGCTCATTGACTATTAGCGGCTGCTTTGACAGCTGAGATTGTTGTTTCTGAGGTGCCTCCAAGTTAATTTGCTGCCTCTGCAATGATTGACAGGAAGTGCACAAAATAAATACCACAAACAAAAACAAATGCTACAAGTCAGTCTGCCCCAAAGGTTTCTAGGGGTGCATGCTACTTTCATATGTTGTATTTGAGCAATTAGAACCTTTAGTTGAGGCTCATTAAATCTAAGCTGCAGCTGTGACAGCTGCAAATATTGTCCTTGAGGCCCCTCCATGTCAATTTGCTGCTTCTGTAAATAGCAATGATAGGTCAGAGACTGAACAAAATAAATGCCATACGAACACAAAAATATATTCCATTGGTGCATTGTGAACCTGTACTTGACGATCAATGAATCTAAGCTGAGATTGTTGCCTCTGAGTCTGAGGTGCCTCCATGTTAATTTGCTGCTTCTGCAATGATTGTCAGAAACTGCATATAATAAATACCGAAACCAACAAAGATATATTCTATTTGTCATTTAGAACCTTTAGTTGAGGCTCATTGAATCTAAGCTGTTGCTGTGATGACTGAAAATGTTGTCTCTTAGGTGTCTCCTTGTTAATTTGCTGCTTTTGTAAATTGCAATGATTGGTCAGAAACTGAACCAAATGAAAACCACAAAAAACAGAAATATATTATATTAGAGTAATTAAAACCTGTAGTTGAGGCTCATTGGATCTAAGCTGATAGTCTGACAGCTGAGACTGTTGTCTTTGAAGTGCATCAATATTGCTTTGCTGCTTTTGCTATGATTGGTCAGAAACCAAACAAAATAGATTCCACACAAACAAAGAAATATATTCCATTTTCAAATTCAGAGAACCTGTAGTTGAGGATCATTGAACTTAAACTGCTGTTGTGACAATTGAAAATGTGGTCTTTGAGGTGTCTCTGTATTAGTCTGCTGTGCTTACAATGAATGATCAGGAACTAAAAAAAACCTCAGGAAAAAAAAAAAAAAAGAAAGAGTAAAAGAAAAACATATTCTATTTGTGCATTTAGAACCTGTAGTTGAGGCTCATTGATACTAAGCTGCAGCTGTGACAGCGGAGATTGTTGTCTCTGAGATGCCTCCTTATTAGTTTGCTGCCATTGCTATGACAGGTCAGAAACTGAACAAAATAGATTCCACTCAAACATATAAATATATTCTATTTGTGAATTTAGAACCTGTCGTTGAGGATCATCGAATCTAAGCGGCTCCTGTGACAGTCGAAAATGTTGCCTTTGACGTGCCTCTATATTAGTATGCTGCTTTTGCAATGATTGTTCAGAAATTTTAAAAAATAAATACCACACAAAAACATAAATATATTCTATTTGTGCATTTAGAACCTGTAGTTGAGGCCCATTCACACTAAGCTGCAGTTGTGACAGCGGAGATTGTTGTCTTTGAGGTGTCTGACACTGTGTCTTCTTGTTAGATTGCTACTTTTGCCATGATTGGACAGATTGGTTAGAAACTGAACAAAATAGATTCCACACAAATATAGAAACATATTCTATTTGTGAAATTACAACCTGCAGTTGAGGATCATGGAATTTAAGTTGCTGCTGCGACAGTCGAAAATGTCGTCTTTGAGGTGCCTCTATATTAGTTTGCTGCTATTGCAATGACTGGTCAGAAACTTTAAAAAATAAACACTACACAACAAACAGAAATATGTTCATTTAAAACCTGTAGTTGAGGCTCATTGGCACTAAGCTGCAGCTGTGACAGCGGAGATTGTTGTCTCTGAAGCTTCTCCTTGTTAGTTTGCTGCCTTTTCTATGATCGATTAGAAACTGAACAAAATAAATTCCACTCAAACATAGAAATATATTCTATTTGTGAATTTAAAACCTGTAGTTGATGATCATTGAATTTAAGCTGCTGCTCTGACAGTTGAAGATGTTGTCTTTGACATGCCTCTATATTAGTTTGCTGCTTTTTCAATGATGGTCAGAAACTAAAAAAATAAATACCGTACAAAAAGAAGAATTATATTCTATCTGTGCATTTAAAACCTGTAGTTGAGGCTCATTGGCACAAAGCCGCAGTTGAGACAGTGGAGACTGTTGACTCCAAGGTGCCTCCTTGTTAGTTTGCTGCTTGTGCAATGATTAGTCAGACACCAGACAGAATACATATTGCATACAAACAGAAATATAGTCTATTTGTGCATTTAGAACCTGTTGTTGAGGCTCAACGAATTTGATTTGCGGCAGTGGCAGCTGAGAATGGTGGCTCCCAGATAGCTCAGGGTTGGGTTGCTGCTTCTGCAATGACTGCATGAACTTCCAACAAATTAAATAAAAACATAAAAAATAAACAAGATATGTGTGACACACTCATACAATATATTATGGTTTCTATATGCACTAGAGTTCTCAAAGTCGAAGAAAATTATCTCAGTTCATAAAACTGTATCATCAACAGATCTAAAATTGTTTAAACTGTTATCAAAATAACAGATCTGGACCTCGCCAGCTTCGCTACAGAATTGCGAAGCCAAACCATATCCAGGCAACTGTTTCACTCCTTAGATCTCCTATCATTCTGTCTTTTCTGGTGGCAGGGGAGGGATGACAGGAAGAACAAGAAGATATTAAGAAGGCTGGAAATAGCTGAAGACTTTGTGGCAGTATTTGGATATAATGCTCTTAACTATCTTTAAGAAAATTTATAAGTAGTTATGATATTTCAAAATTTCTACCTACAAGAACAAAAGCAAAAGAATCATCAAGTAAACAATTATGTCCATCTAGAAAGATTTGACATAAAGTACAAGTAAGAGAATTCATAGCAACATGCCATCACTGAGGTACGCTTAAAAATGTAAAACAGGTTCGAACATTTGGAAATCCAATCGTTTCATTGAACTTCACAGTAACAGAGAAATAACTCATATATATAACTGCATGATGTTTGTCTCAATTGCCCAAAGGTGACAACTGGCCATAGAAGCAGGGAAGATGGAGTGAGAACAAGTCCATTTTCAGATACTTAGAATCGATTTCCTTATCCTAAAAGTCCAAAATGTAAGATCTTGTTAATGATTTTAAAAGGATCCCAATAAACTATCGACTGAACTTCCCACAACCAACCTTCCACCTCCCAACTCTTCCTTTTGTTTTGGCAACACTGAATTAGAAAGGAATTAACTTTTAGAATTAAGAACTCTCCCTTAAAATAAAATCATATCACTTGAATAGCTTAGCACTGATGACAATAAATTCACACATAGTTGATTTGTGCAAAAGAATGTGCCTAGTCCATGAGAAAACGTGAATAAAAAGGATAGATAAAAGTTAACAGACTATGACATATTTTCTCATGTAGAGGAAAATTATATAAGCACATCACAATGGAATGTAATCTCATAAGACTGTTCACAGCAATTTTGCTAAATAACTTTGTCATAATCTTCTGCATAACCACATACTGCAATGATGGAAGAACATGATTATCTCATCAACATTCCTTGATGTCAACAAACATGCTAGAAAAGTTACAAATTACAACAGTTATCCCTTTCTAATGCAATGGACTCATCTAATTTTCACAACAGTCAACGTTATATGCTTTGGAATTAGCTATTTGTAATGTTACCTGTCTACTAATCATACGATGTTACATTAAAGACACATACAATGATACTTCTGCATCACTTAGACTAATGAGCTACGATCCAACAGTAACCTTTGGGGAAAAAAAAAAAGACAGAATTTCATGTTAACATGAGAGAAATTGCCTCAATGTGAAGGTAAAGGAAGCAACAATAAAGGTATGTAGCACATATTTTCAACTACCACAACTTCACTTATAATTAAACTTAGAACTCCATACTTGTTTTTTTGCATGCTTTTCAAATCAATTTTTTATCATAAACTTTTTTGCAGTCGATTTTAATAGCACTTCATACATGTTTCATATTTCCCTTCGATTAATAATGTGGATTTATCATATGTTTGCTATGCCCATTGATAGGCTGATATACGGTAACAAATTCAACAGTCCATAGTGAGCCTTTCAACATAAATCAACTTCTACATATGTCAGTAGATTGAAATTTCCAAGCCATTAAATTGGCTTGAACTATATACACAAAATTCTGGATAGTCGCAAGCTCCTAATACAAAGAAATACATGTCAAATTGAGCATCAAAGTAATAAAACTTCCATAAATTCACAATAATAAAAACCTACCTCCCAGAATGCCAGTTCCTCAGCCTGTGGTTGTTGTTGGTACAATTCGGATGAACTGCAATCGTCCCCTTCTTGTAGTGATGATGAATCAAGAAAAGGTGAGAAAGCCTGTGATGTGTGTGACTGGGGCTTGATGGCTGTTGGAGATGGAAGACGCTCCACAACCCCACCATAATTGGCCAACCAAGGATCCTGTTCATTTGCACATATTTAGACCCAAGAAAGATAGTACTCAAATGTAAATTAGTTAAGCTACTGACTCCAAGAAATGAACTTTTCAATGGGCTAATTTAACATAGATTAGAAGCAACAAGGTCTACGACTGACATTAGGAGCCCTTCTTGCACTATTTTACGCAAAGATTACTGCTTTTTCGAATATAATAACAAATTAAGTTTGGATTTACTAATTCATCAATGAAACAAGAAGAGATTAAGCGCATTTTTCATACAATGTTTGGAACCTCTTTAATGATCTATACGATAGTTTTGCCCTAATTTAAGGAATTTCACAAACAAACTTCCCCATCAACAGATTCATATGAAACTTACAAATCAATCCTCCTTGTGCCATAACACGCAAGTGGTAGCTTGAAATTCATTATAATCAAATATGCTAAGAAAAATTATTGCAAAAATCACCATAAAATATTTGCTAAATAAATTTGCATACAAATTTGCTTTACCAATTCCGTATAACAACAATTTCAAATCAATAAGGTGACTAGACCTATACATTGTATTGCTCACCTCTATGAGTTGAGAATCTCCCATATCAATTCAATTCCACAGCCTTCCAAACCAAATGTCTAAGTTTTTGATGACCTCGCCTAAGCTCCAACTACTCTAAAACGAGAACCATGTGAGATGCTTCTCATTACCCTATCACACTGCTATTTATCTCTTTATCAGCTAAAAATCCGCTTACATTTGTTCACTCCCCAGTACAAATGTAAGGCTGTATACAATGACATGTTCCAAAAAAGTTCTGACAACATTCCGTATAGGGCGTCTAAAATGACGTATACCTCACGTCATGCCCAATCATCTAACGATTAATTACATGCCATATGTGACAATAAAAGTACTATCTGCACTAGCAGACCGCATTTGGTGTGTTTGTCTGTACAACTAGATTATTCCAGCAGTTAGGAATACTATATACTACATTGCCTCTTAATTAACATACCATGAAAGGAATTAATAGCAAAATTTAGCAAAAGGCTTTAAAATCTAGACTAGGCAATCCACTACACATCAAATGAAAACCTCTTTTATCACATAAACAAATCATCCCTATATCAAACCACAGGCGTGCCTACATCAAACCAACCTCAGTGAATTACAAAAATAATGTATCAAATCAGGTCAAATTAGATGAATGACTCATACACAACAGATAAGTACCATACAAGTCGGAATGCCTCATACACAACAAATTAGTCCTTTACCTTTGTTGATTTACAATTTTAGGGTGGTCTCTCCCTTTGTTGCTTCTGTTCTTATTTACCTATTTGAGTGCATACCAATAATTCCTATAGCCATAACTAGCTTCAAACAAAATATGATAATAAAAGTACTAATGCGCTAGCAAACAACAGTTGGTGTGTTTGTCTGTGCAGCTAGACTATTCCAACATCGGTGAGAAATACTACACACCACATTGCCTTTTAATTAACATACCATTAAAGGAACCGGTAGTAAAATTTATCAAAAAGCTTTAAAATCTAGGCTAGGCACTCCACTCCACATCAAATAGAAACCCCTTTTATCCCAAAAACAAACCATCCCTCTATCAAACCACGAGCATTCATAAATCAAACCAACCATATTGAATTACAAAAACATGCAAATCAATTAACATCATGTTAATCAGACGAATGCTGTATACACGTTCATTCACAATAGATAAGGACCGTACAATGCAAACCATTTTAAGCAACAATCTAGTCCTTGATTTGATAATCCACTGATGGCAAGGACACCTAAGCCATTACCTTTGTTGATTTACAAATTTAAGCAAAAATCTCTCCTTTTGTTGCTTTTCTTATTTACCTATTTAAGTGCATAACAAATACTCTTCAAGACATAACTAGCTTGAAACAAAATTCTGAATCAAAGACACGGATTTCCTACTAAGTTAGCATAAAAAAATATGTTCTTTAGTGAAAATAACTTCTTAGTTTCCAAGTTTCATTCTAGAAAAACATTAAAAATAGTCATTGTAGAATCTTCCTCCATTCCACAAACACCATACTCAATGAAACCAAAACCGCATTAGCGTGCATGAATTAAAAGCATACCTCATTGAAAACACAATTTGATGTTCAAACTGCAACAAAATGGCTCTCTAGAGATCCTGAAAAAAATAAAAAAATAAAATAAAAAAAAGAAACCCTTTTGAGATGATCAGAGCAAACCACATTTTGGTATATGAATGTGTTGTTATTTGGTTTGCCAAAAGAGAGCAACTTCGCGGGCAGATGAGTTAGCTGGGTGAGTGAGTGAGAGCTTTCGCTTTTGGAGGGACCGAGTCAAGTCAAATGAGCCCAAAAATATCAAAACAAATAACGGCCCATTATGATTTTAATAAGCCCATTATATAATTAATTATTTTAAAATTATATGTATAACATTGAGTTAATATAAATAATTCTAGACTAGAGGAAGAGGAAAATGACTCGACCCCATGTCCTCGTGGCAAAGCTGTGAGTGGTATACCATTGAGCCAATGTTATTTTATTTTTATCTACGATGAAATCATTATAAACTTAATTATTACAATTAATTATTGATTTCGTTGCGCCAAGAAGATCCTTATTTATGGTTGACTATAAATACGTCCTTTTTTTTTTTAATGATTCAAGTTGGATCACAGTAGTCTATTTGAATTGCTTTTACTGACTTTTATATGTGAGAGTTATGTTATTTTGATACGTTTAAGTTGAAATACGTTTAGGAACTTTCTTTTTTTTTTTGAAACAATGGGATTTAAAAAAAAAAAATTGTAAGAATTTTGGTAACTTGGTAATGGCTTTTGCTGTATAATATTTTAAGGTTTAGGTTTATGATTTTGATAAACAATATTGTTTTTTAATATTATATCCATAGGTATAAATAACGTTTTTTCTTAATTACATGGCAATGGTAATTGGTTAAGGAGACTATTAGAATGCAAACTAAAATGAGACTTTTTTTTTATTTTTTTTTATATGAGTATATACACTTGTAACTCAATATATTAGTGTATTTTTTCTTTTTTGTTCCTTGATTCAGGTTCGAGTTCTACACATATTTATCAACATGTGGAGCTTTTTCCCATTTATGAGTGTAAATAGGTTGTGATGTTAGGCTACGTTTAACACGTGAGATTGAAATGAAATATAATGGATCGGATTAAAAAATTATTATTCCATGTTTGATAGAATTTGATATTGGATTAAAATTATACCATATTATGTTTGATGTAGATTGAGATTAGATTGAAATAAAATTAATTTAAATACTTTATAATATACTTAAAATTAATTTTAAAAATTAACACAACATCATCCTTCCACCAAATTGACCATCTTCAACATCATCAACAACATCCAAATCAACAGCCAAAATAGCAAAATCCATATCATCTTCTACCAATATCATCCTTCCACCAAATCAATGCAAAAAATCAACACAAAAACACAAAATCAACACCATTTATTATCTAGTTCATCACTACCAAATAATAATAATAATAATAAATACACATAAACACCATCTCTGGTTCTGGATTCAATCGAACCTAGAACCAACTGGGTTCAATGGAATCTAAAACCATTTGGTTTTGAGCTTGATGGAAGATGGTTTTTGATGCAATTCTGTGTTTGATGAACCTAGAACAAACTCATTAAACAAAAAAAAAAAATTAAAGATTGAAGGGTGGGATGGAGATAAAGATGATGACAGCGAGAGAAAAAATGGGAGAAAGAGAGAGAGAAAGATGAAAGAGACAGGGGTAGAGATGAAGACAATTGTCGTTGTTTGTTTGTCACCGAAGATGAAAGAGACGAAGAGCGGTTTGTGGTGGTGGTGGGTGTGCATAGTGGAGATGAGAAAGATGAAGAGTGATTCACCACCACAGATGAGAGAGAGATAGGTTGGTGAGTGTGTTAGTGAGAGGATGAATTAAAAAAAAAAAGATTCCCGATCAACGTGGAAAATGGGAAAGCCATGGTTTATCTTGGGTTTTTATTTCCCACGTTGAGTGATAATGGATGTGGGCTCGAGAATGGAAAATTTTATTCCATTCTCTACTACAAACTGCTCCAAACGTGGGATATGGAAGGATAGGAAATATTAAATCCCAATCCCATCCTATTTTCCATGTATCAACCATAGTCTTAAAGAGTTGATTTTCCATCTATAAAAGGTGCTTAATCTCATTCAATCTTTATAGGCATTTAACCATTAGGCTTTGTTTAGTATGAAGCATTAGATTAGATTGGATTTGATTATACATTAAACTATTCTTTCAAGTAGAATTTTTTTTTTTAATTCATTCTTAGAATTAAAAATATCTTCTAATAATAATGAATTTATTGTACTTAAAAGTTTCTCACAACTACGTACAGCTAGTTTGAATGATCGTATTATATTGGGTTCCATTGAATTATGTGAATTAAATTGAATGATAATATTATTATGTGTTTAATGTACCAAAAGATTGGATTGGAAATAAATTTAATATAATTAAATTAAATTGCTTTTGATTAAAATAAAAAATTTATTCTTAATAAAACAAAATTATTTAATAAGTTCAAAATATATAATTACTTTAATAAAACCAATTAGAGTTAATTTAAATTAAATAAAAATTATTAAACTTTTAATATTTTAATATCTATTTTCCATCACAAATCACAAAATAAATGGGAAAAAAAAAAAAAAAATCACAACGATGGGTTTTGAAACCCACTTTATAGATGGCCTTCACATAACCCACCATTGTGGGTCATGTTCAAATCCCAAATATCGGACTTGAAAATAAATCTAGCGTTTGAATCAAATGCCTCCGTGAATGTTGTGCTCCAAACGGCACCCCTAGCCGCTGTGGCACAACTATACAACCAAGCCATGTAGTCCAGGTTATAGCCAAACACTGAATAGGGAAATATTAGCCAATCATAAATTTGGAAATGGCAAAAATCCTCAACCCATCCGAAACCAGCGATGGCTCAATCCGATAATGGAGGTTTAGAGTATTGAAATCGGTTATTGAGTCAGGTTTGGGTTAAAATTTTGACTTGATTTTTAACTGGGATGAGTTTCAGTTACATACTTTTTACTTGCTTTATTATTTTTTTCTTACACATTAATATTATTTTTATTTGTGCATTACTATTTTACCCATTTAATTTTGTTCTTGTAAGTTGGAGTGAAACAAACTATATTTATAGATAACTGAGATGCTTGAATGAAATTTTGAATTTTTTTAAATAGATTAGCATTATTGAATAAAGCTTAATAAATTTTATGTTCATTAAGTTATCTTAGTATTCGTACTTTATATGTAAATTTATAATTCATTAATTTGATGTGATGTTTAATTGAATTCAAATTTGTGTGAATTTAAATATATAATACTAGACTTTTCAAATATTTTATTTAAATTCATATTTAAATAATGTAGCATGTCATTTGCTAAAATATTATAAATCATAAAATGATATGATAATTAGTAGGATCTTGAAAATTCACATATCACATTATTTGGACATAGATTTAGGTAAAATGTGTGGAATTAATATTACTCTTATATTTAAATTAAAAGTAAAATTTAAGTGTAGCATCCTAATATGTAATTATATGTTAAAATTTGTATTATTGTACATTAAAATCTTGTTTTTAATTAATTGCATCAAAATGGGTAAGGTATAAGAGCACCTCCAATGCTCTTATATATTATCTTTAAAACAAAAATGACATATCATTAATATTAAGATATTTGTTTCTTACATAACATAGATATTATTTGATAGATAATCAAATTGAAAAATTGTTCTCCAATACTTCCATGTATTTCTATTTAAACAATGTATTTTCATTTAATGTCTTCATACATTTCCATTTATCCTTCCATAAATTCCATTTAATGTTTCCATTTTTTTTAAAAAACTTTTAATTAGCTTTAAAATTAAAATGAAATAATTATTGATTTGCTGATATGATAATCTAAAACACTCTAAAAATAGATAGTTATGTTGATAATATCTATTTTTTTTTTCACCTCAACTTGACATTAATGAATAATAATTACATTTAAGATATTTATTTTAACTCAATATATATTTATTCTACGTGACATATAATTTTTTCATAATTCATGAAAGCATTGAAGATGCTCTAAGATACCCCGCCTCCCACTTGTTTGGATTTGAGGTGAAAATTGAAAATTTATTTAGTTTCAGTCGGGTATAAGCGTCCTGCTCAAAACAGATTATAGGTTTGGAGTGGGTACATAGATCCTATTATCATTTTTATTTATCCTAAAACCAGCACCCCAAATACATTATTAGTGTTAGTAAACTTCCGATTATATAATTATATATTAATAAAAATGAGACTATTTTGACAGTAATAAATCAACAAAGACCTCACAATCTATTTGTCCAAACCCTTCAACTAATTAAATTGATAATTATTTAAATAATTGTAAGAAAATTTATTTATTTTTTCGTTTCCTAATCTCAATTAGATTTGATCCACTTTCTTTTCCTAATATTAATTAGATTTTATATGTCCAAGGCCGAAAGGATTTGCTATTATGTAGATTATCTAGCTCTATACAGAAATAGTTATAAGAGACAACATTGCTTTTAGTATTTTTATTTTATTTTTAAATTTTAAATAGATTTAAACTTTATAAACTTTTGGATTACTAAAATCTAATGACTATTAATCAATTAAATAGGTATTTATACAAATATATGGTGGCATGGTCATGTTAAGAGTATCTTCAATACTCTCATGAATTGTAAAAAATTATATGTCATATACGATGAATAGATATTGAATTAAAATAAATTTTTTAAATGTAATTATCATTTATCAATGTTAAGTTAAGGTGGCAAAAAAAAAAAATTGTCAACGTGATTATTTATTTTCAGAATGTGTATTAGATAGTCATGTACTCAACAAATAAATAATTATTTAATTATAATTACCAAATCTAATTAAAATTAAAAAAAAAATGCAGAAGTATTAAATAGAAAATATGCAAGCATTAATGGAAAATACATAGATACATTAAATGAAAATATATTAAAGCACTAAAGAGCAATTTTTTAATTTAAATGTCTATCAAATGATGTTTATATCATATAAGAAACAGTCTCCTTGATATTGATAACATGACACATTTTTTTAAAACACAATCTATAAAAGCATTGAAGATGCTCTAGAATGACATACAATTATAAAATTTTGTTATAGGAAACCTTTTCCTATCAATTTTTGGTTTCCACATAATCCTATTAATATAAACAAGATTATAGTTTCCTAGTTTGAATAAGTTTCCTTTTACAATTCCGATTTAAGAATTTTCACTACGCCCTCATTCTATATTTATACACACACTCTCTGTTACACTTAACGAAAACACATAAAATTATATTATCTCTCTCTGTAGTTCAACAATGGCTGATGATAATCAACAGAAAGTTCTGCTATTTGGACGTGACATGTCTGAGGGGCGACAAGAACAAAATCAACAAGAAGTTGGTGGTGGGGGTGGTGATCAAAGCTGTTCTTTAACATTAATGGAGATGCCTGTGTCGAAAGAGAAAGAAAATATAAATAACATCAATTTCCATGAAGGGAATTGTAATTATTCATCAATGGAGAATCAGAGGAACAAGCGAAAGCGTTCTGAAGATGATCATGATCGAAAGAGTGATGTATCTTCAGATTCGAGACAGGACCAGCAGCAGCAGCAGATAGGAGCAAGTGATCCATTTGCATTAAACATCGCCAATAATGATGGAAAAAACCCAACTCAAAAGTTGATGCTTACAAAGAGACTAGCACACAACCCTACTGTTGTTGTTATTGCTCCTAGAGCAGTTAATTTTTTTGTTGAATCATCATCACAACAGCAGCAGCAGCAACAGCTAGCAGAGCAACAGCAAGCGAATATCAGGTTGGCAACTTTGAGAATTGGGAGTTTTAGGCATTACAGGCCAATGGAGGAGGAGGAGGAGAGAAGGTGGGGGGTGTCGACGAGGCTGCAGCTCTATTCGGATCAATGGAAGGTTTGGAAGAGGCTGACGATGAGCGATGTTAGCACCATGAGTAGGGTTTTGATACATGCCAACTTGGTGGACACTCATGTGAAGCCATTCATGGTGAGAGCTGGTTTTTTCCATCAAGTTGAGACATCGGAGGGGCTGAGAGTCTATGTCTGGGACGTTGAAACTAACACCTTTCACAAGTTGGTGTTCAAGCGGTGGGCTTCGTTGAGAAGCTTCATATTTATCGGTAACTGGTGCCGGGAATTTGTTCATCGGAGGAGTTTGAAGGAAGGAGATGAGATAGGGTTTTTGTGGGATCCTCACAAATATTGGTTCCTTTTCAGGGTTCTTGCTCGGGCTCCGGTTCCAAATCCGGATCCGTAAAGTCGTTGTGGTGCATTAGGAGGATTTAAACTTTGAAACTCAGCGTAGATTTTTAGTCCTCCGAGTTTATAATATTAGATTATGTAAAAGAATTTTAAATTCGACTTTGGTTAATTTTGATTAATTAATAGAATGTTATTATTATATATACGTTATTTAGTTTTGCAATCATTCAAATGATACAATTTGATGTACATTACACAATCAACATATTTATTTATTCTTTTATATATTTTACATCTATGTTATACAGTTTCAAACATAAATAATTATCATACTGATTAAACACTCTATCAAATTACATAGGGCGGTGGTTGATACATTTATTGATGGAGATGTTTATGGTAATTAAAATCCACTCTGATTTTTTGCCGAAGAATTTTCTTTTAATTAAGCAAAAAACTATTGACAAAATCCGAATCCGATTATATGACACATGGTTATAGGTTAAAAGATTTGAACTTTGAAGCTCAACAAAGAAGGTTTAATGGTTTTAGTTGGATAAAACTTTAGAAATCAAAATGTTCTAAATTTATTTTTACCTAGAACATTTAGAGAAATCTAGATTTTTGTTATTTTTTTGAGCAATTAATCGAATTTTATTTTGTGCCTGTATATGTATATGTATATATAGAGAGAGAGATTTTATGATAAGTGTATCTTAATTTTTAAATTGTTATGATCCTTAATCTTAGTTATTTATTCATTCATTCTTTTAAAAATATTTCTCTCTCATATTTAATTCAAATACAAATAAATTACTGAGATTAGTAATCCTAACAATTTGAACGTACTGACCATAGAAACTTCATAGACACACATATATTATGAAATACCAACTTAACTTGGGACACTGACAGACTAAATGAGTGTTTTTTACAATCGAACCACAGTTGTTATTATCCAATTATAACTTTCTACCATCAAACCACGTGTTATTATCCAATTTTAGTTTAGTTACCATTTATTAGTTTGTCAGAATAAATGACCATTCTTTATTATCAAAGTTTTTGTTATCTAGAAATAACTCTCTACTTCCAAACTATATTAGTTCCATATTAGTTTTGCAGGTTGTATAAGCATAGACCACAACTGTCTATCATTAAACTATATTATTTCATAATAGTTGAGCGTGTTTGTCACCAAGCTACATTGGTTCTATATTAGTTTGCAGGCTGAATGAGCACAGATCACAACAATTATAATCCACCCACGCATTTTGTTCTATATTAGTTTGCCAATGTCCATCACCAAATGATATTAGTTCCTTATTAGTTTGAGTGTAGATCATATCTCTTTGTCATCAAACTATATTAGTTTACCAGGTTGAATGAGCATAGACCATAACTGTTATCATCCAACTATATTAGTTTGCCAAGCTAAATGAGCATAGACCACAATTCTTCAATCATAACTCTCTACCAACTTTGTTGAAATTGACTCAAATATAGAATATTGTTAAACTGAATGGAACGATCTTTAATATCAAACCACATTAGGTTGTACTATAGTGTGCATATATGTATAGTAATTGAAAACTATGCCGATTGTCTGCCCATAACGTGTTCTTAATAATACATATTTAACTGACAAAAAAATAAATCTAAAGGAATTGGACATATTGACGTTACCAACCGAGTATTTATATATCCTATTCTGGATTAATTAAGTTTAATCTTCAAAAATATTTTTCTACATACACATATTACATAATTTTCACCTCAGTATGCACTGAAATTGATACATTGGAATTAATTAAACAAATATCTACTTATGTACACAAGGTGAAACTTGAATCTCTCTCACAAAATTAAAGTTAGGTTTGCATAATCAAACATCTTAATGCTAGCAAACTAAATTTAAATTGTTAAACATGTGTTATATTAATTTTAAATTTGTTTTCTTGCATACCACCCTTTAATAGGAGTACTTAAGGGGTCATGGATCAAGTCCTACTCTTACCAAAAATATAAAAGGTCTATTTATTTGATGGATTGAGGAATGATAATAAAAAATAATAATGATAATTTTTTGAAGTAGAGAATGAGAATGATTGATGGTGTTTACTTATTTTAAAATCATTATATAATGAAAATAAAATGGTGGATCCCAAATAAATTTGGGGTTATGGAATTAGAATCCTATTTCCCCCACCTCACTTGAAAATCTTATTATTCCCTTTTTCAAATTAAAAATTCTTTTATACCACCCTTTGTTATAAAAAAAAAAAATTGAAGATATTAGTAGCAATTTATTAATCTAAAGTTAATGCATAATTTGAAATCATATTATCATTTCTTTTTCATTGTTTTAAACAAAAATTCTATTTTATTATATTCTTTCTCAAATAAGAATATGATGTTCATTTTTGTTTTTCACACACACACACACACACACACACACACATATATATATATATATATATATATATGTAGTTTGAAATTTATAAATATTAACAAAAATAAAAAGTAAAATATAGATATATAATATGCTTATACTATTATTAAGAATTTTTTTTTGTGGAGTACAAAATATTGTTAATCAATTATATTTTTGTAACTTATAATTAATTTATTTCGATTCCAAAACAAAATAAACAGTTCAATAGGAATACTGCTAATTTTGATTCTGTTTTTTATAATTGAAGTAAATAACTTATTCTGATTCCAAGTCATTTCGATTCCAAATTATTCTAATTCCTACAATTAAAATAAACACATTAATAGTGCAGGTAGTTTTCTCTGAATTTAAATCCTCTCTCCCACCGTTTAAAAAAAAAATCAAATTTGTTTCTTTAAATCTATTAAAGGAAAAAATTTTAAAAAAAATATTGTCCGAATGTTAGGGGGGAAAAAATACTTACCTTTTCATTTATCATTTACAATTTTTTTTTTTTTAATGTGTTTTTTTTTCGGAATTGATTTGGAGTGTTGGGTCATGTGATCTTTTCATTTCAAGCCTTGAAAACTATTGGACCCTAGCAAGTCAACGGCCCAACAAAAAAATGGAATGAAAATCAAGAAGATCCAACGGTCCATATAACGAGAAGCACATCAAGCCCCACCACTGAAGGGTAAAAAGGTAAAAGAAACAAAAAATAATGGCCGTTGGAGTGGAGGCCTCTTGGCTCTCTATAAATACGAGAGGCTTCACAACGAAAAACAAAAAAAATAAGAACTCCGAGTGAGAAAAGGAAAAGAAATCTGTCTTTGTTTTGAATCTTGGGTCTCTCTACAATCTTGAATCTCTCAGGTTCTTTTCTCTTTTTTCTTTCTCCGGCAGACAAATAAGGGGCTTAAGGCAAAATCTAGAAGGGTTTTTTTTAAGGTGTTTGAATAGCTTCTTGTGTTTTCTTGTGCTTTCTTGTTTAAATCTGTAGAAGAAAGTGTGTTTATCGTCGAATCGGTGGCCGATTTTGAGTGAGAAAAGGAAAAGAAAGCGAGAGAAATAGGTATTGAAAACTACTTAGCTTTTTTGGTTTCCATTTAGCTTTCTTGATTTCTGTTGTGTTTTTGTTGAGGTGAAAAAAAATAGCATTATCTTGATATAAAGTTGAATATAAAGAGGAAATAAATTAATAGTCTTACTCTCCAATTAAATAACGATGTGATAATCTAATAATGATAATCAATGATTTGATTATTGTTTAATCTACTTATGTGACTAGTTTAACATAAAATTTAAGGACTTAATTTGTCTTTCATATAAATAGATTATTTGGTTCCTAAGTTTTACTGGATAATCACTTAGATGAATTTTAGTAATTTGAACAAGATTTGATTTTATTTTTAAAAGACTATAATATTTTTAATTTTGTTAGTGTTCTAAATATTTTCATTAAATCTGAAAGTAACTTTAAAACATAAAATTTCTAAAAGCCTGTTTGATAGTTTGCTATGTAATACTTTTTTTTTTTTTTTTTGAGTTGTTAAATAAAAAGAATCACGTAATTAATTAAATATTAAGGGTGTTCTCATGCATATTTGTTTATGTTACCTGCAATGCCACATATAGTTTTTTTTAAAAAAAATCAACTTTTCAATTTCTTTTGGTAACTACAGTCAAAACCGTTTCGGTTTATCATGGCAAAAATTAATTTGGATTATTTGAATAGGGCACAGAAAAAAAAGTTATATATATTTATAATTACACTAGTGTTATAATATTAGTATGACATATTATATTATAAATAAATCACATTTAAAATTACATCATCTAATTAACAAAATTTAAAATGTTAACATTCAATATATTACTACAATAATTAGTAATAATGAACTAATTAGTATCCTAATTTCATTCGATACAAACACTAACTACAAATCCTATTATTAGTCGGATTAAATGCTGATGTGGCACTCACTCAAACGAGTGAAAAACTTTGGTATTCAAAAATATTAACTTGCTATCCAAGTTTAGGAAACTAATCACTCTTATTAATTTTCGACTTCTAACAAGTCACATTTTGCTAATCCACAACTGATTTAGTCATCACAATTTTTTTTTTTTTGTCTATATATGTATCATTCACTATTCCACTTCGTGAAACCCCACTGTACATATTACTTTTATATGACTCTAAACTAACTATTTCTCTCTTTACAGGGATTTTTGAAGCTCCTCGCAATACTTTACGGTACTCTCTCTAGTTCAACAATGGATCACTTAAGGACAAAACATCACGTTAAGCAAGAAGAGGAGGCTGAAGAAATAGAAAAAGTATCAACAGAGTTGTCTTATTGTCTTGATCTCTATCAACCCATCAAGAAGAATCCTATAACATCCACTGATGATCATGTTATCTATTTTGATGCCAAGAAACACAAGTTGTTGACAACAAACGATAATGTTTTACCAAGAAATCGAAACTTGGTCACTCGGGATTTTTTGTTGGAGATGACAAAGGTAAAAAACGATGCAGTAGTAGTAACGGTTGCTTCTTCAAATACGGTTTCGACAGAGCTTGAACTCTACTGTGATCCATGGAAGATCAAGAAGACATTGACAAAGAGTGATTTGAATGGTCTGAGTCGGCTCTTGTTACACTCAAGCTCGGTTAAAAAACATGTATTGCCATTCATGTGTGGTGATGATGTTAAACAAGTTGAAAGCTGTGGTGGGTTGGGAGTTTGTGTTTGGGACCATGACACCGACTCTATGCACCAACTTGTCTTCAAGTACTGGTCTAGTTCCAAAGCCTATATTTTATCACATAAATGGAATAAGGCGTTTGTCAAGAGGAGAGAGTTGAGAGAGGGAGACCAGATTGGTTTCTTTTGGGATCATCATTATTCAAGATTCATATTTCGTGTTCTTCATCGTCAGATAAATAGTTAAATGTTGAAATCTAAAAGTTTAAAACCTCACAGGTCTTTTGTAGATGACTAATTGTGTTATCCATTGTTACACTTAGTTGAACATGTATAGTTTGTATTTTTTTCAAAATTTTGGAAGTTTTTATTGTGATTTAGGTTTTGTATTTTATTTTTGTTTTTTCATTTTTGAAGCAATTATTAAGTAATAAGATGATAAAATCCAAGGATTGCATTTGGATTACAACCTTACTAATAAATAGTATGATTGTGATTAATAATGACATGATACTCTCACATTTCTATCTTGAACTCAAGAACCTATCTTAAAAAAGTGTTATGAATCTGAAATCATTGCTATTTTAAAGAATAAACCACTAAATACTAATCAATTTCTCATTCTCTCTTTAACTTGATTCTTCTGCTTATGCTTTCGATTTGTTTACTATTTCATTCAATTTCAAACCTTGCTTTTGTTTTATGCCTTTGACCACTCTCTTTCTTGCTTCAATTAAGACCACCGAGTCCACCACTTTATAGACATTTTATTTCATTCTTTCATTGCACGGCCCATGTTCCATACGTTTTAGACTTTTTTCCAATTGCTTATATCACTATAAATTTTGGACAAGACCAAATTAATATAACAATAAATTTTATTCTTTTAATAATTTTATTTAAGGATAATATTGCATATTTAAAAAAAAAATATATATATATTGATTTGGGGTGTACATGCAATTTTTGAGGGATGGAAATATCGTTACTCTACAACAAATCCAACAAAAATTACTACTTGAGTTTACGCTTAAATTGAGCCCCTTTTTTTATTTCATTTTGGGTTCAATTTATTATTCTGATTCATCTGAATTTGAACCTTATAATTAATTATATATATATATATATATATATTAGTAGAAATTATTACTTGGATTCTGTTTTGGTTGTGTACCTATGTAGACAACAACATGTTATTTGTGTTTGTTACAAGATGAAAAGTACGAGTCTTGTGGATTTTCTCTTGTACTAGTTGAATATCTACATATTGAAGTGTCTTTCTTATATTGTGTGTTGTGACTATGATGTTTGTGGAAGGTATGGATGAATAGTTGTGGAGGGGGAGAGAATGAGATAGTGAAATGCTAAAAGAAATTATGATAATGGTGGAACTACTGTTAAACTTTTTTTTTTTTTGCTAAGATATTAAATTTATTTTTTATTAGATCCTATGGTTACTAAGATTTCATTGTTGATTGGTTTCACTTAAATTGACTTTGTATTATATTTTCGGTGAATCTTTAAAGTTGAGAGATTCAAGTGCTGAAAATTTTTTAAGTATCACCCAGATAGCCTTAAAAATTTTCCAGGGATTGTACCAATTCGTATTGTATTTATAGAATTTATTTGTTCCATCATTGTCTTGACACATTAACTTTGCATTTTCAATTCATTTACTATGTGATTTTTATTGAATATTTTAAATTAGTTAAAATTTACAAGAATTTTCTTGTTAATCGATTATTTTCTTCAAATAATATTATGTGGTTGTCAATCTCTAATCTTTAGTATTTTTCCTAGATTCTATACTTAATAAGGTTACATTTGAAACTTATATATTTCACTAAAATGGATTTTTTTTTTTTTTAACGAACCATCGTGATTTTTCAAAAATGAAAGTACAGTGCTGAAATTTCATTTTCTTATCATAACACTCATGGAGATAGTAGTGTGGTTCCCTAACTTTTATGAAAGAATTTTTATGCTATGCATATTAATAAGAAATTGCATGTTGCTAATAAGGTTAATCATGTACATTTTGTACTACACATCAATGTAGATCATGAACATAGATTATTGTTTGATCTTGATGTATTTCTTATAATCAAGTTGAAACTATACTTAATTTTGGGATGTATACAAATTGTTTATCTTATATTTCAGTATATGATTGTCATTGCCAACATATTATGCATTTTATTATTTTTAATTTAATCATAAATTATTTAGAAAATTGGATCGTGATGTTAATTAAATATTTAATTACTATTTAATTTATACATTGTGTTATGATGCTTACTTTAATAATTTTCCAAACACGTCACATTTTCTTTATTTTTTAAAAGTAAAGCATTTTTTAGTTTTGTCATTAAAAGTAAAGCGATTATAAGTTGAGTTCATAAAACACTAATTTACTTTCCTTTTCAACTGATTAATTTTCAAATTAAATTATAAATTTTCAAAATTAATTATGAAGTTTTTTTTTTAAAATACAATCTAAGGTTGCTATTGAATTAAATAGAAGCTGTGATGTGAATATGAATATGACCATCCAATAAATGTTAGTACATATCATTGTTTGGATTTTGCATGTTTTGGTTGTGTAATTAGCTTTGTTAATTAAATTATTATTCAAATATCAATATGACCAGATCATATCATATTTCCATTAAAAAAGTTAGTTCAACAGACGGTTCTTGAAAATTCTGTTAAGATTTTTTTGAAGAATATTATTGCGCATGAATGTAAATATAGAATGACTTATGGTTTTGAATTCAAATCTTGTTATTTCACTTTGTGCTTTTTTTTTTTTTTCAAAACTAACAGAACTCATCTTAAGTTTTGATTAATAGTAATCATTGCCTATTGATTCAAGAGATGAAATGGATAAAACTGAAAAAAAAAAAAAAAAAAGTTATGGAAATGGTAATACGTCGAGTTTAGACGCGGTTTGCTCAAACCCATACCTAAACCCACAAGCAAATTTTACGCTTGCAACCTACCAGGATTCATGGTGCGGGTGGACCCGTATCACAGCTGTATATCAGCTTCATGTAAAAAAAAATATATATATATATATATATTCTGTGGATCTACAACGTGTCAAAAAAAAAAAGTTGATACCAAATTTCATAAAGCATTTTTTTCTAATATCATCTAATAAGGATAAATGATATAATTTCTAAATTCTAACAATACTATCAACCATAAAATAGAATCAAACTTAATAATTCAACTTAAAGTTTAACATTTAACATGATAAATTTATAATAATAAAGGACATAATTTAAATCCAGATACAACATAAAATACGATAAAATATTGGTCAAAGTACATAACAAATTCTCTAAATAACATAACAATTAACAAAAGTACAAAAGATTTGGCCATCTACACTTCCAAATTCCATACCATGATGCCAACATGTCATCCCTACTAACTCTCCACAAATTAATAAATGTTTTATTTTTTTTTAATATTATGGGTTTGCAAGTGCATATGCAAATTATATATATATATATATATACATATTTGCACTTACACCCGAATCCAAATTTGCTTCGGGTGTAGAATTTCTCTTCTGCATCTATCCATAAACTCATTTAATAAAATCCACACTAACATATTTTAGTGAAAATATGTGGGTTCAAGGGTGGAATTGTCATCCCAAACGATAAGAATGTCATTGGGAGCCCCGATGTCCCCCAAATCTTAACTTCTAACAAAATATACTTACATGATTACCTATCTAACCCTTAGTTTCATATAAAATATGTATTGTATCTTCATTAGCCCCTGATATCCCTAAATGGATTTTTCTCCAAATAACCTTAAATAGATTTTTCTGGTTTTTGACGCAGATATAATTGTATAAATAACTGGCAACGAAAAAATTGAAGTGGTTTAATTAACTCAAACAAAAATATATGGTTGTAGTGTGTTTACTATTAGGTTAATTAATTAAACTAGGGATAGCTGTAATATTACTACATCATTTGATTAAAATTAAATTACCATATTTATTACAATAACTATTAGTATTACTAATCCTGTCCTAATAAGATTTTAGTTCTGAATTAAATATGATAATTTTGTTTAATAGAAACAATATATCTTAAAAATATACAAATCCTACTCTTGATGGGACTAAAATGCTGAGGTGGCAATAATTTAAACGATTGAAAAATTTAGGTTTCTAAAAATTATAGATTGTAAAACAAGTTCAGCAAACTAACCACTTACATTAGTTTCCTAATAAGACATTATTATAATTTCCTAATCCGTACTGATTTAGTATCACTAATTTTTCTCTATATATATCCCTCACTCTCCCATTTCATGAAACCCCAGAAATCATCTTTCTTTAATATCTGTGACTTGTCTAGGGAAACTATACAGAAGTGGAAGAGAAAATTTGACATGAAGCAAGAACTCTTGATGCCCATGGAGCCAAAGGAAGAAGAAGACGTGTCAACACTCAACAGAGTCTCTCTTTGGTTTGACTACGAACGAGTGATCAATGATGATCATGTTATTAATCATGGTGACCAAAAAGATAAGTTGTTGACTGCCAACAACATTGTTTCATCAACGAATGAAGATCTGGTCACCAGAGACTTTTTGTCGGAGGTGACAAATGCGAACAACAATAACGCAATGGTAATGACTGCTCCTTTCAATATAACTGTATCGACCGAGCTTGAACTGTATTGTGATCCATGGAAGATCAAGAAGACGTTGACATCGAGTGATTTGAATGGTTTGAGTCGTCTCTTGATACATACAAGCTTGGTCAAAAAACATGTTTTTCCGTTTTTGTGTGTTGATGACGTTAAAAAAGTTGATAGTGGCAATGGGCTGAGAGTTTCTGTTTGGGATCATGATACTGATTCTACGCACCAACTTGTATTAAAGAAGTGGTCTTCTTCCAAAGCTTATATTTTTTCTCTTAAATGGAATAGTGATTTCGTCAAGAGGAGAGGCTTGAAGTTAGGAGATCAGGTTGGTCTCTACTGGGATCATCACCTATCAAGATTCGGTTTTCGTGTTCTTCATCGAATTGATAGTTAGATGTTCAATTCTAGGATGTTAGGACTCTTTTGTTGAGGTTGGCTATATTACCGATTAGTATACTTTCAAATTCTTTAACTTGTAAGTAATTTTTTAAGGTTTTATAATGAATTATAGAATTAATCTAATTGATGAATGGTAACACTTTGGAGTTTTAAAATTCTTTGCAAGTCATTAATAATTACACTGAAAATTGTAGAAGTACTGTGATGCATTAGTTTTAATTACTGTATTGACTATATTTTAATTACGTAATTAGAGCTTATTAAGACACTTTACTTTCTTGAACCGAATAAAAACAAATCCACCGATCCAACCCAATGCCTGACCCGACGTCCTCTAAACGGGTTTCATACAGGGTATGCCGTATGGGGTTCAAACCGATTTGACTGTAAAACCCTTAAATTGAAAAATCGCGAAATCGAAAACCCAAAACCTTCATTGACATTTTCAGAGAAGATGCTGTCTCGTCTTCTTCCAAAGCCCTCGCATTTCCATCTATTGACCTGTCTTTCTTCCAAATCCCAACCATGTCCTCCCACACGCACCCTCCCTTCTTCTCCGTTCCTCACTCTCTCTAAATTTCTTTCCACCGGTCGCGGCAACAACGGCAATGGCGGTGGAGACCCGCCGCGGTCCGATTCCAGCATCTGGAATCTTTCTCGAGACACCGGTAGCAAGTTCGACCAGTTTTTCACCGAAACGGCGGCGAAAGGCGGTGACGAATGGCCGAATCCGGCGGCGGAGGAGCAGAAGCCGTGGAATTTGGCGGAGGAAGTGAAGGGCGACGTTTTTGATATCGGAGATAGTGTAGGGACTGGTGGAGACGAAGTGGTGGCGAGTGCTCTGGAAGAGAAGAAGGTTTTGAGTGAAGAGGAGGTGAAGAAGCTCGAAATCGAAGAGAAAGAGCTCTCTCTTATATTGGAAGGCAATTTCTTTTTTATAAAGATCAGATTTTTATATACAATATATATAGTGTATCAACATTGAATTTGATTGTGTTGTTTTCAGGTCCAAAGCGTGCATTTGGAGACCTTATGTCAGCATCTGGTATCACGGATGCAATGTTGGACAGTTTGATGGCCCTGAGGGACTTCGAAGGGGTTGAAGGTTTGCCCCCTTTAAGTGAAATAGAGGACATACGCTACCAAAAAAACGTTCAAAAGTCGACAAGATCTGAAATAGAACGCCAGAAGCAGGAAGAAATTGCGAAAGCTAGAGTCAGACAAGTGGATGAAAAGGGGAGGGCTTATGGAACAGGAAGAAGGAAGTGCAGTATTGCCCGCGTTTGGATTCAACCTGGTGATGGCAAGTTTGTGATTAATGAGAAAGAATTTGATGTCTATTTTCCAATGCTTGAACATCGCGCTGCTCTTCTTCGACCTTTCACGGAGACCAAGACCTTGGGCCGTTGGGATGTTAGATGTACTGTTAAAGGCGGTGGTTATTCGGGTGAGCCTAATTGTTGTTGCTCAACATTGTACTTGAATTTTAGTTACTTACCCTCTGTTTTAATATGTGCTTATGTGTTTAACATTTTGTTAATGGGGTAATGTGTTCATGGTTTTCGTTGATTTCTCTTAGATACTGCATACTGTAATATGCATGAAAGAAGCTGGTTAGTTTGGGAAAAGCTTTCTTTGTGTTTCCTGATCCAAATATTTGATATCAATATGCATTGAACGTTTATTTGTTAAAAATTGAGAAAACTAATATTGGTCTGTTTAGTGTTGCGGTCATTATTGTTTCAACCATTTTCAATCCCATGTTAGCTCAAGAATAAATAAAGCATGACTAGACTGGCATAATTTGAGTGGTTCTCATTGCTTTGTCGAAGCCTAGAAGTGTTGAATTGCAGAGTGTTGTAGTTAAGCATGTATCGAGTTGAATTCAAGGAAACTAGATATGTTTCCTGTTGCAGTTTTTGTGTATCAATCCAGTAGTTGATGTTTTATCGTAATTATAACTCATGAGAGATGTTGTATGTCCCCCTTTTTTTGGCATACTGTATTATAGCAGAGAAGTGAATACATTGGATGTTGGCCTTTTTGTATGCTAGAAGTAAAAGAAGAGATTTAAATCTCATTGTATTTTTGGTGGTAATAATGATATCTCTACTTTGGTAATTTAGATAAATATTGTGCAAGAGGCCCATTGTAGGGAGGTAAATGTTGAATTCAAGGCACTGTATTTGGATTGATTTCAATTTTCTGGTAAGGGTATTAGTTATCTTCCTGAACAGGCTACTGCGGTGATGTGAGCAAGAGACTCTTTTTTGTGTGTCACATGGGATGTCTGTGATTATGTATATAGGGGGTGTCATGGTGAAACTCTGAATTCTTCAGCCTTATGTTTGCTATGCCATTTACTGTACAACTTTTGCACAGTGTCTCTTTTCAATGATGACTGAGAAGTGAGAACTACATGCATTACCAATTGGAAGCTTGTCGTTGATGATTCATTAATATATGACTGCACATGCCAGTGCTTTTGATTTTCGTGCTTTCATTTAACGTTCTCTGTCCTACTTCTAAATGTGAGAAAAATGCCATCATCTGCATGGTGACAGGTCAAGTTGGAGCGATTCGGTTGGGGATCAGCAGGGCTCTACAAAACTGGGAACCTGAACTACGGCCTGCTCTCAGATCCGGTATAGCCTTTAAAAGCATACCCTTTATATTTCCTCTTCAATAATTGCATACATTATAAGCTATTCTATATAGAGAAAAACTTATTTTCAACTTGTGATGTATGACAATAGCTTGTGACATTTTTATTGACATAAACCAATTGTTTATGACCTAGAACTGATTCCAATTTCCAAGCGCATTAAGTCTCCCACCCTTTCACTTTGCATAACATTTATACGTTCTGCTATGATCTTATTACTAAAATATTTCATGTCATGCCAGTTGGGTTCTTGACGAGGGATTCACGTGTGGTGGAAAGGAAAAAACCAGGGAAGGCGAAAGCAAGAAAGAGCTTTCAATGGGTTAAGCGTTAATCAGTGGTTGCACTTCACCCCCTCTTTGATGGTCACCTCCCATGCAACTTCAAATTTTTTCAGGTTCTAAGTTGTAATCTATAAAACGCCCAAGCCGCAGAAGAGTTGTGAAGATTTGGTACCATTTCCGTTTACCAAAAAAAAAGTCTCTCCCCACTTTTTGTAAGTCCTTCCAAGTTTTGTCTTGGCTTGTGCTATGCAAGAATTCAATTCCTGAATTTCGGTTTAGTGCTGCATAATAGCTGTTAGAACAATGGACATTGTAGAAAGAAGATTTAGATATGGATTTAATTTTTTTTTTTAATCAATAAAATATGGTTAAATATATTTTTCTATCACTACTCTTTTTTGGCCAATTTCTTCTGGAGAGATCGAGGGACATGGCCTGTTATGGATTTGTGGTCATGATCCTAACTTTACTTCAAAGTTGCAACTTTTACACCACAAATTGATCTTCCATTTCTACAGAAGCAAGAAAATATTGAAGTTTTCGTCTAAGTTTCAAAATTTGAACGAACCTGCACTTCCACGTCAAGGCTTTTAAGGAGAGAAAATCACCAAATTATTATATCATTATATGAGTCGTTTTCTTGTAAGTTAGAACCAATGAGGCTTGTTTATTTTGAAGTATATAACAACTTGTTTGTTTCAATCAACCAATAAGGCTTGTTTATTTTGAAGTATATGACAACTTGTTTGTTTCAATCTTATTCCTTCCCCCTCCACTAAAAACATTTGAAGCAGAAACTTATTTTCTTTGATATTCAAAACCAGGTCAGTGAGTTCAATTTACTCATCATCACAGTTCCCTAATATTTTTTTCTCTCTCTCTTTTTCTTTTCCTCTTTTCTATTTTCGATCATTTTCTTTGCAGTACTGGAATTTGTATATCTCTTGGGTATTTAAAATGAAGAAAAGATTCCGTTCAAGCATCCGAAAGTTTCTTTCGCGTACAGGTATATGCACTATATTTTTTGAATTGATTGTTTTTATAAAGAATTATTTTTGGCCAAAAAACAGATTTTTTTTTACCCAAACAGAAAGGTTAATCATTTTTAATCTCAAATGAAAGTTCAATCGTTTTAAGCCCTTTTGAATTTTCGTAATATTTCACATAGCTGATTTCTTTTTTATTGGCCAAGAACAAGTGTTTTTTTTTTTTTTTTTTTTTTCTGGTTTCTTAACAAATTTCACTTATTTTATATTTTGTTGGAAAATTATTGAATATATATATATATACATATATATATATCCCACTTGTGTTCATAATAAATTGAATTGAAGTTACCATGAATTGGCTTCAATAAGATTTGGAATGAGTTACATCATTTTTATAATTCACATCTTATTTATACGTATATCTGTACATAATTTAGATAGAGGCAGTTGGGTTTCCATTAGAAACAATGAATTAAAGTTAGCATGGTCAGCATGTGCAAGCAATAAGGATACGGTCCAGTTCTTCTTTAGTCTCCATTGAATGAGCAAAGGCAGAGAGCAGCCCCTCTTCTGTTTTTGTACTAAAATTTCAATCATTAAAGATAGTGATAAATAATAGAGATAGATAGGGACCAGCAATAAAATCCCTTGTCTTTGTTTAGGCTCTTTCTTACAGCATGTGGTGGGCTAATCGTACGAAGCTACAGTGTGGAAGGAACTCTCAGATTTCAATATTTTGTTATCAAAATTGTGGCTGCATTATTTTATGGAAGGATGACTTTTAAGACATTAGATATGACATGTTAAAAAGTTTTACTCAAATCCATAGTAGAGAATAATAACGAATATATATTACGTATCTTTTATTGTATGATGTGATTAACGAACGTGAAGTTGAGAAAGGAAAAAGTAGGATAACTTAAACTAAAGAAGTCACGATTCTTAATCAAAGCCTTATTTGATACGTGATAATTCCTTCTTTGTCCATTAGTTTGATTAGGGTGATTGAGTGACATTTGAATATGTTTCAACAATTTGTGAGAAAATTATAAAAACAATAAATTTAAAGGCCACTTTTAACAAATTGCTTTTTAATCCATTTTAATTTGGTGTTATTGTGCAGCATCAACTGTCAATACATTTAACCAACCATCTGATGTGGATGTACGAGAAGAATATGCTCATGCTTTTCGAACTGAGTCATACAATGAATTTTGGACACGTGTCCTTGCTTTATCAAACAAAGATTTGTCCAAGTGTGTTTCCATTGAGTCCTCCAACACCGCGGCGCGACTCTCATCCTACCGCCTTTTCTCGGAGCAACTCTTGGATCCGAACCAACCCACGGTTATCCGAATCCTTTCATTAGTCAAGACCCATTGGGTTCTCTTTGATTATTTCTCTGAAACCGCCAATGCTTCTTTCTTATTCAGTCGTTTACTAAAAGAAATCGATCATATACGTGTTAATTACAGATCGTTTAAAACAGTTATTAAGTCATTTGAAAATAATCACTTTTCTTCTTTGAATAATTTTCCGAGTATAATAGCTCGATTAACCGAATTATCCACTTCATCAAATCCGTTTGCAACATCTGCTCCATCCCCTTCTCGACTTCAGGTAATTCAAGCCAAATGCTCCAAGTTACTCATGCAACTTGAGTCAAGTCGGGATAAGTCTCGAACCAAGCTTCGAATATTGAACTTATCAGAATACGGTTCAGCTATCTTTTTGGTGGTGGTAACAGCTTCGCTTACTGTGATCATCGCATCCCACGCTCTCGCTTTGCTAGTGGCCACACCGGGACTCATCGCGACAACACTCACTTCAACTAAGAGGTTAGCCAGGGTGTCAGCTCAGCTCGATGTAGCTGCAAAAGGGACCTTCATATTGAATAGGGATTTAGATACCATTAGCCGGCTTGTGGCTCGGCTAAATGATGAGCTAGAGCACATGCGTTCAATGGTCAAGTTCTGGCTTGAGAGGGGAGAGGCTCGACCACAAGCCAGTTGTGAAGTGGCACGTCAGTTGATGAAAAACGACTCCAGCTTTAGCCAAAAGCTAGATGAGTTGGAAGAGCATTTGTACTTGTGTTTTATGACTGTGAATCGGGCCAGAAACCTTGTAGTGAAAGAGATTTTGGATTCAAGTCAATCCACGATCCAAGATTTAAATATGATGTCAAAATAACTGTTTCAATATCTATTTAATTTTGCAAACTTACATATTTGATAATAAATTCTTGTTTATTATTTATAAGTTTTAGGAAATGTAATTTAACTTGTTGAATTTTATTATTTAAAATGCAGTACAAGACTCGAAACTTATCAACTAGTTTTTTTTTTTTTTGCCTCGAGTCAAGTCAAAAGTCTATTAAATTTTTGTCACAATTTTACTCCAAGTAACCAAATAACTATTTTCCTTAATTGTATGCATAAAGAAGCAAAACTGGCCACCACTTTGTTAAAAGAAATTACAAGCCCTAGTTTCTACCAAAAAGAAAATTATTATTTTTTTTTTGAAGTAAACAGTTAATCTGCATTAGGTATAATTTTGTTCTTCGTGTTAATTACTTGGCTCAACATTGTAGGCAGTTGGCTTGTGGTAACTTATAATAATTAATACAAGTTAGTACATTTTTATTTTATATTTGTCGTAGAAATTTAAATTAAACCGTGTGTATTTACTATTATATATATAGAGATTTTTAATATGAGAATAGATAGATATTTGGACACATAATATATAATGTCACAGCATATTTTGACAAACCCTTATACTCAAGTAAAATTAAAATATTCATAATTTGTAATAAAATTATCACGTTTGAAAGAGTAGTCTACACATTTTCCTTATGTTTGTGATGAAGCTGGCTACCAAAAGCTCCATACCGGTGAATGCTTAATCCAATATTTGACATAAAATTTTCAAATTAAATTGACATTTTGATATAAATATATAAATATATATATGTGTTTTAGTTTAGTGACTGAGCATTCACACATGATAATAAAGTAATCGCTTTTAGTAAAGTAGTGTGTACATTTTTCTTTCAACATTTATAATAAAAATTCAAATCTCATTATGAATACATATATCTATGGATGGACTAAGTTCATTTTGATATTAAGTTATGAGCGGAATTCTAAACTATATATATAATATTTGATCTTAACAAGTTTTGATATAGTCTTAGTCAGGTAGTATCCGTTTTTCCATTTTAAGAAAAAATAACTAACCACTTACAACGTGCAAAGTTTCACATCACATTAAAACTCATGAGAAAGCTAACTAAATGTGTGCCAGCAAATTGGATGGGTGAATTATAAATGAAAGCAGAGTCATGGTCTAGGCATGTCGATTGTGGCCTACCCAAAATTAAGAAGTCTAAAGAGACGAGAGAGGATTTGAGAGGGCCTCCAATATTAAAAATCCAACGGTAGCTCAACATTTTCTTGCCTCTGCCACTTTTTACCGTCCATATTAAGAGAGGAACTGCTCTCCCGGTGTCTCCTGATAACCCATTTATTGTATCCACCTAAACTTTTTGCCACAAAAACTCCCTATGGTTAATTGCAATATCAATCACACGCCCACAAATCTTGACCTCCTAATTAACAATTTTATGAGACTATTGTATGAACTCAAATAGGTGGAATGTAGTCAAACAAAACACATGTGTTGAGTTTTTTTGGTTAAATATAAAACGGTTTTGATAGATAAAATCAGGATTCTCATCTGCTTCAAGGTGTTACTCATTTGTTTTGTTAAGGAATGATCGTAAACTTTAAGTATTATTGGAAGTTGGTTGGCCACAGTAATCATGCTAAATTGTTGATTTAACATCCCAATAGATCGTTAATGTGAAATTATGATCAGAAATATCAGATTGTTGTATTTTATTATCATTTCAACAAACAATACGACTACTAAATTAAGGCCTCCAAATTTGTCAACAACCAGACTCTAGGATTCATGTGGCCCAGCCAGTAGTGTTATGTTGTGTATGGTTTTTGGCAATTTTTGGAAGAATTTGGTGGGGCTTAATTGATTGCTCGACCAAGTAATGACACTTGACACACAACTCATGCTTAACAAGTCGGTTCATTAAATACGATATATTGGCTTTGAAAGTCTCAAAATTAATTAATGCATTCAAACCCCTATTCTATTTTGACTTAGGCGATCTAATCGAGGTTCACTTTTTTCCGTACATATTGATAAATGTGTGCATGCATTTTTTTTCTATGAAGTAATTAGTTTACGTATTATATTGACGTTGTTATATTGATGTTGATGTGATTTTTTAATAATAATATAATATGTGATTTTTTTTTTTATAAAAGATTAATATTTATGTCTTTTCTTATTTATAAAAAATTTTTATTAAAAAAGTTATATCATATATCACATTATTACTAGTCACATTATTACTAGAAGGTTATACCAAATATTTATTTCTTATGTGTGCATGCATTTTTCTTCTATTGAATAGTTGATGTATTATATTGATGTTAGTGTAACATTTCAATAATGACATGACACGTGATATTTTTTTTTTTCATAAAAAATTAATATTTGTTTATTTCCTTATTTACGAAAAATTTTTTATTGAAAAAGTTATGTTACATATTGTGTTATTATTAACAGGCTATACCAAATATCAATGTTTTATGTAAAATAAATGTTACGTTTCATACTATCATTAAAATATCATATCAACGTTAGCATGATAGGTCAACTAACCTTCTCATAAAAGATTTTATCGTTAAGTAAACATCTTTAAGTAAATTTTCAAATAACATTATTAATGTTTAATATCAATAAATTCCAATATACTTACCATCATTGATATTAGATGGCCTTATAATTACGTAAAAATATATATATTTTTAATTTATTTTTTAAAGTTAACATCAGTTTAATTATAGCCCATTTATTTGAAAGAAGCCAATAGCTAGCTCTCACTTAACATTGATATTGATGTCCATCCACTTTTTTATATTGGCGTTGTGTATATCTTACATGTATTTAAATTGTATGTTTTAATTTTGAATTATAACAAGATCGAATGTATTAGTATACTTATACGGTTATTATTTAACATACAAAGATTTTGTATAAAATAATTATTTTAAAGATTGTGCCAATTTATATAACAAAACTATACTGTTGCAAGGCTGTCTTTTATAAGAACTTTTGTCTTTTCTAATTTTTTATTTTTTATTTTTTGGTACTTAAATTAATCTAAGTGTTTATTTGATTATCTAATAGTACTAGACTTTTATGGTTGTATATACGAATTCACAAGAAGGAACGCACCTTATAATTAATATATAGTATTAAAATATATGTCTCATCCAAGTCACTCACTCGTGCATATATTTGTCATTTTTCAAAATATAAATTTACTATCGTTTACTGGTAGCCCTATTATTGTCCTACCATGACACTTGTCAATTTAATGATCAATTTCATATGATTTACGTGGTTGTAATCGTAACAAAATTAAAAGTTTTTGAAGCTCTATTAAGATGTTATATATTAAAAAAAGTTTGTCCATTTGTCTTTCTCACAATTACTAATTGTAGATATCTGCATACCTTTGTAAATAGGACCAGATAACCTAGAGGATTTAAGTCGCTTATATTGATTCTAATAACATATATATACATACTAACAGCTGCACAATCTAAGTTTTAAATCGAACATCTAAAACCTCATCAATTCTTTATTATTAATTCATTTACTGTACTTCATTAATGATTCAATAATTCCATCTAAATCATTAATTTAATGACGAAGAATTAAGATCATTGAATCCTATTTTATTAATCACACAACGATTTAACTGCTAATAATTATCCTCATCACTATACCGAGTCGGTAAATTGGCTATACCTTTTAATCCAACGTACACGAGGTTAAATTATAGGTACTACAAAGTAAAATCTTTAAAGCCAAGGAAGACATAGATCATGCAACCCTCGAAACTCGGTCTGCAAGTGCTTCGATTCCAGCATTACAAGATGCATTTAAAAGCACTTTTTTATCACACTTCAAAAGCACAAACTTCAAGATGCATGCAGATAATGCATACCCTTTTTGATTTTAATTTTCATATCAAGTTATAGATCTGCCTACCCGAAATTAAATATCGTATACATATATAATGTGCACAATTTAGTTTAGAAGTCCATCGAAGCTTTATCCAAATCAAATACCATATGCTTATAGAATGTGTAAGTTCAAATATACTTTTAACATGTACAAGAGAAGTCTAATTCTTTTGCATATATTAATGTATCATAACTTCAGGTTTTAAATATTACAATCGAGTCATTTCTTATCAACTTACGCTTTAGGATTTGATATTAGAATCTGAAGATCCACGGTTCAAACATTCTTTTCCCTTTATCAGAAATTCTAGTTATGTATGTTATGTACTAGAATGTTATCTATTCATATCACACGTGAGAGAATATGTTAACATGTCATAACTTCAAATTTTAAATATTATAAATAAATCATTTTTTATCAACTTAATTTAAGTCCGATGCTAACTACCAATTTAAACACCTAGTCCTATAATTAGTACTTAGATATTCGTCTATCCTTTTTGGATATTCACAGGACATGCATAGTACATGATAGCTAGATTGATAAATCAACTTCAACCACAGCAGACACAGATAGATGATGATAATTATAGTCACTTATTTTACCATAACTAACTCAAAGAAATATATATATACACACACAAACACACACACACAATTATTAATTGATCCCCAACTGCTTCATGAAAATCATTAATGCAGTCTCAACTACGTCCTCAGTCCCACATTAACCTCTCAGCCTCCCTCCTATAAGTAGTATTCCCAAACCCCTCTTCTTCTTCAACCAACCTCCACATAACAACCTACTTTTTCTTCTCTCTCTTGATCAACTAGTACCACTACTACTACTGCATTTCAAATGGAGTCCACGAAAGTGAAAATCTTGAACAAAACCCATGTGAAACCTAGCAAAGTGATCGGGAAAAGAGAGTGTCAGCTGATTACTTTTGATCTTCCATATCTAGCCTTTTACTACAACCAGAAGCTGCTTTTCTACAAGCTGCAAAAAGGCGGTGGTGATGATGGGGAGTTCAAGGAGGTGGTTGACAAGCTCAAGGAGGGTCTTGGCGTTGTGTTGGAAGAGTTTTATCAGCTGAGTGGGAGACTAGGGAAAGATGATGAGGGCGTGCTTAAAGTGGAGTATGACGATGAAATGGACGGTGTAGAAGTGGTCGAGGCTGTGGCTGATCAGATCAGTGTTGAAGATCTGACGGTTGATGAGGGCACTACCAGTTTCAAGGAGTTGTTGCCCTATATTGGTGTCTTGAACTTGGAAGGATTTCATAGGCCTTTGTTGGCTGTTCAGGTAAATTAACCCTTTTCATATTTCATCATAAACACGATCCATTTTCAATTTGTATTGTTTTATGATTCCGTACATTCATTTTCAAATCTTGAAAAATCTAGCTAACTTAATTATCAGTACGATAATGTTACCTGAATTTCCCATGTCATAATTAAATTATGCATGTGCACGTTATAGTATCCATTTTATATGATAGATAATATTATCTAATAGATGATTTCAATAAAATCATGGTATTATAACTATATGAAAGACAGCTGCATCTTGGGTATGGCCTATTTCTTAAAATCCTTCTTTGACTTAATGCATGCAGAGATTTCATCATTCATTATTGCCAGCATTTCTAGGTGAAAATAAATTAATGTTGTGCACAATTTTAATGCGAGTTATAATCAATTTTATTAAAAATAAAATTTTAAAATATTTTTGAATAAATACTTGCAAATATTCCCTTTAAAACAATATAATTCAAGACACCTTAAAAATTTATATCTCGACAAAAGGTAAGTTGGACTTCGATATGCCCCCATACCTATACATTAAGATCGTTAGTCATTTTAAGAATCTATATCTTCTTCCCCAATCTCAAATTATACTTCAAAGAAGAAAATCATGTCACATACTTTAACAATCTATTTTTTTTTTGTGTACGGTCAAGAATAAGACACATGCAAAAGAGATGCAATACTATATACGAAACTAATGAAACGATAATCACATATAACTTTTGATCAATCAAATAAAATATTCTTTTGTACTGTTCTTCCTTTCTGAAAATTAGTTGCTGATGGAAATTTTATTCGTATGCGTAATATATGATGGGATTTTATCCAATAAAGTACCGACATGGATTACTCAAGGTTGCCACAAAAACACTCCTTGTCGGGCTTCTTTAAGATTTCACATTTCAGGACAAATTTTTGCTGCTTAAAATTGACCACTATTGCAATAAATGTAAATTTTGTGTCTCAGAGTTATGGAAAGTTAGGTTTTACTAACTTATTCAGATTGGTTGTAAGGTGTTAATTGAAAAATCTTACTAATGATTTATCTAATAGTAATTATTAAGGATTATTATCGGATCAATAAAATAGTCAAAACTTAGTAATATAATTCAGTTAAAATATACATATATATATTTATTGTTGTTTTTAGATATACATCAATTTTATGAGGCTTCTGGCTTGACCGTCCAACTTTTCATCCAACATCATAAATAGCCAGTTAAATTAGGTGTCCTTGGGCGACTAAACAGTAACTCAAGTCATTCAATTTTAATCTAAAATGTCTAAATCAATATTTAGACATCAATTTTACTACAGTGACTTGTAATGAATACCATGTTATGTCTGATACAAAAAGACTGCTATTATCGAATTGTTCCGATTTCATTTATTCATCAGTTATAATAAAGGATATACATATTTTTAAAGATAGAAATATCGTTTCCACACTATCGTTTAACTTTCACCATTATACAGTAACCGTATAATTATTAAATAATTAACAAAGTGATTATTAAATAATCTAGATATTTAAAACATGGTTTTGACCAATTTCTAAATCATTAATGGTCGCTTGTACATAAATATAACACCTTCAAAACTGTTACTTATTTGAGAGTGTCCACCATACACTGATTTCTATGTGAACCATTAGATGATACGATGTAATCAAATCATCACAACCGTCCATCAAGAGTTCACTAACAGTTGTCATGATCTTGCCCGTAGTTGACCAAGTTGAAGGACGGGCTTGCCCTTGGGTGTGCATTCAATCACGGGGTCCTAGATGGCACCTCCACGTGGCACTTCATGAGCTCCTGGGCCCAAGTATGCAGTGGTTCCTCCTCCATCTCGGTCCCACCTTTCTTGGAGCGCACCAAAGCCCGCAACACGCGTGTGAAGCTCAACTTCTCCCTCCCTCTAGACCCGCATGCAACATCCAACGGTGAGCCCAAGCCAGGCGCTGAATCCAACGGTGATAAGAAGCCGGACCCACCACAACTAAGAGAGAGAGTCTTCAAATTCTCTGAAGCGGCCATCGACAAGATCAAGTCAAACGTCAACTCCAGCCTCCCATCCGACGGCTCAAAACCATTCTCCACCTTCCAATCCCTCGCCGTACATGTGTGGCGCCACATTAGCCACGCCCGAAACTTGAAACCTGAAGAAATCACGGTTTTCACCGTCTTCGCGGATTGTAGGAAACGGGTCGACCCACCGATGCCCGATAGCTACTTTGGCAACTTAATTCAGGCCATCTTCACCGGCACGGCCTTCGGGCTCCTGGCAGCAAACCCGCCAAATTTCGGGGCGACACTGATACAAAAGGCGGTAGAAGCCCACAACGCCAAGGCCATCGACGACCGCAACAAGGAATGGGAAGCGGCGCCCAAGATCTTCGAATGGAAGGACGCCGGTGTCAATTGCGTTGCCATTGGTAGCTCGCCGAGGTTCAAGGTGTATGATGTGGACTTCGGGTTTGGGAAACCCGAGAGTGTCCGGAGCGGGTTGAATAATCGGTTTGATGGGATGGTATATTTGTACCCAGGTAAAGTTGGAGGGAGGAGCATTGATGTGGAGATTAGCTTGGAGGCGAGTGCCATGGAGAGGTTGGAGAAAGATAAGGAGTTTTTGATGGAAGAAAACTAGTTTGGGTTACATGACGTGATATCAGTAGATCAAATGTGTATATGTATACGTCTATTAATTCACGAACATAATTATACAATCATAATCATGTTTGTGAATTAAACGTATACATGTATGTATCTATCTACTAATTTGATTAAAAAAGGTGGGGTTGCTTGTGATATTTTAGGTAGGCTTTTGTGAGATGGGGTTGTGCTTTTGTTGTTGTCAACTATGAATTTGTGAGAATGTTGATCCTGTTTGGATAATAAATTATTATAAATATTTTGTGTTTATCAATTGATAATTAATATGTGGTTGATAGAGTTAATTATTCACAAATACAATAATAATTGTTATATCTTGTATATTAGTACCCTTATTTTAAAACACAAGATGTTAATAGTTTTATCAAAATTTAATCTTTTTTCACCATTAAAAAATAAAAAAGTACATTAGTGTCCAATAATTTTATGGAAGCTAAGTATATTAGTGTCCAATTGTTTTTCGGAAGCTATCATACCAATCAAGCCAAATTAATTGTTTGTATATATCCATTCCTTTCAATTACCATTTTAATTCATTTGAATTAAGGATTTATTAAATTTTACAGTGAGGATCTTAGTTACGATGGAATAATATGATATTTCGAAAATCGAAAGAAATTAATAAGATCCCCACTTGCTTTATTCCAGTTATACTTTGGATTTTGGATTTTAATATAACCAAACAGGCTGTTGTATCCAAAATTCATCAAAATCAAGATCAGGCCAACCTATCCCACCGCCTGATGAACCAGCCCAGATAGAGGCCTGTGTATGGCTTGCTGCACCACGCCCTGGCCCTATTTCAAAGCACCAGTGTATAAAATTGAATTCCACCCAATCGTGTCTAATATGATCATATTAGATGTTAATTACCGGTTGAAATTTACTTAAATAAATAAAAAAAAAGATTGAAATTGGATCAAACAGATTGTTTTAACAACAGATATCATTGTATCAAAATAATTAGGTTAACTCGAACACAATCTATTTAATTAATCATGTACAATTTCATAAGATACCGAATTTACTTGTAATATTTAGTTAATGTTAAAACCTACCGTGTTATATTTGTATCAGTCCAAAAACAACTCTAATAATCAATCAACCGTGTCAGATTTCAAGTTCATTTCATTTGCACATCGCAGTAGAAACCGTGGTATCGCGTTTATATCAATTCAAACACAGCTCATTTAGTTAATCCGTCTTGGAATTCATATAATGAAAATCACTTCAAAAACGGCCCCATCATATTTGTGAAGTTCAAACCGAAGATAACCCGTATAATAAATCAATCCCGTCAGTCCGTCAAACTCTAGAAACCCTTACTCTGATTCCTTTCGTATACATATCCACCCTTGTTTACATAAAATTGAGACTGGACCCCATTATTTAACCTATCAACTTGTCAAATTTCATTTTGTCAAAACAAAATCAAAAACCAAACCTGCAAAGCCCACGAATGAAACCCTTTTCACCCATTTAAACTCGGGTCGGGTCCGGAATCTCAACAACAGATACAGAGGCTACAATCCTCGTCCCCAAATCAAGATCGACAAAAAAATTATAAACAAAAACCCAACTCGCAGAGGTTTTGTTTTCCTCCTGAAAATGTGAGGAGGTACTTCTCTCGCTACTTCATCTTCTACTGGGTTTTTTTTTCTCTTTGGTTGCCTTGAAAACAACTTATCATGTGCAAAAGATGCTTTTTTGTTTTTTTAAGGGATTTTGTGGGTTTTGTTCATGTGGGGTGTTGTTAGATTCGGTCATTGAGTGTTTCAATGACTTGTAAGTGTGATTCGTTTAGTTTATTGAAATGGGTTGTGATTAGAATGTTTTAGAGTACCTGATGGATTGCTGTTCGATTAAAGTTTTTGTTTTTAATTTTTAATTATGTTTTTAGAACTATGGAGGAATTGTTAAGATGTTGAATTTTATGTGTTGTTTTTTTGAATTATCTTGTGTTAATTTGTTATTTATGAAGTGGGTATGTTGTTAGTTTTTATCGTTTTTGTCCAAGAGATGGATTTTGTTTTGCGCTCAGGATTTGGAGTTTTTAGGGTTTTTGTTCTACTTAGAGCTTTGAGTGAAGTTGTTTATTTGTTGAAAAGTGTTGCTATTAGCAGTAGTGTAAGCGATGCGAAACAATGTTTGCCCAACAAAATTTATAGGAAGCATGTACCATTGTCTGGTTTTTGAGCATCATGTTTAGTAATTTAATTGCAACTTCGGGTCCTTTGTAAGCTTGTTTTAATTTTTTGGTGACTGAGGTTAGAATGTGATTTTTATTGTTTTTGTCGATGCTAATTCTGGACTTGTGCTGTGTTATAGAATGTAGGTTGTTGTTGTTTTGTTTGCACATGAGAATGGGCTTGAAAATGATAACAGGAATGTGCAGTTGAGTGCATGTTTCAGTGTCCAGTCTAAATTATTGACATTTGGTGAGTTTTTTTGTGAGTTTCTGTACGTCTTGTGTTTGCAGATTTGGTTTGCAAGCATGATGTGATTATTTCCAAGCATTTTTTATTTTTATGGGAAATGAAAAAAGATTTTATCAATGAAAATATGATTCCATCGGGGCTTTGGTTCATACTGTTTATGATGGATAGCTTTCTGATCTTAGTTTTGATAATTATTCCGGCATATCTTAGTTTTGATAATTATTCTGACATATACATCTCCTTCTTTTGCGGAGAAGGAACTCTGTTGACTTTTCTGCATTGCTTATTGTTTTCTTATTCCACCTATCAGTAGCAATATCTTCTGTGTTGTTTATTTATTGTTCCTTTCATTATTCGTTTAAGCAGCTCATTTTATAATTACAATTCTGATGGCTTTTCAAAGAATTCTTTTACATATGTTGCATTTGCATTTGAAATTCATCCCAAATTTACTTTCTTTTTTCTTCATGTATGTGTTGAATTTCTTGATTTGTTCTATTTTCTTTTTGCCTGTACTAAGACTAATTAATTTCTGGTTTGATGATTTCAGATGCTGGATTTTTTTCTAAAAGCATATTAAAGGGAACTTTCAATTTAATTAGGCTTCTGCCGATTCTGCCAAGTAAAAATTCTTTTTGTAAGTACTAAAGTCTGTGATCATTTTTGCTATTTGTCTATGTTTGTTGATGTTTGACTAGATAGTAATATATGTATGTCCACATAATCAACCAAGCAAGAGAAGAACAATTTGTTATGTAGTCGGATGGTTGAAAAATTTACCTGTTTGAACATCTTTTGTGTCTCTTCTCGTGTTCAGAATTTAATATTTTAGACAAATGATTTCTGTTCCGGTTAGTAGGCAATAGCCAATTCCTTATGCTTGTCCATCATTTTCTTCATTAAGCCTATATGAAGCGAAAAAATTCATGTTTGTTAGTAGTTTGTGTTTGTGACTTTACATATAGAAAATGTATTTGCTTGGACAAGTATGGGAGTGTGCTTGTGTGTGTGTGTGATTTTGATAAAATAGTATTTGTCACTTAAAAAATGATTATAAAGGAGGAAAAGGAAACTCAATTCTGTCAATTCTAAATCGGCTCCAAACAGCAGGATTAAATCTTACAGAATTCGAACATTTATATATTCACTTGTAATTCCATGGAAGTAGAATTCCGATTCATGAGTTCCATGCAATTAAAGCAGTTTAGAGCTTTTGATACCATATTATAAGCTCAGAGCTAGTTAAATGTATTATCTTCTGTTTCACACCCGAAATCTTTTGGAGGGTAATTTGGAGTTAAAGTTTTGTTGCATCAGCTATTTACAGAATTCAATTAATTTCGTGTACAATATCTGGCTGAATGAGTTTCTAACTCCATTCTTTTTTTAATTTGGTTTCAGGATAATTGGCTTGTATCGGTCACACTGAAAAGAAAAAACAATTTTTTTCATTACATAAAGTGTAGAGGAAGAACTTTGGAATTGAGAATTTGAGATGGATTCACCTGAACGTAGTCGGAGCTATGTTAAACGAGACATAGAGGATGGCATTGATTTGAAGAGTGACAGGATCAGGGACGATGAAGAATGGGAGGGTGGTGATAAGAGGAAGCATAGGTCAAGCAAGTCTAGAAAGCCTAGCAATGGAGAAGAAGCTGAGGGATTAGATGGCAGTGGAAGAAGGAGAAGTTCTGGTGACAGAAATGAGAATCGTAAGAGGTCAGGTGGCTCTAGCAGAGCAGATAGTGACGAAGATGATTATGATACAAGGAAAGAGCAACGTTCTAAGCAGATGAAGAAAAAACAGGAGGAGAGTTCCTTGGAAAAGCTGAGTAGTTGGTACCAGGATGGGGAAGCGGATATCAGGAAAGAAGCTGGAGACAAGTCAGGGGGTAGAGGGCACAGTCGAGCTGATGAAACTGAGAGAAGGAAGGTAAGTTCAAAATTCTCAGAGCATGAGAGTTCCCGGAGTGGAAGTAAAAATAAGGAAGAGAGATCACATGATGGAGAGCTTGAGAAGACGCTGGATAGAGATTCAAGGTACTCAGAAAGAAGGGAAAGTGGCCGAGAGAAGGGCCATGATTCTTCTGAGCAGGGGAGAAGCTCGAGGAGAAGATGGGATGATTCTGATACTATCAGGAAAGCTGAAGAAAGTCATTATGAAAGAACTGATCTGGGAAGTGGCAAGGCTTCTGATTCTAAGTATGAGAGTTCTAAGGAGAGAAGTTCTTCTGGAAAACACGAGCTCACTGAGAGTAAAAGCAAGAATTTAGACTCGAACAGTGAGAAGGGTATTAAGTCCAGCAACAGGGAAGAAAGAAGGGTTGATTCTGAGAAGAGTAAAAGCAAAGGCAAGGCAGAAGTTCTAGAAGAAGAAAATAGGAGTAGTCCTGTTAATTATGAAGACAGATCGAGTAGGGATAAAGTTGACAAGCAAAGGCAGCAGAGAACTCCAATTGGTCGAGATATTGTTGAAGGCCGGGAAAGATCTTCCAATAAAGATGAAGATGGAAATACGTGGACAAGAGATAAAAGTGCGAGGGAAGTAGGGCGTTCCAACCGGTCTAGGACCCCCGAGAGGAGTGGTAGACGTCATCAAGAATCAGAACACTCTGAGGTAGATTGTGAAAAAAGTATTGACCCGAAGCGGAAGGAGCTGGAAAAAGATAGTCACAGGGATGATAGATCAAAACCTAGAGATGATAGCTGGGGTGACCGAAATAGGGATCGAGATGGTTCAAAAGAAAATTGGAAAAGAAGACAACCTAGTAGTAATGAGAAGGAGTCAAAAGACGGGGATGTCTTTTATGATCGCGGCAGAGAGTGGGAGCTACCAAGGCATGGTCGTGAGAGAAATGACCATGAAAGGCCTCATGGTCGGTCAGGTAATAGAAAAGATGGGAATAGGGGTGAAGCTGTGAAGACATCATCGAATTTTGGAATTTCGAATGAGAACTACGATGTGATAGAAATACAAACCAAGCCTCTTGATTATGGAAGAGCTGAGTCTGGATCCAATTTTTCTAGGAGAACTGAAGTTGGTCATCAGTCTGATGCTCAATTGGCTCCAAATGAGCAAGAGTGGCAGTATATGCGAGATGACAGGACCAAAAGGCCTGACATGTATGGATCTGGGCTGTCTGCTGAAGATTCAAGGGACAGATTTATGGACGACGGTACCTCTATGCGAGATCCAAATTCATGGAGGGATGAAATTGATTACCAAGGAGGGAAAGGAAGAGGCCAGAAAGGTTCTGTGCCTGGTCGTGGTGCTGGTGGCCAAAGTTCTGGTAGTTCACAGCCTCCATATGGAAATCAGGAGCTGGGATCTTTTGGCAGAGGTCCATCACAGAGTATGAAAGGGAGTAGAACTGGGAGAGGAGGAAGGGCCAGGCCTTCCGGGAGAGATAATCAACAGGTCGGGGTGCCTTTGCCAATGATGGGGTCGCCTTTTGGACCACTTGGAATGGCACCGCCTGGACCAATGCAGCCGCTTACTCCTAATATGTCACCTGCTCCTGGTCCTCCAATTAACGCTGGTGTCTTCATTCCGCCTTTTTCTCCCCCAGTTGTTTGGCCTGGGCCCCGTGCAGTTGATATGAATATGCTAGGTGTTCCACCTGGCCTCTCTCCTGTACCCCCTGGACCTTCAGGACCACGATTTCCTCCTAACATAGGGAATCCTCCAAACCCTGCTATGTACTTCAATCAAACAGGTCCTGGAAGAGGAGGTCCTCCTAACATATCTGGCCAGGGATATAATGCTACTGGACCAATTGGACGAGGTACACCACCTGATAAACCCTCTGGAGGTTGGGGTCCTCGAACTAGTGGAACTCCTGGTAAAGCTCCTTCCCGAGGAGAGCAGAATGATTACTCTCAAAATTTTGTTGACACTGGTATGCGGCCTCAGAATTTCATTAGGGAGCTAGAGCTTACCAATGTTGTTGAAGACTACCCCAAGCTTAGGGAGCTTATACAGAAAAAGGATGAGATTGTGGCTAAATCTGCTACTTCTCCCATGTACTTCAAATGTGACTTGCGTGAATTTGAGCTGACACCTGAGTTCTTTGGAACAAAGTTTGATGTTATTCTTGTGGACCCCCCTTGGGAGGAATATGTGCATCGAGCTCCTGGTGTTGCAGACCACATGGAATACTGGACGTTTGAAGAAATTCTCAATCTAAAGATTGAGGTAACTGTTTGTGTGTCACTTTTTCTTACTGTAGTCCTTTCAAATTAGAAATAACTATTATGTTTGTGCATCCGTACATGTGCCACTGATAACTTTGATATCCTCCATTAATTATGATCAAACAATAAACTATTGATATTTTAAGGTGTTCAATGTAATAATCATAATGTCATTCTCTTAAAACTGCAATTTTATTGTAAATTTGTAATTGAGCTATATATATTAATAGTCTGTTGTCTTAAAAGCACTTTATGCTCAGCGTCTGGATATTGGTGGTGTTATACATAGACTTCTTGTTTAATAAATGCAACATTTCCTTATTTTGACTGAATATTCATTTTTTGGCTCTTTATGTTCACAGGCAATAGCAGATACACCCTCATTTATCTTCCTTTGGGTGGGGGATGGTGTTGGCCTTGAGCAGGGTCGTCAATGCTTGAAGAAGGTATATGATTATGACATTGTAAATAAGATATCTTCTCCCTTTTAACCATAATAAATCTCATATGCTGTAAGATTTTGGATCTGTTGGATAATTCAATTATATTTTTTCAAATTTGCAGTGGGGATTTCGGAGGTGTGAGGACATCTGTTGGGTAAAGACAAACAAAACTAATGCAACTCCAGGCTTGCGACATGATTGTCAGACACTATTTCAGCATTCAAAGGTTGGTGGATGTTTTTTCTGCATTGCAGATGTTTGTGGTGTGATCTTACTTTTTATTATCAATCTGTCCTATTTATCAAATGTTTATGATGAATTTATTGTTTTTTTGATCTCTCATTATCTCAACATTGTGATGAAGGAACACTGCCTGATGGGTATAAAAGGAACTGTCCGTCGCAGTACTGATGGCCATATAATCCATGCCAACATTGACACTGATGTCATAATTGCTGAGGAACCTCCTTATGGTTAGTAATATAATTGATATGTTAAGACATTGGTAACTGGGACAGCATATGTTCATATATCTTTTATTTGTTAGTCACTTAAACGAAGGATGTAGAACAAAGGCCAAAAGTAGAAGTTAATTGAAGTTGCAATATTCTTTTATCAGGTTTTATGTTATATTGGAGGTTGTTGCAATTTCTTATTGGAAAATGGGAACTGTGGATGCATCCTATGGATATATGTGTTAGAAATTAATATTTTGGAATGAGTTATTATCTGATGGATCTATGTACAGTCGTACAGTCCAAAACTTTTTTCACATGTGATTTTAAATATAATTTTGAAGGGAAAGACAAAATCAAGATGAATTAGTAAGCTTTCCCTGAGCACAAGGAAAGCTTGTCCCTTTTGTGTAAAAATGTTTGGATGTCTTTGTGGGTTCTTTGGCTGCTCTTTATCAATAAATAACACATGATAATCTATTTTGGCAGATGAAAATCGTGGCAAAAAATTAAAATAAGAGTTTTAAATTTAAATAATTGCTGTTTGTTGAAAATCTTTTGTGCCGTTCTATGATAGTTTAGTACGTGCAATTACTCAAAAGAGTTTTATGCCAATTAAATTGTAGGTTCAACCCGAAAGCCTGAAGATATGTATAGGATAATTGAGCATTTTGCCCTTGGCCGCAGAAGGCTTGAGCTCTTTGGTGAAGACCACAATATCCGAGCTGGTTGGCTGACTGTTGGTAATGGACTATCATCATCAAATTTTAATAAGGAGGTATGGTATCTTTTGAAAGCAGGATTGATTGCAGCTTTTATGCTAACAAGCCAATAATGCTTCGATCTGGCCAATTATATAGGTTTTATTTCTTACATGTGGGAGGTGATATGCATTTGACTTGTATTAATTTTATGTTTGTATTGAGAAGTTATCTGTAATATCAGAGAGAATCTAGAATCGCTCTCATTGCTTACACTTTCTGATTTCTATTGTTTCTTAAAACAAATTCTGACCAGCGTGATTTGTATTTTTCAGTCATACATTAGAAACTTTTCTGATAAGGATGGAAAGGTTTGGCAAGGAGGGGGAGGACGAAATCCACCCCCAGAGGCACCTCATCTTGTCATCACAACCCCCGAAATAGAGTCTCTTCGTCCCAAGTCACCAATGAAGAACCAGCAACAAATGCAACAGCAGCAATCAGCATCCATTTCTGTTACACCAATGAATTCCTCAGGTAGAAGGGCTGCCGGGAATTCGCCTCAGAATCCAAACCCCTATAGTCTAAATCAAGATGCTTCCACCTCAAACCCTTCTACTCCAGTTACGTGGGCTTCACCAATGGAGGCTTTTAGAGGACGGGAAATGGTAAATATGCCTTCAGACGATAAGTATTACGATATGTATGGTTATGGTGGTGGGCAGGCAAATGGGGACTACCCAGATTTTGAGTCTCAAAGACAAATGAATTTGTTGTAGCAAAATTTTTGTTATGAAACTGTTGTATGCTACTTTGTAATATTTATTTTTTGCGGCTTCAAAATAATTTTGAAAAGAAAATTTCATTACTTTCTCCTGTGATTGCATACATTACCGTCTTTGCATCATGATTCATGACAACTAAGAAGCTGGAATGAAAATTTTCTTCTGCAATAGTTGAAGAAATGGCAGAATTCTATAGTCTATTCAGATTATAAATCAGAAGTCTATTTTTCACTTTTCTTTTTGATCCTCAACCCCAAGGCTGTACATCCCCAATGGTTGCACATCACATTTTAGCAATTGATTAAGCATCTTCCCATTATTTACGGTTAAAGATTTGATCCTCGCTAAGTGTATTTTATAATTTGTGTGAGTAATTTTTTTTTTCTCTACTGCATTTTTAATTTACATATTTGAAGCGTACAAATAGTGTGACTCTAAAAGTTTAGCGGAGCTCTGAATCAAAGATTGGAGTCTTGAAGTTCAAGCTATTTCACGTAAGTTACAAATGAACATTATTTGCTTGAGATAGAATCACTTTCTGCTCAAGATATGACACCCCTCCACTAGTAATAATTCAATTCCAAATCATATTCTACAAGTATTCAATAACTTCCTGAACTGCTCATGGTTAATACAAAATTTCCAACCACTGCCCTACCTTGATGAACTACAAATTGAGAACATACAAAAAGAAAGAATGAAAATTGGAATGACTGAAGCATTTCATTCCTACGATCTTTCTCATGAGCTTTCATGTACTTTTGAGCTTCCGAAAGATGGACCGCTCATTGGTTTAGCATTCTCTATTTGGTTCCATCTACCTCCTGATGCTTCATGTCTGATTATCAGGCTTTTGGAGTGGTGGTGGCGAGGCACTGGTTGGTTCTTTAACAGTAGCTGTTACCAATTAATCCTTATGATGTAAGAGACAGAAAGAGGGTGAGAGAAAGAGCGAGGAGTAGTTGATGAATAGAACCTTTAGGCTGAGTTTGAGGTTCAAACTGGCTTCCTTCCTGTGGAGTTGACTGTAATTGTGTTTGTTGTTGGGCTGCAGATGCTTTTAGCTGCTCTTCTGTGACTTTTAAGTACTCATCACTGGTGTACGCTCTGTTTGGAGACGGAGAACCATCTGCTGATTTAGACAAATCAAATGATTTTGCAAGAGTTTTATCAACTTTTATGAGAGATATGAGGTTTTTGTGGTCATGTTGAGTGAGAGGCACCTCTACTTGGCTATTAGAGCATAAATTATTACGAAGAGCAACGATACAGTTGTTTTATCTATGCAATAGATCAATCATAATCATAACTAGGATTATTTGTCTATAGTAGAAAAAATTTCTCCAAATTTGACGCCAACTACACAATCACAAAGCGAGTATGTATGAAAATATTACTATGCACCCAATCATGTTGATACGCTCTTGCCTACTAGAAAATCTCTAATTGGAAGAATACAAATGTATTTAAAATTGAACCAATAAATGTTGATTGTCACAAAATTAAAGAAATGGATAAGTATGAATGATCACTCACTTGGGTCAGCCACATTCTCAGAATCATCAGGGCTGGCAACTGGTGGAGTTGAGACGTTGTTTCTGTAAGGGTTGTATGTATTTTGCGTTGAACTTGAAATGTCATCAAGACCAATTTCACGCTCAAGAGTACTCTTGAATTCCCTAGAAACGTCCTAGAAAGGAATGAGCAGGATAGTTTATATCATTCTTTCTCAAATAAGACCAAAAAAAGGAAAAGGGAAAGTCAAACCTACCTGTAGTTCTCTAATGGTAGGCTGAAATGCACGCAGAGTTTTCCCCAAATTCCGAGCAACCTTCATTTAGATAACCAAACCAGATTAGAAAAAGAAAAGGAAAAAACAAGGGCTTTCGAACTTAATAACCAAATCCTCCCAAATTACAAAAGCCATCAAGGAGCAGTTATAATGGATTCCGCTTTGTCACCGAAGAAAATTAGAACATAGATTCGGATATTGATGTCTAGAACATAAAATCATGAAACGTCTATCATTCCTACCTATTCAGCCTAATTCTTTCACATCACTATCAAAACGGAACAAAATAGGATTTGTGTATGGGGACACACCTAAACAAACATGAATGAGATACATGAATAAACACAGATACATATACACACGCTAACAATAATACATAACATGATCTGCTACATTTCTAATTATCGTTGAAAAGCAATTTTGAAAAATTACTATGATTAGACAAACACACTAAGATTTCTATTACAGTTCCATTTAAATTCCAGAATCTCATCCAACTAAGATGCACTTTCAAAATGTCAAAAAAAAAAAAAAAAACCCCTCTATAAGAGGCAACCCGAATAAAAATTGCTAATAAAATCATTGACTTCACACTCAGCTTCCCCCAGAATTTATATTGTACATGCAATGACATAAGTATCACCATTTCTCAACAACTACAGTCCTTTATATGTCTCTCTACACCATACTCTTTATTCATTACAAATAGGTATTTGTAAGGGGAAAACCATTTACTCACCATTTGGCATCTCTCAAATTATTCTCATCAATACTAACTAGATATGGCAGTTGTCAACATTCTAGCTTCTCCCATGTCAGCTGACTCTCCTATAAGAAATAGTAGAATTACTCATAGACCATGAAAGTTCACAAATGTCAAGCAAGTTGTAAATACCATCTCCAAAAAAAATTCTCACTAATTAACTTTCAAGTAAATTCGACCCTGGTTCAATTTATGCTTCCCTCCTAACTTTTCACTAACTATCACATCAAATATTCAATTCTCTAACCAATCTCAAAATGAACACACATATAATTCCTAATGATTCACACACCAATATTCAATAATCTAAATTGTATACATATAACCAACATAGCCAACAAACAGTCTAGATATTCCACTAATGATCCAAACAATATATTTTCAGTCAAAGATATAGTAGAACTCACCTCAGCTAGACCTTTGGGACCAAAAACCAACAAAGCCACCACTCCAATAACAAGAGCCTCAGGTGCACCAACTCCAAACAAAGAAGCATGTACCACCATCCTATTACACTTCCTTTTCTTCTCTGCACCACCATCATTTCAAACTCACATTACAAAACCAAAAAAACACAACACCACAAATCATAGCAATGGGAAAAAAAAAAAAAAGAAAGATAAAAAAGACCAAATTCTCAAACCCCACCTAAAGTTAGAGACTTTGGTGTGACTGAGACACCCAGATGCTTCAAACCAGTCCATGATGACAAAGGAGTCAGCCCCAGTTGAGGAATCCATGTGGGGAGACAAAACTTCGAACTTTTGGGGTGTGAAAGTGAAACCAAGGAAGATAGAGAGGTTGATGAAATTGGTGAGGCCATGACCATAATTGTGGTCATCTTTTCTTTGGTGCCCAAAAAAATCAGATTTTTTTAAAACACATGTGATATTTTGTTATAGATAATGTCCAAAAAATTATCTTGATTGAGGAAGATGAGAAGGACTAGTTTAGTTTAGTAAGACTTGAAGTGAAGAAGTGTTAACCAGTTTGTCTCTTGTTTTCTTTTGTGCATACAAAATCCATCTACCTTTGTATTGGATTTGGAGGCTTGCTTCTGGGCTGAAAAAGTGTCCATATCGGGCCTTTCCTGAAATTGGGCCTCATTGGCTCAAAAAGTGAATTAAATGAATTGAAGATCAGAATTGTGGTGCCCCTTACACTTGCACTTTAAAAGGTGTAAGTTCTGGGTAATCCCCATTCCCAAGCTCCAAGTATACTGTTATGCTTGCACTTTAAAACAGGTGCAAGTTCCAGTCCCAATCTCAAATATACTCTTTTATATATAATAATTTTATCATCCGTACTTCCTAAATTTTTAACATTAAGATAAACCAACCAAATTCATCCATTGTATTTTCTTTCATAAAACAAATTATCTCTCTTCTATTTAATTTCAATACAATGATTGAATTTGATTGGTTCGTTTTAATTTTAAAAGGTTATAAAACACTGATGATAAAATCAATATATAAATGAGTTAATGAAAATAAGTGAATATAACCATGTAAAAAACTATCTTTATTATGCATTGTGTGTGAAAGCTATCAATTTTTTTTTTTTTTCTTTGGGGTTGGACATTTTTCTCACAAAATGAAAACCAAATACCATCAACAAATAAAGAAGACATAGATACAATAGAAATATAGAATCATAGAAAGAAATCAAGAATTGATTTAATAGCAGGTGTCTATTAAATCAACAAATAAAGACGAATAATTAAAGAATGTTTTTTAATAGTAGGTGTCTGAGTAACTAAAAAATATATTTAAAAATTAATTTAAGACCTTTAAAAAAGTACTTATTTAGTGTACTTTCAAAACACATTTGAAATGTATTTAACATTGTATTTTCTTTTACCATCTTAGTCAAACATGTTAACATAAACAATAATTATAATTACATATTTTAAAATATATTAACTTTAATAATAATTTTGATAATATTTAGTAAAATAATCTAAATTAGTCTCTTAACATCATTCATGCTTAATTTCTTAATTAATATATTCATTCCTCCTAAAAAAATAAAAAATAAAATAAAATCTATAACAATATAATCCAAAAACCTCGAGAGTTAATGTATTGATTAATATTATTGGAGAATAAACGTGTATATAAATATATATTTTTTCTACTCTAAAATAGTAACCCTATTTGTAACCTATAAAAGCAAGAGTTCTAATCACTATACAACTCCTATTTAATTTAATGTTGATATGTATTAATAATTAATAATATATATATATTTTTTAATAAATCAATATCTTGTTGACCTAGATATCATTCGCCGTCTCCATTATATATTGTGTGTTTTTATATCTGTGTTTTGTTTGGATTTGATGATAATGTTGTGAATGATATTGGGTGATTTGATTTTCTTGGTGTGAAATTGAAACTTGATCTACAGTAATGGTTTTTTTGTGCGTCTGATTTTTATTACAATCTTGATCTACGTTTCCTCCGTTTTCTTATCATACTTTGTTTTTATGGTTCGTATAATCACGGTAATAGGAATTGCTTTGTTTGTGTCGTTTTCAGTTGTTGGATTTGATTTGATGTGGGGTTATTCAGTATTGCTTGTTTGATTCACATAGCCACATTGTTTGATTTAACAACATGACTGTGAATATATACTTCGTTCTTTTCTGATGCTGTTTGATTTCTTGTTTTATCGGTGCTGTTGATGAAAACTCTTAAACGAGTTTTCATTACCTTGTCTCGTGTTCTTATATCAGTTTATACCATTGCAGAACACTGATTTGAAGTTACTCATACAATGGCACCGAGGAAAGGAGCTCTTAGCAGAAAGAAGCCATTAAAGAAGCGGAATGATGCCGGTTCTTCTAAAATCACATTTGGTGGAAGCAAGAAGAAGACTTTCAATAAGACTCCTCAGAAACAACAGACTAGTGGCAGTAAAGCACTTGCTAGTGGCATATCAGAACTACAAGAGGCACTGAAGAAGAATGTGCATATTGTCTCAGAGGATGATTGCGATTTGATTGCTGAGGAAGGGTTAGATCACAATCATGAAGAATGCGTCAAATGCATCAAGGAAGAAGAAGCAGAATATTGGGGCTTCGATCTGTCTGACGACTCTGACCAGACAGACGGTAAGCAAACTCGACAACTGTTTTAATGTCGATCATGGTGCATTTGGCGTTAGCTAACTTAGTCATTTCATTTTGTTCTGTTCATGGAGGGTTTACCAATCACCCAGTGCCAACTTCAGAACTATACCCACCAATTTTTGGTGAATCGAAGGTCAGTTTCATTTGTTCCTTTTGGCTTCAGCTAGTTTCCAATTTGTTTTGGGGTACTCTTTGAACTCCAGTTTCTAAATTATATCTTTTGTTTTAGGTTGCAAATCCTCCAAGGTACATGGAACGAGAAGAGATGCCCGATCGATTTCCATGGGAAGACCATGAATTTCGCTTTCTCTACTCCCGACCTCCATATGAACAACCGGATTTGCCTATGCTGAAGTTTGACCACTTGAAGTTGTTGGTGGAGCTACCCAAACTTAAGATGAAGTCGTCACCTTAATTGCCACAAACTTGTGTGTGGACTTTGAATCAACTTTATTGCAATCGGTTTTCTTTTCTAATGTAGTTTCTTTGTTTAAAATCTGAATTGGACTTTGGTGTTTTTGTGGAAGTGTGCTCGAAAGACACGATATATATGTGTTTCATTGCATATAATTCTCGTATAATATGTTTGAAGATGTGTTGGGTATGTCTAACTCCGTGGAAGTGGTTATCGGTGTTTAGGTTATCACTCTCCCATTAGACTAATTATAAGTGATTTAGGCATCATTTGAGATAACTCTTGCTTCTAACTTTTAACAGTAAAAAAAAAAGAAGCTTTCAAATACTGTTTGAATTATACATTTAAGAAAAGCTTTTAATCTTACAAGAGTTTTTAAAATTGTTTGATTGGAATATAACTAAAATTCTTTTTTAATCATGATGACTTTTATGTTTGTTTAGAAGAGTTTTTAAAAGTGTTTGGTTGAAATATTATCATCTAAATATTATATAGAGCAAATTACAATTTAGCTACCCAGTTTAAACGTTTTCACAGTCGGAGTAAATGTTTCCATGTTATTACAATTTAACCCCCTACCGTTAATGAATTCAGTTACATTTAACTAAACGAGGGGTAAAATTGTCTTTTCATATTAATTTTATCCCAAACATCATCCACACGAGAACATCATCAACTATCAACCATCATCAACTATCAACCATAAAATGATTCCAGACATCATCAATCAACTAGCCAACATCATAATCCACTTATAAAAACCCAAAAAATAACCTCAAACATATCCATCAAACCCAACATTATCAATCTCCCACAAAACCATAAAACCCAACATCATCTAAAATCAAAACCATCAAACTGGAAAAAATATATATGCACCCAGATTCTGGATTCACTGAGGAACCCAGAATCTGGGTTCGCTGACGAACCCAGGTTTTGGGTTCGCTGACGAACCCATCAGGAACCCAGATCTGGGTTCCTGGGTTCGTCAGCGAACCCAGCTGGGTTCTCAGGAACCCAGATCTGGGTTCCTGAGAACCCAGATCTGGGTTCCTGAGAACCCAGATCTGGGTTCCTGAGAACCCAGATCTGGGTTCCTGAGAACCCAATTGGGTTCGCTGACGAACCCAGGAACCCAGATCTGGGTTCCTGATGGGTTCGTTTGTGAACCCAGATCTGGGTTCGCTGACGAACCCAGATCGGGTTCTCAGGAACCCAGATCTGGGTTCGTCACCGAACCCAGATCGGAGCTCCGACGAAGAAGAAGGAAAGAAGAAGAAGAAGCGGACGAAGAGGAGAAGCGGAAGAGAGAGAACAGCTAAATGAGTGAGTGAGCAGTTGACCAGAACATATATTTGGTCAACTTCAGTCAAAGGGTAATTTGGTCTTTTTATCGTTTACCGTCAAATGTAACGATTTTTACTAACGATAGGGGGCTAAATTGCAATAACATGGAAATATTTGCTCCGTCCGTGAAAGTGTTTAAACTGGGTAGCTAAATTGTAATTTGCTCTATTATATATATGTTCTTTATAAGCAATTTAACAATTTACTACATAAACACTTATGAATCTTATTTTTTTTCAATTATATTTGCTTAAACTTTGGTTATTAAAATAAATTAAGTAATAAAAATTAAATTAAAATTACACATACATTCATTTATAATAATTCAGACAAATGATGTCAATAATTTTCCATGAAATTGCAATGATGACAATGTTGAAAATATAAACTTGTTTTGAGCAAGCCCATTACCAAGCCCAAGTCCATCAAGAAGAACCTTCTAAGGTTAAGTGTAAGGTTAGGTGAGTCAATAATGCAATTTAAAAGTATTTGTTTGGTTGGTGAAATTGTATGGTTAGGATTTATTTGTATTTGTTAATTTAAATGGTTTAGATTAATTCTCTAACACACTATATAGCTACTCTTGCATGAGGTCTAAGCATCACAAAGAAGAAGAAAACATAAGAAGAGAAGCAAAGCTTCTAGTGAGTGTGTGAGAAACAAAGCAAAGCTTTGTATTGTAAGTTGTTTTGAGTGTTGTAAAAGTTTTATTTTTTGTTTTAGTGAGAATTTCGATCCAACAAAGTGGTATCAGAGTGAGGTTAAGTGTCTTATAATATACCAAATCGAAGCTCTCGACGAGAGGAGCACAACGCCGTAAAAATAATCCCAATCGGAGGTTCCACGCGCCCGCACACGCCGCCGGAAAATCGCTACAGAAAACTGAGTCAACTCAAATGAGTTGAACCGGGTTAACAGACCGAGCCGAGCCGAGCCGAGCCAAGTCGAGCTGAGTTGATCCGAGCCGAGCCGAGCCGAGTCAAGCCGAGCCGAGCCGAGCCGCTGCTGACAAAAGCCAAACAGGTCCCGTTGATCGAGTTGACCGTTGACTTTGACCGTTGACCAAAAGTTGACTTTTTGGTTCAAGTCCCGATTGAAGTTTCTTGACGTTCTGAATCCATCCGTGCAATCAGAATTTCGAAATTCTAAACATATTAAAAGGTATGGCTAATGGTATGGTATCCTTCCAAGTTTCAACACTCAAGAACGACAACTATGATAATTGGAGTATCAAAATGAAAGCACTTCTTGGAGCACACGATGTCTGGGAGGTCGTAGAAAAGGGCTACACCGAATCAGAAAATGAGTCGACACTATCCCAAACTCAAAAGGATAGTTTAAAAGACTCAAGGAAGAGAGATAAAAAGACTCTCTATCTCATCTATCAAGCATTAGATGATGATGGCTTTGAGAAAATTTCAAGTGCAAAGTCCGCTAAAGAAGCGTGGAATAAGCTACAAACCTCTTGCAAAGGATCTGAACAAGTAAAAAAAGTTCGTCTTCAGATTTTAAGAGGTGAGTTTGAATCATTACATATGAAAGCATCTGAATCTATTTCTGACTACTTCACAAGAGTGTTAACCGTCTCTAATCAATTAAAAAGAAACGGTGAGACACTGGAAGATACCAGAATAATGGAGAAGATACTCCGCTCGTTGGATTCCAAATTTGAATATATCGTTGTGACGATAGAAGAGACTAAAGATTTGACAACCATGACAATTGAGCAACTTCAAGGATCGTTGCAAGCTTACCAAGAAAAGTATAAAAGGAAGCAAGGTATCAATGAACAACTCCTCAAGTCCCAACTCAAAGAGAAGGAAGAAATCCAAAGCCACGAGAGATACCAATGTGGTCGAGGCAGAGGAAGAGGCCAAGGACGAGGTACAGGTCGTGATCGTGGACGAGGTTGGAATTATAACAACAACAATTCCAACAATAGCCATGAGAGAGGAGAAAATTCAATAAGAGGTCGTGGGAGAGCCAATTCGAACACGAGGTACGAAAAATCTCAAGTTCAATGTTATAATTGTCAGAAATTTGGACATTATGCTTCAGAATGTAGAGCTCCAAATAACAAGGTTGAAGAGAAGACTAATTTTATGGAAGCAAGAACAGAAGAAAAAGAAATTTTGTTATTAGCACACAGAGGCAATGATGGAGACCAAGAGAATACTTGGTATCTCGACACCGGTGCGAGCAACCACATGTGTGGAAGGAAAAACATGTTCATAGAGCTCAACGAATCTGTGAGTGGCAATGTCTCATTTGGAGATAGTTCTAAAATTTCGGTGGAAGGAAAATGTAACATTCTTATTCGTGCTAAAGATGGTAGTCACCAATTGATTTCAAATGTTTATTATGTGCCTAACATGACAAGCAACATCTTGAGTTTAGGTTAACTTTTAGAAAAGGGCTATGATATTCACATGAAAGATTGTAGTCTTTTTATAAGAGATGACATAGGAAATTTAATTGCTAAGGTGAAAATGTCAAATAATAGAATGTTTTCGTTGAACATTCAAAATGATGTTGCAAAGTGTTTGAAAGCTTGTTATAAAGATGCATCATGGTTATGGCATCTTCGATTTGGGCATCTCAACTTTGGAGGATTGAAAATGTTGTCTAAGAAGGAAATGGTGAGAGAACTACCTCGTATTAATCATCCTGACCAACTTTGTGAAGGGTGTCTACTTGGGAAGCAATTCAGAAAAGGTTTCCCCAAACAGTCAGAATCAAGAGCCAAGAAACCACTCGAGCTCATCCATTCTGATGTGTGCGGTCCAATCAAGCCAAGCTCTCTTGGTAATAGTAATTATTTCCTTCTCTTCATTGATGATTTTTCAAGAAAAACGTGGGTATATTTCTTGAAACAGAAATCAGAAGTCTTTGAAGTATTCAAGAAATTTAAAACTGCTGTGGAGAAAGAAAGTGGCTACCAGATAAAAGCAATGAGATCTGATCGAGGAGGAGAGTTCACCTCAAAAAACTTCCGAGAGTTCTGCGAAGCAAATGGAATCCGACGTCCTCTAACCGTTCCGAGATCCCCTCAGCAAAACGGTGTTGCAGAAAGAAAGAACAGAACAATTCTCAATATGGCACGAAGTATGTTGAAAAGCAAAAGATTACCGAAGGAATTTTGGGCGGAAGCTGTAGCTTGCGCAATATACCTATCAAATCGATCTCCAATAAGAAGTGTGTTGGGAAAGACACCACAAGAAGCATGGAATGGAAGGAAGCCAGGTATTTCCCACCTGAGAGTCTTTGGAAGCATAGCTCATGTACATGTACCAGACGAGAGAAGAAGTAAGCTTGATGACAAAAGTGAGAAGTTCATCTTCATTGGGTACGATAATTACTCTAAAGGCTACAAGCTGTATAATCCAAACAATAGAAAGACTATCATCAGCCGTGATGTTGTATTCGATGAAGAAAGCACATGGAATTGGAAAACACATGATGAAGATTACAGTTTCCTTCCCCACTTTGAAGAAGAGAAGGAGGAGCAACCAAGAGTGGAGCAAGCAGAACAAGAACCCACTACACCACCAGCCTCAACAGATAATGGAAACTCACCACCATCATTTCTGAATGAAAGAGATGTATAGCGTACAAGAAGCCTACAAGATCTTTATGAGGTAACTGAACAACCTGATAATCTCACACTTTTCTGTTTCTTTGCTGATTCCGAACCAGTAAGGTTTGAAGAAGCTGTACAAAATAAGAAGTGGAAAGATGCAATGAATGAAGAAATCAAGTCCATTGAAAGGAATGATACTTGGAAGCTCGTTATACTTCCAAAAGGACACAAAGCAATTGGTGTCAAATGGGTGTACAAGATAAAGAGAAATACTAATGGAGAGATAGAAAAACACAAAGCAAGACTTGTTGCAAAAGGCTATAGTCAAAAAGCTGGAATTGACTATGATGAGGTATTTGCTCCTGTTGCTCGATTAGAAACTATAAGACTAATAATTTCTTTGGCAGCTCAAAATAAGTGGAAGATTCATCAGATGGATGTAAAATCCGCCTTCCTAAATAGAGTCCTTGAAGAAGAAGTCTACATTCAGCAACCATCAGGCTATAAAGTCAAAGGCCACGAAGACAAGGTTCTAAAACTAAAGAAAGCTCTTTACGGGTTGAAGCAAGCACCAAGGGCATGGAACAATCGGATTGACAAATACTTCAAAGAGAATGGCTTCACCAAATGTCCTCATGAACATGCTCTCTACATCAAATTCAAAGATGGAGATGTTTTGATTGTATGTTTGTATGTGGATGATTTAATCTTCACCGGTAATAATCCAAGTTTTTTTGAAGAATTCAAGAAAGCAATGGCCGAGGAATTCGAGATGACCGACATCGGATTGATGGCATACTACCATGGTATCGAAGTCAAGCAAAATGAAGATGACATCTTTATCTCTCAAGAAAGCTATGTAAGAGAGATACTTAAGAAATTCAAGTTGGATGATTGCAATCCAATAAGCACACCGGTGGAATGTGGAGTCAAACTGTCTAAGCATGATGAAGCAGAAAAAGTGGATCCAACACTCTTTAAGAGTTTGGTTGGAAGTTTGAGGTACTTGACTTGTACAAGACCTGACATCCTTTATGCAGTTGGACTGGTGAGTCGTTATATGGAGAATCCAATAACTACCCATTTCAAGACAGCTAAGAGAATCCTTCGCTATATCAAAGGTACAATTGACTTTGGCTTGTTCTATTCAATTTCAAATGACTTCAAACTTATTGGATATAGCGATAGCGATTGGGGTGGAGATACAGATGATAGAAAGAGCACCAGTGGGTTTGCATTCTTCATGGGAAACACAGCTTTCACATGGATGTCAAGGAAGCAACCCATTGTCACACTATCCACCTGTGAAGCCGAATACGTAGCTGCTACTTCGTGTGTTTGTCATGCAATTTGGCTCAGAAATTTATTGAAGGAATTAAGCTTGTCACAAGAAGAACCAACTGAGATTTGTGTAGACAATAAGTCAGCCATCGCCTTAGCAAAGAATCCGGTGTTCCATGACAGAAGCAAACATATCGATACTCGTTATCACTTCATACGAGAATGCATAGCAAAAGGAAATGTGCAAATGGAATACGTAAGGTCAAAGGATCAGATCGCAGATATTTTCACCAAACCATTAAAGTTTGAAGATTTTGCGAGATTAAGAAGTTTGCTTGGCATGGTAAAACAAGTTTAAGAGGGGGTGTTGAAAATATAAACTTGTTTTGAGCAAGCCCATTACCAAGCCCAAGTCCATCAAGAAGAACCTTCTAAGGTTAGGTGTAAGGTTAGGTGAGTCAATAATGCAATTTAAAAGTATTTGTTTGGTTGGTGAAATTGTGTGGTTAGGATTTATTTGTATTTGTTAATTTGAATGGTTTAGATTAATTCTCTAACACACTATATAGCTACTCTTGCATGAGGTCTAAGCATCACAAAGAAGAAGAAAACATAAGAAGAGAAGCAAAGCTTCTAGTGAGTGTGTGAGAAACAAAGTAAAGCTTTGTATTGTGAGTTGTTTTGAGTGTTGTAAAAGTTTTATTTTTTGTTTTAGTGAGAATTTCGATCCAACAGACAAAGATAAAACAAATCATTTATCTAAACATTAATTCTCTTACAATTCATGTCAAAAATAAGTTTCCATGCAACACTTTAGCAACACCTTTTCTAAACCAGTTAAAGTGAATATATTAGGCTTATCGACTTGAGATAGTAAATGCCTCCAAACAAAGTGATCCACAAAGTTAACTTCACTTTATAATTTACATTGCTTATAAAAGAGCTAAGATGACACCATAACTCCAAATAGTAGAAAATCCATACAAGCCATTCATAATTCACCAATTAACTTGTATATTCAATCAATTGAATTCAATCTTTCTATTACAATCAAATAGACATCAAAATTGCAAGCCATTTCACAAATGACAATAAAATTCATTTACAAAAATAAGTGGAAAATGAATTAAATAACATATGGTAGATAAATGTCTGCTTCAATAATCTTGTCGACTTTTGCTTCATAGATTCCCTTAATTTGCAGAAGTTCTTTCTTGGGGGAGTAAGCAACAAATTTGACCATGCAAACACCTGCATCCTTAAGCTTCTTTACATCAAGTTTAACATTGCAATGAACAACAAAAGTTACCACAAACCATAATCACAAAAGAATTCACAAATAGCAAAACAACACTAATAAAAAATTAGAGATTACTATATTGGTCTTACTAGATATTTTTTACGGGTAAACGAAAATACAATGAAGAAACATTATTATGCATATACGTTTCTAAGCAAGAGGCAAACATGGTTCAGTAAAATTGGTAGAGAAATATTTGAAGGAACAGATGCTGTAGAAAACCAAATCTATTTACAATCTTGATAACAATTTATAGGAATCGAACATGGAAAACAAAAATAAATAACATCCTTTTTACATCTAACAAAGAACCCAACTACAACCCTTATTGTCAAAATATAAACAAAAAGATTGCTTGAGGTATCAAATCTTAGTACCTGAAGCTGTTCAACAGGGAAATGAATGTGCTGAATTTCTTCGAGCTCTTCTTGTAGTTGTTGCTGTGCACCCTTAAGGTTCCTCTGCTACTCCATAATAGGTTCCCAATGAAAATACTTCAACTTATGAACTCTAGAGAGAGAGGGCAAATTAGAAGCCGATAACAATACTGAGATACCACAAGTGCCTTTTACACATTAAACAGCAAGACACTTAATTGGTTCCACCCCACAAAAATTGTACTACTGAAGCTGAAATTCACCAAGAATCCATTTTATTATTCATTCATTTTCAATCAATATACAAAACAAATCAAAACTCATTCAATCAATTTAACTTCGATTTTAAGGTTCAAAATAGGTCTCATCAGCAATTTCATTTGAATAATAAACCAACAGTTCATCAGAAATCACACTTCTTTTGTTCCTAAACTGCCTATAAGGCCAAATTCGTATTTTAGCATATATTCATTCAACAACACCTAAATCCACAACAACATTCACATTGCAGCCACAAAACAAAATACCTCCCAAATCTAAACAAAACTATATAAACCACAGCAAGAAAAAATACACACAACAACACCACAAAAATACAAACTCAAATTCAAGAACCTCTTGAAGCTCATCAAGCTTTTGCTTTCTAAGGCAATGCAAAAAGTCATGAAGTATCTACATACTAATCTCTGCTTCTTCTTGTCCGCAAGCATAGATAACAATCCATCTAACTCCTTAATTGACACCTCACAACCGTCTAAGAATCACAACAAATATACCCACTCTATTACACGATAAACAACCAATCACAAGCACAAATCCGAAACAACTACAATTCAACACCAATCATTATAAATCACAATCTTGCAAAACCAAATCGAGAACATTTAAATTAGATTTATGCATATAAGGATATTATTTCGAACTCTATATATAATAAGAGACCTCTTGTAATGCTAGACGGATATGTTCAAGCCGAGCTGCGGTCCTTGCTATTAGTGTAGCATAAGTTTTCTTCAACAACTGGGACAATTCAAATCAAAATTACACACAAAGTCATTATTTCACAATTTCGAGCTCTCTAAATATCGATATTTTAATAGTTTCATGAAAATTGACAAAACTGACCTTGTTGAACAACAAATTAGGGAAAATATGGTTGCTGGTAAGATAGCAGCCACAACAAGGACAATCGCCAAAAGTATGCCCTTATCGGTTCAAAACAACATATAAAAGTACAAGCGAAATATTTCAAAATGTTAAATAAATGAGAAGGGGTGACTGAAAGTGAAAAACTTACCACGGCGACGGTTGATGAGAAACGCCAAGCGACTGGCGACGACGAGAGTGAGACCCACGACGACGAGAGATGAAAAGAGACGAAGGTGCGAGGCAATGAAGTTGGGTCTGCGACAGCGATGCAACTGGATTCACGGCGTCAAGTGGATATACAGAGCTAGAAGGATATTGATTAAAGCAAATCCGTGATTTCTACGGCAAAATCTGGTAAGAAATGAGAAGAAGAACATCGGGCAAGGAAGGGGAAAAAAGAAGGATATGAGTGGGAATTTGATTTTAATATTTATAGTATGAAGGGTAAAATTGGTATTACGAAGATTCCGTTCAAAGTTTTTGGCTTCCCGGTTTTCGCTTTGGAAGCTTTTTTAGGAGAATCCTGAGATCATGCTTCACTTGGAAGCTCTTCCTAAACTCAAAAACTATTTTCAGAAGAGCATTCAAACACTCCAAATAATGGTTTCTGTCTTCAAGAAGCCATAATAAGCTCTTTCAGTTGAATCTCAAACAATTTAAAGGGGGTGTATTCAACTTAGGAGTCTATTGGAATCCAAAAAATTTTAAAATCTAAGTGTATTCAATCTAAACTTTTTATAATTCTATTAAAATCTGGGTGTATTCAATTCAGATTTGTAAAGATTCCAATAAAATTTGTGTGTATTCAATTAAACCTTTTAAGAAATCTAAATAAGTTTATGTGTATTCAAAAAATCAATGATTTTGTAAGAATTATATTTTAATAGATTTTAATGGATTGTTTGAACCTAGATATGAATAAAAAAGCTCATATGAAATTTTATCCTACCCCCAAAGATTTCATAGATTTTATATCTTTTTTTTTTCTTTCTCTTGAATTTTTTTTTTAATGATTAAATCATCAAAATCTACAAATTTTTCAACAATCAACAAATCTTTTTGTTTTTAATGGAACCCAAAAATCTACAAAAACCTAATCTTTTGATTGGTGACAATTGCAATCTCACGTTAATCTATACAAAACCTAATAGTTGAGATTCGAAGAGGAAACTGAAAATTCTCTATTTGATGATACTTTACGAGTTGATGCAATTGAAGATTGACCTACCTTTTGATTCTTATTTAGGTTTATTCTGCTTTGACTTATTACGACCGTGGATTCACAAATTATAATTTCATAATGCACAATAACAATTACGGAGAATGAATAAATGTTGTATAGGTATAAATGAAAAATTGATAGAAACTATGTGATGACCGTTAATGTTCCTAGCAATAATAACACATAGGAAATATGAAAATTTCATCCTGAATAATATTATTAATATTTTTAAGTTTTTGATAATTACTCATACCTATTTTATTGATATATTACACTTACGATTTACATGTTGTTAGTTCTATTAAACATTGACACTATAAATTTGCTAATTTGAAAACGTGAAACTATCAATCTTCTATATATATACATACATGCACACATACATACAAAAAAAGGTTTTGCTGGTGATATAGATTTGCATTGATTTTTAAACTTGATGTTTTTCAACTTTATTGAATGTGACACACTTATAAAAAATGTATAAATACGATATAATATGATCTTAAGTTGATACATACATACTAACATTTTAAAAAAAATAAATAAATTAACAATTAAACATTAAAAAATGAATATCATTTTATAATATCAAAATTTTCATTAATGTGATTTATAAAAATAAAATAATTATATTAATAATTTATATAATTTGGCGGTGAAAGTTGGACCAAGGAAAACATGCTACTCATCATATGATTTTTTTTTTTTTTTAAGATAAAATCATTAATAATTCCATTTAAATATATTAAATTTCATTTAAATTTATATAAAAAATCCAACAAACTCTAAATAGAATTCTAACAAAATCTAATAGAATCCATTAAATAATTCAACAAATTCTTAAATAAAATTCTAACAAAATCTTATAGAATCCATAAAATCTATAGAATTCATCAAAATCTATCATTAAAAGAAACTTCAATAAACTCAAATGAAATCTAGATTGAATACACCCCCCTAAATGGGGCAACAATTTTTGGGAGATATTTTTGTTGTTGATCGAGCTATGTTACTTTGCAACATTTGTCGGCTTTCTATGAGAGCTTACTATTCTAAAGGATGCAGGTATTTGTATACTGTAAGTGCTGACCCGTTGGTCTTGACCTGAAATTGGGCCTCATTGGGCTTAAAAGGTGGATTAAATAAATTGAAGTGAATGTTGTGGTGCCATTGGCTTTCAAAACAATAACCGCACCATAATGCATACCTATGTCGAATTACATGGTGTGGAAAGCACATTTGTTACCTATGTCGCATATACGTATTAGCATGCATCGAAGATTTTCTACGGTTTTTTTTTTCCTACTTTCTATAAGTATTGTCATTTGTATAGACAATAAATATGTGGAAGCTCTCCACAAGATGAAATTTTAGTGGCATGCCCTATACGCTGGCACTTTAAAAGGTGTAAATTCAAGTCGGCCCCTCTCCCAAACCCCAAATCTACTGTTACATATGTAAGGTAATGAAAATAAGCGAATATAACTGTTTAAAAAACCAACTTATTTTATTAATATGCATTGTGTGTGAAAGCTCTCAATTTTTCTTTTTTAGTTAATTGAACACTTTTTCTCACAAAATCAAAAACCAATGCCATCAACAAATAAAGAGGACAATAGATACAGTAGAATCATAGTAAGAAATCAAGAATTGATTTAAGGGTTAATGAAAACCTTTAGTTGAATTATTGAGATTAAATTGTATTGTTGCAGAGTTGACCTGGGGTCCAACACTTTCCTCCTCAAACTTAAGTATAATGCACACATTACAAGTATAAAAACCACAACTAAAGCTTTCTGATATATATTTTAAGGTATTCCTGTAGCATAACTCCTCAAAATTGGAAGAATGATTGACATACACACAAATAAAAAAAATTACCACAAACACAGTTGTGGAAGATGCCTAGTACATCGCGGGGGAGTTGTGCCAACTGAGTGCACCACCCACAAGTGAGCAAGAATAATGCATATTGATAAGCCATTAGTGTGTGTGATGGTGAGTTTCTTCAAATAGTAGGGTTATGACAAAAAAAATGATATCTCACTTAATCTTGCCATTCATGCTTTATTTGACTTATCTCTTATTGTAGCACATGAATTTTCTTTTTCCACTATATTGTTCTATTCATGCTTAAATTAATACAAACAAAATCCAACTGAATACATAAACCCCATTAAACGAGTTTGGTATTCTTTTTCCGAAATAGAGATAAATGAATTCAAAAGGGTTTTTTCTAATTTTATTTTGAAGAGAGAAGTTGAAAAAAATAATAATAAAGAAACTGAATAGGTGTATAGAGTGTGATTGATTGGAAAGGGCTGTGGGAAGATTACTAAAGACTATTGTTGACTATGGTTCATTTGTGCCAATTTTAGGGAGCCAAACTGCCATTAACATCACACCACTCAGAAGTAAAAAAAAAAAACATTCAATTAAGATAAAATACATTCATCTGTTATTAATGATATTCAATTAATGCATCATGTCGATAGTTTGAATTTCGATTTAATGAAAGTTTGTCGCGTTAAGTTTCATAATCAAAATTTTCTTAGTTCTTAATGGTATTTTATTATATAGAAATATATATTTAAAATGAAAACGTGAAAATTCAATCCATAGAAGACATATTGTTCATTGTGCTAACTACAACTATCATGATTGTTTTGTAGTTTTTTTAAAAAAATAATACATATAATATAGTATATCATATTTTAGTTTTTGTTTTTTAAATAATACATATAAATCATACTTTATAAGATCGTGTATCATTCAAATATAATGATCGAATCATGCGTACGTATAAATACTTTCTTTAGCCTAGCAAATGGGCATGTATGCAAAAGAGAGCCAAACATATTTCCTAAAAAAAGAGAGAGAGAGAGAGAGAGGGCCAAACATGTACGCATACGATGCAACTGTGAAGTGTGAGCATCCCGTCTCATCCCACAAAAGACATGAAGTTAGAAGATCAACTCATATCCACCTACTTGATAATATTTGATACCACATGTGGTGTGCTGGGTTTAGCTTTAGCTGTGTAGGGCCAAAACCACACTAAACCATCCCATAAGAGTCCAATTTTTTTTTTTTTTTCATTTTTTTTGGAAAAAGAAAATATCAGTTCAGTGGTTGCACTTCCTCTCTCGCTCTCTCTTGGTCCACCGGAGCCCAATTTAATTTATCTGTAATAATAATGTTTTCATTTTTTGGCTTGATAAAGTCACAAAAAAGCAAATATAATCAGTTTCTCCTTACACGGGTGGATTTGAAAAGAATAATGATTGCTGTTTTGAAGAAGAAGAACATCATTACATTTGCATGAACAATCTCTATCATTTGTTATGTTATATGAAATATATGATAGCTAGGATATATATATTTTTTATATGTAACAATATATTTGTAAAGGTTTGGTTGATGGAAGGCAATGCATGAAAAGAAATAAATTAATTTTAAGTGTAATCATGATAGAAATAGATTAAAAAAAAAAAGTGAAATCAAGGTAAAACTTCAAAAACAATTGTTTAATCATGTGTCTTTGGGGTGATTTTTTTATGATTAAAAGCATGTACTTTTTTATTTGGGATAAAAGAAAGCATGTACCTAACTTTGATAGTAGATGGCATAATTATTAAATTGTGAATTTAAGAATATCCTTTTAAAAGAAGACGAATTAAAGAATAGTAGGTGTTTGAGTGAAAAATATATTTAAAAAAACCTTTAAAAAAGTACTTATTTAGTGCACTTTCAAAAAACATTTGAAATGTATTTGACATTGTATTTTCTTTTCTTTACTATCTTAGTCAAGCATGGTAACATAAACAATAATTATAATTACATATTTTAAAACATATTAATAACTTTAATCATAATTTAATAATGTTTAATAAAATAATCATAAACATAGTTTGATGGTAAGTACACATTTCAACAAAACTGCAATCTTAAATTCAAATTTTTCTATCCAAATAAAAAAAAAATGATATTTGATATACCAAAAAATAAAAGAAAAAGTATATGAGTATTCATAAAAAAATATGATACACGGATGATATGAGGGATAATCCAACTTAAAACCCAGATTCAAACTACCTTCTTTTCATACTAAACTTTAAATTTATAAATTCAATTATGATGTATATTTATCTAATAGGTGTAAAATTGAATGAATGATGCATACGTATCATCATGATATGCATTCATGGTAAATTGTAGTTAGATGAGATACATGATCTACATTATTGTTGATATGATGCAAAAGAATGGTTGTACATTGAACTTTTCTCATGGGGGGTGTGATTGGCATAAAGGGTTCAAACTTACAAAAGTAAAAAGAAAGATAATGATGATAAAAAGTGTGACATGAAAAAGGGTTGAAAACAAGCCAAGTGAAAAGGCTCTTTTGACGGAGAGAGAAAGAGAGAGAGAGAGTCCAAAAAAGAGGAGGTTGTGATGTCATTATCAAAGATAAATAAAATTAAAAAAAAATAAAAGTTTAAAAATAACAAATAAATAATAAATACAAAGATAAAGATATGATGAAGGAAAAAGGAGTGAAGAAACTGAGAAGCCACCACTCATGCATGAAATTTTGAATAATAAAATGTTAACTTTTAATCAAAAAATAAATTAAAAATTAAAAAGAGATTGAACAGAGAGTCGCTGTCGTACGCACGAAAACCCATTCAAACAACAAGTGGAATATGGCACACGTGCAGGTCTTTTGATATATACTATTATTACTATTATTATTATTATTTTAATTACCCTTTTATAGTTATATTCCAACCAATTAGGGATACCCGGTTGGCAAACGGCAGATATCCACTCTCGTAGCCTGGAAGAGAAATACTTAGATTACCCAGAAGCACCTATTAAGTAATTAATACTGGACATGAGAGATATTTATTTTCTTAAGTTCCAAAAGAAGATTTTAAATATACTAAATACATTTTCATCATGAGTGTATGTATATCACTCAGCTAAAAGTATATGTACACAAATAATAACTATTTTTTTTTATAATCATACATATTAAAAATCACATATTGTGAATAATAACATAAAAACTTAGTATCTTGTGATGTCTTGAAATCAATAAATAAATTAATAGTTGTTTATATTTCGAAAGATTTATAAGTTTTATTTGGAATTTGGAAGAAAGGAAACAATTTTAACCCATAACTTTAATACGTGGGAGTGAGGGGCTCACCACTAAACCATCATATCTTTTGTCATCATTTTAAAAGAATTATAAATAATTAAGTTAAACATTCAATTTCCAAAACTTTTTATGATGATCAAAATTACTTTTATGCACTCTTTTACCTTAAAAATTAGGGAACACGGATGAATGGCTGGTCATGAATGGTAATAATTTGAGATCATCAAGTGAATAAACTTGTTTCGACTTGATATAATTTATTTTGATACAGAAATATATATATATGTAAAACAGAAATACTATTAAGTTAAAATTTGTGACAAAGACTCTTAATAAATGGTACGACAATTGATTTATTAGCTATAACCAAATACAAAGTTTATTTAGTGGTTTAGATAGTAACGTAAACTACTGTTCACCTATAACATTATTCCCTACTCTCTCATAATTTGTTGGATTTTTCCCCACTTATTGTGGGTTGTCGCCCCACTTGATGTAGATTATTCTCTCCCAGTTTTAAAACTGATTTTTGAGCCGTGTCACCAGAATTTAATCTTATTTGGTTTCGTTTATTCCTTGAACTAGTATTAGTATTAAAAAAAATAATAATAATTCAAAGTTTAGTTATCAAGTACTGATAACAGTAGTTTTATTCTAACACTAATTCAAGTGATCAACACATCTCTCACGTGCAAAGTCAATATTCAAACTTAAGACTACTAGGTCAAAAATTCTGTAAAAGCATGTTAAAACCGTTAAATTATAAATTACAAACTATATCATAGTACCACTTGAAATTGCAAATATTTTATATACCACATATTATTTTATTTAAAATGAATTTTTATACAATATGATAAAAATCTATTAAAATTTATTAAAATTAAACACTATATAACAGACAAATGAAAGAAATGTCGATGTCTATTATGATAAATATATAATAATAAAATCAGAAATTTTTGCCGTAAATGTCGTAGGGGAGATGTAAACATCACGATTGGACTAATCAGACGGTGGAAAATGAGTGATGATGATGGTTGACTGGTGTAGGGCCATAGTAAGTAAATGTGGGTGAGCAGAGGCATGTATGCAATGCAAGGTCACGAGAGTCACGCGCATTCCGCATTACAAGGAGACAAGGGATACAGGGACAAACACGATCAAACAGGCAATAAACTCTCACGAGCATCTCGCACCCAACTCGCGTTTGGTTTCTTATTTTGTAATAAATGCATGGCAAAATTTGGTAGATTTGATCAACTTTGGAGGGCAATTTCGTCTATGGAAAATAAGATTCAGAAACAACAAGCGAATGCATCACCAACTCGTGAAAAGGCATTTTTATCTTTAGAGATGTGAAAACTTGGCAACTTTTAAAACACTTTAGTGGATGTCAGGATGTGGTTCTTTTTATTTACGTACTAGTCTTTGTTTATTGAGTGATTGACTTCATGAAAGATATAATTACAAAATCACAGCAAAGAGACAGAGAGAGTGAATGAGTGAGTGAAAGACTTGACAAAAAAATTATTTAACTACATCATGTTTTCTTTATAGGTTAATTGATTGAATTTTTTTAATTATTATGAATGTTGAGAAAGTTATTATCATTATGTTTGTGCTACTACATCATGTACATGGCATTTCCATTGTAATTCATACAGTTATATATTTACTCGTTCACTTTAACGAGGAGGTTTAAGTTCAATCAAATATACATTCTAAGTTTCTTCCTTTATTATACTCATTGTGGTATAAATATAGATTTTTTTGGTTCGGTAAGGAAGTAGATTTAGAGATGAGAGACCATATAAGACTAAAAGTATAAGTTGCTTGTATAGAAAGAGTAAGGATTATTTGGTAGGTTTTATTTTTGCTAGACTTTTAATTAAAGAAGTTTACATTTGAATGATATATAATAGAAAAAAAATCTAATAATTTTGATTGTCTATTACTTTTATGATTATGTATCACTATATTATATATTAAAAGTATTCTAAAAACAAAAATGACAAAGAATATTTATTGTACTTATAAATATATATAATAGAATAGTTATCTTCTATTATGAGAGTAGATACAGATTTAAAATTTTTTTTCATAGATTTATGACCTATTTGATTTTAGTTTTTTTTTTTCTTTTTAAAAAAAAAAGATACACATTTACATTCTATTGACCAGATATTACTTTCAATGCTAGTTAAAGAATTTATACTTCAAAAATACATTCATATAATATAATATTGTATTACTTGAAAATACAAATGACTTAGAATTCAATTTATAAAAGTTGTACTCTCTTCCTATAAACATAACAAATAGTAATTTAAGTAAATTTAACAATAGTTACTTCTTAATAAAGATCAAACTGCATTTAGAAAAAAATTAAAACACGGTCAATTGTTTTGTTTGCTTTTTTATTTTTTTCTTCATTTGTAACTAAAAACAAGTATTTAAAAATCGAATTTATATAAATAAAAAAATATTGTACACGCTACCTACAGTTTGTTGATTTTTTTTTTTTTAATTTCAATTTATTCTAAATCAATTTATAGTTTAAATATTCAATACACAATCACTTCAAATTTGTTATAAAAGTTCGAGTCTCCTACCACTATGTGTACTGAGCTCTAACCATTGAGCTCAATATATTTTTTGCTTCAATTTTTTTTCTTAAATGTTAAAATTAAAACTTTTTTTTTAATTAATTACTGTTGACAGGATATGGGAACGTAAATGTGAAGTAAAATGAAGGGAAGAAACTGGTTAGAATCTTGCAACATAAGATAAAAAGGAAAGAGAAAGCTACTTCCCAAAAAAAAAGGGAAAGAAAATGCAATTAAAAGTAGGGTGACGTGTCAGAACTGTAAGTGCAAAATGGATGAAAACTGGAGGATAACGACCGCAGAGAAACTGAACCCGCTCCCCCCCAAACACAACACACGCTCATGCTTACTTTGCCAACTTCTCTTCTCCTACTCACATCTCCCAATTATTGCTCTCTAATATCAATACCAACTATATTATCTACTTCTTCAACTTGTGTTTTTTTTTTTTTTTTTTTTAAAAAAAAGCAGTAATTGTTTTTGTTTTAAAGTTATTCGATATATTTTTCAAGATCCATAGACACACATACAGATGTGTATGGAAACGGTGCGTTTCGTGTTTGGAAGCACAAGAGGATGATGATGACGACGACTAGTAGTAGTGTCAACACCAACAACAGTGTTGAAACTGTCAACGCCGCCGCCTCCGCCATCGTCTCCGCCGAGTCACGTGTCCAGCCCACCACCGTCCAGGTGAAAATTTTGTTTGCTCATTGAAAGTTCAAAACTTTTTTTTTTTTTTGTATTTAGTCAAATTTTAGGATGTTGTTACTGTTGATAAATGTTTTATATTCAGTGAATGATGAATAGTTGTGTTTTAGATTTAAAGATGAGACTTGAGATTTTGTTAGTGACATAAGAATTGAGTGATATTGGAGATTATTTGTATTATCAAAGAAATTCCAAACTGTCTTCACTTTGCATTTGCTGAAATTGTTCATGACTTGTATTAAGGTTGAAATCCATGTTAATGATATGTGTTTGTGTTCTAGAGAGAGCAGGAGTGGGTGAGAGTTTATGGAGAATGTTGTTGAATATTTGAATTGATCTTGGGGTTGTCAAGTTTTTGTTTTTACAGGTATTGTTGAGCTTGTAGGCATGAATGATTGAGTTTTGATTGAATGAATGCTTTTCGGAGTGTAAATTATATTGTGTTTGATGTTACGATATCTTTCAACTTGATTATGTAGTTATGTTGCTTGGTTGTTTTTTGGTTGATGATAGAAAAGAAGATGGGGAGGATGCTGGAGTCTGTACTGGTGTTTTGGATCTCATAAAAGCAGCAAGCGGATTACGCATGCTGTTTTCGTTCCTGAACCGGTGGTGGCAGGAGGTGCAGGCCCGGTTAGTGAAAATTCGACCCACTCGACCACCATTGTTGTACCCTTTATAGCGCCACCCTCTTCGCCTGCGTCTTTCCTGCAATCAGACCCTCCGTCTGCCACTCAATCACCTGCCGGCTTGCTGTCTCTGACTTCGCTTTCCATCAACACCTACTCGCCGCGAGGACCTGCATCCATTTTTGCCATAGGGCCTTATGCACATGAAACCCAGTTAGTCACGCCACCTGTGTTTTCGGCTTTCACGACTGAGCCGTCTACTGCTCTTTGCACTCCCCCTCCTGAATCTGTTCAGCTGACAACACCTTCATCCCCGGAAGTTCCATTTGCTCAACTGCTGACCTCTTCATTGGAACGTGCTCGTAGAAACAGCGGGCCTAATCAGAAATTCTCGCTTTCACATTATGGTTTTCAGTCGCTGTACCCAGGAAGTCCAGGTGGTCAACTCATATCGCCGGGCTCGGTAATCTCTAATTCTGGCACTTCTTCTCCTTTCCCAGAAAGACTTCCTATTCTTGAGTTTTCTATGGGAGAAGCTCCCAAGCTTTTGGGGTTTGAACATTTTACCACTCTCAAATGGGGTTCAAGGCTAGGGTCTGGATCAGTGACTCCTGACGGAGTGGGCCTTGGCTCAAGGATGGGTTCAGGATCCTTGACACCTGACTGTGTGGGGCTTGGTTCAACGTTGGGGTCGGGATGTTTGACACCTGATGGTGTGGGGCTTGGTTCAAGGCTGGGTTCAGGATGTTTGACACCAGATGGGGTGGGACCTGCCTCTAGAGATGGATATCTTCTGGAGTACCAGATTTCCGAGGTAGCATCTCTTGCCAATTCCGAGAATGGATCTAAAAATGATGATCACATTATTGATCATCGAGTTTCATTCGAGCTTAGCGGTGAAGAAGTTGCACGCTGTCTTGCAAATAAGTCGGTTACATCGCCCAGAATCATATCAAAATGTCCACAAAACATATTGCCAGATGACCAAACACAAAGCGATGGGAAATTGGCGAATGGCGACAATCGTTTTGAGTTGTCTACTGCGGAAACCTCCAATGAAATGCCTGAGAAAACTTCAGGTGAAGTAGAAGAGGAGCATTGCTATCGAAAGCTTCGTTCTATCACTCTCGGGTCAGTCAAAGAGTTCAACTTTGACAATGCAGAAGAAGTCTCCGATAAGCCCTCCAGCAGCTCCGAGTGGTGGACCAATGAAAAGGTTGTTGGGAAGGAAGCGAGGCCCTCCAATAATTGGACTTTCTTCCCAATGCTGCAGTCAGAGGTCCGGTGACATTCGAATTCTGCGTTAAGGCTTCTTCACCTTTAAAGTTGGACCGTAAAATAGAGTGCAGTGCTAATAGCTGCCGGCCTAGGAGGTGCAAATCTGAAGGTTATGCCATCTTTGTGATACACTTTGCAAGTTGGAGTTCGGATGATGGTTTCTTGGATGGCTTGATCTACTGCAGAGGTGAGAGGATTATGTCTTACCCTTTTGACCGTAAGTCATTGCAGAGAGGAAATAATAGTTTGTAGGGAGATAAATAGTGTGGGTACTTATAGGGCATTCTTTTTAAGATTTCTTTACTTGATGTTATACAAAAAATTGCATGCAAATATAGGTATTGTGTTATGGATTACTTTTTCTTGTCATGTGTAATAATAAGAAAGATTACGTATCTGCATTAGGAATCCTATGAATCTGTTTGATGATCTGTGTTGTGATATACTCTTTGTAATTAACGTTTAGATAGGGGCTTGCATTGGACTTGCTCTGTATTGCTTCCACAATTGGGGTCATTGTCCTTACAGATTGCAAGCTGGCCACTTGACACAACTTGTCTAAAAGTCATTGCATGACTGACTCTACACAGACAGTACTAGTCTAATCAAGTTACCATTGTGTGATAGTGAATTGGCTAGAAGCTACTTATTAAGAAACCATTTTAAGAGTTATGTTTTGTTTTCTCAACCTTGTATGGCAAGCACTGCATAATCTGTCTAGGCGCATGCAGAAATCTTTAACAAAATTGTATTAGGCAGCATACAACGTTAACTTCTTCTTGGAGGCTGTTTTGGTTGAGTAGCATGTGATGCACCAAAAATCATGGAGGTTCTGCTTTTTTAAACATAAAGGAAAGTGGAAGTCTACTCATTTTAATTATTTTATGCTTGGTTTATTTTATGTTTCTATGTTACAATGTGCTGCTCTTCATGGTCTACTTGTTAAATAAGGTTGGTGCATTGATTTTTACAAGTTTGGTGTGTCATTTTAGCGGACAGATATATGTAGGGCATAGATCACAAACACTAAGTAGGGTACCGGATCACAACATCTTGCATGCCATTAATGTTTGATGCCAGCACTTGTTATGCTGGCTGAAGATAAGCAGTGCAGTGTTAGTTAGGTAGCAGCCAACCCCATGTCCTTGTCTTGCCTCCTTGTCCATACCAAAAGAGCAGACAGAAAAGAAGAAACAGGCTGTGAGAAAACCAGCATGGGGCTCTGGTTCACAGGCCTGAAGATCATAAAAACTAGATGGAGATTGTGCACTAGGTTGGTATAGCCCAGCATACAGCAAGTTTCACATAGCAAACACCAACCTAATCAGGTTTTTAGATGCCTGCTTGCTTGTATCTCAAAACAATATATGATACTGTTTGCTACTAAAACAAACATCCGTTTTGCTTCACCAAGTCCTGTCACTTTGATATCAATGTAAAGAGCGTTTGAATAGATATTGCCTACCTTCGAAGGTTATATGAACCGATTGACTAGTTCAGTCTCAATGTCTTTGATTTTGAATAGTGGTGGTGCTGCATCATGAACATATGCATCGCCATAAACTAATGGGCAAATTGCACAAACCATTGTTGCCTGGTATAATCACTCGCACACACATATATATATTTGAAAACTGGTATCCATTAAAAGAAAACGAAAACCAGACACACACACATATATATTTTTTGAAATGCATACACACACGTATTTTAAACTTCAAGTGAAGGGTATCTGCATTTTGTATACTTGACCCTTAAATAAAGGGTAATTTAATCTTTCTATGTCTTTCACTAATTGTCAATGAACCATAATTAACGGCAAGGGTTGTAATTGCAATACTTCGAAAACGTCAAGTAATATTTATTTAATTATGTTCTAAACCCATATATGCTTATAATAATTATGTAAAACATTAGGCAAAGGTATTTGTGCAATCTAGCCTAAGCTAATCTACTTAATATCTGCATATTTGTGCATACTAGCTAAGTTAGCTATGACTTAAAAGAGAATTTTTGTTAATACCATTTTTCAACCTAATTGTGGTCCTTGTGTATCAGATTATCAATGAATAGTAGATGCCTGTGCCTTATAGGACCTTGTAGTAAACCTGTCATTTTGTAGTGTCATTATACGAAGAAGAAGCCATTGAAAAATATGTAGATACTGACAAACTCAAAATATTTTCTCATTGGATCTGTATGTGATATGTCACACATGGATTGTCTTCCAAAAATGTACGTTTTAATTAAAGGGTACACTATAATACTAACGTCCAATATTTTTTGTTCACGTCACTTGCAAATTACAAATGACTAGTAACATTATTTTCCGAATGCAAACAAGCAATTATTGGCAAATATTGACTTTTCAATATTGTAACATCTCTCATCTTGAAAAATTATATTTTAAAGATATAAAATAAAAAATATTTTCTGTAACTAAACCTACTTTTTTTTTAGAAAGAAACTAAACCTACTTCTTGTGATCTGTAGATACAGACTTCAAGAACGCTCTAGAAGCAATGTTTTTCAATTTTTTTTTTTTTTCAAAAGTTAGGCTTGACTTTAGTGGTTCTAGGATTTGTCCACGCATAGTTTGTGATATGAAAGGAAGATAGAAATTCCAACTGTCCAATCGGCGGAAATTTTACTACCGCCTCATGTGAGTTGTAGACACTTGTAGTCTGGGATAAAAATTGTTTATTTAGTTTGATAATATTTTAAATTTAAATTATTACATTAAAGATCATATTTAAAAAAAAAATTTATTTTAGAAATATAATTTTATTTAAATCAATAAGATAACTAAACTTATATATATAAATAAAGATTGAATTATACTAAATTGTTTATTTATGTTTATTAAACAAACTAGTTTAGTTAATATATGAGAGATAAAGAAAATAAAATTTTAAATCCAAGAAAGTTGGAAACGAAATTAATTTGTTATACACTAAAATTCAAATTTGTCATTTTTATGAATTAATCGGTAATCTAGGTCGAAGATCTTTAATTATAATTAAGTTATGTCAAGTGACACCTTTACATGATTATTTAACTGTACATTTTGTTGTCACTACTAAATTGCCACCATTAAAATAATTAATCTCAACTCACTAATAAAAGCTTTTGCAATATACATTGCAAGTCCGTCAGAGCTTGCATCATTGGAGTAATTACAAAGTTTAGTTTAGTATTATCCATTCAAATCAATCATTCAAATTTAGGTTTAAATAATTTGATGTTGTATCATTGTTGAAAATTACGTATGATGTTGTGAAACAAAAGAAATGTAACTAAAGTAGAAGTGGAACACGAGAGAGACATAAAGAGAACGAAAATTGAGAAGAGTAAAATTGGCTCATCCAAAATTGGTTGATTCCCAACTTACTACCCATATTTATACACAAACCAATTTCGCTGTCAACTAAGCATCTATTCTTGACTCTGCCACTCTTGACTCTGACAATGAGTCAATTAGTTTAACAACTCTTGACTTTGCCAATTTCTTTAACCAATGCTAATTGTCTCATTAATGATCCAATTGTGACATATCTAATAAATAATGGTGGATATTCATCCACTTGACGTCCTGAGTATACTCCACTTCGAATAACATTATTATTTTTAAAATTTTGTTAGTAAAAAACCCAATAAAAAAAAAAAATCTAAGCAAAAGATATTTTCTGATTTTCTAGATCAAAAATAAATAATATTATGTATTCAATTGGACATGCTTAAATAGACTATCGCGTTAAAAACCTAGTTAGGAAAACTTAGTGAGATAAATCTAATCAAAGAAAAAAAGAGTACTGTAGACATATGTCCATATTAACTTAATATACTCCATTTGAAGGAATGCTTCCTAGTTAATAAATCAATTTCTCAAATGTTAATATTGGCAATGTTTTGGTGAATAAGTCTACAAAATTATCCGTAAAACAGACTAGTTTAACATCAATATGCTGATTTTATTAGAGTTTATGAGTATAAAAAAACTTTGATGAGATGTGTTTAATTATGTTTTCTTTGATGTATTCTTATTTGATTTGATCAATGCATGCAACATTATCCTCATATATGATTGTTGGGGAATTTGATGTAGTAGGTAGTTCACATATACTCTGAATATGATGAATGATAGATCTCAACCATCTATATCATCGACTTACTTCATAAAGTACAAGAATTTTAGAATGATGTAGCAAAAACCGTCTGTTTTGTAGAGCATCATGAAATTGCTGTATTATTATAAGTAAAAAGATATTCAATTTGAGAACAAACTTTGTGGGGATTTGAAAAATATCCAGTATCAGCATAACTAATCAAACCTGTATCACTAGCAAATTTTAAATAGAATGACCCAAAATCTGTTGTTCTATGAAGATAACAAAAAATATGTTTGATCTCATTCTAGTGACGTCGTGTTGGTTTAGAGCTGAATCTGATAAATAGATTTACTAAAAAAGAAGTATCAGATCTAGTACATTAAGCTAAATATAACAAAGCACCAATTGCACTCAGATATGGTACTTCTAAACTAAGTATCTGTTCATTATCTTCTTTAGATCGAAATTAATCATTTTTAGGATCTAGAGACCGAACAATTATAGGGGTATTCCAGGATGAGCTTTATCCGTATTGAAATATTTTATAATTTTTTTTTTCAATATATGCTCTTTGATGGATAAATACTTCATATGATTTATGTCCAATCTTCAGGCCGAGATAATATTTCAGTTACTCCAAGTCTTTCATTTCAAATTCTTTTTTCAAATATTCAACAGTTCTAATGAGCTTTTTAGGAGTTCTAATTAAATTCATATCATCGACATATATTATTACAATTACAAATCTAGATTTTAATTTCTTTATGAACACACATGACATATAGGATTATTATTACATCATTCATTTATTAGGTATTCATTAAGGTGATCATACCACATACGTCCAGATTGTTTCAATCCATACAATGACTATTACAATTTAATAACATTGTTGGCTTTCGATTTATATATTTTAGGCATTTTAAATCCTTCAGGAATTCTCATGTAAATATTAGTATCAAGTGATTCATTCACTATGTCCATAAAACGTATTTGAAATTCTTTTGAGATTGCCAAACTTATTAAAAATCTAAAAGTAATTATATTCATCACATGTGAATACGTTTCATCATAATCAATTCCAGTCTCTACGAGAAAATTTGTGCAACAAACCCTACTTTATATATTACGATCTCATTTTTCTCATTTTGTTTCTGTACAAAAAACCATTTATACCCAACAGGTTTGACGTCTTTAAGTGTATGGACTACAGGTCCAAATACTTTACATTTGACTAAAGAACTCAATCTTGCTTGAATTGCATTTTTTCAGTTAGGTCAATTATATCTTTGTCTACATTCATCAATCGTATGTGGTTCACAATCATTATTCATAATATGAATAGTAACTATATATGAAAATATATCGTCAATGATTGTTTCATCACGATTCCACATATCTTCTATAAAATGCAATTAAATTTCTTTATTTTTAGAATTTTATAGTCCTACAAAGGTTTGTACCTCTTTGAGGGTTTCAGTCTTCTCAGGGACTGGTAACTCTTCTGAAGATAATTTTTTAGAGAATGTGGAGTTTGTAGCTCGAGTATTATGTTCAATAGAATTGTGATTTTTCATTCTTCGTTTCTAGGAAATACTATATTTTGAACCAATTAGTTTATCATGTTTTTGGTGTGCAATAGATAATTCATTTACTGTATTCTGATTACATTGTTCTATAGGAACAATTATTCTAGTTGGTGCATTGACAGCTAGTATATATGATTTTATTACTCTAGTCGCATCTGGCAACTAATTCGCAATCATTTGGACATTAACTATTCTTCGTACTTCATTTTCATATTGGGTTGTATGAAGATCTAGATGAAATATTGTTATCGCATTCCATGAGAGTTTATTTTTCTCTCCGATAGTAACTTTTTTTTTTTTTTTTTATGTTTCTTTTTAGAATAAATTTTTCCTCACCCTAATGGTGGGAAAGTTGTCTCATTAAAATGATAATCTGCAAAACGGACAGTAAAAAAATTATCTATCAATGACTCAAAATATCTGATAATTTAAGGTGAATTAAAACCAACCATATATCTCCTAACGTCGTTAAAATCCCATTTTGACTTGTTGAGGAGGAACAATAGGAACTTGTCCAGCATAACCAAAAAAGCATTACTGTGAAATGTCAGGTTGGTGCCTAAGTACAAGTTGTAATGGAGAGTACTTGTGCTAGGTTGTGGGCCTAAGGCAAATAGATGTTACTGCATATAAAACAGTATATTTCTAGGTAGAAATTGGTAATTTTATTTGCAATAACAAAGTTCTTACAATTACTTGCATAAGCTTAATGAATGATTCTACTAAACTATTCTAAGTATGTGCATGTGGAACCGGATGTTCAACATCAATTCCAACCAATACGCAATAATCATCAAATATTTTTTACGTAAATTCACCAACATTATCTAGCCGTATGCTTTTAAATTAATAATTTGAAAATTGTGCTTAAAGTCTAATAATCTAAGCTAGTAATATAGTTAAAGCAATATTACAACTAGACAACAAATATACATGTAATCATCTCACGAATGTATTAATTAATACCATGAAATAACGAAATGGTTCACTTAGTGGATGGATAGATCCACATATATCTTTTTGATTTCTTTATAAAAAAAGATGGAGACTCAAAATCAACCTTAAAAATTGATGGTTTAACCATCAATTTTCCTTGTGGACAAATAGTACATTGTAGATCCTAGATGATCTAAATGGTCATTCTAAAGTTAAAACATTATTGGTTTTGAAAGCTTTTGATTCAAACTACATATGTTTCAATTGATCTTATAATTGCATAATACAATCTAGATAAGAAAGCTTTGAGCTTTTCTATAATAAACGTTTGCCCCGAAATAATTCTGGTAATATATAAATATTCAATATTCTTCTAATTTGTAGTTTCAATATGATATTCGTTACTGCATATATTTTTGAAACTTAGTAAATTTTTTTTGGATCTATTTAAGTATAATTCACTATTTATATATAATTTGTTATCATTTGTTAATACTCTTTCAGACCTTTCTATTAAGTCTGTAGGACCTAATATTGTATTTATTTTAACTTTGGTCACTGATAAATTTGAGAAATATTTCTTATTCTGAAGAATAGTATGTATTGTTACACTATCAACAATACGTATATCTGTACCTTCTCTTTTGAAAATAGATAACTCATCCATATATGTCTTTTATTAAAGAAATCATATGTTAATTCATCAGTAATAACAAAATACAAAGCAAAAAGTTATTTTTCTTCAAGTAGAGTACAAAAGTGAGTACTAACATAATTTTTAGGTAAAAAGAAAAAGACATAAAAATAAATATGATAATTCTAAGTATGCAACTTCCTAATTAGTATTGATATTTTCATCATCGATTAAGTGATCTATGTCTGCATTATTAAGGAAATCTGATTAGTCTAGACTTATGATGTTTATGGGGTCATCATTTTGATCTGCAAAATTTGTTTTGATTTTCTTTTCGTTTCTCTTCACAGAGGTCTAGTACAGATCAACTAGATATTTGGCAGTACGACAGATACGCGACTAATGCGTAAGTATGCCACATCTAAAACAAATATCTTCGTAATTTTTAGGGATTTTTTTTCTACATTTTTATCTTTGTCATGTTTGACATTATAAACATTCTATTTATGAGACATGTTTTTCTAGTTTTGATGACCCAAAAATTTATGACCATCATTACCATGATAACTGCGTCCGCGTCTATGTCCACGATCATTTCTATATCTATACCTTTTGCTTGCACTAGCATTTGTTTCTGGAAGTACTACATCACAAGCTGGACGGAGTTCATGATTTTTCATCAGAAGCTCATTATTCAGTTCTGTCACTAAAAGACATGATATTAATTCTGAATATTTTGTAAACTTGCACTCTCTCTATATATAGTACTATTGTAGGAGCACATTAGAGACATAGAAAGTAGTATATGTTTTTTCCAGCAGTCTGCATCAGTTAATGTTTTACCACACAATTGCAGCCCTGAAGTTATATCAAATAAGGCATAATTGTAACCAGCAACTAATTTAAAATCTTGTAGTCTTAAATGACCTTATTCATACCTAGCTCTATGAAAGATGATAGTTTTATGATGGTTATATCTATTTTCATATTCTTCCACAAAGTTATTGAATCTTTGACAGTAAGGTATTAATTTTTCAGACTCTCTTATAAATAATTATAGATAATGATCATTGTCGTAGCTTTAGCTTTTGAAGTTGTTTAATTATTATCTCTAATAGTATCAGCTAAGCCTTTGAATTGTAAGTATAACTCTATATTAAGAATCTATGAAAGATAGTTTTTTTCATAAATATATAGTAGAGAAAAGTTTGGTTTTGGTGTTTCTAACATAGCTATATACATAAAACAATACAATTAGTGACATAAACATAGTAGTAAATATTATATTAACATTATATTTAAAAGAAATAAATTCCTTTATGAATATATTTGGAACTTCAAGTTGTCAGAAATTTCATAATTTTATAACATCAAGTTTAAAATCATGATAACTTCAAGTTTAAATTCTAGAACTTCAAGTTCTATTAATTAAAATCCGGAACTTCCAAGTTTTGATTAAATTTATTCAGAATTTCAGATTTTGATAATATATTATAATAATAGTAATGAACAAAATCTATAGAGTCGCACATATAATGTATAATAATAAATAAAGTTAGTATAATCACATATATCATCGATAGAGCAGTACATTCATTTAATCAATAGAATCGTACATTTATGGAGTCGATATAGGCAAATATGTCAAAATAATTGTATATAAATAAATAAATATGAACTAATAATAAATAACTCATAATGAAAATTTATTTACTTATTTAAATCGCATTTATATAACGTGTTGTGAAATAATAGAAATGTAAATTAGAGTGGAAGTAAGAATATGAAAGAGATAGTAAGAGAACGAAAAAATTGGCTCCACCAAAATTGAGTTGATTCACAACTTTCCACACGCATTTAGACTCAAACCAGTTTAACCGTCAACTAAGCCTCCATTCTTGACTTTGCCGACTACTTTAGCCACTCTTGACTTTGATTATTTCTTTAACCAATGGTAATTGTCTCCTTAAATGATCCAATTTTAACATATCTAGTAAATAATGGTGGATATTCATCCACTTTACAACATACGGTAAAAATACTTGAAAAGATCATGATTCACCGTAGCTAAGGAAATGGTTGAATTACGTTGACATTAGCAAAACGTAAAATGGTTAGTCAACGTATGTGATGCAAAAATTTAACAAAATGAGAAATGTAATACGCCTCCTTTAGCATAATTGGTTACGCATGTATAAAGTATATCATCCTTCATCTTGCTGAAGATTTTGAATCCAAATACTATCATAAATTGTATAAATCTCTTCACTATACTACGAGAGTAGTATTCCAAATCGCATTTGATTTGCCTCCCTTTTATGAATGTAATTATTCCAACTATATTTGTATTCAAGTTAAGGATCGAATTAACCATCCAAACAGTATTAGATCTATCATATATTATAAGAGTAGCTAATGAAATTGTATTGTCAGTTTTATGATATTCATGTTGTAAAAGTAGGTATTCAGATCTCACTGGATCAATATGAGAGTTCCCATTTAGGTTTCATTTGTAGTATTTAATCTAGTTTCCGATTGAATTCAGATTTGATATCAATCCTTTAAAAATGGTAACCATAAAAGTAAACCAAATATTAGACATATAGGATAATCCTCAAGTTAAGATTAGTACTCAATTTTTTCACTATATTTGAATTCTACCACTCATTTACATGGTCTCATCACCCATTATGGTGGTAAGCAGTGTCCTAAAAATCGGATTCAGGCAGCATCTAGGCGGCCAGCTCCTAATCAAGGGTTCTGGGCCTTTTAGAACATTGGTGGTGAATATATATATATATTTTGGAATATAAATCGTAGACTACAGTATAACAATTTAAACTTGAAACGCTATAAATATTCTCCATTATGAAGCCACATTAGATGGTGGTCAAAAAACCGAATAATATTAAAATTATCAACAAATGGTATAAAAATTATCCAACCATGTTTGGAATTACAAACAGTAAATTAAAGAAACAACATAGCTAATCTATCTTCCATGAGATGCTGGTTGTCCCTACAACCCCTTCAAAGACTTGGAATATATAAATATTTTTTTTTGATAAATAAGTCTTGGAATATTTATCACATCAATCCAAACCTGTGCATGAGAGGACCACGTGAACATGAAGTGTCATGAAAAGTTTGTGTCAGGTTTCACATAAAAGAAGTCAATCATCTTCTGTCTTGTAAAAAAATTTGTGATCCGCTAAAGCTTCAAAAAACCGTTAAAAACTTGACATGTAGATAAGAAACTAACAAGTTAACAACAATACCTTTTTTGGGTTTGTGTAGTTTTTTTCATTAACATCACCATTGGTCTTCAACATCAAGCTCTTCTTGTTCAGGTGAGATTGAGATAGTGATGTGTAGATTTAGAACTTCTTTTGCATCTGGGTTTGTTGTGCTTGATCTATATATTACCTTGAAAGATCACTGTTTTGTGTTATATGGAGTTTATCCTGTTTTTGACACTTTGTTGTGAGAAATCTGTCTCTGGGTTTGTTTGTTTATATGTAACAGTTGTAGCACTAGCCATTCCCGTTGATTCATGGTAGTGAACTATTTAAAAGATTGAATTTTTATTGCCAATCTCTTTGATTTCTGGATTGGATATATTTGACTTGTCCTCTACTGTTATGTGATTACATGGTGGTGTCATTTTTTTTAGCTCTTGTTGTTTGATTACTACTTGCACTCAATCTGTTTGGTTACTGGTTAAATAAAATTTCAATGGGCTGTTTTGAGTTTGTTATTGTTGGTGTTGCTTTGAGTTGTCACAGTTTTTGAAGGTTGAATTTTCTTGCACCAATAGGATCTCATCATGTTGGTTCCTTGTTCTATGCATTTTGTTTTGTGAAGGAGTTGGAATCATTGATGTTGTGAGTTTTCGGATTTTGGGACTAGAGTAAGGTTATTAGCTTTTTTGAGCTTAAAAAATGGCGATGGCTTCATCCGTTAAGGTGGTTCTAGGCTCGATTGCCTTCATGATATTTTGGATATTGGCGGTTTTCCCTGCTGTCCCTTTTTTACCTATAGGGAGGACTGCAGGATCCCTCCTAGGAGCCATGCTTATGGTCCTTTTCCGGGTCATAACCCCTGATCAAGCTTATGAGGCAATTGATCTTCCGATCCTTGGTCTTCTATTTGGGACAATGGTTATTAGTGTGTATCTTGAAGGAGCTGATATGTTCAAATACTTAGGTAAGTTGCTATCGTGGAAGAGCAGAGGACCAAAGGACTTGATTTGTAGAATCTGTTTGGTTTCAGCGGCTTCAAGTGCTCTTTTTACCAACGATACGTCTTGTGTGGTCTTGACTGAATTTGTACTGAAAATTGCAAGGCAACATAACCTGCCACCACATCCGTTCTTACTTGCTGTTGCATCAAGTGCTAATATTGGATCCTCAGCGACTCCAATTGGCAATCCTCAGAACCTGGTTATAGCTGTTCAGGGTAAGATTTCGTTTGGGAAGTTTCTGACTGGAATCCTCCCCGCAATGCTCGTGGGGGTTCTCGTGAATGCTTTGATTCTTCTTGCCATGTATTGGAAGTTGTTATCCTCTCAAAAGGATGAAGAAGATGCAACCGCTGAAATGGTTGCAGAAGAGGATATGAACTCTCATCGGTTTTCACCAGCCACAATGTCACATTTCACTTCCTTGAACTCGCAGGAATGGAACTCTAGAATGGAAACTATAAGTGTGCAAAGCTCTCCCATTGTGAATGGAGGTCATGTTGAAAATCTTAGAATTCGACCTAATTCACTTGACAATGAAATTCATAGGATATCAAGTGGTGTATCAGACGCGACAAGGATTTCAAACGCATCCAAAGAAGTATTGACTGATGGATCTTTTCAGCGAAGGGAGGATACTGTGTCTTCGAAAGGGGTTCCATCTGTGACCAGTTCGAGTGATGTACTTTCAGAGCAGTCCTTAGAAGGAAAAGAGAAGTGGAAAAGAACGCTGTGGAAAGTATGTGTGTACGTTGTTACTATAGGAACGTTAGTTGCTTTACTCATGGGGCTCAACATGTCGTGGACTGCAATTACTGCTGCGCTTGCTCTTGCGGTTCTTGATTTCAAGGATGCTCGACCAAATCTAGAAAAGGTAAAATCAGCAACAAAGATGATTCATGTTTGCTTTCGTTTTGGTATACATGGAAAGCATGTTGCATTTTATAAATCTAATTAAGCATACTTTTTTTCCTTGGCCAGGTGTCCTATTCACTCTTAATATTCTTCTGTGGAATGTTTATAACTGTCGAAGGCTTTAACAGAACCGGAATTCCTAGCAGTCTATGGGATCTCATGGAGCCCTATGCAAGGATTGATCACATCAGTGGGATAGCGGTTCTTGCTACTGTCGTACTTTTCTTGTCGAATTTTGCATCCAATGTTCCCACTGGTACGTTAATGTTTCCTTTCTGTTGATGAATGAGATTAATTACCGTTTAAGAGCACAAAAACATATTCTCTGTATGCATCTGGACAAAGTTGGGACATGATCATTGTTGGTTAGTCAACATTGGCATATAAAAAACTCTTGAATCAAGTATGGTGTCGCATCTCAAGATAGCTAGAGAATATAAGTCCTTCAGAAGTTTTGATGGACTTCAAATGCACATGCTGTACAATGTGGTATCTTTATTTTGTTCATGGTCTGCTCTAAGCACCAGAGGAAAGTAAAATCGGAAAAAACATCTTCAATAAACAGATAAGATGAAGCAAAATCTCTTCATAAGTCATTTAGTGGATTTCGTGGTGGGTCTGCCTTTGCATGGGTGATATGATGTGAACATAGGCTTATGAAACTAATAGAAGATAATATTAACTGCATAGTAATAGAAGCAAACCATTTGATATGCATATTATAGAGGACTAGAGGTTTGTAACATATCCAGATGATATCAGATTGTCCATATTTCAACATCATGCCGGTGCATAACCAAACTCGATCCTTTTCGACTGTAAACTATTTCTTCACTTCATCGTACTAGTTGCTTACAACAAACACATTTTTTTTACAATGTCTTAGTTCTCCTGCTTGGAGGCCGCGTAGCAGCATCAGCAGCCACGATATCCGAAGCTGAAGAGAAGAAGGCATGGCTGATTTTAGCTTGGGTCAGCACTGTGGCCGGAAACCTCTCACTACTGGGATCAGCGGCCAACTTGATAGTATGTGAACAGGCTAGCCGCACTCCACGCCTGGGGTACACACTATCCTTCTGGAGACATCTCAAATTTGGAGTCCCTTCAACTGTTATAGTCACAGCTATTGGTTTGACATTGATAAGATGATATTGGTGTTCTTGGGCTCTGTATTCTTGTGTGTGTATGTATGTATTCCTTAGCCTTAGCGTTTTTTCATTTTGGAACCAAAATGAAAGGTGGTTCCTATACGGGTTAAATAATCAATCATCTTGCAGGTTTCTATGTTATTTCATGCCCACAGAACCACATAAGAAAATTAGTACAAGTGGGTTTCCACAACAATTATTAGTTTCACAGTATTTTTTTTTTTTAATCATAATTATATAAGAGAGGGAAGAAGGGCCGAGAAACCATTTTCTAATAATTTCATTTTGGTCTTTATGATTTCGGAAAACTACTCATTTTTAAACATGAATGCGTTTATGGTTCTTGTGGTCTCTATTCATAAACTAATACTTCAGTTTGATCCATCAAACATTATTATTGACTGTCAACATTAACTGATTATGTAAAAAACTATTTTACCTGTAAGTTAAAAAAATGAAATTATTATTTTATCCTTTTTAAAAATAAGCAAAATTAAAAAAAAATAAATAAACTTTCACCCTCCATCAAGTTGAGATGAACGATAAAGATTCAATGATAGAATAATAAAATTAAACAAAAAATTAAAAAATTTACCCTTAATATCCACAGTCCATAAACATAGATGGACGTTGGGCATTTTTTTTAATTAAAAAAAATCTGTAAAAATAAAAAATAAAAAAGAGGAGCTGGAGATCCATATTGGATCTCTACCATCCATCATCATTGATGGACGGTTTGAATCTCTACCTTCATTGATAGAGATGGAGAGATCCATCGATGCTAATGGAGATCCAGACAGATCTTCATTGGCCATCCATCTCCACAGGTCCAACCTCTATCTTTGACAATGAAGGATTGTTCAAAGGTTGAAACCAAAGACAATATCTAGATTTGACGAAGAAGATAAAGACAATGACATTCAGCATTCGATAAAGAAGACGACGAGAGAGGTGGATTTGATGGACTGTTGGGGTTCAAGTCGACGACTAGCTCAATCTTTTTTCCAAATCGAGTTGGTATACAATTCGTTTGATAATTTGTATTGTTAAATAATTTGGATAGTTTCAAATTAGTCAATAATTTGGAATGTTCCAAATCGCCAAACGATCTACATTTTGGAATCAAATCAACTGTCAATTTGGAAACCAAAATGACAGTCTCTAGATCAATGATGGATCTAAAAACCAGATCAGTCCTCTCTAGGTCAACAATTGACGTTCATTCATTTTTAATTTTTTTTTTAATAATTTAACAAATTATTAAGTTGATTTTATTTCTCACAATTCATTTAGAACTGAATGATAGAGATAATTTTTTATTAATTTTATTTTTTATTTTTAAATTTTATTTTAATTAGGTTTAATCTCCATCGTCTATCTTTAACATGGATGGTGAATTTTTTATTTTTTTTTAAAATAAATTTTAACTATTTCGTTACTTTTGATCTTGATTATAGAGATAGAAGATAGTGATATATATATATTTTTTTAAAATTATATTATTTTCCTCTCTTTTTTCCACGTGATATGTGTATATTAGGAGTCAAAAGTAAAAATTGCCTCTCATCTCTAATGTTTAACTAACACTTGATTGACAATAGAAACTAATTTGAAAATTTAATTTCTGAATAGGGGCCATAAGAGTTATAAACGCATGTGCGTTTAAAAATAAGAAATTTTCTAAAAATATAGTTATCACAATAAAATTTCCCCCGGATCTTCCTATCAAATTGGTGCAAGACCTGGAACATTGTTGTTAGTGTTACTTTGGAACAATGTTCCATTTTATTATATTTGATAATGTAAAATTTTCAAGTGATTTCTGATAGTACAAATTATTCTTAGGGTGTTAGAAGCAATAAAATATTTAATTCTTGCTGAAAACAGATATCATTTATTTCTGCATGAACTATTACATTCACTTACAAAAGGATGCCAAGCACATTGAACTTGTTCTGGGATCATAATTTCAGTCAATTTCTTTCTAACCACACTTTAAGATCAATAAAGCTTTGAGGTCAATGTACTCAAATGATCTGTATCTACTTATAAATGAATACCTTTATAAATGCATATTTGTCTATGGTTTGCTCCCACAGTGTCTTGGGTTCCTAAAGATCCATCTACTGGGCCAAATGCCACAAGTATTTTCTATGATTGTAAAACTTTTCTGATTCTTGAAAGTATGTCTCGTTCACTGGTCACTACAACAATTACAACTCAACTGCACCAAATTGGTTTCAGGCTATAACCCAAATAACAAAATTTCATTTTCTTGACAAACATCCTTATGCACAAAATAAAACATTATACAATCACTTATGAAGAGGAAAAAAAACAAGATCACAAGCAATTAATTTTTGACATGGAATAGGCAAGTGCAAGGTCTCTAGTACATAAATAGCTGTTCAACTGTGAGTTGTGATTGATTCATTCGTGACATTTGTTATTCAATTTATGTATATCATATATATATATAATTTATATCATGTGACATAATTAATTAATCACATTTACTCATATGGCATATGACAAATAGAAGCGACGATCGAAATGCATCACCTAATGTTCTAGACTTTTCTTTTGTTTGTCTCGAAACTGAACTTTTTGTCCATTAAAGATCTTAAAATTCATTGATGGTGCATAATAGGTACGGTTATATCAATGATCAAACTGAAGTTAAACTCACTCTTCCACTCATAATTCAAATGATCAGTTCATTTTTTCCTTACCTCATAAGTAAGGGTTCGAGTCCCACATTGCACATTTTTTATATGTGTGAAGAGTTTATTCCCCTATTATGAAGCCGATTTCTTCTCGCATTGGCATAATCAAACCACACATTTTAATCTCGATAGGTCATAGCTAAGATTTTTGTTAATAAATTTTGAAGATTTTCGATTATGTTGTAATTATAATAAAGAAGAAAAACCCAAAGTTAATCGAGGTAACTAAAACCTCTCTGTATAGGGTCCTTTTGTTTCTTTAGGGCCCATTTAGAGACCTAGGATTAGATTTAATTATCAATTATCAAACATAAATTAACTTACAAATTTATTCACAACTCAAGCAGTTAATATATTTTTTTCACATTCATAAGCCATAATATCGTGCGCTTAAATTTGTAGGCTATTTCTAATATTTAATTTCGGCAGGTTTCTGCAAACCTCTATGCTAACAGATTTTCCTTACTGAGTTCACTAAAACTTTTAACATAGTACGCGTGTGGATTAGGGTCATTTTCCTCACGGCCCAACCATTAAGTGGGCCTGGTCCAGTGGAAGTTTAAGGCCTCATCGTTTTTATTTTTATTTTATTTGTTTGAAAATGAGGCCTCATCTACTTTAACTCAACATATGGAAAAAAAATATATATATATATATATTTATGGGCTTTTTGACTCCTTCAAGTTTGACTTGTTCTCTCTCACGAGTCACACTCACATTGGTTTGAAACCTGTTAACATCAGTCACGTGGTTTCGTCATACATTTATATTTTTTTGAAAAATTTAATTTAGCATTTTATTAATGGAATTACAAAGAATATATTGGCAAGAAAGTGAAATTTGTCAACAGAAAAATAGAAAAAAAATCAGTAAACATTTAAGAATGTTTACTTTGTGTATTCTTTAACCAACTCTCTAAATTAAAGTCATATATAATTTATAGTTATGTGTGACATTGGGTATAATATAATTTGCAGTACACCTCGTTAATCGGTGCAATAGTACAAGAAATAAATAAAAGAAATTATTTATCATTGACTTAACCTTAAATAGGTCATTACAAACATTGAATCCACAACTCGCGAGTCATTTTCACATACAAGGACATGCAAATCTCCCAGATACTTTATTTAAATATAAGAGAAATGATTTTTAAAGTCTACATTGGCTAACTATCTTTCGTAGAAATTGTCAACTCTATTTTCGGAAGCTTCGTAAATTCATAGGAAAAATTTATTGTACTTAAAGAGGTTTCTTAATCTTATTAACGATTCCACTTTACTTTACCTAAATGGATTGTTATCATAGACAATGAATCCAGACCCAATGAGTCATTTTCATACATTATAAGCAGAGATGTGCACCTAGGCTTTAGCTTAGATGAGCACCACCTATACGAAACATGAGATAAAAGAGACAAAAAAGACTCACCCACCTGTGATTATTTAAAATTCATTAGAATAACCTATTTCTGCTTGTTATGGAAGCTAATCGATTCACATATTCTTCGTTAACTCAATTTCATCGTAAACATTGAATCCATACAAAATGAGTCGTTTTCATGCATGGTGTACACCTTGAGTTTAGCTTGAGCTTAGCACACCCACATGGAACATGAGTTAAAAAAGACAACAGAAGAAGCACAATCACTCACTATAACTCACTCATGGCCTTGATTTTGTCGTGTTTAGGAGGGTATTCATGCAAGTTAGCAATGGAGGAGTTGAGCCAAAAACAAAGATAAGAGAGAGCGGTGGGCCATGGCGCGTCCCGGGTGGGTGTGGTGTGCTGATGGTGGGTGGTCTGATCAGTGATGTGATTTAAATTCGATGGACCCCACCCACGTACATAACGTTATTCACCACCTTGATGTAACTTATGGAACTTATAAAAATTAATTAACATTAATACGACATCAAATTTGGATTGATATTTTTTTATACTTATATGAAATATTATTTTGTTACATTTAAAAGTTTAATATAATTTATGCATTAATATCTTTTTCCACTTACATATAATATTATTTTGTCGTTTTCAAAATTTAACTTATCGTTGTTACATAATGCTGATTTAATATTGAAGGACTTAACATAACTTATTAAAATTAAATATTGTCATGCATATGTTGATTTCAAATGAAATTACTAATGATTGAAATATTTCTTCTCATAAAATCTCTTCATATTTATTATGTTATGAGTAAGATAAAATTGATTAAAAAAAAAGAGAAAGATAAAATTTAATTTTTTATCATACATATACGAGCTAAAGACCTACTATTATTATTATTATTGAAGATAAAACCTATTAAATTGTTAAACAAGATAAATACCTTCTTTTATTGAGTTTTGCTATAGCCTCACGATACAAAATACGAATTTCATTCAATGATTATTAGAACCTATATTAAACTCTATGAACTTTATCATTGGTATTACAAATATAGTATTTCATTTTATAGAGTGGAGTTATTTGTACGAACATATATATATATATATATATTCCATGTTTGAAAACCCATTTCTTTTATAAAAAAAAAAAGCCTCATTTTTTCAAAATATTATAATTAAATTGGTGTTTAAAGCGGGAGATATAACTCTAAACCCATGATTTCATAGTGGTGATGTGAATGACACATATTATTAAATCAATCTCTTATTGTCCAATCTAGAACTTTACTTTAAAACTCAACAAATTTTATTTATAAATTCAATTTCCAACTTGATATATCCATTGAGCATTGCAAAAAATATTTCATTTTAATTAGAAGTAAATGAGATAATGTAATCACAACATCACTTGATATTAATCATATTATTATGGGAGGATTGACAATTGATATATATATATATATATAAACATAAATATATATATAATCTATTACATAATATAGAGAGAGATATTAGACTAAAGTCAGTTTGGTCCATTATGTAAGTCAAACTAGTCTATTTACTTATATAAAGTCTTTGGTTAAAACTTGTAAGCATAAATAAGAAATTAAACAAAGTCAACTCCAACTCAATTTTCCAAACTAAATTACCATCATCCATCTGCTGAAAGCAACATATTTTTCAAATTTTAAAAAATAAAATTAACGTTTCAATAATTTTTTTTTTCTATATGCTGTTCAAAATAAAAAAATCAACCAAAAAAAGGTTTTATCTTTTATTATTTATATATACTCATATTTCGTGTGTTTGCATTAACATATGCTCAACAACTAATGTTAAGAATATAACGATGTAGAAATTAAAAATAAAAAGTCTCATAAAAAATAAAAATAAGTTTTTATTTAAATAATGAAGTTATTTGATTTTATTGTTTTTTTACATCTCACATGGATAAGCATTACACGTAATATTTCACATACATATATATTATTATCAATACAATTTTTTTTTTAAATAAAAAATAACACGAAATGTTTTCATTCATACAAACTTAAAATATTTAAAGTATGGTTAAAGTTAGAAAGAATTAAAAATAATAAAAGTTTCTATTTGAATTAAAAACGATTTTTACCTTTTTATTTTAACTCGCTGTGAACTTATCTCTAGAATAAAAAATAACCCTTTTTCCTATGAAAAAAAAAAAAATCCTGCTTTTTATATTTAACTTCAGATAAAAGTCAAATTACTGTATCTGAATTTTTTTTTTCTTACGACTCTTTATATTTATTTATTTAATAATTATTTTTATATTATAATATTTAATTAAATTAATAATATATATATTTTTAATATTGTAAAATCAACAAGCACAGAGAGAGCTTCATCCTTCATGTCTGAGCTCAGACATACTCTCTCTCTCTCTCTCTCTTCTCTGTTTTCTTTACGCGATCTCTTCACTATAACTCTCCTCTTTCAATCTCTCTCTCTTCACTTCCCATTTCAGATTTCTAGGGTTTCAGTGATTTGGTGATTCCATCCGCAACCATTCAACACAACGCTTTACTCACTCACTCACTCACTCACTCACTCACCGGAGATTCACCCCACCCCTCCAATTATATGATGTGAGTATATCCTCTTCCTTGTTTTGTATTTCTCATGTTTTGCTTTTAAAGTTTTCACCTTTTTCGTTTTCTGGTTTCCGGGTTTGTTTTTTTTTTTTAGCTTTTTATCTTATCTGTTTGTAGATCTGTTTGATAAAATGTCTCTACTTTTTAGCTATTTAAGATTGCGAACTCGTGTTTTGTTTATGAGAATATCATGATGTGAAGTGGGGTTTACTTTTATATATGTATATATATATATATATATTTAGTTTGGTAGATTGGAATTGGAGATTGGAGACTTAATTGGGCACCATTTGTTGTTTTTGGTTGATGTAGTGCAAAACGCGTGTAATGAGAAAATGTGATGCTTTTTAAGTAGGTTTTGGTTTTGAATAAGTCAATATTTTATTCATTTTTGAGGTTTGGTTGGATGGAGTAGATATGATAAAGAGTCAAATTTAGAACTTTGAAGAGGTCAGCTTGGGGATTGACATTGTCCCATTTTGACAAAGAGGTCGGTTTAGGATTATTGGATGAGGGTTTTTGACTTTATCAATGATTAGTGAATGTGTCACACGCTTGTGCATGTGCTTCAGATTTTGCTAGTTGTGAATTTTAGGAGATAGGTTTTGTTTTGTGTATTGTTTTAGAGACAGGTAGTTAATTCGTTTGTGATGAGGAGTAGGTTTGTGAGCACAATGGTGCACATGTTCTGGTTCTTTTTCATATAGAGTTTGACTTAATTTTACTATTGTTGAGTATGTTGGATGTAATTTCTTTTATGTAAAGTAATATCGTTGCACTTTTTTTGTTTTGTTTTATTTCCTCTTGCAGGATTCAGCATTTCTGAATTTGGGAAGTCCAGTCAAGTTCTCACTGACATTCCAAGGTCAGTAATTGTGACTTTCCGGAGTTCCTGTCGGGTAAATTTAGTTCTTGGACCAAATGGACAAGCCTTGTTGTTGAACTCTAGCTGAAGGAGCTGTAGATTAGTTCCTGTAGAACTGTTGCATGATAATGTATTGGTTTTTTTCAAATGGAATTATATTAGAAAAGCATAATTGCTAGTTCTGTAAACATCAACAATAAAAAAAGATGCGTTCTTGGTGGGGGAAGTCGTCTTCAAAAAAGAAAGCCAATCAAGAAAGTATTATAGGCACATTACATCAGAAGTTTAAGACCACATCTGAAGGTAAACTGAATAGTAAATCTGGAGGTTCCCGGAGACATTCTAGTGATACAGTTTCAGAGAAGGGATCTCAATCTCGAGTAGAATCAAGAGCATCTTCACCTTCAAAGCAAGTATCAAGGTGTCAAAGCTTTGTTGACAGGCCTAATGCTCAACCACTTCCACTTCCTGGTTTGCACCCTGCAGCTGTAGGACGTACAGACTCTGAAATCAGTGTGTCTGCTAAACCGAAATCGGAAAAAGGCTCCAAGTCATCATTGTTTTTGCCTCTCCCAAGACCAGCATGCATACGCAGCAGGGCAAATCCTGGTGATCTAGATGGAGATCTGGTTACTGCTTCTGTTTCCAGTGAGAGCACCACTGATAGTGATGATCCAGCTGACTCCCGACAGCGTAGTCCCCTGGCAAATGACTACGAAAATGGAGCTAGAACTGCTACTGGCAGCCCTTCTAGGTGAGCCTGCTTGTATCTCATAAACAATAATGCTTTCAATGTCAATGTTAATGCTTTTGCTTGGTAATATTAGGGTAATTTGTATGTAACTGCTAGCAATGCTCTACAAACTTAATCATCCCTGAAAATTGACTCCATTTTCTATTTCCTGAAGCTTGATGCTCAAGGATCATTCTTCTGATGCTACTCAAACAAACTCAAGAGAGGCAAAGAAACCAGCCAGCCTTTCATTGAGTAATCGTCTCTCTCCTATCTCACCTCAACAAAGAAATTTAAGCAATCATGTGCCAAATCTACACATTCCTTATCATGGCGCTTTCAGCAGTGCTCCTGACAGCTCCATGTCGAGTCCTTCTAGAAGTCCACTTAGAGCATTTGGCACTGAGCAAGTTGTGAATTCAGCTTTCTGGGCAGGGAAGCCTTATGCAGATGTAACGTTACTTGGATCTGGCCACTGCTCTAGTCCAGGGTCAGGTCAAAATTCTGGGCATAATTCGATGTCAGGACATTTTTTTTGGCAACAAAGCAGGGGAAGCCCGGAATATTCTCCAATACCAAGTCCCAGAATGACTAGCCCTGGCCCCAGCTCCAGAATTCAAAGTGGTGCTGTAACCCCTATTCATCCTAGAACAGGAGGTGCAGCTTTCGAGTCGCAGACAAGCTGGCCTGATGATGGGAAGCAACAAAGCCACCGCTTGCCCCTTCCTCCGATAACAATTCCTAATCCCTTTGCTCATTCAAATTCCGCGGCAACATCTCCCCCTGTGCCACGAAGTCCAGGAAGAGCAGAGACTCCTGTAAGCCCAGAGTCACACTGGAAGAAAGGAAAGCTACTGGGTAGAGGCACATTTGGACATGTTTATGTTGGTTTTAACAGGTACACTAAATGACTCACAGAATATTCAATTGTGTGATCTGGCTTTCTAGTTTAGTCTAGAAGCGAACTGAGTACTTGAGATTGATGTTGATTGGGTTATCTTGTTTATCAATTACTCTGGCTTCTTAGGTGTCGTGCATGATTGATTTGATTTCAAAATATGATATTTTGTCTGGTGTTTTGAAGTGCTGATCATTGCTTTAGTTGGTGTAACTCTGATTATTTATTTATTTATATATTTCTAATGGTATAGTGATAGTGGAGAAATGTGTGCAATGAAGGAGGTTACGTTATTTTCTGATGATGCCAAGTCAAAAGAAAGTGCTAAGCAGTTGATGCAGGTATGTTGATTCCCCAGTGGATTAAGTAGCTTTTGCTTTTCCAAACATTAAGGTTTTTCCTTTTCTTTTGGCTTTCTTATGTTAGTGGTGCATCATTTTTGGTTGGAATGATTTCTCGTTGTTTCATGTTACCATTTGCACAGCTTCAAAAAATGTTCTTAATAAAGTTTCTTGGCAGGAAATTAATCTGTTAAGCCGATTGCGGCATCCAAACATTGTGCAATACTATGGCTCCAAAGCAGTAAGTCTTATTCATGCTATGTTTTATTATTCGTTGTAAGCTCATGACTATTGTTATTTTAGACTTTCAGGTTTTATGTTAGACATGTTTGCCATTTTATAAGGCATAAATTTGGAATTGGGAAATAGATCACCTATATATGGATACTTGGTCAAGAGGAGTTGTAAATTTGTAATACAGTAGATATGCATATATACAGTGCACAGTATATCTAGGTCTAAGAAACTTCTAGGAACTAGATTTTTTGTTACTTGATTTCCTAACTGCAAAGTACCATATTTGATATACTACATTGCTGCAACATTTGCACTATCATCCATATATTATTTGATGAGTCTGGTCATTGTTCTATTTTACTCACAGAAAGTTTGGATATCACCTGGACAGGTTGCTGACAAACTTTATATCTACCTGGAGTATGTATCTGGTGGGTCTATTTATAAACTTCTGCAGGACTATGGACAATTTCGCGAACCGGTTATTCGAAATTATACTCAACAAATCTTATCAGGGCTTGCCTACTTACACTCTAAACAAACTGTCCATAGGTGAATTAATCTACTGATTTTTAATTGAAATCTGAAGTTTAAGGGCACGTTTACTAATCAGGGGTGAAATCCATAAGAATTAAATTCCATACAAAAGGAAATCAGTGAAAGGGAGCTTGATTTTTAGGGGAGGGGCGAATTAAGTTCCCTTTTCAAGAGGAATTTAATTCCATTTTTAAATGGGGTTCAATTCAACATAATTTGATTCTCTAAAGATTTAGTAAACAATGTAATCACAAATTAGGAACTAAATTCTCTTCCCTCTTGTGGATTCCTAATTAATAAATGTGCCATAAAACTGCTATCTATAGATTTAATTAATTTAACGTGTTTGAGTTAGATATTGTTTATATTCTCAAATAAATTGTACTTCTTTTACAGAGACATAAAAGGTGCAAATATACTTGTAGATCCGAATGGTCGGGTCAAGCTGGCAGATTTTGGGATGGCAAAGCATGTAAGAATAGCCATAATAATTTTTTGTGTAAAATAAAATGTAATCTGTTTAAATGAAAACTAACCAACCAAACCATTACATATGAAGATGGTCCAGATGGAAATATGGGACTGACTTGCCAAACTATATTCTGTGCTCTTTGCAGATTGCTGGGCAGTCATGTCCATTATCATTCAAGGGAAGCCCTTACTGGATGGCACCTGAGGTAGGGAAATTTTTTCCTTTTTGTGCCTAATTTTCTTAATCATGACATGGTTCTCGATAGTCTATATCAAGTCTGAATGTTTTCCCAGGTCATAAAGAACTCAAATGGTTGCAACCTTGCGGTTGACTTATGGAGTCTTGGATGCACTGTTTTGGAAATGGCTACTACAAAACCTCCTTGGAGCCAGTATGAAGGGGTCAGTAATGAAGAAACAAAAGAGATATTAAATGCTATATCCTATTACTACTGCATTTGACCAACGTTATTAAATCAAGTTACTTTCTTCTAACGAATTTTGAAGCTCAGTTCTTATGTCATAGGTGAGTGTGATAAATTTCCTTCTTTGTGTGATTTGCATGTTATGGTCACAGGTTGCTGCTATGTTTAAGATTGGTAACAGTAAGGAACTCCCAGCAATTCCAGATCACCTCTCAGATGATGGAAAGGATTTTATAAGGCAATGTTTACAGCGTAATCCAATGAATCGTCCTACAGCTGCTGAGCTTTTGGATCACCCTTTTGTGAAATATGCCACACCTCTGGAAAGACCTATTCTGGAATCTGAGTCTTCAGATCCACCCCCAGGGGTTACGAATGGCGTGAAAGCTCTGGTAATTTCATTTCTCTTAGTGTTTAATTTTCTCTCTATTGATTTCTAGTTTGTAGGTGAGTTGCGATACTTTGATCTGGATTTCTGTTTGTTTTCACAATTGAATCCAGCTTTACTTTAATTTATTAAATTGGTCACAATGTTTTATGATCTTGTCGCGGAAGTTAACATACAACTTCTTCAATGTGCATAAAGCATTCTGACAATCTGTGCTGCTACTTGATTCCTGTGCATCAGTGAATTCCGTCTGAAGAAGTTCCTAACAAGCTGTGCGAAGAATAAGTTATTGAGATGTATTTAAATACATTCCATTTTAGGGAATTTAAATACATCCCAATAGCTGTGTGGTTAGAAGGTGGGCTTAGAATGAAGATATGCAGAATATAGGTCCCTTCATGCCACTGCTCACCAGAATAATCTTAAATAGAGAGTATATGTTGTATGACTTATCATTATTCTATATTGTATTTGTTCTTATTCTTTATGGTATGACATAGTGATATACTTAATTAATTTCTTGAACAATTTGACAACTTTCTGAGGTCAGGTTTTCTAATATTCAGGTTGACACATATGTGCAGTAAAGCTTTATTGACTAGTTGCACAGACATAACTAATTGCGACAATTATGGGAAGGAGATATTTAAAACAGTTCGATTATTTTTTGGGTTACTACAAAGTGATTAAGATTGAAGTGGATGATGGTTTCCTAGAGTTGGGTAGCTAATGTGATTGAGGAGTTCCTTATTATCAAATTTTCCGTCAAAACTTGGATTTTGTAATTATTCCAGGTCTACCGAACAAATTAGGGACAAATTGAAAGTACTACCTCTATAATGCTCTCATGCGGATAATGCTTAATGTTTAAAGGGATACATATATACTGCATGTAAGCAGACATCTGGCAAAATTAGAAATAATCTGTCCACTGACCCTAAATTGTTGTAATAAAGCTTGGACAACTATGATGACTGCAGTGTTGATAGATTTCTAGAACTATGTTTTAATCAAATGTGTGTGCATGCCATGTTAATGTTTGTATAGGTGCTTTAATTGCACAAAAAAGTCAAGATACTTATCACTGGGTTATTAGATTTTAATACTTTGGTGCTATACTTGTAATATCTGATGGAATGGGCTTTTTTGCCAGTTTAGACAATAGGCTTTTCTTCCTATGTAACCATGTTCAACTGTTGCTATGGCTAATTCACCTTCTTTCAGGGTATTGGGAATGGGCAAGCAAGGAACTTTTCCACCTTGGATTCAGAGAGACTTGCAGTTCATTCGTCAAGAGTTACAAAACTTGCTCCCCATGCCAGGTTTCTCTTTTAATACTGATGACAATGATAAACCTTATTGTCAGGAGCATAATGAGCTTGTAGTCTAATTTTGGTTCCCTGATCTGCAGTGATATCCATATTCCAAAGAACAAATCATGCCCTGTGTCTCCGATAGGAAGCCCTCTTGTACACCCAAGGTCACCACAGCACCTGAATGGAAGAATGTCTCCTTCACCTATATCGAGTCCACGGACTACTTCAGGTTCATCTACACCTCTCACAGGTGGTAGTGGTGCTATACCTTTCAATCACCTTAAACAGCCAGTATACATGCAAGAGGGTTTAGGAAGTTTGCCTAAGCCTCCCTCAAATGGTTTTTACAGCAATGGTCCCTCCTATCAAGATTCAAGTGCTCACATATTTCGAGGGATCCAACCGGGGTCTCATATTTTCTCAGAATTAGTGTCGGAAAATGATGTTCTGGGAAAGCAGCGTGGAATGTTTGCTCAAGGGGAACCTTATGATGGACAGTCTGTCTTGGCAGATCGTGTGTCTCGGCAGCTCCTGAAGGATCATGTAAAGATGAACCCATCTCTGGATCTGAGTCCCAGCTCTCCTTTGCCCACCTGGAACAGTGGTATCTAACCTAATGCATTTTTGCGGAGCAATCAACCTTGAGATAATTCTGAAATCACTCAGAGCGTCTTTCTGGTTCTATGGAACAATTTATCCTTCATGTTAAGTGGGGAAAGCTAACTTGCTTACTAATAAGCATGGAGTAATCTATGGAATAAGCTGGCAGCAATGAAAGTGGCTGCCATGGATTATTTGTCATGGCTTAGTTTTCAAGCTAATGTCTTTCAGTTCTTCATCGTTATCCAAGCTATTTGACAGAACTGATTGTACTGTTGAATGTTCAGCTAGATCAATTTATACAAATGGAGCTCACTTCCCAGCAAATAACAAACATGCCGTTGAAGTTAGTTTCTGATATGATGCGGCATCAACTTTGTACAGAGCTGAGTTCTTAAATTGTCATCTAGTGCCTAACTTAACAATGGTATTAACTATTAAGATCTTGACTTTTCTGAAGGAAGATGACTTCTGATGGTCCTATATGGTGGCTTTGAAGAGCATATCAAGGCTGCAAAATCTCTACTTCTGTTTAGATCATCGTATAGAAGAGAAGAACAAGTTAGTAAGAATTATTAGCATGTAGACTAAATATTTTTTGGGTAAAACTGTTGTACAGAAGATGGAAAACAGAACTGGGGTTCAAAATATCTTACAAAATCACATATTTGTTGAGCCTGTGCATTTTTTTCTTGCAGTGGTTCATGCCGGCTCAGGTATAACTGTCAATGTCATTGTATACTGTTCTACCTCATTTGTTGTATGTACATTACCACTTAGGTAAATTAAAGAGTCTCATTCCATGAACCTGTACCATCTGACCATGCATGAGCAATTTCTTCAGGAAATTAGAATTTATTAGCTTACTTTTAGACATTGTAAATTATCAAATTCCTGCAGGTTATTCTATTTTGATGCGGTAAGCGGGAAACTGGGTATACCCATTCTCTGATTTTACCTTTTGAGAGGGGGAATCTAGTTAGCTAAATCTGTTTGAGTTGTATGCTTATTCATTATCCAGGTTGTAACTTTATGTCACTCTGATCTTCTGTTGGAAAATATAAGTCAATATTGTATCTGCATGACAGCTCAGAATTATCGGCATCATATATTCATGTTAAAGACTTTAAAGGTTTGCGAGTTCGAATTGTATAAAAATGTTGAAGTTATATTTAGATGAAACTTGACAAGACAGTTGGAATTATATCTTGAAGAAACCGAGGTTTGATTTAGTATGTTTACACTTATACTCTTAAGGTTGTGAATTCAAATTGTGTATTCCTGTCCTAAACTTTGAAAAAAGCATGTTCAAATTAGTTTTAGATGGAATTTTCAGGTGTGAATGTCCGTATTGCTTTAAGTACAAATTAACAGCAAGTTTACAGACTTATTTAAACTTGGAAATGGGAAACATGAAAGTAATTCTACATGAATTTGGTGGTCCATATTTTAAAATTGCAGATGTTCGGATCAGAGGACTAGTTTTTAGAACCAGGCACACGTGCATGCTCTACAAAAATGAAGAATGAAACTGAGCCCTGGCTCGCTTTTTTGATACTGTAAAGGATCATAATAACATAAATAAACAGAATGGTATGGTTTAACATTGTTAGGATCCATACTGTCATGTCTCGTTGCAAGCAAGACCATAATTTGTGTTGATTATTACAAAGTATTAGAACACCTGTTGATTAAATCCCAGCTGAAATCACAATAGTTTGTGTGCTGAGTATCAACAGATTGTGAGCTTGTTTCTGCCACGTTACTGTCTGCAAAATAGAGGCCACTCATCCCTGTAACTTGTGGATGCAATGCAACATAGCATGTTGTTGTTGCTGCCCCCAACATGCAATATCATACAAAGACAAACCAAAAACGAACAAAACAAAGCAAATGATTAGGATCCTTGAGAAAGTCATAATAAGAAAAATATGAAGTATTTATTGATTGTGAAGTATGTAGAATACGCCTATATGATTTTTTTAAAATTGTTGTAAATCTGTTCTTAAAGAATTCTAAGATCTGAAACCTCCTGTTTGTTTGTGACTCATGAAGACCAAGAAGCCAAGAAAGACGCGTGCACCTAAAGAAGTTATGAAGCGAAACTTTATTATTTGTTCTGCAAAGTTAAGCAATTACCTGCTGAACATTTTTAATCACATATTTACCAATAAGACCTGCCTGAATCAAATCAAAAGCACCAGACATGTAATTTCCATCACATAAACTTGAACAAGTGAATAAGTGCCATGAGACTTGTGTTCCTAGATTTTCTGATCATCACATCATACTACTCAAAACTCTAAATTGCATTTTTTAACAGGAAAGGTTTACCTGAATTCTTATAGAAGTAAAATTTGAAAGTGAAAAGCGCTGTGAGAGACTGAGTTTATACTTTATACCGCTGATAAAGCTGTGGTGACAGAAAAGGTTGTGGTACTAGCACCAGGATGAACTGAATTTGTTATATTCATTCCATCTTCCTGTGCGGAGAATATCCCATCAGCATATCACAGCGAAATATAGTCAATATAACTAGATATCCGGCTTTGTTCTATATTTTAGGAATCTTTGAGCTCCATGGAACAAGTTAATCATGGCTTTAATAGTCATATTCGTACATCGTAGACCAGAAAAGAGGCAATGAGTCTATGTACTCCGATTCAATTATGTCTGCTTATGGCAAGCTTTTATTCGATACTGTAAAACTCAATATGTAGAAAAAAGCATCATTATGGTTAACTAGTATAGTTCACAACTGCTTGTGTACTAGTTGACGTAAAAGAAAAACACTTAACAAAGCTAAAATCAGAGAAAACAATCCACACAACGAAACTAGTCTTAGCAAGGGGTTGATTGCAATAATAAGATTGATTAGTATGAAAGTTAAGGATATAGTGGCGTGTAATGTAATCGAAAGCCTTGAACAATCACATACCTTTAAACGCCTTGCAAGTTCATTAGCATGCAGAACATTAGCAAGCTTTGATTGACCATATGCAGATAAACAGTTGTACCTATACATTATTGAAAGTCCATATTTAGTACACTCAAGGTCTATATGCTGCATCAAAAGCAGCATACAACATACTTGTTAAGTTTAATTCAAAGCATTGAAGTTACCAGCCCAAATATCTATGAAGGGACAACTAGTTTTAGCTAGAATTTAAAAAGCTACATGACATATGACGGCAAATTCAAGTATTTCCATTGAGTACTGCAGATTTTGTGTTAAAGCAGTTTAAAAGAAACTGCTTGAAATCAAATATGAAACAATCTGGACTATAACAGGACAAAGTTACCCTGTTTTATCATTGATTTTATCAAACCAAATGCCTTCAGGATATGAAAATTTGTGTTGACGTGATGATATATTTACAATCCTTCCTTCTTTGCCACTTTCACATGCTGTTTTCTTCATGGTTTCCAGCAACAGATTTGTCAAAAGAAAATGACCTGCAAGAAGATAGAGCCTCCGCATTTATATGCCTATTGTGAAACAGTAGAAAAGTACTCAAACATAGCTTCAACGATCTTCAAAGGTTTTAGAAATGTCTTTCTGCTTTTAAGCATTATATGACACTATCAAGTAAGCCTCCGTAGGTTTTACATTAAAGTTCAGAAGAAAAAATGTCAAGAACACTGTCTCACGGCTCACCTATGTGGTTTGTAGCAAATTGTAGTTCTATGTTTTCTTTCAATAGCATAAATGGTGTTGCCATGATTCCTGCATTGTTACTTAAAAATGTATATTGATTCTCAACATAAGTTTTGCAACTTATACGTTTCTTAGAGAAAATTGAAGATACTAAAGTCAAGGAACATCAAGAATAACATCTTCAAATCCAACAGCACCACATATATGAACACACACAGGCACGCATAGAGAAATCTACATATTTGATGCAGGGAAATGGATACTAAATTACATATCCCTGACCATGTTTTTCTATTATCTTACATGAGAAGGTTTAGCGGAAGATCCAATGATTTGTACTGGGCAGCAAATTTTCTTACTGATGCCATTGAACTTAAATCCAATTCCATGGCATGAACTTTTGCACTGGGATTTTCCTTAACTATAGCTTCTTTGACCTCATTGCCTGCTACCATGTTCCTCACCGCCATAACTACATGCACACCGTGCAATGCAAGAACCCGTGCAGTTTCATTGCCAATACCACTTGAAGCTCCTACAAGTCACAACAGCAATCACCCCAGAAGAAAAAGTTGATGCATTTACAAAACATTCATTTGAGGTACATATAATAAGTGACACATGGATCAAAATATAGAAAAATCTCCACAATTGACACACAAATATCCCAATCCATGACTTTGAATCCAAAACCTCTCATAATTATCATAAAAAAATACAAGGAACAAGTGACGTATGCATCAAAACATAAAAACGTAAAAAAAAATCTCCACAATCACACATGAATATCCCAACATACAACTTTGATTCTGAAACCTCTCACAATTATCATACACATCTAAGAAACAAGTGACATATGCATAAAACATAAAAACATCAATACATTTCCACTACCAATACACGACTTCGAATCTGAATTCTCTCACAATTATCATACACATACAAGAAACAAGTGACACATGCATCCAAACATAAAAACCATAATAGAAAATCTCCACAATTAACACAAGAATGTCCCAATGCATGACTTTGAACCTGAGACCTCTCACAATTATCATATACACATACAAGTAACAAGTGACACATGCATCAAAGCCTAATATACCTTTTAGTTGCAAACCAACTCATTTTTCTCCATGTAGTCCATCCATCTTCAATAATACAAACTCAAATATATAAAAAAAAAATGTTCAATCAAGTAAAATTCAAACAAACACATAAAACTGGCATTCAATCTATTGCACCTCATCAAGAACTTATCTACTTTAAACCACACAATCATTTTGATTATATGTTAAGTGACAGTTGCCCATTTGTCATCAGAATTCAAACAATACTTACATGCAGAGCAGTCCTAGTAAACATAAACTCATGAAAGTTATATATATATGGGACCTGTGACAATGGCGGTGAGACCAGTTCCATCAATCCCTTGCGTAATTTCTTCAGCTGTTGACAAAGCTGAGAACCCAGATGCTCCTCTACAAAACCACCACATCTCTGTTTTCACTGTTTGAGCAGAGTCATCGACTGGCCATTTAAGTTTTCACTTGATCTTATCCAGGCAACATGACTCGATGGAGCCAGACATGAGGACCCCGTGGCACGTTAATTTATTTTCTCAATGGCAAGTAAAAGTAGAGTTCGCTGTTGATTTCGGATTTCTGATCCTTTTTCACTTGTTTTATAGTTTATTTTACTTCAATTAATTGGAACTTGAGGGCTTCTCAAAGTTTTCTGGTAGGATTCCCTCTATTAGTGCTAACAAAAATTGATGCATGAATTTAACTATAAAATAATATTTATAAAGCGTCAAAGTCCAAATCCAAGAATGTAAAGCCAAGGTTGTCATTCAATATCAACCATTATGATATTTATTGATAAATAAAATGTTTATCAATAAATGTGAATGTATTAGACATACTCTCAAATACGAATGAAGTGTTATATACCGAAATAGTCCCATACATCCTTGTATGGTAAAAAAAGAGGGTGCTTTGGCTAATTTTTTCCATCTCACATGTTTTGTTATGTTTCCCTTCAGATGCATTCTTTATTGACATTCTAGGTTAGCTGTAATGTAATATTTTGGCTTCCCCTTTTCAATCTTAAATGACATGCCATCGTCCTATAGTTTTACTTGTAATTTCATGGTGTTGTTTTTATTAATAGAAGAGCATTTCCAAGCAAAAATTAAGTTTCAAAATTATGTTGATTAATTTGATTCATTCTATTCATCAATAAGAACTCAAAATAATTTTTCCTTCGAAATACCTTTTTATTAATCAGCAAGTATTACGATAACCGGTATTGAATGCTAACCTTGGCTTTCACATTCTTGGATTTGAACTTTGACGCTTTATAGTTAAATTCATACATCAGTTTTTATTAGCACTAATATAGGTGATCCCATCAGAAATTCTAGGGTTTGAAGACTTTAGGAGCCCTCATGTTCCACTTAATTAAAGTAAAAAGCAACTAAAGTTTCATTGTTCACTATAAGACAAGTGAAAAACTTTAAAATCTTGACTTCCCTTTATTTTTACCTTTAGATCAGGTCGTTTGATTTTGACTTGTTAGGTTATCCATGATTAAAGAAGTTTATAGTTGTTATAAAATTAAAATAAATAAATAAAATCAAGGGGTTAAAGAGAAGTTTACCAGGGACTTGATATAAAATTTGAATTAAAATATTGATAGCAGGAGACAGAGACGAGACAAATTCAACAAAAGCAAAGTGAGAGCAGGAGAGAGAGAGGTAGAATAGGAAAGAAAGAATATAAAATAACAAAAGAAAACAAGAGCAAAAGTATCTGTATATATTTTTGTTCAGTGCAAGCCTTACATATATATAGGCAATAGGGTCGGTTATAAAACCGACTTAAACTTTTATATTATTATAATATTATTATAATATAATCGTCCAAAAGTTTCACAATACTCCCCCTTGGATGATTATATTATAATATATTTAAAATTCCTATCAGTAAAAACTCAAAATCTAAATAAAAGATATTTTATGATCTGTTGGATAAAAAATATTATAATTTTCTGGATTTAATAATATTTGTATGTGCTTAAAATGACTGCCTCATTAAAAACCTTGTCAGGAAAACCCAGTGGGACAAAACCTGATTGAAGGAAAAAAAAGTGCAGTGCACATATGTCCACATTGATTTAATATACTTCCCCTGAAAAATACTTCAAAATTAATTATGTAATTTACATACTCGACGCATCCCAATGCCATAAATCAATTTCTCGAATGTTGATGTTGGTAATGTTTTGGTGAATAAATCTGCGAGATTATCTGGGGAGCGGACTTGCTTAACATCAATCTGCTGGGTTTGTTGAAGCTCATGAGTATAAAAGAACTTTGGTGAGATATGTTTGGTTCTATCTCCTTTGATGTATCCTCCTCTGATTTGAGCAATACATGCAGCATTATCTTCATATATGATTGTGGGAGAACTTGAAGCAGTAGATAGTTCGCATGTACTCTGGATATGGTGAATAACAGATCTCAACCATATACATTCTCGGCTTGTTTCATGAAGTGCAAGAATTTTAGAATGGTTGGAGGATGTGGCAACCAAAGTCTGTTTTATTGAGCGCCATGAAATTGCTGTATCATTATAAGTAAAAACATACCCGGTTTGTGAACGAGCCTTATGAGGATCTGAAAGATATCCAGCATCAGCATAACCAATCAAACCTGCACCACTATTAGATTTTGAATAGAATAACCCCAAATCTGTTGTTCCACGAAGATAACGAAAAATATGTTTGATACCATTCCAATGACGCCGTGTTGGTTCAGAACTGAACCTGGCCAACAAATTCACTGAAAACGAAATATCAGGCCTAGTACATTGTGCTAAATATAATAAAGCACCAATTGCACTTAGATATGGTACTTCTGGACCAAGTATTTGTTCATCATCTTCTTTAGGTCGAAATGGATCCTTTTTAGGATCAAGAGATCGAACAACCATAGGGGTACTCAAAGAGTGAGCTTTATCCATATTGAACCGTTTTAGGATTTTTTCAATATATGCTGATTGATGGATAAGTACTCCGTATGATTTATGCTCGATTTCCAAGCCGAGACAATATTTCGTTTGTCCCAAATCTTTCATCTCAAATTCTCTTTTTAAATAGTCAGCAGTTTTTCGAAGCTCTTCAGGTGTTCCGATTAAATTCATATCATCAACATAAACTGCAACAATGGCAAATCCAGATTCTGTTTTCTTTATGAAAACACATGGGCATATAGGATTATTAATATATCCTTCATTTGTCAGGTATTTGCTAAGACGATTATACCACATTCGCCCAGATTGTTTTAATCCATACAAGGATCGTTGCAATTTAATCGAATAAACATTTTTGGCTTTTGATTTGTATGCTTCAGGCATTTTAAATCCTTCAGGAATTTTCATATAGATATCAGTATCAAGTGATCCATATAAATATGCTGTCACTACGTCCATAAGCCGCATTTCGAGTCCTTCTGAGACTGCTAAACTGATCAAGAATCTAAAAGTAATTGTATCCATAACTGGTGAATACGTCTCATCATAATCAATCCCTGGTCTCTGCGAGAAACCTTGTGCAACAAGCCTTGCTTTATGTCTTACAATTTCATTCTTTTCATTACGTTTCCGTACAAATACTCATTTGTATCCAACAGGTTTGACATTTTCAGGCGTTTGGACTACAGGTCCAAAGACTTTACGTTTGGCTAAGGAACTTAATTCTGCTTGAATTGCATTTTTCTATCCAGGCCAATCGTGTCTTTGTCTACATTCATTAACAGTATGTGGTTCATAATCATCGTTCATAACTGTCAAAGCTACTGTATATGAAAATATATCATCGATGATTATTTTATTACGATTCCACATACCTTCAGCACAATTGATTGAAATTTCTTGATTTCCAGAATTTTGTGACTCATCAATTGTTTGTACCTCTTTGGAGGTTTTAGTCTCTTCAAGGATTGACAACTCTTCTGGAGTTGATCTTTCAGAGATAATGGATTTTATAGCTTGAGTATTATTTTCAAAAGAATCAGAATTTTTCATTCTCCGTTTTCGGGGAATACTATCTTTTGAGCCCATTGGTCTACCACGCTTCTGGCGTGCAGTAGATGATTCATTTGCTGCGTTCTGATTACATTGTTCTACAGATTCTAGCTGGTGTATTGGCAGCTGGTATATGTGATTTTGTCACTTTAGCAGCATCAGTAAATGCATCTGGCAACTGATTCGCAATCATCTGAAGATTAACTATTCTTCGTACCTCACTTTCACATTGGGTAGTACGAGGATCCAAATGAGATATTGTTGTCACATTCCATGACAGCTCATTTTTCTCTCCAATAGTTACATTTTTCTTGTGCTTCTCTTCAGGAGAAATTTTTCCTCCCCCTAATGGTGGAAAAGTTGTCTCGTCGAAATGACAATCTGCAAAACGGGCAGTAAAAAGATCACCTGTCAATGGTTCAAGATATCTGATAATTGAAGGTGAATTAAAACCAACATATATTCCCAAACGACGTTGGGGTCCCATTTTGGTTCTTTGAGGAGGAGCAATAGGGACATGTACGGCACAACCAAAAATACGTAAATGAGAAATATCAGGTTGGTGCCCAAGTACAAGTTGTAATGGAGAGTACTGGTGATAAGCTGCAGGCCTAAGTCGAATCAATGTTGCTGCATGTAAAACAACATGTCCCCAAGCAGAAACCAGTAATTTGGTTTGTAACAATAAAGTTCTAGCAATCACCTGGATACGTTTGATGAATGATTCTGCTAGACCATTCTGGGTATGTACATGTGGGACTGGATGTTCAACATCAATTCCGATTTATGTGCAATAATCATCAAATGTTTTTGATGTAAACTCACCAGCATTATCTAGTCGTATACTCTTGATTGGATAATCTGGAAATTGTGCTCGGAGTCTAATGATTTGAGCAAGCAATCTAGCAAAAGCAATGTTACGACTGGATAATAAACATACATGTGACCACCTTGCTGATGCATCAATTAATACCATAAAATAACGGAATGGTCCACTGGGTGGATGAATGGGTCCACATATATCTCCTTGTATTCTTTGCAGGAAAGATGGAGATTCAAAACCAACCTTAGAAATAGATGGTTTAATTACCAATTTTCCTTGTGAACAGACAGTGCATATATTGTCATTGGATAATAGAATCTTCAGGTTCTTTAATGGGTGCCCATGAGAATTTTCAATGATTCTACGCATCATCGTAGATCCTGGATGACCAAGACGGTCATACCAAAGTCGAAATATTATTGGTTTAAACAGCTTCTGGCTTGAAACTACATAAGTTTCAATTGATCTCATAATTGTATAATACAACCCAGATGAGAAAGCTCTGAGTTTTTCTACAATTAGCTTCTGGCCTGAGATAATTTTAGTAATGCATAAATATTCAACATTCTTCTCATTTGTAGTTTCAATATGATATCCGTTACTACGTATATCTTTGAAACTGAGTAGATTTCTTCTAGATCTACTAGAGTATAATGCATCATTTATATATAATTTAGTACCATTTGTCAATAAGATTATGGCTCTTCCAGAACCTTCAACCAGATCTGCAGGACCTGATATAGTATTTACCTTGGCTTTGACTATTGTCAAATTTGAGAAATATTTCTTATTCTGAAGAATAGTATGTGTTGTTGCACTGTCGACAATACATATATCTGCACCTTCCTTTTTGAGAATAGATAATTCATCCATATCCGTCTTTCATCAGATAAACCATATGTTAGTACATCATTGATAACAAAATATAAAGCAAAATAAGTTATCTTACTTCTGGAAGATTACAAAAATATGTACTAATATAACAAAAGTTAATATGACTATATTAACTAGGCAACTTTCTAATTGGTATGGATATCTCCATCACCAATTGAGTAATCCACTTTTCCATCCGCATTATCAAGAAAATCCGATAATTCCAGGCTTGTGATATCTTCAGGATCATCACCTTGATATGCAAAATTTGTATCAATTTTCTTTTCTTTCCCCTTTACAGAGGTTTGATACAGATCAACCAAATGCTTAGTCGTACGACAGGTACGAGACCAGTGTCCAGACATACCACATCTGAGACAAACATCTTCATAATTTTTAGGGGTATGTTTCTCTACATTTTTGCCCTTGTTATGTTTAGCATTATAAACATTCCACTTATGAGAGATGTTTTTCTGGTTTCGATTACTTGAAAATTTATACCCACCACGACCATGATTACCACGTTCGCGTCCATGTCCACGTCCACGGCCTTTACTTGTGCTAGCATTTGCTTCTGGAAGTGCAACTGCGCCAGCAGGGCGAAGTTCATGATTTTTCATCAGAAGCTCATTATTTTGTTCTGCCACTAAGAGACATGAGATTAATTCAGAGTATTTTGTAAACCTGCGTTCTCTATATTGCTGCTGCAGGAGCACATTAGATGCATGGAAAGTAGTATATGTCTTTTCCAACAGATCTGCATCAGTCAGTATTTCACCACACAAGTTCAGCTGTGAGGTTATCTTAAACAGGGCAGAATTATAATCAGCGACTGATTTGAAATCTTGGAGTCTTAAATTACTCCACTCATGCCGGGCTCTGGGGAGGACGACGGTTTTCTGATGGTCATACCTATCTTTTAGATTTGTCCACAGAGTCAGTGGATCTCTAATTGTGAGGTATTGAGTCTTCAGGCTCTCATGTAAATGACGGCGGATAAAGATCATTGCAGTTGCTTTATCCTGTAGAGATGTTTCATTATTATCTCTAATTGTATCAGCTAAGCCCTTGGACTGCAGATACAGCTCTACATCAAGGATCCATGAAAGATAATTATTTCCTGAGATATCCAGTAGAGCAAATTCTGGTTTTGCGATATTTGACATGACTATACACATAAAATATCACAATTAGTGACATAATCAAAATGATATATTTGAAACTTCAGGTTGCCAAAAATTTCATTTATATTTTTAGAACTTCAGGTCAAAAATAATAACTTCAGGTTTTAGTAATATATATTTAGAACTTCATGTTTTATTGATTCAGATCCAGAACTTCAGGTTCTAGTACATTATAAATTAAAGAGAATAGAAAAACATAAAATATAAAAGAAATAACTAAGCAATTAGTTAATATAAATGCTATATTGAGCCGGCATAGCCGTGCATGGGATATGCAATAAAACCAGTAAATAATAGAGGTAAGATTGTACATATAGTATATAACAATAAATAAATAAATAAAATTAAATAGTTAGATCTGTAATGCATGATAATAATAATAATGAATTATCAATAAGGTTAGTATAATAATTGAGTCGGCAGAGCCGTACATATATTGAGTCAGAATATCAAGAACTTCAGGTTCAAGATCGTGCTGATAACGTGTTATAAAATTAAAATAAATAAATAAAATCAAGGGGTTAAAGAGAAGTTTACCAGGGACTTGATATAAAATTTGAATTAAAATATTGATAGCAGGAGACAGAGGCGAGACAAATTCAACAAAAGCAAAGTGAGAGCAGGAGAGAGAGAGGTAGAATAGGAAAGAAAGAATATAAAATAACAAAAGAAAACAAGAGCAAAAGTATCTGTATATATTTTTGTTCAGTGCAAGCCTTACATATATATAGGCAATAGGATCGGTTATAAAACCGACTTAAACTTTTATATTATTATAATATTATTATAATATAATCGTCCATAAGTTTCACAATAATAGTAATATTTATACTTATTATTTTAAGATAATAATAATAAAAAAAAAAATTTGATGTATGTATTGAACAAATATAAGTTGTTCTTTTATTAAGTTTTGAAATTCTTAACATGTTTAAAAATACTGTGTAAATTTATCACCAACACCCAAGAGTTTCGCACTAATGACACTCGGGCTCCACAAGTCTAAAAATTCATCAGAAACACCCCTTGCCATTACAATTTCAGAGTAAGTACTAATAGTGTTACAACTCAACTTTCCAACAAGTGAAAATCAAAATGAAAATCATCATGAAGATACAATCATTGTTGGAAACCAAGAGCACACATTGATGTCTTCATTTTTATTTTTTTTTTAAATACAATACTAAATACTATTTATGGATTTCAGATATTTGACTACCAGTGATATACAGCTAGGTACATCATTTAATTAAATCCATGCTGAAATCCCAAAGCTTCTTTGCCAACTCAACGTTTTTACCTTGCGCATTTGTCTTCCCCACGTTACTGTCCGAGAAGTACTCACCGCTTATTCCCTGGACCTGGGGGTTCAGAGCCACATAACATTGTGTAGCAGCACCCTGTAATTTACAAGAAGCAAAAATCAAAAGCAGGCTTTTAGTGTAATCAGACTCTCAATTTAACTAGATTCAACATGAGTGAATAATGTTTTTGTATAAAATGAGAGGAAACTTTTCGGTGGTTATCAATTACGAGTTTTAAGTTCTTGTAGCAAACATGAAATCTAGAAAATGTGTTAGCATAATAGTAGCTGCCACGTTTTAGACACCAAAGATGGTCACTGTGGAGTACTACGAATTCAGTGGGTTGAACACTAAAATTCACTTCTCTGCAGGAAAATCAATTACAACCTCTGAAGGTATGTATGTTGGTTTGAAGCCCATCTTATCATAATTTTCATCTCAAGCATATATATAATAATCCACTAATATGCTACATACAAATTAATTTTCAATTACCTGCTGAACATTTTTAAGCACGAGTTTACCAATTGTACTAGTAAAGCCTGCATAGAAACGAAAATAAAAATAAAAGTAAGAATAATTGGAGTTCAAGAAAAAGGTTCAGGACAACCTGCAGTAGACCCTAAGGCAATGGGATGAGCTCTAGATATAGAGCTCTCACATCCAAAACTTGTGAACTGAAGCGTATGTGCATGCTAATGAGTGTATATCAGAATATAGTGAAATATTCTCATGAAGATATCAAGACACTTATATGCGGATAGACTTGCTCATCTATACGGCATGGCAAAGTACGAAATTTGCAGGAAGGCGTAATTTTACCTCATAAAGGTTGACTTATGAGCTTTCATTGATGTTAATATAACATGAAATGCTAAAGTGATTACCATTTATCAAGTTACTATGACGGAAAAGATTGGTGGTAATTGATCCTGGATGAAGCGAATTTGCAGTTATATTCACTCCCTCTTCCTGTTCAAAGAAAACAATCACCATCACAATAGAGTCCACTATGCATGCAATGAGTAAATGAACAGGGTCTTGCACAGATGTGCTTATGTTAAAGCTGAGGTTATTAATGGTTTGTACATAGAATGCACGTTCATGTGCATCTGTAAGGTTAATATTTATCAGTGGTGGTATAGTTGAAGACATTGTGTTATGAGTACCACACTAGAGGCAACTCAAGCGAATAAATAACTAAGGAATAAAATGAAAAGAATAATCTCAAAAGGTACAAAAATCATTAGTATGATCAAGTTTCACCAAAGAAAAACTACAGGATTGATTCTGAGTAACGGTCGTAGATGATAATGTCATATCCAAAATGTAAATGAAAGGCTTGTGGAGGTCTGAAACAAATAGCCAGTTCTTTTATAATCAAGAAAAACCAACCTTTAAATGTTTTGCAAGCTCATTGGCATGCAAAATGTTAGCTAGCTTTGATTGGCCATATGCACCAAGACTGTTGTACCTGTACATAAGCAAATTCATATAATCAAACTAATTGTCTAATAAAATAATCCACATAAAATATGTAGTGGATATTATGAATAATTGTAGGCATAATCTACAGTGATTGGCATTAAATCTCATGAATCAAATTTTATAAAAATAGCTATCTTATAGAACCTAATAGACTAAGTTATTCATTTTACGTAGGACCATCTAACAAGAAATTACCCTTATGGTGGTACTCCAAAATACAGGTGTCAGCCAACTTAGCGTTTTAGAGTTTCTCTATAAAGTCAAAGCTTCAAGTTGAGTAGTTCTTTTCTCAATGTCTAGGTACGTTCCATCATTAACTTGAAAACTTTACAACTACTTTATCAATGAAGCTACCAAAACATAAATTCAATTCAAGAACTCAAAATCCTAGAAACTTTATAAAGCATGTACCAAGCGACAATTTACTAAAGTCATACAGTTCAAGGTCTTTAACTAACCAAAAAGTAAAGATCATCATCCTATGCTCAGGATAGAGTATGCTTTTTGACATAGAAACATTTCATATGGAACACCTTGAGTGATTAATTAAGTAATTTTTCAAATAAACACCCTCATACTGAACACACTTAAGATATTACTGAATGAATGTCAAGTATCATCTCAGGATTTCCAAAAAAAAAAAAACAGTGATTCTGAGTTAGCTTGAAGGTGTTACCTTGATTCATCATTAATTTTATCAAAACGAATTCCTTCACTATATGCAAACCGATGAGCCTCGGAGGCGACATTTACAATTCTTCCTTCCCTCTTGCTCTCCCGTGCTGTCTTCTTCATAGTGTCCAATAAAAGATTAGTCAAAAGAAAATGACCTGGAGAAAGCATTTGAAAACACGAATTAACCTTCTCCCTCATCGATTACTAATATAACTTGAAGAAAACAAAAAGGAAAGAGTATTTTTGTAAGAACTGAAAGTGTTGCAATTCTTTAAGAAAAAACAGGTGGCAGGTGGCAAATACATTTAACTTTAAAATAGTGCACAATGACAAAGCAAACTGCTATAGTATATCTCTGTGTTCGGTAGTTGTTTCTTTTTCTTTCCTTTTCTTTTCTTTTCTTTTTTTTTTTTTTTTCTTTTTCTTTTTTTTTAACAAGAAACAACATCGTCTCTTGAAAGCTTAGGGACTCTGAAAGAGACTGCTATTGTAACTTCTATAGTTCAATAATTTTTCTACTTGAAAACTTCAAAATCAATATTGTGAAATGATTAATCAATAGAATACCTTCATTTTCCTGCCATAGATAATACCATGTAAGAGAATCAATTTAACAGTGATTATTCTTAAGATATATGTAACAAACCTATATGATTTGTTGCAAATTGCAGTTCAATCTTGTCCTTGGAAAGCATGAATGGAGTTGCCATAATTCCTGCATTGTTTCTTATAATAGGAAAGAAATTAGACCTTGTAGAATATTTCCTCCAGCTTTGCAGGCTCAAGGATATACAATCAAAATCATGTATGTGTGCTCCAAATTGGGGTGATAAAGCTAAGAACATAAGAAATTCATGCAGAGAGTACATAATACGAATGAGTAGCATAATGTGAATTAATAAAAGAAAATGTGAAACAATGAAAGAACATTTCATCATTGCAGCTTGTTATTCTTTTCTTACATTAGCAGATTCAGGGGAAGGCCCTGTGTCTTGAAATCTGATGCAAATTTCTTCACAGAAGCCATGGAACTAAGATCCAACTCCATCGCATCAACTTTGGCACGGGGGATTTCCTTGACTATTGCTTCTCTGACATCTTTACCAGCAGCCACATTTCTGACTGCCATAATTACATGGACACCGCGCTTTGCAAGAACACGAGCAGTTTCGGTTCCAATGCCACTGGATGCTCCTGGAATTACAGCAACCATGAGGTAAAAGAAAAATACATTCAAGTTACTACACAGTAAATACTCGAACACAAAAGAAATTACTCTTAATGTCTAAGATATCCAGAGACCGTATTCAATCATGCAATTCTTATCCAATTAAAAAGCAAAATTCATTAAAAAGGTCATTGAACTTTAACCAAGGAGCGTTAAGGTAGATTTCCATTCTTCACATTTCAAATTGAAAAGATTCACGCATTCACATCCAAAAATTATCAAAATAGCATGCAACTAATGCAGTTGACTTTAACTCCTAGTTATGAGTTTGTACTAGTTCAACCGGTAAGGTCTTTTCTTGCCATACAAGAGGTCTTTGGTTCAGATCTCGCAAACAGAAGGACAGTTCTCAATTTATATTTACTACAACAAAACGAAATAAAAATAGCAAACAGGACTCCTTGGTGGAATGTAAAGAAATATTGAAAACTCCTGTCAGTCCTTGCATGACAGCCACACCAACATGTTTGTATTATGGATCACAGTTAGATACAAGTATTAAAACTAACCATTAAATTTAACGTATCATCTCACACAACATAAATTCATCATTTAAATCACAAGCAAGAATTTCTTCTTTCTTCTTCTTCTTCCTTTTCTTAATTTTCATCAGCGACTGCAATATTTTATCAAACTGGTGAAACCTAAAATTTTATGAAGGTAGATGATTTGGAAAATCAATTTGAACCTAATTTGGTCATTTACAATTCTACAACCACCTGGACATCCACCACCACCACCGCAACACACCATATGCTAATCAGAGTCAGCATCAACACACTCACATAGAAAGTAACATAACAGTACAAAACATAATACCACCCAGAACAAGTAGACACACAAAAATTTAATCTTTTTCCATTTTTTTGCTATAAAGAATTAAGCACTCATCTAATATTGCAGTTTAACGGTCCATTATTGACCCCACAACAATCTAAACAAAAACATCAAATTCAAAACCAAATTCTCTTCCAAAAACACAAAACAAAAACAAAGAACATGAAAACTCATCTATTTAAGAGTTACTACTACAATACTATTCATCTATCAAACTCAGATATATATTAAGACATGCAAGAAAACCCAGATATATAATAACAAGAAAAAGATGATCAGGACCTGTAACAATGGCAGTGAGACCAGTGCCATCAACTCCTTGTGTGACCTCCTCAGCTGTTGAAGACCATGAGAACCCAGATGGCCCCTTTCTGCCAAACAACCACATCTTGTCTCCAGAACAGAAATGGTGGTCCCTCTCTCTATGTATCTAATCTATACAGCTATTTATATCTCAGACTCACAGGCTTAATAGTTATAACTGGTAAAGCTATCAGAGGCCATGAATGGCTGATAGCCTATACATACACACACTTGTCTATTCTGGGGGTGGTGGCCTTTGGAGAGGTTAAACGATGACGTCTTGTAATGATTATGCTGACGCTTTTCGTGTGTGTGCAGTCTCCGAGTTAATTAGGAATAAGACTTCCACCGATGTGATATCTGTGATCAATATCTCGTTAATTATCGTATTATTTATTTTATATCGATAACGTACATATTATATTATTTATATAAAAAAATTAAGAAATATAATAATAATATTATTATTATTAATAAATACGATATTAAAATTAATTATAGATAACGATAATTACATAATATCAAAATTTTATATTCGGCATAAATTAGATTTATTACATTATTTGGGCTTCTTTTAAATACTTGGATAATTTAAAAATATAAAAATAATAGTGATAAAAAAGATAAGAAACCCTTACATTATATTTAGTTCCAAATCAATGGATACATCAAAAAAAAATTTTTCTAAAATTATTCTCACAAAAGATAATGTATTTTCAATTTCATTTTAATATTTTATATTTTTTCAATACTACTTAATATATTTATAACATAGCAACTTGAAGCCAAGTGATTACCACGTGAAATGAGAGGTTTTTTTTTTTTTTTTTTTTTTTTGGTACCACCAAATAATATATAGATATATTTTACTATACCTCATTACTTATAATAAACAAAAACTAACTACCTTGATTTTTTTTTGGTTTTTTACAATAAAAATTTTAGAGATTGCATTTAATCATTAACATTTCAAGATGATTTTAATTTTCAAATAATATGAAAGCCATTTTACATCATTTATTTTGTTGTATCTTTATTATGAATAAATCTTATTGATATTTACATAATAAGGGTTTAAACTTTGTTTAACTATTTATCTCATATTAAATAAAAATATATAAGTAAGAAAAAAATACATAAATATTATTGAAGTTCAGGTTCAATCAATACTTGATCTTTAATAAAATTTAAAACGATCAAGTCTCCAAAAGATATAAATATCATCGAGGTACAAGTTTCAATTAATACTCAGTCTTTAGTAAAATTTAAAATAGTCAAGTCTTCAAAAGAAAATGTTAGTCTTTGCAATTTTATTTTTATGTCCGATACGCATTACCACAACCTACGAGTATACTAACATGTACACCAAATAGAATTATGTTACAATGGACCTACTGAGGGCATACATTAATGTTAATTACAAACATTAATAATAATATAAAGACATAGTTTTGTTATTTCTGTAGTAGACATTTGAGAGTTTGTGTAATTTTGTTTTTCTACCCACAACAATAAGAGTATATGTTAACATTACTCCAAACGTCAATGTTAATGTCTATTTGTAGAATAAGATGACGTTGATCAAATGGTATGTCACTCAAATCTAAATCATTAAGGTCATAAGTTTTAGTCATGTTAATCTCTTTCAAACCTTGATTTTATTGTAATAATTTAAAAATAAAAAAAATTACATAAAAGTAAAATTTTATGTCACTATATGTTTGGAAGTTTGTATAATCTTATATTTATATCAAGGGTTAGACTAAACTTAACTTAAAATTTGATTTAAAAAAGTGACTTTAATTTCCATCTACTTATTTTCACTTCATCCAATAGTGAAAAAATGTGAATGTGTTTTAAATTAATAACAACTCTTAAATTGAGTGAAAATAGATGAATGGATATTGAAATTATATTTTTAAAGTAAATTTTTAGGTCAATCAATGACAATATATATGAATATATTAACGTGTGTCCTACTAGGTGCTTCAGAACATATATTTACTAGATATTTATTAATTTACCAGAGTTATGTGAAGCATGCGTGTAACCTAATATATTACTTTATTAAGGTGTGTCCCCGCAACACACACGTAATAAGGGCAATTCCAATGTTGCACCAAATTGATGTTTTACATCAATTTGGTGTAACTTTACTCTCTAATATGGTATCAAATTACAAACTTCTAGTTAAGTTTTTGGTGTTAATGAACAGTACAACATCAAATTTGATGTTACACTGTTCATTACACCAAAAAATATAATTTATTAATAAATTAATTTAATTTAAAATATATATTAAATTATTATAAAAATATATATATCATAGAAAATATTTTATTGAGATCTTTAAAATAAGTATAATATTGAATATATTTTAATACATTTTTAAAATTTTAATATATATTAGTTAAAGAATTATATATGAAATATTTTATGAAGATATTATTTACATCAAATTGATATCATATATATTTGAGTAAAAAAAAATTTGATATAAAAAAATTTGATATTAATATTAAAATAATATAAAATTTGATATTATACGTAGAAGATCGTCTAACACAACCTATGTTATAAAAACAAGACATATGTTGTTGAAATCTTTCTTCCCATGTCTGGTGTCCGATATTTCCTATGAAGAATTTAATGTGAATGATTTGGACCACAATGGGCCGTTTAGTACACCAGTAGCTGGCTTTTTTTTTTTTTTTTAACCTATTACAGATACGTATCACACATTCATACGAACAATATTTATGTATCACACTCTCTTTATGGAAACACTGAGAGTCTGAGACGCAGTCTAAAATGAGAGTTCCCAAAAAGTGAGTCACCAATGAGTCACCCCACAGACGGCGGTAGCTGACAGACTAGGTACCGGCTTTTTCGTCCTTTAATTGACGGAAACGACATTTCGTCGGTGTCGTTTAAGTGACGGTGTGTAATAAAGCATCAATGATTCTCTCTATTGGGAAACTTATCTGTCACGTCACATTTAGTGCTTTCTACAGGTGGAAGTGACATATTTTGATGCTTGTATTTTGAAAGCAATATGTTATTAATTTTCCACATTATGGCTTGGAATTAAAAGTGGAATTGTCAATTGTTATATGGTACTGAATGGGACCAGGGGACATGTGATATCAATGAAATCAAAACAATAATTGCGTTGGTATAAAATTGAATTGGTTAATTTAAAAGGTTTCTAATCAGAACTGGTGAGATATATCACGTTATTTACGTGTTTTTATATTTGCATGTAAATTAATTCATGATAAATTAATACAAACTAAGCAGAAAAATTATTGGAGGGAAGTTTTCATATTCGTCGCTATACCATGATGAATTATCAGTTTTTTACTATGAATACATTTTTGTTCCTATTATCTTTATAGTACGTTTACTTCAATCGGAATGACTTGGAATCGAAACGAAGTATCAGAATCAGAATAAGTTGTTTACTTTAACTGTAGGAATTGAAATCGAAATCAGCAGTATTCCCATTAAATTGTTTACTTTACTTTGGAATCAGAATAAATTAATTATAAATTACAAAAATAACTTTAATTAAATTGATTAATTATAATAGTATGCAGTTTTTTTATTATAATATACAATTTTTTTTTTAATATCAAATAAAAAACTGCACATTACAATTAAAAAAAAATACATATTATTTTAATAGTCCACTATGATAATTAAGAAATTTGTGATGAAAAATAAATGATGTACAATTTTTTTATTATAATATACATTTTTTTTTACTATTAAATAAAAAATTGTACATTACAATTAAAAAAAATGCATATTATTTTAATAGTTCACTATGATAATTAAAAAATTAGTGATGAAAAATAAATGATGTATAGTTTTTTATTATAATATGTAGTTTTTTTTTTAATATCAAATAAAATTAGTTTTTTCTTATTTTTTTAAGAAGAATATAAGAGACTTTTTATCTTAGTAAAAGGAATGAGAATGGAATTTTCAAGTAGATCGGGAGAAATGAGATTTTCATTCCACAACCCCAAATTGATACGGGACTCACATTTTCATTTCTATTACGGAATGAATTTTAAGTAAGTAAACACTATCAATCAATCACATTCCCCATTTTCATTCTCCAATCCGTGAAATAAACGCATCCTTAAAGTTTTAAAGATCAATCAATTTAATTTTTTATTAATTGAGCGTTAATCAGACTTAATAATTTGAAAGATATTTTGATTTACCAAAAAGAACATCAATACATATTAAAAAATAACAATAAATATTTATATTATAAAAATATTAATTTAATTAATTTTAATATTTAATTAATTAAATATTAACTTTGAAAATCACTTAAAAAAGAAAGATAAAATTTGAATTTAAAAAAATTAAAATACAACTACAAACAAATGGAAGCTCTACTGCCCATTACATCCATGGATGGTGAGGGGTTTTAAAAAATATATATACATATATATTATATATATTAAGAATGGAAAATGAAAAACAGGAAAAAAAAATAGTCACTTCATCGCATTCATTAGTTCTTCATTTTGAAAAATTCCACTCGTAAATCATTTCATCATTTCATAATCAATCAGCATCAAATTTATCATATCCACCACTAAGATAAAGGTCTAGCGGCGAATCACTATTGAAAATTTGATCTGAATATCTACCACTAAGATAAAGGTCTAACGGTGAATCACTATTGTTTCAATGAAACTCTAGTGGAACCTTTATCCTAAACTTCTGTCTCTATAATGAAGATCTAGCAAACCTCAATGATAACATCTCTACAGCAACAAGGTAGATATGGAGATTGGTATCCATCTCTACCACAATACCACAACCCACTGCAACGTCCACTCAAGCCTCACCGCCACCATCACCACCACCAATTTGAACAACGTTGCAACAACAATCAGGAAGATCGATTTTCGGTATCAAGATTTGGAATGGAGTTTCCAAGTCATTCCAACTTTTGACATGAAAACGATTTTTTTTTTTTTTTAAACGAAAAAAGTATTTTAATTTTTAAATTTTAAGGTGTTTTATGGAACATTGGAATTATTTTCTATTGTTTAATTTGATGCAAAGTACAAAGATAATAAATTTGTGAAGAAGAAGAAGAGGTACACAAAGGAATGGATCTGGAAACTCTCATGTCCATTTTGTTGGCCTTCTGATTTTAAATTTTGTGTTTTTAGTTATTTTTTTGTTATATTTAAGCATTTTTTTTTTCCATTAATGTATTTAAGCTTTATTATTATTATTGTTATTTAGGGAATGGATTTGGAAACTCCTAGATCCATTTTGTTATACTTAAACATTATTTATTTATTTTTTCTTTATCTTTTAAATTCAAGGAAAGAAGTGAATAAGAAATTTTATTTTATAAAGCAGTTCAAGAAATTTTTTTTTTTTTTTTTTTTTTTAACACTAAAATGCAACTCGTGTGTGTATATATATGTGTGTGTGATTTTGTTTTTAATTTTTTCAATTCTACCCTTTTTTAATTATTTGTTGTGATAAATTTATAAAATTAGCCCAATTATCAAGGGCATTTTGATAATAATAGACAAGGTAAACTTGTGATTATAAGATTTCTTAAAGGTAAATTGGTCTTTAATTCATCTAATAGATCGGAAGGGTTTTACAATCTTTTCTATCACATAATTCCTTTGACTATTATAATTTAGGTATGACCGTATGAGGGACTAAATTATTGAGTTTCCAGATTTTAGGGACCGTGGAGATCAGAAATTGATTAATGGGGTAAAAAAACTAATAATTCACTATTATAAATATATGGTCATAACACCACTTCATTTTTGATAATATTCTTTACCTTATTTGTTGATATTCAATTATGAAAATGATTCTCCAACTTGCCTATAAATAGGCTTATATTGTAACCATTGAAAATACACATCAATAGAATTATTTCCTCTCTTCCTCTCATACTTTTGCTTGTTCTTTTATTTGATTATTATTCTATATTCATTGCTTTTAGGCCATGTTTTATAACACGTTATCAGCACGAGTCTAGTATGGAAGATTTCATTCATATGATCTACTTCCTACTATCTGATTAAAATAACATAGTATGGAAAATTTCATTCATATGATCTACTTCCTACTATCTGATTCAAATAACATAGTATGAGAGATTTCATTCATATGATTTACTTTCTACTATCTGATTCAAATAATATAGTATGAGAGATTTCATTCATATGATCTACTTTCTACTATTTTCTTCAAATAATTCTGTTATTATAATGTATTATTTGAAGTAATATTATCATTATTGCTTTTATTTGATTTTTGTTATATTTCTTATGGTGTGAATATATATAATTCTTGGAACCTGAAGTTTTCGAGATATTTTAGAACTAGAAGTTATAAAAATTTTCTATAATAATATAAAGTTAGAAGTTTTTAGATTCAAATAACATATTATAGCATATGTATTTATATATGTCTATGAAAAAAAGAAAATATTTTATATTTTAATCTCATTCATTAACTATTGCCTACCATTGAAATATGCATTGATTTAATATTCATATTTTATCAAAAATTTTCCATAATGGGATATGCAATATTTGAATTGTTATTTATATCTTTTCATACCATACACAATCGAAATAATTTTTCCTATTCTTCTTTGACATTCGTTTGTTTAATTTATGGCTATATATATATTTCTAACGTCATATTGAAATTTATATGAATTGTGGAATTAATCTATATTATTATTTTTCATTATTTACATCAATAGTAATTATATATTGTTTTTATCTCTTCAGCATTTTGAAGATGTTGAACTCCACCAAACCTAAATTCAATGTGCTCGACATTACTAAAAAAATTATCAATCATGGATTCTTGATGTTGAGCTGAAGTTACAATCAATGAATTTAGTTGATACTATTAAAGAGAACAATACAGTAACTGCCTAAGATAAGGCTACGACGATGATTTTTATCCGCCACCATTTGCATGAGAGTTTGAAAACTCAATATCTCACGGTGAAAGATCCGTTGACTTTGTGAAAAAATTTGAAAGATCGATATGATCATTTAAAGATTGTTGTTCTCCCTAGAGCTCGATACAATTGGCATCACTTGAGACTACAAGATTATAAGTCTGTTGCCGACTATAATACTGCTCTTTTTGACATCACTTCAGAGCTTGAGTTATGTGGTGAAAAATTAACCGATGCAGATTTATTAGAGAAAACTTTCTCTACGTTTCATGCCTCGAATGTGCTCCTGCAACAGCAATATCGAGAGCGTCGGTTTATAAAATATTCTGAGCTAATATCATGTCTTTTAGTTGCAGAACAAAATAATGAGCTATGATTGAAAAATCATGAGCTATGCCCGACTGGTTCCTCAGCATTGCAAGAAACCAATGCTACCTCAAAAAGGGACCATGGATCATATCGAAGACATAATGGTTCCATCAAATTCGCTTTAATTGATTGGATTCTCGATGAACGATTTGAATCCGAATTTTTGTATTCTAAATCTGAACCAGAAGTTTCAGATTCTAAATAAATTTATTCTCAATTTTATTTGGATCTTAAAACTTGAAGTTTCAGATCCTTACTTCAATTCTAGATTATAATCTAGATTTTGGAACCACAAGTTTCAAAATTGTGAATGAAAAAAAATTGAGAAAAATCAATTCGAATTTGATACGAAAAGAACCCGTCTCGAACTCAAGTATGTAGATATGTCTCCTCATCGAAATTGAGTAGAGACTTGAAGATTTTTTATACTAACTTTTGTTCATGATTTCAGGATATAAATCGTGAAATTTATATTCATAAATACGTTAAAGTATTATATTTTCTGCTCATAAATTTCAATGCACCGAGATAGAGGCGATGATCAAGGTCGTGTTATTTTCGCTCCTCAAAGTAAGATGCAAATAAGGTACATGACATATATTTTCTTATATTTTATTTGATTATTAAATATTTGTTACAATTCATCGTAATTGTATTTTGAGAAATTGTTCATTAATTCGCTATGATTACGATTTATATATTTTGGTGAAATAAATGAAGTCAGATGATTGAAATAATTTGTACTTCAAAATTGCTCCCGAAGTAGCAATGTTAATGATTATGAGGTGAAAAATCATTTATCTCGCATGGCTAAATTGATTAATATCATTCCTTGAAGTGAATGTTAAATCATCTGATAGTCATGACGATGATTATGGTCAGTAAAGCCTTGGTGATCGTATAAATTTTATCCACCTGAAGTGGAATTCATACTGTCATATGCCAGAAGCATATTTTACGATGACTGTCATTATAGAATCTGAAGATTCTCATCTAATAAATGTCCCTGAATGACACTGTGTGTTTGATCCCTGAAGGACATTATGTGACATTTTAGTCATTAAAGAATAATATGATAGTCTAATATATCCCTGAAGGATAGTAAGACAGTATAGTCCCAGAAGGACATTATGATGATGCCAATAAATAAATTTTTCCGTCGTTAGGGGGAGAAAAATAATTAGAAAATTTAACGACGTGAAATTATAATTAGCATGCATCATTCATTATGACGATTATTGTATAAGTCATATGAACTTGAAGTTCAAATAATCGTTTACTTGAAAATTGTATAGCTGAATGATTTTATATTCATTGCCAATATATTAACCCAGGTGATTGTTCTTGAAGAACAATTTACGTAAATGGCAACAAATAAATCATTCGTTTTGTAAAGTTATTATTCCCTTAAGTGAATAATAAAAGATCATGATCATTTTAAAGATCACGCTCGAGCTGTGTATAATCCTCATCATACAACTCATGAAGAGTTAAATGTTTTTGAAAAGATAGAACTCTTTAAATCTCCCCCTATAAAGCTCAAAAAGGGATCTTAATTACATATGAAAAAGTCAATATGCGCAAACTATATAGTTTGTCCTAAGAATATGTGAAAGTTTACAGTAGCCCCTAAAGAGACATGTATACTGAAAACTTAAAGAAAATTAAGATCTTACTCTGCATATTACAGAAAAGTTATTGATCAAAACAAAAGCAGAGCTATACTTATTGGATGTTTGAAGACATCATATGTTTTGATCGAAATAATTACTCATATGAAAATTGAGACAGTGAGATATAATTATATTTCAAAGGTTTACTGTAGAAACCTAATATTGATAATGTGAAAATAAATTGTCTCATAGTTAATTTCATATGATGAGAATTAATAGCCCTTGTAGAGGCTAGTGCCCCAGAAGTGGTACAATCTCCTGAAGAGATACAAAATCTTGGAAAAATATTTTCCTTGAAGAATTGTGGAGTCATTATTGTAAATGATGATCATAAACCACATAGTATCAATGAGTATTGAAAAGGTATGATTGACCTAAGTGGAATAAAGCAATTCAAACAGAATTGACTTCATCAGCCAAACGTGAAATGTTTGGACTAGTAGTCCAGACACCTGAGGATGTCAAACCCGTTGGATATAAATGGGTATTTGTTCGAAAACGTAATGAGAAAAATGAAGTCGTAAGATATGAAGCACGACTCGTCACACAGGGTTTCTCATAAAGAATTGGCATTGATTATGATGAAACGTATTCACCTGTGATGGATACAATTACGTTTTGATTTTTAATTAGTTTGGCAGTTTCTAAAAGATTTTAAATATGTCTTATGGATATAGTAATGACATATTTATATGGGTCATTAGATACCAATATATACATAAAAATCCCTGAAGGATTTAAAATGCCTGAAACATATAAATCAAATTCTCGTAACTTGTTTTTAATAAAGTTACAATGATCTTTATATGGCTTAAAGCAATCCAGATGGATGTCATATAATCGTCTTAGTGAATACCTCTCAAAAGAAGGATATATTAATGATTTATATATCCATGTGTATTCATAAAGAAATCAGAATCTGGATTTGCAATTATAGCAGTATATGTCGATGACATGAATTTAATTGGAATTCCTGAAAAGCTCCTAGAAACTGCTGAATATTTGAAAAGAGAATTTGAGATGAAAGATTTGGAAAAAATAAAATATTGTCTCGGTCTGGAAATCGAGCACAAATCAGATGAAATGCTAGTCCATCAATCAGCCTATGTTGAAAAAATCCTAAAAAGATTCAACATGGATAAGACTCATCCCTTAAGTACTCCCATGGTTGTCCGATCTTTGGACCCAAAGAAATATCTATTTCGACCGAAAGATGATGGTGAAAAGATACTTGGTCCAGAAGTATCGTATCTAAATACCATTGGTGCCTTATTATATTTGGCACAATGCACGAGACCAGGTATTCCATTTTCGGTAAATCTTTTGGCAAGGTTTAGTTCTGCACCAACTCGAAGACACTAGAACGGAATCAAACATATTTGTCGATATCTTCGAGGAACTACAGACTTGGGTTTATTCTATTCAAGGACAACAAATGGTTCTGATCTTATTGGTTATGCTGATGCTGGTTATCTTTTTGATCCTCATAGATCACATTCACAAACTGGATATGTTTTCACATATAATGACACAGCAATTTCATGGCGCTCTACCAAGCAAACTCTTGTTGCCATATCATCCAATCATTCTGAGATCTTTGTACTTCATGAAGCAAGTAGAGAATGTGTATGGTTGATGTCTGTTATTCTACATATCCAAAGTACTTGTAAATTGCCTCCAGTTACAAATTCGCCAACAGTGATATATGAAGATAATGCTGCTTGCATTGCACAAATTAAAGGAGGATACATCAAAGGGGATAGAACGAAGCATATATCACCAAAATTCTTTTACACTCATGAACTCCAAGAAAGTCGACAAATTGATGTCAGACAGATACGTTTTACAAATAATCTTGCAGATTTATTTACTAAGTCTTTACCAACATCAACTTTCAAGAAGATGGTATATGGTATTGGTATGCGTCGACTTCACAAACTACAAGAGTGATAGTTGTATAATTTTCAGGGGGAGAATCTTCTTTGGACATATGTGCACTGCACTCTTTTTCCCTTAACCAGGTTTTGTCCCACTGGGTTTTACTGGTAAGGTTTTTAATGAGGCAGTATTTTGGCACGTCCAAGAATCTCGAAGAGTATTATCAAGTGGTGTACGCCCAAGGGGGAGTGTTATAAATATATGGTCATAACACCACTTCATTTTTGATAATATTCTTTACTTTATTTGTTGATATTCAATTATGAAAATGATTCTCCAACTTGCCTATAAATAGGCTTATATTGTAACCATTGAAAATACACATCAATAGAATTATTTCCTCTCTTCCTCTCATACTTTTGCTTGTTCTTTTATTTGATTATTATTCTATATTCATTGCTTTTAGGTCATGTTTTATAACATTCACCATAATATGAGGATTAAAATGACAGTTTTCAATAACTTAATTGATTTAAGAAAAAATGAAATTCGAGAATTTGGATCCCATGAATTTGGATTACCATTTATGTATCCAGTATGTCCAGTTTGAATGGTTGGATTCAAGAACAATAGTTATGTTTTTCAAAGGATGACAGTTAACAGGTCTAGAGGCTTTTAAGGACTAACTAAAACCAATCACTATTTGTATGAATTAAATATATACTCTCATGACTGAAAACATAAAATCGTATAGTAAGAGGAAAAAACTCTCCACACATTATGAAAAATGAATGCAAGATCTCCTAAATTTTTTGTTAAAATTCATGTCGGAATTATATGTATATAAGTTATCAATATCATATTAGTTATCACATCATTTTATAATATATAAGAATTGATAACTTACATGCTACATTATTTGGGTATGGATTTGATCAAAAAATGATAGATGGTTTAAGAAATTACAAAAATGTGTTTGACATGCAATAGAAATATTATAAAACAAAATACAAAATTGCTTTAAAAAAACCATTTATATGGATTCTTTGCGATATTCTGATTGAGGTTTTTTTTTTTTTTTTTTTTTTTTTTCATAAGTTAAAAATGAATAATAAAAAATTGCTTTTTATTGTAATTATAATGCTCTAATGTCAACAAATTAGTTGTTGAAATGGATTACAAAATTTATATTGAATTATTTTTTTAAAAAATATATGTTGAATTTCTCAAATTTAAGTGAATGAAGATTGGGAAACCCAAAATCCAAATGCTGGGGACTTTGGAAAATTAAAAGGAGGATCACCGACCAAAGCTTGGCAATTGCATGACGGTTTAGAGCTCTGCCCTCGAGTTAGAGAGCGCGGGTTCTACACAATGAAACTCCCTCTCCCACCAATAATTGTGTGGGTTCCCCATCAGAGTTACTTTTTGAACCATATCACATAGTCAAATTTTATTTAGTCTTATTGATCCTTGAGTTTGTATAACCATTTTTTTTTTTTTTTTTAAAAAAAAGACCACCCATACAACAGAGTCAAATTTTATTTAATCTTGATTGATCCTTGAGTTTGTATAGCCATTTGAAAAAAAAAAAAAGACCACCAACCGCACATGCTAATGTGGCCAACCACGAAAACAATTTGGCTACGTTTGACATGCAAAATTAAAATGAAATGAAATGAATTTGATTAGAAAATTATTATCTCATATTTGATAGCTCCTGAGATTTAATTAAAATTATATCATATTAACTATGTTTGGCAAGCGGAATTGGAATGAAATAGATTTGATTGGAGCATAATAGAATAAAATGAATTGGATTTGATTGAATTGAAAAATTATTGTCTCATATTTAGTAGAACTTGAGATTGAATTAAAATTATACTATATAGATTACGTTTGATATGAGAAATTGGAATGAAATGGATTAGCTAGATTGGATTAAAAAATTATTATTTCATATTTGGTAGAATTTGAGATTGAATTAAAATTATATCTTATTATATTTGATGTAGGTTGGAATTGAATTGAAATAAAATTAATTTAAATATTTTATTATATAATTGTTATGGGTAATTTAGCGATCGGATTAATCAGGCTCGGAAAGATCTATAATGCAGGCCCAGTGACCTAAAGGCTCAGCGATCCATCTTTCTTCCGGTCCACCTTTCCTACGGTTGGCCCGTCCGTCAGACTTACTCCTCGTTTTTCAGCATGTCCCAAAGTCCTTTTCATGACTGCTGGTAATGGCCGCTGGTGGTGACCGATCGTTCTGACCGCTGGTGATGACCGATCGTTCTGACCGCTGGTGATGACCGTTCGTTCTGACCGTTGGTAGTGGTCGCTGATGGTGATCGTTCGTTCTGACCGATGGTTCTGTCCGCTCAGGCTGACCGCTAGTTGTGTTCACTATATCTGTTCATTAGTCCCGTTTGCTCAAGGTTATTCGCCTGGTCGATCGGTGATTTCTGGGCGTGCTCACGTATCTACTCATTTACAAGATTGCCTACCTATCACGATAACCAATTGCAGAGGTATCAATTCATTATCTGTCCTCCCAACTTTCCAGATGTTCGGTTCACCGGAGGCTCATCCGTTGGCCGGTAGAACTTAATATTTTATCTACCGGAAAGTTCGCCTCTGCCAGGCTCCTCAGAGTCATTGGTTAACAGAAGTCAAATAAGCCATGCAGAATACAACATCAAGCGCGCCATGCACGCCATTTTCGTTAGAGACTACAGGGAAGATTTCGGTAGCCACTCATGACCTGTGCAGGTCAGCCACCTGCAACCTTGCTCAGGAAAAGCTCAAAAGTGACGGATTTAGCCGCATTAAATGCAAATTCGATCGTATTAAATGCGTTGTCAGCCGCATTAATTAGAATATCGACGCATTAAATACGGTCCATCATTGTAACTGTAGCTTACTATACGCTTTTGTCTTATTCTGTTTTACTGTAGTACCTCCCCCTTTCTATAAATAGGGGAAGATTTTCATTGTAAAGGAGACTTTTTTCTTTCTTAAGTGTTGTTATTCTGTCGAAACAGTGAGAAAGTGAATTGTGAATGTAGGCAACTTTTTGGGCCGAACCACTCTAAAATCCTCTTGGTCTTCCTATTCCTTGCCTCTGATCTCATCTTCTTGTTATTTTCACTTTGCATGCATTATACAAACCACGCGAAACTGTAGCTTGGGCCTATAAACAACCTCGTTGACTAAGGATTCAAATCCTGACGTCAACAATAATAAAATTAATTTTATTATATACCACCAACCACACATGTTGATGTGGCTAACCACAAAAACAATTTGGCTATGTTTGACATGCAAAATTGGAATGGAATGGAATGAATTGAATTGAATTGAATTGGAATGAATTTGATTATTACTATCTCATGTTTGATAGCACCTGGAATTTAATTAAAATTATATCATATTAACTATGTTTGACACGCGGAATTGGAATGAAATAGATTTGATTGGAGTATAATAGAATAGAATGGGTTGGATTGAATTGAATTGAAAAATTATTGTCTCATATTTGGTAGAACTTGGGATTGAATTAAAATTGTACCATATTGGCTACGTTTGACATGAGAAATTAAAATGAAATGGATTAGCTAATTGGATTAAAAAATTACTGTTTTATATTTGGGAGAATTTGATAATGAATTAAAATTATATCTTATTATATTTGATGTAGGTTGGAATTGAATTGAAATAAAATTAATTTAAATATTTTATTATATACTTAAAATTAATTTTAAAAAATTTGAATAAAAAAAATGAACATGAAATACTCATTCTTAAACCTATTAAATCTCACTATTTTGATTGAGAATAAATATTTTCATGAGAGAAAAATTTGTGAGAGTTTGAAATTAAATTTGAAATCTCATCTATTATCCTTTAAATATAAAATTTGAGAATATAAAATATTTTAAATTTAAAACCCATTTAAAATCCCATGTTCCACACGTCTTTTAACGTGGAAAAGCTTTTTCAAGTAATAAAGACAAGAGAAGCCAAGTCCAAACTTTCTTTCAATAAACTTGTGATAATACAAGTAAACTGAAACTTCAACTCATGAAGTGTTGAAATGACAACTCTATCGATTATTGAATCATGTTTTGGCTTATCAATTTGCTTCCACAAACGAGAAATCTTCTTATACTTCAATGAAAAGCGAGTATCACAAAGTTAAATTTATTTTACTCTTCACGTGCTTGACTCGTTAGATCCCTGCCTTTCTTCGGCTAATAGATACAATCAAGACACTAATTTAAAAGAAAAAAAAATGACATTATATTAATTATCATGTACAATAACACTGGAAATACATAATTATATAGTAAGAGAAAAATTCTCTACGCACGTATTTGAAAGAGTAACGTAAGACTTCACAAATTTTTTACTTAAGTTATTGCTCAATTGATATGATATGTAAGTTGTCAATATTATATTAATTATCACATTATTTTATTATTTATAAGATATTGACAGTTCACATACTATATTATTTAAGCATAAATTTGGTTAAAAAATTAGGAAAGTCTAATATATTACTTTATTTATAAATATATAAGGTAAAACTTGAACCTTTACTATTAAAATAGATAAGAAGATATACCACCACTGAACTAGAAATTAGTGTACATTTAAGAACAAGCCTTAGTATGTCTTTATGAACATTTTTTGCTTAAATATTTTATCCCAATAGACAAAAAAGAAAAAAAAAAAAGAAAAAAAAAAGGTATTCATATTTTAACAAGACATGAAATTTTTGAAACATTAGTTGTATAAACTAACATCTTTGAAAAATTAATTAAAAAAAATGCATCAATCATCCAAAGGTTTGATCATTATCTTTTCCTTTTTAGTTTTGTATTCCTACAAATAATTTAAATGATAAATTTCAACAATTGTATTTGAAATTTCGTTTCCTTTCACATCATGTCAAACAAGAACATATCTTTTGGAAAAACTTGCAAATTTACTAAGAGAAACCAATCTCAAAGAAAAAGCTTCAAGATATGAAAACACATTCAATTTCTTGTGAACTTTATGTGAAAACACATTCAATCACCATTAGAAATCAAGAGCACATATTTTACATGTATTCATGACAGGAAGAAATTCTTCGAGATTCGACAGATATACATGTGTCGACTTTTATTTATCTCACACCACATGTATAGTCACTAGTGACATAGATGTTTACATCCTTTAACTAAATCCATGCTGAAAACCCAAAGCTTCTTTGCCAACTCGACGTTCCTACCATGTGAGTTCGCCTTGGCCAAGTTATTGTCAGAAAAGTACTCCCCGCTTATCCCGTTGAGTTGGGGATGCAGAGCTACATAGCATGTTGTAGCAGCACCCTGTAATCAGATTCCGAAATGTATAACAATGAAATTAGAATCGCGTCAACTAGCTAAACTTTGTCGTGAATGAACATTTTTTTGTATAAAAACAAATGACACTCTTAGATAACTTTTTAATACGATTATAGGGATGTGTCACATTGTAATGCCAGTAAGCATAATATGGCAGACACATACTATAGAATTTTGTTATCAGCAATGTGTTGATATGGCAAAAATGAGTTCCAACAGTTTCATAGTATGTGCTGCATATTAGGCAAGAAAGATAGGCATAAAGATTAAGCAAATCTTCATGATGATTTCTGCGTCTCAACTGTGTAAATAAGATTAATGCATGTCTACTAATATCTGTACAGAGTTGTATACAACGTACCTGCTGGACATTTTTAAACATAAATTTACTAAGCACATACAAAAACGCTGCGTTGAACCGGGGAAAAAGCCAGAGCATGAAAGGCACATGTGTTAGTCACATAACAAAGAATGTAAGACAAAGGCAAAACATTATGAGTGTCGAATAATTTGCGGAAGTGTATCTGTGTAATGCCTTACCTGCCTTCATGAGCTTCATCGACGTAGTTAAGTATTATTAAGATTTAATTGTAACACGAAATGATAAAGCAATTACCATTTATCATGCTATTGTGACGGCCAAGATTGGTGACAATTACTCCTGGATGAAGCGAATTTGCACTTACATTCACTTCTGCTTCCTGTTCAGAGAAAACAACCACTTTTGCCAATGAGTTTTTTTCCATGCAACTAACAAATGCAGATGCACATGTGTACAAGTGTCTATGCATAATTAAAGCTGATTTTGTAGATGATTTGGACATTAAATGCATGTCTGTGAATCTATAATTTGTAAAGCTGATGTTTGTCAATATAAAGTGCTTGAAATACAGTATAGATAAACCCCTTGTTAAAATGCTTTTGGTAATACTCATTAATGACAGGGTCAATTCCAATAGGAACTAATGATGCAAACACCAAACCAATAAATTAAAAGAAAGGCTTGCACACAAATCAACCTTTAATTGTTTAGCTAGCTCATTAGCATGCAAAATGTTGGCTAGCTTTGATTGCCCATATGCCTTGAAGCCCCTGTACCTATACATGCAAGTGGAAACAGTCAAATAGCATAACATCATAAGCGGATTGTATTCAACTATGTATCAAGAGACAGATTCATAAGACTCGACTCAACACCACAAGATACGTAAAAATATATTTCTGATTAATAAAACATAATGATAGTCTACAATAAGTAGAATTACTACATCATGTCTTACTTAGAAGAAAAGGTGTAATTTTGCAGGTAATGGTAGATGGTGTTACCCTGATTGATCATTAATTTTATCAAAACGAATTCCTTCATTGTATGCAAACTGGTGAGCCTTCGAGGACACATTCACAATTCTTCCTTCCCTGCCACTCTCCCTTGCTGTCTTCTTCATGTTGTCCAATAAAAGACTAGTCAAAAGAAAATGGCCTGGACAAAGTATTTAAGAACAAAAATTATCTCACTCTCTCTTTCTTATTAAAAAAATTTAACAACAGCATAGGCTACTAATTACTGAAATGGGAAATATATTCATTTATAACACTACTATAATACTTCATATAAGAATATTAGTATAAATTAAAATAAGCATCCTCAATATACATGCAACATATACCTGTATGATTTGTTGCAAACTGAATTTCTATATTGTCTTTCGATAGCGTGAATGGCGGCGCCATAACTCCTGCATTGTTTCTACAATAGAAAGCAAAATAAAAAATCTAAATTGGGGTATATATAAAAAAATACGGAGATATTCATGTTGAGTAATTTTTGTTAGTTACACCAGATCCAAAAGTTTGAGTGCATAGAAAAAAGTCCAACTATAATTAAGATTTAAAGTTGTGATATGCTTGAAGTTATGATACGTTAACATGTCTCTTCATGTGCAACGTGGACAAATAACAGATGACATATACATACTAAACACCCTCTATTATATAATATATGTAATAAGATGATAAATAAAGATGAGAGATAAATAGTTTGAGCTGAAGACTTTGAAGTTCTGATACCATAATTAACTATAATATTTAATACAAACATATTATACATGTATATATGTATCTATTAACGTGTCAAAATCTTTTGTGCTCTCACATCGCAACCCTTACCTCAGATTTCCATCCTGCACTCGACTAGGCAAGTTGACATGTTAGTTCTTATGTTTTAAATACTATTATTGGACTTCACCTGAACCTTAAACTTTTTAATCGAGTGTTAACTTAATGAAAGGAAGTCTACCATTGCAGCTCCTTTTTCTTTTCTTACATTAAGAGGTTAAGAGGAAGACCCTGGTCATTGAACTCTGATGCAAATTTCTTGACAGAAGCCATGGAACTTAGATCCAATTCCATTACATCAACTCTAGCACTGGGATTGTCCTTGACTATTGTTTCTTCGATATCTCTACCAGCAGCTGTATTTCTGACTGCCATAATTACGTGGACACCACGCAACGTAATAGTGCGCGTTGTTTCAGCTCCAAGCCCACTAGATGCCCCTGTATAATGACAGAACCATGATTTTCGGTCACGGTGGGCTAGTGAGTACAAATTTAATTGAAAAACACTTTAGATAGACACGTACAATTAGTGGCGGAGCCAAATTTTGGTCACAGGGAGACTAGAAGCCTTCTCCGATGTAATTATCTAATTTAAATATGGAGTTGATGTTGCAAAATTTTGTTTAGAGAATATGCAGATGAAAGTCTCAATTGAGAAACTCTCAGGATTGTTGTTGTGATTTTTTCACTTTTTTTTTTTTTTTTATCTAATTAAAAGATATGAGATTTACTTTATTTTCTCTTCTCTTAATCGTTAAATATAAAAGATGAGAGAGAAAAATATATTTGTTTTGATTATTTAACACATATTTTACTTTTATTAATTACACTGGAGAAATATATGCGATTCTATAATTTTTTTTTTGTCAAAGTGGATCCATATTCAAAAAAATTATTGATGTATCACAAATAAAAATTTAAAAATGTATAATAGTATTGGAGATGAAATTCTAATTATTAAGTTAACAAAAATCTATTATTCAAAAATTAAGTTTTTTTGAACAAAATATAGTTCTCGATTACAATGGTATTAAAAATTAGTTTATAAATAAACACAACTTTGTCAATCAAATAAAAATAATAAATATTACACCGTCAAATTTTTTACCAAAATATCAACATAAATGATCTATCAAGTTAAATTTTTTTTAAAAAAAAAAATTAATTCTATAATGACAAAGATGATCCGATCGAATGAACCAACATTCAAGAGACAATGCCACATAAGATTGTAAAAATGTTACATCACACGTAAATTTATAAATAATTTAAATAATTAATTATAAATAATTCATCCTATCATAAATAGCTATGTCACAATTAAATTTATAAATAATTTAGTTAAATATAAAGTAATATTTTTTAATCTAGAAAAAAAGTAATTTCTTAATAAAATATTTTAAGAAATTTCATATACAAAACCAAAAAAAACTTTCATGTCAGAAGTGATTTTAGTTTTTTTTTATGAAATTAAAAAAAAAATTACCAAGTCTCCGTTATAATGAATTAGATCTCCAATATAAATATGCTTTACCAAATGAGCATATTTGATCCATGGCTAGTGGATATCCCCATTGACGATTTTTTTTTTCACGTTTTTAAATGTGTTTAATTTATTGAAAAAAATGTATTTTAATTATTAATTGATTAATTACTTTTTTCACACCAAAAGATATTTTTTCCACTAATAAGAGTATCCTAGTAATTTTACATTGAGTTTACGGAAGTTAACTGATGGTAGGGGATGCTGATGTTAGGGGATGTTTATGTAATTACAATCAAATTTTCTATCTAGCTGCAATTACACTTAAACTTGAAGGTATTCATATAATTTACTCTTATAATTATAACTCAATGGAATGAGGTCAATATACTAAAGGGGTGTATAAACAGTTTTAGAAGGATAAAAAAATTAAGGGGTCGTTTATTTTTTTTTCCACTTAAGACTTAGGGGTCGTTTGTTTTTTTGTCTGAAGATTGAATAGTCCTGCTGAAGACTAAAAACTGAATAGTAACTGAAATCTGAAATCTGAATAACATGTTTGTTTTTTTTTCCCTTATATCTGAATATGTTGTAAACTTGTTTGTTTTCTAAATTTAAAATTGTCTAAAAACTAGTAAGTTGACATTTATACAATTTCTACTATTTATTGTTATATAATTTTAATTAATTTAATACAAACATTTAAAAATACATAATTTAATAAATTTTAAAAAAAATTTTATGTACATATTAATAATGTTTTATTAATAATTAAAATATGATTAAAAACATAGTAGTAGCATTAGCCATATTTATATTTAAATATATTAATATATTTAAGAAAACAATTAAAAAAATAAATGTTTAAATTGTAAATTAAAATATATTAGTTCAATGCTAAGACAATTTGGGATGAGATGTATTTAGGTTTTACTTATCAAATATATTTTTTAATAAGTATTAAGGAAAAAAAAATTGAGTAATATAAAGTTATGATAAATTTGAAATTATGTTATTTTGAGGAGGATAGATTTGGAATAAAAACTTTAAATGTCATTAAGTGATTTGTAATTAAGTGAAAAGTTAAAAATTCTTACTTAATTTTTTCAGTTGTTTTTTAGTAGTTTTAAGTGGTTTGACCACTTAAAAAAACAAACGAAAACATCTTAATAGATGCAATTCAGCACTATTAAGTGTTAAGTGGAAAAAACAAACGATCCCTTAATAATACTGAATTATTTTCATTTATTATTATTTTTAAAGTGATTCAACCATTTAAAACTATAAAAAAAAAAAAAAAAACTAAAAAAATTAAGTAAGAATTTTTAATTTTTTACTTAATTGCAAATCATTTAATGATATTAAAAGTTTTATTTCAAATCTATCATCCCTAAATAATATGATTTCTAATTCATCCTAATTTTATATTACTCAAAATTTATTTTTTTTTCCTTGATACTTACGAAAAATATATTTGAAAAATAAAATCTAAATACATCTAATCTCGAGTCATCTTCGAATTAAATTAATATATTTCAATTTATAATTTAAACATTAATTTTTTAATTGTTTTCCTAAATATATTAATATATTTAAATATATGAATATGGTTAATACTACTATATTTTTTAATCATATTTTACTTATGAATAAAATATTATTAACATGTACATAAAAAATGTTTTAGAATTTATTAAATTATTTATTTTAAGATATTTATATTAAATTAATTAAAATTACATTACACAAATAGTAAAAATAGTATAAATATCAACTTACTAGTTTTCAGGTAATTTTAAATTTAAAAAATAAATAAGTTTACAATATATTCAGAGGTAAGGGAAATAACAAGAAAAAACTTTTTATATCTTTTTAAATTCTAACTTTTCTAAATTAATTAATTTTTTAATTCAAATATCAATTTTTAAAAAAAAGAATACAAAATAATTGTAAAGTGTAAAGAATAATTTAAAATCTTTTTAAGAAATTGATTATAAAATGATAAGTTTTAAATTAATTATTATTAGAAGAAAATTATAATCCACTTGCCTTATCCGTTATGGGAAAAATATCAAAATTTTAGCAAAATTAATTTGATAACAAAATAGGTATTGTGGATTGTACTTATAAAAATATAGTACAAAAATAATAAAACAGAGCTAATATTGGTATTAGTTGGGGATTTATTTACAAACTATAGATTTTTCATAGTTTTAATGAGGTGTATTTATAAAAATGGTGTACATACAATTTATGAGAGGTGCACTCTTTAATTTAACCAAGAAGTGTGAAGACGTTCCTCAAAAAAAAAAAAAAAAAAAAAAAGCGTGAAGACAGAATTCCATTTAATTTAAAAATAATTTCATGCTTTACATTCAAGAATTATTATTAAATTAGCATGCAACCAACCAGGACTCGTTGGTGGGTTAAAGAAAAGTTAAAACGTAAGATTAGTATAATATTATTATCGTCTTTGTCTAGGATTGTTACTGTGAGGGTCAAAATCTTAATATACCATTTTATAATGAGTAATGTATTTCCAAAAATTTTATTTAAATTCATATTTAAATTATGTGTCATGTGAGTTATTAAAATCTTATTAATTATTATATTATCTCCTAATTTACAAGATTTAAACAACTCATATACCATATCATTTGGACAAAATTTTTGGCAAACCTAACATTACTCTTTTATAATATATATTTTTAAAAAACATCCATCCCCACTCCCTTAACTCATCGTCAATCACTATTTCTATTTTAAACCATAATTTCTAACTTATGTTTACAAAAATCTTCGATTTGCCCAAGCTCTTTCACCAAATCCTTAGATTTGATGACTAAAAGATGTAAAAACCAAAAGTCATAAGTCACAACCTTCAACTTAAGTTGTGCATGACTCACCGCCTAGTTAGCCTTTTTAACTTCAATTGGGTATGAGTCAACCTTTATTGATGGAGGTTGGGCGACCTCCATCATAGACATGCAGAACCTACGTCACTCCAAGTTCCTCCACGAGGAGTGATATATTACTCTAAGGAGCAAGTCCTCCATCGACAGTGGAGTTGGGGTCTTCAATTTTCTTTTGTAAAGTTCTCATCAAAATGTGAAAATGACATACGAGTATTTTCTATGTTTATTAACAAGCAATTCTATCCTATATTAATAGGAGTAACAAAATTATTGGGATCAGATAAACTTAACAAGTAGGCAAATTTTAGGTCCTTTTTTTACCATTGAGCCCTTAAAACTATGACAAATTTTCATTTTGCTATAGAGATTTTAAATTCATTCACAATAATAATAATAATTATAATCAAACAACAATAACATTTTGAGACAATTAAAAGAGAACCCTTATCTTATTTGAGAAAGAAGACTATAACCTGTGACAATGGCAGTGAGACCGGTGCCATCAATTCCATGTGTAACCTCCTCAGCTGTCGAAGAAGAAGAGAACCCAGATGGCCCTTTTCTACTAAACAACCCCATCTTCCCTTTCGATTACTTTCTCAAGAGCTTTCAAATGATGGATTGTGGGGGTGTCTCAGTCTCAGGTCTGGCTCACCATATACTCTCTAAGTCAATAAACCATTACCTCTCAAGACAAAAAAAAAAAAAAAAATAGAGGTCCATAACCATTAAATGGACAACAATACCCTTGTTGTTACTACTTTTAATTGGAAATCTTCTTTTTTAAATTATCATGGACAAATTTTGCAAGTTTTAACCATTTGTTAGTTGTCTTGGGATAGACAAACATGGTATCTTTTACATAGTATTGTTAGGTTGCCTGTCATCGTCTTCCTGATTGCGTGTGAAGATTGGATGGGCCGCACTCATTTCTCGTTACTTACAGCTTATAGTGTTTAAATTGGACTAATTTCAATAAAATTTAATAATAAATAATAATAAATTTGTCTGTGAGGTTCTATTTGACTGAAATAATTAATTACCAAGAAATCATGTAACCATACCATTATTATTGCATTTTTACAGAGTTTAGGATCATTACAAAATCAATAAAGATATCGGTTGAGTAATATGCATTAAATTAGAATTTAATGATTTGAAAAAAATAATCCCTTTTAAAAGTGAAAGTTGGAAAATTTAAAAATGTAGTCATAAACTCTTTATGACTATCCAACAAGTATATACACAATTGTTATACAATAACCAGAAGGTCCAAAACCATAATTTACTTGGTTCAAAATTTAAATTTTAAATAGTTGTTGAAATATATTTTCATCTAGAATCTGATTTTTTTTATTAAATTTTCTGTATTTTTGGTACCATGTTCAATCGCCTTCATTTTAGGTTCAAATCCACAGATTCCACTGCAGAGGAGCCAATTCTTAGTAACCATGTTCACTTAGATATATGTAAGGTGAGATGAATCACTACGTCATAACTGGAAACATATACTTTTATAATAAGAGAAAAAAACTTCACACACATTATAAATATGTAAGGTGAGATGTAAATCCTCACTATTAAAACAGATAAGAAGGTGTACAATCATTGAAGCAAGATGTAAATAGCATTCAAGAACAGGCATTATACTTTCTTTATGAACCTGCTTTGCTTAAATATTTTATCCCAAGAGTTCACAAAAATGCAGTATTCGTATTTTAACAAAAGCTGAAATTCTGGAAAAATCAGTTGTATAAACTAACATCTTTGAAAAATTATTTCAAAAAATGCACTAATCATCCAAAGATAATCATTAACATTTCCTTTTTAGTTTTCTGTTCCTACAATATAATTTAAATGATAAATTTCTACTTGGATTTGAAATTTGGTTTCCTTTCACAGCACGTCATACAAGAACATATCTTTTGAAAAACTTGCAGAATTCAATAAAAGAAACCTATCACAAAGAAAATGAACTGCATCATGGATAAACACAATTAATTTCTTCTCAACTTCATGTGAAAGCACCTTCAATCACTAATAGAAATCAGGAGCACATATTTTAAATGTATACATGATAGGAAGAAATTCTTCAATATTCAACAGCTTACTTAATTATATATGCGTCCACTTTCATTTATCTCACAAAACATGTACACATCTAGTAGCATAGATTTGTACATCATTTAACTAAATCCATGCTGAAATCCCAAAGCTTCTTTGCCAACTCGACGTTCCTACCATGTGCGCTCGCCTTGGCCAAGTTATTGTCCGAAAAGTACTTCCCGCTTATCCCATTGAGTTGGGGATGCAGAGCTACATAGCATGTTGTAGCAACACCCTGTAATCATATTCCAAAATGTATAACAATGAAATCAGAATCGCGTCAACTAACTAACTTTGTCGTGAATGAACATTTTTTGTATCAAAACAAATGGCACTCTTAGATTATTTTATAGTATCATAGGGAGGCTAGGGATGTGTCGCATTGAAATGCCAGTAAGCATAATATGGCAGGCACGTACTACTAGAATTTTGTTAACAACAATGAGTTGATATGGCAAAAATTAGTTCCAACAATTTTTTATAAGTATGTGCTGCATGCATATTAGGCAAGAAATATAGGCACAAAGATTAAAAAATTTTAGAGGTATATTAATACTAAAATGACGCAAATTTCATAATGATTTCTGTGTCTCAACTGTATAAATAAGATCAATGCATGTCTACCAATATCTGTACAGATCTGTATACAACATACCTGCTGGACATTTTTAAACATAAATTTACTAAGCGCACGCAAAATCCCTGCGTTGAACGGGCAAAAGGCCAGAGCATGAAAGGCATATTTGTTAGATACATGGCAAAGAACGTAAGACAAAGTAAGGCAAAACATTATGAGTGTTCAATAATTTGTGTAAGTGTATCTATGGAATGCCTTCGATGCAGTTAGTATCTAGACAAATATGTCCAAGTATTTATACTTGAGATTTATCAGTAACACGAAATAATTAATAAAGCGATTACCATTTATCAGGCGATTGTGACGGCAAATATTGGTGACAATTACTCCGGGATGAAGTGAATTTGCAGTTACATTCTCTTCAGCTTCCTGTTTAGAGAAAACAACCACCATTAGCAAGAAATTTTTACATGCCTGCAATAAACAAATGTACATGCACATGTGTACAAGTGTTTGCTCATAGTTAAAGCTGATCTTGTAAATGACTTGTACATAAAAATGCATGCCTGTGCATTTATAAATTTTATGGTGTATTTGAAGTATAGAAAAACCCCTTGTTAAAACTTAAAATACATACATTTCACAGGTATTACTATAGAACAAAAATGTTACACCAAATCAATAAATTAAAAGCAAGGGTTGCACACAAATCAACCTTTAATTGTTTGGCTAGCTCATTAGCATGCAAGATATTGGCTAGCTTTGATTGCATATATGCATTGAAGCGGTTGTACCTGTACATAAGCAAGTGAGATAATCAAATAGAATAATATCATATGCACATCAAATTCAATTCTGCATGTGCCGAAGGACAAATTCACAGGACTTATTTCGACATCACAAGATATGTAAAAAATATTTATGATTAATAAAACGTAAGCATATTCTAAAGTAAATAGAATTATTATATCATATCTTCATTAGAAAAAGGGTATAATTTTACGGATTGAAGTAGATGGTGTTACCCTAATTGATCATTAATTTTGTCAAAACGAATTCCTTCATGGTCAGCAAACTTGTGAGCCAGTGAGGAAACATTCACTATTCTTCCTTCCCTGCTGCTCTCCCTTGCTGTCTTCTTCATGTTGTCCAATAAAAGATAAGTCAAAAGAAAATGGCCTGGAGAAAGTATTCAAGAACAAAAATTATCTCACTCTCTCTTCCTGATTAAAATATCTGAAAACAGCATAAGCTATACTAATTACTGAAATGGAAAATGTTCATTTTATAACACTGCTATTGTACTTCATATAAGAGTATTAGTATAAAAATAAGCATCCTCAATATACATGCAACATACCTAAATGATTTGTTGCAAACTGCAATTCTATGTTGTCTTTCGAGAGCGTGAATGGGACCCCCATAACTCCTGCATTGTTTCTACAATAGAAAGCAAAATAAAAAAATCTAAATTGACGTAGGACATATGAAAAAACACAAAGACATTCCTGTCGAAAAAGTACAATAAAATGTGTTTATATATATATATATTAACGCGTCATCAATACTGTCGTTGGGCTCTTACACCGCACCCTTCAGTTCGCATTTTCATGTTGCACTTGAAGGGCAAGTTAACATGTCAAATCTCGTGTTTTAAACACTATCATCATCTAATAATTTAAACTTTTCGATTTAGTGAGTGTTAACAAGATGAAAAGACTCCTTTTCTTTTCTTACATTAAGAGGTTAAGAGGAAGACCATGGTCATTGAACTCTGATGCAAATTTCCTGACAGAAGCCATAGAACTTAGATCCAATTCCATTACATCAACTTTAGCACTGGGGTTTTCCTTGAGTATTGCTTCTTTGATATCTCGGCCAGCAGCTGTATTTCTGACTGCCATAATTACGTGGACACCACGCAATGTAAGAATGCGCGTTGTTTCAGTTCCAAGGCCACTGGATGCTCCTGTACAATGATATAACCAGGGTTTTCGGTCAGGGTGGGTTAGTAAGTACAAATTTAATTGGAAAACACTTTAGATAGATACATACGAATTTTTACGGAGTCAAAATTTTGGTTTTAGGGAGCCTAGAGAAACTGAATTGAATTTTTATGGCACTCTAATGAGCTATTGTTAGTTCAGGGAGGAACAATGATTTACAGTTTTCACAAACTATTTCGCCAACTATTATTCCTAAGCAACTAACAACAGTTTACGGGAATACTAAAACAACCCAATTCAATTTTTCAATACTATTTTTTAAACTCGTTATTATTATTATTATTTTATAAAAAATCCTAATTTTACAGCCTGCCTGTTCATATTTAAAAATCACTAATCTCACAAAACTAAGAAGCCAAAATTCATAATCATAGAGAGAAATGTCTAATTATTATCAAATTAAGTTAACAATTAATGGCATGCTAAGCTCCAAGTGCCTTAGTATGGTGGACACCAATCCACCTACCTAGCGCTCTAACTCACGTAAGGGGTAAGTTCAAGCACCACCCATGCAAACATATGCAGCAATTTTCCTACTAAATATGTAGGTTGAGGTTGGTCTCTCCTGCATTTAGAAGCAGTTATTCAGGCTGCACGATAGAGTTATATTTCAATTAAGTCCTGACTATTGTCGGACCATGTCAGGGGGTCAAAAAGTAGAAAAAAAATTAATCGTGTATAACGACTGAAGAAGAATGACAACTTACAACTAAAAAAAAAGTGAGAGATAAAAAAGAGTTTAGAGAATAATGTACATAGAGTAAATTGAAAGTGAAAGAGACAAGCAAAGAGTTAGGTGAAAATTGACTAGTAATTTGTGATAGAATATAGTCAAATGACCATGTTGGCTAAGTAGGTTACATTTATAATTGCTTCTATTTATTAAATAATCACTTATAACTTGTTTTATAAAATAATCTGTTTAAAAGATAAGTAGATAACTATGTAAACTAATTGTTTTTTCAATAATCAAGTTACTAAAAAAGCAAGCAAAATGTGTTTGCTAGTTTTAAGTCGCTGGAAGTGTCCTCCACTGCTGCCTCCCCTTCCAACAACTATCAAAGTCATTGGAGAAGTTCTACCCAACAATAGGGGAGGTGATCCTCCATTGTTGTGATAGAAGAGCTGATTGGCTCCTCCAACAGATGGAGGAGATTTGATTCTTCTTTGACGATAATTTGTGGTGTCATTGAAGGAGGATCAGACCTCCTTCTACGTTGGAGCCAAGACATGGAGTCGAGTTTGACTCTTTGTGACTTGGAGGAGGCTCTAGCAATATTGGAGCAGGTCTCTATCATCGTCGGCACAATGGTGGCCACCATTATTATATATTTTTTTAATTTTAATTTTAATTAATTAAAAAATTTAGTAATTTATTTTAAACTTGATTTTTTTAAAAAAAAAAATATAATTAAAATATGGATATTATTGCCTTATCATTAAAATAGAAGGATAGTATGAAAATTTCAAAGGTTAAAGTAGTTTCGACAATAATCAGCTTTCAAAATCAACTTCCAACCAATTTCTTAAAAACTAATTATAAGAGTAGCGGATTATGTAATAAGCAGATTATTACATGAGTAGAAATACCTTATTGCTCAAAACTTATAATTATAAAATAAATGCTTATTTCATAAGTAGAAACAATTTCAAAGGCACACTTAGTAATTTTCATCATAAATTGGGCTAAATTTAGGCCTAGAGTAGTGATATTCACCCTTCTTATCTTGTACATACACCCATGTCATTTTATTTTATGATCATTTACAAATTTATCTTTTAATAAATTTACTAAAATGGACTCATAACTATAAAAGTCTAAACATCAATTATTATTACAACACTTCATATTAAAAACTATATTAACATTTTAAGTATTAAAAAAATGCGGTAGAGTAAAATTCAACATACAAGTAAGAAGAATCAATACAAATTTGATAATTTTATTTCGTTGTTTTAACAGTTTTGAGCATCAAACTAATAAGAAACTCCGAAAAGGTTTGAGTTGATTAATAAAATTCTTAAAGATGAATTTGTAAATAACAAAAAAGAAAAAAAAATAGTTTGGAGTGTACATACAAATCATGAAGGGTGCTAATATCATCATTGTTGGGCCTATTAGACTTGTTCCACTGCTTGGAAAATTTCCATTAAAGTTTTATTCTACTATTAGACTTGTGTATGTATATCTTTGCTGGAGCTGGCTGGCCTTGAGCCCAGCCTAGCCCACATCGGCTCAGCTGAAGCCACGATGCAATTCTTATTCGAGTCAAAAGTAAGAACTTAATCCAATCTTATCCTATCTAATTCAATTCAAGCTCATCAAAATAATTCAATCGATTCCTGCATGACAAACAAGCAAGTCATTTAACCAAGAAGCATAAACATAAAGATAGAATTACATTTAATTTAAATACAATTTCACCTTTTTAAAATAAAAAAAAATTCATGCTTGTTATTCAAGAATTATCATCAAATTACCATGCAACCGACCAGGACTCATTGGTGGAGTTTATGAAATGCCGAAACCTTCGGTTGGTACAATATTATTATTGTTTTTGTCCGCAAATATTATTGTGAAGATCAAAATCTTCATATACTATTTTACAATATATATATATATATATATATATATATATATTACAAATCCATGCCTCTCCCTTAACCCATCTTCAATCACTTAATCATAATCTCCAACTCGACATCATCAGATCTTCGATGGGCCTAAACTCTTGAATTAGATATTTAAATTTAAAGATTAAGAGGTTTAAATACCAAAAATCATGAGTTACGACCCCCAACTTTGAACCATGACTCACGACCTGGAAGGGTCATTAGTACTTCAAAAGACCATGAGTTGACCTTTATTGATGGAGGTTGCTAGACCTTTATTAATTGAGGTTTGACGACCTTCATCATAGATGTGTCGAACCACTATCCCTTCATATTTCTCCACGAGAAGTAATATGTTTCTCTATGGATAGTGGATTTTCAACCTTTTTTTTTTTTTTTTAGTTTTTCATAAAATGTAAAAATTGCATATAAATAATTTCTATATTTATTATGGAACAATTCTATCATATAGTGACAGAAATAACAAAATTATTGGGATTAGACAAATTTAACAAAAGTTTAATAAGTACACTAATTTTTGGTCCATTTTTACTATTCCTGAAACAATATGAAAATTTTTCATTTGACTATAAAGATTTAAATTCATTCACAAAACAATAATAATTATAATAACATAATAAAAGCATTTTGAGACAATTAAGAGAACCCTGCTCTTGTCTAAGTACCAAAAAGAGAAGACTACAAGTAACCTGTGACAATGGCAGTGAGACCAGTGCCATCAATTCCATGTGTAACCTCCTCAGCTGTTGAAGAAGATGAGAACCCGGATCGCCCTTTTCTACTAAACAACCCCATCTTCTCTTTTGATCACTTTCTCAAGAGCTTTTAAATAATGTATTGGGGGGTCTCTCAGGTCCGGCTCACTATTACCCTCTACGTCAATAACCATTAAATGGTCAACAATTCCCTTATCGTAACTATGTTTAATTGGAAATCTTCTTTTTTGAATAATCATGGACAAAGTTTGCAAGTTTTGACCGTTCATTAGTTGTCTTGTTAGTTTTCTTCGGATAGATAGACACGTTGTGTTTTATTTAGTACTGTTAGGTTGTGTGTCATAGTCCCAGTTTGCATGTGAATATTTGTTTGGGCTGCACTCCCTATCGCTATGACTTACCGTGTTTAACTTGGATTAATTTCATAAAAAATAATAATAAATTTGTTTCTGAGGTCCTATCTGGCTAAAATAATTAATTACCTATAATAAGATCATGAAATTGAACTTTCAATTAAACGTCTTTATTAAAACGATAATTTATTTGATTTAACTATCCAGCAAGTATGCAATTACTGTGGAATAATTAAAACCATAATTTACTTGATTCAAATATTAGAGTCTGATTCGTTACTAAATGGTCGTTATATTTGGGACCATGATCAATTGATTACATGTTCATCAAATTTGTTAATAATTATCCCATCAAAAAATTTAAGTTGATTAGAAACAATAACATATAAGTTCTCTTGACACACCTTTTCATGTGTCAAACCAACTAGCTTAGCATATGAATCAAACTAAATACAAACACACAACAAATTCAAATATAAAATTTAATTATAATCACGTGGGAGGAATCAAATTAATCAAATTCGATACTCTGAGCACAAACTGAGCTTTGATGCTTTGATGCCATATTATTAATATTAGGAATCATCAACCCAAATGCTTAGAAAATAGCTTAACAATAGTATATTAGTTCTGCAACAAAGTCCACATATTCCACTGCAGACAAGCCAACTCTTAGTAAATCATATATAATGCACTAGCCTAACCATCCAATACATTAAATGAAAATGAAGTTCATGATGCACAAGCATGATCAGCAAATAATTGGCAATGGTAGTAGCTTCTTCTACTCAAATGAAATTGTAAACACCCTCAATAAGTACTGTTCGAATCAAAGAGCACTTCAATAGGAAAACAAATTTTCTGATACAATAGCCTGCTGTAAGTTATATAAAGAAAGAAAAGGTGGATCATTTAATTAGATCCATGCTCAAATCCCAAAGCTTCTTTGCCAACTCGACATCCCTGGCCTGCCCATTTGTCTTGGCCAAGTTACTGTCCGAAAAGTACTTGCCGCTGATCCCCTTGACTTGGGGATGCAGAGCCACATAGCATGTTGTAGCAGCACCCTGTGAATCAGAGTCCAGATTGTACATATCAAGGAACCTTTTAGCTGACTAAAATTTGCATTGGGTGGATATAGTTTTCGAGTAAAATTTTTTCGTTATCTTCAAGAACAATCAGTAGGGACGTCACATTATTGTTATGCTAGAAAGCAAGATATAGACGGCACACACTACTGGAATATATGATTTTTGAAAAAATAACATCGAAATTATGTTTGAACTATATCTTGTATCCGCTGCAAACATTGGCAAGAAAGATGGTTTCTCTATTGGATAATTTCCCCATCTCAAGCGTATAAATAAGATAAAAGTATGTCTCGTGATGTCTTTACTGATTTATATACAACATACCTGCTGAACATTTTTGAACAAAAATCTACCAACCTTTTCAGTAAAGGCTGCATAGAACCAAGAAAAAGCCAGATGCATCAGACACATGACCAGGAAATGTATTGCAAAAATAAGGCAAAACGTTAAGAATATGAATAAATTGTGTAAAGTGTGAGCAGGTGTATGTGAGAAAATAATGGTTATTATCGTAAAGTTATTACTATGATAGGTTTGCATGCAGACCTAGGAGAAGGTACAATTTCATTACAGGTATAATTTTATTACATAATGGAATGCCTACCCTGCCTTCTCTGATGAACTTAGTGACCAGAAGACTGAGTTCCTTAGTCCATTTATACAAAATAATTCATACCAACATGAAATGCTAAAGCAATTACCATTTATGATGCCATTGTAGCGGAAAAGGTTGGTGTCAATTAGTCCTGGATGAAGTGAATTTGCAGTTATATTCACATTCTCTTCCTGTTCAAAGAAAACAACCACCGTTATAGAAGAGTTTGCTATGCTTGCAGCTAACAACTGTACATGCATGCTCACATCTACGTACACATTTGTGCATTGTCAAAGCCGATGTTATCAATGATTTATACATGAAATACATTCTTGCACATAACTAATTTGTAAGGATGTGCAAATCATTAATTTGTTAAACCATTTGTTAAACTAATGGGATGTGCACATCATTAATTTGTCAAGAGGGTGGAGTTGTAAAGCAAAAGTATACATTGTTTCACAGTCTTGTTAAACTGCTTGTTAAGATGAGAACAACAAATCGGCAAATTAACAAAGGCTTGCAGAGAAGTAGAACCTTTAAGCGTTTAGCTAGCTCATTAGCATGCAAAATGTTGGCTAGCTTTGATTGGCCATATGCCCTGAGAATACTGTACCTGTATATAGACAATTCAAGATAATCAAACTGATTGTGCATGACATCTTATGTGCATCAAAATTAAACCGTTCATGAGGGGACAGATTTATAGGATTCAACCAAATATTATAGGATATGTAAAGGATATATTTCTGAATAAAGCATAAGTATAGTCTGAATAATTCCAGGTTGCGGCTGGATGGTTTTACCCCGATTGATCATTGATCTTATCAAAACGAATTCCTTCATGATATGCAAGCCAGTGACCATCTGATGAGACGTTTACAATTCTTCCTTCCCTGCCACTCTCCTTCGCTGTCTTCTTCATAGTATCCAATAAAAGACTAGTCAAAAGAAAATGACCTGGAAAAAGTATTCAAGAAGGGGGATCACCGCGCACTCTCCACGATCATCACATGCATTCGAAGAAAAAAGGAGTTTTTAATTTTTCACGAGACTATTAAAATGTTGCAGTTCTTTGTGCAAAAACAGATTTCAAGTGGAAGGTAGTAAATGCTATCATTTGTTTGAAACTGTAAAAAAATGCATACAAAAGTATATCTATGTTTACTTTTTCTCTACATCAACAAGAAATTACAGTTGGTCAAAACTTCCATTGATCAAAACTTTCCCTGCTTATATAGTTCAAAAACAGCATTGGCTAATAATTAATAAACTTGAACATGTTCATTTATTAAGCCATTGATAAGATACATGAAAACATCAGTTAAAAACACAAAAAAGTAGACATCCTCCATGCACAAGTAAACACACCTATGTGATTTGTTGCAAACTGGAGTTCTATGTTATCTTTTGAAAGTGTGAAGGGGGTTGCCAAAATTCCTGCATTATTTCTACAATGGAAATGAAAATTAGTCCATTAAGAATATAATTCCTTTAGCACCACCTATTTATACATTAGATATGAACAGTGTGTGTTAATGTGTCAAACTTATGTCATAAATACTAATATTGGACCCTTAAAAACTTATTTAAGTCTTAACTAAAATAGTGAAGAAACATCTAGCATTGCAGCTCTTTCATTTTTCTTACATCAGGAGATTCAATGGAAGACCCTGGGAATTGAAATCTAATGCAAATTTTCTGATAGAAGCCATAGAACATAGATCCAACTCCATGGCATCAACTTTAGCACCGGGGATTTCCTTGACTATTGCTTCTTTGACATCTCTACCTGCAGCCATATTCCTGACTGCCATTATTATATGGACACCACGCAATGCAAGAACTCGCGCTGCTTCGCTTCCAATGCCACTAGATGCTCCTGTAATCACCATGAGGGGAAAAATACAGAATTAACAATTTTCATTGTTCGCATTTAGCTTGGAAACAATTTCGTCCATAGACATCCAATAAAATTTCTCAAATCAGCATGCAGTTTTACTAGATACTATGAACATTAACATAAGTACTGTACTGATAAAAATCCTCCTTTTTTTCCTTTGAAGTAAAAAAACCATTGTTTTCGTTAAAGACAATAAGATATAATCAACTGGTCGAGTAAATTGAATAAAACATCTAAAAGGCATGAAATGAACTCTAAATTCCAAAAGCTAATCGAGATCACCATCAATATGTTCATAAAAAAGTAACATGACAATGTAGAGCGGACAGAGAGTCATGAACAACAAATAATAATAAGAGGAAAATTTTAATCTGGCTATGGAGAATCAAATGCTATCTAACATGAATCATTAAAGATCATATGTGTGTCACCAAGTTCATTCACAAAAAACATTCTAAGACAATTAAAGATCCAGATCTTGTCTAATTCCTAAAATCTAGAAAGGGAAAATTTCCGATTGTCTATATAGAATCAAATGCTAGCAAGCTATCGGGAACCATAATAGATCACATGTGACCCCACAGTCTCCTAGTGCATTGGTGTGGTAGACACTAATTCACCTGCCTAGCTCTCTAACTCACGCAATGGCTAAGTTCAAGCGCCACCCACGCAAACACATGTGGCAATTTTTCCATTAATTATGTAGGTTGATCTCTCCTATATTTAGGAACAGCTATTCAGGCTGTGTGATAGAAATCAATCTCAATTAAGTCCCGGCCGTTGTCTAACCATGTTAGGGGGTCAAAACAAAAAAAAAAAAAATTAACTGCATATAAAGATTGAAGAAGAATAACAACTTACAGCTAAGAAAAAGTGAAAGATAAAAAAGAGATTAGAGAATAATGTACATAGAGTAAATTGAAAGTGAAAGAGACAAGTAAATAGTTAAATGAAAATTGACGAGAATAATTTGTGACAGAATGTAATCAAATGACCATGTTAGCTAAGTTACTCTACATTTGTAATTGCTTCTATTAAATAATCACTTATAACTTACTTTATAAAATAGTCCATTTAAAAGATAGATAGATAGGTGTTTGGTAAACTAATTTTTTTTAATAACCAAGTTACTAAAAAAGCAAGCAAATTGTGTTTGTTAAGTTCTAAGTGATTACGTAGAATTACAAAAATGAAAATGGTTTTAATTTTTTTTTAATAAAATAAATGAAAAAAAAAAGAAATTAATTTTAATTTTAATTAATTAAAATTAAATTAAAAATATATATATATGGAAACAGTGGTGACCACCATTGTTCCGGGGATGGAGGTGTCCTCCATTGCCGAGGCCTCTTCCGACAACTATCGAAGTCGCTGGAGGAATTCTACCCGACGATTGAAGAGCATATCCTCCATTGTTGTGATAGAGGAGCTAATTGTGACTGGCTCCTCTAACAAATGGAGGAGACGATTAACTTAACATTGGAGGAGATTTGATCCTCCTTCAATGATATTTTGTGGTGTCGTTGAAGGAGTATCAAACCTCCTTCTGCATTTAGAGGATTCTATTGACTCCTCCAAACATGGAGTCGAGTTTGACTCCTCACGACTCAGAGGAGGCTACAACAATGAAGCAGGCCTCCATCATCGTTGGCACAGTGGTGGCCACCACTATTATATAATTTTTTAATTTTAATTAATTAGAACAAAAATTAGTAATTTATTTTAAATTTAAATTTTTTTAGTTTGAAAAAATTATAATTAAAATAAGGATATGATTGACTTTTCATTAAAATAGAAGGGTAGTATGAAAATTTCAAATGTTAAGGTAGCTTTTACAATAATCAGCTTTCAAAAACAACTTCCAACTAATTTATTAAAAATTGATTATAAAGAGCAGCGGATTATATTATAAGCGGATCATTACATACGTAAAAACATCTTAATGCGCAAAACTTATAACATAAATGCTTATTTCAAAGTAGAAACAATTTTAAAGGCACACTTAGTAATTTTCATTATAAATTGAGCTAAATTTGGGCCCAGAGCAGTGACATTTACCCTTCTTATTTTGTACATACACCCATATCATTTTATTTTATGATTTTTTACAAATTTATCTTTTAATAAATTTACTAAAATGGACTTATAACTATAAAAGTCTAAACATCCAATTATTACTACAACATTTCGTATTAAAAACTATATTAACATTTTAAGTATTAAAAAAATGCGGTAGAGTAAAATTCAAAATACAAGTAAAATGAATTAATAAAAATTTGATAATTTTATTTCGTTGTTTTAACAGTTTTGAGCATCAAACTAATAAGAAACTCCAAAAAGGTTTGAGTTGATTAATAAAATTCGTAAAGATAAATTTGTAAATAACAAAAGAGAAAAAAAATAGTTTGGAGTGTACATGCAAATCATGAAGGGTGCCAATATCATCATTGTTAGGCCCATTAGACTTGTTCTTCTGCTTGGAAAATTTACATTTAAGTTTTATTCAACCATTAGACTTGCGTACGTATATTTTTGCTGGGCCTGGCTGGCCTTGATCCCAGCCTAGCCCACATGGGCTTGATTGAAGCAACCATGCAATTCTTATCCGAGTCAAAAGCAAAACCTTAATCCAATTCTATCCAATTTCATCAAAATAATTCAATCAAATCTTGCATGACAAACGAGCAAGCCATTTAACCAAGAAGCATAAACATAAAGATGGAATTCCATTCAATTTAAATACAATTTCATTTTTTTAAAAATAAAAAAATTTCATGCTTGTTATTCAAGAATTATTATCAAATTACCATGCAACCGACCAAACTCATTGGTGGAGCTTAAGAAATGTTGAAACGTTCGGTTGGTACAATATTATTATTGTTTTTGTCCGCAAATATTATTGTGAAGATCAAAATCTTATATACTATTTTACAATAATTTTTTTTTTTTAAATCCATCCCCTCTCTCTTAACTCATCTTTGATCACGATTTTTGTTTTTAGTCATAATCTCCAACTTAACTTCATTATATATTCGATGTATCCAAACTCTTGAATCATATCTTTAAATTTAAAAATTAAGGGATCTAAAGACCAAAAATCATGAGTTACGACCCTCAACTTTGAACCGTGGCCCATGACCTAGTATAAGGGTCATGAGTCACAAACCTTTTAACTTTAAAAGACCATGAGTTGACCTTTATTGATGGAGGTTGCTAGACCTTTATTAATGGAGATTGGATGACCTTTATCATAGATGTGTCGAACCTCTATCCCTCCATGTTCCTTCATGAGAAGTGATATGTTTCTCTATGGATAGTGGATTTTCAACTTTCTTTCTTAAAGTTTTTCATAAAATGTAAAAATTGCATATGAATAATTTCTATATTTATTATGAAACCATTCTATCAAATAGTGACAGAAATAATAAAATTCTTGGGATTAGACAAATTTAACAAAAACTTAATAAGCACACTAATTTTAGGTCCATATTTACTATTGAGCCTTGAACAATACGGAAAATTTTCATTTGACTATAAAGATTTAAATTCATTCACAAAACAATAATAATTATAATAACATAATGAAAACATTTTGAGACAATTAAGAGAACCCTGCTCTTGTTTAAGTAATAAAGAGAGAAGACTATATATAACCTGTGACAATAGCAGTGAGACCGGTGCCATCAATACCATGTGTAACCTCCTCAGCTGTTGAAGAAGATGAGAACCCAGATGGCCCTTTTCTACAAAACAACCCCATCTTCCCTTTGGATCACTTTCTCAAGAGCTTTCAAATGATGGATTGTGGGGGTATCTCAGTCTCAGGTCTGGCTCACTGTGTACTCTCTAAGTCAATAACCATTACATAGACGGCAATTGCCTTATCGTTACTATGTTCAATTGGAAATCTTCTTTTCTGAATAATCATGGACAAAGTTTGCAAGTTTTGACCGTTTATTGGTTGTCTTGGGAGTTTTCTTGGGATAAATAAACATGTTTTGTGTTTTTTTAGCACAGTTAGGTTGTGTGTCATAGTCCCAGTTTGCATGTGAAGATTTGTTGCGATCGCACTCCCCGGCATAACTTATGGTGTTTAACTTGGACTAATTTCAATACAATTTAACAAAAAATAATAATAAATTTGTTTTTGAGATCCTGTTTGGCTAAAATAATTAATTATCCATAACAAGATCATGAAATTGAACTTTCAATTAAACATCTTAATCAAAACGATAATTTACTTTATTCAACTATCCAACAAGTATGCAGTCGCTGTTGAATAACTAAAACCATAGTTTACTTGATTCAAATATTAGAGTCTGATTCTCTACTAAATGGTCTGTATTTCTGGAACCATGATCAATTGACTTCTTTGCATGTTCAAATTTGTTAATAATTATCTAATCAAAAACTTTTAAGTTGATTAGAAAAGGACCCAACAATAACATATAAGTTCTCCAACTCACATTTTCATGTGTCAAACCAACCAACTAGCTTGGCATATGAACCAAACTAAATACAAACACACAACAAATTTAAATATAAAATTTAATTAATATCACGCGGGAGGAATCAAATTTATCAAATTCGATACTCTGAGCACAAACCGAGATTTGATGCCATATTAGTAATATTAGAATCATCAATCCAAATGCTTAGAAAATAGCTTAACAGTAATTTATTAGTTCTGCAACAAAATCCACATATTCAACTGCAGACAAGCTGATTCTTAGAAAATCATATACACATGCACCAGCCTAACTATCCAATACATTAAATTAAAATGAAGTTCATGATCCACAAGCATGATCAGCAAAGAATTGGCAGTGGTAGTAGCTTCTTCTCCTCGCATGAAATTGTAAACACCCTCAATAAGTACTGTTCGAATCAAAGAGCACTTCAATAAGAAAACAAAATTTTCTGATACAATAGCCTACTGTAAGTTATATATATAGAGAAAGAAAAGGTGCATCATTTAATTAGATCCATGCTCAAATCCCAAAGCTTCTTTGCCAACTCGACATCCCTAGCCTGCCTGTTTGTCTTGGCCAAGTTACTGTCCGAAAAGTACTTGCCGCTGATCCCCTTGACTTGGGTGTGCAAAGCCACATAGCATGTTGTAGCAGCACCCTGTGAATCAGAGTCCAGATTGTACGTATCAAGGAAACTTTTAGCTGACTAAAATTTGTATTGGGTGGGTATACTTTTCGCATAAAACTTTTTTGTTATCTTCAAGAACAATCAGTAGGGACGTCATATTATTGTTTTGCTAGAAAGCATAATATAGACGGTACATACCACTTGAATATATGATTTTTGAAAAAATAACATCGAAATTATGTTTGAACTATATCTTGTATCCGCTGTAAATACTGGCAAGAAAGATGGTTTCTCTATTAGATAATTTCTTTATCTCAAGCGTATAAATAAGATGAAAGTATGTCTCGTGATGTCTTTACTGATTTATATACAACATACCTGCTGAACATTTTTGAACAAAAATCTACCAAGCTTTTGAGTAAGGGCTGCATAGATCCAAGAAGAAGCCAGATGCATTAGATACATGATCAGGAAATGTATTGCAAAAATAAGGCAAAACGTTAAGAATATGAAAAAATTGTGTAAAGTGTGAGCAGGTGTATGTGAGAAAATCATGATTATTCTAGTAAAGGTATTATCATGATAGGTTTGCATGCAGACCTAGGAGAAGGTACAATTTCATTACAGGTATAATTTTACTACATAATGGTATGCCTACCCTGCCTTCTCTGATGAACTTGGTGACTAGAAGACCGAGTTCCTTAGTCCATTTATACATAAAAATTCATACCAACATGAAACGCTAAAGCAATTACCATTTATGATGCCATTGTAGCGGAAAATGTTGGTGTCAATTAGTCCTGGATGAAGTGAATTTGCAGTTATATTCACATTATCTTCCTGTTCAACGAAAACAACCACCGTTATAGAAGAGTTTGCTATGCTTGCAGCTAACAATTGTACATGCATGCTCACATGTACTTACACATTTGTGCATTGTCAAAGCTGATGTTATCAATGATTTATACATGAAATTCATTCTTGCACATCATTAATTTGTAAGGACGTGCAAATCACTAATTTGTTAAACCATTTGTTAAACTAATGGGATGTGCACATCATTAATTTGTCAAGAGGGTGGAGTTTTAAAGCAAAAGTATACATTTTTTTACAGGCTTGTTAAACTACTTGTTAAGATGAGAACAACAAATCGGAAAATTAACAAAGGCTTGCAGAGAAATAGAACCTTTAAGTGTTTAGCTAGCTCATTAGCATGCAAAATGTTGGCTAGCTTTGATTGGCCATATGCCCTGAAACTACTGTACCTGTATGTAGGAAATTCGAGATAATCAAACTAATTGTGCATGACATCTTATGTGCATCAAAATTAAACCGTTCATGAGGGGACAGAGTTATAGGATTCAACCAAATATTATAGGATATGTAAAGGATATATTTCTGAATAAAGCATAAGTATAGTCTGAATAATTCTAGATTGCGGCTGGATGGTTTTACCCCGATTGGTCATTGATCTTATCAAAATGAATTCCTTCATGATATGCAAGCCAGTGACCATCTGATGAGACGTTTACAATTCTTCCTTCCCTGCCACTCTTCTTCGCTGTCTTCTTCATAGTATCCAATAAAAGACTAGTCAAAAGAAAATGACCTGGAAAAAGTATTCAAGAAGGAGGTTCACCACGTATTCTCCATGATCACATGCATTTGAACAAAAATGGAGTTTTTAATTTTTCACAAGACTATTAAAATGTTGCAGTTCTTTGCCAAAAAAAAGATTTCAAATGGAAGGTAGTAAATGCTATGATTTGTTTGAAACTGTAAAAAAATGCAAGCAAAAGTATCTATGTTTACTTTTTCTCTACATCAAGAAGAAATTGCAGTTGATCAAAACCTCCATTGATCAAAACTTTCCCTGCTTAAATAGTTCAAAAACAGCATTGGCTAATAATTAATAAACTTGAACATGTTCATTTATTAAGCCATTGATAAGATACATGAAAACATCAGTTAAAAACACAAAAAAGCAGACATCCTCAATGCACAAGTAACACACCTATGTGATTTGTTGCAAACTGGAGTTCTATGTTATCTTTTGAAAGTGTGAACGGGGTGGCCAAAATTCCTGCATTATTTCTACAATGGAAATGAAAATTAGTCCATTAAGAATATAATTCCTTTAGCACCACCTGTTTATCCATTAGATATGAACAGTGTGTGTTAATGCGTTAAACTTACGTCATAAATACTAATATTGGACCCTTACATAAAAACTTATTTAAGTCTTAACTAAAATAGTGAAGAAACATCTAGCATTGCAGCTCTTTCATTTTTCTTACATTAGGAGATTCAATGGAAGACCCTGGGAACCGAAATCTAATGCAAATTTTCTGATAGAAGCCATAGAACATAGATCCAACTCCATGACATCAACTTTGGCACCAGGGATTTCCTTTACAATTGCTTCTTTGACATCTCTACCTGCAGCCATATTCCTGACAGCCATTATTATATGGACACCACGCAAAGCAAGAACTCGCGCTGTTTCACTTCCAATGCCACTAGATGCTCCTATAATCACCATGAGGGGAAAAATACAGAATTAACAATTTTCATTGTTCACATTTAGCTTGGAAACAATTTCATCCATAGACATCCAACAAAATTTCTCAAATCAACATGCTGTTTTACTAGATACTATGAACATTAACATAAGTACTGTACTAATAAAAATCCTTTCTTTTTTTTTTTTTTCCGAAGTAAAAAAACCATTGTTTTCGTTGAAGACAATACAATATAATCGACTTGTCGAGTAAATTGAACAGAATATCTAAAAGGCATGAAATGAACTCTAAATTCCAAAAGCTAATCGAAATCAGCATCAATATATTCATAGAAAACTAACATAACAAAGTAGAGCGGACAGAGTGTCATGAACAAAAAATTATAATAAGAGGAAAATTTTAATTTGGCTATGGAGAAACAAATGCTATCTAACATGAACCGTTAAAGATCATATGTGACCTCACAGTGTGTCACCAAATTCATTCGCGGAAAAACATTCTAAGACAATTAAAGATCCAGATCTTGTCTAATTCCTAAAATCGAAAACGGAAAATTTTCCGGTTGTCTATATATAATCAAGTGCTAGCTAGCTATCACGAACCATAATAGATCACATGTGACCCCACAGTCTCCTATCAAATATTATTGAATAGATATAACAATTGAAGACCCCCAGATCTTATTTTAAGTAGTAGAATGAAAACGAAAAAAAAAAAAAAAAGAGAGAGAAGAGTATATACCAGTGACAATGGCAGTGAGACCAGTGGCATCAATTCCATGTGTAACCTCCTCAGCAGTTGAAGATGATGAGAACCCAGATGGCCCTTTTCTGCAAAACAACCACATCTTCTCTCTCAAGCTCTCAAGTGGGGTCTCACTTCTGAGGTTTGGCTGACCAATAGTCTCTCTCCAAATTCCAATGGTTGCTGCTCAGCCTCCTAGAACAGTTATTTAACTGACACGAGTGACAGTTGTGCTTGCCCATTGCCTTGGTGGCAGTAGTTAAATTGAAACGGTGCCGTTTGCTGTTATTAATTGTTAATATAAATATCTTCCTTGATTTGAAGATATATATATATATATATATATTTTTTATACTGGAAATAATTTGAAGAAATCTTGTTTCATAGAATCGTGAGCTCCTTTCATTGCCGGTGATGTTTTAAAAAAAATAAAATCGTGCACACGTTTGGCATTTTACTTTACAATCTAATTTCTGCAAACGATGTTTTTAATTAAATTTGATGTAATTGAAGGGATATCCAATTAAACATAATATTAGCATTTGTGTAAATACCAATAAAGGGAAAAAAAAAGTGTATGGATCATTTGTATTCCAAAATAAAGAGTTTTGGTAATTGTATCTCAAATCATTGAAATTTGGACAAAATTATCCATAGAAAAGAAAAAAAAAACAGAGAACAAAAGGGAGGAAAGGATTATATACAATCAACTAACAAGACAAAGAAATTTTAACGTGGTTCAGCCAGAAGGCCAACATCCACGGTCAGAGAGCAGCAAGAATGTTTCCACTATGAACAAAGAAAAGTTACAACAGCCACTGTTTTTCGTACACTTACCCACATACGCCCAAAACCCGTGTCTTCCGTTCTCTCTATTCTCTCACAAAAACCAGCTGGAGAAAAAGGATTATATACATAACACAAAAGTTGTTTCACCTACCACTTTTGTCTTCTGTTTGCTGTGTTTCCTTGACGACATCTTGTGGTTATTCTTTCAAGCACACATGTGGCTTACTCAAGTCCCAACATGACAAATAAAGAACAAACAGTGGCATCCCTTTTTCTTTTTTCTAATTTTTTCGCCATGAGCCACACATTTGGAATCTACATTTCAATTAATGGTCTATTTGCCTTCACTGAACTGTCAAGAACATCCTCTCTTTTTTATTTATTTATTGTTTTACTTAGTGGTACTGTATCATATTACTGTCGGAATTTCAAAGTACGGTCCGGATATCAGGAGAGAGCTACCAACATAAAGATAGAAAAATTATCTATACATAGATGAAATTTTAATAAATCGAACCCATTACTTAAAGATAAATGTTGAGTGAACTCGGTCTTACTACTGATCAAATCAATATCTTTGGTCAAAAACATAATCACTTTTAGAAATTTGAACTTACAAATTCCATTACGGTGAAACAAATTTTTACTAATCCTGCCTCGGGTCAACTATCAAATAGCTTAAAATGAAAATGAAATTCATCATGGAGAAACGTAATCAGCAAAGAATTGCCAATGCTAATAACAATATATTTTTGACTTAATCTGGATACAAAATACATCACAACATTTTATAGTTGCTGACTAGAATGAAATCCTTCTGCTACAATAGCTTACTATAGTATGTATATTATTTTTTCTAGTTATTTATCTAGACACGTAGCTGGGAAATTCATTTAATCAGATCCATGCTCAAATCCCAGAGCTTCTTTGCCATCGCAGCATCTGTAGCTTGTGTGCTTGGCTTCGATATGTTACAGTCCAAAAAGTACTCCCCGGTTACACCCTGGACTTGGGGATGCAGAGCCACATAGCACGTTGTGGCAGCACCCTGTGATGCAACTCTTATATTAACTAAACTTCATCATTGGTGAATATTTTTGTACAAAAGGAGGTAAAACATTAACAGTCATGTCATAAAATGTTATGCCTGTAAGCATATGATATTATGGCTTTGCACATAGTCCTTTAATGTACGATTGCCACGGAAATGAGATTGAAGTAATTGAGAATCATTTCTAATACAGGCTTTTGTTATTGAGAAACTACAATTGATTCTCTGCAACAGATTGTGTAGGATATATATACTACATTGAAGCAAATGTCATACCTGTGGCACATTTTTAAGAAACGGACCAATTACTTTACCGATCACCGTATTAAGGCCTGCATTTAACCAAGAAAAAAGCAAAAATATGAACGGCATATGCGTTAGGTACATAGAGGAATGCATGTGTAGCAGAAACAAAAATGAAGGCAACAGTTTATGAATACATGATAATGTATGAATGTGTGGATGTGTATTACAAACGGTGAATTTCAAAGATAAGTTTGGATGTATGGCCTTGTAAAGGGCAGAATTTTGAAACATAATTGTACAAAATGATGTGCTTAAATGAGTAGAAAACGTACTTACCTTTTAAAAAGCTACTATGACGCATAATATTAGTGATAATTGCTCCTGGATGAAGTGAATTCACAGTTATATTGACTTCTTCTTCCTGTTTAAAAGGAAAATAATAATAATAATAATATGCTATGCATAAAGTTAGAAATCACCTCTACACATGTTCACATATGTATTTATACAGAGTTAAATTAAAATGCATGTTCTCTGTATCTGTAAGTTGTGAGGTAGATATGACATAATGAGAATTTGGGGAAGCAGTAAAGTGTGATCAAAACTGAAGAGATAAAAGAAATAATAATTGCTGAAGTGGAAGAAGCATTGGTACGATTTATACTCGTTGAGGAAAAAAATTAAAAGTTTAATTGTTAATAGCAATAAAAGGCGAAAACGCCAAATGGAAAAATTAAAAGAAAAGGCATGCGGAGAATTTAACCTTCAAACGTTTAGCTAGCTCATTAGCATGCAAAATGTTGGCCAGCTTTGATTGGCAATATGCCCTAAAACCATGGTACCTGTAGATAAGCAAGTCAAGATAATCAAACTAATTGTACATATATAGCATTGCATGTGCATCAAAATTCAACTACATATGAGGTTACAGGTACTAGTATTAGTATCGATGATTAGCACCAAATCCCATGAATCACATTAATGAATAATTGGATGTTTTACCCTGATTGATCATTAATCTTATCAAAACGAATTCCTTCATGATATGACAGGCGGTGACCTTCTGAGGAGACATTTACAATTCTTCCTTCCTTGCCACTCTCCCTTGCTGTCTTCTTCATGGTGTCCAATAAAAGACTGGTCAAAAGAAAATGACCTGGAGAAAGTATTTCAAGAACAATCAAGGACTATTTATACGCTCCTTCCTTGATTGTCACAAGATGAAGTATTGCAATTCTTTGTGAAAAAACAGATTGCCAGTGGAAGGTAATATAAATGCTATGATTTGTTTGAAAAGTCCATGATAAACGGAAAACATCATCTCTCTTTGATATTTATTGTTCTTCATCCATCTTAAGAAGTATGAAGACAACGCTGGCTGATAATTAATAAAACTGAAAAATGTTCATTTACTAAAACCGTTGATAATACTACCTAAAAATATATAAGTTAAACATGTAACGCACCTATGTGATTTGTAGCAAACTGTAGTTCTATGTTGTCTTCGGAAAGCGTGAATGGCGTTCCCATAATTCCTGCATTATTTCTACAAACAGAAGGCGATATTAGTCCTTGTTGAATGAATCCCTTGGCTAATCAAGCTAAAGAGATACAATTAAGAAGACATTCACAAAACAAATGTGTAGCATATATGAGTTTGACTATCTTAAAAATTTGGGTAAGGTTATTCAATAAGAATTTTCAATAATTACCCTTAGATTGATTGTAAGATTTTTCAATAATTACCTTCACAACCAACCCAAAAATCGTTTTTGAAGAAACTGATTTGGATAGCCTATATGATTTAGTAAAAGAAAAATGTATAATATTTGTTAACAAGTTAAGATTTTATGTCTTCGATACTAAGAATATTCGATCTCACCTAATAACTTAAAATAACATTAGTGATTATTAAGATGATATCAGAGCCAGAGTTCCTTGATTCACATCTCATCAAATCTCATGTTTTAAATACTATGATTATCTCTTACCTAACAACTTAAAATTTTAGGCTGAGTGAGTTCTAACATAGTGAAAAGAACATCTATAATCTCAGCTCATTTTGTTTCCTTACATTAGGAGGTTTAGAGGAAGACCCTCAGCGTTGAAATCAGATGCAAATTTCCTCACAGAAGCCATGGAACCTAGATCCAACTCCTTGACATCAACCTTAGAGCCGGGGATTTCCTTGTCTATTGCTTCTTTTAAATCTCTACCAGCAGCCATATTTCTGACCCCAATAATTACATGGACACCACGCAATCCAAGAACACGTGCTGTTTCAGTTCCAATGCCACTAGTTGCTCCTGAGTCAAGTGGGGAAAATACATAAGTTACTACACACGATGCACGAGACATTAACAGAGTGCATACATTCGTGCAACTCGTACCTATTCAATAGCAAGAATTTTTTCTATTAAAAGAATGAAAAAAAAAAAAAAAGACCAACATAAGATAGATTTCCGTACTTCACATTCAACTTGACATAATTTCATAAATTGGCATCCAAGAAAAATTCTCAAATTAACACGCAATTAGCGGTGGGTATCTCCAACGCAATCCGACCAACCCAACCATTTTTTATCGGAATGAATTAGGTTAAACCTTAAAAAAGCTGTGTTGGGTTAGGTTGGATTGAGTTGAAAATTAAATTGAGTTTGGTTGGATTGAAAAATTTTCAACCCAACCTAACAAACATCCATCCTTGGTGTTGAATGCAAGATTTTCTCGTATCTCTAAAAGAATTCTTGCTAGGGATAAAAATCCATCAAGGATAGCCTTTGTGATGGATTAAATCTTTTATTTGTATAATTGAATCTTTGTTTTTACTCGGTTTATTTATAATCAAATTGCTAAAACTATAAAAACTATCAACTAAATCTTTCATGTTTTGATAGTAGATTAAATACAATTTGATCAACCCAACCCAACCCAAGATTAGATTGGTTAAAAAATTTATAATCCAACATTGGATTGGGAGATTTCCAACTCAACCCAATCCGAATCAGAAAATGTCCACCCCTACATCCAATTGTCTAATCTTGGATGACACCAACATGGTTGCATTATAAACCACAAATCAGATAAACATTAACATAAATACTGTATTGAACATATCAATTAATGTTATAATCCATTTTTTTAATTGAAAATAATAAGATTTTTATTATTAGTCTCCTAGATTGTGGACAATCCAACATCTAAAGGCATGAAATGAACTCTAATTACCATCTTCTAATTGAAATTAACATCAATACACTATTCTGTAAGTAATGTAATAGTATGAAGCAGACCTATAATGAGCCATGAGAGACAATACATTACTAGACCACACCGTATTGATTCAAAAGCTTTTAAGGCCATATACCAAACTAAACAAGAAGAAACGACTAAGAGAGAGAGGGAGGATAATATAATAATACACAACCTGTGACAATGGCAGTAAGACCAGTGCCATCAACTCCACGTGTGACCTCCTCAGCTGTTGAAGATGATGAGAACCCAGATGGCCCTTTTTTGCTAAACAACCACATCTCCCTGACTCTCTTCCTCCGTCTCAGAAACTCTCAAGACCAAAAATGACATAGGAGACGGACACAGGAGCCAGATGTGGCTCACAATTGCGTTGTTAAGTCAAACAACTTCTTCTGGAACACAGGAGCCAGGTGTACGGCTCACAATAGTCTCATCAGTATTCCGACATGTTTGATGTTTATGGTACAAATTGACGAGTAGTGATGGTTTGTCCCCAGATGGGGTCTTTGAATGTTTGCCCTTGTTTTGTTTATTATAATAAGTTTGCTTTTCTGGATGCCCTGTTTTCCAGGTATCGTACGTTTCGATCAAGGAAATTTTATTGGAGTGTGGAATTCGTTGACTTGAAGTTCGGTTTTCTTTTCCTTTCTTTTCTTTTTTTTAAATAAACCTATTAATAATAAACTTTAATTATTATTCAAAAGCAAAAGCGACGTATAAAAGAAAAGTTTGATTATTTTACATAACCTTTAGTCTTATTTATCTATTGAAACTCTTAGATTGATTGTAAGAATAGTTATTGAAATCAATTTAAGAAATCCAATTGATAGACAAGATTAATTATTGGATAAGATAACTAAAGTCAAAAAGAAAATAATAATTATAATAAAAGGTAAAAGCAATCGAAACGGGCTTAGTGGGGTTGGCTTAGTGCTAAGTCGCCTCATCGCCGCGCCCCCACCCCCCCCCCCCCCCCCCCCCCCCCCCCAACTAAACAATTTGTATTTAATTTTCAATTGTTTTCTCTCACTTGGAAGCCTTTATCTCATGTTCTTTCTATTTTTGAGAGCCCTAACCTTAAACCACACTCTGTACTTTTATCAAGAGAGTCCAATAGATTAATACTGATTATGTAATATGTACTTATAACATGTCAATGAAAAAGCAAACAAAACAAAGGTCGATTCACATATCTTTTAAATAATTAATTTTTTTTTTGAAAGAATTAAAATTTTTTATTTTGTTGTTATAGTTTTTATTTTAATTTATGATTAAATTAATTTTTATTGCAAAGACTTCTAATAACTATAAGATTAATTATAGTTAATTGTAATATTTTTTATAAAATAAAGCCTAACAGTAATAAATTTAGAACATCAACCAAAACAATAAAGAAAGAAATAAAATATGAAAGAAACAATGAATGTAATTTTATTGATAGAATGCTTTGAATGATTTCGAAATAAACCTATATATGCCTAGAGTATAATTTTCATAATGAAGTAACTATAAAATAAGTTATTTTCATAATGAAATAATTTTAAAATGGAAGTTGTGTTAAAGTCCATATATTCATAACAATATTAAAATTTTAAAATTAATAAGAATGTGAGGCGCACAATTAGCTTTTTAAGGGTTAGAAATATGATAACTGTTAACTTATTTTACAGCGATAAGTTGATCCTATCCTTTAGTTGGACTTTTCAGTTTCATAGTTACGTTTAGCTCATCCAAGTTCCAACTAGAGGCTTGGACAAAAACCGAGCCTAAATTTTAAGAGTTGATTTGGGTTCATTCGATTTTTTCTAAATTATAAAACACAATTTCTTATAGAATTTATTTTGATAGCTTAACACTATTCTTTTCTATTATAATTTATTTATTTAAATTATAAATGATAACTTGTATTTGATAGTCACTCATTCAGTTATGGTTTTATTTTGAATTAATGGTCTATTTCAACACACCATGTGACACTGCCTCCTCTGAACATCATTTGGAAAACCTTAGAAATTCCTTTATACAGTCACATAAAAACCAAACCTTACTAATCATTCACACCCCCGTTTGTCCAGAAGCTTAAAATGAAAATGAAAATCATCATGAAGAAACATAATCAGCAAGAAATTGCCAATGATCATATCAATATATTCTCATGGAAACAAAAATACATCTCAATCACGTTTCTACAAGTACAGACTAGGAAGATATCCTCCTGCCACAACAGTTTACTATAACATTTTTTACATGTATTTCATACTGAATACACGGTAACTAGAGACGTAGCGTGGTACATCATTTAGTCAAATTCATGCTCAAATCCCATAGCTTCTTTGCCATCTCATCATCCCTAGCTTGCGAGTTTGGCTTCGATATGTTACAGTCCTCAAAGTACTCCCCGGTTACTCCATGGAGTTGCGGATGCAATGCCACATAGCATGTTGTAGCAGCACCCTGTCATCAGAATATTGTTTATCAAAAAGATGCGTTTGATATCTTCTTGTACCAAACATGAGTTACAAGAAACAATCTTTCATTATATGTTTCTTTTGTGGAAGTTAGTGTGTTAGTGTAAGTGTAGACTGATTCAAATTCAGGAAATTCAAGACTACAGTTCACCTCTCTGAAATAATGTATGACATACCTGTTCAACGGTTTTAGTCAGTCCACCCAGTATTTTACCAAGTACTTTATTGAGGGCTGTATTGAAACAAGAAAAAGCCAAAATGTTAATGCCAGTCCAATGATGCTTAAAATTTTGTAGATATAAACTTGAAATGATAAAGTAGTTACTAGTTAAGAAGTGGCTATGACGGAAAATATTTGTGATAATTGGGCCTGGATGAAGCGAATTAACGGTTACATTAACTCCTTCTTCCTGTTCAAGAAAAACAAACACCATTATGGATGAGTTATGTTATGTATAAGCACTTGCAAATGTGAGCTTGTTGCGTTTATACAATGTTAAAAGGTGAGATATTGTCAATGTTTTGAATATAAAATGCATGTTCTTTAGTGTAGTAAAACAGAGAAGCAAATTAGAGGACCAAAAGCATTGGTCCCTATTTATACTCTTTCAAGAATAATTACAAATATAGATCATAAAACGTAAGAAAAAAAAAAAACCGAAAACACCAAATCGATCAATTGAAAAACAAGTTTGCAGAGCAATCAACCTTTAAACGTTTAGCTAGCTCTTTAGAGTGCAAAATGTTGGCTAATTTTGACTGGCCATGTGCCCCAAAACTTGTATACCTGCACAAAAGCAAGTCAAGATCATCAAGCTAATTGTACATTAACATTGTATGTACTAGGACTAAAGCTCAAACCACAAGTATCTAAGTTTTATGCAAATCTATTACAATTTCAAAAAATACCATTTTAGAAGGTTTTAAAAAGAAAAAAAAAAAAAAAGTGAAATTCTAGATTGTGGCGGGGAAGTTGTACCCCGATTCATCATTGATTTTATCAAAATGAATTCCTTCACGATATGCAAACTTGTGACCATCAGAGGCGACAACTACAATTCTTCCTTCCCTGCCACTCTCCCTCGCTGTCTTCTTCATAGTATCCAACAAGAGGTTTGTCAAAAGGAAATGACCTGGAGAAAATGTTCAGCAACACTGTTAAACTCACTCTTTACTTGAGGGTCACATTCACATATGAAATAACATGTTTCTAAAAGAAGTGATGACATGTTGTATACATAACAAATATAAGCAACACACCTATGTGATTTGTTGCAAATTGCAGCTCTATATTGTCTTTTGTAAGTGTGAATGGTGTTGCCATAATTCCTGCATTATTTCTGCAATAGAAAGGGAAATCAGTACCTTGTGCAATCATTCTTTTAGCTAATCATGTTAGAGAGAACATATTGTGGCTCAGGACATATGTGCTAATGTGTAAATCTCTTCGTTTTAAATACTATCATTAGACTCTTATCAGAAATTTAAAAATTTTGATTTAATGGTTATTAACAGAGCGAAAAACAACTACCGATGCATCTCTTTTTCCTTCTCTTACATTAGGATATGCAGTGGAAGGCCACGGGCAATGAAATCTGAAGTAAATTTCCTGACAGAAGCGAAGGAACTCAGATCCAATTCCATCACATCAATCTTAGCAGTGGGATGTTTCTTGAGTATTGAATCTTTGATCTCATTACCAGCAGGCACATTTCTGACCGCCATGATTACATGGACACCTCGCAATGCTAGAACACGAGCTGTTTTAATTCCAATGCCACTAGAAGCTCCTATAAACATGTTGCATATGATGATGAACATGAATTGAATTATTTATATATGTAAATAGAATCCTATTTATAGGATACAATGATAAATAGATTGAAAGACAAACTTGAATTGAAAAGCACGGACATGTATTAAAGCTTCATAGATGAATTCTGCCTGGACAATTTAAGTTTTCTTGTACAAACGCTATAGTGTTCTAGAGAAATCCAATTAATACAAATTTACTCTACCTTTTTTTAATCTAAATTAGGCACAGGACAATTTAGCAAAGCAATGATAGAAGGATGCTGCTTACTATCTTCTTTGGCTTGTTTTGTGTAGGCTACAGGAAGGTTTGTCACATGACAAACATGTTTAATAGCAGCTGCAATGCAACCACCCAACAATCCACCATACACATGTACATTAATAGAAAGTGACTTAACACTAGAGCAGAATCAGACTTCAGTATAAGGAGAAAAATCTCTGTTTTAGAGCATTTGAAAAATCTTAGATTGTTTATCAGGTGTTCAATGAAATTCTAAATCTTGATTAGATTAGATCATTATTCTTTCTTGGAAACCAAACATTTGCAGTATTAATGTAATAATAATTGTCTAAACTTGCCTTGAATATTGTTGGTTACATAGTGAATTAGGATTTAGGAGTCATTTGTAAGCTTGAAGTTTGAAAAGAATTATGCTAAAAAAAATTAAGATATAATTAAGCCATGACAATTAGGTGAATAAACTTGAAGTATTAATCTAGTTTAATTCATAAGGAGGAGAGTTTTGGGAAGTGAAAAAAAGACACATATCACTTGATCAACACACAGAATATGTTTGGCTAGTCACCGAACAATCATTCAACGATGAGAGTAGTTGTATTTTAATTGTAAGAGTAAATTTTAGAGTTAGCATAGATAATAATTAATCTTAACAGGTTCTTTATATTTATCTGATTATTAAAATAAATATTTGGATCATATAAATATTTATTGATCTTGATAAATTTCGACATATCTCAAACTCATTCGATATTAATTTTTAAAAACATTATATTAGATACGTAGTACATCTTTCATGTACTTTATGTCATATACTTATGGTTACTCATATTTGAAATTTCGTTTCATTTTGTTGCAGTAGAAGTAAAGAACAGATATGGAGAAATAAAATACTTGATAAAACAAAGCAAATTACTAACGAGACAAAGAAATTGTAACGTGGTTCAGCCAGAAGGCCAACATCCACAGTCAGAGAGCAACAAGAATGTTTCCACTATGAACAAGAAAAGTTACAACAGCCACTGTTTTTTGTACACTGTCTTCCGTTCTCTCTATTCTCTCACAAAAGCCAGCTGGAGAAAAAGGATTATATACATAACACAAAAGTTGTTTCACCTACCACTTTTGTCTTCTGTTTGCTGTGTTTCCTTGACGACATCTTGTGGTTGTTCTTTCAAGCACACATGTGGCTTACTCCCAAGTCGCAACATGACAAATAAAGAACAAACAGTGGCATCCCTTTTTATTTTTTTAATTTTTTGGCCATGAACCCCACATTTGGAATCTACTTTTCAATTAATGGTCTATTTGCCTTCACTGAACTGTCAAGAACATCCTCTCTTTTTTATTTTTTATTTATTTATTGTTTTACTTAGTGATACTATATCATATTACTGTCGGAATTTCAAAGCACGGTCCGGATATCAGGAAAGAGCTACCAACATAAAGATAGAAAAATTATCTATACATAGATGAAATTTTAATAAATCGAACCCATTACTTAAATATAAGTGTTGAGTGAACTCGGTTTTACTACTGATCAAGTCAATATCTTTGGTCAAAAACATAATCACTTTTAGAAATTTGAACTTACAAATTCCACTAGGGTGAAACAAATTTTTACTAATCCTGCCTCGGGTCAACTATCAAATAGCTTAAAATGAAAATGAAATTCATCACGGAGAAACATAATCAGCAAAGAATTGCCAATGCCAATACCAATATATTTTTGACTTAAATCTGGATACAAACTACATCACAACATTTTATAGTTGCTGACTAGAATGAAATCCTTCTGCTACAACAGCTTACTATAGTATGTATATTATTTTTTCAAGTTATTTATCTAGACACGTAGCTGGGAACTTCATTTAATCAGATCCATGCTCAAATCCCAGAGCTTCTTTGCCATCGCAGCATCTGTAGCTTGTGTGCTTGGCTTCGATATGTTACAGTTCGAAAAGTACTCCCCGGTTACACCATGGACTTGGGGATGCAGAGCCACATAGCAAGTTGTGGCAGCACCCTGTGATGCAACTCTTATATTAATTAAACTTCATCATTGGTGAATATTTTTGTACAAAGGGAGGTAAAACATTAACAGTCATGTCATAAAATGTTAAGCCTGTAAGCATATGATATTATGGCTTTGCACATAGTCCTTTAATGTACGATTGCCACGGAAATGAGATTGAAGTTATTGAGAATCATTTCTAATACAGGCTTTTGTTATTGAGAAACTACCATCGCTTCTCTGCGACAGATTGTGTAGGATACATATACTACATTGAAGCAAATGTCATACCTGTGGCACATTTTTAAGAAACGGACCAATTACTTTACCGATCACTTTAAGAAGGCCTGCATTTAACCAAGAAAAAAGCAAAAATATGAACGGCATGTGCGTTAGGTACATAGAGGAATGCATGTGTAGCAGAAAAAAAAAATGAAGGCAACAGTTTATGAATATATTATAATGTATGAATGTGTGGATGTGTATTACAAACGGTGAATTTCAAAGATAAGTTTGTATGCATGGCCTTGTAAAGGGCAGAATTTTGCAACATAATTGTACAAAATAATGTGCTCAAATGAGTAGAAAACGTACTTACCTTTTAAAAAGCTACTATGACGCATAATATTAGTGATAATTTCTCCTGGATGAAGTGAATTCACAGTTATATTGACTTCTTCTTCCTGTTTAAAAGAAAAATAATAATAATATGTTATGCATAAAGCTAGAAATCACCTCTACGCATGTTCACGTATGTGTTTATACAGAGTTAAATTAAAATGCATGTTCTCTGTATCTGTAAGTTGTGAAGTAGATATGACATAATGAGAATTTGGGGGAGCAGCGAAGTGTGATCATAACTGAAGAGATAAAATAAATAATAATTGCTGAAGTGGAAGAAGCATTGGTACGATTTATACTCGTTGAGGAAAAAAATCATAAGTTTAATTGTTAATAGCAATAAAAGGCGAAAACGCCAAATGGAAAAATTAAAAGAAAAGGCATGTGGAGAATTTAACCTTCAAACGTTTAGCTAGCTCATTAGCATGCAAAATGTTGGCCAACTTTGAATGGCAATATGCCTTAAAACCATGGTACCTGTAGATAAGCAAGTCAAGATAATCAAACTAATTGTACATATATAGCATTGCATGTGCATCAAAATTCAACTACATATAAGGTGACAGGTACTAGTATTAGTATCGATGATTAGCACCAAATCCCATGAATCACATTAATGAATAATTGGATGTTTTACCCTGATTGATCATTAATCTTATCAAAACGAATTCCTTCATGATATGACAGGCGGTGACCTTCTGAGGAGACATTTACAATTCTTCCTTCCTTGCCACTCTCCCTTGCTGTCTTCTTCATGGTGTCCAATAAAAGACTGGTCAAAAGAAAATGACCTGGAGAAAGTATTTCAAGAACAATCAAGGACTATTTATACACTCCTTCCTTGATTGTCACAAGATGAAGTGTTGCAATTTTTTGTGAAAAAATAGATTGCCAGTGGAAGGTAATATAAATGCTATGATTTGTATGAAATGTCCATGACAAACGGAAAATGTCATCTCTCTTTGATATTTATTGTATGAAGACAACGCTGGCTAATAGTTAAAAAAACTGAAAAATGTTCATTTACTAAAACCGTTGATAATACTACCTAACAATATATAAGTAAAACATGTAACACACCTATGTGATTTGTAGCAAACTGTAGTTCTATGTTGTCTTCGGAAAGCGTGAATGGCGTCCACATAATTCCTGCATTATTTCTACAACAGAAAGCGATAATTAGTCCTTGTTGAATGAATCCCTTGGCTAATCAAGCTAAAGAGATACAATTTAAGAAGACATTCACAAAACAAATGTGTAGCATATGTGAGTTTGACTATCTTACAAATTTGGGTAGATTATTTAATAAGAATTTTCAATAACCACCCATAGATTGATTGATTGTAAGATTTTTCAATAATTACTCTCACAACTAATCCAAAAATTATTATTGAAAGAACTAATTTGGATAGCCTATATGATTTAGTAAAAGAAAAATGTATAATATTTGTTAAAAAGTTAAGATTTTATTTCTTCGATACTATGAATATTCGACCTCACCTAACAACTTAAAATAGCATTTAGTGATAATATCAGAGCCGGAGTCCTTGATTCACATCTCATCAAATCTCATGTTTTCAATACTATGATCGTCTCTTACCTAACAACTTAAAATTTTAGGCCGAGTAAGAGTTTTAACATAGTGAAAAGAACATCTATAATGGCAGTTCATTTTGTTTCCTTACATTAGTAGGTTTAGAGGAAGACCCTCAGCGTTGAAATCAGATGCAAATTTCCTCACAGAAGCCATGGAACCTAGATCCAACTCCTTGACATCAACCTTAGAGCCGGGGATTTCCTTGTCTATTGCTTCTTTTAAATCTCTACCAGCAGCCATATTTCTGACCCCAATAATTACATGGACACCACGCAATGCAAGAACACGTGCTGTTTCAGTTCCAATGCCACTAGTTGCTCCTGAGTCAAGTGGGGAAAATACATAAGTTACTACACACGATGCATGAGACATTAACAGAGTGCATACATTCGTGCAACTCGTACCTATTCAATAGCAAGAATTTTTTCTATTAAAAGAATGAAAAAAAAAAAAAAAAGGACCAACATAAGATAGATTTCCGTACTTCACATTCAACTTGACATAATTTCATAAATTGGCATCCAAGAAAAATTCTCAAATTAACATGCAATTAGGGGTGGGTATCTCCAACCCAACCATTTTTTATCGGAATGAATTAGGTTAAACCTTAAAAAAGCTAGGTTGAGTTAGGTTGGATTGAGTTGAAAATTAAATCGAGTTGGGTTGAATTGAAAAATTTTCGATCCTACCTAACAAACGTCCATCCTTGGTTTTGAATGCAAGATTTTCTTGTATCTGTAAAAGAATTCTTGCTAAGGATGAAAATCGATCAAGAATAGTCTTTGTGATAGATTGAATCTAGTATTTGTAATAATTAAATCTTTGTTTTTACTCGGTTTATTTATAATCAAATTGCTAAAACTATAGAAGCTATCAACTAAATCTTTCATGTTTTTATAGTGGATTAAATGTAATTTGATTAACCCAATCCAACCCAACTATTATGAGATTGGATTGGTTAAAAAATTTTTGATCCAACATTAGGTTGGGAGATTTCCAACTCAACCCAATCTGAATCAGAAAATGCCCACCCCTACATGCAATTGTCTAATCTTGGATGACACCAACATTATAAACCACAAATCAGATAAACATTAACATAAATACTGGATTGAACATATCAATTAATGTTATAATCCATTTTTTTTAATTGAAAATAATAAGATTTTTATTATTAGTCTCGTAGATTGTGGACAATCCAACATCTAAAGGCATGAAATGAACTCTAATTACCATCTTCTAATTGAAATTAACATCAATACACTATTCTGTAAGTAATGTAACAGTATGAAGCAGACCTATAATGAGCCATGAGAGACAATACATTACTAGACAGTAGTACACCGTACTGATTCAAAAGCTTTTAAGGCCATATATCAAACTAAACAAGAAGAAACGACTAAGAGAGAGAGGGAGGATAATATAATAATACACAACCTGTGACAATGGCAGTAAGACCAGTGCCATCAACTCCACGTGTGACCTCCTCAGCTGTTGAAGATGATGAGAACCCAGATGACCCTCTTTTGCTAAACAACCACATCTCGCTGACTCTCTTCCTCTGTCTCACAAACTCTCAAGACCAAAAATGACACAGGAGACGGACACAGGAGCCAGATGTGGCTCACAATTGCGTCGTAAGTCAAACAACTTCTTCTGGAACACAGGAGCCAGGTGTATGGCTGACAATAGTCTCACCATTATTTCGACATGTTTGATGTTTATATTACAAATTGACGAATAGCGACGGTTTGTCCCCTGGTGGGGTCTTTGCCGTTTTGTTTATTATAATAAGTTTGCTTTTCCGGAGGTCCTCTTTCCCGGTGTCGTACGTTTCGATCAAAGAAATTTTATTGGAGTGTGGAACTCGTTGACTTGAAGTTCGTTTGTCTTACACTCTCGTATGTTCGCATTCTGTGTTTTTTTTTTTTTTTAAATAAACCTATTAATAATAAACTTTAATTATTATTCAGAAGCAAAACGAAGATATGAAAAGAAAGAGTTTGACTGGTTTACATAACCCTTAATCTAACCCATCTATTGAAGTTGTTTGATTGATTGTAAGGATGATTATTGAAATTAATCTAAAGGATTTAATTTATGGATAATATCAATTATTGGGTAAAATAACTAAAACAAAAAAGAAAATAACAATTATAATAAAAGGTAAAAGCAACCGAAACAGGCTTGGTGGGGGTGGCTTGGTGCTAAGACGCCCCACTGCCTTTGCCTTGTCAAACCAGTGCTCCCTCCCACTAAACAATTTGTGTACAATTTTCAGTTTTCTCCCATATAAGAGCCTCTATCTCAGGTTCTTCTTATCTCTCGGAGTCTTACCCTCAAACCACACTCTGTACTCTTATCAAGAGAGTTCGATAGATTAATACTGATTATGTAATATGTACTTATAATATGTCAATAAAAAAGCAAACAAAACAAAGGTCGATTCACATATCTTTCAAATAATTAATTTTTTTTTGAAAGAATTAAAATTTTTTATTTTGTTGTTATAGTTTTTATTTTAATTTACGATTAAATTAATTTTTATTGCAAAGACTTCTAATAACTATAAGAGTAATTTTAGTTAATTGTAATATTTGTTATAAAATAAAGGCTAACAGTAATAAATTTAGAACATCAACCAAAACAATAAAGAAAGAAATAAAATATGAAAGAAACAATTAATGTAATTTCATTGATAGAATGCTTTGAATGATTACAAAATAAACCTATATATGTCTACAGTATAATTTTCATAATAAAGCAACTATAAAATAAGTTGTTTCCATAATGAAATAATTTAAAAATGGAAGTTGTGTTAAAGTCCAAATATTCATAACAATATTAAAATTTTAAAATTAATAAGAATGTGAGGCGCACAATTAGCTTTTAAGGGTTGGAAATATCAAATATGGTAACTGTTAACTTATTTTACAGCGATAAGTTGATCCTACCCTTTAGTTGGACTTTTCAGTTTCATAGTTATGTTTAGCTCATCCAAGTTCCAACTAGAGGCTTGGACCTAAATTATAAGAGTCGATTTGGGTTCATTCGATTTTTTCTAAATTATAAAACACAATTTCTTATAGAATTTATTTTGATAGCTTAACACTATTCTTTTCTATTATAATTTAAATTATAAGTTGTATTTGATAGTCACTCATTCAGTTATGGTTTTATTTTGAATTAATGGTCTATCTCAACACACCATGTGACACTGCCTCCTCTGAACATCATTTGGAAAACCTTAGAAATTCCTTTATACAGTCACATAAAAACCAAACCTTACTAATCATTCACACCCCGTTTGTCCAGAAGCTTAAAATGAAAATGAAAATCATCATGAAGAAACATAATCAGCAAGAAATTGGCAATGATCATAGCAATATATTCTCATGGAAACAAAAATGCATCTCAATCACGTTTCTACAAGTACAGACTAGGAAGATATCCTCCTGCCACAACAACTTACTATAACAGTTTTTACATGTATTTCATACTGAATACACGGTAACTAGAGACGTAGCGTGGTACATCATTTAGTCAAATTCATGCTCAAATCCCATAGCTTCTTTGCCATCTCATCATCCCTAGCTTGCGCATTTGGCTTCGATATGTTACAGTCCTCAAAGTACTCCCCGGTTACTCCATGGAGTTGCGGATGCAATGCCACATAGCATGTTGTAGCAGCACCCTGTCATCAGAATATTGTTTATCAAAAAGATGCGTTTGATATCTTCTTGTACCAAGCATGAGTTACCAGAAACAATCTTTCATTATATGTTTCTTTTATGGAAGTTAGTGTAAGTATAGACTGATTCAAATTCAGGAAATTCAAGACTACAATTCACTTCTCTGAAATAATGTATGACATACCTGTTCAACGGTTTTAGTCAGTCCACCCAGTATTTTACCAAGTACTTTATTGAGGGCTGTATTGAAACAAGAAAAAGCCAAAATGTTAATGTCAGTCCAATGATGCTTAAAATTTTGTAGATATAAACTTGAAATGATAAAGTAGTTACTAGTTAAGAAGCGGCTATGACGGAAAATATTTGTGATAATTGGGCCTGGATGAAGCGAATTAACGGTTACATTAACTCCTTCTTCCTGTTCAAGAAAACAAACACCATTATGGATGAGTTACGTTATGTATAAGCACTTGCAAATGTGAGCTTCTTGTGTTTATACAATGTTAAAAGGTGAGATCTTGTCAATGTTTTGAATATAAAATGCATGTTCTTTAGTGTAGTAAAACAGAGAAGCAAATTAGAGGACCAAAAGCATTGGTCCCTATTTATACTCATTCAAGAATAATTACAAATATAGATCATAACAAGTAAGAAAAAAAAACCGAAAACACCAAATTGATCAATTGAAAAACAAGTTTGCAGAGCAATCAACCTTTAAACGTTTAGCTAGCTCTTTAGAGTGCAAAATGTTGGCTAATTTTGATTGGCCATATGCCCCAAAACCTGTATACCTGTACAAAAGCAAGTCAAGATCGTCAAGCTAATTGTACATTAACATTGTATGTACTAGGACTAAACCTCAAACCACAAGTATCTAAGTTTTATTAAAATCTATTACAATTTCCAAAAATACCATTTTAGAAGTTTAAAAAAAATAAAAAAACAAAAGTATAGTTCTAGATTGTGGCAGGGAAGTTGTACCCTGATTCATCATTGATTTTATCAAAACGAATTCCTTCACGATATGCAAACTTGTGACCATCAGAGGCGACAACTACAATTCTTCCTTCCCTGCCACTCTCCCTTGCTGTCTTCTTCATAGTGTCCAATAAGAGGTTTGTCAAAAGGAAATGACCTGGAGAAAATGTTCAACAACACTGTTAAACTCACTCTTTACTTGAGGGTCACATTCACATATGAAATAACATGTTTCTAAAAGAAGTGATGACATGTTGTATACATAACAACTATAAGCAACACACCTATGTGATTTGTTGCAAATTGCAGCTCTATATTGTCTTTTGTAAGTGTGAATGGTGCTGCCATAATTCCTGCATTATTTCTGCAATAGAAAGGAAAATCAGTCCCTTGTGCGATCATTCTTTTAGCTAATCATGTTAGAGAGAACATATTGTGGGTCAGGACATATGTGCTAATGTGTAAATCTCTTCGTTTTAAATACTGTCATTAGACTCTTATTAGAAATTCAAAAATTTTGATTTAATGGTTATTAACAGAGCAAAAAGCAACTACCGATGCATCTCTTTTTCCTTTTCTTACATTAGGATATGCAGTGGAAGGCCCAGGGCAATGAAATCTGAAGCAAATTTCCTGACAGAAGCCAAGGAACTCAGATCCAATTCCATCACGTCAATCTTAGCAGTGGGATGTTTTTTGAGTATTGAACCTTTGATCTCATTACCAGCAGCCACATTTCTGACTGCCATGATTACATGGACACCTCGCAATGCAAGGACACGAGCAGTTTCGATTCCAATGCCACTAGAAGCTCCTATAAACATGTTGCATTTGATGATGAACATGAATTGCATTATTTATATATGTCAATAGAATCCTATTTATAGGATACAATAATAATTTGTTATTTGATAAATAGATTGAAAGACAAACTTGAATTGAAAACTTCATAGATGAATTCTGCCTGGACAATTTAAGTTTTCTTGTACAAACGATGTAGTGTTCTAGAGAAATCCAATTAATACAAATTTACTCTACTTTTTTTTAATCTAAATTAGACACAGGGCAATTAAGCAAAGTAATGATAGAAGGATGCTGCTTACTATCTTCTTTGGCTTGTTTTGTGTAGGCTACAGGAAGGTTTGTCACATGACAAACACGTTTAATAGCAGCTGCAATGCAACCACCCAACAATCCACCATACATATGTACATTTATAGAAAGTGACTTAACACTAGAGCAGAATCAGATTTCAGTATAAGGAAAAAAATCTCTGTTTTAGAGCATTTGAAAAATCTTAGATTGGTTATCAGGTGTTCAATGAAATTCTAAGTTTTGATTAGATCATTATTCTTTCTTGGAAACCAAACATTTGCAGTATTAATGTAATGATAATTGTTTAAACTTGCCTTGAATATTGTTGGTTACATAGTGAATTAGGATTTAGAAGTCATTTGTAAGCTTGAAGTTTGAGAAGAATAATGCTAAAAAAAAATTAAGATACAATTAAGCCATGACAATTAGGTGAATAAACTTGAAGTATTAATCTAGTTTAATTCATAAGGAGGAGAGTTTTGGGAAGTGCAAAAGAGACACATATCACTTGATCAACACACAGAATATGTTTGGCGAGTCACCGAACAATCATTCATATTATTACTTTAATTGAGCATTAAATTAAGAGTATATGCTATCTTCAAACCTTTCAAATTTAAAAGATGGAGACATTTTATATTAACTATTGTATCCTGAGAACACAAATTTCTTAGTTTATTTATGACTTGAAGCGATTGAATTTTGAAAAACATGTTACAGTTGCCCTTAATGTTAAATCTCTCATCTATCATGAATTTAACAGACAGTGATTATTACTAGCATCTATGTATAGCAAAAAAGAAAAAATCTCTGGTGAAATGGATGCAGTGCACCTATGGAATGACTCATAATACATTATATGGTGTGATCTTCAACACATGACTGGCTTACCACAACACACTCATAGGTTATGGCTGGCCCAGCCCAACCGGACCCAAAATTCTTTTTATGAAACATGACTGACAGACAAAAGTTTTCAAAAAACCGAAGATATCAAACATTTCCAAAAAAAAATATTTCCTGATTTCTACCACTCAAATAAGACCACCAAATTGCTCATAAACACATTTTTTTTAAAAAAAAGAAAAAATTGCTCATAGATGAACAAGAAGTCAAAGCTGGAAAGTATATTACCTTCTTATTAATGAAAAAAAGTAAAGAAAAACAATTGTATAATTTTTTTACAATAACAATAAAAAATTCAGAAGATGAAGAACAAACATTCTACATTCTAACCTGTAACAATAGCAGTGAGACCAGTCCCATCTATTCCGTCTGTGACCTGCTCTGCCGTTGAAGATGATGAGAACCCAGATGACCCTTTTTTGCAAAATATATTCATCTTATATCTCTCAAAAGTTGTCAAAAGATATGGAGCTCTGGCTGATCATATCCTTTTTAAGAATTCAAGGAAACCATTAAAATGGTACACGGCTGTTTATAGTCAACGGTACTTTCTAGTATCAATGTTTTAGTGGTCATTCTCGTTGAATTTTACAAGTAGGACGATGACTTTTTTTTTTTTTTTTTATTTAATGGGTGAGAAGGCTATTGACAACAACCTAAATGAGATTTTAATATAATTATTTTTAAATATCAAAAAAAATTTACTCATATATTAATTAATACTAAGATAAAAAGTGCGATTAAAAAGACTCTGCACCCCATTGCTTGAACTAGCAAACTCGCTTGCCAAATTAAGTTACAATATTCAAATAATGTTTTCGATAATATTGCGACCGTCATTTTGGCTAACGTGCATTTTTGACTGCTGTTGTGCTTTTTGAATATATTAAACTGGTGGACATCCAGTGGCATAATCTCCACCATTGGCCGTGGGTGACTGGCATCGTTTTCTTTTATGTATAATTTTTAATGCACCTTTATCCGTGGTTGAGTAGTCATTTACTTATCGTTTTGTATTTGGGTTTATCGTTCAAGGCTTGCTTATATTGGTCTGGCCATTCGGACTGTATTAATGGGTACTTATTTATTTTTGACGGGATCATCTGACTTGGCAAATGATGTTAGTTTGATATTGAAAATAAATTGTGATTTACTTTATTATTTTTATTTTGAAATCATGTAAAACTAAAATAATTAATATTCTTTCAATACAACGTTACATGGTATATTGTATTTTGTAAAAATAAATCTGAATTTTGCATTTACTTTTTCAACCTTAATGGTACATATTATATTAATGAAAAAATTGTTATAAAATTAAAATAAATGAATATAATAAAATTAATAGTTATCAGGGGCTTAAAGAGAATTTACTAGGGACTTGAACTGATATTTGACAAGAAAATGAGACAGCAGAGAGAGAGGCGAGAGAAGAAATAAAATAATAAATTCAATAAAGAAAATAATAAAGGGAGAGAGAGACAGAGGAGAGCAGTAAAGCATATATTTTTTATTCTGAGGCTTCACGTATATATAGGCAAGTTTTGAGTCGGTTAACCGACTTACAAAATATTTTATATTATTATAATGATACATCCAAAAACTTTTTTAACACTCCCCCTTGGATGATATCATTATAATATATTTAAAATTTTCTACCAATAAAAACTCAAAATCTAAACAAAAGATATTTTATAATCTGCTGGATCTAAAATATTATAATCTTCTGGATTTAATAATATTTGGATGTGCTTAAAATGACTGCCTCATTAAAAACCTTGTCAGGAAAACCCAGTGGGATAAAACCTGATCGAAGGAAAAAAGAGTGCAGTGCACATATGTCCACATTGATTTAATATACTCCCCCTGAAAAATGCTTCAAAATTAATTATGTAATTTACATACTCGACGCATCCTAATGTCATAAATCAATTTCTCGAATGTTGATGTTGATAATGTTTTGGTGAATAAATCTGCGAGATTATCTGGGGAGCGGACTTGCTTAACATCAATCTGCTGATTTTGTTGGAGCTCATGAGTATAAAAGAACTTTGGTGAGATATGTTTGATTCTATCTCCTTTGATGTATCCTCCTCTGATTTGAGCAATACATGCAGCATTATCTTCATATATGATTGTGGGAGAACTTGAAGCAGTAGATAGTTTGCATGTACTCTGGATATGGTGAATAACAGCTCAACCATATACATTCTCGGCTTGTTTCATGAAGTGCAAGAATTTCAGAATGGTTGGAGGATGTGGCAACCAAAGTCTGTTTTGTTGAGTGCCATGAAATTGCTGTATTATTATAAGTAAAAACGTACCCAGTTTGTGACCGAGCCTTATGAGGATCTGAAAGATATCCAGCATCAGCATAACCAATCAAACCTGCACCACTATTAGATTTTGAATAGAATAACCCCAAATCTGTTGTTCCACGAAGATAACGAAAAATATGTTTAACACCATTCCAATGACGTCGTGTTGGTTCAGAACTGAATCTGGCCAACAAATTTACTGAAAAAGCAATATCAGGTCTAGTACATTGTGCTAAATATAATAAGGCACCAATTGCACTTAGATATGGTACTTCTGGACCAAGGATTTGTTCATCATCTTCTTTAGGTCGAAATGGATCCTTCTTAGGATCGAGAGATCGAACAACCATAGGGATACTCAATGGGTGAGCTTTATCCATATTGAACCGTTTTAGGATTTTTTCAATATATGCTGATTGATGGATAAGTACTCCGTGTGATTTATGCTCGATTTTCAAGCCGAGACAATATTTCGTTTGTCCCAAATCTTTCATCTCAAATTCTCTTTTTAAATAGTCAGCAGTTTTTCGGAGCTCTTCAGGTGTTCCGATTAAATTCATATCATCAACATAAACTGCAATAATGGCAAATCCAGATTCTGTTTTCTTTATGAAAACACATAGGCATATAGGATTATTAATATATCCTTCATTTGTCAGGTATTTGCTAAGACGATTATACCACATTCGCCCAGATTGTTTTAATCCATACAAGGATTGTTGCAATTTAATTGAATAAACATTGTTGGCTTTTGATTTATATGCTTCAGGCATCTTAAATCCTTCAGAAATTTTCATATAGATATCAGTATCAAGTGACCCATATAAATATGCTGTCACTACGTCCATAAGCCGCATTTCGAGTCCTTCTGAGACTGCTAAACTGATCAAGAATCTAAAAGTAATTGTATCCATCACTGGTGAATACGTCTCATCATAATCAATCCCTGGTCTCTGTGAGAAACCTTGTGCAACAAGCCTTGCTTTATGTCTTACAATCTCATTCTTTTCATTATGTTTCCGTACAAATATCCATTTGTATCCAACAGGTTCGACATTTTCAGGCGTTTGGACTACAGGTCCAAAGACTTTACGTTTGGCTAAGGAACTTAATTCTGCTTGAATTGTATTTTTCCATTCAAGCCAATCGTGTTTTTGTCTGCATTTATTAACAGTATGTGGTTCATAATCATCGTTCATAACTGTCAAAGCTACTGTATATGAAAATATATCATCGATGATTATTTCATTACGATTCCACATATCTTCGGCACAATTGATTGAAATTTCTTGATTTTCAGAATTTTGTGGCTCATCAATTGTTTGTACCTCTTTGGGGGTTTTAGTCTCTTCAGGGATTGGCAACTCTTCTGGAGTTGATTTTTCAGAGATAATGGATTTTGTAGCTTGAGTATTATTTTCAGAAGAATCAGAATTTTTCATTCTCCGTTTTCGAGGAATACTATCTTTTGAGCCCATTGGTCTACCACGCTTCTGGCGTGCAGTAGATGATTCATTTGCTGCGTTCTGATTACATTGTTCTATAGGAACAATTATTCTAGCTGGTGTATTGGCAGCTGGTATGTATGATTTTGTCACTTTAGCAGCATCAGTAAATGCATCTGGCAACTGATTCGCAATCATCTGAAGATTAACTATTCTTCGTACCTCACTTTCACATTGGGTAGTACGAGGATCCAAATGAGATATTGTTGTCACATTCCATGACAGCTCATTTTTCTCTCCAATAGTTACATTTTTCTTGTGCTTCTCTTCAGGAGAAATTTTTCCTCCCCCTAATGGTGGGAAAGTTGTCTCGTCAAAATGACAATCTGTAAAACGAGCAGTAAAAAGATCACCTGTCAATAGTTCAAGATATCTGATAATTGAAGGTGAATTAAAACCAACATATATTCCCAAACGACGTTGGGGTCCCATTTTGGTTCTTTGAGGAGGAGCAATAGGGACCTGTACGGCACAACCAAAAATGCGTAAATGAGAAATATCAGGTTGGTGCTCAAGTACAAGTTGTAATGGAGAGTACTGGTGATAAGCTGCAGGCCTAAGTCGAATCAATGTTGCTGCATGTAAAACAGCATGTCCCCAAGTAGAAACCGGTAATTTGGTTTGTAACAATAAAGTTCTAGCAATCACCTGGATATGTTTGATGAATGATTCTGCTAGACCATTCTGGGTATGTACATGTGGGACTGGATGTTCAACATCAATTCCGATTGATGTGCAATAATCATCAAATGTTTTTGATGTAAACTCACCAGCATTATCTAATCGTATGCTCTTGATTGGATAATCTGGGAATTATGCTCGGAGTCAATAAACCATATGTTAGTACATCATTGATAACAAAATACAAAGCAAAATAAGTTATCTTACTTCTGGAAGATTACAAAAATATGTACTAACATAACAAAAGTTAATATGACTATATTAACTAAGCAACTTTCTAATTGGTATGGATATCTCCATCACCAATTGAGTAATCCACTTTTCCATCCGCATTATCAAGAAAATCCGATAAGTCCAGGCTTGTGATATCTACAGGATCATCACTTTGATCTGCAAAATTTGTATCAATTTTCTTTTCCTTCCCCTTTACAGAGGCTTGATACAGATCAACCAAATGTTTAGTCGTACGACAGGTACGAGACCAGAGACCAGTGTCCAGACATACCACATCTGAAACAAACATCTTCATAATTTTTAGGGGCATGTTTCTCTACATTTTTGCCCTTGTTATGTTTAGCATTATAAACATTCCATTTTTTAGAGATGTTTTTCTGGTTTCAATTACCTGAAAATTTATACTCACCACGACCATGATTACCACGTTCGCGTCCATATCCACGTCCACGTCCACGACCTTTACTTGTGCTAGCATTTGCTTCTGGAAGTGCAACTGCGCCAGTTGGGCGGAGTTCATGATTTTTCATCAGAAGCTCATTATTTTGTTCTGCCACTAAGAGACATGAGATTAATTCAGAGTATTTTGTAAACCTGCGTTCTTTATATTGCTGCTGTAGGAGTACATTAGATGCATGGAAAGTAGTATATGTCTTTTCCAACAGATATGCATCAGTCAGTATTTCACCACACAAGTTCAGCTGTGAGGTTATCTTAAACATGGCAAAATTATAATCAGCGACTGATTTGAAATCTTGGAGTCTTAAATTACTCCACTCATGCCGGGCTCTGGGGAGGACGACGGTTTTCTGATGGTCATACCTGTCTTTTAAATTTTTTCACAAAGTCAATGGATCTTTAATTGTGAGGTATTGAGTCTTCAGGCTCTCATGTAAATGACGGCGGATAAAGATCATTGCAGTTGCTTTATCCTGTAGAGATGTTTCATTATTATCTCTAATTGTATCAGCTAAGACCTTGGACTGCAGATACAGCTCTACATCAAGGATCCATGAAAGATAATTATTTCCTGATATATCCAGTAGAGCAAATTCTGGTTTTGCAATATTTGACATGACTATATACATAAAATATCACAATTAGTGATATAATCAAAATGATATATTTGAAACTTCAGGTTGCCAAAAATTTCATTTATATTTTTAGAACTTCAGGTCAAAAATAATAACTTCAGGTTTTAACAATAAATATTTAGAACTTCAGATTCCATTGATTAAAATCCAGAACTTCAGGTTCTAGTACATTATAAATTTAAGAGAATAAAATATATGAAATATAAAGATATAACAGAGATAACAAATCAATTAATTAATATAAATAATATATTGAGCCGGCATAGCCGTGCATGAAATACATAATAAAAATAGTAAATAATAATAACAGAGCTGCACATATAGTACGTAACAATAAGTAAATAAATAAAATTAAATAGTTAGATCTGTAATGCATGATAATAATAATTGAGTCGGCAGAGCCGTACATTGGTTGAGTCAGCAGAGCCGTACATTGGTTGAGTCGGCAGAGCCGTACATATATTGGGTTGGCATAGCCAAACTTCTCAGTTAGAGTTAAAGTCAGAATATCAAGAACTTCAGGTTCAAGATCGTGCTGATAACGTGTTATAAAATTAAAATAAATGAATATAATAAAATTAATAGTTATCAAGGGCTTAAAGAGAATTTACCAGGGACTTGAGCTGATATTTGACAAGAAAATGAGACAGCAGAGAGAGAGGCGAGAGAAGAAATAAAATAATAAATTCAATAAAGAAAACAATAAAGGGAGAGAGAGACAGAGGAGAGCAGTAAAGCATATGTTTTTTATTCTGAGGCTTCACGTATATATAGGCAAGTTTTAAGTCGGTTAACCAACTTCCAAAATATTTTATATTATTATAATGATGCATCCAGAAACTTTTATAACAAAAATGTAAAAATAAACGTAATTTACTTCTAACTTAATAGTTCAATTCAAAAAATAAAAAATAAAAATCATAGTAGTTCTATTCATATGACTTCTACGTGTCTATTTGTTTGCATTTTTTTTTTCTCTTTTAAATAAGGATTCATGATATTAAACGACAAATCATAAATAAGAAGTCTCTAAAGTATATCAAATTTGTGTGATAGAATGCAAATGATGTCACCTCTCTGGCAAGGGGAAAAGCTTAGGTACATCCATACTCGATCCAATTTTTGTTTGCATAACGTCACCTAGAATAATACATTTATGGTACGTTTGCTTCAACGGGAGGAATCAGAATAATTTAAAATCAAAATACTGTGTTAGAATAAGAATAAATTGTTTACATCAAATATAGAAATTAGAATTGAAATAAGTAATATTTCTATTAAGTGGTTTACTTTACTTTGGAATCAGAATGAATTAATTACAAGTTACAAAAATATTTTTTATTAACAATATTTTATACTCCATAAAAAAAAATTCTTAACAATATTATTTTAAGCATATTATATATCTATATTTTTACATTTTATTTTTGTTAAGGTAAATGAATTTCAAACCATCCATTATATATGAAATTACATTATAATTTCTTTTTTCATTGTTTTTAAACAATAATTTTCATAAATTATATTATTTCTCAAATAAGAATATGGTGGTCATTTTTGTTTTTGATTAAAACATAAATAACTACCATATTCTTATTTGAGAAAGAATATAATAGTATGAAAATTATTGTTTAAAAACAATGAAAAAGAAATTATAATGTGATTTCAAAATATGCATTAACTTTAGATTAATAAATTGCTACTAATCTCTTCAAAAAAGTCTTTTTAATAAAGGGTATAAAAGTACTTTTAATTTGAAAAAGAGAATTAAAATGAGATTTCTAAGTGGGATGGGAGAATGAGATTTTCATTCCACAATCCTAAATTTATGTGAGACTCACCATTTTATTTCCATTACGGAATGATTTTAGAACAAGTAAATATTATCAATCATTCTTATTCCTCATTCGTATTCCTCAATCCATTAAGTAACACACCCTTACAAATTAGGAATTTCAGCACGAAAAAATAAAATTTAATTAATGATTTATAATCCTAAAATTAAAAGAATTGTTTAAAATCAAGTTATATAATATATATATACTATTGATGTTCAATACTCATCAACGTAGGTTCGTTGAAGCCCAGTACTGTAGCTAATGCAAAACAAAGGAAACGAACGAGAAAGGTAAGAGAAAGAACAACAAACACACGATATTTTAAGTGGTTTGGCCCACAGAATGCCTACATTAACTGTTTTCTCACTATATTTTGACAGAGTAAAGGCCCTCTCAGTAAAAGTGTTTTTCACTCTCATTTACAATGAATTTCCTCCCATATTTATAGAACAAATGGGAGGTGCTACAATAATATATAATAAGACCAAATAAAGTAATGATGATTAGTTACATTTCCAAGACTGACAGTTGTAACATTTGTCAAAGTCTTCTGACAAAGCATGACTTAAACGTTAAACTCATGCTAGTTATGTGAGATTTCTTTAATTCAGACTGTAATCTCTGACATATTGGAATGTACGACACGCCTTTAGCTGTATTTTGGTTTGATAGTTCTGACTGCAGTTGACTTGTAATCTGAAAGGCATGATAGAAGAGAGCTCGTGGGCACTAGGTTGTCATGCTATGAACTTGATAATAGGAACTAGTCGAGTTGGCTTTGGATTATTAGGCCTGCTTGGCGTTCCTCTTATTAGGTTGAAACATTGGGCTGAAATAAGGAAGTTGACTTCTTCTCTAACTTTACCGCTTAAGGCTTTTAGAATGTCAACTGGATCAATACGGCGAGCTCTTTAGCGGGAAAGATATCATGTCAAGCTAACGAGAGAATAAGGTTCTTTACTAAGCCAATCCCATTCCGAGTTGCTGACCGAGATGATAAGCGAGCTAGACAATGATCCGATGAATAAGCAGATAATCGATCTCGTGAATGGGCTCATGGCCGAGTTGACAAACGAGCACATACAAAAGGCTGAGTAGATGGATGAGCAGTTGATTGACCAGAGTGCTGGGCTTTTTGGGCTTCTGACCATTGGGCTCATCCCTTGGGCTTTTAACACCTCACTTGTCTTAATCGTGAAAACACTCATAACATATACATATACAAACATACACACACACACGAAATTCTATTGTAATTATAACAAACTTTCATTTGACAAAATTGTAACCTTGTTAAGTGGTGTGCAAAGTTTTCCTTCACAAAGTCAAAAAGATGATTTAAAACCAAAAACAAAGTCAATGTATAAAATATGATTACAAACTACGAAATAAAGGAGATGCAGTCAATGCTTGTTATCTCGTTAAAATCTTTGTGGTATGCTGGGTTGTTGTGATTTTAGAATTCCTAGCTTTGATAACGTGTATAAATCCAGCTTGGTGGGTTTGTGTTGCGAATTCAATTAAATAGAGAAAGAGTACACTTTGATTTACAATAAAACTCTTTTACATTCAACTATAAAGTATAAACTAGTATATATGATAAGATAATGACTAGTAAAAAACACTTGCATAACCAATAGCTAATTTGAAAACTTAACAGTAGGAATTTTGATTTTTATTCTAGGGAACATATCAAACTCCTCCCTACAATACAAAGTAATATCAGTCAACACTTTTGTTTTTTTAAAAAAAAGGAAAAAAAATCCAAAACCCCCTTTAACGTTAGTGAAACCATGGTTTCATCCAAACCCAAATCGATATTGGACCCAAATAAAAAAATATGAAAATACTCATATATTTACATATTTAAAAACTAAAAAGTTAAAAAAAAAAAAAAAACTGATAAATTAATCAATTACCAAACTGCCATTTTATCACTAAAATAAAATTGGAAAGGTGGAAAAAATCATAAATAATAAATTTTAAAAAAATTAAAATTAAATAGAGTAATCTCCACCGTTCATCGAGATTAATAGACAGTGAAGATTAATTTGCATAAAAATTTAAAAAAAATAAATATTATGTCCAAAAATAACACATGAGCTGCAAGTCCATTAAGTCTCAGAAGACTAGCAAGCCTAGAAACTAAAAAATGAGAACGAGACAGTATGAGACCCACTACTTGAGGACACATCAGTAGGAGTGTGTAACTGATTAAAAACCCAACTCACCAAGCAATCAACTTGCATGAAAAGCAGTTCGAAGTCATAATGATATAGTAGCTCACAAAACACAAACAACTCATAATTTTCCTTGAAAACATAGAGTTGTAAAAATAAGAAGATTCCTATTTCACGCAGAAAATCACCTTAAATAGGAAGTTATCATAATTGCATTATAATACAACACGAACATATTAATTACATTTTGATTCGAATATAAAACACTAAATGCAGTATCATGCAAACTAGGAGAGAATCTTAGCATTTTTTATATTCTAACAACCGTATTGTATGTAAAAAAAGAACTCCAACACTATATAAAAGAATTCATATGCATGTACACGACATGATCATTTAACCTTCACAGAAAACCTGCTAAAACATGGGCGCTCTTTTTAGTAATAAAATAACTGTGAATATAGACTTTACTCATCTGGCCGAACCAAATTAAAAATTTTTGTCTCTTTGGTTATTTTTCTGTCGGATTATTATTGCTTATTATTTCTTATCATCTCCACCTCCATACCAATTTCGTTCAACCCCTCTCAATTCACTCATTAGAGATGGAAAATGTTCCACGGGCAAGAAACATCATTGTGTCAATTAATATATATATATATCAGATATGCACCTCCGAAGCATTGAAGATTTCTCTTCATGAGGGGACACTTGACATATATATAAAATAATTTCTCTCCATGGTTGGGGGCGCCGGGCAGTGGGAGTGCGACCTTGAAATTTGGATTAAACATGCACTAAAACCTACTCTCATTGCATCATAAATTAATTTCTTAGACGCAAGCTCATAAAGGTTTGGAGAAAATGGTATGAAAAAGAAGTTGAAAAAAACAGACTAACCATCCAAATATTTTAATAATTATTATATATTTATTCCCCTTTCAATTCTCCAAAATTTCCTACTACTTAGTTTGATTAATTTAAAATTTTAAATCATTGGTTGCATTAAAAAGTTGTTTTCGTTGCCTTCTCTACAGGTTCAAGAACGCTATTCTAGAAAAGCTTACAAATCCAACTGAAGAGAAATCAATTCTTTTACTATTCCAGTAGCTGGGAATAAAAATTCTTGAAGATACATAATCGGCAAAGTACTGCTAATGGTAATGGCAATTTATTCTCAAACTTAATATGATAAAACAAAAAATACATATCCATCACTGTAGGGAACAAAAAGTACATATTTTATATCACTGTTTAACATGATCTTATGGTAGAGAGCTCTTATTTGGTATGATAATAACTCAGATTCAAGTAACTATACAATATATATATATTTTTTTAAAAGGCACAATAGAAAGAAATTTTTCAGATAAGTAGCTCATTCTGAGAAGTCTTTTTTCTGTTTGTTTCATTATTCACATTCATATATGGTAACTAGTGATGTAAATGGGCATTTCACTTGATCATATCCATGCTCAAATCCCAGAGCCTTTTCGCCATCTCTGCATCCCTACCGTGTGGGGTTGTCTTTGATATGTTACTGTCCTCGAAATACTCACCCGTTACACCCTCGACTTGGGGATTCAGGGCCACATAGCACTGTGTAGCAGCACCCTGTAAGAGAATTTAGAAGCAGGCTTCTGGTAATTTCATGTAATGGAAGTGTCAAAAATAACTAAACTTCATAATGAGTGAATAATTTCCCTAAATGAAATCCCATCATGAGAACGTAAGAGAAATATTTGATACACGACTTGGCGTTACAACTTATTTTGTAAACAGTAATCCATTTGCAAAATAATAATTTCCAAAATTAGTCCATATTGATCTTCTTATAGCAAATATGAGTTCTAGAAACAATTTCTTGTATCTGCTGTAATTTAGGCAAGGAAGATACTCAGAATGTAGAGTACTAGAATTTCTAGGCCTTCAAGACTAAAATTCACTTCTTTGCAGGCATGATGATGATTTTTATTATTATTATTATTATTACTTTTTTTTCAGGGTACTTATGGAAAAACAAAGCAAACTCCATCAAATTGTCTCAAGTGTACAAGCAATGTTAACTCACCTGCTCAAGACTTTTGCTCAGTAATTTACCGATCGTATTAGAAAGAACTGCATTGAACAAGGAAAAAGACAGACCACAAAAGAAGGCCTTTGTGTTAGATTCATGACAGAGGAATGCATAGCAAAAACAAGATAACGCATTAAGAATGTGAAATGAGATAGGAAAGCATCGATTTGTGCAACAGTAGGTATATATGAGAAAACAGCGAATACTCTATTCAAATATATGAAGACATGTTGACACTCATTTCCTTGCGGGAAGGCACAATTTTACCACATAATTGTACACCTATCCTGCCTTCAATGAAGTGGCTGGCTAATAACCAGAAAGCATAGTTAATCTCAGTTTAACTTTACTTGATATTTCATAGTTGAAACAAGGAATGCTAAAGTGCTTACAGTTTATGACGCTATGATGACGGGCAATGTTGGTGGCTATCCCTCCTGGATGAAGTGAATTAACAGTTATATTCACTCCTTCTTCCTGTTCCAAGAAAACAACCACCATTATGAAAGAGTATGATATACAAGTGGCTAGCAAATGTGAATGCATACGAGCACATATATTCTCATATGACGTTAAAGCTGTTGGTTGCAATGGTTCATAAGTTGATATTTGACAGTGTGATGCAGTTAAGAACAGAGCCCTTTGAACAATTTTTTGAAAGCTTGGATATAATAGCAGCAAAATGCATATGAGCATTACAAACGATTTCAAAGGTAACAAAAGCATTGTTACTGTTTATATTCATTAAAGAAAAATTAATAGAATTTAATTTTGGATAGCAAGGACAGCAACACCAAACCAGAACATAAAAGCTTACAGGGAAATCAACCTTTAAATTTTTAGCTAGCTCATTAGCATGCAAAATGTTGGCAAGCTTGGACTGCCCATACGCTGAAAAACCACCATACCTGTACATAAGCAAGTTGAGATAATAAAATAAATTTTGCATAACATCAGATGTTCATTAAAATTCCACCATGCATAAGGGGACAAATATATATGACTCAACCCCGATACCACAGGTATGTAAAGGTTATTTCCAAGTATACTAGTGAATTGCTCTACATTTCATGAATCACAAATGAGAAGAAGAAAAGCAGAGTATACCTTTCAATCTTGTCAACTTGTAAAGACGTTCCATAATTTACTCAACAAAAATAGATCTATTTTTGTCAATTATCTATGAAAAAGAAGTAGAAAGATGTTTAACACACAGCAATCCACTAACACAATTCTGCAGCTAAAAACCAGTATTAAGATGGCAATTGTATCCCTATTGACTAGAAACTCTTAATGAGAAACATATGCATAGATTGTGGCTTGAAATTGTTACCCTGATGGATCGTTGATTCTATCAAAACGAATTCCTTCACGATAAGTAAATTTGTAACCATGTGAGGCAACATTTATGATTCTTCCTTCCCTGCCGCTCTCTTCTGCAGTCTTCTTCATAGTCTCCAATAGGAGATTTGTCAAAAGGAAATGACCTGGAGAAAGTGTTCAAGAACAAGGATTAACTCACTCTCTTCTTGATCGTCACATGCATTTGAAGAAACAAAATCATTTTTGTAGTCAATACTTCATAGGAGTATTGGTAAAGAAAATAGACATCCTCAATATACACGTAACTAACCTATGTGATTTGTTGCAAACTGTAATTCTATGTTGTCTTTCGAAAGCGTGAACGGGGTTCCCATAATCCCTGCATTGTTTCTACAATAGAAAGGAAAATCACTTTTTAAAGCTAACCAAGCCAGAGAGATACTAATTTTTATTGTTTACTTGCATTAAGATGTTAAGTGGAAGATCCCGAGAAATGAAATCCGAAGCAAATTTCCTCACAGAAGCCATTGAACTAAGATCCAATTCCATTACATCAATTTTCGCACTCGGATTTTTCTTAAGTATATCTTCTTTAATCTTGTTACCAGCATTCACATTTCTGACCGCCATAATTACATGGACACCGCGCAAAGCAAGAACACGAACTGTTTCAATTCCAATGCCACTAGATCCTCCTGCAATCAAGCAGCCAAAAATACACAATTAAACATTGCAAAGGAATATATGCATAAATCCATGATTTGGGAAATAGAATTCTTTTCATGAGAAACATTTGGCAAAAATGAATTGAAATCAACATCAATATACTCTCATAGAGTCAAACTAATGCTATTATGGAGAATTAGAATGCTCTCATCCAACATATATGTAACAGAGAACATATATATATATATATGAATAAATATGACCCCACAGTATCATACAAGTAACATCCAAAGCTAAATACACCAAAACAACATACTTCCATAAGTGATTAAAATGAATCATGAACATTATCAGCTAAGCTAGTTAGTACTGTATACGTTAAATGAACGACGTATTGAATGATTATAGATAAAAAAACAGATTGAATTCAATCAAACGAATTGAAACAAGCAAAAGAGAAGAACATAATAAACCTGTGACAATGGCAGTGAGACCAGTGGCCTCAACTCCTTGCGTGACCTCCTCTGCTGTGGAACAAGAAGAGAACCCAGATGGCCCTTTCTTTCTTCCGAAAAACCACATCTTCTCTATGTCAAAAATTCTGAAATGAAAATGGGGCCTCTGGTTTGAAGCTGTTATATTGAATTTCATGCACAAGTCGTTTTTGAAGTTGAAGACTTGGAGGAAGTTCGAACGATGTGTTTTTTAGTGTTTGTTGGTTCGTTTCCACTTACAAGTCAAAAGTGGTGGGGACCGCGTTTGTTGTTGTAACCTTTGTGGCCACCGTGGAATTGCGGCCGCTGCTAGAGTTTTCTGTTTGAAAATGATTATAATACCACATTAGATTATCAACCTTCATTTTTTTTTTTTCACTTTTTTTTTTCACATTAGACTATCCACCTTCATTTTTATTTTTATTTTATTTTTTTAGCATATTTTCAAATTTAAAGAACTATAGGAATCAATATATGAATATTAATAGATGAAATTTATTAATATTCAAATCTATTAATTTTAATTATTATTTTCATATATTAAAAGATGATTACCCATATTTTTATAAATATTATCATAAAATGTGAGATTTATTGATCTTCGAAATTATAATTTAGAAAATAAAAAATAGACAGAGATGATTAATTACTACATCATTTCCGTACCTTCTATTTTTGTTTCATTTTATAAAATGTTTCAAATTTTATTAAAATGATTTTTTTTAGCATCGTCCGATGTGACTGTTTGATAGTGTGATCTGCCAACACACTGCATAAAGAATGTGAGAAAATATATGATATATGTGGCCTATAATGGCACACGTGGAGATACCAGAAATAATTTCTATGTTTGAAATGTGTTAAGTAATAAATTTTGAGTATTTTGACTCACATCAACACCATGGTATGATAACAATTTAGAGAATACCATCGCTCACTTGCAATAAATAATATAACTGATAATTTACGAATAGACAAGCATAAATTTCGTCCCGTAGGATGTAGAGAACAATTCATATATTTATTTTATTTAAGGGCTATTTCTTAAAAAAGAAAATAAAAACAAAACCAACATTTATCACTAATGTGAAAAGGCATCCCGTAGTTTTGTAAATGACCATTTTACATCCTACCGGTAGTGTTTCTGTTAATAAAGTCGAATCCAGCACATGCAAAACAGTAAAAGACATATATGCCGCCAACATATGAATTCCTTTATTAGATGATAAATTTTGAAACATAATATAAAAGGAAAGATCTCCACCGTCCTATTAGAAATGGATGGTAGAGAGTAAATTCTCAAAAATTTATTTATAACAATTTTTTTTTGTAAACAGTGTTTACTGATAGATAACATTGAATCAATCTGATAGGTTTTAAATTCAAGTCAATACGTCACATATGATATCTCAAAACTTATTTTCCAATTAGGAATTTTGACTCTCACAACTGTTTTAGCTTATAATAAATACCATAATCACAAATAAGATTTTTTTTTTTTTTTTTTGACAATACACAAATAAGAAATTAAGATATATTTGATATTAAAATTTTTTATTAACAATGTGTGGTGTAACTAAATTTCAATTTGGCCATATTGTTAGAACATATTCTCTTGTTTAACTATTATACATTTCACATTTTATATTGATAATGAAGATTCAAATCCCATTTTAGGTATAATTAAAATCATAAAAATTAGGATGTTGGTAGCATTAGAAAAATTAATCATAATATATACTTATGATTTTTATTTAGATTTATATTACTTGGTTCGATTTATTTTTTGGAGTACAATAATTGTAACTGAGACGGATTCAAAGGCTTGTCGGAATCAATCAAGATAAGATACTAATGGTACGGTCCGAAAAATTATTTCTAGTTGAGAGAGATCTGTCCACATAAAGGTGGGGGAATACTCACATGAAAGTGGAAGATTAATCCATATAAACGATGAAAGAACTAATATTATTAATATTATTATATAATTTAGATTTGATGGGATATTGAACTCATGCCACACAGTACGGTGCCTAACGGCCCCATCCATCAAATAGGCGTCGGAGCTAGGTAACATTGAAAAGAGTTGGTGACGCTTAGTATTAGCTGGCTATCTAGAATTCGCAGCTCTGTTTCTTCTCGTGGTCTACGCCGCATAAGAATTCCTTCACTTCTAGAAAGAAGATGACTTTTCGGTCACGCTCATCTAGAAGGGCATGATGAAGGATCATTCCACGCTCGATTGACTTCCACAAAATGCTTTGATGAGACCAAATTTAGTGGACATTTCGATATCTTTGAACATCATGATTTCCTCCTCTTTGATCTCCCCATTTTTTCCATTTAACATCTTGTCTATGAATGACTAGAATTACAATACTATTACATATTAAAATCATAATATATGACAAATGTTCAAATAATTTAAAATCATGATATATAATAGTTATAAATAGGAAAATGGAAGAAATTAATCAAATATAAATATTTTTATATTATAAATGAAAAAATGAAGAAAATGAAGATGAGGTGATTCCCCCATCCCCGTTTGAATTTGAGGATGAATTTCTATCTTCAACTCCTAAAAATCTCCAAAATGTTCTCCAAAATAAGATGGAAATTTGGGCATTTGTGACCCATGGACAACTCTAATTTAATATAAACCAATTTAATGAATTTATATAAGACATTTTAGACTTGTACATTACAACTGTAACGTTTATTTTTAATCATATATGATGAAAGAGTTATATTGACAAGTTTGGTTAAAGATATATAGTATATTATTATATTTGCTAGTGACAACAATGTTTTTTATTTGTATTATCAAAATTAAACGATGTAAAAAGACCACATACTGCAATATAGACTTTGGTTTTTGTTTCAGTTGAGACTTGTAAATTGAAAGTGGAACCCATCGTTAGTAAATGATGAGGTAAGCCGATGTTATTTTATTCTCCAATAATTTTAATTGTTTTAATGAGTGTTTTTCATAAGTAAAATATTAGGGCATAAGAAAATTACTTCAATATAATTAACATATGTTTTTAATTTGTTTGTATGTACGTGAGTTTTACTTAAGAAAGCCAAAATGATATATATGTCCCAGGTTCCCCTTCTATGCTTTCTATTTTTTTTTTTTTTTCAAAACCCTTCTGAGCTTTCTTGAATAGTTATTTAATTAATTAATATTAATTAAAATTGTCCCCTCCGTAGCTCACTTAAATTATTATATAATTAATCAATATTAATTAATACCATTTCCTTTTGTTTTGAAATATTTTAGTGAATCAAGAATTTGAAAGAGAGAAAAGACTTAGAATTTATATTTTTAAAAATGTAAGTGTGAGAGACATACCATTGAACCAATTTTATGTCTTTTTTATCTCATCTTATACGGGATTGCTATGTTATATTATGTGATGAATATATCGTAATATCAAAAGAATTTGTTTTTGTCAAAGTTAAATTAATGTAATATGATTGAATAGGAAAAAAAATGATACACACTAATATTGTTATTTCTATTAAATATTGATGTAAAGTGATAAGTAGAAGAAAATAACGGACAAAAATAGTTATTTTCTTCCTTTTTAATTGTATAGTGCCACTTTGGAATTGGTCATGTAATGTTATGTATATCATATGTTTGGTGCAAATTATATTGACACAATTTTAATAAGACTTCAATCAATGCTTCTCAATTGCCATTGATGATCATTACCAATTTTTAACCTCTTTGACTTCAATATTATAAGCATTTCTTAGGTGAATATTAATACACAATTTGTGTTGTTCTGAAAGGCACATATAACAAGGTAACAAAATATATAATTTTATAATTATTGTCTATCATCATAATTCAATTAGCAATAAAGTTATTAGATCATTTTAGTAATTGACATTGCAAAAAGATAAAATGTAACAATACAAGTTGATCAGTACTTGATCTCTTGATTGACTAATAGATATTTGTGGGACGTATTATGGTACACGATCACATATCATTAGGGATATTAACTAATTGAATTAACTTGTGCAAAATTATTAATTTCCTTCTCATTCTTTAAGCCTGACTGTTTCACAAGCTTTTGTCCTTAGAGCTCATGGACTTGATAGTTTTGCCCAATCCGTCAACCATAGGGCTCGAAAGTGGGCTTGTTTCTCAATTCGGGGGTCGAGGCATGGGCCGAATTTGGGCCTTTTGACTCATTTAACACCTGAAGTCTGTACTTTAGTGTATCTAAGGAAGTCAAAATAATATATATTTATATCATCCCTTATAAGACCACTGAAATCGTTATTTAATTATAACTATTAACTAAAGGTAAAAGATAAAAGTGTGCATTCATAGAAAACCCTAACTGCACACACTATCAGAGCGGCCACTTAGAAGCCAATAACTTGAAAATTTTGCAAGGGTTCCAAGAGAGAGTAAGCAAAGTTTTTTCTTTCCTAACTTCATGACCGTAGTGGCTTTTAGAGATTATGATTGTCTTTATGATCCTTGTTTTTGTACTTCTAAATACACAAACGAACTACATCATTAAGAATTAAGAAAAAGGTGTCATATATATCAAGTCTAAGCTAATTAATTTACTTTTTCTTTATGTGTGTACATTGTTCATAAAAAATTCAAAGAACACACCTTAATTATCCAAACACAAAATGAGGTCACAATACACAATTTGAATATCAACTTCTACAATATTATAACGAAGAATTTAAACTAACATCATAAAAAAAAATAATAATAATAATTCTATCGAAATCTCTCAAGATTAACTACTACATATATATTCATAACAAGAGAAATCTCTCCCCACACTGAACCAAAAGGTAGACACTTGGGCCATACTGGGCTCTAAAGCCCAACAAACAGCCCAGAAAAACCCAAAACACCAATAACAAACCCTAACTACTGGCACGTGCAAGCCGTACCGTTCTATCGATACCGTCACGTGCAGGAAACTCAACAGCCAACAATCGTCAATCAATCGTAATAGCGAAAATCTCAGATTACAAACCCTAGCTCCTCCACCAGCACCATTTCTCCTTCCTTTCGTCTCCGTAATCAACCTCTATTCTCCATTTCAAGGTTCGCACTTTCTCTCTCTCACAAAAAATCCAATTTTTTTCCACATTTTGGGACCTTTTTTGCACCTTTTTCTGTCAATGTATGCATAAACATAGACTCGACGAATATGTCATTGTGTTTTGTTTGTATCTTCCGTGCAATTTGGTTTACGTCTTATTTGAATTGTTTCTGATTATGTATAGTTGTGTGTGAATTGGATTTGTAATTGTTGATTGCTTGTTTGGGAAGCCATTCGTTGTCGTTTTTTTTTTAAGGTTTTTGTGTGGTTTTTAGAGTGTGTGTGTGTGTTGTTGTTGTTGTAGATGGAGAGGAGGATTTTATGTGGTGGTGAATGGGAAGTTTTGTGTTTTGTGTGTTTTGGTGGTAGTTGTTGAGTGTGTTGTCTTTTTTTTGATATGTGAGGAAATTTGATGTTTTAATGCATTGTAAGTGGCTATTTGTGAATGGAGAAGTGATGTTTTAGATTGCTTTAGAAAGATAATTTTGTTGTGCAGTTTGGTTTTGTTGTTTGTGAATGAGAATGTTGATTGTTGATTGAATGTTTACTTTCTAATTTGGAAAAGATGAAATTTTTTTGGTTTATATGTGAGGAAGTTTAATGTTTTATAAGTGGCCAGTTGTGAAAGGAAGAGTGATGCTTTAGTTTGTTAAAGAAACCTAATTTTGTATTGCGTGATACGGTTTTGTTGTTTGTGAACGAGAATGTTGATTGGATGTTTACTTGTTTATTTGTTTTTATCTGTTGTGATTTTTTAAGTATCGTGCACTGTGCTGTGTTGATTATATTGTTCTGTATTTTTGTTTTTTTTCAAAAAGTAGAGTTTGAGATCTGATCTGAGGACGTCTTCTTCACAAGAATGCTCTTACGTATGATATTGGGATTCAACATTGTGTCAGTTTGGGAGGTGTTGATGAAGAATTTTTCCCGACTGAACAAAGCTAATCTTTTGGAGAATAGGAAGTCTTCATTGCCTTTGTTATTTTGTTGTTTTTGAAGAGGAGCAAGTGCATCCGCTTTTTAGAGCTCTTTAGTTATTTGCAGCGTCCTCATCTAATGTCTGAAGCTGCAATGGCAGTAGTCAAACCTGAGGTATGTTAAAATAAGCTTTTCTAGAGTTTTACTGTTTGGGCAGATTGTTTTCTCTACGCACTTTTGAATGGCTAGAATAGAAGAGTTTTCTTGTGTTTATGGAAACCCTTTTATCGATTAGTTAGTTGATTGGAAATGGTATATGGCGATAATGTAGTAGTAGGACCTTGTCTGTTTTCTAGTTTGTGTACGATTTTTGGTTCTATGGTTGTGGCTATGTTGAAGCATGCATTTAATCTAGCTGTCTGTGTCAGTACACATTTTTCGTTCACTGTATTAAGTATTAATTATATTGTTATATCCAGATGAAGTCTTATATCTGGATCCAAACTGCTGATGGTTCAATCCAGCAAGTAGAAGAGGAAGTTGCCATGTTTTGTCCCATGATATGCCGAGAGATTCTTCAAACAGGAATGGGTTCTTCCAAAAATTATGCCATATCACTTCCACAAAGGGTTAGTCCCCCAATTTTGGGCTTAATACTTGATTATTGTCGGTTCCATCAAGTACCAGGCCGCTCAAATAAGGTGTGTTGTATTTACTGGTGCTTATGCAATTTCTTTTGTGTTTTTTTTATTGATGTTTGTAAGGCAAGTTTTGTTTCAATTATTTTGGGATAACAATGTTTTTTCCCCTCTCTTTTGGAAAGGTGGAGGGCAGGGTTGGATGTATTGAGAAAGATGTCTTGGCTTGTAGCTTGCGATTCTGAATAATAAAACTTAACTTGAAATTTCTTGTCATTTTTAGGAACGTAAAATCTTTGATGAGAAATTCATTCGGATGGACACGAAAAGGTTATGTGAGCTGACTTCTGCTGCTGACAGCCTCCAGTTGAAGCCTTTGGTTGATCTTACTAGTCGTGCACTGGCACGAATTATTGAAGGAAAAACTCCAGAGGAGATACGTGAGACATTTCATTTACCCGATGACCTAACAGAAGTGTGTGCTGCTAGCAGCAGTTAGTGTGTTTAATTTGTGGTTTGTTTTTCTGGTCCTTCACATAGATTTTATTTTTCTTCAGGAGGAAAAGTTGGAACCCTTGAAAAATATAACTGATGATCCACGTATTCGGCTTTTGAATCGATTATATGCAAGGAAGAGAAAAGAACTAAAAGAGAGGGAGAAACTTAAGGTTGTTGAAGTTTTGTTTTTTTTCTTTTGTTGTTTGTGGCCTCTTTAATTTCTTGTATACAGTTTCCTTTGGACTGATCTCATACTTTCGGTGCATGTATTTTTAAAATGAATTTTCTAAATGTTATCATGTTGTATTATGTGGTGTCAAAGCACTCAAATTTTGATGAACATGTTTGTTCTGAAAGCAATTGATTTTCCATATATTTCAGAATGTTGAGGTTGAGGAGGATCACGTCGATGAGCGCTCAGTTGATGATCTCTTATCATTTATAAATGGTGGAAATGGAGGTATTAATGAAGAATCTTCTATCATTTTGTTTTTGTTTTTGTGATAGCTTGCATTATAGCTTACACATTGGGATGAAAGCATTGTAAATATAATTGATTGCCTTGAATCTTTTGTGAACTTCTAATTTGTATTGCTTATGTATTATTTTTGTTTGTGGTCAACTTGAGTATTTAGTTTGCCTTTTTAAGTTGCATGACATTTTCACTTGTCATTTCCTTTATACTTATGAAGTGTTTTTTGTTGGTCAGACTCAAAGGGGGCTAAAACAAATAAGAATAAAAAGAAAAACCGGAAAAGGAAAGATCAACCAAAGGATTCATCTTCAAATGGTTTAAATGGAAACCATAAGGTTTGCATCTATCTGTCTCTGTCTGTGTGTGTGCGAGGTGTCCCCCATGTGCATCTGTGTGTTGCCTGTGCAGATGCGTAGTTGTTTATGTCTGATGATAACTGTGTTTTAAATCTTTATTATTAATTTTTTTCATCTTCATTGTGACGTGCTGGTATTGCTGCAAAAATTTTAGAGAAGGTATTATTGTTCTCATCGTTGATAAGCAGCTGTTTTCTTTTTCGTTGTTTTTAGGAGTTGGATCCTGTCCCTTCTGCTTGCCATATTGGTGAGAGCAATGGTATCATGGTGCCCCCTCCCAATAGAACTTCAAAGTTGCAAGATTCAACAGCAGCTAGTTTATCACCTAAGCTCGAATTTGATGACGGTGATATTGATGATGATTTAGATCCAGCAATGAAGGAGGAGCTTGACAGGTTGATGGATCTTTTTAACTATATTTATTAGTATAATGAACTTGATAATTAAATTAATATAATCAACAATTGACTTGAAAGTCTTTTATTCATGTCTTTTAGATTCTATAAATTCTATAGGGTTCAAGTAATTGTGCTGATCTATTTCCTGACAATGAGGTTGGGAATTTTTGGAATTGTCTCAAACATGTCAAGTTCACTCTGCTTTTGGATACTTCTGCCTAGAGGTCTTAATTTCTGTCTTTTATTTCTGTTCATCTCTCTGTTTCTATTTCAATGATACACTGCACATAAACTAGTTGGTATTAAAATTATTATGATTTGGGAGAATGCAATTTTCAATCAAGGTTCATATAGAATGATGGTCCAAATTTAATTGGTGACTTGTGAATGATAAATGAAATTTATTGTTTGATTTACTTTGAATACTTGTACCCAAATGTCTGTATGAGTTACAGCCCTTAGCTTGTTTGAATTGTATAGTGATACCAGTTAAAGATATGAAGGAAAGCTTAGTGTTCTGTCTGAAATGATTTCTTTAACGTTGTTGAAGATGAAAGAATCATTGAATTTCAAAATACAAGTCTTAAGAGACTAGCAGACATGAATATGTATCCGCTGATTATTATGAAAGGAAAAAAACCTTATGATTGTTTCACCCTATGTTTCCAATATAGGGAAGTAGAGGACTTTGCGCGGAGATTGAATTCTGACTGGCCGGAAAGGATGCAGGAGATTTTATCGTTGGGACAAGAAAGAAGACTCTTACAAATATCAACAAATGGCAATGGTTCCACACAAACATGTACAGGTATACCGTTGCTTTTACATACATTGATACCTTATCACAATTGCTTTATATGTTTTTGGAGTTACACTTCGTGAAAGTATGTTTGCTCCCCTCGTCAAACTCATGATGGCAGAAGGAATTGGGGTAGCTATTAGTCAGGGATGCCCCTAACATTGTCAAAAGTGATTTTAAATATGGTTATGAGCACTTAAATTGACTGGAACTGGAAGTGCTTTCCAAGAAGTGTTTTTTACCAAAAATTGCTTCGAAGTAGTACAAAAAGCTCGTTTTCTTTTATACTTACACTCAAAATGTCTACCAAATTCACCTAATTTTATTTTTTTTTTCAACTTACTTGATTCTGAAAAAGAAATTTTTCCAACAGGTTTGGACAGGAGATAATAGGCCGAATAACAAAAATACGTTTCAGACAACAGCAGCAGCTTTCACACTGTTGGGAGATGACTTATTGCACCTTTTAGAAAGGTGGAAGAGATGCAACTTTTTCCTTTTATGTTCACTGCATGTGAGTATATTTGTTTGTCTTCACCATCACCAAGATGTGATTTTTGTTCTTTCTGTATAGCCTGTACAATGAAAAAAAAAAAAAAAAATTAAAAAGAAATGCAACCAGTGAGTTGCAAAATCTCTTTTGTCTTTAATTTTTTCGTTTTTTGCTTGCATTCATTTGTGTCGTGACTAGTATATATTCTAAGTTTTGTTTAGTGGGTAACCCAGAATTACCTTGTAATAACATAGAACCATAAGGTGTCTTTCATTTCAAATCATAAATGAAAATTACATCATCTGTGTCCACATTTCTCTTCCCTCAAAAGAAAGGAAAAAGTATGACCACAGCAACTACATCCAAACTTAAAAATACATCACAAAAGCTGAAACAAAATGGTCTCCTACTTTAGCATTGCTTTCGTCCAAAAGCGTTTAACTTTAATGTAACCTATATGAAATTCGTAGTTGTATATCAGTCTTTCACTTTAGCAGTGTAGTACTTCTTGAAGCCTCTAGGAAGATAAACAGGTAACAAGAGACCAAAAAGATTGAAACTCCAGAAAACCATATTTGCAATAGCAAGTGCTCTCCCAACATACAGTCTCCTTGCAGAGCCCTTATAATCTTGTTCATTTGTTGAAATCTCTGTCCTCACCCAGTCCATGAGAGTGAGCATCCTCCTGGCATTGTACATGACAGGAACGAAAACCCGAATAGGAAGCGAAAACCTATCGGAGGACGAAACAACCTCCATGAAAATCTGGCTTGCAAGGAGAAAAACATGGGGTGCAGCTGCTTTGATGCCCTCCCGATCACCCTCAAAGATGCCTTCAAAAATATAAGCTATGGGGAGGTAAAGCCCCACAGTGGCACCAAGGTAGACATAGAGTTGGAAAAGCTTGCTCTTGGTGTCAAAAACTGGGGAAACATGAGAAGGGTGGAGAGTTGGGAAGGCAACTCTAGAGAGGAGGAATATGTAGAAAAGGGAGAAGAGAACAAAGCCAAAATCTTCAGGACTGACCATGCCACTAGCAGAGAGGACAATGATGACAGCAAGAGACTTGAGTTGGTGGAAGTGGAGGAACATGTGTCTACGAGGAGTGATGGGGGTGGTGGACTTGAGGGAAGATTGATGATCATCTTGGTGTTTGAAGGCTGCTTCTTCCTCTTTAGGGAGGCTTATGTCACCGCATGTTGGACCAATCCCACCTGACATTTTTGATGAGTTTTGAGAAGAAGTGGTGGTGTTCTTGTGAGATGGGAAATGGGGCTGTGAAATTCTCCGGGAAAATTGAGAGAGGGAGAGGGAGAAAGTGATGAAGTGGAGTTTTTATTTGGGTGGAGAGAGAGATAGGGTTGAGGTTGAGGTGAGGAAGAGTGACAGGTGGCGGGAGAGGAGGAGTTAAAGGTGGAAGAGGAAGGAGACGTGGCTGGTGTTGTTGGTCTAATAACGTGAAAGCTACATGCATGCCATTGGAGTCGGAGCTGTGTCGTGGAATCATAAGTGACTTATGTTTCTCTGCTGAGTTGGAAATTGAGACCCTGTTTTTGGTCTGCATCTTCGTTTTTGTCGGGAGATATTACACTCTTGACAGTATTTTGCACCTCCTGACGCTATATTTACATCCCTAATTCCCTATCGTATATCACAACTATATGTCTTCATCAAAAATTATTGTAAAAAATTATAATTATAATTATAGTTTACTTAATATTAAAATTCGTATTATATTATATTATATATTTATAAATAAATATTAAAATTGTTTTTTATGTAATTAAATTTTATATTATAAATCAAAGAACTACAATTTATAAATAATCCTAGTGATTGAGTAAAATAGTCAAATGAGTATTTATAAATACTTTTAAAATAGCATAAATATGGAAACTTAAATATGGGCTACAAAATTGGAAGCCCAAACTTTTTACCGTTTCAGCTATCCCAAAATCTTTAGTTGAGATCAACATGAGTGCAGATATTTACGCCCTTTCAAAATTGTATCTACACCCCTTTTTGTACATTTCACTAAAATTTTATCAAAATCATATTTTGTAAAGACACTCCATCCATTACCAATTATACCCTTTATTTTTCATTTTTCATTATCAATTATATCCTTTCTTTTTTCCATTTTTACCTTTTATTTTTAAAAAATATCATAAATCATTACATTATAAAACGTGAAAAAAAAAAACCAGAAAAATGTAGAGGAGTCGCACCTCTAGGAATCTAGGAGGAGGTTGCAAGGCTCTTCTTTTTGATGGAGAAGGCTGCTGCCTCCCCCATCAATTGGATCTAACATGGAGGAGGCAGCAGCCGCTTCCATCTTTTGGTTTTCTTCTTCTACTTCTTTTTTTTTTTTTAAGGTTTTATCTTTTTATATATTTATATTATTCTACATTTTAAAATTTAGTTTAGTTCCTTAGCTTCGGGAACAATATCAGCTTAGTTTATGAAAAAATATAATAAAAACTAAATGGTTAATGATGGTATTCATATGTTTTAAATAAATTATTAAGATTTTGATTAAAAAGGGTACTGTTGAAATTTTATTAAATATATAAATTGAGGGTTCCCATACAATGTTATAGGGATGTAGCTCTCGCCACTCGGACCTAACAGTTGACATTGGGCCTGACATTTGGATTTCGTTGGGACTTCTACTTTGTTTTTGGCATTGGATTCTTATGGCCGATTTGGATGATCTTAACTTCTCAAGACCCACGATTTAAAATTTTAAAACTAAACACTTACTAACATATAAGACAATATGTGGGGAAATTGTTAACTTTTTTTGTGGTTACAGAGCTTTGAATCATACACACGCTTAGACAAACAGGACAAATGGGGTGATTGCTCTCTCCCACTTCTAGGAGATGATCCCGAATGACGCCTCATAATTATATCTCAATTAATCCTGACTCCTACCTGATAGTCTTATAATTGTATCTCAATTAATCCTGACTACTACCAGAATATGTATCAGTACTCAAAAATAAAAGTAAAAATAAAAAGAGAGAGACACTCCCCGCCACTCTTTGTTGAACAAATCTTCGTACTCAATACTAAGATCTATCAATGAATAAGAAATTCATATTATAAAATCAGTTTATCAACCTTCAAGGTTACATTTAACAGTTCATACTTTACATCTTTTTTAACTTTCCTATTTGTTAAATAGAAAACAAAATTACCGTTTAAAATGAATAATGATGACAGTAGTATCCAACACAAACTTTACAAGTTGCAAGACGCTCCTTTTATATATATATATATACACACACACTTATATTCAACTTCAACAGTCAATTAATGACATCCAAGAACCACAAAAGTCTTTACATATCATTGTGAAAATAGAATTTCTTCTTATTTCAATAATTTGGAAGTAATTCTCAGCTCCTGCCACCAGAGGCAACAGTAAAAAATATAATAATGTCAATCAAAACAAACTCATTAGGTACCTATAAACACTATTAGTTAATTATAAAAGTTGAAAAATATCAGAGACACTCATGTTTTGTTTCGTTTTAACAAGACTCCACGGATAAACAGAGGCAAAAAAAATAGAGCACAATATGACCCTTGCAATAGCTTTAAAAGGAGAAAAAGGGAAAAAAAAAAAAAAAACAAATTTATTACAAAATCTAGATAATCAAGGCCCAGAAACAAGATCAATCTGCTATAATAACACCTTAATAATAAAGGACGGAACCAAAAAGTTATTTTCCTGCAAAATCTATCTTTTTTTCCCTTTATCTTTCTTTCTCTCTCAAATTTTCTTACAGAGACCATTAGTAAAACTGGATCCTCTGCTAAAAAAGTGATGGACTACTAAACTGTGCACATTCCCTATAACTAAAATCATTTCCATAACTCTCTTTTATTAGGTGGGGTTTCTCTGTTTAGGAATATACTTTATCTTGGTACCCTTGTCGGGTTTCATTCTGAATTTGCCTTTAACGGCTCCGCCGGTTGAAGACTCCAGCACCCCCCCACTGTTGACCAACTGGTTGTCTGCATTGCTTTGAGCACTTCGTTTCTGACGATCCAATGATTGAGTAGTTGTTACATGACAGTCGCTTTGAACTTCTGGAGGCAGGAGCAATTTCACATGTTCAGATGCGATTGCCTCTTTCCATCCTAGGCAATCAGACAATGGTTTTAAGAGTCGAAACAACAGAGTTAGTAACACGTGAGAAACTAAACACTAAAACAAATTGAACTTACTTTCAGATAGAAATGCTTTTGCAGCATGGATGTTGAAGTGAATGCTTCCCGGACGCAAACCCTCATCCATGAGTGAAGAATTGTTCCCCTGTTCGTCATTATTGCCATCCATAGAAGATGATCTTAGACAGCTTTCATTAGACACGGTCTGATCACCAGCCTGACCAGCAATCACATCTGCCTCAGATTCTCTACTGCCCATCTGAACTGGAGCTGGACCTTTGTTCCCATGCCGGCTCACAGGCCTCCAAAACTTGACTGTAGACCTGTTTGTGCCACTCTGCACGGTATCAGGTTTGGGTTTCTCTGGAGCATTGACCTTCTTTGCAACTGGATACTCCAGTTGATAATCATATGGGGCTTCAGCTGGACTTTTATCCTCTTGTTGATTACAATTTCCAAGAGTGACGGATATAGAGCCAATCAAAACCTCGTGTTTCTTGTTTTGTTCTAATTGGCTTATGTCTTCTTGCAACACTCTAGTCTGTGAAATCCTTGAATCATATTCAGGTTTTGGTTTCCGGCTCCAAACCTTATTGCCATTGACTGTAGGAGCAGCCCTCAAATCCCTGTTAATCCCATGCTTCTGCATTCCTCCAAGTTTCAATGCCTGAGAATTTTGACCGGCATGAAAACCATTAGGCATACCTCGTGATTTTGGCGGCACCTGCCTTCGAGTAACAATCATGTGCCGATGTCCACTTCCTTGAATCAACCTCCGTTCAACATTCTGCCCACTTCCCAAATCAGTATAGCCATTGCCAAACCCAGTCTGACCTTCATAATCTGCATATTCTTCAGCATTTGCAAGTCTGAAGGGTTCAAGAGAGGGGGTAAAATGCTCTGGCATTTCATCTGCATTCCATGCATCATAATCTAATGCAGCCAAAGGGCTGGATATTTCCGGTGGAGGCATAGATTCTGATACATCAACAATGCATTCCTCACAATCTGCCTTCTCCCCATGTCTCTGCTCCTTTGCTTTCTGTTCTTTCTGCCTGAGCTTTTTCTGCCTTCTCCTTTCCAGGAGCTCAGCTTGCCTATTGTTATTTTAAAATTAAAATAGATTAAAGGACAAACATAACAAACTAGATTTCCAGGTATTTATCAGCATCAGTCAAAGCTTTTGCTTTATAAAAGTCATTGAAGGAAGTTTCTATAAAGGTGTTTGCAAGCTTTCAGATAATACGAGTTTTAAAGTAGCAATGGAAACTCGAAAACTCCGCCACTATCCCATAGAATTGCTAGAACCGGTATTCACAATTGGGATTGACCAGTACCCTGCTCTATATATGTAACTCCTAAACTGCTAAGACTCCAAAATCATGAACTTTTATGCCCTTTCATTGTTCAATTATCAAAACCCCAATGGCAAAGCAACTTGCCAAGCTACCGAGATGGATTACTATTTAAAGAACAGATCCAAGAACACCCAAGGGACACATTAAAGCTTCCATAGACTCAATCAAGATGTTGAATTTTATCTAAAACTAATAAGATGTAAAATCGGAGTTAGCACAGACAGACTTCTCTTGAAAGCAAATGAAGCAAATTAATAGCTCTCTTTCTTTCCTTTTAGGTTTTCTCCCTTCAACATCAAATAGCTTCTCGAAGACCATATAAACAAAGGTTTAAATTTGTTGGATCAAGTCATTAATGATAATTTACACCAAAATAGTAAGATACACTCAGAAAGAAATTATTTTCTTTGGGATTAGAGAAAAAAAAAAAAAAGGCAAGTAATCATGCTTCAGTGGGGACAAATCGAGAATGCAAAACAGCACCAGTTTAAATAGAACACTTAGCACAAGATACCTTCTCTGAGCAGCTTCTTCCTCCTCCACTAGCAACTTCTGGCACCTTAATGCTTCAGCATCCTTATCAGCCAGCCATGCTTTGACCTGCGCACAGAACATTTTGTTTTAATTTCAACATAATACCCTCTTGCTCCCTCATCCCTTTCCTATTCTTTATTAAGTTGAGAAAAATCGAGTGTGAAAGTGTGTATTTCAAATATAGTTTTACATATACTGTTTCCACACACCCACTTGTTAAAGATTGCTGATAACATTTCTTCCACAACATTTCAAAATGCACAAAAAATTTATAGGGAAAAAAATGCAGAACCAAAAAGAAAAGAAAGTACCAATATCTGTTCCACCAAGAAGCTTGTGCAAGCAACTATGTTCCTTGTTTCAAGACCAATCTTCCCAGCTTCCCCATCGAATATATATTTTTGCATTAAAACAGCTGGTCCGCATAGAAATGTTTTTTCACTGGCATCATCAAGAATGCTGAATAGTTCTTGAGAAGATATAGGAAACCTGGAAGGCCTAGCTTGGATAATATCCTACAAAACAGTAAGGTAACATCCATACAGAACTGAAAAGAGATGGTTCAAAAATAATAAATCTGGAAGGGAAAAAAAAATGACAGAGGAAACGTTCACTTACCAAAAGGGCAGAACCAGCTCTCAAACAAATTTGTGGTAGAGAAGAATATCCAGGTTTCCGAATAACTGCCATCAATGACTTTATAACTGATGACCCTGGAACTTCCTACATGGCATACACAATAAAGAATGTGTATTTATAGAAAAAGCAAACTATGTGCAAAAGTCATGTCTGAAAATACAAAATATGGAGTTCGCAAATTATGTACCTGTCTATGAAACCATTAAGAGAATAGAATACACCACCACAGTAATAGAAATATATTAATTATCCAGAGAACAAGTATGCTAACATAATCACAACCCACTCAAGAGATTCATAATACGATAAGGCAAGTATTCAAGAAATTTTATGACTAAGTTAGACTGACATCACAATTTGTATCTCCCTTCCTAGAAGCTGCATCTGAAGGCCACCAAACAAGCAAAAGCGAAAATAAATTTAAGAATAGAAGCAGTAACCTGATAAGAAATCCTCTTGTCACCTCCCAGCAAGAATCAACTCAATATAAGGCAGCAAAGGAATTTAACTTTAAATAAAATAAAACACTCAAAAACTTTAAATCAAATAAAACACTCAAAAACTTAAACTATTCTTTTTCTGGTAAAAAAAAAAAAGGCTACAAAAATATTACACATTCACTTTAATTTTCCCAATGAATGTATTAATTTACTTTCTTAATCTACAGCCACCTTGGAAAATCATATGATATATCAATCATGGTTCTACGCAGAACCTTGAAAATACATATGACTTCGTGATACAAAAAGTCAAACAATGGATTAAAGACAACAAAGAAATGGTTCACCTCCAAGGTCACATTCTTGAATGATAAAATTTCCTTTGCTTCATCCACAGAGAGCTGTGTACAACACAAAAAAATGAGCACTCCTACAACAGATGGAAGCCTTCATCTAAGAAATTTAAGGAAAGAGTTTTCACCTTGTCCCAAAATGCTCCCAAAAGATCCCTGTTTTTGGTAGAATCCTACAAGATACAAAACAAACCTTACAAAAATCCTAATTTGTAAACCTAATAATCAAAGATTGTCATCAAAGCAGCTATTTACAAACCGATTAAACTCTCAAAAAACAAGAAAGTACATTGCATCTTTGGTTGATAAGAGGAGCAAAAAGCTTACAGCATCATATTAATGTAATATAATTACATTTGCAAAACATTAATGAAACCTTATTCAGCTTCTTCAGCCGATGTTGCACACGTATATGTCTTCTATGGTTAATAGTCGAACAAAACTCTCGAGAACACTTGTCACATTTCTGCATCTGCACCTTCAAAGGAGTAAGCAAAGGCCAGCCAGGAATTTCTGCCAGAGAAGTTAAAAACAAAAAAAAAAAAAAAAAAAAAAAAAAAACAACAACAACATCAATGCCAACGTCCTCAACATTAAACAAGCCCTACACAATACAGCTTCAAGTGACTACACTATACATATTCAAACGCATATCTATCTTCATACCCATATAAAAGCACAGCACAAGCTTCCAAAATACAACTTCCTAATTGCCTTCAATACAAGATATTACAACAAACAAATCGACAATATGGTCCATGCAACGCAAGTACCTGAACCTTGCGGATCTAAAGCTTGAAGCAATTGAATCAACTGAACCGAGCTGTCCCCATTCTTCGAAAAAGAAAAAAGAGGCTCCTTCCCAATCGCTTGCTTATTAATAGTATCCAACGAATCATTTCCCTCATCTGCTTTCACCACATCCGTTGTGGTGGTGGTGTTGGAAGCTTTGAGTTTTGCAACTGGCATTTATACTTTAAGCCCCCCACTATATCACAATACGCCACTGTATTAACAATACAAAATTAAACACACATTATCGCATGAACACCAAAAACACCATAACAATTAAACCATTCAACGTTCTTATAATAATTCACCATATCATTGATCACTAAGTGTCACTGTTATATCATCAACCACCACCAATTCTATCAATAAACAAACAAACAAACCTCAAACATCTAAAATCAACTCAAATTAACACCAAAACAGATAACACGAAAACAACAACACGTTGATAAAACATTATAATCTTCAATTTTCAATCAAAAATTTTTCTAATAAACTACGGTGAGATTCTATTTTCTCCAGTGAAACGCAATACAATTTTCGTTTCTAAACAACCAAACAGTGCATCAATTTTCTCTACATTTGATCAATAAAAAAAAACATAGAAAGTGAATTGAAAAGAAAAGGCGAGATTGCTAGGGTTTCACGTACTGTAATCTGTGAATGATCAATACATGTATAGATATACGTATGCGTGTGTAGAGACGGAGGAGAGAGTGAGAGAGACGATCGGTTAACGTACCAGTGGAGGAGAGATCGGAGAGAGGAGAGGGAGAATCGGAGGCAATAGGAGGCCAAGGGTGGCGGCGGGAGGAGGTGTTTGGAGAGAGAGAAAATGAGCGAGAAACTGATCGGAGAGAGAGAGTTTCTCGAGGAGCAAAGATGTGAGTGAAAATGTTTTATATATAAAGGTGGAAAATGATATGCAGAGGTCGAAGAGAACCCTCCCTCTGTCCCTCTCTCCCTCTCTCTCTCGCGTCAGATAATTAAAATAAAAATTGGAAAATGAAAAAAAAAATAATAATAATAAAGAAAAAGTGCACGATAATGACATGTAGAGGATTTGGACAGCTATGGATGGGTTTGTTTGTACCACCAATTTTGGAATGCTAAATACCCCCAGTAGTGTTTTTAATTGCACACCCTTGTTTTTTTTTCAGGATAATGTAGAGGGTGATTACACGCGCCATCTAATATACACGTGGATTTGGACAGCTATGGATGGGTTTGTTTGTATCACCCAATTTGGAATCCTAAATAGCCCCCACAGGTGATTTTAATTGCACACCTTTGTCTTTTTGCAAGATAATGTGGTTTTCTTGTTTCAGAATTCGGGTGAAAACAGGTGAATTTTTTTTTTTAGTACAGCATTATTTTCGTAGAAAAAACTCCGAAGTTTTATCCTTCGCAATGAGATTAACGTGGCTACCAAATTAGCTTGTCTCATTATTTAGAAAAAAATAAGTAATTTCCTTTTTATAGCACAGCATTATTCTTTCAAAAAACATCTTAAGTTTTATCATGTTTAATGAGGGATGCTATAATGGTAAATTAATGTGATTATTAAATTAGTTTGTCTTATTATTTTAGTAAAAATAGGAAAATGTTTAAATAGTGTAGCATTATTCTTTTAAAAAATATTATACTCATATTTCTTTCTTTTTTGTCTAGTTTATGTTCATATCATCAATATACCATTTTATAATTGTTACAAATCAAGTTAGATAATCATTTAGGGGGAAAAAAAATAATAGTGTAACAGTTTAATATTCTTTTTCTATACGAACCCCATTTAATATATCAAAATAATCATATAGTTTTAAATTTCTTGTTAGAAATCCCCTACTTCTGATGTTTTTTTTTTCTTTGGATTTTGAAAAATCTCTTTTCTTTTTTGGTACGAATGAAAAACATACTATTTAATTCTGAAATTGCTATATTGAGAACATTTTATATTGTCAATAAAATTTTAAACATATTCAATGTAATTCTTAAATTATCGTATTGAGAACTTTCTAAAATTGTCAATACGGTATAAAATAGTTTATGAGTAATACTACGTTATCTAAAAATTTATCAAAATTAATTATTCAAATGATGTGATAAGTTTATATGTAATTATCACATCATTAATAGCTAATCCCAAAATTAATATAGTAGTTACAAATACATCATTTTGACCAAATTTTTGAATAAATTTTTAGGAAATGTATGTGTAATTATCACATCATTAATAATTATCATAAAATTCATATGATAGTTACAAATCAACTTACCATATCATTTTAACCAAATTTTTGGATGAATTTTTGGAAAGTATAACATATCCATAATTTATAACCATCTTTATTGAGAAGTGGAAAATGTTTTTCCTTAACTCACAAATGCAATGTAAAGCATTGTATAGATAACAAAGTGTAGTGTGATTTTTTTTTTCTTTTTAATATTCTAAGTACAACTGTTAGACCCTCTAAATATTAATTCCATAGAATAATCCGAACCCGAAATGCAACACTTATTAAATTGTACCCTCTTATTAGTTAGAAGAGAGATCTCACACTGAATGAAAAAAAAAAAAAAAATTGGGTCTCCAATTAAAGGGACCTTTATGAAATTTATGACATGACCACGGTTCGGTTCGGTTTCGGTTCCGGTTCCGAACCGACGGTTCCGGTTATAAAAAAGCTAGAACCGGAACCTTAACCGAAATAACACGATTCCGGTTCGGTTCTGGAACCGACGGTTCTATAACGGTTCAGGTTCCGGTTTCGGTTTCGGTTCTATAACGGTTTCGGTTCCGGTTCTAGAACTTTTTTTTTAAAATGACAATTAAAATTTAAAAAGTAATATTAAAATATATTTTAAAATTAAAAAATAAAGCGATACCAGATAGGCGGATACACTGATACACAAATGAAATAAAAAATTTAATTATTTGAAGACCAATACTCACAATTACAAATCACAATTAGCTTTAATTTATAAAATTCATTACGGATTATCCATTTATTGATTTACCCTCAGTCCCTCACTGACTCACGTCAGTACGTCACTCACTCAGTCACTCTTTAGCCATTGAAATAATTTAATAATAATAAATTGAAAATTTAATATTTAAAAATAATAACTAATAAATTAAAAATTTAGATTTAAAAATATAAATTGAAATCAAAATTTAAGTTAAAAAATATTATAAATTAAAATTTTGAAATTTATAAATATTATAGGTTGATAATTTGAAATTTAAAAATAATAAAATAAGAATTTAAAACTGCTAAGTGCTAACAATAAACTAAAAATTATAATTTATAGACCCCAACGGTTTTTTTTTTTATTATTATTATTTATTTATTTATTTAAGAACCGGAACCGAACCGAAACCGCCGGTTCAAGTCGGTTCCGGTTCTGCCGGTTCTTGAACCGGCGGTTCCGGTTCTAATTTTCAAAGAATCGGAATCGGAACCGCTACAGTGACGGTTCCGGTTCGGTTCCGAACCGGAACCAGAACCTTATGTTCTGGTTCTGGTTCTACATTTACGGTTTGATTCGAACCGCACGGTTCGAACCGAACCGTGGTCATGTCTGTTATGAGAGAGCTACACACAAATTATTGATGACTGATGGACGCGACATTTGAACCTTTGATGTATTTGTGAGAAAAGTTGTGCAGGTGGTGTCGTCGTCACGTCATAGCTCTTCTGAGCATGTGTAGTTTGATTTTGTTTTTATGATATTCTAGCATCGATTCAGATTCCGATGATGTTCATATGTCATTGCAAAATGTTCTAACTGTCATAGAACCATAAATTACTTAGCTGTTAGAATGCTTAAATACTATTATTTAAACTTTTATATACAAATTTGATTGGAGTTCTAGATTTGAGTCCTCCCCTGGGATGCATTCAGTGCAGTACGCAAAAAATCTCAACCGATATGAAAATCTATGAAGAAATCATTTTCTTTATAAGCAATGATATATACTGACTTCACATATATATGATAGCACTGTACCGTAAATTGAATAGGACACAGTACGTGAACTATTACTGTCACTGACTTTGTATGTGGTGGAATAGTATAATCATGGTATAAGCCAAAGTGTTGGACAAAATGGGACAAAAGTATTCACCATTCTTGCTGCCACTCTATAATTGCTTGATGAAGCGCATAATTGGGGATTAGATTGCAGTGGTCAAGCTTCAGATTTGTCATGGGTGAAGTGTTATGGCCGCTTTCTAACCATCCTCTGATGGCATCTGCTTCATATGTGAACCCGTCTGCTGCTATATGTGGATCTTTCATGACTTCCTGCAAATTCCAAGCGAAAACAAATGGTCACATGAAAGTAATCAAGTATCAAATCTAAGGTCTCCTACGATGTGCCTAAACCTTGGCTTGGATGGTAAAGTAAAAGAGCTTTGGTGGGGTTGGGATAGGCTCTGTCACGGTTCAATCTTGTCTAACAAGAGATGGATAATAAAGGAGTGAAAGCTCTTAGGTATACAACTTTATGTATTTAAGTTACCGAACGAGTCATTTTCATTATTGTAACATCCTTATACCGACACTCTAATAATCATTTAAGTGATATAGACAATGAACTCAAACATGATAAAGAGGTGATATTCTCAGTTACAATAAAAATGGCAAGACTAGCACACATCATTCCTCTATTCCAGTGAAGCATGCAGCAATTACCGATCAGAAAACAGAGACAAACTTGATGTGTTACAAAAGGAGCGCAATTCTCATAACTAAATGCAAATTTGATATGTTATCAACTTATTTAAGTAAGATAAGCAATCTGATAGTTACCTGAAAAATTGGACAAACAAAATGAGAGGGAGCTCGTTTTAGTTCCTTTGAACTGGAGTATGATGCTGGGGTAATACATGAAATTCTCATGGGCTCAAGCACACTCCATATTTCTGACACAAGGTCCGGGCGACTAGATTGGTTCTTCTCACAACACCTCAATGCTAAGCGAGCCAACTGTTTCGCTTGCTCAAGTGGCCAGTCCCCAGCTGAACAATCCAACACCGCATTAAAATTTCCCTTTTCTAACGCACGTTTGACATCTTTTATTACTCCCAAAACTGGTCTCCTGGTTAAAAGTTCTAACAGTATAAGTCCAAATGAGTAGACATCTGATTCTGGAGTCAGCTTTTCTGTTTCTAGATATTCTGGATCCGTATATACAGATGGAGCTTTACTTATGGAGATGGATTTATCAGTATCTTCACCTCGTAGGATCAAATGAAAGATGCCCAAGTCACCAAGTTTGCTGACGAAGTTGGTATCAAGTAGGACTTTAGATGGTTTCAAATTCCCATGAATAATACAAGGCTTGCTGGAGTGAAGGTAGATGAGGGTATTACATATCTCTGAGGCAATCTGCATACGTGTTTGCCATGAAAGTGGAGGGGTCTTATCTTTACAGGCAAGGCAGTCTTCAAGGCTGCCATTTCTGAAATACTCAAAAACAAGGGACCTGGATTCTGGACAAGTTCCAATTAATGTTACCAGGTTTGGATGCCTCACTCTGCTCAAAACTTCCACCTGAAATATGACAGACAAAAGTGACATTCATCAATGAACTTCAGCATAAATGCACAAAAAGAAGAACAATATAACTAGGCTTGGATGAGCTTAATTTTTTCATATTATCTTTACGGCCAAATTCATTAAGACACCTTTGAGCCTCAAGTAGATTGTAATGTATGGTTAGTATGGATGGCTGAGCTAGCAGACCACAGAGTTCTTCAAACAAGATTTTACCTTATTTTGGAATTCTAGGTGGCTTTGAGATCCATATGATGGCAACATTTTTATAGCAACATGCACATGGCGGAGGAGCCCTCTATAAACACTTCCATATCTTCCTTCTCCAATTTTGAAAGATGGGTCAAAATGGTTAGTAGCCTCATTTACCTCCATGAAGGAGAATTCAAGAAGTCCAGGTCCGCAAAAGCTAGCTTCCCTTTTTACTGGATATTTTAATGCTTGAATTCTTCTTTTTGCATTTCCAACTTCTATCCGCAGCTCATCCCGTTTTTTCTTAAAAATTATCAATAGTTCCACAGCAGAGAGGATTTTCTCCTCCAGCTCCTTCACAACACAATGGGACTCGGCCATTTGGCTCTCAAGTACAGACTTCTGGCCTTCAACCATCTGAAGGTCTTTTACTGCTTTATCATGTTGGTTTTTCATTCTTTCTATTTCTTCTTTTTCTCTATCCACTAATTGCTCCAACTCTTTTCTATGGCCCATCTCTTTAACGTATAAGCTCTGTAATGCTTTGACCTGTCTAAAAGGTAGGATGACAAAAAGTTGTTCATAAGAAATGAGATTAATGCATTAAGTCTATACAAAGTAACAATGCTCATATAAAACCCAGGCTTTTCGCTTCTTGACCTAATCTTAATAGAGTTTCAGAAGATCAACCCTTTAAAAGAAAAGGCATAAATAATGTTTGAGACAACAAGTCGAAAATTCAATATATTCTGACAAACCTAGCAAAATAAAAGAAAAAATAAAGTGAAATATGGAAGGTTTGCCTTGCATTTGGCCTCCACAGCAAGGTCTTCCTCTTTCCATCGCTTCAGTAACTCTTCAAGGACTTTCTGCTTTGAGTTATTAGAACTCAATACAATTTGCTCTAGTTTATGACAAACTACACTAGTTGCTTGTCCTTCAGATTTTTCTTCCTGAAAAATCCATGAACCATAAAAACTTATCAAAAAGTTTGAACTAATAGTTCAGCACTAAAAATTAGAAGATTTCATCAGTGGTCCAATTCTATCCTCAAGATTTCTTTTCAATTAACAATTAAACATGAGGATGGAAAAGTGAAATGGCAATGCATGATGAACATCATATTGAGCCCAGAGTATTGCAAGCAAGGTGAACCACCTTCTCTCACCTCATCCATTAGTAACAAGGCTGAAGTGTCAAACATGCTGTTGTTGGACCAACTTGACTGTCCTGAACAACGAGAAGTTTCTTCCAATTCATCATCAGCATCTTCCTCAGCACATCTGCAAAACTCTGTAACAAAATTATTCTTCTAGCATTCCTAAAAGCAGTTTGATACTCCACACATGAGAGTCAAACAATAGATAATGAATATCAATAGCAAAAACGTGCTGAGTTAGCCAGCCTACCAGAAGATTTTAGACTAAGTGTACAAGATTCTTGTTTCATGTATTCTGGTTGCTTTGTTTCTATATCTGAATCGAATGGCAGAATTGGAGATGCATTTTCCTGTTCAGATCTATCCTCACAGCCGCACCTGTTTTGATATTGCTCCTCAGTTAAGTGATAATGAGTAAAGACACAATAAGTTGTAGTGACAACTATATGTTTCTAGTGCAAGCATAATTGTGACAAGAGAAAACCTGATTGCAAGGCAATCAGAAAGCAGTAGTCACACAAACATCTGTGTGATAGGAATGGCATGGCAAGCACTTGGATTCTAACATATGATTGCTAGTTGGTTAGCCAAAGACAAACGAGATGAGATTTTCTTTTGAAAACCAGAGTTCAATTGTTCCCAATTATCAACTATACTCTAAATGTTTTTGGTAGGAAAATCTAAGATCTATAATTTCTTGTGTGTAATGTGTAGTTCATGAGTCCTTGTGCAGAAAAACTCTGCCTAATGCTTAGCGATTTCCTATGATGAAATCAAAACAAATAATTAGGTGGGAGAGCATAGCGCTTTGAAGTACATAGACTGCTGGAGCTAGATTAGAGCCATTAGGTTTTAGTAATTTGTAAAATGCTCATCCAGGCATATCCAATTAGACCAAATCATATTTTCATCCTACTGCATGTATGACTAGACCCACTCAGTGACCAATCATAGTTTGCAGATACAAAGTCATAAAGTTGACTCCAAATGATGAAAATCAACAAGAATGAAGTGTATGATTCATAGGCAATAGCTAACTAATTCAACTGAAATTCTACATTGCTATATTATGTTGATCATTTTTCATCCGAAGGAGACTGAAAATCAATAGAAGACAACAACTTTTGAGCTCCTATTATCTCCTCCCGCATACAAAATATGAGAATAACTGCATTACAAAGGTGCAGACAGTACCTTGTGTAAATGAGACACCCCTTGCAAGCAAACCAGATGTGACAAGAAACAGGTGCATGTTGGCATACAAAAATTGCTTTCTTGGACTTTAGCTCCATCAGGTTACTGAAATCTCAATAAATTCACCTTAGTCAACATTGAACATGAAATTAATAGCCCATTCGAAAACACCTTGCACAAATATTTAAACTCATTGGCCAAATTAATTAACACTCATAACTTCTATAAGTTACTTCAAAAAATATATGCTTTTGAACCGATAGTCAATGATCAAAGCATCCGATTGTTCTTCTCCTAAAACACAGAACATTCTAACGTCGGTAACATAAAATCAACCAGACCTTTTCTCTCCATAGAGAACAAAAGGCTCACATCCAAGTTAATAAAGCATAACCACCATTACAAACAATCCATACTTTGAATAGTATTTATCCGCGGCTGCCCCCATAACAAGCCATCTTACATTCTTCCGTCTGATCACTTCTACAATCCCATTCTCAACACTATCCATCTCGATCCACACCTTATCCGCCGGTGCCTACACAACAACCTATAGTGTCAATGCCAAACATCCATTCAATCATCCAAATTCACCACAAGACCATTAAAATCAAAGCTAAACAAATAAAAGACAATACAATACCCCAGCTTCACTTAGAATCACAAGGTATTGATCAAGAACTTCGTCCACTTTTCGCCTCTCCATTTCTCCAAATTTCTTAAATGCCCCCGCTTTCATCCTATTCACGCCACTCTTCCTCTCCTCTGCATAAAAAATCAAACCCAAAAAAAAAAAAAAAAAATCTAAACTTTATCAAAAATATCATCCACATATAAAGTGAATTCAACAAATTCAACATGAAAACTCACTCAATGCAACAGCATGCGGCGGCGAGTGAACATGAAGAAGGCAAATCTTCTTCCCTGAGAAGCTCTGCAGAGTCCAAAACAGCGTCGTTTTGCTCTTCTCAAAGCTCTCCCCCACCGCGACAAATATAGTCTCCTCCTCCTCGACCGCCTCAACTCGTTCCTCTTCAATCTCCTCCAAGCTATCCATCTATCGCTGAGATTTTGTCTCGAACTCAGTGAGTCCGGTTACCGAGTCGCGTAAAATATCGCCTTTTGTTTATTTTTTCTCTGCGTCGTTTTTATAAAACGAAAAAGCAAGCTTTTGCTTGAGAGGCTGTGTTATGACTTACGAGGGCCTTGTTTTCAACTTTACTTATTATAACGTAAATAGAACCATCTTCTTTCACGTTACTGGATCGACGGATGGGATGGTGCCACGTCGGCTTTTAAGTCCATAATTTAGACGTTAACTGTCAACCGTTTATGTGGTTTTTATTTTTATTTATTTTTTAACATATTACATATCTAATATACAGATAGAACTAGACCTCCTGTTATAAAATTTAAGATACAATTCTAAATCTAGTTTTCAGAAACTGAGAGAAGAGGCTCATATACAGATAAAATGATTATCATAAACCCAATTATAAAAAAGATGTTCGATCACGTCTCTCTAAGGTAAAGAATGGTATCCACTGCAACGTCTCAACCTTTTATATTTTGTCTATTGAGAATGATATGTTGTAGGTAGGTAATGAGAACTGTCGTACCATTTTTTCAAGTGGTTGGGACCAAGAAAGAGAATACATGACATGTGAGAAAATATGACATGTTAATTGATGCGGTGGACCGGTGCGTGTTGTCCGGTTCTAACTTCTACGAAAGTAGATTGGTTTTGCCTGATTAAACACGTCTTTATTGGATTTTATTAGGGTAAGGACAAAAACAAACATAAATTAATTAGAGGTAATTTCATGATCACTCCGCTTGTTTTAATTATTTCAATTTAGTCCTATTGTGCATAACATTATTGAATTTAAGAAAAAAAAGAGAAGAAGAAGAAAAAAGAAAGAACAAGAAAAGCTACGGAAGAATGAGGATTAATAATATTATAATCTGGGATCAAGACGATAAACAAAAAATGAAATATCTAGCATAATATTATTGAATTTAAATATGAAGAATAAAATAATAAAGGTGGATAAACATTTTAAATGTATTTGTAAATTTGAAGAATAGGGAAGGCTGTTGTCAACCAGTGGAAGAAGATGACCATATATGACTCGTAAAAGAAAAATTGTTCCATAAAAGCAGATGAAGAACTTAAAAAAAAATAAAAAATAAAAAAAGACTGCAGAAGAATAAGGATTTATGTTATTTAGGAAAGATGGTACTTTTCTTAAAGGTTACTTTAGTAATAAAATATTTTATATAAAATGGGTGTGGGAGAAATTTTATGGGTGACAAGACAATAGAGTCATTCTTATCCATAACATATAAATTATAATTAACCCTACATACTATATCTTACACATTTCGGTCTTTTATCCAACATCAATTCTAAGTTATTAATAAATAAATAAATATTCATTAATGATTATTCATTTCACGTCAAAAATATATATGTTCTTCGTTTGATACATAAATAGTTGGAATCAAGTTAGGACAAAAAGGATGAGACAAGTCTAATATACGGTAGAGATAACTATCCATTATTATTGTAGAGATAGCTACAATATTGCAATAGTAAGTTAATAAGGTAGTTATGAAAAAGTTTATCTTTAATTTTTATTTTGTTTTTAACTTTATTAAACTTTTTACTTTTTTGGATTATTATATTAAAATTTAAGATTAAAATTCAAACTGTTTAACTTTTGTTCCAATCAGGTAGTATAGTCTATATTGGGGTGGTGCTATTACCCTGAATAAATAATTTAAGCACCCAAATTTTCAATAAACCCATCAATATATTTTGTAAAGTCCACTTTAAGCACCCTTTATAGTAGCATAAATAACTCTAAACAATCGTATCTATACTAATCCTTTCAAACCAAAAAAAGGAAAAAAAAAAAAAATTGTGTTCAATCAAATATTTACAAGCCTGAACAGAATTTGTTTAACAAATTAAAGATGTATATATCTAAATAAACAAAAGCTGATAAACACGTAATAATCTCCTTCATAGCCAATCTCTCAATCTTCCCTCGGTCAAATCTCCAAAGTTCAATCCAAGCTTCCCATGTTTGATTCCATCTTCTACTTTTCATCAGCTCTGTCTACTTGTACAACCAATTAAACTTGTTTCTTTGTAAATCTGCAGTGATGTTGGGACCACAAGATAAACTAATCGAGTTCTCATCTTGCATTACGAAATTAACTTTAGGCACTTTGTTAGAATCCATCAAAATTTAGCTCAGGTTTTTGTTATGAGTATTTTATAGATCACCCAAATAAACTGGTAAAAATCCAATTAGTTGGCCCAACAGACCAGGACTCAGTTACCAGTCCAGAGAAGCAAGCTCCAGCTTGCGCGTTTCACAACTCCGACGATCTCAAACTCGCTTACTACCAATTTGCACATCATTTAAGAGGCTGAGATTTCTAGCTCGCACCCTAACTCACGTACCAGCTCGCCCAAAGTGAAACCAGACTAGCTTTTAACGTGTCGGGCACTTCAATACCGTCAGAAATTACAATTTGGATTACAGAGATTTCACCTAACTCACATGGATTAGTCGTATAAACCCATGCTTTGACAGAATAAAACTGACAAGTGTTAGGTGCATTAAATGCATTCCGGTTGTATTTATTGTAATTCAAGTGCATTAACTATAGTAATCATTATATTTTAACATACTTTGCTTTACTGTAGCACTCTTCATTCTATAAATAGAGGAGGATTTTCATTGTAAAAACTAAGAGAGAAAACATTGAGTGTAAACTGACCGTTACTCTGTTCAGATAGTGAGAAAAAAACAGTGGATGTAGGCACGATTTAACCAAACCACTCTAAATTCTGTTGTCTTTTGTTCTTTCCTTTTGCTTTCTTCTTCATTTTATGTCTATTCCTTGCATCATTTTCACCATATTGCAGTATTGGGCTTAAAAGGATCTCGTCGACTGAAATTGAACGTCAACAGTTTCTTTGGCTTTAAAATCCCTTATGAAATGCTAAACACCATTCAAATTTTTTTCTCTTGTAAAAAAGAAAGAGATAAATTTAAGAATAATAGTCTTATTGGTAATTTTATCTAGGGATATTTTATTGATGAAAAATTAAAATAAAATTTGAGAGTATAAATCATTTCATTGGATGACAATATCAACACCTTCCATATTATTGTATTATTTAAATACAATAAACAAAAAATTTTGTATAATTTACACATCATCAAGTGATGACATGGCAGTCCAGTCAGCAGACACGTAACCACCACCATAAAGCCTGGCGCCAAAAAAAAAAACAGAGTTTCTTACCAGACCTTCCTTCCCTCCAACTCCTTTGACTGGTAGCTTTTCAAAAATTCCTCTGAGTCTCTCTCTCCAATCTCAACACCCCAATCCTCTACACGCCATGGAAACCACACCACCCGAAATCGACGGCCCACACCACTCCATGGCCGTCCATGATCAAACTCACACTCAAGTTTTTCGTCACCATGATCTCTTCTCCCAGCTCGAGTCTCTCCGTAGATCAAACGAGTCGGAAACTGTTGGTTTGGAGGAGAGTCTGCGTAGTGAATTGAAGAGAGAACGTGATTCGTTCGAAGAAAAGTTGGAGGAGGAGTTGAGGGAGAAAGAGGAGATTAGGATAGAATTGCAAGTTTACAAGGAAAAGATTGAAGCTTTGGAATTGGTAAAGAGGGAAAGTGATGATGTTTTGGCAAAGATATCGAATTCGATTGATTCAGTGAAGGAGAATTTGTGGGGAATTCTCGATTCATTGGATGATGAGAGAGTGATTGAGAGAGAAAGGAAAAAGGTTCAAGATTTGATATCCTTACATGAAGAGATTACATGTGTTGAAGGTTTAGTAAAGGAGGTGGAAATGGGAGTGTGTGAGGTCAATGAGGCGAGGAAGAAAGAGAAGAAGGAGTTGGAGCAGAGTGTGGTGAGTTTGACAGAGGAGAATAGGGATATAAACAGTTTGTTGAGGGTAGCGCTGGTGGAGAAGGAGGCGGTGGAGAGGAGTTTGAATAGGTTGAAAGGTAATAGTGAGCAGAAGAGGGTGGCGTTGCTGCAGTTCGCAGAGCGTGGGCTGCAGAGGGTGGGGTTTGGGTTCATGATGGGGACTGGCAACAATGAGCAGACGGCAGGGGAGAGTTTAGTCCCCGCCAGTAATAAGTCTGATAGTAGTGACTGTGAAGAAGAGGTTGTTAGTCTGGTATGTTTGTATTCTTATAGATTGGTTTGTGTGGATGTGATATATATTTTTATGGCTTATCTTTTTTTTTTTTTTTTTTTAATTGGTTTGAGTTTGTGTTGTATTGTTGATGACAAGAGTAGGACATTAGAGTGTTTGGTTGTTGCTTAAAATGCCCTTAGTTGAGCTGGAAGACTATGTGAATTCGTCAGTATGGATGCTGTTAGTTACTGCTAGACCCAGATGTAAATTATAGAAACAATTGTATGTGAGAGGATTTGAATCCATGACTCTTAAGAATATTAATCTCTAATACTCCATTAGTAACCTTTAAACTCAAAAGGTCAAGTTATGTATAAGGCCCTCTAACAGGTAGGACTAAGTTGTATTAGGTAGGAGAAAAGAATACATCCAACAGAAACTAATCATGGGAAGTGGTTCTTTGAAAACCATCGAGATGTGATCAACTGCCTCAAAAATATTGTGTAGTAAGTAGCGATTTATGTTGGAAGTGTTATCTGATATGCAGATGTGGTGAAGTGTGGTTAGCTTTCAGTTGCTGTATTCAGTTTTCTGCGTTACATGTGCCTGCAGAAAATTGTTTTGTTCATTGTGATTTTACGTTGGAGAATTAAGCACAAGACAGAATGGAAATGTTGGACTATAAAACTGTATTCATTGAAATTATCTTACTTTTACGTATTATCCTCATAATCAAGTTTAGTTCGGATGATGGTGCCTGAAACAGAGATTTAGATGAGAGAAACCGTTATTGGTAAACAAATGGATAATAATTGGTCCCTATTTGTGATTTTCCTTTCAGGCCTCAACCGTAGAGAGGATAATGAAGAATTTACGACTTGAAATCACACAGTTGAGAAAATCTTTGGATGAATCTAGGTATTTCTTCGTGAATTGCCAAGTCAGCCTAGATTGTTTTGCATCATTATCCTGGTTGTATTGTGTCCCATTCTAGTTTCATTTTCTCAGACAATTTAATAATTTCCTGTTGAAACACAAGTTTTCACGTTTGTACCTTGTCACCATTCTTTACTTAACAAATATTGTGAGCTTTGCCGTGGTTATTGATTAGTGTTTCTTTCCCAGGTCAGATACTGAGCGACTACAGAGTCTTACAGAGAAACAAGCTAAAACAATCGAAGAAAACACGTTGTACATCAAAGAGCTGGAAGATAGAGAGAGGATATTAACTCAAAATGTAGGAAATTCAACTTGACTCCTTTGTATGCATTTCCACAACGTGCTTTTCTTCGCTCATTTAATGCTTCTGATCTATTGTTACAAGGTTGAGGAACTCTTGTTGGAAATAAAAGCAACCGAAGAAGAGGTTGCTAGATGGAGGGAAGCTTGTGAGCTGGAAGTGGAAGCTGGGAAAAAAGAGATGGAAGAACGTGACCAAGTGGTAAATGTCTCTACTTGATATGAACTTTTCTTGATTGACAAGTTTCCTTCCTAATCAGTAGCATTCATATATTTAGCTTACACACTATCTGGATTCAACAATCTCCTTTCACAAGGTACACCAATATCTGCTATATAAGATTAAATTTATCATCACATTTTTTAGTTCATGGTTTAAGGGCCTACAAACGCTAAATTAATGCAATCATAATAACATTTCTGGCTTCATCTCTCTCTCTCCATGGTCTTTTTGTTACGCTGATTAGGTGAATTTTGATCAGAAACGTTAATGCATGTTTGTTTGATTAGGTTGACATTCTGACAAAAGAGTTGGAGAAAACAAAGGCTGCATTGGACATATCGAATGGCAAGTTAAAGCTAAAAGAAGATCTTGCAGCTGCTGCAATGGCAGCCCAAGCAGCAGCAGAAAAGTCTCTGCAGCTTGCTGATAGTAGGGCTGCAGGGCTTCGTGAGCGAATTGAGGAACTTACAAAACAATTGGAAGAAACAGAGAGAAGAGAGAGGTCTCGCCTAAAGGTTAGGCACATATGTTGGCCATGGAGAGCTTTTAGATTCAATGCAGCCAATAATACAAACACTAGAGTTCAGAATGTAAGACGGATGCTACCAGAAATGCAATCCTTGCTTCCATATAGAGTTTGAATTGTCGCACTTCACATTTGTTTTCATGATCTTGATTATTCTATTAGGATCACCATTTCTTTGTGTAAAATGCTCCATTCACATCAGTCCCTCGTATTTCTTTATTTGTTATATTTGTTTTCACCTTTTCCCCTTAAGAATCAAGATCGTACGTGAAGCTTTTACTGATAGCTCACACGTGCATCCTGCAATAATTTGTAATCGGCATCTTCATCTGTTCATTTTCGAAGATGTTCAGGCCTTCAATCTCTGCACTAGGTGGAAATGATGTCTTGCTCACTCATGTAGATTTCTAACTGGGTTCATATTATCAACTTATCTTAAGATGATGCATTTTTTTACAATAAAAAATCAGAGTTAAAAAGCTCCATTCAAGACAAAGCATGGAATTTTAAAGGAAATCCAGGTATCACATTGCAAGATCAAGCAACATTCAGGCTTCACAAGAATAACAAAAACACAAAAAGAAAAGATGGGCACTCTGCATGTTGCCACTTCCAACTATTGTCTTCTTCTACAAACAAATTCTTCAACATGTATTGAATTGTTTAGTTGAAAATATCTCCAACTCCCATTTTCATCATCTTTGTTATCTGTATACAAAAACAAAATAGATTTAGTAGAATGAAAGATATCTAACGTTAGCTCAAGTTGAAAATTTGCACTTAAAAACTGAACAAACTATCCAAAAAAAAAAAAATAAAGCTCCTGTGGTGAGTATGAGATGTTTAATAGGAGAAGAGACTTAACTTTAATCACTTAATAAGAAAACAGAGAAATTACCTGCTTAGCTGAGAGTTTAATTGCTTTCAAATCATCGACCTGCAAAACGAAAATGGAATTGATTATTATCACAAAATTTTGTTGAACTCAGAATTTGATACGTTCATAAAACAACTAGATTGAAAGAAAATCCATTCATGCTTACATTCTTAAAGGGTACTGGGGATTCTTCACGAAGTTTAAGAATGCTGCTGGCTCTCTTCTCTCCAATACCCTATATGAATGCGTCACAATTAGTACATTCAATATGGTGATTGATAAGCAACTTTGTTATCTAAGAAATTGAAGTGTTCCTCACCTTTAAGCTTTTCAGCTGTTCCCTGTCAATAAGAGGAAAAAAAAATGTATAAATCAGTTAGACAAGATATGAGATAAATATGTATAGGCTGAGCATATCGAAAGTTTGGGACTAGAATAGAATTTTTAATAGTTTCTAAATGTTTATAATTAATATTTATGTCATAATATTTTATTGCTTCACATCCAATAGTTTACAAGTCACTGTTCTCCTATAAAAAAGACAAATTTTTTGGGTGAAAAGTGAAGGACTTTACCTAGAAATAAACAATAATTACGAAAAGGAAAAGAAGATAGCACAAGAGAGAGACTTCATGAACAAATTTGCTTGACTTTGCATGAAAAATTAACTTACTTGCTACCACTATTGAGAACCCGTAAATAGTTCTGAACATAGGATTTCTGCAACAAAAATGACAAATAAAATTAGTAAAGTAAAAGTTAAGTAACTAATTCAGAGGAAATTGAACAAGAGAAGATTATGATACAACCTTCACTTCTGTACCACACATATTAAGTCTTTCCAAAGGACTATTCATATCTCCAATCTCACATCTGTCACTCACTCCAATTCTCTGCATAGGAGTTTTCGATTCCTCAGCATTAGTCAAAGCTTGAACTTTTGGCAAGGCATCACTGTTGGCTGGAAGCTCTAAACATAGGGGAGTTGACATTAGTGACTTCAAACTTTCAGATATTTTCTGTAGCTGTGTGCTGACTGGTGGAGATATGTGTTCATTGATAAGTGAGTTACAATTTTCCTTGTCTATACTTTGACCTGTCACAGGAATAATGTACAAGAAAAAAATATATCAAATTAAAAGGAAAAAATATTCATTACACATTTGTTAATGATTAGTCTTTATGTGAATGTTTTACTTGTACATACCTTCTTCAGCAAAAGACAGTGTTCGTGAGCTGTTGTTTTCCCCATGATTTTCCTCAGCTCCCTGGATTTCCTCAGCTTGCTCCTGGAAAAACTGACTCTCAACAAATGGAAAAGAAAAGGAGGTAACAATGAGCTAGTTTTTAAAAGTCTTTGAAAGAACTCGAGTTACCTTATCCAATACTATAGTTTCTAGTAGATTAATAGCTCCTAATGGGGAAGAATCCTGAAAAGTGAAATGAAAATATAATGTAAACAACTTGTGGTCAGTCGACTGTATATTATGCAACAATAGTAAATTGATAACTGCCTTTTTCATCACAGCAGTTGAATCTGTATCCACCTGCACATCTACAGAACTTTCCTGCATATATATCAGTTGACGTCAGAATGGAAAACAGAAAGAAGTGGAAAAGTAAGAGTTATGTTTCTGCATTTTCTCTTAGTAAAGAAACATTTTGAGTGGATTTTTCCTACACACAATGATGATCTTATCTGATTTCAATGAATCAAATTTGTTACGATTGACTTCCTGATTCCTGATGGAATCAAGAGAAAATGTTATTTGTTTAGATGTTATTCCTTACTAAATAGGGATCAAATATGGAAATCCACAACTTCTGAACAAGAACCCATTTGTACAGGGCCAGGTGCTAAATAAAATCAAGCAGCATTTACCAACAAATCAACAAATAAGCCTCTGCAATATGAATTGTAATAATTAGTATAAAAAGCATTACCTCTTGCTGCACAGAAGGTTCCACAGCTGAAGCAATGTCTGATGAGGAACTGACCTGCATGACAAATATAGATGTCTTATCACAGGTTGTAAGACCTTAGTTTTTGCCAAACCCCTTTAACTTGCAGTACTGTTAAAGATAAACTTATGGTTTACTTTCCTTTTTAAAGATTACGATAGAGAATACAAATCCAATAACTTTTTACTTAGTGCTGGCAAAGTCAATGTTTTTACAATTGGGTTAGCATCTTCACTAGCGTTTAGACTTTCATCTTAGCCTATATTTATTTCGAAGGCAAAACGAATGTAATTATGATACACATCACAAAGTAGGAAATTAGGTACCTTCTCACATATCTTCTCAGATTTAGTCGAGTGGCTTGCTTTATCAAACAGTTTCCTTCTAGTATAAAATGAAAAAAGAAAATCAGTTGGATGCTTCAATATGCGTATCAGAAAGACATCCACCTAATTCATCAAGTATATACATAAATACTCATGTCCACATGTGCCTGTGTGCATACAGGAACAGAGCAGGTTATACTTAGTTTCAGCAGTGACCTTAAATATCTACCTTTCTTTTATCACAGAAGCCACTCCATTGGCTTTTTTTATAGAAAACTGCAGTCGGGGCTTCCTGCTAGTAGAAACACTTCCAGTTAATTGGCCCTTCTGTGAAGAAAGAACCATAGGCCTTGCTGAACTTTTAGCTTTCATTACAGTCTCAGAGACAGTCCGGTAAACCCCTTGGCAACACCGAGATGCTAAACTCATCATGTACATAGAATCTTGGCAGAAAGATGGATTCTACATTGAGAAAAAAATAAACAAATTAAAGCAAATGAATATCTAAAATCATTAAAATATATAAAATCTTCGTAGGTTAAAAGCAGAGGTCCAATGTCTTACAAGGCAGGTGAGCATCAGAATTCTGCTGTCCCTTCCCAGTGAATCTTTCAACATTCTCGTGAGTTTGCTTTCCCGATATGGTATATGGCTTTCATTGGCTTTGAGAGCATAAACGACATTGTGTAGTGCATATATGGACTTATTAACTTTAGTACTCTCAATAAGATTTGAGCCTTCACTACTCTTCTTTCGTGCATCCTCATAACCTGACAAAGGCAGCCACCAACAGATCATCACAAACAATTACATTTCCCAGTTATAACAATGCAAAAAAGTGTATCCATTAATTTACGCTGAATAAATGACTCGAACCTGCCAAGTCAACAAAATTCATCTTGCTCATAGCAACAGTTCCTAAAGCAGATGACAGATGTACTATTACGCCTCTGTGACTCCGATAAGTACATTCACTCCCTATCTTCTGCACTGGTTTGCAGAAACTATGGCCCACAAGATACAATTTCTCAAATTCAGAAATGGATTTCACAGGAACCTGAAAAAGAAAATGAAATGCGAGTTAACCAGAAATGTCACATTAAAGCTCACCATTACAATTTGAAAACATCAAATAACTTGCCTGAGAGAGCCCTTTCAGTTGAATTCTCCCTTGAGCATCTTCCAATATAAAAACTTCTTGTCGTTTTGAATCCAAAACATCGTACACATGGTCTTGACAAATCTCATAAACTGATATGCTAATCGCTTTTCCAGTCTCCTCAACCCTAGAAAGAATTTCACCCACAGCTAACACAGCCAAACCCGGTTCCTTATCCGAACCCTTCACACAACAAATCATTTCCATAAACACAAATCAAAACTAAAAACACAACAAGAAACACAAAAACCACAAACAACTAAAAACCCCCACCTGAAGCACATGAGTCTTCCCACTCCCTCTTGCTCCATAAGCGACAATCGTCGCATTGATTCCATCAATAACCCCTTGTATCAAAGGCTTCACTTCTCTTTCAAAAACCATTCCATTGCCTTCACTTTGCTCATAGCAATAATCCAACGTGTAAGACTCTTTGCGGCTGCAAACAGAAACCAAAAAATTCAACAAAGTTCATAGTTTTCCACCAAACCCTATCTCAACAACAAAACCATAAAAAATAATAAAATAAAATAAAATAAAAATCCAATCTTTCCTCAATTTTCCACCAATTAACACATCAAAACTCACTATTCAATTGCCAACAAAATCAAAATTCACAAAAGCCCTAACTCTAGAACAACAAAATCACAAAAAAAAAAAAAAAAATCGACTTCCAAAAACTACAAAAAAAAAAAAAACACTATATCGATTCACCCGCTGGTTTGGTCGTCACTAAACGAGACAGTAACGGCATCGGATTCATGCGCCTTGTGTATGGACACCCAATTCACCTGTCCGGCTTCCAAATCTTTGAGTCCTTTTATCTTTGCCACTACTCTGACGTTCTTGCTCTGGCTTGGCTTGTCGAGACCGTCGCGTCTCGGCCTCGGAGTCTCCATCAAGTTTGTATTGAAAGAGAGAATTTTGTAGAGAGAGTTGCTTTGTGTGCTGTCAAGTAAAATATTTAATCAAAAGACGCAGAGAATTTAATCGAAAGACAGAGAATTTTGTAGAAAGAGTTTGTGTTCTGCGCTGTCGAGTGAAATATAGCCGTTTGGGTTTTTCAAATTTGTTGTTTCTGGCCGCTCCTGTGTGTTTTCCTATCTTGGAGATTTTGTTATAATTGCATGGGTAAATTTGGAAACTGAAATTCTAAAGGGTACACTCCAGTTTTAATTTTTTGTTAATGTCAATTTTTTGTTAATGTCAATTTTAACTTTAATTAAAATTATTTGTTCGAAGGATTCGAAGATAGTTTTGCCCCCTTTAGTAATCACAAACCCTAAAACTAATCTCATTAAATTTTTTCCCCCGATGTTTAATGTTTCTTTTGATTCTAAAGTGATATAAAATAATGTATGATTGGAATGTAGACTCTAAAATAATGAAAAATTATTTGCAACGAGAAATCAATTATAATGAACAAATAAATTTTTAATTAGTTTTAAATATATATATTTTTGAATGAATGTTAATTAATTTTAAATATATATTGTTTTAATGAATGTTAATTTTTTTGGCTTAATTTGATTTATGGTTATAAATGTGTTGCATTAAAAATTATTAAAAGTTCATCAATGATCCTTTCCATAAAATAGAGTCATCCAAATCACTAACAGTGATATTAAAACAAAATGAAGTTTCAAAGAAGAAGAAGAAGAATGATTTATGGTTATGAGTGTATTGCATTAAAAATTATTAGAAGTTCATCGATGTTCCTTTTGAAGAAGAGGGAGAGAGAGACTATGAAAATTTGTATTTATTTTCTTCCTTTTTATTTAATTAAAATTTTAATGTTTTTTACCTTTTTTATTTAATTAAAATTTTAACAAGTGGTTTCTGATTGTCCTCCGTATATATCATGCCAAATGACGCTTTAAGTCTCAAAATTAACTGCTCCGTTACTTTATTAACGGATTCACTGTTCCATTTAAATGTTGGGCTTTTTTGGTTACCACTTTCAAAATCAGGAATTTTGGTTCATGAATAAATTATCATAAAGGAGTGTTTTTTGTTCTTGCATTATCATTAAAAATAAATTAAAAAAAAAAAACCTCATTTCAGTAGTCTAGTACTAGTGTTAAATTTAGATTAGTGTTATTCGTTGATATTTACTGCAATTTTTTTTTTCGTAAAGGGAGATTTTGTTTTCAAATATAGGGGCATTTTTGGAAACTAAACTTTCAAGGGGTATTAACATCATGAAAAAATGCAGTTTTATGTTTTAAAGTTGCTTTCAGATTTAATAAAAAATATAACAAAATTAAAAATATTCTAGGTTTTTGAAAATATGGTCAAATCCTCTTCAAATTACGAAATTCATGTAAGTGATTATCAAGTAAAACTTGGCAACCAAATAATCTATTTAATTTTATATGAAGGACAAATTTGCTTACTTTGTGTACAAAAATTTTGACAAGTCTTTGAATTTTATGTTAAATTAGTCATATAAGTAGATTAAACGATAATCAAATTATAGATTTGGAATAAAATGAGAGCAGAACAAATTAGTGAAGGCTACTTGATTAGACCGATGGTTTTGGACAAAAAAAAAAAAAAAGGTTCAAAACCAGTCCTAACCTAACAAACAAATAAAGCGTGGAGGTTTTAGGTTTTTGATTTTGTGAAAATTTTTCAATTTTAGGGTTTTACAATCAAATCGTTTTGAAACCCATACCTGGTGCAAAACCCCTTTCATGAGGACGCCGGGTCAGGCATTGGGTTGGTTTGGTGGATTTGGTTTTGAATTGAGATCAAAGACATTTATCAATTTGGAGAATTTAAAGAAATAGCTTTTTGGGCCATGGGCCTGGATTAGGTATAAATTTATGAGCAATTAAAAGATCAATTGTAAAAAAATTATGAGCAATTAAAAGATTAATAAAAAATTTCAAGAAATTTGAAGTTGAAATTGAAATCATAAGCATTGATAAACTTATTATTCCCATTTTACTATTTTAATGAATAAATTTACATGCTCAATAATACAAACAAACCCTTAACATATCTAGAAGATTTAAAATTTATTAAATAAAAAAGACAAAGTACACTTTAATTATTATAAATTTATAAAATTTATTGGGGTGGTTATTATAAATTTTGTAACTCCCTTTTCATAGTATATGAAAATACAATTTAATAAACTTTATTTAATATGGTTAACATACAGTTAACTTTGTTTATTCATAATCGTTATAATATAGGTTTTTATAGTAATTATATTACTTTTTTGTTTTAAACATAAGATTAATTAAAATACAATTATACACCCAAATATGTGCTAGTTAATACTTTTTTAACACCTACCATTCCCATGTGAATTTTTTTTCCAAGTATACTACAATATATATTTAGAACTTTTACATATTAGTATTTGATAAATAGTTGTTTTATCATATATAAATAAATTTATCACTTATAAAAGACATTAATGTATAATATAACTTAAATTTCTATATATTTTTGAATTAAGATATGACTCAATCTAAATTTCAGGACTCTAAAATAAATTAACATTTTAGCATAGTTTTGTTCTAAGAAGAAGTTATACAAACAAATTTCAATTTCTCAGTAAATATTACAATTGAAATGTCATATGAAGGGACTTTGGAAAAAAAAAAAAAACTTGAAATCATTTCAATGAAATTTGAGATTTTTTTAGTGTATAATTTTAATTTGGGATAATTCTAATTCCTTCTCATGATTTGATATAATAACCAAACAACCCTCTAATTTTAGAAACCGTTAAAAATCTCATTATAATTTACAAAAATACCAAAAAACTCTACTGTTCATAAAATTAGCCAAAAGAATCTTGTCGTTTTTTAAAGTTAAGAGATTTGTTGACTATTATTATAAGGGTTTTCTGACTATTTTATCAAATTACATGTGAGTTCTTAGTGATTTTTAAAATTAAGAATTTTTTTGTTATTATATCAAACTACAAGATAAAATTAGAATTACCCTTTTTCAAGTAAAGATATATTATGCACTGAGAATCAACGAGGTTGACTTGGCAAATCTCGTTACAGAGCATAAGAAAACGCAGTCATATATTTTCCTTGATTCTGATTTGTGATTCTCACAGAGCAAAAGCTCCGATCTCTGGTACACAGGGGCCTACAATATACAGAGGTGCATCATTTCGCATCAACCTCCGTCTTTTTACTACTTGAACTAGTCTCTTTGATCTCTTAACATTATTTTGCATTCTCTCGTTTTAGTTGTTTTGCTTTGCTTTGCTTCAAGTTCAACTATATAAAGAGAGAAATAGAAAATTCTTAGATATTAATAAATAATAAAAGAGGTAAAGTTAAAAAAAAAAAAAAAAAAGAATCGGCAAACTTTGAGGAGGCTAGTATAGTGGCCTATCAAATCTATGATTGTGTTAATAATATCAAACACAATTTAACTAAGCTCGATACAACGTGGATTTAGTACATTGAAATATTTTGATATGAAAGTATTATGTTATTATAATTTTACAGTTTTTTAGAACAATAAAAATGCTATATAAAAGAAATTTCTTTTTCTAAGCTTTCCTCTCGTTTTTTTTTCTTCTTCTTGTGGAGTAGGAACCAACTAAGGAAGCTGTGGACTCTACCTTTCAAGAATGACTAAAGGTAACCCATCATAGATGTTTTTGAGAGATTTTGTGAGAGTAGATACGAAGAGGAAGAGTAAAAAAAAGTTGTCTATTTTAATTTTAATTTTTTTTATTTGAAGAAGTAGATCTGAAGAAGAACCAAGAAGAGTAAAAAAAAGTTATATATTTTAATTTTAATTTTTTTATTTGAAGTCAGTAAAAAAATTATATATTTTAATTATTATTTCATCACAGTCGGTCTTCGATTCTGAGAGATAACTCTCACGTTAAAACTGAGGAAATTGAACTAAACTAATGTGGTCTGATCGTATTTGTTTCAATTCGGTTATATTCCAAAAAATAAGGGTGTTCGGTTCACACTCTCGAGAAGCCAGATTTAGTCGGTTCGGTTGGGTTCCGAACACCCAAGCGCCCCCACCCTATAAACTTATATGCAGTGATATGTCTATACTTTGATAGTTTTCTCCCTTAGATAAGTAATTTATGGAAAAATCTTAGCTATTATTATTAATAAAATCATGATGACAAAAATGTACTAAACAATAATATTAGTATTAGTATATTACATAGTAAAATAGGAAATGACACCATCACTGCCACTCCTCAGCAACAAGTTCCGTAAGTGCTAATAACCCATGATGACAATATATAGTCCTAGTGTAGAGTGTACAAGATATTTGATATAGGTGTCCATCACTCTTCAACTTTTCTCTTTGCAGTGGTGAGAAGGCTTCAAGAAGACTCGTGCATTGCGTCTTGACCGCTCAGTTTTCTTGGTTTCAGATTAGTCATTATTACAGATAAAAAAAAGGCTGTAATTTTCCATGATCCTTGTTCGTGATTCTCACAAAGCAAAAGCTCCGTATGCAGAGACCTAAAGAGGCGCATCAATTCGCTTCAACCTCTGTCTTTACTACTTAAGCTAGTCTCTTTGGTTTTCTCTTACAATATTTTTCGTTTCTATTGTTTTAGTAGCTTGGCTTTGCTTCAAGGTAAAAAAAAAAAAAAAAGAAAGGCCTAATTATTGTTACTTGTTTTTCTATGAATACCACTTAAATATTGTTGTCGTGAAAAATGGCGGATATTGGTGTTGCCTGTTTTGGGGCGGTTGCAACGAAAGTTACAGAGTGGTTGCTTGTTCCAGTTGGACGTGGTATCAGTTTTGCATTCAACCATGACAAGAACATTGAGCACCTGAAGGAGCAACTTCAGGAGCTGACAGATAGAAGAGATAGGGTACAGCATTCCGTGGAAATTGCACGAAGACAAGGTGAAGAGATGGAAAAGGATGTTGATAAATGGCTGACTCGTGTGGACGCTTTGCTTGAACATGTGAAGGGATCCATCATTGAAGTCAATGAAGACGAAGAAACCAAGAAGTCTTGTTTCAAATGCTTGTGCCCGAATCCAGTGACGCGTTACTTTCTCAACAGGAAGGCTGTGATTGCAGCAAAGCATTGTCTCAATCACCGGGAACAAGGGGAATTCGATAGAGTTTCGTACCGCCCTGTGATTTGTAGAATGGATTCCATGCTTATTAGAGGCTATGAGGATTTCAACTCCAGAAAGCAGATTTTTCTGGACATTGTGGAGATCTTAAAGGAAGATAAATTCAGCATGATTGGCGTGCACGGCATGGGTGGTGTGGGTAAAACTACACTAGCTAAAAAAGTTGCTTGGCATGCCATGGAAGAAAAGCTATTTGATGTGCTGATAATGGCTGAGGTAACACAGCAGACGTAAAAGCGATTCAGGGAAAAATTGCTGATCAATTAGACCTGAAATTTCAGGAGGAAAGTGAGTCTGGAAGAGCTGCTAGACTGCGCAACAGATTGAAGAAAGAAAAGAAGGTTCTTGTAATATTAGATAATATTTGGGCAAAAATTGACTTGGAGGCCATTGGAATTCCTTTCAGGGCTGATAAGAAAAGAAACGTCATGCACGATGAACGAAGAAACGACAGTAAGGGGCCATGCAGAATATTGCTGACATCTAGAAATCTAGATGTATTACGCAATGTTATGAATACTCAAAGTGATTTCTCAATTCAAATTTTGTCCGACAATGAAGCAGAGAATCTATTTTGGATGGTTGTGGGAAATTCAGTAGAAAAAACTGACTTCCAACCTATAGCAGCTGAGATAGTTGGAAAATGTGCTGGTTTGCCTGTCGCAATTGTAACTGTAGCAAATGCCCTGAAAAATAAGAACATTTATGTTTGGAAGGCTGCCTTGGATCAGCTAATAAACTCTGATCCAAAACACATTGATGGAATGCATGCAACTGTATACTCCGCAATAGAACTGAGTTACAATTTTTTGGAGAGTAAGGAAGCAAAATTCGTATTTCTGCTCTGTGCTCTACAAGATGCAGGTAACAGCATATCTATGGATTTCTTGTTGACATGTGTTATGGGTTTGGGCTTGTTTCAAGATGTTTATACATTGGGAAATGTAAGGAATAGATTGTATGCAATAGTTGACAGTCTCAAAGCTTCATGTTTGTTGTTGGATGCTGCATGTTTGCGCCATGATCGTAATGACTTGATTAAAATGCATGACATCGTTCACGCTGTGGCAAAATCAATAGCATCCACAAATGAGTTTATGTTTAATATTTAAGGAAGAGCTAGAGGAGAATAGATTCCAAAATGCAACCATCATTTCTCTGCCGTGGACAGATATTCCTGAGCTCCCCCAAAGGCTGGAATGTCCAAAACTCAAAATGCTTTTGTTGATAAGCACAGTTTTCTCGTCACAACTCCATGACCTCTATTTTGAAAGGCTGGAAGAACTCAGAATTTTACATTTGGGTAAATTTCTCTTCCAGTCACTGCCTTCCTCCTTCTGCTGCCTAGCGAATTTGCGGACATTGTATTTCCTCAACTGTTCTCTAGGAGATATAGCAATAATTGGTGAGTTAAGAAAATTAGAGATTCTCCGTTTTCGGAATTCTAAAATTGAACGATTGCCAGGAAAAATTGGACAACTAACACGATTGAAGTGGCTAGAGTTGTATGAATGTCCAAAACTTAAACTTATCTCACCAAATGTGATATCAAGCTTGATTCGGTTGGAAGAACTCCAAATGGTCAACAGCTTTGTTGAATGGGATGTTGAAGGTAATGCTAGTCTTGCTGAGTTGAAGCAGTTGTCTCACCTAAAGAGTTTAGATGTGCAAGTTCTTGATGACCGGATTATGCCAAAGGACACATTGTTTGAGAAGTTAGAAAGATACAAAATTTTGATTGGAGATGCGTGGGATTGGTGTGGTAAATTTGAAGCCTCAAGAACATTGAAACTCAAATTAAATAATAGCTTTTATCCGGGCCACTGGATTGAAGTTTTGTTGAAGAAAGCTGAAGATCTCTATCTAGATGAATTGACTTGTGTTAACAATGTTCTTTTTGTACCAGACTACAATGATTTCCAGCAGTTGAAGCATCTCCATGTACAAAATGTTGCTAAGATTTTGTACATTGCTAACTCAAGGGAATCAGTTCCTTATGTTGCCTTTCCAAAGTTGGAGTCATTATGTCTTTGCAATTTGCTCAATTTGGAAAAGGTATGTCATGGGAAACTTATGACACAGTCTTTCAACAAGTTAAAAATTGTAAGAGTGGAAAAATGTGATAGTTTGAAGTATCTTTTCTCATTCTCAATGGCAAAAAGCCTGTCGCAGCTTCAAGAAATTGAGGTGACTGATTGTCAGAACCTAAGAGAGGTTATTGGTGATGAAACTGAAGGCCGTACTTGGGAAAAAGAAGCAAGTAGCAAGATTGAGTTTACTCACTTGCACTCCCTGAGACTGGAACACCTCCCACAGCTCACAAGTTTTGGTTATAACTTGACGACACCTTTAATATCTAATTCATCATCTATAGCCATTATGGGATCCCAAGAAATCATTATTGAAGGTGGCCCGAATAATTTCTTGCCTCTTTTTGGTCAAAAGGTATGTTCTTCTCTTTTTCAACTCCAATTATTTTATGTGATTTGTAATTAATATAATAAGTTTTACTGAAATGTTAAATGTGTACTGTTACATAATTATAATTTTTTAAAAAAATTTTGAAAGGCTGTGTAATTTTATCATTCAGTACGTAACTGTACATATTATTTTATTAATGTATGTAATCCATATATAGAAAAGAAAAGCTAGCTAATAAGCTTCAGTAGATCTTATTTTTGAATTATTAAAAATGAATTAAAGTTGTTTATGGGTCCTGCAGGTTGTGTTTCCAAGCTTGAAGAACTTGGAACTGTACTCTATTGACATTGAATGTAGATGGCTTGATCAACTTCAAGCACTGTTTTCTTGTTGTCCAACTTTAACAAGATTGACTTTGAACGGGTGTGATGGTTTAAAATTTCTGTTTTCTTATGCTGCTGTTAAAAGTCTTGGACAACTACAAAAGCTTCAAATAGTGAATTGCAAGTCAGTGAAAGAGATAATTAGCACAGAAGAAGTAGGAGGAGACAAAAAAAACGTTGAGATGATTTTTCCTGCACTAAGCATGCTGCAGCTCAAAGGTCTTCCTAAACTCACAAATTTTGGCTCTGGAAATTTAGTTGAATTCCCCACATTGATTGCACTTAAAATTGAGGATTGTCCTAATCTGGAGACATTTTTCTCTGACACAATCGATAGCAAAGGATCTGCAGAAAAAAACTTGAACAATTGTGGTGCTGATGTTTATCCTTTCTTTGACCAAAAGGTGACTTTTTTTGGGGGGTTCAATTAGGAATAATTTCAATTTGATCCTTGTTATTGTGAGACTTTTTGGTTTATTAACATTATCGATAATTACATGACTTAGGCCTTTTATTTGAAAATCAGGAAAAAGAGATTCAAATAAGATTCATATGTGTGAAGCTGTTGTGTATCTAGATAGATACTTATTTGAATTGTACTTCTACATTATTTTGCAGCTTCTCTTCTAATATTTTAATTCCATTACTAGGTTACGTTCTCTACCTTGAAAGAGTTAAAGTTGTGTAAATTGCCCAAATTGTTACATCTATGGAAGAGAGGTACTCAACCTGGAAAATTTTTTGAAAATTTGACAAATCTACACGTATCAGATTGTGAGAACCTAAGAATATTAGTGCCGCCTTCAGTGTCCCTTCGTAACCTAATGACTTTACAAGTATGGAGATGTGATGGGTTGACGAATTTGATGACACTTTCAATTGCTAAAACTTTGGTGCAACTTGAAGATATGGATATATTTGATTGCGAAATGATAGAAGAAATTATAGTTGATGTGGGGGATGAAAAAATCATCACGATGGATGGAAACAAGGATGCAGCCATTGATCATAAAATTACACTTCGAATGCTAAGCTCCATCATGCTTGATTCTTTGCCAAAGTTGACAAGTTTCTACTCGGGAAGTGAGACTTTAGAATGCCCTTCCTTGACAACTATTGGAATAAACGAGTGTCCAAAGATGGAGACGTTTGTTTTCCCTTACACGAAGGACATTCGCATCCCAAGTGCATCACTCTTCAATGAGAAGGTCAGTCTTTTTAAATTAATTACATATTAAAGTTTACTATTAATTAAGAAATTAAATAAACTATAATTATTGGTGATCACATAATAGCTGAAGAAATTTGTTTGCAGGTTGTATTGCCAACTTTAAAAGGGTTGCACCTGACCTCCATTGGTACCCAAACCATATGGCACAAGCAACAGCAGGCTGTGTCTTGCTGCTTTCGAACTTTAATGAAGCTGATCATGCATGGAATTGGCAATTTGAAATATTTATTTTCAGCTTCTATGTTTCAAAGTCTTGTCCAACTCGAGCTCCTTCAGATATCTAACTGTAAGTCCATTGAAGAAGTAATTGTCATTGAAGAAGAAATGATAGGTCACGCTGCGTTCCATAAACTAAAGTGGCAGGAACTCACACACCTTCCATAACTAAAAAGTTATTGCAATGTTGCAGGAAATTCAATTGAACTGTCCTGCTTGTCTGTATTGTTGATTGAGAATTGCACTAAACTTCGAACATTTGCCTCTGATTCTCCATATGTGGCCACTGACATTCAAGCTTTCTTTAGTGAAAAGGTTAATTTATTCACCTTTTTGCTTCTTCTATTCTTTCCTTCATATTTGCTTTGTTTTCTTCCTTCACTGCACTTTATATACTTTTGTGTTCATTTGAACTCTTAAGTTTAATCAGTTATCTCATCTTTTCCTTGTTAGGGTGCATTATGTATCTTTTAGGTTTTCTACATTATTTAACGTAGTGCCAGCCTGATTTGTATTGCACCGACTTGTAATCAGTATACAGAGATTTTTACATCTTTTGCTAAATGAACTTGCTGACCTTTTATTTGTCACTAATGCTATGGAAGTTTAAGCTGTATTTTCAAGGTATCAGAGCCTTGTTATACTATACAGTATATAGGTTCAAGTCTCTTATTTGCTTATATTTGAATTTGTTATATGTTATCTCAATCTGTCATGTGTTTATGTTTAAGCTCTAGTCATATGACAAGTTTTTTGGTCTTGTGTATAAAAGGGTGTTTTAAGGTGCTTATTGTTATAAAGTTTCTGGATGATTAACATTATAATAATATAAAATATTTTATAAGTCGGTTAACCGACTCAAAACTTGTCTATATATACGTGTAAAGCCTCCAGAGAAAAAAATAATTTACTACTCTTCTCATCTCTCTCTTTCAATTATTGTTTTCTGTTCACTTTATTGTTTTTTGTTTTTCTCTCGCTTTTCTCCTGCTGCCTTTATTTTTTCTTGTCAAATATCAGCTCAAGTCCCTGGTAAATTCTCTTTAAGCCCCTGATGATTATTAATTTTATTATATTCATTTATTTTAATTTTATAACACGTTATCAGCACGATCTTGAACCTGAAGTTCTTGATATTCTGACTCAATCAATGTACGGCTCTGCCGACTCAATACATGTACGGCTCTGCCGACTCAATCAATGTACGGCTCTGCCGACTCAAACAATGTACGGCTCTGCCGACTCAATTATTATTATCATGCATTACAGATCTAACTATTTAATTTTATTTATTTACTTATTGTTACATACTATATATGCAGTTCTGTTATTATTATTTACTATTTTTATTATATATTTCATGCACGGCTATGCCGGCTCAATATATTATTTATATTAATTAATTGATTTGTTATCTCTGTTATATCTTTATATTTTATATATTTTATTCTCTTGAATTTATAACGTACTAGAACCTGAAGTTCTGGATTTTAATCAATGGAATCTGAAGTTCTAAATATTTATTGTTAAAACCTGAAGTTATTATTTTTTGACCTGAAGTTCTAAAAATATAAATGAAATTTTTGGCAACCTGAAGTTTCAAATATATCATTTTGATTATGTCACTAATTGTGATATTTTATGTGTATAGCCATGTCAAATATCGCAAAACCAGAATTTGCTCTACTGGATATATCAGGAAATAATTATCTTTCATGGATCCTTGATGTAGAGCTGTATCTGCAGTCCAAGGGCTTAGTTGATACAATTAGAGATAATAATGAAACATCTCTACAGGATAAAGCAACTGCAATGATCTTTATCCGCCGTCATTTACATGAGAGCCTGAAGACTCAATACCTCACAATTAAAGATCCACTGACTTTGTGGAAAAATTTAAAAGACAGGTATGATCATTAGAAAACCGTCGTCCTCCCCAGAGCCCGGCATGAGTGGAGTAATTTAAGACTCCAAGATTTCAAATCAGTCGCTGATTATAATTCTGCCCTGTTTAAGATAACCTCACAGCTGAACTTGTGTGGTGAAATACTGACTGATGCAGATTTGTTGGAAAAGACATATACTACTTTTCATGCATCTAATGTGCTCCTGCAGCAGCAATATAGAGAACGCAGGTTTACAAAATACTCTGAATTAATCTCATGTCTCTTAGTGGCAGAACAAAATAATGAGCTTCTGATGAAAAATCATGAATTCCGCCCTGCTGGCGCAGTTGCACTTCCAGAAGCAAATGCTAGCACAAGTAAAGGCCGTGGACGTGGACGCGAACGTGGTAATCATGGTCGTAGTGGGTATAAATTTTCAGGTAATCGAAACCAGAAAAGCATCTCTCAAAAGTGAAATGTTTATAATGCTAAACATAACAAGGGAAAAAATGCAGAGAAAAAGGCCCCTAAAAATTATGAAGATGTTTGTCTCAGATGTGGTATGTCTGGACACTGGTCTAGTACCTGTCGTACGGCTAAGCATTTGGTTGATCTATATCAAGCCTCTGTAAAGGGGAAAGAAAAGAAAATTGATACAAATTTTGCAGATCAAGGTGATGATCCTGAAGATATCACAAGCCTAGATTTATCGGATTTTCTTGGTAATGCGGATGGAAAAGTGAATTACTCAATTGGTGATGGAGATATCCATACCAATTAGACAGTTGCCTAGTTAATATATTCATATTAACTTTTGTTATGTTAGTACATATTTTTGTAATCTTCCAGAAGTAAGATAACTTATTTTGCTTTGTATTTTGTTATCAATGATATACTAACATATGGTTTATCTGATGAAAGACGGATATGGATGAATTATCTATTCTCAAAAAGGAAGGTGCAGATATATGTATTGTCGACAGTGCAACAACACATACTATTCTTCAGAATAAGAAATATTTCTCAAATTTGTCAGTAACCAAAGCCAAGGTAAATACTATATCAGGTCCTGCAGATCTGGTTGAAGGTTCTGGAAGAGCCATAATCTTATTGACAAATGGTACTAAATTATATATAAATGATGCATTATACTCTAGTAGATCTAGAAGAAATTTACTCAGTTTCAAAGATATACGTAGTAACGGATATCATATTGAAACTACAAATGAGAAAAATGTTGAATATTTATGCATTACTAAAATTATCTCAGGCCAGAAGCTAATTGTAGAAAAACTCAGAGCTTTCTCATCTGGGTTGTATTATACAATTATGAGATCAATTGAAACTTATGTAGTTTCAAGCCAGAAGCTCTTAAAACCAATAACATTTCGACTTTGGCATAACCGTCTTGGTCATCCAGGATCTACGATGATGCGTAGAATCATTGAAAATTCTCATGGGCACCCATTAAAGAACCTGAAGATTCTATTATCCAATGACAATATATGCACTGTCTGTTCACAAGGAAAATTGGTAATTAAACCATCTATTTCTAAGGTTGGTTTTGAATCTCCATCTTTCCTGCAAAGAATACAAGGAGATATATGTGGACCCATTCATCCACCCAGTGGACCATTCCATTATTTCATGGTATTAATTGATGCATCAGCAAGGTGGTCACATGTATGTTTATTATCCAGTCGTAACATTGCTTTTACTAGATTGCTTGCTCAAATCATTAGACTCTGAGCACAATTTCCAGAATATCCAATCAAGAGCATACGACTAGATAATGCTGGTGAGTTTACATCAAAAACATTTGATGATTATTGCACATCAATCGGAGTTGATGTTGAACATCCAGTCCCACATGTACATACCCAGAATGGTCTAGCAGAATCATTCATCAAGCGTATCCAGGTGATTGCTAGAACTTTATTGTTACAAACCAAATTACCGGTTTCTGCTTGGGGACATGCTGTTTTGCATGCAGCAACATTGATTCGACTTAGGCCTGCAGCTTATCACCAGTACTCTCCATTACAACTTGTACTTGGGCACCAACCTGATATTTCTCATTTACGCATTTTTGGTTGTGCCGTACAGGTTCCTATTGCTCCTCCTCAAAGAACCAAAATGGGACCCCAACGTCGTTTGGGAATATATGTTGGTTTTAATTCACCTTCAATTATCAGATATCTTGAACCATTGACAGGTGATCTTTTTACTACTCGTTTTGCAGATTGTCATTTTGACGAGACAATTTTCCCACCATTAGGGGGAGGAAAAATTTCTCCTGAAGAGAAGCACAAGAAAAATGTCACTATTGGAGAGAAAAATGAGCTATCATGGAATGTGACAACAATATCTCATCTGGATCCTCGTACTACCCAATGTGAAAGTGAGGTACGAAGAATAGTTAATCTTCAGATGATTGCGAATCAGTTGCCAGATGCATTTACTGATGCTGCTAAAGTGACAAAATCACACATACCAGCTGCCAATACACCAGCTAGAATAATTGTTCCTGTAGAACAATGTAATCAGAACGCAGCAAATGAATCATCTACTGCACGCCAGAAGCGTGGTAGACCAATGGGCTCAAAAGATAGTATTCCCCGAAAACGGAGAATGAAAAATTCTGATTCTTTTGAAAATAATACTCAAGCTACAAAATCCATTATCTCTGAAAGATCAACTCCAGAAGAGTTGTCAATCCCTGAAGAGACTAAAACCTCCAAAGAGGTACAAACAATTGATGAGCCACAAAATTCTAGAAATCAAGAAATTTCAATCAATTGTGCTGAAGGTATGTGGAATCGTAATGAAATAATCATCGATGATATATTTTCATATACAGTAGCTTTGACAGTTATGAACGATGATTATGAACCACATACTGTTAATGAATGTAGACAAAGACACGATTGGCCTGAATGGAAAAATGCAATTCAAGCAGAATTAAGTTCCTTAGCCAAACGTAAAGTCTTTGGACCTGTAGTCCAAACACCTGAAAATGTCAAACCTGTTGGATACAAATGGGTATTTGTACGGAAACGTAATGAAAAGAATGAGATTGTAAGATATAAAGTAAGGCTTGTTGCACAAGGTTTCTTACAGAGACCAGGGATTGATTATGATGAGACGTATTCACCAGTGATGGATACAATTACTTTTAGATTCTTGATCAGTTTAGCAGTCTCAGAAAGACTCGAAATGCAACTTATGGACGTAGTGACAGCATATTTATATGGGTCACTTGATGCTGATATCTATATGAAAATTCCTGAAGGATTTAAGATGCCTGAAGCATACAAATCAAAAGCCAACAATGTTTATTCAATTAAATTGCAACGATCATTGTATGGATTAAAACAATCTGGGCGAATGTGGTATAATCGTCTTAGCAAATACCTGACAAATGAAGGATATATTAATAATCCTATATGCCCATGTGTTTTCATAAAGAAAACAGAATCTGGATTTGCCATTGTTGCAGTTTATGTTGATGATATGAATTTAATCGGAACACCTGAAGAGCTCCGAAAAACTGCTGATTATTTAAAAAGAGAATTTGAGATGAAAGATTTGGGACAAACGAAATATTGTCTGGGCTTGAAAATCGAGCACAAATCACACGAGTACTTATCCATCAATCAACATATATTGAAAAAATCCTAAAACGATTCAATATGGATAAAACTCACCCTTTGAGTACCCCTATGATTGTTCGATCTCTTGATCCTAAAAAGGATCCATTTCGACCTAAAGAAGATGATGAACAAATACTTGGTCCAGAAGTACCATATCTAAGTGCAATTGGTGCTTTATTATATTTAGCACAATGTATTAGGTCTGATATTGCTTTTTCAGTAAATTTGTTGGCCAGGTTCAGTTCTGAACCAACACGGCGCCATTGGAATGGTGTCAAACACGTTTTTCGTTATCTTCGTGGAACAACAGACTTGGGGTTATTCTATTCAAAATCTAATAGTGGTGCAGGTTTGATTGGATATGCTGATGCTGGATATTTTTCAGATCCTCATAAGGCTCGTTCACAAACTGGGTATATTTTTACTTATAATGATACAGCAATTTCATGGCGTTCAACAAAACAGACTTTTGTTACTACATCCTTCAACCATTCTGAAATTCTTGCACTTCATGAAACAAGCCGAGAATGTATATGGTTGGGATCTGTCATTCATCATATTCAGAGTACATATGAACTATTTAATGCTTCAATTTCCCCCACAATCACATATGAAGATAATGTTGCATGTATTGCTCAAATCAGAAAAGGATACATCAAAGAAGATAGAACCAAACATATCTCACCAAAGTTCTTTTATACTCATGAGCTCCAACAAAATCAGCAGATTGATGTTAAGCAAGTCCGCTCCCCAGATAATCTCGCAGATTTATTCACCAAAACATTACCAACATCAACATTCGAGAAATTGATTTATGGCATTGGAATGCGTCGAGTATGTAAATTACATAATTAATTCAGAAGTATTTTTCAGGGGGAGAATATTAAATCAATGTGGACATATGTGCACTGCACTCTTTTTCCCTTCGATCAGGTTTTATCCCACTGGGTTTTCCTGACAAGGTTTTTAATGAGGCAGTCATTTTAAGCACATCCAAATATTATTAAATCCAGAAGATTATAATATTTTAGATCCAGCAGATCATAAAATATATTTTGTTTAGATTTTGAGTTTTTATTGGTAGAAAATTTTAAATATATTATAATGATATCATCCAAGGGGGAGTGTTATAAAGTTTCTGGATGATTAACATTATAATAATATAAAATATTTTATAAGTCGGTTAACCGACTCAAAACTTGTCTATATATATGTGTAAAGCCTCCAGAGAAAAAACATAATTTACTACTCTTCTCATCTCTCTCTTTCAATTATTGTTTCCTGTTCACTTTATTGTTTTTTGTTTTTCTCTCGCTTTTCTCCTGCTGCCTTTATTTTTTCTTGTCAAATATCAGCTCAAGTCCCTGGTAAATTCTCTTTAAGCCCCTGATGATTATTAATTTTATTATATTCATTTATTTTAATTTTATAACACTTATATACTATTGTTAGCTATTAACATCCCTTATATCTAATTGCCGTAATAAAAAATTATGAGAATATTTTCAAATCCTTTTCTTGACTTTTTACCACTATATGACTGAAGCATCTTGATTTTTCTGATATGGATGTCTATGTTTTCTTTCTCCAGGTCAAAAAGAATAAATAAATAATTGGTATATATGAGCCCAAATATGGAGTAGGATAGGATAGCAAGACAAAATTTCAGACTTTTTCTTGACTACTATGTTCATATTAGTTGGTATGATTCATAGCTGTTGTCTGTAATCCAATTAGATTATCATACATACTTTACGCCTGATCCTGTATCTTTAATATTTTGATGGATTTCACAGGTTGCATTCCCCTGCTTGGAAATATTAGAGTTGCGAGAGCTGCCTAAGTTGTTCCATTTGTGGAAGGAAAATTCTCATTCTAGCAAAGTTTTCGAACATCTGACAACTTTAGAAGTATCAGATTGCAGAAACTTGGAAACTTTGGTGTCATCCACGATGTCCCTTCAAAATTTGACAATGTTGAAAATATCCAAGTGTGATGGATTGAGAAATCTGGTGACATTCTCGACGGCTAAAACTCTGACGCAACTTACGATAATGGAAATCTTTTATTGCAAAATGATGGAAGAAATTATAGTAGAAGTAGGGGAAGAAGTTAGGGATGGAATTGTTTTCAACCAACTGAAATGTTTGAAACTTCGTTGTTTGCCAAACCTTACAAGCTTTTGTAAGGAGAATTTCATTATCGAATTTCCCTCTCTGGAACAAGCACTTGTGATAGAATGCTTAAAGATGATGACTTTTTCAGAGGGAGTACTAAGCACACCCAAGTTACAAAAGCTACAACCGACAGCCAAAAAGGACGGTGATGCATGTTGGAAAGGAGACCTTAATACATCCATATAGCAGTTGTTCAAGGAAAAGGTATATACATTGATTCGTCGACTCTTCTCATTTTTCTTACACTTCTGCAGTATTTGTTCTATTCTACATAATCTTTTGCCATTAGACTAGTTGTTCATTCAATCTTTATGATTTTGTAGTGCTAACCCATGCATCCAGCAATTTGAATGACAAGTAATAGATTCGCCCTTGATTCTTGTCATAAAATATACTTTTCTTGATTATGCATATTGTTAAAGTTTAAGAATTATAAGCGAAACTGTGGATAAAAATAACCAACTTGGTCCATCATCAATTTTAGCAAATCTTCTTCATAGTTATATCTTCTTATGTTCTATATCTTGATCACCTTCCTTCATTTAGTCGTTCTTATTTTTAGTGTTCTGTTTCGGCTTAATCTGTTCTCTCTTTTATATTCTGAATACATATTTGCATTCAGAATCCTTTATCATTGCAGGATGCAAAGAATCTCAAACAATGTTGAAGGTGATCTTCATATAGAAGTTGGAATAATAAGGCAAGTTTATGTGCTCTCTCTTATATGTAATTGAAGCTCATATTTATAAATTGAATTGTTTCTGCTACCTTCGCACTTCTATTTTAGTTTTTCAGAAGATTTCTTTCACCATTGTTGTCTTCACGATAGTGATGAACACTATATTTCCACTCTTAGTCATGTATGCATAGAAATTTAAAATATAATAAATTAATCTTTAAATATAGAAATTTAAAATATAATAATTCAATCTTTGAATACATTTAACATAAATAAAAATTAAATTTTAAAAATTAAATAAATAAAAAAATTATTTTAAATGAATAAACTTCATAAAATTATTAAATAAATTTGTAATTATTATATATATTTAATATTATAATAAATTATTTTATTTTTTAACAAATAAAATTAAAATCCTACTGATCAAGACCCACTTGCAATAGTGAGATTCGAAGCCGCACCGAAGTGGGATTTTTTAGGTGGAACCTGTCAACTTTGGATTGAAAATTTTTCATTCAAAGCTAGGTCTAAACACAAGCATTTAAGGTTTGGATCTAAACACAAGCATTACTAGCTGCTAAATGTAGCCTGAAGGTTTAATAGATCCATCAAATTTGGATGAAAACTATCATAGGTTTAATAGATCCATCAAATTTGGATGAAAACCATCATTCCACTTATAATTAAGGTTTTTTGGGTAATTAATATTTTGAAAACTAGTGATGGTTTAACACTAATTTGCTTTCCAAGAGACGTTTGATAATATTATAGATATTGTTATATTGATTTAGATAAGAAATAATGTTTATATATTTTAACCATATTAAGTTTTGGTAATGAACACTTGAAAAAATCTAAGTAAATGAAAAAATATAACAAAACATATATATATTTTTTGTTTAATTTTAAGATGTCAACCAAACCAAGTCAGACCGGTTTTTATTGATTTGGTTTGGTTTGTTTTCAGAGTAAATTACAAATTAGCCACCTAGTGTATGACTTTTGACAAGCAAAGTCAACTTTTCAATCTACTAACAAATAAACCCCTCACCATTAGAGTTGAACATCAAACCTACCTAATGGAGGGGGTAATGTGATTATTTTGATACAAATTTATTTAAACTAAAATATGAGTTGTTTTAATCTCCATCATTTACCTTTATCTTTATTATAAATGTTAGAAATAATTTGAAAAAATGTTTTTTTTTTAAAAAATAAAAATATAAAAATTAGACATAAGAATCTGTGATCTCTTTCAGTTAGATCCACAGGCAATGAAAATCCTTGTTTAAATCTCCATCATCAATGGAAACCCAACATTAGGTCTCCATCGATAATGGGAAATCCAAGTGAAGATCTCCATCGTCGGTGATTAAGATCCCAACCTTGTGCGATTGTGATAGGTCAACATCATCGATGATAAAATACGCACAACAATGGAGATCTCAGCTTGAATTCTCCAACGTTGAGAGAGCTTACGGGTGGAGATCCCATATGAGGATCTCCACATTCAACTTCTTACTTTGTCTATTTTCTTTTTTTTTTTCACTTTTTTGTTTTTAATTTTATTTGATCCACATTCTTTGTGTTTTTATTTTTTATTTTTTTTTTCAAAAATATCTCCAATGTCCATTGGAAATTTTTTTTTTTTTTTTATAATATAGTTATTTAATTTAATGGTATTTTAATAGTTTTTTAAATTTAGTAAAGGCATAATGTGTTTTTCTCTAATCAACTATGATCAATAGTTAAATATAATTGTCTCCAAAAGAAAAAAAAAAGTTAAATGTAACAAATTTCACTTATGACATGATATTAATATGTTGATTAAGGTAAACTTGATTCTATTTGTCAATAGAACTTAATGAGCTATTCTATAATTTGATCTTGATTTTATCTTACAATTAGTTTTGTTTAAATTGTAATAATTTGATTTGGGTATAGCAAAACTCTATCTAATCCAACTCATGTGCACCCCTAATTGGGGGTTTCCTTGTAAATGCAGGGTTAATATCGTAATAAAAAGTCCAAGGGGCATTAACATCAAAACACACCAAAAGTTGGTCATTTTCAAAGTGGCATAATGTGTAATGTAACATTTTCTTTGGTTTCCTTTTCTTGGCATCTAAACAGTGGTTTTTGAGAGAAGATGGATCAGAGAGCAGCAGAGAGTAATAGTAGTTTGAAGAAATTTATATCAGTGTGTGACGTAGAGGCTCTGAAAAAATGCTTAGAAGAAAACAAAGGAGACTACTTGAAGTGCCAATCACACATTGAAGCTTTCAAGTTTTCTTGTTCTCTGGAAAAGCCCAACTGTGCTTCGGATTCTAAATCATAGCTCTGATGGGTGGATTTCTAGTTTTTGAGAAGACAATTTATTGTTTTTGGAAGATACCCTTTTGCATTCTTGCTAGGTGTTAGCATAATAAGCGAACAACCAAGAGAAATATGTTTTACTAAGATAATATTTTAGGTTGAACTTGCATTTGAATTTATACATTTTTGGTTTCATCATGTCTTTGTTTTTGATTTATCAGCTGGAAGCATTTCATGTGATGCTGAATTTGTAGAATTACATTTCCTGTTACAATGGTACAAGACTATGTTAGGAGAACTAATAGCAATGACAAAACAATGGAAGCTTTGCTTTAAATTGCAAAGTGCATGAGCTCTGAAGAAAACATTTGTAGAACTGAGACTATAAAAGGTAGTTTAAAGTAGTTGAATGAAGAGTGTTTCTATTATTTGTACTGCAAGTGTGACCATTGTTATTACATGAAATATTTACTAAATGTGACTGTAGGTAAGTGCTTAACTTTATGAGAATCATCTCCTTGGAGCCTGTTTACGAAGGCATTTGGCATCCCAATGATCTCCAACTCCTGAAGAGGGGTTGCGGATATTATTCTGATGGGAAGCTCCTCTAGCTTTTGGTAAATTAAAATGCAGAAGTGTCTGAGCCTTGGCATTGCACCATCATCTATTGTCAGTTCCCGTAGTGTGTCCAAGCCTTCAAATTCTAGGAACTTAGAGTAGAGGAAACCCGCCTGCAGAGAGTGTCATATGCTCCCCATGTAGGAATGTTTTCTCAATCTGAGAATTGATAGCTTTGGTAGTACATTCACTGGGTTCAGCACGAGAAAAGACCCCTGCAACGTGAAGTGAGCAATGTTTGGAGGAAATTCTTGTGGAACAGGTAGCTCCCTTATCCGTCCCTCCAAACATAGTTTGGTTGTGGAGTGGAGTAGAAATAGTTCTGATAGAGATGCACGATGAAGATCTGCATCAACAGAAACTAACCTTGGGGATACAAGGCGCTCAAGCTCAGTGATGTTATTGAATAACCTGTTCAAATCTGAGTAAGAGTCTCATAATTTTCAAAGGTTTACCAATTTTCCTGAGCCTTCTACTTTCCCGTTATCAATATGAATGCTGAACAGCTCTTGAAGATTTTCAGAGTACTAATTCTTAGTTGCCTTGTAGAAGTTGTAGCATTCATGTAAAGATGTCGCAATTTTTTCATTTTGCTTATCATGTTAGGAATCTTTTGAAGGGATACATTTCCCCAAATATCTAGTGTTTGCGGGCTCTTCAAGTATCTCATGGATGATGATAGCTGATTAATTCTGAAATTTCCAACCCAAGTACCTTAAGTTGATAAGTTTTCCAGTCTCTTTGTGCAGGTGACGAATCAACATTTTTCCAAGTTTAGCACTCTCAGTAGCTTGTAATGTGCACATAAGATATCAAAATTTAAGAACATTGAGCTTGCTGGATCAGAAGGATGGAATAAGAGGAGAGAACAAAGTCCTGGGATTGAAGGTTTAGCTGCAAGATACCGATCAAAGTTAGAATGGATGGGTTGATGCCATTATTTTGTTGAAGGTAGCACATGCATCTCTCCAAGAATTTCAATAAACATCTCCTCTTTAGCCTTCGAAACTGAGAGGTCCTGCAGTACATCATGGATTCAACATTGTTTAACTCTCATTCTTGCACTTGTTCTTACCACTTGTATCATATTTCTATCAATGAGCTCATTGAGATAATCCTCTTCTATTACTTTCATTCTTTCTTCACGCTGTGAAATCAAATCTCATGCAATCCAAAGTTGGACTAATTTATGTACTGAGATCACTATTCGGAAAAAGGCTTAAATGCCAAAAGCAATATTTCAAGTACTAGGGTAAGTTAATGTGGCTTAAAGCTAAGGTTGCATAGTCCATTTTGACCTTTTGCAAAGTGTGAAAACATACATGTTGTTGAGGACCCTCTCATATTCACTCACCAAACTTTTACTAGAAAGCATACCTCCCACTACAACAATTGCCCATGGTAACCATCACATTTTTCCACAATCGTTCCAACAATATCCTCAAATTCTTGAGGGCAATTACCTTCAAGAAATGTACCAAAAGATGAATATTTTCAAAAGTGGCGTTGCATGTAATTGTACGTTTTCTTTTCTCAGCAACCAAACAAGAGTTTTCAGAGAAGATGGAAAAGAAAGCAGCAGAGAATCGCAGTAGCATGAAGAAGTTTACATTAGCTTGTAACGTGGAGGCTCTGAAGAGATGCTTGAAAGATAACAAAGGAGACTACGTGAAATGCCAGTCACACATTAACGCTTCCAATTCTTCTTGTTATCTGCCAAAAGCCAACTCTGGTTTGGATTCTAAATCATAGCTCTCCAGTCTGGTGTGATTTCTGATCTATGAGCAGACACTTTATTGCTTTTGGAAGAAATCCAGTTGCATACTTGCTTTCATATTAGCATAGTAAGTAAATAAACATGAGAATTTTCTGTGCTTGCATTTGAATTTATAAAATTACAGTTTTAATTGTGCCATGGCTTGTGTTGAATTATCAGTTAGAAGTCATGGAATTAGATTTCTTGTTACAACGCCATCAAGAATATACGTTTTGTGGAAACTATTAAACAAAGAAAAAATAATGGAAGTTTTGCTTCGGTTGCCAAGGGTATGAGCCCAGAAGAATATATATCAAGATTTTGCATAATTAAGAGTACAAAGATGATCTAAATTTCTTGAGTGAAGAACATTTCTATCATACATGTAGTGTCAAATATTTGACTATAAGTTATAAAACCGGTCTCACAATTGTTATTACACAAAATATTTACTAAATACGATGGATGGTATGTGCTTAACTTTATAAGAATCTTCTCCTCGGAGCCTGTTTACAAATTGGCTTGGCATTTTGATGATCTCCAACTCCTGAAGAGTGGTTGCTGACATGATCCCAACAGGAAGCTCTTTCAACTCCCAGCAACTTGAAATGCGGAATTGTCTGAGCCTTGGCATTGCACCATCTTCTATTGTCAATTCTTGCAGTACATCCAAGCCTTCAAGTTCAAGAAACTTGAGTAGAGGAAACCCGCCTGCAGAAATCGCCATTTGGTCTCCCATGTAGGATTGCATTCTCATTCTGAGAATCGATAGCTTTGGCAACTGCTTTAGTACTTCCATAGGGTTCAAACTGAGAAATGAACTATGTAGTGTCAACTGGGAAATGTTAGGGGGAAATTCATGGAGAGCAGGCAGCGTATTTATCCTTCCGTGCAGGCATAGTTTTGTGAGACGATGAACTTCAGAAAGACCTTGTAGATACGGAAGAGGTCTGGATGGTATTGTAGAAATGAACTGTAGGGATTCTAGCTGCTCAAGCTTAGCAATGAAATTGCAGAACTTGTTCACATCTGAATCTTCGTCCAGTGCTACTCCCAATTTTTGAAGGTTTGACAAATTTGGTGAGTTTCCAAGTTTCAAATTATTGATTTGAACAAAGGAAAGAGTATGAAGATTCTTCAAAGTATTGATTCTGAGTTTCCCTTTACATAATGAAGCATTCATGTAAAGATGCCGTAAGTTTCCCATCTTGCATATGGCATAGGGTATCTCATGAAGGAATACATTTCCAGATATATCAAGTGTTTGTAAGCTCTTCAAGTATCTCACGGACGCTGGAAGCTTATTAAGTCTAGAATTTTTCAAACACAAGTACCTTAGATGAATAAGTTTTCCAATCACTCTCGGCAGACGGCCCATGCACACATTTTCCAAGTCGAGCACTCTCAATAGTTTGCAATTTGCACATATAAAATCCAAATATGAGGCCTTCATCCAACGTGTTGGGTAAGCAAGTTCATATTTATGGAATAAGACGAGAGAATGGAGACGTGGGCTCGTGGGTTCAGAGGCAAAATATCGAGGAAAGTTAGAATGGACAGAATGATGGCGGGATTTTACTGAAGGCTGAAAATCTACGTTTCCATATATCTCCGTGAATAATTCCTCATTTGCCTTGAAGATTGAGAGGTCCCTCAATACATCATGGATTCGACATCGTTTAGCCCTCTTATTTACTGTCGTTCTCACCACTTGAACCATGTTTCTATCAATAAGCTCATTCAGGTAATCCTCTGCAGTAACTTCCATTCTTTCTTGTCGTTGTGGGATAAAACCTTCTGCAATCCACAGCTGGAACAATTTGCGAGTTGAAATCGCAAAATTTTCCGGGAAAAGACTTAAATGTAGAAAGCAAGGTTTCAAGTAATGGGGTAAATCTGTATAGCTCAAAGCTAAGATTGCTAATACCCCATGTTGACCTTTTGCGAAGTGAGAATCAATGTTGTTCAAAATTCTCTCCCATTCACTCACCAAACTTTTCCTAGATAGCAGACCTCCTGCTACAACAATTGCCAATGGTAAACCATCACATCTGTACACAATTCTTCTGCCAATGTCCTCAAATTCTTGAGGACAGTTTGCATCAGTACCATCAAGAAATGTCTTCCTCAAGAACAACTCCCAACTTTCCTCCTTGCCCAAAAGGTGCAATTCATAGGGAGCAACGCGAGGATCAGCCTGCAAAGCAACATCCCTGTTGCGAGTCGTAAGCATCACTTTACTGCCATTATCATTGTCCGGAAAGGCCCTTTTCAGTGTATCCCAAGCTTCCATCGTCCATACATCATCCACAACCACTAAATACCGCTTCCCTAGTAGATGCTCGTAAAGCATCTTTTCTAAGCCATCCTCCTCTAAATTATTCATTGTATCCAGCAGTTCTTTCGTGGGACGCGTCACTTCTCTTACAACTGCTTGCAGAATATCTCTAGGTTTGTACTCCTGCGACACATAAATCCAAGCAAGGCAATTAAAATGGCCTCTCACAGTTTCATGGTTGAAAACCTTTTTGGCAAGAGTAGTTTTCCCTATGCCTCCCATTCCAACTAAAGATATTACAGCAACTCTACTCTCCTTTTTGAGCAATTTTGCCACCAGCTGAGTAGTGTCATTCTCCATGCCAACAATGTCTTTATCTACACCACGGGGAGAGGATCGTCTTAATTGGCAAAGCCTCTCCCTTGATGTACAACTTGTTCCCACTCCAATTCTTTTGATTCCATAAGTTTCACAACTCCTAGAAATGTCATGGATTCTACCCCGGAAAGCTTCAATCTCTTTTCCTACTTTTCTAAGGTCAATTATCTCTTTAAATATGTGAGCATACCTTTTAACGAAGCCATGCCTTCTCCAGGACTCTATTTTGAGGACGAAGGTATCAACTATGTCCTCTGCATCATAAGCTGCACTTCTGATTTCAGTTACCCAGTTATGCACCCGCTCATCTTCTTCTTGCTTTGCATCAGCATCTCTTAGGAAACTCTGCATCCTTTGTAGCTCATCCCGCAGCCATTCAACTTGCCCTCCAATGCCTCTCAAGAACTCCGCTTTTTGGACCAGTAAATCAGTAAGGTTTTGGGCAACGTATGCTATTGCAGATTCGGCCATCTATTGCTCTCTTTTTTTCTTGTTTGTTTTTCAGGCTGCAGAAACAGAGCCAACAAGAAAGTTTCACTGCTGCTGAAACAGTGTTATTGACTTTCTCGAGGATCTCCAGTTAGTGCCTGCGGAAAGTGGGGACTAGAGAACGCGTTCACTTAATCTAATGCATTAAAAGTTTCCAGGTAATGTCCCCGGCTTTGAAATAGACATGGACAGCGTCTTTGTTTGATGAAAATGCAAAGTTTCTTTGACTTCAAACTTGGCGGCGTGCTGATTTATAACCCTCAAAAAATTGTATATAGGCTTTGGAATTTCGGTAATACCACCTATAAATATTATTTACACATCCATTTTATACGTATATTCTTATTTAAAATTTAAAAATTAAATTATGGCTGTAAACGCTGAGTATAATGTCAGTATTGCCCTTATTAGGATGAATTTATTATTTTATTTAGAAACCTTCTAAATTATTATTAATACACCCAATTTAATACCTTTGTAATAATTTTTTTTTTTTTTTTAAAAAGAAAAATTGGCTTACAAACTTTACAATTAATTAGTTCTTCACAATTTAATCAATTTTCTTAAATAAAATATTACAGAAATTTTTTTTTTTAAAAAAAGGTAGTCATAACATTCGACATATTAAAAATTCTCCGGGCCAAAGTTATATGGCTGCTTGTTCGAAAACAAGCATTGTTGGATTCTTAATTCCTGCTGTTGAAGCTGATGCAATTCTTGTGGTGTTTCTTCTATTCCTATTAATTCCAAAATTGGGATTTTCGTTGATGAGATTACAAGTTATATAACTCTGTTAATATAAAACTTTAATATATATAAAAAATTTCCACTCAAACAACGTATATAGAAAAAAAAAATTATGTTTGAATCATTTGTTTTTATTTTTGTAATAAAAACAAACGAGAAAGGAACTAATGATACTACCATCAAATCTCCCAACAAACTTCGTAAAATGCAATATAAGTATTACATTATTATTCCACTTTTAATACCAAGAAATTTCATAATTGAAAAGCAAATAAAAAGTATCCACATGATTAGAAATTCAAACCAACAAGTATAGTGTAATTAAATATAAAATGGTTAAATGTATCTTTAGAATGATTTGACATGACACACTACATTTAACATGAGACTTACCAATATAGTGTAATTAAATCGAACTGATTTTTTTAAAAAAAGTTTTTACGATTCATGTGAATGTTGAATTTGCAGAACTTGGTTTCCTGTTACAATGGCATCGAGACTGCATGTGTTTTGGAGAACTAATAATTTCAAAAGAGTCTAACATTTAGTGGCACCTTCGTAAACAATCAAAATATTTAGCTAAATGTAACAAATGGTATGTGCTTAACTTTATAAGAATCTTCTCCTCGCAGCTTGTTCACAAATCGTGTTGGCATGTAGCTGATCTCCAACTCCTGCAGAGTGGTTGCAGACTTTATTCCAACAGGAAGCATGTTTAGCTGTCGGCAACTTGAAATGCGAAATTGTCTGAGCCTGGGCATTGCTTCGTCTTGTATTGTCAAATTATATAGGTCTGGATAGCCTTCAAGTTCGAGGAACTTGAGTAGAGGAAAGCCGCCTGCATAGATCGTCAATTGCTCTTCCGTGCAGGCATTCTTTCTCAATCTGAGAATTGATAGCTTTAGCAACTGCTTTAGTAGACCCATTGGGTTCACAACGAGAAACGACCCCTGCAATGTTAATTGGGCAATGTTGGGAGGAAATTCATGCGGAAGAGGTAGCATCCTTATCCGTCCCTCCAAGCATAGTTTGGTGACAGAATGGAGTTGAGATAGCCCTGTTAGAGATGGAAGATAACCATCATGAGAAACTAACTTCAGGGATACAAGGCGCTCCAGCTTAGCAATAGAATTGAAGAAGCTGTTCAAATCTGACTCACGGTAAACTACTACTACCAATTTTCGAAGGTTTACCAAACTTCCTGAGTTTTTCGTAGTCCAATTATCAATGTGAATACAGGACAGGGTTTGAAGGTTTTCCAAAGTGCCGATTCTGAGTTTCCCTTTACAAGTTAAAGCATTCATATATAGATGTCGCAAATTTTTCATCTTGCATATCACATTAGGAATCTTGTTAAGGTATACATGTCCAGATATATCGAGTGTTTGCAAGCTCTGCAGGTACTGCATAGATGATGGAAGCTAATTAATCCCAGTACTTTTCAAACCCAAATACCTTAAATTGATAAGTTTTCCAATCTCTCTTCGCAGGTGACCAATCTGCATATTTTCCAAGTTTAGCACTCTCAGTAGCTTGAAACTTGCACAAATAATATCAACATGTGAGAACTCCATATGACATGTTGGATCATGGAATAAGAGCAGAGAACGGAGTTGTGGGATTGAAGGTTTAGAGGCAAAATATCGATCAAAGTTAGAATGGACACACTGATGTCGAGATTTTGTTGAAGGTAGCAATTTTTTGTTTCCATGAGTCTCCATAAAGATCTCCTCTTTAGCCTTGAAGATGGATATGTCTCGCAGTACATCATGCATTCGACATTGCTTAACCCTCTTACTTGCACTTGTTCTTACTACTTGAATCATGTTTCTGTCAATGAGCTCATTTAGATAGTCCTCTGCTATAATTTCCATTCCTTCCTCTTGCTGTGGAATCAAGCCTTCTGCAATCCATAGTTGGAATAATTGACATGTTGTGATCACAAAATCTTCAGGAAAAAAGCTTAAATGTAGAAAGCAAGATTTCAAGTAGTGGGGCAAATCAATGTAGCTCAAAGCTAAGATTCCAAATACCCCACTCTGGCCTTTTGCAAAGTGTGAGTCAATATTGCCGAGGACTCTCTCCCATTCACTCAGCAAACTTTTCCTGACAAGCAAACCTCCTGCTACAATGATTGCCAATGGTAAACCATCACATTTTTTTACAATCTTTCTGCCAATGTCCTCAAATTCTTGAGGACAGTTTTCATCAGTACCATCAAAAAATGCCTTCTTCAAGAACAATTGCCAACTTTCCTCCTCATCCAAAAGGCGCAATTCAAAGGGAGCTATGCGAGGGTCAGCATGCAAAGCAACATCCCTGTTACGAGTTGTGAGCATCACTTTGCTGCCGTTATCATTGTCTGGAAAGGCCCTTTTCAGTAGATCCCAAGCATCCGTCGTCCAAATATCATCCAGAACCACCAAGTACAGCTTCTCCTGAAGATGCTCATAGAGCATCTTTTCTAACTCATCCTCCTGCATATTATCCATCACCTCCAGCATCTCTTTCGTGGGTCGGATCATCTCTCTTATAATTCCAAACAGAATGTCTTTTGGTCTGTATTCCTGCGACACATAAATCCAAGCAAGGCAATTGAAATGGCCTCTCACAACTTTATGGTTAAAAACCTTTCTTGCAAGAGTGGTTTTCCCTATACCTCCCATTCCAACTAAAGATATTACAATAAGTCGATTCTCCTTTTTGACAAGTTGTGCCACCAGCTGAGCCACGTCTTTCTTCATACCAATAATATCTTTATCTACGCCACGGGGGGATGATCGTCTTAATTGGCGAAGCCTCTCTCTTGATGTAGAATTTGGAACTTCTCTTCCGACACTTTTGATTCCGTAAGTTTCACAACTCCTAGAAATGTCAGAGATTCTAGCCCGGAAGGCCTCAATCTCTTTTCCAACGTTTGGAAGATCAAGTAATTCTTTTGGAATCAGAGCATACCTTTTAACAAAGCCATGCCTACGCTTAGACTCTATTTTGAGGATGAAGGAGTCAACTATGTCTTCTGCATCATAAGCTGCATGTCTGATTTCAGTCACCCAGTTATGCACCCGCTGGTCTTCTTCTTGCTTTGCATCTGCATCTTTCAGGAAAGATTGCATTCTTCTTAGTTCATCACGCAGCCACTCAACTTGCCCACGAACACCTTTCAAGAACTCCGCTTTTTGAACCAGTAAATCAGAAAGGCTTGTTGCAACATATGCTATTACAGATTCAGCCATGTTTTGCTCTTTTTTGTTTTCCTTTCAGGATGCAGAAACAGAGTCAACGCCAAAGTCTGCTTATCTGTAGCTGCAGAAACACAGGCAGTGGCTTTCTTGAATGTGTCTAGCACCTATGTTGTGCAGGGGCGGAAAATTATACTTGTATAGTCATAAATCTTGTAAAATAGCATGAATTAAAATGGAGATTTGGTTTCAGCTTCTAATGAGACTGTCGAATCATTCCAAGCCTAATAAAAAAATGGGGACTTGGGCATGATAAAGAGAATTCATCTAGTGAAACATGCCAACAGGAGAGAATAAACAATATCTGTGTGCATATGATTCAGCAAAATCCACTCATCCCACAATTTATTGCAGGTACATCTATGACAAGCTGTTAACATGAAAAGCAATAGAACTGCAGATCTAAAGATGATCTCACAATGAAGTGAATAAATAAATTTGCAACACTCCTCATCAACCAAGTAAAAGAAAAAAAAAAAAAACTCGCAAGATTTCCAAATTGGTCAAATTAGAAAGCTGTGCAGGAACTCCTCCAGTGAGAAAATGTTTATAGAGATAACTGCAATAAATTACTTAAAATTAGCACTTCATTTCTAGCCGGATTCACAAAATGTCAATGGGAGGACTTACAAGTTGCGAAGAGCTGGAAAGCAGCCCTCAATGCCAATGAGCCAATGCTACCCACCAAATGATTGCAGAAACAGCTTTTAGACTAGTCAATAAAGTTGCTAGCTGTTCAAAAATAAATAAATAAATAAACAAAGTTGCTAGTGAAATGATTGCTTTATTAATGCAAGGCATCATGTGCCCTCTTTTTATTTCTTGTTTTCCATTTAATATTCTGAAACTAATCCAATACTGCAAACAAAAGTCTCATTTTAATGACTTGACGAATGCTTTCACTTAAATGATATTTGAAGTTTTTACCTCTGATAGTCTGTGTTAATACATTATTGCTGGACCTTTTTGCAACTTTCACTTTTTTTCTTTTAACGAATAATCGTATTAAACGGTACCGAAATCGATTGTTATTTATATAATTTAGATCTTTATTCTTATCCAATAAAAACTTTAATATATATTTGATAAAAATCAAATTCCTTCGTCTTAATATATAGAACGATATATAATTATTCATATTACAAGATGATATACTAATAAAATAGTTCCGCCAAAATATGTTCACACTACTTTTTATGCTCCAGTTAGTTAGAATATAAAATTATAAACAGTAATTGATACATGACATGTTTTGTTGGTTGACTCATGGAGACTAATGGTATTTGGAATCCAATATTCTAGTAGCTCTCAGTGGGATGAAATCTATTTATCCGGATCATATCACCAGTATTCTATCAATCAAATCATAGTTGTCTCCTAAATTAGTCTTAGTGACTCAAAAAAAAAATTACTCTTTAACAAACTATTTTGTGTATATTCATGTTAGTCTACTTTTTTTTTTTTTTTCTGTATAAGGGACTCACCAAAATTTAATTATTGAAGTTATCTCAGCCTCTATCAAAACATCTATGCATCGGAAAATTTATAAACACTATAGAAGTGATATTTTGTCGCAGATGAAAAAATATATCGTAATCAATAATAAAATCTATTATTGGGAATTGTAACAATTGTAGAAAATTTTTACTGCGAAACTTGTTTTGCTGATGCAAGCAATTGTCTCGGTTAGGCTTCAATATATTCTTGGCCCAAACATGTTGGCAATACTGGCACTCCTCATGATTTGTATGTACACCCCACAACGGTTTTTTTTTTTTTTTTTTCATTATTAACAAATTTATTCTTAAGAATATAATTAAGGAATTCAAAGCTTTTGAATAATGGCATTACTATTGGTTAAACAATTCAATCAATTTAAACTTTAAGGTTATGTAAAAAAAAAAAAAGAAGAAGAAGAAGAAAGAAAAGCTCTAGAGGAAAAGTATTTTATTATTTAAACTTTATAATCACATTTACAACGCAAAACACATATTTATACTTGAGTATAAATGAAAGGGTGAAGGGGAGAAATATTTTATGACTTAATTTCATGATTAGAATGACAACATATATCATTTTGTAACCTTTAGTAGTCGATTCACAAAATTAAACAACTAAAACTAACAAAGATGTCTATTATTCATTTATTATGTTCGATAATGGGCATGTATAACATTTAATATAAAATTATCAATATAAAATAGGTGACTTTGAATACACACTATATTTCCTATGTGGTATTAACTAAAATTTTGTTATAAAATTAAAATAAATCAATAAAATAAAAATAATAATCATAAGGGGCTAAAGAGAAAATTACCAGGGACTAGATTGATATTTGAAATTATAAAATTGATTGCAGAAGAGAGGCGTGAAAGATGGAAACAAAAACAATAAAGTTAAAAGCAATAATTTGAGAGAGAGAGAGGGATATAGTAGAAGCAGAAAATTCATATATCTGTTTCGGTGCAAACCTTACATATATATATAGGTAATAGGGTCGGTTATAAAACCGACTTAAACTTTTATATTATTATAATATTATTATAATATAATCGTCCAGAAGTTTCACAATACTCCCCCGTAGATGATTATATTATAATATATTTAAAATTCCTATCAGTAAAAACTCAAAATCTAAATAAAAGATATTTTATGATCTGCTGGATCAAAAATATTATAATCTTCTGGATTTAATAATATTTGGATGTGTTTAAAATGACTGCCTCATTAAAAACCTTATCAGGAAAACCCAGTGGGACAAAACCTGATTGAAGGAAAAAAGAGTGCAGTGCACATATGTCCACATTGATTTAATATACTCCCCCTGAAAAATACTTCAAAATTAATTATGTAATTTACATACTCGACGCATCCCAATGCCATAAATCAATTTCTCGAATGTTGATGTTGGTAATGTTTTGGTGAATAAATCTGCGAGATTATCTGGGGAGCGGACTTGCTTAACATCAATCTGCTGGGTTTGTTGAAGCTCATGAGTATAAAAGAACTTTGGTGAGATATGTTTGGTTCTATCTCCTTTGATGTATCCTCCTCTGATTTGAGCAATACATGCAGCATTATCTTCATATATGATTGTGGGAGAACTTGAAGCAGTAGATAGTTCGCATGTACTCTGGATATGGTGAATAACAGATCTCAACCATATACATTCTCGGCTCGTTTCATGCAGTGCAAGAATTTCAGAATGATTGGAGGATGTGGCAACCAAAGTCTGTTTTGTTGAGCGCCATGAAATTGCTGTGTCATTATAAGTAAAAACATACCCGGTTTGTGAACGAGCCTTATGAGGATCTGAAAGATATCCAGCATCAGCATAACCAATCAAACCTGCACCACTATTAGATTTTGAATAGAATAACCCCAAATCTGTTGTTCCACGAAGATAACGAAAAATATGTTTGATACCATTCCAATGACGCCGTGTTGGTTCAGAACTGAACCTGGCCAACAAATTCACTGAAAAAGAAATATCAGGCCTAGTACATTGTGCTAAATATAATAAAGCACCAATTGCACTTAGATATGGTACTTCTGGACCAAGTATTTGTTCATCATCTTCTTTAGGTCGAAATGGATCCTTTTTAGGATCAAGAGATCGAACAACCATAGGGGTACTCAAAGAGTGAGCCTTATCCATATTGAACCGTTTTAGGATTTTTTCAATATATGCTGATTGATGGATAAGTACTCCGTATGATTTATGCTCGATTTCCAAGCCGAGACAATATTTCGTTTGTCCCAAATCTTTCATCTCAAATTCTCTTTTTAAATAGTCAGCAGTTTTTCGGAGCTCTTCAGGTGTTCCGATTAAATTCATATCATCAACATAAACTGCAACAATAGCAAATCCAGATTCTGTTTTCTTTATGAAAACACATGGGCATATAGGATTATTAATATATCCTTCATTTGTCAGGTATTTGCTAAGACGATTATACCACATTCGCCCAGATTGTTTTAATCCATACAAGGATCGTTGCAATTTAATTGAATAAACATTGTTGGCTTTTGATTTGTATGCTTCAGGCATTTTAAATCCTTCAGGAATTTTCATATAGATATCAGTATCAAGTGACCCATATAAATATGCTGTCACTACGTCCATAAGCCGCATTTCGAGCCCTTCTGAGACTGCTAAACTGATTAAGAATCTAAAAGTAATTGTATCCATCACTGGTGAATACGTCTCATCATAATCAATCCCTGGTTTCTGCGAGAAACCTTGTGCAATAAGCCTTGCTTTATGTCTTACAATTTCATTCTTTTCATTACGTTTCCGTACAAATACCCATTTGTATCCAACAGGTTTGACATTTTCAGGCGTTTGGACTACAGGTCCAAAGACTTTACGTTTGGCTAAGGAACTTAATTCTGCTTGAATTGCATTTTTTCATTCAAGCCAATCGTGTCTTTGTCTACATTCATTAACAGTATGTGGTTCATAATCATCGTTCATAACTGTCAAAGCTACTGTATATGAAAATATATCATCGATGATTATTTCATTACGATTCCACATACCTTCAGCACAATTGATTGAAATTTCTTGATTTCCAGAATTTTGTGACTCATCAATTGTTTGTACCTCTTTAGAGGTTTTAGTCTCTTTAGGGATTGACAACTCTTCGAGAGTTGATTTTTCAGATATAATGGATTTCGTAGTTTGAGTATTATTTTCAGAATAATCAGAATTTTTCATTCTCCGTTTCCGGGGAATACTATCTTTTGAGCCCATTGGTCTACCACGCTTCTGGCGTGCAGTAGATGATTCGTTTGCTGCGTTCTGATTACATTGTTCTACAGGAACAATTATTCTAGCTGGTGTATTGGCAGCTGGTATGTGTGATTTTGTCATTTTAGCAGCATCAGTAAATGTATCTGGCAACTGATTCGCAATCATCTGAAGATTAACTATTCTTCGTACCTCACTTTCACATTGGGTAGTACGAGGATCCAAATGAGATATTGTTGTCACATTCCATGACAGCTCATTTTTCTCTCCAATAGTTACATTTTTCTTGTGCTTCTCTTCAGGAGAAATTTTTCCTCCCCCTAATGGTGGGAAAGTTGTCTCGTCGAAATGACAATCTGCAAAACGGGCAGTAAAAAGATCACCTGTCAATGGTTCAAGATATCTGATAATTGAAGGTGAATTAAAACCAACATATATTCCCAAACGACGTTGGGGTCCCATTTTGGTTCTTTGAGGAGGAGCAATAGGGACCTGTACGGCACAACCAAAAATACGTAAATGAGAAATATCAGGTTGGTGCCCAAGTACAAGTTGTAATGGAGAGTACTGGTGATAAGCTGCAGGCCTAAGTCGAATCAATGTTGCTGCATGTAAAACAGCATGTCCCCAAGCAGAAACCGGTAATTTGGTTTGTAACAATAAAGTTCTAGCAATCACCTGGATACATTTGATGAATGATTCTGCTAGACCATTCTAAGTATGTACATGTGGGACTGGATGTTCAACATCAATTCCGATTGATGTGCAATAATCATCAAATATTTTTGATGTAAACTCACCAGCATTATCTAGTCGTATACTCTTGATTGGATAATCTGGAAATTGTGCTCGGAGTCTAATGATTTGAGCAAGCAATCTAGCAAAAGCAATGTTACGACTGGATAATAAACATACATGTGACCACCTTGCTGATGCATCAATTAATACCATAAAATAACGGAATGGTCCGCTGGACGGATGAATAGGTCCACATATATCTCCTTGTATTCTTTGTAGAAAAGATGGAGATTCAAAACCAACCTTAGAAATAGATGGTTTAATTACCAATTTTCCTTGTGAACAGACAGTGCATATATTGTCATTGGATAATAGAATCTTCAGGTTCTTTAATGGGTGCCCATGAGAATTTTTAATGATTCTACGCATCATCGTAGATCCTGGATTACCAAGACGGTCATGCCAAAGTCGAAATATTATTGGTTTAAACAGCTTCTGGCTTGAAACTACATAAGTTTCAATTGATCTCATAATTGTATAATACAACCCAGATGAGAAAGCTCTGAGTTTTTCTACAATTAGCTTCTGGCCTGAGATAATTTTAGTAATGCATAAATATTCAACATTCTTCTCATTTGTAGTTTCAATATGATATCCGTTACTACGTATATCTTTGAAACTGAGTAGATTTCTTCTAGATCTACTAGAGTATAATGCATCATTTATATATAATTTAGTACCATTTGTCAATAAGATTATGGCTCTTCCAGAACCTTCAACCAGATCTGCAGGACCTGATATAGTATTTACCTTGGCTTTGGCTACTGTCAAATTTGAGAAATATTTCTTATTCTGAAGAATAGTATGTGTTGTTGCACTGTCGACAATACATATATCTGCACCTTCCTTTTTGAGAATAGATAATTCATCCATATCCGTCTTTCATCATATAAACCATATGTTAGTACATCATTGATAACAAAATATAAAGCAAAATAAGTTATCTTACTTCTGGAAGATTACAAAAATATGTACTAATATAACAAAAGTTAATATGACTATATTAACTAGGCAATTTTCTAATTGGTATGGATATCTCCATCACCAATTGAGTAATCCACTTTTTCATCCGCATTATCAAGAAAATCTAATAAATCCAGGCTTGTGATATCTTCAGGATCATCACCTTGATCTGTAAAATTTGTATCAATTTTCTTTTCTTTCCCCTTTACAGAGGCTTGATACAGATCAACCAAATGCTTAGTCGTACGACAGGTACGAGACCAGTGTCCAGACATACCACATCTGAAACAAACATCTTCATAATTTTTAGGGGCATTTTTCTCTACATTTTTGCCCTTGTTATGTTTAGCATTATAAACATTCTACTTTTGAGAGATGTTTTTCTGGTTTCGATTACTTGAAAATTTATACCCCCCACGATCATGATTACTACGTCCGCGTCCACGTCCACCTCCACGTCCACGGCCTTTACTTGTACTAGCATTTGCTTCTGGAAGTGCAACTGCGCCAGCAGGGTGAAGTTCATGATTTTTCATCAGAAGCTCATTATTTTGTTCTGCCACTAAGAGACATGAGATTAATTCAGAGTATTTTGTAAACCTGCGTTCTCTATATTGCTGCTGCAGGAGCACATTAGATGCATGGAAAGTAGTATATGTCTTTTCCAACAGATCTGCATCAGTCAGTATTTCACCACACAAGTTCAGCTGTGAGGTTATCTTAAACAGGGCAGAATTATAATCAGCGACTGATTTGAAATCTTGGAGTCTTAAATTACTCCACTCATGCCGGGCTCTGGGGAGGACGACGGTTTTCTGATGGTCATACCTATCTTTTAGATTTGTCCACAGAGTCAGTGGATCTCTAATTGTGAGGTATTGAGTCTTCAGGCTCTCATGTAAATGACGGCGGATAAAGATCATTGCAGTTGCTTTATCCTGTAGAGATGTTTCATTATTATCTCTAATTGTATCAACTAAGCCCTTGGACTGCAGATACAGCTCTACATCAAGGATCCATGAAAGATAATTATTTCCTGAGATATCCAGTAGAGCAAATTCTGGTTTTGCGATATTTGACATGACTATACACATAAAATATCACAATTAATGACATAATCAAAATGATATATTTGAAACTTCAGGTTGCCAAAAATTTCATTTATATTTTTAGAACTTCAGGTCAAAAATAATAACTTCAGGGTTTAGTAATATATATTTAGAACTTCATGTTCTATTGATTCAGATCCAGAACTTCAGGTTCTAGTACATTATAAATTAAAGAGAATAGAAAAACATAAAATATAAAAGAAATAACTAAGCAATTAGTTAATATAAATGCTATATTGAGCCGGCATAGCCGTGCATGAGATATGCAATAAAACCAGTAAATAATAGAGGTAAGATTGTACATATAGTATATAACAATAAATAAATAAATAAAATTAAATAGTTAGATCTGTAATGCATGATAATAATAATAATGAATTATCAATAAGGTTAGTATAATAATTGAGTCGGCAGAGCCGTACATTGATTGAGTCGGCAGAGCCGTACATATATTGAGTCGGCAGAGCCGTACATTGATTAAGTCGGCAGAGCCGTACGTTGATTGAGTCGGCAGAGCCGTACATATATTGAGTCAGAATATCAAGAACTTCAGGTTCAAGATCGTGCTGATAACGTGTTATAAAATTAAAATAAATCAATAAAATAAAAATAATAATCATAAGGGGCTAAAGAGAAAATTACCAGGGACTAAATTGATATTTGAAATTATAAAATTGATTGCAGAAGAGAGGCGTGAAAGATGGAAACAAAAACAATAAAGTTAAAAGCAATAATTTGAGAGAGAGAGAGGGATATAGTAGAAGCAGAAAATTCATATATCTGTTTCGGTGCAAACCTTACATATATATATAGGTAATAGGGTCGGTTATAAAACCGACTTAAACTTTTATATTATTATAATATTATTATAATATAATCGTCCAGAAGTTTCACAATAAATTTGTAATTATTATAAATTATACACAAACAATTTAGCACAACAGTGTTTAAAAAAAAAAAAACAACAACAAAACATTGCACTATCATTAATAATTAGAGTTGCTGGGGACAAATTAACTCCCTAAAATCCAATCGAAATTAAAATTAAATTGAATGAAAATCAGCTCAAGGGATATTGTCCAAAATTAAATCCCAAAGACAAATCCAAAAGTAAGCCACAGCTTAGGGTCGATTGCCTAACAAAAATAGATGTTGTTGAACGGACAAGATTGCCCATGCTAACGAAAAGGAACAAAAGGAAAAACAGGTTTGAGGGTTCAAATAAAGTTCCTTCTGTCCACAGATCCCCTTGTCACCAGACCTAGTTGCCGGGCTAAGATATGTCCTAATTTTGAATTAATAAATAAGTATTAGTGAAAATACTAGTCAGCAAAGTAGTCTAATGACACTGTAGGTCTTTGCCTAATCAGCCCATATCTTGCTACTAAATACTCACCTAGGACAGTTTTTAATCAAGTACACAGAGATTCGAGTAGTTTCTCTCACCTTAAAGGGGTAGTTGATCAAGAAAAAAATTAGTGTATGTCTGGGGATATTTATAAATTTAAGTCAAAATTGGTTGCTACATGCAATATTATCCAAAATTAGGAGAAGTTAGTACAATTATACCATAATTTTGTAGGTGGGGAAGAAAAAAAAAAGAAAAAATAGGAAATTTTAATAGTTGAAAAAATTAATAAAGATTAATAGGTTATATAACCACCACTCAAATAAATCATAAGCAAACATATTACTTTTTAGGGAAACATAAAATATCAATTTTTTAAAACTCTTTTAGAAACAGTTCTTTTCATTCTTAATTTTTTTAAAACTTTACAAAAAAGCATAAATCGTTGGTCAACTGACAGTTAAACTAGACAGAAAAATTATAAATACTCAAATGCTCCTCATAACTTAAAATGACTATTTTGACCTTAATAAAATTATAATATTATATATCATATGATTATCCTTTTTTTTAATCTGATTATTGTTTTTTTTTTTAAATTAAACCATAATTTAAAAAAAACAAATTTCTGATGCGATGGAGATGCTCTCTATCAGAAATGGATGATATAGGTTCATCTAACCCAAAGATTTCTTTTGGGCTATCTCTGATGATAGAAGTCATCTCTAGTTTTGGGTTCCGAACCCAGAACCAAAGAGGTTTTATCTGGGTTCTAGCTAACCCCAGATGGGTTCGATCGACCCCAGATAAATATTTGGGTTCTACGAACCTAGATGAAGTTAAACCTAGATGAAAGTTATCAATGCCCCCCCCACGTTTTGAATTTTTTTTTTTTTTTGATAAACCATTTTGATGTTATTGTTCTTAATGTTGTTGTCGTATGAGCTGATGAGGTTGATGATGTTGTGACATTGTTGATATGTTGAAGACTGGGAGATGATGTTGATTAAGTGGGTTGTTGATGTTGTTGATAAATGGGCTTGATGACATTGGCGATGGTGGAGATCCAATCCGATAGATCTTCACTTTTTGTTTTAATAAAATTAACTTTATGTTTATAATAAATTATTTAAATTAATTTTTTTTAAAAAAAAAATTATATGTTTATAATCTTAGTCATCCACGTGTAACAAACTTAGTTTTTCATATAAAAAAATTATCTTTTGCTTTCCACCCAAATAATCTTTCACCGTTGACTATCAATTAACTGACATTTTAAACTTTTTTAAAAAGTTTTGGAAAGGTTATGGATGAAAAAAATTATTTCCAAAAGAGTTTTAAAAAATTAATATTTTTCAGAACCTGCAGGAGTAAAATGAAGTTTGCCGTTACTTTTATGATATGACTATCAGTTTGAAGCACTTAAAAGTAATGTTGAAGTTGTAGAATTACATGTCCTGTTACAAGGTCATCAAGATTGTGTTTGGGAAGCAAAGACAAAACTAAGACTCAAGATGAATTGAAGTAGTTAAATTAAGAACATCATTATGATTTCACAAGTGTCTAAAACTTGGCTGTGAATTATTAGCCAGCGGAAGCACCAGTGTAAACACACAAAATATTTAGCTAAATATAACTGAAGGTATGTGCTTAACTTTATAAAAATCCTGTCCTCTGATAGTATTCACAAATGCATTTGTCATCCAGAGGATCTCCAACTCCTGAAGAGTGGTTGCAAACATTATTCCAACAGGAAGCTCCAATAGGTCTAGACAGCATGAAATGCGTAAGTGTCGTAGCCTTGGCATTGCACCATCGTCTGTTGTCAGTTTCGTTAGTCCGACCAACTCTTCAATTTCTAGGAACTTGAGTAGAGCAAACCCACCTGCAGAAATGGTCATTTGTTTTCCGATGTAGGAATTCTTTCTCAATCTGAGGGTTGACAGCTTTGGCAAATGCATTAGTGCACCCATTGGGTCCACTCTGAGAAAAGAACCGCGCAATGTCAGGTGAGCAATGTTTGGAGGAAATTCATGTGGCTCAGGTAGCTTCCGTAGGCCTCCATCCAAGCATAATTTGGTGAGACTTTGAAATTGAGAAAGACCTGGTAGATATGGAAGAAAAAGACTTGCAGATACTAAGTGTTGGGATTCAAGCTGCTCCAGCTTGGCAATGGAATTGCAGAACCTGTACACATCTGAGTCATTATCCAGTACTACTCCCAATTTTCTGAGGTTTAGAAACTTCCCCGGGTTCTCTAGTTCCCAATTATTGATATGAATAAGGGAAAGAGTTTGAAGATTCTTCAGAGAATCAATTCTGAGTCTCCATAGCTTGAAACTTGTGCAATTAATATCCAAATTTGAGAACTTATTCCAAGAGCTTGGATCATAAGGATGGAATACGAGGAGAGAACGGAGTTGTGGCATAGAAGGGTTAAATGCAAAATAGCGATCAATGTTAGAATGAACAGCATGATGACGGGATTTTATTGATGATCGGAAATCTATGTTCCCATGAATTTCAATAAATATTTCCTCTTTTGCTTTGACGATTGAGAGGTCTCTCAATACATCATGAAGTCGACATTGTTTGACCCTCTTATTTGCACTTGTTCTTACCACTTGAACCATGTTTCTATCAATTAGCTCATTCAGATAGTCCTCTGCAACAACCTCCATTCTTTCTCGTTGTTGTGGAATCAAGCCTTCCGCAATCCATAATTGGAATAATTTACGTGTTGAAATCACAAAATCCTCTGGAAAAAGGCTCAAATGCAGAAAACAAAATTTCAAGTAATAAGGTAAATCATTATAGCTCAAAGCTAAGATTGCCAATACCCCATCCTGACCTTTTGCAAAATGTGAATCGATGTTGTTGAGGACCCTCTCCCATTCACTCAATAAACATTTCCTGGAAAGCAGCCCTCCAGCTACAATGATGGCCAACGGTAAACCATCACATTTTTCCACAATTCTTCTGCCTACATCCTCGAATTCCTCAGGATAGTTCTCACCAATGCTGCCGAGAAATGCCTTCTTCAAAAACAACTCCCAACTTTCCTCCTTACCTAAAAGGAGTAATTCATAAGGAGCAGTGCGAGGATCTGCATGCAAAGCAACATCCCTATTGCGGGTTGTGAGCATCACTTTACTGCCATTATCCACGTCTGGAAAGGCCCTTTTTAGTATATCCCAGGCTTCTGTTGTCCATATATCATCTAGAACCACCAAATACTGCTTCTTTTGAAGATGCTTGTAAAGCATCTTTTCCAAATCCTCCTCTTGCCAGTTGTCCATATTCTCCAACATTTTTTTCGTCGGTTTGATCACTTCTCTTATAATTCGAAGCAGAAGGTCTTTCGCTCTATACTCCTGTGAGACATAAATCCAAGCAAGGCAATTGAAATTGCCTCGCACAACACCGTGGTTGAAAACCTTTTTGGCAAGAGTGGTTTTCCCTATCCCTCCCATTCCAACTAAAGATATTACAGCAAGTCGATTCTCCGTTTTAAGTAACTGTGCCACCAGCTGAGTGGTGTCGTTCTCCATACCAATAATATCTTTATCTACACCATGGGGAGAGGATCACCTTAACTGGTGAAGCCTCTCCCTTGATGTAGAGCTTGGGCCCTCTCCAATTCTTTTGATTCTATAGGTTTCACAACTCTTAGAAATGTCAGAGATTCTTGCCCGTAAGGCCTCAATCTCTTTTCCAACCTTTTGAAGACCAAATAATTTTTTTGGAGTCAGAGCATACCTCTTAAAAAAGCCATGCCTTCGCGTGGACTCTATTTTGAGGATGAAGGTGTCAATGATGTCCTCGGCATCATAAGCTGCATTTCTGATATCAGCCACCCAGTTATGCACCTGCCGGTCTTCTTCTTGCTTTGCATCAGCATCTTTCAGGAAACTTTGCATTCTTTGAAATTCGTCGCACAGCCACTCAACTTGCCCTTCAACATCTTTCAAAAACTCTGCTTTCTGTACCAGGAGATCAGAAAGGCTCCGTGCAACATATGAGATTGCAGATTCAGCCATCTTTTGCCTCCTTTCTTTCTTCTTTCAGGCTGCACAAACAGAGTCAACACTTGTCTATCTGTAGATGCAGAAACAGTCAGTGGCTCTCTTGAGGAACTAGAAAAGTCTACTTCTAATGCAGGTAACTGTCTTTGGGATTAAAATATATTTGGAAGATGTATCTGTTTTTTGACTTGTTCTTATCTCAGAAAAAGAATGTTCAACTACCTTGATGATTATAGGCAGCCCTTTAATCGTTTAAAGCCAAATTCATCTTAATAGATAATATGGCTGGTCTCATCCGGTCCAGTTAACAACTCGAACAAAGAGAAAAGTTTTCATAGGACAAGCATATAATGTCACTATAATTGATGGTTTACAGGAAAGCAGAAAAAAAAATGTAGTATGACTATATTTGATTAAAATCATATACAGCCAGACCAAGCCTGCATCTCAACTCAAACAGAAACATTACCAATTTATAAAACCAAACAACTGAATCATTTTCAATTGTCACACGTCAACTGAATTAAAGTGAATTGAAAATTAAAAGTAAATGGAAAATATATTTCAAGGGTTCAATCTTATTGTACAGCACAAGTGAATGTCAAAATTATTAACATTGGAAATTTCCCTCCCTCTTCTCGAACACACAACGCAAATGATAAAGCCTACATTATCAGCAACATCTTGATTCTTGAGGTACTAAAAATTCTCAGAAGGCTGGTGTGGATCAATCCCTTATTAATGTGAAATCTGTTCTAATTATTAACAATAATAATAAAAAAACTGATACCCGTAAAATTACCAGTCAACAAGCATTGCAACTCTTCTTACATGTCCCAAAGTAGCCAGCTGAACCCATCATGTAAACAGGATTCCTTTCACATTCCCCAATGGCAGCTCAACTGGGACAATTTTCGTCTTCATTAGTGCATTCATTACCATCCAAGTCGATCAAAACTTTTGATTGTTTTGCAGCTCCTACTTGGCAGAATTTTGCAGCATATCGCATTTCACCATCAAGGACAGGACATCTAGCATGGAAGCTATTCTCATCAGGAGATGCATTAGGGTGTAGACTGAAAAACAAAATTGCGTTCCCTTTGACAGGTCTAAAGACATTGCCGATCTTTGAACAATCAGACCATGACTTGCTCCTCACCTGAGACAGTTTGAATTGTGTTTATTGAGCAAAGATAAAGCTAACCATAATAAAATGTTATCAAAATAGTCTCTCTCACCTCCGAATTAGGGAAGAGAATCTCACCACCACGACTGACATTTGAGAGATACATAATGACAGTGGCTATCAAAGGCTCACTTAAACCTAGTGTAGATTTATTACCAAAGTAATCGAAATTTTGATTGGTCTCTTCAAATCCATAGTGCATAACACGTAGAGCTTCACCATTCTCTAAAGAACAAATCATCAGATAATGATACAAAAGAATCAGTTCAAAAATGTAGCTTAAAGACTCAAAACAGAAACTGGCTTATAAGAGAAAAGGACTAACACTCGGGAAGATACCCTTTGGAAGGAAAGTCCAAGCTGAAATTCTTTCCTCAACCCTCGCAACAATCTCATCCCATAATGAAAAAGTATTAGTAAAAGAAGCATAAAAATTCAGGAAATGTGCCTCAAAATATTAATGCAAGTTTTAGCCACTTAAGGAAACTGTTTACAAGCATTAGTGTGTAAGACTTTGACCAGAATACAACTTGCAATGATGTAAAATTCAGTTTGAAATGGTTTTAAGTTTATTAAAATATAAATTTCCTATGAAGGTATAGATAAGTTTCAAGTTTTCCACCGCCAGATCGTGGCATAAGCACTTGCTCAATTAAAATTCACCACTAATAAGTACATATGAAAAAATCTGAAAAGTGTTAAATGGGTTTATTCAATATTTAGATTATATAATAATCATAAAAGAAACCTTGGAAGTAGATGTAATAGGTGGAACATTTGAAAAGTGAGGATCCTAAAATACCTGCAGCCTCTAACATCATTCAAGAAAAAAGAAACCGTTTCAATTATAACTGATTCATAAGAACTTCATGCTTCACTAAGCTAATAGACAAGAATCATGCTAAACTGAGTACTGATGAAAAAAAAAATGAAGGAAAAACAAATGTAAAATAGTGGCTGGCCAAATAGCTTGACCAATGCACATAATTTAATCATGTTAAGATGTCAGCAAAACATGAAAACTCACTTCTGTGTTCAATTAAGTTATCATTGCAATCTGCTTGTTTGTGGACATTGCAGCATGCTTGTTTGTTGAAACATTCTGTAAACTGACATCAATTCCCAAAATATTTTCTTCTGCATCATCCGCCTAGGTCCAAAATGAGTATTTTAAACCAGTGCAGTTGTATTGAAATAATATGCTGAAAACACAGAATAGAAACATACCAAAGATACGAGGGGGTCACACTCTTCATCAGATGGAAAACCACTATATAAAAAGACCCTAAGTAAGAAACATAATATCAGACTTTTTACCTAAACAAGCCAGTGAATACAGATAAAGTGGGCCATATTTAAATCGATCATTCAGCCAAGAGACTTCAAATAAAAGTAGTTATAAAAGTGCATTAGAGAGAAGTGTTAAATTATTATTACAAGTTTTGTTTCAGCAAACAGATTATCAAAGATCTAAGCATTAAACAAACAAATAAGTCAATCGAAGTACCTGACCTTGGTCGCCATGACAGCTGGATAACTCATGAAGGATCAATTCTGTTAGAACAGATGGAGCGAACTAATTGTATGACAACTTCCCAGTCGACCTCTTTATCCCTTAATTCCTTTCAGATACTGAAACAAATAATGCCAGAGAGTAAAGCTTACAAATAACACCAGAAGATTACCATGATTATTTGCTCACATTTACGTTCATTTGAATCAACAAGTCCAAATTAACACAACATAGCTCAAGAAAACATGAAAGATGATTATCCAGGATTCAAAATCTAAACCTTGGACCCATCTACAAACTGAAAATGGACGCTTTTTTAACACACAAGAAAAAGCAACCACTCAAGACTTACTCTCAATCAGTAACTCCACATTCTACAACCATGGAGTCTTTTGTAATCCACTTATTTCCATTTTCATTTCCTACACTAAAAATGTAATCTTTTTGCCCTTTTCACTAGAACTTAATCCGGTTACCGATTAATAAACAGGCCATAAAAGGAAAAAGGAAATCTTGGTTAAATCAAATCCCAATTTCATTCACATTCTCGACATCAAGTTCCGTAAAGTGTAAACATCACGTAATGCAAACACAAATGACAAAACCAACACGTACATAGAGGAAGCATGTAAACAACAGATCAACCATGAAACATGTTTACATGCCCACCAAGATAAACTACACACTACACATTCATATCATTAAAATGACTAAAAGATAGATTAAAACACGAGATAATTGGTGTGGGGTTGCGTTTTTTACCTCTCAGAAGAACAACAAAAGATGGAATATGAAAAAGCCAAGAGAAGAAACATTGAACGAAGCCAATCCATCGATACTTGATGAAGAAAAAGAAATCGACAACACGATAGGAGATGATAGTTGGAGACCTCAGCAGAATCTCTTCAAGGTGTCCATGTCACTGGAATCTTTCACTGTCGAGTCATTCTGTTCTGTTTGGTTTGGGAGAAAATCTTAAGCACAAAATGAAAATACTACTCATACTCGTGGAAAGATGCAAATCAAACTCATAATCTTGTTGTTGGGATAGTTAAACCACCGTCCGTGTCTACCACATTTGTCACGTTTTTTTGTTAGAGTTTTATTTTGGTATGTGTCCGAGTGTGAGAGGAATATTTGTCTAGGTGTGAAAGCAATATCATATGTACATAATGGTTAATCTCAATAAATAATTTAATTTTGGTAGAACTCAAAGGATTTTTAATAATTGATGTTACTAAATTTTTATTACCTTGTAATTATTTAAAAAGTAAATATCTAACCATTGATATTAGTTAGAGTTTGATTGTTTTTTACACTTAACATTTAATGGTGTTAAATTAGGTAAATTAAGATATTTTTATTTATTTTTTTAAATGGTCAAACCACTTAAAACAACCCAAAAACCACTTAATAAAAAAAGTAACATTTTTTAACTTCTCACTTAATATAAAATCACTTAATGATTTTATAATTATATTATTCCAAGTTTATTTTTTCTAAAATAATATATTTTCAATTTTATCTTAATTTTATATTATATAAATTTCTTTTAATATTTTAACAAATAACATTGAAAAATAAAAACCTTAAATATCTCAACATCAAATTTTTTTGTAGCTGGATTATTATATTTCTTCGATCAAATTTAGATAAAAATCTTTATTGATCAAGTGTTTATGCAACAACTTAGAGACCAAATTATAAATCAATTTGTTTAAGTATTTGATTATTCTTATTTAATTATAATAGAGCATATATATTACTTTACAATTTCAACTTTTGTTGTATAGTAATTTAATTTAAAATTATTTTATTTATTTTTATTTGAATATATAAATTGAATTGACTCTACTATTATAATTAATCTTATTTTAATTATGAATAAAAATATTATATAAATGTTGACGTCTGGATTTGGATCCTAGTCAACGAGGTTCGTTTCTGGGCCTAAACTGTAGCTTCGGATCGTGGATATTGAATGTGCAAGGTAAAGAAGTAAAGGAGAAGAAGTCAGAGGCAAGGAGAAAGACACAAGAAAATTTTAGAGTGGTTCGACGCAATTATATACCTACATCCACTGTTCACTCTCTCACTATTTTGACAGAGTATCGACACTCAAAAGATTGTACCTACTTTACAATGAAAATTCTCCCCTATTTATAGAGAAATGGGAGGTGCTACAATAAAACGGAATAAAAAAAGTATACAGTAAATTGAAATTACAATGATGAACCGCATTTAATACGCCGAGATTTTATTCAATACGGCTGACAGTGCATTTAATGCGGTCAAAATTACATTAAATGCGGCTGAAACTGTCACCCCTGAGCTCTGTCCGAGCGTGATTTCAGGCGACTAATCTATACGGGCTAGGTGAGGCCATCGTAATCTTGGCTATAGTCTCTGGCATGCACGCTTTGAGTTGCATCTTGCATAGCGTCTTTGGCTTCTGCTAACTCACAGTTTGGGAGGCATGGCGGAGATAGACTCTCCAGCGAACAGAATATCCAGTTGAGCTGGTGAACAGATGAGTTTCTGATGGATCAGATACTTTGAGAGTTAGTGGGATAGATCATGAATCAGTTCTTCCGCGACCAGACATAAGATTAGATGAACAGTTTCATAAACGAGCAGGCATACGAGTATGCTCAGAAATCGTCGAACAACCTAGCGAACAATTCTGAATGAATAAACTTGAGCTAGATAGATCTGTCGGTCAACTTTCGACGAACAGCTTAAATGAACAGATATAGTGATCAGAATAAGCGAACAGACATAGCAATCAGAATAAGCGAACAGGCATAACGATCACCGCAGTTGTATGCAGGATAACGAACAGATCACTGATCAGGCTACCAATATTATTCGCGAGTAGATCGACGATCAGCGGGGAAACTTGAGATACGAACAAAATGGAGAGTCAGTCTAACGAACAGATCCGTTATCAGGAAGGCGGTCAAAAAGAATGATAGATTGTTGAGCCTTTGGACCATTGGGCCTATACTACAGATCTTCCCTGACCCAATCGACTTGATCGTTAAATTACTCATAACAATATAAAAGTTACAATTTCAACTTTTGTTGTAATAGTAATTTAATTTAAGACTATTTTGTTTATTTTTATTTGAATATATAATTTAATTGACTCTATTATGATAATTAATTTTATTTTAATTATGAATAAAAATATTATACATAAGTGTTTTAATATTTGTTCAAAAATTTATTGTAATTGTTTGTATCATATTAAATAAAGTTACACAACAACTAATAGTAAAAATATAAAAACGTCAAATTATTAGTAATCAGACTATTTTAACTTTAAAAAACAAATAAAATTATTATACATTCAGAGTTAAGAAAAGAAAAAACAAACATATCTATCAGATTTCAGATTTCAGTCACTATTCAGTTTTCAGTCTTAAGCAGCACTATTTAGTCTTTAGACAAAAAAATAAATGATTCCTAAATCTTCTATCATCTTGTAATTATTCAAAAAATGAATTCTTGATCATTAGTGCTAGTATTTTTCTTATTACTTTGTGATGATGATGATGATGATAACTTCAATAATAATAATAAAATTTTAGCCTTATTTCAAAAAATATGTATAACCCTTTGTTAATTAAATTGCCCAAGCCTTTTGGGTTTACACTTGGTTCCAAGTGGACAGACCTTTTACTCAAAACTGCTCAAACGTCGCCTTGTATTAGTTGACTTCCATGAAACTTAATCATTTTATTTATTTATAATTATATAGTATGGAAACAATTTAAAATTAAAATGGACATTTTCCCTGGGCCATTATTTTTTTTAACGGAGAAAAGACAGCTAAAAATATTCGTGCAATTTTGAGTAAAAGGTTCATCTAGCTACAATCACGCTTAAACACGGAACCGTTGACTAATTTACTAACAATAATCACAAACTTTAATAAGCTTCAAACTGTGATGCATAGAATCAAGACTAACAAATAGGGATGTCAATAGGTATAAATGGGGGGGTGGGTTCTCTCTTCCCCATCCTTGTTCCGTTACTTCCCCTGTTTTCCCCAACTCCCCCCCTTACCCCCATCCCCATTTCCATTTCATCCTATTTGATCCAAAATTTTAAATATATATATCTAGAGAGAATGAGTGAGTGATTTACCATAAGTACTTTTTTAAATTTAAGACGAATCAATTAAATTCATCGTATTTGAATTAAATAAGAGAAAAAATTTGTTTTACGAGAGAAAATATAATTGATGAATTTGATTGGTTCATTTTAACTTTTTAAAGTTATGAAACACTATATATATATATGTGTGTGTGGGTGTGTAAAACTTAGAAATCCACAACATTAAAAAAACATGGATGTTTGGTGGGTTGTGCTAACTTAAGCGTATAATAAGCCAATACCGCATGTAAAACTAGATATTTTGCATGGACATCCCTACCAGTAAAACTAGATATTTCTCAAGTCTCAGGTAAAAAACATGTAAACATTAACCATTCATTAACTTCAAATAATCCAAAGCAGCAAACAAACCCTTACAAAGTGTTTTTTCAACCAACAAAACGAAATGAAAAGGCATATCTTAAGTCTTAACTTCTGAAGTTATAATTATCTACTTAAAGGTAAAAAAGGTCGAAAAACTTACATGCAGTGCCCTTTGGGCTTCTCTCTCGATCCAAATGATGGCATTGTCTGAAGTGGCGTCACAAGACAGAATTATATGCTCAAACCTTCCATCAATTGGCACTGCTGTCCTTGCAACTAGGGGATATCTTCCGCATCTTGCAAGCATATCAAATAAATTAAATGTTCATCCAGGTGGCCAAAGCTGAACTCTTTCTCCCGCCTCCGTTTTGAACAATCTATATATTTAATAGATCTTTTTTTTTTATATTTTTGGAGCAACGTAGTAAGTCCTTTCAATTCCAAGCAACACGACGTATTATATTACGTCCCAAAAGATAAAATTTCAAGTTCTAAACATGTCCAATAATTTTTTGGCTAAATAAAACATATGCTCCCATATCAAAAAAGTCCTTTACTAATAAGTGTAAGATCTTTGCCATCAAGCTTCACATGGTTGAATGGTGGAATCGAATTTCATCGATTTGTGACTTCAAAGATCAGTCAATTTTCCTTGGTAAGAAAATAGGCTAATATTAGAGACACATTTAAAAATAGGCTAATGTCATTTTAAGAGTGACACGGCTTTCTTGGGTTTGCGTGATGTCTATTACCAATCCAACCAATAACTTTGTACATTCCGGTTTGAATATTTAGTTAATGTCAATTTTAACCTTAATTAAAATAGTTTTATACCCTTTAGCAATCATATATACTAAAATCGTTATAAGAGTGGCAATATATGTAATTACGCATCGTCTTTGCTTGCTTTTGTTTTCTGGGCGACCTAAAGAGAGGTTTCGAGAGAAGATGGAGGCGAGAGCCGCAGAGAGTGGTGGTGGCGGCGTGAAGAAGATAACGTCAGCGTGTGACGTGGAGGCTCTGAAGAGATGCTTGGAAGAAAACAAAGGTGACTACGTCAAGTGCCAGTCACAGATTGAAGCTTTCAAGTCTTCATGTTCTCTCAAAAAACCCAACTCTGCTTCGGATTCTAAATAATCATCTCTAGTTTGATTTCTGGTCTTTAAGAAGACAATTAATTGTGTTTGGAAGATACCCTTTTACGTTCTTGCTTTGTATTACCATAATAAGTGAGTAACCAAGACAGGTACTTTTGTACTGAGATGGTATTTTAGATTGTACTTGCATTTCAATTTATAAACATTACAATTTTGGTTTTATCATGTCTTTGGTTTTGATTTGTCAGTTTGAAGCATTTCATTTGATGTTGAATTTGTAGAACTAGAGTTCACGTTACAAAGGTATCAAAACTCAATGTGGTAGTTACAATAAACAAATACAAAACATTAAAAGCTTTAATTAAAATTGCATACCGTGGAAGCTTTGCTTCAAACTGCAACGGGCATGACCCCAAAACGACCTTTTCTTTTTGGAATTACAAATACGTTAACAGCTACAATTACAATGGTCAGAACCTTTAAATTGGACTCAATGGTACAGTCTAGATTTCTGCTTCCGAGTAAGCGGAAGAAGGTCACTCACACGAAATGAGAAAATTGTCCACACTTTTGTGAGACATATGATCAGTTAAGCCCACGACTTTTCTCATATAGCAAGATTTTGTAGAAATGAGACAACAATGATTCAAAAGTAGTTGAGAGAAGAACATTCCTATCAGACATGTAGTGTCAAACATTAGACTCTAAATTATACTGCCAATGTCACCGTTGTTATTACACGAAATATTTACTAAATATGATTGAAGGTATGTGCTTAACTTTATAAGCATCTTTTCCATGGAGACTGTTCACAAATGCACTTGGCATCCCAATGATCTCCAGTTCCTGAAGAGTGGTTGCAGAAATTATTCCAACGGGAAGCTCCTTTAGGTCCCAGCAACTTGAAATGCGGAAGTGTCTAAGCCTTGGCATTGCACCATCTTCTATTGTCAATTCTTGTATTACATCCAAGCCTTCGAGTTCTAAGAACCTGAGTAGAGGAAACCCGCCTGCAGAAATCGCCATTTGATCTCCCATGTAGGATTGCTTTCTCATTCTGAGAATTGATAGCTTCGGCAACTGCTTTAGTACTTCCATGGGGTTCAAACTGAGAAATGAACTATGTAACGTCAACTTGGCAATGTTAGGAGGAAATTCATGTGGGAATGGTATTATATTCATCATTCCACGCAGGTATAGTTTGGTGGGACGATGGAATTGAGATAGACCAGGTAGAGATGGAAGAGGTTCGTATGGCATTGCAGAAACTAATTTCAGGGATTCAAGCTGCTCCAGTTCAGCAATGGAATTGCAGAACCTGTTCACATCTGAGTCAGAGCTCAGTGCTACTCCCAATTTTCTAAGGTTTAACAATTTTCCTGAGTTTTTTAGTTTCCAATTGTCAATATGGATAACTGAAAGAGTTTGAAGATTCTTCAAAGTATCAATTCTGAGTTTCCCAGTACTGAATGAAGCATAATTCATGTAAAGATGTCGTAAATTTCCCATCTTAAGGAAAATGTTGGGTATCTCACTAAGGAATACGTCTCCAGATATATCTAGTGTTTGCAGGCTCTTTAGATATCTCATGGATGATGGAAGCTTAGTAAGTCTAGAATTTTTCAAACACAAATACCTTAAATGGACGAGTTTTCCAATCACTCTTGGCAGATGGCCAATGCACACATTTTCCAAGCCAAGTACTCTCAATAACTTGCAATTTGCACAAATAAAATCCAAATGTGAGATCTTCATCCAATGTGTTGGATAACAAAGCTCGTAATGATGGAATAAAAGGAGAGAACGAAGTCGTGGGATTGTAGGTTCGGAGGCAAAATAACGAGCTAAGTTAGACTGGACAGAATGGTGGCGGGATTTTATTGAAGATTGGAAATCCATATTTCCATGTATCTCAATGAAAATTTCCTCTTTCGCCTTAAAAATCGAGAGTTCCCTTAGTACATCATGTATACGACATTGTTTAACCCTTTTATTTACTGTTGTTCTCACCACTTGAACCATATTTCTGTCAATAAGCTCATTCAAATAGTCCTCTGCAGTAACTTCCATTCTGTCTTGTTGTTGTGGAATCAAGCCTTGTGCAATCCATAAATGGAATAATCTACGTGTCGGGATCACAAAATTTTCAGGGAAAAGGCTTAAATGTAGAAAGCAAGACTTCAAGTGATGGGGTAAGTCTATATAGCTCAAAGCCAAGATTGCCAATACCCCATGCTGGCCTTTTGCAAAGTATGAGTCCATGTTGTTGAGAACTCTCTCCCATTCACTCAGCAAACTTTTCCTAGACAGAAGACCTCCTGCTACAATGATTGCCAATGGTAATCCATCACATTTTTCAACAATTCTTCTACCAGTATCTTGGAATTCTTGAGGACAGCTTCCATCATTACTGTCGAAAAACGTCTTCCTCAAAAACAACTCCCAACTTTCCTCCTTGCCTAAAAGGCGCAATTCATAGGGGGTAACGCGAGCATCAGCGTGCAAAGCAACATCCCTGTTGCGAGTTGTGAGCATCACTTTACTGCCATTATCTATGTCTGGAAAGGCCCTTTTGAGTGTATCCCAAGCTTCTGTTGTCCATATATCATCCACAACTACTAAATACCGCTTGCCTAGCAGATGCTCATAAAGCATCGCTTCTAAGCCTTCCTCCTTTAAATTATCCATTGTGTCCAACAGTTCTTTCGTGGGTCGTGTTAGTTCTCTTACAACCCCATGCAGTATATCCCTCGATCTGTACTCCTGAGACACATAAATCCAAGCAAGGCAATCAAAATGGTCTCTCACAACTTCATGGTTGAACACCATTTTGGCAAGAGTAGTTTTCCCCATACCTCCCATTCCAACTAAAGATATTACAGCAAGTCTATTATTCTCCTTTTTGATCAATTGTTCCACCAGCTGACAGGTGTCGCTCTCCATACCAACTATATCTTTATCTACACTACGGGGAGAGGATCGTCTTAATTGGTGAAGCCTCTCCCTTGTAGAACTTGTCCCTTCTCCGATACTCTTGATACCATAAGTTTCACAACTTCTAGAAATATCTGAGATCCTTGCCTGTAAGGCCTTAATCTCTTTTCCTAGCTTTCGAATATCAAGTAATACTTTCGGAAGCAGAACGTACCTCTTAACAAAGTTGTGCCTTCGCTTGGACTCTATTTTAAGGATGAAAGTGTCGATTACGTCTTCTGCATCATAGGCTGCATTTCTGATTTCTGTCATCCAGTTATGCACGCGCTGGTCTTCTTGCTTTGCATCTGCATCTTTAAGGAAACACTGCATTCTTTGTAATTCATCTCGCAGCCACTCAACTTGGCCTCCAACACTTTTGAAGAACTCCGCTTTTTGAACCAGTAAATCAGAAAGGCTTTTTGCAACATATGTTATCGCAGATTCAGCCATGTTTTTCTCACTTTTTTTCCTTCTTTCAGGATGCAGAATCAGAGTCAAGGCCAAAGTCCGCTTGTAGCTGCACAAACATATGCAGTGGCGGAAAATTATACTTGTATAGTTATAAATCTTGTGAAATAGCATGAATAAAAATGGGGATTTGGTTTCAGCTTCTAATGAGATTGTTGAATCATTCTAGGCCAAATAAAAAAAAGGGGGAGTTGGGCATGATGAAGAGAATTCATTTAGTCAAACAGGCCCACAGGAGAGAATAAACAATATCTGTGTGCATATGATTCAGCAAATACACTCATCCCACTATTTATTGCAGGTACATCTATGATGAGCTGTTAACATGAAAAGCGATAGATCTGCAGCTCTAAAGATTATATCACAATGAAGTGAATGAATAAATTAGCAACACTTCTTTCTTCAAAAATATAATTGCAACACTCCTCATCAACAACGTATAGGTTAAAAAAACACTCACAAGATTTCCAAATTGGTCAAATTAGAAAGCTGTGCAGGAACTCCTCCAGTGAGACAACGATTATTGAGATAACTGCATTAAATTACTTAAAATTGGCACTTCATTTATAGCCGGATTCACAAAATGTCAACGGGAGGACTTAGAGGTTGCGAAGAGCTGGAAAGCACCCCACAGTGCGAATGAGTTCCTGAATACTACCCACCAAATGATTATGGAAACAGCTTTTAGACAAGTAAAATAAAGTTGCTAGTGAAATGATTACTTCAATAATTTAAGTCATTATATGCTCTCTTCTTATTTCTTGGTTTCCATTTAATATTCTGAAACTAATCCAATAATGCAAACAAAAGACTCAGTTTGATGACTTGACAAATGCTTTCACTAAAATGATTTTTTAATGTTTTTACGATTGATAGCCTGTGTTAGTAGTTAACAGTGAATATTTTAATAAAAATTCGTATAAAAGGTATCGAAATCAATTATTATTTGTGAAATTTAGATACTTATTCTTATCCACAAAAAGCTTGAGATCAACTATGATTTGTAGAATTTAGATATTCGTTCTTATCCACAAAAAGCTTATAATACGTGTGTGATAGAAATCAAACCCCATCATCTTAATACGTAAAAAAATAAATAATCATCCATACTGCGAAATGATGTGATGATGAAATAATTACCAAGAAAATACCTCCACTACTTTTTGTGCTCCAATTAGTTAGAATATAAAAGAATAAACAGCAGTTGATATATGATATGTTCTTCTAGTTGACTCATGAAGACTAGAATCTTATAGCCCAAATGTAGAAAACAAAATTTCGAGGTAAATCGTTGTAGCTAAGATTGCTAATACCCCATCTTGACCTCTTGCAAAATGTGAATCGATGTTGTTGAGGACCCTCTCCCATTCACTCAATAAACTTTTCCTAGAAAGCAGCCCTCCAGCTACAATGATGGCCAACGGTAAACCATCACATTTTTCCACAATTCTTCTGCCTTTATCCTCGAATTCCTGAAATGCCTTCTTCAAAAACTACTCCCAACTTTCCTCCTTGCCTAAAAGGCGTAATTTGTAAGGAGTAATACGAGGATCTGCGTGCAAAGCAATGTCCCTACTGCGGGTTGTAAGCGTCACTTTACTGCCGTTATCGACGTCTGGAAAGGCCCTTTTTAGTATATCCCAAGCTTCTGTTGTCCATATATCATCTACAACTACCAAATGCCACTTCTTCTGATGATGCTCGGAAAGCATCTTCTCCAAACCCTCCTCTTGCCAGTTGTCCATATTCTCCAACATTTTAACTGATCACTTCTGTAATAATTCCTCGAGACACCTTAGGCTGCTGCAAGGCGGTCAAGGCGCCGTCTTACCACACATTTTAAAACAATGGATAGAACAAGCATATAATGTCACTATAATTGATGGTTTACAAGAAAAAGGAAAAAAAAAAACATGTAGTATAACTACATTTGTTTAAAATTATATACAGCCAGACCAAGCCTACATCTCAACTCAAACAGAGACATTAACAATTTATAAAACCAAACAACAACGTTAGGCCCCCAACTTGTGATGTGAATTCAACTATTATTTGGATAAACACCAATCATAATTCATTTTTCATTTGTCACACGTCAACTGAATTAAAGTGAATTGAAAATTAAAAGTAATTGGAAAATATATTTAAAGGGTTCAATCTTATTGTACAGCACAAGTGAATGACAAAATTATTCACATTCGAAATTTCCCTCCCTCTTCTCAAACACACAACGCAAACGATAAAGCCTATATTATCAGCAACATCTTGAGGTACTAAAACTTCTCAGAAGGCTGGTGTGGATCAATCCCTTATTAATGTGAAATCTGTCCTAATTATTAACAATAATAATCAAAAAACTGATACCCATAAAATTACCAGTCAACAAGCATTGCAACTCTTCTTACATGTCCCAAAGTAGTCAGCTGAACCCATCATGTAAACGGGATTCCTTTCACATTCCCCAGTAGCAGCCCAATTGGGACAATTTTCATCTTCATCAGTGCATTCATTGCCATCCAAGTCAATCAAAACTTTTGATTGTTTTGCAGCTCTTACTTGGAAGAATTTTGCAGCATATCGCATTTCCCCCTCAAGGACAGGACATCTAGCATGGGAGCTATTCTCATCAGGAGACGCATCAGGGTGTAGACTGAAAAACAAAATTGCATTCCCTTTGACAGGTCTAAAGACATTGCCGATCTTTGAACAATCGGACCATGACTTGCTCCTCACCTGAGACAGTTTGAATTGTGTTTGTTGAGCAAAGATAAAGCTAACCTTATTGCCATAATAAAATGAAATCAAACTAGTCTCTCTCACCTCTGAATTAGGGAAGAGAATCTCACCACCACGACTGACATTTGAGAGATACATAATGACTGTGGCTATCAAAGGCTCACTTAAACCTAGTGTAGATTTATTACCAAAGTAATTGAAATTTTGATTGGTCCCTTCAAATCCATAATGCATAACATGCAGAGCCTCACCGTTCTCTAAAGAACAAATCATCAGATAATGATACAAAAGAATCAGTTCAAAAAATGCATCATAAAGACTCAAAACAGAAACTGGCTTTTAAGAGAAAAGGAGTAGCACTCGGGAAGGATACCCTTTGGAAGGAAAGTCCAAGTTGAAAGTCTTTCCTCAATCTTCACAACAATCTCATCCTATAATGAAAAAGTATTATTAAAAGAAACATAAAAATTCAGGAAATGTGCCTCAAAATATCAATGCAAGTTTTAGCTACTTGAGGAAACTGTTTACAGGATACAACTTGCAGTGATGTAAAATTCAGTTTGAAAAGGTTTAAAGTTTATTAAAAATATAAAGTTCCTATGAAGTTAAAGACAATTCCCATCGCCAAATCGTGGCATAAGCACTTGCTCAATTAAAATTTACCATTAATAAGTACGTATGAAAAAATTGAAGAGGAAAAAATTGAATGGGTTTATTCAATATTTAGATTATATAACCATAAAAGAAACCCTGGAAGTAGATGTGATAGGTAGGTGGAACATTTGAAAAGTGAGGATTGTAAAATACATGCAACATCTAACATCATTCCAAAAAAAAGAAACCGCTTCAATTATGATTCATAAGAACCTTCAAGCTTCACTAAATTAGTAGACAAGAATCATGCTAAACTGAGTACTGATGAAAAAAAAATGAAGGAAAAACAAATGTTAAATAGTGGCTGGCCAAATAGCTTGACCAATGCACATAATATAATCATATTAAGATGTCAGCAAAAATGAAAACTCACTTCTGTGTTCAATTGAGTTATCCTTGCAATCTGCTTGTTTGTGGACATTGCAGCATGCTTGTTTGTTGAAACATTCTGTAAATTGACATCAATTCCCAAAATATTTTCTTCTGCATCATCCGCCTAGGTCCAAAATGAGTATTTTAAATGAGCGCAGGTGTATTAAATTAATATGCTGAAAGCACAGAATAGGAACCTACCAAAGATATGAGGTGGTCACACTCTTCATCAGATAGAAAACCGCTATATAAAAAGACCCTATTGCAAGAAACATAATATCAGATTTTTTAACTAAACAAGCCAGTGAATACAGATAAACTGAGACATATTTAAATCGATCATTCAGCCAAGAGACTTCAAATAAAAGTAGTTATAAAAGTGCATAAGAGAGAAGTGTTAAATTTACTACTAGTTTTGTTTCAGCAAACAGAGTATCAAAGATCTAAGCATTAAACAAACAAATAAGTCAATCAAAGTACCTGACCTTGGTCGCCATGACAGCCGGATAACTCGTGAAGGATCAATTCTGTTAGAATGGATGGAGCGAACTAATCGTATGACAACTTCCTGGTCGACCTCTTTATCCCTTAATTCCTTTCGGATACTGAAACAAATAATGGCAGAGTGTAAAGCTTACAAATAACACCAGAAGATTACCATGATTATTTGCTCACACTTACGTTCCTTTGAATCAACAAGTCCATATTAACACAACATAGCTCAAGAAAACATGAAAGATGATTATCCAAGATTCAAAATCTAAAACTTGGACCCATCTACAAACTAAAAATTGACACTTTTTTAACACAAAAGAAAAAGCAACCACTCAAAACTTACTCTCAATCAGTAACTCCACATTTTATAACCATGGAGAATTTTGTTTCATTTCCTATGCTAAAAATGTAATCTTTTTAACCTTTTCACTAGAACTTAATTTGGTTACCGATTAATAAACAGGCTAAAAGGAAAAAGATAAGCTTTGTTAAATCAAATCCCAATTTCATTCACGTTCTCAACATCAAGTTCCAAAACCATCCAAGAAGGCAAGGTTCCATAAAGTGTAAATATGCACATCATGCAAACACAAATGACAAAACCAACACATACACACATAAAGGAAGCATATAGACAAAACCCCAGATCAAGAAAACTACCATGAAACATGCCCACCAAGATAAAATACACGCTGCACATTCATATCATTAAAATGACTGAAAGATAGATTAAAACATGAGATAATTGAGGTGGGGTTGCCTTTTTCACCTCTCAGAAGAACAACAAAAGATGGAATATGTAAAAGCCAAGAGAAGAAAGGTTGAACGAAGCGAATCCATCGATAGTTGACGAAGAAGACAACACGATTGGAGATGCGAGTTGGAAGGAAAGCTCAGCAGAGTTTCTTCAAGGTGTCCAAGTCAGTGGAATCTTTCACTGGCAAGTCATTCTTTTAAGTCATGGAGTAGATCACCACCCACCATAAGCTTTATTATTTTCACCGCTGAAATAATTACTTTTTTTTTTTTTATCTCACTAGTTGCTAAATAATTTTTAGTTATTTTACACTTTTTTGTCAAAAACTTTTTATTAGGATAATTCTAAAAACTCAATTATAATTTATAAAAATATTTATTTTACTATTTATATTTTATTTTTATCAAAAATAGTCCTTAATATTTAAAAAAAAATAAAAAATATTAATTTTATCTTTTATAATTTCATCGTCAATTTGAATTTATCGAAAGTATTTTCGTTATTTTACTCTTTTTTAATAGATATTTTGAATGTTTTTATTGACATAAGAAAGAATTTTAGATAAAACTAAAACTAAAATTGTAAGTGATAAAATAAATACTTTGATATATTACAATGGATATTTGAAATTATTCTCTTTTTAAATAAAATGATGGTACTGAGATTAAATATGTACTACTTTCACAGCATGATAAAAAAATTATGGATTTTGTTGAAATCTAACCCTTTTTTAATAATTCATTTAAAAAATAATTATTTTTTTTTTAAATCCTAACTTTAAGATAGAGAATCTTAACTTTTAGGTTCGGAATCCCAACTTTCAGGTTATGAGTCTCAATATTAATTCAAATCAATCTCAATTTCAGGGTTAAGATTTTTTCAACCTAAAAAAAAAAGTTAAATTTTAAGTAAGCTCTTTAAAATGAACTATTTTAAGTATTTTTTCAAAAAAATTATTTACAGAAACACCAGAAGAAATGATGCGTTGAAAGAAATTGCACAACACCCCAAAAGTTTGGTGAAATTGCATCGATACGATAACTTTATTCACAATGAGAGTGACTTACCCTGATCTTTCGAAATTGAAACACAAGCCACCCCTGGTTAATTGGCTGTCAAAACATTTTGTTAGATATATGAAATGACCAAAATGCCATTTAATTTTCTTCAAGGAGTTGATCCACTTTATTTATTTAAAATTGAAATTGACATCTTCCCGAGGCCACTATTTTTTTAACGGAGAAAAAACAACAAAAAAATATTTGTGCAATTTTGGGTAAAAGGTTCGTCAAGCTACAATCAGACTCAAAGTCGAAACAGCTGCGCAATTTACTAATTTTACTAACAATAATCACAGACCTTAATATATAACAACACTTACGGTAGGAGACCATAATTGTGAGTAGATATCATATTCATTCATATATTAGCGAAGAACTGATCAATAAATGATCCAATTCCATTTAAGAAGATGACATTATTGTAAAGGGACTGCCTGGCACTCAGATTTTCAGTATCATTTGAAATAACTTCATCCCACCTCATATCATTTTCACACAACAGGTTCCCTGTTTGCCAATAGTATTATATATGCATATATTGGTGCATTTTTTGGTCTTCACAATCACTCACATGCATGCACTTCACCATTCACTTCCCTGTATTATTGACCTCCAAAAGTAAACAAAGCTCGATTTTTGATTAAATTGGAACCAAGTTGAATACAAATGAATGAATGAATTTGTTTTTCAGCACAGAAACTTATCGTTTTTCTGTGTAGATCCTTATATTACTTCTCATCAATCAATCAATCAGTCATTCCTCTGTGACTTCTTGAGTGTAATGTGACCAGATCCATCCTTATCAGAAAGGCGTTCGATCAGTTCATCCCAGTTTTCTCTCGTCTTCTCCTTTTTAGACAATGAAACAGATGATTCCCCACTAGATCCATGTGAGCCATCACCTTCCGTTTCATCGAAAGTTCCATATTGAGATGGTGCATAAGCATGCGGCACTGAGAGCGTAACAGCCCTCTCCAGCGCAGCCTTGTACTCTTCACTGTGTTCTCTCTGTAATGTCTCCTGCCTCTCCATCTTTTGCTTCTCAGGTATTTCCATGATGTGATCTTTGTCTTTCATTAACTGTAGTCACAAGTGTAAAAAAAAAATGCTAAGCTTCAAACTAGCACAGATGTTTGGTGGGCTATGGCTAACTTAAGTGTATAATAAGTCAATGCATCATGTATGTCAAGCTAGCGACCAGGGTTTGTGAATGTTTAATAGATTATATTTTAAAAAAATTATTAAAGTAAATTTCTTTATTAAAATTTAAACAGATAAATATATATTTTTATATTTATATATTATAATTTATAAACAACGGAAAATGGGACCATCCCCATGTGGATTTGGGGGTGGAAGTCCCCAAACCCAACCCGCGGCGGCACCACAACCCACCCAACCCCCCCACCCCAAAATGCAGATAGGGATTTGAGGCCCCAGCAACATTCCTACCAGTAAAACTATATATTTCCCAAGTCTCAGGTAAAAAATATGTAAAACGTTAACCATTCATTAAATTCAAAGAATCCAAAGCAGCGAACAAGCCCTTACAAAACTTTTTTTTTTTTTTCCTAGCTGACAAAACGAAACGAAAAGGCATATCTTAAGTCTTAACTTCAGAAGTTGTAATTATCAACTGAAAGGTAAAAAGGTCAAAAAGCTTACATGCAGTGCCCTTTGGGCTTCTCTCACGATCCAAATGATGGCATGGTCCGAAGTAGCGTTACAAGACAGAACTATGTGTTCAAATCTCCCATCAACTGGCACTGCCGTCCTCACAACTGGGGGATATCTTCCACATCTGGCAAGCATATCAAATAAATTAAATGTTTATCCAGGTGGCCAAAGCTGAACTTTTTCTCCCACCTCAGTTTTGAATTTTGATCAATATACACAGTTAACAGATCTTTTTTTTTTTTTTCCAAGCAACATAGCAAATCACATGAATTCCAGGCACACCACGACGTACTATATTAGTTAGAAGAAAAAAATGCAGATGCTGATAACCTCGCTTTGGAGCACTAACTAATCAATAACATTAATGATGTATTGGATCAATGTATACGAAAAAGGAAATTAAGAAACATGCCTAACAATGCAAACTTAATCACAAATTACAGCTTTGCAGGGACTCTCCAATAAACAACAGTACTGATAGGTTAAGAGAGAGACAGAACAATAATTGTTCTGCCTAATTATACCTAAAAGGCTTTCTCTCAACAATGTGATACAAACGACCAGGTGCATACAGTCTCCTTGGATCTTTCAGCATCTTTTCCTCTGGTATACATGTATCCCTCATACATCTTAGACATAATATACAAGGCAAGCTGTTTAAAAAGAAAATATATCAATAAGTTGAACCGATACCCCAAAAGGTGAAATTTCATGTTCTAAACATGTCCAAAAAATTTTCATAAGTCCTTAAACTAGTAAGTGTTCAAAAAAATCCTTTACTAATAAGTGTAAGATTTTTCTCATCAAGCTTCACATGGTGGAATGGTGGAATCCAATTTCATCGATTTGTGACTTCAAAGATCAGTTTATTTTCCTTGGTAAGAAAATAGGCTAGTATCAGAGACACATTTGGATAAAATACTATCACATATATATTGGTCCTTGAAACATTATTTCCCAAGAATGCATAATTAATTTCAAGAGGCTAAGATGTGTTAAGGGGATTATATATATGTATGTATATTTATGTGTGTGTGTGTGTGTGTGTGTGTGTTTTGAGTGTTAGACACATTTGGATAAAGCAGTGTGTGTCACATAATTTAATTGTCATCGAAACATTTATTTCCCAAGGATGCATGATTAATTTCCAGAGCCTATGACATATTAAGGGGATAATATGTGTGTGTGTGTGTGTGTGAGAGAGAGAGACACGTTTGGACAAAGTAGTGTGTATCACATATTTGTTTGTCATCAAACATTATTTCCCAAGGATGCATGATTAATTCCAAGAGCCTATGATGTGTTAAGAGGATAATATGTAGATGTGAGTGCGGAGAGAGAGAAAGAGAGATGAAGTGAATCTATACCAGAAAAGAGACTTGAAAATGTCTTCCAAGGGTGTAGCTGTCCGGGGCAAGAAGTCATCCTGGTTCAGTGTAATAATCACAGTTAAACATTAAAAAAAAGTAAGGGGAAAAGATCGGACTATAACATTAATTTTTTCAATTAATTACAATGTATGGTACAAAAGATTTTTATATTAGATATTTTATTTTTAATTAACAATTACCAAATAATAATATTACTTCCATGTGGACATAATTATTGTCGTAGACACACCAATATATCTGCATGTCAATACTTGTTTCTCACTCCATCTTGCAGCACTATCATTTTGTTTACTTAGTCACAGTGTTCTAATTTGGCATATTTGACCGTGTTCTTGAGGCATACATTAAACGAAACACGCAAATCAATTACAGACCTATCAGTTACAACTTATGTAAAGAAATTGCATTTCATCATGCGGCAGAAACTTATTTCTGCCAGCAATCAAGTGACATTTATCAACTCATTGTATCAGCTACTGTAGCATTCAATAAGAAATGCACGCATCTTAATGTGACTTTAGGAATTCTTTGTTTTTCTTCAAAATGAATGATCACCATCCCAATCTATAAAAAAATATGAACAAGTCCGTAAATATCAGATGAATGCTTTGTCTATGAGAATGACTCTTCTTAAACAATGAAATTAATTGAAAGTTAATGTAAGTTGGAATGTCATACACATTTTAAATACTTTTATCCTGTTGTTTAAAAGTTATTATTTAAGGCATTTGGGACTCAATCAAACCAATATTTGCAACAATCTTCAAACATCTTGCTCATCTTTTGCCTGTATTTGTTGTTATCTCACGCAAACACAATATATATGGACTGCTCAGTAGTCTCTAGAAAAAATGGATTTCAAATCATGAAATGTCAACAAGTAGAGCCCCGGATGGCAGAGAACAAATTTGAAATTTCCCATAAGTAAACGCAAATACAACTGGCAATACCAACAAAACAGAAACAATAAAGAAGAGAGCACCTTAAAAAAATCAGAAAACTTTAACATCATATCATAAAATAATAAGATAGAACATGGTCTTGCATAAACAGACCTAGACGCTGTTAACACTTTACAGATCCTATCATTTTAGACAGGCACCCAGCTTATTCTTACCAAAATGAAGGCAACTAAAAGAATGAAAGACTAAGAACTTGCCTGAAGCACAACAGAATTGATGACATCTGCATATCTGACAGCCAAATTTAGTGACATGCACCTGGCAGGTGCAATAGCATAGCATCTGATTCTATTTCTGTCAATGTTGGCCAATTTATCCCTATTCAGCACCACCACTAATGCTAGCATTGCCGCCACACCAGAGCCAAGAGAATGTCCAGTAAAAGTTAATGTATAATTAGGATACTTCTCCACCAGTTCCTTCAAAATATCACACTCTGCATCCAAAACCACCCCAGCAGCCTTCAATAGCCCGTTGTGGACATAACCACCATCAATTTTTGTTTTCCCTAGCTTATTATCCAAGAGCACCTGATAATCACTCTCCTTTGCCAGATTAAGGCCCCTGATGGCAAGGACAATATCGGCATGCACATGGTCAACATACAGTACATAGGGAGGAGCTCGTCCTTGAGTATCTTCATAAGTTCTTTTCAGCAACAACCAACTGGGGTCAATTCCGTATCCTCCTGGAGGCTCCCAAAGTGGATGTCTAAGATCATCCTCATAGACAGCTAGAATATAGCGGCATAACCGAGGAACAGGTTCAAATTCTTCAGCAGTTGCAAGTCCCCAAGTCTCACTATCATGGCCTGCTGTGTGGAGACACCGTTTCCATGCCCAGCGAGCACATGCCAGACAATAAACACACTCAAGGAGAGGGGGGATGCCACATATAAACGACATTAATGCTTATATCATCAATATGCTAACATACATCAAAGACGATAAATTTTCATGTCAATGGCTAAGTACCTGGGACAAATAATTCATAGCGAAAATAGTCAGACAGGCAATTTTGGCAACGGGGCAAGATTTCTGTTTCAATAACTTAACTGGGCTGTTGAAGTCACTTATATACGAGTATTACATTAAAATTTTAACTTTTGACACGATATAAGATGCAAGAAACAAATAAGTAATTGAAAGTTAAGTAATCTGATAAGCAGATGAAGTATGACCCCAAAATTGTAAACATTTATAAGAACTATAAATCAACCAATGACCAGAACACAAAATAGTCAGATTCAATTTAGAATTACAATAAACAAAAACAAATACACAACAGAAACTTAACAAAATGAATACAACAACTAGAAGGAACAAAAATAAAATTGTTTCCAGATCAAAGTGAAGGAACAACTAGTCAAATACCAGAGTCAAAGCACCACTCACCAGATATTAAAATTAAAATTCATGGAGACCCTCAAAAAAACTGATCTTTGCAAGAATAACCAACTTGGGTCAGTTCCCACTAGGATTCTTTACACACAAGGGATGATCTTGGCCACTGAACAATCAAAATTCAAGCATTAGAACAACAAAAAAGACAAAACAACAGATATCCTTTTGAGATTTCAGCTTGATCAATGAAGGAAACGAGCCAAAACACAAACTTTCAAAGAGTTAAATGTCACCATGCACTTGCAATTCCTGGTGCCAGTACTTTCATGGAAGAACAACATATAAAGACAAGAATTTTAACTGATTTTTTTACTGTGAATGATGAGTTGTGTTGAAGGGGATATTGTAGAAATAATAGTTTCAAAAGAAATTACAGAGGAAATTTTGGTGCGGTTACCTGCTTGTCAAAGCCAAAACTGAGTTGGCTGAGGAAGACGACATTTTAGCAAAGAAACATTTAACTGTGAGTGATCATTATTGGCATTTCATGGTGAGTGGTATTTGTGTAAATTTGCATGGATGTCGTTGGCTTTTTGGTCTTTTGAGTTGAGTATTTTCGTCACGTGACGCACGTGCTTCGTTGTTTGCTCCAGCGTTGACATTGCATTTGAGAAAGTATGAAACTTTGGAAGGAAGATGTCCAAAATTCTTCCCCATACGATGTGGTATTGATTGGCAGCCGACAGGCCTACGGTTCTACCCAGACGTAACAAAATTGATCAAAGTTTATGAGAATCTGACTGAATGGTAAGTTGTGACTCATTTCTCAAACCTTGTAATTGATGAGTTCAAATCTCATCTAGTCCTCTATGTGGGTAATTTTTTTTTTTGTTGTTATTTCTTTCACTTGAAAGTCTCTATCTCCTTTTACTCATAAAAGTTTTAGTTCTGAACCACTCCTTAATATAGTCCAGTTTATAGTTATTGTACGTGTAATTTGTAGTTGTGATATATTTAAAAAAAATTCTCAAGATTCTTTGATAGTCTGAAATCGAAATGAGAATATATCGAAATTTTTTAAGCACCATTTCTTTTTTTTTTTTTTTCTTTCCGAAATGTGGAGCACCACTTCTAGGCATCTTTAGTCTCATTATATTACTCAACTATATAAAAGAAAAGTCACTTTCCCTATATCCCTTTGTATGGATAATTTTTTTGTTGTTCTTTCTCTCGTTTGAATGTCTCTATCTCCTCCTACCTATGAGAGTTTTAGTTCTGAACCACTCCTTAATGTTTTATTTAACATAGTCCAATTTATAATTACTGTACGTGTAATATGTATTTGTAATATGTTAAAAAAAAAAAAAATTCCTAAGATTCTTTGATAATTTGAAATTGAAATAAGGATATGTGGGAATTTTTGGAGTGCCAATTCTGTTTTTTTTTTTTTTTTTTTGCTCCAAATGTGGAGCACCACTTTTATGTATCTTTACTCTCATTATATTACTCAACTATATAAAAGAAATGTCACTTTCCCTGTATTAATCAGTATATTAAAATATTTGAATTTTTATAATGTATGTGGAAGGTAAGATACAAATTATTTGAATTAAAAGGAGATATGTGTGCCTCTAACTTTTTATGTTTAATATCACTAGATTTTAAGTTTTTATCTAAACTAAGAATAAAATCATTATCATGATTGACATATATAAGTTGGGGATGAAGAGAGATTGATATTTCTAAAAAGAGAAATGTGTTAATCATTTATCATCATTTGGTACATTTAGTATATGCTTTTATAGAGTTATCATTCATCTAATAGGACTCGCATTTTACATTCAATTGTGTTTAAATTTCTTAATTAATGTCTCAACTTGCATTCCATTTTTTAGAAGGGAAAAAATTTATAGTTTGAAATATATCTTTCACTATGGGAGCATTTTTGTACACTTTACAATTTAATTGCTAAATGTGATATTTAAATCCACATTACAAACTTGCATCCCTTCATATATGATAAATTAATTGATATAAAATGCAACAAATAAGATTAACATCATCCCGACTTCATGGTCACATTATCCATAAAATGTAACAAATGATCAAATTCAATAAAAAATTTACAAAATAATGTGGTCCAACAATCCACATTATCCATACAAAATTCTGAATAAACCCTTTTAAAATGATTTGGATATAACCGTGAGATTGATATTTAAATCTCTATTCTTTAAATATGTTGATCTAACCTCATCAACTGGACCACAGCCCCATGGTACATTACCACCAAAAGTAGAGCCTATATTTCTTCCTTAGGATATTTTAACTCTTCTAAAGCAACTAGAAAAATATTCTTGAACCCAACAAAATTAAATTCATACGAGGAAAACCAATCCAAAAGTTCTCACAACTCAAATAATGTATGATGGTGTTATGAATTTTCAGTTTATAAGGGGTCGTATGGGATCCATCGTAGGCCAAAAAATCACCCGATTGATCAACTAGGCTACCAATATTTTTTTACCTCCTATTCAAATAATGCGGTCCCATCCAACCCCAAAACAATCAACCATGTTTTTTCTCTGCCAATTTGTAGTAGGTAAATTCGCTTCAACTTGGTAGTTGCATCTAACTTTTGTCCCAGATTTGATTCCAATATTACTTCAACTAATCAAAATTGGTCAACAACTCAACATATTATAATTGGGCTCATCCTTTGCCTGGGAGCCCAAAAATAAATTGGGCTTTCTCTTGGGCTTATCATAATCACATGATCTAATCCATCCTCTATGAAGCAACTTAATATGACAAATACACCCTCAATCTTCTCCGAATTTTCCATCTCAGTTTCCCTATAAAAATCAACACAAACCCAAAACCCTAGCTCACTCTGCAGCCCATCTCAGGTCTTCGCAGCTTAGGCTTGGACGAAGGTGCCCCAACAATCAAACTCTCTCTCTCTCTCTCTCTCTCTCTCTCTCTCTCAATTTGTCTGATTTATTAGCTGATATAGTTTTTTATGTCTGTTTGGGTCCCGAGAAAATGAAAAAGAAACGATTTTAGGCTATATGTTCCTAGATTGGTTTTTAGAAAAATGAGAACTCAATTAACGTAAATTTAACAGCATTTTATTGGACATGTATTGGGTTTTTTTATTTGTTTTAAAAGGACCCTGTTTTTTGTTTTTTATATGTTTGTGTGGTGTTTTATTGCAGGTGATCTAGGTTTTCATGGTCTCTGTCTGCCGGGTGTCTGTAGCTAAAGCTAGGTTTTTTATGTGTGTTTGTAGACTGTTTTTATGTGTTTGTTTGTTTCAAGGATGTTTAGTTTTGTATGTGTTTGTTAACTGGTTTGATGGTCAAACGAAGTGTTTTGGTTCTTAGTGTGCGAAACCTGTTTTGGTTCTTTGCAAAACCTGTTACAGTGTTACCTTGCGAAACCTGTCGTTAGCTTAGTCGATAATCTAGTGATTATGTCGGATTGTGTTAGCGAAGGGGTTGTGTCTAGAATGACACTTGAGGGATATGGTAGTATATTTCGTTTGAAGAAATCGAAACTCAAGTGTTATGGGTAATATGCAGATCTGATGACTTGGTTACTCAACAAAATACAATTTTTGTGTAGATTTTATGTTAAGAAACTCGGATGTTAAGTTTGGTTGAATGTTGGGATTTTGGCTTTGTTGTGTATGGATAAAGTTAACATGCGTTTTATTGGCGTTGTTGAAGCAGGTAAGATGGCTCCTAAACAGCCAAATACGGGTCTCTTTGTAGGTTTGAATAAAGGTCATGTTGTCACCAAGAAGGAGTTGGCTCCACGCCCCTCAGACCGCAAAGGAGTAAGTTAATTCTGTATTTAGAAATGGATGTGGTTCACAGTTTGGCATTTTTTGGTTTATATATTGCAAGTAATATTGTCTGCATGTAAATGAAAAGAAATTGCCTCTTTGGTGCTTCTCTGGCATCCATTTGGTCTACTGAGCTGGCAGGTTGCATCCTGTCTTTTCTTTCCCTTAAAGTACCCTTTTGTTGTGAAAAAAAAAAAAAAAAAAAAGAATATGCATTTTTGTTGACTATCAGCAACAACTATGAAGTGGATTAGTTTCTCTTGCCGGACTTCCATTGTCAGCCTTTTGCATTTACCTTTCTCATAGTTAATCTTCTTTATATGTTATAGTTAGTATTCTTTATATGTTACAATGTGCCATTTTATTTTGTTTCATAGCATAATTCTAATTCTAAATTTCTTTTGTTGTCACACAGAAAACAAGCAAACGGGTGCACTTCGTGAGGAGTGTGATCAGAGAAGTTGCTGGTTTTGCACCATATGAGAGGAGGATCACTGAGCTTCTCAAAGTTGGTAAGGACAAGAGAGCACTAAAGGTTGCTAAAAGAAAGCTGGGCACTCACAAGAGGGCCAAGAAGAAGCGTGAGGAGATGTCTAATGTTCTCCGCAAGATGAGGTAATTTTCAGGGAGATGCGCTTTTGCTTGTCATCATTAAACTATGCACACAAACAAAAGTCATCTGTTCTATCCTTTTTTTTTATCAGAAGCTTCTACTTATATTCACATGCCCCTCAGTTTTTATTTATTTATTTTTTCCGTTTCCAAGACAAATTTTAATTTCCTTTTACCAATTATTGCCTGCAGGGCCACTGGAGGTGGAGAGAAGAAGAAAGCCACTTGAAATCCTGGTGACAAGAACTCGAAGCACAGTAGTTAGAGGATTTGTTTAGCCTATGCAATGTTTTTTGTTTAAGATGTCCAATTATGCTAAAAAACTTTGGTTTGTTTTGAATTGAAGACGAGAAATTTGAAGCACTGTTACCTTGACACCTTTATATTTTGTATTTTACTTTTGACATTTTATCAGATATATTTGAGTTAATCGCTTGTTTCAATGATGTTTTTGCTCGTGAATGACTTGATGCCTACCTATAGATGGTAATTCATTCATTACCACATTTACTTCCCAGTAAATTTGCAACTCGTTGCTTGTGTTTGTTTGCACCTGACAATTTAGCATCTTGTTGCTTGTATTCTGGAGTGGGACGGTTCCGGTTGCAAGATACTTGTTAGTGGCAGAAATCATAAGCCATTGAAATTTCAGTGAGTCTCAGAATTCATACAGCCCCTATAACATTTCAACAAATGCTCAAATCTTATTACATTTTTTTTCCATTATTTGGCACAAAAATTTTCCGTCTATAGTTTAGTTTAACTCATGACCATCAATTACAACGATGGGCAAAATATAGCGAAGATAATGATACATGTACAATGAGATACATGTTACACTGCTGACTTCTCAGCTGCAATACAGACAAAAATAGTTTATTGGTGTATTAGAGACAAGAAAGAGGAAGTAGCGTCATGATTTGAATCTTTGAGTGAGTTTTTCAACCCCTTCCCTACAGTCTCCGGCTACCCGCTTCGCGCCATCTTTAAAGGCTGATCTTAGTTCAGCTGTGCTTTGCTGAAAACCTTCTACTGATTCCCGTGTCTTCTGTATGGTTACATCTTTCAATTCTCCTGCCCTTGTACCAGCCTTGGATGCCCATTCTTTTAAAACTGAAATGAAGTGTAGTATCCTTTGGATGATCTTATTGATGATCTCTCTAGACTTCCCTCTAACATCCTCAGCCATTACCTTGAGCTTGTCTGCCAGCCCTTGGGCTCTGTCAACAGTTCCTTCAACATAGTATTGCTTACTAGCATTCAGCCACGTGACCCCAGCAGCACTCTCTTCACGAAGGTCATCATCAACGACTACTTTGATTCCGTGCCTCTCCCAACGACCTCTTGCCTCCTCTAGGGCCTTTGCTTGTTCTCTCGCTCTTTTAGCCTCGTCCTCAGCCCAAGCCCTGAGTGAAAAAATTTAAGAAGATAACAAACTAGTTTTGACTATGTCCAACAATGTATCTACATGCTTCTACTCCTGATAAAACTCAAGTTTAGTGCAACAGCATAAGTGTATAACATTGCACAATTCTTTTGTTATACCATGGAACAACCATGAACATCCAAAAACTAGTGTAATTTGACAATCAAGCGTTTCTATGGCTTCCTTTTTGGCAAATGAATTATGTGTCAGTGTATTGATACTACATCGTTAGCAAATGAATTATGGGTCAGTGTATTGATACTACATCGTTATGAGCATTTATACTACTATCAATATCGATGCTAATAGCTTATAATTTCATGTCGCAAAGAAATCATTTCGTTTCTTACCTAGCCATAGACAAGGCTTTCCGCTCAACCTCCAGCTCATATTGCAACCTAGCAATCTCCTGGTTTTCATGTTCTGCATCTTCTTTAAGTTTGTTGATCCTTTCTTTTTCATATGATATCTCTACCTTGTTACTCATAAGGCTCTCCAACTGCTCCTCCACTTCACGCCTTAACTTTGAAAGAATTTCCATTTCTGATTCAATAGAAGCGCGCTCCTTCATCAAGGCTAGTTTATCCCCTTCTCTCTCAGCTCGCAACCTTTCCAATTCCTGCCTTGCCTCTTCTGCCATTTTCTCCACAGCATCAATTTTCTCTCTTTCCATGGAAAGCTCCTTCTCAAAACTTGCATTAACATCCTTCTCAACTTCAGCTACCAAAGCATGATGCGCTGAAACAGCATTTTCGGCAGCTGATTCTGCTTCAAGACGTGCCAGCTCCTCGCTAACTACATCAGAAGCCTCGCCAGTTGCAAGGGCAACAGCAGCTTGGGCTTTCGTAACTGGTTTTTCTGGCTGGAACAATCTTGTGCAACCTTTATTTTCATAAAAAAGGATGGGCATATCAATCATTCAGTCAATCTATAAATTTAGAAAAAGAGTCATCAGTGAACATAACTCACCAAAAGCAAGTGCTGTTATTCCCTGTTCTCCTGCAGATAAATCAGCTACTAGTGCAGGCCATGCATCAGGGTTTATTTTATCAATGTCGATAAAACCAGAAAGCTGGTACAGGATCTGTGCTCGAAAATGCAGGCAAAATAAATATAAATGCTTAGAATTGTATTCACGACCATACACCATAAACAAAATGAGCTGAAAGTGAAAACAAACAAGTATCAAACATAGGTAACCTTTCTGTCTGCTTCAGGAAGTTGTCTTTTCTCAAGTGCCATCTTCCAACTAACAAGATCTTGTCGCGACAGAGGGCTGCAGCACAAAAAGTGGATAAGTACAACAGGTAAACCTCAGAACCATACAATATGAGTTAATTGATTATTACCATTTATTTTTCAATTTTATCAATTATATTATTTCCTCTTTCTGGCAAGTTATCATGCTAAATTAGTCAATAAGCATGAGCCGATATTGAACCCATCAACTTTGTCATCCGTAATATACTATAATCCCCCCAGAATGACATCCATAGATATCATGAACTGATATCAGTTAAGGAAATGCATAAATAATAGGTCGCGACAAGTTCAGACACTCAGAAACAAGACACAAAGTGATTTAACTGACTAAATTTCAATAACTCATTAACAAGACGTACGAGAATTTCATGGAGTAGCTGTAAACAGAAACAAAAGCCAGAGTATAAAAATCATATATCTTCCATAAGATAGTATAACCGGAGAGGATGCTTGGTATTTAAAGAAACCAATGTAGCCAAACAAAACACAGGATTATATTGCAGGTCAACGATCTAATGACCTTTCAGGAAAGAAGCTGAATGGGCCAGTGTCTTCATTAAGCAAATCATGATCTGAAAGCTTGCTCGAGATAAGTCCTGCTTCTGCCAAGCCTGAAACATTATCTAAGTTTATTGTTTTGGAGAAATAAAACTTAAATAACATAACAGAAAAACCTCTACTAAAGTTATACTCCAAAATGACAATCAACACTCACCTTGAATGAATGAAAAATCTGGGTCTTCTGGTGTGATATCATCAAATGCAAGTTCTGTAACATTCTCTATATACATTGCAGGATACACTTTTGACATTGTATTTCTGCAAGCGATCAAAAGCCTATCAGATCACAAGCTCTAAACTTCTTATAGTGCTGCTCAGAAGGTAAATTTCTGATATTGTATCCAAAGAATTACACTAAGGAGAAAGACAAACACCTTGAGAGAGCACTGCTTGCAGATACCAACCAACGGGCATATGCGCGACGTGTACATAGATCACCAGGCTGAGCATCAGCCTCAATAACCTGAAAAAATTATGTTAATTACAAAGTCCCAGTCTCAACCAGTAAAAGCAAAAATATGCCCCATAGTTTTTCAGTTAAACTAGTGTTCAATGTAGACAATATCACCCTATATGAAGAATTAAGTGAACAAGTACCTTCAGAACTTGCAGTGCTGCAAGTGCCTGCCCTTGAACCTGATCAACAACTGCAGGAACCAGAACCTTTCCAGGAAGCACCTGTAGAGCTGCAGAAACTACAGATGGAGCAGGTATCCCAGCATGGGAGAAGGAACTCCCAGGAGTTGTTGATTCAGAAAATGATCTGCTTCTACTATTTTCATTATGATCATAGGTCTCTTTTTCATATGACAATGGATTGGTTGGTTCTGACACAGATGTTCCAGATGACTCACTTTTATTCAAGTTATGCACTTCCGGAAATGAACTATTTCTTTCACCCCAAATCTGTGGCTTTTCACTGAATTCAAGATTGTCATTGGTTAAAGGTGAAGCTACAGTCTCGACATCATCTTTTGGCAGTATTTGAGGTTCTAAAATGGACTCCGAACTGACCGGAATGATCACAGCCACAGGCTCAGTGGGTGCATAGGCACTAGAATTAGTAGAAGAATCCAATGCAATATTAGAATTATCTGAGCCAGGCAACCCCTCCTGGTGGTCACTACTAAGGTCTGTTGTATTAGACAAGTTGGCTGGTTCAACATTTACAAGGTTCTCTTCAATGATTTCAGAAATTGGTTCAGGTGAACGTGTATCAAGGCTGGCTTCCAAATCATTAACACTAGACGCAATAGGTAAACCACCAACAGCCTCATTTTCAGGCAAATCTTCTTGAACAGAAGCACTATCAATGGCATTAGTGCCACTAGAAGCATAAACAACATCACCTACTGATAAGGTTTCACTATCACTACCTATCTTATTCTCACTGGAAACTTCATTATATTCCGAAGGAGAAGAAAGATCCTTATTTATACCTGTCTCTCTTTCGGTATTGGCGTCCTCAATTCCACCACCCTCCTCAACCTGATCATCTTTCGAATCAGAAGCCAATGAAACTTCCTGCTTGGTCGTCAACGGTTCCATTTGTGGCTGTACCCCTATTCACCATCAAACATTGCCACACATATTAATAAACAACCATTTAGATGAATTCAAATTTCGAAACAATTCAACCACTCACTCGAACTGCTTCGCTTGTTTAGAGACAATGCAGCAAATGTAAGTCCTGCAAACAAAACCACTCCGGCCACTCCCGCTCCCACAATCCCTGAAAACAAACTACTCCAAAAGTGTAATTAGTCCATAAAAAACCCAACTTTTAATCTATCAAACACAAAAAATCAATCCCAAGGCAGACAACTTTATCATTTTGCCAACCACAATGCAGAGTAATTTTATACAAATTTCACATTTTCATAATTAAATTTCACCCAACTTTAATCTATCAAACACCAAATGAATCCAAAGCAGACAACTTTATCATTTTTCAACCACAATGCACACTAATCTTACACAAATTTCCCATTTTTATAATCAAAATTTCAATTTTAATGGTCTCTCATACCTTCAAAAGTGTAATTAGTCCATAAAACACCCAAAACACTAAATCAATCAACTTTATCATTCTCCAACTACAATGCACACTAAATGTTCACAAATTTCACATTTTTATAATCAAATTTTCAATTTTAATGGTCTCTCATACCTCCAAAAGTGTAATTAGTCCATTAAAAACCCAACTTTAATCTATCAATAAAATCAATCAACTTTATAATTTTCCAACAACAATGCACAGTAGTTGTGTACAAATTTCACATTTTTATAATCAAATTTCCAATTTTAATGGTCTCTCATACCTCCAAAAGTGTAATTAGTCCATTAAAAAACCCAACTGTAATCTATCAATAAAATCAATCAACTTTATAATTTTCCAACAACAATGCACACTAATTGTATACAAATTTCACATTTTTATAATCAAATTTCCAATTTTAATGGTCTCTCATACCTCCAAAAGTGTAATTAGTCCATTAAAAAACCCAACTTTAATCTATCAATAAAATCATTCAACTTTATCATTTTTCCAACAACAATGCACACTAATTGTATACAAATTTCACATTTTTATAATCAAATTTCCAATTTTAATGGTCTCTCATACCTCCAAAACTGTAATTAGTCCATTAAAAACCCAACTTTAATCTATCAATAAAATCATTCAACTTTATCATTTTTCCAACTACAATGCATACTAATTGTATACAAATTTCACATTTTTATAATCAAATTTTCAATTTTAATGGTCTCTCATACCTCCAAAAGTGTAATTAGTCCATTAAAAACCCAACTTTAATCTACCAATAAAATCAATCAATTGTATTATTTTCCAACTACAATGCACACTAATTGTATACAAATTTCACATTTTTATAATCAAATATTCCTTTTTAACGGTCTCTCATACCTCCAAAAGCGCAATAGCCCATAAAAAACCCAACCTTAATCCAACAAACACTAAAATCAACCAACTTTATCGTTTTTCAACTAAAATGCAAACTAATCGTATACAAATTTCACATTTTGATAATCAATTTTGAATGTCTCTCGTACCTCCAAACCACTTCTTCCTCTCCGATTCAAGAGACTGTTCTTCATCATTACCGGACCAGCCGGAGAAAGTAGTATCGACAGTAGAATCCGACTTGATCGAGGCGCCGCCATGTCGGGCGGAGCGGAGCCGGAGCCGGAGGGGGCGGTGGAAGCGGCAAGTGAAGAGAGTTGGAGAGGGGGTTTTGGGATGGAGAGCAAGACGGAGCTGGAGAGAGGTGGGCGTCCACGTGGCGGATGTAGAGGCCATTGAATTGGATGTTAAGGGTGAGAATGGAGAAAACGAAGTAGGTTTCTAGGGTTTTGGTTGGTAATTCAGACAAAGAGACACTCATGTTTCACTTTTATCATCCCTTCGTTTTTTGTTTTTTGTTTGGAGAAAATAAAATAAATAAAAATTAAAAAAACATTAAAAACATGTGGATCTACCAGAATTTCAATTTCTGCTTTTTTACGTACACTTAACTTCTGTTTGGACGGTATAGATAAAAACTTCTAGCTACTTCCAAAAAAAAAAAAGAAAAATCTTGTAGCTACCTTTAGTTATATAATACATTGCCAAATCCGTTAAAACTTAAAAGTTTGTGGCAATTTATTAAGATTGCATATAAATGGGTTATATAAGTTTAACAAAACCTATGAAAATCAAGTATTATTTATGCTATTCAAATATGTATTGAAAGGTTCATGATCTTTTGTGCTAAGATATTGCGTTTAAAAATTCATCACTTCTGTTTAATAAGACTTGACGGCAAAAAGATATTCATTCAGTCTCATACCTATATATTTCAATATGATTTAAGAGTAAGAAATATTCATTCAATCAAATAATATGGATAATTATACTATAGATTATATTTCAATAAAAAGAATCAATTTCAATAATCCGTTTATGAATTGAAAACTAAACAAGTCAAGAATTTATTAGTATCCTCAAATATTGAGCAATATATAAATCGTTTGGATATCTGCCACTACAAACAAGTACACAAACGGGGAAATGAAAACTCCTCTTATTGTAATAATTGTGCACAAGGAGAATTTGAACCTTCCACCACATAGATGAAGCTGTAGCTAATACAATGGGAAATATGCTAGTTTCGAGAAGTTGGTTTTCATTTATACATTTTTTTTTTTTTTTTGAGAAAATAAGACTTTCATTAACAACAACAGCCCCGAACAGAGGCAACAGCAGCATCAGACAACGGTACATCAGCATTGGCAAGCTGAAGCAACCAATCTGGAAAAGAATGTTTCCAAACAGTAGGACAATTATACCCAAGAGCCCATTTAGCTAAACCATGAGCCACTTGATTTCCCTCCCTGTACACAAAACTCATGGGACCCATATTATTTACACGCATAATCTGCTTAATGTCATGAACAACATTCCCAATGTCGAGCCTGGACACATCAACCCCGTTACACAGCTTAACCACCCTTAGTGCATCAGCTTCAACACACAGGGGAACAAGAGAATTCTCTGCTGCCAGTAACAGCCCCTGCCTGATAGCTATTGCTTCAGCAATTTCTACATTTGAACAATGGTTGAACACGAAAGCAGCAGCCAGCTTAACAGTGCCGAGGTGATCCCGGACCACAATACCAGCCCCTACCTTTTTCTTTGGCTTGAACAGGGCTGCATCAGAGTTGACTTTGAAGTGACCAAGATGAGGAGGAGACCATCCCTGAGCCGTGTTTTCATTTATAAATTATTTAGTTCTTATTTATATTTTACACAGTAATTATCATTTTTTAAGGTTAGAGGTTAAAGATTCTACGAGGAAAAGCAGCATTGCTTTTTTCTATCACGGAATCCTCCATTTAAAAATTGATGTCACGATCATTCTATCAAAGATCATGAATCTCTGTTTCTAAGGTAAAATTTATCATTAAACATTTTAACAATTTCTCCTAATTTTTTAGTTTTATTAAGCTTTCCCTTATAATTTCTATCTTCTAGGTTGCAATGGACCATGATGGACTGTAATCTCAAGGTTGAATTGTATAATCCTAAGTCCTACCATTTTGTCAGGAGTAAGCAATTTATGCAAATAAACTTTTCAACTTCTGTCTGGCAAAAAGGAACTGAGACTCATCAGAAGTATCAGCAAACCAGATTGGAAACTATTATTGTCAAATTGTATGTGCAAAGGCCTAAGTAACAATCAAAATTACTTTTTTTTTTCCTAATTTCTCTAGTCGAAAAGTTAGGATACATGTCATGTAGGGAGTCTAGTCCTTCGCGGATGTTCCCCCTCTCTCTGTCTCGATGTAACCAGAATTGAATCTCGGAGACAAGAACACCGAGAATACATGAATCACCGTTATGGAGGTTGAGTTTTAATTTATAGCAAATAAAACTGTGAATACAAATAATCCCGAATCTTATAATAATCCTCACATAAGGGGCCTTCAATGACAATCTGCTGAGGGCCAGACCCTCCACCCTACACAAAAGTTAGAAAACATGACTGATTAAATAAATAAATAAGATATTAATACATACATGCTTTCCAATTATTGATTTTCTTGACTCACCTTCTGGCCTGCCTGCCCAACCTTGCGTATTGTGACATACTCACCACATCGCAAAGCACCACCACCGGCAAATTCTACCTGCAAAGGTTATTACTCTCAGAATACATCACTGGATTAAGCAAGTGTTACAATTTACTTAAGTTTAGTTGTTTTCTAGTAACAATTAGCTTATCTAGTAAGCTGTCTTAGGTTCAAGTACCGCTCAATTAGGATGGGAGGGGTTTGGCGTACATAATTGTAATAAAGAAGAAAAAACTGTTTCCCTACCACATTACCACCCTCCATGATCATGGTGATCATGGGGAGAATCTATCTTATACACATAAAAATACATTAATGAAGCCCTACCTATAGTTTAGATTAACCACACCTAGCTGTAGGGTAACAGGAAGAAGCTAGTGTTTAGTGTATGCATGAGCTTTGTAATCACATGTAACTCAACTCAAAGAAATACTCATAATTTTATGACTTGTTTTGAAGCATAGGTTAATTCTTCTTCAATATAGTTCTGAGATGCTATGTCTCTAATTAACACCACCAATAAAAAGAGACTAATTTTTGGTAACAATTAATGTCAGAAATTTCATCAAACTTAACCAGGAATATATGTCAGTTATTTGAATAAAAATACCAGCATATCTTTTCTTTTATAAATACAACGAATATGTGGTAAAAGAAAAATGTGCAATACCTGGATGCCCTTACTGCTGAGAAATGGCTTGAAATCAGCCATTTTTAGATCACCAACTAGGACTGATTTATGAGGTGGAGCTGGGGTTGAGATGGGTAATAAAGACAGCATGCCACTCTCTGTCTTCCCTACTTCAGCATCAACCCAAGCTATTTCGTAGTCTCCTAACTGAAATTGCAATCATATTAGGCATGAAGAGGAAGATAAAAAATATATATATATAAATAAAAAAAAAAATTAACAATATATATATATAAGCATCAAAAAATTAACAATATAGATAAAAAAAATTAACAATATATATATATAAGCATCATTTTTATGATTTACTGAAATGTTACCTTCTTGAAGAGAACATTACTCATCAATTTCTCTGAAAGTTGTACCTGCATGTCATGTGAGGCGGCAAATGAGTTCTGCTTCAGAAATCACTAATCAACAAAGTAGAAATTTTTCCAAATTTATACCTTGTATGCACATAAGTCAGAGGTGACATCAATAGTTTCTTCAATCTGAGGAGTGTACACATGAGGGCAAACATGCTTCAGGCAATGTTGTTTTAAATGCTCAGTAGCCTCGGCTGACCCATGTATCAAAACCTTCAGAGCAGAAACAAATGCCACAAGTTTAGGCAATAATTGGACATCTCACATGCAACATCTAAAAAACTTCGGATGGTTCACCAAGAACAGTAATTTCACAGTCGATAAAATTTGTAAGACAAAAAAAGAAGAGGTGATGAAACAGGGCAAAGCTCAGTCACCACTGGAACACCTAAAAGCTGACTGGCTTTCAACAGAAAACAGGTCCTCTCTGTGATTGTGCAAATCCCTGTCTCTTGAGCAAATCTGCTTTTAACATGACCAACCTCACTAGCAGAACAATTATTGCTAACAGAAAGTACTGCACATGCATTTGAATTATAATTGTGCATATTCTGCCATATTAAATGATTATATCAAAAGGACCATGCGCATGACATCACATGCAAAAACAATTAAATAAATATATGTTCGCTAAAACGAGGCATGATATTCAAAATAAACAGCTCCATGTCACTTAAACTTGTAACACAAAAACAAAATATCCACAGCCTGCAATTGATGTAAGTTAAGTATAAGAAGCAGTAGTATAAGGAGGTTGACTGCCACAGAAATTTCCATACAAGCTTCAAAGGAGCAACATGGGCAAGAATTGTTTTGATCGAGCGGCCATCAGCACGCCCCTCATAATCCATATAGATCAACGAGCACTTTACTTGCACCTGATCACCATTATACAACACTTGCTTCAGTAAAAACCAAAAATGACAACAAAAAGCAAATATGAAAACAGAAAGACAACACTACATTGCGGCAGAAATTTATTTAGAAGTAAATCCACCAGCCAATTTATGTTTGGAAGAAAAATCATGATAAAAAGTGAAGACATCCATAGAACTTGTTTCCATTGTCAATTCAGGTTAACAAATATACAGGATTAATAAGACACCTTCAAAGGTCTAATGAGTTCGTGATAGGAAACAAAATTAGACAATGTCAAACTTTTTGGTCTCAGAGAAGGTTTAAAATTATAATACGTTTCCACACATTCAGATATTATGTCAGATGATGTCTTGATCTTTGAAAAATAAAATCCATTTTCTCAGACTGCTACATACATAAACAGGGTTCACTAAAATACTGATATTTTCATATTACAAAGACCGACATAAATTGTGCATGACAGCATGGACCAAAACTGATTTCCGTCTCAAGGGAAAATTGTAATCAAAAGACAAGAAAAGAACACTGTCAAGATGAGAAAGGACCAATTTTAACAACATCCTTAACATGACTAATGATATGAATTACTGAAAGGCAGATCTTATTTATGTTGTCAATATCCATTTTCTCTCAACTTCTAAATCCAACAAAATCATATGCGTAATCTACATATTATAACTGGTATACGGTGAGACAGCCTTGAATTAAATAGATTATAAATATTCAACTTACTGTCAATTCATTAGATACAACTTTTGAAGGCTTGGTATCAAGTATCAAACTAGCAGCAGCTTCATCAAGTTTTCCATCCATATGCCCACCAAACTGAGAACAAAGATGAAATGTGACCATACGAGATAGAAAGCAACCCATCAACAAAGCTACATCGCATAAATAGAAGTCAACAGTTATATCTTCAAAACTAAAATTATAACATCAAGTTCAGCTTGACATGATAAACACTTGCATTATAATTTCACACAAGTTACAGAAACAAATACAGTTGCTCAATCCTTAGTCACAAAAGAATTCAACTCCATGCCAGTTCTCTTATCGAGCCATCTTAGAGATGTTCAGATCAAGCACATTTTTCAATTAATTACACTAGACAGTTCTCTATATATACCGGAGAGCATCTCCACAAACCAAATTGTTAACAAAATGAAGAGTAAAATTAGACAAACTAAAATCACATTCTCAAGATGAACACTTACATTCATGGCAGCTTGGTCCATATCTTCATCCTTAATCACATAATCATCTGGATTTATGACTTCCCCAAAATCATCCCACTCAGAAGCATTGTCATAGAATGGAAACATTGGGGCAACACTTGTAGATGGAGGAACAAATCCATCAATGAATACGTCTCGGAATCCACCCCCATGTGGATCAACCACTGCACGATGGAATGAGAATGCTTCATATCACACACTATGGATTTAAATTTCAAATCAACTTAGAGTAAAATATATTTGTAAATGATATTAAAATAAGAAATTCTCCTTCATGCATAAAAGAACCATCAAACTCCTACAACTTAGGCAAGATATGTGGTATTATTGAGAACATTGCCTTCTGGTTACGAATTCACCCACATGCAACTTTTAACAGAAACTATGATAGACAAGACAAGCTAAGAAGGGTAAAACCTAGAGATTTTGTAAAGGTAAGGACCATGCACTATATTATGAGTAAACTTACATAAACAGGGATTTAGAAGCAGACATGAATCTGAAGTGGATAATTTATAATATTCCAAAACTATATGGATACAAAGATATCTAACTGAAACATCAGCTCATTCAATCAGCTGGTAGGCAATTATCCTTAAATGACATTCCGAAAGACAACTGCAATATTTTCCTTAACTCCAAGCTTTGGTGAGAAACTCAACCAACTGTAAGTTAACAGAATCAGACAACCAGAGGCAACTGACGCCCATGCAAATGGATTCCAATGAAGAAAGTGAAACAAGAAATTATAATCTAAAGTGAAATCAATAACTGTTGAGCACTTCAAAAAATATTATATGCTAAATTTTTTGTGGACTCCGAAGGCAAAATACCAGCATCATGCTTTCTAATGAAGTATTCTCCTTCCAAAAGGATATTATTTAGGAGGTGAAAAACAACCTGAAAAACACACCAGCATCATACTTTCTAAGTGCAGTACTCTCCCTCCAAAAGGCTATTAGTTAGGTGCTAAAAAACAACCTTAAAAAACATCAACTCCAACAAAAAGAGGAAAAGAAACGGATAAAAGTACCATCTAGAGGAGCATGTGCATTGTTAGTGTCAATGATCATTGGGTCATTCAAATCGTTATCAGGCCCATGAGATGCTTTGGATTCCTCCTCTTTGATAAGACTAGCTTTCAAAGCTTCTTCCTTTTTCAATCGGTTTTGCTCTTCTTCGTAAGCAATTAACTCCTCTCCAACCAAAGGAACTCTCCTGGACATGGTAACTTTAACAGCTTTTGGGGGTGGATCTGCCTGAAGCATGCGAGCTAATGTGCCAAACTGCATAAAAAATGTAATGTTCAGCACATGCATATACTGATGCAGAACACTAACATATATCTGCAAAGCAAACAATATGGTACTACTGGCATACCTATAACTATGTACTATGGCATACTATACCTAGTAACACAATTAAGTCATTTTAGAGAAGTGTTAGAAAAAATATGGCACAATTTCCCAACATTGTTAATCAATCTTGGAGGAAAGTCAACAATATGCACTCAATTGTAAGCAGATTATTTAGTGAAGCCTACATGAAGTTACTGAAGAAGCATAGGGTGTCATGGCTAAAGGAGAAAAAGAAAAGAATACGACTGCTGTTGTCGCTCAAGTATAAACCAAAGCAATAACTGACCAACAATATTAATATAGTTTTGAGAATCACAAGCAGCACTGATGTCAACCATGCATGCATGGATGAACTAAGAGAGAACAGAGAATTCTAAATGATGAAACAGCATATTAGAAATGCACTGACAAGTTAAATATTACAAAGTTAGTGATTTCATCAAAGACAAGACAAAAAAAAAAGAAAGCTTATTCAAAAAAACTCTTTCGTAAAATTTCTAGGACTTCAGTGAAAGAAGATATCATGTCAATCCTCCTACTCAAACATATTAAACAAAATCAATCCTCAAAACAATTATAAATATCATCGCTCCAAGAGGTAGAAAACTTAATGCTAAAAAATGTAGCAATTTTAGCATTATAAGTAGGAGGGAGCAAACCTGGCCTCTTTCAGTAAAAAGAACAAGGTTCTTGACATCGCTTGCCCAATCAACAAATATATCATGAGAAAAACCTGCTTCCAAACTACCCATGGATGCTAGGACGACCTAAAAAAAGTCATAAAATCAACACCAAAGACAACATTTTGAAAAACCAAAAAACAAAATCCAATTTCCAGAGCATATAGGTCAATCTACCTTTGGACCATCAGGAGCATTATCAAGTTCGCTCTTGTTAATTAAAAGGTGGACATGCCTGCAAAAACATATAGATTTCCAGTAAGATAGTGCCTAAAATAAGTGATGTTTATGCAACACATAGTATCAACAATTCAAATTAGTTCAACTAGAACTAAACTCAAATTTGTATTGTATTGCAATCATGAGGACCAACAACCTCAGGCGGCACAAAGGAAAACCAAAATATTAAATACAGGAGTACCAAATAAAAGAGAATGCAGAATGGCAAACTTACTTCAGAAGAAAAGCATTATCACGCGAAGTCTCAAAGGTCTTTGTTATGGAGTCACCCATCCACTCAAGGAAACTCTTTACATAATCAATCGTGCTCGATGCAACGTAAGTGAGGAAATAAATCGGATAGGTCAAGGAATGTTCTGCCCAGTGCTGCACATTTCATCAGTTTTAACATTAATAATTGTCGTATTGTTCAGCAGATTTAAACAAACATTTATTCCAGTTCCCCTTACTTACATCTTCCAATATCAGGATCAGTTCCAAAACTCGGCCAGCAGTATCAACAGGAAGTAATACATTCCCACCAGATTTTAGAGTCTTTGAAATAGTATCTAACATTCATTCCAAAAATTAGCACAACAATATTTGGACCACATTTATGTTTAGAATAAAAACAGGAAATGTAATGCAAGCTTGGTGTGTGTCAAGGTAAGCATTATTGCATGCATTTTTCCACTTTGTTACAACTGAAAATACACAAGGCTTTAATCATGCTAGGGAAAAAAATAAAAGAAAACAATCATGCACAGATAAGTACCGACATGAAAAGTTTAAGTTACCTTGAAAAATCTCCCTTTGCTGTCTGGGAGGTTGATTGTTCAAAGCATTATAGGCATCGGTTATTAGAACAGCAGGCCGGACAAAAGATTCCAGCACAGTTCCATTCAAATGCCTGATAGAAAATGGCACCCATAAGTAGGTTTTCCCTCGTGATTTGACATAAAAATTAACATATGCACAGACAGTTCAATGTTTTAGTGAGGTGATAGATAACCAATATATACTTTTCCTTGCGGCGGTTATAGTCAACAGCATATATAACATCCTCTCCATCCTTGGTTATTTTCCACACAGTACCTCCCAAGAGATGGCCTGCCATATGGGGCGCAATCACAATCCCCTCTCCTTTGCCTAAAACCAGTTTGGACGTTAACCAAGTCAGTATAAATGAACCGGGCTAATCAATCATCAACAACTGTAACCAACAACATTACCAGACAAATGATAATTCTGAGAGTAGGTAAGCCTGGTCACATTCTGGAATGCAGAATCAATATCATCCAGTGTAAACAACTCAAACTCCGAAACTTGCTGCAACAAAGATTAGAAAACACAGACTATAATCATACCATTATCAAGAAGCAAACCAAGCCGACCAAAATTTAATCCCCTTTGAATCACACTGATCACAGACCCAATCATTTTAGCAGAAAGAATTTCAAATTTTCAAAACTTCAATTTTTATGCTTTTACAAGAATAACTATAAATCAAACCTCTCTCCACCCCAATAACTCTAAACACCTTAACAACTAAACCAGCTAGTACCAATCAAAATATTCCACAAACCTATCAAAACATTCCACAAACCCCAATCATTTTAGCGGAAATAATTCCATATTTCCAAAACTTCCAACTTTTATCCTTTTACAACAGTAAACATAAACCAAACCCCTCCTCCATCTAAATGTGACTGGAATTCAAACCAAATACCTCTAAACACCTTACTAGTTAATACTAATGAAAACTTTCCACAAACCCCAATAAGTTTCAAGACTTCCAACTTTTATCCTTTTATAAGTTATAACAATAAACATAACCAAATCCCTCTCCACCCAAGTGTGACCGTAATTCTAGCCCAATACCTCTAAACACCTTACCAACTAAACCAACTAGTACCCACAAATCATTTTAGTGGAAACGATTTCGAGCTTCCAGAACTTCCAAATGGCTTTTTTTTTTTTTTTTTTTTACAAAAATAAACATAAAGCAAACCACTCCCCACCCAAGTATGAACATAATTTAAACCCGTTACCTCTAAAAACCTTACCAACTAAACTAGGTACTACCCACAAATCATTTTAGTGGAAATGATTTTAAACTTTCAAAACTTCAACTTTAATTCTTTTACAACAACAAACATAAACGAAACCCCTATCCATCCAAAAGTGAGCAAAATTCGAACCCAATACCTCTAAACACATAACCACTTAAACCAGCTAGTACCCACCAAATCTTTCAACTTATTAATCACAAACAATCACATCAATTCAATCAAATAGAACAACAACACAGAAAGAGAAAAAGAAAAAAAGGTAATGCATTTGAAATTTACCCGCCGAGCAAGGAAGTGATCATACATGGTGAGAAGCCCCAACCGATGAACTGGTTCGGTCGAAAAGACGGGAGCGTTAAGGCCGAATTGCTTCATAGCATAAGGAAGAGCTCCGAGGTGGAGAGTATCGGAATGCGACAAAAGCACTGCATCTACCCTCGACGCCACTCTGAATGTGTATTAAAAACACACAAAAACAACAAAACAAATCAATTAAATTAAATTATTTTAAAAAAAAAAAAAAAAAACGAAGCAAAAAAGAAGAGAAACGTACTTGGAGAGAGGTTGAAGAAGAGAAGGGTCGAAGTGGTCGTTCCAACCACAGTCGATTAGGAAGTTGAAGCCGTCGATGGAGACTAGGTATGATAATGGGTTCTCGTTGAACACCCCACATAATGGACTCACTTGCACTGATGTTCCCATTCTCTTCTCCCTAAACCACTTTCACTGTCTGGGGTTTTGGAGAAGCAGAACAACCGGAGACAATGTCGTTTTTAGTTGAGGATCGATTTGCAAATTTAAAGCAACTTCTGTAAACAATTTTCAAATGGACAAATTCATTTTTGGAAATGCCAACCTTTTTTTCGCCCCAAGCGAAGTCAATATCTCATATCTCCATTTGGTTTTGACCAGTGTTCCAAAACTCGCTGCTCACGACTCGACCGGCGAGGCAGCGAGCAGCGAGTACTCGGGAAGTATTCGGTTTGACCCACGGTCAAACCAGGTCAAACCTATAAAAACAAGTGGAATCTATGGATTTAATTGCACAATTTGAGCTGGGGATATGCAATAAATAACTATGAGGTACAAGGGAAGGAGGGGCACATTCAATATACAACACAAATATACATAACTTTTAGTTTATACATTATTTTCGGCAGCGGCTCAAACAAATCCTGTTATACAATTTCCGATAATTAATCAACATTTTCAATAATTAATCAACGTAGTTAAAACATAAGACCCAAAATACCGTTTAGGATTCACTGATTCAGCCACAAAAAACAAAATGAAAAAACAAAAAAAAAATTGAAAAAAAAAATAATAGTAATAAGTACTAACAGTAACTCGGTGCCGGGCGGAAGGAATGGACTCACGGATGGAGACGGCGACTGCAGAAGGCGGAGCGACGGACGACAGCGGCAGTAGAAGTCGCACACCACTCGGCGACAGCGGCAGCAACGCAGCAACGCAGCAGACGTCCCACACCAACGGACGACAGCGGCAGCAGAAGTCGCACACCAACCGGCGACAGCAGGACCAGCCGACCGGACTTGAGCACACCAACCGGCGGCAGCAGAACTCAGAAGCAGCGCGGCGGGCAGAAGCAGAAGTGCAGAACGCAGAAGATGAGAAGAAGGAGCCAGATCAGAGAGCGTGAAATACTGACGCCAAAACGGCGCCGTTTTGGCAAAGAATAAATTAAATTAAAAAAGCCCAACTCGGCCGATCCGAGCTGGGCCAAGTTAGGCCCAATTCGGGCCGATTTCCTACAGTAGCCGATTTGAACCCCCCGATCTGGGGGTTCTCGGCTCAGAACGCGGCCGAGCAGCGAGTACTCGACCGACTCGACCAAGTTTTTAAACAATGGTTTTGACTATCTTACAAATTTAAGTAGTTTTTCTACAATATTTCATAATCTTATTAGGGTACAAATTTGAGAGAATTTACTCAATAAAATTCTTCCATAACAATACATAATAAGATTCTTTGATAACAACCTTTTGAATTGATTCCAAATGTACTGAAAACGAACTATAACTAATTGGAGTTTCAATTATGATAAGAAATGGTTAACTTCATTTTAAACTTTAAAAAAATAATAATAATAACACTACTAAATACGGCTAACTTTATTCTAAACAAAAAATAATAAAATATTTTTAATAATTTCTTCTATCACATCCAAATTTTTTATTCTATGGGATTAACTGTTACAAACATGAGGAGAGACTTTTTTTTTTTTTTTTTTTCACCATGAAATTTTATTGTCAAAAGTCTACCAAATTTTGACTAGATTGACAAAATTTTATTGTCGAAATTTAGAAATTAATATGCTTGTTAACAATTTTGTCACTACTACGTTAATGTATGATACTCGAGTAGATTGACAGAGTTAGAATATGTTATGTTCAAGATTAGGGATGGGATAAATTTTGATTTCTTTAAGATTATGATCACTAGAAGAGAAACATGAGGATGAAGAATATCATTGTTCCACATAAAGGAGTGTTGAATTGTGCAATCTCAACTGAGTTTTCAAGGATAGATTTCCAAGTCAAAAATTTACAATGTTCAATTGGCTCTACAAACTTGATCTTGTTGTTGAGCCAAGCTAATTGATGGCTCAGATTTCTATTTGGCGCGCTTTATCGTTGAGACTAGGCATAGTTCCTTCTCATAACTCGGCTAGTTCTTTCCTCATCCACGACATGACGATCACAGGTCCCAAAGTGGATGGCACCTACACGAACCGGGAAATAGAGTGAAATTGTGTACAATCAGCCAATGCAAATAGGTTTTGTTTTATCATCAATGTGAATTTTAGGAGAGAGATATGAAAATAACATACATAACAATATAAGTGACCCTTTCCCGTGCAAATTTGTCAGTATTCTGCATTTGATTATTATTAAACAGAAGAGATCTATTTTGGTATTGCTAACAGAATTTTCTGATTCTCAAGCAAATCCCAAAACATGGAACTTCAGTGTTATGCAACTTGTGTTCATAGTATAGTGTGCCACTCATTTACATTGTGATATTTGAAACAACAAAATTTTCTACTAATATTATTACGAATTACATTCTCACAAGTCCTTCAGTGTTTACAGATCATTGCATTCTCCCCACCCAAGTATGAATACAATTTGAACCCGTTACCTCTAAAAACCTTACCAACTAAACCAGGTACTACCCACAAATCATTTTAGTGGAAATGATTTTAAACTTTCAAAACTTTAACTTTAATTCTTTTACAACAACAAACATAAATGAAACCCCTATCCATCCAAAAGTGGGCAAAATTCGAACCCAATACCTCTAAACACCTAATCACTTAAACCAGCTAGTACCCACCAAATCTTTTAACTTATTAACCGCTATAATCACAAACAATCATATCAATTCAATCAAATAGAACAACAACACAGAAAGAGAAAAAGGAAAAAAGGTAATGCATTTGAAATTTACCTCGTCGAGCAAGGAAGTGATCATACATGGTGAGAAGCCCCAACCGATGAACTGGTTCGGTCGAAAAGACGGGAGTGTTGAGGTCGAATTGCTTTATATCATAAGGAAGAGCTCCGAGGTGGAGAGTATCGGAATGCGACAAAAGCACTGCATCTACCCTTGACGCCACTCTGAATGTGTATAAAAAACACACAAAAATAACAAAACAAATCAATTAAATTAAATTATTTTTTTTAAAAAAAAAAAAACGAAGCGAAAAAGAAGAGAAACATACTTGGAGAGAGGTTGAAGAAGAGAAGGGTCGAAGTGGTCGTTCCAGCCATAGTCGATTGGGAAGTTGAAGCTGTCGATGGAGACTAGGTATGATAATGGGTTCTCGTTGAACACCCCATATAGTGGACTCACTTGCACTGATGTCCCATTATCTTCTCCCTAAACCACCTTCACTGTCTGGGGTTTTGGAGAAGCAGAACAATTGGAGACGATGTCGTTTTTAGTTGAGGATCGATTTGCAAATTTAACGCAACTTTTGTAAACAATTTTCAAATGGATAAATTCATTTTTGGAAATGCCAACCTTTTTTTCGCCCCAAGCAAAGGCAATATCTCATATCTCCATTTGGTTTTGACTATCTTACAAATTTAAGTAGTTTTTCTACAATATTTCATAATCTTATTAGGGTACAGATTTGAGAGAATTTACTCAATAAAATTCTTCCATAACAATACATGATAAGATTCTTTGATAACAACCTTTTGAATTGATTCCAAATGTACTGAAAACGAACAATAACTAATTGGAGTTCCAATTATGATAAGAAATGGTTAACTTCATTTTAAACTAAAAAAAAAAAAAAAGATAAAACTACTAAGTACGGCTAACTTTATTCTAAACTAAAAATAATAAAATATTTTTAATAATTTCTTCTATCACATCCAAATTTTTTATTCTATGGGATTAACTGTTACAAACATGAGGAGAGACTCTTTTTTTTTTTTTTCACCATGAAATTTTATTGTCAAAAGTCTACCAAATTTTGACTAGATTGACAAAATTTTATTGTCGAAATTTAGAAATTAATATGCTTGTTAACAATTTTGTCACTACTACGTTAATGGATGATACTCGAGTAGATTGACAGAGTTAGAATCTGCTATGTTCAAGATTAAGGATGAGATAAATTTTGATTCCTTTATAATTATGATCACTAGAAGAGAAACATAAAGATGAAGAATATCATTGTTCCACATAAAGGAGTGTTGAATTGTGCAATCTCAACTGAGTTTTCAAGGATAGATTTCCAAGTCAAAAATTTACAATGTTCAATTGGCTCTACAAACTTGATCGTGTTGTTGAGCCAAGCTAATTGATGGCTTAGATTTCTATTTGGCGCGCTTTATCGTTGAGACTAGGCACAGTTCCTTCCCATAACTCGGCTAATTCTTTCCTCATCCACGACATGACGATCACAGGTCCCAAAGTGGATGGCACCTACACGAACCGGGAAATAAAGTGAAATTGTGTGCAGTCAGCCAATGCAAATAGGTTTTGTTTTATCATCAATGTGGATTTTAGGAGAGATATATGAAAACAACATACATAACAATTTAAGTGACCCTTTCCCGTGCAAATTTGTCAGTATTCTTCATTTGATTATTATTAAACAGAAGAGATTTATTTTGGTATTGCCAACAGAATTTTCTGATTCTCAAGCAGATCCCAAAACATGGAACTTCAATGTTATGCAACTTGTGTTCATAGTATAGTGTGCCACTCATTTACATTGTGATATTTGGAACAACAAAATTTTCTACTAATATAATTCCGAATTGCATTCTCACAAGTCCTTCAGTGTTTACAAATCACTAACATCAGCAAAGAGTCTGAAAGAAAATGAAGATGAGTATACAGAAGCAACAATTTCTTAGAAGTTTATTGTCACAAAGTCATGCACTTAAAAGTCAAGTTTGAGGCCTTTAAAGCGCGGGTTTTCTGAAGCATTTTCCAAAATTCACCACTGATCAAAGAGGGCCGTGAAAAAAAAAATCGATGAGTATCATCAGGATGTCTGAATTGTTTTATCATCTTGATTGTAAATTGCAACTTTATTAGAGTGCACAAGCACCAATTTCTGCATTAACATGCTGAAATGGAGATGGCTAAATTTTTTCTGCTTGATATATATTCTAAATATCAAAATTAAATCACTGTAACACAAGTTTCAAAAATTCTAGCCACAGTGACCAATCGTTTGTCTAAGTTTAAGATGAAGATGTGAGAACCAAGTAAAGCAACAAGTCTATCTGAACCTCATAGAGCAAAACCATCACAAAAGATACCAACAGAATGACAGTAAAAAATTTACCAGATAAAGAAGGGCAGGTTGAGGTGAGTGAGTCAAAATTCCAGCAGCTAACGCAGTTACAAGTCCAATAGCATATCCAGGAAGGGCACACCATATGTACTTGTGCCCCTTTGAGGAATTTAAGTCTAAGAGATTTATTGTATCTCGGCTCTTTCGATGGTCAAAACAGAGAACCAATGCCATGAGCATGGCCGGCATAGCCTACAATAACAACATTACAGTAATAAGCATAAGACCAACAATTACACAATTACATTCTCAACAATAAAATAGATGAATTAGTGTTATGCTTAAGTAAATTTTAACATGGTATTTCACATATGAACAAGATGGAATTGAAACTATGGCCACCAATGACCACAGAATCAAATCAAGGGTTTGGGTATGTACCAACCTGAATTCAAAATATAAAACATTTTCAAGCTGGAGACTGAACTGATGATGGTATGAGGATCTCCTTTTTAATGGGTAGGACATATAAGACAGTAAAATGGAAATGGAAAATATTGCAAAGTATGTTACAATGGGAGGGCTAAATCTTTCCACTAAAATTAAAATATTAGTTGCGAATTAACAAAAATGACAAACTGTAGTTTGACATGCAGAATAGCAGGTAACATTTAATATATTTTCAGTGATTCATCAACACAATACAATGAGCCAAAACTTAGTTTCACAATCCACATCAAATTAGTAGTGAACTAAAATAACATAAAAATAATAATAATAATAATAATGGTAAGAATAATGCAATGTAACTGAAGCAAAAAGGTATTTATACCATGTCACCAAGACCAAGCATCATGAAATCTGTAACATTTCCTCCAGACACTATTCCACCCAGCAAATTCCTTGGAAATAAAATTTTCACGGGTAACTCCAGCTTCTTTGTTATTAGTTGCAACCCAGGAAGACTCAAAGTATTAGCCACTGTGTGAACAGGATTCGATGCTTGCTGTGTTGCTACTGATACCATAACATTAGCTCCAAAAAGTCTCTCAGAAAAGAAAACCCAAAATATGTCATACACAAACAAACATGCAAGTAGCATAGCACATATTTTGATGTTTGGAAGCCGCACATGGCTCACAAATGCAATACAGATCGAGATGCCCAACATATTGTTCAATATCCAATGCCCAGAAACTAGCCAAGCTACAACTGTAGATATACATGCCAACAACAACAACCATTGGATACGTGTGAATGACTTTGAACAGCACCGTGACACAAATGGGTCAGCCAAACCAAATTGCGACCTCACATAGACAATGTAAGGAGACAGGCAGAAGTAAAGGGATGAGACAGAGGCAACTGCTGTTAACGCAGTAAGGAGTTGTGAGACCGAAGAAAACAGGTAAAACATCATAAGCAAGCTACAAGAACTCAGAACTGGTATCATTAAGGCTTGCGACCTATCTAACACAATAGATGCTTCCGATAAATCTCGGTTTCGCTCCATCTCTTTCCCATAATTCAGCGCCCGAAATGCAGCTCCAAACGTCACAGCTACTGCAGTCAAAATCAACGTAATGGGTGCAGGCTCCAGCAAATACAAAAGTTTCCACAAAGACTCCATAACTAAATAACCACAAAAACCCTTCCAAACTAACAATCAAAAACCTCTCTTTCTATACCTATAAACCAACACAAAAAACTTAATAATTACAAAGTTCACAACCAAAGTTGCATTTGTTCTTCAACGAACAGCTGACCAAAGAAGTAATGCAACCTGCAAAACACAAAGCAGTATATACATTAAACAACTCAAGCTTCTACTATAAACCTATAAAATCCACAAATCAAACATACATTTCGAGATCAGAAAACAACATGTACAAACCAATTCCAAGAGAACTCCAATATCTATTCAAAAAGTTTAAAAACTTTTACACATGACAACTGAAAACTAGGCAAACCCCATTTCAATTTAATTGTCATAAAATCATTATACAATCAAGAGAAATTGAAATTCTATCATCTCTCTCCTATTTGAATAACTCCTCAATACATTAAAAATAGCACAACTAAACAAAACCAGGTTAAATTTAGTTCTTTTTTTTTTTTTCATTTTATTATTATTATCATCATTGTACGCAATCAACACGAAAACAAACAAAAAGATTTGAGCTTTACAAGTAGAAAGACATTGGGTCTGAAAAAACCCTAGAATCTAGGGTTTGATGAGCGAAAAACAACAGATTACAAATTACAGGTGAAATCGAGATGGGTAAAGAGACATGAAGATCTGAAACAATCAAGCAGTTAGAAGTGATGAGAAATTAGGGTTTTGGAGAGAGAATTGTAGGGAGAGGTCAAAGAAAAGGACTCACCTTGGACTGTGAAGAGTTCCCGTAAGAGACCCTTCGCACATCAACCGGGTTGCTTTTTTCTGTTTAGTTAGTGTGCCCGCTCCAACGCCACTCAGATGACAGGGTTATTTACCAATATCAGTCAGCATTTGTGTCCAAAACCTTTCTCCACGCATGTTCGTAAACTAGGAATGGTTGGATAAAATTATCATAAGTAATAACCCTTAAATTAGTTATAAAACTAATTATTAAAAAATAATTAAAAATAATTATCAATAAATAACTCTATCTAATCAATAAGAGTTTGCTATTATTATTATTATTTTTCGAAAGTCAAATAAGGCTAAATTATGTGTCATCTATCCAGATTAAAACACTAGTTATATAGTCTAAATATTACCTAGATATCTCATGAACAACAGACAAAAAAATCACCTAAATATCCTATATAATATGAGAGACAAGGAAACAACAATTGCGCGATTCGAATATATATCCGATGGATGAGAGATAGAAAGATATTGAAAATCTCATGAAGAAGACAATCAAACTCTAATTGCATAGTCTTGATATCCCCCTGATATCTTATGAATCCTCATCTTTAAAAAATGTTGAAAAGGTATATGATCATCTGTGTTAAAAAGTGATTTTAGTATAATTGGGTTAACTGGGTATTGGATCAGATCCATCCAAGATGACCCAAGCCTGAAACCAGGATTCAAATAATTTTTGGATCAGTTTAAATAACTGATAGAGCAATTATTTAAGTTTAAATGAAGCAACTGCTCTTAATAATTAAGAGCAATTAACTGTTCCATAAAATACCAAGAAATGTGGTGCTGCAGAAAAATTCAATCTCGCATCGGAAACACACCAAAAACCAAAGCAAAGAGCAAAAAGGTTGCCAGAAAAACAGAAAAAAATGGGCAAGGTAAACAATATTATGAACGGAGATTTCCTTCCATTTTGATGATAGAAATTCGACCTTCAGTTGAATAACTAGAGATCCAGTCCACCTACTACTACAAAACGGGTAAGTTTTTGTATTTAAAATTTAATATATATACTGTCATATGTGATGAATTTAATTACAAGTATGCTATTATTAAAGTTTAGGAAAAATGCACAAACTAGGTAGGATTAGGCATAAAAGCACTAATCGGATTGGATCAAACTAAAATGATTGATTTGATCTAGATTTTTATTTTTAAAAACTATTTGATTCGGTAAAAATAAAATCATATAACCGCTGTCTAATGTGATTTGGTAGTAGAGAACTCTTATTCAATCTGACAACAACCTAGATTTCAGAACACAATTTTATGTTATTATATGTCACAACTAATAGTTACCTTTGAAATAGTTAATATAATACAAATTATATTTACTTTTGCAAGGAGCCCGATATTTGATATACATTTTAAATTGCACAATCTTGATTAGCAAAACTTGAAACAAATTTGTATTCAAAAGTTCAGACCAAATAGAACAAGACCGATTTAATTGGGTTTAGTCTAGTTTAAATAAAGGATTGACCCAACTTGGTTCTATTTTTCACAATATTGAAAATTTTAGTTTGGTCGATACCACCCAATCAAGGTTGAGGCTATTGTGAGCTGGCTTAGCCAACCAATGTGAAGGAAGTTCAAAATTTTTTAGGGTTCGTTGGATATTACAGGTGATTTGTTTAAAAAAAAATAAGCTTATATGTCATTTGAATATTCTTAAAAGCTTATATATTTTGGTTAGGAAATTTAATAATTGTATTTATTTATAAATACATTTTCTTGGGTTTTTAGAAGTTATTTGATAGTATGTTAGTTCATATCTTAACTTTCGGGTTAAAGTGTGATAGTTTTGGTATAGTTAAATTAGATCAAACCAAACCATGCCCAACCCTAGAACAAGGTGTATTGAAATCAAATATAAAATGGGTGGTTCAAATACTTACTCTCATTTGCAAAGGTATTGATAAATGAACCAACATATTCATCACGACCTAGATTTTCACTCCCACTTACAAAGGAGATATCTCCAATGCAATGTGGATGAATGCACTTGTATGGGCACAGTTCATATATACTCTTCTTTATGAGGGTGCTAGTAAATGTAACTATATGTTTAATGTAGCTCAAATTTCTACAAGAGAGAAGTCTGCAACACATGCACTAAATGTGTTTATATATATATATATATATGCAGTTCGAAAATGTACATCTATTTATAAGGGATAGATAATTTCACACATACTTATAATTATACGTGGAAGAATTCGAACTCCACCATCGTAATCGATGACGAGACGCACATTGCATAATTTAAGAAGAGATATGCCAATATAAAAATGTTTTGCATATTAGCCTTTTGAACACAAGATTTTTATTTTATTTACATATGATTAAATGAGTTTTTCCTTTTAGTTGTTTGCAATTATATAACTTTTTTTAACTGCTAACCTATTATATAAAGTTATTAGTTTTTAGTGACCTTACATAAAAGGTTTTCCAAAGTTACTATTTTACATATCATACGTGGTGTAGCAATTCGAAATTGAGTTATTATCAAATTAAATAAGAATTTTTAAGCATCAAAATACATCATTTTTCTTTTTACAGATGTTTTCTTTATCGATGATTTCTTTGTTTAATTTAACACTACTTGTTTGATGTATAAAAGTAAGATAAATTATTTATTATTAAAAAAATATAAAAGGTTTTGATCTGCACCTTTACATTTGAAAATTTAAGACATGTTTATAATGAATTATCAAGATTTAGAAGATGCTCCTATATGCATTTCCAATTAGCATTTATACCTAAGAGTTGTTTCACATGTTCTAAAAGTAATTTTATACTGTATTTAGTCAGATTAATTAAAGATGCTGCGTTACAGCTAAGCTTTCTTAATTTTGAATTCATCTAGTTGACCTATTTTTATTATACAACATTTTCGACATATGAAACCGATTAACAACTAGTAAAGTAGTAATGATGCCTTAACATTTGCTAGTAGTCAATGATACAAATTTCCAATTCCACCACTACACATAGCGGAGAAAATTTTTGGTGCAGCAAGATGGACATGAATCCCCCTTATACTTAGTTATATAATAAAACATATCAGTGGTTAAATCATAATACGAAAGATACTACGTGTCAATTCAATCTTAAAATTTTATTATGTTAATTGAAAGAGAAAATTTTTAGTATATCACTACATGTAATGTGAATAGTCACTAAAATTATGTCATATGATATGAAATTTTAGTTAATTGATTATTATACTATATGATATAAAATAGGTAAATAAAATACATTGCATTGTACATTGAAGTTATTGATTTGTTTATTTATTAATGAGATGGGTTGTGGGTTGTTCACCTTTAACAATACAGTGGTGATATGTCATATGTGAATATCAAATCGACAAATAATCCTAAAAATTTTGATCTATTTAATAAAATTTTTAACAATAAATCTGTAAATAGTAAGAAGAAAAACACAAATCATGTGGGGTGCAATACTGCCAGGCCGCCAGTCGCCACTAGCGACAATAACAACAAAAATTGCAAGTACAAAGAGGAAACAGAGAATTTGGGCCTAAATGTATCGGGCTCAGGAAATTTGGTTCCAATCGTTCAAGCAGATCCATAAGGTGCAGCGATATTCGTACCCAATTCAAGATGTATGTACACCGCTTACGTTTATAGGAGCTATTGAATGTTACTTTAAAAAGTTATAATTTATATTTATGACTCATTCGATATATATATTTTTAATCTTATTTGGATTATACATTTGTAAATAAATGTTATAATTTTTTGTCCAATGTAAATTAGGATTTTATTAAAAAATATTGAAAGGGATGAACTTAGAAGGAGTGTATACATAGTTTTAGAGGGATGCAAATGTCGATCCACATACATATGGTTGTATTTCGCGGACCAATAGGTGAGGCATTTAAGAAAGAGGCCCAAAACACAATTTTCAATTCTTTTTGTAGTCTCCATATGAATAAATGTAACAAATGTGCATGCTTTTGAATTATATATAAAAAAAAAAAAATTATAACTTTATAAAAATATTTTTTCAAAGTCTGGCAAATCCTTTGACAGGTGTAAAATGTATTTTTTCAAAATAATATTTTTATTAAATTAATTATAACGCAATTTGACACATGATCATAGTCTATCGAAAATTATTAAAATTAAACAATTCAAGTTTGGAAGAAAATTATTCTCGTACCGTTGAAAGATATCTGGTCTCATAATAAGGAAAGAAAACTATTCATATATATTGATAAATATACATAGTATGACTTAAATCCCTATTACAAGCATGAAGATGATATGCACTAATCACTTTGAGTTACTAGTGAATATGCATTTTTTATAGAAAGCTCTGGTAACTAGATCAGAGGAATTCTAATTTTGCGCGTAAAATACCTTTAAAAAACTTTACTAGTGGAAGAGACTATTGCAAGATTGTTGGTTCCAAGTGCCATATCAAAACCACTCACTTTAAGATCTAGGATTAACGCATCTCTTGCATTTGTATCTCTTAATTGAATGAGATAATAGGGGTGCAATCAAAATATTATATGTCATCATTAAAGACAGTTTGAATGCATCTGAAAAGAGAACCTTTGAATTCATTGTGTCTCTTATCTCAAACTCATAATAAGATAACAGTATTTAATTCTTCCCTAGTTAGCGATTTAACAGCCATCTAAACGTATCCGATATGCTCTAACTCATACAACTCTTCAAACAATTATATTGTTTGAAGAGTTGTGATGGTAATAGATGTGTTTGGGTCATATCTTCCTTCAAGGTAATTTTTTGTTGGACTTTTTTTATCAAGTAATCAGTCGAAAAATTAAAATGACCTTTCTCATATACTTTGGAGCAGTCTACTTTAGGTATATTCTAATTCTAGAGATGTTACTCAATATTAGAGATAGCAACAAGCTCTTTATTTGAAAAATAAAAAATTAAAAAAAAAACAGAGGAGGAAAAAGACTTAAAGTTTATTAAAGGCTCTTGATTCCTATCCTGACCATAGCTGTACCTCATATAAAATGGAGTATAATGGTATAAATTAGTATATTTACACAGTCATCCACCTCTTCCACCTCCTTTGAATTTTCAGATTCACTGTTAGAAGTCAAATCTTCACATTTATTTGATGACTCCATATTAGGCGCTTCCATTATATTTCATTTTATATGATGACTAATACGAGGCTCTTCCTTTATACTCCATTTGTAAATCGGACAATTGAAAAATGATTTCACATCTTCCATCTCTTCCGCTCAGATGTTGGATAGCGAACATCTTTGCCAATGTAAAGATGATTCATATGAGGCTATCTTAGGATTAAATAGATTAAGAATTTAAGAATAAATGTTTTTACTGTTGAACAAAATCCAATTCTGGATGTGATCGACACAATAATAGATCCAGAAGAAAAGAGAAAAGCACTAGAAATATACATAGAGCTAGTTCAGCAGAAAAAAAAAAAAACAAACAAAAAGACTCCTGTTAAACCTAGAAGAAGCTACGTACTCCTGTAAGAAAGGCAGGGCTTATCCCAAACACAGAGGCTTATACTTATCAAGTATTATTTATGAACAGCAAAGATTCCCTAAAAATTTACAACGGTGAATATTCTCACTTTCTTGGAGTTCAAACTAGAATCCATACTCTTAGCCTTGACTCACCAGCCCATGTTATTGCATGTTAGTGCATTAGCAAGAAGAAATTAAACGAAGTTTGCACACGTTGTTTGCATCCCGCTTGAGAGTCACGTGGGTTGTTGAAAGTTGCACGTGGGGCAAAGGCACACGCTTGGGGTGAAAGCCATCTGTTTTTTATTTTTCTACTTGTTTATTTTTTGATAAATTACGCTTGCCAATTGCCAATGAAGTGTTCGTTGGGATGAACTCACTTTTGACGGTTAGGTTTAGTGTTAAGAATTTAGGCTCCAAACCAAAGAAAAAATAATACTTTAGTCAAACACAGCAAAGTTAGGCTTTTGTAGACAAAGTTAATTTCTTTTAATTATGTGTTCCATGCTTTGAGCTTTTGTCGTTTAATGATAATTGAGATGATATAGGTAGTAATTCTTTCACATTCATTCACATCAATAAATTTATAAATTCAAATCGTACTCATCAACACTTGAATTTGTAATGGTGTAATTATGTGAAAATTTTGTTATAATTGAGTGTAGCCCAACCTAAATGGCTAGGTCCGGCTAATCCGATTGTGGGGCTCAAGCACAGTTTGATCTACAAAGAGGCATTGTTCGAAACTCAAGTGAGAGTCAAGTTTCAAACCCTTAGCCCTTTTTTGACGTCAATAGTTTTTTTTTTTTTTCTTCTAATGTTAATTTTTGAGTATGATATAAAATATACTATATAAAATGGGTGCATTTTATATCTTCTATTCTTCTAATCTTCTAATCTTAATTTTTTTCTTCTAATCTTAATTATCCGATATAAAATGGATGCATTTTAATATATCACTTCTTCACATGTTGTCATTTAAGAAAATTATGCTACATAATAAGTGGGAAATGAACCATGAGGGGTGCTGACAGGGGCTATGACACCTCAAAATTTGTTTTTCTTTTTTTTAATGAAAATCATATATTTATTTATAATCCTTAATTTTGTATAAAATTTACTATTTTCCTCCCTATATTGTATATTATTTCACTGGTCCTGATAATTTATTTTTGCCTCTATCCGCATGGGATGCATGGGACCTCTTCTCCAGTTATTGAAGGTAGTCCTTTCCACATCAACACACACATAAAAATAAAGTGCTACAAACTAATTAAAGGCAATTACGTGAGATGGGTGCATATGTCATTAACATACGCCACCAAACCCAATTAATGAAGCAAGTAATTTGCCTTCTAAAACGGTAAACACAAATATGTGTTAAAACGCAAAACTTAACAAAGTGGTAATCGTTGTCCAAATCTAGTGGATTATTTGAAATGGAGGTGTGTTTATTTGCAATGCTTTTATAGAACGCAACCTATAACAATCGGAATTGCAAGAAAGGAGTATGAAACTATTAAAGCCACCAGTAACAGACAATTTGGCCATCTAACTCAACCGAAAGGCCTACCATATAATGGTCCCATGATAGAAAAGATAAACCAGTAAATAGTTCTACTAGTGCAAATTTAGATAACGTGACCAAATCATCCAGGTCTAGGTGATAGGTCGTGTGATCAGTATTCTGAATGGTGCAAGAAAATCGCTTAATCTAATAAGGATATAGAAATTAGTATCCTACATGTGAGAAGAGGCTTAAATTTCCTTTTCGCGGGGAATTCAATTTTCGAATCGGGTTTGGATTCAGACTAAGAATTGTAGAAAAAATTTAGAAAGTTAATCACAAATCATGAATGAAATTCCTTTTCTATTGTTAAAAATAAATGTGTCCCCTAAGTATATATCATCTCTTTGTATATGTGATTAAATATCTCTTATTTACTAAGATGTTAAAGATTTAACTCCCACGAAATTCATTTTATAAACTTGTATGGATAGTGTTTTATCTTTATTATGATAATTGTTATCTCCTAATTATATGAGTGAAGATCTAGATGGAAGTTGTTATCTCTTAATTATGATATTAGATATCTGGACCGCACAAATAACGATCGATTATAACATTTTATTAGCATGTGTAGGTTTTTTTTTTTTTTTATCCTTAACATGTAAAAAGCACAAATTGCATAAATAACATTTGTTTTTGGCATGTACCAGCAGATTTCTGACATCAAATAAGAGTAGATGTTCGGATTACATAAATACCAATTGTTGTCAATAGGTCTCCACTTACATGTCTCATTCAGTGTGAGTTTTTTTTTCAAAAAAAAAATCATTTATTTCCTACAACAGTCGTTGGGACTAACCCGAATAAAACTAAAATTCCAAAACTAATTGGCCCCAACAAATTAAAACCCAGATCGTGACAGAGAGAGAACAAGAACTTATCAAAAAAACCTCAATATGAATCGGGCCAACCAGTCACTCACCATCCCCCATCACAAGCTGGAGCGGATATATTTTCACCCCTTGTAAATTATGTGTACGTCATTTTCATAAGTACATTTAATCAAAACTATAAAAAATCTTCTAGTTTGTAAATAAACCTTTATTAATACTAATATTACTATTCTTTTATGTTTTTATTATATTTTTGCAAATATGATTCACAATTCTTATTTTGTTATTTAATTAATTTTATTAAAATTTGGGGTTTTTCCCAACAGACAAAGACAAGTAGATTATAATTTTTTTTTATAGTAATTAAAACTTATCATCTTACGATCAATTTCTTAAGAAGATTTTAAACTTCACGCTTTACAATTAATTTATTTTTTAAAAAAAAAATGATATTTTAAAATAAAAATGGTTAATTTTGAGAAGTTTGAATTGGAAAAGTATTGTGAGTTTTATCTCTGCTTAACTTTTGATTGAGTTTAATTTTTATAGTTATATGATAGCATTTAAATAAGTTTCTTATTGTATAATCAAAGTGTAATTTTTTATTAAGGTTCAATAGATATATTGTATTATGAAGAAAAGAAGTTTGAATTGATGAGTGATCCTTTATAGAGTATTTGGAATAAAACAAACTTCTTTATATATATATAAATATATATATTTTTTCAAACATGTTTTTTGTTTTAATTTTTATTTTTTTAATTAAATATAATAATTTTATCATGATTTTAATTCATTTTAAATATTCTGTAATTAATTTATTTCCTTAAAATTTGTTTGATATTTAAAATTTTCAAAATTATTCTCAATATTTTATAATTAATTTGTTTTCCTAAAAATTGTTTGATATTTGAAATTAATATTAATTTGTTTTCCTAAAAATTGTTTTATATTTGAAATTAATATTTAAAGAAAAATTAAGGATTTGAGAAAATAAAAAGATTTTATTATATAGGTGACGAATTAATTAATATTGGTGGATATTTTTTAATGATTTATTTTAAAAATAATACTGAATTTTAAGATGTTCATGTCGAAGTATACTTAGAATTTTATAGGGTTGTAATTGTCGTTACTCCATCACAAGTTGTTCAGAGGTGGATCCCACCAAGCCCAAACAACAATCCATTTGAGTCCTTTCCTCCTCCACATGTAACATTTTTTTCCTTCATCTCTGACTTTCCCTCTCTAATAAGACAACAAACCACCACCTTCTTCTTCTCCTTCTTCGCATCCCTCCATTTCCTTCAAACCCAACCTTCCTCACATCTTAACTTAATTTTCCACCAACCAAAAGAACGACAACGTTTCATATTCGGAATCCAGTGGCAATTCCGTAAATGTCTCAATCTTGATTTCAAATCCGTTAGATACGTAAACGAAACAAACTACACATTTCTCTGATTTTTTCTTTCTTTCTCTTTTTTCGTTTTTGAAAAAAATGGCTGCGAAGAAGAAGTTGAATAGCAATACAGCATTACCTCTAGTAGTAGTAGAGATTGTAGTTGTGGTTCTGTTAACGTGCTTGCCGTGGCGCGTTCACTCGGCTGAGAATCGGCTTCTGGTGAACATGACTCTGGTTCGAAACACCACCGCTGCTGTTCTTGGTGCCTGTGAGCTTCTTCGATCAAACATATAACTTGACGTTTTTGTTTTCGTTTTTTTCTTTTTTCAATAACAAAAAAAATTGTTATTGTTTTAGTTTGCTTGGATGGGAGCTTGCCTGCGTATCATCTTCACAGAGGATTCGGCGCTGGCGCAAGCAACTGGTTGCTACAGTTTGAGGTAATTTCGTAATTTTGTTATTTTCTATTGTAAATAGATAAATGTAATAATAAAATTAGAGAGTTTATGTTAGTGCATTTTAACTTCACTGATTGGGTTTGAGTCCTTAAACATGCAAACAGTATTTTGTACGGAAGTAAATATCTTATTAATATATTATTTCAACAAAAATATATCCTAATAATATTAGTGATACCTTAAAAAAAAATCTCTAAGAGTAAATTTTTAATTTAAATATTATGAGATCAGTAAATTATTGAATATTACATAGTGTTTCATGTACCTTGAGATTGGTAGGTGTCAATATGTCATCATCTCAAACTTAAATACTGTTGTTGTTGGATCACTTTCTATAGAATTAGGTTTTACGGTCTGTTGATAAGGCCTGATAGTCGATTTCTTTGTCCACTGATAATTTGCCACGTATCAATTGGTTCTTCGTGGTCCTTTTATTGGTCGAGTATTGGTATTTGGTCTTTCGTAGAATGATTGGATGTTTTGTAAATTCAAAGCGACATCGTGGGCGCTTTTGTTTGTCTGTTCTAGTTTCTCGTGCTCTGTTTTGCACTTTTGTCAACTAGATTTTTTTTTTTTTAACTTTCTTGTGGGCGCTGCCTCTGTAGTGGCGTACAACACAATAAAACTATAGCATGGAGGAAAAAAAATTAGAAAAAGAAAAACATTTGTGAATGTGATGTGACATTCTTTGTTGATTTCTGAGATTTAGGTTGGAAACTTGATGTGAATTGTGTTGTGTTGGTATTTGGGTTGTGGAGACGTAGAATTGTTGATATATTTTCATGATTGATTTTAATCCCACTTGAGATGCAAGAAAAATCATATGTTGTTTTTATTGAAATTCGTATTTATTCGATACGAATGATATATGTATATACAAAAAAGTATAAAGCATGATTTTTAAGTTCAAAATTTATTATTATTGCTGGTATTTAATTTTAGCTTAAAATCGTGGGTGAATGTATTTATTTAGAAAAGCTGTAAATTGAATGCTGTAAATTAATTAATTGTTGAGTAGGTTCAAATAAAATTTCTGTTAAGAAGCACTTCAATTCAAGTTTCATAATCTGAATATGTAATAAATGAGTCAACTCCAAATTAGTTTTGAAAAATAAATGAATAAACTTAAATTTCACTTCTATGTTATTCAATTTGGGTTACCTTACATGTTACAAATTATTGCTCTTTTATTTGTATTGAAAAAGTAAGTATAGGGTTTTCACTTTTTTTTTTTTTCGTGATCTTGAGTTTTTTAGTAACTTTTGAAATGTTTATGTTATATTAGCATTATCAGCTATATATATATATATATAGCTATTTATATTTTAAATTTTTATTGACAATGGCTCTTAGTAACACATGAAATGCATTTAGAAACTAGTACGATTAATTAATATTTAGGACCAAAGCCTCTAACATTGCTTTAAATCTTTTGTGTTGCTAGTTGTTAAGATAAACTTTGCCAGTTGCAACACATGTGAGGTACATGTGAGCTCCATCCACACCAAATAAATAAATAAATCACACTAGTATCTGACCTCCTTAAATAAATATAATTTGTGGGTACATTGATTTTATATTTTAATTTCTAAGTATGTTTGTATATGTTTGTTACTTCATGTCTCCGCCTACACCATGGTCCCATAAAAAAAATCATTGAAGTCACAAACATATATATACATATATGAGTAGGCGAACAAATTGTCTCCATGCACCAAACTTTTTGAACCTAAGGAGAATTTATTAGCAATGATACAAAATTAAATGGGTTGGTAAACATAGTTAGGTCAGTGGGTCCAAAATTGTTGACATTAATGATCCTTAAGTTTTAAGTTACCATAATTATGATTTTAATCACTAGGGTGGTGGGTGGTGCAATGATATACCATCATGTTTGGAGAGAGCCAAAAGTCGCCATGGATCCACGCGTTTAATGACGAAGTGGGAGGTCTTTTCTGGCATTTTAAGTAACGATGCCTCTCTAAATCCAGGTAAATTAATTTCTTACTTTGATCTAATTATTTGGCCATATTCAGTACTAGTTATTTTAGTTGCTTGTATGTATTTTAGATATCAAGAAGAATATATATTTCTTCTAAGAAATAGATGTCATAAAAAAATATTATCAAACAACAAAGAATGAGTAATGGTAGATTTCAATAAGTCCTAACAAATTTTTGAGGCGTCAATTTTTAATTAATAAAAAAAAAAATGTAAATAATGTATATTGAATTCAACAGTGAGTGAGACAAACTTAAAATTTATAATATAAAGATAAAAAGTTTTACTTGCAAAACTAATTAATACACAACATAAAGATTATTTATTTGATTAGCAAGGTTTTTTCCGAAAGAAAAAAAAATGTATTAATATTTTTTCCCAAGAAGAAAAAATTGTATTCACATACATGGACAATTTTATAACCTAAACTAATTATTACACCACATAAAATTGATTTACGTAATTAGCCATTTTAAAATTTTTCCTTAAAAAAAACTTCGTGAAGTATTGTTTTAGTGCAATGCTTAAAATTTTGTCACCATTAGATAGGCGAGGTTTGATTAAAGATCTTGAGCTTATAATTGAAGTTAAAGATTTTTATAGTATATATAAAAAATATAGATACGTATATATTTTTAAAGCCTACACTAAAGGAATTAAAACTATCAAGATGATGTAGATATTTACTATAATAATAAAAAGATAATTATTTAAATGAAACAAAAATTTATCCATACAAATACTTGGTGGCACATCTACCGTTAAGATAGAAGGGGACATGTACAATTGCTATTACTAGACTGTAATGTGCAATATATAATTTGTTTCGAATGAAAATTTTAAACATATTGATTTTTCAGATCAAGATCTGTTTAACTTTTAGAAAGATGGAATGTGATTGTTATTTGGTATGTGATTGTTGTACGTAAAACAATATAAAATTACAACAAAGCTAACTAAGCAAAGACTGACTTCAAGAGATAATAAAGATAGTAGTCAAATTACAACCCATGGTCAAAACCATGTTGACAAAGTATAACCTTGTAGGGATCTAGGTTGTAGACAAATAATGTGAATTCTCTTTCCTTCCTAATTACACTTTTGGAGCATCAAACATTTCGAAATTTTAAAATGTGGAGCGAGAGAGAAAAAGTGCTTTTGTTGGACCACATTTTGACTTTTTTTTACGTACCTACAGTTAAAAAGTACTTCTGCTGCTACTCATGCAGGTATCAGTATTTGTATTTGATTTTTGGGACACCATCAACGTGCTAAATCTAGACCACAGAGAAAAAAAAATCTACTACTTTATATTTGATTCACCCAGGGACAATTTTCAAAATAAATAAATAATGTCATTAGTCTTTATTATGCATACCATCGTCTATTTCACCATATTTTGAAAATAAATATCCAAATTATTTTATAAGCAAATATTTAAAGATAAAAATAGCGTAAATTTGTTTCTAATAAAAAAAAAAGTTATTTATACCTCAATAAATTTTAATTTGTTTTGATTTTTTGAAATATTTAATTAATGATTGTTTAAACACTGTTAAGTAATCAATCAACATTTAATGTACGTAAAGTGAAATGATGTTTACATACTACTAAGTCAATATTTAATGTTCGTGAAGTGAAATGATGATATATTTAGTGTAGGTTAAATGTTTCATATGTGAATTGTCTTGTGCAATCAAAACTAGATAAAAACAATTGAAATTTTATTTGAAGATAAAATTTAATAATTTATTTCTTTCGAATTCAAAACAAATTATTTTATTTTTACTTTAACAAAAATATGTACCATATGTTTTGATACTACACTACTAGCATTCATTTGACAATGTGGTTAGTTTAATGGTCTATCTTTTATATTTACACTGCAGAAGTTATAAGTCCCGCTCATCTCCTCTTTCCAATTCCAAATTTATCTTAATAATTGAAAAAAAAATAGCAAACCATCTATACAAATCTAAACGAATTTTGATATGTTACGTGTAATATAAAATTAAAAAAAAAAAATGCTAAATCCGGTGACAAGTCCATGTTCCTCTCTCTCACATATCACATTCTCTTGTTGCCTGCTTTCACGTGATGAACAATAATCGACGCCAACGCAGACAGCTACAGCTACTGTTTTATGCTTCTGACATCGAGCCTTTTTGCCTTTGTCAGCCTTTGTGTTCACTGTACTGAACTGGAAATGACAATTCTGACCTTCCGTGCTTGGTTGTGTATCTGTGACTCAATTTTAGAGTCACTCAATGCCTGCTTTCTGAATCCACATTCACACCCATGCCTCTTTTCTTCTTCCTTCTCTGTATAGTTTCTTTCTGGTGTAATTAGGTTTTTTCACAGCCCCATCAAGACAAAAGCACTGAGACAGTAGGCTTGAACGAGAGATGTATATACATGATATCCATGTTTTACTCTAAAATTTTATTTTGCTTTTGAAAAGATGCATCTATAACTTTTTTTTTTTTAAATACTTCAACAATGATTGAATCATAAGTTTATTATTAACATAAATTCTCAATCAACATAAATTATTACATATGCCGTATAAATATATTTTTTCATAATAGAAAAATACTAATTTCCATACCTCAAAAAAGGAAAACTATCTACACAAATTTGTAAAATACTCTTAGTGAGAATTTTAAACACTTACCTTACTAAATATGGAAATGCATAATCTAGGTGATGTGTATTATAACAAAAATTTTAAAACATATATTAATATAACATTAAAAATCAGATAAAAATAAAATTATATAAACCTTTTTATTTATAAAACAAAAAGTTGTTTTCAAAATTTATCGAATGAACTCATAGATGTCAATGCCTAGTCTTATTAAGCATTGTTCATCAAACAAGAATGTCTTTGGTGCAATATATATAGAAACACACACATGACATGGTTCATTGCTTGAGTGCCTCCCCATCCAGTTTTAGAAATGGACTCGTGAATGGATGAGCTGGAGAAGCTAACTGGGCAAGTGACATGGACCTGCTCTGAAGTGACTCTACAATCTTCTAGGATCTGGACTACCAGTATATACAGGGTGCCCTTTTCCTAGTATCAGTTGACAAAATGCCTTCAATATAATTTTTCTAAAAAAAGTCTTTTTTTGCTAGCTCTCCACTTATAGCACCACCTTGTAATGTCCTGATATGAGCCACAGATCACGTGTGAATCTATCTCAGTTCACTTTCTGAGAATTCTTCACATGTCATCCGGACATATCTGCATTCTACTTGGATCTGTGGGATTGATTATGTTTTGCTTCCTTGTAAACTCCAGAAACATATGGCTGTGTGCAGCTGTCCTCATGTGACATTGTTTTCTCATACAAGTCCAGTCTTCTTTTTTAGCACTTTCTACCTACCATTACCATTTCCATGATAGAAAAAAATATAACAAAATAAAGAAAGAAACAAAAACTTCACTTTTTACTATGTATTATTTCTTGCTTCTGTTTCAATTTTCAAGGGGTATATTAAACAAATGTTTTCTAATTATGAACCAGATTTTTACAACTGGAATCGTGTAAAGATTAGATACTGTGATGGAGCCTCCTTTGCTGGAAATGCCAAGTTTGATAATGGGGTAATTCTCTAACCAACATATTTTTTCTCTAATTCTTCTCTGCCTTTTCATTTGCTGGACACCTCAAGTGGAAAACTTAGGGCCATTATTGGTCGCTATGATAGGACTAGTTCAATATATATATATATATATATATTTTAATATCTAAATACATATTATCATTTAAATGTGATTTTGGAAGTTAAACGAGTATCAATATATGCTCTGGTTGTTGCATCCGATCCAATGATATGATGTTTTATCATATAGTATGATTATAGCGACCGAAAGCATTTGTAACAGATTTACTGGATCTCCTCTTCGATAATAGAGGGAGGCAGTGATAGTCAATAATGACTTAATTTGACGTTGTGCTTCATAGGGAAAGGCCATATATTGTTGTCAAATTTTATCTACTAATGAATTTGTGTAAATGAATGACAGACGTCATTACTTTATTTCAGAGGTCAAAAAATTTGGCAAGCTGTCCTTCTTGATCTGCTACCTAAAGGAATGGTAAATGCTAAAAAGGTAAATTTACTGTGGACCGTGGAATTATTGAGTTAACGTTCTTCAGTAATTGTGTGTGGATCTAGTAGTCATATATTTTCATGCATCTATGCATGAATTGCAATAATTCGATTTAGATTCTGGTTGTAAGATATCATGGTGTGCAAGCAATACTATTAGGAAAATTATCCTTGTATTTTAGCGATTATCAATACATCATTGAAAGTCAAGGTCCCCAAAGTTTTCACAACCCATCAGTTTGGTCTAGCTAATAAAATAATTTATGAAATAAAAATTTTTGGGATTAAATTGATGAGTTAAGGAACCAAATTGCATAGTTCTAGAAACTTAAGGCACCACAACTTTTAGTAATGTATCAACGTTTAAAAGCGAGGTAAATCGTCTTAATAAAAAGATTAAAATGAAATTTTTCTTATATATTGAGCATTAATTCTTCATATAAAAAGTTCGAATAAAAACAAAATTCGTACAATTATGCCCCTAGAAATTTGATTCTTATATAAAACCTTTTAGGTTAAGACTTCAGAGAATTTTAATGATAACATAATTAGTTTGTTTTCACGAAAGGAAGCAAGAGCATATGATCTGCTTTGGTTGGATTATAGTGTTTGACAAGGGCTTGAACCATGGACTTGATTTTCTTTTCAGGCTTTGCTTTCAGGTTGCTCTGCTGGGGGTTTAGCAGTCTTCTTGCATTGTGACAACTTCATTAAATTCTTACCACGAACTGCCAGTGTGAAATGTTTGAGTGATGCTGGTTTTTTCTTGGATATGTAGGTCTCTCTCTTTTAGTTTATTTGATATCAAACCATTATTTACAGAAAAATATCTACTAAAATTTTTATGTTTTTAATTTTACAGAAGAGACATAAGTTTGAACCACACTATGAGGTCCTTCTACAAAAATTTAGTTACACTACAGGTACATACTTCTTCCATGAATAAACAAAAAAATTTCGTTTTTATGTTGCAAGTTCTCAAATAGTGTTTACCAATAATCTAGGTGCTCACGTTATGATCTAGAAGAACCTTACTTTCTAAACTGTACCAATAATGTGGTTTGTCAATTGTAACTTGTACTTTGTGGTAATCGAAAGATTAACAAACAGTCAACTCGTGTTTCGAACCAAATGTTCATGAGAGAAAATAGATTTTTTTTACACACAATACTCTGCTGTGTTTCTAGAATCATTAACGTCCTATTGACACGAGAAATATGTATGTACCAGGGGATAGCACAGAATTTAAATCCAAACTGCACCAAATCCCTTTATCCAGAACTGGTACAATTTTCTCCCTGCTACAGTATTGTTGGCTCATAAAGGAAAATGATTTGTTTTCTTTTTTCATATCGAATGGTATTGACTTCCACTCTATTTTTGTGCAGTGCTTCTTCCCACAGTATGCATTGATGTATATCACAACACCATTTTTTGTTTTGAACTCAGCATATGACGTGTTCCAAGTAAACTTTCTTTGCTTTCTTAACTTCGAATTCCTATGACATCCGTTTGTAGAATTAGTTTCTGTTAAAAGTATAATAAGTTCAATTTATAATGTCAACAGTTTCATCATGCATTGGTGCCACCTTCTGCTGATTTACGTGGTCACTGGAATCGCTGCAAAGTTAATCCAGCAGCGTGTAGTCCACCCCAGATAGCTGTACTGCAAGGTTCTTTAGTCTTTCTTTTCTTAGCTGAAATCATTTAATGATTCTCATATTTTCAGCTCTCCTGTTTACAATTGTAGTAAGGTGTTCCTTTTTCTTCTTTCAGGTTTGAGGAATGACATGCTTGCAGCTTTGCGAGTTTTCCGCATATACTCAAGACGTAATGGGATGTTCATAAATTCATGCTTCGCTCATTGCCAAAGTGAGTCACAGGACACATGGTTCGCATATAATTCTCCAAGAATACATGATAAGGTAACTAATCTACAAACAGGATATACTACATGATATCTGGACTAGAGATAAATTTGGTTTTCATCAAGCGAAGTTCATTTATAAGCCAATCTGATCATAGGAAAATCTTGTCAGCTAGTAGTACAAATGGATCAGAAGTGTCATTATGCTTTGTATACATTCGATTGTTCATAGCTTACTTGAAGTCTACTTTTAACTGATTTTATAACATTTGTTAATCAGCATCTATATCCAGGTCACCTGACCCTTACCAAATGCCACACTGTAGTCTAAACAAATTACAGTCAACATTATCTGAATCATGATTAGTGTTCATTACATGTAAATTGCCCTACTGAGGTAAAAATTTTGAGCAAAACCTGATAATCCATGTTACAGACCATTGCAGAAGCCGTTGGTGATTGGTACTACAGCAGAAGGGTAACCAAGGAGATTGATTGTCCATATCCTTGTGACTCTTCCTGCCATAACCTTATACCGGCTACGGTAGATCAGGTAATGCCATCATCAATTCGGACATTATGTGTACTGTTGTTGTTGCACCTCATGATGAGCCAGAGTTACTGAAAATGAACAAGTCAAGCCTTGCAGGTCAATTAACGGATGAAGAGCACGGGCATTGCAGGTTCATTGTAGATTCAAAGCAGTAAAATTCTTGCAAACTTTTCTCTACTTCTCGTAGATGGAGCTGTTTCGTGGCTATTTAAAGAGAGTATACTGAAAGGAAATATAGACAATCATTGAATTATACTATATAGTGAATCACAGAGGAAATTATTCATTGTTATACACTTTATTGATTGATAAATCAATAAGAGTTCATTTTTGTTTTCTCTCCATTGATTCATATGGAATTTAGATTCATTTTAGAGGGAGATTGTTGAATCTTGTATCTTGCTGCAAGCGTAACGTTATTCAAAATGATTCAATCCTCTAAAGCATTTTCTTCTTTTATGCTCTTAGTTGTTGGATGAAACAGTGTTATGGTATTCTCATTGTGTGATGTGAAATAGATGGAAAATTGAAATTGATTTAGTTGGTTGGGGCCAAGTCTTGAATATTTAACTAAAAATATATAACATTAATGCTTGAATGAAGATGTATGATATTTAATACTTATTGTTGATTATATTAATTTGGATGTACTCTGATTTAAGAAGAAAACCAAAGTAAAAGAAGAAGATGAAAAGAAAAAAAAAAAGTGAAAAATCAAAAGTCTATTAAATCAATTGGGTTGAGTGTTGGATATCTAATTGAAAAATATTTAAGAACAATTTTTTTTTTTTTTTTTACATTTTCACCTCATAGATTAGATGACTGTTGATATAGATAACTGATAGCGTGGCTGTAATGACATTAAGCTCTAATGACATTAATACTTGAATGAAGATTAACAACGTTTTAATACTTGATGTATATGAATTTAGATTACCTGCTATTTAAGGAAAAAAAAAACACACAAAGTAAATTAAAAAATTAAAATATATATGTGTGTGTGGGTGAAATCCATAGTTAGTTGGGTTAAGTTTGAAAATTTTTTAGATTGATATCCAAATGGAGACTTCGTATTAATCTTGATTATATGAACTTATATATCAAGTATGGCCGGAGATAAAAACACAAATTAAATGAAAAAAGAAAAGGCGGTAAGTCCAAAGTCAATTAAACTGGTTGGTCGAATTTTAAATATCTTATCTTTTTTTATCATTATTATTATTTTAGTTGATATCGAATATATTAGAGGTTTGTTGAAACTTACTGAGATAAATTATTGTTTACACGGTTAGGATAATTACTTCTATAATAAGAGACAACTCCTCTTATAAAAAAGAGAAAAAACTATTCACACAAAGATCATAACATTTTATAGGATTTATTGAGTTCAATTACTATATGTCTACCCTTATAATAGAAAAAAATTACTCACAGAACCAGGGAAGAAAATTCTACATAAAGTTTGTAAAATCTATTGAGACTTGCTAAGATCAATCACTAGTAACTTTTTATATAACTTATATATTGTTATGGGTAATTTAGCGATTAGATCGATTGGGCCAAGGAAGATATACAGTACAGGCCCAATGGTCCAAAAGCTCAATAATCTGTCATTCTTTCTGACCCCTTTCCTAACAACGGACCTGTCCGTTAGACAGACTCTCTAGTTTTATTCATATCCCAAGTTCCTCCTGCTGATCGTCAATCTACTCGCGAATAATATTAATTGCCCGATCAGTGATCTGCTCACTGCCTTTTATGCAACCACAGTCAGTGCTAGTCTTTAAAGCCGATCGCCATACTGATCGTTGAGGCTGATCGTCATATTTGATCCCTGAGGCTGATCGCCATATTTGATCGTTGAGTCTGATCGTCACATCTGTTCGCTCAGACTGATCGTCATGTCTGTTCGCTCATGTTGCTCGTCATATCAGTTCGTTTAAGTTATTCGCCGAAAGATGATCATCAGGTCTATTTTGCCTGGGCTTGTTCGTTCAGAATTATCCGCCTGGTTGTCCGGTGATTTCTCAGCGTACTCATATACCTGCTCAGTTATGAGATTGCTTGCATAATATTATGACTGGTCGCGAAAGTATGAGTTCATAATCTATCCTCCTAACTTTCAAGATGTGCGGTCCGTCAGAAGCTCATATGTTTGCCAGTTGAATTGAATATTCTGTCCGTTGGAAAGTCTATCTCAGCCACCCCCTCCCAAACCATAAGTCAGCAGAAGCCGAAGATACCATGCAAGATGCAGCTCAAAACGTGCCATGCACGCCATTTCTGTCAAAGACTACAGCCAAAATTACGGTGGCCTCACATAACCTGTACAAATTAGCAGCCTGAAATCACGCTCGGAAAGGGCTTAGAAGTGACAGTTTCAGCTGTATTTAATATAATTTCGATCGTATTAAATGCACTGTCAGCCGTATTGAATGAAACCCCGGCACATTAAATGCGGCCCATCTTTATAATTTCAGTTTACTGTATGTTTTTGTCTTATTCTATTATACTGTAGCACTTCCATTTTTTCTATAAATAGAGGAAGATTTTCATTGTAGAAAAAAGATAATCTTCTGAGTGTCTTTACTCTGCTAAAATAGTGAGAGAGTGAACAGTGGATGTAAGTATCTTTGGGCCGAACCATTCTAAAATCTTCCCGTGTTTTTTCTCCTTGCTTCTGATCTCTTCTCTTTTGCTTCTTTACCTTGCATACCCAATATCTATTATCCGAAGCTGCAGTTTGGGTCCCAAAACGAATCTCGTTGACTAGGATCTAAATTTGAACATCAACATATATCTACTCTTATAACTTGCAGATAACTTTTATAATGAAAGGAAAAAACCATCAACACAACGTTTGTAAAATCTACCAAGACATACTAACATTAATTATACTTACACAATTCATATAAATATTCTTATAACTTGAAGACAACTCTTATAATAAAGGGAAAAAAACTACGTACACAAAGTCAATAAAGTTTGTTGAGACTTGTAAAAATCAATAATTATTTATGCGGTTTAAATATTTATACTTATATAAGGAAATGACTACTCATACGGTAAGAAAAGAATATTATCTATACAAAACTTGTAAAATGCGGTTGATGACACTTGAACAAATATTTACTCACGTATCGATAGATAATTAGTCTCATAATACACTGAGAAAACTTTAACACAAAGTTTGTAACATGTAATTGATAGAACTTAACTCTTACCATTAACATGGGTATGAATGTGCACAAATACATACACTAGGAGGGGATGTACATAACTTTAACACTTAGAATAAATAATTAGATAAATATATTTTTTAGTACCTTATGTTGATAATAAGAAATGTGTTTTTTTTTTTCAATTTTTTTTGTTAGAATCATAATAAGAAATATTATTCAAGAGAAAAAGCCAAGGTACAACACCGATTACTAGTTACCGCTTTCATACTTTATTATTTATTTATATTTTTTTCGTTTTTTCAAAATCCACTTAAGTTGGGCCCGTCTAGCTACCCATAACAAACACGTCTCAAAGGGAGTTACAAGTCAATAAATTTCATGCAGAGGCCAAATCAAGTAATTTCTCACCACCAATGAACCCCATTCAATCCGCCTACAAGCCCACCATTCCCGCGCCCCTCAATGGCTTAAACCCTCCTCCAAGGCTCCAACAGGTACCCAACAGGTGGCACACCCAACCGCACCACGTCCGCCGGCGTCATACCACGACCACACCCGAAATTACCAAACTACCCTCCAACTAAAAAAAAGTCCCCCCAGAATGCAAAGCCCATTATGCAAATCCAATCCGTTCACATGTTGGGCCCAAACATCCACGTCATCACCACCACCATCATCAATTTCTTCGCAAAGAAGTGTGTCGTCTCTCCTCATTATTAGAACCAAAAGGGTACGGGGAGGAGAGAGAACGCGCGCGTGGAGAAGACGCACTTCTATATCTAGTCATCAAAGTCAGTTCTTCAAGTCGATGACTTGTACTTCCTTGGACGCCAGCTCTGGTGGTGGTGGTGGTGGTGGTGGTGACGATAATGGTGCTCTCCGTAACTTCAAACTAAACGAGTCAACCTTCCTCGCTTCACTCATGCCTAAGCGAGAAATCGCCGCCGATCGCTTCATCGAAGCTCATCCGGAGTTCGACGGCCGCGGCGCCATCATCGCCATTTTCGGTATATAAAAACAAATTAAAATTAAAATAAAAGAGCGTTTGTGGATTCTGTTATGCGTTTTTGAGATTTTGGGTATTCAAATCAGTTGCTAGACAAAAAAATAAAATAAAAATAAAAAATGTGATTTTGATTTTTTTTTTATTTGTTGTGCTTACAGATTCTGGTGTGGATCCGGCAGCTGCTGGATTGCAAGTGACTTCAGATGGAAAGCCGAAGATTTTGGATGTGATTGATTGGTAAAAGAGTTGTTGATACTTCAAATGATCAAAACAGAACATTTGATTTAATAGTTAGCTGATTTTTTTTTTTTTATTAATTAATTTATGTTTTATTAGTGGTGCTGGAGATATTGATAGTTTAAGTGTAGTTAAAGATTGTTGTTTTTGTGATTGACTGGTAAAGATTGTTGTTACATATAAAAATCAAAACATGACATTTGATTGAATGGTTAGCTGATTGTTGTTTGTTGTTGTTTTTTTTTTTTTTTTTAGTACTGGTAGTGGAGATATTGATACTTCGAGTGTAGTTAAGGCTGATTCTGATGGTTGTATTCGTGGAGCTTCAGGTTGGTTTTGTTATGATGATTTGAGCGTTTGTGTGCTTTTGTTTTTTAGTGTGTTATGCTATGTTTTGGTTTGGATTTGATGGAGAATTTTTGGTTTAGGGGCTAGTTTGGTTGTCAATTCTTCTTGGAAGAATCCGTCTGGTGAATGGCATGTGGGTTGTAAAATGGTGTATGAGTTATTTACGGACACGTTGACTTCTCGGTTAAAGGTGAGAGGATTTATTGGAATTGGTTCTTGAACTCGAAGTTTTACTGAGAATTGGTGAGTAAATTAACATTTCCATGTCTCCCTTGCAGAAAGAGAGAAAGATAAAGTGGGATGAGAAAAACCAGGAGGCAATTGCCAAGGCTGTAAAGCAGGTCGAGGAATTTGATCAGGTTGTTGGAATGCTGCTAGTTAGTGGTTTCTGTGTATTAGATTACAAAAGTTTTTGATATAACTATTCACTTCACCTTTTGCTTTAAACTTGCAGTATGCATGATAGTGTCATCTGGTGATATTGGAAATTATTGTCGAATTCTTTGTGGGAAAGAATCGTCTTTGCTTCTTGATTATTGCTAGATTTTTCCCCTCTTATTGCCTTAGATTGTCTTGATTAATTGCAGACCTTAAGTTTTCGTTGAATTTTTATATTCAAAGGAGGCTGTAAATTTCATTGAAATCCATTTAGAATTTAATATGCATGATTTATTCATTTTTTTGTTATGGAAGTACATAATGTTGCTGCCAATGTGGTCTTATTTTGTCTAGTCTTGTAGTATCTGCAGTTACTTTTATCCTTTTGCATATCACCGTAGTGATGAGATAATCCTATTCCCAGAAACACAAGAAGGCAGAAGATGCAAACTTGAAAAGGGTTCGTGAAGACCTCCAAAATAGAGTTGATTTTCTGCGAAAGCAAGCTGATGTGGGTGCCTCTAGAATTTCAAATTACAAGAATTCATATCTTCTCAGAACAGTAATGATTGTTATTATTTTTATTTATATTATAGAGCCATGATGACAAAGGGCCTATCATAGATGCTGTGGTATGGCATGATGGAGAAGTATGGAGGGTTGCGCTAGACACACAGACTCTTGAGGATAAGCCAGATCATGGGAAACTTGCTGACTTTACACCTCTTACTAATTATAGGTATATATGATTGTTGTTGACAGTATTTTGTGCTTGAAAATTTATTCTTTCAGAAGTAGTGGTATGATTTTGATTGGAGATTAATAGTATATTTATGCTGGAAGACGTTAATATTCATTTGATGTTGTATGTAACATTCAATGTTTTAATTTGCTAGAATGCAATTTTATATAGTTGTTGCATGAAAAGAAACCTGTCCTATTACTTTCCAATGAAGCACAGGAATTTGATTTTTGATAAAAGAAAAATAGAAGCACATGCTGGTTTGTGGTTGAGTGAAACTGATTTAGAATTTGCTAGTTTGAAGTCTGATAGGTGGTTTCTGTTGCATTATGGTGATTCTTCTATTTTCAGACAATCAGTGACTGTTGTACTAGGCGAAGATAACTCGTTAATGTTGTATGGTTTGATCAATGAAGATGTATAAAACAGGTTAAAAACTTATTGGAATATGGCACTCCTTGTTTCTGATTTTATCATGTGTCTTTGAGATGGAATGCTAAATTTAATTGAAAGGCGAATAAAGGAATAAAAATTGAGAGGAGTTTGTTTCCTTGCAAGATTCTTTAACAAGAGAAGTAAAATGAAACATGAAGCAGCTGGCCTACTCATTACCCCGTATAATGTAACTAGTTAATGTTGACTTTACACCTCTTCAGAAGACTTGTTATTAAAATTGTTAGTGCAGAGAAGTCAAATATGATGGATCATATAAGGGCTTTCATGGGATTATCCTGATATTCAAAGTACAGAGATTTAAGCATTGGTCCTATTTGAGTCTACTATTGTTAGATCATTGGCAAGCAATTGCTTTGCCATCTCATAAAGGATACTTGGATTGACGGGTTATACAGGTGTCTGTCCTTGTAACTGTAGTAATGTGATTCTTAGTTCTATTTTATATAATTCATCCAGCATTGTATATCTTGTATTGTTAAGCTGTAGATATGTTCAGAATTAAGGATAATCTGTTCTTATTCCGACGTTGTCTTTGTTTTTTAATGTTAAAATTGTAATTATTTCCATTTATATCTGTTTTGATTGCCCGAAGTTATTAATGAATGAGGTAATTTTGTTCTTATATGATTTGATTCATTTGAGTTAAAGTATCTAACTACAAAAATTGGTGTTTACAGGACTGAGCGGAAGTATGGTGTTTTTAGCAAATTAGATGTGTGTACATTTGTTGTTAATGTATATGATGAGGGAAATATCTTAAGTATTGTAACAGATAGTTCCCCTCATGGCACTCATGTTGCTGGTATAGCTACTGCTTTTCATCCTGAGGTATCAACATCTAACTTAATCTTTGGTTGCATTCGTTTCATAGTAATCCTGTTCTAAAATTTATGGTTGTTGTAGGAGCCTTTGTTGAATGGAATTGCACCTGGGGCACAGTTAATATCTTGTAAGATTGGAGATTCACGCTTAGGTTCAATGGAGACAGGAACTGGTTTGACAAGGGCATTAATAGCTGCTGTGGAGGTGGGTGATCTTTATATGAAAAGAAAAAGACACGGAATATTATTTACGTATTGTAGCATTGGCATTGTGATGTATATCTAAGCACATGGAGACACCTGTTAATTTACTCAAATGTTTATATATTTGTTTGATAGATCTCTTATCCATCATTATGTGTGTAATTGCTTATTGCAAATAAAGTATATAGGCAATTATCAATGTGATATACAACACCTTACTAACAAATTATGTTATGTGCAGCATAAATGTGACCTCATCAATATGAGTTATGGAGAAGCTACATTACTGCCTGACTATGGCCGCTTTGTTGACCTTGTTAATGAGGTCTCTATCTAAAACCCTTCTTCAAATGTGATAACTGCTCTTTGTTATTTTTCCTCACTTTTTTGTCATTGTCTTTCGGGCTCTCTAACATAGTTGGATGTTACTGTTGCTTTGAACTTAGGTGGTTAATAAACACCGTCTGATATTTGTGAGTAGTGCTGGCAACAGTGGGCCAGCACTGAATACTGTTGGTGCACCTGGTGGTACCTCTTCAAGTATCATAGGAGTTGGTGCATATGTATCTCCTGCAATGGCTGCTGGTGCTCATTCTGTAGTTGAACCTCCCTGCGAAGGGCTTGAGTACACTTGGTTGGTTTACTGCTATTTATCTGACCTTGACCTTGAGATGAGTCCTTTGTTATAGGCCACTACTCTAGTTTGCATTTGGGTCATGTATAAATGGTTGTGTAATGGAATGCAGGTCAAGCCGAGGACCAACAGCTGATGGTGATCTAGGAGTTTCCATAAGTGCTCCTGGTGGGGCTGTGGCTCCTGTTCCTACATGGACTCTTCAAAAACGCATGCTCATGAATGGAACATCAATGGCATCTCCATCTGCTTGTGGGGGATTTGCATTACTCATTAGTGGAATGAAGGTTTTAGTTATTCATTCATTGTTCGATTTTTTTTGCTTTCTGTGTATTATATATTCACTGTCTTTTTGGGCATTGCTTTTTACATCTTTGATTTACATTGTGTAAATCTCATTGGGGTTTCTGGTATGTGACATTGTTTTTGCAGGCCAAGGGAATTCCTGTGAGCCCATACATTGTAAGGAAGGCTGTTGAGAATACATCAGTTCCTGTAGGTGGTTTGCCAGAAGATAAACTATCTACTGGTCAAGGACTTATGCAAGTTGACAAGTTAGATTTTCTTCTCTGGGTCTTTTCTCTTTTATAAATAGCTGTTAAAATTTTGTAATTTCTGATATTACTTATGACAATCTTTTGCATTATAGGGCATTTGAATATGTACAGCATTTCCAGAACTTTCCTCTTACTTGCTATGAAATAAAGATTACTCAATCCGGAAAATCTAGTAAGTTTATGTTCTCCATTCCCTGTTCTTTTGACAAACACACGTGTGTATTTTCTGGGATTCTTCTATTATGTGCCTACCGGATTATTAGAAATGGATTATATCTTGGCTCTAGAATCTGTTCCCTTATGGAAAATATGATGGACATTCTACATTAAAGATACTTATGATTTGTTGTTTGGTTTTAATGTGGAAATCCTTTATTTGCTATTTAGAGATGGCTTCAACTTGGTTACTATTTTGTCTCTATCATCTCTTTGTGAGAACTTTTTTTGATAGAAGTTCAACATTTACCTAAATCTTGACTGGAGTATCCACCATCTTTTTTCAGTATTCAAAAGTTTTAGCTGATATTACATTATCTGAACTTCGTCATTATTTATAAGGCATTTGATTTTTAAATGCAGCTCCTACATATCGAGGCATCTACTTAAGAGAGGCTAGTGCTGGCCAGCAATCTACTGAGGTGAGGCTATATATGGACTTGGTTAATTTTGAGTCTTTGATTGTATTGGGTGAAGCTTCTATGTATCAACATCTAAACAATATTTGATTCTCTTCAATAAATGCTTATATATTTGATTTATTTCAATTTTAAAATAGTCTAATTTAGTTGTTGACACTTATTAATTGCCATTCGTTGTTAACTAATTCTTCTTATAAAATTTCTCACTTGAAAATAACTTTTGAAAACTGCTTTTATCATTGTACTCTGATCCAGTAGTTTATGCATCTGCTTTTGGAAGGTACGTGTACTTGGTAGTTAGTGATCTGCTTTGTCCTTTCATAATTTTTTGCATGCTGTATTTTCATGAAATTATTCTGTGTTCCATCTATGTAACATATTTGGAACTTTTCAGCTAGGAGCCTAGGAATTTAGGTATATATGTCATCAAATTTATGCTTAGATGAGAAGAATCATCCTCTCTAAACCAAATATTATACCTTGAATGTAACCTCGTTTGTTTTTGTTGTGCAGTAAACACTGCAATGGAACTTTTAGTTGAGTTCTTATTGGCTTTAATTTAGTCTCCTTTCCATCTTGCAACTGTGAGAAGTCTGTGACATTGGCTTTATTCCATTTCAGGCTTTAATGTTTCTTAGGCAAAACTATCAGTGCAATGTTTTTAATCATCACTGTATTAAAAAATCATTTTCTGTAATCTTGGGTGTTCACTTTTGTTTCTGTTTTTTAATTTTGCGTTTTTAGCAAGCATTGGAGGTTGCATAAAGTGTTCATAGAGCGGAAGTTGCTTCAATCGTAGATAAAGTGTTCATAAAACTGCTAGACTGGCAATTGCATTAAGATATTAAATATGGGAAAATTAGTATGCCTTAACTGCTCATATTTTCTACTGCATGTTAATTTAAAAACAGCTAAAGTTGTATTATTAACAGTGGACGGTGCAAGTTGAACCAAAGTTTCATGAAGATGCAAGTAATTTAGAAGAATTGTGTCCTTTTGAGGAGTGTATCGAGTTACATTCTACTGAAAAGGCAATTGTTAGGGCCCCTGATTATCTACTTCTCACTCACAACGGTCGTAGCTTCAAGTTAGTTACCTCTCTATACACTTTTCAATTATCATATATATATATATATTTGTGTGTGTGTGTGTGTGTGTTTATAATTTAATTATGTATGTATGTATGCATTATAGTGTAATTATGTGTATATGCGTAAGGATAGAAGAGAAATAAAATGCACGTCACTAATTTACGTGGTGATCATTTTAACCAAAATATACTTTGGATTGTATCAACTTTTTTCCTGCATGAAGAATTGCATGTTTATCATTGTCAACTCGAGACTCAGAGGATTTTGTTATGATGGTCTTAAAAAAGTACAAATAAGAAAATTAATACAAGTTTGGGGATTTGGTAAGCTTTGGTGTCTAGATTGTTGGTGCGAACTGTGAAGTCACCAAGGGAGATCCACATTGGCAGGCTCGCATCCACACTGGATGCATGCTTACTTGCTGAAACAAAAGTACATTTTATATTCCCCGAGTTGCTTATATAGGTTTTCGTTTTGTCTATACTTATTTGGTTATAATATTATTATAAAATATTTATAATTTCTGTCGGTAAGTTTTATTGATCTTGTTTTCTTTAATTTTTGATGCAAAAGTAGTTTATTCATTTAACAAATAGTCCTATTCCTTTTTTGTACAGCATAGTGGTGGATCCTACAAATCTCAACGATGGTCTACACTATTTTGAAGTTTATGGGGTTGATTGTAAAGCTCCAGGGCGTGGTCCTCTTTTTAGAATTCCTGTTACTATAATAAAGCCAATGGCTGTATTGAATCGGCCACCACTTGTCCCATTTGCAAAGATGTCGTTTCTGCCAGGTGACTTTTATATGTTTTTAACAATTGAATTATGTACATGTATTCCCAAGGGAATAGAACAATTAATTAGAACTCTTAAGCACTAGAAAATGATGCTTTAGGAATCAATCTCCTTTTGCACCAAACTTCAAGGCAAATTTAATTTATTTTGTTTAGTTGGGTACTTGTTGGCTTACTTGTAATGTGTCTTATACCTGTACAAGAGGTACTGGGATTGAATTCCATTCACACTACGCCTTTTTCAGATTTTATTTTATTTATTTATTTATTTTTTTGGGGGTGGGGCGGGTTGGGGGGCGGGGGGTGTGGGGTGGGGGTGGTGTTTTGTGTTGGTGCGAGGCTTGGGGTTGGTTATTATTGAATTCTATTATGTTCTAATAAACAAATACTGTATAAGTATATATATATGTCAGAAACTTTTGTAATGTGTATGATGCTTGTTTTACCTATTCATGTTTACAGCTATAGCCTACTTATAGTAATTAGAATATAATTAGTAATTAGACTTGACCCACGTTATATTTGCATTCATATCAACAAGTTATCATTTCTATAACTTAAATCTCCTGGGAGGAATTTTTAATCTACATGTAAGCGAACTGAATGTTTCTAAAATCCGTGTCTCTCTAAATGGCTGTGTAATATAAACAAAAGCCCCTATGAGATACAGAATTATGTTCTGATTCCTTCCTCTTGAAGTGACAAAAGAAGAATGGAGCGTCTTCACATCCTCTTGAAATGGAAGCCAGCAAAGATGCGGGGAATTCAAATTTGTGATGCAGTTTTGGAAATGTTTTATATGTCTGTTCACACTGAGTGGGCCATCTGGTCCTTCTTTTTGTTAGCTATGTGTGCTTGCTATTCTTAGTATTTTGAGGTTTAACTCCTTTTCTTTGACTGTACTGCTTGAATAGGCCACATAGAACGGAGATTCATAGAGGTGCCACTTGGCGCTGGTTGGGTTGAGGCAACCATGCGAACATCAGGGTTTGACACAAGCCGACGATTTTTTGTTGATGCTGTTCAGGTACAGTACAGCATGCAATGAGAACATTCTATCAGTCAGCTTGGCCGGTATATAACTTCTAATATTTGTTATATGCAGGTTTGTCCATTGCAAAGGCCCTGTAAATGGGAGAGTGTTGTGACGTTTTCTTCGCCAGCTTCCAAAAGCTTTGCTATACCTGTGGTGGGTGGTCAGACACTGGAATTGGCAATAGCTCAATTTTGGTCAAGTGGAATGGGCAGTCATGAAAGCACTATTGTAGACTTTGAGGTAGGAATTTTATATCAAAATATGGATATTATTTTGATTTAACTAATTAGGCAGATTTTATATCTGACAAGTAATATGGAAACTTGCCATTGCTTCCTAGGTTAAAATATCTCATATGGAAATTCATTTGAATCTGTAATTTTTGGTTGTTTTGTATCTGTTACTGTGGGAAATAGTATTGTGTCGTCACACTTAGGAACTTGTTACGAAATTTCTTTGTTTAGATTGCTTTTGGATTTTCTGTGCTGTTTCTTTACCTTCTACCTTTTTCCCGGTTATCTTCATGTTATACATTCTAATGCCTGTGTTGCTCGTGGTTTCTTGCATATCGTCCTACGGTTCCTTCAATGCTTTCCATAAGATTCTATTTTTTGCCTTCAAATTGTTTGATTGGAAACCTGTTACAGTTGTTGTTTGTCTTGGTCAATTTGCAACGGATCTTATTTATTATGTAGTTCTAGATGAGGTTTGGAAAATGGAATTAGAAGGTCCTTTTGGAAATTTAAGAAAATTGGATGAGGCAACTTTCAGTCTGACATTGATTTTATATTAAAATCCCAGATTGTGTTTCATGGGATTGACGTCAATAAAGATGAAGTTTTACTGGATGGAAGTGATGCACCTGTCAGAATTGATGCAGATGCCTTATTGGCTTGTGAAATGCTTGCTCCTGCTGCTATTCTTAATAAGGTGAATGAGGCTTACTTGTATATAGATATTCATGGAGGTCATAGACTGTATTTATTTATTAATGTATGAATTTATGTTGCATCCATTTTGTTTATTGTGTTTGTAGATAAGAGTTCCATATCGACCTATTGATAGTAAACTTAGTGTGCTTCCAAGCAACCGTGACAAACTTCCCTCAGGCAAACAGATCCTGGCCCTGACACTAACGTAGGTTATTGTGGTATTTTTGGTTATTTGCTGCTACAATTAGACGCATTTCAAAGTATAATCAATCATTATCTTTTTGGTTCTGCAGTTACAAGTTCAAACTGGAGGATGGAGCTGAAGTAAAACCCCAGATTCCATTTCTTAACAATCGCATATATGACACTAAATTTGAGTCTCAGTTTTATATGATTTCTGACACAAACAAGGTACTTTTACGTAATATTATTTCAAAAAATTTAGGATGCTTTTTGATCATCTGAGGAAAGCTGATGATAGCTTTTATATAATGATTTAGACTTCTGTTGCTTGTTGAGTTTTCTTTTTTAGTTTGCTTCTTGTTCTTGTTGTGTTTTGAGTTTTCTTTTTTTGGTGGACCTCTGGTTCACGGTTGTTATCTTTATCTTGTATTTTTCCTTATTCTAATAAAGTTTTGTTTCCTATCAAAAAAAATATATATAATGATTTAGACTTTATTACAAGTGTCGATAATTTTCATGAATATAATTTCCACTGAAAAACGATGGTCAATTTCACAATAGGAAGAAATTTATATCCAGTGTTTGTAATGCTGTGACAGTATAAATTAAATATTTTCCTATGTCCCAACGATTTTTTAGAATATATATACGTGTTATTATTTTTGTAAAAAAATTATTGTTATTATTATTTTTTTATATTTCCAATTTTCTTATGATTTTCTTCTTCCAGCGGGTGTATGCTATGGGTGATGTTTATCCTAATTCTTCAAAACTTCCGAAGGGTGAATACACTTTACAGCTTTACCTAAGGTATGGGTATTTTTTCAATGCACGTGTGTTTTTTCAATGCACTATGAAACTTCCACATGTTCAATTGCATTTTGCTCATCCTTAATTCTTACTTTGCTGACTGTATTTGAGATTTAATTTTGCTGCCTAGTTTTGATTGTTCAGATTCTGTTTGAATTGCCAAAATAAAAAGATTCTATCTTCAAAAATAAGTTCTTGAATACGCCATTTAATTTAGCAATTGTCACTCTTCGATTGAGAAATCATGTGTTGTTTGAGAACATGAAACCGGATTGTCATTTTGAAGCTACAACTGAGAAACTAGATTTTGGTATTGCAGTTGGAAAATTTATAATAATTTCAGACTTACATCTAGATATAATCTTCATCCCCACGTCTCTTTCTCTTGTAGTAATTATCTCTTTTCAGGCATGACAATGTGCAGTATCTGGAAAAAATGAAGCAGTTAGTACTATTCATTGAAAGAAATTTGGAGGACAAGGTAATGGCTCAACTTTTTGTTGAAAATTTGGCTGCCATGGTCAAGAAGTGCTTTGTTAATGTGATTTGTCCTATGTTAATGCCCAGGCAGCCCAGATAAAGCCTTTTCTGAATCACGTTAGCTTTATTGAATTCCCCATATTTGGAATTCAGCATGGTACAGAATGGTATTGCAATTTCATATTAGAAGTACCTTTTCTGGTTGTGAGACCTATTAGAATCTCTTAGGTCTCCAAAATATTAATAGTAAGAGTAAAACGAGCCTTCTCTGTTGGCATCTGCAAATTGAATTGCATCTTATGTAGCTGGTAGATGGACATGAAAGTTCACCAATAAATAAAAAAGAGTAGCCTTGTTTTTAATGAAGATATATAAGATTTTTTATGTTATAAGATTTATTGTGCTCCCATCCATGTGGTTGCTTTAGTATATCTAGTGAAATTAGGATTAGTCTCCCTTTAGTTATTAACAATTTTACTTATTGGTAACATTTTGTACTTGTTTGTGTTTTTGAGAAATGTATATAGAAGTGCATATATTAGTGGACTTTACAACTCACAAGATTAGTCTATTGGGTTGTGCAATTCCATTGGTACATATTAACCTTTCCTTTTGTTTTCAATATGAGATTCATTCCCATCTTCTCTAGCTTTATATGTCTCCTACATGTGTCATGATTCCCAGCTTCTCTAACTTCATATGAGGATTCTCTCACACTTATTGAAATTAAAAGTGGTATCTGGTTTAGTATTATTCATTTCAAAAATGAAACTTATGTCCTAGTCTAGTATCACATGATTAGTTCGATTTCAAAATGGTTTAAAATTATTCAGGGTTTGCTGAAGCTGTATTTCATCAGTGAAGGATTGTATGCTTTAACTATTAAATAATGGACTGGTTTGTTTGTAATCCAGGATGTCATTCGATTGAACTTCTTCTCTCAACCAGATGGCCCTGTGATGGGAAATGGTGCTTATAAAACTTGCACTTTAGTTCCAGGGTACGCTTGGCCCTATAAGAATTTGTTTCTATGGTTCAGTGTTGTCTTTTAGTCCTAACTTAAAGCATTTTGTGGTAGAAAAAAAGAAGCATTTTATGTGAGCCCGCCAGCCAAAGACAAGCTCCCAAAGGTATGACTTATTATCCTGCCTTTCTTTCTTTTTTTTTTAATAAAATCTTTTTCAGTTTAACTTTCATTTGAAGCATTAATTCGGTTGGTGTTTAATAGTCTTATACTTGTCTGCAGAACTCTCCTCAAGGATCAATATTGTGTGGAGTGATTTCTTATGGGAAGCTATCATTTGCTGGTCAGGGAGAGGGAAAAAACCCACAGAAAAATCCTGTCTCATATCAAATTGCATATTTAGTGCCACCTAATAAGGTTGTGATACATGCTGCCTTGTTCTTTCACCTTTTCACATGTAGCAAATTTGGAATGGTCTTAAAGAGCACTTATTTGCAGCAGAAGACTGTTTGTGTTTTCTATTCTTTTCTTTATATCCTCATTTCCATTTGTTTATCATTTTTGGTTCTTATTTTTATTTGACAGCTTGATGACGAAAAGGGAAAAGCTTCTCCAGCATGCACTAAAACTGTGTCTGAACGTTTAGAAGAAGAGGTATTTCAGGCGCAATGAACTAGAACTTTTACTTGGGTGGATTTTATATATATATATATATATATGCAAATTAATTTTGAAACGAATGCATTCAGTATAATTCGCATTTTATGTCAAGTAAAAAAAGATTAGCAATTGAATATCCTTAAGGCTTCGTTTGGTGTGTGGGATTGGATAGGATCAGATGGGATAGGATTAAATCGAATGGGATGGGATTGAATGAGATTAAATTAGTATAGTACTGTGTTTGGTGTAATTAAGATTGGATTGAATTGGATATGAGTTTGACTAAATTAATATAATATTTGTGTAATTGATTTTTGAATAAAATATAATAAATTAATTTTTAAATATATTTAGTGTAAATATAAATATAAAAAATATTTTTTTTTGATAAAATTTAAATTTATAAGCTTCGTAAAGTTACTTTAAATAAATTTATAATTATAAAATATTTTTTGTTATAATTTATTATAATAAAGAACTATATTTTAATAAATAAAATATAAATAAAAAGAATCCCAAATGAATGGGATTTTGAAAACCCATCTATTCACATGGGTTTTTAGATCCCATTTATTTGGGATTTGACAATGTTCTACATGTGGTCATGGGAGGGGAGGTTTCCCTTCCCTCTGCTTCAAACGTGGGCAATGGTGGGTGGAGATTTTTTTTTTCTTTTTTTTTTGTTTTCCATCCCAACAAATTACTCATGTTCCAAATGTCCTTAATTCAATGGGAGATTACATTAACATCATGTTTTTGCTTGTCAAAATGGTAGCTACATATGCCAAACTATGATACAACAAATGCAAAGTAGATTTGCATTGGAGTGTTCTGAAATATGGTTGCAATTTCTATTAAGGTGTGTTTGGAATATAAGTAATTTGATAGGATAGGAAAAAAAAATTCCCTACCCACCATTGTTAATGTTTGGACTAGAGAGAGAAGGGAAACCATTCATTCTAGGCCCATACGCAGGTATTGTTAAATCTTAAATGAATAGGATCTGAAAACCCATACGAGTTCATTTGAGAATTTTTTTAATATTTAATTAATTAAAATATAGTATTTTATTCTAATAAAAAATATTTTATAATTAGAAATTTATTTATAGTAATTTTATGAAGTTTATAGATTTAAAATTTATTAAAAAATAAAATTTTATTTTATTTATATTAAATATATTTAAAGATTTTATTATATTTTGTTTAAAAATCAATTTACACAAATATTGTATTAATTTAGTCAAATTCAATCAAATCCCAATTGCTCCAAACACGGCATGATATTAATTTAATCTCATCCAATTCTATTTCATCCCACCCCATCTAATCTTGTTCCGTCCCATCTTATTCAATTTCGTGCACCAAACGGGGCCTTAAGAGTGTATTTCACTTTTCTGTGGTTCTGTTATTTTTATCTTTTGGTAAACATTTTATTTTCAGTCTGTTGGACTCTTGATTTTGTTTTTGTTCTCTGAGCCTTCTTTTTGGTACTAAATACTCTACATGTCATCAGGTTCGAGATGCAAAGATAAAAGTTTTGGGAAGCCTAAAACAAGAAAATGATGAAGAGTGTTCGGAATGGAAAAAGTTAGCTACCTCTCTGAAGGTTAGAAATTCTTTCTTAATTATGATTTATGCACTGGGAGGAGACTGTGTTGTTTATGCTGTTTGTGGATGTTTTCTTCTGTTATTGTTCATTCCCTAGATGTTAATGATTTTCAATTACAATCTCAAAGATTATCTAAGTCTCATTCCAATTCAAGTCATAAACATATCAAGATTCAGTAATTGTCTAGTTAATAATTAGTTAATCGTAGAACAATTACCACCAAGTTGAGGAATTCTGTTTTACTTTTCTATTTTATTTCCTAGAAAACTTTCAAGATACTAACAGTTGTTTGTTGATGATATTGATAAGGATGAATGGCCTCGGTATTATTTCCAGTTTATAAATTAATGTGTATTATCTATATTTTTTGCAGTCTGAATACCCAAAATACACCCCATTGCTCGCTAAGATCTTGGAAGGTTTGCTTTCTCGAAGTAGTGTCGGTGACAAAGTCCATCATAATGAAGAGGTAAGTTTTGTGGAAGTGAGGGAATATAATATTCAAGTTGCCTGGTCATTCCTGAAAATTGCTACTAAGATCTGTGAAAATAAGCAGCCTTACAAAGAAACATGTATTGGGAAATTGTGTTATTTATATGCATGTTACCTCATGATGTTGGCAATGATACTACATATTTACATTTTACAGTTTACAGTTGCTAGATAACATATTTTAGGGATTTATGTTATTCATATGCTTCTTACCTCATTATGCTAAGAAAGATACTACGTGTAAGTTTGTAACATATTTAGAATATACATTTTATAGCTGCTTGATGCTCATGTGGACTTCAGCTTCTTAATTCATTTTCGCAGAGATACTATGTATTACCATATGGGTTGTGTTAAGATTGAAAATATTCATATTTACTTTTCAAGACTCTGGAAAGTGGGTAATTGGTGTATTGAAAGAACTTAAGGTTTTCAATTACGAATCTGGATTCTTATCATATGTAGAATAAACCTTTTTTTTTTTTTTGGAATTTTTTATGACTGCTAGATTCTCATTTGGCCTTCAGTAATTATTCTCCAGTGATGTCAATTGCCTCTATTGAGTGGTACTAACAACCCAAGTACTGCTACACATAAAGATAATTGCCGGTTAATACCAAAAGACAAAAAGGTGGAAGGGTGGGTGTAAGTAGACTTTAGTTTCTATTGGTCCCACCCGTTCCCGTTAAAAGGTGTCATTGTCATTGTTACTGGGTATAAGTAGAACTGAATAGTGGAATTTACCAATCTACTTCTCATGTTTTGGTCAATGAAATCTTGAAGATTGAGATTTGCCTTGTGCCAAATGTTGGTATTTGAATCTTAACCTTTGTTAGGCTTTATAGCTGATATGCATAGGGTGCATAGGTTTTACACCACAATTGATGATCTCATTTCAGATCTACTTTGTGTAACTAAACTTTTGGAGGAGGAAATGTGCTTTATTCTCTGTAACATAGGGCCTGTTTGGGATGGCTTCTGGAAGCCACATTTTGGCTTCTGGAAGCCACATTTTGGCTTCTTGAGCCTAAAAACTATTGTGGGAGCTATTTGGATGGAAATTAGAAATGGGCTTTTAACCATTCAAAAGTCCTTTGGAAGGAAGCTAGCCCTTGTGGCTTTTGGGAAAAAAAAAAAAACTTACACTTTCTCTTTTTCTATTGTCAAAAGCCGAAAGTGAAAGCTAATCCCAAACAAGCCCCATAATTGGGGTTGGGGTGCCTAGCACTCTAAATTATTGTACAGTGTAAGCCATACTGTAGATGATTTATGGACTTGTGTTATTGCCATTGGTTTCTAAGCTATGTTCTTTTATTTATTTAAAGATGGCGTAGTACCTTAGTAGTTGTCATTATAAATTTATTGTCATCATTTAATGATGTGGATGTATGTGTTTCGTATTCCTGATGTATTAGAATTATGTACTTTTTCCTTCTGAGCACCATTTTTACACCTCTCTGCTTTTCATGTTACATTTCTGAGGTGATTGGCCCTTACTGGTTCTTATAAATTGCCACTTTGCAGGTTATAGATGCAGCAAATGAAGTGATTGACAGTGTGGACCGAGATGAGTTGGCAAGGTTTTTTTCACAGAAAACTGATCCCGAAGATGAGGAGGCTGAAGTATGCATCCATTATGCTATCCTATTGTTTCCCCTTAAGTTCTTTTTGTTTTAAATAAAATTCTCGGAAACGTATCTGGATTTGTCAATTGAGCCCTTGGCTTATGTTTCTACTATTATTTAAGTTATCATAACTACTATTATTTATCATAGTCTTATTTTATAAGATGACGTTATACACTGGTGGTCAGCACATGCTATTTTTTCTACGTTTAGCAACTACTGACAGTTTATATTTCCTTGCTGAACTTATGATATACTGCATTTCCATCATTTAATGTCAACAACTAGCTTATGCTTTGCTGCTTTTATAATAGAAAATCAAGAAGAAGATGGAGGCAACACGTGATCAGTTATCAGAGGCACTTTACCAAAAAGGTCTAGTGCTGGTGGAAATTGAATCATTGAAGGTAGGACTGATTATTTTGTGTCCTAGATATTCAATATTGTTCTAAGCAATGATGTATTCATGCAGGTGTACCATTGGAGTCAGAACATTAATCCAAGAAATAAATTACTGAAATATTTAATTTTAGGTTCTGAACACGAAAGTGGAATGGAGCACTTTTTAGCTGCTGCAATGACATGCTTATTTGTTTCTTGTCGTCACAGTTGGTTCTCTATCATTAAGATATTAATTTTAGTATTAACATATTATCTGGGCTTCTCTTTCCTCACCATCTTAATATCTTAGGAAATATTAGAGCATCTCCAACTATGCTCTCTGTCCATTGTCTTTAACTAAAATAGCTAGTGGTGATACTTTTTGTGCACTCGAACCACTCCCTATATATTTTATTATTTTATAAAAATTGAACCATTCTCTCTCCTATTATTATAATATTAATGTTTAGTTAAAAATCTCTCTTCTATTATTTTAATATTAATGCTTAGCTAAAATAGAGGGTATGGTTGGAATGATTTAGTAAAATATTGCTGGCTAAAATAGGTTTTTTGTTAATTTAGCAAAAATTTAGCTAAAATTTAGAGAGTATAGTTGGAGATATTCTTAATCGGTTATCTATGCTTTTCTTACTTCCCCAAAATTTTCTGCTGTCCGCCATTTGTTGTTTTGATATTCTCCTTTTGTAGTGTTAACACTAAGTTACTAAATTATATTCTTGGTGAATTTCTGGTTCACTTATGTGACTGTAACCAATTTATCCTTAATACTAGTCTCTCTGTTCATTATAAAATGGCACTTTTTTATCGAGTCATGAAGTTCCTCTCTCTCTCTCTCTTTTTTTTTTTTTGAAAAAAAAAAGGTTTTGCCTACGTGAAAAACGGCTAGATTGGCCCATAAAATTGAATTTAGTGAGAGTTTTTCATGTGTATTGCTGATACTTGTCTATGTTATATAGCAGGGTGAGAAAGCATCAACATTGGCTGGTGCTACTGAAAGCACAACAGATGTGGACAAGACCAGTGAACAATCAGCACCAGAATCTGGTGGCCAGCCAGATTTGTTTGAAGATAACCTTAAAGAATTGAGGAAATGGGTTGATACCAAGTCCTCCAAATATAGCACCCTCTTAGTGATACGGGAGAGACGACGTGGAAGGCTTGGAACAGCACTGAAGGTAGTTCTCTTGAAATTTTTATCCGTAGAATCATCAGTGTTCTTTGGGGCTCATTTGTTATGGTATATGTCTTTTATTTTTAACAAGTCATTAAACTTGGTTTCTTTCTAAATTGTCTCTGAAACCTATTGCACTCGTTTAAGGCAAACACAAAGGTTCCAGTGCTGAGTCCCGGAAAAGGAGATATAGGCTAGTGTGAATTAGGTGTTCGGTTCAAATGACATATCTAAGCATTCTTCTCTCACAGGTATTGAATGACATGATACAAGATGATGCAGAGCCACCAAAGAAGAAGCTCTATGAACAAAAAATTTCGTTGCTTGAGGAGATGGGGTGGAGTCATTTGGCAACATATGAGAGACTCTGGATGCATGTGCGGTTCCCAAGAAGCTTACCTCTGTTCTAAGATCGTTCTGTTCTGCAGGCTCAAATGTAAGAATAATACTACGTCAGGTGCTATCTTTCACATAATAATCACTTATTTTAAGGATGGTTGTACCATAATTACATGACAATTCTCTGTAACTTACCTGTTTTTTTCCACATTTAAATTATTTAAATAAAGTAGTTGAGAAACATTGGAGTTTGGAGCACTACTTTTGGATCAGTCTAGCTTTTTGACATATAATGGTACTGACTACTTGAATTACCTGCCACTGCATGTTGAATAGGCTGTTGGGCGATTTCCGATTTGCAACATCAAATTTTACATTATTTTTATATTAATACGAAATTTTTTTATACCAATTTGTTTTTTTTTTATTTCAATGTATATGATATCAAATTGATGTAAAATATATCTTCAAATAATATTTCATACATAATTTTTTAATCAATATTAATTTATTTATTTGGTATAGAAATTTATTCTTAAATAATTACTTATAATTTATTAAAAAATTATTAAATACTTATAATTTTTTTTACAAAATATTAATCTCATTATATATCCACCTCATTTTTAATTACTTAATATTTTTCAATTCATTTTTACCCAACTAATTGTTTATCTACTTAATTTTTTATCAATCTCATTTTTTCAAGTAATTTTTTTATCCTACTATTTTATTATCTAACCCATTATAAAGTCGTATTCTCAAATAATTACGTATAATATAAAAAAAATTATTGATTTCTCACATAATTTTTTTAATTTATTCTAAAATATTATTATCATTAATTTTTTAACTAATTTTTTAATCATTTAATTTGTTCAACTAATTTTTATCTAACTAATTGTTTATCCACCTAATTGTTTGTCTACTTCATTTTTTCAACTAATTTTTTATCCAACTAATTATTTGCACCTAACTTTCATTCTCCTTTTGCTATTATAAAAAGGCAAAACATTTCCATCTATTTCATCATTCAACCTTCCACCAAAGTTAAAAGAATCAATTTTATATTTATCATAATCTATGAATTTCAAAGCCGGTCCATCTCATATGTCACCTTCCTCTTCATCTTCATCCTAAAATCTTGGGGATGAACTTAATCTCAGTGCAGCAATAATGGCACAAGAAGCAGCATTATTGAATGTATATGCTAACAACAACCTCCTCATGGTTTACGATCTCAATCAACAAGACAACACCAAATCAAGTCATAGAGGCTCGATTCCTTGTCATAGACCGATTCATTGTGGACGAGCAAATGCTGAACGTAATCTATGGGTTGATTATTTTGCGAAGAACCCATGGTACCTTGATTCAATGTTTCATAGACGATTTTGAATGGATAAAAGTTTATTCCTTTGTATTGTCAATGTTGTTGAAGGTCATAACTACTTTGTGTAACGATATGATGCATTCGACAGATTCAGATTCTCTAGTTTGCAAAAAATAATAGCTGTGTTTCGAATGTTGGTGTACGGTGCATCGGTAGATTCTACTGATAAATACATTAAAATTGGGGAGTCTACAACAATTGAAAGCATGAAAAGGTTTTGTCGAGCTGTTATAGAGCTCTTTGGAGAGCGTTACTTGACATCACCTAACACTAATGATGTTGCAAGGTTGCTCCAAATAGGTGAGAAACGTGGTTTTCTAGAAATGCTAGGAAGTCTAGAGGGTATGTATTGGACTTAGAAAAATTATCCAACAGCTTGGGCAGGATAAAACAGTGGATGTAGTGGATCTCTAAATTGTCTAATAAGTGAAAGATGTTAATGTTATTACTTTTTATTACATTATTAAGTTTTTTCAGTAAAAATATTACCAGTTCTACCAAATGATTATTAAAATAATAAATTTTTTTATACATTAAATATTTTAAATGATATTATATTAATATATTATTTATAATATATATTAAAAACTTAAAAATATATTAAAACATATTCAATATTATACTCATTTTAAAGATCTCAATGAAATATTTTCAACGGTATAATTTTTTTTCAATAATTTAATTTCTATTTATAACTATTAATCAAATTATATAAATATATTAAATGTGGTAAAAGATCCAAATGGAAAAGAATTTGTTGTAGTTATTATAAGGGGATATTGTTGGAATTTTATTTTTTTAAAAAAGAAGAGCACGTGGCCTATTGTTAAAATTTGGCGTTGGCTATAGGTTGACGCCAAATTTGGTGTCAAACAGTAGCAATTACATCAAATTTTGTCTTAAAATCGGAGTTTTCGCATCATTTTTGTGTTATATTGGAGACAGTTTTTACATCAAATTGGTGTTTTACATCATTTTCGTGCAACATTAGAGTTGCTCAACTCTAACGTTGCATGAAAATGGTGTAAAACACTAATTTAGTATAAAAACTATCTTCAATATAACACGAAAATGGTGTGGGAGCTCCAATTTCAAGACAAAATTCGGTATAATTGTTACTGTTTGACACCAAATTTGGTGTCAAACCTGTAGCCAATACCAATGGGTCACGTGCCTTTTTTTTTTGTTAAATTCCAACAATACCCCCCTTATAATAACTACAATAAATTCTTTTTCATTTGTATCTTTTGCCAAATTTAATATATTTATATAATTTGATTAATAATTATAAATAGAAATTAAATTATTAAAAAAATTTATACGGTTGAAAATATTTTATTAAGATATTTAAAATGAGTATAATATTGAATATGTTTTAATATATTTTTAAGTTTTTAATAGGTATTATAAGTAATATATTAATATAGTGTCATTTAAATTATTTAATATATATAAAAATTTATTATTTTAATAATTACTTGATAGAATTGGTAATATTTTTAATGAAAAAAATCAATAATATAATAAAAAGTAATAACATTAACATTTTTCACCTATTAGACAATTTGGAGATCCATTACGTCCGTTGTACTGTCCTGTCCAAGTTGTTGGACAATTTTTCCAAATCCAATGCATACTATTTAGACTCCTTAGCATTCCTGAAAAACCACATTTCTTACCTATTTGGAGCCATCTTGCAACGTCATTACTCATTAGCGTTAGGTGATGTCAAGTAACGCTCTCCAAAGACCTCTAAAACAGCTCGACAAAACCTTTTCATGTTTTCAATTGTTGTAGACTCCTCGATTTTAATGTGTTCATTAGTAGGATCTGCCACTGCACCATACCCCAGCATTCAAAACACAACCGTTATTTTTTACAAACTAGACAATTCGAGTATGCCGAATACGTCATATCGTTGCACAAAGTAGTTATGATGACCTTCGATAGCATTGACAATACAGAGGAATAAACTTAGACCCATTTGAAATCTTCTACGAAAAATTGAATTAGGGTATCGTGGGTTCCTCGTAAAATAGTCAGCTCATAGATTACGTTCAGCATTTGCTCACCTATGATGAATCACTCTATGACTAGGAATCGAGCCTCTATGACTTGGTTGGTTGTTGTCTTGTTGATTGTGATGGTATGCCATGAGGAGGTTGTTGTTTGCATATATATTCAATAATGCTGTTTATTGTGCCATTATTGCTGCACTGAGATCAAGTTCATCATCAGGATTTGAGGATGAAGATGAAGATGACATATGAGATGGACCAACTTTGAAACTTATAGATTATGATAAATGTAAAATGAATTCTTTTAACTTTGGTGGAAGGTTGAGTGATGAAATAGATGGAAATATTTTGCCTTTTATAATTGTAAAATGAGAATGAAAGGTAGGTGGGTAAATAATTAGTTGAAAAAAATGAGGTAGATAAACAATTAGGTAGATAAATAATTAGTTAGATAAAATTAGTTGAACAAATTAAATGATTAAAAAATTAGTTGAAAAATTAATGATAATAATATTTTATAATAAATTAAAGAGAAATTAATAATTTTTTTATATTATGCGTACTTATTTGAGAATACGATTTTATAATGGGTTGGATAATAAAATAGTTGGATAAAAAATTTGTTGGAAAAATGAGATGTATAAAAAATTAGGTAGATAAACAATTAATTGGATAAAAATGAGTTGAAAAATATTAAGTGACTAAAAAATGAGGTGGAAATATAATGAGAATAATATTTTGTAAAAAATTGAAAAAAATATTACATGAGTATTTAATAATTTTTTAATATATTATAAATAATTATTTAAGAATAAAATTTTATATTAAATAAATTAATTAATATTGATTAAAAATTATGTATAGAATATTTTTTGAAGATATATTTTATATCAATTTGGTATAGTAAAAAAAATTTGATGTTGACATCATAATAACAACGTAAAATTTGGTATTGTATAGTAGAGGTGGCGTTACAATCCAATAGATAGTTGAGAGAGGATGATTAGCTACATTGTGAATTTACCGAGGACAACTGAGATTCGGTATTCTGTCCCAAATCTCTGTGAGATTGTAGGGGTGATGATTTATTTCATGAACAGTCTCTTGTTCAAATCCAGCAGTCCCATCGTGACAAGAAATGAGAGAGAACTGGGTTGGATGAGTGGATTTAGATTTCGTCTTAATTACTTAAGCTTTTCATAATTTAATGATATTTAAGCACATAGAAAGGCTTACTTACCCAAGACTTGCTTTTTCTTCTCCCATCTAGACAAATATTTCATCAAAACTCATATACCCCTGGAAAGATAAAATTAAGACCAAAATTAGATCATCTTTCGTGATGGGTACTGCGTGCCTGCCCATTTATTTCACTTTATGTGGTAAGGGACTATCACACCTAGAGAGAATTTTTACATATAGTTTTATTATATGCCATTATACAAGTGAGCTGGCCATCTTTCTTCTGCTGGGCGGCTGACATTCTTTAACTATCGACTAATATAATTTGATGATAGAGGATTCAGTTTGATATGTCTTAGTATGGGTTGTTACAGTATTTGGTATTAAAAAATCAGACTAAATCTGACATTCTGTAGGTCCTCTGTTCAGAGGGTATGACAGTAGAATCTAGTGTGGATAATTTAGGCTTTGTTTAATTCATTTTAGTAAATTAACAAGGGAGAAAACCGTAATCATAAAAAGAATAGAAATAAGGGTTTAGTTAGATGATTATTTGGGTGCGATAACAATACTCAATATAATGACAAGTAATTGCCGTTTAATTCTCGAGGCTGTTAAGATTACCTGTGCCGGTGTTAATAGCAATTTAGCTGAGGTGCATTTAGCACTTCTCTGGCTGTTAAAAGGGTTGGGCCCAAACAGAATATTGCAAATGTCTGGTATATTAATCCACCAGTCTTCTTCTCAAGTCTCTTTTCGGTCAGTTTGATTAAAAAAATAAGTGTTTTTCAAATATCTTATACTTGTAAAGGTAAAGATTATAAATATCGTAGAAGAATAAATAAATTATATTTTTATCAACAACAATCTCAAATACAATCTTTAGCTTGTATTAAAATATTAAACTAAATATATCATTTCAAAATATTCAAACTATATTCTGGAAAACATGCTCGTGAATCTTGAACTATCGAAAAGTTCATTCAAACCATCTATTAAATTTGTAGCAAGAACAGTTCTAGATGCACTCATAACACTGCATTGAGAATTTTATATATATAGAGAGCACGATTCCACTGGTTTTAATCTAACTATTGATCTTTTCATGATTTAACCAAAGAAAATATATATATATATATATATATAAATTAAGTATTACGACTCCGTAAGCATATTCGCATTGCTACTTTCATGGTGAAGTAATTGGTTTTTAAGTAGATGTCGAAACTTTTAACTAAGATATAAAGAGATATACAACTAATTTAGTGAACAAGAAGTTCATTTATAAAATAAATAAATAAATATTTTTTTACCAATTCAAAATAAATGGTGATATAATCGTTCAATGTGATTTAGTAATAGAAAATATTCATTCAATCTAATAATATTTCAATTCTAAATTGGCCCACTATAAATTTTATCTTAAAAAATTGGTAGTCAAACCTTTAACTAATTAAATTACAAATCACGGTGTAAACCAAAAAATTTTATAGTTAATTGATAAATAAGTTATATAGTAGAACTGTAGAAGCACACAACGCTGTTGTAAAAGTTGGGTAAAGGTTTGCGGCTATATAGACGGAGCGAGGGTCACATGATAAATGTTGTTTTGTACCGCTCAATCAAACGTTAACATTTTTAATACAACAAATTGGTCCAAACACGTAGCAGGAAATTGTGGTTTTCACGTGTACAACCTATACTAAATTCGAAAATTCTCTTGTGTCAAGTCCTGTCACACGCCTCACCGTCATGCATTTTATATTTTGCTTTTAATTTAGTGTACGACCTATACTAGGTAGGAAACTTGATCTACTTTTTTTTTGGGTAAACAAATAAGTTTATTCATTCATTGCCGAGATTGACAATGACGCATCAAAGTGTGACCTACAAACTCCCAATTTATTGGTCGCTATCAACTTCTAACTAGTAATTTAACCGTCCATTTCTATCAACCTTTCTTGTGAAAATGTCACGATCTTCACAACTCTCGCATTTTCTTTTTTCTTTTTTCTTTTTAAATGTTGTTTGAACATGTCAAAGTATAGTGAAAATGTACTTGCAGATCATACCAGAAAGGGGGACGGCATGTGGAGTCCAAACACTAAAATGGATGTTAGATGGTGCAGATTTATAGTTCATAATTGTTTTTGTAGAAGTTGTGAAATTGAATTCTATACGCTTCAAAGCTTAGAGGTGTTAAATTTACATACAACTTTTTTTTTTTTGTTTAACATTGACATCATATGAGTTAAAAAACTGTTAAAATTTATCGAGATAAATAACCGATGATGATCCAAATGACTACTTTTACATTTGAAGAAAACAATTCTAACCAAAGAGATAATACTCTCTATATTTTATGTTTTGATAAGACGAATGAGATATTAGAATTATTGACCACTTAGGATGAAAAGGGATTTTATATACTCCTACCAAAGAATAATTTACTAAAGAGATAATACTCTCCACATCTTATGTTTTGATAAGACGAAGGAGAGAATAAAATTCTTGACCATTTAGAATGAAAAGGGATTTTATCTACTCCTACCAAAAAATAATTTACATACAACAATTTATTAGATTGTACCAAAAAGAGATGTAAAATGTGTACTTTATATACTAATCTAGTGTAATTTATATTTAATTTTTGCACAAGAAGATTTGACATTGAATTTCAGTGATGTCAAAGTTTAGAAATGTTCCATTTAGGTCTAATTATTGTACTTGACATATCGACAGTATCCAGGATTGATAAAAGAATTTTTTTATTTTTTAGCAATAAAAAAGGGGTTTTAATGAGGATAATATACAATAATTTAACAATAATATTGATGGGAAAAATATGATCGACATTGAAGTTTGCTAATTGCAAACACATCATTTTCATCATTTCATGCTGGTGGTTCCGGAAGACTAGGGTTGAGTTGACTTGACAGAATCTAACTAAATAAATATAAGCTAAATCGAGTAATAATGTGAACTCAAAAGGTGCTGATATATAGGCTTCAAAAAAGTGTACAAGTTGGTGGATAATGGAGCTTGTACCAGCCATCGAAAAAAAAAAAAAAAGTTGCGCAAGTAGGTGGATAAAGGAGCTTTGTAGCTGAGCAAAAATAGACAGCCATAGATGCTCCTTCAGAAATGAATCAATCAAAACAGTCCGGTCAACCACTTTTATATATAATAATGAGAGCAGTTGTCACGCAATTAAACAGTGAAGGACAACTATGCATGATTTGACGTACAGATTGACATTTGAGTAGCTAGAGAAACAGTTGAATTTGCTGTTGTGATTCCACTGTAAAGATATGACGAACTATACATTTTCACGCTCATACTTAAACACGCCCATACCCTCGTGACCTTTCCTGAAAATGTTACGTGATATTGCTGCTAATTAGTTTATGTTTTAAAGACTATAGTAATAATCCCAATATATGTGTGGTTTTACTGTTTGAGAGATCTTGCATTTGAATTAAAAATGAAAATGAAACTCTTATGTTTTGTAGCATGAATTATTTTTAATTACTATTATATTTAAAAGTTTAAATCGATAAAAAATGACTTAATAAAAAAAATCAATAAATCCAAAATTTTAAACTGATAAGAAATGACTCGATAAAAAAAAAATCGCTAGATCCAAAGTTTTAAACCAATAAGAAAAAAATTTAAAAATAATATCAAGTACTATTCTAACATTCCCTATCATGCACAAGACTAATCAATTTGCCATATTTCTCTAGTTCAAACATAAACACACAACAAGATTTTAACTCTTGTTAGTAATCAATAAACTCAAAAGCTCAAAATGATAGAAAATAATCAACAATAGTATTTAATTAAGATTCTAACAACAACATCACAATCACCTTCAGGGTTTAGATGTGGGAGAGTGTATTAAAACTTAAGTACGCACAGTTGTTAATCAGGTTTAATTTTTATCAAGTACTTTCTAGGATTCATGTATATTATATCTCTTTCACGAACAATGATACAGACACATGCATGCTCAGTCGTATATAAATCGTTAAATGGATATCCTCCTGTTTTCCCACATTTAGTTGGCCGGAAAGTGAAGGAGGTGGGCATTTTAAACCATCGCTATCAGATTAGATTCAAACCATCGACGATCGAATTCAATTTGAAATAAATGGTGTCTCGATATGTTTTTCTTTAATTCACACGCACAGACAATAGTATCATATCAAACGCAAATATGATGTCAGTTGAATTTCTCATATTTTTGGACACTTATGAAGCTACAGATGGCAGCGGTGGTCAACAATATACATATAACATACCAAATAGTAGACGGTAACGGAATGTCCCACCACCTAAAAAAAAAATTGGCAAAATGAAGATAAAAGTACGTCGAGGAATCAACTGCTTTGAAAATATGAGAAAAATTGAAACTCGTTTGTTTGATCTTATTTCATATCATATACAAAATAGGTTTAAAAATAGGTCGGTGCTACTTCTAATATGACTGTCATAACTTAATAATAGAAAATACTTATTCAATTTGATAATAATATAAATTCAAATTATTTTATTGGATATATATATTTTTCCTTCTAAAAAAATTAGTCTGTTTGATCAATGAATATACAACTTAAATATTTGCATGTTATATTAAGTATGGTGATCAATATATATCACATAAATTTCTGATTATAATTGGTCAATATTTTTTAATTATAATTTCTCAATTAAGGTGTCATTAACATTTGAGAAAAATTGAAACTGTCATTTAACAGTCCTCGTCCCATCTCATGTATCAAGATGGAGGTAGGTTAAAGAGTAGGCCTGGTTTCAATTAATGCAATTTAAATTAATTCACGTTATAACTTAACATAAAACCTAATTATAAATATTCGTAAGTCACAATTGTTAGAGACTCCCACATATAAAGCAAGTAAAGATGAGATAAATCCTACATTGAAAATATGAAATCGAGAGGAGGGTACGTACACCGATGGAGGCCATAACTCGATAGTTTTTAAGGCAGTACTAATATTATATACTAATATATATACCACTCCTTAAAAAATACATAAAATGTAAAATTATGAAAATTTATTAGAGCTTATGATAAACGTTAAATAAAAATTGAAATGGGTGGCCAATTAAAAATCAACCCAAATAAAATAAATAAATAAACTGAAAGAGGTGTGAGGTGGCTAATTTAAGATTTCTCCCTTATAGTTTGAAAATTACTAATATTCCTTTTGTTGATTTATATAATAAATTAAATACTCTTGTAGTTTATAAAAATATCCAAAAAATTTCCTTACCGTCAAAGTTAACTTTGAAAAATTAAAGTTTGATCATTAATATGGAAGGACAAAACTACAATGGCAATTTGATCATTTCGATTATTTTAATAACAACAGTAATGATAAGGTAAAATTAGATTTGTAAAAACTACAGGGCAATTAACGATTGTGTCAATTTACAAGGAGGAAAGTGGAATTATACATGAGCAGGTGTACCCGAGGTTTAATTTGTGGGTGTTGGGCTAAATTAGGCATAAAATAGACGAAAAATAACTATCCACTATGAAACAAAGAAATATTTTTGTTCGATCCCACCGAATGAAGTAACACAATTCTAAATTAACTTTTTCCATTTTTAATTTAAGGAAAAAATTGATAGATATCGAAGAGAAATAAGAAAATTTGATATATCAATTAAAATATTGTGAGTATATATACTCATTTCGTTGTTTCCCTTAAGATTAGTATATTAAAATTGTATAGAGTAATTTTGCATATGTTTAGGGATATTATGAAAAACACTCCTAAAAGATAAACTAATCGTGATTGGACTTCAATTTTTTTTCATTAGATAAATCACTCCCTGCTGTTAACTTTTCATTCAAAAAGTTAATTTTTTATCCAAATTAGTGAAATGACCAAAATACCAATATCAAAATTCTTAAAAATTGCTATCATACCCTTTAAATTTATGTAATGAATTAAATACTTTTTAAATTAGTAATTAATAACAATATAAAATAAAAAATAAAAAACACAAAATTAAAACATAAATCATCTATTTCTTCATGTCCGACCATTTCTTCTATTTCATTTTATTTTTTCTTAATTGATTTTAATAATCAGTGGATCATCTGGGACGAACCCATATGACACACCAATTCTAAGTTCCAATTGAACTTAGATCTTGGTTCGATTGGAACCTAGTTGAACGACGATAGTTATTTGGATGGCTTGAAGTTTCGACGGTCATGGAGGATTAAGCGACAGTTATGGGGGGTTTGAAGTTGATGATGATAGGATTGAGTGGTGATCATGATGGTGGTTTGAAGTTAATAATGAAGAATTAAGTGATAGTCATAGTGGGTTTATGGGTTTGAAGTTGATAATGGTGTATAGACTTGCGGTGTTCATGAAGGATTACGCACTGGCGGTGAGTTTTTGGGTTTTGGGTTTCTAGGTTTGTCTGGATTTCTAGATTTCTAGGTTTGATCAAACCTATATGTTTGAATTTTATTTTATTTTGAGATGAGTTAATGAAGGTGGATTGATGGTTTGATGATGATAATGATGGGTTGATGTTGCTGATGATAGGTTGATATTGATGATGGTGGATTGAGAGTGATGTCTTGTTAATGTTTCTAGCATATTGGTTAAGGATTGATGATTGTTTTTTTTTTTTAATTATTATTATTATTATTTTTTTTAATGAAGATGAGTGAGTTGTTTATTTTTTTGCTTGATGTTGATGTAATCACTCAAAGGTTTTCTTTTAATTTTAAAAAATCTTTTTTATATTTTTTTAACTGAAGTCCACCATTTATCAACATAATGAATAATGGAAAACATTTTAAATTTTTTATAGAAAATTATTATTTTTTTGAGATAAATTATTAATTTTTTTTGTTTTTTATTTTTTATAATTTTTAAATTATTTTGATCTCTATTATCTATCTCTAAGATCGATGATGAAATATTTTTTTAATTTTACTCTTTTAAAGTTTTTACATTTTTTTGTATCAATTTTCTTTATTTTAAAAATTTTAATTGTTTTATTATATTACAATTTTGCCTTCAAATTTTAACACCGGTTGGATTTTTTAGACGATAGAGGGCGGTTTACCTAATAAAAAAAATTAGGATCCAATCATGATTAATTTACTTTTTAGGAGGTTTTTCATAATATCCCTACGTTTTAATGCTTTTCCATTTATTTTGTATTACATATATCTTCATTTTTTAGGAGAAAAAAAAACTTGGGCTAAAGCCAGGCTGGCTTACACGTAACTCTGTCCTGCATGCAGGAATGATGTTGAATCGGGCTTGTGTGGGTTTGACCAGACCCACGAAGTTTTCATAGGTGCAAGTGAATCCAAATCCCACCTGTAACCTCCAACATTTAAAAAAAAAAAAAAAAAAATTCATGCATAATTTTTTCCTCAGACATAACCTAATAAGCACTAATGATAAAATTTTCACATCCTAAAAATAATATCAACCACAAAATAGAATTAAATTTAATATTTCAACATAAAAAATAAGTTTAAACATCTAACATAATAAATTCAAAATAAAATATATAATTACATAAATTCCATAAATCCAAATACAATACAAACTATGCCAAAGCATTGGCCATAAACATAATGAATTTGAACTTCAAACAACACATATAACACGCAAATGCAAAAAGTTTCATAAAAATATAAATGTTGTTTAATAATATATTATAAAAAAAAAATTAATGTTGTGGTTTGTGGGTGCGGGTACAGGTGCAGATTTTTTTTTTTGGGACACCCACATCCAAACCCGAACTGGTTTGGATTTAAAATTTATCATCCATATTTTAATTAAATCTACACTTGACTATTGGGGGTTAGAATCTACGGGTTCGTGGGTGAAATTATTATCTTTACCTGTGTGAAGGCAAGTGTTAATGTATTCCCAAAAGTGAACTAAATGGCAAACTCAAGAAAAAAATAAAAGAAATGAGTCGCAGATTAAAAGCCAACTTGGACTCACATCTGAGAACATATATTAGAGTACTCCTATCCTATATGTGAGCAAGAAAGGGTGACAAACGCTGAAAAAAATAAATGAAATAGGTGGCCAATTAAAAGCCAACTCGAGCTCATATGTGAGGGGAGTGTTAGAGCACTTCCATATGTTGGTCAATCGACAACTCAAGAGAAGAAAAATTTAAAAAAAAAAAAATATGTGCTAATTGAAAGCCTACTCAAGCTTACATGTGAGAGAAAGTGTTAAAGTACTCTCACATGTGAAGCAAGCATTAAAGGGAAAATTTTAATTTAGTTCCTAACGTTTGGTAAAACATTATTTTTTTACTAACGTTTACATTTCAAATTTTCGTCATCCCTAACGTTTCGAAAATGTATCAACTTAATCATTCTGTTAGTCAAATATTAGTTAACCTTAATAGGAAGATGGTTAATTTGGTAATTTTAACTTAAATATATTTATATACTTTTAATATATATTTAATATAATACATATTTTTAATTTAATATATAAAAATATTTTTAAATTAAAAAAAAAAAGAGATCTCCATGGGAGACCAGTTTGCGATGAGACCATGGAGACCATTCTCCTTTCGACGAGGGAGACCAAAAAACTGGCCTCTATTGTTGGATCAGAGACCTAGTTTCCACCGGTCTCTAGCGACTAATTTCTAGTGATGGAGATCGACTAGTGTTCATCGTCGGAGACATGATAGAGTGTCATCGCGTCTGAAGACAGGTCTCCAGCGTTTGGAGACCAACTGGTCTCCACGTTAAAGATCCGGTCTCCAGTGTGGAGACCAACACTGATCTCCATCGTTGGAGAACTGCTTGGAGATGGCGCTGCCATCTCCAATTTTTTCTTTTTTAATTTACATAAACATTTTTTTTTTTAGATTTGAAAAATATTTGGTTTGATGTTAGATGTTTAATTTAGATGATGTTAGTTTGATGAAAATAATAGATATGATACTTTTGATGAATGTAGAAAATGAAATTGAAGATGAGGAAGATGAAGAAGATTTATTATTATTATTATTTTATATTAAAAAAATATTTTTTTATTAAAATATTTATTAATAATAAATTGAATTAAAAAAATTGATTCAATAATGTGCCACAATTTCATTGGAAGGTGGTCAATAATAATTTTGTAATAATAGAGATGATTATTTTGCAATTATCAATTTTTAAAAGGGTAATTATGTCATTTTAACTATTTTAAATTATATATAGAGTAAATCTATACATTTGACTATTATTTTATTGGTCAGAGAGACTAAATTGATATATTTTCGAAACGTTAGGGATGTCGAAAATTCGAAATACAAATATTGGTAAAAAAGTAATATTTTGTCAAACGTTAGGAACTAAATTAAAATTTCCCTTTAAAAAAAGAAATATGTGCTAATTGAAATCCTACTTAAGCTTATATACGAGAGAAAGTGTTAAAGTACTCTCACATGTGAAGCAAGAAAAGATAAGGTGAATCTCATATTGAAAACATGAAAACTAAGATAAGGGTATATATACTAAGGGTATGTTTGACACGTTAGATTACATGTGAGTTTAGGATTCAAAATATATCAAACTATTAAATGTTGTATTCGGAGAGTAATGAGAAAGATTTCATTCCTAATCCCAAACTCTCTTATTTTCGGCTTTCATAGGAATGGACATTCCCAACTAAAATGGTGGAATTCAGTAGGTTTGAGATTTCTATTTTCCTATCCATCTCTCTCTCACTACTTTTCCATCTCTTTCTTTCTCTCGTTGTCTTTTTCTTGTGTCCTTCTCTATCGCCGTTGACTAACCCAACAATCATTGTTGATTAACTCAACAGTAGTAACAGCTCATTTCATTATCTCATTCAACTTTTTTTTATTGATGCTGTGGTTGGGGTTTGATCGAACCTAGAACCAGAGAGATCTTAGGTTTGATCTTCATCTGGGTTCATTGAACCTAATTGTCCCTGTGTTTTGATGTTGTTTTCTTTCTTTTTCTTTTTTCTTTTTCCAAGTTCCTATTTTGATATTGTTGATGGATATTGTTGTTGTTGTTGTTGATATTGTTGTTGATGTTGATGATGTTGTAGGAAATAATGATGTTGACGAACTGAGTTATTGATGTTAATGATGTTGTTGTTGTTGTAGGAGACTATGATATTGATGATACTGATAAACTGGGTTGTTCATGCTGAAGTTGGTGGAGATCTACCAAATTAGAAGTCCATTTTTTTTATAAAATTAATTTTAAGTACATAATAAAATATTTAAATTAATTTTATTCAAATCCAATTCCAAACTACACCAAACATAATATGATATAAATTTGTCCAATCCCAAGTTCTATTAGATATGGGACGATAATTTTTTAATCAAAACCAATCCAATACAATCCATTCTAATCTCAATCACATTCTTATTTCCAATCTCAATCTAGCGTGTCAAATATAGTCTAAAAGTAACGTTAGACATCTCAACTCACACTCAACTTGTATCTTAATTTATTTATTTCATGTTAGTTTTCATAACTTTATTATTATTAATCCGAAATAAAAACTTTATTAAGAATCAAGTCATAAAATATAATTTGAATTAAAAATTATGTTCAAATAATAAAGTGATAAAAACTAATTTAAGATAGATATATATATATATATATAAATCTTAGGTTAGTTTTAAATCTTATATAAATGTTAGATTTATATATATATATATCTTAAATTAGTTTTTATCACTTTATTATTTGAACATAATTTTTAATTCAGATTATTTTTTATGACTTGATTCTTAATAGAGTTTTTATTTCGCATTAAATTTTATTACTTTATTATGTTGATAAAAGTATTGTACAAATTAATTATTAGTACTTTTTTTGGAATTTTTTATTCAAATTAATGTTTTTTATTTTAATATAATTTGATGTAGAATAATGTTATACCGCATCAAAATGAATTTTTTATCACAAAATAATAAATATATTATTTATTCCAATTAAGGTCACAAGTATCATATAATAGTTAGAAGAGACACCAAGATGAGGTTAGTCTAGTAGTATGCCCATCACAGTTACACATAAGGCCAAGATGAGTTGTGAGTTCAAGTCATGTTCTCCCCCAAATCTCTAATCACTATAATTGTTTCAGAAAAAAAAAGGTTAGAAGATATTTTAAATTGTTTTAAGAGTTGTGTCCTCTCTCCAAACCTTGAATTATTGTACTTATTCTAAAAAAAAGGTTAGAAGAGATTTTAAAGACAAATCCCGGATTACTATAATTATTCCAAAAAAAAAAAAAAAAGAGATTAGAAGACATTGTAAATTCTTCTAAGAGTCGTGCCTCCTCCCCAAACCCTAAATTATTGTAATTGTTGCCTAAAAAAAAAGTTAGAAGAGATTTTAAATTGTTCTAATTAAGCTAATTCAAAAGCTCTTTTAGGTATAAATGTTTTTTCTAAAATACATTATCTAAATAGTAATCAAATTGCTCATACTTCTAATTACTCCTTTATTTATACTGTTAAAAGTGAAAAATAAAAGTTATCTCGAACAAGCATGCATAATACAATAACTATGTGAATGATAAATTCTTCTTGAAACATGAAATTAACTTGCGGAGTAATTAATTCTATTTAACATTAGATTGATTTGTATTTTTTTACAGCTTACACCGAATGAGTCAGAGAACTATCGACATCTATCTAGAATATCAAACATTACTTGTGTAGTTTAGATATTTACTCTTATAATCGATTGACAATTGCTTCCATAATAAGGGGGAAAAAAAACACCACACAACATTAGATTGTTTTGTATTTTCTTAAAACTTATACTAAACAAGTCAGAAGACTATCAAGACATGCTTAGAATATCAATCATTATTTATATAGTTCAAATATTTATTCTCATGATCGATAGATAGTTGCTTTTATAATAAAGGAAAAAACGATCACACAAAATTTTAAAATGCGTTTGGTGAAAATCAAATCTCTAATACCTTAGCAAAGGAGGTGCACTACCACTTCTGATAGAAGTAAAATATGCCATTAATTTACATTTAAAAACCCATGGTCCACGCCAAAAAAATCGATGCTTAATATGTAGTAATTTAATAATTAATCAGTAATTAATTGTTGCAAACTAGCAATATATTGGTGGCCGACAAAACTCTTTAAAAAGGGAGAATATATATCAATGATAAATTAACAATAAGGTTCATTATTGACCTAAATCTTTTATAAAGGGAATTAAACGTGCAAACATTTATTTATTTAAAAAATGTAAACATTTATCTACCCATGATATATTGATAATTACACATGGTTTGTGCACCTTTTGACCAACACTAGTAATGAGATTCAAATTCTACCAAATGTATTTTTTTTTTTTAAATTTTAGTATGAGTAGTTTTTTATTTTTATTGTGAAACTTGATATTCGAGTTATACGAATAATGATTAATTTCAGTTAATCTCGATAGATCTTAATTTTTAGTGGCTCTCAATATATCTTTATAACAAATAAAGGATTTCAATATATTTTGACAGATTTTTAATTCCATTTGATGTTAACTTTATGTATAGAGAGAGAATTGATGTTAAACTATAGTGATAAGATAAAGAGCCATCTTCAAGTGATGGAGTAGGCAATATTGCACTCATATTCATATAATACTTACAAATCTTTGGAGAGAGGAAAACGCAAACAATCATGACATAAAGAAAACCTAATAAAAGAAACATGGATCCATCTACTTTTTTCTTTTTGTCATTTTTCCTGTCCTGGAATTTTGCCACCAAAAATGGTATGGTGCAATAAGGAGAGAAACAATGGAAATTTTGTTGGGCCAAGATAAGGTTTTCTATGCGTCCACGTGAAAAATAATGATGTAAATCAACATAATAGTTCTACAAAAAGAAACTAGAAAAAGGTTGTCGTATGGAAGATAATATATTTCTAAAATTCCACGTGATAATAAATTTAAACGAGTAGCTGTACGATTCAATGTATATCCCTTTTTTTTTTTCTGGCTGGCATTAATTTTAAATATTAATTTTCTTTTAATGTATGTTAGAGGATTCGATTAAGTGATAATTAATGTTTTAAAAGGTGTTTTAAAGAAAGCGCCGTCCGACGTGGCTTACATTTATTAAATTTGGTAAGGGTTTATATCCCTTTTTTTTTTTCTGGCTGGTATTAATTTTAAATATTAATTTTCTTTTAATGTATGTTAGAGGATTCGATTAAGTGATAATTAATGTTTTAAAAGGTGTTTTGAAGAAAGCACCGTCCAGTGTGGCTTACATTTATTAAGTTTGGTAATGGTTTAGATTTGAATCGTCTTCAGATAAATATTATTTAAAAATGAAAAAGTTGAAACGATTCGAGAAGCATTATTCATGGACTATTTGTTTAATTTTCTTTTAAGAAGAACTCAAGAAACATTTGGATTAGCATATTTTATGTTTTAAAATCCGTTAATATAATATTTTAGATTGAATATGTAGTATTATATAAATTGAATTTAGCATGTTTTTTTCATGTAGGAACCCTCAGCTGAAAGTTCTTACATATAAAACATAAGTTAACGTAGACATGACTTATATAAAACATCATTTACGTATTAATTTGTATATTCTAATATTACTCATTAAAATATATATTATATAGGTTTTTGTTTTTTCTATTTTTTTAAGTTAGCACAAAATGAGTCAAAGATCTATATGTACCTACTAAGTTCAAATATTATTTATGCTCTTATAAATAGGAGATAACTACTTTCATAATAAATAAAAAAACTACCGATTGAGATATCTGTATATATGCTTACATGAATGAGAAACAATTATTATTTTTTTCTTCTTCAAAAAAAAAAAAAAGAATAGAAAATTAATCTTTTCTACCTACACAAGGTTTAATATGCATTTGGTGAGAATGAATCCCTATTTCTTGGAAACCACCTGTGCTAGAGGTGTTTTGTGTGTGTGTGTATACACGTATGTCATTAGGATCAACTTCTGATGCTGTCGGGATCAGCTACGATTTAACTCTAAGACACGGTTAAGAAATCAACTTCAATAAAAAGGGAAAGGGCAATCTACATGTGTGAGAAAAATACGTACCCACATAAGTGGGACTTAAGCAAATTAAACTCATGACTTTTATGCGAGTGGGCTGTGATTTACCACTATATTACAGTCTATCTCTCTCTCTCTATATATATACATATACAAATACATATATATATATATATATATATATATATAGGTTGATAATTGACTTTGTTAAAATAATATAGACCGATCCTTATTAATAATTAATACATATCTTATCTTATGCTATTCTTGTTGTTGTTTTGTTTCATTTTTATTGTTTTTTCGTTTTTTTTTTTCCCTATTGTTTTGGGAAGTTAAAAATTTCATTGCTTAAATCAAAATATCATTTTTATGTAATCCTAAAAGTTTGGTATTTAGCAATAAATTAATTTTCACAAGAAAATTGGAATTGATTTCAAGGTCATTTGTTTTCTTTCATTTATAACGTAATAGTGTTGAATTAATTTTTTTTTAAGTGATCAAACCATTTAAAATTATCCAAAAACATTTTTTTTTAAAAAAAAGTAGAATTTTTAATTTTAAACTTAATTGCAAATCACTAAAAGATATTTATAAAATTTTATTTCAAGTCTATCATTCTCAAAATAATATATTTTCAAACTTATCATAATTTATATTACACAAATTTATTTTTCTTTTCCTTTATACTTACAAGACATTTGAAAAGAAAAACCTTAATACATTTTATCTCACATTGTCTTGGAATTAAATTATTGTATTTTAATTTACAATTTAAACATTAATTTTTTAATTGTTTTCTTAAATATATTAATATATTTAAATATATAATATCATTAATAAAATATTAATGATATATATATAAATGTTTTAGAATTTATTAAATGATTAATTTTCAATTGTTCATATCAAATTAATTAAAATAATAAAACAATAAATAGTAAAAAAAATATAAATATCAAATTATTAGTTTTTAGATAATTTTAAGTAAAATACGAACAAATTTACTATATATTCAGAGATAAGAAAAAAATAAATAAATTTATTTTTCAAATTTTAGGTTTTAGTTATTGCTCAATTTGTACTAAGTTGCTATTCAGTCTTCTGATAAAAAAAAAAAAGAAAAAAAAAACTCTATTTTATTCTCTTTAATTTGTACAAGTTATTAGTTTTAGTTCTCCATTAATATGATTAACTCAAATATTACCTTAATTAGTTTAATTCAGTAATTTTGCTTTCTATAAATGAAAAAAAAAAAGGGAAAGAAGATTGCAATAATTTCTAAATTTGAAAGCAAGAGCCTTCACTTTTCAGACATGAGATATACAAGCAATCCTTCGTAGAATTATCACTAGTTCCCATTTTAAATCATGCTATTTGGTATTAAAAACTATTTGATATTTAATAAAAGTGATAATAATGATATATTATTTTTTTTATCTTCTCGGACCCCTGTATATATTGTGGAAACTATGTAGTTACTTTTTTCTCACAATCATCTAATTATAATTATTTTTTTTTGAAACTATATAATCAATATTATTGGAACGGAAGATGATTACTTTCCACTGGTAACAGGACTCTGCACCATATTCGTTAAAAGAATGAAGAATCACGTTTGTAATGTGAAAAGTAAAAATTCGGATAGCATCCCAATCCAAATTACACTCACTTTCTAGTCCCGTGTCTGCTTTTAATTCTTCACCTCAAATGCTACTTCGACTTTCAACTAGACTAGCTACAACATTGATTTTCAAAATGGATTTTACTAATATTTGCCTTTAGATCGCACACTAAACATTGAATAAATCATTGAAGAACCCTTTATAATTTTTTGGGATAATCCTACTTTCGTCCCTATTGTTTGACATAATTGCTAATTTCCCCTCTTGTTTCTCACAAATCTATAATACCCTTTACAATTACTTTTTAATAGCAATGTTAGGAGATGGCAAAAACACTCCTTTACCTCAAGATATTTAATATAATGATATTTAATATAATAATATTAAAATTATTAAAATATGATAAAAATCGAAAGAAATGAAACTAAAAAAAAAAATATTCTTCATCGCTGAAAAATATATTTTTCAATGATGAAGAATAGAACATAAAGAACATTTACTAAGCCATCATCCAAAAACCCAAAAATTTTCAAAAGCCATCATCCAGAAAATACCATTTTGAAGAACAGAAAGGCCAATGGAAACCCAAAAATCCTTAGGTTTTCATCAGAGATGAAACCTATTTAATCAAATGCATTGGACGTGGTTGGAACTAAAAATTACAAGAATCTATTTGGAAATTGCTATAGCTAACCCAAAACCAAAACCAGAAACACTTACAAATCGCTACACCGTAAACCCAGAAGCCAAAATGAACTTAACCCCTATAAACCCACAAATTGGAACTAGAGTGAGAGTAAGAGCAAGATAGAGAGAAAGAGAGAAATGGTTGTTTTTTGGTGTGATTAGAGGTGGAGAGCCAATCTTCAAATTAAATTTTCATTATTCATCGTTTCTTATGGACTGTAGAGATCTAATCTGAATATTGGATCTCTATCCCTCATAGAAATATATATATATATATATATATTTTAAAGTTTTTAAAATTTTCATTATGATTTTTTTTTTTAAAAAAAAAATTATGTCCAATATTGATGGATGGTGGAAATTTCACAATAAAATTTTGAGAAAAAAAGTATTAATATTTTTAAATTTTTTTTATAGGCTTTTTTATTATTTTAATCTCTATCATCTATATTAGAGATGAACAGTGGAGATTTTTTTTAAAAATTTTTTAAATATTAAATTGTCATTTTATTAAATATTAATGCTTTTTATATTTTATCTTGATTTTATATTTTAACCCTTCCACACTAATAGTCAATGCTTTATTTTTAACATTTACTTTGATGATAAAAGGTTTTTTGAACTTTTCCTTAAATAACCAGGAGTATTTTATCAAATTAATCAAACTATAGGTAGGGTTTTTTGCAATTTCTCAAACTAGTGGAGGATTTTGAGTATTATTTCAAATGATAGGGGAGAAAATAGGATTATCTCTATATTTTTTTTTTTTTTATTTTGTCCCCGACACAAAGAGAATACTGAGATAAACTTATTTATGGAATATTTGTCAAAGACAAAGAACCCTATCCAAATTAACTTTGGAGTATATTTGTCTCTTTATGCTTCGAAATGACAAAGCACTTGTTGAATTTATCATCAGTTGTGGAAAACCAGAAAGCACTTGTTCTAGACGCAGTTTAATTGGAAATCTTTAAGTATCAACCTGGACGGCAGCAAATTCCTCATGTAATTATTCTATCGAGAAAGATTGTGTTTGAATTTAAGAGACTGCTGCAACAATATTAGTGGGCTGTAACTTCTAAGATATTGAAAATAATGGGATGCTTTTTTTGTCTTCTCTCATCAGTTACCTCATCAGTAGATGGATTAGCAAATACATGCATGGTGGTTTGATTTCAACCCAGATTTCTTCTCCACAAGATTAAAAGAAAGATTGTTGGATCAGCAACGAATTTTTCACATTTTAATTTCTTTCAGTTGTGTGAGATCATTAACTCTTACGAGAAGGAGAACATCTTTTCTACCTTCATGCATGTTTTCTTTTATTATGTTATGTATAATGTGACTCACGACTATCCCTGTTATTAATATATCGTTCTTACTTAATATAATTTTAATTATTAACATATCCAATTACATCTTTTATAATCATTCGAACAAAAACTTAAATTAGGATAAGAATTAATCCTCCTTTGCATCTTCTGGCGAAGCATAAATCACATTGGCATAATTATTTAGTCAAATTTCTAATTTCTTGCAACTGCTAATTGATACTACTCTATTTAGATTGGTGATGGGCTTCTAAACTGAAAAAAAAAAAAATGGACATATGTTTTATCATTATGGCATATAACTATATTAATTAGGGTAGGTTAAATTATATGAAAACAATTTTTTTTTTGTTAATATATCTATAAATCCCTGTTTCATCGACACAAAAAATCTATTATCTTTGTTAGATATATGCAATAAAAATATCAATAATGAGAAAGAAAAGCTAAATACATAATACACTTACGAGTGGATCATTATTATATTTGTGGCATTAAATATTAACACATGTTTATTTAATTATAAAATTGTTATTTATTTAAAATTTTAATATAATTTTTGTAAATTCATTCAAAAAAATATAATTGTTGTATTTTATTGTATAAAATACTTTTTTTATTTTTTTTATTTTTTTTGCACATCATGAGATAATATGTCAGTAAAAAGTCAAATAATATATAGTCAACTATATCTCACACTTCTCTTGCATTATATATATATATATAGGCCTCTTTGGGTATACTAGAGGTATCGATGCACATAATCAAACAAAAAAAATGAGTGACTGTATTATAAAATTACTTATTGTTATTTATTATATCTTTTATATTTAATTAAAACTAAATGAGTCAGATCACGTTTATAACAATTGATAGAAAAATCATATTTACTGATTGTAATTAGATATGTTTAATTAAAATAAAATATAATGAAGATATAATAAATTACAATAAATAATTTTATAATGTAATCACTTATTTTTTTGTCTAATACATCAATATCCCAGGTGTATTATAAAATGTGTCATATATATGTATATATATAACTTCTATGATTAGGTCTTCTAACTTTAAAAAATTAGGATAAACCAATTAAATTCATTCATTGTATTTGAATTAAATGTGAGAGAGAATTTATTTTAGGAAAAAAATATAATAGATAAATTTGATTCTATGGTCAGGTCTCCTAACTTTAAAAAGTTAGGATGAAACAATCAAATTCATCATTTATATTTGAATGAAATAGGAGAAAATTTATTTTAGGAGATAGAATGCACAATATGAATTTGATCGGGTTCATTTTAACTTTCTAAAGTTATGAGACATTGATAGTAAAATCATTATATATATGTATGTATGTATGTATAGAATTTGCAAATATCTCATATTGTTGATCGTTTACTTTGTGTTTCATTTTTATTAATATTTATCATCAGTTAATTAAAACAAATATAATATAATATAGATAAAGTTTGAAGAAAGTAAAAGATGGGTAAATACTAAATACTAAGAAATAATTTATTGTCCAATATAATTTAATAACAAAGAATATTCATTTAGTTTAATAAGATCATCTCCAATGTTATTATGAAATTTTAAAATTTTATTCATGACAAATCATCACATTTTCTAAATATGAATCCACCTTGGCCAAAAAATAAATAAATAAATAAATAAAAATACATATTTTCATCTCCATTGCAATTATCTACAATAAAATATACATTCAATTTATATTATTTAAAATTTTTTTCTCAAAATTTGTATTATTCAAAGTTTTTGGACTCTTTGAGAAAAAAAAAAGGATAATTTTTGGGATGAAATTGTTTAATGAAATTTCTATAATTATTTTTGTGGGAAAAAGAATAAAAAATTAAAAAAAAATGAAAAATGCTGGCTAGGATTCTAGAAGAGATTTTCAATTTAGAGACTCACATTTAAATTATTATATAATATATATAAAAAATAAAATAAAAGTTAAGGAAAAACAAACTTAAAGGTGATTCAAATGTACACCGTTGCATGGAACGTTGACTTTAAATGAAAAATGATTTAATTTATACCTAGCACAATAAATCTGAGCATAGATAAAATAACGGCGTGCATCCAAGTTTAGTTTAGTTTTATTATAATATATGTTTAAACCCTAATCATGATAAATTGAAAAAGAAAACATGACTTTACTTTTTTTTGTCATGCTCTTCCATCATATATAAAAGTGCAGATACCCACCGTAAATGTAATTATTATGCCTTGGATTTTCATCAGCTTTTGATAATATTTCGTGCTAACGATGAGTGTTACTAGCTTCATTGGCAGAGCTTGTTTATTAGATAAAAGAGATTTGTTTAATTTCAAAAGCTCTTCTGTTTAAGTTATTTTTTATTTTTTTCATTTGGTTATTATTTTAGGAAAACTTTTGGACGATTAAAAAACTTGTTACACGTTTACTTGGAAAGATCAAATCTTGAATTTTTTAATAGATTTTTTAAACTATATTAAAATGTTAAAAGTATTTTTATGATATTTTATTAATTACACTATATTCTTTTCAAATAAACAACTTTAGTAAACATATTCATCCATAATTCTATTATGTCACTTTTACAAAAGACACTATTTAAAAGCTTCTTCAAAATAAACAATCAATAGATTTGCATGATTTAAAAAGTTTTCTAATTGATAAACTATCAATAATTTTTTTTTTTTATATCTATTTATAAAAAATTTACTTCTAAAAAATTTATTATTAAAAGCTCTATTCAAAGAAGTTCTACTAAACCAAGTTATTCCTTCAATACATCATTTTATATTTTATTTTTATTAAAATAAATAAATAATTTTTTTTTTTATTTAGGATTTAGCACAAATATTAATTTATTTCATGATGATGTATGGGGTCGTGCGACACATACAATGTTTATATTAAAATCATGCACCGATGAGTATTATAACTTTAAATTATATTTACTTATAGAAATGATTCACTATCAATTTTTTTTTTCTTGATAGAGTTATTTAAGTAACATTACCGTCCTTTTAAAATTCGATGGGGTTCATTTATTTAAAAAAAAAAAGAGTAAATTACAATTTAGCTACCTGATTGAAACGTATTTACAGACGGAGTAATTATTTAGATGTTATTATAATTTACCCCCTCCTGTTAGCACATGTTCGTTACATTTAATAGTGAACAATATCAAAACAATGAAAAGATGAAAATACCCTTAACATGTGTGTTGATTGAGTTGACCAAATAAAAAATAAAAAAACAAAATAATTTTTTTTTTAATAAACCAATTCGGTCACCCTAACATAAACACCCACCATCCTCAGTTCATTGTCTCTCTTCACCGCTCTTACCTCATCACATTTCCTCCGTCCGTTGTGCTCATCTGTTCCTCTCTCCGTTACTGCTCTCATTTCCACTGGTGCTCCCTTCCTTTTTTTTTTTTCCTTGTCTCTCCTCTCTCTTTCTCTCCTCAGTCTCTCATTCTGTCATTCTCTCTCTTCCTTTCATTCTTCTCTTCTTCTGCTTCATTTCTTTTTCTGTTATTCTTCTTCCTCGAAGTGAACCCGATTTGGGTTCATTCGTGAACCCAGATCTGGGTTCTCATCAACCTAGATTTCTGGGTTCATCATGAACCCAGAGATTTGGGTTCATGAGAAACCCAAAGATCTGGGTTCTCAAGAACCCATATTTCTGGGTTCTTGAGAACTCAGAGATCTTGGTTCTAACAAACCCAGATCTGAGTTCGTGAGAAATCAGATTTCTGGGTTAATTCTCAGATTTTGTTTTTTTTGTTTTTTATTTTTTTTAATTATTATTTGAGTTGAACGGATGATCTTCATTTTGTTATTGAATTAATGATTACTTGGGTTGATGATTTTTTTTAACTATGACTTTAGATGATTTTTTGTGGGAGATTAATAATGTTGGGTTGATGTTTTTGTGGGAGATTGATAATGTTGAGTTTGATCGATGATGGTTGAAGTCATTTTTTAGGTTTTTATGAGTGGATTGATGATGTTGGCTGGTTGATGATGTTTTGAATCATTTTTTGGGTTTCCAGACGAATTCGGGTTTCCATGTGACTAGGGTTTCCATGCAACTGGAAACCAGTTTGGAAACCTAGTAAAGGGGGAGATAAACAAGAGGCAGGAAGAGAAGTAAAGGGGGAGAAGATGAAAAGAAATGGATGTGGAAGAAGATTAATGATTTTGAACTGAAAAAAGATTGATGTGGGAGAAGATTGATGATTCATGATTTTGAACCGAAAGAAATTGATGTTTGAGAAGACTCATGGTTGAATGTTTAATTTTTACTTATTTTATTTTATTTTTTAATATATATTTTTAAATCAATCTCTAATTAAAACTTTTTTATTTAATTTATTTTAAAATTAATTTTAAAGAAAAATAAAATTAATATCAAAAGATAATTTTACCCTCTCCATTAGTTAATTGTAACTAGATTCATTAACGATAGGGGAGGGTAAATTGTTGCTCCGTCTATAAGTGTATTTTAATCAGGTAGTTAAATTGTAATTTTCTCTAAAAAAAAAAAATTGGTGGGCTTACAAGAAATATATTTTTGTCTGTGTGTGCGTATTGAACCAAATTAAAGACAGACAGATATTGCTACCATGATTTATGTGTCTAAAATAGTTAAATACTACCATCATTAATGGAGTATATATAATTAAAGCTTAATTAGTCATGAATCGTGAGACACATTGTTGTCACATTTAAAGAACATGCAGCCGTTTCGTATCAGGAAAGGAAACCAACCAATTTTTTAAAAATCAAGTTGTGATTGACTTTGCAGCGTTTGAAGATTCTTGTACCGAGAAAATAAAGGCAAATTCACCCAATACTCTTGACATATAGCTTTTCTTCCGTCAAAAAAAAACTTAAAAGGAACGAATCTACGTCCATCATATAAGAAAATGTCATAATTATGTGTTTAAGAAAAAAATATATATATATCAAGCATGTATGGTGAATCGTGATTGGTGTGGAGTGATTTAGAAAATTAATTGACTACATTTTCAAAATCTACGTACATGTGATATCTAATTTTTTCAAAATCTACGTACATGTGATATCTAGTTTATTGAGCAGAGTACATATGAAGGTGCTGAGTAAATAACAAAATTAATATTTTGAAAATTTTGTTTTTATTCATAATTGTTGTGTAACATGTGTATGTTTGATCCAGTCAATCGTCGTGGAATATTTGTCAATTGTCAAATATAAACGTTTTGAGGGCCGAAAAGAAAGTCAAGAGAAAGGCCAAGAAGAACGAAAGATTAATTAAGAAAGAAAAAATGAAAACAATTGAAGAATTCATAGTTATAATTAGATGAACGTTGAGAAGCTCGCGGCCATATGTACAGTACTCTTCTTGTTCATATAATATTTTAATTAATTATAATCTGACTTTGATTTTTACTATCGAATATGAAAACAGAAACTGATAGCTTTGACCAAAGTCGTACTCTAAATTTATATGAATCTCGAGATTCAGTAGGCATGTGCCATGGAATCAGGGGTCTGCATGTATGAAAGTCTTTCTAGATGGGGATAATATGAAACTGGCAGCTAGACAGTAAACTAATCATGTTTAGCTTCAAATTTTTTTTTATTAGACGAACCACCCCCTTTCGATAAAAAAAAAAAAGATGGTGTTAAATCTAAAGGGCATAATGGTAATTGAATAATATTTGTATTTATTTTAGTAACTTTATTAATTAAATCAAAATAAATTAAACAATAAAAATACAAAAAATACAAAACCCGCTAGTTGATCACACCCACTCCAAATGATGAACCCGATGGATTGTGCCTCAATGCAACCGTTATCGACGCACAATCAACTTTGGAATTTTGAGCCTCCGAAGTCATCATTGATCGAAATGTCATCCCATTTTGAGCATTTTTGATGGACGAAGCTGTGGTTAGTTTTGGAGTTGACCAGTTCCGTCTTAGATGGAAATGGAACTGGTCGGCCCTATCTCCATTTGAGATGGAGTCGTCTCCATTCCAGATGAAGATGCAACCCTTTATCTTCAATTTCCGTATTTAGGTTTTTGTTTTAATATGTATATATATATTTTTTAAATTTTTAATCTTTTATTTTTATTGTGTTGGTTTTTATTTGGTTTTAACGAGTTGCCGAAAAGATTTCTAGTTTTTTAATTTTAATTTTTTCTTTTTAAAAAATCTAGGTTTCCAAGTAGAAATCCAGGTTCAAGGTTTCAAATAAAATTTTAGTAACCTTAAAACCCATCCAATTCTGGGTTTTTAACAATCTAGAGACTTGCTGGAAATCCAGTTATAGATTTCCAGGTTGTTAAAAACTCAAATTTTTGGGTTTTTGGGTTGCTAGTAACTCAGAAGGTGAAAACCTAGAATTTGAATTTTCAGTAACCTAGAGACTTACCCAGTTGTAGGTTTCCAAGTTATATAGGAAGCCTAGATTTTCTTGCTTGAAAAGTAGGAGTTTTTTTTTTTTGCTTTATTTTTTATTTAATATTGTTATTAATTAATAATCAATAAGTTTAAAGGGTTTTTCAGTAATAACATATATTAAAGGGCATTTCGATCATAAATTTATATTTTTTAAACTCTCAATACATATTTTTGAGAGTTTAAAAAATATAAATTGATGATTTTAGTATTATAAATTTCAATAATTATAGTACATTCAAAATTTAATATCATAACATTAAAATTCATAACTCCGATATAATTAGATCCATGAATATTGTTATAGTGCAATGAAGAAACACCGACGGATCATGTAAACATTATAAGAAAAGTGCTTTTGATCATAATCTTTGTTATAGATTCCTGCCCTTTAATTGGTATTCGTTTTGATGCAATAAATTCTAAAATCCACAATAACTTTTGAATCTTTATAGGATTGTATCGTACTTCATAAGTTGGCTCTCTCACGTAAAGGTAGGAAACCACGAATTTTATCCCTTCACAAACCTTTTATTTATTTTTTACTCTTTACAGCTAGCATTATTAGTTGCCTTTACATGACATTGGATCAAACTTTTGATCAACTTTACAGTTTTTGCAAAAATAAAAGTACAAGTTAACTCATTAATGAATTGATAGATATCATCACATCAAAAAGCAATCATCAAATAATTTCTGAGATTCTAAGCAATTTAATTATATAATTCAATTTATTCTTTTATTATATGTGCATTGATAAAGAATTTAAATACTTCATCAATATTTATGCCTGATTTATTTAGCAGATGTCATCGAACCTATCGAGATCAATATATATAGAATCTCATTTCGAGTAATCGAAATTTATGTTAATCTTAAAATAGTTTCATAATGTTTGATTTTCAAGTTATATATATCAATATAATTTTTTTTTTTATAAATAAAATTTTTATATTTTCAAAATTATACAAAATTTTAATTGAATTTGTAGTGATGCAAGCTTTTGTAAACGTATAATTTTCCTATTATCATTAGATCAACCGACATCTTTTTGTAATCTCTGTATTAATCACTAGCTAATTGTTTCTTTCACATGATTTAATAACAATAGTTAAGACTCTAATTTGACATTTTTAGATTTTACAATTTTTGAAGTCAAAAAGTTCTAAAAATCTAATTCATGAGATCATGGCTCACGAAAATTAATACAAAATCCTTTTGTTCTAATTAGAGTTAATGAGAAAACGGAAGTTCTTACATGCAATATTACTTTGATCGGCCAGTTTAACATTGGATGAATAGTAGGACAATTCATGGATTCACAAAATCTACGTGGAGGCCAACTGCGCTCCGGTCAAACATCCTCCGTGGAGATCTGTGAGTGGTGGAATTTTTTAGAAAGGTGTAGGCGGCGGCGTCCACACTGGATACTCAATTTTCGATCCAAAAACCGCGGGTTGACAAAACAAAATGGAAAACCAACATAACCATATATATAGTACTATATTATTTATTATTATTATTATTATTATTATTATAAAGTTATCAAAATAAAATATTTTAATAAAAAAAGACATTAAAATAAAGTTAAATATAAAAAAAAAAAAAAAAAAGTAGTCAGAGTTCAAACTTCAAGATGAACAGGTTGTTCTCTTAGTCAATTCTCCGACATTCTTCAGCGAGTACTCTCCATCTATAAATACCCATTTGGGGCTCAAATACATTGCAACATAGACAAAGCATCGAGATCTCTATAACTCTAAAGTCTTCGCACAGAGAGAGACAGAGAGAGAGAGAGAGAGATAGAAAGATGGGGTTGTTTGAGTCTTCTTGGGTTTGTATCTGGGTTTTGATGGTTTTTATTCTCTTGGTGTTGTTGAGATTGTTGTTTTCTTGTTGGGTTTTGCCAAGTTTGGCTTATTTGAAGTTAAAGAGGAGTGGTTTTACAGGGCCAACTCCTAGGTTTCCTCTGGGAAATATTAGTGAAATGAAGAAGAAGAACAAAAATTCTTCTTCGGTTGAGTCATTAGATATTATATCCAATGATATACACTCAACTGTTTTTCCTTACTTTGCTAGATGGCAACAATCATACGGTAAGCCTTGTAATTATGCATTAGACAACATATTTCTATGCAGAATCAGAATACCCTACTGGGTTTTTGTTTTTAGATCTAATCAGTTTTGCTTCGATTATTTATATCCATTCATGGTTTTTGTTCTAAACTCATTATTTTCCAATGATTATATGCAAACTTCGCAAATTAACAAGATTTTCTACTAATCTGAACTCTAGCTGAATCTACGAACAGTTTAAACAGACGTCAATATATGTGTAGCTTGATAAGTGTACTTATATGGCTGTGTTTGTTTTTTGCAGGGAAAGTGTTCATTTACTGGCTAGGCACAGAGCCATTTTTATACATTGCAGAACCAGAGTTTCTCAAGAGAATGTCTGCAGGAATTATGGGTAAGAGTTGGGGAAAACCAGCTGTGTTTAAACATGATAGAAAACCTATGTTTGGTAATGGTCTGCTCATGGTTGAAGGTGAAGACTGGGTCCGTCACCGCCATGTCATCACTCCTGCATTATCACCCTCCAACTTGAAGGTATATATATTTCTCTCTATATCTGTATACATACAGTGCAAAGTCTCATGACCTTTAGAGGTAATAACTTCAGTAAATAACAAAATTCGACATTTTAATAAAATATAGACAGACCATGTAATAAAGACTGCATACAAAATAGTACCTTTTGTTTTAATTATTTCTGAAAAATACTCATTTTCATGAACGAAGAAGTATTAATTTGTTCCAGTCAGTTATAGCATGTCGAGTTGACAAAGAACTTTGATCAAACCCTTGAATTTTTTTTTTTGACCTGCCGACCCATCAATATTGACCATACAAATTGGCAGATTAATTAATTACTTACAATGGTGAAAACTTGAGTAAAAAAAGAAAGAAAGCACATCATTAACTTAGAAATGACAACCACACATGTCTTAAATACACTTACACAGAATGGAAAGAGATCTGTTGATTTGTGAAAGTATAAAGAATTAAACCACTCTAATGGCAAACAAGGTTTTAATGGCCTTAATTAATGATAAATTCATACTCATTCTATCTTGAATCATGGAGTTAGAATTCCAAATAAAATGGTAATTATTATTGCACTATGTTGTAAAAGTCCTAAACCCTAATCGATTATATTTCATTATCTATAGATTAGACAATTGTTTCAAATCATTATCCATTTTTCTTAATAAGTTCTTTAATATATGTCTAATCAGTTTTACAAATCTACATACAATTTTTTTTTTTTAAAAGCACAAATCTAAATATTAATTAATATATTATATGAATAATTTTTTATTTAACTTTTCAAAAATTAATTGGAGTACATATTGTTCCAATATATATAATTTTTATTGAATTTTAAATTCTTTCAATAACAATCCAATAATTTGTGTTTGGTGGTTCAACAGGCTATGGCAAGTTTAATGACTGAATCCACATCTAATATGCTGGACAAATGGACTGCCCTGATAAACTCTGGCAACCCGGCTATCGACGTGGAGAGTGAAATTGCCGCTATGGCTGGCGAAATCATTGCCAAAACAAGCTTTGGTATAGGCTACCAACTTGGAAGAAAAGTGTTTGAAAAATTAAGAGCCATGCAGATTTCGCTATTTAAATACAACCGCTATGTGGGCGTACCTTTCAGTGAATTCATGAACCCTAAACAAACCCTAGAGGCCAGAAAACTTGGAACAGAGATAGATAGTCTCCTGCTATCGATCATAACTGCTCGAAGAGAATCCGAAAGCCAGGGTCCGTCCAAGGACCTTCTAGGGTTATTGATGGAAGCAAAAAGTGTGGACGGCCGGAGAGAGAAGAGTTTGACGACGAGGGAGCTGGTTGATGAATGCAAGACATTGTTTTTTAGCGGCCATGAAACAACGGCGTTGGCGCTGACATGGACGTTGCTGTTGCTCGCGAATAATCCGGAGTGGCAGATGCAACTGAGAGAGGAGATTAAAGAAGTTATGGGAGATAAGAAGGTTGATTTCCACATGCTTGCTGGACTAAAGAAGGTAATATATGCTTTTGTCACATGATATATCTTGCATTGCATACAATGTGTTGGATTTTGTTGCTTGACTTGTACTTGCTTGTGGTGAAAAATCTCTAGGAAAAAAGGAAAATGAATAGTACCAAAAGATATCATATATTAAGGCTTATTTGGTCCTGAATCCTACATAATTTTTTTTTGTGAGATTCTGTTTTACAGGATTTTTGTTTTATAAAACTGTTATTATATCTAGTTTGATATATTTATTCGTAACATTAAAAAATCATAACTTAATATTTTTACATAAATATACACTGAACTTATGATGGTCAATGATATTAACATTAATTAAGTTTTAATAAAATAATATGATCTTCTAAGGAGCATTAAAAAAAAAAACATTTTAATATAATGTTTGATAATTTATCATGTAGATAGTTTTTTATTGTGATATTTAGAATGATACAATGAGTTATACTTTGAGAATGAATATCAGATTAACGTGTTATAATTAATATTTTTATTTTTATTTTTATGTTATAAACATGTTTCTCTTAAAAGAAGAAAATCAACATCTTAACAACGAATCCCGCGCTTATGGGAAAAAGAAAATAAAGTAAGGAAAAGACCGAACAAATTCGGCGCAGATAAAAAGTAGTCAAAGGTCAAACTCAGAATTTCATTAGTCCACGCGTTGAAGCGCGTGAATAAAGCATGGTAACGACCAACTCACCAACTCAAGTCAGTGTCACATTGCGCGCGTTTGAACAAACTACCATTGTATGGTTGGCTAGGGTTAGCCGGCCAAAGTCCACTTTTTTTCAATTGAAGAATGTTTGTTGCATGCATTTTCTATTTTCGCTGTTGATGAAAGAAGCATTAGTCAGTGACGTTAGGGCATTTAAATGTGTTAATAGTTTAGCTTTCAACTTATATCACGACATACATACGTTATTATAATTTTATTTTTTATTTTTCAATAATAAAATTATTTACACAAAAAATTTATTTATAACCCCGCTTTTTGTTTGGAATATATGAAAATAATATCAATGATGAAAATTTTATATACTAAGATGAATTTGATCTCGTAGTATATTTCTCTTACCTACACTGATAAAGTTGTATGTCCCGAATCATATATCCTTAACACAAATTCTAAGTTTTTTAATTTTTTTTTTCTTATGAAATTATAAAATAATTGTTATGGAATAAATAATATATTTATATATTATATACCAACTTCAGTGTAATCAATTGATTGTGAACCTCTTGAAGGGCGAATTCAAGGTTGTTGTTGTGTGTGTGTGTGTGTGTGTTTTTTTTTTTTTTTTCATATTCACGAATCAAATCTTCTTTAAGGTTAGATGACAATGGAATCTTACAAATATAACATTGTTTGTGCAGATGGGATGGGTGATGAATGAGGTTTTGCGGCTATATTCACCGGCGCCGAACGTACAAAGGCAAGCACGGGAAGATATTACCGTCGACGGTCTAGTGATCCCCAAAGGAACCAACATATGGATTGATGTTGTTTCAATGCACCACGATCAAGCTTTGTGGGGAAATGATGTGTTTGAGTTCCGGCCAGAGAGGTTCAGGGATGACCCTATTTACGGCGGCTGCCAGAACAAAATGGGATTCTTGCCGTTCGGATTCGGAGGGAGGATGTGTGTTGGAAGGAACTTGACGATGATGGAGTACAAATTAGTGTTAACCCTAATACTGTCTAGGTTTTCTTTGCATCTCTCACCAACTTATTGTCATTCTCCTTCGATTTTGCTCTCTCTGAGGCCTGGTCATGGGTTGCCTCTTATTGTTAAACCCCTTGTTGATTAATTAATAGTAATTTAGTGGTGTTTGACCTAATAAGAGTGAGTTAGAGTTATATATGTGTTGTAATAATTGTGTTTTTGCCACGAAGTAGTACTGATTATGTGTTTTTATGTGGTTTCATTATGTAACATAAAAAGTGGGAATAATAGAAATTAATGTATTTCTTGTTTGGTTTGTCAAATTCTTTAGGCTTTGATTAGCAATTGTCTCGAATTTGAGTTGGCTTCCCTTCTTCTTCTATCGTTTTTTGAAATATTTTTTCTTCTTAATTATTATGTAATCACTTGTAAATTAATCATCTTTATTTATCAAGTTCCTAATTATCATTTTATATCATGTAAGAGTTACACGTACTTTTATTTTCATTAAATCAATGGCAATTAGTTCATAGGTCTCTTAACTCTTATAATATGCTGATGTTTGTGCTGATTACAGTTATTGAAGATAAAAATTTTATTTCCACAAACATGATAGTTGATGTGTGTGTGTGTATATATATATGAAAAAAAAAAGTATATATATATATATTTATTTACTCATAAGCTAGTAAAGAAATTGTGTCATTGAGGACTTTGATTGGACATCTAAGCTGACTTGTGATAACAATTACCCAATCATAATAATGGAGCTCTATCATTCATGATGACATCGATGAGCTTCATGTAGTTTTTTATTTTATTTTTTGGTCATGATGCAATCGGGAGCAGAAACGATAATACATTATGACGTGACCTAACAATTAACTCTCAGGAACAGAAAATACCAACTCATAAAGAGTACTAAAGGTACAGCCCACAAAGAGTGGGGGAAGAACCAACATATTTGTGGGGTACATGTTTGAATTTATGACTTTTAAGATTACATGAGTGAAGGTAGCATTAACCATAGGTCTACGGTGCCAACCCTGCTTTACGATCATGTAGTATTTTCCTAAATTAAAAAGAAAAAAAAAAAGGAAAAGGAAAAATGAAAGTGGGACGTAAATAGTAGCGCGTCCAACCCACTAAAACCATGTTATATATATATGAATGAAAGTGATGATTTAAAATGGCAAAAATTGGAGTATGAGGTCATAGGAACAAGGCAGCCCCCAACTTCGAAGCTCCTACTTTACAATCACACTAGCACATGACATCATAAATCCATGAAACTTGACCAGTACGTAATGATGCGCTCAGCGATTTTTAAATACATTAAATGAACTTCCTTTCAGGCTGATCATATACCAGATTCATTTCCAGGCATTTTCCATGAACCGATCTTGTTTAATTACTACAAAAAGTTGCTCCCAGTTGATATGAAACAATGTATCTGTTTAGCGTGGGCCAAAACTTCTAGTGTGGTGTGGACTGCGGTTATTTTTGCTATTCAAAATAAAAATTAGAACAAGTGGTAGAGAAATGATGACTTGAAAGTTACACGAGAGAGCTTAATTTAACAATATATATAGAGAGAGAGAGGGAGAGAGCTTTTATTATTAGTGTATCGTAACTTTTAATTTGTTGGGACTATTAATCTTAATCTTTTATTATGTTTAAATTAAATAAAAAAATATTTTTTCGAAAAAAAATGCAATAAATGATTGAAAATTTAGCTTGATTTGTAAGTTAAATTTCAATGTCCAATCCCTCATTTGTAAATAATTTTTTTGAAAAAAATTTAAAAAAGCTCCCCCTAAAATTGAAAATAATCTCAATTTACCCAACTTTTCAAAATATTTGCCAAACTCCCACTCCTACCCCCCAAATCTTAAAAAAAAACCCCCAAAATTGAAAATAACCTCAATTTACCCAATTTTTCAAAAGATTTGCCAATTTCTTTCTACTCACTCACTCGGCACACACATCTCCATTTTACCTTTATCTTTCTTTTCTTTTTTTTTTTTTTAATTATTTTATCATTATCTTTTCTCCACTATCGTGTATATATATATATATATATATTTGTTATTATTATTATTATTTTATTATAAAAAAAATCTCAACCACTGCTAATATTTTTCAAACACATGTAAATTTTCGTTTTCTAACCTTGAGACTTTTTTTTTCCTTTTAGCTCAACTTTCTTGATTCATTTTAAAAATATCCTTCAATATGATATTTATTTGCAAACTTCTATACTTCTAAAATTAGAATTGGACCAAATTAATAATAATAAATTAAATTTTAATTAATCTCTTGGATCCAGTTAGATTGGGGCTTTACAATTCATCACTCCCTCATGAAATTTTATTATTGGAATTTAGAAATTATCTCAACTTAAAGTATCTTACTTTAAAGTAATTACTTTTATTTAATCATCAATGACCATAATAATCCTATTCTAAATAAATCTTCAATTTTTTTTTTTTCATATACACAACATCGTATATTCTACACTATAACAATTCACACCTACAACTATTCTAAATAATAAATATTTATAATATTCTAAATAATAATTATTTTTCTTTTTATCACTTCCAATAATATACGAAGTTTAATAAACCATTTCTATAACATTTATACTTAATGTAGCACCCGAATAATAAATCAATATACATCAATGAATAATTAATCACACATTTTTAATTTTTAAGTGGCGCTCTCTCATTGGTAAATTTTTCAAGACATGGATCACCATTTTTGAGCTCCTTATGTTACTCATTTTAACCATTTTCTAAATTTTCGAATAATTCGAAAATCCTTCCGAATTTTTGATCGGATCCGGAAACTATTTCATTTTACTTCAAACTGACTCATTCTTACTTCGTTTTAGTTTTTACTAACTCTAACTCTAATTCTTATCCCGAGACTTTTGACGTTCGGAGTCCATTTTTTGAAAATCATTATTCATGAGGATTTTTTTCGTTCAAAAATACTATTCATTCAAAAAATACTATTCATCCAGGGCATTACATCAATGATGTCGAAGAAATAGTAAAAACCGTTCCGAGTCGAAAACGAAGATGGGTGAAAAAACTGATGAAAAGTTGGAGATGAAGATGAAGAAAGAGATCGACGGGCATAGAAACCGCTAACAGAGACGAACACGAATAAGGAGATCGATGAGCAAGAGATGAAACCGTGACGAAGACTGAACGAAAGGAAAGAGAGGGAAACAAGAAGGAGTAGTACTAGCACGCGATGGAGAAGGAAGCAATGGAGGAGGAGAAGTGACTGGAGGTGACAATGAAAAAGGCGGTGACAAGGCATCGAAGAAGGAGTAAACATTGGAATAATTTTAACCCATTAGTTTAAGATCAAACTAACTCGTTCATCATATGGGTTAAATTAATGAAATGTGAATGAAAGCACCAAACATGGATTTGGATGAAAAATTAGTCGAAACCCAATCTCATTCCAAATAATAAACAGGCCTTAAAATTCCATTTGCATGGGATTTGGAGCCCCACCCACTTTGGTGGGTTTCACAAATGCCAAACAAGCGGAATTTGACTTTTAATATTATATTTTTAATGATTTTTTCTTTTTTTTTTTAAATTTTTAATAATTTTTAATCGATATAGTAAATTAATAATTATAATATTCAATATATTTAAAATTATAAATTTATTTAAAATAATTTTATAAATTGAAATCTTTTAATATTATTTAAAAATATATTATGTATAATTTATTTTTGTTTTTATTATTTATTATTTACATTAAATATATTTAAAATTAATTTAATTTAATATTTAATTAATATAATTATATCTAATCTAATCAAATCCAACCTATCTTACCAAACACATTACAATACATATATAATTTTATTCAATCTTATCCAATTCTATCATTTTCAATTAAATAATCCCAATCCTATCAAATTATGCACACCAAACGGGCCCTACAAGTATATTATCACTAATATACATGAATCATGTATACGAGATGGAATCTCAACCGTCCAAAACACTTTCGTCCAAAGACGTAACACACATGTCAACTTGTGGAAAAACAAAAGACGCTTTCGATCTACCCACCATTTGCCATTCCTGAAGGCCACCCCCATACACGCCTCAGGAGGAAAAGCCAAAAGGAAGCCATGGGAGAACCAACAAATGAAACAACAAAACAACAACCCACCTCTCATTTAACAGCAACAGCGCCTCCACCACAAAATCCAGTACCCAAACCCGAGCCTCAGCCCAATAAGCGAAAACACTCTCATCATGCAGACTTGCACAACTCTGCTTGCTTCAAAATTCGCGCTCTTGCCGCTCAACTTCGTCCCCACTTCATCCAGGTACCATCACATGTTCATATATGTGTGTATATATGCGTTACATTTCATGGGGATGCTTTTTTTTTTTTTTTTTATTGTTCTTGGTGGGTTCGCTTTGATGTTGATTATAAATAGGTCCTTGTTATGAAAGTTGGAATTTTTATTGTACGACTATGGTTTATTGGGGGATCCCATGTTTGTTTTCTTGAAGATGTTTAAGGGGATGGATTTTTGGGCATTGTGTTTATGGAAAATTTGAATCTGCTGTTATTTTGTTGTAGCAATTGTGGTTACTTTGCTTTTATTTGTATCTGGGGTTGTTTAATTGGAGTTGGTTTGGATTTCTTGTAGAGTTGTAGTGTTTGCAGGTTGATGTCTTGACATAAATTATGGTGACCCCAGTTTTCAGGAAATTCATTACTTAGTGACCAATGAGGTCAAGTAGGGATTTTGAGTGCACATCACGTTTAGCACATATGGTTATGCACCTCCCCATTCATTACGGTTTAGGGGCTTCGATCCTCATCAAACGCATTGTACAAGCTTATGTGGGTAATTTTTACCCCTTATTGTGGGAGTCATTGTCTCTCAATTATGTGAGTGTAAGTAGTGATTGATTTCAATAGGTTCTAGCAAGCCTCAAAATTGTTTGGTGTTAGCTTTAAGAAAGAAAGGGGGTTTCTTGCTTTCATATGCAATAATACATTCATTTAGGGTATCTTTATTGTTTAGTGCATTTGCTAAAGGAAAGATGGAGGAAATATGACTAGGGTTAGCATTACAATCAAGTTTGAATAAATACATTTCATTTGTCTTCCTTTGTGCCCACTGACCAGGATTTTTTATAACTAGGCTAGCAAACTGGCAGTGCCTTGAGTGCTGAATATAAATAAAATCTGTAAAGCCAACTGAATTCAAGTTCATTCCTTTATGTGATCCTTTAGGCTGATTCTTTGATTTGCCAAACCCTTTTTCCGGTGGTGGCATAATGTACATAGCTAGCATTTTGATTTACATGTGGCATAATTTTCTTAAAATTACTAGTTGGAGGAATTTGAGTAAAATTGTGTATCACGGATGCCTAAAGTGTAAGACAGTGCATTTTAATTCAGTTCAGTTGATATTCACTGCCCTATTTTACAGGAGAATGATGCATTTTACTAGAGAATCTTAATTTGAAAGCACTTCCTTCGGGTATTATCAATACTAAGAGGAGTTGTATAATATTTAATCTGCTAGGGTCATCTTTGATGTTTGAATTGTTGATGAGCTGATGCCAGGTTGCTTATCTTGATCTCCTGCAGTATATTAGCACTTCAAAAGTAGATTATCAATATGTATTGACATTTCTTTGCAATATGTTGAAACTCCCATTTTAAGTTATATTTAACTGTCCTGGCAGTGGCATATATCTCTTTCCTGAATGTTGTGCTTTTTCTTCGATTATGATTTTTTTGTCTAATGTTCATATTATCTTGTGAAGAAGTAAACATAAATAAGTCTAAGTTGTGATACGTGCAGGTTCTCCAGACACCTGACTTTCGGAATTGCAAAGCAGCTCATGAAATTCGCTTACGTAAGTACCCTAGGACATATGCCAAAATAAATTGATCTGTTTGGCCATCAAACAATATGATGTCTTGATGGATATATTTTTCTTCTTAATTGACTTGCTCTCACCTGATGCATTTCTTGCTTGGCATGGCTCTTATCGCTGGTCTGAGCATGGTCTTTTCATTGTTATGATTTTGATGAGCCGTACTGTCCACGGGCTTGGCGAAAAATAGATCATGCTACACTACTTAGAACGTGACAATGTGTAGCACATCATAACTGGTCAAGACACTTGTAATTGAATACTTTCTGTTAAAAGTTTTTGCCAAGCTTCCTCCTAGTCTTTTAGTGTTTTCCTTTATACATGTTATGGCAAGATAAGCTTAGTGTGTTTTATTCTGAAACGCATTTACTAAGATGTGTAGTTTACTTGCAGAGATGAAGCTCATGGTGAATTTATACGAACAGATGATTGCTGAGGCCGACAAAGTTGAGACATTTATGTCGGAACATAAGCCTTTGGCTGGTGATAATTTGCTTGGAAAACCTTTCTCTAGTGGATTTAAAGAGGAAAAGAAGCCATACGCACCTGAACCAAAACCAGCGTGGCAGGAATCACTGGAACAGAAGCCTCACACTCTTAATTTCAGCTCAGACAAGAAGCCTGATATTATCAATCAGCATCGGCAAAGCTATATTGTTGGTGGGTCAGTTTTCGGCTGGAACTTCGTCACTTTTTTAGGCAGTAAACCAGTTTATTATGGGGTGACCAAGGAGTTGTTTCGAAGTAGCCACAAGAAGCCATTTACCCATACCAAATGATCCTTCTAATAAAGGGGTTAGATAATAGAACACTGCAACCACAGTGATAATGGTTTTGGTAGGGTGTAACAGGTTTTTGCTTTCCCCCAAATTCAATATTCATTATTGTAAACAATATAATTGGTTGCATTTCGCAGTGTGAAATTTTTAAGAGTCTGTATCGGAATTGAACCAATGATGGCTATTAGGAGATTTTATAGATCGAGGCTTCACAAGAAAATATGAAGCAAACCTTTATGAGGGCAAATATAAATAAATAAAAACCAAGAAAATTTAATATACAAGCCGGCTGAAAATTGATTAGACTTATGCTCAGCAGTGTAACTAATCTCTTTACAAAATCGGAAGGGAAAATATGATTAAATATGATTTTCTTTTCTACTCTTCTAATTGACTACATGATGACGTTTCGATATTTGAGGAACAATCGAACAGCAAACATATGGAGCATTCCCCTCGATTTGTAGCAATGGAAGTGACTTTGCAGCTATAAGCTGCAATCAGAAGTCATAGAATAGCATGATAGAATCGTCAAGCTTCATTTGAGACGATATCAGAAGACTCCTGACAGTTTTTAGCCGATTGTATCTGTTTTGAAGAGCTCCAGTTCGCTTGTCTGCCGGGAGATTTAATAGCTGAAATGGGATGGAATGGACAAAGATAATTCAATAATTTGATAATTTTGATCCCCAGGGGAGAACTGAATTCAAACAACTCCTAAATTTGATTGTTAATGAATGATCCATATGCGTTAAAAAACTTGCAATTTCCGTGCAGCTACTAGTAAAACATAATTCATATGGAAATGTTATGGTAAACAAAAGCACGATCCATCTCTATAAAGTCACTTTAAAAGTGAACAGAATCTAAAAAAGATTGGTTGTCTGCACAATACAAACCTCCTTTTCTTGATCTAGCTCATAAGCCAGTCGTTGACGCAAATTTAAGGCTGCATGGAACATCTCATCCAGTACATGTTTCCAAAGAGTTTGTTTCTTTACTTTCCACAACAAAAACTGCGCTTGTCTCGCTGCAGCTACTACTAATTTCTGGAAGTACAGAGTAAGACACAACATTATGACAATCTTTAAGTTCACAAATCAAAAATGGTTAACTGAAATCTCATAGCTAACAGGTTCTGAACGAAGTAGTGGGTGGCCAATTCATTTGAAGCTGAACTGGAGAGAAAAAATAGAAAATTGAAGTACCCATGAAAATTTGATCAAATGTGATAATGATATCTGGATGAAGACGATTAGATTAAAGGACTAGGCCTTAGTATACTTTTATGCAGTCCATTACTACATCAACCTACCTCACGTCGCATGCCTCCTGACTTGGTCTTGCTGATGGGGTTATTTACGAATGAAAAAATCATGTAAAACAGTTATCATAGGTTGAATCTAATTAACTAGAAATGAGGTGGAAGGTACCAACATGGACACATATTTTCAGGAATGGGGGATATTGAAGTTGAAAAGAATTAATACTTCTGTGAATTTTAATTTGGTCATCAAATTCTTCCAAAGCCACTTCCCCATCAGATATATCTAATTATTATCACTGCTTTTGTGCAACTTCTATTTATTTTCATCTGTTAACCCAGATTTTGTCAAAAATAAAAGAAATAAAATAATCCGGCAGCAAAACATAGAAATGAAAAAACACTACGTACAACAGTTGAAAAGAAGCACATTGGGTAAATTTACCACTGCCAAGCATACATGCATGCGTGTGCGCACAAGCAAGCAGGAAAAGGTTGTATACCTCCATATGCAAGTAGTCATCCTTCCACAACTTATAAAGAATCTTTGGTGTATCCTTCTTTTCAACGAATGTGGCATCTGCAATCTACAAAATTATAATAATATTAATGGAGTGAATAATATTAAGGGCATACTCTTGTTAAGTAAATTGTATAAATGTGTTCAAACAGTGTATGCTACCCACACAGCTTATGGTCTTATGAGTTATGACGGATTACCAGCCCAGAATTCCAGCAAACTTCTGAACAAGGGAAGTCAAACTACCAAAATTCAAAACAGAACTAGAAGTTGACGGTCATTACCTTTTCTGTCTCCAGTAGCCGACCTTCCTTTGAAAGTAACCTGAATATTCTATAAGCATCCCTTCCATATCTTTTCAACACCACTGATTCCACCTGAAGTGAAGGAAATGTTCTCAGATAACCCATTGCAAACCGGCAATGAATAAAACACAAAATGCTTTGAGTATTCTAAAACAATGGATATCATAAATACCTCCTCAGTCTGAGCTAATTCAATAATTTTCTCAAATTCTGTACAAGAAATATAAATGTGGAATTAAAATCTAAAAATAAAAAGATCAGCCAAAATAAGTATGGAGTGACAAAGGGGTGTACGCTACCAATGGTATATGAGTCATCGGAACCTTTCACTAGGGGTAGATTACCCAATTCAGCAAGGGCAGCTCTCAGATGCTCAAAGGTCATATTACGACCTGCTTCAGTCTTTATCACCTCTTCATAAATTGAACTTATTGACAGGGGAACTGCAAAACATATGATTAACAATGATGCAAGTAACAGCCAAGGAAGTTGCCCAAATAAATGAATTAAAGTATTTATTTTTCTTGCATCCATGTAAGGCATGCTTTAACCAGGAGTATATTACCTCCCAAAAATGTTACTACAAAAAAGAGCAACGATGATGGAGACAATCATTGACAGATGACCTAATTCCAGGAGGAAGAAAAGAGGGTTTACAACAGAACTTAGTCACAAATGGTTGACATATATTTCATTTAATTAGAAAGGAGATGCAACACGGGACAAAAATTGAAATCACCGCACCAAATTTTGACTCATTTAAGATAAGACAAAGACATGTTTCATAAATAAACCAACTTCTAACTAGATAGGTATTTCCTAGACAGACCAAGCCAAGCTTTACTACTTCCCAAGACAACAAGACTTGGTCTGAAATCTGAAACGATTAGGTGTATGTTGCAAAGAATGCCTAGCACCATTTTCTTTTTCACTTTAATTGGAAGATTTAAAAAAAAAAAGAAAGAAAGAGGGAAAAGACAAGAAGATGTTCAAGTAACAAGAAGTCCACCAGAAAAAAACTAAAATGAAAGCTAAGAGTATACCTCCATTAAAGAAGGCAGCAGAAGGACCTCGCAAAAATAGTCAACCAAATAATGAAATCAAACATGAAACAGAATACAATGGCTGCTCTTTAATTAAACAAAAGTTCAACTAACAAGAAACCTTCCACCAGTAACTACTCCTGATCTCTAACTATAGACTCAAAGGAATCACACCTGTTTTTGTTTTCTTTATTTTTCAATAATAATTAGCAATCATCCCAAATAAAAATAATGGCAGTAGACTTGCAATTGTTGCATGCATATTGATTTTTTTCTTTTTTAATACATATGAAATTCAATAAAGTTGAATGGTTAGTTCACCAGGAGAAGAACATCATATAATAAGCATAGATATTATTCAGCAATCAAGTCAGAAATTAAGAAACCTGATTTTTTTGTTTTCACTCCTGTCTCTGTATTTCTAGTTGCATCCAGCATTGCACTTAATACAGTGGCAGCCCCATCATCAAGACGTGCTCTCACATTGTCTACACATGCCTACCATGTGATAGATTATTAAGAACACATTAATAATAATATTATGATGGAAAAAAAGTTTGAAAATGGTAAAATGAAAGTACATCTTATACCGAGTAAAACTTTAATAATATATTCATTTAATGTGCCAAATAGAAATCCCATCAAGTAATGACTACAAGGTAATTAAAGAAGATAGTAACTAAATTTTATTGCATGATCAGAAAAATTTCTCACTGCACCACTTTGAACCACGTTTCGTTTTTTGTTTGGGTAACCAGGAACCCCTAAAGTTCCAAACAGTGAAACTTCGCTCAGCTTCTAAATCAGGTTAGAAATATTAACTTCATGAATCAACTCAAGTGACAATTCAAGTGATATTGGAAATAGCTTGTGTCTAACTTTTATACAGGATCACTATATTTTTACCTCGAGATAGAAAGGACACCTTTACCCTAAGAAATGTTACATGTAAAGTTGTAAACAGCACATAAGAATAGAAATGTCCCTACATCAGCAAAAGGATCATAATAAATTCACTACTATTCAACTAAGAGGCAAGTGACTGCTCATTAAAATCTATTTAAGGTAAGATGACTTAACTTGAAAGGAATTTCACATTTCTCCCAAAACCAGATATACATTTTCTAAAGATGCTTAACCTGTCAGTCAAATTTCAAATTGTTGGTACTAGAACCATACACTAGGTATCTCCATGAAGGCTTTCTTAAGCCTGAACATTCTCACCGTAGAAAATTTGACAAGAAAACAGTAAATCCTCGATTTCCTATTCCTGAATGTAGGATTATGATTTAAACCAGAACCCATGAAAATGAAACCAACCTTATGCCTAAGACAACGAATAAATCCCTCAAAATTTGCACGATATACAACTCTTTCTGCAGTCCCAAATTCATCTAACTCCAATGCATCATACTTGCGCTGCACATAAGAAAATAGCAATTTAGAATACAAGCAAAAGTTGCTACTTTAAACAACAATCTTCTGCCAACCTTTTCTCCAGCAGTTGTGCTATTGGATTTTGCATCCTCTTTTTCTCCATCAGCATCAGGTTCAGTATTTGTTGCCATGGAAAATCTTATTGCTTCCACAGGCACTGCTACTTCTAAAACTTCTTGTTCTATGGTTTTTGGTACCACAATTTCCTGAGCGTATATTAAAGACAGACATCATAACATATACATACTTTTAAGTATATATTAAAAATGAGATGGTGTACTTCAATAACGAAAGGTAAAAGAGAAAAACTATATGTTTTATTATTACAATAGATATAAAACAAATTCTTCCTGAACTTAGTGTGAATGTGACTTGTAGCCAGGATCTCTTGTACAATGACAAGCGACCTTAGCTAGTTGGTAAATACAAGTAAATAAAAGAATTTGCAAAACCAAAGACTTCAATGCTACCTTCAGTTTTATACATTAAACTTTATTCAAAGAGAAAGTCAGCAAGTACAAATGTGAATTAATAGTCCAACAAAACAACAAACTAACCAAAAATAAAGATACAAATAATTCAATCAAATAACGGCCTTCCTCTCAAGCACGATAAGAAATAGAGAATTGTTTTTGAATTCCTCAGAAGTAAATGCCCATATAAAAGCTAAATGATAAGCAATAAGCCTAATCCCATAAATAGTTGTTTTTCTCTACTTTAGCTTTATAGAAAAATTCTTTATCCCTCTCTCACTGAATATAAAAAAAACAAAAATCCTACAATACCAGAGGATCATAATTTTCTTTCTTTCTTCCCAAAAAACCTTTAAAATCTTTCAAAAGGAAAAGAAACCGCAAACTGAGGAGCTGCCCACTTCAAACCCAACATTGAAAACAACTTACTCCATAAGTTTGCAGCCAACAAATAATGGAGCCAAAAATTATTCAAAATTGTTGCACATGACACACCAATAGAGAAGAAGACAAGAGTTATGATATCTCTTTGAATAATATCACAAATATTATTTTGCCGTGACTATCAACCGCTAAAAAACTTCGAATATATTAGGAGCCTCTGACTTTCAATTTACATGAGCATGTTTGAACAATGGATGAGACTGTTATTCACTGCATTTGAAAGAGGACTGGAAAAAAAGGTTCTGTTAGAATCCTGACCTGGCCCTCCTATCTTCACCTCTCAAATTGAAAGATACACCATCTAACTATGAAACTAAAGACGGAAATTCCCAATCTCTCTATCATTTAAGTTTTCCCTTTAATCAAAAGACCACCCTTCCAATCTACTTTGAAATTGAAGCACTCTGCGAGAAGCAAAGCTTATATATATTCTTAAAAACCTCAAGCATGAGAGTACAGAACCAATCCAGCTATTCTTTAAATCTCAGCCACAAACTTCAAATCACGAGAGAAATTATTGAATCCTTATTAATATCGAAGGACTTTAATGATAATTGTGCCAGATGGAAAATGGTAAGTCCACTCTGAACCAAACCCAATCGCAACCAACAATAATTTTAGTGAGTCAAACTTTGCAAATTAATCAGTCACCAAGAGACAATTTGTGCAACAAATTATAAATCACAGAGTTTAAAATTATGTTGACAGGAAATCAGCATTTATAGAGACATCGATGTGCAAAATAATTTTTTTCAGTAGAAGGAAAATTGTCTCTTTACTTTTCGTTTCCATTTTGATGGTACAAATAATTTGCTTACGATTCCTCACTAGGGTTGGTTCTGCTACTATATAGATCATTTACCCAACCTCACAGAGTGATGGAGTGATAACAAGATGGTAAAAATGATGACAACTTCAACTATGTTGAGTCCTACTTACATCTAACATCAGAAAGAGATCTCCAAGATAACAAGAGATCCCATCATTTAACATCAAAGTATAAGACCAGATGTTTCTAATCCTTGCAATACAAGCTTATTAGCACTATTGTTATAGTTAAGACAAATTATGAATTGCATAGGCACTTTAACCTGGGATCAGCTTATAACATACAAATAAATGCATGTATATGTAAGCAATTGAATGTTAGTCCGGATCCTATGCAAGAAAAATAACCGGTAAATAACTTTTACATGAATATGCAAATACCTTAGAACCTCGTTTTGGAGCAGGAGCATCATCTTTAGGTGGTGTAAGGACTGGTTCTGGGGCAGGGCAGCGCTCAACATAATGAGTAGTCACAAGTTTTAGAAGGGTTTCTCGTACAGATTCAAGAGTCACAGGGTTTCCTGGAAGATTATATTATACATATTAATTAGAAAATAATTCAGTTCATTTTATGAAGATTTCAATCAATTCAATTTAATATCTGGGCAGAAAGAATTTCCTCCAGCAGCAATATCACTTGAGTTAAAAATAAAACCCTTCAACTATTCAAGTGTACGGACTAGAATTCATTGATCATCAGGTGTTACCTAAAGTCTGTCCTTCTAAAGTGGTGAAATAGGAACAATCACATTACACATATAAAACAGTAAAACTATTACGGAAAGTACTGCACGTGAACCAACATAAAATACTTATTTGGTCGATTGTTCAATAATAGTGCACAGCATCATGAATTTGATCCAGGACAGTTTAAATTTGAGTATATTCAATTGGATACCATTAGAAACACAAATAAGAAGAAAACACCACTTATGGATTGTAACAATAAAACAAACAGAAAAATCAGACAAGACAAAAGACTCGCCTTCTCTTTCAGCTGATTTGGCTCTATCAAACATTTGCTTCAGTGTAAGCCTACCATGTTCAAGCAACCCCTTGAAGAGATCTAGACACTGCAAAAACAACATCCAGAAAAGTTAAAACCAATGTAAATTTGCCCTCCACTTCGAAACATCAAACTCAAAAGTCAAACAACTAACTTTCTCATTGGATTGCTGCGATACAATTGCCATAAATTTGGCAAACCTCATGCGATGGAGTATGTTATCGAATAACGCTAAGTACTGTGTAACAACTCTCGGCGCCTCTCCAAAACCACCTAAACAACAACATGTTAGAGCCAGCACACGATCATCACATTTTCACTAACTAGAGTATAAATAATTCAGTTACTGATCATTACACAAATAATAATAAAATAAAATAAAAAATAAAATTCTAAATTGAAGTGCATTTCGAATAAAGTAGAACTCAACTTACTAGATTTAAAACAACAATTCTGCTGTATACCATTAATTGAAGCAGATTTCTTATAATGTAGTGCTGATTTAAAGTATTCGAAATTGGCGAATAATTTTCAAAGTTTATGTTGCCAAGGATAAATTAACAGAACAACAAATTGCACAAACAGTCACCACAAAGTCCATTTTGCTTACTATATCCTAAACAATTCAGCTCTATTCCATTAATATTTGAAATTCGTACATAATTGAATTTGGAAAGTGAGACCTGGTTGTTCGAGAGCGAAAGCTTGGACGCAGTTGTGTTGGATTAAGACGAGTAAGGAGTTCTTGATTTGGCTATCGGAAAGGTCGGTGTAGCGCTTGATGTTTGATCGAGAGAGCGGTCCTCGGCGGAGAAGACATTCGCATACTTTCTGGTACACAACAACAATAGTGATTAATTATATATGTATGTGAAAATATGTAGATGTATGTGAGAGAGAGAGAGAGAGATACAGACAGAGACGAGATTGCCGAAGTGATCGGTGATGATGTGGACGGCGTAGGTGATGCCGTGCGGCGTCACCAGAGAGATTTGCGGGTTGGCCACCACTTTGCTTCTCATTCTTTACACAGCAGACTAGAAGAAGAAGAAGAAGCGAGGGGCCTTTCTTGCTCTGTATTCTACACACTGACAGCGGAGGCGGGAAGAGTTCAGAGTTTTAGGGTAACAAACTTTTTCTCTTGAAATATATAATAATGGCTGCTTGGAACAACCAAAGGGTCCATAGCTCAGTGGTAGAGCATTTGACTGCAGATCAAGAGGTCACCGGTTCGAACCCGGTTGGGCCCTTTTTTTAACTTACATATTTGCAGTCTTTTTTTAACTCTATATTTTGATTGAATTTTAACTTGATGTGTTAAATTGATTTAATTTTTTTTTACTAGTTATATTTTTAACCTCACTAAAAAACAATGTTTAGAGTTATCTTTTGTTTTTCGTTTTCTGTTTTTTTTTTTCTTGTGTGTAAGTTAAAATTTGATTGAATTTCATCTTGATTCTTTAAATTGATTAGATTCTTACACTAATTTAAAATTTATGTTGTTTAATTAGTTTTTTTGAAATTCTTTAAATTTCATCAGCTCGAAGCTTTAAAGTCTGACCTATAACTATAGAATGGTATTGTAACTTCAAAAAAACTATAAAATGGTATTGTGATTTGTGACCTTCTCCCCTGCATGATTGATGCTCTTAACATATTTGGACACAAATCCTGACCCAATGGCATCACATCTTAAACATCTACTCAAGTTGTTGATGCGATGGGCTGCACTCAGTGGCCCAAATCCACGCTATAGTGGATTCCCGATCATCAAAGGCAAGTTTCGTATGCCGACCCAACCTTTGACACTCTGAGATCATTTTTCAAATCTACTCGTATTTGGAGTCAAGAGAGAGATAAATCGATATATCCCATTACACCGATTGGAGCGTTTGTGGTAATGAAAAGAACTATAGAATGGGTTTCTACCTATGGCTAGATTATGGATAAATGGAAATTTAATTGATAAGATCTTCTCAATTGTGGCGAATATATTACTGCTTGTAATTATGACAATTTCAGGAGAAAAAGAGGCATTTGCGTATTAGAGTGTGATTTGATTTTTTTTTTTTTTTTTTAAATATTTTCTGCTTTCGGTCTTAGGAGAAAGATAGATGATTCGGGATGTCAAACTCTGTTGATGGACCTGTCTTGTATCCGGATTGGACTTATATTCAGTGCTTCTTTAGTTTGGATTTATAATTTAATTATATCCGGGACAAAAGTTCTGTAATGTTAGAGAATTACAACTCTTAACATTAGATGCAAGGTCTTGAATAATGTTAAGAAAACAGTTATTAATATTATATCCATGTTATTCCGCATAAAAAAAATATATAAATAAAGCTATATTAACAATTTTTACTCTAAATTTGGCACTTCAATATCTCATTTATCCATTTACTCTCAATATGAGGTGTTTATCTACTTTTGGTTCATGAAGTGTTCAATATTTTGTAGTTGAAAATAAATGAATAAATAAATTTAAGTCAGAGTTTTTAAGTTTAATTGACTGAACCAAATTATCAAATTCGGTACATCTACTCTTTCCAACCCATCCATCAAAACTTCTTTGATGCAATCTTCTACTTTTTTCAAGATCATGCAAGATATGTTATATCTTCTTCTTTCAACAGGGAAAAGTGGGCATCATATTCACATTCATATCCTCAACCCCACGTGAAAGGAAAAGAAAAGCTAAGAGAAAACAAGAAAGTCATGAGATGAATCAAAAGTGGGCAAGCTAGTCAAGTTGTGAAAAGATAACATAAAAAGTGGGTGTGGACCTCTCGCCATTGCAGTTCTAAAGAAGGAGAACACAGAGACCCCACCGGCTTAGAATCCAGGGAACACACTGATGTAAGTGCAAATGTGCAATATCGTTAAGATGATGCGGGAGGTGCTTGTTTGTGGCTGTGGTTGTGATTTGAGTAAACAATGTGATCTTGGTAGGTTTTTAGTACATTACCCTCCAAGCACGTCATGTGTCACATGAATATGTTTAGTTTTTGAATATTATTATTTTGATTCAAATATTAATGATTTTTTAGGACTTTTGGTATTTGTACTTTTTTTTAATTATTATTATTATAGATGATTTTTTTAATATTTTAAAGTTTGAAATTTATCAAAAACCTTTCTTTTAATTTGAGGGGAGTCAAAATGGAAATTTTTAGTCAAAACAAAAATTTATAATAAAGGAAAAAGGATTAATATGACGATCTCCATACGTCAAAGGATCCTTCAAAGATCTCATCGAAAAGAATTCTTCCATATATATATACTAGGCCAGTAGGCTTCCATGATCGATCATGACTATAGATTTCTTCTTAATTTGTTGCTCTATATACACGATCCTGTCAGTGTAATGGGAGGACAGCAGCACGTTGGGACCAAATTCAATCAAATCATGCAAGCTGAGTATGCTTTTTCTCTCCAGGCCAATAACATTATGCTATTGGTCTTGTTATAATTTTTTTAAAAAAATTATCATAATGGTCGATCCACATTCAATATAAGTTTTCGTCGACTTAAGTGCTGTTTACTTTACAATATTTCGTTACATATTACAGCGAAAGAGTTAAAGGTTTTCGATTTGATATGTGTATTTTCCTTCAGAAAACACTATAAGCACTTTTACATAAAGCACTTTTGTAAAAACACTTTTAACAGAAAAACTTTAAATGTGCAAGTGTAATTGTACAATTCTCCAACCGTCGTGTTACATACCATTGAAAATGAAAGCTTTAGCATGATTTAGGAATGTTTTTCTGAAGATTGATGTTTTATGTATATGTTATCGACATTAATTGGTCCTATCTTCTACACTTTATTCGTGTCAATTACAACATCATTTATGATGAGCAATTGCTGTTTGATTGTAACGCTTGTCTGCTTTTTTAAACCATGCAAACCATGAAATTATTAATGGAATCCTAACATATGATAAAGATAACGATAATAAACTACACAAAAAATTAGACAACGATTCTCTCCAGACTCGCCTTGGTGGTACCATATTTGCAACCACAATACCTATTAGTTTTTGGTTCAAACCCTAGAAACATTATCTTACCTATTTATTTGTGATTCAAGATGGACATACCTCCACCAAATTCTGTTCTGCACTCTGCTCTGCCCTCCGTTCTACACTCTGCCAGGCTCCATCTTAGACTTATGGTTCAAGGAGGGACAACCTCTGTAACACTCCTCCAAGAGAAAGGCCAAAAACCCTCAGGGTGTGTTTGCTTTATGGATTGAGGAATGGGAATGGGGAATGAGATTGATTGATAGTGTTTACTTGCTTAAAATTCATTCCGTAATGGAAATGAAAATGTGGGTCCCGTATCAATTTGGGGATGTGGAATGGAAATCTCATTCCTCCCAACCTACTTGGGAATCTCATTCTCATTCCCTTTGTCAAGACAAAATGTCTTTTATACCTTTGTTTAAAAAATTAAAAAAAAAATCAATTTTATTTTATATTAAAAAAAAAAAAACTGCATGTTATAATAAAAAATTATACACCATTTATTTTTCATCATCAATTTTTTAATTATCATAGTGGACCCAATTTTTTATTTGATATAAAAAAAATTACATATTATAATAAAAAAATATACATCATTTGTAACATCACCAATTGTTTAATTATCATAATAAATCATTAAAATAATAAACAGTTTTTTTTTAATTGTAATGTATAATTTTTTATTTGATATTAAAAAAACTGTATATTATAATAAAAAACTACACACTATTATAATTAATCCATTTAATTAAGGTTATTTTTGTAATTTATAATTAATTCATTGCGATTCCAAAGCAAAGTAAACATCTCAATGGGAATACTGTTGATTCCAATTCCGATTCCTGCAGTTGAAGTAAACAACTTATTCTGATTCCGATACTTCATTTCGATTCCAAGTTATTCCGATTCCAGATCATTCTGATTCCCATTTCGATTCCTGTAAGTGAAGTAAACGCACCATCAATAGATAGATGACCATCATGGTGATCAAGAGTCACTATATAAAACGCTCCACATCAATGAAATTCACATACACGCTAATAAGTAAGCAACATTAAAAACTAGATAATATTGATCTTCTAATGGAATCCACACATGATAATAATAATGATAAAAAATAACACAAAATATTTTATTACAGTTCTCTCGTGATTTTACCAATCTCCAAAGGATATAGTGATACATGACCATTACCATCAATAAGACACCTCTAATTACTATATTACTAAACTACGTACACATTTACATTTACTTTGAAAAAAGCTCATTATTCTAGTAGAGAATCATTAATTATTTAGGAAGCAAGGGTCGTTTTCTGTAATGGACAATGTGCTGAGTTTCTTCCTGGCAGCATTATCTGTTTGATTGCAACTCTTACCTGCCTTTGAAACCACTTAAGATTCATTAATTTGATTAATTATTCATATATATCTTGTCTGTCAATTTGTTAATATTACTAATTTATCCTAAAACACTTTGAAAAATGCTGAGGGCCACCCTCTTCTCTTCTTCTCGCCAGTTGTGGCTTGCCTCTTGAAGAATTGAAAAAGTAAAGGACCGAAAAGTACTATTGTTTAATAATATTCTTCTGCTTTCTGTTATGCTCGATATCAATTGGCAGAGTTGTGCCAAAATACGTCCATGTTGAAAGTGATTTCAAACTATAATATCCAGTAAAATCACGATATCTGTTGTGTATATATATATATATATATATATATATGGGTGATATATGTATGTACAGTCTTTTGGATTATGAAGCCCGACTAAGTAATTTAGCTCTACGACTATATATATATGGGGTCAAGCTCCTAGGTTATTTAATCATTTATATTTCGGTTTTGCCTGTGTGAAATAGAAATGTGGAAGAGCTGAAATGAGAGATTGTAAACAGCCGTTTGGTGGTGGAAATTGAGTGTTCGTACACTTTATGGATGTAGTGGGAATTACAATATTAATTGTCAAACCATGTAAGAGGTTTGAGATGTTTTATTTTCTTTCTTATGTGTTTGATTAATTGTAGTTTGTGATTGCCTATTAATCAACATACAAATCTCGTAAAATAGCCAAATTCATTAGCAAAAACGTGTAAATTACTTCAAAGAGAGAGAAAAATGAATTTCAGTGCAAATGGAAGTGATCTAATAGAGGAAATTAAAGGTTTATAGCTTGAGTTTGCTGTGATAATAATTAGCAGTAGAAGTGTTTACAGTGCCATAGCTTTGAAACACTTAAAGGTTGGGTGAATGGTGATTGTCATTGTAATTTATTTATTTATTTTCTTCACTTCGAGGTGTCGTAAATGTACTTTTGTAAGAAGCACTTTTATTTAATTTCGTCTCTTGCAAATGAACGCTATCTAGCGGCATTTTGAAGCCCTTTCCAAAAGTTGAAAATCAATTCATCCCACCCACATAGCAAATTGAGCTAAAAGTTTGATTGTTTTTCAACAATTAACTTGAGTATATAAATATTATATAATCACAATACCACACAATTTATTCATGATTAATATTTCAAAACTCATTCGAGTTCTCGTTGCTTAATCGGTGACCGGCACCATGCCGATCCAGTTAGCTCCTGATTAGGAGCAGAAATTGAATAGGGTTGAGTACTCGGGCTGAATAGGCTCAACACGCATGAGCTTTTCTTTTCTTTTCTCTTCTTTTCATTTTTTTCAAATGAGTAACACCACAACGGCGTTGTTTTAGTGTGTCCAAAACAACCTCATTTTAGTGTGAGTTAATTTAACATTTTTTTTTAATTAACCTAAAATGACATCGTTTTAGGCACACAAAAACGATATCGTTTTGGTGTGCAACGATCAAAAGGGCTAGAGGGGTGCAAGCTATCATTGTCTTCTTAATCTACTAGATTCTTCCTCAGTTTACTTTTTCTTCTCTCTATCTTCCAGAGCTCTTAACTTTCTTCTTCTCCTGCTCATTGATTTGCCTTCATTCGTCGTCATTGTCATCACCATCATCGTCGCCATCTCTGTGAGTACTAGGATCCTTACATTCATCAATCACTAAGATCATCATCATGAGTCGTCTCCTACTTAGTTCTTCTTCTTTTATCTGGTCTGCTCGTCGATCTACCCACGTGTTGTCATTGTCACCGCTACCAGTGAGTTTATACACACACACACACACATATATATATATATATATATATTTATTGCACTCAAGGTCATCATCATCGATTAATCATCAATTACTCACCAAATAATCGAGAACTCGTTGCTCGTTGCCTCACTAGTCGAGCAGCGAGTAACGATTTTTGGAACCTTAATCATGATATATAATTAAAAATAAAAAATTATATTTTCATTTTCAAGTCTTGTTTAAGAATATAAAGGGTGTAAACTAATACTAAATAATTGAAGGCTTGTTTGATTAGCACAAAAAAACTGAGTTGAGCTTTGTTAGTACCTCTCCATAAAAAGTCAATACTGCCCTTCATTATCTTTAGCAATCTACCTCGTGGGGTTTTCGAAAATAGGATACTTGTTTTTCTTTTACTTTCAAAATACTTCGATTAAAATATAATGGTTGCAATTCGGTCTACCCTTACAAACAATAAAGCATGCATAATATGATGCATAAAAACATTCTTTCAAAAATAGTTTTTTTTTTTTTTTTTCGGTTTGGAGGGGTCAATCATGTGAGATAGCTACTTTAGTAATTTCACACACACACACAAGAAGGGTTATGTTTAAAGCTGCCTAACTTTCTCTATCACACCACATGTGTGAAGATAACCAAAACTAGCCAACCTTTTCATTTTATTTATCTTCTGCAAAGCAACAAGAGCTACTAAACTCAACCCAACCACAGTTTCTGTATTTCCCCACATATGCAGCTTCAACAAAAATCTCTTAGTGCAGGTGGAGAGTTCCAAAGGGATCGCATTGATCTAATGTTCGTTGACGTCTTGCATCAGTTCAAAGTTGATGATGATCAGTTTTGTTGATTGATTGTGTTCCTTCATTGGACCATGCGATCCCTTAGGAATTTCCCATCAATAGCTCTAATTATTCATATGTTAATAATTTCTGTCCCAGGTAAGCTCACCTGCAAGTTCATATATATCCACATATTTTCTTTTCTCAATTGCATGCGTATTCATATATAGTATGATTATTAGGCTTTTAAATTTACACAAACATATATAGGAGATTTACAAGAAAAATAATATAAATCTCTCTTGAAATATCTTGTTGTAGTCTAGTTTTTTGCTAGCCAGTAGTGAATTTATATGTCAAAATTTGATTTGTTACCCTTAGAATTAATTTTTAATTATTACCACAAACATGCATATGTTTTTTTGGTGATCTATATGTGTCCTATAATGGTAATAAAAATTGAAAAAAATAAATGGATTGATGAATTATTCAAATTAAAAAATCAAAATTTCCTCAAATTATTTGATTATATCAACCATATCGTGATTTTTTTTATGTGGTTAATTGTTTGTTAATTTTAATTCTCAAAACCAAATTAAATCGGAAATTAGATGTCATTTTGTTCCTCTCTGCTAGCTCTACCAGCTTCCTGGAATTGTATTCATGCTTGGTCTTAACGAGAGAGAGTCTACACAGATATTAGGTTTGTGACAGAATCATTTTACTGCCACAAAAATCTTCCGAGAACTTGAAGATATTCTTCGACCGACATAAATAACAGTCTAGGAAAAATCCAACATATATATATGTCCTCATTGATAAATCTCTCCATCATGTCTGCCAGATTTTTGTTTTTGTTTTTCCCTTTTTTTTTCCAATGGGCACACATGATCTTTTCACTATTTGTTGGTTTTTGCTGTGGTCCGTGAGTCAAAATAATTAAGGGTACAAGTGAGTCGTAATACATAGGCTTATTAACATTGTTACTAGTACGTTTTTCAACGTTATTCGACTTTATTGAACTAGTATGAATTTGGGAATGAAATAGAACTAGGGACATGACTCCAATATTCAGTCTCATCAATGTGAGTATGAGAAATTAGTTACAGCAGGCCACCTCAACCTTTGTTTTCAACTTCAATTTTATAGGTTAGTTAACATTATCTTTACAAATTACAAATTAGCATGTGACATTATATATCATAAAATGGTTGCCTTAAAACTTCATGGACTTTGTGAATTAGTAGCATGAGCATTCAAATGTGCCTTAATTACCTGTGGGCATGGCGTTGTGAAACACATCAATCATTAAAATGATGTGTTACCTGTAGGTCATCTCAATTTCCGTCTTTTAACTTAATTTTCGAAGTTCATTAGCATTAATTAGTATTCACGAATTAGCATATAACATCCCATTTCATAAAGTTATATTATCCTTAATACCTCACAGACTTTGTGCATCAACTTAAACACTTAACTTCTCAAACCTATGCATCTTTACTTGTGGTCATGGCATGCATGAAACACTTCATGAGTCACCAAAATGACATCCAACATATAAATAGTTTTTATTAAAAAAACAATTGTATCACAAATTATAAATAGAGCAAGAGAGTTCGAATTTTAACATTCATTTATATTTGAATTATCTGTCATCATATGCATTGAGTTAAAATCAATTGTCAATAAATAGTAATGTGGAACAAGGAAGGATCTAAAATTTCAAGCTTGTCTGTGTTGAGTTAGGTTAATTAATTAACATCAAGTTGAATTGGACATTTGTAGTTAGGCCTCAGTTAATTCTTCTGATTATCTGGTGAAATTATACGAAGTTAATTAATTTGTGACTTTTGGGTACGCCTCTTTATCATTCATAGAAATCTTGTTTAAGTACGCCTCTTTATCATTCATAGAAATCTTGTTTAACTTCTAAGGTTTATTTCCTATCCTTTTTTTTTTTTTTTCGTCTTTTAATGTTCTTGAAGACGAGTTAAGACACCGCAGGCCAGTGAGATGAAAGAATGAAGATGAAGGTCGAGTGCCAATGGATGACGATGAAAAATTAAGAATGAAGAATGGCTGAGGATGAAAAATGGATGGTGATGGATGACTGTGTGGTTGTGGTAGAAAAGAATAAAATTAAAGGGTGGATTTAGAATCTCTCTCTATATATAATTTTTAAAAAAATTAAGATCAACTATCTCTGTAATTTTTATATTCTCTCCCCTAAAACACAAATGGAAAAAAATATATATATGACAATGTAAACTAGAGAGGATTGTCCCAAGATCCATAACCAAATCGAATAACCAAAATCAAGTCGATTTCATCAATTCAAGTCAGTTCCTATTCCAATGTCGAGCCCTACCGTTGCATACCATTTTCTTTCTCTCCTTATCTTTTTTGATTTCACTCCATTTGGATTCTTTGTCTCCTTTCCCTTTTTGATTCTACTGCATGTGGAATCAACATGTGTAGGTGCATTTTAATTTGTATTTTAAATAAGGGTGTAAATATTGCCACCCAAAAATATAATTTATATATCTAAGTTGTAAGTACATCTATCATTAAAAATTTTAAAATCAACTTTACTATAAACACCCAATCTAATATCAAAACTAACATTATGAAAATAAATTCATTTATTTACTAAAAGCACCTAATTAAACTATTAGTACACCAAAATTCAAGTTTAAACAACTTTTGGCACTTCAAAAAATAAAATAACTCTTCTTATATATATATATTTGTTTTTGATTTATTTAAAAACTTTAATTCTAATTAATTATATTTCTCAACATAGATTTGAGAGTTTTGAATAATCAATTTCATGGTTATTTTAGTAAACAAGACTTGTAAATGGTATACTCATTAGTCAAAATTGATTAGCCAACCAAATACAAGTGTAATAATTTTTTTTTATATATATTTATGAAAATGGCAATGCTAAATTAAACTACAAAAGGAAAAAGTCAAATATTTTTTTGAGCTAGATTATTTGTTAATTTACTAAATTATTTATTTATTCTTAATTATAATGATAAATGTTTTTGGAACCAATTGAACAAGAAGAAAGCAAGTTCTTACGAAATTAGTTTCCAATTTGTTTTCGTTTTTTAAACTTTCTTTTAGAAAAAAAAAAATTGTGATAATTATGTACTTCTATTGTGGTAAGATTTCAAATTAGATTTTAATATATTAGGATAAATTGTTGAGTATGGAAAATATTATAATTCAATTATTTAAATCTTAAAATAGGATTTAAACATATTAGGAAAGATTAATAGATATGGAAAGTATTTTGTAATGGTCAAAAAAATGTATATGACAAGCCCAATACACCACTATAGCCCAAGATAAAGGAGGTCCAAGAGACAAAAGTAAATTGTACAAAGCCAGGCCCAGGAATAATGGATGTTTGTTGGTACTGCCATACTCGCCGCAAAAGTAGCAGGACATGCAGCCTTAACACACTTTCCTTCCTAATGAGTCGAGAAGTGGGGAATGTGGCGAGGGAAAAGGGGCCGTGCAAAACAATAGGCGTGGTCGAACCATCTATAAAAGCAAAGCCATTCTATTGTGCAGGATCTAGTGATACTGAAATCTACAGAAGTGTTTTCTCTTTAACAAGTAAATAAAATATTCTCTTTTCAAATTCATTTTTCTTTTGAGTTCTTTATTCTTTATCAAGTTGTTAGTGTTTCTCGATTAAAGCTAATAGCTATATTACCAATTGTAGATTTTACCCACTACATATTTTAATTAATTTATTTTAATCAGATTGTCTATAGTAGTCATTTTGTTTTAGGCTATTTTCATAATAAACTTTTATAATAAAATCTAGATAAGTAAATCATAATTTTGTGTTGCAATATCTACACCCTTTAAATAAATAGCTCTTTTTTTTCACTTTACTAAAATTAGTATAAATTTTTGAATTTTTTAAATATTTTTGTTTACATATTAAAATCAGTATTTTAATATCATCAATGTTCATTAACAAAGGTAATAGTTTGAATTTTTTAAATATTTTTGTTTATATTCTAAAATCAATTTTTTTTAACACCATTAATATTCGTGAACAAAAGGCAATAGTTTGAACTTTTTACATAAGTTTTTTCAAAACAATATTTTTATTTATATTTTAAAATTAATTTTTTTTAACATTATCGGTGTTCACGAACAAAGATAATAATTCGCAAACAGAGGACCATAAAATATCATAATTCATGCCCATTATTTATAAACTGTTGTCCTTGTTTATGAATATATACCAATAATACTAAAAACTCGGTTTAAAAGTTTGGTGTGGTGATTTAAAATCCCATACTAATTTTAGTGTTATATTCTAAAATTTTAATTTAAAATAAATGGTCTTATCCCATAGAAGTTCAAATATATATATATATATATATATATTAAGGAATTCTCAAAATCATGCTTGATCACTAAAATGTTGATTTTTTTAAATATTTTTATTGTTTTATTAAAGTGTCTGTGTGATATAAATCTTTTATTCAGTCACTAAATATGTTTGCTTCACTCATGACTTGTTTGTTTGCATGAGAATCGCTTTCAATTTAATAAATATCTTGTACCCATATTATGTTGCTATGAGCAACATTTGTGTCTTTTCCAATCCCATCCAAGTTTTTCTCTTCTTCGAATGGCGAAAATATCTGACGGGAGTTACAGGACGGTCTCAACTCTCAACCATGTGATAAAACACTATATGATCGAAATAAACAAAAGTGAAATCTTTCAAAAGGAAGGAGTTAAAAAAGTGAAATATCAATAACGTTGTCATACCACAGCTTCTTCCAATATTTTTGGGCCACCGTCTTATTTTGTTTTCTTAGACAAGGATTTCAAAGTCATTTTTTGGGCCTCTAAGCTACAAACAAAGACGGTCGGGTTTTCCCAGCTTACAAGCCCAAGATCGAACCAAACCGTGTTCGAGATTCCCATAACTGATCCAATTGCCGTATAAAAATCAAAATAATTTCTTTTTTTTTTTGAAAAAAAGAGGCAATCCGATTACTATTAGTATTATCTACATCTATGTGTGGCAGCATCTACTATTAAAAGTTTTAAGAGGATATTTTTTATTTTTATATACCATTTAACTATAACATCTCAAATATTTAAGACATTTCAAAACGTTCGCTTATTTTTTGGTCTCCAAGTTTTAGGAAATAGTCAAATTTTAATTATGTTTTAAAAAATGATCAAACCATACCTAACTTTTTAAAAAAGTATCAAATTTGTCACTTTCGTTAGTCAAACTAATGGATAGCATGGTGGGCACGAGTAAAATTGTCATTTCTAATCACACTTTAAGATGGTGACATATATACAAATTAGATAAGAAAAAAATTAAAAATAAAGGAAATTAAATTAAAAATAATAAAATAAAAATGAAATTAAACAATTAAAATAAAAAAGGGAACAAATCTGGGTGGTTTTTTTTTTTGTTAAAAGAAAAAATTATTTTATTTTAGGATTTTAATATTCTAAAAAAGTTCCAGTGGATATTAATGATTTGTTGTGTTTAATATTAATTTAATTTATTTTTATTTTTATTTTCTTTTGTGTTTGATTTTATGGGTGTTTAAATAACGTTTGAAAAACACCCAATAGTATTATTGTAATTACATTAAAAACCATAAGGGGATATTTTAATAATTAAATATTATTATAATATTGAACTATAGATATAGGTATAACAGTTTTTTTGTCTTTTTAATAGAGTCTAAAGATAAATAAGCTTTTTTCTTTTTCATATTTTCCATCAAAATTTGACCGCCAGTTGACTGATAAAAAAAAGATTAATTAGATATTTTTTTAAAAAAATTAGGAATAATTTGATGCATTTTAGAAATATAGTTAAAAATCCAAAATTTAAGGATAGAAATAATTTTTGTCTTTTATAAATATTAGGTTCGTTTTAAATCTCGTGCCATTAACTTTTTTTAAGGATAAATTACGTGAATTCCCTTGAGGTTTAATGAAATTACATAAATATGATATATTTGACCATAATAACACAAACCTCTCTTAAAATTTACAAAAACTCAACATAAATATCATTTGTCATTAGTTAACTATTAGTCAACTATTGTTAAATTACACATTAATAAGGGTAAAAATTTAAAGATGTAGCTCCTCCAGTTGGAGATCTACAGAGCCTAAGATCTTTTTCAGCCATAAAAGATCTCCATTTGAAAGATATTTATTTAAAGGCAACAAATTGAGGAGAGATCAACAACGATGTTTATCTTGCGACGAGCAAGAGAGGTGAGAGTAAGTGGGGCATTGAGGACAGTGGAGAAGGTGGACGAAGCGGTAGAGGAGTGGTCTATATTTAATGAAGATCATAAATCTTGTCTCCAACACTGGAGCATCGATAGAAATCATAGTTTAGTCTCTATATGGAGACCAAAGGGTTTTTGTAGCTCTATGGCCATAGAGATTGGTCTCCACCAGTTAGGTGGAGTCTCCACTGTTAAATAATTTTATGCGACGGTGGAGACTAGTTAAAATGACAATGCCAACTCCAACTTTTTTTTAAAAAAATTTGTTTTTAAATATTATTGAAGATGATCTATGATGATTTGTTTTTCTTATTGAATATATGGGTTGTGGGATTGATTGCTTTTGTTGTTGATCGAGTAGGGAAGATTTTTATTTTCATGTTTCTTGTGGGGTTAATTTTTGGAACTTGGGGTTAGATTAATGTTTTCGTATTGTCCTTGATGATGTCGATGAAGAGGAAGATTAAGAATGTGTTTGAAATATGGAGATGACAATGTTGGTGATAATTGATAATGATAAAGATGAGAACAGATGATAATGTTGGTGATGAATTGAAGATGGTTTTGTTGAAATTTTGATGAACTGGTGATGAAGTAATGATAATAAATAAGAATTGATGAATTTTTTTTAATTAAATTAAAATATTTATATTATTTTTTGTATTTAAAATAACAAAAATTTGATTTTAAACAATATTTTAGTCTTTTAACATCTTTTATCATTGATCGGTATAATTTAACAGTAGTTAACTAAAGGTAGGAGATATTTGCATGAGTTTTCGGAATCTCAAGGAAGATTTACGTCATTATGGTCAAATCTATCATATTAATGTACATTAATCCTCAAGGGGTTTATTTAATCTACCATTTTTTAATTTGAAATAAAATAATGTTATACTTTTTCAAAATTTTCCTAAATAACTTGAATTAAAAAAATTATTATGCTGAATAATTGCTATATATCACCAAATCGTATCAGAAGACAACTCTTATAGTTTTATTTTATTATTATAAAGGGGCCTATTCCTAGAAAAGAAGCAAAAAACAAAGATGAGTTTGAAAAGTACAACCGAAAACCTAAATTGAGGTTTTTACAGAACAAGTGAAAAATGGAAGCAACCATAGGCATGCGGCATGCCATGTCTTATATAATTCGTAGACTGTGATAGAAAATAAAAAAAAAGAACAAACCACTGCATCAAAAGTGGAGTCAAAATCATCCACCGCAAAACAGATATCTGGATGGGCAGGTGTCATCTCTACTTCTTAAAAACATGTTAACAGCAGCTTCAAAACTTGAAGGTACCACAAAAATAAAAGATCAACATTTCGATGACAAATCATAAAACTTGCCTTTTTTGAGTCGAACTGAAAATTTACACGGCACAAATATATTAAAAAAAATTAATGCTATTTTCTAAATTCGTGTTTCCTTTTTTTAACTATTTATTGAAATTTTCTATTGTTATAAAAAATATTTTAATAATATGGCAAACACTGTGAAATATTTGTAGTGGAAATTTCGAAAGCTGTCCCGATTCAAAACCAAAATCTTTTTAGCCTCTTTCAAAAGAAAATTTGTTTTTAACCCTTCAAATAAATAAATTACTCCCAATACCTCGTGATTTCAAAAATACTTATGTGAATACATATATTGTCGTTAAAATTTCAAAAATATCGTAATAAGAAAAATATGACAGGACACTTAAGGATATTTTAATCAATATGAGATATTGGGTGCAATCGATTTGTTTGACGGAGTAATACAAATTTTTCCTTAGAATGTGCTGAAAATGATTTTTTTTTTTTTTTTTAATTTGGATAGTTTTGAATTTTTCTCATATTTATATAAGAATTGATCTACTTACCTGTGGTTGTTTCCGACAAACACCTATCAATTCAGGTGGTATTTTCATAATTTTTATTTATGGAGCTTTGTAATAATAAAACAATCAACACATTTTCGAGTGCCGATCACAGCTTATGCAACGGTGAATGAACTTTAAAAAATTCCTAGTTTTCTATCCGGTCGTGAATGAACTTTAACAAATTCCTTTTATAAATTATGTGTATAATTTAAGTTTTAAGCTTGGACTTATAGTCACGTTGACAGCTGTTAGGAACATCTTTTACCAAACTTCATCTTTGTGTTAAATTATCTTCTGAACATTCCGGTTGAGTGTATACTTTTCGCATCATATTCTTTCAAATAAAATTGCTCAACCCCATTGCTTCTCACAGCAGTATCGCACTTCCAGACTTAATTTCTATAAAAAAATCAACAACAAAAGATAATTCACAATAGAACGTGTGAAAGTTTACCATGCGTTTCAAAATCGAAGAAAATTAAGTACTTTGAAAAATGAAAAAGCAACCAAGGCTTGGGACTAGCTAAGACCAACAACCAAAAAAGTTTGTTAATTAAATTAATGATGAAATTACTCCAACAATTCCTCCCTAATTATGGGAACTGCCTAACTTTAACTTAAATTCAGTCCTCGAATAACTAACTCTCCATAGTCAATGTCCTAACGGAACATCACTTTCATGTTTGTGCCCGTAACTCACGGAGCATGAATAGTCTTCACATAGATTTGATTTTGCTGACTTAATTTTAGCACAAAATTCCAGCCCGACATCCATAAATACTTTGAATGGATTAACTTCTACAGAAATTTGAATGACTCAATGGTAAACCTCCCACGTTTCCGTTAAAATTAAGAGTTCAAATCATACATCTTTCTCTCATCAATAACAAAACATATTTGTCTGTCCAAAAAAACATATATATATTTGATTAATTAAATTAATTTTTAAAAAATTCTGGTATTAAAACTATCGTAAGTTTAACTATTGAATTTTTTTTTGACACAATCACAAACGATATATGATTCACGAATAAAGAGATTAATATCGAACTACAATATTTTATGATCTTTTATTTAAGAACCATACGTTTTGTTCGCAAACTATATTTTGCAATAAGTAATGGTAAAAAAAAAAAAATCATTTTAATTATGCAATGATATTTTATAAACTCATATATAACAAAGAAAATATTCCTGCTATGTTTTTTTTTTCCTTGTATGAAAGAAACAAAAGCAGCTGCTTTCTGATAGTTAAAACGTGACTGTCGACCAGCCTTCTTCTTTCTCTCCGAGCAAGCAGGAAGTGCGTAAATTTAATTTATTACTTCTACTAAAGTGCTTTGACACCCCAATTATCGAACATTGACGAGTTAGAAAGAAAAATTGTTTTTGGTCTCTGGTTGCGGGTCCTTTATGAATGTTACTCATTTATTTTTGGTGGAATTCTCTACCCAGCTTCCACACTACGTACACGTTTAACAATATTTGATGGGTTGGAAGGATTAATTGTCTATAAAAGACTTTGAATTTAATTTATAGAGTAGTAGTCACAAGGTCTTGCAACATTACTTAAAAATTTTGAATTCGTTATAAAATTTCAACCATGTGTAAAGAAAGTTGCATCCCTAGCATTATAATTATTATTTAAATTATGTTTTGTGAGTAAAATTGGTGCCATTATTAACATGTGATTTTTTTTTTCAAAACTCCAAAGATAGATGAAACTTCCACGAAATTTTCATCAGAATTGACTTATCAGATTTATAACTAAAATGAAAAATTCCCGCTTTGTTTGCTTTTGATTTGATATTAATAATTTTATTGTGTACCTGAAATTTGGATTGGACTATAATGATATTTAATTACTTTATAGAATTTCACCTATATAAAATAAACCTACGAAAATTTTGTTAATTAAAAAAAGAAGCAGTTCATAGTAATTAATATCCACCATCTTTCGATTTGACATAAATGAGAGGGACCAAATTTCTTAGGCACTTCAAGAAATCAAACAAAGTCAAGAGGTCAACCAAACCTTCAGCATTAATAGTGATTTAACCAAAACGTAAATTACCAGCAATAAAGGAAAGAGAAAGATTGAGGGAAGAATGTAAAGAGGACATTTGGCATCAAAACTCAGTGAAAGAGATGGTAGATCGCCTTCTTTGCGATTCATGAAAGTGATGCTTCACATACACGAAGAACAATCAATTAGTGAGGCCAAAACCAACTCTGTCTGTGATGACGAACTTTCTTAAGGAGCCAAAAACCCCTACACTACATCATCATCATGTAATAAGAGCGCATTTATAATGATAATATTGATGTGTACGTCAAACATTTATACAAAAATGCTAATTCATTGTTCAGTATATTAAGCTTAACGAATATTATGATGTGCTTCTCATATCATAACCATTTTCTCAAAATAATTACTAAATGTATTTGGCATATACTTTAATGTTTACAAAGTGTAAAACTGTTTAACAAAAGACAAATTGTAAAACTGTTTAACAAAAGACTACAGTTATGAGGAAAATATTCTTTTATCTTGCCATTAAAGCACTAAAAGAAAGTGAAGAGGGGAAAAATCAATAACTGAAATATTATCACATTAAAATTAACATTAAAATAAAGCGGACTTTAATTAATTCAACCAAGTGGAGAATTGGTCTTCTCGAGCTTCATGTGCAAAGTGATGGTAGAATAACCAGGCAAATTCGCCATTGATCGCGCCAGCGCCAGTCATTGACTCGCATAATACACAACATTTCAATTTGTCATATATGGGGACAAAAGAAGCCTACCAAGCACGGCCACCAGTGGGGTCTCCCAATAGACCAGACCACAACTAAAATCTGAAGCAGGGTTTTGTGTTCATTTTTAGCCATCGAAAGTCATTAATTTCGTCTTTGAATTTCCAAGCTACAGTGTCCATTAAAATTAGTATAAATTGCGCCCATACATTCCCATGAATCTACACAGCACATTCCTTGCAAGAGAAACAATCAAGCACACAGTTTCTCTTCCAAGTTTCCAAAACTTTAATACATTTGCCAATTTTGTCAATGGCTTCTAACTCAGGCTTGAAGATGTTGGCGGTATTGGCCTTTGCAATGGCCCTCTTTGTCCAAGGCTCTCTAGGTAAGTAAAAAGGCTATACCTTAGTTCAATTTTTTTTAAGTTCAAATTTTTTGGAATTCCTCTTAAAGTGTATTGTAAACACTTTCAACATTGTCTTAAAATATTGTTTCCTTGAAAGCTCAATTGATAGAGGATTTCGGTCCATATATTCACTTATTCAGACTTTTCCTAATAAACTTAATATTTTTTATGTAATAATAACTTTTTACTAATTTATGTTATGTTTGCGGTCACAAATAATAGTTACTTAATACGGCATAAATACAATTTTTAACAGGGTCGTTGGTCTTGTATGTAGTTATCAAAAGTTAAACCAAAGATAATTAATGATCTATGTGTATACTTCAAATTAAATATCAATGTAATATTTAACCAAATAAACCACATGCATGTGGTGCATGCAATATTGCAGGAGAAATAGCATGCGAGAACCTTGACAAAGATGCATGCGCATTTGCGGTGGCATCCTCAGGGAAACGGTGTGTGCTTGAAAAACATGTCAAGAGGAGCGGCGAGGAAGCATACTCTTGTGGAACATCCGAGATTGAGGCTGATAAATTGAAGAACTGGGTGGAGACAGACCAGTGCATCAAGGCTTGTGGACTTGACAGGAAATCTCTTGGCATCTCCTCTGATTCTCTTCTTGATTCAAGCTTCACACAGAAGCTCTGCTCTCCTCAGTGCTACGATAGCTGCCCCAACATCGTCGACCTTTACTTCAACCTCGCTGCTGGAGAAGGTAACTCATCAATATTCCCATTTATGCAGGAGTTTGGTTCATAATTATTATTGATTACTTATCATCATTAACTCAAATCTTAAATACTATTGATAGTCATTTTTTATCAACTTAAGTTTTTGGGTCAAATGATAATTAATATGGTATTAAAATTTGGAAGTCCCCTGATCAAATCTCTCTACCTCCTTTATCTATCATTTTGTTGTACATATTATACAGTCTTATCGGTTTAAACTTTTGGATTTGATGATAACTAACTATCGTAATAAAATAATTTTAAAAATATTGACTCAGTTGATGTTATTTAAGCCTAAGTCAAGCTAATTAGGTTTTGTTAAAGAAGTTACGAATATATATAGAACCCTATATTGAAAAGACTCTGGAACATTTATTTAAGCCAATTTGTTACCTTTTATAAGAACGCCTTTTATAAATATTTGTTATTATTATTATTATATTGGAGGAGTGGAGGAGTGGAAGATGTAAGATTTACAAAACATATAAAATAACTATAAATAATTTCAACAATTTTTCAAGCAGAGTTATTTTGAAAGGGGTTTAATATATTTGTTTACAATTACAATATGAAAGCAATACCGTTTTAAATAGTTTTTTAATCTACGAAAACAAAACAGAGTAATGCTGGCAAATTACAAAACATCCCTTAACTTTTTCGCTTATTCTTGTCAGGTGTATTTCTTCCAAAATTATGTGAAGCACAAGGAGCAAATGCACGAAGAGGAATGTCTGAGATCAGAAGCTCTGGCTTGGCTCCAGGACCCATCACCTCTGCCCGATTCACGGCTGCTGCTCCAGGACCCCTCACCTCAGTCCGATTCACGTCCGGTGCCCCAGCACCTTACTAGCCAATTTAATTTATTTTCCGACATCTGAAATTAGGATATTTTTATATGTACTACAAAATGCTAGTATGTAATTGAGAAAATACAATAACGCTGTTGCAGCAAGAGTTTAGCGGCCGATCGAGCTTATATGCGACGCTGTTTTGGTGTTTGCATGAATGCAAGTATTGTGCTGTGTCGTCAATAAGGCTAGCTAGGAGAATAGTAAATCATGTATATTCTTACAAGGTTGTACGGTGTTATATTTGTTTGTTGCCTATAAATTGTTTGGTTTGTTGTAATGAGTTCGGATTTGGAAAATTAAAGTTTTAAGGGTGAGGATTTTATTATTATCAATTATTTTATCTGAGTTAAGAATATGTCAGAGTTTAAGGAAACCCCAAGTACAATAATTTGAGATTGCACATTCCTTTTTAGTTTAAGTGGTTATGTTCTTCCATATTAATTTTTAATAGTAAGGGTTCAAATCATATCATTAATATTCTATAAACATGTGTGAGTTTATTATAGAAGTAAATATCTCTAAATTAAGGGAATAAACACTCAAAGCATGCAAGAAATAATTAATATTGGTAGATTTCAACAATCCTCAAACTTTTTTTTTTTTTTAAATAAATAGTCCCAGACTTATTTTAGGTCAAATATATATATATATATATATATTTCTCAAAATATATATATCTGTATATAATTTGAAACTAATTTATTATCTTCCACTTGGCCCCGTAAGCATGAAATGGTGATTGAGATGACATAAATTTCAATATGAAAATGTAATGACATATCGAACGTACGTCTAGCTAAAACAAACAAGAAGGGATAATTTGATTTAAAAAATAATAATAATAAATTCATGGCAAGTCTCGTATAATAGTTATGAAGCACAAAACACCAAATATATTAATATTTAAATTTTATGATGAGATGAGGTGGCTTAGTGACATCCCATCACACTTATACCCACAATGTGATAAGTTCGAGTCATATTCTCTTCTCTGAAACCCTAAATTAAAGTAATAGTCCAAATAAAAAAATAGAATTCACAACTTCATAATATATGCTATTAATTAATTATGTTATACACGAGTAATATTCATTTAGAATTTTAGATTATAAGGAAGAACTGGAATTCATGGCTCATCCTTATAGCTATGATAGCTATATATCAAGTATCAAATACATAGCCCAATTAAAAAAGCCCAAGAAAACAATTTTTGGACAAGAAAAAAAGATCTATATATAATTCACATGAATTATAAGTTTTGGACTTATTTGATTCACAACCACACAAAATCATTGAATACAAAATTTAAATAAATGTCATCATCTACCTCTAATTTTTTTAGAGTTCTAGACTTCTTCACTAATGAATGAAAAAAATTTCTGAAAACACATATTTAAATTAAATTTAAATTTATAATATAGCTTCATCTTAAAATAAGATTTCAAAAAAAATTAATAATCGTTTTGAGTTTTGAGTTTTGACTATTTTGTATGCAACTTTATTAGGACGAGATGTCTCGCAACTCTAATCATGTCCTTAAGTAATCAGGTTTAACTCATAATAAGGATTAATTATCAAATAAAGAGACTTTATTAGACACAAACTCTGGCAAAGTTTACGGTTTACCATTTTCGCTATTTGAGTAACGGAAGATGACTTCATATACTGAATTATAATTAAATATTATCTTTAAAGTATTTGTATAACATTATAATAAAATTTAAGACATATTCTTTACCAATATGAACTTGTATATTCAAAGCTAATGAATGTTCGGAACATTTCAAAATACCCAAAAACCAAAAGAAAAAATTGCTTTTAGTCCACTCAAAATCAAAATTTGTAACCCCTCGAACAAATTATTTACATTTTATACCTTTTTTGTTTGTTTTATCAAAATACCCCTGGATGGGTAAATTTATTAGCAGGCTAAAAGAGAGTTATAGGATGCAACTAGTTTATTATTCTCTTTTCAGGTTCCTATAGTAAACTTTTAATTTTTAAATTTAAAATGTGATGCACTTATTAATTAAGTGTATTGAATATGTTTTATGGGTGATAATATCTGTATGGATTGATAAAGATAGATAGATAAAAGGCACCAACATATATAATATTAGCAATGTCATAATTCATGCTAAATTTGTGGTTTTCTTATTATCACGTAACAATCTGGAAGTGGCTGTCTTTGTTTTGATTTTTGAAAGAAATCAGGGACCAAATTATCTTAAAGTTAGGCAACTGTAGAAATCAAGCAACCTCAACTTAATTAATTAATTAAGCATTAATTTAAAAGTAATCCATCAACCTCAATCACCGGCAACACACTGGGAAGAGTTAAAGATTGAGTGAAGGATGTAAAAAAGGACATTTGGCATTAAATGTCAATGAATGAAATGGTAGATTGCTTTGGTCAGAATTCATGAGAGTGATCTTCACAAAAAGTATTAATCTCACAATTCCCTTCAATACTCAATCTTCAAATGACAGTTATTAAGGAATTATAAGGAATTATAAGCCTCGTCAAAAGTTTTAAATATGATCATTCTCTCTCTCCCCTATATAGTGTATTGAGCATTTGTCATCTATCTTCACGTTACAAATAAAGGAGTGTGTTAACATATTTTAAATTCTATCAACATAATTCTTAAATACTATAATTGAGTTATAATAAATCAATTTAAACTTTTAGATAAATGATTACATATGATAAACTCACCCTTTACAATAAATAGAAGATACTATACATTCCATGCTTGGTGGGTGTTAGCTTCTCCTTGTGAGGCCAAGACTAACTCCAACGGTGTATATCAAGTTCCGAAATTAGCGTGGTTCGAGCAGTGGTCTCATGGTAAGACCACTGTCACTCTCTACATTCTAAGGTAATAGGTTCTACACTCATTCTTTATACAAATTTGTGGACTTTCCCCCACCTATCACGGGTTACTCTCTCACTTAATGTGAGTTGTTTTTTCTTGTTTCTCGGGAACCGTTTCTCAGGTCACATCATTAGAGTCAAATTTCAACTGATCATGATTACTGTGTAATTATAATATGTATTTATAATATAAAAAAAAAAAATCCAAAATTAGCACTTTAGCAGACCCCTTAGAATCTTAGAATGCTTTTATTTCCGTTCTTGGGATATTTTTTTATATACTTATTGAAATGAACCTATATACATAAAAGTGAACCAAATATAGTAATGGGTGTATTAGTACTTGCACTCTTACCCTGTCACATATTCATTTACGTACAGTTAATACTACTAAAACCTAATAAAACGCGTATCTTTATATTTATTGCGCTAGTACTACTACCAAACATAAATAATTTAGTTGCAGAATAATAGTTAGGGAAAATTTCACGAAAGTCCCTAATTTTTTTACAAAATGTTACATTTTTTAATGTCTTTATCATATACCCATATAGTAATTTTAGTCACTCGATTTCAAAATACATCATTTTAGTTAAACTTTCTAAAATTTACATATACTAAATTATAAAATGAAGAGAATAATACATAAAATTTATAAATTAAACCAAATTTAACCCATGTAGTGGTAAAAAAAAAACTATGTTCAAATAAATTAATACTAATAAATTATTTTAAGAACAAAATATTTTGCAAAATCATTAAACTATAAATTTATTTAAAAATAAAGAAATAAAAAAAATGGTGGAGGCTCTAGGTTCGTGCTTCCTCCCTCAAAAAACATTAGGAGGAAGTTGATGCTTCCTCCAACTATATATATATATATATATATATCTTTTTTATTATAATAAATATTTTATATGTTATTTTTATTTTAATTTATTTCTTAAATATTCTTAATTTATATACTTATAATTGTATATAACAAAAATATATTATTTTAATTTTAATTTTTTTAATTTTATAATTATATCTTTAATTATTTTTCTAGTTTGTAATGAATTTGGCTTTTTTATATTGAAGGAGGCATTATTTCACTAATTTATTAACAAAAAGGGGATTTATTCAACAATTTTTTTTATTTTTAAATTTTCAATATGTGACACACTTTTTAAAAGTATAATGATTTAAGTACAAAATATTTATAGCACCGTTAAGTTTAATAAATGGTTGACTAACAAAAGGATTAAAGTGATGTATTTTTTATAAATGAGGGACTAAGGTGACTAGCATTGTATAAACATTTAAAAATGATATATTTCATGAAAAAGTAGGTGACTTTAGTGAAACTAGTTCAACAAGTAGGTTGCATGATTATTTTCAAATTCATCAATATATATTTAAAATTAAAATCACAAAATAATTAGTGAATGTTTAATGACAAGTTAAATGTGATTCACATAATATAAAAAATATAATCATGTTCCAATTTTCATATATATATATATATATTATCATATTCTCGTATCTCAACATCCTTCAAAATGAAAAATCGCTTATAGCCTAATGATAGGCATAACTGCATAAGCCACCAACTTTGTGGGTTTGATCTCGCGTAGCCCCATGTTATTTATGGGCATTTTCTCTCTCACTATATATATTTGTGAGCTGAGCTATCCTCTCACTCTTTGTGAGTTGATCTCTCCCCTTTTTGGAAATTACTCTCCGAGTTGTCCTTCAATATTCATTCTTATTTATCTTAGTTATACCCTAAGGTAGTTTCAATTATAAAAATTAAAAAAAGAAAAAAATTCCTTCAAAACTCATAAAACTCTCAATTCAACATCGCATCAATGTTGCCCCTTCTAAACTCGTTTTACATAGACTTCTGGATTCACAAAAACCGAAACTCTTCAACAAGATTTACCTAAAAGGTCTATAATTACTATCAAATTAGTACAGAAAGGAAAAGAACTCAAATAATTATCAATACATAATCATATCGATATAATTCAAAAACAAGGGCTGTGATATTTCAAACAATAATAGTACCGGATCTATCATCAAAGGATGGTCCAATGGTAATCCCTCACATTTGTATTCTAGAAGTTATGAATTGTAGTCATCTCCTCTCTCAATTATAAATTTACTATAATATTTAAAAACTTTAATGATCCAATGTAATTCCTCGCATTTACATTCTAGAAGTTATGAATTCTAGTTATCTATTCTCTCTCAAATCTAAATTTATTATAATATTTAAAAATATATATATAAATAAATAAACTAGTACGAGTGGAGAATTCGTCTCCTCAATTTCCATGTGCATTGGTAGAACCAAGCAATCGCCACTGATAGCGCCAGTCAATTTTTGACTAGCTCATTTTAAATTTATGCAAACAAAAGAAATATAAACTAGCGTGGGCCTGGCTGCTTGTGCGTTGTGGGGTCGAACTAATGGAGGACCACTGTACCAGACCATGGCTGAAACATAAATTAGAGATTTTATGTCAAATTTTTTGGTAATTAATTTCCAAAGCCACAGTGCCTTTGAAACTAGTATAAATTGCCATTGCATGCTCATGAATCTTCACAGCACATTACTTGCAATAAAAATTTAAGCACACAGTTTTTCGTCCAAGTTTTGATAACTTTAATTGGCCAATACTGTCCATGGCTTCTATCTTAGGTTTGAAGATGTTGGTAGTGTTGGCTCTTGCAATGGCCATTTTTGTCCAAGGCTCTCTAGGTAAGTGAAAACTCCAAATCCTCCTTCAACTTTCTAGTATTCTTAAAATAATTTTGTTAAAATTTTTAACATTTTCAAAATTACTTTTAGATACTTTAAAATAAAAAGTACTTTTAATAGAGATACGGTACAACATCATTCAAAACTTAAAAAACGTTTAAATCAATAAATGATCTATAAATTTATATTAAAACTCATTTTTTGGATTTTTGTTTATAGGGTTACAAAATTTAATATTTTCAAATGTCAATGTTACAATTACTTAATACTATATAAACAAATTTTTAACCGGGTTGCATGTTCTTACCAAAATTAAGCCAAGAATTATGATCTACATATAAAAACAAAATAAGGTCTTTCTTTAGTCAATTTCCACCACTCATTTTCAACTATATATCATTACAATTAATGGTGGGACCCATATGAATGATCTCCAGGTGAATATCAAAGAGCTTTAAAAAAAAAAATATTATTAGATCACAAAATAATATGGACATGCATGTGGTGTAATATATCAGGAGTAATAGAATGTGAGAAGCTCGAGAAAGACGCATGCGCATTTGCGGTATCATCTTCAGGCAAGCGGTGTGTGCTAGAAAAGCATGTCAAGAGGAGCGGAGAGGAAGCATACTCCTGTGGAACATCCGAAATCGTGGCTGATAAATTGAAGAACTGGGTGGAGACAGACCAGTGCATCAAGGCTTGTGGACTTGACCGGAAATCGCTTGGCATCTCCTCTGATTCGCTCCTTGATTCGAACTTCACCCAGAAGCTCTGCTCTCCTCAGTGCTACGATAGTTGCCCCAACATAGTCGATCTTTTCTTCAACCTTGCTGCTGGAGAAGGTAAATAATTAAGGATTTCTTTTCCTAGCACACAAAAAAAAAAAAAAAAAAAAGTTTGAAAATACCATTAAAAAGCTGAATTGAGTTTTTCTGACAATTCTGCGAATTAATAATTGTTCGCGTACAAATAATAGTTCGCGAAAAAAACATTTGTTTTAACAATATAAGATACTTAGGACTAAAAAATTATTTAAAAAAACGACAAATTTGAAAAAATTATAATTGAAATACACAGAAGACCGAATGGAATTTTTTTTTTTTCCATATTTTTCATTTTTAACATTCGAATTATTTTCTATATTTTAAAAAATGATTACCAATCATACTTTTCATGAAAAAAAAAACAGTCCCTAATAAATACATATTTTTCAAACATCATTTACTATGTCACGTGTCTATTATTATTATTGTAATATATTATTTAATACAAAGTAAAATGCAAATTCTCATTACCATTTTTTGTTAAAATAAAATAAGTATACTTCTTGATGTGATTACTTTTTATACTAGTTTCAAAGTTACATAACAATAAGAGTTTTGAAAACAATACAATTATCAACCATACTTCAAACCTTTTCACTTATGTTTATCAGGTGTATTTCTTCCAAAATTATGTGAAGCACAAGGAGCAAATGCACGAAGAGGAATGTCTGAGATCAGAAGCTCTGGCATTGCTGCTCCAGGGCCAATGTACTCTGTCAAATACACAGCCGCACCATTTTTGGCCCCGGCACCTTACTAATCTTACTAATTTTCCGACTACACAAGTATGAAAAATATTTTATGTACTAAAAAATGTTATAGTCTGTAGTTGAGAAAATACAATAATTAATTGCACCAAGAGTGGTACTTTAGCGGCCGAGCTTGAATGCAGCACCGGTTTTGGCGTTTGCATGTGCAAGTGATCACGTGCTATGTCTTTAACATACAAGGCTAGAAATCATACATGCTATGAGGTTGTGCGGTAGAGTGTACACTTGTTAGGTGTCATCATTTTTTTTTTTTTTTTGAGATACTGTTAGTTGCTGCCTTGTTTGCTTCGTTGTAATCTGTTTGAAAAATCAAATTTATAAAGGCGTGAGGGTTTTTCATCACGAGATTAATTTATATTGGTTCAGTTTCAAAAATATTATTTTATTGGTGAACATTGAACATCTTTTTTATTTCCATCCATTAATGTTCTAAACATAAAAAAATTTAAGAAAATAAAAGGTTGATTTGTTAGGAGAAAAATAACTAACTCTTCGTAAAAAAGGAAAAATAATTAAATATATATTGATTTTTATTTTTTGAAAGTAAATATATACTGTTTTAAACAAAAAAATAAGAGCAACAAAAAACGGCTAAACAATCGTTCGAAACCAGAATAACAAGCCCAAGAGGCAAGATTTTGGGCCGTCGCGTGACATTTAGAAACGCCAAACTGAACAAACAAGGCGTTCACATCAGCGAAAAAGAAACGAGCAGCATCCCAACAGAAATATGACTCATCAACCTAGCCGCAAGATTGCAACATTACAGTACTGTATGCATAGTAACATTATCATGTAAAAATTAGATTTTAATTTAACAAATTTAGCTACGAAGTACATCCCTTTTTATACAAATACTTGGGGACCTCTCTATCTACCTTAACAAAAGTGTTTAAAGTTTGTTTAGTTGGGTTTTTGAAAAATATCTATTTGTAAATGGTTTACTTTTAGTTTATCTACTGGAAATAGTTCTTTTGAAAAAAAAAAAAATTATAATTGTTTGATTAAATCATGTCAAAAGTTCTATTAAAATATTAAATTACGTAAAATGAAATATTATTAATTCAAGAATTTCATTTTAATAAGGGTATTTCCATGTCAATCATAAAAGTTAAGGATATTTAAGTGAAAATGTCTATTTAAAAAAGGTTCTTCCGGATTTTTGTGTAGTAGAGTTTTGAAGTTTCTACTAACCTCTACTAGAATTAAAATAGACAATCTTAAAAACCTTACCAAGCATGTCTAAGAAAATTAAATAAAGGTTAGTAGAGCTTCTAAGCTAGCAGAAAATTCAACCAAACAAGAACTAAGTCATATCAAATGCAATTTATAAGTTTTATATAGATAGTTTTTTCTTTTTGTGGAATAGTTTTCTTCAATTGCATGAGTAGATATTTGAATTATACAAGTAATGACACATTTTAAAGCTTTGCATGGGTAAGATTCTTCTCAAGTTATCATATTATAGAAGTATATATTCGAATTATACAAGTAATGATGATCTTGATAATTTTTTAAATAAAAAAATAAAAGAAAAAGCTGCAGGAGCATGAAATATATATATGGAAATTACATGCATTTGGAAAATGAAAAACTGACCCATATCACAAGTACATAGTCGAATTTGCCATCAGAGAAAAATATGGTTTGTTCCAACTTCCAAGCGAAGAGTTTTGATTTTACTTGCAGTGGAGACTAAGAGCCGGTTTTATTTTTCCATTTAACACTGAATAACATTTAATGGTGGTTCCTTTAATTGTTTTGTTTGATTTTTTAAATGATAAATTCTCTTAAAAATGGATGGATTTTGTTCACGTTAGTGTTAATACTTCCTTAAAAAATCAATTTATATACATATAATTTTGGATAACAATCATTTTAATCTCTAAATTTTAAAAAATGGTCAAATTTTTAATTATATTTCGGAAAATGATTAAATCATCGTTAATGTTTATAAACAGTTTCAAAATAATCTCTTTCATCAGTCAATCGACGGTCAAACTAATATTAATTATGATTCTCAAGGATATTTTGAGTATTATATAATTTGATTAATAGATAAAAAAATTTAAACAAAAAAGAATATAGGTGTCAACCAATGAATAGTGAAATAATAAAATTACAAAACAACAATTTTTTTTTTAAATGACAAATTAAAAACAAATCTTAAAAAAAAAAAAAAAAATGGAACATGAACCCCATTGCCTATGTTCGTTGAAACCAGAAGACTTGAAACTCAAGTTTCTGATAGAATCCATAAACAATTAAATATCTACTAAACTTCAATTTCAGCAAGCAAATTCCATCAAATCTTGAAATCACAAAACAACTAATTCACCTAATAATTTTATCAAACATGATACCCACAAAACAAACCCAAAAATCAAATTCAAAAAACATATCTATAAACTAAAAGAAAAAAGTTTCAATCTTTATATCAATATCAAATCAAACCGCAACATTTCTACATACCCACAAAACAAATTCAACAAAAAATCATATAGAAAGAGGTGTAGGTGCCGACGATGAGTTCGTGAACGACAAATGAGGGTTCTGCTGGGTAGGGCAGTCAAGAGGGGGAGGGGACCTTGTGGAGACGGCACTAAAGTGGGTGCGAGACGATGACATCGTACAAAAATGCCGCCCATGTCCCACTCCTCCGTTGCTATTGTTTTTTTTTTCTCTCTCCCTCTCATTGTGTGTGCGGGATCACAAAAGATTTGTTTGTAACTAGTCTAGATTCATTTATTGAAACTAGATGGGCTTGTGGTGATGGTTATGGTTGTGGTCGGCACTGGAGGCAGTTCTATTGGTTGTGAAACCAATTGTTGTGGAAGCTTGTGGTTGGAGGGCTTAAGGTTGAAGACAATTTGTGTTTTTTTAGAGATAATCCCAATGTCTCTTTTAAAGTAATCACCGATTACCTCTATAATTTCTTGAAATCTCATTTTACTTCTTTTGTAGACTCTATTAATGAGAAATGGATTTTGACCATCATAGTACCCAAAAGGACCAAACTATCCCTTAACTAAAAATAAAATAAAATATCATTTTTAATAGACGGTGGAGATCCAATCTTGAGATTGGATCTTTAGTTACTGTATCTTCTTAGCATGAAGAACACCATCATCATCCATTAACCAACCCAAACACCTTCACTTATGAAGAACAATATATCATCCATCAACCAACCCAAATAACTTCACTTATCTTCATTCAACCATTCATTCAACCAAACCATTATCAATAGCAAACACCATCATTAATAAACCCCTTAACACTATAACAACAACATTAAACATAATAGTAACATAAAAATAAAATATATATATATCTTTTTGGGTTTCTAACGCCGAAAACCTAGGTCAGAAACCAAAGATTTATGGGTTATCGCGCCTGAAACACAGAAATCCTTGGCTTTCAGTGTTGGAAACTTAAAGATTTCTGGATTTTCATGTCGAAAACCCAAAAATTTATGGGTTTTCAATGCTAAAAACTTAGAAATCTCTAGGTTTTCTATGCTAAAAACCCAGAGATCTATATGTTTTCGACGCGAAAACCCAGAGATCTATAATTTTCGATGGAAACTCAGTACGGAAACCACCTCTGAGAGAAGAAGAAGAAGAAGAGAGAGAATAAGAAGAAAGAGGAGAAGAAGAAAAGAGAATCTGTCCGCTGCTGAGAGTTTGTCCATCGCCGAGAGAAGAAGAAGAATAAAAGAGAGAGAGAGAGAGAGAGAAGCAATAAGCATAGAGAGAAGATGTATTTAAGTATTAAGTTTTACTTTTTTGGATTATATCCACGGTTTATATCATCTTGATAGACAGTGGACATAATTTTTTTTTAAAAAAAATATTAATATTTTTAAATTTTTAAAATTTTAATTTTTTTTTAATAGTTTTGATTATCATCATCCATTTTAAAGATAAATAGCAAAGATTTTTTATTAATTTTTTTAAACATTAAATTATCATTTTATTAAATATTAATAATTTTTTTATATTTTATTTTGCTTTGACAGTTTTACCGTTTCACATAACAGTTAATCATTGACTTTTAACGTTCAAATTAATGGTAGGGTGTTTTTTGAATATTTTAATAAACCACAAGGTTTTTTTTTTTTAATCTATTTTGTAAATCAAGAAGGGATATTAGCGATTTCTTAAAACAATGAGGATTTTGACTATTTCATTAAATTATAGGGGAAAAATTGGGATTATTCCTTTTTATTTTTTTAAAAAATTATATGTATATTTATATTTTTAAGTTGATTATGTTTCAGATTTTAAATATTATTTTATTTCTAATTTTTAAATATTTTTAACTAATTGAAATTTTAGTTTTATTAAGGGTAAAATGGTTATTATATACATTGTAAATAAAGTAAGGGGGTAAAATAGTCTTTTTATATTTTCTGTTAGATTTAATTGTCAGTCGACTGATGAAAATGACTAATTTGACACTTTTTTAAAATATTGAGAATAATTTAATTCTTTTGTGAAACATAATTAAAAATTTAATCATTTCTCAAATCTTAGGGTTAAAATGATTTTTACCCTCTAATTTTTATTATAAATATAAAAAATTAAAAAAAAAAATTATGTAGTTTAAGAAAAGAATTTTGTTTTATTAGTATCAAATGTAACTTAATGATAGAGAAGGTTAGTTTAATTTGATATCTTATAGGGTCAAGTTGTTATATTACATATATTCTCTTTATTAAAAGCTAGCATCTATAAAGCGGAAGAAGGGAATGGAATAAATTTAAATAAAAAGGAAGGAAATTGTCACTACTATCCTTACTGTTTTGCAAAATGTCATATTCTTAAACATTGATATTTTATTAATAATTTTAGTCCTTAATTTGTTTAAAATACATTATTTCAATCCTTTTGATCAAATTATTGACAATTAACCATGATAGAGCCAGTTAGAAATATAATTTTGCTCTTAACATCATTTATGGGGTTATATACTTGTATTCAATCTAATTTTTGTTGAATTTTGATGAATTATTTTTTTTATTAAATGATAAATTTGGATGGATTTCATAAATTTTATAAACTCTATACTGATTTTATTAAAATTCTTTATAAAACCCAATGAAATCAATGGGAGCATAACAAGGTTTTTATGGACTTTTTTTATTCATAAATTTCATAGTAAAATCCCTCAAAATTAATAGAATTATATCACTTAAATAAAATCTATAAAGTTAATAATTTTTTGAATATACCTAGATTATAATAGTATCAATATAAATTTGAATTGAATGCACTTAGATTTTAATGAATTTCATACAAATTCAAATTTAATACATTCAAATTTTTAATAGACTGAATACACCCCCTTTAACTAAATTAAAATAATGACTTTATCCTCAAACTATATAATATTACACCTCAACTTCTATATCAAATTATTCAAAATACTCCAAAATTTTACATGTAAACCAACAAATACACAAAACAAGGATAATCAGAAAATAAACTAAAATAAAAAAAATTATAATTAACTAAACCAAATTTAAACAACGTAATAGCAAAAGAATCTGTATTTAAATAAATTAATACTAACTAAAATAACATTATTATAAAATATTTTAATAGTAAATTTTTTTAAACTAATAATAAAATTTTTTAAAACATATATTAAAATATTAAGCTTATATAAAAATTTAAAAAGAAAAAGGAAAATATATTAAACTTACATAAAATATTTTAAGAACGCAACTTGCAAAACGGGGAACAGAATGCTCGGAAAATTTGAAAGTCAACCGAAATCAGAAACCAGAAACTAGAAAACACTCAAACAGAGCGGAGAGTGGGAAGAGATACAGAGGCGCCGCTGGTTGCAACCTTACAACTTAAATCAACGGTTTTTTTAAGTTGCTAGTTTTTACCATATTCATTTTCAATTAGTAATAAATAGCTGCAGCATGTGTACTTGTCTCTTCACAACAAAAAGAAAAAAAGCATTAGAGCTGAAGAAAGATGTTAAGCACAGTTGGCCAGTTCATTCGTTGTAGAGGTATATATCATCACATACTATTAGTTACTTTTACTTGGTATGCCTCTTTGAATGATGGGTTTTTTCTAGTTTGAATATTTTGTTGGCCGGAGTCGTCAATCATATTTGAACCATATTTGGTTTATTTATTTATTTATTTTCATTTTATGTTTGTTTGTGTATGTATTGATTGAATTTATGGATGTTGTAGCTGCGGTGGCAGGGGAACCTGGAAAGCCACTGGTGATCGAAGAAGTGGAGGTGGCACCACCCCAGGCTATGGAAGTTCGACTCAAAATCCTCTTCACCTCTCTTTGCCGCATTGATGTTTACTTTTGGGAAGCCAAGGTACTTGCAACTTATCAATGCAATTCAATTTGCCTCATTTTTCATTTTTCTTTTTTCTTTTTGTTTTTTTTTTAAAAAAAGATCACTTTGCGGTGTAAGCCACTCCAGCCTGATTCATTGCATACTTGTTTGTATATTAAAACTATGTCTATTATTGAATTACAAGGCCAAACACCATTGTTTCCTCGAATTTTTGGTCATGAAGCTGGAGGGTAAGTATAAAGATGGTTAAATTTTCTAGTGCTTATAAGAAATTCAAAGCCAGTTGCGTGTTTTTCAATGATTTGGTTCATTTCTAAAAGCTGTTTAAACGTGTAGGATTGTTGAAAGCGTCGGTGAGGGTGTGAAAGACCTCAAACCCGGTGATCAGGTGCTTCCTGTGTTCACTGGGTAGTGCAAGGAGTGTAGACACTGCAAGTCAGAGGAGAGTAACATGTGTGACCCATTGAGAATCAACACAGACCGGGGAGTGATGCTGAATGATGGCAAATCTAGATTCTCTATCAATGGACAACCCATTTACCATTTTGTTGGAACGTCTACATTTAGTGAATACACTGTTGTTCACGTTGGATCTGTTGCCAAGATCAACCCTGCTGCTTCACTTGACAAAGTTTGTGTTCTGAGCTCTGGAATTTCTACAGGTTCGGGGGAGAATTATTATTCACACTAGTCAATTGAAATTGTTATTATTATTATTCTTTTGTTATTGATAATTCCATATTGTAGGTCATGGAGCCACCGTGAAGGTTGCAAAACCGAAAAAGTGTTCAACTGTAGCCATTTTTGGTTTGGGAGCTGCGGGGGCTTGCTGCTGCTGAAGGGGCTAGAATTGCTGGTGCATCAAGGATTATTGGAGTTGATTTGAATCCTAAGAGGTTTGATGAAGGTGAGTGTGAATGGTAGTATGTGACAGGAAGGAAAAAAGGTGGTTTTTGATGAGTGCATTATATTTCACATGCTTTTTCTGATGCGTTGTTGTATTGAATTCCTCTTATCAACAGCCAAGAAATTCGGTGTCACTGAGTTTGTCAACCCAAAAGACCATGACAAGCCTGTTCAAGAGGTTTGTGAAACCATTATTACATTTTAGGCACGGCAGAATATGAATTCATAGTTTAATGCTGGTAAATCTTGTGCAGGTGATTGCTGAAATGACAGATGGAGGAGTTGATCGAAGTGTGGAGTGTACTGGAAACATCAATGCCATGATATCTGCATTCAAATGTGTTCATGACGTAATTCCCTAATCCACTGTAGTCGTTGGAATTCAATAAAGAAAGAAATATTTATAAACCATTCAAATGGAACTTTCTTTGTAGGGATGGGGTGTTGCTGTGCTAGTTGGTGTGCCAAACAAGGATGATGCATTCAAAACCCACCCAATGAATGTCTTGAATGAGAAGACTCTGAAAGGTACCTTTTTCGGCAACTACAAACCGCGATCAGACCTTCCTTCAGTGGTGGAAAAGTACATGAACAAGGTAATTCTGTCTCCGAGGTTCTAATTCACTCAAGTTGTTGATTTTTTTTTGTAGAACTATCATTCTTAAAATTTGAATGTGGACAGGAGCTTGAACTGGAAAAATTCATTACACATGAGGTTCCTTTCTCAGAAATCAACAAGGCCTTCGAATACATGCTTGGAGGAGATGGCCTCCGATGTATTATCCGAATGGATGCGTAATGGGAGATCAGTTTTCATTGCTTGTGTGACCAATAAATGCCAACTAGCAGTCAGCATGCATTTTAATAAATAAAATACAGGACAATGTATTAGTGATCTTTTGAGGGTAATGTAATAGTAATCTTTTCAGTTTGTGTGATTTTCCTGTTTATAGCTAAATCTTTCTCTTGCTTCACTAAGCAAACAAAAGTTCCTGTGATAAAATATATCACACAAACAAAAGTGCTTTTAGTAAGTAGTAATGATGGAAATAAGTCTTTGGCAGTTGACGCCGTTGGTTAGTGCACCAACTAGCGCTCATGCCTCCAAAGGCATGGGTCAACACCCCATGATATCAAAAATAATATATTCTCTCATTTTCTGTGTAGGTTATCCTTCCATCCTTGTGCGGATCTCTTCTCACCTCCTTGTGGATAGATTTCTCCCATTTGGGAGTAACTTCCTGAGACGCGTCACTAATGTTTTTATCTTGGTAGGTCTCAGTTATCTTCTGAACTAGTCCTAGCCATTAAAAAAAATGATGGAAATGAATGAATGAAACTATTGATAATATTATATATCATTACAAGAGAAAAATAGGAATAGAAGAAAAAGGAACTATTGATGAGGACATGTTTACTAATCAATAATTAAGTGAAAGGAAATCAAGTTTCATTGGAATGAGAATGGAAAGGAATTAGAATTGAGTAAATTAATTCTATTCACACATTTACTTAACTTTTAGAAATTAGAAACGGAACCAAATTAATTCCTTTTCAAGTGTTTACTTAAGTAAGGAATACAAATGATTTAACGTTGATTACTAAAATACCCTTGCATATAACATGATAAAAATATTATTTTTAATATGAAAAGTATATTTTAGATTGTTCATAACAGTATATTTGCAATAAATAATATCTTCTAATTTCAGAAAATAAATAAATAAATAAGAAAAACGTCAATGATTTATAATCAGACGATTCAGACATAGAACTGCTATGTTTTTTAACTAGAACACCAAGAGCATGCTAGAATTTTTTTTTTTTTTTTTTTTGGTTAAAACTAATTCTAGGTATTTTAAAATAATGCAAATAGGAAGAAAAAAAAAAAAAAAAAGAAGCCATCATCATGATATCAATTAATCATGATTGAATTGAGATTTACATCAAACCACTCACCAATCTTGTATCTACAAGTCTAACAATTTTCATGCAACGGAAACCATTCACAAAAACAAAATACGAAATCATAAACTTGTTATGGGAATCCCCAATTGTATGAACGATATAGATATTTGGTAGCTTGGCAACATGGCTTTTAACAATATAAAGCCATCACATTCTATTTTATTTCCGGGACATCGGATTCGAAGAAATATACTAGCGAAATTAATATTTTTGTGTGTGTATATATATATATGTGTGTGTGTGTGTGTGATTGGCAAACCTATAGTACTCGTACTGAGATATAAAGAAAGAAGATGGAAACAAGAGAATAGCACTAAAGAATGAACAAAAGATGAATAGAAGAGAAGAGCACAGAAGAATGAACAACGGTGAAGAGCAAAGAAGCATGAACAGCCGAACTCCAAAGTGAAAAAAACTGCCTAGGGTCTTTTAAAATAATTTTGATTAAGTACACTTTAGCAAAAATATATGAATGATCTAAATCAATCAAGAAAGAAAACAACTTAAAACATCTCAAATATTCTCACGGATTGTGAAATTATATACCATATAAATTAAATAGACATTGAATTAAAATAATCTCTAATATAATTATTACTCATCAATGTCAAGCTGTGACAATACAAAAAAAAAATAGACATTGTTAATAGGGTGTGTTAGACAGTCATAATAAAAAATCAATAATTATTTAATTCTAATTTTTATATCTAATTTTAAGTTAAAAAAAAAATGGAGGCATTAAATGGAAAATATAGAATCATTACATTGAAATATATGGAGACATTAAATGAAAATATACGAAAGTATTAGAGAATAATTTTTTAATTTGATTGTCTATCAAATGATACCTATACCACATAGAAAGTAAATCCATTGATATTGATGACATAACATTACATTTTTTTTTTTAATACAATTTATAGGAGCATTGAAAATATTTTTATTCTTGATTTGTGTATACAATTTAATAAAACAAGTCACAAATTTCTTTTAAAAAACTACATCTCATTTCCAGATCTCATGAGAAGCTTCCTATGGATCAATCTACTTGGAAAGTGCAGATTGCTCCACATCGGATCCAATAGAAGAATTAGAAATTTAAAATAATTTTTAAGAAAGAAATATTTGATTTGGAAAATTTTCGTTCATCCTTAATTAATCATAAAAAAAAAAAAAAAAAAAAAAAGGATTGAGAGAAAGCTCGATAGAGCATGCTCTATCGAATGGAGGTATTAATTGTCCATCGTCGCTTCATCAGCAATGAAAATCAACTCCGTCACGGCTCCAACGGATGCGGCTCAAACCTATCGAAATTCTAAAGGGTTGAAACTAAGAAAATGACTCTAGAGACTTGTGAAGAGTTTGAGAGAATTCTGATTTCTGATTCTATTGATTTCTTAAATGAATACAACACTATATGACTTTGGTTTATTGTATACTACTCACATTACTTGTAATACAAGCAACACACATTTTTTACATTTCCATCTTCTTAGCTGTATGGATGATGAGTTGGACTCTCAGCAACTGACTTTCTCGCCAGGGATGAGGTATTAATTAGATGTCACTGATTAAGGGAAACATTCCTGAACCTCTTCCTTGGAACCAATGCTGTAGCTTGCCTTGCTGCCGAATATAAGCTTATGAAGACCCTTGTTCAACTTGGACAAGTTGAAACACTTCCTTTATCATTCTCCCTCAAACTCAATGTGGGTTCTGTCACATTGAATTAGCTCTTCAACACTTGAAATCTGGGAGTGGCTAATAATTTTGTAAAAATATCTGCCACTTGAACAATCGAAGGTACATGATTGATCATTAGCTGCTTTTGTATAACTCTCTCTCTAACGAAATAAAGGTCTAGCTCTATGTGTTTAGTTCGTGCATGAAAGACAGGATTTTTCGACATTGCAATTATACTTTCGTTGTCAACCCACACTACAGGCACTCTAAGCTGAGGGACCCTTAATTCCTGAAGAAGAGATTGAATCCAAGTTATCTCTGCTACTGTGGAAGCTAAACTTCTATACTCAGCTTCTGTGGAAGAATGTGACTCTGTATACTGCTTCTTTGCACTTCATGCTATAAGGTTTGATCCAAGAAACACATAAGATCCTCTTGTTGAATTTCTATCATCAGGATTTGATGCCCAATCTGCATCAGAAAATCCAACAAGATCATAGGAAGCATTCAAGTCTTTTGGCCTGTTTATTGTGAGACCATGAGTTGATGAACCCTTTAGATACCTTAGTATCCTCTTCACTGTTTTCCAGTGTTCATCAAGTGGTGTTTGCATGAACTGGTACACTTCATTTAATGCAAACGAAATCTCAGGCCTTATGACAGTCACATACTGCAATGCCTCCATAACTGATCTATATTCACTACAAGTATCAATTGGATTCCCTCTATAAGCAGACAGTTGACTACTTGTGCTTGCTGTCATTGGAGATGGAAATGGTTCGGCATTCTCCATCTTTGTTTTCTTCAACAGCCCTTATATGTACCTATGTTGAGATAGGTTTAGCCCTTTGTCAGTTTCGTTCACCACCATGCGAAGAAAATAGTGCAGAGCACCTAAGTCTTTTTAAAGAAAATGATTGGTTTAGTTGCTGAACCAAAGCATCAACCTCTTGATCACATGACCCTGTGATGATTATATCATCAATATATACAAGGATATAGATGCGGGAACCACTCGTGAATTTGCAAAAAAGAGATTGATCAGCCTTGCTCGGTGTGAAATCAAGTTGAATAAGTATCTCCTTGAATCTGTCAAACCAGGCTCTAGGTGCATGTTTCAATCCATAAATGGCCTTGTGTAATCTTCAAACCAGCTCACCATTCCCCTCCTCAAATCCAGGTGGTTGTTGGATGAAGACTTCTTCATCTAAAATGCCATTGAGGAAGACATTATTCACATCAAGTTGTCACAAGTTCCAACCTCTAGAAACAGCTAATGAAAGGATAATATGCACTGTTGTATGTTTGACAATGGGGCTGAAGGTTTCCTGAAAATCAAAGCCGGCAATTCAATGAAAACCTTTAGCCACAAGCCTTGTCTTGTGATGAAGAAGCGAACCATCAGGATTTCTTTTAATTTTAAACACTCATTTGCGGCTTATAACCTTTCTACTAGGTGAAGGAGAAACAAGAGTCCAAGTCTATTGATGTTGAAGGGCTTGAAGCTCATCTTTCATAGCTGCAAACCAATGAGAATCAGATAAAACTTGCTGCAATGAGTCAAGTTCCTTATCTTTTAGGTGTGCAACCAAGACTTTAGGCTTAGTTATACCTGCCTTGCTTCTAGTAATCATAGGATGATGATTGATAGAAGGGATGTTTATGATATCAGGTGCTGCATCAGAAGCTGAGCATGGTGACATTGAGGAAATAGAATTCGTTGGTGAAGAGGTAGTATGCTGCAGTCTTGGAGACTCTGGTCTGCTATCAGTTGGAGGAAAACTTGAAGGTGATGGAACTTCATGAAATGAGTTGAGTGAAGAAGCTGTAATATCAGGTGCTGCATCAGATGCATCAGAAGCTGTTTATGATATCAGGTGCTGCATCAGAAGCTGAGCATGGTGACATTAAGGAAATAGAATTAGTTGGTGAAGAGGTAGTATGCTGCAAGCTTGGAGACTCTGGTCTGCTATCAGTTGGAGGAAAACTTGAAGGTGATGGAACTTCATGAAATGAGTTGAGTGAAGAAGCTGTAATAGGGGGAAACAAAGAGATACTAGCAGAATCAACTTGAGTTGCAGATGACATTAAGGAACAATCATTTTGTGAAGCATTCTTGGCAAATGGAAAAATATTTTCATTAAACGTTGCATTCCTTGCAATGTATAGTCTACCATTTGTACTCAAGCATTTGAATCCTTTGTGTTGAGTGTAATAACCAAGAAAAGTATATGGTTCGCTTTGAAATTGTAGTTTATACTTTAGAATAAGGCCTAAGGTGAGGATATACTAAGCATCCAAAAACTTTAACACTTAAATAGTCTGATGCTTTGCCATACAAGTAAGCAAATGGTGATTTCCCCTGCAGTGTTGGTGATGGCATCCTATTGATAAGATAGGTGGCAGTAATTAAGGATTCTGGCCAGAATTTGATAGGTAAGGAAGCTTGAGAGAGGATGCTGAGACCTGTTTCAACAATATATCTATGCTTCCTTTCAATGAGACCATTTTGTTGATGTGTATAAGGGCATGTGTGTCTGAAAATGATGCCACAATCTGCAAGGAAAGAAGCTAGAGCAAGAAACTGTTTTGCATTGTTAGTTTGAAAGATTTTGATTTTGGTTTCAAGTTGTAGCTCAACTTGCTTCTTAAACACTTGAAAAACTTTGACAACTTCAAGTAAAATCTGCTATTTCTTTCCTAAGAGCATTAGTCTTAGACATAGAGAAAAATTTAAATAAAAATTTATAATTTAATTGATCCCAACTAATGATAGAACTAGGAGTAAGTGAGTTCAACCATACTTTTGCCTTATCTTTTAAAGAAAATAAGAACGTCCGAAACCTAACAAACTCATCTGAAAAATTCTGAAAATGAAAGGTAGAATATATATCTATGAATTCTTTGATATAAAGGTAAGAGTTCTCACTCTCTAACCCATAGAATGATGGAAGAAGTTGAATTATAGAAGGTTTAAGTTCAAAATGAGTCACTCTAGTCTCTGACAACTCTGTGCAAGAAGGATGATTAATTGCAATCGGTAAAAAGTATTCCTCAAGAGATTTCTCTACAGACACTACATTTTCCACTACATCATTGTTTTCTACAAGTGCTACATTGTTTTCTGTCATACTTGAGTCTGAAATGTTTATCCTAATTAAGCGTTGATGTAATTCACGATTCCAATGATGCATAAACTAGCATAGATCCTAACCACGAGTCTCTAGTCTTAGTTGTTTCTAAAGCAATCCAAGAAAAGTATGTTTCTAACTAAAAGGAACAAAATAACTAACAAAATATTAAAATAAAAGCAAAACACAAATAATAAAATTAAAAACACACAAAAACAAAAACAAAAACAAATAGATTAACACAAATAAAACCAAATAAACTAACAAAGAAAAAAACCTTTTTTATTTTTTTGCAATATATTAAAATAATCCTAAATTAAACTAGTAGAAGAATTAAATGATATAGATTAAACTAATTTTTAACACAATCCCGTCAATGGTGCTAAAAACTTGTTGTGCAAATTTTAGTACTCGCAAGCGCACGAGTCTATTATAAAATAGATAATATAAGTATGAGGTCGATCCCACAAAGATTGAGAAAAATATTAATTTAAATCCAAATTAAATTGAATTCTAATTTAGTTAACAATGTTTGAAAATTGAGAATTAATTAAAACTAAAGAAAATAAAATTTTAAATTAACGAAACAAAATTAAATTGTAAAACTCAAGCAATAGATAAGAAATATGAGGTTCAAAATTTATTATTATCAACTTGTAATGTTTTATTATTTAAAATTTTATTCTCAAAAATTAAAGAAACAACTTATAAATCAATATATTACTTTTTATGATTTGTCAGTTAAACTTTAAAAATAAATTTTATGTAAATTCTTATTTTAAAACTTGAAATTTATAATATCGAAATATTACATGTATCCAATATTGAAAAACACATAATCAAAAATCTTTTATTTAAATGTTTTTCAATCCAAAATCAAATTAATAAAATAATTTTGTAACTATCAAAAATAATTTAAGATGAAATAATTTTTATTTTATCAATTAATGAAATTAAGAATTATTAAATATTAGAAACAAACTTGAGAATAAAATTCACATGGTAAAATCAATATAAAATTCATATGGTTTATCCCTATACCTTAAAAATGAAAATTAAATAATCATAATGATAGTAAGAACAAATAAATCAAAATCGGACGTATTTTTATAAACTTCGACCGTTGTTTATGTCTTGCTGCTTCTGCACTCTTGTTTGTCCTCCTCTCCACGAAAGCTGCTGTTTTTGTCTTTAATTTTTTATGTCTCAAAGGCTGCAGCGGCAGGTTCAATTGCTCTCTTCTTTCTGCAGCAAAACTGTCACTGTTCTGCTTCAATTCCACTGCTGCTTTTGTCTTATTCAGCAGCCCCCTAATTCTGTCTTTTATTGTGTGCAACGGCTTTCTCAAATTTGATGTATAAGCTTCCTTTTATACTTGTCAAATCCTTCAAAAATAACTCAAAATTGATTTTATCCCAAATTTATTTATTTTTTCCATTGATTTATTTTCTTATTTTAACTAATTTTCTAATCATTTAACAAATATTTTGGACAAGATTTGAATATTTGATTGACTTGAATTTTAACTTTAACAAAAACTGTAATTTTTTCTCATTCAACGTACAAATTCATTTTTATTCTTGTTGCACTAAAAACACAACTAATTAAAATAAATTTAATCTAAATTTGGATTAATAAATTTATATTTAAGGGTAATAAACATATACAAAATTATGTTTATCAACTTTGACCTATTTGAAGATGTAATGGGTGAGGGACCCATACATCAGCTACAATCAATTCTAATGGAGAAGAATAGACTCTGTTTGATAATTGAAAAGGTAATGTATGTGACTTGCTTACTTGGCAATCATGACAAAGCAAAGATTTAGAACTGGAAAATGGAACATCTTATCACTTCATAATGCTTTTTACAATAGAGATGGCAGGATGGCCTAGCCTCTTATGCGATAGAAATAGATTTGTATCATTGGCATTACATGTATTATTTGCATTGTCAACAGTATTACACAAGAAAAGGATTTGTTGGTATTGAAAAAAGAAGACAAGCATTCTTTAGAAGATGTAAAGGAGTTGGAATTTTACTTTGTGGCTGTTGAGAACAATAAAGAATTGTGAACACTTAAGGATTGCTTGAATCTACTAGAAGACTTCAATTGTAAACCAAACACATATAGCCCATTCTTAAGGACCCTTTGAAGAAGTACATTCTTCGTAGCTTGGTCCTTCACAAGGCAAAAAATAAAGTGAAACTCAATGAAAACATTATTATCTTTTAAGGAGATTTCCATCTTCTTAACTGTATGGATGATGAGTTGGATTCCCAGCAATTGACTTTCTCGCCAGGGATGAGGTATTAATTAGATGTCGCTGACACAGGGAAAGCATTCATGAACCTCTTCCTTGGAACCAATGTTGCAGCTTGTCTTGTTGCTGAATATCAGCTTGAGAAGACTCTTCGTTCAACTTGGATAAGTTGAACACTTCTGTTAACAAAACCCAAACTGCGATCTTGACCTGTGAAACAGGACATGTACACATTCATACTCAAACAATTGATTATTAGGTAATTAACCTAATCCATTGATAATGGTTAATTATATGGCTCATATTTATATATGTAACATGTGAAACTATTTGATAAAGCGAAAGAAATAGGTTCGATAGGCCTGGATCTAAAATGGAATCAACTAGCCTATTAGGGGGATACAGACAAGTCGAGGATGCAGGGGCAACACCCTCACGGTACAATGTGGTATTTATAAGATATTTTTGAGATTAGAGTTTTGAAATAAATACTGTTATAACTTTATTGAAAATACAGTGAATGTTTTTCAATTGTACAATAATGGATGCAGGCACATTATCAAACCTCTATAATTCTATATGTTTTCTTTATTTTTTCTTCATTCTTTATCTTTACGTCTGTTTTACACATCAATAACCCAATCAAATAAAGTCGACACATCAATAACCCAAACAAATAAAGTCAGCATCCACAGGGATTTTTTTTTTTAAAAAAAAAGCGATCCATCAACAGTTTTATATAAATGGGTTTAGATCGAATTAGTAGTTTGGATGGAATTTTACCATATCCAAATCAAATGACTTAAGCTACTAATACGACAAAAATGTTGTTGAATGGAGTATTTCACCGTGAAGTAAGCATTTTAATAGAATCTCTCATAAAAAATGAAAGCAACTTGCAAAAAGGCGAATAGAATACTCGAAAACTTTGACAACTGGAGCAAACCAAGAAACCAGTAACGAGAAACTTGTCAGAGATACAGGGGCGCCGCTGGTTATAGCTAAGACAACAGTTTTCTCAAGTTGGTGGTTTTTCATATTCAGATTGAATTATTATGACAAGTCTTTTTGAGTATAAATAGCTGCAAAACATGTAATTTCCTCTTCACACCCGAAAAAAACAAGAAAAAGCATTAGAGTTGAAGAAAGATGTCAAGCACAGTTGGTCAAGTCATTCGTTGCAAAGGTATATATCATCACATACTGTTACTTACTTTTACTTGATATATGTCTCTTTGAATGATGTGTTCTTTTCAAGTTTGAATTTTGTTAGTCCGTAAGAGTAGTCAATCATGTCTGAACCATTTATGATATGTTTTTTTTTCTTTTTCTTTTTTTTTTTTTTAATTATATATGTATGTTTGTGTATATATTGATTGAATTTATGGATGTTGTAGCTGCGGTGGCATGGGAACCCGGAAAGCCACTGGTGATCCAAGAAGTCGAGGTGGCACCACCCCAGGCTATGGAGGTTCGACTCAAAATCCTCTTCACCTCTCTCTGCCACACTGATGTTTACTTTTGGGAAGCCAAGGTACTTGCAACTTATCAATGTAATTCAAGTTGCCTCAAATTTGCTTTTCTTCTCTCTTTTTTTTTTTTAGATCATTTTGCAGTGTAGTCATTCCAGCCTGATTCATTGCATACTTGTTTGTATATTAAAACTATCTCTATTATTGAATTACAGGGCCAAACACCATTGTTTCCTCGCATTTTTGGTCATGAAGCAGGAGGGTAAGCATAAAAGATAGTTAAATTTTCTAGTGCTTATGAGAAATTCAAGCCAGTTGTGTGTTTTTCAATGATCTGGTTCATTTATAAAATTTGTTATAAACATGTAGGATTGTTGAAAGTGTTGGTGAGGGTGTGACAGACCTCAAACCCGGTGACCAGGTGCTTCCTGTATTCACTGGGGAGTGCAAGGAGTGTAGACACTGCAAGTCAGAGGAGAGTAACATGTGTGACCTATTGAGAATCAACACGGACCGGGGAGTGATGCTGAATGACGGCAAGTCTCGATTCTCTATCAATGGACAACCCATTTACCATTTTGTTGGAACGTCTACATTTAGTGAATACACTGTTGTTCACGTTGGCTGTCTCGCCAAGATCAACCCTGCTGCTCCACTTGACAAAGTTTGTGTTCTGAGCTGTGGAATTTCTACAGGTTTGGGAAAGAATTATTCTAATTGCTTCATATTAGTCAATAGATTTTTCTTTTTTTTTTTTTTTAGGTTATTGACAAGGACATAATCCCATATTGTAGGTCTTGGAGCCACCTTGAATGTTGCAAAACCGAAAAAGGGTTCAACTGTCGCCATTTTTGGTTTGGGAGCAGTGGGGCTTGCTGCTGCTGAAGGGGCTAGAATTGCTGGTGCATCAAGGATTATTGGAATTGATTTGAATCCCATGAGGTTTGATGAAGGTGAGTGCGAATAGTAGTATGTGACAGGAAGGAAAGAAGTTGGTTTTTGATGAGTGCATTATATTTCACATGCTTTTTCTGATTCATTGTTGTATTGTACTCCTCTTATCAACAGCCAAGAAATTCGGTGTCACTGAGTTTGTCAACCCAAAAGACTATGACAAGCCTGTTCAAGAGGTTTGTGAAACCATGATTACATTTTAGGTACGGCAAAATGTGAATTCATAGTTTAATGCTGGTAAATCATGTGCAGGTGATTGCTGAAATGACAGATGGAGGAGTTGATCGAAGCGTGGAGTGTACCGGAAACATCAATGCCATGATATCTGCGTTTGAATGTGTTCATGATGTAATTCCCTAATCCACTATGGTCATTGGAATCCAATAAAATAAAGATTTATGAACCATTCAAATGAAACTTTCTTTGCAGGGATGGGGTGTTGCTGTGCTAGTTGGTGTGCCAAACAAGGATGATGCATTCAAAACCCACCCGATGAATGTCTTGAATGAGAAGACTCTGAAGGGTACCTTTTTCGGCAACTACAAACCGCGATCAGACCTTCCTTCAGTGGTGGAGAAGTACATGAACAAGGTAATTCTGTTTCCAGGGTTATCATTGATTTTGTACAAATATCATCCTTAAAAATTTGAATGTGGACAGGAGCTTGAACTGGAGAAATTCATTACACATGAGGTTCCTTTCTCAGAGATCAACAAGGCCTTCGAATACATGCTTGGAGGAGTTGGCCTCCGATGTATTATCCGAATGGATGCATAATGGAAAATCGATTTGCATCCTTTGTGTGATAAATAAATGCAACTTGCAGTCAGCATGCCTGTTTGTAATGGGGACAGTATAGTAGTAATCTTTTCCGTTTGTGTGATTTTCATGCATTGTACATTACAAAATAACTTGTTTACTTACAACTATTACAAATCAAAGTATCTGGTTTTCCTGGTGAAATTTTCCTGTGTAACTTTTTACATTTATCTCTTTTTTTGTGAGTACACTACATGGTGTAAAGTTAACAGGATGAAACCAAGACAATTCTCAAGTATTAAAACAATCTAAAAAGTTGACTTGAACAGTAAATGAGCAAAAGAATAAGTGTAACTCCATTGAGTCCATTAATAATCCTTGCTTCACTAAAAGTGATTCACAATTGGTACTTCATTTACTGGCCTAGTTCGCTACTGTTTTTTATTGATGATGTTGATTGGAAGACTAATTAATTATTATCAATCTTTTGTTCACAGCTATGTATTAGCTTATATTCATTCAATAATAGTTTTCTTGGCTGCCCAAGAAACCATCAGAAAAACAATGTCAAAAAAATAAATAATAAACCGTTTAAAAACTAAACAAAAACAAAAAAAAAGTTATATAATTTACCTAAGTACAGCGTTTGGACTTGTAGGACCTACCACGTTTCTGCCATCATTATTTGTGCTGGACTATTTGGTCTAGCATATTGGACCATTTTACTCACATGGCCCAGGTTAAACCTTTAACCTCATTTGATGCGTGAGATATGATTGAATTATTTATGCCGGATTTAATTGGATTAAATGGGATAAAATTGAATTGGATTAATTTAAATATTATCTTATATTTGATGAAAACGTACGATAAAATTATAAATAATATGGAAAATTTTGGATTTTATTGAAAAATTTTAGGGATTTTAAAGAAATTTTCCTCCTCCCTTTCTCATCACCGGAAACTTCGTAGATATCACCACACTCCTCCCTCTTTCATCACCATCTACTACCACCACCACCGTCTCTTGACCACCAAACTCCCTCCTTTAAAGAGCTTCAACTCTGACGATAACAGTGGAGAAAAACGAAGACTGACAGACATTTACTGTCAGAGACGAGACGCTATATTCTCCGTTATCTCTCACCACTATGTTGTATCTCTCTCTCTCTCTCTTGCCTCCGTCGTTTCTCTTTGGTAGATTCGATTGTACAGATAAAGGCACCAATTCTGATATGAAGCCAATGGAGGCAAGTCACACCACCAAGAAACATGAGGATGAGATAGAGAAGTGAAGGCGATGGTGGGGAAGACAGAGCTGGAAGAGAAGAGTTAGAGAAGTCAGTTAAGGTGCTGAGAAGAAAGATGAGATAATTTTAACCCAACTTTTCAATAGGTTGGAATTAACTCAAACTAATGGGATAAAATCACTAATGAGATAAAATAGAGAAGAGTTTTTGGCCAGACTAAACATGGGTTTGGACAAAAAAATAGGTCAAACCCAGTTCTAACTCAACCAACAAACAAGGCTTTAAGATGCATTTAGCTATCGGAAAATATGGTGGGTTTGGGAAAAAAATTTCTATTTCATCGTCATTGGTGTTTGGTGCCGCCTAAAGATGGAAAAAACTATCTATGGGCATTTCAAGCGCCACCTGATTTGGTGGGTTTTTGTTCCTTTTTGTATCTACTTTTTTTAATATTTAATTAAAAATTTTAACAATTTTTTATAAATTAAATATATTTAATTATTATAAATTTACTTACAATAATTTATGGAATTTATAATTTTAGTATCAATTAAAAATAAATTAATTTAGTTAAATACAATCCAGTCCAATTCCAACCATACCAAACATGTTATAATTTAATTTAATAATATTCATTTCTATCCAATTTTATCTCATTCGGTTCTATTTGATCTTATTTTATACTATCCTGCGCACCATACAGAGCCTTATGGTACTCCCACCTATTGGGCTATTTTGTCACATAAGCAATAGATTTTCCCTTTAATAAAAATTTTCTTGACTTTAAAATTCAATTAAAATCATATTTCAATTCAACACCTTCACATAAATGTTGCTTATATAATAGACATGTTTCGGCCATCTCATAAAAAAATAAAATAAAACAGACATGTTTCGGTGTTCAATTCAGGTCCCATAAACTTTGGAACCTGAATTAAGTGATTTGGATTTTACATTGAGGTGTGTTGCTTCATTTGGATCAAGTACGGACAAATACAAAAAGTATTCTAATCACGGGAGTAAATTTAAAAGGTGCCATAATTAAGTACCAAAAAAAAAAGAGTACAATAATTTTTAAAGCAACTTTGATGTTTCCCAAATACTTATTTTCTTTGTTTGCTGTGTTATAAAGGATTTGGACTATGGAAATCGAAGTTATAGAAGAGGACTTTATCATGAGATGCTTTATTAATATTTATAAAAAAAAAAAAAAAGAATTAAACGAAATTTTGGAGTCACAAATGAAGTATTAGAAGTTCATTTCGCTCAAATGGGCTTCCCTATATACCCTATATAAGCACCGACCAAGAAGCATAAGTTAGAAGAACAAAAGGTGGACTTCATGGCCCATCTATCTTACTAAATGGATAATGCCAAGGACACATCAAGGAAGCAGATTCTAAGTCCAATCAGAGCCCAAAAGGAACGCAAATATAACAGAAGAGGGTAACATGGCTAGTGGCAGCTGTCCCCATTGGTTTAGGGGCCAGCTGCTTCCATGCTTGTGGTGGCAGGGTTCGGTACCCGAATCACCAAAATAACAGTTCTCACATCATTATATATGATTACGTGAGTTATACTCTCATCCTCTTGTGAGCCTCTCCCCCACCTCTATGTGGGTGGATCGCTCTCATATGGACAGTATCTCAGATTATGTCATCATTATTCTTATCATGATTAGTCTCGATAGTCCTCCTTTGTGTCCACTCATACAAAGTAAATATATGCTGTGGGACTAACTCTATCTCTATCATAAATATAGAAGGTAAAGTACGTCTGTACCATTGAACTGAAAGGAGATGTGCTCATGTGCCAACAATATATATATAATTAACATTAAGAGGTAGTAGTTAGAGAAAACTAGGGCATAATACTGCTTGCTGGAAGTGGTTATGTTGATGCATTAGAAGCCAATCTATGCTGGTCCACAGTGTTTTGTTTTCACTTTCTAACGCTCGTTACAATCCACTATTTTCTAGATAATGAATCATTATTAGTTGAAAATTTAATTTCAAGTAAGGCGATTTAGTAATCCATCTTTTTAATCAGTTCCATGATAACGGTACAAGTAGCAAGGGATTCGCCACTGATAGCGCCACTGGCCAAATTATTATTGACAATGTGCAATTATGCGTGTTATAGGAACTAACAAGAAAAAAGTAATAATAATAACTACTAAGCGCGGCTGCTTGTGGCTGTGGGGTCAACGTAGTAGAACAGACCATCCCTAAAACGTTATTAAATTTCGTGTCCACACTCCATAGTTTTCCAAGCTACACTGTCCGTTGAAACTAGTATAAATTGCCCTTACATGCTCATGAATCTTCACAACACATTTCTTGCAAGAGATATTAAGCCGACAGTTTTTCTTCCAAGTTTTGATAACATTAAGTAGCCAATTTTGTCCATGGCTTCTAACTCAGGCTTGAAGATGTTGGCGGTGTTGGCTCTTGCAATGGCCATCTTTGTCCAAAGCTCTCTAGGTAAGCGAAAACTTGAGATTATCTTGGTTCAGATTTCTAGTATTATCTTATAATTTATCCAGAAATATTTTTAACATTGTCAAAAATACTTTAAAAAGTTTTTTAATAGTTACATAAATTATCTTTGAAAAATTTTTCAATATCAACAAAGTATTTTGAGTTCAAATATATATCGAATATATTTATTTGAATTTTTACCGAGACTAATATTCTTAAATTTTGCCAAAACTTACACATCATCTCTTAGTAGAGCACCTCCCAATTCACTAAGTTGTTGAGAGTTTAATTCACATCAACTGCATCTTAAAGTACGAGTATTATCCAAGCTGCACATAAGGACATGGAAATGCTTTTGTGGATAGTTTTAAATCCAAGTTGCACAATACTTGTTTGATCTCAATATATCCTTGCAAACTTCTAACCGAACATAAGGGTAGATATTCGAGCCATATAATATTTGATGTTGGCATGTCTCGATAGACACCATACATACTTTGTGTTAGCTTCCCAAAATAAATACTAAAACTTGAAATTCTCATATTTTCCCAGAAACAAAATATTTTTAAGATAATAGTTACTTATGCCATGTAAAGCAAGCCATCTGTAACCGGGTCAATGGCACTTATATACTCAAGCATAAACCAAAATTTTGACCTACATAAGTATTTTACTGCAAACTATCACTCTAATATGAATGTGGTGCGACAATATTGCAGGAGAAATATTATGCGAGAAGCTTGACAAAGACGCATGTGCATTCGCGGTATCAGCTTCAGGCAAGCGCTGTGTGCTGGAGAAGCAAGTCAAGAGGAGCGGAGAGGAAGCATACTCCTGTGCAACATCAGAAATCGAAGCTGACAAATTGAAAAACCTGATCGAGACCGACCAGTGCATCAAGGCTTGTGGACTTGACCGGAATTCGCTTGGCATCTCCTCGGATTCTCTCCTTGATTCAAATTTCACCAAGAAGCTCTGCTCCTCTCAGTGCTCCAATAATTGCCCCAATGTCGTCGATCTTTTCTTCAACCTCGCTGCAGGAGAAGGTAACTCACTCCCTTTTCCTTTTGACTCCATGTTATTACTCGTTAACGCCAAAGTGAAGCTAATTAACATTCTTATTGTAAGAGTGTTTAATACTATTATTAGATCATTTGTTCTATCAATTTAAATTTTTAAATTTAATAATAAGTAACATAATATAAGAGATTGTTTTGTTTCAAGAGTTATAGATTCGATTTCCTCACTGATTAAATTTGAAATTATTATATGTTTATATTTGAACTCAATCCACGAGCAAATAATCCAATCGATTTAACACATGAAAGGTTTGTTAAAGTGTTTAATATTATTGTGGGGCTATTTTTTTGTCCGTTTAAATATTTGAATGTAATCATTATTAACACTTATACTATAATTAAACCTTTGGTTAATTTCCGTGGTTATCCAGCTATATATAACGAAAACAAGTTCTTTTATCAGTTTTTGAATTTACAAAACAAACAACCGAAAACAATACGAATATTTACAAAAATTTCAGACTTGTTCTCTTGTCAGGTGTATCTCTTCCCAAATTATGTGAAGCACTAGGAGCAAATGCACGCAGAGGAATGTCTGAGATTAGAAGTTCTGGCATTGCTGCTCGCAGAGGACTATTGTCTGAGGTTAAAAGCTCTGGCATTGCTGCTCCGGGACCGATTTACTCTATCAAAGCTACACCATTTTCGGCCACGGCAATGCCACCTTATTAATTATTTAATTAATTTCCCAACAAGTGAAAAAAAAATATGTTATGTACTACAAAATCTTAGTATGTAGATGATAGTATACAATAAAATTGTTGCACCGAGAGATATGGGGTGTGCGCAAGTGATGTGTTGTCTCTATGTAAGGCTAGAAATCATGCCAGTTTCTGCAAGGTTGTGCGGTGGAATACTAATTTGTAACCTTTGCAATTTGTTGTAATGGTGTTGGAGTTAAAAAAACTTTAACGTTATAAAAGAGTGAGCGTTTCATTATAAGATGTGCTCCATTTTAGGGGTGCATCTTTTATATTTCAATACATTGTTTTATGCAGGATTGAATTAGATTATTTTAAGAGATAAGATTGAATATAATAGAATTAAATTGAACTAAATTAGTACACCCTTTGGTGATGATAGGTTGGATTACTAATAAAATATATTAAATTAATTTTTTAACTACAATAAATATTTCATATATAAATAAATAAATAATGAAATGAAAAACATCAAAAAATTATGAGGGACATGAGACGGTTTTAATATTAGTCTCATAATTTCAGATAGGACTAATTTATCTCACTCTGATGGGATAAAAGAGGAGATGGGATTAAATTTTGTCCAATCCGACCTCCTCAACAAATATGGGATTGGACAATCCCATGTAATGATGGCCAACAAACAGGCCCTAGAGTTTAAAGATGAAGATTAAAAATATCAAAAACAGCATTTATTTTTCTTCTGAAAAATAAGTTCGTGGTCTCCACTCCACGTTAGGTATTTTTTTTTCACACACATTGAGTATTTCTTATAGTTACAATTTAAAAGTGAAATGGCATCTTTCGAACGACCTTATGCTATGCGTGTGGAACATATAATATAATGCAGATCATTAGTGTGTGAGCAATAGAATTTTTTTTTTTTTTTTCTGAATAAGAATAATATTTTTTTAGATACCATTTTATACGGGGCAACTCAAATCTAGATAAATCATTAATGTCAAGTTAAGTAAATAATCTCTACCACCAAACTACATTGAATGGTAGTATAATATAATAATACTAATAACCCAATTTATGACATTTTTAACATAGAAGTTTTCAATGATTGGAAAGGTTTTTTTGATACCATCTTTTGTTCATGAACTATCAAATGCTAAAAAAAGAATCATTTTCATAGTTTGGTACTATATTTAATGTTATATATATAAAAGTGCACTAAACAGAAATATGTATGTTTGGAACCCAAAAAATGTTCATTTTAGATGTAAAAGATAAGTAATGCTAGATCATCTAAAATTTTATCCAAATAATGTTGTAAACTAATTTGTAACTATTATGTCATTACTATATTTATCTCATAATTTATGTGATTGCTACGAAAATCAATTTGTTATATCATTTAGATAAATATTTTAGATAAATTTTAAGAAGTGTAGTATTATTCGTTAAAAATTGCAAGCTTAAAAACAAAGTGAGATTTTATCGTAGAAAACATACATTATAATCTACAACAAAAAGGCATTACAAATATTATTGTGGCAAAAAAATTAACCATGAGTTACAACCATCTCAAAATCTATTTTGCATTGCCACAAATTTATGTGACAAAAGTGTTAAATTCTCTTAACATAGGTATAGCGTATGTCCCTATTCTCCCAAAAGGTTTGGGTTTTGTCGACGTGTGAAATTGATCGACCAGGCTCTTAAAGTTCAATACCTGCAAATAACACAAAACAAAGTAAAAAGTAAACAAACAATGGAAGAGACAGAAGAGGAAGAACATTAAACACAAGGTTGCGGTTCGGCCAAAATAATGCCTATAACCACGACTGTTTTTCTGGTGATTTTGGCAGAGTCACAGTATGCTATTTCGCTCGTGTGTTTTTTTTTTTTTTTAGTTTATAATGAGCTTTAATCCCTATTTATACATAAAGGTGTGCTACAGTTTGTGTACAATGCAAATAGGTAATAATTTAGTATTAATTATACTTTTCAAGTCTGTCACCCATTAGTATAAAGTCAAATCCCGTAAAAATCTTATACTGAGTGGTTGAGTTTTCCTTAAATTGTATTGCTACCATTCTGCAAAAAGCTCAACGTACACACCACGTCACAAGCTGAATCTTGCTCTAGGCGAACTGAGGCTGAATGTTAAGTAGCTTTGATTATGACTGAGCAACAACTTTAGAGCTTGTCTATGCGAGCTGAGATCATGTTTATATGAATTGAGCATTTAATACACTTAAGGCTTGTATCTGCGAGTTGGATATTTTACTATCTGTGGGTTTGTTTCTGCAAGCTGGATGCTAGCAAGTTAGACCTTTGTTTATTGGATCGGGCTGTTGGACCATTTCATTGGGTTTTTATCAATTCATTTATGCAGTCTCGAAAATACTTAAATAGGTTCAATTCCCGCTTAAAATATATTATAATATGTCTGAATAATTTTTCTATTTTATTGTAAATATCTGGATCATGTGAATAATATTTGATATTGACAGGTCCTTCTTTCGTAGATCTCTAACTCACTTTACGTTAGCTTTAAAAAAAAAAAATGTTAAATTCACAATAAAAAATTCAAGCTTTTTAATATTTATTGTGGCTCTTTATCGCCGGCAAAAGAGTGGCAGGAAATATAACAATCCTGAATACACCATTTAATGAATATAAACTATTATAAATTACAAAAGTTGTTTTTCAAATTATTAGATTAGTTTTTTTTTTTTTTTTTTGAAGTTAAATTATTAGATTAGTTAGATCGGCAAATTCTTATTCACTTGTGTATCACGTTAACTTATTTTTTCCTAAGATTTACATTCATATTTTCTTCATGTCCCTAGATTAATTCAGGCTTGTAAATTAAGCAATTAAATTATAATAGGACTGTTCTCTGACATGCTTACAGAAAATTGATTGCGTCCGAGCTTGTTTATTGTATCCACGAAGAATGCCACATCTCTGCCTACCACCATATATATGGTCAACTCCTCTCGATTAACATATAAACAAATCAATATTATAATAAAATTGGCACGAACAATGTCCTAATGATTTTTCTTCGATGATTCTAATAGCATGGACTATGAAGAGCAGATCGTGAAAGCCATTATTTTATATGATGTATTAAATTTAATATTTTCACCACTAAAATCCAAATTCCAGCTATGAAAATATAATTCAATTACTTTGCTCTTCGATTTTCCAAGCTACAATGATCCTTTGAAACTAGTATAAATTGCCTTTATAGGCCCATGAATTCTTCACAGCATATTCCTTGCAAGAAAGAAAATCTTCCAAGCTTTCAATAGCTTTCAATTACCCAATTTTGTCCATGGCTTTGGCTTATAACTCAGGCTTGAAGATGTTAGCAGCATTGGCTTTTGCAGTTGCCCTCTCTGTCCGATGCTCCCTAGGTAAGTCCATTTATAAGTTTGGTTCATTCAGTTTTCAATTTCCTCGTATTTTGAAAGTGTATTTAGAAATGTGGGTTACCGGTTTTATATTTGTGGAGGCTAATTTATGATGATCAAGCTTGATTAACTGATCTCTCAAATCAAGGATCATGAGTTGATCTAAATGGACGAAGTTCCAACAATTGTCAAATTAGTTTTGAATGATATCTAGAGTGATTTATAATTCATTCTTTTTTCGTATGTGTTATTTTGATATGTAATATTAGATATTTTGATGAACTTTTTGATTAAATTTGAATTTCTCCCCACCCCATCCTAGTATGAACAGAAATTGAATTTTAATCCTTTTCTATAACAACAAGAGATCTTACCAGTTAAACTAGCTAATTTGCATTTGATACGTGAATTGTAGGAGAAATAATATGCGAAAACCTAAACCAAGAAGTATGCGCATTTGCGGTATCTTCGTTGGGCAAGAGATGTGTGCTGGAGAAGCAAGTGAGGAGCGGAGAAGAAACATACTTGTGCGTAACATCCGAAATCGAGGCCTATGATGAATTGAAGAACTTGATCGAGACCGACCACTGCATCGATGCATGTGGGCTCGATCGGAAAACTATCGGCATCTCATCTGATTCATTACTCGATCCGAGCTTTAAACAGAAGCTTTGCACTCCTGAGTGTAGTGAGAGTTGCCCCAACATTTATGATCTTTACTTCAACCTTGCTGCTGGTGAAGGTAACTCTTAATAATAATATATACATGACAAATAATTAATGTGTTAATTAGAGAAAAATTAATCTTCCTGGAATATATATATATAGAGGGCCGAATTAGAAAATTTGGAAGCATTATTACATTAAAAAATTAAGAGAAATATAACGAGGGGCCATTCTATTAAAACAAATTGAAAAAATTATCTTTGTAGGGGCATTATATAAATTAAAAAAAAAAAAAAAAAAAAAAAGGAGAATGGCCTGGCTGCGATCTTTAATTATAAAATTAAAGATAAACTTATTATTTTATAATGAGTTTTATAATTTTTTAAGATAAAAGGAGGGACTTATCTCATTTTGTTTTGCTCCACCCTCTTGACAACTAGAGTATTATAAACTATTTGGTCCCTCCTGAGTCTAGACTAGTTTATTTTAATGCTATAGTCCCTGCAAATAAAAGTTTTAATAGAAATTTTTAAAAACAAGAATTATATATCTGTTCCTAAAATTATAGAATTTTTTGGTTAGGATTTTTTTTCTTTTAATTTTCTTAATCTTACTGTTCTCTGAAATAATTTAAAAAAAAAAAATGGTCCACCACTGATTATAATAACTTTTTGAAAACAAAAACCTGAAAGATATGTGTTATACAAATATGCTTTATTTATTTGTAAAATTTGATTTCCAAGAACAAAGAGTCGTTTTGCATAAATTTTCCACTATTTTTCAGGGAATGAATTTCATGTTAAAAAAAAGAACTATGATAATAACACAAACATCTCCTTACTCTTTCCTCACTCATGCATTTCAGGTGCATTTCTTCCTGCATTATGTGAACCGCAGGAAGCAGGACGCAGAGAAATGCTTGACATCAGAAGCTCTGGTTTAGCTGCACCTAGACCGCTATTGGCTCTGGCAATGTCACCTAACTGATTTAATTTAAATTAATTAATTTTGAACAAGTATACATGGAAACTATGTGGCCCACTACAAATTTATAATCTGTAGTTGAGAATAATATAAAGCAGTTGGCCCCATTTAGTTCTGGTGTGTGCATCAAAACGATTATTTGTTGTGTGAATTTGAGTCATCATTAAGGCTATAGCTAGAAAGCCAAGAATGTTTTCAAAAAGGTTGAATGGTGTGAAATACAATTTTCCTTTGTTTGCTTATTAATTTGTTGTATTGGGTTTGGAAAACTAAAGTTATAAAAGAGTGAGAACTTTTTCATGAGATTATTATTTAATTTATCTGTGTTGAAAACGTATATAATGCACGGGACAAAGGAAACAGAAATTTTGTAGTATGTGATAATTATTAGAGGTTAGACTTTAGCTTACCATCTGCCACTTCAAAGAACTTGGCCCCAGAAATATGAAAATTGGAAACAGTTGACTACAAAATGAACTGGATTTCATGGTCCGCCCCTATCTATATTGGGCCCAATATATCGATTGTACATGTCAATAAAAGTTTAATTGCAAAATATAACAAAACTTCAACCATTATATTAATGAAAGCTTGCTAATTAAAATTAAACATGATGAATAATTAATATAAATTAAGGACAATACACGTCAAATGTACTCGCAAATTAGTTACCTTGGTGGTAATATCCTGCACCTAATCCCACTATGTGCATGACCAGGTTTTGAGTATCAGCTGTGGCAAATATGAACAATTATAGCTAAGCCTCTTATGTGAAAAGCATCAAATTACGTTTAAGCCTCTTTAACAGTAAAGGGTAGTTTTCTTATAAATATGGATCCCTCTCTCTTTTTTGTTCAGGAGTAAAGTTAAAGCTCTCTTTCAATTGTTCAGCTCTCTTTCAATTATTCAGGAGTAGAGTTAAGCTATTAAAATTCATACTGTTCATTAGTTTCACTGTCATATAGTCTTGGCAATTGTAAAAATATATTTATAACAATTAAAAAAAAAATACGGGTAAGCGGTAACTTGTAAGTCAAATAATATTAGGGCAAACTACATAAATACCCTTGAGGTTAGATAAAATTGTATAAAAATAAAGATATTTGTAATACTCACACTTTGACTACTTGAGGTTTCAAAAATTTAACACAAGCCTCCTTTGCTATTAGTTAACAACAGTTAAATCCTCATAGTCAACAGCAGAAGTGCAAAGGACTAAAATATCTTTTAAGTTAAATTTAAAGTTAACATTTTATTTTTTTTATAAATTTGAAATTAATGTAATATATATATTTTAATTTAATTTTTTTAAAAAAAATTAAATAATAATAATAAGGTTTGATGAAAATGATGGAGATGATGATTTTTGGATGAAAATAAGAGATGGATGATGAAGATGATAAAATAAAGATGAGAATAATGATGACGGATATAGAAGATGAAGATGATTTTGTTTTTGACAAAAAATATTATAATATTATTTTATTAATTAAAGACATTTTTAGCCATAATTTGACCAGTTTAGTCTTCATAATTTTGATTTAATGAAGGTTGACTAACAATAGAGAAAATTTGTATTGAGTTTTTGAAAACTCAATTATCTAGAATATGAGTATCTCAAACATCCTTATGTTCGTGCAATTTCACCTAACCTTGGGGTTAGTGCAATTTGCCCTTAATTTTATTTCAATGACAAACTAGACCAATCTTGACATGTACATGAAAGTATAGGAATCAAATATACAGTACGTCTTTAACTGATTAATAAAAATAAAATTTTGTTTGTCACATTAGATTATTTGAATTGGCATTTTCTAACTTCCATAGCACGTTAATTTGGTCTTTTATAAGATTACATCCTATTTTTAATTGATGTCCACGTCTATAATAATTAGGCTTGGAAATCTCAAAAATCAAAATATCTCATATAAAGCATGCATGTCGTGCTCTTGGACACATGGAATTGTATGTTGCATCGGTTAACTACCCCAGCGCCACCATAGTCGACTTTTCTCTTTTATTAATATTATTGATAATATAAACAAATAAAATTATTTACTAAAGAAAATGCAGGAACCAGGAAGAATGTTCTGAGGAAATTTTGAATTATTTAAATTGGATTAAGGACACAACGACATGATATTTTATTTTATCTAATTAATTATATGTTTCCAACTTTCCATTGCGGAAATCTGGCTGCAACGCGTCTTGTGTCTTCAGACTCTTCGGGAAAGACAGAATTATTTATGCAATGAATCAATGAACTCAAATCAAACTGATTTTTTTTTTTTTTTTTCTTTTTGATCACAAATCAAACTGATTTTTTCATTCATGATAACTTGATCAATATGATGAGACAGAAAAAAAAATATTAAAAAAAAATTTCGATACTATACAAAATTCTTATAATTACGATATCATTATGAAAGATTATATGAAATTTTTTTTTTTTTTTCAAATATCTAATTTTTTATGTAAAAAAAAAAAAAATCTAATTTTCGAAACTCCTGTAAACATTAAGGGGGGTGTATCCAATTTAAACTTTTAATGACTTTTATAGAGTTTAAAAGTTTGTGTGTATTCAATACAGACTTTTAAAGACTCTGTAAAAGTCATCTGGTATTCAATATAGACTTTTAAAAATTTTTATAAAGCTTATAAAAGTTAAGATGTATTCAATCAAAACTTTTTAAGAGTTTATAAAAGTTATTAGGTATTCAAAATGTCAATGACTTTTACAAAATTTAAAATTTTAATGACTTTTATAGACTTTTATGTTAAATTTATAATAATCAAACTCCACAAATTCTCCTCCACTCCCCTTCAAAACTTTTGTAGACTTTTATTTTTTACTATAGAAGTAAATCTCACCATTACTTTTACATTTGAATCTCCCATAAATAAAACTATTTCACTTATTTTAAAAATACACACACACACATATATATTTCTTATAATGATCAATATTTTCTTCCTATGTTTAAATTGTTAGTTTTTTAAATCTTATTAAACTCATTCTTTTTCAAATGACATTAATTTATTATTTTGTAAAAAATTTAAAATTTGGATCAAAATTGAGAAGTTAGATCTTAGCAAAATAAATTTTAAAAAAATATTATAATTTATATTTATATAAATACAATACAAAAAAATATATATATATTTAGATGAATATTGATCTAAATCATCTCATTATTCTTATAATAAACAATACAACTATTATTAATAATTATATTGTAAGCTAACAGTTTAATATTTCTTGTGTATAAATGATGAAAATAGAATTCACAACGTATAAATAAAAAATCTCATTACTTTATTGATGAAATTAATCAATGGAATCTTTATTTTTTTATATTACAAAATAAAAATAAAAACCTCTATTTCAATTAAAGAGAAAAAAAAATTTAATATTTGATGATTTTTTAGCTAGTGGTTAATTAAGAAAATTTTAAATTTAATTTTATTTATACTTGTGATTTTTTTTTTCAATTTTTATGCATATTACTTTTGATTATTTAATATTTGGGGTAGGATAATCAATTTTAATATTTGTAAAATATTATAAAATTAATCAGTTTGAATTTTGTAAAATATTAGTTTTGATATTTGTTTTCCACCTGTTTATTTTCATTATGTCAAAAAAAAAATATTTTCATTAAAATGAAAAATATAACTTATAAAGTGTATAATTTGCACAAGTTTGTTAAAGGAATATATTTTTATTTTAGAAGTAAATAAAAATCTATAAATGTTTATTAATATCTATGAATCTTCTTCATCTTAATCATCATTACTAGTTAATGTAGACGACGGTTTCAACTCATTTTTTGAGACTTAAGAACGAAAAATAGAGCATGCTAATGAATGAAAAACTATTATAGCTGCTGATATGTAGAACAATGTTGAGATTATTAACAATAACGGACATTAAAGATTTTATTTTTCATAAAAGATATAAATTGAATCATAAAATACTTGAAATATTTGATGTTTTGGTTATTTGTTTATGTAGTTGAGGTGACTATACTTTTCTTATTATTATTATTTTGAAATAGACTATACTTATATTTTATGTATTATATTTTTTAATCAATTATCGACATGATAAATATAATTTTACTAACTTATAAAGTAAATATTATATTAATTAGTGAAAATTTATTAATATCTATTGGAAGTCTATGAAAGTTTTTGATATTATTTTTTTTAGAAGTCTATAATAATCTATACAAGTTAATGAAAGTTTTTTAAAAAGAATTTATAAAAGTCTCTAAAAATTTTTCATAAATTTGTGAAGTCATTAAAAGTTTATAAAATTCTATAAAAGTTACTCACTAAAAGAAGTCTATAAAAGTTTTTTATAATCATAATTGAATACATCCCCCTAAGTTCCGATGTTGTGCCCTGATAATCACGTGGATTTGGGAAATAAAATCTTCCATCTCGCCAATGCCGCCGTTTGGAGCAATGGTGGAAGGAAAAAAATTCTTTTCCCAAGCCATGTGCATCCTACCTCTAAAACTAAAATGCCATTTCGATGGGACTTGGAGACCCACCCGCTTTGGTGGGTATTCACTTTTCACAATTCCCAAACGAGGGGGATTTAACTTTTTTAATATATATATATATGTTTTTTAATAAATTTTGATCAATATGATAAATTAAAATATTTTAATATTATTTAAAAATATATTATATTTAATTAAATTTTGTTTTTGTTATTTATTTTTTACATTAAATATGTTTAAAATTAATTCAAATATTTTTATTTAAATATTAAATTGATTTAATTAAATCCAATCCAATTTTAGTTGCATCAAACACATTAAAATACATATTTAATTTCATCCAATCTCATATCATCCAATCAGATCCAATCTTATCTCACCAAATCTAATCCCATTCAATCTTATTTCATTCAACTTATGCACCAAAAGAGGCTTGATTACCATTTGAGTGCCCTCAATCAATATGAGGAGTCAAAGTTAAAATTTATATATATGTGGTACATTCTAGTATACATTTAGATATGTATATAGTTGATAAAAAAATATGTGTGATTGCATTCTAAAATGTATTATTGTAATTTATTATATGTGATTACAACTAGACTTGTTAGATTACAATAATTATATGTGATTATATTTACTGATTTACTGCTTGTGATCATATTTATTAATTGTAATAAAATATATTTAGCTGTAATCACATATAATAAATTATAATCACACATTTTATAATACAATCATCCATTTTTTCTTTTTTTTTTTTTGTCAAAAATATGCATACTCAATTATATCCAATGGGATCCCTATATATATATAAAGCTATAAGGTACCTGTTATATATATTTTTAAGCTACCGCAGATGGGCTGGTAAAAGCCCAGAGGCCCAGTAAGATAACCTGCTAAAATCGTCACAACAGACAGGGGGCCCAAGTGACTGGTCCAAAGAAACGGGCATAACTTTGCGCTCGGATGTCAGATTGGCTATTATAATATGTTTTCGGAAAGGGATTTTCGTGCTCTATAGCGTGACAACCAGGGGTCCCCCAGTTGATGCCATTTGCGTCCTCAAATTTGTTGTTCTAATGGATGTGTTCTTAAGGCTTACATTTGCTGCCAAAAAGTTCTAACAGCAACCAACAGCGACAAGGTGTCCAGATCTGCTCTCCCGGTCGACCGCCCGGCTGTCCGCCGACAGCCTGCTCGCTGACATCCTGACCGCTGATCGCTGACAGTGCGACCGCTGATTCTATCCGCCAGACTGGCCGCTGATTTCTCCGCCTGACCGTTAGTCGTGTCCGCTGAGTCTGTTCGCTCAGATCTGCTCGCCCGGGTCTGTCCGCCCAGAACCGCCCCAACTCGGGAACAACGTGACGTGCACGTGCCAAGCCCTTCTCAGAATGTTGGCAGCGCGATTTTCGGGGATCTCGCCTACCATGTCAAACGACTCGAACTTTGTGACAGAAGACTTTGAAAATTGTAATATGTATTTAATGCTTTCCTATTTAAGTTGTACTATTACTGTAGCTCCTGTTCTTCCGATAAATATGGGTAATTCTCACTGTAAAAGGGCCGGCTTTTTTAGGCTCTCTCTCTCTCTACTGTTTTCTCTCTCTACAGCTGTAACAAAATGAACGGTAATAATAGCGACTGCCACGCTCCTCGCCGGAGTCGGCGCCGGCGCCGGCGCCATGGACGTAGGCCTTCCCTTTGGCCGAACCACGTAGATCTTACGTGTTTTTCTACTTTTCTTCTCTCGTTTTCTTCTTCTTCCTCTCTGTTTCTCCTTTCTTTCTCTTATTTTCTGTGGATTTGCAGCTTGAGCCCGAAAACAACCTCGTTGACTAAGAAAAACCATTTTCCGACGTTAACAGTACCGACTATAGAAATTATATATATATATATATTAGAGCCTCATAGCTTTTTAAAATTAAGATGAACTAATCAAATTCATCCATTACATTTGAATTAAATAAGAAAAAAAAATTACTTTAAGAGAGAGAATACAATTGATGAATTTGATTGCTTCATCTAACTTTTTAAAGTTACGAAACAATAATAGTAAAATCTCTCTATATATAAAAAAAATAATAATAATAAATAATAAAATAAAAGAGGAAGATCTGATTGCCCTTTGGAGGGTCAGTGAGACAGTATTGATAAATCAAGTTTTCATGTAATTATAACTCAAAACATTTCAAGCAAATTCATAGTTGAACTGCAATTTAACCTTTTGCGTTTTCTTAAGAAAGATTCAAGTTGTATCTTACACATTAAATGGTGAGTAAGAAAGGACCTCCCTTTTATTCTAGAAGTATTTTTCCTAAACGTGGCACATTTACAAGTGTAGAAAACCGACGTAGAAAATGAAATTTAATTTTAAATTTCTGATTATAATACTTACTAAAATTGTGAAAAAAACAAATCAAATACAAATCCACATAAAATTTAAAATTAAATTTTAAATTTTAAATTGAAGACCAACGACTTGGTCTCCAATGATGAAGACTTGTTCTAGTCTCGAATGCTGGGTCTCCAGTGATGGAGAAGACCAACATAAAAAAAATTAACTTACCTTTCTTGATTTTTTTTCCCAATAAGATTTAATGCACCACTAGGCATACAAGGAATAATATAATCCAAATTTGTTACGTATAAACTCACATGCCCCTAAACAAAGGAAGGCTCTGTCTCAACCAACCCAATTTTCTCAATCCCTAAATCGTTACTTCCTAGGAAACCCTATCTTGGCATGATTCTCGAATGAATTCAAAAGGCCATTTGATGTTTACAACTTCAAGAGCCTCAGAAGAAAAGTTGCATTTGTGCCCCACCTCTGACTGCCCACCCGTAATACTAACTATATTGACCACCAGACCACCGCCACGTTAACTGGGCCCACCCTTATAAAAAACAACCTAAAAATCAAACCACGTAAAATGACAATTCTCCACGTTAGACTCGGCAAACAGTCCCAATCCCACAATTTGCAAACTCGCTAAACAAAACCTCACTTCCTGAGGCAAACCCCCCACAAAAATCCAACCCCTCCCCCCTATCGCCTCCAACACGCTTCTCAAAGTTGTACCTCACGAACCACACCGCAATTCTTCAACACGTACAACCACCACACAATTTAAGAAACAAACTATTAAACGAGGCAAGCCCGTAGTGAATCACCTTTTCATTATCAGCAGCCTATATAGACCCGCCACGTGGTAAACCTACCCCAAATCTTGCCTTCTCCGTTAAAAAAAGAAAAAAACAAAAGAGGCCACTCCCTCTTCTCGTGAGCCCTCTCAATATATATATCTACCGACGTGAGCCCTCTCTCGTCTATACAAATTACAAAATCTACAAACAAGTTTTTCCTTTTCTGTTTTCTCTCAAAATTATTCATTTATATATCGGTTCCTTACATATTTTTATCGTCAAATAATCGAGAGAGAAATCTAGAAATAGAGAATTGGGAAGGAGACAATATGGAGGGAGCTACACTGACCGGATTGTTGAAGAAGGTGACCGGAGAGTTTCCGTCGAGGAGGGCGTTGTCGGTGTCGGGAAAGTTTGATTTGACGCATTCACGGCTGCAAGAGCTGGTCGAGCGTGCGGCTTCTCGGCTGGTATCGGCTGGTGTCAATGCTGGCGATGTTGTTGCACTCACTTTTCCTAATACGGTGGAGGTAATTTTGATATTTCTTTTTTGTTTTTGTTGTCCGTTTGATTTTTATGTGTGTGTGTGGATGATTTTGTTTTGGTTTATTTATCAAATGGTTTTGGTTATTTTTTGTTTAACTATCGGTGAAACCGATTTCTGAGTTTGGTTGGATTCTCGTTGGGAACTAAACATGTAAAGTTATGTTTTAACAAAGTAGACCTTGAAAACTTTAGCCGTCGATAACAATTATCAGATATTTTTTAATAATCATTTTATAATTAATTCAATAGTTATTGATAGATAAAGTTACCATCCAGTAAATAGACAAACCTAGATGAGAATGCCCGAGTATGACGTGGCTTATATGGATGTTTAGTGAGTTCATAAAAAAAAGTTACTCATTCATCAAAGATTACATTTTATTACTTCGTCAAATTTTTTTTCCAGTGCCTTAATACAATCTTTTCTTATAATTGTCTTATACAAATCAGTGTTATTAGGACATTCTACCTCGGGTCGTTACCTACTTTTCTATCCATATTTAAGTTTTATAAGCACATATTAAAAGTTTTCTCATTGAGATCATGAAAATAGATGTCTCTTTATTATAATGGTAAAAATTCAAATTGTAAGCCATAAAATCTCATAACCTTTTGACCCTTTTTTTGTTAATATACCCAAAAAATATCCAATAATTAAATGAAATCACCATTAATATGGACATGGTATAAATTAAAATTGAATGTTTTTGTAACTTAATAAGAGGCATTTTGACATACGATAAATAAATTCCCTTTGTTTTTCAAAATAAATTGATAAAATTTGTATTTTTTTTCTTTTCTTTTCTTTTTTTTTTTTGTTGTGCCGAAATTTTTTAATTATGATGTAAAATTGACATGAATTAAGTAAAAGAAATGATACATAATTTCTTAATACAATGATATTTAAATTTTAAATTGCTTATTGATAAAAATTTCGGTTGTTTCCATTGTATTTCAAACAAGAAATGATGAAAGTTTTGATCTTTGTTCATTTTAAATATATGCAGAACTAATACAAGGGAAAATTAATTCATTCAAAATTTTACAATAAACTTTATATTTTAATTGATATAATGTTGATGTTCTCATTGTTTCATATATAGAGTGTTAAAGGGGAAAAAAAACTCAAAATTTTATTTTTGTTAACATTTGGAGCCAAAGAGAGAGATGAAACCATATAGAGAGAGAGGGGGGAGAGAGGGGGGAGAGAAATTAAAAAGTTATTAGAAATGAAATCATATTTTAGTCGATTTTCAAATTAATATTTTTAAATCTTGTTCATTCATGACCGTTAAATTAGATCCTATAATAAATATATATTACGTCAAAATCACCGAATAAAGTTAGCACTTTGGAAATATGTGAATAAGAAATATGGTTGGTTCAACGGTTTATTGCTTTATGCTAATATTATATAATCTAATGAATGTCTAGTGCCTACAATGTTGAAACGTGTTGTTGTAGCTTTTAGAATGTTATCATTCTAGCCTTCTAGGAAAAGCATTTAGCGGTACTTCCATTCTTTCTAGTCAAAGTTTGATTAAGCTTGCTTGACCTTTTCAAAATTCCAAAGTTCAATTGTCGAACAACTTCCAAAATGGACGCAGACTTTTGCATAGACTTTTACCTATGTAATGTCACACTCTCGCTATAATAAATAAAACAAATAAAATCATAAATATTTCAATTTTTTATACTTTTTTATAATAATTTTCAATTCATTTTTGGTTCAGTTTGTGTATATTTCTTTTCCAATTATTGCAATTAATTGGGTTATAAAACATTGAAACAATTCCATAATACTATTTTTTCATGATTAATTTAATTTTTCTAAAATTGCAGTTTGTTATAATGTTCCTGGCCGTGATTCGGGCACGAGCCACGGCTGCGCCACTCAACGCGGCTTACACATCGGAGGAGTTCGAGTTCTACCTATCCGACTCAGAATCAAAGCTACTACTCACCAACATAGAAGGGAACTGCTCGGCTCAAGCTGCAGCTTCCAAGCTCAACATTGCTCACGCCACCGCCACTTTACTAGGAGCCGACTCGGAGGAAGTAACTCTATCCCTCACTCAGTCCGAGTCACACCCCAACTTAGCCACCATACTGGTCAATGACCCGTCCGACGTGGCACTCTTCCTTCACACTTCCGGCACCACTAGCCGCCCCAAAGGGGTGCCACTGACTCAGCAGAATTTGGCTTCGTCAGTACAAAACATAAAGTCGGTGTATAAACTCACTGAGTCGGACTCGACCGTGATTGTCCTCCCGCTTTTTCACGTTCACGGCTTGTTAGCCGGCTTGCTGAGTTCACTGGGCGCAGGAGCCGCCGTGGCTCTTCCCGCAGCCGGAAGATTCTCGGCTTCAACTTTCTGGCACGACATGTTGAAATACAACGCCACGTGGTACACCGGCGTCCCCACCCTGCACCAAATCATGTTGGATCGTCATTCGGTTAACCCGGAACCCATTTACCCGAAGCTCCGGTTTATCAGGAGCTGCAGCGCGTCATTGGCACCAGTCATATTGGCTCGGCTCGAGGAGACATTTGGCGCGCCAGTGTTGGAAGCCTATGCAATGACCGAAGCTACCCATTTGATGTCATCCAACCCGTTACCCGAAAATGGTCCACATAAGTCCGGATCAGTGGGTCGACCCGTGGGTCAGGAGATGGTGATTTTGGATGAAAACGGTGTGCCACAAGAGGCAGGAGTCAAGGGTGAAGTGTGTATTAGGGGACTTAATGTGACCAAGGGTTATAAAAATAACCCTGAGGCCAATAAATCGGCATTCCAATTCGGGTGGTTCCATACCGGAGATATCGGGTACTTTGATTCGGATGGGTATTTGCATCTAGTGGGTCGGATCAAGGAGCTTATTAACCGTGGAGGTAATCATTCAATATTTATCACATATGGTCAATAAGAATTGATTATTCTAAATAAATTTCACAAGAACATTTGTCTTATGAGTAAAATATATAATTGGAAAAATAGTGTTTTCTGTATTGTAATTTGAATTGACACTCAAAATTTTCCATTTGCATTATAAAAAAGGGAGATTTTGAGTATTGATTCAAACTATAAGGGATATATATATATATAATAAGAAAATATTATTTTTTTTAATTTTGATAGTTAGATTTTTCATTTTTTATTGGACTATTAAATATATAATCGTCAGATAAAGATCGTAAAAAATTATATTGTCCTATATTTCAGGGGAGAAAATATCACCAATTGAAGTGGATGCAGTTCTGTTAACTCACCCAGACATTGCTCAAGCTGTCGCTTTTGGAGTTCCTGATGACAAATATGGTGAAGAGGTAAGAGAACGAAAAAACAAAATTTCGCATGCATTTATAGAATCCACCGAACCATATACCATATATGATAATATTTAATCCCACTAAATCATCACATTCGTTCACGGAATATTAATGTGGAAACCACACGCGTTGCATGCATTTATATAAACAACATGGTTGGTGCTGTAGCAGCCCCACTTTGATGGACACATATACCAGAAAGCCAAACCAATCAGGATTTATGTGATTCCTACTTTTGTGTATTATTGTATATGAACGCAAGTGGTAGAGCATTTATGTGGCAAAATGACGTGGATCTAGAAGAGCTTTTGCATTTTTTTTTCCTGATGAGGTAATGGAGAAAGAGGTGTGCAACTGTATACGAAGTTTATAGATTCATGATTCATCCATTAATTGGTTGCATATAAAGATCAATATTGACTTTAGGTCACCTATGTTAGTCCCTTTCTAGAACTTTTATATGAGAAAAACTTGAGAGGCGGCTGGCCCCGCCACTCAAAAGTATGTAACGTGACACCACATCAACAATTTTCATAGATAATTACAAATGGCTAACTAGTAACATTTTTTATATACCTGGTCCTATTCAAAATTCTCTCTTTTTACATGGGCAACTAGTAACCATTATATACCTGGTCTTATTCTATTTTTTCTCTTTTAGTATAAACATTGCCATAAATTTTATGGGAAGTGTTAGGTTTTGTTTGGATGAAAATTTGAGATAATATGTTTATCATTTTTTGTCATCTCAAAATGACACAATAATTTTTTTTTCTTTGATTTACAAAATGACACAATAATTAATCTGTAATTTTAATCTTATTTAAAATCATTTTATTGTTGGAGTAGCCATTACAAGTAAGAAGATTTTATCATTATGGATGGCACATTTTAAAAAGGCAAAGGAGATGTGTTGGATCATTCAAAGTGTAATCACTTTCAAAAAGGCTCATGCATCTTAGAGTTTTAGATACTAGTTTTCTATGCTAAGACGCATTTTATATTTTAGCATAAGTAGTCACAAAATGACAAATTATATTAAACTAACTTTGTGTTATATGTTTGTGTTATCAACAGATAAACTGTGCAATCATACCAAGAGAAGGATCAAACATTGATGAGGAAGAGGTAACAAGGTTTTGCAGGAAAAATCTTGCAGCTTTCAAGGTCCCCAAGAGAGTTTTCATCACTGATGATCTCCCAAAGACTGCCAGTGGAAAAATTCAGCGGCGAATTGTATCAGAGCATTTCCTTGCTCAAATCTCAGCAGCTAAAGTTCCCAAGTTTGGAGCTTAAATAGATGCCATCAATTTGGCCAAAAAGGGTTCCCACGTAGGTAGCAGATGGAGAGATTTGGGTAACTCTAGTAGAAAATTGAAGTTACTTCTTTTATTTTTGTTCACTGTGTGATACACTGGTTTCTATATAATGATATCATCACAGTGGAAGTATTTATAGGAGGCGTGTGTATAATAAAAAAATGATGCAGTGCAGTTCAATTTATTTGGCATCAATGAAATGAAGAGAAAATTTCGTTTCTCTTTTTTTTTTTAAAGAAAAAAATTTACTTTTTTATGTGTTATTAATGTGGTGGTCTTGAGATCTGTAGAATGTGGTTATTTGCTATAATTTTTTAGAGAATGGTTTTTGTTGAGATAATCATAGACAAAGAAGGTACTCTTAGGCCCATGGTTGTCCAAACTATAGTCTAGCGTCAAGCTGTAATAAAAGCCCAAGAAATCCACACTGGTCTGCCCTTAACCATCACCAAAGATAAGAACAAATTTTGACAATAAAACAAGTAAACAACCAACCAGCAATACTACTGAAGTCAGCCAATTACTGAACTAAAATCTCAAGCAAACAAGAGATTGAACGTTGAAAATCAAGTAATCGTACACGACAACTTTGACTGCAATAAAAACCCATGCAACATAACCATCAGTCTGACAACCAAACCTCAAACCCTGGCGGTCAAAGACCCTCAAGTAGATTTAGTAGAGACAGAGATGTCAATGGGTCCCACCTAGGTACCCAAATTGCCATCCCCATTCGGACGTAATTGTCGAGGAGTTCTGGGGATTAAGAATAAAATCGAAAGCCTCAAACCCACCCTCCAACAGATTTAGTACAGGAAGGAATGTCAATGGATCCCAAATATACCCAAATCGCCGTCCCCATTTAGACACAAATGTTGAGGACTTTTGGGGACTTGGACTGAAACTGAAAATCCTTCCCTATTTGTAAACAGGAATAACAGTTTGGATTTTATTTTAACTTTTTTTTTTTTATGAATTATGAATAATATAAAAAAAGATTGTGATTTGTTGATTTGTTTTCAATGTTTCTGAAAATTTTGTTGTATTGATAAAAATTATTTTGCAAATTATATTTTCATTTATATATATTTATTTTTGTAAATTTTATGATATTAGTTTATTTTTTTAACATCAAATTAAATGGGTGCAAACGAGAATACAAGATAGAGGAAACAACAAAAACTAGTGTTGGCCGGTTGGGCAAGGAGAAAACCATCCCCATATCCCCCGAATGAGGATTGAATGGGTTGGAAGCACAAAAGTGAAGCAATGGGAATGGGGAACCTAACCACATCCCCAAAGTAACCAATTGACAATTTGATATCTCTGCAAATAGAAACTCGTAGGAAGCATAACAGAATTAGTAACATGCATACATATTCAACCAAAAAAGATCCCATATTTGTAAAACGGAAACAGCATACATGCATTGCAAATATGATGTAAAACCGATGAAACCCCAATCTACCATTAGCGACTTACGAAACTATTAAACGATCCAACGTATGTTGTAATCTGATATTTCACCTAACTAAAAGATAACCAAACAAAACGAGCACAACCATCCAAAATACCTAAACAAGGCATTCAGGTAAACAGAAAAAGGAAAGAGGAAACATCAAACTCCACAAACATGAATGCAACAAACTAAACAGCCAGGCAGAGATTTCAAATTACTATTCGGCTTCTTCCTCCTGAATGTCATCCTCATCTTCATAGTAACCATCCTCTTCAGCAGTTGCATCTTGGTATTGTTGGTACTCGGAAACCAGATCGTTCATGTTGCTCTCTGCTTCAGTGAACTCCATCTCATCCATACCTTCTCCCGTGTACCAATGCAAGAAAGCCTTCCTGCGGAACATAGCAGTGAACTGCTCACTCACCCTCCTGAACATCTCCTGAATTGAGGTGGAGTTACCAATAAATGTGGATGCCATTTTGAGACCGGTTGGCGGAATGTCACAGACAGTCGACTTGACATTGTTGGGGATCCATTCAACAAAGTAAGATGAGTTTTTGTTTTGCACATTGATCATCTGTTCATCAACTTCCTTGGTGCTCATCTTTCCACGGAACATAGCTGAAGCAGTCAGGTAACGGCCATGGCGAGGATCAGCAGCACACATCATGTTCTTGGCATCCCACATCTGTTGGGTGAGCTCAGGAACAGTGAGGGCCCTGTATTGTTGGGATCCACGAGACGTGAGAGGAGCAAATCCAACCATGAAGAAGTGAAGTCGGGGGAATGGTATGAGATTGACAGCAAGTTTGCGGAGATCAGAGTTGAGTTGACCAGGGAAGCGAAGGCAACAGGTCACACCACTCATTGTGGCAGAAATAAGATGATTTAGATCTCCAACTGTGTTTTAACAGAAACTAATTGTCAGCTGGAATGTAACTTCAACAGTCTTTATCAAAACACAAAAACCAAAAAGTAATAAAAATCATTAATCTCAATAGAATTATTTAGCTATCCTCCTAAACCCTGAATATCCTTCAAACTTCATACAAAAGTAAATCAGTACTCATTTGAGCATCTAGTAAAATGTCAAGTAAATTTATGATCCACAAAAAACAATTGATCAACTAATAAATCATCACCAAATTTACAAAACAACTATTTATCGTCAAGATTCTTTTCCATGTGCTATATGAACTTTTTTAGGCAACCCAAGAGGACTCCCAAATTCCGAATCGAGACATCTATCTACAAGTGGGAAAACCAACTGGACCATTTTTTTATAAATAAAATCTTCAGGTTCTAATATGCCCATCACAGTTAATGAAAAAGTAATCAAACCATGTGCAACAACCTAGGACCACCTGCTGGCACACATCACTATATAATTTTGAAGTGACAAGCAAAGCTCTTCAGATTTTAATATGCTTATCCAAACTAAAGTATCCATTCAATTAAAAAAGCGAACAGACCATGTACAACAACATAGGACCACCCACAATCACACATGACAGAATCATTCTACTAACTCATCGTATATGTGACAACTACAAACAATTAATATCTCAACCACGCCACATACATATAAAAAAAAAAAAAAACCCACAAGTCCACAGCCACAGCAAGTCCAAATATCAAATATTCAAACACTGGATAAAATAACGTTAAACTTACAGCTCGGAGTCGTAAGCTTTAGTGTCCGGAAGCAAATATCATAAAGCGCTTCATTGTCCAAAACCATACACTCATCCGCATTTTCAACCAACTGATGAACAGAGAGAGTTGCATTGTATGGTTCAACAACAGTGTCAGACACCTTTGGGGATGGGAACACAGAAAAAGTGAGCATCATTCGATCCGGATACTCTTCCCTAATCTTTGAAATGAGAAGAGTTCCCATTCCAGATCCAGTACCACCTCCAAGTGAATGACACACCTGAAACCCTACAAATTTTCACAAATCAAATAACAACAATCAGTTAAAAAAATTGTTCGATTACATTTAACATCAATTCAACTAATACAATCAGAAAATTTCAGTTTCGACAACTTCTTTAGAGCTACAATTTCACAAAAAAAAAAAACAAAAACAAAAAACCTAAAAGAGTAAGCTCCCAAAACATTAAACGAAAAATCATTCAAAATTTTCAAAATCTGAATATCAATAAACTAATTCAAGCAAAACTATTCAATTTGACTACAAGCTGTTAAAAAAGGTCAGTTTCAACACTCTTTACAGCTACAATTTCAAAAATAAACAAAAACCTTTTAAAAAAATTCACAAATCAAAAAACACAATCAATTCGCACAACATCAAACAAAAAATCATTCACTTGCGTCGAAATCTCAACATAAATTCAACGAATTCAAGCACAACGATTCAATTTCACAACAAAAACTGTTAAATAAAACAGCTAAAAACAAAAATGAAAAAAGTGAAGCTACTAAAATGATCTCGAAATTGAAATAGTACCTTGCAGGCAGTCACAGTTCTCGGCTTCCTTCCTGACGACGTCCAGAACCGAGTCGATCAACTCAGCTCCCTCGGTGTAGTGACCCTTGGCCCAGTTGTTTCCCGCGCCGGACTGACCGAAGACGAAGTTATCGGGCCGGAAGATCTGGCCGTACGGGCCGGATCTGACGCTGTCCATGGTGCCGGGCTCGAGATCCATGAGGACGGCCCGGGGGACGAAGCGGCCGCAACTGGCTTCGTTGTAGTAGACATTGACGCGCTCGAGTTGGAGCTCGATGTCTCCCTGGTAGCGGCCCGTCGAGTCGATGCCGTGCTCGGCGCAGACCACCTCCCAGAACTTGGCGCCGATCTGGTTGCCGCATTGGCCGCCTTGGACGTGCAGGATCTCACGCATTTTGACTGAGAGTGGGACTGTTTTTGTTTCTTTTTTGGGTTTTTTTGGAGAGAGAAGACGAAATGACCGGGCTTTGATATGTGTGGAGGGAGACTTTGGGTTTATTTATAGTGGGGAGATGACATCGTGATGACGGAGGGAGGGTTTGGGTCGGGTTGTGACGGGGATGGTGACGGGGCCGTTTGATTTAAGGGGGAATTTGAATTTTAAAATTTGAAAAACACGGGAAGACATTTCCAATTTTGGATTTCTTTTGGAACAATTGACCCAACACCCTAATGTTTAATATAATTACATAAATCTGCTAACATTGATGGTTGGTTTATAAAGATATAAAATAATTAAAATAATCTTTATTTTATATTTTTAATATTTTTATTGTTTTTTATTATAACTTTTTAATTTTTATACTTAAAATTATGGGTATCTTATATATTTGAGTTTAAAAATTAGAGATATCTTAATATGTTTAAAATTTTGAATAATGGTTAATGGATTATGATTAATAATAAGAGGTGTAACTATTACGCTAATAAAATATTAAGCATTGTTTGTGAAATTAAATTGTAAACTTATACATCTACATAATAATTATTAAAGGTAGGCACAAAAACATTACCCGAAACCAAATTGATTTTGGATATTCAGTTCATATCATATAAAGGTAAAGAGAGTGTTTAGTTGTTTATAAGTGCAGATTTGATAAAATTTTGGTTCAGTTCGAATCTAGGTGTTCAGACTCTAACCGAATCAAAAATCGATATATATTAATTTTTATTTTTTATACAGTGAAATTACATATGTGCTCTCAGGGTTATTCAAATTTTGAATAACCATGACGGGTACATGCATAATTTCAATGCCCAACAACCTCTAAATCAAACCTTAACATATCTAAATCTCATTTTCGGTTTCACTGTCCTCTTTCTTCTTTACAAATATGCCATCTTCGACACCTTTTCTCCATTTTTCTCTTTCTTTTTTTTTTCTTCGTTGAGACGTCTTCACCTCTTATCATCGAACCTATCTCTCATTGTGATCAATAATCATGCATCTCTGTTTCAATCGTCGCCATCGCCAATTTTGCTCTACGATCTAGTCTCCCTTTTTTTTTTTTTTTTTTGCTTTTGCTCATTCCCCATTGGTACAATGATTATGTTTCAGGTTGATTTCAATCCTCAATCTTTCTTTGTTTGATTCTCAAGATTAAAAGCTAAAAAAAATCGATTCAATTCAATTCCAACAGGAATCAAACGAAATATAGAGTTGCTTACCCCTAATAATTATATGGAAGAGTTTTATTTTGGTCTCTATATTTTTGAGAAACTTATCACTTTTAATTGTGAATCCATTTATAGCATTATTTGTTCATTATGTTTCAAAATCTCATCAAATTAATCACTCTAATGTGATATTTAATAGTTAAAAAGTCAATAAAAAATGGTAAAATCTATTTTACCCTTAAACTTCATATGCAGACATTAAATTGAAGTATTTATCATTTTAGAAATCTTAATTCTATCTTAGAATTACAATTTGATCTGGATTCTTTATAACAAAAATACCTTTTATATATAAATGTACAATTTTAACATCATATTTTATTACAATAATGCCCTTATTAATAAGTTGAGTTATTTATTAAACCCTAAGTGTAAATTGATTGAATAACAGTGGATGGATTTAAATGACATTTTAGTAGGTGAAATAACAATCTTGCCATTGAACTTAGATATATATATATATTTTTTTTTTTGGGTTAAAAAAGCTATATTACCATTGTCGAACAGGAAGATTTTTTTTTTTTGGGGTTTATGACATCTTGTTCCATTTCAATAAACAACATCGACGCCTCCTCATCACACTCATTTTGCACATAACCAGTAATCATAGCATTCCAAAGCCTAATTTTACCATCCAAAATGTCATCAAAAACTCTGCGGCCACTCTCAACCTTCCTATAGTTGCAATATATGTCAACTAAAGCACTACCTACAAACGAATTCCCAATTAACACAACATTTCTCAACGCATAAGCATGAATTTCCTTGCCAGCATCTAACATCTCCAACTATGAGCAAACAAGCAACACGCTAGCAATTGTGAACCCATCAGGTTTAACCCCTTCAACAACCATAACGTGCAATAGCAACAAAGCTTCCAAGAACCTATCGTTCCGAGGCAACGAGCTCATTACAAGGTTCCATGTAACCAAATCGCGATCCTTAAACAACCCGAACAAAGCTTTTGGGTCATCCAGTCTACCTAACTTGGCATACATTGCCATCAAAGCATTGTTAGTGAACATCTTCCAATCATCAACCCTCATAGTATATGCGTGCACTTGCTTCCCAAGTCTCAAACCTTCGCACCTACTCAAATTCGAACAAGCAAGCTCCACAACACTCACCAACGTAAACGAACTAGGCTCCACATTATCATACAACATTGACCTAAACGCCTCTAGCGCTAGCTCTGAAACGACAGATAGCTACAATCATCGAATTCCAAGAGAATTAGTCTCTCTCAGTAATTCTATCAAACACCTTACATGCATCTCATATGTCAGTGCCACACTTACCATTCACATTCACAAGGGTATTGCCCACACCCGTATTTGAAAGTGTGGGCACAGATCTATTTGCCGAGACTCAAATCTTGGAAGGCAGCCACTGCGTTGAGGATGGCGGCGAAAACGAAGTTATCGAATTGGATACCTTGGCGGGTCATGTTGATGTAAGTGGAAATGGCGTCGTGAAATTGGTTGGAGGCAGGTGTTTGAGCAGAGGGACTCGATCCATATGCCCTTAGACCGTGATTGAGAACTGGGTATTGGAAGACAAATGGTGATGTCAATGGTGGTGGAGTGTCTGAGACAACTGTAGGATGATAATTTAGTCATTTAAGTTACATTTTTAATTATTTTTTTCATATAATTTTTAGGGATAATCCCAAAAACCCCCTTACTTTTGATAAATTATCTATTCTCCCCATATGATTTTATTTTTATCCAAATTACCGCCTAACTTTTAATTAAACACCCAAAATACCCCCTGAAAGGTTATGAAAAGACGGTAATACCCTTGACAGTAACTGATTCCGTTAAATGAATAAGGTTGATCATTTGACTCCGGGGGTAAAAGCGAAAATGCGAAAAAAATTAAAAATCTATATATTAATTAATTAAAATATGAAAAATTAAAATAAATAAATAATATTAAATATAAAAATATAAAAAATAAATATATTTTTATTTAAAAAAATAAAATTTTAAATAAAAATATTTTTCTTTTTCAGCAGTCACTCACCACCTTCCCTCTCTAACCTCACCGTTCTCTGTCTCTCTAACTTCACCAGTTTCTCTCTCTCTCTAACCTCACCGCTCAGGTTCCGTCGCTCGCCGTCTCCTTTGCCAGACATCCACCACCAACCTCTCCTTCGCCGACTCATCTTCATCTCTCTCTCTCTGGCGCCGCCGCCGTCGCCTTCTCTCCTCTCCTCTCCTCTTTCTTTTCAAATCAGGATCGAACCCAGACGACTGAGTTCGAACCCAGATGAGGGTTCGTCTGGGTTCGAACCCAGAGGAGACGAAATCTCATCTAGCTTCGAACCCAGACGACTGGGTTCAAACCCAGATAAGACGAACCCTTATCTGGTTTCGAACCCAAATGAGGGTTCCAGACGAACCCTCCTGTGAGTTTGAACCCAGATGAGGGTTCATCTGGGTTCAGTTGAACCTTTAACTGGGTTACTGGGTTCAAACCCAAATGAACCCAATGTTTGATGATGTTTGATGATTTTATTTTTCAATCTTTGTGGATTTGTTGATTGATTATTGTTCAATGTAGCTTTATTGATTTGTTGTTGATGGTTGTAGGTGTACTGATTTATTGTGATGGTTGTTGGTATAATCATGGTTGTGGGTCTGGATGATGTAATAGCTGTGGAGATCCAAAATCTGGATCTCCATTTTTTTTATTTTTGAAAAATTTTTATTTTAAATTTTTCATCTGGTATGTGGCTGGTATGTTGAATGGTTGGTGATGAAGATTGATGGTGATGAACATGGAGGTTGAGGAGGTTGAAGATGGAATCTCCCGTTTTTTAATCAATTTTTTTTTTAATTGAAAATATCACGTTGTAATTATTTTATTTTTTAAATAAAAGTGTATTATCAAGGTTAAAATTGTCATTTCGTAATTTTATCAACTTTTCTGTTAACTTTCTAACAGAATGAGGTAATTTGGGCAAAAATGAAATCTAAGTACTAAAATTGACATTTTTGTAAACTATAATCGGTTTTTTGGGATTATCCCTAATTTTTAATTTTTTTAGTTGACATGTGCCATTATGTTATCAACTAATATTAAAAGACGAAACCATCCTCTCCTGGATAATGTTATTGTCTGACGATAAACACTAATTAAATTTGATGAATTTTTAAAATATAAAAAATATATTCGTAATTAAAAATAAAAAGTTTGAACCAAAATGAAGTTCCCTCAAATTATATTATAGTGCGTTTACTTTACTCGGAAGAATCGAAATAGAAATCAAAATGATCTAAAATCAAAATGATTTGGAATCGAAATGTAGTATCAGAATCAGAATAAGTTGTTTACTTCGATTGCAAAAATTGGAATCGAAATTAACAATATTCACATTGAGTTGTTTACTTATTTTGAAATAGAAATGGATTAATTATAAGTTACAAAAATATCCTTAATTAAAATTATAGATTAATTACAATATACAAAATTATGTTTAAGATGTGAATGTCATCTTTTTATCATGTAACTTGTTATAATAAGCTAAAAAAAAAATTAACAATTTAACAATATCATTGTAAACATTTTATGTATTTTTTTTAAAGAATAATATATTATGTATCTATATTGTATATTAATTTTTTTTAATATAAAATGTTATCTAAACTTTTTTAACAGTATTATTATAATATTGTTCAATTCATCATAAAATTTGAGTGCTAACTGCAATTAATTAGAATAAAATATAATACATTTTTTATGAAAACTTATAGTATTTGTAAATATTTATATTTATAAATATAAAAACAACCAACCACCATTTTATAAAATATAATAGCAACCGACTACAAATATAAATATAAAATCCCCACATAATATCTATAGTAAATTCATGACTTGTCAAAATAGTTTTTTTTTATTTTTTAAATAAAGGTATAAAAGACTTTCTATCACGAATTAGGGAATGAGAATGAGATTCCCAAGTGGGTTGGAGGAATAAGATTTCTATTTCACAATCCCAAATTGATGTGGGACCTATAATTTCATTCTCATTACGGAATGAATTTTAAATAAGTAAGCAATATCAATTAATCTCATTACTCATTTTCATTCTTCAATCCATGAAGTAAATGTATCATTAAAGATTTTACGATTTTCTTTTTTTATTTATTTTAAAGCTTTTACGATTTGTTCTTATTTTTCAAGTTTTGGTTTGAAGAGACTTTCACGCGCGTGGGCTGAGAGTGTGGAAACGCGCTGGGGCAAGTGGGAAGGGAAGAAACGGAGAGCTTGAGTAGGGAGTCTCTCAGACAGTGCACATGAAGAGAAAGTAAAGTACGCAGGCGACTGAGAAGAGTGCCATGTGACTTCCACTGCAAACAAAATCTTTAAAGTTGTCAAATTTTGGATAAAAATTTGGGAGCAAAAATAGAGTACACCTTTAAGCTTCAATTTGGGTTACTGGAGATATAATAATTTAATGATAGCAATAAATATTTTATTTTTCAATATGTTTGTTTTTGTTGGCTAATAATTTTTTAATTAACTATAAACTAATAAACTAATTTACAGTAATCTTATTAATTTGATTATGAGATAATGCACCGCTAATGTCATAATTATAAACTTCAATTTGTTGTATTATTTGGGTCATGAGTTTAGACAAATTTGACTCTTGAATTGTATATCCCCTCTTAGCATATATCGCTGTATAGTTCCTCATTTGCTCTACTAGTTCTTTTGTTATAAAAATAAATATTTAAATCCTATAAATAGTAATTGATTACGTAATGTATTATAAATCAATTCGGTATCAACTTTAATATATATATATATATATATATGACAACTTGTATGTAATCCACATATTGTGATAATCCAATTATGTAGTAACTTCCTCTCTTTCGATCACGTCTTGGTATTTTATCATATAATGATAAAATGAGTTACATAATGAAACCGTCTCATGCAATATTGTTTATTTTCTCTTCAACTATTGGTTTTTAAGGGGGGAGAGTTGTGGTGAGAAATGGCATAACTTTATTGGGCAAAAATATGTCCCGTAATGTTTGTAAATAATGAAGTTGCCACCCTTTCAGAGTACGAAATAGGGACGGGCCATGGCCCATAGAAAACTTGGCTCCCACTGGAACTGTGAGTGGTGGAGTCTGTGACTGTGGTCCAATTTCTTGAAAGCAAAAGAGCAAACAGAAGAATCATGTCATCCGATTCGATAGACAAAAAGAGAAGCAATGAAGTCATCAAAAACTGACATCGACTGAAAGCAGATGGACCACCAATCTCCACACACATATAAATCATAAAATCCAACACTTCGTTGCAAAGCTAAGAATACAGCTTTTTTCATGATGGCGTCTGATCGACTCTGCCCAGGGGCCTCAACTCACAACTATCATTCCAAAACCCACTTCTTATGATTATAATAAACTCTATTTTCTCATTGCGTAATTCACAAAATTAAGGATCTACTTGATGCAACTGCATTGTGTAACAACAACCATTATGTTGTGATGACCCTTTTGTTCTGTCATTGGAAAACTTACCAATTGCAATTGAGATGCCCAACGTAACTTAATTGATCAACTAAATTATACTAGTGATGCTATGCCTTGAAAATAATGACTGTTGATTATAGATATTAAATTATACCTTATTGTTATGAATCTCTTCTTACATCATATTGGATTTTTAAGTCTTGAATGAGACAAATTGTCCCCGTTAGAGACTTATTTTACAAGCCTCGGATTTTCCCTCTTTCAAGGCTTACTGCAAATCTCCTTGCACATGGAGACTAATGTGGAATTGAGTTTTTTGGATTCCAGTGTTTTCCTTTTGTTAATTTATTATTCTTTTAAACATTTAATTAAGTATTTTTTATAATTTAAATTCAATTGATAAAAAAAAAAAAAAGAGAAGATGAAAAAAAAGGGTAATTATTAGAGTTATTTTGCATACTTCAATGGTTTTATATTAATAAAATTCAAATTATTAAATAAGTGTTAAAATCACATAAAACAAACTAAGATGTGGAAATTGTAATATCATACCTTTACACTTTTTAAGTGGTGTCTTTGAAGCATTACTTTACTTACACAAGACAGAGAGGTTTTTCCATACAAAATTATGTAATTGGTCTTATGATTTGCACAACTTACATTACGCTGCACAAATTATCATGTAATTTCAAATGAACAAAAATTACACTGAATCATTTGGTTTTGAAGTAGTATCATAAAATTTAATATTCCACTATTAGTTAGATGTGACTATTGCCAAACCTTGCAATATTGTAAGCTATTTAATATGTTATGGTTATATCTCATATCAATAATCATTTACCATAATCTAGTTGACCAGTTCATAGCCAAAACTTATAAATTAACTTCTCTAATAAATAAATATATGTTTTGAAGTTCTTTTAAAGTTGATATTAAATATTTCAAATATATATTGGTATTCATTAAAATTAATCACTATTTGTATAAACAGAAGATAATTACTCTATAATAAAAAGAAAAAAGTATTCATACAAAGCTTGCAAAATAAGTTTGATCGAACTCGAACTTCTACACCAATACATAAATTGCAAAGTATTGATTTTGCTTGCTGCTCTGACATGGGTTGCTTAAAGTTTTCAGCTTCATGGGCCTGTGTTAAAGTGACATGTGCCCACATGTGATATTTTTGGTGTCATCGTTTTTGGGTTTTATCGCTATGGTTCATTGTTGGGCTTCTGTCTTTTTGGACTTAACGCCCAGATGTTATTTTTGTACCCAACAAAAATTTTATACAATCTTCGTTGTATTACGTACCACGTCAAATTATATAATTTAATTGTGATTTTTTTAAAATGATTAACCATGCTCTAAATTATTGTGAAACATCTGGATGATTAATATTATAATAATATAAAAGTTTAAGTCGGTCAAAAAAATCGACTCTATTGTCTATATATATGTAAGGCTTGCACTCATAAATGATATATACTTTACATGCTTTTCTGGCTTCTTATCTCTCTCTTTCAATTATTGGTTTTTGTTTAATTTATTGCTTTTGTTTTTCTCTCGTCTCTCTCTCCTGTTATCTCACTTTTGCTGTCAAATTTGTCACAAGTCCCTGGTAAATTCTCTTTAAACCCCTGATGATTATTAATTTTATTATATTCATTTATTTTAATTTTATAACACGTTATCAGCACGATCTTGAACCTGAAGTTCTTGATATTCTGACTCAATATATGTACGGCTCTGCCGACTCAATCAATGTACGGCTCTGCCGACTCAACCAATGTACGGCTCTGCCGACTCAATTATTATTATCATGCATTACAGATCTAACTATTTAATTTTATTTATTTACTTATTGTTACATACTATATGTGCAGCTCTGTTATTATTATTTACTATTTTTATTATGTATTTCATGCACGGCTATGCTGGCTCAATATATTATTAATTAATTGATTTGTTATCTCTGTTATATCTTTATATTTCATATATTTTATTCTCTCAAATTTATAATGTACTAGAACCTGAAGTTCTGGATTTTAATCAATGGAATCTGAAGTTCTAAATATTTATTGTTAAAACCTGAAGTTATTATTTTTGACCTGAAGTTCTAAAAATATAAATGAAATTTTTGACAACCTGAAGTTTCAAATATATCATTTTGATTATGTCACTAATTGTGATATTTTATGTATATAGCCATGTCAAATATCGCAAAACCAGAATTTGCTCTACTGGATATATCAGGAAATAATTATCTTTCATGGATCCTTGATGTAGAGCTGTATCTGCAGTCCAAGGGCTTAGCTGATACAATTAGAGATAATAATGAAACATCTCTACAGGATAAAGCAACTGCAATGATCTTTATCCGCCGTCATTTACATGAGAGCCTGAAGACTCAATACCTCACAATTAGAGATCCACTGACTCTGTGGACAAATCTAAAAGATAAGTATGACCATCAGAAAACCGTCGTCCTCCCCAGAGCCCGGCATGAGTGGAGTAATTTAAGACTCCAAGATTTCAAATCAGTCGCTGATTATAATTCTGCCCTGTTTAAGATAACCTCACAGCTGAACTTGTGTGGTGAAATACTGACTGATGCAGATCTGTTGGAAAAGACATATACTACTTTCCATGCATCTAATGTGCTCCTGCAGCAGCAATATAGAGAACGCAGGTTTACAAAATACTCTGAATTAATCTCATGTCTCTTAGTGGCAGAACAAAATAATGAGCTTCTGATGAAAAATCATGAACTTCGCCCAGCTGGCGCAGTTGCACTTCCAGATGCAAATGCTAGCACAAGTAAAGGCCGTGGACGTGGACATGGACGCGAACGTGGTAATCATGGTCGTGGTGGGTATAAATTTTCAAGTAATCGAAACCAGAAAAACATCTCTCAAAAGTGGAATATTTATAATGCTAAACATAACAAGGGCAAAAATGTAGAGAAACATGCCCCTAAAAATTATGAAGATGTTTGTTTCAGATGTGGTATGTCTGAACACTGGTCTCGTACCTGTCGTACGACTAAGCATTTGGTTGATCTGTATCAAACCTCTGTAAAGGGGAAGGAAAAGAAAATTGATACAAATTTTGCAGATCAAAGTGATGATCCTGTAGATATCATAAGCCTGAAATTATCGGATTTTCTTGATAATGCGGATGGAATCCACTCAATTGGTGATAGAGATATCCATACCAATTAGAAAGTTGCTTAGTTAATATAGTCATATTAACTTTTGTTATGTTAGTACATATTTTTGTAATCTTCCAGAAGTAAGATAACTTATTTTGCTTTATATGATGTACTAACATATGATTTATCTGATGAAAGACGGATATGGATGAATTATCTATTCTAAAAAAGGAAGGTGCAGATATATGTATTGTTGACAGTGCAACAACACATACTATCTTCAGAATAAGAAATATTTCTCAAATTTGACAGTAGCCAAAGCCAAGGTAAATACTATATCAGGTCCTGCAGATCTGGTTGAAGGTTCTGGAAGAGCCATAATCTTATTGACAAATGGTACTAAATTATATATAAATGGTGCATTATACTCTAGTAGATCTAGAAGAAATCTACTCAGTTTCAAAGATATACGTAGTAACGGATATCATATTGAAACTACAAATGAGAAGAACGTTGAATATTTATGCATTACTAAAATTATCTCAGGCCAGAAGCTAATTGTAGAAAAACTCAGAGCTTTCTCATCTGGGTTGTATTATACAATTATGAGATCAATTGAAACTTATGTAGTTTCAAGCTAGAAACTGTTTAAACCAATAACATTTCGACTTTGGCATGACCGTCTTGGTCATCCAGGATCTACGATGATGCGTAGAATCATTGAAAATTCTCATGGGCACCCATTAAAGAACCTGAAGATTCTATTATCCAATGACAATATATGCACTGTCTGTTCACAAGGAAAATTGGTAATTAAACCATCTATTTCTAAGGTTGGTTTTGAATCTCCATCTTTCCTGCAAAGAATACAAGGAGATATATGTGGATCCATTCATCCACCCAGTGGACCATTCCGTTATTTTATGGTATTAATTGATGCATCAGCAAGGTGGTCACATGTATGTTTATTATCCAGTCGTAACATTGCTTTTGCTAGATTGCTTGCTCAAATCATTAGACTCCGAGCACAATTTTCAGATTATCCAATCAAGAGTATACGACTAGATAATGCTGGTGAGTTTACATCAAAAACATTTGATGATTATTGCACATCAATCGGAATTGATGTTGAACATCCAGTCCCACATGTACATACCCAGAATGGTCTAGCAGAATCATTCATCAAACATATCCAGGTGATTGCTAGAACTTTATTGTTACAAACCAAATTACCAGTTTCTGCTTGGGGACATGCTGTTTTACATGCAGCAACATTGATTCGACTTAGGCCTGCAGCTTATCACCAGTACTCTCCATTACAACTTGTACTTGGGCACCAACCTGATATTTCTCATTTACGTATTTTTGGTTGTGCCGTACAGGTCCCTATTACTCCTCCTCAAAGAACCAAAATGGGACCCCAACATCGTTTGGGAATATATGTTGGTTTTAATTCACCTTCAATTATCAGATATCTTGAACCATTGACAGGTGATATTTTTACTGCCCGTTTTGCAGATTGTCATTTTGACGAGACAACTTTCCCACCATTAGGAGGAGGAAAAATTTCTCCTGAAGAGAAGCACAAGAAAAATGTCACTATTGGAGAGAAAAATGAGCTATCATGGAATGTGACAACAATATCTCATTTGGATCCTCGTACTACCCAATGTGAAAGTGAGGTACGAAGAATAGTTAATCTTCAGATGATTGCGAATCAGTTGCCAGATGCATTTACTGATGCTGCTAAAGTGACAAAATCACACATACCAGCTGCCAATACACCAGCTAGAATAATTGTTCCTGTAGAACAATGTAATCAGAACGCAGCAAATGAATCATCTACTGCACGCCAGAAGCGTGGTAGACCAATGGGCTCAAAAGATAGTATTCCCCGAAAACGGAGAATGAAAAATTCTGATTCTTCTGAAAATAATACTCAAGTTACAAAATCCATTATCTCTGAAAGATCAACTCCAGGAGAGTTGTCAATCCCTGAAGAGACTAAAACCCCCAAAGAGGTACAAACAATTGATGAGTCACAAAATTCTGGAAATCAAGAAATTTCAATCAATTGTGCTGAAGGTATGTGGAATCGTAATGAAATAATCATCGATGATATATTTTCATATACAGTAGCTTTGACAGTTATGAACGATGATTATGAACCACATACTGTTAATGAATGTAGACAAAGACACGATTGGCCTGAATGGAAAAATGCAATTCAAGCAGAATTAAGTTCCTTAGCCAAACGTAAAGTCTTTGGACCTGTAGTCCAAACGCCTGAAAATGTCAAACCTGTTGGATACAAATGGGTATTTGTACGGAAACGTAATGAAAAGAATGAAATTGTAAGACATAAAGCAAGGCTTGTTGCACAAGGTTTCTCGCAGAGACCAGGGATTGATTATGATGAGACGTATTCACCAGTGATGGATACAATTACTTTTAGATTCTTGATCAGTTTAGCAGTCTCAGAAGGACTCGAAATGCAACTTATGGACGTAGTGACAGCATATTTATATGGATCACTTGATACGGATATCTATATGAAAATTCCTGAAGGATTTAAGATGCCTGAAGCATACAAATCAAAAGCCAACAATGTTTATTCAATTAAATTGCAACGATCCTTGTATGGATTAAAACAATCTGGGCGAATGTGATATAATCGTCTTAGCAAATACCTGACAAATGAATGATATATTAATAATCCTATATGACCTTGTGTATTCATAAAGAAAACAGAATCTGGATTTGCTATTGTTGCAGTTTATGTTGATGATATGAATTTAATCGGAACACCTGAAGAGCTCCGAAAAACTGCTGACTATTTAAAAAGAGAATTTGAGATGAAAGATTTGGGACAAATAAAATATTGTCTCGGCTTGAAAATCGAGCACAAATCACACGGAGTACTTATCCATCAATCAGCATATATTGAAAAAATCCTAAAACGGTTCAATATGGATAAAGCTCACTCTTTGAGTACCCCTATGGTTGTTCGATCTCTTGATCCTAAGAAAGATCCATTTCGACCTAAAGAAGATGATGAACAAATACTTGGACTAGAAGTACCATATCTAAGTGCAATTGGTGCCTTATTATGTTTAGCACAATGTACTAGGCCTGATATTGCTTTTTCAGTAAATTTGTTGGCCAGGTACAGTTCTGAACCAACACGACGTCATTGGAATGGTATCAAACATATTTTTCGTTATCTTCGTGGAACAACAGATTTGGGGTTATTCTATTCAAAATCTAATAGTGGTGCAGGTTTGATTGGTTATGCTGATGCTGGATATCTTTCAGATCCTCATAAGGCTCGTTCACAAACTGGGTACGTTTTTACTTATAATAATACAGCAATTTCATGGCGCTCAACAAAACAGACTTTGGTTGCCACATCCTCCAACCATTCTGAAATTCTTTCACTTCATGAAACAAGCCGAGAATGTATATGGTTGAGATCTGTTATTCACCATATCCAGAGTACATGCGAACTATCTACTGCTTCAAGTTCTCCCACAATCATATATGAAGATAATGCTGCATGTATTGCTCAAATCAGAGGAGGATACATCAAAGGAGATAGAACCAAACATATCTCACCAAAGTTCTTTTATACTCATGAGCTCCAACAAACTCAGCAGATTGATGTTAAGCAAGTCCGCTCCCCAGATAATCTCGCAGATTTATTCACTAAAACATTACCAACATCAACATTCGAGAAATTGATTTATGGCATTGGGATGCGTCGAGTATGTAAATTACATAATTAATTTTGAAGTATTTTTCAGGGGGAGTATATTAAATCAATGTGGACATATGTGCACTGCACTCTTTTTTTCTTCGATCAGGTTTTATCCCACTGAGTTTTCCTGACAAGGTTTTTAATGAGGCAGTCATTTTAAGCACATCCAAATATTATTAAATCCATAAGATTATAATATTTTAGATCCAGCAGATCATAAAATATCTTTTGTTTAGATTTTGAGTTTTTATTGGTAGAAACTTTTAAATGTATTATAATAATATCATCCAAGGGGGAGTATTGTGAAACATCTGGATGATTAATATTATAATAATATAAAAGTTTAAGTCGGTCAAAAAAACCGACTCTATTGTCTATATATATGTAAGGCTTGCACTCATAAATGATATATACTTTACATGCTTTTCTGGCTTCTCATCTCTCTCTTTCAATTATTGGTTTTTGTTTAATTTATTGCTTTTGTTTTTCTCTCGTCTCTCTCTCCTGTTATCTCATTTTTGCTGTCAAATTTGTCACAAGTCCCTGGTAAATTCTCTTTAAACCCCTGATGATTATTAATTTTATTATATTCATTTATTTTAATTTTATAACATAAATATGATAATTAGAATACTTTCAATTTTATATATTAAATTATTTTAATGAAAGTCTGCAATCGCTAAATCATTCCAGCGAATAGAAAGTTGACACAAAAGAAGCTACGGTGGATGAGAGCGTATAGGATTGGCACTCATCAGCGAGCCCTTTCTCTTCGCTTCAGCCGCCAAAAACACCCCCTTCTTCTCTGCTTCAAAACTCTTCAATGTCTTCGACTTAATTGTTTTCCACACAAGAATAAGATGGTGAGCCAGAGACAGAGACTAGCTCGCAAGCGGTACAAGGAAGAGCACCCAGAGCTGTTTCCAAAGCCAGAGCCGACGCCACCAAAAGACCCCGACAAGAAGAAGAAGAAAAACAAGACCAAGTTCAAGCGCAAAAGGGATGATTCTAACGACCCCAATAGACTCCTCAAAAGAGGTTTCAAAAAACACCCACTTAGAGTCCCTGGCATGAAGCCTGGTGAGAGCTGCTTCATCTGCAAAGCTAAAGACCATATCGCCAAACACTGCCCTCAAAAAGCTCAGTGGGAGAAGAACAAGGTTTGTCTTCTTTTTTTTTTTTGAAACTTCTAATTATTGAAAAGGAGGAGAATGTACATGTACTTGATCGTATACGACCATAAGAGACCTTAATATGCGCAGAGTTTATTGTGTTTTGTTAGATGGGAAAACAATTTGACAATTTGTTTGTGCGTTGTTGTTTGAAAATGCATCTAGTCGATTGTATACTATGATAAGAAACCTTACAGCTAAACTAGCTAGACGGATTGATATCTTGTTAGATAGGGAAACAATTTGAGCATATGTTTATGTTTCTTCAAGTGGGTTTGGCTTTGTGGTTTGAAGAATTTGCTGGTTTTATATGTGTGTGTGTCATGTGTTGTTTTGCAGATATGTTTGCTTTGTAGGCATCGCGGGCATAGTCTCAAGAATTGTCCTAGTAAGAATGATGAGGTCGTGGGAAACAAGTTGTGTTATAATTGTGGTGAAGCTGGACATTCACTTGCTAAATGTTCACAACCACTTCAAGATGGTAATTTATCTTTCAGTTCAATTTAGATATGAGAGCTGCTTTGGTTTTTTGTCTTTGGTTTAGTTGTATCTCCTTGATGAAATTTGGAGTTACTGTGTATTATTTTCATGTTGACATTTGCTTAGTGATCTCGAACTGTCGAACATTTCGGTTGATTGTTTGTTAGTTGCTACAACCTGATCCCGCATCATGTAAGTAGTAAATTGATAATATTTATGCCAACAACACATAAAATTGTGTTCATAATAAAAATAAAATGTTGGAATTTATGGCCATTATTCTCAGGAGTATTGCTTTGTTGATAGCTGTCCTGTGAGTCTGTGACTAGTAATGATAAGCTTCTTCAGGAGTACTCAAAAGTAGACATTACAGGGAAGTTTTGGATAATTTATTGATGAATTTGGCAAATCAGGGATTTGCTCTTTCCTATTTTCTAAACTCGCATCGTACAAACAGATTATCCTGAGTTTAGAGAGCTAAAAAAACAAAAAGCAAGTTGGTCAATTATACAATTACACTTTTTTTTGTGCTCATGAATGTATATTTTAATCAAATGAACCAAACATTGAAAACTTTTTGTACAATTGCGATGGAGTTGAATTGTTCTATTGTTTAAATTTGCATGCTTGTCATTTTCTGTCATGAAAAATGACTACTCTCTTTGATAATATAGGTGGAACCAAGTTTGCTAGCTGTTTCATCTGTGATGAACAAGGACACTTAAGCAAGAACTGCCCTAAAAATACTCACGGAATCTACCCTAAGGTGTGTTAATCTATTCTGTTAATGTTTGATACTTTGATTTCTAAGAACTGAGTGAGGACCTTGTTTGGTGCAATGGTAAAACCTCTGGTTGCCAAATGCAAGCATATTTGATTTAGTCTTGAGAGTGGCCACTTCAAGCGTAAATTTTTTAAAGCTACCACTGTATCTTGACATCTCTTTAAGATGATGAGTTATGTCAATGACTCCTGTTGAAACATTGCTCACCCTATTTTTTTGGTTACATGGTTAGGTCAGTCTAGCACTCCCCTCATGTTGAATCTGACATAATTGAATCATGCTATTTCTTAGGGTGGCTGTTGTAAGATATGTGGCGGCGTAACCCATTTGGCAAAGGATTGTCCTGATAAAAGCATCAAAGGTTCTGAATCTGCCAATAAACAAGGTAATGTATTCAAGCTTGTTTTTTTCACACCAGTGGTGCCTTACCCTCATTATGTTGGAGCTCATGATACATAATTTGTGTGTATTTAGAATAGGAACTTCTGTGTATAAAAAGAGACATCAAGAACAGTAGTTGTTTGATAATCAAGAAACTATTAAGTAATGCACTAAAAAACTGAAATGAGGTTCGATTAAACTACAAGAGAAATCTGGTGAGATCGTAGGGGATGAAGGATAAGTTTCAGAATCTTGTGTCAAGTACTTGCTAGTTTTGCGTTTATTACTGGAGATGTAATCTCATCTGGTGATCAAGTTTGAAAGCTTGTAACTTTTATTGGCTAGAAAGCTATATGTTCAATAATGCTGTTCGATGGCCTGGGGTTTGCGTGTTTTTCTTAAGTGTGTATAATAGTAAATACTTAGTAAACTCTCGATACTGCTTTTAGTGAGGAGATTTTAATTAGGATAAGAGCATTACTGTCTTCATGATTTGAGGTCCTGTACATTGGTGCTGTTGTATGAGATGATTAAGTGTTAGAAGATGATGGAAAGTAGAAACTAGTCTGGATAAGATCATAAGATCTTTCGGACCAGTTGGGTTCTTTTCCAGTGTGCTGTGTTTTAGGACCTTTAAATGTATGATGTCCACTGGGAAAACTTTCTTGTTCTGTGAAAGAAAGAGCCATTCGTCCCAAATTTTAGGAATTTTAATTCAAAGGCATGTCTTACGAGTTACTTGACATGGAAGTCATTTTGGACTGGAGAATCATTGTATTACAGAATAAGAAACTCAATGTCCACGTTAATTCAACATAGGTGCTCAGAAATGAAATGCCGGGATGGTAAACATCTAATGAGATATATTACACTATTATTGCAAAGAATGTAATCGATTAACAATTGCTGACTTTCTGTGTTGACATTGATTTATGTCATGCTTTCTTGTGTTTCTAGTGCATCTTTCTCTTGCATCTTGCTTTATTTTTCCTAGTAGCATGTATCTTCACTTATTATTGATTACAATCTCTTGATATCAGCAATGCGATTTGATGAAATGCCAAGAGGGAAGATGACCAAATTTTCAGGGGGTGATGATCTTGATGATGACTTCATGACAGAAGACGTATATAGTGGTAACAAAGACAAGTCTTCTAAGTCAAAAGATGTTCCTATATCTGATCCAAAAGATGGTATTGTAAAATCAAAGAAGAAACAAGGCCCCAAAGTGGTGAATTTTGTAGGATGATCAAGAGTCTAATGATAAACGTTCATGGGCATTTTTGTGACCTGTCACATGCGCAGATAGCTGTATTTTAGCATATTGGAGACTGAAAAGGATTCTTTCCTCAAAAATTTTAATCTTCTTAACATACATCAATTTTTTTGTTTTGTTACTTTTCCCATTTTGATACATCTGTTGTTCAATGTTGGTTAGTTTTTGTTCACATTTTAGCCAAAAAGAAAATGAAAAAAGGAAAAAGAGAATATTAGAAGGAGAGTGAGGGACTAGGAAGTATTGTCTATAACTGTGAACATAGGCATTGTTGTCGCTTTTGTTTTAGTTGTGAATAAATGATGATATATTTGGTAATTAATAGTGATGAATTTTTCTTATTGTGTCTATAGCCATGATACAGCTTTAATTTAAATTTGTGATTTCAAAATAATCTCAAGGTTAAAAAAATACCTTTCCATTCCTCAACGGTTTAAGAGAAAGTAAATAGATTATATAATATTGATAGATATCACTAATTAAAGTTGATAGATGCTTTAGATTTGAGTGGTGTTTTTCTCCCATAATTATGGTAGAGGCTCAAGTCTCTCGTTGTGCTGCACTTCTCACCATTGTATTAGAAGTACAAATATGAGCAACATTGTAAAAATAGATATTTGTATCACATAATTCCAAGTTCTAGTAGGTCTTCACAGGCTTTTATAAGCAAGAAGTTAGATTTAAGAAAATAATAATAATGGCGATTGCGATTCGTTTATGCTTAATTATATAACTTTTATATTTTCGAACGATGCATAGTATTTGATATATTATCCTCATGAATTAAAAATTTTCTTCTCGAGTAGATTTTCGAACTGTATTGATTGCTTAATCTAATAAATCGCAATCTAACATAACTTGGCAGCTCACTTAACGAATCTAGCAGGTCTTGTGGTTCCCTGCACATAAACAAACTATTGCTATTATCATGATCTTATCCTATGAGATGAAAGAGTACGTGCATGCCATGAATAGAGGTGGTGATATGAAAATGTCTAGGTTGTTTACTTGGAATTAGTAGTTTTTTGATAGGTGTTTTGTTGTGGATATTATCAGCCTTGGAAATGTTTGAGAGAGAATTCTCAACCCTTGTTTTCTCCCTAGAATTTCTCTACTTCAACCACAATTTTCTCAGCTTTCAATAGCATCCCAAAAAAAAGGGATCTCTAAATAATTCTATTCTCTATCCTATTACTCCATTTTTCTTTCCCCATTCTCATTTTCTTCTTCTTCTTCACTACTCACAAGGTCCTCTGTCACTTTCAGACTTTCAACATGGTACCACTCTTTTTCTCTCTCTCTTTTATTTATTTTTCTAATTTTTTCTTTTCGAAATACCAATGGTTTTATTGTGGTAGGAATAAAGAGAAAAAAAAAAAAATGAAGATATTTGTATATACTAGGGTCAAAGAATTTATGTGAATTCATATAGAAACACCTGAATCTTGTTTGCATTTAGTCGTAATAATCTGATTTGCTGTTTGATCATATTCTGAAATGTTAATTTGGCCATTTTGTCATGAACCAAAACAATCTTCCTTTTCTCTGTAAAAAGCAATAATAATAATATATTATAAATTTGATAACTCTATTGAACATTAAAATCTAATCCAATAAAGTCTTCCTGCAATTGTAGTAAAGATTTTATACGGAAATTTAATATTAAATCACTGTGACATTTTAATTTTTATTTTAAGGTTTGAAATCATAAAAGAAATAACTGGTAAGATAAATAATAAGATCTGTTCTTTATAATTAAGCAGTATGAAGGGAAAAATAAATAAATTCTAGTCATATTTTGTTTTATATCCAATTATCTAATCAAGACAAGATTTGCTTCAGATATTTCATAAGAATTTAATTACCTACGGTAAATTCAACAAGCACGATTAAGATTATCACATTATTATGTTTAGTAAGCTATATTCGACGAGTAATGTTTTTGAAATTCTGTTAAACTAATGTTTCATCTAATAAAAATTTTTTTATAGAAAAATTGATCGAAAGAAAGAAGTTAAATATAATCGCAAACAACCTAATTGTTGATGTTTTTGACACATTATCCGTTTATTTACAAAACCATCATACATTACTTATATATAACCTATTTTATTACTAAAAAATCGAAATGGGGAGTACTATTATCACAAGTTTGTATTAATTAACACTCACAAACCTCCATTAAATACAACTATAAATTAGTTCATGTTTAGTATAATCCTATTTATGTATCTCATAATAAATTAGTTCATGCTTATCATAATCCTATTTATGTATCTCATAATGTATGTATTTTCCTGACGGATATAGCAAAATCCTAGATTTTTTAAAAATATTTTTCCAAGAGAACCAACCCTTAAAACTTTCCATCTTTCAACTGTTATTTTTATTATTTTTCTTCCATTCTACATATATTAATAAAATTAAAAGGGGTTGAGCTACTATACTGAATCCTGAATTCGAAACTGCAATATTTGGACTAGGCGAACGCGGCGTCAGGAATGGCTGTGGATGATGAGTGTAAGCTGAAATTCTTGGAACTAAAAGCAAGGAGGAACTACCGATTTATTGTATTCAAAATTGACAATCAACAAGTGGTGGTAGAGAAACTGGGCAGCCCCGCTGAGACATATGATGACTTCACTGCATCTCTTCCTGCTGATGAGTGCCGATATGCTGTTTACGACTTTGATTTCACCACTGAAGAGAACTGCCAGAAAAGCAAAATCTTCTTCATTGCCTGGTAATTTTTGTAGCTTTTGAAAGCACTTGCACACACTTATTCATGCACATGTTTTAGTTTTCTTTTTTCATACACTTCAAAATGTCGTTATAAGTATGTACGAAACAAATTAAGCGATACTTACTATATCATTTTGTTTTATGTTGTTTACATGTTTGTTTTTGTTTTTATTATACGCTACATGTAAAAATGTAAATCAAATTAAATTTCTATTTAATACTTAAATTTATTATAAGTTTGAAATTAGTATGATTATAATTTGGAGTTAAATCGATTGTCTAATAGTGAATCATTAATACAAGATATTTTATAAATCCGGATGTATGTATTGACAATAGTTTTTGCATATATTTGAGGGTACTTGGTGATAAAATTTTGTTATTTGAACTAGTGATTACAAGAGTCAAAACAATCAAATATTTGCTTTGAAATTGTGTGATGTAGAGAAGTTGATATCGTAATAATTGTAGGTCACCTGACGCAGCAAGGGTGAGAATGAAGATGGTATATGCAAGCTCCAAGGACAGATTCAAGAGGGAGTTGGATGGCATTCAAGTTGAGTTGCAAGCAACAGATCCTAGTGAGATGAGCCTTGACATTGTAAAAAGCCGGGCCTTTTAGACTCTCAACTTTCTCTTCTTTCATATATTCATCCATAATTTCCTTCAAATTACATTTTTTTAAAACATTTTGCTATCCTTCCATTGTCTTGGTTTAACTTCTTCATTTTATTTATTTTGTTAATTGCTTTTGTCATGTATTATGTAGGTTAATATACTATTCATACTTTTAACCGGTGAAATACAATTCTAGTTTCTTGAATTGATTCAAGTTTGATATCTTGTCACTAATTCTATATAATTAATAATTTGAACAAAATTATCCGAATATCTTATATTTCAAAGCAGTATATATTTGGATGATTATGGTATTTTATTAAATTTGTTATAAGAATCGGCGCATAGGTTAGAAAAATATTCTAAATCCTTTCGACTTTTCCCAATAAATCTTCTAACTGGTTTGTGAGTTGAGGAATATTCAAGTAAAATGGTGCACTAAACCGACCTCTTCCTATGGTCTAAAACAGTTGTTTTCCATGGTATCTTCATCAGACACTTTGTTTTGCACCGGAGTTCACTCGAAATAATATCAATCGAATACTTAAAAGGTCCTAAATCTAAATATATTAATTGAGTTTAAATCCATGCTTCGTTTGGAAAAATTTCATAGACTAGTTCACATTAGCATGGAGTCAACATGGACTCTGTCCTTTAATGACCCTGGAGAAATGCCAAAAAGCATACCAATTCAGGAAAGCACAACAATTTTCCCAGAATCCATCAGCAAAACGCCAATGTAAAACCACATCGTTGTAGATTTGTCCTTCTGCAAAATTGAATTGCCCGCATAGTTACATTGCTTGCAGGAATATTTCTGATTAAGACAAGCTATGAGGAATTTCAGTGGAAAAATAGTTCCCTCGAAGATCAAGAGATTCCAAGAAATTCATCGTCTAGCTTTTATCTTGTCAATTGCTTCACAACAAGTCCAAGAAACATAACACAGAAAGACTTTGAAGTATCTCAATACACGTTCGATTTTATTAATTCTACTTGTTTCAATAAGATTGTAATAGTTAAATAATTCCAAAATCTCAAGAGAAAATCCTGAAGAAATTTTCTACATGTAATCCTATCGTTCATATAAGGAATTCAAGAACAAAAATTTTGAAATGATATTTATACAATACGTTCATGGTAAGATAAAGGAAATCTTTCCTATGACGACTTGGTTTGATTGTCCCAGTAATTCTTCTCCCACAAATCCACTTTTCTCATCAAGTTTTCTTTTCTCCTAAGAACGGCGTGTAGAGATGGAGGAGTGTAAGGAGGAGGAAGAGTGCACGGGCTCGTCTCTGCAGGACTTGTCACCAAGGATTCCAACATGAACTTCTTCTGCAATCCTTGTGCTTGGCAAGCCATTGTCTCTGAACAGAGTTCAGTAGCTTTTTGAGGTATAGTGGGCTTGAATCTCAAGAGCATTGAGTACTGACTCAGGAGATGGAACATGTAGTCATACACGAAGTCCATCTTCAGATCCTCTTGAACGAATTCGCTTGCTGCCTTTCCGATGGCTTGTGCCTGACAAATCCATGGAGATCAATAAATGAATTCAAGCAAGTTTCACAATTCGAAACTTCTACTCTATATATTATTGTTGGATTTTTTCCTATCAACTTAAAATTTAAAGTCCGAGGATTACTAACATAATATCAGACATAAGGTTGTCCAAACCGCTTGCGTCATAAAATTTAAACTCGTTATTTATTATATGAATTTGTTGTTATTTGCATTTGGGCTTGACTCTTGAGTCACTCGGTAGTCCAGTTGATCTTGTATGCGAAAGAGTATGTGAAAAAGCTTATTTACTATTGTTGAATATTTTCTTATCATCTAAAACTTTTAAGTCTAATACTTACTAACATTCTCTTGCACCGATGAAATATTAAACAAATTCAAATCCATACGAATGTTATTACCTTTTTCTTGTGGTTGTTGCCCCAATTGACAGCAAACTTAATTGACCTGCACTTATCGTCTTCCTTTATGGGCCAGTAGTGTTGCATTGGCATTAAACTTCTCGTGAAGAAGTCATAGTAGTGGGGTTTTATTAGTAAGGAAACAGAATCACAGGCCAGAATATATTTCTCACTGACAGACCATGCAGACCCTTCTATATAGATCTTATACCTGCATGAATCGAGCATTGGTGAGGAACCCAAATGAATAAGCAATGGCGACGGGGAGTATAGTCAGTGACACAAAAGGAATGATAAGGTGAACATTGATAAATCAAATAAACAATATGAATATTCACCTATGAATGCATTGGCTTGCTAAGTCTGATTTCTTGTACCCTTCCCGTATTTCTCGACCCCAATCCTGCAAGACGTTTCCCATGTATTATATATACAGGATGAAACTTTCGATTAGCTGTTTAGTTAATGATAAGCAGATCAAAAAGGCCACAAGACATGGCTACTACATGACCTGGGTTGGTCACACCAGATACATTCGGATCAAGTTTCACAGCTTTTCATGAGGGTTATAGCTAGATAGCCTCGTATCATTAGTTGGACCCTTTATTATTTGTTTAAATTTTTTTCAATTAATAATAATTGATACGATATCAAAATTAGGTTTGTCCCAAGAGTCCTGGTTAGATCCTCTACACATGATTATATTTGAATTTATTGTGTGTTTATATTTGGGTTTGATTCATATACCAGTTAGTCAGTCTGACACATGACGAGGTGTCTTAAAAAGTCTTATATAGTTAGACATTTTTCTATAATTTAAATTTTTAAGTCTAATGATAACTAACATCCACAATACATTTTTTCAATACTACTGACCAAGGAACCTAACCAGCCTCAGACATCATTCTTTTGAACAATAGAGATTTGACATTCAAATTTTTACTAACATGGCATCTAGACATACTAATTAGATACAAAATCAATGCCAAACAATGTGGAGCATATTAAAAAAATTACAAAACTATTTCATGTCATTAGGACTAAAAAAGATTCAAATTTTCCAATCTTATCATATGTACAACCTCAACATGGTCCAGTGAACAAAAGAGGAAATAAAAATATATAAACGAAAACTAATGTAAATTATGATTTTACCTGGGCATATAGACGAGCATTCCAGTCCTGCTTTTCAGAGACATTGCATTTGAGAAGGTCTTGTCTGGTTTCAGCTACAAGTGGATTACCCTTCCAGTAAGCATAAGGCTCCCTTTCGATCCATTTCGTTCTTTTGTTTCCTTCTTTCAGGTCCTTCAACAATGAGTCCCATGGCTTTATATTGATCTCAGGCCTGCATGAAAAATGTTAATTGTCATCTCAATAGCCAGAAAACACAAAATCAGGCAATGCATGGCTAATTATACATACATATACATTCAATAAAAATTCTCTCCTGCGGGAGTTCCACAAGGAAATTTTTTGTATGACAATTAATCTTATAATACGAAATTTTATATCGGACGTCCACAGGTTAGAAGTCATATATATGTATGTAATATGCTTGCATAAAAAAGATTGAACTGGCCAACTAGAACCAAAATTAAGAAGCAAAATTCCAAGTATAAGTTAAGACGTTAAATTTGATCAATTTGACTATTAAGTCAAAAATAAAGCAAGATAGGGCGAGACATGGATGATCGAGTCTAAGAATGACAAACTAATCGAGTAAGATGTTATTGCACACATTTATTTTTATTAAAGCAAGAATCCAAAATAAAAATCCTAAACTTTTCATTATTTTTTAAAAACCTATTAATAATTTGAAATTTAGGTCAAAAACCCAACCCGCAGAAGGGGGTTTTAGTAACAAAATGAAAAGGTTTTGTAAAAGGATAAAAAACAAATGCAATTTTACTCAATCCAATAAATAATTAGCACAAAATCTAGCACAAAAAATATAACAAAATGATATATCGTTCACTAACATCATTATTAGTCTTTACTAATTCTATGTTTTATAGATAGTAAGGAAATCACTTATCACATTATTATAAGGATTTTCATCTAAATTTGAGTTAATTGTGTGTGTGTGTGTGTTTATATATGTAGAGAGAGTAATTTTACCATTAGTGTTTTTTATGAACTAATTATATTTATTCATTACATTTTTTTTCCTAAAACAAATTATCTTTCCTATTTAATTGAAATACAATTGATAAATTTGATTGTTTTGTCCTAACATTTTAAAATTATAAGACGCTGATGATATAATTACTATATATATAATGTTTTATGACGTCCTAACTACCAATCAGATTATTCAATTACATTCTTTCATAAAATAAATTCTTTCTCTTATTTAATTCAAATGAAATTAATGAATTTGATTAGTTCGTCAAAGTTAGAACGTCATAATTAGTAATTATGATGATCTAACTTGAAAAAGTTAGGACGAACCAATTAAACTCATCCATTTCGTTTGAATTAAATATGAGAGATAATTTATTTTAAAAAAGAAAATACAATGGATGAGTTTGATTGGTTGTTATAACATTTAAAATTTAAGACGTTTTGATTATAAAAACACTATATATAATAGAAATTTCGCAAACCACATTTGAAAACAAAACGGTAAAAGTGTTTTCGTTGTCGTACCATCCCCAGAAAGACCAATCAGGGAAAACAAGATCCAATGTATCATCATCTCCACAATAGCGAAACAACGGAGGTGGAGCCGAGGCATCAGGACCACTAAATTCTCTTGACTTAATCACTGGCCAATCAACACAGTCAAACATCATTTCCAAATCAGGCACTTTCCCAGGGTACCTTCGTAACAACTGTAGAATTCCCCACAATGTAAAAACATCTCTGGTCTGAAATGCCTTCTCATATGTCTCCACGTAAGCCCTCCCATTTAGTACAACCAATCTGAAGTTGGCTGTCCTTTTTGCCCTCTCGATCATGTCTCTTGTGATCCCTGTCCGGGCCCATGGCTGTAGGTCTTGGTGGATCCAACGGAAGTACTCAGGACACATGGGAGGTGATGGACGGTTAGGACCTTCTTCGGTGGTTGTGGTGGTGGTGGGGTAATCCCTGGGGCAGATTCTTGTGTGGTTTAGTGCATTGCAATTGAGTGGAACTATTTGGGTCTTGTGAGGGTATAATTGGGATTTTGTTTCAATTAGTTTTTGTGGTGAGGTGGCAGTAGTAAATGCCTGCAACATAATAGAGCACGATAACAATAAATTTATATACAACTTCCTTGCCAATATTTGCTACATAACAATTGGCACAAAATGTTGGTGAAAAAATTCTGACCAAATATTCTTTTATTTATTACTACATTTATTCAAAAATATTTAATGTTTTCGTACAAGTTATTTGTCAATTAATATTTTCATCTAAACTCTTTTTTTTTTTTAAGAAAAATAACAATAATAGTATCTAGTAAGAGCAATAACTTGCAACTTCCAAAAGAATAAAAGAGTTATACTTTTAATAATGCGTTTATCGACTGTATTCAAACTTTCTATATTCAATCAACACAATTGTTGGGTAGTTTTGTGAAGAATCAATTTTTCTATTTTTTCCTTTCGGATTTAATGACTAGTAACTAAACATGTAATTCAAAAATAAAAATAATAATAATGATAAACATGTATTTATATAAATCCAGTAACACAACCCAATAACTAATATATCATTTGCTTATTCATTCTCAATCTGGATGGTGTGTGTATACTCAATCAGGGTACCGTGTGCAATTACAAGCCTTTGTGATATATTACTCCTTTCTACTATGAAAATAAATTTTTAGACCGGTTGACTAATTGATGTATGTTTATTCAAATTATATGAAAAAAAATATTAATTTAGTCCTTAACGTTTAACAAAATATTATTTTTTACTAATGTTTGTATTTTAAATCTCCGTCATCCCTAACGTTTTAAAAATATATTAATTTAGCCCATCTGATCAAAAAAATGACAGTCAAACAGAACAAACGTAGCAAAAAAAGGGGATTTACCCTTTTAAAAACTTATAATTGCAAAATAACTATCTCCATTATTACAAAATTGCTACTGACCACATTCCAATCAAATTATGATACATTATTGAATCAATTTTTTTTTTTAATTCAATTTAAAGTAAATAAATATTTTAATTAAAAAATATGATTTTTTTAATATAAAAGGAAAAAATAAAAACTCTTTCATCTTCTACCTCTCATCACTCTCCTTATCTCCAATTTCATCTTCTACATTCATCAAAATCAGCATCTTCATTATTTTTATCAAACTAACATTACTCAAATTAAACATCAACATCAAATCAGACATATCCTAAATCTTAAAAAAAAAAAGGTTTATACAACTTTTTTTTTTAAAAAAAAATGGAGATGACATCGTCATCTCTAAATCAGTCTCTATCGTTGAAGGCTAATCTCCAACAGTACAAACCGTTGGAGATTGAAACTCTCTGGTCTTCGACGAATGGAGTCTCTAGTGAATTGATCTCTATCGCCGGAGACGCGATTGATCCATCACGTCTCTGGCTATAGATCTATCGTGTTTCTGACAATGAAGACCAGTTCAGACTCCATTGCTAGAGACCTAATCTCCAGCATGAAGACCATGCTAGAGACTAAGGTTCTGGTCTCTGGCCTAATCTCTTACTAGTGAAGATTAGTTTTTTGGTCTCCCTCGTCGGATGAGCATGGTCTCCATAGGAGACCGAGGTCTCCCATAAAGATCTTGGTTTTTTTTTTTTTTTTTCTTTTTCAATTAACTTAAAAATATTTTTTAGACATTAAATTCAAAATATAAAATATATATATTATATTAAATATATGTAATTATTTTTAAGTTAAAATGATAAAACTAATCTTCTTCCTATTAAGGTTGACCAACATTTGACTAATAGAAGAATTCTATTAATACATTTTCGAAACGTTAAGGATGATTGAAATTTGAAATGCAAGCGTAAGTAAAAAAACGTAAGATTTTGTTAAACATTATGAACTAAATTAAAATTTCTTCTATGTATATTAAAATAATATAATATACTAGTTATCAACACTATATAAATTATGATAAAATATTAAAAACTGTTTTTTTTTAAAGACATTAACAAGTTAGACGACACCATATAGGTATGAATTTTAACAAAATCTCCATATTGTTAGCTTTAACATTAAACTTGTTGAAATAATGAACCTCATAGTTTTGTCAAACACGATTCTTTTTGCAAAGGAGAAAAACGAAATGATGATAAGAGCAAAGATGCCCACTCTCAGCAGACGATGGAAACAACTCAAGAATTTAGGGTCCTACAATGCCAATGCATTTTTGAAGACATTAATACACGTGTTCCAATTAGCTTGATTTCGGACAAGTGTCTTCAGAATTTTCATATTTTTATACGTTCACGGTTGAGGGTGACCGACCCTCGCGGCGCATGTTAGGTCTCCCGAATCTTCCACCGATAAAATTCCATCTCGTGTGAGCGGCCCAAAAAAAAGCAAACACGACCCGGAGCACCCAAGTCAACACGACACATCTTAAAACTAATTTATAAACGGTTAATTTCCATTTTCCTTCTATTATTTGAATAACTATCGATTTAATTCCTGTTGTTTTCCCTCAGTTGAAAAAGTCCTTATCGTTTAGGATGATCGGACTAAAAACTAATTCCTATAATTTTCAATTGAATCAAAATGGTCCTTTTAGATCCCCCTTTTTTTTATTGTTATCATTTTAATGTTAGTAGATTGAAATATTTTGACTTTATTTCTACATTCTAATAATTTTTATTTTAGATATTTTATAATAACTTCAAAGAAGTATATGTATATATTTTAAAAGTTCTTACAATCTAATGTATATATCTTTTTAATAATTAAGGACACTTTTTATATCTTTATATCCTAGCAAATAATAAAATAATTGATGAATGGATATATTTTATAAGTAGATAAATTATCATTAATATTTATTTACTCACTAGTTTTTTTTTTTTTTTTTTTTTTTATTTTATAGGATTTACTCACCAGTTATTATATTATAGATTGGATTTAAAAGATTTGAAAAATAAAAAGATTTAATATCTGGTATTATTAATTGTATAAAAGAATTTCCGTTAATAATCTTTCTAAAAAAAAGGTTAATTATATTTCTAATAATAATGGTTTAAAGAATTAGTAGATAGAAATATTTGATTTTTGTATATTCAAATAATTTTTTTGAACTTCTTTTAGTAATTTTAAAGAATAGTCTTCATCAAAGAAATTTGTTTAATTTAATCAAAAATTTCAATAATTAAGGGTAATTTAGTCTTTTTATTTGAAATAAAGGGTAATTTAGTCTTTAGGTATTATGTAATAATAATTCTGAACATTATTATTTTTTTTGACATTATTAATTCTGAACATTATTATTTTATATCACATTTGCATCCCAATAATAATATAATTATTAATATTTATCTACTTATGATATAATAGAAATATGATACAAAGAATAAGATGTATTAAGCATTATTAATTATGTAAAAGAACTTCTATTAATAATTTTCTCAACAAAACTAACTAAAATTCTAATAGTAACAATTTAAAGGAATTATTTCCATACAAATTAAGACAAGTAAACCTATTTTAATAACAAATAAAACAATGAATTAAAAACTAAGTTTTCTAATTCTCAATTGTTAAAAAAAAGGAGGAGATGTTTGATATTTTGCCATAAAAAGCATATAAAGCACTTAATATTGTCAAATTCTAAGACCGGTTCAGTGGCGTGAAAATAGTAAAACAAAATACTTGCCGGAGAAAGTTTAACAACTTACAGTGTAGTCAAGCATGCGCGTGCACACCAACGCGCCGACGAGGAGGAGGAGGAGGAGGAAAACGTAGACACCACAAGATCTAGCCGGCGGCTTCATAAAGGGCCGCCAGATCGCGTCCCTTAAATTACCAAATTGCCCTGATCCCATATTCCTCGGGAAACCCTTCTGGACGTTACCGTTCTCTCTCATCTAATATCTCTGTATAGAAACTATAAGATCCTAGTGAAAACTTTCGAGCTTTGATGTTTGAAAATCATGTCAGAGTAGCAAAAACATGTGGTTTCCTCAACTGGGTGTTTGAGTTTTGATTGATTTGTGAGCCCTCTCTTATTTTTGCAGACTATGTTTTTTTTTTCTTTGAAGAGGTAGACAAGTGTAAGGACAAAATGAAAAAAAAGAAAGGATGATCTCTTTTCCTGGAAGGCAGCTGTGTAAAGTCTTTGTTTTTCGAGTAAAGTGACTGGTTTTAAGGTTATTATGGTGAATTTCAACAGGTGACTGATGATATCAGAGTAAATAGAGGGGGGTTTCAGGAACCAGTGAGAGAATTGTGACTAGTGAGAGGTCAATAATGGAGATAAAATATATTATAAAAATAAACAAAAAGACCGTGAAAAAGAATGTGGGGTTTAGCGAGGCGAAGTCTCGTGAAGTTGTTTGATGATTTTTTTTTTCTACAAGATAGGACGAATTTTGGATATTGGGATGTGACTGTGAAAGTGGAATTGAAAAGTCTTGTGTTGGAAAAGACTAATTAATACAAAATGAAATGAGGTATGGGGTTTGCGGGGAGAAGAAGAATGCTAGTTTTCATGTGTCTTGTCTCAAGTTTCAACGGTTCTTGACATTATTAACATTTTTGTCAAGTTTGGTTGGGTATTTGGTTTTCATTATTTGGTCAATTTGAATTTGGTAGCAAAGTATGATTGTGGGAAGAAATCTAAACTTGTTTTGATTATATATGTGTATAGTATGTGAGCCAAAACTTCTATACTTTAGGTAAAATTTGATTTCAACTTTGTGGTTGAGAGTACCTAAAACTCCATTTTAGACATGAAATAATTGTACAGCATCTTTATTAAGTCAATTAGGTTGGTAAATGACTAATTTCTAATTCCATTTCTATTATTTAGTAACTATTTAGGAATTAGAAATGGCATTAGTCTAGAAAAATGCTAGGTTTTATAGATTATTTGTCCACAATTCTACTCAATTAAAGTGGCATATAAGTTATAATCAACGTGTAAATTATCAGAATTTATGTTTCATAACGTTTTACTTATATCTCATTTGTCATCTCGTTTACACATGATTTTGGGAAAATTATTTGACAATCTAGTATTACTCATCAATTTAATTTTATTTATAGTGATTATTAAATAAAACAATACAAAATTGATTATAAAAATATTCTTTTCTTTTTTTTTTATTTATAACATGTTGAATATCTTTTAATGTGAATCAATAAATTGAATATTCCTCAAAAGGCTGTAACCATAATCATTGATAATATCTGTATATGGTAAAAAGGAAAATCGTACTATTGAAAAAAATAATAATATTCTGTTTTATTTGGAAATAAAAAAAAATGATAATAGTTTCTGTGGATTGTAATTGACGTACTTCAACAATATTTATCAAATATAAAAAAAAAAAAAAATTAACAACTTAAATTTAAGTGAAAGTAATGTCCAATTTGAATTAAGCCAAAGTTAATGGTTAACCCTATCTTCAGCACCATGGTGATGCCGTCCAATCACATTACAATTAGGGATGGGATTAATTATTTTAAAGCATTGTTAAATTCTAGGTAGTATTAATTGGATATTGACTTATGTAAGTGCAACGCACATCAATCCCGAACAACTGGAAATTTATATGGACCCTCCTATATAAACAACTAGGGTCATTTTTGAAAAAAGATTCCTATGTATGTTATTTTCAGGCCCATTTCTTAGGGCTGGAGCCAACACCTACAATATCATGATTTGGAGGCCTGTTTTGTAGCGTCAAAAATGGGATTCTAATTTCAGGCGCATTTCTTAACCAACGTAAAAGATACCAAGAATTTAAGAGTTGCGATATTTACACTGCTCAAAAACCATATGAGCACCCCTTAGGTAAGTACACTCATGAACAATTTAAAAATGATCCTAGTTTGTTATTAAATTCTACCTAATGCCAAAATTACCCTTTATTTAATTCGTTGCATTGTGTATTTGTAAAAACACCTCACTTACTATTTATATTGAGATTTTATGATCCCCACCTACTATTTATATGTAACGTAGAACATACTTTCAAATTGGATGAAACGGAGATGGAGATGAACGTTCGTTGTGCCAAAGTATTCTAATTTCTATGAAGCTAATATTGTCCATCCAGGTACATATCGATATGCTTTGTTTAATAATATAACTTATGTGCTCAAATAACAGTTTTAAACTTTTTCAGTACTTTTTCTGTAAATCCCTAGACCCTGAAACCAACTTTATCTAGTAGAGACTTTGTTCTCTAGGAGCAGGTAATTACAGGACCTTCTTTTTTTTTTTTTTTTTCTTTTTTTTAATGGTTGGTGAGGGGGGATTTAATTTGTAAAAAATTATTCCCGTATTTGACAAGGATTAAAGAAAGTGTTCGATTATTTCTACTAAAAGGTCTGAAAACTATCAATATAGTAGTTTCATAACAAGAAGCTTATCTTAATACATTCATACAATTTTAAAAATTAAACATAGATGAAATGTAGTTAATTTTCTCACATCAGAAAAATGGATAGATGGTGGTTGTCTCTTATCTACCACGACATCAATTACAGTAAACAAATTGACATAAAACTTCTCAAACAGTCTTTTGTATTTTATAATTAATCATCTCTATTTTTAATAATACTACAATATATATATATATCTCTCTCTCTCAAACACTCATGTGCATTATACGTTTCACATTTTTTTCCCCTCATTATTCTCATTTACGCAATGAAACAAATTCGGTTATAAAATAGTAGGTGGGGATTGGGCTGCGATTTAGAGATCTGATCATAAAATCTCAATAAAATAATAAGTGGAGTGTTTTACAAGTGTACGATGCAACAAATTTTGGCATTAAGTAGGGTTCGATAACAAACTATGGAATTTTTAAAATTGTTAATGGGGCGTGTTTACTGAAAGGGGTGTTTATATGATTTTTAAGTGGTGTAAATATCGCAACTCTGATTTTAAAAGCTTGTTTCGTAGTTTCGAAAATGAGATTTTATTTGGGAGTTTTCTTATGGTTTCATTATAGGTTTGGGATTCGTATATATTTAGATATGTGTACGTAAATGTTTGTGATATAAGACACAATTTGTAAGTTAATTTGGTTAGTGTTAACTACTAAAGTTGAATATTATGTTACCATCTAATGTAAGTTGATGACAAAGAGGGTTTGACATGGTTCCAATATCTAATAGCTCCACCACAAATGATATTGCAAAAAAGTTGAATATTATATTAAGGTACAGATTATATAATTATAGATTTGTTTGTGGGCATGTCAGGTTGAAAATTGAAAGTTAGAAACCTCTCTCTAACGACATTATAACTGTTATGATTCTGCACCCAAACAGGCCTCACAAATGATGACTATCATATTTTCTTTTACTGTTTTTCAAAAGATTAGAGAATATGTTGATGATATATATATATTATTGGTTTTACAATATTTCTATTAGCAATATGTATCAACATCAAGATTGATTAATTTAGATAAGAATGAGTATTTAACATTAAATCTATAAAGTTTAAATGTGAATACGTGCATATTAAGTTATATGTTAATCTTCTTTTAAAAAAGAAAGATTATACGTTAATCTAAGTAATTATTATTACATATGATAAAACTGAATATAAATTTATAATAAGTAGTTAAATATTAATTTTATGAAGTTTAAATGTGAATATGTACTACCAAATTATTATATGTTATCTTTTTTCAAGAAAATATATATATGTTAATATAAGTGACTACACTTAAATATGATAAAGTTGAATTTATATATATATACATATATAAATATGTGTAATTTAATTAAAATTTATAGGAACCCTTTTGTATCTTATTCTTTATGTCCAATTTTTCAATATCTTCAGCTTTATAAAAGAGGCTATATAATCTTATTATGTAGTTCCATCAGTACTGATGAGGAATATTTGAATTAATGTGTGCAGTTTCGCAAAAAATAATCCAGTACTTGGTACAAAATTCTCTTTACTTTAGTTAGAATATTTTGTTTTTACGGTACTAAAGTAGATTCATCAGTAGCTCTTTTCTTATGAGAAACTTTTAGCTGAAATGTCAAAACTGTCAAAGCTGATTTACTAGTAAAGCTGACTCTGTATACTTTACTTTTCAGTTCTGTGTCAACTGTGAGCTAGAGAGCAAAGTAAGAGGCACAAAATCACTACTATACCTCTCTGTTGCATTTGAAAAATAAACCACCAATTACTCATGTTTACAGTATTTCAAAAATCCAACAATTTGCATCCTTTCTTGACTTGATATTCCCAAAATTTCGAATGATTTTGTTACATATAACTGCTAATAATAGTATTTGTATGAGACTTCTCGGAGAAAAAATATTAATATCACTGTAAATGTTCGAGTGCATTTGCATAATTTTCCCACAGGTAAGCAATCTTTAAACTTTTTCCACTTGAGCATATTATGAAATTTCTAAAATAAATGTAGTTTTATATCTATAAAAATCAATTGATAGGCATAGAAATACATTGATAATTTAGAGGGTAATTGTTGATCTCCTATAAGGCCAACTTAAATAAAAACATTTTTTTAAAATATATTTCTTTATTAAATCTTTGCCCAAGGCAGAAATTATGAAGACTATGAACATTTGTAATAAAGTAAAACAAATTTACATACTCCTCAATTTATATTAATTCAAGCAGCTAACATGTATAGTCTCCCTTAATTTATAGATACACATTATCATAATTCTGAAAAAAGAATTTATTGCCCAAATTAATAGAAAGAGATGAAAAAGAAAACTTTCTAGAAGAAGAAGAATTTAAAAGAACAAGCTTATAAGGCTTTTGGAAACATTGAAAAACATGACAAGAAGTCATGCTTAATAAGTGGATGATGAGATGATAAAGAGGTCCTACATTAATGGGGTGTGTAATTATATTTTGGTTTGGTCATGTCTTCTCTTGACCCTTAAATCTTGATCATGATCTATAGTGGCCACCAATGCCATCATAATTTTTCCCAACAGAGCATGGCCTATATTTACTGGCATTAACATTAGTTTGAGAAAGATGTATACATATATAGATAGAGAGAGAGTGTGAGAGAAAAGAGTGTACATATATTATAGCATTGTTTTGCTTGCTGTGTTGTGGCATTGGGTTGGGGGGGCACTTATATTATATAAAGTCACGCGTGAACTAAAACCTCACTCTCTGTCTCTCATGCTTTGGAATTTCAAAACCCAAAGTCTGATCAAAGGCTTAGATAGTTGATTTTTGGTTCTACAAAAGAAGCGAAAACATTTCTGTTGCTGCTCTGAGAATTAAATGCGCAAACAAATACTGAACTACTCTCCACTTTTGCATTAAATAGACATACAACTTAACCCTTGCTTCCTTGGTTTTCTTTTCCACAAGTAACCATCTCTTCTTCATTGTTCAAACTTATAAGCTTGAACAACCATGTCTGTAAGTGTTCTTTTTGCTCAGGTTCTTAAGAAATTACAAATGGTGCAATGGGGTTTCTTTTTCTTTGACAATGTGTGCATGTGTCACAATGCAGATGGTGGAGGTGAGAGTTCCAAACTTGGATTGTGAGGGCTGTGCTTCCAAGTTAAAGAAAGCACTTTTCAAGCTCAAAGGTATTTTTTGACCTATATTTTATGCTATGGTGTGGTGGGGAGGTGTTGCTTTTGGGCAAGAGTGTGTTATTTAGGTTTAAAAGCCAAGCAAATATTGAAGCCAACGGGCAAACTAATTGTCTGTCAAGGTCTTGTTGTCTTAAATGTTTTCGTTTACCAAAAATTTCCTTGGCAGAAAACATTTCTGCAAACACTCTCTTTGTTTTTAACAAAAGAACCTTAGATGATAAAATATCGATTCTATCAATGGCAAAATTTTTCTTCTAGTTTCTACCATTGTTTTCTCCTTTGGATCCACAAAATGTTTTTTGAGTGTGCTATAAAATTTGAACGGATATTTAAGACCAACTTTGCCTTGCATATACACCCTTCCAACTATGTGCACATGTTATAACCAGCCTGAAAATTTGGGCCTCACATCTTAGGCTCATGTTATTGGCACCCCACTGCCACCAACATTATCTTGGACACCCTTCTATAATTGTGTATGATGATTGTTAATATTTTCATAGAGTGGCTATATTTACACCCCTCTAAAATCGTATGTACACCCCTTAATCTATACATTTTTAATATTCCAATATTATCCTTAAATTAAATTATTAACATTTTAATTAATAGATGATATTATTATTATTATTATTATTATTAACTTTGAATACTCAAATTTCAAATCCCAACAAGAAACTTAATTTGTTTTGATAAAGGGTGATCAAAGATGAGAACCTTTTGTTGTGTTTTGAGAGGTTTCATAGATGGTGAAAATAGCGTTTTAGATTTAAAGAGTTTTTTTTTTTTTGGTTAAAGCTTACTTTGAGTGAAAATAAAGGTTTTTAGTTTTGTTTAATAGTTTTACATATAGAATTTTGGTGAAATATTAGAATTTTGAGTGAAGATAAGAGAGAACATAAGATAAAGAAATCATAAACATGAAACGAAGTATCAAAATAAGCTTAAAAAAGAAAATTTGACTTTTTGAAATGTTTTAATTTAATTTTCTTTATAAGTATTTACTTATAATATTTAGAAGGTAAATAAATGAATAGATATAATTGGTAATACATGGGGTGTACTTATGGAATATAAATTTTCAAAAATCTTAATAGTATGTAAATACAAAAAGAAGAGTATAAACAATTTTTAAGGGATGAAAATATCTCCGCTCCTTTTCATTTGATGTTAGTGACCTATTTCTGTCTTAGTGTTGCATCCTTTTAGTCTTGGTGGTTAATAAGATAGGCAGGACTACATTTCTTGGGCCCAAAATAATTTTGGTTGCTAGAATTCTAATGCCCATTTGAGAGTCTCTTGATATTGATTAAAAGCCCTTTTAGGTAATCAACCGTCCATTTGTTTTACAAATTTTAATTTAATCAGTCATTTTCTGATGCGAACATTTGCAGTTTAATGGTTGTAACAAAAATATTTTATTTTGTTTACTAATGAAAATTTTTTTATACGATGTGTGCAGATCTGGTGCGCATAAAATTTGATTTGTTTTTAACTATGCACATAAATATTGTTAAAAAATTGTATGAGATGTTTTAACTTTTGATTCGTATGATCTATTTTACTTCGCTACCAAACCAAACTTCATTAATTATTGAACCAACTTCGTTATTTTGATGTTTTGCTTACAATTAGGAGTGGAAGAAGTGGAAGTTGAAATGGAGATACAAAAAATCACAGTAAGAGGCTACTCTTTGGAGGAGAGAAAAGTACTAAAAGCCATCAAAAGAACAGGAAAAGCCGTAGAGCCATGGCCATTTCCAGGCTACTCTCATTTTGCTTCATTTTACAAGTATCCTACCTATGTTGTGAACCATTACTATGACACATATGGTGCTACCAATGGTGCACATACTTTCTTCCACACCCCGGCTGTTTACTCCGTGGCTGTGGCCTCTGACGAGGCGGTGGCTTCACTTTTCAGTGATGACAACCCTCATGCTTGCTCTATCATGTGATTTTTGTGATGGTAGTAGTGTTATGAGAGCTGCAGGATTTTAACAGGTTCAGTTTCGTGACCTGTGAGTTAAACTGCGTGCTCTTTTCTTGGTGAGAGCTTTATGTTGTTATACATTTTATTATAGTATATGTAATTGACTTTTTTAGATGGTTTAGAGTTGTGGAATTACACATACCATCATTTAAAATGAGTGGTTAAGTACTATCCGAAAAAGTCAAAAGTTTTAATCTTATATTTATCCTTTAAAACACAATGTATGAATTATGAATTTTTTTTTATAAAAATTCACCTCTCTCTAATTATGAAAGTAGTTATTCAGACTGCGTTATTAATAATTCATTTTATCATGTTTCAATAGTTATTTAACTTACGGTGTAACACTCAAAAAATAAAATAAAAAAGTTGTGAAAATTATAAAAGATGTCTTTGTAAAATGAAAATTTATTTATAACAAAAAAGTTATTCATTATTAGCCTATGCAATATTTTCTATAGGTCAATATTTCATTTACGTATTTAACCTACATTAAATGTTTTACGGACTTTCAAAAGAAAGAAAAAAAATCGCTTTGTAGGTTAAGAACGAGTTAAAATGGATAGTAAAGTTTTATTTGGCTAATTTTTTATATGGATTAAAAACGAATTTGTCTCTCTCGTTTGTGTACTAGAGTTTGATATTTATTAAAAATATGTGGATTTGGGAATAGATGGACGTTGTCAAAATTGATCTAAGGTCCACTTCTATGTGAATCATTGTATTTAAATATTAAGTTGCGCCCTTTTAAGATGTTGTTCTGGTGCATTCAGATTGTATGACAATCTAAAGCATTCAATGATCAAGAATGAGAATATATAAAAATTCAAATGTTTTAGGGAAAAGTATAAAAGATATATACTATTATATGTAACACATTACTGAATTCTACTAATACGAACCTGTACAATATGGTTAAATATATTGTGATACATTTGGTTAGAATGCGAAAATTGTTGGAGGTACACTATGATTCTCCAAAATTTCTCAAAACTACCAATGTTCCTTTTTTTTTTAAAAAAAAAAAAAAAAGGGAATGAATTTGTAATATATATGAAGTAAATTAAGCCTAAATTCATTTATAAATTCACAATCTTTTTTAGTATTTGAGATATTATGGTCACAATAAACATTTCATTAAGTTTCTTCACAAAAAAAAAAGAAGAAGAAGAAATCATTTACGTGTGATGATCTCTAACGGTTGAGCGGTGATATTAAAAAATCTTGGGTTGCTTTAATTATTGTTTTTTCAGCGGGAGGAAGCTTTGTCTTCAGTTATCACTTTTTGAAAAATAAAGAGAATCTTGAAAAAGGGTCACAGACCCCACCACCGACTTTTACAAACACAATTAATTGTTCTATGAAAATTCTCTCCAGACTATTTTATATTGATAAATATCAATAAAAAAGAAAAAATTAATTAAAAAAATCATTATTTTATTGAGACACTTAATGGTGGAGTGAAATATTTTTTCATGATTTGTTTGCCCTACGTACAACTTGCCCACCAACTTTTTTACTTTGAGTTCCAAAACATCTACCAAATTTTATACTATAAAAATAATAAAACTTGTAAAAGTAAATAAAATTGAAAATAAATGGCGAGTCCAATTTGATATCTCAACTACTGACATGGCAGAAAGTCAGAGAGGGTTCGAGATCTCTGGCTGTGGAGGCCCTGATCTAATGAATGGTCTAAACCTCGGTTTTTATGACTACAAGCAAGCGTGGACCATGATCTTTAAACTTAGGTTTTTTGTTTAACCTTTCGCTTGCACAAGTTGGATTGGAAAGATATTTCCTTAGTCTTGCTAAGTTACCATCAAAGTAACTTATTATTCAAACCCTCCAACCATAGGTTTTAAACATTATTGAGTTTATTATCTTTTTTTAAACATTATTAATAATGAAATTAATACAATTCAATAATTAACGCGACCCAATTAACTTTTAATTTTCTTCCCTTCTCATTTAAGAAGTACAGCTTGAAAATGAAGTTTTAGACTTTCAATGTTATCCTAGAAGAACGTGTTGTCGAAATCTTCCAACTATAGATATTAAATATTGTTGAATTGATGAATCGAATGCAATTAAATGAATGTAACTAATAACTATTAACTTTTCGATGACTTGGTTAAGCCCATTGATGAAAAGATGGTTAATTATTTTCAACCATGCAAATTTTTATTATATACTGTATTACTAAATCTATGGAAGAGACATATTTCACACTTATACGGTTAGAAATAGGAATAAAATATTAAAACGATACTTAACATATCTATCAATATTTTCATATTGTGTGAGGTCCAATTTTTAAGATGTTTTTAAATATTTTTAATATTTTTATAGATATTTTTATAAATTTAAAACTCGTTATATTGATTGAATACCATAATTTAATTTCTTCCGCTAAGAACGTGGTTTGGAACTAGAAAAACAAAAAAGAGAAAGCCTTGCTAATGAAGAGGCTCAGAATAGCCCATCATGCCAACTTTTGTCTTCTCAGACACCAAAAACATGCCACGTGGCTAGAAAATTGTCATAGAGCCCACTTGTTATGTGTGAGTATACATACACAAAATTAACTCACGAAGCCGAAACCCACGAGCTCACGCATATGACTCCCTTTAAAAAACGCCACAAGTCTCGTGAAATTCTCATTTCTCAATTTTTTCTTTCATTCTTCAAAACTCGTCTTGAAATGGCTCAGGTACTCCTTCTCTCTCCTCTCTCTCTCTCTTCACCAAAAATATTTCTTCTTCCATTTTCATGTTTGGATTCATATAATCTGAAATACGGTTCCCTTTATTTGTACAAACTATGCAGCAAAAGGCGGTGTTGAAGGTCCTGACCATGACTGATGACAAAACCAAACAAAAAGCCATGGCAGCTGTTGCTGACATCTTCGGTACATTCTCTTCAGTTCACACACATCTCTACTCAAATTTTACCAAATTTTCACCGTAAATCACATCAACACGCAATTTCTTGACTTCTTTCAATTCACTATGATGAGTTATTTCCAATATCATCACAGATTATTGAATCTTGCAAGTTTTTTTCTTTTTCTTTTTCTTTTTTCTTGTGTGATGACATTGAATCTTGCAAGTTGATTTCTAGCTTCCTCGTAAAAGACAAACAAAAAATATATATATATATATATTTTTCCACATGAAAATAGATCACACGCCACATGAATCATGATAAGTGTTTTTTTTTTTTTTAATATATATATACATATTAACTTGAGAGAATCTTAATTTAATAACCTCTATAATTGTTAAAAAGTGTGGTTAATTACTGCTAAATAATGTTTGCCATCAAGTATTTTAATAATTTTATGAGTTTTTAATCGAAACAAATTTAAATTCGGAATCATTTAACTTTTGTTGAAACACGTGGTAATCGTTCTTCATTATACTCACATTACAAGTGTTTTTATTTTATTTACTTTTACATTAAAAATATTAATTAAAAAATACATCTATTATCACTAAATTATGTCTGCAGCCATTTCTTTTACAATTATTTTTTTATCTGGTTAATTAATTCTCTTGTGTTGTAATAATATAAAATTTTTGAAAAATAGGAGTTGATTCAATCGCTGCGGACTTGAAAGATCAGAAGCTAACAGTGACAGGGGTGATGGACGCAGTAGCAGTGGCGAAGAAGTTGAAGAAAGTAGGGAAAGTTGAAATCATCTCTGTAGGACCAGCCAAAGAAGAGAAGAAAGAAGAAAAAAAAGAAGAGAAGAAAGAGGAAAAGAAAGAAGAGAAAAAAGAGGACAAAAAATGAATCCACAAGAGTTCACAGCATGCACCCACCCACCACCCCAAACTCAATCATTTTCTTTTTTCCAGCTAATTAGCATATAATCTGTTAGGACTTTAGAAATATAATTATCATTATTGTTATTATTAACAATTAATGTGTATGTTTTGGTTCGTGTTTTGGTGTTTTCAACGTCAAACAAGAAAAAAAATTGCAAATGTGAAATGGGGTTTGTGAGAATCGCTCGATTTTGTCTTGTTATATTAGAATTTAGTATAAATGTACAAAAAAAAAAAAAAAAAAAAACAGAAAAGGACGTCTCTGTTCACGTACGATTTTCCTCCTCTTATTTGTTTACAGGTCATTTTTCCACTTATTTATGTAAAGACAGTACTATATCATCCTCACATTGCTTCTCACCATAAGAAAGAAAAGAATCAAATTGCTTATTAAAAAATGTTTCCCTATTTTAGTTTTTCAAAGATGTAGACTGATTTTCTGTGTTTTAAAAGTCATTTGAAAAAGTTTTAAAATTTTTTGGATTGGAAATTATAATTGACTTCTTGAAAAAATTGCTGCGGATTTCAAAGTTTATTATATACACTTGGCGTGAAAAGATATGGCCACCTGTTTTAGGCCAAACCTTAGAAAAGGTTGATAAACATGAAGGGCTTTTTCACGTTTAGGTTTTTGCACGAATTTAGAATGTAAGATAAATTATTTAGGTTTTGAAAATTGGTTTTTCAAATAATAAAACAAGGCTGGTAGATCTTCGAATTCAAATAACACACCTTGAAACCCCATTTAACAAATTTTGATTTAGAAGATGTTAAATAGGTATTTCATCATTTTTTTTTTAAATTACACCAAACAAATTAAAAATATATTGAAACTTACCAAAATCAATAATTATTTATGCAACTCAAATATTTATTTATTTACATAATAAACGAAAAAACTACTAACGTAAAGTTTATAATATATATTAGTAAAAATGGAATCTATGCCATTTTAGTAGATGGGAAAATAGATTATCACCTCTGTTACGAGGTGATGTCATCAAATAGACATGTCGGAGCATCTCCAACCATACTTCCTAAATTTTAATTAAATTTTTGCTAAATTAAAAAAAAAAAAAAAAACCTATTTTTACTAGTACTTTTTGACTAAATCACTCCAACCGTTTTATCTATTTTAGCTAAACATTAATATTAAAATAATAGAAGAGAGATTTTTAACTAAAAAATAATATTAAAATAATATAAAAGATAGTTTAACAAAGACTTTTTAATTACTTTATTTCAAATTAAATATTAAAATAATAGAAAAAAATTTAGTTAGAACTCTTTTGCTCTTTATATATAAGGAATGTGGTTTAATTTTTATAAAATAACTAAACATATAAAGAGTGGTTGGAGTGCATAAAAAGTATCACCCCTAACTATTTTAACTAAGAACAACTGATGGGGAGCATGATTTTGGAAATGCTCTTATCACTTACTAATCTATGTGTGCAATAGATATTTAAGAAATTGGACATTATGAGGAACTTTAATTTAACTTATATTTTTCCTTTTTAGGGTACCTAAAGCACAAGTAAGGCCGCTAGTAGTTGGATAATGACCTGCATTTCAGTAGAATTTAGTGTGCTGATTAGAATGATCTAGACAGGTATCCTTATGGTTTACGTAAATTATTTATTGATGCCGGTAATTCATTACATAATCTGATGTATCCACAACTTGCGATTCCATGGTTCACAATTAACTGGGCACTTGACAAATGACCTACGAGACTATTTTTTTTTAAATTTTAGACCTTGACACAGCGAAAACAATATATATATATATATATTACAGCACAATATATAATGCATATACACAAACCACAAGCCAGACTCTCAAGATGAAAACATTTGAGAAGCGGTCCGAAAGTCAAACCTCCAAAAACGAAAGAGGAACAGTGGCTCCCAGGTCGAAGGAATGCAACTGAAAATCGCCTACACAAAGAGGCACTTGAGAATTGAATGGCCAACCGATATCGGAGAATAGAGCCTGACTTACCAACTAGTTAGGCCCCCATTCCAGCAAGAACACAATTATTACAAAGAAGAAAAGAAATACGAAAACAATTATTATAAAGATGAAAAGAAATACGAAAACAATTATCATAAGGAAGAAAAGAAATACATCTAGTTAGAGAAAATAATGACTCCTTATCTCTCATAAAATTGTCCATTGCAAATAGATAAATATGAAAAAAAAAAAAAAAAAAGAATGATGACCGATGGAAAAAATCTTTACAAAAAGTGAAGATAATATAATATTGAAGAAATTATATAAAATACTTTAAAGTGTTTTCCAAAAAACTACTATATAATCAAATTTTAGAAATGTACACTAATTTACAGTTTAAATAGTTAATATACTTTATTTTCACATTTGTGATTACTATTCGAATCCCACTTTACACTTCTACTAGCATGTGTGGTGTGAAAAGTATATTTTTCTGTATTATGTGAGTCTTTTTGGATACTACAAAAATAGATTTTGAGATCACATATAGCGTTAATCATGGTAAAGTAGTGGTAGATTTATGATTATAGGTGTGAGTCGATTTTTTATTATATTTTAATTATATAAAAATAATTGCAATCATAAATTTTGGAAATTCACATTTATTTTTGGTTTAATGGTTATACACGTCTCCTTTTGTATTTCGGACGAGGATTCAAATTTTGCTTTGATTGTTAGAGAACAAGTGTGGGAAGATTTCCCATATACATTGTGGTCTCATAAAAGAACTATCTGAGCGCATTAGTAACACTAAATTAAACCTGGCAAACCTTTGGATTCAGTCTCAGTGTCAATTATCAAATATAAAAAAAATTAAAACTTTGAAAATAATGAGTATTCACAAATAGACCTTTTAATTTTCTGATAAGCATATTTGATAGTACGCCAATTCACTAGTATTTAATTTTATTTTTTTTTAAAAAAAAAAAAATAGAAGCCATTTGCGAATGCTGCTGCTCAAACCATTATTAGCCAAAAACTGAGAACCAAAACACGGTTTAAATAACTAAAAGTGCTTTTAAAAATGTCAAGAACAAACAGCCGAACACACCCTTGAATATTTGAATGGATCTTACCAGCCGCCACGTCAAAATCAAAGTTACTTCAAGAATTGACCATGAAATTGAAAAAAAAAAAAAGGACTAGAATTAATTAATGTGAAAATAATTTGAAGAGTTGAGGACCAACAAAAGTGTGCGAGAGTTGGTGGCAGGACAGACCAGCACGCATATTTGATGTATTAGTGCATGCTTATAATTGTCATTTGTGGATTGTATAGCTATCTGGGAATTTTATATTGTGAAGGAAAAAATAATGTAAATAGAAAATTTGATTTAAATCTTTTCTGAAAACGGGAAAAGTTGGAGAACAAATGTGTAGTGTTTGTCTTGTTAGGCTTCCAATTATGTCAATTCATGGGTCATGACGATGGACAACAGTTCGTTGAGATAAGAGTCCATGCATATGATTTTGACACAAAAGAAAGAAGGAATATCAAAATCTGTGCAAGTGCTGAGCTGGTGTGGGGATCATCTGGCCATGGATGATAGGGTTCGTGTTTTGAAACCTAGGACGGTTTGATGTTTCTGACTTCGAGATAAAGTTTACTCGAATGATCTTATTACGAGAACTTTATTTGAGATAATATATAATTAGTTGAATACTTATAACTTTATCATGTATCATCTTATGTTGATTTCTATTATAAATTAAGATTTAAGTTGATAATTTTACTATAGATCAGTTCCTCAACAAGTGAAACATGATTTGAGATTGTATACAATTTGTTCAATACCAACAATTGTATCATATGTCGTTTTCTGAATGATGAATACTTCTGAGATTATCTTCTCCTATTTGTTTTCCTTCTTCTCGATCAAAGGGAAAAAAAACAGTTCACTTCATGTAATTTTTACGGAAAGTATTGTTGATGAGAGTGCGCACTACAAAATCTATCAAGAGCTTTTATAAAGGCTCTTCTAATGCTATTTTATGATCTTGGAAAGTTCTTCAATTCTTCTTTAACAAATTCAAAACACTTTTGACTATTTAAATACTAATACAGAAAAGCCCTCCTAAATTGAATTGACTATAAGGATCAAAATATGCGGCCATTACCTATTTTAGCCATAATGAAACTTCTTTTTTTTTTTTAATTTATCATACGATAATGAAACTTCTTTAAAACGAGGACAACACAAGAATCCTACTGATTTTAAGAGCAGTTACTGTTCCAACCATAAAAAATTGACATAACACAACTAGTAGCATTTTGATTTCTCTTTGTTGCAGGGATGTGGTGATATATGTTAATCAATAATGATTGATTGAGAGAAACCCAGAACTGTAGACAAACCAAAGAGAGGAGAAGAATTTGTGTAGTGTGGGAAAGTAGATGATGCTGAGATGCTCTTCAAGTTAGACAATCAGTATTGTTACTTGGAAGACAGAACACCAATCAGTAGTTTATTTTATAAAAGCTAAAGAGAGTATATACTCACAATCTAGTGTTTTTCATGGACTCCCACATGACAAAATCAAGAGAAAATCTCAAAGTTTCATTCTTCCCCCCACCCGAAAAAAAAAAAACCAGCCATAGACAAAAGACCTTTGTGCTTTTCTCATGAAAAATTTACAGCAATAAGTCATGAGATTTGGTGGTTCAAAGCAAAGAGAGCATGGAAGCAACAGATATGAAAGAGAGCCACGACATGACCTTGCTCCATGAGTAATACCAATAAAAAGGAAGTAGCAATGAGACAAAAACCTGAATTAAAGCATTTTAATAGCATGGAAACATAAAAGTCCATCAGATGAGGGCCCTTACTAGAGGTACCATAAAGATACTGATAATGAGCCAGCAACAAGTTGCAACTAGTGAAGATATTTCAATTTAGTTTATAACAAAAGGAAGCTTCACATGACTATGAGCAACTTTGACTCAAGTTAGCAGAACAAAATCATGTGGCCATGTCTCTGCAGCATAACAAGGATGAAGATACAGAAACTTTTTAATTGATAAAAGGCACCAAAATGTGCTGATAAATGATCAAGTCTGAAATTCCTATCTTGGCTGCCGATTCAAGCATGAGAAGTTGATACCAATTCTTTCTCAGTTCCCTTTACACCAGGGCTGGTTTTCTAAATAAATACAACAATATTATCAAACCATAATTAGCCAACTACTAAAAACAAAATTAATACTGTTTTACTATTCAATTAAGGTAGGTAAACTAAATAGCAACAGTTAGATATCTGATGGATAGTTTTGGAAAGGGAAATGAAACAGAGTTTACAATGCTGTCTTCTGCTAGTCAAACATAGAGAAATTCTTTTCTGTAGCCCCACAATGTCATTGGATTGTTCCCAACAACATAGCGAAGCTCCTGTTTTACACGATTTAAAATTATTTTGACAACATTAGAAACAGAACACCGTCTTCAGAACACACCTATTGATTTTACACCAAACCTTTCTTCTTTAATAGGCCAGTAGCTGCCTTGCCGTAAAAATCAAAGTACCACAAAATTGACCATGAGAAATATTGGAATTTCCATCATCGTCTTGTATTTAAGAAAAACAAAGAATTATAAAAAAAGCAAATATAAGTATATAACCGATGTAAGTGCGTGAGAATCGGCGACACTAACTAACTAAGCTGATAAGGTTTCCTGGCGTTGTACAATAGGTCTGGGGTTCAAGTGTTACTCATGTTGAGTGGAGAGGGGGTCTGGAAAACACCTGCTGAGTTTGACAGATTAGTGCATTCTTATAATTGGAATGGATGAAGTAGATAGCATCCGTATATTGAGGAATATTACAGAAACAACTATGCAAGGCTGATGATGTCATATGAGCGAGGAAGGTTGATGATAAGAGTCCATGCATGCTTTTGACAAAAGAAACATCAAAATTGGGGATTGCTGAGCTGGTGTGAATTAGGATATGACAAGGTAACAGATCATGCTTGAATTATTATCACTTCTGACTTTTCAAAACTACCCTAAATAAAGCCAAGCAACATTTGATGCTTCAGTATTTCTAATCACCAAACCAAAGGAAGGACAAAAGCCATATAGAAAAAGTCAGATGACATTGGTGTTTACAATTACATGTAAAAGCACTTTCTGAAATATAATCTGCCAAGTGCTTTTCCAGAAAGCTAGTGTTTATTTGATCTCCGAAGTTCTTAAATATTCGACTACTCGAATTCATTTTTGGTTCCACCAAAAGTACTCCTAAATTGACTACAACAAAAGCTTCTTCAGCATACTGAAACGAAAAAGAGTCATATTTCTTCCAGTAGCAGCTATGGTTCTGATAGTAGCTTTCAGTCCCTTCTACTACATGTATGGAAGCATATTGATCAGAGGGGCATATAAAATATCAAAATAGTTCCAGACAAACCAAAGAGAGGATCCATACTGGAAATTAATGCCTTTCGTGCAAGATAATCAGGGTTGTTAGTTATAAGACAGCATCACTCAGTATTTATTTATTCAAAACCAAAGAGAGCATGCACAATCTAGTATGCATCACAAACTCCTACAAAACAATATCAAGAAAATCTCAAGTTGCATTCAGAAACCAGACAAACAAAAGACTGATCGACTTTTGCTATTGAATTTCAGAAGCAATGCATATACCCAAATATGGGTAATGTCACATACCAGTGGAGGTCAAGAGCTGTAACAGCACGGAAAAGCTGCAACAGATACACAGAGGAGAGAAGGTTTATAAACTGGCCCCACAAGCAATATCGATCAAGCACCTTATGCCAGAAATAATCTACCAATAAAATGAAAAAACTAGATCTGAGACAACAACCCGAATTAAAGCAGTGTGGTATGGAGTCATAGAAGTCTATCGGCTCATACTCGAGGTACAACAATAAAGATATTAAGAAAAACCCAGCAATAAGTTGTAACTAGTAAAGAGAATGAAATTTTGTTTATAATAAAAGGAAACCTTGCTTGACTTATGATTTAACTTCGAAATAGCAAACAAAATTTTTGCCACTTGCAGTCAAATACATGAGATGTTCTGCCCAAACCCCTATTATGGGAAAAAGTCTCTGCAACATATCAAGACTGGAGACAGAAACTCTTTATTTGCAGAAAGGCAAAAAATGTATTACTGCTCAAAGAGATTGATGGTCAGTAACTGCTAATAAAGGTCTGAAGGCCCTAACCTAGTTCAAGATTCTAGGGTGAGAAGTTGACACCATTTTCTTCTGAGTTATCTCAAGGGCTGTTTTTCTATATAAATACAACGATGTTATACTACATAACACAATCAATCAAGCAGCAGATAAAGGAGAAAACTTCATAGGGGAAAGAAAATGATCTGAGCAGGCTTGCAATCCAGAAAGGTAGTGGTACTGATTCATCAAAACGAAAACGTGTTTGACTGATTCAGCACAACACAGCATGCTTCCACATAGAAGGGCAATAATCTTTGGAATTGGAATTTCTAGATATGGTTCCATCCTGTCTTCAAGATTCCATAGAAGTTTTTATGTTAACTTCATGCTCATACTCCTGGAATATAAGCAATAATGATGCAATGGAAAGGTGACATTGTCTATGACTATGGTGGAATAGAATCCAAATTTATCATCATCATCATCAATAAAGCCATTTTCCTTCATGAAGACATCCTTCGACTACAAGGAGGACTGCTAAAGCTGTATATGACTGTCATGTGATAAAAGATAACTAAGATGAAACCACTGGCGGGGGTATAGAATATTCTTTATAGATTCAGTCTGTTTTGATTGCAGCTCAAACATGGAGAAACCTGCATGAAAGATATTCAGGCAACAGAGTCAACGTTGGTTCTTCTATTCCTTTAAAGTTCATCCCTAGTCATTCATATAAAAATAAAGAAAAACCATCATCTTGATCAAAATCTTTAATTATTCACTTACTGAAATGCTAGTGATCTAAGGTAAGGGCCTTGAAAGTACCAATTCGCAAAATAATTAAAACAAAAAATAAATAAATAAATAAAAAGGCATTTACATGCATTGACATCTGACATAGGAGCGATGCTGATGCCAATGCCGATTGCCGAACATATAGGGAAGGGAAGAGCTACCTTTAGCTATATTCAGTCAAGAGAACTTCTTCAAAAATGAGGAAGCTGCTGTGACCAAAAGGACAGCTCTGCACTCGTCATTTTTATGTACCTACCATGAAATTTTTCTTTATAGTTCTTTCATAATTTAAGTCAAAGTTCACAAAGTTGAAAGGCTTTAAGTCCTATTTTTCTCAAGAGGATCAGAAGCAGGATTTCAATAACCTAGGCCTGCAATAGATCAAGTTTCTTAAGCACAACCTTGACATTCTTGTATGGATATAAATTCACAGTACTTTAATTAAGAATGAGAATGGGACCATGGACTACGGTACCTAAATAAATCAAGATAAAATGCATTTTATTCCTTGACTTATTAAAAGTTCAGGTACCTTAAAAATTGCATATCACCACAATAAAATTAAGTACTGTAAGATGAGACTAAAAGATCACTTTAATACCGTATAAAGGCAGGCTAACACAAATAACTCATAACTCAAAAACGAAGACAAAGCTTAGCTTTGTAGAATATCCCAACATTAGGCAAATTAAAAGATAAAAAATAAAAGAATGTGTGCATATCATACCATTTCCACTTCCGTAACACTATTACGGGCAGCAGGTAAAATTTTTGCGACAAAAAAACTGGATCAATCAAGCATTTCTCGATTGAGCTGCAACTGAATAATCCCGTATTGCACAATGCTGCTCTAGCATCTCTTATATCTTTTGACTTTTGAGAGTAGATGGACATATTTTCCCTGATCAACCATATGTCTAATCACTTCATGCGCTTCAGACAGCTTACCAGCATTCCGCAAGTTGCTCACTAGCGTATTGTACACAAGAAAATTTGGATTACAACCTTTGGATTCCATTTCTTTCAGCATTGCACAAGCCTCATCAAACTTTCCTGCCATACAGAATCCACGAATCATGGAATTGTATGTAAATACATTAGGAAGCTGCCCATTAATGATCATCTCATTAAACAATGCCTGAGCATTCTCAAGCTCCTCAGCCACTATGTAACTCGTTATCATAACAGTGTAAGATACCACGTCAGGCCTGCACCCTTTTTTTATCATCTCATCAAAAAAATATTTGCAGGCATCCAGATTTCCTGCTCGGCTTAGGCCATCCATCAAAGTGGTGAAATGTAGGGCACTTGGATCAAAACCCACTTCCTTCATGTGATTCAAAAGATTTAGTGCTGCAACTGGTTTATCTCCTTTGCCAAGCACATGGAGAAGGATGTTATAAGTATGAATATTGGGGGAAAATCCATTTGTGCTCATTTCATCAAGTAATCTGTGAAATTGATCCAACTTCCCCAACCTATACTTTGCACACAGAATAATGTTATAAGTTAGAATATCCGGGGGATGACCCTCATCAGACATTTGCTGATACACCCACTCAATCAACTTGTACTGTTTTACAACTAGAAGCGAATATAGAACTGCATTATAGGAGTGTTTAAACGGCCTGTAATTGAACGTCTTCGACTTGATAAACCTCTCCACAACTCTCTTAGCCAAACCTGCCTCACCACAGGTACATATAAGAATATTAAACGTCCTCGCAGTTGTCGGGAATCCATTCTCAATCATCTCATCAACTAGCCTCCACATAGCCTTAAACTCCTCACAATCTGCAAATATCTTCATTATCAAATGATACGAGTTTGCAGTGTGCCTAAAACTCTCCTGCTGACCACACCATACAAAAAACTTATACCCCAACTTCGCACACCTCGTCTTGTTACCATAATCTATGTTTATCAAAATCCTCAAAAGAACCTCCCTCACGAGTGCCCCCGAAACCCTTATTCCTAACTCACTCAAAGCCAATTTCGAATCAAATCCGGGACCATCACGTTGCAAAATATCAAGTATCCTACCAGCATCAAACCTAACATTCTCTATGAAACTCCTCCTCAACCGAAAATTCCCTTCCACGAAACTACCATGATCATAAAAACCAGGTTTTTCATCTGCAGTAGCATCAAAATCTAATCTTTTCCACTCTTTCGTCATCTGCTCTTCAATTCTATGAAAACCAACATCTATTTTATCACTACCAAAACTATGCTCACACAATTTACGCGAAAAGACAAGCATACATGAGAATTTACTAGCTATTCTTGAACCAAACAGAGCTATAGAGTTCATAGTTCATAGGCGTAATACAATAAAAAACTCCCATTATCTCCAAACCCTTGCACTACAAAAGAAGCCCAGACACAGATTGAGAGTTTTTGACAAATGGGGTTGAAGAAATACTGGGTGCTCGACTTGAGAGACACCCATCAAACTTTTTCCAACACCCTAATTGAACAAAAACGGTTTCTTTGATCGCAGAGAGTTTTGGAGGGGGTTCAGAGGCTGCGAGGACTTACCGGGTTGGGGAGGGACTGTTGCCCCGACCCGAAGCCAGGCAGTGATGGTTGCTGCTGGTGCGTAACAGAGCAGGAGACGTGGCGGAGAGAGGAAGCGAAGAGTGAGTGTTTAGGGAAACTTGGAGGCGGCAATCTTGTGTTGTAGTTGAAGAATGGCTTCAACGGGCTTCTAATCAACGAACGAATACGACACAACACCCAAATGAAAAGCAACTCGTTTTTGAAAAAATTGCAGGACTAACCCTTTTAGGACAAAAATGCCCTTGTTAAGTAATTTGAATTACAACCCGGTCCAGCCTTGGTTTTCACGTTCATTGGAGCTCACTCACAACTCTCATTTCTTTCTTCACTCTCTCTAACAACACTCTTTCGACCATCTCTTCAAGGTTCTTCGATCTTCTCTTCGTCTCTCTCCATTTCGACCAGGCCTAGCCGCTTGACAACCTCTCAACTATCAGGTGAGTTCAATTTGACTATCTTCACTTGTTTTCCTTTTAACTCTGACTCTCTCTAACATCAACGCTGGACTGCCCAGACCAGAAACGGGAGGAGACTGAGAAAAGCGTACTGCCCACCAACGAATCTTCAGAGAAACTCCTGAGAATCCGTCACACTGTAAGATTTTTCTATCTGGGTTTGCAGTACTTGAACCAAAAGACGAGTAAAAATTTGAGCTTTTTGTTGTTTGACAAGTTTGTTTATTTATTCATTTAATTGCATACCATTTATTTTTACTGTAGGCAAGTAATGGATTTTATGTATGAGAAGTCATTTTTAGTTGAAATTTTTGTCTTTGTGTGTGGTCTAGTGTGCGCATGTGATGGCTGTGGCTGTTCAAAGGCTATAACCGGATGCGAAAGTGACTATAGGACCTTGGATTGAGCATGGTTCTATTACGTGTTTCTGTTTCTGTTACGATTTGAGCAACTGGGTAGAGAGAGACACACTTATCAGAAAGTTGCCATGTATTTTTCTTCTTATTAGTGACTTTGTAAACAGTTTGCTGTGGGTTTTGTAAACAGTTGAATGAAAAGTTGTGGAGGTAGTGGTTTTAAATGTTTAATATGGTTTACTTGTTTATTGTTTTTTTGTTTGTCGAATTTGGTTGTGCATTGGTTTTCTGTGTGTTGAATTTGTAATTTACCTGGTTGAGAATTAGTTGAGAATTCTCAACCGAATGATTAAGAAATGGTTAATAGTTGAGAATTCTCACCCAAGTCTCAACCAAATGGTTGAGAATTCTCAACCAGCATTGGTTGAGAAGCTGGTTAAGAATTCTCAACTGGTGGGTTGAGAATTCTCAACCAGATGGTTGAGAATTTGATTGAGAATTCTCAACCAGCTGGGTTGAATTTGATTTCCAATTGAAAACCTGTTTGAGAATTCCCAATTAAAAAGAGTTTTTGACACAACGGGTTGCATTTGATTTCTTCTCTGACCAATGTGTGTGATTGGTATAAGAGCTTATATCATGTATGAGAATTCTCAACTAGTACTTGTGATCATGATTAATGTATTGAGTTACCTACTTTAATTCAGTATTGAGAAGTTGACCCTAGTAGTTCTCTTTGTTTTCTTGTTTGGTCGATGATTATGGTAATGATAAGTTGACTGTAGTAATTATCAATTCGTTATCTTTAGTTATTTAAAGTATTCTATTATGATGTAGTATACAATTTTTATAATGCATTTTTTTTTTAATTTTTTGGCTTGTTTAATGTACAGATGGATTGTGCCATTGCTTATAAGATTACAGAGTCCAAACATTTTCCTTCAAAAGTCTTTTGCTATTCAAAACTGGCAGCTGTTCAATTGATTACAGAAAAGTTAAGTGAGGAGCAGTTGAAGTTGTTCAAGAACTCATGCTTTGGTAAACTCTTACACATGCAAGAGCTGCAGTTTTCCGGGCAATTGGTGCATAACTTGCTTCTCAGACAGCTTGAATGCAAGGATTCGGACAAGCTATGGTTTTGACTTCCCAATGGCAAGTCGTTTCGGTTTTCTATTCAAGAGTTTTGCATTGTGACAGGGCTAAATTGTGAGCTGTAGTCAAAAGTCAATATGAATTCGAAGGCAGCAAGACCTTCTGCAAAACAATGTTGAATGGTAGTTTCACACACATACCAAAACTTTGGAGGCCATTTTTAAGGGAGCTGCTTCGGACAATGACGAGGACATAGTCAAACTTGCCTTGCTATACTTTTTAGAGACGGTGTTATTAGGCAAGGATCCAAAGAACCATGTTCGTAAGGAGCACATTATCCTGTTGGATGACCTGAATGTATTCAACAATTACCCATGGGGTCGCCGCTGCTATGAGATGACTTTGAGCGGCCTTAAAAAGGATTTCAAGAAGATGTCCCTCCACTATCATACTGAAAGGATCGCTGGCAGTGTGGGAAAACGGAAGCGAGAAAAAAAGACGAAGAAAAAAAGACGAAGGCAGATGCCATGTACTATTCTTTGACTGGTTTCCCATATGCTTTTCAGGTGATTGCATGTCTTTTGTTTGATTATATTTATTGTTAATGTTTGATTGCTTCGTAAAAGAGGTTTATATATTCTTGTCAAATCCTAGATGTGGGCATGTGAAGCAATTCCGACCATTGGGAAAGACGTTGCATTTAAACGCAGGAGTTTGCTGCCCCGTATCATCAGTTGGAGTACTATTGGAATCCCTAAATCTGCACCAGTAGTAACATTGTTTCATTGAACTGACGTTGGTAAATATATTAGTGATTTCAAATGATGATCTACAATATACTTGATGTTTTAATCAATTTTTGTTTCATTTCATGATAGGTTGAAGCTCACAGTACGTTGCAACCGACACCCCTAGAGGCAAAGGAGGATTATTGTAAATGTTTTCTTAGCAACAAATAGACCCCTGCAGCATCATTCAAGAAGCCTGTACGTTCCAGAAGACAAAATTATTGTCAGGCAATAACATTGTTAGATGTTTTTCTAGCTTGATTGCATTTTATTGGAGTATAAAACGTCACCTTATTTTTATATTTGTCTATAGGCTTGCAAGACTAGAAATAATGATCATATTAAGCAATTAGAAGCCATGAAGAAAAAATTTGAGCAGTTTCAACAAGAAACAAAGAAGAAGCTTGATATGATTATCAACTTTTTATTTACAAAGAATGGTGTTCCTACACAAGAAAACCCAGCTCTATCGAAGGTACACTCCACATGATCTTCACGGCAGTTATTAGTAAACTATATTAACATGTACTTATTATGTTATGATTTTTGTTTCCAGGAGAAAGACGACGTAGATGCAGAAAGAGTGATTGAGATTGATAACTATTACTTGTTTTGATATAAGAATCTCATTTATTAATGTAGCTCAAAATAATCAAGAAGTAATTATATGACTCAATTCAATGAGTGCTTTTGTTAAATTCAAGAGGGCCGCATTTATCTTACTATTATGCTTCTTTTTCTGCCAATTTTACCATTAGAATCTATTTGGATGTGTTTCAATATGTATATCTAAATGCACAAGGAAGAAAAATTGTTGGCGCTCCTACCTCAGCATCTGAACAAAAACATGGTTGTGCGGTAAGTTGTAAATATAACCCTTGGCATTGATTAGTTACATGATAGGCCAAGAGAAGGAAATTATTAGAGCATCAGTGATCAAGCCAAGTTATGAGATTAATCAAGTTGAATCACCAACCAACAAAGAGAATCAAACGTGACAACAGGAAATCAAAGACACACACCACCACTACACATAATTTTCAATAGCTACAATGTCACCGAGCAACGGATCAGGGCTTATTGACTCCTATCATGACACCAGCACACACAATTATGCTCTAAAAATAAACAACTATGCATAAAAACAAAAAAAGTTAAAGTCCCTTCAGGTTTCACACACATGATACCACTGATCTTGAACCAAGTTTCTGCACCTTTTCTGTGAGCAGCACCCAAGATTACCTTTACAAAAACAACGAAGCTCAATAAGAGGCTGCAACTCCTGAGATTGACAAATTCCTGCAATCTCTCTCTACTTTGTCATTCAGATTAGACTTCACAATCACAAATTATTTTGTTCTCAAAAAAAAAAAAAAAATCACAAATTATTTTCCTATAATTACTTGTAATGTAATTTGTCTGGACTTTCTAATTTGGAAACTTGGGCTTGATGTTTCATCAATGCAGAGAATGCCAGTCTTAAACAATGAATACTGATCAATTGCTTGATTTATTTACATCAGCAGAAGTCCCAAAAAAGGTAATGCTAACTGTGGTTTCCTACATGTTTTCTAAGCATGTAAATTGTAATAATTCTACACTGACTGCATGGCATTAAGTTCATTTCTTTCAATTTTCGCTGTGAAGTTCACGTTGCTGGTTGAATTCACATGTCGTAGTAATGTTTTCTAGACTTATGCAGTTGCACAAACTTGTCATTCTACTGTCAGTTAATAAAAATCTTGAGATTTTGCAAGGGTATAACTACTGTACATATAAGTAGAAGTTGCAACGAAACCAATTTCAACTTGCATTCCTATATTTATAGGGACAGTTGTCCTGAATTTGATGAATATTTCTTGTTCTCGTATTCTCTCCTCACATTCTTATTTTTGTGGGTAAGAAATTTTATTTGCATTGACATCCAGGGTGGTACGGCCTCAAAGCTCTCAGATGTGGATGGAGACCAGAAATTAATGGGTACAGGGAAGGGGGTAAAGGCCATCCTAACCAGGCGAAAAGGTGAAACCGAAGCTAGACAACAAGGTGTAGGTATGTAAGCAAACGAGATGCAAAATGAGAGTTGACCATCAACAAAAGAGGGAGGAAGAAACCCTAGAAGATAAAAAGGAGTATATAAAGACGTTCACTGTTCAAGATAAGATAAGTCAACCTCTCCAACCTAAGAGCATACTAGTGTGCAAGGAAACTCCGCTTGGAGTATCCATCACAAGCATTAGATGCTATTCTTAGGTCTCATTAGCTAGAGTAACCTAGGTTTCACCTCCTTTTCACCATTTTTCTACTTCTTAGCTTTATTGTAAAAGAGTCTCCTCATGAGAATCTCACTGACTTGAGCGTACGAGAGTTTTCGTTAGTGAAACACCAGTGACCCCTTGACCTCTCTTTTTTGGTTTTGCAAGTAGCTAAAGGAAGGATGGTTTACCCAGGGGCAAGAATCCCCTTGTCCAAGGGGACCTAAGCGTCAAAAGAGATCTAAGTCCCATTTTATAATTCTATTTTTTTTTTATTTAAATCAAATTCTGTAATTCCTTAGATTGTATTTCAATGTATCTATTATTGGTGTGACCAATTTTTGAATCAACAACACTATAATGCTACATAGCTAAAAATAGATTTACTCAATCTTCATTGCAAATGACGTGGATGATTTAATATTGTCATATAGATAATAGTTGATCTAATAAGCATAACAACATGACAATGCCATCTATTATCTATTCTAGTCATTGTCGTATAGCTCTGTAGATTCTGACGAGTTCCATTTTAATTTTCTGCCGACAAACTAAGCAGAAAAATTCATTTCCAACACAGTAGATTATGAACTGAAAAGCCAATCTGTATTGTTTCTTACACATTTTAGAATTGGCTATTACAGATAAAAATGTTTCTTCTAAAAGCACTTGTTTTGTTGATTAGTTTGAGACACTGAACAATTTTCCTGAAAATATGAGTAATCGTGGCTTGACACTCATCACGGAGGAGGTGGAGAGACATTCTGCAATACATTCTTGGATTCTCTCTTGCTTCTACTGGCAGTGGATTTTAAAATAATCGACCTTCTGGACGTGGAAACTTGTTTTTCGGGAAAGCACTTTTTACAACTACAAAAGTGCTTCTGTTTATAACTGTAGATGACTTGAGTTGTAATCATACATACTATAACAATCTGGCTTTTAGACAATAAGATGCTATTATGTTCCAAGTAGTTTTCTGTGCATTCAAAGTGAATTACATCATTTACAACATTGTAGATTATCAACAGAAAAGCTATGAGTCTGTATTTCTTTCCCACACATTTTATAGGTACACACAAAAAGTATTCATTTGCTTATACAATCCACACACATAACACCAAGTAACAACTTATTACACAACACAGGCATCATCTCTAAGAAGAGTTCAGATTTTGGTCAATTCTCCCGAAGTCTTCTTTCTCCGGAAACGTTGCTGTCTACATCATCTCTGGCAGAACCTGAAACATCCACAGAACAAAGTAAACTTCATAGAACTGAACCAGCAACTAACATTATCGTGCTACCAAAAAGTTGCAGTATAATAATAGGTATCTGATTCAATTCAGAGTTTGGATAGACCGAATACTTACCTGTCTTAGATCCCTGAGACTGATCCCCTTTTCCAAGCCATGAACCAACAGCACCTTTAATTTTATCAACCATGCCCTTATTCCCAACACCCTGATCAGGATCATCCTTGAAGGTGCCCAATCTACGGTCTGGTTCCTCGGATTCGGTCACTTTCCCCATTGGCCTATTAGTCACCTCATCTGGCTCTTCATTTCGCTTATGCACAGCATCTGAAACCACCTCCTTCACAGGCCTTGTCGCCTGTTCTGGCTTTTGCTTGTGTAATGCCTCCGATATCACCTCAGAAAGTGCCCTGTCTTCTTCTCCAGGCCTCAGCTTCTCTGCGAAATAGTCCTTCACTGACACTCCTTTATCCTGCCCTTCAACACCGACATGTTGTTGATTGTCTGTGTGGGTGCCAGTGCCAGGTATTTTCGACACCACAGCGCTTCCTGCACCAGCAACCTTTCCGTAAACTGGAGCCAGTTTCTCTGTCACAGTTGAAGCTACCTTCTTCCCATAATCTACTGCCGATGCTGATGCAGAATTCCTCTCTCCTCCTTCCTGTAGATGCATTTCATACCCACCTGTGTTGTCCTTTTCGCCATATCCAAGTTTCGAAGCTACAACATTCTTGGCAGAGATCGCTTTATCAGCAATTGCAGAGGTAGCAGATGAGATTTTCTCAGTGTATCCACCCTGGTTTGTTGGTCTTTCAACCCCTTCAAGCGTTTCACGGCCTCCTGTGTCGTCTTTCTCGCCATATCCTGGCTTTGCAACCACAACATTCTCGGCTGAGATAGCTTTATCAACAATTGCAGAGGTGTCGCTGCTGCCCTGGTTTGATGGTCTATCAGCAGCTTCATCTTGTAAATGCTCTTGGGGTTTCGTACCATCAAAGGTTTCCTGGGCAGCGACACGCTTTGGTGGAGTTAATTCTGGAGATAACTGGTCATGGCTTCCAGTAGGTACACTGGTGTGTAAGTCTTCATCTTTACCTACTAAGTCGTGTTCCTGTCTGGCTTTTCCTCTTCCTTCTGGTTCGCCGGAAACATTCATTTTGTTGAAAGAATGAAGAACTGAGGTAATTCCTGCTTCTTCACCACCTGCAACGTCTTAGCAAAAAAATCATCAATTCAAATTCAGTAACTACAATCCAAGAATATGAATCAATCATTTATAAGGGTTCTGCTACCATACAGGATCTGTATCGGTAATGGAGTAGTTGTTGATCATTAGTGCTAAATTCAAATATTCCAAAAAAAAAAAATAACGATTTAAAAATTAAAAATATGAAAAAGAAAATTACTGTAAAATAGGAGAATTCCATTAACATTACTGATGAGTACAAAATCTTTAAAACTGGAATCAATACTGAATACCATTGCCAGTAGGATCAGTGACTTTGGTCTGATAATTTGAAGCAGTATAAGCACCAGGTGTTTCTTTTGGGGCAGCAGCGTCCTCCTCCAGGCCTTTTGGTCTTTCTAGGTTGACTTTAGGTTGACCTGGACGGTCTTCTTGACCATATACAGCAGTTCTACTATGGTCATTGTCTCGGTTGAGGTCAATTCCAGGACGACCCTGAACATCATCACTACCCAAGCCGGTACTACTTGGAACATTTTCTTTGCTGTAGTGAATTCCAGGAGGATCGAGATGCACAGGCATGTCCTGCGGCGCATGAGGAAGATCCCCCACGACTGTTCTACCTGTAACATTGTCTCTGCTCAGGTGAATTCCAGGAGGATTATGAGACATTGGCAAGTCCTGAGGCTCGTCCCCCACGCCCGTTCTAGTTGGAACACTGTCTCCAGTCTGAGGAATTCCAGGAGCATTATGAGACATAGGCGTGTTCAGTGGGGTGTGAGGTACGTCACCCATTACAGTTGTGGATCCCAGAGTAACCCTTTGTTGCCCTCTGGCTCCCTCTGGTCCTTGAACATGACTTTCGGGTTTTAGGTTTGGTGGGAGAGGATCAATATCCATACCTGTTGACCTTCCTGTCGTAACTGCTACAGACTCATACACTGTCAAGATTCACAACCAAAACCTCTTCAGAACTCCTAAAATGGCCATGAAAGTCTAAAGAGCATAATGTAACAACAAAAGGAAAATTACAAATCTTTTTCCATTCAAGTTACCAGACTTGGAATGTTTAGATTCCTTGTTCAGGAAGCCATTTGTTGTTAACATTTGCTTGATTAAAATGTGTGCAAACTTCCAAATTTGAATTGTTAATGTTAACAGTAGTCTTGAGATAAAAAGCAGAAGCTTACTTGGTGCGCCATGAATTTTAGGGTCTTCAATTATTTTTTCTTCCTCATCGTCTTCCTCGTCAAGATCATGATCATCAGGAATATGTTCATGATGGTCATGACCATAACCATGTTTCGCGATTGTGTCTTTTATCTTCTTCGCTTTCGCCTTCACTTTCTTCAAAACCGATTTCTTCTCATGCTGGTTCTGATCTTGATCACCTTCTACAACCCAAAAAAAAAACAACAAAAATTCACATCCAACCAAAAATAAAAAAGAAACCACCACCTTTTACGACTAAAACATATACAATTTCTCAAACGTGTTCAACTTACCAACAGTGTGATTCCCAAAAGTGTGGTGTGGTTCTTGTTCGCGAATCTGACCTTCACCATGACCATGAGAGCGATCCATTTGAGACTCCATGTATGCAAATTGGAAGTTTTCTGTTTGTATGAAAATGTAATCTAGTGTGGAAGAGAAGACTAGAAACCAATTGTTTTATAGAGAGCGGCCATGAGACACAGCTTTGCCACCTCTGCATATCAGTTAACCGACACATCTCAATCTAATGCCACGTAGTTCGTGTCTTGTCCTATACGTGGCTTTGAAGCGGCAGAAGTTGGTTTTGTTCATTTGTTGCTGCGGAGACCGATCTTATCACAAGACAAGCACTTAAACTAACCAGTTTCAACTGCTTTTAAAGGGGGGTCCCATGTGGAGTAGGTGTCTGGTGTGGACGAATACACGCGTAAACATTTTATAATCAATTGCATCCGTCCACGTCACTTAGTGGGGAAGTGTTGTCACCGTTGATGTGTTGTTCGATTTGGAATAATGTTTTTTTTCTTTTTAATATTATTTGAAGTGCAACCGTTTCAACCGGAGATATAACACCAGACTAAATGAGAGTTTTATTCTATATCATCGAACTATATTGGACTATAATAAAATATGATATCTTGTATCACTTAAATTGTCTAGATAATTATAATGAATAAGTTAAAATTTAATTAGAATATATCAAAATCAATAATTACTTATATCGTCTAATTATATAAGAAAATGACGTCTCACACAATTGGGGAAAATATACAACAAATTTATTAAAATGCAATTTAGAGGAATTAAACTTTTGTCATCTTAATTAATGAAAAGATAAATAACCATTTGTAGTAAGTGATCCGACGTGCTTTAAAATGCTTGGACTTGATTGATTAATTTCAGGGCGATGGTCTGTACAAATTGAAACGCATATGATCAATTATGTTTGGGACATATGAAGTGTTTGATTGGTGTGGACAAGCTATCAATGTAAGGGTGGTCTGAAGGGGAGCACCTGTTTACAAAACACGAGATGGTGGCTGTGTGATTGTCCTATTAAGCTTTCAACAATAAAACTCTCGAGGGGTAGCTTTCACTATTGTCACTTTCTCATGTGCAACGTGTGCTGGCCACGTATAAAAATATCATGCAGTTTTAATGTAGTCTGTCTTTCCTTCAGCATTAAGTAATTTGCGTACCGAATATTATGTCAATTATGGGTACACTCAACAGTCATTCTAAATAGAATATTGTTCAGTGAAATGACACGTGTGGATAGCATGGATACTTGAACTGTGAAATCAACATGGAATTATAGCCGATCAAGTTTTAAAATATGAGAAATTTCAATTCGGGCTATTTATTTTAGAAAACCTTTGCTTTTTGAACATGAATTGATTTATAAACCCATCATCTCTAAAAATTTTAGAAAATTCTTCAGTCTTACCCCTCTAACGCTCTAACTAATTTTTAACATCAAACCCAACGAAAAAAGTAAACTGATGATTTTATCCTTAAACGTTTATACAATATGTTAAATGATTATTTTACCCTCAAAGAAAATAATATAATTACGATGATACCTAAAATGAATTTACTTAAATGCTCATCATTATAATACAATAGAAATATTACATGTGTCACGTTAATTTAAAATTTAAAAATTAACAATTTGCATTCAATCAAAATCAAACACATATCACCAATTTATAAATTAAAATATAAAATTAATAAAAATAGAAATTAAATAATATTTTTTAAGAAAAGTGAAAATGAATACAAAATAATTTTTAAAAAATAAAAAAAAAAATTGTCCATTTACACCATTGATAGATCTTCATCAATAGTGGAGGTTTTTTTAATTTTTTTTAAATATAAAAAAAAAAAAAATCATTCTCTTCTCCATCTTCATCTTCAACCTCTGTTCTTCATCAATCTTCATCTCCAATCAACCATAAAATCTAATTAAAAAAGAAAAAGAAAAAACATATAATCAACCCAATGTAAAACAACACTTCAATCAAAAGCAATAATTTTTATTTTTATTTTTGTAAACAATAAAAAAAAAAAAAAAAAAAAAAAACTAGATCATTCATCTGGTTCTAAGGTTTTCGAACCTAGATGTTATGAGTCTAAACTCAATCATCGGAGATAGCATGTTCTTCAAGATAAAGACACTCATTAACAACATCTCCAACGAGGCAAGCCAGCGAATATGAGATCCTAACTGTGCTTAGGCCAGCGGCTCGAGGAAGTTGTCGCTAATTGATGCATTGGCAAACCGCATTGTGAAGGGAAGCTTGTTAAATATATCTCGCTACTGCAAAGTTGAAAGCAATCTTCAAAGGAAAATGAAATACAAACGATGTATATGTATCTAAATAGGAAAATCTTTAATTATTTGTTATCTATTACTCACTTTTTTTTTTTAGTTCATATTTACTCTATTCTTTTCTCAGTTATTGTCATACATATTACAAATTTGCTGTCAATTTTTTTTCCTCCATGTCTGTGTCAAATAATCATATATGTAAATGTTTACTTTCAATTTTTTTTTTTAATAATTATACGAAAATTTTAGATATTGTTTCTATAACTCATTTTTGTTTTCATTTTTATAAATTGATTGGTTCAAAATATGATTATAGATAGTTTTCAATTTAGTCCTTGACAATGGTGGCCAATGGCCATGGACTCATGGTATTGTAAAACGTAATAGTTTAAGGAAAAACTATATTTTAGTCCTTGAGGTTTTGAAAAATATCAAGTTTTTAAGGTTCTTTTGGAAACAGTTATTTACATTCCTAATTTTTTCAAAACTTTTCGAAAAAATATAAACTGTTAGTTAATTATCGATCAACGGTGACTTTAAGCAATTTAAATTGTAATTTAATAACTTAAATTTAAAGATATTTAAACTATTTAACTCATAAATTCAATATTTTATTAAGATAATCCAATAATTTATGTGTCACTAACAACCATCAAAGATAAAAATATTTTTTAATGCATTCTGTTAATGTGGATCGTTAGTTGATTGACAGTTTATATATTTTTTTAGGAGTTATGAAAAAGTTAGGGAAGAAAAGAATTATTTCCAAAAGATCTTCGAAACTCTAATATTTTCTGAAACCTCAAGGACTAAAATTTTTTATAGTTTAAAGGACCTCTCCAAAGGGTCATTTCAATATTTACTCTAGTTTAAAATGAGTCTTTTTTTTTTTTTTTTTAATCTTCTTTTTTTGAAATGCTAGAAACTTCATTACTCTCCTAAATTCGGGAACAACAAAATACAAACATTGAAAGCCCATAAAAATTTGGGGTAACACTAACTAAGCCTATACACAAAACCGGATCCTTCCATATGAAAAAAGAAACCCGAATGACTAAATGAATTGTCAAGTGTTTCCTAAATCAAAAAAAGACTTGACATTTTTGTATCTAGCCTATCCACACGTCAACTGATTATAATAAACGTAAATATAAAACAAAGAAAGATCGGCAATAAGACACAAAATAAACTATACATAACAGTCTCTTTATACTAAAATGAAGTCATCTTCTTCAGTTACCTCTTGGATCCTAGTCTCGATGAATCAGAAGACACCCTCCTTTAAACAACTAGAACTCTTACAATAATACACCATCATTAAAGACCACTAGTTACATTGCTATAGTGACAAAAGGGTATCTAAGATACTCCACTTCTTTTGATCAAGTAGGAAACTTGAGTTGCATGTTGAGCTACAACAAGAAAAGTGAGTCAACAACCGTCGAACCAATAAAGCAAAACCCAAAAAACCCCCTACCGAAAACAAAGGAGGAGATGAAAAATTTATGATGGACCCAGACAGTATAAGAGTGAGGTTTTTAAAGGGTAAATCCAAAAAAAAAACTCTGCATCCACCCCCTGAAAACCTCGAATCAAAAGGAAGGCAAGGAGAAGAAGAAGAACTTTGATTGGAAATCAGATAAAAAATTATCGGATTTATCGGGAGAAAGTTTGAAAACAACGTTTCTAAGACTTTCTCTCTCTTGAGGGTTCTTAGAATGAGTTTGCTATTGAATGGGTATTTTAGACCAAAATTTTAATCCACAAATCATCTATTTAATATTATTTGAATGATTGAAATCAAATTAATCTAATGATAAACCTTTTACTTCCAAATCAAAGAGAAGGGTGGTTCAAATTTTATGTCAAAAGTTCAAACTCCAAGCATTTAAAGAAAAAAAAAATAGTCAAAGTGACAAACAAGGAAACACCAATTTTTATTATGAAAATAATATATTCGGAATTCGGCTACTGTCTGATCAGTAAATTATTTAGGTATTAGATTGTAATACAATAATTCAAATAAATTAAAAAATAAAATTAAATAAAAATAAAAAAAATAAATACCATGTTCTTAAATTATAGCGCTTAGCATTGACGAGTTGGTGGAGTTAGTGCGAGAGTGCCGTGCCTCATTGGCACTACCGCGCGAATTAGCAGAGCAGCATCTGCTGTATAAAGACGAGAAACAAAATTCTGGCGCCAAAATTTCAATTTTTCAAATTTCAAAAAATTGTATTCCGTTCAGTTGGTTGGATTCAGAAAAATGCGAACTCGCTTCCTCAACACCGACCACTTCACGCCATCTTCTTCGTCTCCAATCCAAACCTTAGCTTTCCTCAACCTGCCAGTCCCTCACCTCTCGCTCTCTCCTTCCTGCGACGACGATCGCGATCCTCTTCTTCTTCTTCTTCTTCGTCTCTCCGTCCTCCTCCACGTCTCTCTCGACCTCCATCAGCTGCCAATCCACTCCGCTCTCTCCAAATTCTTCTCCGACGTCATTCCTCAACCAATCGATGTCGATCCTCGCTGTTTCGAAGCCGTACGATCTGCCATCCGAGCCGGCGAGGTTAAACGCTGATTTCGAATTTGATTAAGCTTTTAATGAGGCTCTGTTTAAATATAAATTTAGTTTTGATTTTTTGTTTTTAGTTTAATTATAATATAATAATATAAACATAAGTCTGCATAGTTTTTGCTTTTATATAACCGGACTAAAGCGAAACCTGAGAATTAAAACAGATATTTTGAGTTTGATTAAGCTTTTAATGAAGCTCTGTTTCGAAACAAATTTAGGTTCTCAACTTGTTTTTGCTTTAATTTAGTCACTATATAATCATATAAACATAAATCTGCGCAGTTTTTGCCTAATCTGTAACTGGACCAAAGCGAAATCTAAGAATCAACTCAGTGATTTTGAATTCAATTGAGCTTTTAATGAATCTCTGTTTATACACAAATTTAGGTTTCGGTTATCTTTTTTTTTTTTTTATTTATTTAATCATGATGTATGCATGTAAACATATATCTGCGTAGTTGTTGCTTATATATAAACGATCTAAGAATTAACACAGTGATTTCGTATTTGATTAAGCTTTTAATGAAGCTCTGTTTTGAAACAAATGTTTTTGCTCTAATTTAATTATAATATAAGCACATGTCATTTTTGGGTGTATACAACCGAAAAAGAGAGATGAGAATTATAATCAATTGTTTTGGTTTAAATTCTGTTTGCCTTTTGTAGAGAAGTTAGCGCTACTGTATTATTGAAGGTAAACATGATTTTGAATTTGATTGAGTTTCTAATGAAGCTGAGTTTCCTTAAATTTAACTGTAAACATAATTTGTTTTCGTTTTGTAGTCGAAACTATTAGTTTTGGAGAAGTTGTTGCTATCAGGAAATGTATATGTGGTAGTGTTGGTGGGCGTATTGAAGTGAAGAGAAAAGCTTGTGTTTCATTGAAGTGTGAAATTCAATCTTCTTTTAGTTTCATGTTAATTGTATGTATGCTTTGTCTTGAGTCAGGAAGAATCTGGTATTCTTTATGAAGAGAAAGAAGAGAAGAGTGGGAGGGCTTTTGGATCTGAAAGTTCCAAGGTTCTATTTTGAAAGCATGATAATGGTTTTATTAAATATAATCTATGTTTCATTTTTTTAGTTTGGTCTCTTTCGATTTGCTTCAAAGTTTAATTTATGTTGTTGCAGAAGGAGAATGAGACTGCTTGTGATGGGAAGTGCACACATGGGTGTGAAGTAATCCAATTCGAAACACCAGAGTTGGTTGCATGCTTGGTATGGTGAAAATCTTTGTTACAGATAGGTTTGATATGTACTTGCAAACATTTTGAGCTCATGTAGTGTAATTTATTTGCTGTTTTCAGGAAAACGATTTCCTTAATGAGAATGAGGAGATTCAACTTCCCTTCGAAGTTTTGGAGATTGACAATAATCTGGTAACTATTTGAACCTTCTTCTAACTCATGCTCTTTCATATATATATATATATGTGCACAATGCATGATGATTTACCTTGGAAAATCTCAATTGTTGGGTGATAAGTGTTGCATACTAGTGAATTGTTTTGCTTGGAAAATCTCATATTAGATAGGTTCTGTATTAAATGGGGTAATATGTTTGGTCTCTTTTAGGACCCTGTGGCAAGGGTCTCAATTTGGGAATGTTGAAAAGCATTTACAGATTGATATAGACCAAGTTTCTGCTAAATCTCCTTTTATCTTAGTAAGTAGTTAATGGTGTATTCAACTGTAAATTCTTATTTTTATGCATTAATGAAACGGAAAGGCTTCAGTATTATGGATAATTTATGAAGTTTAAAGCTGTGATAAGCTTGGTTTGCGGGGATTTTATTTTATTTTTTTTGTTTTTGAAATAGGTTTGCTGGGAATTTATTGCAAGCTTTTACAGTTATGATCCCATGCTCTAACATATTATTAAGATACTTGCTGTTTGACTTAAAATTATCTAAATAGTCAATGGATAAAGTAATTCTCATTTTTTTTTTTTTTATAAGAATTATAAAGTAATCCTCTGTTCAGCACTGTTTATGCAATATCATGAAAGTTGACAACTTGATTATTAAATCTGTTCTGACATCTGCCTCAGACTCTCAGTAGTCAATTGGTTTGTATTGCAAACAAAACATGTCTTTTGAATAGTTCCCTTGTTTCTCCACTTTCATTTTTGTTTCTCTTTGTCTATTTCTTGGTAGTTATGTTTATTATATTCAATTGATTTTTCATCTGCATTTCTCAAAATTTCGAGTGGAATTACTACGTAACGAAGATGCACTCAGTTAATTAGCACAGTTAATAACTAGTTCAATTTGTTCAAAGTCTAACAAAGTGAATGGGGTTTGATTCCGGTTTGCATAGGAGTTCACATTCCATAAGTCAAAAATTATGATTTTGCCTTTTAGTGAACTACGGTCTTCTTGCAGGATATCCTCAACTCAGGGCTTGTGCTATGGTACCCTAATGAGGTTCAAGAATCGGTTTATTCTGTTGAAGATGTTGCCTTGGACTACCAAATGGAGCAAAACAGTTACAAGTTGGAGGATGATGGTTCTTCACCAAATCAAATGCTCTTTCAGTGTATCACATTTCCTCTTTTCGAAGTGGATGAAATCTGTCTTGGAATTTTGACAAGCCACTCTATGGAGGATGAACTTCTTTTACTTCTTGAAAATACTGAGCATCAGCATGGGACTCAGACAGATTTTCTGATTAATGGCAAGGAGATTTTAGGTTCTCTGGAGTATGATATCTCAGATCTTCTTTCAGAGAATAGTTTATCAAATCAGTGTCTTAATTCTGAGATGGCATTGCTGGACTTCCCTGAAGTGGACTTTATAAGCATGGTTGACAGTTCACAGCTTAAAGAAATTTCTGAATTTCATCAAGTGATGGCAGATGGTGATTGCTTTCCGTTGATTAGTCCAGTGATATTTCAGGAATTCCAGATGTTTGATTTGGACTCATCTCAAGTTTTCGAAGTCTTCTTTAGCACACAAAAAAACAGTGAAGAAGTAACGTGTAAATGGATGTTCAAGGACGTGAACTTTAAGAATTTCAATGATCTAATCGTTAGTCATGAACTAGCTCTGGTAGATGATGCATTCACGTCTTTGCCCATACCTGTTCTCTCTGAGCCTGAAGAGACAAAATCAGTTTATGCTGTTGTTGAGGAAATACTAGCAGGGTGGTTAAAGCCACAGCCTTTATCTGCATCTGATGGGATATACTTGGATTGGCATCTTATAGAGAAAGATAAATGCAGTGGTAAAATATTTTATCCTCGTCAGAAGATGTTGGAGGAGATGGATTTTCGAAAAATTGATCTAGATCTGAATTTTTTTGATGATGGGAAGTTGGTTTCTGATTTCATTTTCTGTGATGATGCATTAACTAGGCCAAATGTGGAAGGATATGAACAACCTCTTAACATTAATTATGATTCTATGCTTGATGGTCAACTCATGGGAGTTACTTCAGGTGAGTTATTTGACAATGGAAGTCCAAAACCAGGAAATGGAGAACAATCAGCTGAAAAAATTGCTGAGAGGGCTTCATTCTTATTCAAATCTATGTCACAGTCTAATGAACTTGAATTTTTCTTGAATCCTCGGAAAGCAATCTCTGGAGAAAAAGTTGAATTTGCTGGCAAGAAAATTAATACTGTTGCTCCCTCCAGTAATTCAATGTCAACATGTGTTCCCACTGGCACACAATTGCACCAGTGGGATTTTACATTGCATAAAATTAAGTTGTCTGACCATATTGTGGCTCTCGTTGACATCTTTGAAAAGAGTTACCTGACCATCTTGCAGAATGAGACGAAGCTGAGTTCACTTCTAGCATCAGATGACTTTAAATTGCTTAGCCTTCCAAAACAACAGATGATGAGTCATATTAATGAAAAATTGCTCCAGAATGCCACTTGTCTTGGAGATGAGAACATAGAGGCATATGTCATTCTGTGTTCAATTAAACAAATGGCGTGGTACACATGTTTCTATGGCATCCATCCAGCTCGTTTATATGTAGACAAGCTATGCCAAAGCCTAGACTGCTTGAAGCCAAGATTAGGCTTGCTGCAGCAATTGATTGTTGATGCAGATAGGAAGGTTGACAAAGACATAACTAGATCGCATCCCTCACTACCTGTTATTCAGGGGATTCTCAGGTCAAACACTACTCATAGTAATGTGAAAGTGTTGATTTTGGCTGAGAAAGTTTTCTGGTGGTCATTGAAAAGTTTATTGACCTCGATGGGGTTGTCCTGTAATGACCCAGAAAATTTTTCTGCAAATGTGGATAATGTTAGTGAGTTTGCAAAAGCTGCAATGGATGCTCTGCTGGCTTCAGATTGCTTACTGGTATCTTATGAGTAAGTTCAAGCCTTAATCCGGTCTCTAGCATGAAATAACATAGCATATGCCTAGTGCAGCTCACCAATGATATGCATTTATATATTTGGAAGATACAGCAGCATCATTAGATAAGTTGTTCAGGGTACTTTATGACAACATATCTACTTTATTAGGTTCAGCTGTTCAGGATACTATTAGAGAAATTTTGAAGAAAAAAGGTTCACTTATTACCAATGTTTATACATTATTGGTTTGTCTAGCATAATACTAGATTTTGTTTTACAGTTACTATTGAAATTTTTCTACATGAGTCTAGAAAGAAGATATCTCTGTCTTACCTCACTGCCATTTTAATTACCTTATAAGTTTTGGTTGAGGCTTGCGCTCAAGGATAATAGATGCAATATCTTTTGCGAGATATTTTCATTTATATAGTATATGTTTCTGCCTTTTAATTGTCATATGTCTGGAGGAAGTAACCGAATAAACAGGACCACAAAGCTGACTGATAGATCCCCCTCACATGCATCTGTTTGGGCTTGACCTCATGTTGCATTTGCAACGTTTGAAAATGTGACTATTGATCTGGCTCTTGATGCTTTGACTGATGGGTATCATATTTTACATGTTCCTAAGACAAGCATATGTAAGCTTTTAGGTAACAATTTCTAAAAATTACTACTTGTTTATGTTAAGGTGCAATTACGTACATATATATATATATTTATATGTGTATATATACTCAACATTTTACACAGAAAATAAAGTGATGTCGATATTACTTCCCAAATATCAATACCATAGCAAGATTGACTGTTATTGACTCTTATATTGCAATATTGCAGAACTCTTTGCCTTGTCATTGACCCTTTAGGTTTCAGGTATTGCATTCTCTGTAACTGTTAACATGATGAAATGTTTAATCAAAAATTGTGTCCCGGTAGGCCATTCAATTGCTAATATTAGTGTGCTTCTGTTGGCAACGCAAATGTTTATTATTGTGAAATTTATCTGTTAAGGTTTGGAGTATCCTCATTATCATGTTTGTATTTATAAACAATAACGAAATGCAGTACAATTACACATTATAGGTTGTACTTAAATGTCTTGTGAATGATGATCAGATCATACTTCTCTTGCATGATAGATGATAAAAATATAAAATGTCTTGCGCTATGTAGAGCTATTGTGTGGCAGTGTATCTGTTCTCATATCACTTTCTATCAGTTTTATTTTCAATACAATTTAGCCTGATTGTTCATCGCTAAATATCGAGGATTCCTTAGCAATGTATAATACGTGCTTTCTTTCTTCTCTAGGCTTATTTCTGCATCTTTTCCTTTCAACAAATTTAGTCTCATCATGGAATATGGTGGTTCAAATGGCTCATCTAGAATATACTCTCTTTCCCCAAAGTTAGCTGGCCTGCCCATGCTTCACTTTTTAAACGTGGAACTGGATGATTCTACTGCTTCCAGAGCACTCTGTGAAGGTGTTGATATGCGTCAGAATATGGAAGTGGTAAGTCTCTTGCCTTCATGCTTTGGTACACAGAAACTATTCATCTTTCTATGAATCAAACTACAAATATGGCTGTAGTTAAGTGATCTCTCAATTCACATTATGTGTATAAATTTCCTCTTGTTCATGTATATGAATAATTTTGTTGCATACAGCTGGAGATAAATTCCATAATTACGAGATGGGTGTATAATATTTTTCCAATAATGTATCTATTTTACTTTTTTGCTTTGCATTTATGTGTATGGGCAGGATATCAAGTCACTCACCTCTACATAGGCATTGAGATACAATTATGAATGAACAAAAGGAACAGAAAATTTTTTGAAACAAAATACAAAATACTCTTTACAAACGCTTTCTCTTATATTAACCAATTATTTTGTGATTTTTCTACTTTTAGATTATTTAGGTTAAGATAAATGCAGAGTGATGATTATTTGGATATGATATTCATATCCACGCCGTACACAGATGAAGTTACTGAACAAATCAATTGTTGATTTTATTCTTCTCCATAAGGATGGATTTATAGGAGAATTACAATTACAAAATAGGAAAGAATCCTAATCTAGGAAAGGAAACAATTTACATTCCTAAAAATTAGGCTAATTGTCAACTATACAATCTTTACAATGAATAGGAGATATTCTAACGTGAGATATTCTAACACTCCCCCTCAAGTTGGTGCATAGATATCACTCATGCCTAACTTGCTAATTGAATCATGAAAGTTCCTTCCATTAATCGCCTTTGTGAGGATATCTGCTAGCTGATCCTTACTTGGTACATATGGAAGTTCAATGATCTTTTCTTCTATCTTCTCTTTGATGAAAAATCGATCAATTTCCACATGTTTGGTACGATCATGTTGGACAGGATTATTGGCAATCTGAACCGAGGCTTTATTATCACAATACAGCTTCATGCTACCTTTTGGATGAAACCCCAAGTCTCCCAACAAGTTCTTCAACCATAACAATTCAGTAATTCCTTGGGCAATCCCTCGAAATTCTGCCTCAGCACTAGATCGTGACACTACGGTCTGTTTCTTACTCCTCCAAGTGACTAGGTTACCTCCTACAAAGGTAAAATAACCAGAAGTAGATCTCCGATCACTAACATTCCCAGCCCAATCAGCATCCGTGTATCCTTCAATATCCAAATGTCCATTTTTAGAAAACATTAATCCTTTGCCAGGAGCTCCTTTTAAGTATCTCAGAATCCGAAGAACTGCATCCATGTGACTCTCAGTAGGAGCATGCATAAACTGGCTTACCACACTCACTGCATATGCAATATCAGGACGAGTATGCGATAAATAGATAAGCTTACCAACAAGCCTTTGATATCTTTCTTTATTTGCTGGGATTTGATCAGGGTGATCTGAACATTCACACAACTTGTGATTTTGATCCATAGGAGTATCTGCTGGTTTGCTAGCAAGCAACCCAGTTTCTGTAAGTAGATCAAGAACATACTTTCTCTGACTGAGGAAAATCCCATGTTTTGATCGGGCTACCTCAATTCCCAAAAAATACCTTAAGCTCCCTAGGTCTTTCATTTCGAACTCTGTGGCTAAGTGACTTTGGAGATTAGTCATCTCTAGATTATCATTTCCTGTAACAATCATATCATCCACATAGACGATCAATATAGTGATTTTGTCACCCTTACGTTTGAAAAATAAGGTATGATCGGAGTTACTCTGCTGATATCCGAATTTCCTCATGGAAGTACTGAGTCGTCCGAACCAAGCTCTGGGTGATTGTTTTAATCCGTAAAGAGCCTTTTTTAACTTACAGACTTTACCAGTTTTAGAATCAAGACCTGGAGGGAGATCCATATACACTTCTTCACTAAGTTCCCCATGTAGAAATGCATTCTTTACATCAAACTGTTTTAATGGCCACTCCTGATTAGCTGCTAGTGAGAGAAGTACCCTAACCGTGTTTAATTTTGCTACCGGGGCAAAAGTTTCCTGGTAGTCAACTCCATAAGTCTGAGTGTACCCTTTAGCAACCAACCTAGCCTTATATCTTTCAATCGAGCCATCTGCCTTGTGTTTGATGGTATAGACCCATCGACATCCAATAGCCTTCTTCTCTTTAGGTAGATCTACTATTTCCCAGGTACAATTTTTCTGTAAAGCTTTCATCTCCTCATCCATGGCTCGGACCCAATTCTGGTCTGTCAATGCATCCTGTAATTTACTAGGAATAGATACAGAGGATAATTGATGTGCAAAAACTTTAAAGGTTTCAGATAGTCTATGACTTGAGGTGTAATCAGAAATAGAGTAAAGAACCTTACTATCTGCTGGAGGTCGCTCAGGGGAAAAACCAAACCTTACAGGTGGTCTATGTTCTCTACTAGGATATCGTCTAGTAGATAGACTAGGGTCAGGATCTGTATGATTTTCATTAGATAAGTCATTAGATAAAGTGAAAGGTTCAAGAGTTACCTCGGGAGCATTTTCAACCTCAGAGTTTGATTGACGAACCGGTGATGGAGAAGAGGAAGGTTGTACTACCTGTATGAGAACGGACTCCCCCTGTTTCTCTTTCCCTTTATTTCGCCTTTCATACACTCTCAAGGTTGGTTCTGTCTTATCAGGAATCTCACTTTCAGAAGATAGATTTTCTTCCTCAGAAGATTGACTTCTCAGACTAATGGGTATAACGGTGTCAGATTTAGCAGACTTCTCTTCATAGTTCAGATTCTCCCCCTGAAGAGAAGTCTCAGAGCGAAAATATGCCTTATCTTCCCAAAACGTAACATCGAGTGACACAAAGACCTTACGGGAAGGAGGATGATAACATTTGTACCCTTTTTGTGAACTAGAATACCCTATAAAAACACACTTAAGAGCACGTGGGTCTAACTTTCCTCTATGAGGAGTATGCATATGTACATATACCACACATCCAAAGACTCGAGGAAGAATATGCAACGCAGAGGTAATATCACAGTAATGAGACAAAGATTGCAATGGAGTTTGAAAAGACAGAACACTGGATGGCATACGATTAATGAGATATGCAGCAGATAGTACCGCGTCACCCCAAAACGATTTAGGCATATTCATTCCGAGCAGTAAAGATCGTGCAACCTCTAAGAGATGACGATTTTTACGCTCAGCAGTACCGTTTTGTTGTGGGGTATGTGCACAAGATGTTTGGTGGAGAATACCGTTTTTCAAACAAAAAGCTTTGACGCTATGGTTTAGATATTCACCACCATTATCTGAGCGTAAAACTTGAATTTTCTTATGAAATTGTGTGAGAATCATATGATAAAAATTTTGAAAAACATCACATACATCACTTTTATTTTTCAAAAGAAAAATCCAAGTCATGCGAGTACAATCATCAATAAATGTAACAAACCAGCGCATACCAGATATAGACACAACATTGGATGGTCCCCAAACATCAGAATGGACAAGAGAAAAAGGTACTGATCTTTTATTACCATTATTAGGGGGAAAAACAGTTCGATGATGCTTAGACAAAATACATGTCTCACACTGCATATTATTATGCCCAACAGTTTTAAACAAAGAAGGAAATAAAAACTTGAGATATCCAAAAGAACAATGACCTAAACGCCTATGCCAAAGGAGAATATCACTCTCATTGTCAGCACTAACTTGTACTACTGTGTGAGGATGATTGGGAATACTGTCTGCTATAAAGTAGTACAACCCTCCTTTTTCCCTACCAGTTCCAATCGTCTCCTTGGTTGTGATGTCCTGAAAAACACAATGAGAAGGCCAGAACGTAACAACACAATTCAGAGATTTAGTGATTTGACTAATCGAAAGTAAGTTGTTAGATAAAGTGGGCACATGTAGAACAGATGATAAATGTAAGGATGGAGTTAAAGATATAGATCCAGCCCCATGAACCGGAGTGGGAGTACCATCAGCATATGACACATTATTCGTTTTAGTTGGACTACGATGGCTGAAGTTTTGAGAATTGAAGGTCATGTGGTCCGTTGCACCAGAATCAATTATCCAAGTATTATTACTAGAAATTGAAGAAACATTGAAAGCAGAATGAAAGGTACCTGAGTTGGAGAATTGAATTTGAGAATCACATATGTTACCCTGTGGAGTTGAAGATGAGTTGCCAGAGGATGATACAAGAGAGGCAGTTCCATTCTTCGGAGGCCCCTTCTTCCTTTTTTCCAAGTACCACTCAGGATACCCATTCAATTTCCAGCATGCATCGCGAGTATGATTCTTCTGTCCACAGTGAGTACATTTTCTATCCCCTGAATTCCCCTTATTAATGAGTAAGGCAGAGCTGTCACTTACTTGTGGTGGAGCTAGCATAGTGGCTTGACGCTGTGCCTCACGACGGACATAGGCAAATGCCCCTTCAACACCAGGAAATGGATCCATACGTAAAACATCAGCTCGCACCTTGTCAAATTCAGAGTCTAGTCCTGCTAGGAACATGTATACTCTTTGTTTCTCAATGCGATCATTAAGTCGAACCACATCTGTAGCATCAGTCATGTCATTTGGACAACGGTGATCCAACTCCTGCCAGATTGTGTTCAATTCCCCATAGTATTCAGAAATAGGACGCCCAGATTGACGCATATGGAATGCTTTACTGTTGAATTCATAGATGATGGACTGATCTGCACCATCATAGTAAGTACGGGCAACTGCTTCCCAAATGGCTTGAGCTGTAGGTAATCGAATAAACATCCCCATAATTTTGGGAGTCATAGATCCAAGGAGCCATCCTTGCACAAGAGCATTGTCTGCCAACCATCGTCTATAGGTAGGATCAGTGGTTGCAGGCTTAACACTTTCTCCTGTGAGAAAACCATACTTGTCTTTCCCAGCCACGAAAATCTCGACAAATTTAGACCATAAAGGGTAGTTTGAGCCGTCCAATTTAATCTCAATCTTAGATGAGTTGTCATGAGGGTAAATTGGAGGGAGTAGTGGAACTATATGGCTAGACTTTTCCAATTCATTGTCCATATTAGCGTGAAAGCAGATAATACACCAATAAACAACCAAAAATTGGGAAAAGAAAATCTCACTTTGTCAAAGTCTGACAGCAAGGTTGATGACAGCGGAAGCAAAGATGTAGCAGTGACAAGTTTGACAATGGCGAAGTTGTGAAGAAGAAGCGACGTGGGTCGCTGTTGAAGTAAAAACGACCGGGTCGGGTCGGGTGAAACCACACAGATGAGCAAGGACGACCGGGGTCGCCGGATCTGGTAAAGCAACCGCCGGACGACACACGTCGGTGTCGGAGTGTGAAGAAGAAGCGACGTGGGTCGCTGTTGAAGTAAAAAACGACCGGGTCGGGTCGCGTGAAGCCACACAGGTGAGCAGGGACGACGAGGGTCACCGGATCTGGTAAAGTAACCGCCGGACGACACACGTCGGTGTCAGAGGAACCGATCGGCGACGTGGGTCGATGTTGGAGGAAGAACTAACCTAGTCGGGTCGGGTCGCGATGAGAACAGCGAACAGATGCAGACCAGATGTAGGACAGATGCAGACCAGATGCGAACTGGGTTGAGAACAACTGTCGAGATCGGTACAATACCGGCGATAGATATTCCGGTAAGACACCGGAAAACAATAGGTAGCAGTCCTATTGCTTTAGAAAAAAAAATTTATAAGAGTAGTAGAAAAAATTGTTTATGGCTCTGATACCATGAACAAATCAATTGTTGATTTTATTCTTCTCCATAAGGATGGATTTATAGGAGAATTACAATTACAAAATAGGAAAGAATCCTAATCTAGGAAAGGAAACAATTTACATTCCTAAAAATTAGGCTAATTGTCAACTATACAATCTTTACAATGAATAGGAGATATTCTAACGTGAGATATTCTAACAGTTACATGTTTACTACATGACCATTGCATACTGTTGGATTTATTATTACCTATCCTGAAAATATTTCATCTCTTCTTTGAAACTTGCTCCTGTCTGTAATTTCTTTTTTATTCAGTCTGCTGGCATATTATAAGGATTCACGACTACATCATGGTCACTTACTGGATTCTAGGAATTATCTGCCTCTCTAATGTTGTCAAATTGATGTTCATATATTGTCCACTTACCATTTGTATGCGTAGTGAAAATAAGTAAACTGACACTATTCATATCCTAGGAAGGCGAATTTGGTTCTGTTGAGACACCCAATGAGAGTATGCAAGCTCAGAAGCTGCAGAAGTTGCAGGAAGTGCTGAACTTTGTGCCAGTGGAGGACGGTTATTTGAGATCCCAGGAAACTGCAGATAAAGTAGAAGCTTGCTGTATGCCTCAATCAGTCCCCTTTTCACCATCGGCAATGGAATCTGAGCATATTCAGCAGATGCGGTCATACCCAGATGCACTTATTATTGTGAACACTCAAAGTTTTGAAAAGGAAATGATAATATCTAGAAGGAGTACATATCAAAGGATTCTTGCAATGGAGAAAGAAGCAGTACAGGTAGTGGAACGCGATTCAGATCTCCCTGTTGATGTTATAATTAGTCCTGCAATTTGCCTAGTGTGGTATGATTGTATAAATATTGGAAGGAAAGCCAGTGCTTTGGATGAAGCTTCTTCATGCTTACCTTTGTGTGTGGACAACATTGCAACAAATGTTTTGACATTGCTAAGTTTTACTTTCAATGGCTGCATTCTGGTAAGTTCCATACTTAGGTCCCTTATATTTGCTATTTGACCTATATATCTGAAGTGTTGCCTTGGAGAGAATCATTCAGCCTCTAGAAGAAAAGATAGATTGCATCCTATTGATGTTAGAAGCAGCAACCTCCAGCTAAGAATATAGAAATTTTTGATGATTTTGTTGGTAGGCTAGAGTAGAATTTATCTTGCCATTTCTTAGGATTTCACAATAGTCATCTTAAATAATTAACTAGTTCTCTCTTCTTGTTGCCTTAATAGAAGAAATCCCCATAAGCCATTTAAACATTGTGTTTGGTGCATATGAATATCTGGAGTCATTACCAATGGGTATTTAACAATGAGTTTATCGACATTGGCTTGTGTAGTATTCATGCTCATTTAATGCTTGGCTTGGTCAGATTTGGCTACTTTGACTGGTGGCTATTGTATGTACGTGTTGGCTCTAGAAAACTGGGACATAGTATCCAGCCTTAGAGTAGACAAGTTAGTTTATTATGTTTTTTATGATCATAGGATGGATGGGAAACTGAGAAACAACACGTGTTATTACATACAGAAGCCATAAAATCACAATATTTGCCAGTTGCTTATTCATTTCCATTGCATCGTACTTTATTTATGTTAATAAATACTATTATTTTTTCCAGGTCTTTGAGGGTGAAACCAGCTTCATTTCTACTGTAATGGAATCCTCTGATGGGCTCTATGCAGCTGCAGCAAGCCTGGGAATTGATTTACAGCTGTTTTACTCCCATACATCTGAATTAACTGATGAAATTATAGTGAGCTGTATTCGGAATTCCATTAAGTTGACTAGGGGCCTATATCCGAAGATGCCTGAGTCAGAAAGTGTTGCAGAATCATTCCTTACCAAGTTTCCTTCAGTTAATCCACTGTCAGTTCATGCAATGCTGTCTTCAGTAGGCACGCTCATTGAATTCTTTGATTGTTCGCATGAGCATAGGATCAAGGCAATGCCAAAATATCATGTCTCTGATGAAAGTATCATTCTGTTTAGTGCTTTGTGCAAATATGGTGAGCGGGAGGACTCAAAATCGATAATGACAGACTGCTCTTCTTCAGTATCCTCTGGTCCAGATTCTGGCAAGTGTCATTTGGATATTGATTTTGGGAGAAAACAAGGAAAATGCATCTCTAGTCCTGACAATATAGACAAACGGATAGATGACTTGTTGCATTTTGAGCCATTGGATCAAGTCACTAATGGGGTCTTGAATCCTTCTGGAGTGTCTAGGCCATATAATTCTTGGAAAGATCCTGAGATATTTGATGATCATTGTAAGCCTAGTTCATCTTTTAATGATTTGTTTGGAAAAGATCAGGAACTGGAATTTGATCTGACGATGAAACCTTCTAGAATCTCCAAGCCATATGATTCTCGGATCTTAGAAGGTACTCAGGTCTCAAAGGAAATAAGAGGTCCCCTTTTGTTCTCCAAAGATAATATGTCAGGTCAGAAACGAGGGTCAAAAATTGCCAGGATGAACAATTTGGATTGGCATAACGGTGAATCTAATAATCTGTTTGAGGACTTTACAGGTGAAGTTGTTGACCTCACTAGTAATGCCTTATCAGGCAAGGACCTTTCCTCGTTGCCTATGTCTTCATGTCTTTCTGCTTCAATGCTTGATATCAATTCTGAAAGGAAGTCTAAAATTGCGAGAAGATTGTCATTTGGGAAAAGCTATCACCTTACTTTCCCAACAGCTGCTGAGATCAACTCAGGTTCAGATACATTGAACCCTAATTTCCTAACTGCTGCTAAGATCAACTCTGATTCAGAGATATCGAGTTTTTTCAAACATACAAGAGGAGGAAGTTCACAAAAACCTTATGATCATCCAGACACCGACTATAAAAATGCCAAGTTGCTTACAGAACAGCAAAAAATGCCCTTAGAAGGGGTTTTAGTGCGACGATTTGGGAGTTCCAAAGGGGGGTCATTCCAAGAAGAAATATCTCATTATGGCAGAACTCCACTCTCAGATGCCATTCATTCTGCTCATCCACAACCTGGTTCACCATGGACAATTGAGTTTCTTAACAGAATCAGGGAGAAGAGCAGATTGCGACAGCAGTCCCTTCCTTGTGATTCACTTGCCCCCTCTTTTGGGATTTCAGGGAATATATCAAAAGCTACTAAAAGAAGAAGTCCATCTATTCTTGAATTTTTCAAGTACCAAGGAGGAAGCACACCAAGGAATTTACCTGAAAGGAAGAAGCAAAAACAATCTATGCAATCATCGATCTCTTCTGAGAACAAAAGACTTTCAGCTTCATTTCTTCCAACACGGACACCTATTGACAAGAGAGCAAGACAGGTGCGTATAAACAACCTTTTGTCATTTGTGTTTAACTAAATATAACCACCTGTACATCAAACACACTACAGATTGCATTACAATTATACTTCTACTCTCTTGCAGACTCTGTCTTTCACTATGAATGAAGGTAACAGCCAGACTAAGTTGGTCTGGAGTGACGAAAGTCCTCATGATCCAAGAAAAAGGTTCCAGCGCTAATGATTGGAAGGGAAACAAAAGTAGTGCAATTTGTACAGATCTAAGATCATTTTGAATTAAGTGGCTGGTAGGGCTTGAACCATACATAGCAGTAACACTGTGTATCCTTCATCAAAACACAGCAATGATATCCAATTGTTTGTTTTATCCTTTTTAATTTTGATGATACTCTGCAGCTCTTTCAGTCCAAACCTGCAATAATTGGTGTCAAATTTTCAGAATCAAGAGCTACACTTGTTAGAATGTCATATAACTAAACAAGCTCCTGTAAGTGAGGTCCCCTATCATATCTTTTACCCTGTTTGTGTTACAAGTATTTTGGTAGGCCAAATATATTGAACTGAATTGGATGAGCACTGAGATGCTCAGGAATTTATATGAAAGCATATATACTGGACTAATTCTTGACTCTTTAAATAAATTTGTCAAGCTTGAACTATATATACACCAATCAAGCAATAAACAGCAGGCCTCCTTTTATTGATAGCGACTGTAAACCCAAAATGCTGGACTAGAATCAGAAGTTAAACAAAGGCTTGCGCATCAAATAATCTATGTCAGCTTCAAAAATTGAATCTAAATTTTCTTTTATTCAAGCAAAATACGCAAGGCAATCTCTATAGTTTTGTAGTCACATAGCACTGAATCTATAAGAAACTAAACATTCAAATCACAAATTAATGTAATTAGTTACAAGCTTTGTGTACCTATTCATACAACATGATTCCCTTTTCCTTTTGCGATTTCACAAAGCCAGAAGTTTTTGAAGAACTACACTAGCCTGTTTAGTTACATGATATTTGATCCCTGTAACTGTGGGGGCCTTGCTCTGTATACTTATTTTGACGACATTGCACATTAATGGATTCCTATTTTCTGTGCTTGTATCCACAAGAGAACAATCTCTCACTGATCAACATGATAGACTTTTGTTGATTAGAACTTCTGGTATAACAAGCTCAACCCAAATTTCTGGCCAAAGGATCCTGCCACTCTTTCTTTGAATGGTTCTTAGCATCAACTCCTGCATCTCATGAATGCTAAGTTTTCTTACCATTTTTGAGATTTTTAACAGTCATTACAAGTTGCTGCCTTTCACCTTCTACCTCAGCAAATTTGAGACTTATTTCTGAATATCTCTCTTCCATTTCTTTCAGCTCAGTTTCCATTCGTTTGTTCTTTTCCTTAAGCAAAGTCACTTCATTTAATAGTTCAGTAAGGTGGCCTGCATCACTGGTATGAGAAGTGGTAACATTCATCTCCTTCTCGAAGCCGGTTTCTTCGTTCCTGTGAAAAGAGAAAAAGAATAAAAGAGATAGGACTGTGATTAGATATACAAATTTTTTCCATAACTTATAGCTCTATGTGATCATGCTCACATAAATAGGTAAAGTTGCAAAATAACTGAGACAAAAATATAAGTGAACTTGAAATTTACCTGTTCATTTGTTTATAACAGTGAACTGGGGCAACTTCAGCCTTTTTCTTGGTGCCTTTTTGTTCTTCGATCCTGATACCTAGATTGTTTCCTCTCACTGGAGCTGAATTTGCAGGTGTTTCCAGTGCCACTTCATTCAATTTTAAATGTTCCTGTCAACATCCTCAAATTGTCAACTTCCATTTAAAAACAAAAAGCTACTAAGTCCGTGGTGCAGCCAGCTGGTTCATACAGCAGATGAAAGTATTTTCTGTGACAATGTAAATAGTTTACAATTGGACAAAGGACATTTGTGGTAATCTAGTGATTAACTAACAAATTTAACTTAAATCATATATGAAACATCTAGCCTTGTATGCATCATTCCATATTCAATATGCATGATGAGTAATGTATATAGTTTCTGATTAAAGACTGTTAGTTGAATATTCACCTTAAGCAATCTCAGCTTCTCCTTCAAACTTGATGCCATTTGCACATCCATAACTGGAGTTAGACCACTGTAGCCCTCAAATTCGTTCTCTATACTGGTGACTTCCTCTTCCTTTATCTGTAGCTCCTCCTTCAACTGAAATACCTGCTTTCTCAAGTTATCTTTCTCCAATTGTACTTCAATCAAGCTCTTTTTCAGTTCATCATGCTGGTTTCTAAGGCATTCCACTTCTGACTGCAAGTTTCCGATCATCATCTCCTTTTCATCTCTCACAAATCTCATAGCTATTAATTCTTCATGTGCCTTTTTCGCTTCTTTCTTTGCTAAAGCAAAATTTTTCTCCAAATCATTCCTTTCTTTATTCCATCTCTCTACCAGCATAGCAGTTTCTCCTATTGATAGTATTTGTTCTGCATCATCTCTTAACTCTGCTTTTTGTTCTGCCTTTTCAGAGAAAGTATTTTTCCCCATTTTAAGTTTCTCTATTTCAGATTTGAGCATTTGGACCTCCACTGCAAAAGTTTCAAGCTTTTCTTCTTCACTCTTTTGCGCACATTCAAGTTGCTTGGACCTGTCATCTAGTTCCATAGACATTTTCTCTATTTTCTTTTCTTTCAGATCTATTTGGTTCAAAAGCTCTTGCAGTTCAACTCCATTCTGATTCTTAATCAAATCAAGCTCATCTTTGGCTTTCTGGAGCATTTCTTCCAAGACCTTTTTCTGCATATGCAATTCATTTGCTTCTGCTAGTGCTTCTCTGGCCACCTTTTCATTCTCGTCCAATTTAGATGCCATTTCCACAGAAAGCCTTTTGAATTCCTCTTGAAGCCGCTCAGCTGTAACAGCATTTTTCCACCTTGTATTTCTCAGTGCCTCCTCCGCACGGATGGCCCTCTGTTCCTGCTCTGTTTTGTCACGTGTTACAGCATCCAGATCATCTTCAAATTCTTGGGCCTGCTTCTTCAGTTCCCGTTTCAATCTTTTAACCTGACTTTCAAGTTCATTAATTGCAATTAAAGATTCTGAGTATTCTTGTGACTGTTTCTTGATCTTTTCCTCCAATCTTTCTACCTGTGATTCAAGTTCTTTTATAGTGGCCAAGGATTCAGAAGAGTCATCACTTGTCTTTATTGATTCCAGCTGGTTTTGCTCTAACATTGAAGAAAGACGACTATTTTCTTGTTTTAGGGCTTCATAGTCCTGGGTGAGTTGTTCCATATGCATCTCTAGCTCTTCTGTATGCTTACTGAAGAATTCTATTTCATCATCCCGGTCTCTGACTTTTTGCCTCAACATGTCCATTTCCTTGGCCACTTCTTTGAGGTTTTCATCTTCAGCAGATTTACTTGTTTCTATTTCGCTGGACAGAGAAGATATTTTTCTACTTTTTTGCTCCAAAATTGCGTTGAGGTCTTCTACTGCAAGCATCAAATCAGAGTTTGAATCTTGTGTCTTCTGCAGTTGCAACTGAAGATTGGTTTTCATTTCCTTCTCATGGTTGAGCTCTTGTCTGATTTGTTCTTGCATAGCTCTTAAATGCTCAATTTCAGATTGCAATTGACTTTCAACGGCTGCATTGTCAATAGATTTCTGCCTCTTGAGTTGTTTACATTCTGTTCTCAATTCATCTCTTTCTTCACTCAGGCTAATAATTTGCCTATTTTGATCCTGTGCCCGTTTGGTTTCTTTCGCTATCTGTTTCCGAAGAGATTGTAATTCTAATTCTGACAGCTCCACCTGCCTCATCAACATAGCAATCTCATTTCTGAGTTTCTCAACAGAACCATCTGAAGACTCTTGCCACTCTCTTGGGAGGTTATCTTCAGGGCTATTTGTGGAGTCAAATAAACTTCCATCTGAAACCGAGCCAACTGACCAATCTGTGTTTGTTCTCCGATGGGCATGGTTTTTGTTTTTAATGGCATCAACTGTTGCTCTCTGAGGCATGGATTTTTGTCTGTAAGGTGACTGTAAGCTGGCAGGGTCCTGTTGAGTATTCTGTTCAGAACCAGTTTCCCAGTACGATGCCGGTTTATTTCTAGAGCCATTAGATGCACCAAAGCTACCTATTTGTTCACCATTCTGAGATGCAGCTATATCCTGTGAAACAATTAAGAATAATTCTGATTACAATCTTAGAGAATATTTCTGTGATTAGTCAGAATTTTTAGCCTCAAAATAAAACTCTTAAAGTAGATGATAGAGGGCCTTACTTCTGCAAAATCTAGTTCCTTTCCATCTGGTTCGTCGTTGCTTTCTTGGCTCTTCAAACTTGGTACTTGTGAAAGTGTCATATCTCCATTTTCTTCAATATCTCTGAGATGACAATCTAAATTTTGTAAATGCAAATTATGGAAGGCTGATGGAAAGCAATACTCTTGCTTTTTTATTTCTCTTTTATTTTGAAAATAAAGAGGCATTGAAAGTGAATTTGGCACCCCCCAGCTACAAAGTTTTGTGATAGTTCAAAAAAAAAAAAAAAAAAAAAAAGGCAGAATATACAGAGTTGACTGCTAATATGCAATGTTACCTTAGATCATTAGCTCCCTGCACCCTCTGAATTGTCACCTGTCCCAACAATCAATTCTTTCTTTAAAAATTATAGCAGGTATTTTCATAACAAGACATTGATAATTTGAAAGGGCTAGTTCAAACCAGAGAGACTCAAGTTTTGGGAAAGTAATGTATCTTGTGTGTGAATATGGGAGCACAGTGCACTCGAGAGAAAGAGGAAGAGAACTAACATATAAAATTGCTCCAGAGTTGGCAAACTTAAGAGGCAAAGTGACAGTCAATGGTTCAGTTTCTTCAGCAAAATCTGCGAAATCAATCGAAGATTCACCAAGAAATCCTGATTTCGATGATCCCTGCAAGAACCATTACAATTAGAGACAGCATTAGGTACCCCCACAGACAAGAAAGAAGATAGAGAAGCTTGAGTTGCCACTGCATACAGTTGAAACAATGAAATGGTAAATTTTCTCTTTGATTTTTCCTGTTTTTGGTTCCCTGGTGAGTTTCACTAATTCATAGAGTGGATTTTCCCATATACAGGTTCCATCCTGAACAGCAACTTTCTCTAGTTTCACTGTTGGCTTCCCAACATCCTCCGGCACCAAGGATATCATCACTGCAGATTTCTTCAGTTTTGGCACCTGAAAAGGAAAATACAAATAACAAAACCAGGTAAGATTTTGTATCCCATGAAAACTATACTTTTCTTGATCTAATCATCTACAACCTACACTTTTATCTACAGTTTTTCCTGGTTCAACTAATCTCAACTTGAACTTAGAACTAAACCAAAACTGGAACAAACAAGCAAGCAGGCAAAAACCATTATAAAATTCACTGACACTATAGGAAATGATTGTTTTTGCTTTTACATTAAGAAAATAGTACCTGAGTTGCCTGAAACTGCAATTTGAACACAGCTTTGATCTTGTTCTTGTCGTTTCTCCATGTCTTGAACATATTTGCTGTTTAGGAATTAAAAAGTTTCTTCTGGATTGTCAGTCAATCTTCCTCAAAAAACTCTTCACAGGGTTATCTCATTGGGATCATTGCAAGTAACAATGCCTGCTTTTTTTGTAACCTTTTTGCTATCAAAATTTAGCGGTCATAAGAGTAGTGGACAGAGAACAAAGTTTAATTTCTTTACAACTGTTAGCAACCCAAAAGCTCCAGTTCATTTCAACCAGTTTTGTACCTGACAAATTAAAATTATAATAATAAATGCTGTGCAGAGAGATTGGAAGTGAAAGCTGACTTAAAAACTAAAAAGTCTTACAGTGTTAATAAAAAAAGGCAAATTACACGATACCCTCAGAATTAGTATAATTATACAAATTTCGGATATAACAACAAAAATATCACTTGATGTTGCATCAGTATTGCACTTATACCCCTGTTGGGCTCCGTTGATATTTAGTCAAAAGCATAATCGATATAAAAATATTAAAATATCCATCATCTTAATTTTAAAAGCATAATCGATATAATAAAGAATTAAGAAAACAATTAAAAAACGCAAACATAAAGGATATCTTAATCTTTATCCGTTGTTTTGTAACGGTTAATGGATCACAACTAGCAATGAAAAGTGTAATAATATTAATGAAATATTAAGTAGTGTTTGTATAATAATATTATAAATTTGCATATTCGTATAATTATGTTAAACACTAGGGCATGTGTATGATTTGCCCATAAAAAGTGAATGCGCAGTATGAAAAACTCTATTGAGTGTTTGGATAATTAATTATTGTAGGGAACATGGAATATTGCTGAGTCATATTTCAGTTTTCTTTTTCATGCAGTAAGGCACGAGGTACCAAATTTGCATAAAATGACATAAATGACCCTTTGATCTTGCTATGTCCGTTTCAACAAAGTAAAGCAACGGTCTTTGGCAGCTGGCTCTCGCTTCGCTGGCCAGGTGCCCCCATGCCCTTAGTGGGATGGTGCGACATCTAAATAGACCAAAATAAAAAGCCTTCCCATCACTATGAGTGGATTATTCTTCTACATTTAGTTGGATCTCTTTTTTATCTCTATACAGGTGGACTCTCTCATTTAAGAGTAATTTTTTTGACCGTATTATAATATTTTTATTTTGATTAGTTCGATAGTTATCTGAGTTAGTTTCAATCCTTCAACAAAAAATAATAATAAAGCGATGTTTTTGTTTTTCAATGCTGAAATTTCAATCAAGGGCTTGCTGTTTTTGTCCAGAGTTTTCAGAGAAAAAAAAGAAAAAAAGGTAGTGGGTTGAAAATGATGGTGCTTCAAAATACAGTGATTTGTTTTATCAATGTGACAAATGAGCTAGTTTTGGCATCATGTCAAATTGGTGTAAGCATTTGCCATATTAACAGCCTTGATTTTGTCAACACTTAACTAGCTATTGGTAGAGAATTGAAAATCTTATATAATATCTTATTTTAAAAACTAAAATCTTATGTAATATTAGTTCTACTAAGATACTTATCAAATGTCGTTTGTCTTATTTAACGTTATTATGTTGTCATTGGTAAGTTAAAATTGATGATGTGATCAGAAATGAATTTGGTATGAGTTAAATTGAGCCAACCTTTAATCATAAGAGTCTTTACATGCATTAACATAACATTGAAATCGTTTTGTCATATACATATATACATATACATATACACACATGAGTAATGTTAGGTTTTTTAAAAATTTTATTCAAATTCATATATAAATAATGTGACATATAAATTATTAAGATCTTGTAAATTATAAGATAATATAATAATTAATAGGATTTTGACAACTTATATGTTGCATTATTTGGATAAAATATTTGAGAAGTCTAGCATTATATAAATACATAAAGTAATGTTAGATTTTTCAAATATTTTGTTCAAATTCATTTCCATTACTGTTAGGTTTTTCAAATATTTTGTTTAAATTCATTTCATGAATTATTTTATCAAAATTCATATTCAATTGATGTGACATATAAGTTGTCAAGATTTTATTAATTATCACATTATCTCATGAATTATAAAATCTTGATAACTTATATTCCATATCATTTGAGAAAAAATTTAGACAAAATATTTGGAAGGTGATTCCTACATCATTCAAAAATTTATCCAAATGATGTGATAAACTTATGTATAATTATTATTCAATAATATATTATCTTAAAATTGATGTATTAATTATAAATCAGCTTGACACATTATTTAGACAAAATTTTTAGATAAATGTTTAAAAAGTATAATATTATATACATGTGTGTGTGAAATTCATTTTATATTGTATATATAGAAATTCGTTTTTAAATGGTTAAAATTTTAAACTTTTAATTTTCATATTAATAAAATGGAATTTTAATATAAAAAATAATATTTGACATTACATTCATTCTTTATTTAAGATATGAGATATTATGACATCTTATTTTCTCTCTCTGAGTGTCATACAATCACTATTTTAGAATACAGTCCTTTAAAAAAAAATAATCTGAAGTCAGAAATAGTATTGATAAATTCACTATACAATTGTAATAAATATTTTGAGAAAAGATTATAAATTAACTATTTAAGGTGCGAAGTGAGAATCAAATATACACAAAAATCTTAGGAATCAAGTTAATAGATTAAGACTTCTATTTTTTTTAATTATTACAATTTTAAAGTTTAAAAAGGTAAAAAAAGTTAAATTTGTGATCATATTAAAATTAGCACAAGCCCACTCATCGGACCTCTAAAAATGGTAATTGGTTTAAGAATAATAAAATCGAAATTATTGAGAAATTATTGTACCAGCATGATTTGACCAATATTGTATTATTGGAAACATATTTTAATAGAAAAAAAATATATACTAAATATATGTATAGATTTTAATAAAAAAAATTTCATGAGACAGCGGTGAACCAAACTCTGTAATATCCACACATGTTGGTCTCCACTCTCCACAACAAAATACAGCCTCATGATAGTCCAGCACTGCCGATGATTTCTATTTATTGGTGGATGCTTTATCGTTTGTAGGTCAAATCCATGCCAACTTGTTCTTGTTTTTGTTTGGGGAAGAGAACCACGTGGAAACATGTGCTTCTCGATTTCTTTTTTGCTCTTATCAAATCAAGATTCTTTTCTTTCTTAAAAATTAGGTTATAATTTTAAGTATTCGATCCAAATTTTTTATTTTTATATTATAATATATAGTTTAACTAAATTAAGGTACAATAACATTCTAATAATAAGTTTCTCGGACTTATATCATATCAATGGTGTTGTTAATTTGTCAATTTCTAAATTTATAGTTTTAAAGAAAAATAGAAAGAAATGATATTAGTCTATTGAGTTCCTATGTAATCATACGTGTGATTAGTTCAAAATCTAGCATAATTTATAAGAAATTTTGAATTTTAAAAAACTACTCGTACCAAAATTTGCAAGGGCTTGATCTTACACCTGAGGGGATTAAAAAGATTTTTGTTTCATATTATTAAAGAACCAAGACTATTTGGATATGTGAAATTTATATTAATAAATTCAAGTAATTATATTATTTTTAGATATTTTTCTTATCAAATTCCTGATACTACTTTATTGTGGAAATCGAAATAATTTTATTATTTAAATTTGTTTTCAAATTTATATCTGGTTCTATAACGTATATATTGTTAAAAAGATCACTACATATTATATATTATTCAAAAAATACTCACTTTTGTTTTCGAGAACAGTAACACTAAAACATATATACCACCAAATATACTTGACGTGTGATAGAAACCCATGCACCCGCATGCAATAATCAGTATCATTTTCATTTTGCGTTTCAAAACAAAGCCACTTGCGAAAGAGGAAAAAAAAAAAAAAAAAAAGATTTAAAGCAATCAAAAGCTTCAGTGGACAAAAGTGTCCTATCGTATGATATAACCAATTGGCAGTTCCTTTCTTCTTTAGTTTGTGCCGACAATTTCTTTCCTTTTTATTTATTTATTTGAACAAGGGATATTTATAATCACCCCCCAACGTTTGATCCTAATCTAAAACAGCTCCCCTTAATTTCGTAATTAGCTATTCCCCACCCCCTAGTGTTAGTTTTTCCATCAAAAAGTTGATCAAAACAATAAATAACTATTTTATCCTTGATTTAAACTTAATTAAAATAAAATTGAAAAATCAAAATAAATTTAATTAAAATAAATTATGAAATCAAAATTATAAAATAAAATAATAAAAGAATATCTCTACTATCCATCTTTAAAATGGATAATAGAGATTAATTTAAAAATAAATTTTAATATTTATGCTTGTTTAAAATTTAATTTTTATAATTTTATCAAAAATAAAGATAATATATCCCCATCGTCCATCTTTAAGATGGATAGTGGCGATCAAAAAATTAAAGAAATAAAAAAGAAATTGCATATAAAAGAAATTTTTTTAAAAAAAATTAATTAAAGATCCGGGTTATAAACCTACATCTTCAAGTTGACATTCAATATCTTTAGGTTTGGGTTATGAACCCAAAAACTTAAACATAACATCTCCTTCTCTATCTTTTCCAATCTCATCAAATACAAAAAATAAAATAAAATAACCCAATACAACTTAGCCATATTCAATAACTTCATGAAAATTATGTTATTCATCTATGAAAAACACAAACACAAACCACCTAGAAACACAAACTTCTTCTTCTGGAGCCCAGAAATCTTGATTTGAATCGTTGAACTCAGATTTCTAGGTTCGAGAAGATAAAGAATAAGAGAAGAAGAAAATGAAAAAAAAGATAATGATGATGATGAACCCACCCACGGACGACAATCATGAACAGTGACCAACATCAAACACCCACCCACTACCACCCATAAAATGCATCCATTAGACACAAAAACCACCCACCTATTATCGCTGACATCAAACACCCACCATACCCACCCGTCAAACACATCAAATGGCCACTAACTTCAGCCTAGAAACCAACGACCCACCACATCTACCCACCACCACCATCGAAATCCAGATGGGTCTCCATTGATGTAGCAATCATCATCGAATTCAGTCGATGAAGCGGCCAATGAAGCCAAAGATAGAGAGAGAGAAAGTGGATGAAGAGAGAGAGTTACTTTTATTATTTTTTTATCAAATTAAATTTTAATTTGATCTCCACGTAGAGATCAAATATATTTTTAATATTTTTAAATAAATAATTTTTAATTTTTGTTTGGTTTTTATTAATTTATATTTATTTATCATCTTATTTATCATTTTACCCTTCTACCCCTAACGGCAATAGATGGAATTCATAACAGTTAAGAGTTGATTCTTTATTTAATTAAATTTTGGGGAGACAAACTGCTAATTATGAAACTAGTGGGAGCAATCGTAGAATATGATCAAAAGTTGGGAGGCAAATTATAAATATTTGATTTGTCTTGTCTCAATTTAGCCTGAAAATTGCTTGCTATATTTAGGGTCACATGATAAATAATTAAAATGCAACATGGATGTTCACGTGACTATAATTGTATTCAATGTATTAAAAATAATAAATTCAATTATTTATTTAAGTGTGGCGTGGTGTCATATTAACAATTTAACAATAAATTAAATAATTTTAAATTTTAATAAAAAGTATTCCTTAAACTTCAAAATTCGTTGTGTTGTTGTCCAAATTCATTGAAAACCACCTATATATAAGAGATTAACAACCAAAAGTAGATAATAATGTATGCATATATAAGTGATTATGCATATATATTATACATGGTGAAATACAAGCTGACATTTATTCAGGTTTTTAAATTTTTTAGTGATTTTTAATCAAGTTTTTTTTTTCTTGTTGATTGTTTTGAGCCTAAATGAATCTACATTTGATTTTCATAGAGATTCAGTAGAAAAAATATATAAATTTTATGAAAAAATGTGTTAAGATAGAGAGAAGAGAGAAAGGTTGAAGAAGGTGTTTACAGGGGCTCTTTTGTATATGTATGACTAGTGGGCCACAAAAAATCGTCTAAATGAACCGAAACTTATATTTCGACAAAGTTAAATGATTGGTCGCCAAAATTCCCTCACTTTATATCTATCAACATTTACACCAAACCAAACCTAACATGAGAATTCTCTGGGGCTTGAATTAGTTGAGATAAACTAATTAAACAATTATTACAGAAAATTGATCGGACTCTAAACTTCTTAAATGTTCATTCGCATAATAAATTAAACAAGAAACATGTGGTTTGTAGACCGGTAGGTACAAACTAATAGATGTGTAGATATTGTTTCCTTTTCTCGCAATTAGTAACAACTAACAAGGACCACCCCGTGCCACGTCTTAATGAAATTAATTCTTGTGTGTGTAGAAAAACACCAAACCATCTGCAATTTTGCCCCACCTGGACAGCACCATATTCCTTGCAAGTTGCGGTCAATATTCTTATTAATTGCTATTGAGGCTATTCTTGCTTTTAAGAGTTCGATGGCTTATTAATTTTCAGTCATATAATTGGGTCTGTCTGAAAGGGAATTTCGTATTTATGTGTTAAATATCAATAAAAAGAACTTTATAATGTAACTTTGATATGATTGGGTTTGATCTTAAAATCTTTACACAATAACGGTAGATATCAGAGTTTGTAGGCTAAATAAGGTGCACAACTAATATTTTCAAAGGAAAGCAAAAAATAATAATAATAATAATATTTTCAAATGAAAGCATAAAAATAAATAAAAAAGACATGCACAACACCTTTTAATGCAAGTTATTTTGTACCTTTTTATTCACCAAGACGGTGGAGGTTTAATTCTTACAAAGAATATTTTATAAATTTTTGTGGTAATTTGTCTCCTTAACGTGAAAATAGATATTTATATCGTATAAATAACGAGTTTTAAAATACTAACTCTAATAATACGTTCTCTCAATCTAAGAATCAAGTTAAATGAATTATCAATTAAATTATATGTATAAGGAAGGATTCTCTACTAATCTTTTATTAACATTAAACCTTTTATGAGGAGAGGTTAAGTCTGATTTATGTATGAGATGAAAAAAATCTAACAATCTTAGTTATTCACATCTTTAAATACTAAAATGTTATTAGATTATCAAAAGATTTGCATGATAGAGAATCCTTTCTTCGAATGTTAACTATTGTTCAACAAATTGTTTTCTATTAAAAAAATTAATAATTATAGGTTTTACAAATTATATAAAAAAGCTGAAAAGCCTTTGAAGTTTAGTCTTGTGATTGTTTGTCATGAGTGTTTTTTGTGATTATGATGATCTCCCAAGTTGTTTATCTTCGGGGTCAACAGACAGTTCTTGTCTCCATGAGATTTCCAATGCTTCTCTGACCTTGCTTATCTCTAACTCTCACCAACAACTGGCATCTTGTTAATTATTTTATGATATAGCCCTTGAAGAAAGAAGATTAAATTAATTAATCATTTAATTATATATTTAATTTGTTCTTCAATAGAAAACTAATGCCACTTGCAAAGGGCAGTGGTAATTAAAATTTTCACTTGTAATAAAAGTACTAACAACTTGTTTTTCGCTGTCCCTCAGTCTCACTGTTTTCCGCAAACTTGATCTGATCTTTTAAATATTGTTCTAAACTTTCCTAATCTGCTGACGAAAAAACCACATACTTTTTTTTTTTCCCAATATTTTCGGTTTTAAAGTACCTTCAGATACAGCTATCTTCAGCCTCTGTTATCAAACTAGATATTTAGATTCCAATACCATTTGATATCAATAGATCCCACAAAAGAAAAAGGCAAAAAGTGTGATTAATGAAAGTTATGCCAAAAGATAATTACAACCAACTTATTAATGTTTTCATTTGGCGAGTGTCAGGATTCGGACTTATAGGCACCAAAAGGCCCAGTAACGTTGGGTTTCGGCTCATCAGCATATGGATATCAATTTAACTCCAATAGGCCCAATACTCCAATCTAATGGTCATTAGTCCCCTACTCTCTCGCAAACAAAATCTTCCTCCGCCTACTCATACGAAACTAGATGATATGGGTGTCTCTTATTATTAAATATTTATACATAGGATATTAATATCGGTGGACCGAACACATAGGTTCGGAGTACTGAAATATCTCTCCTTATATATATATATTTCTTCTCGCAATCCCTCTTAGCTTCAATTCTAATCTATATTTCTTTTTCTTTCTTTCTTATTTTATCTTATAAAGTGTCAACAATTATAAAATATATAATAAGAAAGTTTACAAAAGAGAACTTGAAAATAAGAAACCTAACACCACCGGGGAAAAGTGAAATTCACCTTTACATTTATTATTGAATGATTGACATGTTATGGATCTGTCGAATGGGTCCAATCCCAAAATTACCATGCACTTTTTCAAATTTTTTTTTTTTTTTCGTTCAAATGTTTTGATTTGCATTGATAGTGGGTCGGCTTGAGTTGGTCCACATCTAGAAATCCAACTAAGCAAACAAAATCCTGGCCATAAACTTCACATCAAAGACCCACCCTGATGATTCAAGATTACTAGATAAGTGTAGAGAACTGGCCCAGCTCAATCAATCCCAATTTTCAAATGATGTCATACATGACTTCACATAGAAAAAAATTGTAAAAGCCCATTTGTCAAGGCCTATACAGACAAACGTATATCAGCACAATACGACAGCCATATATTGCTTTGCGGTGCAGTGTAGGCACACAGAGGCATCCTTGGTTTACAACAAAAGTTCAACACCTCATCTCATCCAGTAAAAATGAGATATCCTTTCGCATATATGGATTATCCCTTATTCTAATATGAATAACTTCTGATAACAATTGATTCAGACTGTATCATTAATGTCCTATCAATCTGACCTCGATTATTTTTTAGATTCGTCTCAATACCTAAAAAAAGAAAAAACAAAAGGAAATTACCACTTGCCAACACGGCAGCCTTTAGTGGGAGCCATCATATGTAGAAATTAGAAGACTAGTACGGTATCTAATTTTAAATGGATTTTTTTTTTTTTTAAACACTAATACCTTAGGATAAAAAAACTTTTGAAACCTATTAAGATCGATAACTAATAATATGATCCGAATAATACTTTTATAATGGGGAGACTATCAAGAAAAGAATTACACTCATATCTTATGTTTTAATAGATAAGGGTAGGATTCGAACCTTTAATCTCTTCAAATTAAGAGAAATATTTAACTACTCCTATTAAGAGATGATGCGTTACTTTTCAATGTAATTTAGGGACATCAAAACCTGAAATGCTATACGCACAACTTTTTTCAAACACTCACTACTCATTAGTGGATTTACCTGTTCATGCCAAAAATCTGCAAGACAAATGATAATTTGTTGCAATGAAAATGAGATGTGCTTAAAGGATTTTTGTTGGTAAATGTCTGCTGCAAACCTATTACTCCATTCAAAACAAGTTTCTTTACTTTTTTATAAAATATATCTCAATTTTCATGTGATATTGAGAAAAATAATGTATATATTCTAACTAATAGGGGCAAAATTCCATTATTTATATGATACATGTATAAACTTTTTTTTTTTTTCAACAGATAATTATAACATAGTATGATATGAATAATGAGTATTATCATTCATTGAGACCTTCGAAATTAAATATTATATGTGGAGTTTGAAAAATATTCATAGTATTGAAAGATATTTATTCCCACAATATTAGGAAGAAACAACTCTCCACATGTAATAGTAATACCTATTCCCACAATATAGGGGAAAAACAACTCTCCACATATAATAGTAAATTAACACTATATATACAGTTTGAAACTATACTCCTATAATATCGAGGATATAATATTATCAATACATATATGCGCGGTTCAAAAATCTACTTCAACAAATATAAGGAAATATCTACTCACACACTACATGTGTAATATATATATAGACAAATATTTATTCACATACTATGGGAGAAAACTCCCAATACATATTGTAGGACTTAATTCACAAATGCTTATAAATATACATGGTAAAGCTCAAATTTATACATAGAACTCTAATATACACATGCTAATGAATACTCATGGTTGGACTCAAAGCCATACACGTTAGTTACTCTGAGGATTCAAATCCTAGTATGTCAGTAAGGTAGGACTTGAATATTTATCTTTCATATAAAAAAGAAGTACACTAATCACTTAAATTATGATTGGACGTACAAGCAGGCATAATAAGTGTATAGGAAAACAATACATAATACATACAATCTCGTCAAAGTATAATTATAATGTTTGAAAATTTTTATTATAATTTATTTAAAAGCAATAGATCAGTTAATCCTATCTGCATATTAAAAAATTAAATAAAATTTGATAATATAAGAAGAAATTGCTTCGTATTTATAATTTCTTTTAAAGTTGATATTAAATATGTGAGAGGTTTGTCAAAATATTTCAAAATCAACTACCACTCATGCGATCGAGATATTTAATGTCACAATAGGAAACAGTTATTTTCACAATATAATTAGTGAGATTTGAACATCTATCACTCAAGTGAATAAAAAAATATACAATCTGTTACGCTAAAAGATAATAAACACTCGTAGCACAGGTTTATTGGCAAAATGTTTGGCCCCCTGTTAAGTGAAGCACAGGTTCTACACTCTAAATAAACAGCTTCTCACCTTTAATTGTATGAGTTTTTTCTTCACCTTATACAGGTTATCCTCCAGTTATACGTGGGATGCTTTCTCTAATATGAAAGCTATTTCTTGAATCGTATTTCAAAATTATTCTTGAATCGTATTTCAAAATCAAAATCACGTTTGATCTTGATTAATCTCTAAACTTATATTAATTATATATATAAAAAAAGATATCGTACTACTAATAACATTTAAAATAACTTATTTAAAAAAAAAGTTAAAATAACCATTTTATAATATTATACTATGTTACTACGTGGACCCAAACTAATAGTATCACCACATGAACTCCGTGACCAATTTTGCTTTTTTCTGCACAAAAATTAAATCAAAATTGGCTCATTTTGACAGACACGTAGGGCTCACGGCGTAGGAAGAGACACGAACCGTCAACCAAATATACAAAGTCCAATAGTCAATCAAGTCCACATGGCATCCATCCAACGACCCATAAAGAGACAAAGACATCCATCCAACGGTCACAATCTAATAAAATAACTTGTGGAAACAGCACCAGAAACGCAATCAATAAACATATAAAACGGCAGTCACTTAAATTGTTTTGTACGCAGTTTCTGGTTCTCCACTCTATCTTCTCCAGGTTTTGAAGAAGAAGAAACACAAACATGGTTCTTGGAGTCAAAGCCCTCCCCTTCACGTTTGTGGTGCATGCCCTGGCGATCGCTGGTGCAATTTTGGTGCTTGTCTGGTGCATACACTTCAGAGGTGGACTTGCTTGGGAGGCCTCAAACAAAAGTCTCATCTTCAATGTAAGTTGTGTTTTTTTATGAGTTTTTGATTGTTTAATCAAGCCGGTTTGATGTCAAATGGGGTTGTGTTTGGTTTCTCTTCCTTGATTTTCCATGATTTTCATTGCTTGGTGATTTTATCAAAGCTTCTTGTGTTCATCAACTGGAAACTTTAATTTTCTTGTTTGTTTCTATGAAAAATTTATTGGTTTCTATAGTGAAAATACAAGCATGTCCCTAAAAGTTTGTTTAAAAAAATTTAATGTAGCTTTCACATCAAGTAATAGCCAATGAAGAAGACTGTTTGGTTGTTTGTAAATGCCATTCTATAAAAGCAGAAGATTTGTATCTTAATTATTGGCATTTGGTAATTTTTTTGTGATATATATTCTGTTCTTGTTGATATGCCATTGGCTGCCATCCAATTGGCTTGTAACTGTTACAAGATTTCTTTTCTTTCTTTCTTTTTTTTTTTTAATTATATTTTTAAGCCTCTTATAAATCTTGAAGGTTGGGTTAATATTTTACAGAAAAAGTCTATTTTGTGTTTATCATTTATAAAATAAAAAAAGTAAGATGTATATTTTTTTAAAAAAGTAAGAAATATGTTATTAAATTTCTAAAAAGATAAGGTGGTTGATACGAGATCAGCAGCTGTTATTGCAAATTGTCATGATGACATTTCTTGAATCGAGGCTCTTTCTATATAAATTTTGTTTTTATTCGGAATTTTAGATGAGGTAAATGGTAAGTGGAAGCAACCTTTTTGGTACCTAATTTTCACATGAATATCATACCTACGTTTCTTCTCCTTTTAAGGTTGTTGAAAGGGGTAGCTATAGGTTGACATAATATTAAAATCTCTAAATATTTTTAAAAATAATTAATATTTTTTTATCAATTTATAAAATAAATCAAATCTCTCTGTAGTTTTATGAAAATGTTAAAAAAAAACTCCTTATCATCAAAAATAATTTTAAAAATTAAAATTTAATCATTAATATAAACATATAAAACTATAGGGATACTTTGATTATTTCAATAATAGTAATAATGATAAGGGATAAAATAAGATTTTTTTAAAATTATAAGAAATAATTAATTATAATATCAAAGGAGATAGTGAGATTATCCCTTGTTGAAATTGGGAAACAATATCATCCTACCACAATAATTTTTGGTTGTCAATAGTCTAATAAAAACTATATAAATTCAAAGTAAGTAATAAGTGTATTTAAAGTGAACCTTTACGCACCTCCCATAAAATTTTTAATTTGTGTAAAATATAGTTAGAAATTATGAGATTTACTATCAATTTTATAAAATCTAGTAGAGTTTTTAAACTAATTTTAATACTATTTAAAAAAAAAAAAAAACACTGAATTTTAATAGTAACTGTATCTACAAGTAGTATTTAAATATGTGCAAAGTTTCCTACATGACAAGTTAATGTTTACTTAGGATATTATGAGAGCTAGAGTAGTAATATAATTTTATTGGTGAAAATAACAGTGGCATGACATCTATAGTCATCACCTACTTTTCTTGGATCCAAGTCATTAATGAAGACTCGAATCTATACTCCACATGTGTCCATGTGCTATGCTTATCCGCTTTGGACTTATTTACCCATCACTCACATTCGCTTATGATCATATCAACTGATATACTTGATAACATGTCAGGATCATTATGAAAATGTATGGCGCGATAAATTATCTCGTAGAGTAGAATTCTGTGGTGCCCAATGATGGTTTAAATGGTCGTTATAGTTTTCATCAAATTTCCAATATTTGTCTCACTACTTATACTTTTCCTTGTTGTCCACAATCTTCGACAATAAAGGCATTGTTGTTTTCTTAGTTGAAAATGTTCCTTTTTTTTTTTTTTTTCTCTTTCTTGTATCTTAATCTTGATGTGATCTGAATTGTTAGAAGTTTATCTCTTAACATTTCTATGCGCTTATGTAGAGTGTAGAGATCACAAATAATTAAATATGTGGTTGTTGTTAATCTTTATCCGATAAAATATTCACACATGGATCATCATGCATGAGCAAGACATCAATTCTTTAATTTTGGAAATTTATGGTCAAATTTGGACACTATCACATGCTCAGAAATAGATATATATGTATGTATATTTATTAATATATAATAATAATATATTTTTTTTTCAAAATTTCTTGACAGCTCCATCCTGTATTGATGCTGATTGGCTTAATCATCATAGGAGGAGAAGGTAATTCATATAATCTTGCAAAATTCGTCCACTGAAATATTTAATGTTCTTGTATTTTACTTTTTTTCAGTAATTTAAATTCTGATACAGAGACTTATGATTTTTTTGTTTTTTGTTTTCTACTCACCAAATATTGCAGCCATAATAAGTTACAAGTCACTTACTTTGACAAAACCAGTGAAGAAATTAATACACTTGGTTCTGCATGCAATTGCACTCATACTTGGAATTATCGGGATATATGCTGCCTTCAAATATCACAATGAGAGTTCCATTGTCAATCTTTACAGCCTCCATTCTTGGATTGGGATCGTGGTTATTGCTCTTTATGGCATTCAGGTAATTCCACTTTTCCAGGGCAAATATTCTCTATGTTGGGCCATATCAGCAACTGCAATTTGGGCCCATCAAATCTTTATATCAAATTATTAAAATGAAAAATTCTTCATATCAAATAAATGGAAATACTATTTTATTTTTTCAAATTAGTGATATTTTTTACTCCTCAATTTTTTTAAATCAAATCAGTTAAATAACTAACTAGTTAATTATTTGTTAATTTTTTCTAATTTTTCATGAACAAATAATATAGTAGCAAAATAATAAGTGTTTGCATATCATTAAAAGATAGAGAATGTGCTTTCTCATAACAGTCTTGTGACAATAGGTAATCAGTATAGCCAGAGAAGCAACCCCATTTAATTATGGCCCCTGCAAAATATTTTAAAATAATATATATATGATAAATTTTAGTTTTTTTATAGTATGATGTAACTCAAATAATAGTATAAATGTATTACCTTAAAAACTTATAACAAAATTTAAACTACTATTATAAATGACTTGAAAAGTGTTTGATAATACTGAAGGAATATTTTTAAATCCATGGATAACCAATCCTTTTCAATTTCAATTGGTTGGTTTCAGCTGTTGAAAAAATCTTCCACGGACTGTCTTACAGTTGATGTTATAAGACATACTAATGAAATAGTATCATTTCTTTGTCTCTTACATTTTTCATTGGTTCATCTCACCACATTAACTGTTATATAATAGTCCCATGGAAGGTTTTTTCCAGCAGTGTGTATGGTAGCAAATTTTTTGGAAGCAGTGTTTTAAGCTGAAATATTAAAATTGGAAAGATTTGCAATAATTTGCAGTGGTTATATGGATTTGTGATATTCTTCTACCCCGGTGGCACAGACGGATTAAGGAGCGGATCCCTTCCATGGCACGTGTTTTTCGGGCTGTTCGTCTACATCTTGGCCGTGGCCAATGCAACTCTAGGGTATCTGGAGAAATTGACATTCCTGGAGAACTCAGGTTTGGCTAAATATGGCTCTGAGGCCTTGCTTGTGAACTTCACTGCTGTTGTCACGATTCTATATGGAGCCTTTGTTATTTTATCAGTTCTTTCACTGCCATCAGTTGATCAAGAGGACTACAGCTATTCAGAAATTTAATGAAAGCTGAGATTAAAATATGTAAGAGTGGGTAATGTTACACTTTTGAATATTTTCATTGCAACCGATATGACGGTAGAGTTGTCGATCAAGTATATCGCATTGAAATGTCAAGTCGATTGTTATTGAGATGAGAAGTGTTAAGATAGTTGTTGAGAAGTGTAGTGTTAGTTATTGAATTTGTAATGTGTATTAATGATTGTTAATTTGCTGGGTTTTTGTGGTAGATATAGTTATTTTGTCAGTAATAACGTATTGTTTGTAGATGTTAATTTCTATGATTCTAATATAAATCTATATGTTCTTGAAAAAAAAAATAAAAAATCAATCTATATCAGTACTGTAAGATCACATTAACTTTTGGTAGCTAAAATGTAGCAAATCACATTAATTTATTAAGGAAACCATCTCTTTCAATGCAAGCAATAGAACCAAGTTTGGGCTCAACGGGCAGGCCTGTACAAATTTTCGTACTTTGAACAATGAAAATGAAAGTTCCGAATTGGGTGGCGATATTAACACCCCTTAAAAGTTGTATGTACACCCCATTAACTTTTTTGGAAAGTTTATCTTTCTGAGTGCCCCACTTTATACCAAATATGCCCTTTCTATTACACGTGCAAGAGGCAGGCTTCCTAACAGCAACAGAGACTGATGTAACAATAAACACAGCAACAACCAACAGGACAAAAACAGCCGAGATATGTTGCTTCACTCTTTCCGAACTTTTAATCACATTTCGAAGACTACCAGCATGTTTGCATCCTGCATACATGCCGGAGCTTGTGTTTAAATGCTTCATCAGACTTACTCTGAGACAAGGGCATGTAGCGAGGACCTCCATGGAGAGCCCCTCAATTTCTGTTTTTATTAGGCGAGGAGGTTGAGAGTGTGGTGGTGGTGGTCCAAAGCGGTGAGTCGAAGAGAGTGAGTGAGATTGTAGAGGAGGGAGGAGAGAGTGGAATCCGAGTGTTGGCCATTTCTATTAACTACACAAAAAGTGTGATGAGGCTAGATAAACAAGATAAGATTCTAGAACCCTTGTTTTCTTTTGAAAAGTAAATTTCGATTTTACTCTCACTGTTGTAATAATATAAGACGGATCAAGGTGGCGATGGATGATGGATGGTGCATGATGAGCATGCATGGGAAGCAAATTTCAAAAGGAATCAAAGAGAAAATTGGTCTCAAGTGGAATTAAATGATGATGGATTATAGCCATAAAAACTAGTCACCAACTCACCCATCAAAACCAAACCGCACCATTACTTGCACTATCCCTCCACTCACCCATCAAAACCAAACTGAATAATCACTATCCAATACATCTACATCCATCAACAACTCCAAATCCACAACTTCAAAGATCCACAAACAAACAATTCTTCAAGCACACCAATTGTGCACCAATCCTCTGGAATCCAAATATATATCATACCTTCCACTTCTCTTTTTCTAACTCACAACAACCAACAAAGATTCTTTACTTTTACCAAATTTGCAAACATTAACATTCATCTATTAAATAGAATCAAACAAAAAACCAAAAACAATACATAACAATCCAACTTGCAAAACATTAAGCCGAAATCGGTTTTACTACAAAAGAAGATTTCAGCCTCATGTACTCCCAACTATTTTCTCCACCCACAACCCCAAACAAGTTCCTTTTTTTTTTTTCAAATCTTCAAGTCTTACACATTTAATACGAAACGCCCCACATTTCAACTACAAAAACCAAGCTTGTAAAAAATGCATATATACTACTAATAGACCAGACAAAAACCAGAAAAGAACAGTGACAAATCTTAGCTAACAAATTGCAAGACTCGTTTCACTATAAGATAGAAGCAAAACACATTTGAGACCAGTTTGAGGAAAGCATAACCAAAACCCCCCTCCCAAAAAAACTCGACCGACGCAATCATAAGCAGAAAAAGAGAGAGAGAGAGAGAGAGAGAGAGAGAGAGAGCGAGGGAAAGGGAAAATAAAAGAGAGCACTGATAAGGTGAGAAGAAGACCACTGGTAAAAGTGAAATGGTGGAGAGAAAATGAACTGAGGCAAATAGGAGAGGAAGTGAAACAGTGGGTGAAGATGGTTTGCTTTGTGGTTTAATAATGATATTATATGATGCCATGTGTCATGATGAAATCCATTAATTGGTATTTACATTTTTTAGCAGTCATTGATTGGTGTTTAACATTAAATTACATTAAAGCTTAATTGTTGATAGTTTTCTTGAGAGAGGGTGTGTAGTGAGGGCACGAGAGAAAGTGAGAGAGAATTTATTTATAATTTATTATTAAATCATTATTTTATTTATTAATTTTAATATTTTAATATTTAATTTTAAAATATCTTTGGATATAATAATGAATTTAATAACTTTTAAGGCAAATGAGTCTTTTTGACATACTCACTATTGTCCATGTGTAATTACATCTTAGCCATTTATAGTTGTTCGAATCTATGTCTAATTAATTTTTGTCATACTTACGCAATTATAATAAAATTAAATAAAAATATAATCTTTTTAAATGTGTTTGGTAATAGTATCCAAATATCTTGAAGTACGGTAAATTCATCAATTCCGTCCCTTTAATCATAATTTTAATGGTCAAGCTTAACAGAAAGACTATTTTACTACTCATAAATCTATGAAATTACCTTATTGTCCTCATGAAATATAATGCGAAGAAAATGCCCCTAATTTTTAACTTTATTAAAAAGAAAAACTATTTATTTTGAAATAAAATTGAACTTAAAAGATAAAAAGAAAAAAGTGTCAAATTAAACTTAATGGAAGAAAAAAATTTGTTCCAGACCATTTTTGAGCAAATATGTTTGACGATACTATGCAAATAGTCTTTGGTGCGTTTACTTCACTTGGAGGAATCGGAATAGGAATCGGAATTACTTGGAATCGGAATGAAGTATCGGAATCATATAAGTTGTTTACTTCAACTACAGGAATCGGAATCGGAATCAATATTATTTCCATTAAACTGTTTACTTTACTTTGGAATCGGAATGAATTAATTATAAGTTACAAAAATACTCTTAATTAAAATTATGGATTAATTATAATAATGTGTAGTTTTTTATTATAATATGCTCTTTTTTTTAATATCAAATAAAAAACTACATATTATAATAAAAAAACTTAATATTATTTTAATAGTTTACTAATTTGGTGTGTAGTTTTTTATTATAATATGTAATTTTTTTAATATTAAATAAAAAACTACATATAATAAAAAAAAATTACATATTATTTTATTAGTCCATCATGATAATTAAGAAATTGATGATGAAAAATTAATAGTGCGCAATTTTTTATTACAATATGTAGTTTTTTTTTTTTTTAACATCAAATAAATAGATTTTTCTTTATTTTTTAAAAAAAGGGTATAAGGAACATTTTATTTTGACAAAGGGAATGGGAATGGGATTCCCAAGTGGGTTGGGGGGAATGGGATTCCCATTCCACAATCCCAAATTGATGTGGGGCCCATATTTTCATTCTCATTACGGAATGAATTTTAAGTAAGTAAACAACATCAATCAATCTCATTCCCCATTCCCTTTGTTCAATCCATAAAGTAAACACACCATTAAAGTATTGTAAATCCATCAATTTTATCTCTCTAACCATAATTTTAATTGTCAAAATAAAAAGAAAATTAAAAAAAACCATTTTATTACTTATGAACTTATGAAATTCCCTTGTTATCCTCTTAAAATAGAATACGATGAAAATACCCCTAATTTAATTTATACTTTTAACTTTTAAAAAAAATATATTTTGAAATAAAAATAAACTTAAAAAAGAAGAAAAAAATATCGTTAATACAGTAGTTAAATTTAAACATTTACTCAATATAAATTATAAATATTAATATTTAATTATTTTAACTTTAAACCTTATTTGATAAAAAATATATGAATATAAATTTAAACACGTGCCTTTTACGTGTAACCAAGCCCATGTTTAAAAAACTATGTTATTTTTTATAATATTAATAATTTGATTTAAAGATATTATTGAAATTTTAAATTTTATGAAAATCTAGGGTGTACATACGAGTGTAAAGGGTGTAGATATCGTAATTCTTCTGAATTCAGCGGCGATATTATCACCCCTCAAAAGTCCAAAGTTGTATATACACCCTTTTTTATTTTTGCACCCCGTTAATTTATTTATTAAAATAATAAAAAAAAAACTATTTTTTTTTTAAATTACCCCCAACTCTATACCAAATCTGACATTTCTATTAATTTAATATATATATTATAAATAATTATTTTTCAGCTAAAAAACAATTAAACTTTTCAATTATCTTTTTAAAAAATATGTTTACATAATTTTCCTTAAAAACATGTCGTTTATTTACAATAAATATCAACATTACAGTGAGGAATTATTAATAAAAAATATTATGTTTTCCAAATCATTTGAAGAACAGCACCATGTCCATGTCAAAAGCAATAAAAGCAGGAATATATTTCTACCATCGTGGTGTTCGTTAACTTTATTTTATACCTCGATCATAAGAAATTAAGGTTTCGGAAGTTGACATGCTAGACCTGCCCTTTAGCAACAAGCATTTAGAAAAGGCACACTTAATTGTCTTTTTTCGCATTTGAAAGTTCAGTTTCTTGTTATTAATAATTGTTATTTGGATGTATCTTTATATTCAAAATTTTGGTTTTGAAGGATGTGTTGTTTGTAGACAGTGGTGAGCCATGGAATCCACGGTCTGAAACACTGACCAGAGTCATGACTATGCTTGAAAATGTTCATAGGATTTTGAAACCCGATAGGATTTGAGGGTTTAATAAGAAGAAAAAGAGAAAGTGAGAGATTGACAGGTGGAGAGAAGAGAGAGTGGAGGAGGAAGAGGAGAGTTTGAAGGTGGCGGTGGGATTTACTAATGATGGCAGCAGAGATAGAGACTGAGGGGTCGTTTGTTTTTTTATCTGAAGACTGAACAGTGCTGCTGAAGACTGAACAGTGCTGCTGAAGACTGAAAGCTGAATAGTGACTGAAATCTGAAATCTGATTGACATGTTTGTTTTTTCTTTTCTTACCTCTGAATGTATAATAATTTTATTTGTTTTTTAAAGTTAAAATTATCTGATTATTAGTAATTTGACATTTATATCCTTTTACTATTAGTTGTTGTGTAATTTTATTTAATATGATACAAACAATTGTAATAAATTATTTAACAAATATTAAAACATTTATATATAATATTTTTATTCATAATTAAAATAAGATTAATTATTATAGTAGAATCAATTAAGTTTATATGTTCAAATAAAAATAAACAAAATAATCTTAAATTGAATTACTATTATAACAAAAGTTGAAATTGTAACTTATATATATAGTATTTTTATTCATAATTAAAATAAGATTAATTAAAATAGTAGAGTCAATTAAATTTATATATTCAAATAAAAATAAATAAAATGGTCTTAAATTTAATTACTATTACAACAAAAATTAAAATTATAAGTAATATATATTTTCTACAATATAGGCTACTCCACAAGTAGATTAATAAAGAAAATTAATAAAAATTCTTACCGGAATTAAATTGAAGAAATATAGTAATCCAACTATAAGAAAATTTGATGTTAAGATGTTTAAGGTTTTTATTTTTCAATGTTGCTTGTTAAAGTATTAAAAGAAATTTGCATAATGTAAAACTAGGACAAACTTGGAAATATATTATTTTGGGATGGATAAACTTGGAATAATATATTTATAAAATCATTCAGTGATTTTGTATTAAGTGAAAAGTCAGAAAATATTACTTTTTTTTTTAAGTGATTTTTGGGTTGTTTTAAGTGGTTTGACCACTTAATAAAACAAACAAAAATATCTTAATTGGTCTAATTCAGACCCATTAAGTGTTAAGTGCCAAAAACAAACAACCCCTTACTTTTTTTTTAAGTGGTTTTTGGGTGATTTTAAGTGATTTGACCACTTAAAAAAACAAACAAAAATCTCTTAATTAACCAAATTAAGTACTATTAAGTGTTAAGTGTAAAAAACAAACAACCCCTGAGTTTGAAGGTGGGAAGCCAATGTTATTTCTTTAAAAAATTATGTTGTTTTTATTATAATATTAACAATTTGATATAAGGATAGCATGAAAATTTTAAAAAATATATATAAATTGAGGGTGTATATATAATTTTAAAGCTGTGAAAACATCGGCACTCTTCCATTTTTTTAATCTAGCACCTGACCCGTGGGTCCTCATGGTTAAAAACCGAGCCGAACCAAATCAATCATTAGGTTTGAACATGAGCCCAACATTAATTTCAATGGCCGGTTTGGGCTGTTTGATCCAGTCGGCATCGTTTGTATGCTCAAAAGAAAAAAAAAAAAAAAAGCTGAAAATAAATGAAATATAATTAATATTCTATATATTAAAAAATTTAGTTTAAATTTATAAATAATACGTTAAATGATTTGTTATTATCATAGGAATTATGAACTAATACCATAAACAATTAAATTAGGACAAATCATTTGACACGTAACTGATTTTTAGATTTCCTTTTATTGAATAGAATGATTGACAAAATATATAAATAATAAAAATTGCCTTGTTTCAAAAAATAAAAAATTAAAATTGCCATGAAAGGCAAGGTGGAGGATGTGCCCGAAAGAAAATCAGAAATCTGGACAACAGAATTAGAGACATGTCTTAAATTAAGTAATTAAGACAGATTGGCGAAGTGTTGGACCACCTGTCCAAGCTGACGTCGATGGCTTCTGTCATCTGCGGCCGCAGAATCTTAAAGGATCCAAGTGGCACACCTCGTGGTACTTGGTGGTGGTTTGGTTGGTTAAACAAAACTTTAACGTATCTCTTACGGCTTGCAACTTGGCGTTTTTGTCGGTCGAATTTTTTCTGTTTCTTTGGGATGTTGTTTGGTTTTTGTCCAAAAGTTACCAAAAAAAAAAAAAAAAGGGGAGTTTTTAGATGTGAAGAACTTTGAATTTTATAAGTGAAAAATGCACGATGACATCGCTGTGTAAGCAAGAGTTACAACAATTAGAAATCAAGCATTTTGATGAAGTTAGTTATTTAATCATATAATAATACATAGGATTAATACTAAAATGTCAAAAATCTTGCTAAAATTTACATTAAAATTACGTGGTGTGTAAGTTATTTACACTGACATTGTCGGACTTAATGTGTTAGGAGGGGGGCACGTGTCCCTCCTGAATTTTTTAAAATTTTCAATAATTTTTTTTTTCATTCGTTATTTTTTACAAAAATTTAAGTAAACTCATTTTATATATAATCCTAAATATTTTAATTATTAAAACAATCTGTAAATTTATTATGTTAATTATCATCAAACTCAAAAGTATAAGCTGATGAAAAATTATTCAATTATAGTTTTTAAGACTTGAGATTGACATGTAATATGCTCCCTCACATATAGGGATGACAAAAATATCCGATCCGATCCAAACCGAAAAAAACCCGATTTATTTGGGATGGGTTTGGGGCCAAAAAAATTGACTTTGGAGCGGGTTTGGAGCTAAAAGGCTGACCCACCTGGGTTACCAGGTCAGGAACGGGGCAAGCTTTTTTGCCCTGACCCGCCCCATTAACCCGGTATATAAATTAAAAATAAAAAAACCTAACAGGTAACAACAGCCACTTCTCCAATGTTTGAAAGCATTGAGATGGATTTTTAGCATGAATTTTTATAATGTTTTTTATTATTTATTTATTTAGTGTTTGTAATGAAACTTGATTATATTGTTACTATTATTTTAGTATTTATGACTATATAGTATTAATATTTTGGATTGTAAAATGACATTTCATCATGAATGTAGTAAGTCTTTTGATATTTGCTATGTTTTTTTGTTTAAATATTTGTTTTAGTTAAAAACTAAATCGGGTTAATGGATCGGGTTCAGGGCAAATCCCTCCAATTGGGTTTGGGTTTGGGGCAGAAAGTGGTAATTCGTTTGGGGCAAGGGTCGGATTTGGAGCATCTTTCAAAAATTTCAAATCGGGTTCGAAAGGGATAAAATTTGATCCGATTCGATCCGTTGCCATCCCTACTCACATATAAGCTTAAACCGATAGAAAATTATTCAATTATAATATTTAAGACTTGATGTTAATATGTGACATGTCTTCTCGTGTATATAATGTAAACATATAATAGATATTGGATAAATGTTAAATGTTCCCTACCATATAATATTGGTAACAAAAATTTGAGATAAAGGAAAGAGAAAAAAGTTTAAATAAAAGATCTCCATACTCTGATACTATATCATCACACCCAAAAGTTTTAGTTAAATGATCTAATTATATTATTTAAGACTTAAAGTTGACATGTAATATATTATTTTATTATTTTTTATATTTTTAGTCCTTATATTTTTTAATATTTAATTTCTTACATTTTCTTTAAATTTCATTAATATATTTATCTGTTATTTATTATTTTCTATAATAATAATAATGATATATATCATAAAAAAAAAGTAAATATATTTATAATTTTTATTGAAAGATTAGTATCTTATTACATATTTTAAATATTGATACCTACAACCCAATTCAAAAATCAAATCAATATATATTAATATCGACGTCCGGATTTAGTTGACTAGGTTCGTTTCTGGTTCAAACTATAATTTTGGATTGTTGTTATATGATTGGCAAAGCGAAAAGTGGCCAGAGTAGACGGGGTCAGGGAAGAAGAAAGAATATAAAATTTTAAGTGGTTCGACCCAAAAAGATGTATGCGTCCATTGTTCACTCTCTCACTATTTTAGTAAAGTAATGACACTCAAGAGATTTAGATCCCTTTTACAAAGGAAGTCCTCCCCTATTTATAGAGAATTAGATGAGCTACAGTAAAACATAATAAAATAATGTACAGTAAGACAAAATTGTAATGATGTGTTACATTTAATGTGTTTGAATCACATTTAATGTGCCTGAATTGCATTTAATGCTGCTGATGGTGTCAGATTGATTCTGCCCAAAGCATAGGTTTAAGGTTGCTAACTCATGTGGGTTAGATGAGATCACCGTAATCCAGGCTATAATCTCTGACGAGATTAACATGCATGACGTGCCTTAAGCTGTGATTTGCTTGACAGCTTTAACTTTTGTTGACTTGTGATTTGAAAAATATAACGCTGACGAACTCTTCAGCGAGCAAATAGTCTGTCGAGTTAGCGAGCAAATAAAACTCGGATAAATTAACTATTTTGAAAGTCACTAATATAGGTCATAGGCGAACACTTTAGCGATCAGATATATTGACAAATAATAGGCCTCGTAGGTGAGCAGGTATACGAACATGTGCAGACAGACTAGAGAGGTTGCGCGGGCAATAGAACGAGCAACCGACTAGTCTTGTAGACAAACTCAGTCACAAGCTAATAAACGATCATAAAAGAAAAGTTGATAAGCGATCAAATACGCGAGCAGGATATCGAACAGACCTCCAAACGGACAAACAAATAGATAAACGAGCAGAAAGATGAGTAGAGAGATAGACTAAAGGCAGGAAAGCTGGGCTCGCCCTTTGGGCTTTTGTCGGCCTATTAAATCTTATCGCGAAAATACTCATAACAGTTAAAATTTTAAATTTTAATTTATCACATATAATTTCTCAACGTACAATCATTATTTAATTTTTAATTTTTATTTTTATTTGGTTCTCTTCTAACTAAAGAAATATATTATGTTATATTTGTTTAAGTTTAATTTCTAGCAAAAACTTAATTTTTAATTTATATGTGAAATTTACATAATTTGATAGCTAATGGTTATACTATAATCACAATTCAATAATTAAGTCTCCTTTCTTTTAGTATGGATTATCAATTGATAAACATGTTATTTCATTTTTTCTTATACTTTAAAATTTGAGATTTTTATATTGTAAGATTATATATGTATTCAATTAATTGTATTATTTATTTTCATTTTTAGTTATTTTTGTTGGTGAAGTAGAAATTAAGCGCAATGGAACTTTCATATTTTACTACTATAATTTTAGTTTTTTAATACTATTGGCCCATTTAATGCGAATTTTTGAGTTCGTCACCTATGTGAGATAATATAATAATTCATAAAGGTGAGATATTAATAATTTATATATCATATTATTTACTTAAATTTAGATAAAATTTTTAAATAATTTAACATTATTTATTGAATAAAATAAGTAAATTGTTGCGTTTATACTTTAATCAATTAATCTTTTTCAATAGCGATTCTCGATTCTCATCACCTTTATTATTATATCAAGAATAAATAAAATAACTATACCGACAGAGAAAAAAAAAAAAAAGCACTGAAAGATGCTTCTAATCTTACTAATTTAGACATTATTAGACATATTCTATTGCAAATTGTTAATTTTATAAAATCCAACTCACCTATTTTATATTATACTTGTAAATTAATCAATTCCATCTTATCAATTGTTCTTTTATATTAAAATTTAGTTCCAAAAAAAAAAAAGAGAGAGAGAGACTACAATAGATCAATTATAGAGCCATGAATGTTATGCTTATAAAAGCGAAAAATTAATGTGTTTCTTGTAAAGAGTATATTTGAGCTCCACCTCATAACACCTAGGTATTAACTAATTCAGTGATTCAATTATTTATTTTGTCTTCATTCCCATTGGTTTGTCCATAAAATCAAACTTAAAATACTTATCTTTCAACAACATCCAGTGGAGTAGCTATTAATTACTTGTAGGCTTGTGGCTAACCCTCCCTCTCTCGTTTCTCGTTTCTCTTTTCTTTGATGGAGATATTATTTCTGTGTGGTTGTCGCTTCTATTTTCGGCTGCTAGGCCCAAGAGTAGGGATGGCAACGGATCGGATCGGATCGGATTTTGTCTCTTTCAAACCCGATCCGAAATTTTTGAAACATGCTCCAAATCCGACCCTTGCCCCAAACGAATTACCACTTTCTACTCCAAACCCAAACCCAATAGGAGGGATTTGCCCCGAATCCGATCCATTAACTCGATTTAGTTTTTAACTAAAATAAATATTTAAACAAAAAAACATAACAAATATCAAAAGACTTACTACATTTATGATGAAATGTCATTACACAATCCAAAATATTAATACTATATAGTCATAAATACTAAAATAATAGTAACAATACAATCAAGTTTCATTACAAACACTAAATAAATAAATAATCGAAAACATTACAAAAATTCATGCTAAAAATCCATCTCAACGCTTTCAAACATTGGAAAAGTGGTTGTCGTTACCTGTTATGTTTTTATGTTTTTAATTTATGCACCGAGTTAATGGGGCGGGTCGGGGTAAAAAAGCTTGCCCCGTTCCTGACCCAGTAACCCAGGCGGGTCAGCCTTTTAGCTCCAAACCCACCCCAAAGTCAATTTTTTTAGCCCCAAATTCATTCCAAATAAATCGGGTTTTTCCGGGTTTGGATCGGATCGGATATTTTTGCCATCCCTACCCAAGATTCCCTTTTTGGATGCTATAGGCATAACATCACAAAAAATTTGACTGAAAACAAAATTATATATTTCTTGATCTAATTTTGATTAAAAATTATAATCAACATAATAGTTACAAATCATTAAGAATCGTTTGGATACATTTTTATAATGATATTTTTAAAAAGTATTTTTAAAAACAAAAAATATGTTTTAAAAATAATGTTTTAAAAAAAACGTAATGTTTTTGGTAGCATTTTTTAAAATTCATTTTGAAAACGAAAAATGATAATAGTTGTTTGGTAATATTTTGAAAAACAAAAAATAATAAAATATTTTTTCTCTCACCTCACCACCATCTCTCTCATGGTCTCACACCTATTGCTCTCTCCATGCATCCCACTGTTTTCTCTATCATCTTCCGTCATCGCGCTCTCGACGTCAATTTTTGGTTTGTGTTTGTATTTTTGAAATAGTGCTTTTTGGTTTGTGTAGGAGAGATTTTTCATCTATGGTGATTGGTTTGTGTTTGTGTTTTTAGATTTTTTTTTTTTTTTTTTTGTGGTTGAACTAGCTCTAGTGGTGGTGGTCTTCAACTATGGTGGTATTTATTTTTTTATGGTTGAATCGGATCTGGTGGTGGTCCTCACCTATAGTGGTCTTCATTTTTTTTTTCATCTATGGTGACTGGAGATGATGATTTTCCATTTTTTGTTTCCGTTTTTGAAAATGATGGAAAACGGAAAAAAAAATATCTGTTTTCACTCATACGTTATAATTTTTGAAAAAATATTTTTCATTTCAAAAACATGTTTTTGAAAATGACTGCTAAATACAATTGCAAGCATTTTCCATTTTTGAAAATGAAAACCCATTTTCAAAAAGGTTCCAAATAGCACCTAAATTGCTATATCATTTGAAATCAATTATTGATAAAAATAATTTAATCTATGTAACATTACTCGATAAAAATACATAGTTTCTAGACAACCTTTCGAATGAAGTCCTCGAGGGAGTGACAGCCACCCATTATCTAGTCAAAAAAATAATATGTACCAAGTTGATGTATGTGTTGATTTCGATTACCTTTTTCTTCCCTTAAAAAAAGGGATATTTTCAAGTTCAAGCTTACAACACAATCATCTTTTCTTTCTTAGCATAAAATTAGGTTTATGGTTAAATTTAGGATTAATTTTGATTGTGTAAATATTTATCAATAATAATTCCTTGTAACTAATAAAGAACTTTGATTGTCTACCAAAATTGAGTAGAATATTCGAGTATTTATTATTTGAGAAATAATAAAAAAAATGATTTTCTTCTAGTAAAAAATAAAAAGAGTGAGTTTAAAAACTAACATTAAAAAACTGAATTGAGTATTTTAGCATACTCTCATAAAGTGTTATTAGTTAAGCATTTTTTTATGATATTTATTAGAATTTTGTGAAAAAAAAAAAATATTGATGTTAGTTAAATCAATCGCATCCCAAATCCCAACCACAAAATTTGAACCTCAACGAAAAACTAACAAAACAAATATTTTTTTTTTCCCAAAAAAAGAAACCTTCCATGCATGCATGTGGATTTGTGTACATACAAATAAAACATGCGTACTTCCGAAATCCAAACAGATGGATTTGTCCGATATAAGAGAAAACCACATCTAAAATAAACTAAAATAAAAATGCAAACAACCATCGTATCAACATCCAAACTATCTCTCGTATGAAAATCATTCTCTAAATTATATTATCAGCATTCAATCTCGTTAGATCCTGATTATTTTTTGAACTAACTCAGTGATATAAATATAATAAAAAAACAAATCTGAATTTTAAGGGACCCAAAAGAATGTGTGATCACTTTTGGCATTTTGCTTCACTAACGGCGTTTCCACATAATATACGAAGGCATTTTGCTTCACAAACGCCATTTCCACATTTAATATATGCTTTTCTTTGGATGCTTATTGGCTTATTGATGAAGTTACCGGACAAAAGTATTGAAGTTTAGATATTTGAAGACTTTGATATTTTATTGCTAATAAATAAAAATTAAAAATGTATATTAATTTTTTTTTAGATTTCTTTTTAAATAAGGTTTAAACATTAGATTTTGGTTTCATTGAGAGATATAATTATAAATTTTAAACCATATAAATCCAAGAATTTAAATTAGGTAAAAACATACAACCCAATATTAAATTGGGTTAAATTTGTACATAAAAAAAAAAAAAGAAATAATAAATATTTAAATTGAATAAATAAAGCTATCTTCTACCACTGAAAATAAGCATGCCCAATCAACAAAAGTCTCGTTAAGCACACTCCAAAACTCCAAGTATTTATATTATTTAATCCATGGATGACGTGTCTGGAGATGATTTGCTAGGACAACTGGCTGATAGTTCGGGGATCTAAATTCATTACGGAATGGATAAACAATTAAACTGGCCGCTTTACAGGCTGGTCCACCAAGATTCCGTCGCGAACACGAAATATCAGGTGTCTTGGAGTTGGGAGAGAAATTGGGTACTTTATTATGGAATCCCTGATGTCGAAGTGTATCCAATACGACGTCGCTTTTTTCAGGTCCAGATTTTTCAGATAATTTAACATGTAGACGAGTAGACGACGTAGGTCCATAATTGCAAAATTTGGAATCTTCGTTGCTATGTCCTCGTGTTTGGAACCACCTGCATATTTTTTTTGTAAAAAAATTGTTGTATTCTACTCTATATTCATTTACAAAATGCTCCCTTATAATATATATATATATATGTATTTCAATATTGTATGAACTACATAAAAATCTATTAAAACCTGACGAGTACTAATACAAAAGGGAAGTGTAAAATTTTTAAATTATATTAAGGTTAAAAAAATTAAATTATATTAGTTAGCTTTTAGTTCACTTCTTTTTTTTTTTTTTGAAAAAAATAGATATTTTCTTCTATGGGATCGATTTCATTAATTTAGTCATATTATTATGTAATATCTTACTTATAACTACTAATTATAATTCTATTTTTCATAATATCTCTTAGCACATAAACATGATTGTGAGCCTTTTCATTTACTAAGTTGATATGGATAACTTTATATGGTAGTTATCTTTTTTATTATAAAAATAGTTATCCTTCGATTAGGTGGGTAGATTTTCGGGTTCATACGAGTATCGATTGATGATCAGATCGAAACAGATTTCTAACCTATTTGATGTTAACTTTAAAAAAAAAATAATACTGTCTTTATTTCAATTTAAATTAAAGTTCATTGTATAAGTAATTTTATATATTATCGAGGGAAATAAAAATCGAAACTACGGTTTATTATAAACAAAATATGTTAATTATTGTATCACACTATAGACGTGACTAGGTACATACGATTTCCAATCAACAAACTTAATTATTTAAATTAAAGAAATTGAGATAATCTAAATAAATGAATACATGACTTTGTGAGTTGAAATGTCATGATTATCATCACTAGTGTTTTTGAAAAAGTTTTTAGCATTAGCATGGCGATTAAGCCATCGCATTAAATGTGATCTTAATCACCTATTCAAACAGCTTTATAATTATCCAAAAATCGGGTAAGACCACCCACACCCAAATTCAAAAAACGTTTAATTCACAATTGAGTTTATTATTGATTTATTGGGAATTTTGTCTTACAAGTTACAACTTCAATAATGCAAATATATTACCGATCAAATTGCATCCCATATTCAACGGTCTACATAAGTGAAAAATGAAAAACAGTGTAAAATAAATAAATAAATTATATATATATTTTTGACAACATAAATTATATTCTTAAGAAAGAAATTTTTAAATTAGGCTTAACATGCACATCCTATTTTAATTAATGCAGTGTGCATCATAAGCATTTGTCCAGATGTGTGGGAAGTAATCTCTTTATTATAAAAATAAATATCTCTAAATATTGAGCAAATAAATTTTCAAGCCACATATAATTGATTAACTTCTAATAGATCTCTTACCATTTCTATTAATATATTTTTAATTACTTTGTAATTACTAATTATATTTAAAAAAAAATGGCTTGGCGCACATTGGAGAAGTCAAATCGCACCATGCATAGACAGTAATTATCAATATGTGTGCAAAGAGAAAATTAGACTTAACATGTATACCCCATTTTAATTATAAAGTGTGCATCAGACACATTTATCAATATGAATGAGAAATTTTCTCTTTTCACGGTAAGAGTTATCAATATTATGTTAATATTGCATAAAATTTTAATTGGGTAGATATCAACGGAAGTCTATCTATTAGTACGAATATATTTCCCAATACATTATAATTATATAAGAGAAAGCAAAACTAATGTGGTGTGCCAGCCAGAGAAGTCAAATCCCACCTCATGCAAACAGTAATTATCAACATGTATGTGGTGTATTTTTTATTTTTTAACTGTTTATCTAAAATATTGATAAATTTTATCAAGATTAAGCCAAACATCTTCCAACTAACAAAAAAATAAAAAACAAAAAATCCTCACTTTTGAAAATAAAACATATCTACCCATTATCTGTTACTGTTAGTTGATTGACTATTTCTACCCCTCATATAAGGTAAGGGTATCTAAACCGTTTTAACCGTACGTCACCTAAATCTTAAACCCCACCCAAAAAAAATTGTTAAAGTGAAAAAAATAATTTCAATTAGATAAGGTGATCCATATCAACCATTAAATGATTTTTAATAACCATCTTTATAATAAATTAATAATTAATATTAATATATAACCTTACTGATATAATAAGATAGTTAAATTCACTTCACCATAACAAAATTGATGGATCTTCTCAATCCAAAACCAAAAATTATTAAATAATTATCTATCTCTCCATCTTCACTGTACAGTAATTTCAGTGTAACAACATGCAAGTTTCTTCGAAATCAAAACAAAAAATTATTAAATAATTATCTGTCTCTCCATGTTACTGTGTTCACACATTCAGTCACTCTCGGCCAGCGCATAATAAGACTATTGGGTACCTACCATCTAGCTCAATATTTCATTCTATAGTTACACTTCAAGTCTCTCAAAACTGTAATCTCTCTGTGTCTCTCTCTCTATCTGTCACCACTCACCACCAACTTTTTTCTTTTAAATTCCATCAAGTTTTCTAGTTTCTCTTTTTTCGTAGTATTTCTTTTGAATTGTTTTTTTGTTTTGTGTGTATAGAAATTTATTTAGGTTAGTTTCATCAAAAACAGTAAAGAATAAAAAACATGGCGGAGGAGGAACACAAGAAGGTGGAATCAGAGACCCCACCGCCGGCTCCGGTGGCCGAATCCGCCGAGTCTCCCAAAGACGTGGCGGAGGAGAAAGCCGTCATCCCACCTCCACCTGCTGAAGAGAAACCTGAAGAGTCCAAAGCTCTTGCTGTTGTTGAAAGTAATTACTTCACTCTCTGTTTTTTTTGGTTTCTTTTTCTAGTTTCTCAAATTAAGTTTAATATAGGTTTTGTAGGAGAAGTTAAATATTTTATTTTTTTATTTTTTTATTTAATTTTGTTCTCTTACCATTTCTGGACAACCAAAAAGATTTTTTTATATAGTGTTTGTTTGTTTGTCTTTGGAGTGGATGTAATTGATTAAATATTGTTTGATTACAATTCTTTTTTTTTTTTTTGGGGGGGAACAAAAAAAGTCTTAAAAGAAATCAGTGAACATCTTGTCCGGTTTTTTAAACATAATTGTTCTTTGACATCCATGACATAGTTTAATATTTATGCAGATTATTAATTCAACAGAATTTTAAATTGGCTCTCTAAAATTTGATTGATACAAACTAAAATAAAAAAAAAAAATTCAACTAATTTAATTGAGTTGATTGATGAAAACTAAAGATTCAATAGGGTATTTAATAACACCACACACACAAGCCAAATTAGAGATAAAAAAAATACAAAACAGAACCAAAACAATCAAATTCACCTTTCTAACTTACTAATATATTGAACAGGATCTCTGTTCGACACATGTTTTAACTTATAAATCTTGTTTTGCTTTGGTAGTTGAATCTATTTTTCGTTAATATGTTCACTTTACGAGCACTGCTTAAGTGTCATAATCCCACCCCGAACATGAACATATATAATTTTTTTTTTTTTTTGACATATTACAAGTAGATTTTACGATGATCGGGTACTTTTGATATAGGCCTCTATGTCTAGGGTATAGCCCGGATTTATGTTCCAAATAGATGGGAAAAAGCAACTTTCACAAAGTGAGAAAACCGTTCACGTATTAGTAAAATTTTTTAAGAAATTGCCCACACTTTGTGGGCTATTTTGGAAGTTGCCCCACTTTTGTGAGCACCGGTACTCGAATCCAGCCCTCAGCTCAAAGAAGCAAAGCTGGGTCGGAGTGATGCCACTGTGCCACTTCATTTAGGAGTATGAACGTATATAAATTGTATTTGGAAGTTATGAAGGTGGTTCGTGCCACCTAACAGCTTAATCTTTTAGATTGATTGTGTTTGGAGTGAGTTGAACCCATTAGTCATAGTAGGTGTTAACCATCTTTGAATTTTCTTGGTGGAACCATTGATTGAAAAATAATTCAATTTGTTTGATCCTTGTAGAGGCTCCTGAACCGGTTGAGGAAAAGAAAAGTACTGAGGGCTCTGTGAATAGAGGTTTGTGTTATTAATTTTTATAAGGTTCCTATAAGTTTGTTTTATTTACATTTTATAATTTGTTATTTGTTATATGTGGAAAGCAAACTTCAAGTCTTCAATCAATTTCAGATTCCGTGCTTGCAAGAGTTGAAACGGAAAAGCGTATTTCCCTTGTCAGAGCTTGGGAAGAAAGTGAGAAGTCGAAAGCAGAAAACAAGTAAGAACTTCATTTTTATAGTTTTGCTAAATTGTACTGTTTAATGTAACTAATCATCTGTCAAATGAACTTATGTGAATATTGCTTTGCATGCTCACTCATATTTTTCATGTGATGTGCAAATGCTTGGCAACAGCCTGAAAAACGGGTTGGATTCGTGTAGAAATTTTGTTCTTTTGACTGAATCATTTGTACAATAGTGAATTAAGCTTGTTGAAAACTTTGATCAGAGCTCATAAAAAGCTATCCGGCATTAGTTCATGGGAGAACAGTCAAAAAGCGTCTGTGGAAGCTGATATAAAGACATATGAGGTACAACTCCATTTTCTGAAGACAGTTCAATTTGAGTACTTTATGAGTTCAAATTGGATCCTGATTAAAACTTGTACGGCCACTTATGTTTAGTAAGTGCCCATAAGTCTTTCACTGACTTCATTAAACTCATTACACGCCGAAGAGAAATTGTTGTGTATATAAATATTTCATATGTAGTTTAAATATCACACTCATTCATTGAATTAACATGCTCATGTGTGGAATCATGTCCCAATGAGACATAAAAATGTTTGACAATTTGGTTTGATTTCATCAGGAAAAATTGGAGAAGCAAAAGGCAGCATATGTGGAGAAAATGAAAAACAAGATAGCACTAATTCACAAGGAAGCAGAGGAGAAGAGGGCCATGATTGAAGCTAAAAGAGGAGAAGATCTTCTCAAGGCAGAGGAGACAGCTGCAAAATACAGGGCCACCGGAACTGCCCCGAAGAAGCTTCTAGGTTGTTTCTGAAGTTAAAAATCATCATCAAGTATGATATAAAGAAGTTCAGTTATATGTATATTTTGTTTGAGCATTCATTTGTTAAATTTAGTGTTTGGTGTTTGGTTTTTTATGATGGAGAATTGGTAAGAAAATTGTTAATTATTATTGTGTGTGCATAGTGATGTATTTGCTGTGTGTATATAGCATATACAATATTGGGGAAGGATTATTTATTTAATTTATTTGTATGAAATGAGTTTGAAGTGAATGTTAAGTCTTCAAGGTTATGGAAATGATAGTGCGAGATAGAAAATAGTGAATTTGGTTCGAAGAATGGTGTAAGCAAACAGGGTGGTTTCATTATTTATCTTGAGATTTGCCCGTTTGTGGTTTATCATGGTTTTCTTTTTAAGCACATCCAGCTCTGGTTTGAGGTGAGTCTTATTGTTGTTTTTAATTATTTTTTTGCTTCTAATATATATATGTTGTTTTAAAGAGTGTCGGGAAGATGGAAGTACTTATATGAAGTGTTTAAGAACTCGGCAACTAACGTTGAGTTCTCTCCTAAAAACCAATTAGTGGCATTCCGGTAACCCAGAGGGGTTCTAGCCGTTGGGCTCACTATTCAGCCGAGTTGGATTGACGAGTCAGACCATTCGGCAACTCGGGAATAAGTCTCAGACCACTCGATGGATGCGACAATATCGGATCTTGATTGCGGTTTGGGTTTAAAATCTCCTGCACCTTTAATTTTGATTTGAAAAATTTGAATAAGGTAATTTGATTTGGAAAGTGATAATCAGTGAAAAGATGACATTAATGAAGGAAGAAAGCAAAAGGCCATGCAAGGAGGACAGTGATGAAAATGCTTCGAGACAGGTTATTTTGTTGGTGATTTTAAGATCAACATGACTAAACGGTAGTTCAGTTCCAAAGATGGTGAGGTTATTAAAGGAGAGGACTTATTATCAACAAAGCTTTGCGCAACAACACCTCTGCTCAGATCCCTTCTTTTACCTTCAATATTTGCAAGTGGGTTTGTCTTATTTTTCAAGCTGTGATGGAAATTCAGGAATGATCCAGAGGATGAAGCTTCTGGGCAGAGAAATACTTATACTCTAAGTAAATCAATAGATTAAAACTTCAAGACACTATCACGATCAATTGACTAAAAATTCCTACTTTCTTCTTTTCTTCAAAGTTTCACTTAATAATCTATCAAGATTAGCAAATTAAATATCAATATCGGTAGAAGTACGAAATGTTAAATTTATGAAAATATCAGTAAAAATATCGAACGTATTATAAATATTCTTAAAATAATAAAAATATTTTTAATGCCAATCCTCTTAAAATAAACAAAAAAAAAAAAATTGATGGATATATTGGCTATAGTTTGAATATTTATTTCCACCGTCAGGATACCAAAGTTTCAATATTTTTTTCCTCCATCAAGGTACAATCTTATGAGAGATCCACTAATCTTATGAGAGATCAAACAAAGTACAATAAAACAAAAATTGGGGATATTAACTGGATCTTACATACAAGAGATCAAACTTGTCATGTCAGGTAGTAGTAGTACCCACCGGACTGGAGTCAGACGGATGGTTTCAGTCACATTGGAGGTCGAGGAAATTTGGAACATGGTTCTCTGTTTGGTCATCATGTGCAAATTCCATGTTGTCTCCAGGTAAATTATCCAGTAGCAGCTTCAATGCTGAAGTATCTGATGAATCAGGAAATTGATCATTAGAGCTCATAGAGTCTGAACCGGCCATCATTTCTACATTTGGTCTGTAGATATCATCTTCTTGGTCCTGGGAGATGATCTCGACGGAACTAGTAGCAGCTCTTGTTTGAACTGTAAGAAATGAACCTGAATCCAATTTCGTTGGTGGATATGTTTGGGAGACTACACTTGCACTTTCTTCTCCACCTTCCTTAGTACTGATTACTCGAAACGATTTTCCAACTTCAGAGTTCCATAACCTGAGAAAGATATCAGAATCATGATCAGTTTTACCTGCCAATGACGATTCTGTTGACAGGCGGGCCTCAGCTTCCACCCTGACACTCTCCCACTGAGCTGTGTGCCTGGTCGTACTGGATTCAGTCTTGATTGGTCTGTAAAAGGACTGTGATTGGTGGTGGTGGCTCGCAGTGTCTGTAATAGAAGACAGACGCTTCTTCAAACGTGTATTCCAGAAATTTTTGACCTCATTATCTGTTCTTCCTGGTAAATGAGAAGCTATAGCTGCCCACCTGGAATGTTAAAACAAATCAATTTGTGTATGCATATATAGCAAAAGTTAATGACTTCTTTTTTTTTTGGAAAGCTGACAAAGGTCTATTTAGACCTACTGAGTCTTCCGTTAACAGAAACAACTATCCACACAAACTGTAATATATTTTTATTAGAAATTAAACTCTTACTCTCATGAAAGACAAAATGATAGATAATCATCAATATTAAAAGATAATGTGTAAAAAAAATGAACAATGGACTAAGTAAATAATTGCAAAAATTACTTGTTGCCAAGCAAGCCATGGAGTTGGATAATGGAAGTCTCTTCTTCAGGAGTAAATGGACCTCGTTTAATATCAGGACGTAGATAATTTATCCATCGAAGCCTACAACTTTTTCCGCATCGAAGCAGGCCTGGTCATGATCAATCTTAATGTTCAAAATTTCATGGTATGAGTAGTTAACAAGTTCCAAGAGATTTATAGGAAAAATTAGCAAAAACCTGCTTGTTGAGGGACGTTACGCCAGCTACCGTGACCATGTTGGTTGATGTATTGGATCAATTTGGCATCTTCATCAGCTGACCAAGCTCCTCTCCTGACTCCTTCCTTTTCACAACATGATGATTTTTTTCCCATCTTGAGACCTCCTCTGATGTCTCAACTTTGCCTGATCAGCTACAGCAGCCAAGAAAGATACAAAGCTTTAAATGAATATCAATGGATAGGATTGATTCAACCGTGAAATATGATAAAGGTTTTTTTTTTTTTTTGAAATATGATAATGGTGTTTTAAATGCTATCGATGCTGTATTAAAATTGATTTTTTTTTTTTTTTTGTTAATTACATTCCATAACTAGAATTGATTCGACGGAATTAAATAAAATTATTACTTATTAAATATATAATTTAGAGAGAAATTTTTAGATAAAAGAAAATGATTCATATATAAATGAGGAGATTGACCTTATATAATAGGGGGAGAGAAAATTTTATTTTATTTTTTAATAAAAAGATAATATAAAAAATAAAATACAAATTTTATCATTGAACTGACACTATAAACGCTTAATAATCGACGTGGTATTACGTTTGCAATATAATTGATGTGGTATTACGTTTGCAATACGACTACTTTGGTTCAACTTTTACATTTATTTCCGCACAGTGGCTTCTCATTGAAAGTAAAACCAAGAAAGATTGAAATAATCTCCGGAACCCGAGAAGATATCTGTTTCCAAAGATAAAAGCTTCGTGCTTTGTGGAGAGACATAAACAGGCCTATTACCTATGGGGAGAAGTCTATACCAACTGAGCCAAATAAGATAATCTCTATCATAAAATTTATGAACATATAGTTAACACTAACGTGACATTGAAGGTTAGATTACTTATTTAATGTGAATGATGTGATGGTCGGATCAATACCCTTGTACGATAAACAACAATCAAACCCTTATTAATAATTAGCAATTGAATGCATAGTACTGTTGAATCCAATCCAATCGGTTTTTCATTTAGTGAAGATTGAAACCGACTGTCCAATGTGATTTAGCAAGAAAAAATATTTATTCAGTCTGTTCATATTTTAGGTTCCATTAATTTCATGTGCCAACTCAAAAAAAAAAAGTAAAAATAAAACCGAAATTGAGCCATGAGTTGCACAGCAACTATAAAATCAAAATTGAAGGACAGCAATGGAGATTTCCTGAAAGTCGTGGCTATTAATGATTCTTGTAATTAAGAAGTCATAGGTGTTTCAGGCTCTTAAATGATTCTCTTAACTCTACTTGTATTTCTCTCTCCCCCACCCCCCCTTTTTTTTTTTTTTTTTAAAAAAAAAAAAATGGAAAAACTCAACTTGTCTTGTCTGCTGCAATTTTTGCTGTACACTGTACTCTTTGACATTCACTATTAACCCCAAAAATTGAACCGTTTTACTTCATATGCCAATTCTCAGCCGTTCATGAGCTTTTATGTAGACAACATGGTCAGACATGCTGACGCTTGGAAGCCATTTATGGTAATATGACTTACCAAGTTGTCTTGACCTGCGAAGCAAGCAATAAAATCATTTGTATTTGGTCTTTGCAGTCTTTTTAGCTAGCAGGGTAGATCCAATTTTGCTGTTCTAATATATATATATATATATATATATATATATATGCACGCGCACACACACATACACATACATATATATATATATATATATATATTATGTTGGATGTGAATTGTCCGGTTCAAGCATCATAGGTGAAGGATGATTTATTTCGTGTTCTTCATTCAGACCATGGTGTTGGAACCGGAGAGAATTGAGCACCATAGTAAAATGATTGGGATTTGGGTAGATATTATTTAGTACACGATTTTAAACTCTAATCACATCAAGCATGTTGATTAAATAATAATGTACATATTGACGAAGATAATACTAAAAAAATAATTTTCTAATTCTAATATCACTTATATCATAATGTATATAATTCATGCATTCCCTTCTAACAAAAATGGTACTTCACTTATCTTAGTGATAAGGACTTAACTTCTACCAAACACATTTTACGAACTTTATATAGATGGTTTTGTCTTCTTCTGAAAAAATTAGTTATCTCCTAATTGTGAAGGTAGACATTTGGATTGCACAAGTAATGATAATCTCGATAATAAAAGTACTTGTCTCTTGATTATAAGATAAATATTTGATTTTAATCAATGTTCCATAAGTCGTTACTTGCTAATAGACCGACGTGACAACGATTAGCGATTTATTGGTTACTTAGTGATTAATCGATGATTAATCGGTGAGTACTGTTCACCAACATTGCAAGGGATATTTTTGTTGCGTTTTTGCAATCTTAAGAGAGATTTATGTCATCATGATCAAAATTCATATATTTATGTAATTTTATCAAACTCCAGGGGATTTATGTAATTTTTCTATATATATATGTATATATATACACACCATACCTAAACTCACAAACCCTTCACCGCCGTCCATTCCAGCCCCACTCATAGTCTCATTTTCTCTCTGTCTCTTTGTCTCTTTCTTGCCACCAGCGTCGGAGCAACCGACCTTTTTTCTTCTTCTTCTTTTCCTCTCTTTTTCCTTTCTTCTTCTCATTTTCTTCCGTTAAGATTGTCGTTGTGCCAAATCTTTCAGTGTAGCTGTGCTCTCTGTATCATCGAATATGTCACCGCTGTTGTGCTTGATTTGCTTTACTCCTGTTCCGGTACGTTTTTAGGTCGTTGTTGTGATTGTCTACTTTGTTTTCGTTCACCGATGATATTTCTGATCGATTTGGTGGTTGAGCTCACCAATTTGGGCCCATTACTTGGCCAACTAAACCGACTACTCACCTTTGACCAGCAGAACCCTCGATCTATAAGTTATTGGATCAGTAGGGTGTCGATCAATGAATAATTGGCAAAAAATCACCATAAATCGATGATTTCTGCAACAATGGTTTCAAATCCCACCAAGCACAATTTGCAAACTTTATTATAAGTATTTTTTTTTTTTCCTTTTCTCATAGGAGTAGTTATTGAGATTATGAGGGTAGATATGTAGGTAATGATTAATTTCGATAATAAGAGTATTCATCTCCATTCAAACTAAGCAAATAATACTTGATTTCTATAAGTTCCAACATACTAATATTTATCTCTAAATTATGAAGATAAATATGTAGATAATAAAAGTAGTGGTTAATCTCGATGATAAGAATATTTGTCTCTTAATTATGAGAGTAGATACACTATACAAGTAGTGCTTGATTTTGACAAATGATAGACTAGTAGTTATTTCTTATTATGAGAGTTAACATCTAGATCACACAAATAATTGCTTGATTTTGGCAACTTTTGACGTACCTCTAATCTATTTGTTATTAGTTTTCGAATAAAAAAAAAAAAAAAGTATATAATTCCATCCACGAAATGAAAATTTAAAATTCTAAGATCACCATATAGTACTAAAGGCTACAACAACATTCTAACACAAGTACATAACTCAATTTTGTTTTGTGTTGTCTTTTTTTTTCCTTTTCTTTTTAAGTTGACGTTAAACGAATAGAGTTTGTCAAGATCTATCAAGATCCTAAAAATAAAGCTAATTAGAATGTTTTTTAGCACCAATTTTACAAAAAATTTTAACTGAGAATTATTATCAAGGAAATGAATGTTATTTCTAATTTGTGATTGTAGTGTTTTATTAAAAGCTCTTGACAATCAAATTACATAGTCTTCACACAAAATCACGAATTAATTTCTTTAAAAAAAAAAAAGAACTTTATTTATTCCTCCCCCCAATTAATCAAGTTTCCTTTCAATTGAAATTTGATTTCTTTTTCTTTTTATTTTTATTTAGTAAATTTGTCCTTAATTTATATAATCCATGTGATTCTAAATTATATTTCGCCTATGTCATTAGCAGACTAAAAAAATAATTTTCAGAATTGGTGTTTATTGTATTTTATCTCTTTCCTTGGCACCTCCTCTCCCTTTCTTTGTCCATTTATGATTGGGACTAGAGAGTTGGCATTATAGACAAATTTTTTGGTTCACACCAAATCGATACAAACTTTTATTTCATAGTAATTTTTTTTCTTTTCGATATAGATATGATTTTATATGTGTAAAAGAATTTGAATTCTCCTGCAAAAAGTGAGACATCCCTGTTATATGCACACGATAGCATACTAGCATTTCAACCTTACTTTCAACTTTAAGATAAAACTAAATTAGTATTCACTACTGTTATGGGTATTTTTTGGTGCAATAAGAAAAGGCCCAAAAAATGGAGGCCCATTAAGAGCCAAGAAGACACTTGGTCAAATAGTCAAAGGAAAGTTAAAAGCACAAAGATAACCTGCTCGAACATTCCTACTGACTGGAGATATGTTCGTCTGCTCGGCGGCCAAAAGAATAAAGAAGTCTGCTCGTTTGCTCGGAGATATCTGCTCGCTCAATTTGCTGTCTGATCGTTGAACAGGCAAAACACTTAAATTGACCAGTTGACCTTCTGGAAGAAGAATCAATCCGAGACCTTCTGGAAGAAGAATCAATCCGAAACGGGAAAGGAGTCGAATTACCTATTTGCATGCAAATCGAATCTCTACATTCTAGGAAATTGCTATATACGAGAGATAATCTCAGAAGATATTATCTTAATTAATGTATATTATTTTTTGCCTTATCTGTAAGATTCTCAAGCCTATTCTGATTATAACATCTCCATTATAAATAGGAGATATAATTTAGGGTAAAGGACAGAGTGAAATAAAAAATACAATTACACCAAGAGAGGGTAATTGTCGTGGACGTAGGCCATCGTTTTTTGCCGAACCACGTAAAAGTCTTGCTGTGTCCTGTGTGTTTTGATCCTATATTGTTTGCATTGTATGAGGTTTGTTGTGTCACAGGTATTGGGCTTGAAGAACAGGGTTGACCAAAAATAAGTGTCAACATCTTTTGGCGCTAGAGGAAGGGCCCAGACTGTGATTTAACAAACTTGTTTTGGTTGTGATACGGCTGACATGGCTAGGGTCAAGACAACCAGGGTTGTAGCATCGGAAACCGATCAATTGGAGGAGCACCAAGGTCAAGGTCAGGCAGCAGGGACGTCTTCTGCCGCTTTGCCACCATTGCCTCCTCAACCAACTGATGGTGGCGGAGGTGTTATGCCAGCTTGGCAGCGTCGTCAGGAAGCACGACAGGAGGCTTTAGAAAATACGGTAGCACAATTGGCAGAAACCATCAGAGCCTTGACACAGGCCCGAGTTCAGGAAGTTCCAGGGAACGCAGACCACCAGCCCCGTTCTGTGAGTGCTGTTCCAGTTAGGAGAGGAGAGGCTGGCAGGGACAGACAGCAACCAGCAGTTTCTGTTCGTTCCTCAAATCTGCGCCCACAAGGGGAGAGGCATCCGGCTCATCAAGAAGTGGCTCCGCATCCTTCCAATCAGAGGATTAGAACAAGTCAGGGTAATAATCGCCGAGGGGAAAATAACTCTGATCATGGAAGGGGTCGACAGCGTGAAAGGGAACGTTCACATAGACAAGGGACACCCCATGCAGGAAGTTCTCGCAGGAGGAGTGGATCACGTGAAAGGATGTCGTTGGACCGGGGAAGGTCACAAACCCGTCTCTCAGCAGCAGGAGAAAGCCGGGGGAATCGACAAGTCCCTGCGAACGGGATTGAGCGGCAAGATCCCATGGTACAGGAACTAATGCAGAGGGTGCGGCAGTTAGAGACTAGACCCGGACACCGTGACCAGGGTAGAGAGCAAGACAGAACCCCGTTTTCAAGAGAGATTGAAACGCAACTGCTGCCTCCAAGATTTAAACTCCCGAACATCCCAATTTATGATGGAGATAGTGACCCGTATGATCATCTGGATATTTTCAACGTTCAAATGGACCTGCAGACCTCTAATCCTCTGGTCAAGTGTAGGGTATTCCCAGCAACACTGGGGAATACTCAAAGGACGTGGCTAAGGAGTCTTCCGGCCCGAAGTATAAACAGCTGGGATGAGTGCCAGAGAAAGTTCGAGGACCAGTACAAAGCGCTGAGAAAGCAGCTCGCGCCGACTTGTCACTTAGCGACTATCTTTCAGAAGCGGGAGGAAACTTTAAGAGATTACATCGCCAGATTTAGGCGCGAGGTAAACAATGTGCAAAATCCCTCTGATGAAAGTGTCTTAACTGCAATTTCTGCAGGACTGCGAAATGATGGAAAGCTTTACAAAAGCATTTATCGTAATCCTGTGAAGAGTTTGGGAGAGTTCTATGACCGTGCAGCAAAAGAGATGTGCTGGGAAGACACATTCGGACAGAAAAAGCCTAGCAAACAAGAAAAAGGAGCGAACAGTTCGCGACCAGGAAAAAAGAGGGACCAGCGCGAAAATGAAGAGAGCGGTCACAAACATCGCTCCAGTAATCAGGTAGCGAAGCGGTCAAAAAATGAGTCTCGGAGGAAGGCATCTCCACCCAGAGATCGTTACCAGAATTACAGCGTCCTGACGGACAGACAAGATAGGATCTTTGAAACAGAAAAAAGACGGGAGAACTTCGGAAAGCCAAGTCCCACAAACATCCCGAGGAGGTTTCAAGACCCAAGGAAGTATTGTGCTTACCATAGAGAAAACGGGCATTATACTTCTCAATGCAGAGAACTTAGGGATGCAATTGAAGAGTTGATCAGACGGGGTCGTTTGAGGGAATATGTGGCGCAACCTGAAAGTCATCATCCTCTGCAGGGAAATCAGCCTGTACAAGAACATCCTAATATACCTCAGCAACTTCCTCAACAACAGCCACAACGCCTGATTGATCAAGGTCACCAGCCCGCTGTGAGGACTATCTTTACTATTCATGGAGGACCGCACATCGCAGGGACATCCAACCGATCACAGGAGCGCTATGTGCGGGAGGCTGGCCGAGTCTTGTTGACAGGTCAAAATGGAAGAGAAGGGCCATGTAAGAAGGCCAGAGTTGCTGGAGGCGGGATGTTGTTTAATGAAGATGACGCTCAAGGCTTGCATTGGCCCCATAATGACGCACTGGTCATCAGAGCAAGGATTGGCGGTGCTGAGGTAAGAAGGATAATGATGGATACAGGCAGTTCAGTAAATGTGATGTACAAGGGCTGTCTCGAGCACATGGGTTTAACAATTGGGCAGTTAACTCCATCCCCAGAACCTCTTTTTGGCTTCACTGGGGATGCAATTGTACCGCTGGGGCAGATTAAACTTCCCCTCGCCATAGGAGACGTGAACAGACAAGCTCTTGCAATGGCCGACTTCCTAGTTATTGATTGTCCATCGGCATACAATGCCATCCTCGGGAGACCAGCTATGAATGATCTTGATATAGCAATATCCACCCGAACACTCACCATTAAATTTCCCACTCCCAATGGGGTAGGGTGTGTTAGGGGCGAGCAAGAAGTGGCAAGGAAGTGCTATAAAAACGCCGTAAAGGCTGGGGTTAAAGGAAAAAATATCAGTATGGTGACCGAGGAGAAGAAACAATCTGCCAGTAGTACAGGAGTTAGTCAAGATCTGGATCCAAGAGAAGTGGATGAAGATCGAACGGCAGGCCCTGTAGAAGAATTGGAAGAAGTACAAGTTAGCGAGCAGGATACCAGACGGTGCCTGAAGATAGGGAGAGAGTTACCCTCAGACATCAGAGAGCAGCTCGTTCAGTTCTTAAAAGAAAATCTGGATGTCTTTGCGTGGACTCATGAGGATATGGTGGGGATCAGTCCCGAAGTAATGTCGCATAGGCTAAATATTGATCCCCTCCATAGGCCGGTTCGTCAAAAGAGGAGGCCTATGACAGAAGAGCGATATGAGGCGCTCAGGGAAGAAGTGGAAAAACTGCTAGCAAATAAATTTATCAGGGAGGTTCACTACCCTGTGTGGGTAGCAAATCCTGTTCTAGTGAAAAAGAAAAACGGAAAATGGAGGACATGTATTGACTTCACCGATTTGAACAAAGCCTGTCCAAAAGATAGTTTTCCTTTGCCTCGGATCGATCAACTCGTTGACGGAACTGCTGGGCATCAGCTCCTTAGCTTCATGGACGCCTACTCAGGGTATAATCAGATCCCAATGGAACCGAGTGATGAGGAACACACGTCTTTCATTACTGATCGGGGACTTTATTGTTACAAGGTGATGCCATTCGGATTAAAGAATGCAGGAGCTACTTACCAACGGTTGGTGAACATGATGTTCGAACATCTCATCGGGGGGATAATGGAAGTGTATGTTGATGACATGTTGGTAAAGTCAAAACAGGCGTGTGGGCATGTGCAAGATTTAGGAGAGATGTTCCGAATCTTGCGTAAATTCCAAATGAAGTTAAATCCTCTGAAATGCGCGTTTGGAGTTGCTTCGGGCAAGTTTTTGGGGTTCATGGTCAACAGCAGAGGGATTGAGGCAAACCCCGAAAAAGTCAGGGCTCTTATTGACTTAAAGTCGCCTACTAAGGTCAAGGAAGTGCAGAGCTTGAACGGCCAAGTCGCTGCCCTGAGCAGGTTTATATCCAGGTCGACAGATAAATGCATTCCATTTTTTGATGCGTTGAAGAAGGCTAGGAACTTTCAATGGACTGCAGAATGTGAAGTAGCCTTTCAGCAACTAAAGGAATACATGGGCCGAACTCCACTGTTATCCAAACCAGTAGAAGGGGAGAAACTGGTCGTTTATTTGGGTGTTTCCCAGCACGCTCTCAGTGGGGCCTTGGTTCGCGAGGAAGACGGAAGGCAGCTTCCTGTGTATTATGTAAGCAAAAGGTTGATTGATGCAGAAACCAGATACACACCTATGGAGAAGCTCGCATACAGCCTGGTGGTAGCTTCCAGGAAGCTTCGTCCTTATTTTCAAGCCCACGCAATAGAAATCCCGACCAAATATCCTCTGAAACAGGTTTTGCAAAAACCTGATGCCTCTGGTCGTTTGCTGAAATGGGCTATTGAGCTCGCCCAGTTTGAAATAGAATTTAAGCCTCGAACGGCGATCAAGGGGCAGGTATTGGCCGATTTTGTTGCTGAGTTCACGGGGTCGAGTAATGATGAGCCCGAGTCTTCTGAAGGTCCATTTTGGGAATTATATGTCGATGGTTCTTCCAGCGAGCAGAAAGCAGGGGCTGGAATAATGTTGATCAGCCCGGAAGGACACAAAATCTTGTCTGCTTTAAGATTCGAGTTCAAAGCCACTAATAATGAAGCTGAGTATGAAGCGTTGCTGGCAGGATTGCGACTGGCCTTAGAAGTGCGAGCAGAACGAATAAGGATTTACAGTGATTCCCAGCTTGTTGTAGGTCAAGTCCGGGGAGAATATCAGGCCAAAGGATCAAAAATGACCCTTTATCTACAGAAAGTAAGGGAACTCTTGACAAAGTTTGAGAAATATGAGCTGCAGCATGTCCCTCGATCGCAAAATTCTCACGCGGATGCTTTGGCTCGTTTAGCCACTGCAAAACATGCAGATTTCATGGGAGTTGTGCCAATAGAGGTATTGCCCATTCCTAGCACTGAATCGCAAGATGAGATAATGGCAATTGTGGTAGCACAGGACTCCTGGATGAATCCTTTGGTAGAATATTTGCAAGATGGGAAGCTACCTGAAGGAAAGCTAGAATCTCGCCGCCTTCGGACGCGAGCTGCTCGGTACTGCATCTATGATGATAAATTATACAAGAGGGGATTCTCAGCTCCGTTGCTTAGGTGCATTGACGGTCTAGATTGTCAAGTCGTGTTAAATGAGATACATGCTGGGCATTGTGGTAATCACGCCGGGGGGCTATCGTTGGCCCAGAAAGCCCTCCGACAGGGGTACTATTGGCCAACTATGAAAAAAGATTCAATTGAAATGGTCAAGAGGTGTGACAAGTGTCAGAGATTTGCCAAGATACCTCGAGCCCCTCCAACTTTTTTGCAACAAATGATCAGTCCGTGGCCATTTGCCATATGGGGAATGGACCTGATTGGACCTCTTCCTACAGCCCGAGGAAGGTGTAGGCACGCTATTGTAGCAGTTGACTATTTCACAAAATGGGCAGAAGCAAAGGAGTTAGCTGAAATATCTACCACCAAGGTCGAAAAATTTGTTTGGGAAAATATTATCTGCAGGTTTGGAGTCCCCCAACAAATCGTAACAGATAATGGAACCCAGTTCAGTAGCGAACAGTTTCAAAGATTTTGCACGGATCTGGGAATTAAAAAGAGCTTCTCAGCGGTGGACCACCCTCAGGCCAATGGACAAGTAGAGGCCATTAATAAAATCATCAAGCAAAACCTGAAGACTAAGCTGGAAGCGAGAAAGGGGGCTTGGGTAGACGAGCTGCAAAAAGTGTTGTGGGCATACAGAACTACTGCTCGCAACACTACCGGGGAAACTCCCTTTTCATTGGTCTACGGCTCGGAGGCGATGATTCCAGCAGAATATGAAGTTGCCAGTCAGCGCCGAACAACCTTCAACCCAGAAGATAATAGCAGTTTGCTCGTTGCTAGCCTGGACCTGGTGGAAGAGATGAGGGATGATGCTCAAATAAGGATTGCTGTCTATCAGAGGCGAGTGGCCAGATTTTACAATAGAAAAGTCCGTACCCGAAGGTTTAAGACGGGGGATTTAGTTCTGCGCCTTATTCTACCTGCTGCTCGGAAAGCTGGTGAGGGAACACTTGGTCCAAATTGGGAAGGGCCTTACATTGTGAAGGAAAGTTTGCAGAACGGAGCCTACCACTTGACTAGCATGGAAGGGGCGCTAGTTCCCAGAGCATGGAATGCTGAAAACCTTCGACCATATTTTATTTAATTGGTTTAAGTTTTTGTTTTAATTCGCTTTGATAATTTGTCAATTTTGTTTCAGTGCAGTAAAATTGAATCAGATTCTCCTTGAATGGCAATGCTTGATCGTTTCTTGTTGTTACTGATGATCTACTCGCATTTCGATTGAAGCAAATGCTCTGGAAGATGTGATTACCACCTGTGAGTAGCCGGGCTCTGGAAGGTGTAATCATTATCTGTGAGCTATAAAAAAAAAAAAATGTCCTGGAAGACCTTAGCATAACCTGTGAGTACAAGGACTCTGGAAGGGATGCTTATGGCCTGTGGACTTAGTAAACCTTGGAAGATCCATGTAACTTAAGAACGAATAGTATCTTGAAGGAACATTGGGTCTGTAGGTTCAAACGAGCAGAGGTAAGGGGCCTCAAAAATGGGTAATTTCAGCATGACTAGCTGTCCCCACACTTACTCTGCTCGAACAAAATTTAAAAGCTGGGAGAAATTGGCCATTCAAGAAAGCTGGGAATTTGTTTTAATCAAGCAGAGGAAAGGGGCCTGAAAGGGTAATTTCGGCAAGTTGGTCGTCCCCACACCTACTCTGCTCAAATAAGTACTAGTCGAAAATCCAAGTCACGACTAAATAAAAATAACGAACATAAATACAAACAAGAAAATAAAGATTTATTTAAAAATTGTTAAAAAATGTAATAAGTACAAAACAAAATATCATCGAACAGGAAAATTCCTCTGGTCGCTGTCATCAATGTTGATTGGACGAGGAGAGCTGGGAGATTCTGAGCTGGGAATATCAGCAGAGGCAGCACCAGCAGAAGAAGCTGAAGGACCGGCTTTAAGTTTCTCCTGCTGAGCGTACAGCTTTACTTCAGCCACGGCGTCTGGACCAAAGAACGAAACGTCCACATCTGGTCGCTTGAGCCACAGATTATACAGGAATAAACTTCCTGTCCTCTCTTCTGCCTCTCGAACCGCGGCTTCGATACGTCCCTTCTCCGAAGCAATGTGTTCCTTGAGAGAAACTGTTTCCTGCCTCATTGCTTCCATAACAATCTTGGCCTCCGCGGCTTTATGCTTATGCGAGGACAGTTCTCCCTTTAGTTCCTTATTCTCAGTTTTCAACTTCTCCTCCGATTCCCGAGCAAAGTGGAGATCATGCGTCAATGTCTCGATCTTTTTATCCCTAAAAGCAATCTGTATTTCCTGCCTCTCCAAGGACTCCCGCTGTTCGTTCTTCTGATTGTTCAGTTTCTCAATTTCCTGCTCCAGCTCACGATGTGCCCCCTGCGCTTTTTCCAGCTCTAGTTCATGATCATCCTGCAGTTTAGCCTTCTCTTCCTCCAGAGAATTGATGGTAGTTGCCATGGCGGCCTTCTCCTCGGGCCAGTCCCCAATCTCCCGCAAAAGTTTCATGTACGCCATGGACGCCTGAGACAAAGCATTTGTTAGTACAGAAAAAATGGAAAGAGATACTATAGCAGCAAAAAAGTAAAACTTACAAGCGTACTGTGGAAGCCCAAATAGTTGATGAGCCGTTCGCCCGTTATTTCTTTCTTGTACAGGGCAGGCTTCCTCGCTCCAAGGAATTGGGGCACGCGATCTAAAAGATCACTATAATATTCCCCGGCATCAAACTCTTGGGACTGCTCCTCAGCACCAGAACCGGCCGCGGCTGTTTTCTGGCGTTTATGAGGCGGTTCCGCAGTTTCTGAATCGGCGATCCCTTTGCCCTTGTCGACATTTTGAGTAGAGGCGGATGGGGAACTGCTGGGCGGAGCAGGCTGAGATATATCCCCTCGACGAGCACTCTTGTTCGAAGATTTCCTCGCCACTGATTTATGCCTTATCGAGCGAGCAGGAGAACCGACAGAACCCTGTTGAGGAGGCGATTCTGGAGAGACTTCAGCAGCAGGGGGAGAGCCAGAACCTCCGGCCGCTTGAACAGGCTCTTTGGGAGCAGAAGACTGAGCAGGAGCCTGGCTGGGTAAAGGCTGCTCGAAATGAAGCCTCACCATTTTCGAAACTGAAGTATTCGCTGGATGTGAAATTTCCTGTCCGGAAGCTTCGAAAGCAGAAGGAATTTCTTTCTCCTCACGAGAGCCTAAATCAGAAGCGGGGTCCAATAATTCTTGGTCGGCAGGAGGAGCGAGACCATGAAATTGAAGCAGGTGCTCGGAAGGTGTCTGATCGTCGGATGGTGTCTTTACATCCGAAAATTTATTTAACAGAGAGAGCTCCTGATCGGATAGAGGAATCTCGCCCCTAGAGACATCTGCACAAAGAAAAATGTTAGCAACGAGCAGAAATACAAGATGGAAAACTGAGACAAATATACTTACTGGGCGAAAGGCAAAAAGAAAAATTCTTTAAATCCGACAATGATAAGCACGACGCGTAGAACCATCGTGACTTGTAATCTCCTACGTTGGATTTTCCAATCCCTTGAGGAAGGTTCACTTTGTAAGGAGATTTTCGGGCTGAAGTATAATAAAACCCATCCTTCTTATTAGCCTTCGGACCCGTAGTACTTCTAAACAAAAAGAGGTGATGGATCATCGCGGGGGTAGGAGGAGGAAGGTCGTTTTTAAGAAAGATGGAAGCCAAAGCGGTGAGATGAGCATAAGAGTTGGGGGTAAGTTGAAAAGGGGCTAAGTTAAGGTCGTTTAAAAGAGCGACCAGGTAAGGATGAACCGGAAACCTGAAACCGGCTTCTATGTGTTGATGACTAATGGCAAAGAAACCCTTGGGAGGAAAAGCTGCATGGTCAGAAGCCTTAGGCACCATAGCTCGGCAGCCCTTAGGTAAGGAGAAGCCCTCAGCGATGGTTTCAAGGTCACTGAGGCCAAGGGAAGATTCATAATGAAAAAAGGGTGCGCGAGCAGAGGAGGAATGGTGTTCAGAAGGGACTGAAGTAGCCCCACCACCTTGAGAGGTAGCACTAAGATCCTCCTCGGAGGCAACATCAGTGGATCCCACCTTATGACTGCGACGACTACGACCAGACATCTACAAAATCAACAGGGGTGTCAGGTCGCAGAAAGCAGACCAGAACTCAGTACATACGGATACGATACTCCTATGAACACAAGGGGGGCTATTGGAGCGAAAAGTTGGATGGGCAAAAGATATTACAAACAGACAGCAACTCAAAGCAACAATACAAGTATCTATATAAAAAAAAAAAAAAAAAAAAAAAAAAAAAAAAAGAAGAAATCATGCCCCAGATACGCAAATAATAATCGCAGAAGAAAAGAATAGGAGTTACCTTGAAGATGGCGTTGACAAAGAACCTTGAGAATGCAGGAGAATGGTAGCAGACAAAAACGTCAGGGTTTGCAAAGGCAGAAGAGAGAAGACGAAAAGAGAACGACAAAGGGTAATATATTGCTGACGCTTCGGAATCCCAATCGGCAAATCAAGACATTTCAATCGTCGCCAAAGTTTGGCAATAGGCGCAAAAAACCGAAAGAGCCATCATGAGCAATTATTGAAAAGACGCGCATTTAATACATGCAGTAAGGAGCGCGACAGTTGAGTGACAAGTAGTCAGCGCCTGGGGGACTGACACAGGGCAAAAAGGAAGAAAAGCAACGGTTCACATCTCACTAAAAGTTTTCTGGGCGCAAGTCTAGGCGCAAGAACATTGTTTCCAGTACAAAAAGTGTACCAGAAACAAGGGGGCTTGTGTTATGGGTATTTTTTGGTGCAATAAGAAAAGGCCCAAAAAATGGAGGCCCATTAAGAGCCAAGAAGACACTTGGTCAAATAGTCAAAGGAAAGTTAAAAGCACAAAGATAACCTGCTCGAACATTCCTACTGACTGGAGATATGTTCGTCTGCTCGGCGGCCAAAAGAATAAAGAAGTCTGCTCGTTTGCTCGGAGATATCTGCTCGCTCAATTTGCTGTCTGATCGTTGAACAGGCAAAACACTTAAATTGACCAGTTGACCTTCTGGAAGAAGAATCAATCCGAGACCTTCTGGAAGAAGAATCAATCCGAAACGGGAAAGGAGTCGAATTACCTATTTGCATGCAAATCGAATCTCTACATTCTAGGAAATTGCTATATACGAGAGATAATCTCAGAAGATATTATCTTAATTAATGTATATTATTTTTTGCCTTATCTGTAAGATTCTCAAGCCTATTCTGATTATAACATCTCCATTATAAATAGGAGATATAATTTAGGGTAAAGGACAGAGTGAAATAAAAAATACAATTACACCAAGAGAGGGTAATTGTCGTGGACGTAGGCCATCGTTTTTTGCCGAACCACGTAAAAGTCTTGCTGTGTCCTGTGTGTTTTGATCCTATATTGTTTGCATTGTATGAGGTTTGTTGTGTCACAGGTATTGGGCTTGAAGAACAGGGTTGACCAAAAATAAGTGTCAACAACTACCAAGTTAACAGTAAGGGAGGTTTATAAAATTTTGAGTAAAAGGTTCATAAATCTACAATTTGGTCTAAATTTTAGGAAGTTCATGAATTTTCCCATAATTATAGTTTTGTATTCCTAACCTGTATAATGACTTGTAGAGACTAACCTGAAAAACGGTTTTTCAGTTATCCTCTTTAACAATTTTCTCCATCATATGGAGACAAAGATGTAAAAGGGAAGAAAAGAATATTGTTTTTTAGTGCTCAAGAAGACAATTTCATAATTTTGCCACCCTTTTCAACATATATAACTTTTCTCCACCACCCATTTGTTTCTTTTGCACACCAAAAAGGAATTGCTTCATGTTCAAGTTTGCCTCACCTTGTTCTTTGCCCATCAAAACCTGATCTTTATATAAATGTGTACATTGAGAGAGAGAAGGAACTTGTTTGTTGATCATAATTTTGTCAAGAGATTGTCATGGTTAAGCTAACAATAGTTGGAAGGGTAAGAGATGGGTTGCCTCTAGCGGAGGGCCCTAGGTACTTGAATCAACAGAATGACAACTTTTCATCATTTTACAAGCAACAAGCAGAGTTCATTCTCAAAGAAATCTCAAGAGGAGCATTGGCACCTCCCAAGATGATCATTCATGTGGATCATCACTCCTTTCAGTATCCTATTCTTCTCTATTCATACTTAATTTTTTCGTTTCTAACTTCGGTCTAAAATGGTGGTGGGCCTATTACACGAATTCGTTTAATAACATATTACACATTTCGAGAAAATCATTCTTTTAATTATTTTTTGTTCATGTTTGCGTTCTATGTTCATAGAAAACTTAATATATTCATCAAATCGTGTAAGCAAATTTAAGAGGTGATAATTTGTGATCATCTAGTATTAACTTGATTTTTGACATGAATTAAGCTACCTGATGGAGAATGGAATCTGCTTCATCACATTATGTGACTCTTCGTATCCGAGAAGATTAGCCTTCCATTATCTACAAGACTTGCAAAAGGAATTCCAGAAGTTTGATAATGGCCTCATAGACAAAATCACAAGACCATACAGCTTTCTCAAGTTTGGTAATGCCCAATAACTGCTATAAGTTGATAATGGTCTGCAGGGACAGGAAAATTTTAAGTTGAACAAGAAGAATATGATGTGTTTCACATATTCATTCTAGCATCAAATAGTTTTAACATCCAGTACTTTCTTTTTTTCCATCTCCGCCATGACTTGCAGAGAGTATAATTGGGAATATTAGGAAGCTTTATATCGATACAAGAACACAGGCAAATCTGTCTAAGATGAATGCTAAACGTCGACAAGATCTAGATATATTTGTTGAAGACATGTCTCAAATTGTAGAAAGAAGAAGAAATGCAGGTTTCCAAGTTTCCTCTTACATGTATAAACAACCAACACAGCAAAAAACGTGTATATATGTATTGTTGTTATTGATATTTTTCCTGGCTTAATTTGCAGATATATCTGAGAGAATGTTGAAGAGTATTCCTGAACCTGTCTCCTCCATATGGGGCTCACATCGTCTAGAGGTACATCTCTATTTTGTATCTCTTACAGGGCAAAATGTTTGTATGCATTCACCCTTTTTTTCTAGATACAATTGCGGCCCATCGAACTTGTAATATTTGTTAGATTGAATAAGTGCTATTTGCCATGTAGTCATATTGGCCTGTGGTTTGTATGCATTCACCTTTTGAGTTTGTATTCATTGCTAAATGTTGTGTTTCTGGACAGGTGATTGCACTGAAATGGACACCAATAACAGTCATAGTTTATGTTGCTGCTGTTCTTTTATGGGCATCCTTAGTTCTCTCTGACATGATAATCATTTGAAGTTAATCCTAAAAATGCTAGTGAATACATTGAAGCAAAATGAGTGTCAGATGCCTTTTTTTTTCATGCATAAAATGTAACATGCACAACAATTGAATTTATATAAGTTGTTATCGAAAGATCTTTTTATTTATCTGAATTTTGAGTCCAATCATTGTTGCTGTAGATCCCTTTTAAGGTAATTAAGTTTGATTAACAACAGAAGAAAATAATAATCACTCTGAATATTTTTTACAGTTCAAAAGTAAATTAAAGAAATTAAAGAAAAAAAACCGAGGATGTTCCAGGTACAACTCCTAAGGGAGAATAACCACTAATTAGACTTGTATGATTTTTTAAGACTATTTTCAGATGCTAAGATTATTATTAAAAGTGTAATTTGAAGTTATTCTTCACAGAAGTTGACCCGGAAACTGACATCCTATCATATATACATGACATGATTTTTCATATTCAAATCACTACATAAATCATCTCCTGAAACAGAATCAGCAAATCCAATTCCTGAAATCTGATCTTCGAACTTGAACCGCGGACCACTCAACATTTCATCAATGTAATCATTGTTGATTCCATCGTGGAACTCACCTCCAAATCCCCCGTCATTCAACAAATAACCATGCATAAAAGAATCCTGAACAAAGCTTGAATTCTGCTGATTGAATCCATCCCTGATAACAACTTGCTCTCCTGAACTTGCAAAGCCTCCACCATTAACATCTTCTAGTGACAGCCACTCAGCAAATAAAAGCTTTGGTAGTGAACTTTTGTGACCCTCTTGAGGCAAGCCAAAAACCTGTGAAATGGAGTGATCAGTATCAGTTGATGATTTTCCCATCTGGTGCAATGACTCGAAGCTGGGAATCAGGATTGTGGGGTTGTTAGAAGAGGGTGAGGAATCCATGTTTTCTGAGGTTGAAGTGGTAGTGTATTCAGGCTTGGTATGAGCTTCCATTTCTTCAAGTTTGGCTACTTTTTTCTTGAGATGGGAATGCCAGTAGTTCTTTATCTCATTGTCAGTTCTCCCAGGCAAATGCAGTGCAATTTGTGACCACCTAATTGATTGAAATACATTTACCATTGTTAATTCTCAATAGTATACAAATGAATATAAAACAAAGTAATTTGATCAAGTACTATATTAAAATGAAAGACTATTAGTTTTTGTCGGTGCATAACTACAACAATAAGTAAATAACCATCAACATGATATGATCACTCGGCCTAAAATGGCATTATCTTTGCAACTGTGACATTGAAGGCCAGGCAGGAGCCCATAAATTTGGGCCCCTAGCCTATGAGTGCTTGGGCCTTTTGTTTCGGCTCAAGGGCTTGGTCCGTTGAGCTGATGGACCTATATGGCTTGATGTTTCACCCCATATAAAAGGAACATGAAGTCGGTTAGTTTTGGTTTGCACCCAAAGATGGACCAATAAACACTCATAACGTGGCTTGTTTAAATTGGGGCAGTATGGACAAGCGAGGTTGGCTTTTGTTAAACCATCCCCACTTGCTATATTTCAGAGCAACGGATTCGTAGTTTACCCGTGTATTAATATTCATAAAAGTATGAATATATCTTTTTCGATGTCTGGAACGGTTATCTAAACTTTGCTATTAGGGTCTTATCTATGCTAGTTCTCTTAATCAAAAATAATGTCGACTAATAAAAAACAAAAATAAAAAGAAAAAAAATATTTGAGGCAGTATGGGGCTATCTTCTAGAAAAATAATATTTCAAAATTGCGGATTGGGAACACTGCAAATGGGTAAAAGAAAATTTCGTTTTCCTGAAATTTTTTATTGTTGATGTACATAGAGAAACTACCCACAAATATGAACACTCTAGTTGGTTTGTGGCTACATTTGACAATCATCGACCGACAAAATTGCTCAAGTCAACCCAAAATTTCATGAAGACAACAAGAGCACAAAATAAGTATAGACCCTTCATCCTTACTTGTTTCCCAACATGCGATGGAGGGTCAAGATTGTTTCTTCCTCTTGCATTGTAAACGTGCCTCTCTTTAATCCTGGTCTCAAGTAATTAATCCATCTTAATCTGCAGCTCTTTCCGTTCCTTTGCAAGCCTGCAGGGAAGTTTCATATCCTGATTAGAAATCGAAAATCCAAAGGTCAACCATTGAAGGGCAATTTAGTCATTTTGACCGGAAGTCTTAATCAACCTCTTGCTCTTCAATAATCTTTTTTTCCTCCTTTGAAATTAAAAAAAAAAAATTAATGTATTTCTTCTCATTGAACGTGTCAAGAGTCATAACAAATTCCTTTGTTTTTGACCTGAGAGGATATGCCATCCAATCATTCACATAATAATAATGACAATAGTACGAAGAATAAATAATTCAAATAAATATATGGGGAAAAATAAAAAATAATGATCTTCCAAGTGTGTTTCATATATAAAAAATTATCAGAGACATGCAACATGTTCACAGTATGGGACACAATGACCTTTTTTTTTTTTTGTAATTTTCTTATATAGATACTAATAACGTATTGGTAGTCCAGAATCATCTTGTTAACTTAATTGATTCTAATAATTATATTGATTTTTTTTTTTTTGCATTATTAAATATATTGAATTAAATATCAAAATTTCTGTAGAAAATGCGGCTTTATACAAGCACTTTAATAACTGCTTCCTAAGCTAAAAACAATATATAAATTCAATCACATTTTAGAGCAGCAGACTGAATCCTGCCGGAAAATTATGCAAAGTAAAGATATGCAGCAACTTCCAAGAATAATATTATGTTGTTGTTACAATAACCTTTTTGAGATTAATCAATAACGAAAGTCTTTAATATGTTCAATCATATACCATATACGTCTAATTGATTAATTTCTTGTAAACTAATATAAACTTATTAGGTAATTAGTTGTTCATGTCATGTTACACCTAAAATTAATGAATCAGACATATATCCATCTGAGAGTTCTGATAAATTACCCAAATCAAATCCGTTAGAATCATCCTCTCAAACTTATGGAGGGAAACATCATTCAAGGAGAATAATATCAGTAAAAAACTTACCAGCATTAATGGGAACAGAGCTCCAGCAGGGATGACCATGCTTGAGGACATAGTTTCTGAGCCTCTGGTCCTCTTCAGGTGACCACAAGCCCTTCTTGTGCTTTGGCTTTGGCTTTTCAGATGACTTGCACCCCATTTTTTGATTCAACAGATAAGATCGATAGAGCTTAATGTCAGCTTTAAAAAAGTTATACGAAACACAGAGAAAGAGAGAGAGATTGCAATGATTTAATGGGGAGAGAAGATCAATAAATAGCCGACCATAAAGTGTCCAGGAATATAAAGTGATGAGAAGATTAGTTGTTAAGTGTACTATTTAAAAAAAGGAAAAATGAATAAGCATATTAAACTAATATGTTGTAGGCATGAACTTTGTCCTTGAATAAGTAGGAAGTTTTTTAATTATTATAATTATTTTTTTTTTTAAGTTTGTTTCATGGTTTTGACAAGTCAATTAATTACCCTCTGTGTCTAAACCACATAATTCACTTGTTGAATTTTCTTATTCTTTAATTTCATTGAGATGATTATGTGAGACTGTTGTTATCTTATTATTTAACTATTAGAATTAACTCAAGGTTTGAAAAAATTATATCACTCAGAATTTAGAATCTCATAATATGCATATAACAGTCGTTTCATTGAATCAATTTCATTTTATCAAAACTAAAGTCACGTTTGGTCAAAAAAAGATATATTTTCATATTGTGCAAATAATGTTTAATTTTGATAAGTCTAAATAAACTTTTAATGTTCTTAATGTCAGACTTTTTTTAAAAAAAGAAAATACACATTAATTTGGACGTTTTTCTCTTGCATGATGACAGAAATTCAGAATGTATATGAGTAAGGAATTATAAATCATGTTTTTTCTCTCGTTTGTCAAGAAGAGGAAAAGGGAGAGAAGAAAACAATAAAAATGTTTCCCTTTGGACACATGCTATTTTTTTCTCTCAAAAAGTGGGAAAAAATATGTCTACTCTTTTGCCCGTATAATGACTTGCAAAATGCAAAGTACATATGAAAAATATTAGTGACGGAGTCAAAAATTGATAAGAGAGAGGACACTCTAAAAAAAAGAAATTTAAGTATATTATATATATATTTTATTTATAAATTTTTTTTCTTGAAGAATTTTATGTTATACAAAAACAATTCATGTCTGATCGAAGACACACCTATCAATTTTTTTCACTTACTAATCTTTTATTTTATTTTCTAATCAAAACTATTTTATATTTTATATAAAGTTTAAAATTAATTATAAAATAAAACATGAGATACAAGGGAAATCATGCATCACATATTTTGTTAATTAAAGAAATGATGATTTAGTTCTCAAAACTGTATAGTATAAAATAACTCAACTTATAGTAATACAATATATTCCTTGTGTTTCGGTGCAACAAGTTTATATTATAAATACACAATAGTAGTACTATAAATTCAATTAGAAATAAGATATTGGTCAAGTGGAAAATATTATAAGTAATAAAAAATTTAAAAGAATAATGGTAATTAATAATAAAATATAAATTGAAAATAATTTTTTTTATTTGGAGCACGGGGATTTAAATTTAGAATCTCCGCTTTGTTAAAAGGTGTGATTACCAATTAGACCATATTTGTTACCATAATTAAAAATAAATATCACAAAGATATATATCTATTTTTTTGAAATAAATGTTACAAAGATGTTAATAAGTAAAAGGGAGAGAAAAAAAAAAAAGCCTCATGAAAATCAGGAGCAAAATGAATAAAAATAGTTAAATATTTAATTTATTTATGAAATTTAATATATAAAATTTAAAACTGGGTCTGCCACTAAAAATTATTATTGTCAACCTTTTGAAAATAACAAACGTGACGAATTTACCCATTATAATCTATAAAAGGTTAAATTAAAATCCCTACATAATAGTCACTTGGTTGCTGGCACCGTTGGTTGGCACTAGTAACCCCCATACATCCCTTTGTAAGAGGTATGGGTTCGACACCCTCCCTAATATCGAAAACAATATATATAATATATTGTACTAATACTAATATACTAAAAATCTTTGGTCTCCCACCATATGTATGGGTTAATCTCTCATCTTCGTATGAGTTTTCCTTCATCCGTCTTTAGATGTGTAGATACCTCCCACTTGGGAGTTGTCATCCGGGCCGTGCCCCAATATCTTACCACGGTTGGTCCCGGTTATTCTCTAAGTTTATCCCAACTACAGTTCATGTACTAAAAAAAAAAAAAAAAAATCCTGCGTAGTTTTTGTATTAAAGATCATTCAATGACTATTAGGTATTAACTATTTCTACAACATTAGCACATCACGAAGTTAGCCATCTCTGCTTTTTATCTTCATCCTACTAGTCCTTGCAAGCTTTTTAGAGGGGTTTTGACCAACTTATATTCTTGCATTTATGACCTAGAATATGCTAATTTTCATGTCCTGATCAGACAAAAATCCAAACTATTCAGTCATAATATCCAAACTGTTCCATCATATGTGTTCAGAAATTAACTTCTGTCAAGTTTTTTCTTGCATGTATCAAAGCCAGTAAGGTTTCATTTTCTTTATTAAATTCATAAGAAAAAAAAAATTATGATTTTACTCCAAAACTAACACAAACCAGTGCAATGTATAAAAAGTGCTTTCTGGAATCAGTGTTAGCAAATGATGAAATGCTGATGCATTATGATCCAGCTCATATATACATACAAGCCAGAAAGAATCTAAGAACTGGCATGTTCATTGTAAGTGGTTGAAGATGATTAATTAACCAAGTCTTCACTGTCCGTTTCTTCTACAATAATGCAACTATATATATGTGGAGAAAGAGTGGACCCTAGTGAAAAACTAAGAGTTCCTATAGAGCAAAAAAATTGATAACTTCCGTGGAGCTGCATATTCTGTTTGACAGCAGACCGAAGAGATAAAAAAAAAAATGAAAAACTAATTAGAGAACTTGGGGCTGTACACAACACAATATTGTTAATCTGAAGTTGACTGAAAATTGCTGAGATCATGAAACCACAACAAATCATCACTAGTTAATTAATGATTGGTTGATTTGACGTTGGATAAAGATTAAGTTATTGACATGATAGGATCGAACCTCTTCTTATCTAAAGGGATGTTTTGATTCCTGTTAGAACTTTCTTTAATAGTAGATCTTCTTATTGCAATAACTAAATTAAACCCCCAAAACCTATGTTAAGACTGAAATTGTATTGAAAATCTCTTATAAAACCAAAACAGAAATTATTAGAGTTTAACTAGTTTAACTCATTAATTCATGTTAAAATTTAATATTAACATTTTGGCTCTCATTTGTGTGAGATGAAGTATTTTAATTTATTTATTTTTAACTACCATAACTTTAGGAATTACGGCAATAGCAGACTTAGAGGGGCAGGCGGTAAGGCCCAAAAAGGTTTAAGAATATATTTAAAAAACTATACATCCATCCCATTTTAGAAAACTCTTGGTTTGATCACTTAAATATTGTATTTTATTTCTCTGATTAAATAAGTTTTTCTAATTATATCCCTAAAGAGATTGAGTGAGTGTACAATTTAAACGCACGATATCTTTTACAAAAATATGAAGGATTTATTAATATGTGACCTCAATTTTTTTTTTTTTAAAAAAAAATACTTGTGCTAACCTAGATGTTAATTGAAACTAATTAGGATATGATTCTAATAACGCAATACGAAGAATAGCTCCCAAGAGATGGATGCGGGGTGTGGTTGGGAGGTTGCGGGGGTGAGGGGGCAACCCACAGTATGTTGGGAGTGAGTCCACGAATGTGTAGAACCCACTATCTCATGAGAGTAGAGAGTGGCAATAGTCTTTTCGTTAGATTATTGCCCAATCGTCCATGTTACCTCAACTTTTATTTGTTTAATAGTTATTTAAATTGAATTTCTTAACATTCGTGTACAAAGTACTAACTACATTAAAATAGAACTTATTACTAATCTTTATCTTAATATCAACAATGTGGCTATTACTTGTTAATTAAAAAGGCAAAAACAAAAGTTGTAAAATAAAAATTTTAAATTAAAATCCGAAAGCCAATGTAATCTTCACCAAGTATCATATAATTGAACTCATCCATCCACCGAGAAAGTCCATCAATTAAAAGATTAACTTTGATCACTTTAATCCGATAGAATGATCACAACCCTTCATAATTGTTTTTTGGTGGAATCTTGACCGTCCAAGTGGTTAATCATGAATGTACAGAAACTATACATGTATCATTCTGGTGGGACAAATATAATTGCTCAAACAAACAAATCAAATCAAATCAAATCAAACAACCCTTCTCCTTTGACTGTGTAACGGTGGCTTTGTGTTGAATATATATATATCTTTAGCCAAAAAAACAAAAAATAATAATAATAATAATAAAAGTTGTGTGCTATAATTTGTGATAATTTATTTGAAAAAAATCTTCAAAGTTAAGATTATGATCAATAAAACAAATGATTTGATGAGATGGAGGATATGCAATTCAATCATTTATCAATCATTGTCAATAGATAGCCACTCTGGTTTTGATTTTATTAACAAAAATTATATTGAGAAATTTGAAAGTAAAAGCTTTGGAGAATTGAAGCCCCTTTGTCAGACAAGAATGTTATCATTTATTTATTTATTTATGAAAATAAATTAAAAGTTATTGCGCATGGGAAGTTCGAAATTGTATTTGAATAAGATAATATTAATCTATGTCAACCCCGAGCTCCTATTTGATAGCAAAGAATAAACAATTTATATAAACTCATCACCAACTAACTAATACAACTTATTTAATTAATTTCAATTGTTTGCTAAATTGATTGATTAATTAATCAATTAATTACTATTTTATTAACCTATGAAAATGTAAGCCAAATTTTTATTACACGTGCTCAAATAGGAAGGCTTGTATGTTAATAAATAATTTGAAATATTGTTCTCTGTAGATTATTTTATGTCCCCTTGCCTACCTACCGGATTTGTATAGATTTGATTCACAGTTTATAATTGACGTTGACTTTATGGCAAAAAGAGAAAAGAAGAAGAACTATTGACCTTTTGTGTTGTAAAGACTAAAGATTACAGCCTAGACTCTCTTTCACAAAGGTCGCTCCTTTTTTTTTTTAAAAAAAAAAATAAACAAACGAAGGTTGAAAATTGAAACCCATTTTTTTTTTTTTGAACATAAATTGAAACCCATTTTATGGAGGCCAAGAACTAATAGCAAGCCACACGAAAATGTCATGTTTTAATTACTATAATAAATAAAAACCTTTTTTTATTACAATAGCGATGAACAAAATGTTCAAACTCCTCTCCCCGGTGTGAACTGTAGCAACAAATTTTGAGTGAACGGTCTTATTGTGGATCTAACTCTCAAAAGAACACAGGTGTTGTTTTCAATTAATTATATATTTTTTATTGCACGAAAATGTTACATATTAATTAGTTTAATGAATAAAAATAATAATTTTTTGTTACCGTAAACATAAATGAAATGTTTTGCTTGGCTGTTGGCGTCATTGGTTTAGGCATCAGCTATCCCTTACGAATGACAAGATTTGACACTCAAGTAAGCCAATAAATAATATATTCTCTTACCTCATATGTGAGTTGTCCCGTATCCTTGTATGAGTGTCTCCCCCACCTTTATTTAGACGGATCTCTCCCATATAAGAGTAGCATCTCGGATTGCATCATTAGTATTCCTATCCTGATAGGTCTAGGTAATTTTTTGGGTCAGGTTCAATCTTAAAAAAAATAATAATAAATAAAATGTTGAAACTCCACTCCATGGTGATGTGAACTGTAAAAACAATTTGAGTGGAAGTTTTTATTGTGAAGTTAACTCTCAACAGAGGATTTTCTCAAAAAAAAAAAAAAAAAACTCTCAACAGAGGATAGATGTTGTTTTCAACCAATCATATATTATTGCATGTCTTTTAAATGGTAATTCCATCGAAAGACCATTCCTTCCAAGGTTTTTTTTTTTTTTTTTCCATTATGCAAATGTAGCATAAAAAATCTTACACCGCCTGAGCTAATAAATAAAAGTCATAACTCTCACATGATAAGCGATTTTACCATTAATATCTCTTAACTTTAAAATGTTATAATAAATCAATCAAATTCATCAATTATATTTTCTCTTCTAAAATAAATTTTCTTTTCTATTTAATTTAAATACTGTTGACGATCGAAATCGACTAACACCCGAAACGATTTGTGTAGGGCCGGCCCGGAGACCGTTGAACCCCCTTTGGCTCGCGGGCTGACAGGGCCGGTCGAGCTGTGCATATAGCGACCAGCGTCGAGACCGTTGAACCCCTAGCCTGGAGGAGTCGCGTCCGGAGTCGAACCCTCAACCTTAAAGGTATGTTGGGTGTAAGACTCCTACCCGTGTAGGAGTCTTACACCCAACATGTAGGAGTCTTACACCCAACATACCTTTAAGGTTGAGGGTTCGACTCCGGACGCGACTCCTCCAGGCTAGGGGTTCAACGGTCTCGACGCTGGTCGCTATATGCACAGCTCGACCGGCCCTATCAGCCCGCGAGCCAAAGGGGGTTCAACGGTCTCCGGGCCGGCCCTACACAAATCGTTTCGGGTGTTGGTCGATTTCGATCGTCAACAAATACAATTAATGAATTTGATTGGTTCGTTCTAACTTTTTAAAATTAGAGACATTGATGATAAAATCACTCTTCATATGATATATATATATATATATATAGATGAATTCTAAAAAAAAAAAACCACCCCAAGGTTTCGAAATTTCCATTTTTTTTTGTCCCCGATTTAAACTTATTTAAAATTAAATAAAAAATTTGTTCATCAAATCTTTCTACTGTCCATCTAATTTGAAAAATAATTAAAAAATAAATAAATAATTTGTTCTCTAGATTTCTACCGTCTATCTTAAGATAAACAATAGAGATTAATTTAAAAATAAATAAAAATTAAAAATTAGTAAAAAAAATTTGTTCATCAGATTCATTGTCCATCTTAAGATGGACAATAAAGATTAATTTGAAAAATAAAATTAAAAAAACTAAAAAATTAAAAAAAAAAAACTAATTTCTTCATATCACACACACTTAATTCGTCATCGTTGTCTTCTGTTTTTTTTTCTTCCCCATCGCCCTACTGTTCTTCTTATTCTTCTTCTCGATCACTGAATTGTTCTTTTTCTTTTTGTCGTCGAACTCCTCTTTTTCTCCCACATCCACCATTGCCAATTGACCTTATTTTCTTCTTCGACTTCCATTATCACCAATCGTCGACAATGAATCCCATATGATGTTCATCTAGGTCATAATCGAACCCAAATGATGTTCATTTGAGTTTGATTGGAACCCAGATTAGTTTGTAGGTTTTTTTTCCCTTGAATTGGGTGCTTTTGATGTTGGTGTTCTTCACATACGAAGAACATTATCGTTCTTTATAGATAGAGAACACTGGTGTTCTTCATAGATGAAGAATATATATCTTTTTTATTTATCTTTAGTTCCTAGTAATGATATTTGTAGAAGATTAATAATGATTTTTGTGAGAGATTGATGATGTTGAGTTGATGTTTGTAGGAGATTGATGATGTTTGGTTTCCAATTGATGATGCTAGGAGGAGATTGATTGATGATGATTGGAGCTTTTTTGGGTTTCCAGGCTAGAAACTCTTCCAGAATTGGGTTTTCAGTTGTTTGGAAACCAGAAGATTCTTAAAAATTTTTCATTTAAAGTTTTAATCTTGGTTTAATTTTATTTGTTATATATGTATATATATATTTGAATTCTAATCTTAATTTGATTTTATCAATTTCTTATTCATTTACATTTATTTCCACATTCAGTTACCATTTTACCCTTAACCCACTAACGGTAGCCACATTTTCAAGCGGAAATTCTTGCAAAACTTTTATTTTCGAAAGTCGAGGTGGTGTTTTATTTTCATACAAAAGTTGGAGGGTTTTTTATAATTCACACACACACATATACACATATAATTATTTTACCATCAGTGCTTTTTAATTTTAAAAAGTTAAGACGAACTAATCAAACTCATAAATTGTATTCTTTTTTCTAAAACAAATTCTCTCTCATTTTTAATTCAAATGCAATGCATGAATTTGATTGGTTTGTCCTAACTTTAAAATTAAGACAAACCAATCAAATTCATTCATTATATTCTCTCTTCTATTTAGTTCAAATATAATAAATGATTATATTTGAACTAAATAAAAGAGAGAATGTAATGAATGAATTTGATTAGTTTGTCCTAACTTTAAAGTTGAAAAACACTAACCATAAAAATTCTATGTAATATTTATATATATAATAATAAATACGTATAGTAAGATTTGAACCACAATCACAGGTGTGAATAGAAAATATATGCTAAGATAATAAATGTTCCAAAACACCATATTAGTAAAGCGATAAAATGATGCGGCAATAATAATGAAATAAAAATAGATAAAATAATACACAAAATTTACTTGGTTAATCTAAAATAAGTTAGGTCCATTAAGCTACTACATATTTTCATTATAGAAAGAAAAATAACAAGTATTTATAAGCACTCAAATCCTCGGAACCCAACCTCGACTACACTTAAAAAAATAATTAATTCTCTAACAGTTAAAAAATATTTACTTTTCACTCAAAGAGTTACACCATTCTTTTTTTGTTTCAATTCTGTGATCAATAAAAAAAAGTCTTTACTCTTTACATGGGCACTTCTAAGCACTCCTCATCAACCACCATCAATCGTTTTCCCTTTTAATCATGTATCACGTTGCCTTAAATTTTCCAAACAGAATTAAATTACAGTTTCCTCGTATATATAATATACACACAATTTTGTCAAATATATACCTCGTCCTCAAATTTCTCTACCACCGACACGGAGAATCATTGAGTTTTCTTGATTTTGCATATAATTGATACGGTCCATTAATTTTGCTTGATATTAGTATTCCACCGACAACAACCTAACCACATATGTTGTCCATTGTTTTTTATTATTCAGATAGAAACTGTTATTTTTATACCTACTTCTTGTAGACCTCAATCCTATTATTAAAACATTCCATCATCTCGTTCGTCTTACTTTCTTTTTCATAATTCATATAAAATTCTTAAGGAAAGCTTTCAAGATGTTGAAAGTTGATAACAAGTCATCTAGAATGTGAAAACTCTATTCAAAACGAAATAGCTTTTCTTTATTCTTTTTTAAAAAAAAGGATAAACCTTATCCCTCCAATCATTTACATGCAAGATTAAACGTTTAGATTGAGTTGCTTGTAACCAAACGTTGTATTTATAAATCTATTATCCGTATATGTTCTGTTATAACTACCTACTCATATGCCCAATTCAACACAAGGTTGTAACTGTTGTTGTTCTTGATATGAATTAAAGATTCCAATCTAAATTAACTAGGTGCCTGTCAGTAACACTGATTTTTAAAATTAAAAACAATAAAGTAAATGTTTTGCCCAAAAAAATCAGTAGATGCCACAGCATCTAGGCCAAAAGCTCGTTAAAGACTTAATGAGCCGGTAGGCCCAAAAAAATAGATAGGGAGTGAAGTAGTGCAAAACCCATTAATTGTAAAACACGTCAGCAAATGTCACATCATTAGAAACATCTAACAGGTTTAACCATGCCCAATATGGCAGTCCAAATTGACGAACTGTCATGGAAAACAGCTTGGAGGCGTATTGGCATAACAGATTGAAACACGCCATTAATTTGCAATTGCCTAGACAGTACAGGGTTCCAAAAGCAGAAGACCTTCTATAGCCGGCCAAAATAAGAACATTTTCTTATTACTAATGTTAGATTTTTCAAATTTTTTTATCTAATTTCATGTCCAAATGATGTAACATGTGAGTTATCAGTATTTTATAAATTATGAGATGATATGATAATTAATAGGATGATGACAATGCACATATCATATCATTTAGGGATAAATTTTGGAAGTTTTGCATTACTATTTTCTTATTTTAGTAAATCTCTAGAAAGGGAAAGGAATCCCATGGAACAAAAAAATCCCTATAATTTACAAAGGATATCTTCAAATAGAAAGCTGTCAAAAGTATATTTTAATTTGAACATGAATATATTAATTACAATTTCATGTAAAATAGAAAGAAGAATCTTAATTTTTTTTTATATTTTAGTGATCAAATCAAATGTAAACAAAGAACCCTAACACTATATAAAAAGGTCATTTGTAGGTGAACCACCGGTATTAAGGCACACCACACGACGAGTTGATTATTCACCTTTAACATAGACCGCTACAAACTAGTCATGTTCCTCAATAAATTACATAATCGTGGATATAAATATTATTAAAAATGGTCTAATCATTTTAAAAATTCTCTCGTCTCTTTGCTTTTGTTTTTACATCGTTATTGTTTTATTTATTCACCATTATTGTGCTCATTCATTCATTAATTTTATTCAATTTGTATTGATTCAAGTATTGATCGATTTTTTACGTCACCAATTAAAAAATATAATTTGAATGACTTTGACAAACATTAACTGGTATTAGAGGCAGTAATATATATATATACACACACACACACCACAGTTGGTCGACATGCACATGTAATTATTAAATTTCGTCACATTGGCATCGTAAATTTATATATGAAAACATATACATATACACATCAACTTGCATTTGAAAAGAATACGAGCACATCTTAATCAAAAGAATGTTACTGTCATTTGATTATTTTTAAACCTTAATCAACTTCTGTATCCAATTAACATCCAATTGAGCACTGGGATCCTTATTTTTATCAGTTTACTTCTTCTTCTTCTTAGTTCACTGAGATCCTCACCATGAACCATCTTTTGCTCAATTCTTCTTCTTCTCTCTTGCTCACTTGTTTGCCCCGGCGTTGTAACCGTCGCCGCTGCTAATGAGTTTTTCTTTTTTTCTTTTAATTTTTTTCATTGTCACGATTACTCCTTGAGTAATCAAAAAACCGCTACTCTCTATCTTATCGGTCAAGTAGTAAATAGTGATTTTCAGAACCTTACTTTCACCTCATCCCAAGCCTTTGCCTCTCTCGCTTTTTGTGGCTCATAATTGTACTTGCAACCTGTGTATTTCTCTTCTTATAATCAATCAATCAATAATTTCAAGGAGAGATCGGTTTATCTCAACAATGTTCTGTTGTGTGTGATTTCAGCCTCCATTTACAATCTTATTAGTGTTGTGTATGTCGTGTTAAAAAACTTAACAAATATGATTAATCGGATTGAAATTTAACACAACCATATATAATAAATGGGTTAATCATGTCATGCCATGTCTTATCACCTATTTAATAAATTGGTCATGTTTGGTTTGAGAAATCTATCCTGATTAGTTAATCGGATCGTATTAAATTGAGAATATATATAATTTCTACGGTTAGTATCTCCCATCTTTAAAATGTTAAGACGAATCAATCAAATTCATTCATTAAATTTGAATTAAATAGAAGAAAAAAATTGTTTTAAGAGAGAGAATTCAATTAATGAATTTGATTGATTCGTCCTGATTTTTTAAAGTTAAGAGATACTAATAATATAAATTATATATATATAACTAATAAGTAAATATAAGAGAGATCCATCTTTCTCGTTTCTATCATTTGTTATGTTTCAAACCTTTAATTTTTATACTCCTGAGTTAGTATACAAGGATTAATAGTTATTCTTGTAACTATATAAATCATTAAATCTTTCATAATTAATGAGTAGTACTTATATAAGAAGAATACCTTTTTTTAGTTTTATTTTTTTTAATGGATTGTATAATTCAAAGTTCCACAAAAGTTGAAGGTTTAAAACATTAACGAAGAAACACTTAAAATAAAGAAAATCTTTTCGTAACTAATTAATCATGAACTATGTAAAACTTTGTATGGTAACTAAATTTTTACTCGATAGAAACAAATCATCATTCACATGCTTGTCTATGTTTTTCTTTTTCACCATTACTCTATGTATTCCATGTAAGAAGCTTGGTCTTCTTATCATCACTAAACTTCATTAGATTATTTATATTTTAAAAAATAAATAAATAAACAATCTCAATATTCACAATCTAGAATATAATAATAGCAAGTTGCAAACCATTTATTTTATTAGTCTATCACCCTTATTTTAAAAATAATAGGACATTGGACTTTAATGATATATAGTCATTCAATTTAATTTTAATTAATTGCCTCGACATGCTCCCTCTCTAAGTACATTTATATCTTATAACCCAAACCATTATTTTTATCATTCTTTTCAACTTTCATAGCTCATGACTCAACATATTAATCAATTGAATACAAGAGAAAAAAACACACAGAAGTATTGATGATAACAGTGATGGTTTGATTAAATATTTCTCTTCTTAGCCGTCGGATGAATCGGGTTTCGCTATGTGTTTGAACCCGATTCGATTTCATGTTACTTAACTAATTGTTGACATCGATAGTATCCAGTACTAAAAAAATGTCCTTCAAGATAAACCAGAATCTATGACATAACATTCACGCAATACCGCTTAAGCAATTTAGTAGTTATTCAAGTATTAATTTAGTTTAATTAATTAATAGCTATCAAAAAAGATCAGAATATTTAATTGAGTTTATGGTAAGCTTGGTTTAAATGTATGTCATGTACTGTATTTTGTATGTTAGAATGACGATGCAATCGGAGTCTCTGTCTCTTTTCTGTCTTGAAATATAAATATCCTCTTAGATTATCATGTATATACAAACAAGAAAAGCTTAAAAATGACCCTTAAATAAATTTAATTATTTGTTGCTATTAATTAACAGTTATGATTATTCAAATCAAGCTTATGATTGCAGTAGAAAATTTCCAATATCAACCCCCTTGCTAGGGTTTTCATTTCTTTTCCCTTTTTTTTTCTATTTTATTTTATAAATCTCAATAATACAACAGTAAATCTATTAAAATTAAGAATGGCAAGCACGTAGTAATTAACCTTAGCCTTACCAATTAGAGAAACTAGTCAAGTCCTCATTATAATAAATCTAATCTTTACGGTCGTATGGAAATACTTCGAAAACTCCTATATATTATTTTCAAAAAGAATTGTATATGTTAAGTGACCCTTTTTCTGATCAAGTGATGTACAACTTTGACTCCGCATTTTACCCATCTCCGAAGTTTCTAATCTTAGACCTCGATCTTTACACTTACTATTAGACGATAAAAATTTTGAAAAATACCTATAATATGTTTAAGGCCAGCACCACCCCCTGCGCCCAAATATACCTCCAAGTAAGAATGGTGATATAGGTCACAACACGACGGATCGACACGAATTCACGAAAAATAAATGGGTATGGGTTGGAGTTAAATGAATTCGTATCGTAATCATGTCAACCCGTCTAACCCGTTTATTAAACGAATCGAATCGGGTTTCCTTAAATGAATCGCGGGTTGACACAATTAAATTTGGGGTCAAATTATAATTTAATATATTAGAAGGGTTAAGATGTAATTATATATTTATATATATCCACTTAACAAATCCCTAACAGAGTAACACATTTACTAACATTTTGTCATTTTGAAATGTCTGTCGGCAATCACTGACCAATGACCACTATCTTCGATCGTCCTCCTTCTTCCTCAAAAAATGGCCACACGCTGACACGACGACATTAACGACGCGATGACCCCAACGATGACGCGACGACCCGACGATAGCCCGAAGATGCGACGACCCCAACGACGACGTGACAACAACCTACGTTTTTATGTTGTGATTTTGTTGTGATTTTTAAATGTGGATGATATAGAATTTTGTGTAGTTAATTTAATGTGTGGATTTTTATGTATTGAATTAGGTGTGTAAATGTTTGTTTGTGAATTATTTATTATATTTGTATTTGATTTTGTTATGTTTTTTAAATGTGGATAATATGGAATCTTATGTAGTTGATTTAATGTTTAGGTTTTTATGTGTTGAATTAAGTGTTTAAATATTTGATTGCGAATTGTTTATTATATTTGTGTTTAAATTGAGTTTCATTTTGTTGTGGATTTTAAATGTGGATGATATGAAATTTTATGTAGTTGATTTAATGTGTAGATTTTTATGTATTGAAATATTGAATTAGGTGTTTAAATGTTTGATTATGAATTATTTATTATATTTGTGTTTACATTGAGTTTGATTTTGCTGTGGTTTTTAAATGTGGATGATATGAAATTTTATAGTTGATTTAATGTTTAGATTTTATAGTTGATTTAATATTTATTTGAAATATTATTTATTTTATTTGGGTTAAACGAATTAAATAGGTTAACTGGATTAAACGAATTAAATGATTAAACGGGTTAAATGAATTCGTGTCGTGTCAGTCATGTATAAACGAATTTGTATTGAATTCAAAACTGTCGACCCATTTCTTAAATGAATTTGTGTCGAATTGATCGAATTCATAAACGAAACGAAACGAAACGAATTGAATCAAATTTAGTTCAACCCGACACGTCAACCCTTTTTGCCACCCCTACCTCCAAAGTCACATAATAATACCTTAATTTTTATTATTTTTTTATTATGGTTGGCACAAGCCTAAGGATCAATCGGAACCAGACGAGATTTGATTTCTGCACACGGTCTGAGGAACAACTTCCATATGAGAGGGAGTGTCCCACACAAAAGTGAGGGGATGATCCACACAAGGTGGGGAGAAAATTCACATAATTAAGGTGAGAGACTGCTTATTTGAGATGTAGAACCTATGTTTTACTGCACATAGGGCCAAGCTCTTGTTGGGAAAATTTGCCTCCCAAACTCTCTCCTAAATACTTGTCTTCTGTAAGAATATTATAAATAATAAAGAAATAAAATAGAAAATAATATCAACTACCAAAATTAAGAATTTATGTGGAAAACTCCGAAACAAGAGAAAAAAACCACAACTCTTAGAAAGAAATTCACTATGTGAAAAAATATAACAGTCACACAGATTATTCTCCTACATCCCACCATTTCAATACATCCACACTCTCCAAAGTATATACTAACGCACAACTTTCTACACTTTAAAATAAGAAGAACAATAAATAAATTAAATAGAGTCAAATACAATACTTAAAATATTATTTGATTTAGGCAATTTGAAATAACAATTTTGGATTCCTTATATAGGCCAAAAAATTCATCCAAGCTTCCTTTTTTTTTCTAATGTGGGATTAGCTCCACTTTTATTATTGTCAATTTCCTAATAAACTTCACCTTCGCTAAATAGAATAAATATATGCTACAACTACATTGCAATCATTATGTATACTGATAATCATAATTCTTAACGCAGAGAACTATTACACTCCACCATAAAAGATAACTCACTAAAAATCAATAAAATCCAAGAATTTCACTTCGACACATGCCTGGAAAAAAGAAAAAAAAAAAAAAAAGACCTGCTAAAAATTTATGATGCATTTTCCACGTTTGGCTTTATCGGAAGTTCATCAGTCATCGACATATATTCCATCACACACCTTGCATCAATACCAAACCAATACCCGTGTGTAATTGTAGATCCACTAACAACACTACATCCTCTTTCATGGTATCTTGGACATACCATGAGAATGTACTTCTCACTTCTCAGAGGAAATCACTGTCTCCCATGAGAGAGACATTGCTAGCTTCTGCCGAACTTGCTCTACTTTGACAATTTTTCTTGACATGCCCAGATTGTCTACACCCTGAGCAAATTATATTCTTTATGGAGTTCTTCTTCTTACGGTTGCTCTTGTTTCTAGTTACCAGCATTATGCCTGATGATGAAATGCAATCTCCACTCTTCAACCTTTTCTCTTTAGAAGGTAGTTTACCAATAATTTCTGTAAAATTTAAAGTCTCATTCTCATACATCAAAATATGTTTCATATGTTCATAGGAAGATGGAATAAACAAAATGAGCCTTAATGTTTTACCTTCATCTTCAATTTTAACTCCAATAGCCTCCAATTCAGAAACGATATCATTGAGAACACTCAGACGATCTGAAATTTTCATACCTTCATCCATACACAGAGTATGAAACTGTTCCCTTCAAGTACAACCAATTTGAAATGTCCTTTGTTTAATACAAATCTTCAAGCTTCTTCCAGAGCTTATTGGCAGACGATATGCCATGTAGCTCTCAAATTCAAGAACATTCTTGGCCAAATACAGACAAATCACACTTACAACTCTTAAATCCAAATATTCTCAATCTTCATCCCTCATACCACACTTAACAGAATCTTGGTCTTTGTTAGAATCTTCGTTGAGAACAAGGCTTGGTTTCTTCTTCAATGTCTTGTTTAACTCAAATTGCATTAGCACATCTTTGACTTGCTCTTGCCACAAATAGAAATTGATATTTTCGTTAAATTTCTCAACATCAAACCTCACATGGCTTAAAAATTTTGACATAATCGTATATTGGAATAGTGTACGTAGTCTGTGAACAGTACATCAAGTAAGTTTTCAAGAAGGAGGGTTCGATCACAATGGACACAGTTAAATACTAAATCTTTCCCAACTAGAACTTTCTCTAGACACGCATTTTCATATCACCACACTTATTTTCAACAACGAAGAACAATTCTTTTCTGATGCAGAAGATCAGACAGTGCTTCAACCACACACCATACTAAGACTTTTTTGATGCTTCTAACACTTATCAACCAGACAACTCGACTCTGATACCACTTGTTGGGAAAATTCGCCTTCCAAAATCTCTTCTAAAAACCTAATTTTGTAAGAATATCAAAATTAATAGAGAAATAAAATAGAAAATAATAACGACCACCAAAACATAAGAATTTACGTGAAAAACTATAAAACAGTAAAAAAAACCACAGCCTTCAAAAAGAAATTCATTATATGAAAAATTATTACAATTACACAAACTATTCTCTCATATCTCATGTCTCCAATACACCCATATTTTTCAAAACATACATCAACGCACACTTTCTTATACTCTAAAATAAGAAGAATAAGAAAGAAATTTAAATAGAGTTAAATACAATGCATAAAGTGTTATTTGACTTAGGCGATTTGAAACAAAAGTCTTGGACCCCTTATATAGGTCAGAAAATTCATCCAAACTTGCTTATTTTTCGATATGGAATTAGCTTTATTTTTATTTTTGTCAATTTTCTGACAGCTCTTTCACCAATGAAGTTGAGGCCTTGCTACTCGCTAGCTTAAATTTGGTGTACACATATATATATTTTTTAATTTTTTTTTGAAAGATGTACATTTATACTTTTGGTATACTTATATTATCCATTTGTTTACTAAGTTTTTGATAATCTAATAACACATCAGCATACAAATTAATATATGATCAAAATTATTGGTTTTTTTTTTTCTCTATATATCACTCAAACTTAAACTTTTCTCATAAAAAGTTTAGCACAAATAAAAACTTGACAGAAAATCTTTGCTCATACTTTTGAATAGGTTTTAGAAAATGTATAATACATTATCGTTAATTACTAGGTAGATTATCGAGTGAAATCCAATTTTTTGAAGAACACATTTATTTCTCACTTAATAAACTTTTTTAAAGATTTGCAGTATTGTTATATTCAAATTAATTGAATAACCTTTCTCCAATTAACTTAAATAAATTTATATGTTGAGAATCACGTGACTGTGTACGGGTTTTTTTTTAAAAAAATAATTGTGTGTGGTTTCACTTTTAACACGTGTCAACAATTTTTAAATTTACCATCATCTAGTGTAGCGCGGTGATAAAAAACGTATTCCAACTTAATAATGACCCACTTAAAAAAAACATTTTTTTAATTTAATATTATAAAAATATCATTTACTTAATTAAATAATAATAATAATTTTTATAATATTTGGCTATATTATAGATTTTTTTTTTTTTTTGGGAAGCAATAATATCATACATTGATGCAATTTAAATAGTAATTTTCACCGTAAAAGATAAGTTGAACCGTTTTGTTCTGTTTCAAACGAAGTGAGATTTGGACCTTCTCACTAAGTGGGATGGATGGAGGTATCCAATTAAGTACCATAGCAACATTATAATAAGCGTCGCGGTAAACTTTATTTTTTTTTTAACATAATTAATGTAATAAACTTTTGTAAAGTATAACACTATTCTAATATTAGTTATGGCATACATTCTTTAATTTCTTACTCCAAAAATTTCATATTAGTTCTCTAAAAAAATTACATATAAACGCCTTTTTCTAATTAAGCAATGTACTTTTTTTTTTTTTTTTAACAAAGTAATCTGACTATGGTCAACCATTGCAAGGACCTACTAAAATTAAAAACTATATATATAGTTCAAAAATCTATTCACTAATATTGGGCACCCATAATAATGAGAGAATAAAACTCCTCACATATATTGGAAAACACTCATGGTGCGATTCTAATCACTTGGATGTCAAAAACAAAAGAGCATTCTAATCACTTAAACTACGAGTATGATTTAGACAATTTAATTTATCTGAATTTAGACTTACCATAAGAAGGTAAAATTTTGTAAACCTAAATGAGCTTTATGATAGAGAAATGTACGTTTGTTATTTTATTTATTTATTTTTTTTCTTTTAAGAAAGCTAAGTAGTTCTTATGGTTATGGTATAGTAGAATTGAAGTAATCTATGAAATATTGTTTAATATTGACTATTCAAGACAAAGCAGAATTAATGTATAACAGCAAATTCATGATTATTAATGAGTTATGGCAATCATCAATAACTACTAGCTTGAACAAAAAGTTCAAATTGAGGTGAAAGACCTTTAATAAAATTTAATATATTAATATGTGTATTGAAGTTCAATAATATATATATATAGAGATAGATGAAGAACACTAGACCCACGGTAAACACTCTTGTCCTGTAACATATGTGAAAAACAAAAACTTTAAAAAGACAAAAAAAATTAGGTAGATTTAGACTTGAAATCTCATGTTCTAGCAGCATGTAATTATATATTGGTAATAAATACACTCAAAATTTTAATTTTTTTTTTTAATGTGACTCTGAGCAATTATTAGAAAGTCATGAAGCTAAAATGACCTCCTACGTAGGTGCATAGCTTTTACCATTTTCCCCTTAATTATATATTAGGTATTGAACTAACTAATCAGATTATTGAAAAACCACAATAATTAATAGCGGCTGCTCAGTCATGTATATAGAAGCTTCGAATGTCAACGGCTTTAAAAAAATTCAAAAAAAAAAAATCAAACAATCACCATCGAAAGAATCAATAATAAATGTTCCAACGCTATCGCATATGAGGAATTGAGACTCACAATCACTTGGAAGTGAAAACAAGTACGTGTATTGCTCCATCATTGTACGTGCTTGATTGTATCAATTTAACCAAAAAAAAAACCACTTTGATTGCATCAAATTATTGACACCAAGTCCCTTCGTTGCTGGCACCTTGGTTGGCGCCAGCAACCACCCATGCCTTCTTTGGGTTCGGCATCCATTTCCCTAACTATCCAAATATAATCTAATATCTATTATAATAATATTTATATATATATTCATATTCGGTCTTCCACCTTCGTGTAGGTTTCCTTCCGTCTCCGTGTGGGTGATTCCCTCCGCATTGGGAGTGGTCATCCGAACCGTACCATTCGTATCCTATTTCGGTTGGTCCCGATCAGTCCTGGATCCGTTTCAGTTACAATTCATGTACTAAAAAAAAAAAAAAAAATTATTGACACCAATAGTTAATGATCTGTCAATAGAGCTATCAATTGGGTAGGCCAAGTCAGTACAAACTTAAAATTTTAAGGCTCAATCGACCCAACCCTACCCTAAAGTCTTGTCTAGGGTGGTGGCTTGTTGAGCAATTTTAGCTTATTTTATTTGTAAAATTTTTTGAACCATTCAACGCTTGTGGGCCTCAAACTGCCTCGGCTTGCCCCAGCCTTCAAAAGCGGTTGCCATATCTTGACTTTGGGCTTGGATCACCGCCTGGCATCAACTATAGGCTCAAACCTGTTTTTTTGACTATTTAAAGGTCATTTTAACAATTTTTAGCATAGAGTGAAAGCCAATTTTGCAATGTGGGAAAACACGATTAAAATTTTGCCTTCAGTTAAAAACAATTTTCAACGATTTGAATGAGTTATTTTCTAGAAGGGCGATAGCGAAATTTTTCCTACACGTTCTCTTTAATTCCAAGTAGTTTTTGAACCGTACATATGTGACCAACTTTATAAGATGTACAAATTTTTCTTTCTGCAATTAAATTTCTGATGGTCAAACTTATCGGTTAATGGATAGTTCAGTGTTTTTTTTTTTTTAAATTATATAAATAAAATGAAAGTTTAAAACATATAATAAAGAAATAGTTCAAAAAAAAAAACATATAATGAAGAAATTAAAACTATTTTAGATAATAGAATATAGTTATAAAAATTATAAAATTATAAAGAAGAATTTCATCTCGTTGATAAGTGGATCGTCTCCTTTTGAGAAGAGATCTCTTCCACTTCCACAAGAAGATATGGTCTCCTCCCATCGAGAGAAATTGATGAAGATTCCTTCCTAATAACATTATCAATCTTCTCCACTATTGGAGAAGTTTGACAAGGTCTTATTGTCAAGACCTCGTCGATCACTATCTATAATGGAGGAGATCGGCAAGGATCTTCTCTTACTTGGAGGAGTTGTCACGAATCTCCTCTTCTAAAGCAGACGTCACGCTCTATAATTCAAGCATCTAAATAAATTATTAAAATTAAATAGATAATACATAAATCTAAAAATTTTCGCCGAAGTTTTTTTTTTTTTTTAATAACTTTTCAAACATATCAATCACCTGCATTTATAATAACTAAAATCCACAAATAATACCATCACAATTAGATACTCCATATGCATTTATTAGACATTCCAATTACAATAAGCCAAGTGCATATATCTCTATATTTTCGTTATAAACAATTATAATTTAAATATTATATTTGTAATTACAATCCCTCACATATATCTAAATTAAAGCTTGATATATCTAAATTGAGATGGAATAAAGAAGCCTTGAAAAAAATCTGCCAATTAATGCAATTTTGCAAAAATTACAGGGCTGTCGGCATGACAGTGAAATTTTTCAGCACCTTTTGACAAATTTCAAAAATTCACTAAAAATCACAGACAGGACAGGACCATTTGGTGTGAAACCAATTGGAAATGGAAGCTTTGTGAGTGCAGAATCTAATATACAAAGAAGTAATTTAAAATCATTTGCCAAAAAGTTGCAGTTTTACAAAAACCCCGCTATTGTCACAATTTCCTTTGGTATTTCACCATCTCAATCTCCTGTCCTTCGCAACCATTCAACAACACCATCCATAAATATCATGTTCATAATCCAATAAATTCTTTCCCACATGAAAACATTCTACCACGTAAGAATATACTAGAAAATCAATAAAACACACACTTTCCATCAAGTAACAAACAAAAATAACATCTATAATAACGAGTAATAGAGTATGTATAATTTATCTACACTTACTTTTAACACAAATCAAAATAGCTTCATTCAACATTATCAACACCATAGCAAAAGTCACACAAGTAAAACCAATGAGATAGAAAACCTCGACATTTAGGATACCGAGGGACTCTTCTTAGCCCCTCTCTTTCTCCACCTTCTTCCTGTTCCTCCTTTCCCGTCTCTTCCTTATTACCCATGATTTTCCCTAGAAGAAAAGAAAAGAAAAAGCACCCTAGTCCTAATTTCCCCCTTTTTATCCATCAAAATTTTTATAGTTTCGAGTTTTTACAAGCTCATTACCTTTAATGTGCCTCTTGGGTCCATATAGAACCTCTTAGGACCCAAATGAGTTGTAAATGATATCGCATAATCTTTATAAGTCCAATATATCATTCATTAATTATTTCATGTAAGCAAAGGTCGAAATTAACTCAATTGATATAATAAAAAGAATATACTAACTTAATGATACAATATGTAACAACATATGATCTCTCTCTCTATATATATATGTGTGTGTGTGTGTAACAACATATTACATGTGAACATATATACACATTTCTAATTAATTGGGGTGTATTTAGCAAGACCACCGGGTGCATTTAGAGAAACCTTTTCTCAAAAATTGTGGGCTCACTGAGCAATTCTTTTGGGTTCATTTAGTAATAACTCATTTCTCTACAATTCGGCCTTTTAACTTTAAATGAGCTCATTTGGCAAGCGTTTGGAGTTCATTTAGTAATTGCAGTTCTTTAAAATAAAAAAGCCTAACAACTTTCTAGCTTGAAATAATATTTTATCTATTGGGCCCCTAACTTTAAAATATAGAATTAGTCCAATAACTATTTAATTTGAGTCTAATTCATGACTTTTCCACACAAACGAATTTGGATCTTAAATGTTAAGACTTCTTAGACACTTATTCTTATTTTAATCAACTTAACCCACATCAAGGGTATTACGGAAGATGATTATCAAATAAGTCATGGACAAGGTCCACCTCCATCACCGCTAAGTCAAGTACAAGGTCCACCCTCGACCTCCTCCCTGAAGGAGGGGCAACCAAATAAGTCATGGACAAGTTTCAATATCAATAAAGGTGGCTACTCCTTTTTTTTGTCTCTTTCTTTTTTTAAAAAAATATTTATTTTATTTTTATTTTTTGATATTGTTGTTATTATTTTATTTAAATTTCCTTATTCTTATTTGGATGACATTAAATTTCAAAGGAGAATTTGTATCTTTTGATGTTAAATTTTGATCAAATTAATAGTTGAAAAATGAAAAGTACTTTAATGTTTTTTTTTTCCTTTTTAATTTAGGGATCAAAATGACAAATTAGAATAGTTAGACCTTTTCCGAAAAAGGAAATAGGTAAGGGCCAATATTATCACTTTTGTGAAACTTGCGAACTGTTTGAAGTTAAAAGAAAAAGTTCACGACATAATGCTCTTCTAGCAATTTTCATATATAATTATCCACATATATTCAACTTAACAAATGATTTTGTTACCCATTGGTGACCGAAAAAAAAGATCGTGTTAACATTCAATTTTATATATGTATTTAGTGTCAACTTCATACTCTAAATCAAATTGTTTATGTGAAAAAAATATATATAATATTATAAACTTATGTTTTTAATTATATAATCTGTTTTTTTTAGAATTATGAAGGGATTATTGGAATATAAATATTAATGATGAGATGCGAGATGTTGTTTTCATACTAGATAAATTCATTTATATAAAAACGATCGAAAGGTCCATACGATAGTAAGCGGTAACTCACGTGTAAAGATTAAATATTTTATTTTTTTAGCGAGTCTGACCCATTATAAAGACATGAGGGCACTTGACGCCCAAACCAACTGTACCGCTGCCACTGGCAGTTATATAATCCATTTCAAAAGATAATAATAATTATATAATAAATACGATGCAGACATCAGACTTTGACTAACCATAAAAAGAAAAAGAAAAAAAATCAAGAGCAGTAACCGTACGTTGTGGATACAAATAACGAGCTGTCTTTTCAGCCATTCATTTGCAAATAATTTCCACAAACTGCATCGGTGCATATGTGTGGTCTTGGTGATGGCCAATGGCTATATATCAAGAAAATAATACTTCTTGCAGAAACATTATGGTATGGTACTCTTTTAGGCTCTATTTAACACATAAAATTTGATTGAAATGAAATGAATTAAATTTGAATAGAATGAATTTGATTAAATTGAAATAGAAAATTATCGTTTCATATTTGGTAGAACTTAGGAGTAAATTAAAAAGTATATCATATCATGTTTGATGTTGATTGAGATTGAATTGAAATAAAATTAATTTAAGATTTTTATTATATAAAATTAATTTTATAAAAAATATGAAAAAAATGGAATAACATTATAATATTAAAAAAAATGGAATGCAATGAAAAGATTAAAACAAAAAAAAAACATTAAGTTTGATATTAGAATAACATTAAGTTTGATATTAAAATAACATTAAGTTTGTGAGTCTTGAGAGAGAGAGAGAGAGAAAGAGAGAGAGAAAGAGAGAGAGGATAAAATGAAAAGTTTAAAATGAAAAATGACATCCCATGAACTTGGGATTTTGAAATGACATGGGTGAGGTTGACATTCCATTTCCCATGTTGAATGGGAATGGAAAGTTCATTCCCATGATTGGCTCCAAATGTGGGATTTGGGAGAATGGGGAACAATGAATCTCAGTCTCACCTCAAATCCCATGTTCCAAACATACCTTTAAGGGCATCGTGATTTACGGGATCAATTGAATTAAATGTAAAATAGTTGATGATTTAAAATTTGTAAGGATTTTTTTTTCTTTCTTTTTTAGTTGAAATAAGTTGGATATTCTTTAGTATTTACCCAAATTTAGGCACACTGAGAATACAACCAACTAACACACAATCAAGTTTGAGAATATAAAGAACAACCATTTACACACAGTCCAAATCCTTTATAAAGAAGAGAATTAAGACGGTCAAATGAAAAGCCAAACGATTTCCAAGCATGAAAATGACTTAACATCACTTAATCGAACCAACTCACATCAAACCTTAACAACCCTAATTAACCCATAAAAACATTTAAACACAAAGTGAAAACAGCAGGAATACAAAATGACATAAAAGAAAGCAACCTTGTTTTATCAAAATGGCAACATCTATAGAAACAACCGAAACAATTCAAGTTTATTGTTACATCTGGCTGTAAGGAAGCTTGAGATTACTGCTAATCTTCACCCAAGGACAAAGAGCAGCAACCTCCGAGCTAGATTTGGAAAACAACTGAAACAATGGCTAGAAATCAAGCAAAAGAGTCATCATAACCCAAATCCTACAAAACAAAACTTGTTTTTGAGGGATGGATCCAGATGATATCTAGATTCATTCCTCTTTTACCAAGTCTTTTCCTCTTTCTCTCTCTTTAAAGGAAGGTCTTTGTATCTCTGGGAGAGAAAGGGGAGGGAAGGAGGAGAACAAGAAAGCAGGAGGGAGGGAATGCTTGAAAACAAGAAAAATAGGTTCGGATCTAATCGGAAAATTACTCCAACAAAAAGTCTCTCCCCAAAGGATTTTCTCCCTTCAGAAATTGAGAAAGACTCTTCGAGAAGACTTTTATTAAAATACCTTACTCTTGTAAGGAATATTTACTAAGATGCTTTTGGCATATTATAAGAAAAATATATGATATCCCTAATGACATTTTTTTTTTTTTTTACTAGGAATGTAAATTCATTGTAAACAATAAAACATCTGTTGGCTAGCACAAATTCCAACTTTATACACATATTATTTAACTTCACACTTTAAATTTAACTATATTTTTAATAATCTTATTTATGGTTTTACAAATGGCTAAATAAATGCAAAATAGAGGGAGAACATGTGAGCAGATGATACTAAAATTAATGTGTCTGGAAAACAATACCAAACTATTGAAATGGGTTATTTATTTATTTTTCTCATATCATTAGTTTTCATGAACTATCATTTGTAAATGATTAATTCATCAACAAATAATGCAAATTATAATATATTATTATCCTTTATTGGTGAATTATGCACTTTATTCGTGAACTATGGTTTACTACAATTGATAATGTCAAAAAAAAAGTATTTTAAAAGTTTCTTTTTTTTAAAAAAAAAAAATCAATTTTATTCTTACTACTAAAAAAAAATCCCGTTAAATATGCCTCTCTTAGCAAACCATGATGAAGTCGGGAGAAAGAATATCGAGCAGTTTTTTGTAAGTTAAAAAATAATAACAATAAAATGTTACTAAAATTTAATTTTACTTGATGAATGACAAAAGTTTTCCTATTATGCATTTTCATATCAGGCAAAAAAAAAAAAAAGTAGAGTAACAATACTTACAATCTTTTGAGTAATGACATCAAATTATCCATTTTCTGTTCAATCCGTTACTTCCTTTTGTAATTAAAAAGATGAATTCAGAGTTTGTTAATTACTTTATTTAATAAATTTTGAATATATATATTATATTATTCTCTTAATTTCGTGATAGATTGTTATAAATTTTTATTTTGTATTTTGGCGCGTACTTTTCACTTAATAAAATTTATTGTGACACTTAACAAAAGAAGGGGAAATTACACTCACTCGCTTGAGCTTTGATCCAATGACACTTAGATGAAAAGAGTTTATTATTCTACAATTTCACCCTACGCTTAACTGCTATTTATGGCGATGCAAACTGATCAAGTTTGACTTTGTAAATATCAAAATATCCCTGAAGCGAAAAATAAAGTTAAGCAAAATGGATATACTTATATATAATTATTATATGAAAATACTTTTTGAAAATAATTGAAAATTCTTTTTTTTTTTAAAAAAAAGGCTCTTTTCTTAAATTCCAAAAAAAAATGTTTTTATAGAAAATAAAACAAAAAATACCTTTAAGAAAATAAATGAAAATGAACAAAATCAATGTATAATAGAAGAAAAATGAATAAAAACTAAAAAAATAAAAATAAAAAGAATTAATCTAGCTATTTTGTTGATATTTAATTACTTTTATCTTTTTTTTTTTATTCATTTTTCTATTATTATACATTTAGTTTGATTATTTTTATTTACCTTATTAAAAGAGTTTTTTTTTTTTTAAAAAAAATATCTTTAATAACTTTTTTGAAATTCAAAAAGTTAAAAATCTTTTTTTTTTTTCATTTTTAAAAGATTTTCGTTTGTTTTAAAACATTTTCATTTATTTTATAAAAGCATTCCATATATATATATAATAGTGATATTTAAGTATTTCATTTTGTCTTTTTTTTTTTTTTAAGGGTGTTCTTCATATTTATAAAGTCAAACTAAGTGAATTTAACATCACTACAAACAATAGTTTATATAGGGGTGCAAGTGTAGATTAATGAAACATTTTCATCTTATGATTTTGGACCAAACCTAAAAGGGGTGAGTGCAATTTCGCCAAAAAATCATACTTAAAAGAATTAGACCCTTAAAAAAAAAAGAAAATAATCGAATTAGATTTTTTTTTTGGGAAATAGAATTAGATCTTTTATTTGTTTTGGAGGCAAAAAACACGCATGTCTTTTCATTGTTGGAGAAATCACGAGAGCTGTCTTTTTCTGCCATTAATTTGTAAACAATTTCAACAACCTGTATAATTTAAACTTGTATGGTGGTGACTCGTGAGATGGCCACGGCCGTTGGCTTACAACTCAAGAAAGAAAACAGAAGTTAAAAATAAATTCTTTCAAAATATTTATGAATTGTTATAAAATTAAAATAAATGAATATAATAAAATTAATAGTTATCAGGGGCTTAAAGAGAATTTACCAGGGACTTGAGTTGATATTTGACAAGAAAATGAGACAGGAGAGAGAGAGAGACGAGAGAGAACAAAAATAATAAATTAAACAAAAACCAATAATTGAAAGAGAGATATGAGAAGCAGTAAAACATATGTTTTTTATTCTGAGGCTTCACGTATATATAGGCAAGTTTCGAGTCGGTTAACCGACTTACAAAATATTTTATATTATTATAATGATGCATCCAGAAACTTTTATAACACTCCCCCTTGGATGATATCATTATAATATATTTAAAATTTTCTACCAATAAAAACTCAAAATCTAAACAAAAGATATTTTATAATCTGCTGGATCTAAAATATTATAATCTTCTGGATTTAATAATATTTGGATGTGCTTAAAATGACTGCCTCATTAAAAACCTTGTCAGGAAAATCCAGTAGGATAAAACCTGATAGAATGAAAAAAGAGTGCAGTGCACATATGTCCACATTGATTTAATATACTCCCCCTGAAAAATGCTTCAGACATTTTAAATCCTTCAGGAATTTTCATATAGATATTAGTATCAACTGACCCATATAAATATGCTGTCACTACGTCCATAAGCCGTATTTCGAGTCATTCTGAGACTGCTAAATTGATCAAGAATCTAAAAGTAATTGTATCCATCACTGGTGAATACGTCTTATCATAATCAATCTCTGGTCTCTGCGAGAAACCTTGTGCAACAAACCTTACTTTATGTCTTACAATTTCATTCTTTTCATTACGTTTCCGTACAAATACCCATTTGTATCCAACAAGTTTGACATTTTCAGGCGTTTGGACTACAGGTCCAAAGACTTTACGTTTGGCTAAGGAACTTAATTCTGCTTGAATTGTAATTTTCCATTCAGGCCAATCGTGTCTTTGTCTACATTCATTAACAATATGTGGTTCATAATCATCGTTCATAACTGTCAAAGCTACTGTATATGAAAATATATCATCGATGATTATTTCATTACGATTCCACATATCTTCGGCACAATTGATTGAAATTTCTTGATTTCCAGAATTTTGTGACTCATCAATTGTTTGTACCTCTTTGTGGGTTTTAGTCTCTTCAGGGATTGGCAACTCTTCTAGAGTTGATTTTTCAGAGATAATGGATTTTGTAGCTTGAGTATTATTTTCAGAAGAATCAGAATTTTTCATTCTCCGTTTTCGAGAAATACTATTTTTTGAGCCCATTGGTCTACCACGCTTCTGGCGTGCAGTAGATGATTCATTTGCTGTGTTCTGATTACATTGTTCTACAGGAACAATTATTCTAGCTGGTGTATTGGCAGCTGGTATGTGTGATTTTGTCACTTTAGCAGCATCAGTAAATGCATCTGGCAACTGATTCGCAATCATCTGAAGATTAACTATTCTTCGTACCTCACTTTCACATTGGGTAGTACGAGGATCCAAATGAGATATTGTTGTCACATTCCATGACAGCTCATTTTTCTCTCCAATAGTGATATTTTTCTTGTGCTTCTCTTCAGGAGAAATTTTTCTTGTGAACAGACAGTGCATATATTGTCATTGGATAATAGAATCTTCAGGTTCTTCAATGGGTGCCCATGAGAATTTTCAATGATTCTACGCATCATCGTAGATCCTGAATAACCAAGACGGTCATGCCAAAGTCGAAATGTTATTGGTTTAAATAGCTTCTGGCTTGAAACTACATAAGTTTCAATTGATCTCATAATTGTATAATACAACCCAGATGAGAAAGCTCTGAGTTTTTCTACAATTAGCTTCTGGCCTGAGATAATTTTAGTGATGCATAAATATTCAACATTCTTCTCATTTGTAGTTTCAATATGATATCCGTTACTACGTATATCTTTGAAACTGAGTAGATTTCTTTTAGATTTACTAGAGTATAATGCACCATTTATATATAATTTAGTACCATTTCTCAATAAGATTATGGCTCTTCCAGAACCTTCAACCAGATCTGCAGGACCTGATATAGTATTTACCTTGACTTTGGTTACTGTCAAATTTGAGAAATATTTCTTATTCTGAATAATAGTATGTGTTGTTGCACTGTCGACAATACATATATCTGCACCTTCCCTTTTGAGAATAGATAATTCATCCATATCCGTCTTTCATCAGATAAACCATATGTTAGTACATCATATAAAGCAAAATAAGTTATCTTACTTCTGGAAGATTACAAAAATATGTACTAACATAACAAAAGGTAATATGACTATATTAACTAGGCAACTTTCTAATTGGTATGGATATCTCCATCACCAATTGAGTAATCCACTTTTCCCATCCGCATTATCAAGAAAATCCGATAAGTCCAGGCTTGTGATATCTACAGGATCATCACTTTGATCTGCAAAATTTGTATCAATTTTCTTTTCCTTCCCATTTACAGAGGCTTGATACAGATCAACCAAATGTTTAGTCGTACGACAGGTACGAGACCAGTGTCCAGACATACCACATCTGAAACAAACATCTTCATAATTTTTAGGGGCATTTTTCTCTGCATTTTTGCCCTTGTTATGTTTAGCATTATAAACATTCCACTTTTGAGAGATGTTTTTCTGGTTTCGATTACTTGAAAATTTATACCCACCACGATCATGATTACCACGTTCGCGTCCACGTCCACGTCCACGTCCACGGCCTTTACTTGTGCTAGCATTTGCTTCTGGAAGTGCAACTGCGCCAGCTGGGCGGAGTTCATGATTTTTCATCAGAAGCTCATTATTTTGTTCTGCCACTAAGAGACATGAGATTAATTCAGAGTATTTTGTAAACCTACGTTCTCTATATTGCTACTGCAGGAGCACATTAGATGCATGGAAAGTAGTATATGTCTTTTCCAACAGATCTGCATCAGTCAGTATTTCACCACACAAGTTCAGCTGTGAGGTTATCTTAAACATGACAGAATTATAATTAGCGACTGATTTGAAATCTTGGAGTCTTAAATTACTCCACTCATGCCGGGCTCTGGGAGGACGACGGTTTTCTGATGGTCATACCTATCTTTTAGATTTTTCCACAGAGTCAGTGGATCTCTAATTGTGAGGTATTGAGTCTTCAGGCTCTCATGTAAATGACGGCGGGTAAAGATCATTGCAGTTGCTTTATCCTGTAGAGATGTTTCATTATTATCTCTAATTGTATCAACTAAGCCCTTGGACTGCAGATACAGCTCTACATCAAGGATCCATGAAAGATAATTATTTCCTGATATATCCAGTAGAGCAAATTCTAGTTTTGCAATATTTGACATGACTATATACATAAAATATCACAATTAGTGATATAATCAAAATGATATATTTGAAACTTCAGGTTGCCAAAAATTTCATTTATATTTTTAGAACTTCAGGTCAAAAATAATAACTTCAGGTTTTAACAATAAATATTTAGAACTTCAGATTCCATTAATTAAAATCCAGAACTTCAGGTTCTAGTACATTATAAATTTGAGAGAATAAAATACATAAAATATAAAGATATAACAGAGATAACAAATCAATTAATTAATAATATATTGAGCCGGCATAGCCGTGCATGAAATACATAATAAAAATATTAAATAATAATAACAGAGCTGCACATATAGTATGTAACAATAAGTAAATAAATAAAATTAAATAGTTAGATCTGTAATACATGATAATAATAATTGAGTCGGCAGAGCCGTATATTGGTTGAGTCGGCAGAGCCGTACATTGATTGAGTCGGCAGAGCCGTACATTGGTTGAGTCGGCAAAGCCGTATATTGATTGAGTCGGCAGAGCCGTACATATATTGGGTTGGCATAGCCAAACTTCTCAGTTAGAGTTAAAGTCAGAATATCAAGAACTTCAGGTTCAAGATCGTGCTGATAACGTGTTATAAAATTAAAATAAATGAATATAATAAAATTAATAGTTATCAAAGGCTTAAAGAGAATTTACCAGGGACTTGAGTTGATATTTGACAAGAAAATGAGACAGCAGAGAGAGAGAGAGGCGAGAGAGAACAAAAATAATAAATTAAACAAAAACTAATAATTGAAAGAGAGATATGAGAAGCAGTAAAACATATGTTTTTTATTCTGAGGCTTCACGTATATATAGGCAAGTTTTGAGTCGGTTAACCGACTTACAAAATATTTTATATTATTATAATGATGCATCCAGAAACTTTTATAACATGAATGTATATATACATACATATATATATATTCAAACAGGATAAAAAATAATGAGAAGATTATTAAAAATGTCAAAATTAAAAAGGAAAATTTATTTTTGGCCAGAAAGACGATTCATTTTCATTAGTATTTGATAATTTCACATTCTTAGTAACATTTTATGGAGATAAAAATTGCCTAGTTTTACGTATGTGAAATACATCAAACATTTCAAGTAGGTGAAATTAACCTAAAATCACCTATGTGAAATGTCACCAACATGAAATGTTATCGGAAACGTAAAAGAGCTAAAAACGAATGAAATTTCATTTGAAGTTAAAAGTGAATAATTTTTTTTAATCCAAAAATGAATTTTTTTTAATTGACAGAAAATGAAATTGTTGCAAAAATAACAATAATTTTTTTTTTCATTTTGCAAAAAATAAATTCATTTTTAGTGAAAATTGATTAAAATGACTACCATCTAATGTAAGCATTTCAGCTTGACAATGATTAAGTTTGAAGTTCTCATCATCGAAATCGGTATCTTAAAAAAAAATGCTAAAAATGATGCAAAAGTTAATTATTACTAAACTTAAAAGCTTAATGAGATGATCCGACCCTCCCCTTTTTGGACTGCCATTCTGGCCTGGCCCTTAAGGTATTAGCGGTCTAGGCACCTCTCACCCGTACTATTTGCTTTGGGTTGACCTAACTTCGGAGGCTTGCACAGATTTTTTTCGCGTCCCCTAGATCAAATCTAACACCACTACACTTAAGTAGTGTCAAACCTCTAACCTGGTACCTTGCAATTGAACTCAATTGGAAGGTATCGGGTTAGAACTTTTGTACTACTTAAGTGGAGTGATATTAGGTTCGATCAAGAGAATGTGAAAGAAATTCGTGCGAGCCTTTAGAGTTGGACAAACATGAAGCAGACAGTACAAGTAAGAAGTGCTTGAATAGCGAATACTCTAAGAGCCAAGTGGGAGAGTAGCCTAAGAAGGGGAGGGTCGGATCATCTCATTTAAATTGATAAATATCAGACACATGCTAAATGTATCATACCGTTATAACATATATAACAAGAACTTAAGATAAAGAAAAGAGAGAGGGTTTGAACAAAGAACTTCCTAGCTCTGATACTAAGTTAATCACCATCAAACCTAAACGTTTGAGCTGATAAAAACTAATCTAACTATAATATTTAAGATTTGAGGTTGATACGTAACAGTAAGTTATATGGGTTTTAGAATGAATAATTTGTTTTGAGGTTAAAAATAAATTCCCCCCCCTTTTTTTTATCATTTCTAATAATTTTCATAAAATTTATAGTACTTTGTAAAATCATATGAATACATAGACTTAATTAAATATAAAAATTTTAATATTATTAAAATGACAATTTATTTTGATTTTGATACATTAATCTGAATCCATACCAATTTGATTTTAAGTCATTCTAATTTTAAATAATTTTTTATTATATCCAGGTAAATGTATCATAATTTTATATGAAGTATTTATTATTTTTATCGGACGAATAAATAATTAGAAACCATTTTTATTGAATATAGAACCGTCATTCTTAACAAAGATACTCTAATAAAATAAATGTACGTTAGGACTTTAGGGAAAAATTAATTTTTAAATTATATCCAGAAAGAGTGTATTTGTATGAAATTTATGAAATAATATAAATATTGTATTTTATTTTTTCTAAAAATAGTTTTACACCACATATGAAATACACTTTATATGAAAATGATCAAAATATACCAACAATGTCCATATAAAACTAAATTATGTATAAAAGTAAGTGAAAATTATAAAAATATTCCAAATAAATTAAAAATTCATTTTTGCTAAAAAAATTAAAAAATTAATAATTTTTTTGTCTCAAACAAACTTTAATAATTTCTTATTTTTAGTTCATGTAACATTTCACATATGACAATATATGTCTACATTAAATGGTATTTTAAAAATATCTAACATAGATACAACACTTTAGGTGTAATATTGCGTAGGTTGAAAATATGCCAAAAACTCATTGAAGCTTCATTTATGACTAAAGCAGATAACTTTTTTGTTTATGAATAAACAAAACTTTCCTTTTAGTTTGGGATAAAAATACATTGATCCCTAAAATTAAATAATTGTGTAAATCCTCATCATGAAATCATCTAAAACTAATGACAAAAATACGTAATGCAAATACATATATATATATATATATATATATATATGTATCAATCAAACGTAGAGTATTAAATAGAATTTGGGATGCTTGAAGTGCAAAGAAAGTTTCCTGAACTAAAAGGCAACTAGTGTGGGAGTTGTGGGTTTGGTGCAAGTGATATTTTTATGATTTAATGGTCTGAGATGTGGGGGTTTGAGGCTGAGAAGCAGAGAAAAGTTTGAGAAGACAAAAGGCTACACTTAAACCACGTAAGGCGTAGATCGACAACAGCCTGTATCCACAACATCCCCATACGTGAAATTGAGGTACAAAAGCAACCACCACCTCCCTTTTGTTCCCAAACTAAATTCAATAATGATTTGCATTTATTATTCTATCCCAAGAATCTACAAATCCCGCTATTAGAAACTCTCTCACTTTTTGTTTTTTATTTTTTATTTCTTCTATTAGAAGTCTAAAATTCCCAAATCGCCCATTTCATATTAACTAGAATATAAAAACCTTATTAATATAGGGGTATTTATGTTAGGAGAAAGATATATTTTATTTTAGAGTTTTTTTATTTTAATTTTTCTAATCATGAATTTTTATAGACGATTGAATCTAAATTTAGTGGTCAATAACTATCCAATTATCTATATAGATCCTGTATAATAACAAAATTCCTTTTTAATGATTTAGTATCTAACTATATATGTTTTTGCTTGGATAGATCTTTCTAGATAAGTGTACTGGATTTAATTTCTTTTAAAAAAGTTTTCTTTTGTTAACCAAATATATTTGAAAATCATCTGTGAACTCCGAAAATTAAATGTTGTTTTCGAAAGCTATACCACTAGAGTCTATGTTATTTATATGTACAATTATCACTAAAAAAAGAAGAAAATTAAGAAAGACTTCATGATACAAATGTATCATATCATCGATAATTTGACACAAATTAAATAAAATTTGACTATTATATACTATTGCCAATTATAATGACAAGTTGAAATTAGATTCATACATAGAAAATATTTAAATAACAAGAATATATGATGCACTTATCCTATTTAAGAATTACTCTTCAGCAAAATGGACTTTTATTGAAAGATTTAATCAGACGATGAACTATATCATATAAAATAGTAATTAGACTTAAAATTTTAAGCTTATAAATAAAAATTGCATAATAATATCAATTATTTGTTTGTTAGCCATGTTCACATTTAAATAACTATTTTATTTATGATTAATATATATATATCTTTATTTACTTTTTCAACATTAACATGCACAAGTTAACATTTTATATTTTCCAATTTCAAATATGGCAATATTGTAATTAATTGCAACATGGAGAATTAATATGCTAAAGAAAGTAGAATCTTATACATATAAAGGAAAAGATAATAAAAAAAATAAAAATAAAGACAACAACGTTTATATTATCCATATCAACTTTAAATAGTAGTGGGTTAGGTTTTACAGGGAGCCTTTCATTGCCGAGAAAATCCAAAATAAACTTTGAACAAAAACAAACTTTGACATGAACGGGCAATGAACATCTCCTCCTCTTCTTCAACCCAAAACCCACAAACAAATCAACAACAAACCTCAAACAGACAACAGCTACAACAAGAAGAAGAACAAAACGAGACCAGTGGTACCACGCCCAGATGTGAATGGGACTTCAAACTCTCCACCGTTGTCTCCTCCAACGCCGCCGCCGCTGCCGCAACTGACGCTCTCGGCGTCATCGAGTTCGACCCTTCTGAGTACTCCGTCGTCGCCACAGGTGGAATGGCCAGGAAGATCAGAGTTTATACCCTCAATTCTCTTCTTGGTGGTGATGGTGGGGGTGGTAATGGTGGGGTGGTTTTGTTGGACCATGCTAGTGCGTGTGAGTACTGTATATGCACTCCAGCCAAGCTGAGTAGCCTCAAATGGAAGCCCGGGTCGGGCGTACGGGTTCTCGGATCCGGCGACTATGACGGGGTGGTGACGGAGTATGATCTGGAGCGAAAGTTTCCGGTCTTTGAACGTGACGAGCACGGCGGCAGACGGGTCTGGAGCGTTGACTACTCGAGTTGGGACCCGCTCGTGGGCGCCTCTGGGTCCGACGACGGCACCATGCAAATGTGGGACCCGCGCTTCAACGGCTGCTTAGCCAAAGTGCAGCCCAGCAACTCGCGTAGCTCTGTCTGCTGCGTTGAGTTCAATCCGTTCGGTGGCGCGTTGGTGGCCGTTGGATGCGCTGATAGAAAAGCGTACGGATACGATGTCCGGAAGATGGCGGATCCGGTCCTGGTATTTGACGGACACACAAAGACGGTCACGTATATTCGTTTTCTAGATGCGAATACGCTGGTTTCTTCTGGTACGGACGGGTGCTTGAAGATGTGGAGTTTACGCGATTCTCGCACGATTCGCACGTACAAAGGGCACGTCAACTGCAGGAGCTTTGTTGGGTTATCGGTGTGGAGACATGGCGGCTTGCTGGGTTGCGGCTCGGAGAATAATCAAGTTTTTGTGTATGATAAAAGGTGGGGTGAACCCATCTGGGTGCATGGGTTCGAGCCAGCTGTGCTGGATCCTCCTGTCCAGACCGGAAGTGGGTTCGTAAGTAGTGTGTGCTGGAGACAAGTTGAGGACGACCAGTGCACTTTTGTGGCTGGTGGGTCCGATGGGGTTCTACAGGTTTTTCTGGGGAAAAGAAAATTCTCAGATAACCATAATCAGTCAAGTTATCATGCTCGTCATTATTATTGAAATGGAGATTTCGGAGAACTCAAAATTGGTATGAAGAAAAGAAAATTCTCAGACGAAAGTGCACATTTGATAATGGTAATGATGGTGAATTGTGTTATCATGGTTATTAGTAGCATGGAAACGAAGATTCCGGAGAAGGACACCAAATTGGTACATGTTCCATTAATATACATTATTATGGTACATGAATTTAAGAATAGACAGAAGGAAATGAGGAAATTTTTTACTCAAATGGTAAGGACTTGAGGAAGATAAAAAATTTTCTTTTGTTATAGCATTTATTGGATTATGCTATATAATGCCAGAAGCATTTATTGGATTATGCTATATAATGCTAGAAATAATGCTTTTTTTTTTTCTTTTCATTTTAAAGAAGAAGTAATGCTAACCATTGGCTGTTTAACTGTTTTTTTTAAGATAAGCTGTTTAACTGTTTTTATATATGCATGAAAGCAGCTATACACTGAACAGACAGCTATGATTGTCAAAAAAAAAAAAAAAAACTGACAGCTATGTTAGACAGACTTCGTTTTTCTCGAGGCTCCAACTTGTAACATGATTCATTTATGTATAGAGAGATCATTTTTCTCTTTCAATTTCTTGCCGTTGCTGATGAGATATTTTTATCTTTTAACTTACGGATGAGTATTTGAATTGGGACGATCTTTATTGAAAGGTGTAATAACTAATTAGACTATATTCATGGCGAAATTTGAATTTGTAATTAATTAAAATTATTTATCTTTCGTTAGATTTATGGTGATGCTACAAATTTCTTATTTTTACTTTGTCCATTGTTTGTTTTGTTGTTTACTCGATTCAACAACTTTAGCTGTAGAATATCGATTTTATTTATAACGAAGACACACCAAGTGCATGTTCTTATTATTTATTAATATATAATTTAAGGGCATGCAATTTGATTAAGTTGAGTAGTTCTTAAAGAGAAGCTAAAATGACTAAAAAATTACAAGAGTTCAGTTTAAACAATATTTTGGTTGATATGGAGTTCTGATTCCATTTTTGTTCCATTTTGTGGGATTGATATAATCCCTATTACATTCATCACTTCTTAATTTGTATAACCAGTAATAATGTATCATTTTGAGGAAGCAGTTTAGTAATAGATATTTTGCAACCTAAGAATTAATATATAGGTTGTAGCATGTCATTATAATAGATTATACATGATAATTTATGTCATAATATATATATTTTTGCATGCATGGATACTTATATATTGTAGTGATCGTTAGTCATCATGGTGGTCATTTGTCCGCATGGACTTTAGCTTTATCTCGGAGAGATGCGGTAGAGATACATGCTACTGTCATCTCTAAACCACATGGCGTACCATAAGGTTGTTGATTCTCTGATTGCTATTTGGAGTGATGGGCCTTATTTGCTCATTCTCTGCTTGCTATTTGGAGTGATGGGCCTTATATATATAATATTGTATCATGGAAATCTTTGTGGGCCCTTGCAATGATGTTGCTATTTAAGTTGTTAGGCTTCTAAACCTCTTATTGACCTTAAGACCTATATGCTATTTTTAGATACAATATTGTATATATAGGCACCAAGTGGTTTGAAATATAAACACTATCGGAATATAAACAACACATTATGATAATACTCTCATCCTACTTAAAACCCGACTCAAACACGCCAAAATCAATCCCCAAAATTTTTATAAAAATTGAGTCCCAACCCAACCTGGTCCTGTTTTCTACAACATAGACACCTTTTTATCGCTCAGCTTTTGTTCTTTGACAAACTCAAAAAAGCAACACAACACAAAAAATACAAAAACAACACAAGGGTACTAGTACTACTACACTTCTCTCATCTCTCTTTTAAGCTCTATCAGTTCGTGAATGGCACCCTCGTTTCGAAAGAGGCCATGGTTAAGACATGCAGCTGAGATACATGACCCTTGGAAAAAGACCAGGGTTTGGTTGGGTACATTCGACAGACTAGAAGAAGCTGCACTTGCATACAATGGTGCCGCTGGGTTTTCACATCTAGGCCAACTTTTGCTCCATTGTTATATATATATATATATATATATGCATAGATTGAAAAACAAGTAAAAGCTTCATATATTTAGAAGTTTATATTTCCATGCACAGATATTGTTTTTTTTTTTTTTAATAAAAGGTATGACAAATATTATTTCTTGATCAATTGATCTTAAATATTGAATACCTAAACAAAAATCGGTAATTATTTTGTTAAATTTTCTATTTACTTACTTAATGTTTAATGAGTATTCACCCGAACCATTTTAACAAATTTCAATAACAAAAGGAATAACAGTATACCTTCATTCAAATCTCATTACGTCATGCTAATTTGCATGCAAAACCACAAAATTCTTACAAAATTCATGCCATTTAACACTTTACAAGTACATTCACTACTCACGAATTGTTTGTACTTCCCTTTCATATCGATAACAAAGGTTGTAATTCCACTGTATACATTTAATGATATATGTGGAAAGTTTTTCTCTTATTATGGAAATACCAAACACACTATTCATTCACTTTCTAAAAAGAATGTCAATTTTATTAAACTATAAATTGCATCTTCATACTTTACCAATACCATCTAATTTTATTTTTCAATATTAAATTATCATATTAATTTGAACATAAGTCACATTATATTAGCTTATACCAGTGAGTCCATAATTAAATTAATGAACAACAAAATAATTCAAAGTTTAAAACTCGGAAGATTGCACCATTGTCCAATGAGGCACGATAATAAGGAACGCTTATTCAGTTTCAGAATGTCCTAAATTCAAATCACTCTTACCATATTTTAATATATATAAAAAAAAAAAAAACTCGAAACACTCAATTTAATATTTGAAAACGATCACTAGTTATGGGATAAACAGGATCATGTCGCTGTATAAATGGGCCGGATAGTAGAATGGGGGCCCATTAAACACTGCCATTGTCAAGTGTGGGGCTAAAGAGACCCTCCTGAAACAAAACCCGAAAAACAACGGAACAGAAAGTGGCTCCGTGGAGACATTTTTACTATTGTTTTGATCGATAGAGTCACAGAGACAGAGAGAGAGACAGAGAGAGAGAGAGAGACAGAGAAAGGGTGTGTGCTTTGAATTGAATTTTCGTAGTGAAATTGAGAGAGAGAGAGAGAGAGAGAGAAAGGGAGAGAGAGAGAGAGAGAGATGGTGACGTCGTCGGTGGTGAACACGTATCCTCTGTCGAGCTACACTTTCGGCACCAAGGAGCCGAAGATGGAGAAGGACACCTCCGTCGCCGATCGACTCGCTCGCATGAAAGTCAAGTACGATTTTTTTTCCCTTCTCTTTTACTTTTTTTTTTTTTTAATAAATTTAAAATTAAAATTAAAATTTATTTTGTTTAATTTGATATTTTCTCGTGTAATGTAAACCCTAGATAAACCTCGTTAAGTGAAATAAAATAGTTTATTTTGTCTTTTAAATGGTTTTGTTTTTAAAAAATTGAATCTTGTGTTATTTGACTTAATAAGGATCTGAGGTTGGAGAAAACCCTAGTTTGAGTTTATGTGGCATGTTATTTTTGGTCAATTGGAGAAACTTAATGTTTTTGGATGTAGAGGTGGAATTGAGTAAAAATGGTTGCTTTTCGGTTTATTGTGTATTAGCAAAAACGATACACGGTTTTAAGGGTTCTATTGGTTTTGTGGTGTGATGGTTGCAGTTATATGAAAGAGGGCATGAGGACTAGCGTTGAAGCGATTTTACTGGTATGTGTTTTTTTTTACACTTTGTAATGTTATGTTATATGTTTTTTGTTTTTTTTAAAGTTCTCTTAGTCTGGCCTTGATAGCTTTGGGGTACTAGTGTAATTAACTTTTTGTGTTGGCACGTTGAATTTTTGTATCTATGCTTGTGATTTTGTGATTTGAATTTTTCGTCAAATGTTTAATGATTTGAGTAAATTTTGTTAGTTGGCCTTGGTTGTTTGTGGTCTCATCTTAGATGGCATTTGTTATCTTGCTTTAAGGGGAAGTTAACATGGTTTCTTGGTTCGACCAACTGAATCTAGTCTTTATTCTACATTTTCCCCTCCTGTATGGTTGCTGTTCTGTGATACGGCTTTTTGCTTTTGGTGTCATATTAGATGGCTTTCTCCTTTCCTGAGATGCCATTTTCTACCACTATTTTTATTATAATTTCCCTATGTCATCGACCTTTATTGAAGTAAAATAGCAAGATGATGAAATTGGAGTGTATAAGTCTGGAACTTACAGGCTTTTGTAATTTTTTATTTTTTGTTTTTATTATTATTTTTTCTCCGTCTTTTTAATCTTGCAGGTTCAGGAACATAATCATCCTCACATACTTCTTTTGCAAATTGGAAATACATTCTGCAAGCTTCCTGGTGGGCGTCTGAAGCCAGGAGAGAATGGTATAATATCGCCCTTATATCATAATACTGTTTTTGTATGAGTGCTTTTCTTCCATGTGAACTCAAGAGTTGCCCTTATTTATTTAAAAATCTTTCCTTTTACTGCTGAGCAGAAATTGAGGGGTTAAAGAGGAAGCTGACCAGCAAGCTTGGTGCCAATTCACCTGCTCTTGTGCCAGACTGGCAGGTATATGATCTTTTATATTTTTTGATTAGTTGGATGTTGGCCCACAGAAACTAGAACAATTTGAATCGGAAAGTTGAGGGAAACATATCTAAGAATGGGTAGGGTGTGAGAAAAAAATGCTGACAGAACATATATTTTGTGGACAAGGAATGCAATGGCTGCATTTATTGAGTTGGCACATTTGTTTGTTGTGCGTTTTTTGTGCAGTTAAGAGTGTTTCCTAATTTATATACTACTGCATTGGCTCATACTCACAGGAATCTAGTTTCCATGGATATTTTGCATTTGGAATATGATGATTACATCGATGTTTGTACTTTACTTTGCTGTCGCCGTTTTCACAGATTGGTGAATGTGTAGCAATCTGGTGGAGGCCAAACTTTGAAACTATTATGTATCCCTACTGCCCTCCCCACATTACAAAACCAAAGGTAATTTATCACTGAAGACACTAAATGGATTTTTCCCTGTTGCAGGCCTTTTAAGTTAATCTTGATCTTTGTTCTTCATGTGGCTAGCTTTTTGAGTTGTACTTATTTCTTATATTATTTTCATTCTTTTTGGTTTTGCAGGAGTGTAAAAAGCTTTTCCTTGTTCACTTGTCTGAGAGAGAGTACTTTGCAGTGCCCAAAAACTTAAAACTTCTTGCTGTACCTTTGTTTGAACTTTATGATAATGTTCAGGTATGAAGAATTAGTGAATGTTTATCCATTATCCAACTTGTTAATATGAAATTCACAGTTATCAAGTATGTTAACTTTTAACTACTGGATTTACCATATTATGAGTATTTGGGGGATAAATATAACTTCTGAATTGCAAAATTTTTATAGCCAGGTAAACAGGAAATGGTTTGGGATATGGAATTACTACCTTGGGCAAATCATTAGAATCTGTCCAGAAATACCTCTAATATATATGTCCATTGGGTTGATTTTGGCTCTTCAGTTGTATGTTTCAATTTTTTGCATGATGTAACAGCTTAATTTTGCCTTAAAAGTGCACAAATAATATTCTTCCTTTTTCTGCTTCTGTCGGTTATGGAAGAGTAACACTAACTTTTTTTTGTGTGTGTGTGTGTGTATGTATGTCTTTTAATGTGGACTGTATTTGTGGCAGAGATATGGACCAGTCATATCTACAATTCCTCAACAACTCTCAAGATTCCAGTTCAACATGATTACCACATGATATCAGTGTTTCATCTAGAACTCACTCCAGGATGGTACCACCTAGATTTTGAAGGGCTAAACGAAGATTATAGCGCAGGATTCCAAGAGCTGATGTCTGGATAGAACTTCATAAGACTTTTAAGTTGGTTAAAGTGGACATCATATAGCTAAGCAGATGACTAAGCATATTGACAAACTCATATAATCTGTATTTGGTCATTTAGTACTATTTTAACTGTTATGTGCTTATTTGAAATTAGGATCTCAGTCAATGTTTAGGTTTTTGCAGCCATTTAATCTTGACTTGTTCGAGAAATGTTTTAAGAGTACAGTACTGATGTTAGAATGTTGAAAGGAGTTACTTGTGGAATTCCACATGGCTGTGGAGGTTTGATTTCAAATTTTCCTGGCAGAGCCATCCTTCCTGCCACAGCACAAATGTTGCCATTGTAACATGACTGAATTGTGTAGTGAGCGGATGTTAGAATGTTGAAAGGAGTTACTTGTGGAATCAGATGGCCGTGGAGTTTTGATTTCTTGGCAAAATTTTCCTGGCAGAGCCAGCAATGCTGCCATTGTAAAATGACTGTATCAGCGTACATGTTGCCGATGTAACATGAACGTACTGTGTGGTGAGCAGAGGTTTCATGGTTCAGGCTCATTGATGTATCTTGGCGTTTGAAACATGAAACATGAAACATAAAAAGTCGATTTTGGTGAATGATTTAAATACTGTTTGCAGGTCTGTGCTTGGAGTTATCCAAGCAAAGCCGCTGTGTAATTTTGATAGACTTATTTGGATTACACGGAAAGTGAATCTTATGCTTGGAGAATATAAATTGACATTATTTAGAAAATCAGGGAGATACGGTAAAGTTCCCTACCCTTTTAATTAGCAGGCTGTCATTCCTTGTTAGAAAGTAAGACTGTCCTTTCCATAAACCCATGTTGAGTATTATTCAAAATCTCCTTTTTAGAAAGACTTGTAAAAATTCAAGTTTGTACCAAAACCGGCAAATTGCCAACCAAGGAAACTTTTCTGATGGACTCTTGCACAGGTTACATCAACTATTTAATGATCCCAAAGTTGCTGCAACTAATGCCCCTGTATTTGCCTCTAAATTAAAAAAAAAAAAGAAAATTCTCTGAGGTCGGAGGATAGGCTTCCATCTATGTATCACTATCCTCAACCAGTGACTTGGTGTTTCCTCGAGTTGGGATTTTGAAAAAGGATTTTATACAGCACTGCTGCTCGCTGCCTTATGTAATTTCCTCTCATCCATCTTTTCTGTAGCACTTAGAGCGTCTGGCCATTGACCATCAGAGATGTTAGACAACAGCGTGTAAACCCCAGCTTCATTTGCTTCCAGTTTAGTTGCTTTCTCTCCACCTTCTCTGCTAACTTCAAGTCACCTGTCACTCTGCAACCCCAAGCATTGCATCCCATATAGCAATATCAGGTTTGAAGGGCATATGCTTTGTTAGAAGTTCTGCTTTCTCAACCTGACCCTTTCGGCTTAGTAAATCAACCAAACAACCAAAATGTTTTATATTTGGCCTGATCCCAAAATCTCTCTCCGTACTATTGAATATCCTGCAACCTTCTTCTACCAAGCCGCCATGGCTACAAGCAAACAAAACACTACTGTTATGGGTATTTTTGGAGTTATTTAAATGGGTTGCTAAAAGCTCAAAAATGATTCAATAAAATTGCCCAATAGATTAAGGACCAACTCACTAAAAGTTCTAACTCGCCATATGACTAGCTCGTCCAGTAATCAGCGCGCGAGTTCAGGTTATCAGCTCTCTGCATATTTAGCCTGTGCAACCAAGCTCACAATCCATAAACCTCGTACAGTCTAGCTCGTGAAAACGAGCTCTTTTTATGCTACTGCAGCTCTCAGGTCGTATGTCAACTTTAGTCAGAACTGTCAGACTAAATTCAGCTCAAGGCGTGACGTACACACTAATTTTATCAGAGATAATAATTTGATTTAAGGAAAATCTCAACTACCCGATATGGCAATCATGTCCAGACCATGCTTTGACAGAAGATAATCATGCTTTGTCAGAAATTAACCATACTTTTGACAGATGTCAGTCTTGAAAAATATAATCAGTCATGATTTCTTTTATTTTATTGTGACATTATTGTAGTCTCTTCATTTGTAAATAGAGATTGAAAACTCATTGTAAATGGGACACAACTAACAACACATACTGTCACTTTGCCGAAATAGTAAGAGAACAGTTGTGGACGTAGGCTATTTATTGGGCTGAACCACGTAAAAACCTGCTCGTAACAGTGTTTCTTCCTCTTCCTTCTCTTCTTTTTCTTTGCTTTCTAACTCCACTTGCAATTTGAGCTTCAAAAACTTGGTCGACTAAATCAGTACGTCGACATTTTGACTCTAGAAGGAGGACTTAAACTGCAGTTTCATTGTCTTCATTCCTGATTTTCAGAGCTCTTGTATCAGATTTCATGGATAGAGGAAGAATCACCAGGAGTTTTGATGCGGCTGTTGATCAGCTCGACAACTCAGACCAGCAGTGAGACGTCCTGTTAATTGGAGGACCAACTAACATGGGGGCAAGAACTTCTAATGCATCTATGGCCGGGACTGCTCAAGATATGCCTCCACTTCCCTCTCATTAACCTGCACCTAATGCCACTAGAGGAGATGTCATGCAGATTTTGCAGCGACGCTAGAAAGTATTGGAGAATACTATGATGCAGCTAGCAAATGCTGTTAGGGCGCTGACATCGACCCAAATTCAGGTTGCTTAGAGACCAATAGAGACTGTTGCAGTGAGAGATGTTTCGTAGCAATAACGCATTGAGGTTCCGGCCCCAGATGTGAGAGTTATCATGGAAGTGCCAACTCAAGAGGGATTCAGTGAACTCGCGATGATGAAGATGTGGCTTATTCTTCAGGATTGAGGGTGAAGGTGAGGATAAGTCAAGATGGATATCGACAAGTTGAGGTGAGCCATGAATATGTGCGAGTTTTAACTTGAAGAAATGAGAATGAGCGGCGACATCGGTATGGAGACTCGCGTTGAGAAGGGGGCTCAAATTGGTTTGGTTAGGAGTATGAGCTAGGTTGTTATTCCTCCGAGCTCGAATATTAAAGAAGGCACGGGGTGTAAGGTTGATATTCCCCATATTGGGAAAGTAGGTGAAACAAGCGATCTTTTGTCAGACGATCTGAAACGCAAGATCCACTCGTCGAGGAGCTTCTTTAGAGGGTCTAACAGTTGGAAGCACGACTTGGAGCTTAGGAGCAGAAGAGTTAATATGGAGAAAGAACTCCATTCACCTCAAAGATCGAGTTGGAGCCACTTCTCCCTAGGTTCAAAGTCTCCAATATCCTACAGTATAATGGAGACATTAATCCTTATGACATCTTCGATGTATTCAATATTCAGATGGGCTTGTAGATCACTAGCCCACTAGTTAAATGTCGTATTTTTTCAATAACACTTGGAGACATTTTGCGGACATGATTCAGAAACCTTCCGTCTCGCAGTATCAATATTGGGAGGAATGCCAACAAAAATTTATAAACCGGTACAAGGAGTTGAAAAGGTAGCTGGCTCCACCCTGTCACATCGCCATTATCTTTCAGCGTCCTAATGAATCGTTGAAGGACTATATTGTCAAGTTCAGACATGAGGTGAATAATGTGAAAAACCCTACAGATGAGGGGATTCTAACAGCTATGTTGGCAGGATTGAGGAAAGACGGAAAGCTGTACGAGAGTATATACAAATCCTTAGTGAAGGACTTAAGAGAATTCTACGAGCGGACCGTTAAGGAAATAAGGTAGGAGGAAGCCTTTGGCCCAAAGAAGGCAAATAGCAAGAAGGATGAAGCTAACAACTCTAACCAGAATAAGAAAATGAGTAACGGAGGAAAGCTATAAATGGACCTGGGCCGAGGCATGACCGAAGGCGCAAGTGACCTTCGCATCAAGGTCGCTATAAGAGCTAAAACATCCTATCAGACACTTATGAAAGAATCTTTGCAATAGAAAGGAATAAAGAGAACTTTGAGAGACCTGTTCTAATTCAGACACCTGAAGAATACAGGAACAAGAACAAGTTTTGTGCCTATCACAATGAGGTAGGACACAACACCTCTAAATGCAGGGCATTGAAGGAAGCCATAAAAGGCTTGATGAAATAAGGTCGTTTGAGAGACCTGTAGGGCGGCCACCCAAGCAACAATGCCCTCAACAATGATAATAGCCAGAGCAACAACCAACCCAATAAGCTCCTGAGCAAGAACATGTACCTACTGTAAGGACAATTTTCACTATCCATGGAGCTCTTCATATAGCAGAGACATTAAACGGATTGCACGAGCGCTACGCGCGCGAAGCTAATCATATACAACTTGCATGTCGAAGTGAATTAGGAGGACCTGCAAAGAAGGTTAGGACGGAACCCGAGGAGATTGTCTTTAAGGAAGAAGATGCCAGATGTCCATTGACCCTATAATGATGCACTAGTGATCCGAGCTCGTATTGGGAATGCAGAAGAAAGAAGAATAATGATTATCATTAGGAGCTCGGCCAATGTGATGTATATGGGATGCTATAATCAGATGGGGATTTCAGTTGAACAGTTGAAACCTTCCCCCAAACTTTTGTATGGTTTTACTGAAGATGCGGTCACCCCCATTAGGCAAATTAGACTCCTCCTAACTTTTGAAGATACAGTTATGGACAAATATTCTCTTTGAAGATATTTTTAAAAGAACTCAAAAAAATGAGGGGTAAAAGGAAAAAGACTATAAGGATGCAAAATATAAATTTACAAGTGATAATGTGGTGGGCCGTGTCCATTGAAAAAAAATAAAATAACAATAAAAAAAATTAAGAGAAATGATGGTTGGGATGGTTGAAAGGAAATGATAAATTTTTTTAATAAAAGAAAAAAGAGTAAGTATCATGGGAGCGACTTTTTAGGAGATAAGGTGGTATAGTATGTGTGTGTGTGTGTGTGTATATATATATATATATATATATATATATATATATGAAGCATATCAAACACACAAAACCAAAGCAAAACAAAGAGGAAAAAAAAAAGTAGTCAAAGAAGAAGAAGACAAAGAAAGGAAAAGACAGAGAAAATAGAAAATAATTTGAGTCGATATCTGGATTAATTTGGTGTGCAATAAATTCAGTTTCAAATTTAATTTTTCTTATTTAATTTTTATAAATTCTAAATAGGTTCTTATGGTATTTTTAGGTAGGAGAGAAATCAAGGATAACACAGGTGATATTAATTCGAAATAAAACTTGAAATTTAATTTGTGAGTAGATTATTTTATTTAAACTGAATTAATTGTTTACAATTGTAAATATTTTAGATTTTGTTATTTATTGATTATTCGAATTGAATTATTTGCTGGTTAATTAATTTTGCAATATGTTTAAAATTAGAATTTAATTGTATATGTATATATATTTACGTATTTGAAATTCCAATAAGAATTTATTGTTTTTTAGCTTGATTTTATTATATCGAAAGTTTCAGAATAATTTAAGTATTATTTATTTATATTTGAGAAAAATATTTATTAAGAATTATATTTATATTCAGAAATAGAATTATACAATTTGTATATGAAAATAATTTGAGATTTGAAAATGATTGATATGAGACTTTTAAAACACCAAGATTGTACATTTTCCTCTAATGGTCAAGCAAGCTTTATGTGTGTGCAAGTCGATAGAGTCGTCCAGCACGTGTATGACAGATATTATCTTTCATTCTGCGTTTGTGTTGAGTATCTTCACACATATGACAAATTTCTTTAGGTATTTGTTGGTGTAAATTTTCAGATTATATATGCGATATATAGAGTTTGATCAGTACAGATGAAGACTACAAAACACAAATTTTACATAATGATATTTCAAAAACATTTTATATACAATAGTTACAAAATATATTCTATAAATTATCAGAAAGTATTCATTTAGAAGTTATAGTTTTATTATGATATAAGAATTATTTATTATTATCAGTAATATATTTAGTTTTAACAAAAATATTTTAGAAAATTTATATTCACTCACTAGGTATTAGCGTTTACTTTTTTATAAAACCTATTTTTTTTTTTCAGATATTTATCATAGGTTCATATAGATTAGTGCATATCGTGGGAAAGATTATACGATGATGATCAGATACATTCATATTACTTTTAAGTAGAAATATTTTACATCAATGTATATTAATTTTAATTAATCAGATTTTATAAATGTATTTCAAGAATAATTTGGAAAAATAAAATATCTTTTTATATATTTTATGAACATGTTTTATATATTCAGTACATAAGTCCAACATGAGAAATGTATTTTTTTTTAATTTGTTCAATTTATATATATATAGAAATTATGAAATTTACTATAATTTTTCTAAATGATTTTCATTAAATTCTAGATTTCAATAAAAAATACTCAAATTTTCACAGAATCTCCTCAGACTTGAAAGAGGAGTATGGTCGAGTCTTGTCAATGAGTAAGGATTCTCTACCATCCTTTTTTTTGTTAATCTTTTGATAATCTAGTGACATATTAGCATTTAAAAAAATGAATGATTAAGATTAATAGATTTTTCTCTCTCATACATCACTCAAATTTAAATTGCTTTAATAAAAAGATTAGCACCATGTCAACATTGACAGAAAATCCTTGTCCCTTGTCAATATGGTATTAGAGTAAAGAAATAGTACACCAATTCTTGGAAACTCTCGCATATGAGTGAGGTGGCGAAGCGTGACCTTCCGCCCAAGTGCTACTCAAACAGGTAGAGTCACCCATGGAGTGCTCTAATAGGTACTGATTATTGTACATTGGGGACGATGGTTCCCCAAAAAATATTTAGAAAATTTATATTTACTCATTAGATGTTAGTACTCACTTTTTTATAAACCCATTTTTTTTTTTCAAATATCCATTGTAGGTTTATGCAGGTTAGTGTCTATCGCGAGAAAAGCCACACATGATGATCAAATGCATTCATATTATTTTTAAGTAGAGATATTTTACATCAATATATATTAATTTTAATTAATAAAATTTTCTTGATGTATTTTGAGAATAGTTTGGGAAATTAAATATTTTTCTATATATTTTATAAATACATTTTATATATCTAGTTCATGGTTTCAATACGAGAAATGTAAAGATTTTTTTTTTTTTATTTCTTCAATTAATAGATATAAAGAATTTATGAAATTTACTATGATTTTTCTAAATGATTTTCATTAAAGTCTAGATTTTAATAAGAAAGAACCCAATTTTCACAGGATTTTATCGGATTTGAGAGAGAAATAAGGTTGGATCTTGTTAATTACTGTCATCCCCATTGCTGATCTAATGGATGAGATTGTCGTCACTAACACATATAAGATCGACGAGAGAAAAAGAAGAAGGCCGATCAAAAGAAGAACAGAAAGAAGAAGAATGAGAAGGAAAAGAGAGACAAGAGTAGTGTGTGATGGCGGTAGGTGAGGGAGAAGGGTGAGGGTTTTTGTGTGTATATATGTATATTAGAAAAAATCAATATCAGGTTTGATAAAATTATATTAATATATGAATTTTGATATTTTATATTTTAAAAGAAATATTAGTTTACATCTTTAGATTTTATAAAATAATAATTTCTCTTTAAAACAATGCTCACCGATTAATCTCAGATAACTCGTCGAGTAATCGCTAAGTCGTTAACCACCGCCTCGGTCAAACAGTAAGTAGAGAATTTTATAGCCTAGGGTGCTGCTTCTTGACACGACTTGGTTTAATTGATTGATCAGCTTGCTAACTCGGCCTGGCTTCATAACACGGTTGGTCTCATGGCTTGGCGCGGCTTCCTGACACTTCTCCGCTCATTGATCTGCTCGGCTGGGCTTAATAGCTTGGTCCGGCTTCATGACACGGCTCAGCTCAGCGTAAGTGGCCTGATCGGTCGGCTTGGCAGCGCGCGCCGGATCTTTGGCTCTATGATAGTTGGATTTGGTTTGTCTTTACGGTAGGCAAGTGGAGAGCATATAAAAACTCATTTTCATCTTCTTCACATTTTGGCAGACTTCGTAGAAACTACTAGTCTAGAACAGAAAAAGCGCGCCAAAACCACCCCATCAACCAATCAATCAATCGGCATGGGCAAGCAAAAACAGCAAGTCATTTCCCGCTTCTTCGCTCCCAAACCCCAAAAATCAACGCCCTCTCCACCACCACCATCACCACCACCGCCGCCGCCGCCGAAAATCTCAACAACAGTCGCATTCTCTCCCCAGAAACGCAAAATCATCTCGACCCACCTCCCTCCCGCCCCCAAGAAGCCCAAAGCCGACCCCCCACCACCTCCCAAGAAATACACTCCTCTCGAGCAGCAAGTCGTCGACCTGAAGAAGCGCCACCCTGACGTCCTCCTCATGGTGGAGGTCGGCTACAAGTTCCGCTTCTTTGGGGACGACGCCGAGACCGCCGCCAGAGTCCTCGGCATCTACGCTCACGTCGACCACAACTTTTTGACTGCGAGCATTCCAACTTTTCGATTGAATGTCCACGTGAGGAGGCTTGTGGGTGCCGGTTATAAAGTCGGGGTTGTCAAGCAGACGGAGACTGCTGCCATCAAGGCTGCCAGTGGGTCGGGCCGGGCTGGCCCCTTTGAGAGGGGTCTGTCCGCGCTGTACACCAAGGCCACGCTGGCGGCCGCTGAGGACTTGGGTGGTGAGGGGGAGGAGGGGTGTGGTGGGGACGCTAATTATTTGGTTTGTGTCGTGGACAGTGATAGAGCTCAGGGGGATGGGCAGGTTAGAGTTGGGGTTGTTGCGGTGGAGGTTTCAACTGGTGATGTTGTTTTTGGCGAGTTTGATGATGCTTTTATGAGGAGTGGCCTTGAGGCTGTGCTCCTTAGCTTGTCTCCTTCTGAGTTGCTTCTTGGCCAACCGCTTTCCAGACTCACTGAGAAGGTGGGTGTTTTTTCTTTTTTGGTTACATCATGAGTTTTGTTATTTAATTGTTAGAGCCTTAGAGGAGGTTTATTGAAGTTCATGATTTGAATGGACCATGCATTTTGTCATGTCATTTTAGTTTCTGAGAGAGCAATTTCGATTAGGTTTCATTGGAAGTTGTGACTATGTAGAATTTTAATCTGCTAATGACAAGTTTAATCATGTTCACAACATATTATTGTGGCTGCCATATTACCTGATATCATCGGAGTTTCCATTTTCAGTTTCTATTGTCATATGCTGGACCTGCCTCAAATGTTCGAGTGGAGCGTGCCTCGCGAGATTGCTTTAAAGATGGTGGTGCACTTGCTGAATTGATGTCCTTGTTTGAGAATATGGGAGAAGCAAATGTATCGAACAGTGGAAAGCAAAGTGCAGAGATGACGGATCATTGCTCAGCAATTCAGGTGTAATATTTGTTAAAACTTTCCTTTTCCATGTGTGAAGTAGTGTTGATTATAAATGGTTGTGTTTGAGTTTGTTGGAGCCTATTAGTGACACATGTACGAGGACATTATTGCATAAGTTAAAGCTGCCATCACTCGCTACTTTTATGATTTTTGTTTTTAAACTTGATAGTTTCTTCTAATGCATGTGATATTTGTTATTGACTCTCATGCTAATTTATCATTTACTTGGTTTATTTTGTATTTACTTATCCTATTTGTTTCCTTGATGTACTTTAATGATGTTAAAAGGCAATTATGGACATGCCTGATCTGGCTGTCCAAGCATTGGCTCTAACAGTTCGTCATCTCAAACAATTTGGATTTGAGAGAATTTTATGCCTTGGAGCTTCATTTCGATCCTTAGCAAGCAAAGTGGAGATGACTCTCTTGGCCAATGCACTTCAACAACTGGAGGTAATTTATTTTGACTACACGCGAAGCTGAAATAATTTTGAGTCTTTTCTGTAAACCAGCTACATAGATGGTTCTATCATCAGTTTATTGTGGCGAAGTTGGAAGGATTGACTTGGGTTGTTATCATGCTGGGATTTATTTTAAGTTTTTATGTGGGTTGGCATGTTTGACAGTGCAGTGCAAGAAACGAACTAGAAAAGTTTTACTATATTTCTATAACATCAGGTTGCAATGATTAAAGATCAAAATTGTCTACCGTATGTATACATAAATGCTGGAAGATAAATAATTCATTTTGGCACTCATTTACGTTTCCGCTTCTCGCTAAATTATTCTTTAACTCTAGTTAATGTCATTATTGCTTTTAGGTTGTGAGGAATAACTCAAATGGATCTGAATCTGGTTCCTTGCTGCACACCATGAATCATACTCTTACTATATATGGTTCAAGGCTTCTTAGACATTGGGTATGATATAAACCTTTTCTGATGTACCATTCCTACTCCATATCTTTTTCCAATATATAATTTGTGAGTTTCATTGCGTGAAACAGGTTACTCACCCTTTATGTGATAGAAATATGATTTCTGCTCGTCTTGATGCTGTTTCTGAGATTGTAGAATCCATGGGAATTCACAAAACTTCAGGAAATCTTGGCGAGCTTGATAAGGAAAGTTCTGATATAACAATTGTAGAGCCTGAGTTCTATTACATTCTTTCATCAGTTTTGACATATTTGGGACGGTCCCCTGATATTCAACGTGGAATAACAAGAATCTTCCACCGCACTGCTACTCCGTCTGAGGTAATCCTTGTCTTTCCTGGGGTGGCTAATAATGTCTGGTGTTTCATTTAGGAAATGTTTGTCTTAACCTCTCTTTCACGCCCTCTTAAGATTGAGGGAGCTACCTGCATTCAGCTTTGCCCACACAATTCAGTCTTCTGATTTCGTTTGGAGGGTTTGCTTTATGATTTGTCTCATTAGTCAAAGTCAATCTCCCTATTTGCTTTATGATCCACTTTTGGGTTATTTAGTCGTGGCTTCTAGTACAGATGTTTAAGCTTTTGTGCTTGGAAAAGTCACAAGGGGGTGACAGCCTGAGTCTGTTCTCGTGTTCTGTTCTCTGATCTTTTGTCTAAACCGTTTATTTATGATTTCAACCATAGGTAAACTTTTGGATTTGTTGTCTTATTAGGACCTGCATGTCTAAATTACTTGAGATCTTATCATCTTGACCTTTGTCAGACTTAAGTATGGTATCTGAAGACAATTTTTTTAATCATCAGAACATAGCATAGGTTGTTGTACCTATTAAGCAACCCTGCTGTGATTCAAACTGACTTATTTTAAATGATTGGTTGGTACAGTTCATTGCAGTTATTCAAGTGATATTATATGCTGGGAAACAACTTCAACGACTTTGTGTTGAGGAAGAATATAACGAGACAGTACCATCAAAGGCTGTGCACTCTGTTCTATTGAGAAAATTGATCTTGACTGCTGCTTCAGCCACTTTAGTTGGCAAAGCTGCAAAACTTTTGTCCACACTAAATAAAGAAGCAGCTGATCAAGGGGATTCACCAAACTTACTCATCGTATCCAATGGCGAGTTTGAAGAGGTATATGAAAAAATTATATCTTCTACATTTTTAGGTTCATGAGGCCTGCATTTATAATTCTTTCTAAACAGGGTTGGTATAATTTTTTGATTCACAGGTTGCCAAAGCCCGAAAAGCTGTTCAAGTAGCCAAGGAGGAATTAGATTCTTTAATTGGTTTGTATTGCAAGCAGCTTGGGATGCGGAATCTGGAATTTATTAGTGTGTCTGGAACAACACATTTGATAGAGGTAGGTCAGTTAATTATTATAGGTATAAAATTTAATGAATCTAAGCTTTCTATGTGCAAGTTATAGAAATATTGTAAATTTTATTAATCACCATATTATTCCACATAGTTTTCCTTTAGAACATGAACATCCTTCCTTTCCTTGCCACTCTGAACTTCCAACCCACACACTTGTTAATTGTCTACTGGTATTTAATGAATCTAAGCTTTCTATGTGCAGGTTATAGAAATGTTGTAAATTTTATTAATCACCATATTTTTTTTTTGAAATGTTGTTAATCACCATATTATTCCTCATAGTTCTCCTTTATAACATCCTTCTTTTCCTTGCTACTCTGACCTTCTGACCCACATTGTTAATTGTCTACTGGCATGTATTTTCAAGTTTTTGACTTGTCACTTAAAGGCTAGAATATGGATACATCTAATGAATGAACTGCAGTAGGTTTTTTTTTTTTTTTTGAAACTGAACTGCAGTCGATGTTACTCTCTCAGTTTCAAGAGTGTGTTTCCTGAATCCGTTTGGTTAACCAAAAAGATTATATCTGTGATCTGTGATATTTTACCCAAAAATAAGTTAAAAGCACGGTTACAGTTATTGCCGGCATAGATGTAATGGTGGTTTTTTCCTTTTATCTTTGTCTCTTTGTAGCTCTTCCTCTTGCCCTTTTCAATTCTTACATGATTACATTACAGACTTGCTTCCATAACAGGTTGAAAAGCTACTTATTGTTTTTTGAGAATTGACAACTTATAAATAATCAGACCTGAACCAGTGTAGCTTTGACTGCAGTTACCTGTAGATTTCACGGTACCTTCAAATTGGGTTAGGGTAAATAGTACCAAGAAAATGATCCGCTATCATCCACCAGAAGTACTGACTGCATTAGACAAGCTAGCACTGGCCAGTGAGGAACTTACCGTTGTCTGTCGAGCTGCTTGGGATAGCTTTCTGAAGGGATTTGGTGAACACTATGCAGAGTTCCAAGCTGCTGTGCAAGCATTAGCTTCTTTAGACTGTTTGCATTCACTTGCCATTCTTTCAAGAAATAAGGTACTTCTGGAGAACATTCACACTTTATTGTTTGACTAATCTGATACTATATGATCATTTCTGGTAACCTGTTGCAGAATTATGTTCGTCCAGTGTTTGTTGCTGATAGTGAGCCTATTCAGATGCATATTTGCTCTGGTCGTCATCCGGTGTGTATCTGATGCTGATAAAAAGTCTAAGTACACTCATTGGTGGCAAAATTTGCATGTAATTGGTTGTAAAATAGATGTCAGTTTTAATATGCATTTGAATTTATGAATTTTCCAGCATTATCATTATCAATGCTTAATAACTGATTCAATTTGCATCAACTTCTCCCATTTCAATCACTGATTTCTCCATCTATTTTTCCACGTCACTATGCTGGAGTGCATTATATTCCTGCACACTATCTATGCTGAAATTCAGTTAATCAATACACCGTGCCTTACACAGTGGGACTAACTTGTGTGTGACCAACAGTCAGTACCATGTTTTTGTGTGAGCATGAATGGGTGGTAGAAATATTATTTACTGTTGTACATATGCTCAAATAGGAAAAAGATGTTGAAAATTTTTATCATTATTTTTGGTTTGAAAGAGAGAGTTTGCATCTGCTGAAGAGATGTAAATAGATTATGGTAATACGTAGTTGAGATTATATTTGGCAAGAAATGTATAACATACTTAGCGGACTTTTGTCAGGTTACATCTTTACTTGCTACTGTGACAATAATAATTCAATTGCACTGTTTCCACCTTTCTTTTCTGCATATTGTGACTTGATTGAAGGTGGGTTTAAAGTTGGTGAAATTGTTTTTTATAATCTTTTGGATGAAGCACATTGCATAAGAAAATTATGGTCTAAAGAAATTTTGAAAGTTTATGATTGTATTGACTAATATTCCATGACATGACTCAGGTCGTGAAATTGGGTTTCATCTTATTTCTTCCATATTATTTGGTGTGGGTCTACTGTCTATCTAATTACATGTAAGCTAACTGTTTTACACACTTCAGTATCTCCTTTGTTTTAGCTGGTGTCAACAATTTAAGATGCGCCCATTCATGGATGTTTAAGAGATTCTTAGTGATAATCTATAAGAGAAAAGTTGGATGCATGTAATAATTGACAGCTTTTGTCAATTTCTATTGGCATGTTCACTTCTGTTGCTTTGCTAAGCTGAAGATGTTTGTTTGGCCAAGTACTAAGCTTCTGAATTACACTCGTTTTGTTAAGATTTCCTATGGAAAAGAAAGGTTCTTAACTACCAACGTATTGTATGCCTGTGAGATTTGTTTGTCGGTTTGGAGATGACTATAATTTACTTATTACTAATTTCGACCAGGTTTTGGACACCATGTTACAAGACAATTTTGTCCCAAACAACACAAATTTGCATGCTGACAGAGAGTACTGTCAGATTGTTACTGGACCCAACATGGGTGGAAAGAGTTGCTACATTCGTCAAGTTGCTCTCATATCTTTAATGGCTCAGGTGAGCAAGAACTGCAATAAACGTAACATATTTTTGGTTTTATTTGTTTGTTATTCAAGTCATTTGACTGTATTTGCATTTGCATTATGCTCTGAAATGACTAATTTTATTCCACCTGACCTATCCTGTTGGTGTCGATTATTATTGGGTCTTGTAATTTCTAACATGCCCTCATTATTTCTTCATGTGACAACATGAATTTGAAACATACTTCTGATCCCTCTAGGTTGGTTCCTTTGTACCAGCATCTTCAGCAGAACTGCATGTACTGGATAGCATCTACACTCGAATGGGGGCTTCTGACAATATCCAACAAGGGAGAAGCACCTTTCTAGAAGAACTAAGTGAGGCTTGTCACATACTCCACAATTGCACCACACGCTCACTGGTTATAATTGATGAACTTGGGAGGGGCACAAGTACACATGATGGTGTAGCTATTGCTTATGCTACGTTGCATCATCTGCTTGAGAATAAAAAGTGCATGGTTCTGTTTGTCACCCACTACCCCAAAATTGCTGATATCAGAACTGAGTTTCCTGGTTCTGTAGGAGCGTACCATGTCTCATATTTGACTGCTTCGGTGACTGGAGCAGGGGACTCTAAATCTGATCATGAAGATGTCACCTACCTATATAAGCTTGTGTCAGGTGTCTCAGAGAGGAGTTTTGGACTTAAGGTTGCGCAGCTTGCACAGGTATATTTATTAACTTTCCTCCCTTGTGAATTTAAATCATTTATATCATGTGGACCGACAATTATGTTCTTGCCATAAATTTGAAAACCAATAGTAAAGAAATTCTCTTTGTTGAGCTAGCTTGTTAATAAAGCACCAAAATTTACGTTCCCATGATTAAATGCTTATTCAATTTTGGGAGTCACTCAAAAATACTTGTTACTTCTCTTTAGATTTTATATTTTCAAGCTAAATTGTTCACTTCTTATCTAAACTGTTGTCTAAGTTGATTGTAAACAGTTGTCTAAGTTGATTGTGCTCTTGCTATTATTGCAGTTACCTTCATCATGTATTAGCAGAGCCAATGTTATGGCTACAAGGCTGGAAGCAGAAGTAAGCCGCAGAGTAGGGAACAGATCAGGAAGAAAGAAATTACGACAAACACTTAGTGACCAAGAAGAAGAAGCACACAGAAACACATTGATTTCTTGTGAGAATTTTTATGCTGGAACGGTAGAGGGTCCAGACGAATTATGTAGTGCTTACAGAGATTTCTTTCAAAACTTGAAATTTGCGATAGTTGATGATGACCCTGCAAGAAGTTTCCAGTTTTTGAAGCATGCTAGAAGTATTGCGAAGGAATTAACAGTCAGGTAAAGATTACTTTTTCCAATATATTATCACAAATAAAGATTTATGGGGTTGAGAAGGCAAATGTCATCCCTGTTGTCTTCACTTGCTATGTAGAAATTGTTCTTTGAATTCTTGGGTTGGCCTTCTATGGAAATTAGGTGACGCAAATATGCGAGGGAACCTTATCAAACTGTTCTTCTGTGATTTACTTGCCTAGTTGCCCATGATTTTGCATTTGATGGATTTAGTTTATATTCAATTTCATCACTGAATTGATTATTCGTTCACTCCTGTGCTTTTCCAGATAAAAGGCTGTACCAGGAAGTGAGATAGCTCACATAATTTTATTGACTCGGCTCTTTAGGTTAATTTCCTTCAGTTTTGTGGAAACCATTTTGTGTAAAAAAATGGGTGTATCCGGTGAATGTAATCATTGGCTCTTTCAACTATTGAAATCATGATCCTGTATAAAAACAGCAACCTGCATCATATGGAAGCTGGCGGTGGAATTAGCTGTAAGTTATTACAACATGCAGGGAACATTATAAGAAAATAGATTGAGGATATTTCCCAACTCGTTGGATTCATGGTTTATTAAATCACTCACTTTGTTGAAGTTGCATATATAACTCTATGATACAAATTTCTAATCAACCTAATTAGCCAGCTGGGGATCTACCCATGTTCAAAACAGTAATAACTCACTGCTGAAAGGATTTTTTTTTTTTTACATGGAATTCCAACCAAGAACATCTATGAACTTGGAAAGCAGCTAAATATTCCCATGGTACACTACAAACAACATAAATACACAAAAATATACAAGGCCTTGTCTAAGGCATGTCCCTGATGCTGGCTAGGAATAATCTAAGTTCTCTTGCCTTCCTCTCATGTTCAGGCGACCTTTCAATCTCATAATCACTCAAATCTAGTACATTACTATGTTGATCATTCATTTCTACATTTCTGCAAACATTATGATGATACATCGGTGAAGGGCTCGAAAGATCAATGACTTCACTCTCAGCAAACGTTTCATCAGTAGGGTGACATTGAGTTGTCGCATTGCCATAAGCATTCCCTTCTGAGTCTGTGTTGAGTGGTGGGTCTAGTGGCATTGCCATCATTTGTTGACATCTTGAAAATTTGCAACTACTTATTGGTGAAGGGCTCAAGAGATCTATAATTTCGCTTTTAGCATCCGTTGGATGACACCCTGTGGCATTGCCTTCAGCATTGCTTTCAGAGTCTAAATCGTGTAACAGGTATCGCCTTTCTGACTTTCTGTCAAGTAACTGGTCTGGTGACATTGCCATCGGTTGGTGACATCTTGATTCATTGTGAATATGTACTGGTGAAGGGCTCAAGAGACTTATGATTTCGGCTTTAGCATCAGCGGGATGATGTCTTGTAGCATTGCCATCAGCATTGCTTTCTGAATCTGAATTGCGTAATAAGTATCGTGTTGTAAAATCAATTCCAGTAGCATTGTTCTGGTTTTCTAACATCACCGCTCTTGTAGAGAAGGAGGTATTGCACTGGGTGCTGTTTTCTGATTCAATGTCAAGCAACAGAGCTTGGAGTTTCTGATCAATCACAGAAGATTTTGGTTTTAATTTCTTTGGTTTTGCTTGAACTCTTCTCTCCTCAAACTCCACAATCTTTTCAGGACATGCACTACAAATAAAAAGAAAAAGAAAAAAATGAAAAATGAAAAACATAACGCTGCTGAAACAGAAGGTGATACTATATAATTTAACCATGAATATACATCTGAAAAAAAGGTCAGGAGTAAAACTGAAAGCTTATTCCATGGGCAGTGACAACATTAAAGTAACACAGAAATCCAGATTTTGTCCACCTACAAGTGGTCATATCGATGACTGACGCCATGGAATATGATGAAAACATTTTTCCCAACAGCATGTATTTTTACTGTTACATGTTCACAATACAACAAAACCTGCTTTACATTTGTTGTGTGCACATGATAACAACGATTATTGTTATACTGATAAGTGATATTAAAGAGATATTACCTCTCTATTAGATCTCCTGGAACCACTGAAGTTTCAAGTCCAACCAACTCTTCCCAAGAGACCTCAAAACAGTCTTTTCCTAGAACTTTTCGGCGCTTAATAATTTCCTTTACAGGGCACTTAACAGGTATCTGTATTTGAGAAAATTTTGCCAGTCATACAAGGAAGAGTAAGCTCAACTGGAGACAAGCAAGCCACCTGAGGAGTTCTACCTTCTGGAGAGGAAGCTTAATGCCAAGAGCTGATGAAGTTGAACGCAAACTGGCAAATTGCCGTAAGTCTCTTTCAGCAATCTTTGGAAGGATATACTCATCTGAGCAACCGACCAAATATCAGCTAAAATATACAGAAATATCTTAACAAACTTAATTTTGGTAAAAACAGTTGCAGAGGGCGCTTTTGAAGAAGCAAATAAATATAGGTAATAAGATATAAGGCCAACAAATCTGTGGTTCCTTAATTTGAATATCTCCTACTTAAGGTTTTAGCTTCAACAAAGTTTTGAGAGTGAAAGGATACAAAAACCAATATCTTGCGCCCATTTTAAAAATTTGATTTAAAATTTCTATCTACAAGAACAGCAACAACCTTGCCTCCATGAAATCAAATTAGCTGTTTTTGAATGCATTAGAAAATACACTACGATTTACTCACAATAGGGTTGGTGCAAGAGAAATGTGCATCAAGACACAAATGTGAGTTCGTGTAAATTATGAGGCAGAGGAAGGACCTGTTTTCTCAGGAGGCCACTCAAAGAACTGAGCACATAGTTGATGAAGTTTGGCACGCTGAAAGGGATGCCGGGAAAGTACCCTGTTAAGATGTACATATCCACACTAGAAAATTATCAATAAGAACTTGAATGAATTTCTTAAGCTTTTTGACAATATCATGAACTCTCTCTGTCTCTGTGTCTCCCTCTCTCTCATCAAAACGCAATATCCATTATCTAAAGATCTTGTCCTTGCAGCGACTAGTATAAATCATAATGACAACAGATATATCAACTAACTTTACCGATGGACAACTTCAGAGTCTGCTGAGTGGCACTTTGGCTTTAAATATGCATCAATCACTTGTAAAACTCGATTCTCTTTTTGTGAACAATGAACAATTCCTGCCACGATCATCAAGCATTTCAAAAGTAAAAGTAAGCTGCATTTTCATTTATAAAGTTAAACAATATAACTTCTACAAATAGCCAGCTTAGACACTCTAAAATATGGGGTAATGCTCAAGTTGCCTGCCCACTAAGCAAATTTTTCTAATAATTCAAGCTTAAAAATTTTACAATCAACAGTCAAGACACATCCAAATAACTAAGTAAATTAGTTCAATCTAATAGTAACTACAAACTCAAGAACAATATGAACAAATAGACAACATGCAGATGACAGTATCAAGACTTGGTAACATAAGATTTCTTCATTCACCGTGTATATTTAATTCTTGATTTGGTAAGTTTTCCTTATCATCACACTTCCAAAGCTGTCTCTCTTTCATTGACCTCTTTTTTGTCTTCAGAAAGGACAGTCCCTCTGCTGCAATTTTTTGAAGAATAACACTATCTCCAACAGATTTAACAATCTGACATGCTGACTCCTATAGTCAGGGAAAATGTGACACAACAATAGCATTATTCCAATCTGATAGCAATTTGAACAGATGAAAAAGTATCACCCACTCAAACCAGAATTTGTAAGAAAGAGAGAATCGAAGCATACCGGACCCAGACCATGGACTCCCTGGGAATAATCACTGCCAAGAATAAGGGCTATAGTAATCTGACGATCACCAAACAATGATGGAAGAAACACGTTCAGTAATCGAACAAATAACACAGTATAAAAATCTGTTCAGTAACAGATTTGACGTATAGAAAATGTAGTTAAGCAAATAGCCAAAGGTCAACCATAAGGGAGAAGAAATAATAAAACATGTTCTCTTAGTAGCTTTCAGATATAAGGAAACTCACCAATGAATTCCTTCCGAACCCAAGTTTTCTCTCTATATCAGCCATTTCATAACAAACAACATGACCTCCTTCCCCTGTTCATTAGAAAAATGGTTAGCATGGCATAGAATAACGAAAAGCTCATTAAATAACTCAAATAGAAAAAGAAACTTCATCCATTCACCAAGGCAAATATCTCTGTACACTGTCCTTGCACCAAAAAGAAAGATATCTGAATCTGACGAGAAACATCCATCCTGAATATAATGAACAACTATTATAAAGTAAAACAATGGTGAACATTTGTAAATTCCAAGTTGGCTTGATATATTGCCAACTCAACTCTTAGAAAATAATTAACAAGGAATAGGATTACTTACACATAATGATTCTGAGTTCAACAAAGCACACTGTGCTTCACCTTCCTCAATCCTAAGTTTGGGAAAAAAACAAGAAAAGAGAGAATCAGTCCTAGTTTTCTTCCACTATACAATAAGATTAAGAAAAAGTACCAGAAATATCTCTTTCAGTTAACATTTCTTACTAAGGTGGTGAGCTTCTATCAAACCTCTAACATTCTTGTTACTCAGGTGAAAATACTGCTCCTGATAGGAGGTCTTTTTGTTTCTTAACCAATGGTTAGCTAGCACCACCAGTGAAGTCCCACTCTACCACACCTCTGGTTAAAAGATGGGATTCGATCCAAAATCTTTGCAATTTACCACAAGAATTTACTAAATAGATCAACTGACACTTCTATCAAGTGCTAAGAATTATGAATCAATAACCTACGCCATCAACATTGTCAATTACCATAGAGTTGGGGAACTAAAACTTATAAAAGGAACGAACTCCAAACTAAGAAGTGTTTGAAACTTTAAGTTCAATATGACAATATTGGTCCATACGATGACATTTTCAATTTTTTATTGAATAACACATCATATATACTTCAGCAACTAAGTACACCTTGAGACTCCTTCGACCCCCAAAAAAATTTATTACCTAATAAGTAATATATATGGACAAAAATGATGTTTGAAAGCTTTGCACTGTAGTGGTCAGCCATGATACGCACTGGACCTCACAAATAAAGGAATATTTAAAAAAAAAATAAAATTGTAAGGATTATTTCACATGATGTAAATGTTACAATTATGTCAATAATCTTAGCTCCAAATATTATAATATAGATGTTCCTAGGGTTTTGGTTGATGCAATTCAATCATTCAGTGGTCATGATCCAGTTCTAGTTTATTCTACTGAAAGAGAGAAAGCTACAATTTGAGCAAATTACCCATCTAAGCAAGGAATTCCTAATGCTAATCCAAGAGCTTTTGCTTCTTTAATCATGCATGAAAACACGGATCCCATATTTCTTCGAAGCGATGGCACCTTGGCTAAGTCAGCTTCATCCTGAGTAACCTGTCTTTCATTAAAGAATTTAAGTTAGCAAGATGCATATATACCTTTCCCACTCAATACTATAATAGAAAGCAGTAAAAAAAAAAAAAATGTCAAGTGCAATCTAACTCACAAGGTTCCTTACCTCAGATCCCGAGTTTAAGCGCCGTCTGTAAGTGGACAACTTGATGGCAGGAATTGATCCATCTACGCATAACAAAAATGTATCAAAAGTTTTGGCATGCCATGATGTATATACATGCTTTCACACATGTATACGTACGTACATACATATGCATACAGACACACACACATGTATAAACATGCACAATCAGTCTTTTTTTCTTCAATCCACACTGAATTTGTTAACTTAACGATTTTTTTAGATAATTGTTCAATTACAAGTTTGCTGGCACTCTCTAGAACACAAAGTCAGCAAATTTGAAATGATAAAAATTCGTTAAAAAAAAAATCTGTAAATTATGAATATCTTTGTGCAGTAATAGGATAACTTATACATACATAAATCAATAAAAAATGTTAAGAAATTGGCAATGCATAGTCCTATCCAGTGACTGACTCAACAATTAAAAGTCAGGAACTATGCATACATACACACATGTACATACATATACATTAAAACCTTATACATTGAAACGAACAAAAAGAGCCGATAAATTGACATTGCATAGTCCTAATCAGAAACTGGGTTGACAATTACAACTCAAAAAAAAAAAAAAATCGAAAACACCATCGTTAAGTAACGAATTACAAACCATGTTAACTAGAAGCAGACAGCCCAATACACAGAAACAACGACGAAAACATTAACTTTTCGGATGGAAATGTAAGAGAAGAAGAATACCAGTAACAAAGATAAGACTACAATTCAAAGCAATGAGAGCTCGGAGACGGTGGAAGAGACCCCTCAGGGAGAGCTTGTCAGTCTGATTCTGAGCTGCTCGGTGAGATTTGTTCACGTTTTGGAGTTGAACAATCCAACAAGAGAGATCTATGCATACCCTTTTGTTCCTGTTTCAAGATAACGACCAAAACATACAAAATCACTCACAAAAATCATTGAGAAAAAAAAAAAAAAACAGAGAAAGAAAAACAGAGTTTTGTGTTTGTGAGAGAAGAAACCGACTGGAGATGGTGAAGTGGGAGAGTTTTCTTGCACGATTCAAGAATATCCCACAAATTCTTTACACCCATTTTAGAGATTCTCTTGTTCTTCACAGAGATGAGAGAGAGGGAAATCGTTGTAGCAAATGAAGTTTTTGGCTGTTTTGGTTTTTTCAAATTTGACGAATACCCCAATCTTATCTTTATTTATTCAATGGACCCAAAATAGTGTGCTCCCACTTTTCTTTTACTGTAAAAGAATCCCTTGTGTTTGAAACTATTTCATATTAGTCCTTCATTCAATTTTTTTTAAAAATAAACTATGAAAGGGTATAGTCATCTTGTACATTAAAAATTAATCTAAAATTAAAAAATAAATTATTTGTGGTCTCTTAATTTTTTTAAATAATATTTTTATATTTTAGTTAAATATTTATTTGATTTACTTTATTTAAACTATGTTTTTATCTTTTTAAAAGTTAACTTTAGTGAAATTAATTGTTGTTAGTAGAATATAACAGTAATTTTTTCTTTTTGTTTTTTGAAATTAGGAACTAAATTTATGTGACGTTAAAATATCAAGACCATTTTGATTAATTTGTTAACACTATTTTTTTCTTTCTTAAAATAATGATATTCTATAAAACTATATTGATTTTTATGAAACATTCTTAAATATATGAGTTGACGTAAAAAATTGGTTAATATCTAAGTTAATATGAATTTGGTGATTTATGTGAAATATGAGGGATGATGATATAATATAGGTAAACAATAATAGTAGTAAATAAACACATGCAAATACAGCCAAATAAAGAGAAAAGCTATAAAGATGCGGGAGAAACGAAAAGACGAGAGTTTTTAATGTGATTTGGTTCAAGAATTAATGCTTACGTCTACTGTTATACTGTTGTTGAATTTCTGCTAAAGGCTAGTAGAGTTTCTATTGACTGACGAAGGACTATTAGCTAGACAATTGTATGAGCTTCTCAATATTTAGGCAGACTTGTAGGCATATGAGTCTGTCGTTTGTACATGTGAATGACCTATTATATAATGTTAGTATTCTTTATTTGCATACAATTTAATCACTATAATAAAGAAAATGTTAAGATTTTCTTTCTTATTTTACATGAAACTACATTAAGTATATAAATACTAAATCAAACTGTAATTAATCACGTCCGTATTTGAATTATAATGCAATTTTGACATTTCTTATTTGAGAAGATCTTGGGTAGATTATTGAAATTTTTGTGTTTGAAGAAATTGTTTCCATCTTTTCCAGAGATTCGTTGAAATAAGAAAATATACTAACTTCTGTCATTTATAGAAGATTTCATGTTTTTATAACTCTATAATGCTAAGAAAAGATCGAGTTGATGACGTGTCTTAAGTTTTCTTAGTTATTGCAACCTCGAGCTATACTACAAATGAACAGGTGAATTCAAGCTACTTTCCTATCTCGATATATTCAAGTCATTTAAATGTTTTTATTGATATGACATCTGTTAACGTGGATTTGAGAAATGAGATTCTTATTGTTTAATTTCCGTTTTGAGCTTTTGGGCATGTCGGTCCATCGAGCCTCTATTGGGTCTCCAACCAAATGCCTTTTTTTGGGCAAGATTACATAAATTAAAAATTTATTTAACTTTACTATAGAATTCACATGGTTTTCAAAATTTATGAGTTAGAACTTTAAATTCATAAGAAAAGTAAAAACTTAAAAGTTGCTTTATTAGAAAAAAAAAAAAAGGATAGTATTAACTTCTACTTTACCTTTGAAAAATTTTAAATTGGTGAGCATGTGTGTCGTGAGATCACTTGACATTGAAAAAGATGATATAGATCATTAGGAAACTTCAATTTTTGAGGGATCGATCTACACTGGGGTTTGTTGACACAGTTGGTGGGGGGATTGTATTTACCGAGTGTCAAATCATGGCTCTTGGCATGGGACTGTTGGCTCTTTAACCAACAAGGCCAACATTAACTTCAATTGTTTTTATATAAATAAGGAAATTTAGTTGAGTTCTGATTGGGTTGCTTGTAAACTAATGGAAAGAGATTTTATAGTATTTCCGGTTACTAAAAATAACTGAATTCCATCATAATTTGGTTCCACAATGACAATGGAGTGTACTTTATGATAAAAACGCATTAAATCCTGATGATAAGTTTGTTAGAATTTTCTTAATTTTTTTGAGTGTTGGGTTTCTAAAACAAGTTAGATTGTAGTTATCTAATACACCTACTTGCCCAGTTTGAAAGTGGTCCTAAACTTGAGTATGGATTACTTTGTTTTTTTTTGAAATATAATGGATTGAAGTATATGAATGGATTTACACCTAATTAGTTTAAGAGTGTATTTCCAAAAAAAAAAAAAAAGTTTCGGAGTGGTAATATTTGCACTTGTCAAAAATCGTATATGCCCCCAATAATTAATTTACCCCATTATTATTATTGTATATAGATATTTTTAAAAAATCTATATGTACACCCCCTTTAGTACCAACAGCAGTCTTTATGAATTTGTTTTTTGACAACTAAAATCATTAAAGGGTTTTATTGTCGACAAAATTAATAAATTTTGGTGCGAAGGTAAAGGGAGATGTACCTCACTTGGTACCAAAAATTAGTCTTTAGGAATTTGGTTTTCACAATTGAAACCCATTTCATTATCGACAAGAATTAATGAATTTTAATACGAAGCTAATGGAGGAGGATATTGGTTGGGATTTATTGATTAGCCGAACTTTATTGATGGATATGTTGTTGATTGTTTCATTTGGAACCATGATTGAGATCTAAACTTCTGTATTCATGAGTTTTATTGATTCTAACAAAAAATGGGGATTGTTTTAATAAAAGCTGTTATTCAAGTTTCGAGAACAAATAAGACAAACTGAAAAATAAACAAAAATAAAAGATGAACAGAGAAGCAAGACACATCTTCATTATTGGCGTTTCTTAAGTTTGGTTTAATGGTAGTACAAGCACAAAGTATTGGAGTTTAGAAAGAAAGAAATTTAAGCCAACCACTTATTGAAACCCACAAGCACCGTCACTAACAACATTCTTGACAAATGAATACAAGGGCTCAACAAACCTGTTGGAAATGAATTAATGAAAATGAGGATGTATAATTAATCCATTTTTATAATTTTATTTTTGTGTATAATGATTTTAAATTAATGATTAACATGAGGTGTTCATACACTATTTAAGGGTGTAAATATTCCCGCTCTCTAGTTGATATGATGTTTTCACTTTTAACGTTAGCTTATCAGTATTGGCGCCATAATGTTAGCCTAAAAAGGAATAAGTAATGATTTTTTTTTTTAGTTACTAGTACTAGTTCAGGAGACAATCGAGATCAAGTTAGCAGGACACTAATGATAGGATCCGAATAAATGGTTGGGAGCCATCCACACCTGGATGGAAAATAATTCATATATATGAGAGAAAATCCTATCTTTTTATTAATAAAGGTGGGGTGCATCTAGTTGAATCCAAGATTTGCAAGTCATGGGGAGGTGGGTGGAGTGTTTTACCACTCCACTGACCCCCTGGACGAAATGAGTAATGAGTTTGGTGTTTCACATCAAGTCCACTAATGGTTTGTTGGATTTGTAATTTCATCACTATATATTCGACATATTTAAATGTGCATGATAAAAATTTAGCCCCACATCGAAACAGAATGTAAGGGGCACACCAAGTCACCCAGAGCTCAAGACGGATGCAATTCAAGCAATCATTTTAGCTCTGTGATAAGTTAGTTTATAATAATTTTATTGTTTTTTGAGATATAGTTTATAATAATTTTATTTTAGACAAAGATAAGTTCATTCTATTGCCCACATTAACAAAAATTAGAACTATTCTTCGAAGACTTCTTGATACAATGTGTCTTTTTTTTTTTCCCAAAACAAAATGGTGATTAATTATTTCATAATCAGTAGCAGTTCTTGTTCACGTGGGTTGATTCCACTTGGATACGCAAAGCATATGCATTGTATACTATGTATTGTTGATTTCATGTTCCTCGTGAATATGACTTCCATAATAAAAACTCAAGTGTATGAAACATCAGTATGATTTTGGTACATGTAATATTTTAAATAGCGAAGGCTTTATTAGTTTATATAGTATTTCAACATGCTAATTATATTCTCTTTCAGAATTGTTTTTGTTTTTTCCTTTAAAATTCCACCTGTGGTGCAACTAATTAAACCGATAGACTTTTATCAGAATGAATGAAGAATTAAAATGCATGAACAGATCACCAAGTAAAGTACATTAGATTAGGATATTACCAAAATGGCAAAATGAATAAATGCTCTTCGCCCTCTTTGCCACCTTGCTCGTCATCCATGATTTTCTCATTGTTTCATTTATCAAAATCAGGAAATCTTAGCAGAAGAATTGCAGATTTTTTTTTCACTGTCGGTTCAAATCTTTTTTCATACAATGGGACCAATTTAGCATCATAAAAACCAAAAACAGAGAATTTCTTTTCATTTGATAATATATTAAATCTTTTTTTGATAGGAGATAACATATTAAATCTTATGCACATAAAGATCTGCTTTCTTGATCTCTATCCTCCATATGGATCCCCATCATCTGTGACAAGTCATATTTCTCAAATACAAATTTGTTGATACTTTCTGATAACTTTATGAACCTGAGAATCTAAAACACAAGCATCTCTGTGATTGGCATGACAACTCAAAAGGGCCAAAAATAGATTGCAGGAATCATGAGCACAACATAAAACTTCATGACTACAAAATGGAACAAAGAAAGAAAGACAGAAACTTGGTCCATTTGATTTTACTATTGCATATACTCAAGAACAAGAGGAGAAAAAGAGATTACAGTAAACTACATGGACTGCAGCCTGAATCCTCCAAACTATTGATCTGCCCCAATTTATTATTCTGATAAAACTAAACCTTAGATGCAAGAGTCTGCAGCACAAGTTTCCTACACTAAGATAGTAAAACTCGAAATGAATTCGCAAACTACAAAGCAGCCAGTGAGCCAGACAGCATTACTCTTTTTCAGCATCTCCATTAGATAAGGAGTATAATAACTTGATTTGTGATCAGGCAATTATATAACTGTTATATTACTCCTCCTTTGCAGCCTCATTGGCAGATGGGGTTTCCTCTGATTTAGCAGCAGCGGTCTCTGAAGGACCATCTTCGGCAGGCTTAGCAGCCTCAGCAGATTCAGTGCTGGCAGCACCATCCGTCACTTGGACATCCTTCGTGATACTTCCAACCTTAACATACTTGCTCATGAACTTGTACTCCCAGTCCTGCAAGGCCTCCAATTCGAAGGGACCAAGACCAGAAATATCACCAGTCAAATCTTTCTCCTCGAAAGACATCTTAGCAAGAGCTCTACTAGCATCCTTCCCGGCAAACAACGCATAGGGCCCTCCAGGCCCATAAAACATCCTACAACAAACAATTGGTTCAAACAACTTCTTCAAAGCTTCAACCTCCAACCCATATCAGTTTCACCACAAAATATACAAAACATTGAATCCATTTGATGCACAAACACTAACTCTTGAACAGTACCAACAAAAAAAGAGCAACTGGCTTGCCCTAATTGAAACCAATTGTCACAAACAATCTCACAATATCAACAATTGCAAGATCATCAAAAAGACAATATTCTAACTAAAAATTCCATTTTGCGAATTACAAAGTTTAAATTCAATTTTGATCATCAATTAAACAGATTCTGATAAACAAATTTTCTACGAAATCATATCTAAAGTTGCTAGATCATCATAAAAACCAAAGCTTTATCCAAAAAGATAATTTTTCGAATCACAAAAGACATAACAAGCGTTGACCCAGAGAACAAAAAGCAAAAAAAAAAAAAAGCGAAAAGGCCATAACTTTTTCAAGAAAAAAACTGAAAAAAAAAAAAAAAACCTGCTTTGAGAGACATCATAGATCTGGCCTTTGATGGCCATGAGAAGGGGCTTTTTGGAATCGGAGCCGTCGTACTGCTTGAGATCCTCCTCGGAGATCTCACCGAGCTGGACGGGAGGATGGAGAGGCTCCTGGGCCTGCTCGAAGTCTCTGAGTCTCTGTTGGTTGTGGGTGTCAGAGGACCCAAAGAGACCCGAAACGACATAGTAGACGGCCCAGAAAAGAGCAAGAAGGGTAAAGAAAGTGGCCGGAGAGAGACCCGTGTAGACGGTGATGGCCTCCTTGAGAGTCTCCCAGAGCTGCAGAGCCATGACGGGTTTTGACTGGAAACTATAGAGACAGAGAGAAGAGAGTACCTTCTTCTGCTTCTTCTAGAGAGAGTCGATTGGGGTTTGGTCTTGGTTTGTAAAACAGTCACTCTTTGTTGCTCACTGCGTGTTTTTAACTTGTTATTATTATTATTATTATTTTATATTTTATTTTTATTTTTTCGAGGGTGTTGTTGTTGTGCTTGTATTCCACACCTGCGCATGGACACATGATGTGGCTATTTATTACTTTGTTTATTTTGTAATTACCTTTTTGCCCATTTTGGTTGGTGGAACGTCCCAAAAACAAAAACATTACCAATTTCCCTCCGTGCTGTGATGAGAGTGATGCACGGATTATATAGGAGGTAAATTATCATTATTATATTATATAATATATTATTTAGATGTAAATTTGGATATTTTTATTCTAAAACCTTGCTTGGTATATTAAATTGGATTTGATGACTTTAACATAAATGAATTAAATGAAATTGAATTGAATAAATTAATAGCATGATTTATTTGATATAATATGAGATTGAATTAAATATAGTATTATTTTTTATTTAATATATTATATATGAGTGGACTAAAAAAATTGGTTAAAAATAATGAAATAAGCAATGTTGAGAGTAATTTGGTCATTCAAATTTGGCTAGAAGGCTGGCAGGTGAGTTTAGATGTCAAAAGTGTGGCAAGCATTTTGACAGCTTTTTCTTGAAGATATCTGAAATGTGGTTGATGAATGATCATGATAAAAAAATAATATTAAAAAATTAGATATGATTTTCATTTTTTAAATGATTTGGATTTGTAAATCTAGAAAATAAACAACTTTTTTGTTTTGAATAAATTAATCAAAAAATTGTTTACGAATCCCAAAGACTCGAACAAACACAAATAAATTAATAGAAACACTAAATAAAAGCAGATGGACAGAAATTAAGATTGAACCACCGGAAATGTTACCCTTCACTTTTTTTTTTTTTCAAAATTCATATCCAAATACCTTAATATATGATTTTCAAAATTCATATCAAACACCTTAATACATGAGTTATTAATATCATATTAATTATTATATCATCTCATAATTTATAAGATATTGATAACTAATATTTCATATTATTTGGACTATAATTTAAACAAAAAATTTAAAAAATCTAATATTACTTTGGAACTAAATAGAAAGTTGGATATTTAAATGATCAAGACCATGTTTAGAATCGTATTTAAAATGATATTTTTAAAAATAAAAAAATATTTATTAAATATAATATTTTTTGAAAATATAATTCATTTAATAGAATTCTTAAAAGTTATTTTTAAAATAAAAAATTATGCAAATACGTGTGACATTGATTTTAAAATCAATAAAATAGTTGTTTAGATTGAAAAGAAACTATTTATTTTGAAAATGATAAAAAATATAAGGAAGTTATTTTTCACTTTTTTCAAATAAGTATTTTTTCATCTTCAAAAACACGAAATACTTCTCTAAACACTTAACTCTCTCTTTAAAAACTACATCCAAACACCACCTAAATTTTAGTATGGCATGGGCCTTACGGTTTTGTGGGGCGATTCCCCGCTGACGCAATTAAGACCATGGCTTACGCCCTCACAACAAATTAAGGTCCTAAGTTTATTTTTTTTGATAATTTATTATATCAATTTTTTAATTGATTTTCATATCAAAACTTTTCCTACCTCAACTCTAACAATGTGTATCTTTTATAGAGAGAAAATATTTTTAATCATTCATTTATTTTTTGAATAAATATCTTTGAACTTCCTAATAGTTTTTTTCTTTTTAAATTGACTTCGTAATTGGGTCCTAAATTCTATAATGTTATAGTATACCAGTTAAAGCTATCTACCATTTAAATCACCTGGTAATCTTTTATATTATTCTATAATTTATCAAATTCTCTCGGCACTCTCTTATGCGAAAACATATAAATAAAGAAAGTTGACAATTGGCCTGTTCCAAATACTATTACTTTTAACTATTATTATTATTTTTTGCACTTTTTATAAAATTTATTAGTTACCATCAAATCCAAAAACTTAAACTAATAGGAAATAGTCTGACTATAGTATTTAAAGACTTGAGGTTGACACGTGACACATCTCCTCATATATAATGTGGATAAATGACAGATGTTGGATATATGCTAAATACTCCTTACCATATAACATGTATAACGAGAAGAATTTCAGACAAAAGGGAGAGAGAAAGTTTGAACAAAAAACCTTCAAACTCTGATACCAAGTTAATTACCATTAGACTTAAAAGTTTAAGCTACTAGGAAATGGTTCAACTATACAATTTAAGACTTAAGATTGACAAATAACAAAATTTTTTGACTATAACAATTTTTTTTTCTTATGTACTTTGTAGCTCTGACATGTCTAATAGAAATTAAGAATTAAGATAAAATAACTCAATTTTAAAAAGTTAGATTAATTACAAAAAGGTGTTAATAAATTTGTTTCAACTTATGATTGGCAAAACACAGTGACATGTAGGGATGGGCCAAAAAACCGAGGCTGACCCAAAAATATCGGTTTCCAAGTTAATTTCGAATTGGATCGGGTCGGTTTTAGTTGTCAAAACCAATAATTTTCGGTTTCGGATTGGTTTTGGGTGAGAAAACCCAACTCGACTCAAAACTGACTTTAAAGAAATCTAACTGTAAAAACTTCACTTTTACTCTCATCTCATTTCTCATTCTCTCTCTTTCACAAACCTAGCTACTCACTCTCAACTTCTCTCATATCTTTCACTTTCAACACTCTCATTTCATCTCTTTCACCTCCATCACCATTTCACACATTATTGTAATCTCACCTCTCATCTCTCATCTTTCATCAACACCAACCAATGTTCTCACCCTCAACAGCCGTCAATGTCGTTGTTCACACCCTCAGCCGTCGTTGATGCCATCGTTCGCATCTCTAGCTGCTGATGATTATATGTCGGTGTGTGGCTTTTTTTTTTTTTTTAATCTAAGTTTTATTTTAAAGTTTTTAGTTGTTGATTAATTCTATAAAGTTGTGCAGATTTTGCAATGTAAACTTTGGATGTGTGAGTTAATGTTTTGAAAGTCATTTAGATATGTGTTTGTAAAATGATTTAGATCGGTGTGTGTTTGTGAAGTTTATTTATGTTTTTTTTTTTTTTTTTGAAACTAAGTTCATTTGTGTTCAATACCTAGTTTGCTGATATTCTATCACTATTATCAATTTTTTTTTAATGAGAAATTAACATGGGCCAATCGGAACCAGTCAGTTCATATCGATTTCCTTGCCCATTTCGGATCGGGTTGGTCTTTAATTTTGAAAACTGATCCACATCAGTTTTAGATCAGTTTTCTTCAAAATTGGCCCGATCTAACCCATGTCCACCCCTAGTGATGTGATTGAGAATTTAGTAACCAACCATCAATTCCAAACAAATAGTTTTATTATTAATTTAATATTTTGGGTCTTTTTAATCAATATTTTGGCTTTTTTTAATAAATGTTTTGGCTTTTAGAGTTTAAGGCCTCATCGTAAAATTTCGCCTAAAACCCTATGTATTGGGTCAACTAGCCTTGGTCTTTTGTGGATGCAACATGTTGTAACCACAATTAAACTTCGGTCTCTGCAGCATTCCTTCCAAAAAGTTAGAAACGTAATTATTTAATAATTTTAATATAAAATATTTATTAATACATTTAAAAAATAAATATTTAATAATTTGAATGGATTTGACATTAATTTTAAGAAAACAGGTGGATGGTTACTTTCATAAAATGATTATGAACTATTTTGTTATGAGATTTTAAACATGATTTAAATGGTCAAATTATCATCATTAATTTTAGCCTAATGACACTTACATCCCTACCTTAATTATATGGAATTATATTTTATACCAAATAAAACTAAAAATATTGGGATAATCCCAAAAAACCCCTTAACGTTTAACAGATTATCCATTTCCCCCCATGTGGTTTTATTTTTATCCAAAACACCGCCTAACTTTAAATTAAACACTCAAAATACCCCTTGAAAGCGGGTAAAAAGACAATAATGCCCTTCACGGTAACAGATTCCGTTAGGGTGTTATAATTGACTGTTTGACTCCAGGGATAAAAAAGGAAATTCAATAAAAATATTAATAAAAATAAAAAATAAAAAATAATATTAAATAAGATTTTTATTTAAAAATAAAAAATAAAAAATATTTATTTATTATTCTTATTTTTTTACCTCTTAGATCCTCTCTCTCTCCCTCTCTCTTCTGCCTCTCTCTTTGCCCATTTCCCCCCTCTCTCTCTCTCTCCATCTCCGACTGGCTTTGTAGGGGGATTGATGGCGGCGGCGTGGTGGAGACACCGGAGACCCAGTTCGAGTCTCTGATCGTGGAGATCTTGGGTCTCCGATCGTGGAGAACCAGAAGGATCTCCACAATCGGAGACCCATCTGGGTCTCCGATCTCTCCCTCTCTCTTCTCTTTTCCTGTCTCTATCCATCTTCGGTTGGCTTTATAGGGGGTTTTATTGCAGCGGCGGGAGACATTGAAGACGCGAAGACCCATCGTGGAGACCCATCTCGTGGAGATCCTTCTGAGTCACCGGGTCTCCATAGTCGGAGACGAGAGACCCAATAGGATCCACAGGTCTCCACCCCGAACTGGGTCCTCACCGATGGAGATCATATGATTTTTTTTTTCTTTCTTCTGTTATGTTCTATTGATTGGTTTTTATTTTTATTTTTTTGTTTTATGATGTTGGTTGATGATTGTGGGAGGTTGATGTTTATTGATTGTGGAAGATTGATCTAGAAACCCAGAAATGAGGGGAGAAGAAAGACGGGAAGAGAGAGGGGTTCCAGGAGTGAAGAAGGATGAAGATGATAATGTTCATGGCTATAGAGATCCAGATTGGATCTGGATGGCCGGTGGAGATCCAATCTGGATCTCCATTTTTTTTAAAAAAAATTCTTTTATTTATTATTATTATTTTTTTAAAAAAAATTATGGCTGTGGAGATCCAGATTAGATCTCTGCCATCCATCTTGGATGGACGGCGGAGATCCAATCTGGATCTCTTTTTTTTTTTTTTTAATTTCTTTTATTTTTTTAAAAAATTATAACAGGGGTAGTTTAATCTTTTTACTTAAGTTAAATTTTTTTGTTATTAAAGTGACAGCTTTTTGAATAAAAATGAAATCGCATGGAGTGAAATGGGTAATCTATGAAAAGATGGTTGGTTTTTTAGGATTTTCCCAAAAATATTTTAATTTTTTATCTATTTTTGATATTTTATAATTTCATAGTAATTAACATAAAATTTGTTAAACATATGCCACTTATTTTTTTTACCGTCAATGCTATTTTTAATAGTAAAATCAACCGTTAGTAAAAAAAAAAAAAAAAAGGAATAGAAAGAAAGTAAAATCAATCGATGAGTAGCTTGATTAACTTCACGTCAAATTATTTGTTCAACAAAAATAACGGTGATTATATTAAAAGCTACATCCATACCAAGTTGGTCTTTGTTTGGTATGTCTTAGTGGATTAGATTAGAATTGAATTTGAATGAAATAGATTTGGAAATGAATATCTTGGATTTGAATGAAACAATTTAAAAAAAAAATTAAAAAAAAAAAAATAAGGCAAACTTTTCTAACCTTAGCAGTCTCTTACTGTTCACACTTCTAAGCCCTTCACAACCTCCTTCTTGCTGCTCTTTTTTTCTTTCTTTTTTTCGTCGTTTAAGTAATCATCGCTAATCTCTTCTCCTTTCAACTCTCTCCTCATTTTCTATCTCCTCTTAACTAAAAACTTTTTTTTTTTTTTTTACTTGTACACAAGTAATATTAAATAAATATATTAAACTTGAATAAATAAAGTTGAAAACTAAAAGAGCAGGAAGGAATATCTTACATGAGGATTAGCTGAAGAAACTTTGAAACTTCGTCAATTTTATTTATGTTGATATTTTACAAGTGACTCTCTCCGTCACTGGTTTTCTCCCTATTACATTCTGCCTTCAGGATGAAAGGGCTTGCCTTATATAGGCAAAGTATTACAATAATTAAAGTGCTTAGTAAAAACTAATAATTGTACACAGTAACTAACAGAATTATTAAAGCATACATAGTAAAAGTTTAATAGTTAAAAAGATAAGGTTGTGCATAGAAAAAGTGCATAGCGAAGATTCTTGATATTTGGACTTCACGTGGAGATCCTATGCTTGCCGGATTGTGAGGACACTTGGAGCCGTGCTTATGTGTCCAGTCAAAAGTCGTATGGGTTCTAGCTATACTGATAGAGATCAACAGCTGTCCGATCTTTAGAGCATTTTTTAGGAAGTCAATTGAAAGAATTTTTTTGGAATGGTGAACTTCTGCCACTATTTGGTGAATGTGTGTCTCATCAACACAGGTGGTTCTCCTGGCTGGTGGACTGTATTATACTCACACCTAATTATCCATGGGATTCTATAACAGGCACGATAGTAAAGAAGCACATGATCTTCTGTCTGTAAAGCTTTTGCATTTACTTCTGCAAATTTGTTGAAGCTTTCATCTAATTGTTTGGGCAAATCATCTCTAAGAAGCCCAAAGTTGAAGAACCATTTGGAAACCATGCTGGGAATATTTTGGTGGTAGTACTATCTTTCCATTGAATGAACCAGCTGTGTGTGAATTGAGTAGTTTGATTAGCTAATACAGAACTCCATGCATAGATATAATCAAATTAGTTATATCCATCGGGAAAGCTTTTGAATAGCTTGCTGGTGAAAAATCTTTTTCTTTTGTAAGGATTAGAACCCCATTTCTCTTGAGTCATAACTTTAACGATAGTGAGCTTGCTATAAACATGTTCACCATTAATGTTGTTATGATGAATATTAACGCTTCTTAGATCCAGAAGAATTGTTTCGTAAAATTCTCTGGTCTTTGGGTATTGAGAAAGAAGCAAGTGAATTGACAGATATTTTTTTGTTATTATTGTTGAGTCTATTTATTCTTCTTTGAACTCTAAGACAACCTGAGTGAGACTTGAAGTTCCCATGAAAGACTCAAGCGGATCTGATTTTGATGAGCTACTTCTTTTTGTATTCTTCCTTCTTTTTAGTTTTAAAGAGGATGCTGCTCCAATCCTTTTAGGTGATGCCCTGCAAAAATTCATGGGTTAGAAATCTGGGAGAGAATTTTCTTCTGTTGTTATATATTCAATATTAAATTCGAATTAAAACCTGCAATCTAGCAAATATTTGTTTAGAGGCTAAATTTTTAACATCTTTTTCTAGCACCTCTGTAGTAGCTTTATAATCGATTTCAAACAGGAATTTCTTATTTAATAAGCCTTCTGAAAATTTTGAGATATAGAGAACTATCGCAAGTATCTCTTTTTTTATTATGGGATAATTTTTTTGGGCATTTTTCCAAACCCTATAGGTATATCTTACTAGATAAATTTTATTATTAATCTATTGTTTTAGTATTCCTCCATATCGTATTTTAGATGCATCGGTTTCAACGATCTTAAAAGCATCAGGATGAGGAATTGCTAAACATGGCAATTCTCTAGCCCTTAGTTTTATTTTCTTAAATGTATTAGTGCGCCAAGGTATAGGATTATTTTTCAACCTTGCATTTAGAGGTTTGGCATCTTTTGCCAGATCCTTATAAAAGTCTGATAAATAATTGAGACTGCCAAGAAATGTTTGAAGCTGTTTTTTATCCCTTATTTTGTCAGGAAATTTTTCAACAAATATTATTGATCTATCTATTGGATAAGAACTCCTTGTTGAATATTGTGACCAAGGAATCTTACAAAGGTCTCGAAAAGGCATATTTTTCTAATTGATACAACTAAATCTTCTTCCTTTATGATTTTCAAGAAAAGATTTAGACGTTTCCAATGTTGATCAATATTATTTGAAAATACAAAGACATCATCAATATAAGTGATCATGAACTGAGTGTATTTATTAAAGATCTCATTCATGATCTGCTGAAATTTTGAAGGAGCGTTTTTTAGACCAAAAGATATTACATTCCATTCATATTGTCTAAACGGGATTGTAAATGTCGTCTTATAATGGTCTTCTTCAACTATCTAAATTTGCCAGAATCAGCCTTTCATATCAAATTTATAAAAAATATTGGCATTATAAAGGGATTAAGGAGATCTCTTTTAGTAGGTATAGAGTACCTTATCTACCTTAATGCCTTATTAAGAGGCTTATAATAAATCACAAGCCTTGGTACTCCTTTCTCGATTTCTACAGGATTTTCAACATAAAATGCTGGACAAGACCATGGACTTTTACGTGGTCTTATAAGACCCCTTTGAAGGAGGTCTTGGATTTCTTCCTTACAGATTTTCAAATGCCCGTCATTAATTTATATGGGCCGAGCCTTTGTGAGAATTTGTTTTTCTGAAAACTCTGGCTCAATGGAAAGATGGACTATATGCTTTTTCCTAGCCCGAAAGGCATTTGGCGGATAACTGCAAACCTCAAATTTAAGCTTTTTTAGGAATATTTGAATTTCATTTTGAATTTTGAGAGATTTTATTTTTTCGTCAATCTCCTTAGTCTTCACCTCTATTTGCAGAGAGAAAAGAAATTTCTCTTTATGATGAAGTTTTGATTTGAGATTGTTAATTTCTTTATATAAGGGAGTTTGAGGTTGACAAATAACAAAATTCTTTGACTACAACAATTTTTTTTTTCTTCTGTACTTTGTAGCTTTGACATGTTTAATAGAAATTAGGAATGAGGATAGAATAACTCCATTTTAAAAAGTTAGATTAATTACAAAAAGGTGTTGATAAATTTGTTTCAACTTATGACCGGCAAAACATAATGATGTGTAGGGGTGGGCCAAAAAAGAGGGTTGACCCGAAAGTATCGATTTCCAAGTTAATTTTAGATTGTATCGGGTCTGTTTTAGTTGTAAAAACCAATAATTTTCGGTTTCGAATTGGTTTTAGGTTGGGAAAAACCAACTCTACTCAAAACCTACTTTTGAAGAAACCTAATTATAAAAACTTCACTTTCGCTCTCATCTTTTTTCTCATTATCTCTCTTTCACAAACCTAGCTACTCACCTTCAACCCCTCTCGACTCTTTCACTTTCAACACTCTCATCTCATCTTATCTCATCTCTTTCACCTCCATCACCATTTCACACATTACTATAATCTCACTTCTCATCTCTCATCTTTCATCAAAGCCAACCACTGTTCTCACCCTCAATAATCGTTGATGTCGTTGTTCACGCCCCTAGCCGTCACTGATGCCATCATTTGCATCTCTAGCTACTGATGATTATATATGTGTGTGTGTGGCTTTTTTTTTTTTTTTTTTTTTTTTTAATCTAAGTTTTATTTTAAAGTTTTTGGTTGTTGATTGATTCTATAAAGTTGTGGAGATTTTGCAATGTAAAGCTTTGATGTGTGAGTTAATGTTTGTAAAGTCATTTAGATCTATGTTTGTAAAGTGATTTAGATTGGTGTGTGTTTGTGAAGTTTAATTTTTTTTTTTCGAAACTAAGTTTATTTGTGTTCAATACCCAATCTACTGATATTCTATCACCATTATCATTTTTTTTTAATGAGAAATCGACATGGACCGACCGAATCAATTCGATCCATGTCAATTTCCTTGCCCATTTTGGATCGGGTTGGTCTTTAATTTTGAAAACTGATCCATATTGGTTTTAGATCGATTTTCTTCAAAATCAACCCGATCGAACCCATATCCACCCCTAGTGATGTGATTGAGAATTTTAGCAACCAACCCTCAATTCCAAAAAAATAGTTTTATTATTAATTTAATATATATTTTTTTATCAATATTTTGGTTTTTTTTTTCTAATAAATATTTTGGCTTTTAGAGTTTAAGGCCTCACCGTAAAATTTCGCCTAAAACCCTATGTATTGGGTCGGTTAGCCTTAGTCTTTTGTGGATGCAACATGTTGTAACCACAATTAAACTTTGGTCCCCTTCAGCGTTACTTCCAAAAAGTTAAAAACTTAATTATTTAATAATTTTAATATAAAATATTTATTAATACATTTAAAAAATAAATATTTAATAATTTGAATGGATTTGACATTAATTTTAAGAAATCAGGTGGATGGTTAATTTCATAAAATGATTATGAACTATTTTGTTATGAGATTTTAAACATTATTTAAATGGTCAAATTATCATCATTAATTATAGCCTAATGACACTTATATCCCTACCTTAATTATATGTAATTATATTTTATACCAAATAAAACTAAAAATATTTTAATTTTTTAACTATTTTTGATATTTTATAATTTCACAGTAATTAACGTAAAATTTGTTAAACATATGCCAATCATTTTTTTTTTACCATTAATGATATCTTTAATATTAAAATCAACCATTAGTCAGGAAAAAAAAAAAAGAAAGTAAAATGAACCGATGAATAGCTTGATTAACTTCACATCAAATTATTTGTTCAACAAAAATAACGGTAACTACATTAAAAGCTACATCCATACCAAGTTGGTCTTTGTTTGGTATGTCTTATTGGATTATATTAGAATTGAATTTGAATGAAATAGATTTGGAAATGGATATCTTGGATTTGAATGAAATGATTTAAAAAAAAAATTAAAAAAATATATATAAGGCAAACTTTTCTAACCCTTCACAACCTCCCACTAGCTGCTTTTTTTTTTTTTTTTTTCGTCGTTTAAGTAATCATCACTAATCTCTTCTCCTTTTAACTCTCTCCTCATTTCTCTCTCCTCTCAACTAAAACCTTTTTTATTTTTTTAATTTGCTTAAAGTTGTTCGAAATCTACCCATTAGTGTCAACTCTCATTGTTACTGATTGCCTTTACTTGTCATCTCTCATTAATTCATTGTGCAAAATTTATCTCTTCCAAATGTCCCATTTTAGTTTATTTCATTTTGTGTTATTAAGATTTGGTTAGATTTTGATTGAAATTATTTGGGTTTTGGTTGTTGTTGGCAACTTGTTTGACTGTTATTTAAAGGTTTGTTTAATCTTTAGCTAATTTAGTTGGCTTTTGTTGAATTGTGTTTTGAACTTTCATCTAATATTTGTGATTTTCGGCTTCAGTTGATAATGAACTGCTAAATCGATATAAACAACTTAACTGAATCAAACTGACTATGTTTGATTCAAGTTAGTTTTCATCTCAACATCGGATCATCTCAGTTTTCAATAATGAAAAATCAATTAGTTTTTCATCAGTTTTGCTCAAAATCGACTTAATCCAACTTGTGTCCATCTCTATCTGTTATGAAGCAAAAGGAGACTTGCATGATCAATCAAAGCACCAAACCTTTCACACTAAACAAATTCAAGACTTCCACAATCAGATTAACAATTTACCAGAATTTCACCTATAGCTCTCAATAGCCACGAGTATGTTGAGTAAAATGATGTTGGTATCGCCTATTCATCTTGTTTTAATTTTTGTGTTGAAAGTACTTTTGATTGAAATAGAAATTCAAGACATGAGGCTGGAGTCGGAAAGTGGTGAGGTGATAGTGGAAGCAGTGATATAATATCATAAGAGCAAACTTTTGCTTCAATTTCTATTTTCACTAATTTGGTTGAAGCTGTGGAGCTTTCTAGGTGATTGCATCTGGAAATTTCATTTTTTAGGATAAAACGTAAGTTTCAAAGAGTTAGCTAGGTTCAGAATGTGAAGATCGAACCAAGTGGGTATTGTTGCCTTTTTGAAAAAGTTGGATGTTGAATAAAATGAAGTTTGGTATCAGTTATTCATCTGGTTTTAACTTTTGTGTTGAAAGTATTTTTGATTTGTAACAAAACCTTTTCTCTTAATAAAAAGTATTTTATACTTTATCTTTTTGTTTGATTTGATTATTGTTGGGTAATTAAATTTGAATGGATTGGATTGGATTTGAATGAATTGAATTGAATTGAATTCTATACATTCCTTTGTTTGTTGTGTCATTGAATTAGATTAGATTAGATTGAATTTAGAAAAAACCTACCAAATAAAATTATTTCCAATAAGTTTAAATAAAATAAAAATATTAATAAATTAGTTAACAGTTAGAAAAATTGACAGTTTGATTTGATTTGTAGGAACATTAAATTACCTTATAAATGTCGTTTGACAGTATTGAATTGGAGTTGCAAGTTACTTTAAAATTATTGATTCAATAAGGCTGTTACAATTGATATTAAAGATGATTGAATTGCATTTAATTATGAGAAAACTCCAATATTAATATAATATTATGGCCTCTCATTATTTTGACCATCTTCAATAATTTTAACGGATCTTATCAATAAATGCTATCTTGAGAACCAAGATATCCTTTTACCATTTTAGTGTGTGTACATATATATATTGTTTAAATAACAATATAAAAATTGCAAAAAGTGTTTAAAAAAAAAAATCCAAAATAAATGATTGCTTGTTCCTAATCATCATCTATTCTGGAGCAATCTATTATCCTTTTTTTGTTAAGCTTTTCATAATCTAATAACACATCAATATAAAAAAGTAGTATGACTAAGATTATCGGATTTTTTTTCTCTCATGCATCACTAAACTTAAACTCCTTTCATAAAAAGTTAAGTATAAACAAAAAAATTAATTGAAAATTCTTGCTCCTCCGACAAACTTCCTTGACTACACTTTTTGTCTATACTTCATTTTCTTTTTCCTCCTATTCTTATATTTTTTATTTTAATTATAAAAAAATAATGATAATAATATCATTCTAATTATATATATCATAAAATAATAATAAAATCTTATATTACATAATAATATTAATAAATATAAAAATATGTACAAAATTGATAAACATAAACATATAATCGTAATTTTCGTGCATATTATTATATTATTAATATAAACATATTAATAATATATGTCTTTCTTCTTCTTCCTTCACCACTTTGTACTTTTTCTTCTTTTTCCTTCCTCCTTTTTTCCTTCTTCTTATTTTTCTTTCTTATTATTCTTTTCTCATTTCCTCACCAAAGATGGGGAAGTAGATGTCAAATTTAGGATGTGAGTCACACCTATGCAGATTTTCATCTCCATCTTCGGCAAGAAGATGAATCGGAGGAGAAGAAAATAGAAAAGCAATAATGTGACTCACGTCCCAATCTACAATTTTGCAAAATGCAAATTTGATGAGTAACCAAAGAATTTTTTTTTTTTTTTAAATGAAATGTGGTGAATTTTCATATTAAGTAAGAGCAGCATTGATTTCAAGTCAAATTTAATAAAATTGTGATGAAAGTCATTTTAGTTAAGACTCTCCAAGTTAACATATAAATATATATATATATATAAATAATGACTGTAATTAGCTCATGGTATAATCGAGGACCAGCGATAATAGGCGTTGTGGCGCAGTTAGGGGATCGGCTCTTAGAAATGGGAAAGAACAACTTACAAAGATTGTTTAGGGGAACTATTAGTGCATTGAGTGTTAGGGTTTTGTGCCATAAGAGCTTATAGTTAGTAAACATTTAAAATAACTAATAAATAAAATATGTTTATTTTATTCAATTTATGTGTAATTATGAAATGTTTTGCTTTATACAAATATCATATATTGCAACACCCTCTCCCGATGATGTTACTATTCCTATGTTCAGAGCGAAGAAATGTTCCAGTATGCCGTTTTGAAAAGAAAATAAAAAAAGATTTTTAAGTAATTTAAGTGAAATACTTAAAAGTGTAAAATTTTGAAAGTTTAAGGAAATAAGTGAAATTTTTAGAAGTTGTGGGGCTTAAAGGGAATTTGCCAGAATTTTAAGAGAATTCTCTAGAATCAATGGCATTCTCGTAATTTTAAGGAATAGTCAGCTTGGATCCGTACCTATAAATAGGTGTGTGTTGCGTCAGTTTGAAAGGGGAGCGAAAAGGTAGAGTGAGGAGAGAGAGAAAGAGAAAGAGAAGGAAGAGAGAGAGTGAGAGCTAGCGTGAGTGAGTTGAGAGCTCGCGTGGGTAGAGCTAAGAGCTCACGTGAGTGGAGCTGAGGAGCTCGCTTGGGTAAGCTGAGAGTTCGCTGGAGTTAGAGCTGGAGGAGTTGAAGCTGAATGCGAGCTAGAGTTGGAGGAGCTAATGCGAGCTCGAGTTGGAGTTGGACGAGCTGGAGCTAGAGAAGCTGAATGGGAGCTGGAGCTAGAAGAGCTGAAGCTGAATATGAGCTGGAGCTGGAGCTGGAGAAGTTGAAACTAAATGCTAGCTAAAGCTGGAGCTGAGTACAAGCTAGAGCTGGAGCTAAAACTGGAGCTCGCATGAGTAGCTCGAGCTGAGAAGGGTGTAGCAGCAAGCTAGAGGAGGAGGCTGGGCAGCGAGCTAGAGAGGTTGTTGGGTAGCAAACTAGTTGAGGTTGCCGAGGCAGAAGCAGAAGCAAAATTTCTCAAGCAAGTTAGAAGCAAGCAGTGAGTGTGTTTTTATATTATTATGAAATATTTCTCAGTTTATCATCAATATTTTGTATATTGATTTTAGATAAATTATTAAATAGTTTATTTAATAAATGAGTTTATAAACATTTTATATATTTACATAAACATAAATAATTAAATGGTATGCTTAAATATTTTTAACAGAAAGAAAAACAGTTTTAAATTATAACCCAAGCATGGATAGTGTGATCTTTTAACATTAGACCCGGTCGGTATACCCTATAGTGCATGACATAGTATTGGAATGACTAGTCTAGCTGACTTCAGGGGATTGAGTTTGTCAGAGTCTGTCGCCCTCTATATTAGTGGGGTATTTCTTGATGAACGATAAACGATGATAGTTCCGCCACGCGTGTATATGAGATGTCTTTTAGTAGCTTATCACGGTGGCCACAAATATGTGGTTTTTAGCTTGCTCGTGAGATCAAATACAATTAGTATACCTTTGATAGCCAGATTTTGGAAAGAAATGATTTTTTTTAGAAATATGAAATATTTTCATATACAAAATAGAATTTTATGAAAACCAGCAGCTTTTAGAAATTAAAGATATTTTATAGAAAGTATGTTTGAAGCATATTTTTAGGAGAAAATAAAATTTTATAAAGATATTGCATTCATTAAGCTTTTAGCTCATTTTAGTTTTATGTTTAGTGTTTAAAATCCTCCTCAGGTGCAGGCGCAGGTGATTCCAAGTACCGGAGCGCGCCGACAGTTTGGGTGGGTTTCGATTGTGGACGCAGTACATTCATTTGACTTCAGATAGAAACTAAATGTTTGCATGATTGTCAGATTTATGAACATATTTTAAAGCATTTTATTTATAGTTGCATGTTTCAAAATTTTATTTATTTATAATTTAACAGATAAATTTTAGGCCAAGGCCTCAGAGATAGTTAGTAGCTACGGGCTCACTCCATGACATCCTTTTAGGCCTCTTAGTAGATAGGCTTCAAAAGGGTCTCATGGGCTGCGTGGTAGGGCCGTTAGATTCATTAGTAGGAATCTGGGGCGGGTTCTATCATATAACATCCACGATTACTAATGTATTCTCAAATTAAGTATATAAATGTTATATATAGAATTATTTAGTTTGATATTAGTAATTTAAAGAGTCTATAGTGTAATATAACCTCCCTATTTTAGTGATGTAAATATATTATATACTTATACTCCATTGTCTGGAATAAAAATATAATTCAAAGTACTCTGAAGTGCAATCGAAGTTCGATAGAATTTTTCGAATGTAAAATTGGATTTTGGTAAAACCTTCGAGTAAAACGGAAACTATTTCGAAATCAAAATTTGATATGATAATTAATTGGGGGTTGGATACGAGATTACCATTAGAAGAAGTATTTTTAGAAAGGGTATTATGGATTTAATAAATAGATAAATATATGTTGAAAAGTTTGGAATTTCAAATGTAAAAGTGTGGAAATAAAGGGACTTATTTTGTAAAAATTCATCAATTGCAAGCCTGTAATTATGTGACAAACTTGGAGGGCATTTTGTCAAGACTTCAAATATATACATATAAGTGTGGAACTCACTAGAAAAATGAAGAAAAGTGGAGAGAAAGAGAGGGAAAGGGCTCGGCAGAAAGGAGAAAAACAGAACCAAGGACAACTTGTGTTTTCACCCATTCAAGCCATTTTTCAAGTGATTTTAAGTCAAGAAAAGATGGAGAACAAGTCTAAGGAGGTCATCCATTAAGGGTAAATGATTTTCAAGTAAAAATAGTTGAGCTTTCATAAAGTTTTTGGGTGAAAATTTTAGTATAAAGCTGTCTAGGGGCTGTTAGTGTTATTAATGAGATTTTTATGTGATGATTTATAGTTTTGGAGCTTTAAAGTTGAAGGAAAGTAAAGCAAAGGATTAAGGACTCTTTGGATAAGTATACTATCCATGGTGATTTTGATTTGGGCTTGATTAATGGTGCTTGAAATGTGGAAATTGCATGCCATAAATCTTGACATGAATTTTTATAAATTTTAAGTAAAAAACTTGAAGAGAACTTGGCGTGTATGGATGTGTGGTTCAACCAAATGAGGGTTTTAATGATCCAAGTTTTTTTTGATTTAATTGAGGTAATTTTATACATGAAACTATGCAAAAATCTTAAGTTAGATTATGGAAATAAAAATTAAAAGTTTATGATGTGTGTGTGCTATGTATTCGGACATAAGGAGTTCTATGGAGTGGATGATTGTTTTGATGGGCCTAGATGAAGTTAGGGGCTGTTTTGATGATGAATTTAATATAAAATTCAAAAGAATTCAAGTGGTTAGTTAAGTGTGAATATTTGGCCAATGTACCCTATTTTATGTAATTGTGATATTTAATGTGTTTAGTTAAATTCTGTGATATATTTCATGCCTAGAAATATAATTTTGGTGAGGAGAATTGAATTGGATGGATAGATTAAAACGGGGTGTGCATTCAGCCAAGAAGGGGTTCAATGGTAAAAAATTTTGTTTAATGCTTTGCTAAGAAAATTAAGCTTCTATAGTGATGTTTTGGATGTTTAAAAGTTAAGAAACTCAAGCGGAAAATTTACGCGAATAATCAAATTAGTTACGACGTGAATATGAGCGTTTAAAAATGTTGATTGGGTAAATATTCATTAGTACGTTTGCATGTCAATTGAAATGTTTGTATCGAATCGATTTTAAGTTCGATACTTTCTAAATATAGAGAATGCGGAATTATGAGGTAATTCGGAAATTAAAGGAACCCCAAAGTGTGCATCATTATGAATTGTCATTAGGTGAATGCCCCTTAAACGATTAATTATATATGTGTTGAAATAAATGTTTGAATATACTAGAAATTTACTTGAGTTAAAGGAAATGAAAATAAATTAGTTTGGATGGTTTTGATATTTTATAAATTATGAATGACATGAAATCGAAAATATATTTATAACTCTATGGTATGCCTGACAAATCTTACGGTGATTCTTCGTTTAGGGTTTAGTACCCGAAACATGCATTGACAGTGTTAGGAGTGTCTGTCACTAATAGTGGGAGGAAACCCGTAGGGGGGACTGAGTCATGTCAGTGGTTTACTTTAATGCGTCGCCTAATACACTTATAGGGTATATTATTAGCTAGCTTTCACCCGAGCGAGGAAAAATACCGCTCCGTAGTGAGGAAAAAATTTCACTACGTAATACCAAATAGATGGCTTGAACGAGAGAAAATTTCGAAAAAATAGGAGTGGGGTAAAATTTCACTCCATACCTAAGATACCATGTGGTACGAACTGTTAATGAGTGGCTTGATTTATTCAGATATTTTCAAAACAGTGAATGCCACCATTATTTACATTTTTATTAGACAATTGAACGAATACAATAAATTTGATTTACTATTCTGATTTAAAATGAAAGCGAATAATAGTTATGAAAATGAATTACCCATGCAATTAATTGAAATATGCTTTTCAAAGAAAAATCGATTTTAATATTATAACTTTTAAAAAGTTATCAAACTTAAGAGAGGCATTTTTACAAAGTTAAAATTGGAACAAAATTTTAGGATACTAACTAAGCCTATAAAGCTCACACTGTTTCGTATTTTATAAACAAAACCTCCCTAAAGGTAGATGCAGGTACAGGTACAGGTACATCGGGAGTAGGGACTCCAGCTCAGAATTAGACAAATCAAGTAGGGAGTGCTACTGTGATTGTATAAATGTATTTTATTTTGGGAAAATTCTTTAAAATGTGTATATGGCATAATTTGTAAATTTTTCTTATATTTGAAAATATATAAATAAATATATATATGCATGGCTCATGATTGTGTTTTAAATCATTTTGAAAGTGAATGACATGTTTGTGGTTGTCTGTGAATTGATGAATTGAGGGCAGGAGGCTCAGAAGTTTAGAGAAATCAATTGATTTTAGAAGTGTTTAAAATTTTTGAAATTTACAAGTTGGTAACTTCAGAAAAATAACTGTTATGTTGTCCAAAATTTTATTAAATCTAGGATAAAAATTCATATGATAAAAAGTTAAAAGTAGAAATTTAAATAAAGGCAAAATGGCTTAGCTTCACAATAACTTTTAGATCGGATCAAGAATCAGCTGGAAGGCCACTTTGGGGTTACCGACAGGTTATCGTCTGTACGGAAAGGAATGTGCAAAAATGGGGTCTGTCATATAGAAAGCAAATAAAGTTAAGTATTTTATTTATGGTAAATCAACAATTATGGTCTAATTCATACATGATACGATGATCTTATCTGGGATCGTTCATGTGATAACATTGAAATAAAGACACCTTATATATTATAAGACTAGATCATAATAAAAATGAATTTCTTATTAATATCTGTTACACAAAGAAATTCATATTTATTAACCTGATGATCATATATGAATTGATTTTAATTCTGAGTATATTATAAACTCTTATCTATTGAGTCATGTCTTTTGATTTATATGGGTGAGACTATTATATACAATCAATAAATTTTGTATTTTGGAGATATTATTTAAATAAGTGGTTGAAAACATTATACATAACAGTGGAATCCACTCATTCTTGTGAAAAGTAGATGAGTAGTTCTCTTAAGTGTTGATTCAAGTTTTAAACAATAGGAGATCTCGACTTTCTATTTATGAGTAAATAGAAATATAAAATTCATAAGTTGTTATAGATATATTATGTATTAGATAATCAGTAGTACTTAATAAAACAAGATATAATTAGAGAGGTATAACAAACTTCATAACTTAACTCTAATTATAAACTATTTGTAGATGAACGAACCATATGAAATTATTAAATAGATGGACATTGATAAATTCAGATTATGTAAGACATCTGTAATTTTGAAAGTGCAACTTTGAGTTTTTAGTGGAGTAACTCTAAGGTTAATAATAATGAATTATTTAATTAATAGTTATATTAATAATTTCGATATTATTGGAATTCAAAATTGCAGGTCCATTTGGTCATCTTGCTAGCTCATGCTCACTATAAAAATGGAGTGTCCAATATGTGTTACACGTATAACATAAATACGTTCATATGATTTAAATACTGTTGAATATTTAAATTACTAATTATTTAATTAATAATTGTAAATTATTAATTATTTAATTATACATCCAAACATGTTATGGGCTCAAGTCCATGTGTTTACTAAAGTAAGTAATTTATTTAAATAACCATATGATTTAAATTCAAATTAATGATATTATTTTTTTTAATTTTTTTATATAAGGTTGTTAGTCAAAGCCAATATTTTATTAAAAGGTAACAAGAAAAATACAAAGAAAGACAAGACATAAAGCCTAAAAGAAGCAAAGATCAATTTTTAAAAGAAAATAAAAAACAGACCATGGCAAGGAAAAAAAAGAGTGTCCACCCCCAACGGTTAGGACTAATGAAACCAATAATGATGTTTGCTAAGTAAATCATCAGAGAAAAAAAAAAACTTAGAAAAGTAAGAGGCATCTACCACCAAGTTGAATAGACAAAAGAATGAGAGTGAGAAGTTATAACATCCGTAGTCGAATTTCCCTTGCAATAAATATGAGTCACCTTGAAATTTCTATCTTGCAGATAGGAAAGACACATTTCCTAAGCTGGTCGCCAACACTAAGGGACCTTAGAAGAACGAGCAAGAAGAAGCAAAATCATATAAGTTGAGTCACTCTCTAAGTAAAGCTTCATCCAATGATAAGTCCAACTATACTGAATGGCATAGATGACAGTTGCCAACTCTATTTCAAAAACATAATCTATCCCTAAAGGAATGGCAAAAACACCTTTGAAAATCAAGGGTAAGTTCAAAAAACTCCAGCACAACCAACTAAAGCAGACGGTTCCGTAGAACCGTCAATATTAACTTTAAGCCAACCCAAAAAAGTGGAAACCCAAACAACCTCTATAATACGCGAAGCTTCAGAAGGACGGGCTATAACATGAAGTCTACGTAGAACCAAAAGATCATCAACTGAGTTCCCTATAATCCCAGAGATGAGAAAATCTGTCTCTCAAATAGAATGCTAAACAAATGAGAGGGCCTCATGAAAGGTGGAATGCTTACCCTTAAAAGTAGTCTTATTACTATCAAACCAGATAATCCAAAAAATTGCAATCATATTCGCCTTCAAAAGATTTTATAGTTGAGAGCAAAAATTAGACATAATTGTTTGCTATAAGTCAATAATAGACCCAGACAGGAAAATAAAATGGACAAATGCAGATGACAAGAAATGCCAGAGACTTACCACAAAAGGTAGAGTAGAAATAAATACTCTAAATTCTCATCAACATGTCAACATAAACGACAGTACGAAGGAAAGATAAAACTTCGACATTGGAACGATAAGCTAGTAGGCAATCTATCATGCATGACTAAGTCAGTAGGCAATCTATCATGCATAACTCTCTAAACTACATAGATCTTGAAAGAGGAATAAAAACAACCTAAATATGTCGTGCCCAATGAAGGTGTAGATGAGGTGTAGTCATAGAAGCATAAACAGTAGTAATGGTCACTTTCCAATCTGTAGAAAGAGTCCATACTTTTGTATCAATAGAAGTACTAATAACTACCTTCTTTATATCCTTAACTAGGTTTGGATGAGTCATACGAACCGAAGGGAGAAAATATCAACTATCATCATAGTAAATATCGCCAATACTAGTATTCAAAGGAAGCTTCGAAAGAGGTAAGTCTAAAGTCTTATCTATAATGAGTCTCTCCATCCAATTATCCAACCAAAGACGGACATTTGACTGCTACCTACCAACCATTTAGACTCAAGCACCAAGGACTGATAGTATTATTTCATACCAGGCCAAACAGAGGAAGATAGGTATCTCACCTTGAAGAGGAGCATAGAAGAGAGGCATCTAGCATGGAGAAACTTGAAAATCATTGAGTTTTTATTCATAAACCTTCAAGAAAATTTTTTAAGGAGAGTTTCATTAAGAACACGTAGATCTTACAAACCTAAACCCCTCTCAAGTTTTGAATGACAGTAGACATTTTAGGAAACATGAATTGGCTTTCTCCTATCAGTAGAGCTCATCTAATAAAAGTTCCTAATCAAAGAGGTAAGAGATGATGGGATAGATGAAGGCCAACAGTAGATTTGAAAAGAATGACGAAACGAGTCGTAGACCACTGACTGAATGAGACATAGCCTACCAGCCATAGAAAGTGTAGAACCTGCCCAATAATGAAGCTTTAGACAAATTCTATTAACTAGAGACAAAAATCATCATCTATGAAGGGTACCATGAAAGACAGGAACACTAAGATATATCGTAGAAGATCCTCTTCTTTTTCTGGCAATAAGCAAAAATATATCATCAAGGGTGGAAGGTCGAATGCCATCTCCAAAATAAATACAAGATTTTTGCAAATTAATGCACTGATCAAACAGATCTTTATAGACCTTGAAAACCATTATAATAATCTTAATATTTGAAGTTAAAGCACAACAAAACAGGAGGATATCGTCAACTTATAAAAAGTGAGAAAGGGGTTACACACCCCTTAAACTAGATATACCAAGAACCATACCAGAGGAAATTAAATGTGATATATATCTACTCAAGAAATCCTCAAGCAGGTAAAAAAGTAAAAGAGATAAAGAGTCTCTCTGCCTATCCCCAAGAACATGAAAAATAACCTTCCGAGAAACCATCAATAACAACTAAAATCTTTGCTGACCTAAAAATATACAGAACCCAATTAATAAAAATAGAAGAAAATCCAAAGCACCGTAACACCTCCAAAATAAAAGACCAACTGATTGAAGCAAAATTTTTCGAATGTCAATCTTTAAAGCCATGCGACCCCCTCCGACTAGCATTAGAGAGGACATTAAAACATTCTGAAGTCTTTGTAATACAATCTCCAATCTAACAACCAGGTACAAAGTCAAACTGGCTCGGAGAGATGATATAAGCATAAATAGAGATGAGAAGTTCTGCTAATATTCGAGTGATAACCTTGAAAATAAAGTTGTCTAGGGTAATAGGATGAAACTGATCCATTAAGATAGCCTATGGGAATAGGGATCAAAATAATAAGGTTCGAATTAATCTCAAGATAAACAACACCAGTGCGAAAAAAATCCCTGAGTATGGGCAATAATATCCTTACCAATTATATCCCAACGATGCATATAAAATCTTTCTGTAATACCATCCGGTCTAGGGGCACTCAATGAATCCATACCAAAGATAGTATCTCTCACCTCTTAAGAAAAAAGAATATGAATAAGAGCTAAGTTTTCATCCGTCGAAACAATGGAAGGAACATATTGAGTATGGGCAATAATATCCTTACCAATTATATCCCAACGATGCATATAAAATCTTTCTGTAATACCATCCGGTCTAGGGGCACTCAATGAATCCATACCAAAGATAGTATCTCTCACCTCTTAAGCAAAAAGAATATGAATAAGAGCTAAAAATCCGTCGAAACAATGGAAGGAACATATTTTTGAATTAGAGATAAATTAGGGTTCAAATCATCAGATCATTGAAAAAGATTCTACTAGTAAGAAACAACAAGATTAGCAATACAACATCGATTCGAGACAATATCATCTTTAATATGGAGAGCTAATAAAGATTTCATTACTCCCCTCCTTTTTAGGAGAGATTAAAAGTAACTTATGATGTGGTCACCATCATGTGGCCACTTTGTATGGCTTTTCTCACGGAGATAAATATCTTGTTGCTTCAAAACAACATCTAAATCAAGAAAAGCATTAGTCTTTATATGAGAAAGAGTATCAGATAACCCTCTAAATGAAGACGCTCTTGAACATTCATGACTTTATCTATAACTTTAGAAATGTGAAAGGAAAGATCTCTAAAAACTTTCTAGTTCCAACGCTTCAAAGCAGCCTTTGCAATTTTTTGCTTTTGAACAACAATGCTCATAGGAAGTTATTTGTTTCATTAAAGTAAGAAAACTTAAGCTAATGAAGTAAGTTGTTTCTTCATTAAAGAAAGAAAACTTGAGATTCAATATTTTAATTAATCAAATGAATTCTTTCTTCATTGAATTAGATTACTTCAAATTAATATTCTAACTAATGAAGTAAATTATTTCTTCATTGAAATAGAAAGTTTTGAATTAAATTTCTAATTAATGATGCAAGTTGTTTCATCACTGAATTAGAAAACTTCGAATTGAATATTCTATTCAATAAGGAGAATTATTTCTTTATTAAATTAGAAAACGTAAAATTGATCAATATAAAATGTGTTTTCTATTGAGAATCAAGATTTTATTTTGATTTAAATTTTTTGTTTGCCCCATCTATTCAACACACAGAAGAAAACGTCAAAACTAAAATGTTTAGAGTTGGCTAAACACCATGTAGAAAAGAAAAGAATTGGTTGAATCCTCTCTTGGTTGTTGTCTTCACTGTTTCCTTTTGTTGCAGGTATTCTTTTGAGAAAAGAAAAGTGATTGTGATTCTTTAAGATCGTGCCCACGCACGGTTTATTAGTGAAGAGTCATAATAAGGAAGGTCAATTGTTGAAAAATCTACGAATCAAAAGGGATTAATCAATTTTCATACAATGCAAGATTTGATATCATTAATTTAGTTATTGAATTATTATTACTAACATCGACTGGCAAGCCTTTTTTTTTTTTTTTTTTTTTGGGGTTTGAAGATTTTTAAAATCCACGTTTTCACATTAATCTAAAATTCAAATTTCCCCTTCAATTAATATCAGAGTCTTGGTTTTGCTAGTTTAATGATTAATTTAGTAATTAGTGATTTCCCTTTGATTATAATTTTTTATACTTAAATTTGATTTAATTTTGAGTATAAGTGAACCCAGTAAGACCTTGAAGACTATAATTGAAGACCGAGGAATGCTTAGATAAATTTTGTAACCTTGAAAATTAGTTTTAGGTAGTTAAAGTCAAAGGACCCAATCAATCACATGTTGTTAATTTAAATTTTTTATCATGTGATAAATGAATAATTTATAAATAACATGTTCATGCATAAAATATGTGATATAGAATAAAAGTGTCTGTTTGTTGCATTATAACATGACATACATACATGTATCATTATTTATTTTTCTATTAAATAGTTTATTAGTTAAAATAGAGATAATAATACATAGAATACCAATTTTATTATTTGTTAGGATTTTAGTTGAAATCCTAGATTCACAAATTAGAAATATATAACAGTCTTAATGTGATTAAAATGGATATGTTTTGAATAATTGGAATTCATAATATGAGTAGATTTTAAGAGTTAAAATTGGATAATTTATACTATTACTAATCTAATTAAGTTTAAAGAGTTTAATATATTTATATTAGTAAAGCCATTTAGAAATATGTTTTAATATGACTGAAAAAATAAAATATTTCATAATTGGCTCATAACGTGGATTAGATTTTAAGAATTAAACTTGGGTAATCACAGACTATATCTAATCTTTATAGTTAAAGAATTTAGATTAGATTATTCATAATAAATTAGATTTTTAGGAGTTAAAAATTTGATAATTTATTTGGTGTTAATAAGATGATAATTCCATTAACTACTAATTCCTGATAACTTAGATTATACTTCTTAGTCGTTAATAATCTAAGATAAGAACTAGGATTATTAAGTATAAAACCCTAATCCTAAAATAATGAGTGAGAGAGGGATATATAACAATATATCTAGCAGTCTCCATCATTAGTTCAACACCGTGAGATTTGAATGGCATCTTGAAACGACTTTGTTTTTGTCTCCCTAAGGGTGGTGTCTATTTGGGTCAATATCAAGATTGACTTCCTCATGGATAAAATTTTTGGATGTATTTTGGAATTGGCCTACCCTATAGTAGACAACTCTTAAGTTAAGTCTGAGATATCTGGAATAATGAGTTGCACTTATAAAAAAATTAATTAATTGGTAATTTAATTCCTTGACCAAAATAAGCTGTAGTCAGATAGTATAGAAATAAGAGTTATTCTGTTAAACTATTTGATTGAGATTTTCTCAATCTAACATATAAATATTTGACCTACCCTAAGGTGGTTTTTGTTTGTGGCATATTAGATTATCATGGCATAGTAATTTTTTTTTTTTTAAGGATATTTCTAATTTATTATTCGTGTATTATAATTCATGTTTAATTTTATGTCAAAACTTATGATATTGTATGAATACAATTGGAATAAAATGTTTTATTTATTTATTTCAGTAATGTCGTCGCCTTCAGTTACTATAATTGCCAATGATAAACTGAATGGGATAACTATGTTAAGTGGAAAAATAACTTAAATGTCATTATGGTATGTGAGGACCTAAAATTTATCCTGACAGAGGAGTGTCCTCCTGAGCCACCGAAAAATGCTACACATAATGTACGTGAATCCTACCAAAACTGGGTTAAGGCTAGACATAACCACAGTTTGGTTCGAACCGAACCGGATCAAATGAATCGAAACTAGAACATAAGGTTTTGGTTCCTGTTAATAACCGAATCGGAACCACTACTGTAGCGATTTCGATTCCGGTTATTCTATTATTAAAACCGGAACTGTCAGTTCAAAGAATCGGTAGAACCGGAACCGCTTTGAACCAGTGGTTTCGGTTCTTTAAAAAAAAAAAGAAAAAAATTAAAAGTGACAAACGGTCATTTTTTTTTTTTTACATCTCACCCCTCCCATTAATTTCTCTTTTAATCCCTCCATTTCCTCTATCTATAAATACCCCTCCAATTCTTAATTTCTTCTCACACCTATATCTCTCAATCTCAACTCTCTTTCTCTCCATTAATCTCAACCCTCTTTCAATTTTAACTCTTAGTTTCAATATTCTTTTAATTCTCAATTTTAATTTCCTTTAATTTTTTTTAATTATATTTATAAATTATAATTTTCAATTTATTGTTTGAAGTTTCAAATTCTTAATTTATTATTTTTAAATTTCAAAATCTTATTTTATTATTTTTAAATTTTAAATTGTCAATTTATAATATTTATAAATTTCAAAATTTCAACTTATAATATTTTTTAACTTATAAATTTTGATTTCAATTTATATTTTTAATTCTAAATTTTTAATTTATTAGTTATTACTTTTAAATATCAAATTTACAATTTATTAAACTCCATGTAATAAAAGGTAAGAGAACTACGTGGGCTTTGATTCCTCCTAAATTTGAGATGATACGTAGGCAACTTAATTTTGATAATAAATTATGTGCAAATCCAATGTTTTTATTTTATTTTTTTATTAAATCAAAGTTTAAATAATTAAATTTCTTATTTTTTTTATGTATAGATTTATTTTTTTAATATCAAATATAGTTTAATATTAATTTTTAAATTTTATTTTTATTTAGAAAAAGGTTTCGGAATCGAAACTGAAACTGTTATAGAACCAGAACCGGAACCATTACAGAACCGTCGGTTTCAGAACCGAACCGGAACCATTTTATCTCGATTAAGGTTCCGGTTCTAGCTTTTTCAGAATCGGAACCGTCAATTTGGAATTGAAACCAAAACCAAACCGAACCGAACCAAACCGTGGTCATGTCTAGTTAAGACTAATGAAAAGGCTCGCTGCTACCTGTAAGCAGAAATGTTCGACATGCTTGCTAAAAAGCACAAGTTAATGGCAACAACATATGAAATGTTGGAGTCATTGTAGGAGATGTTTAGGCAACCTTCTGAGCAATGACAAAATGAAGGTGTTTGTGCTACTATGACTACTAAGATGAAGGAAAATGCATCAATTTAAGAGCATGTCTTGAATATGATGACCTACTTTAATAATGTTGAAACTCATGTTGGGGTGATTGATAAGCCTAGCCAAGTGAGCATGACATTGCAAACTCTTCCGAAGGGTTTCATGCGATTTAAGAGCAACTATGTTATAAACAAACTGAAGTATAATATTACTGAATTGCTCAATAAACTCACTACTTATGAGTCCATGAATAAGGACAAGACTATGTCTGGTGAAATAAATGTTGCCGAAACTTTCACTTCTAATAAGAAGAAGAGGAAAAGGACCACCAATAAGGTTAAAGCAAAACCTAAGAATCATGTTACCCAAAAGAAGAAGTAGAAGGGCACCAGAAGAGGAACTACTCAAAGTACCTTGAAAAGCTAAAGAACAAAAAAAAAAGTGAAAGGTAAATATGATTAACTTATCATTGAATCTTGTCTAGTGGGGGATGATTTATTCACCTGGATAATTGATTCAGGAGCCATTAATCATGTTTGTTTTTCTTTATAGCTGATTAATTCTTAAAGGGAGTTTGATGAGGGTAAGTTTACCATGTGGGTTAGCACTGAAGATGTCGTTTCAGCTAGAATAGTAGGAGAAGTTAGACTTTAATTTTTAAATAATTATTTTATTGTTTTGAATAATGTTTATTATATTCCGAATTTTAAAAGAAATTTGATTTCAGTTATTAATGGAACATAATTATTCAGTTTCATTTCGTAATAAAGAAGTTATTATTTTTAGAAATAGTTTGAATATTTGTTAGAAAATATTAGAATACAATTTATACATGTTAAGGTCGTTAACAAGTAATTCACTGTTCAATGTTAAATCGTTTAAAGTTGAAAAACCTAAAACAAAACTATAAAAGATTTCTCCTAACGATGATGTCTATTTCTAGCATCTAAGATTTGGACATATTAATCTTGATAGAATAGATAGACTGGTAAAGAGCGGTCCTTTAAGCGAGTCAAAGATCGACATTTTATCGGTTTATAAATCCTGTCTAAAAGGTAAAATAACCAAAAGGCCTTTTAAGACAAAAGATTATAGAGCCAAAAAACCTTTAGAGCTTATACATTTGAATGTATGTGATCTAATAAATGTTAAAGTTAGAGGTGGTTATGAATATTTCGTCACTTTTATTAATGATTATTTAAGATATGAGTATGTTTATCTAATACAACGGAAGTCTAAAACTTTTGAAAAGTTCAAATAGTTTAGAGCTAAAGTTGAGAATCAATTAAGTAAAACATTGAAAGCTCTGCGATTAGATCGTTGAGAGAGTACCTAGATACAAAGTTCGAGGATTATTTGATCAAGAATGGGATTGTATCCTAACTTACAACTCTTAAAACACCATAGCAGAATGGTATTGGAAAAAGGAGAAATCGTATCCTGTAGGATATAATGAGATCGATGATTAATTTCTCATCTTTACCTAATTCCTTTTGGGGATATGCATTGTAGACCGTAGTAGATATCTTGAATGTAGTCACTTCAAAATTTGTTTCAATGATGCCATTAGAGATGTGGGATGGATGCAAAGCTAGGTTGCAACATTTCACATATGGGGATGTCCAGCATATATGCTGAAAAATAAGACTAGGAAATTGAAACTATATTCACAAGTTTACCTATTTGTATGCTACTTCGGAGAAACTAAAAACAAATTCTTTTATGATCATCAAGATAACAAAGTGATTGTATAAACAAACTCTACATATCTTGAAAATAACTATATATGGACTCAACTTGTTTGTTTTAATTTAATATTTAGAAGAAGATTATTTTAGTCTTTTTGATATAATTGACAGTTGATTATTATTAATTGACGGTCAAAATTTACGTTCGGTTGGGGTATTTTGTTAAGCTCCTCAAGTGATATTAATGTAAAAAGGACAAGGTTATAATATTAATGTTATATTGAAAAACGAGAGGGCAAACATGTTATTTGAACCATTTTTTTCATGGTAGAAGAACATAAAAATGAAATCTCTGTGTCACTCACCATGCACACTCTGACTCTTAGTAGAAGAAGATAAAAAAACTCCAACTCTTCAAATCTCTCTGCTTCGTGTTTGGTCATGGCTCTGCAACTATGAGAGACACTAAAAGAGGCGATTATGTACCATGTGGGGCTCTCTCAGGCGCTTTACACTGTTATTGCTCTGCTCTGGGCCTCTACAACATCGCCTCCGGTCTCGTCTATTCCACGAACACCCACCATATGCAGAGCTCCAGTGAACAAATGATGTAGCCTCTAACGCCGCGGGTCCGGCTCGACATCATCAAGGAGGAGGAGCTGAAGCAATACAACGGTTCCGACGCCAAAATGCCGCTTCTGATGGCCATCAAAGGACACATTTACGACGTCTCTCAAAGCATGTGTCGTTTCTTTTCCTCGAAACGTTTCTTAGGTCAGCTTGTTTTCGGTTTTAGTCTAATTATAGTCAAGTTGATAATTATAACCAAAGAAGGCGATATGGCCTACACAGTGCTCTCTCCGGCCACTTAATTTCTTCGCTGTTCTTGCTTTGGTCTGGGCCCTCTACTATGTCGTCTGTAGTCGCTTGGGGTTCACTAACACCTACCACATGTAGAGCTCTATTGAGCAGAAGATGCAGCCTCTCTCGCCACCTGTCCAACTGGACGTCATCATGGAGGAGAAGCTGAAGCAGTACGACCGTTCTGGCCCCAAAATGCCGCTTCTCATGTCCATCACAGGACATATTTACGACATCTCTCTAAACAGGTTTCGTTTCTTTTTCTCGAAATGTTTCTGTGGTCATGGCTTGTTTTCGGTTGTATTGTCTAATTATAGATAAGTTGATATTTTAAGTTTTTTTTTTAATTTTTTATTTTTTACATGGAAACCAAAAAAAAATTAATTTTTTCGCTATAAAGTTTTGTTTTCCGGATGATTTAGCTATTATTTTATGAAAATCAATTTTGAATTTGAACTTCTAGCCATTATTTGATCAAAAAATTAGGTCAATCTACGTGAATAATTTTAGGTTTCATATATGTTGGTTTTAAACGTAGCAAAAACGAGAAAGGAGCAATGCCAGCCCAACCACTTTTTTCAACCTCTTTATTTGTTAGAGTAATGCAATTTTTATCCAACTTCATGCTCAAATAACATGACATGTGAGTTGTTAAGATTATATTAATTATTATATCATCTTATGATTTATAAGATGTTGCCAACTTACATACCATAACATTTGAGTATGGATTTGGAAAAAAAATCTGAAGAGTCTAGCATTACTGTATTTGTTATAACTTGTTATTGCAACTAAATAACTCTTATACTCTAGAACTTTAAATATCCATATTGTCAGAATAATTAGCCAGCGTAAATGCAACAGTCACTTGCCAAAAACTGACTTTTATTTTTATTTTTTTAATGCTAGTATTCTAGGCTGTTTTAGTCCTTGCATTTAAACTTTGCCTAGAAATTGCATATACTGCTTTCAAAATATTGAGAATCAGAAAGTTTTTGTGTTATCAAGCACCCCAAATGATCCACAATTAGAAGAAAGGTCTTTCTCTCTACCTGGGTTTGTTTGTTTAATTATATATATATATATATATATATTTACACGCATATGTGTGTGTGATTGTGTGTGTAGAGCGGAATGGATATGGGGTTTTGTGCTTGGGCCAAGTGGCTTGAAGGATCTGATGAAACTTGGGAAAAATGAAAAATATTTGAATCTTGATTTTGACTCTCTTTTGATTTGTTTTGTTTTGTTTTTGTCTTTTTTTTTTTGGGGACGGGCTCTTTTTTTTTTTTTTTTTTTCCCAAAAAAAAAAGTGGGGCTGGCTCTTAATCTCATGTTCTTTTTATTTAAAAAGTTTGTGTTGATGTGTGCCACTTGCTTTCTCGTAACGTTTGCATATTATGTTGAATTGTAGATGCTTAATTGCTATATCTTTATATTAATGAAATATAATTTCAAGGATTGGTTATGAATTCGCAACTAAGATTAATCTACAAAAATTAGAATTTAACCAAATTTTCTTTCATTCCTTCATCAAGTGTTGATTTAAGATCCTAGTTATATTTTTTGTGGCTATTGCCAACCAATCCGTAATACACATTCTATATATCATTAGTTTTGGTTGTTGGTGATGGTGTTTTTGAATTCTACATCAATGTGGTGTCGAGTCTGGTTGTGGTTAAGGAACTATTATAAGGTTTGTTTGGTGTTCATGCAGTCAATGGAATTGCTTAATCTCTTGTTCTTGTAAATTAAATTTCTTTTTAAGAAGTTTGTGTTCCACTAGTGTCCTCTTGATGTTTGCATATTATGTTGAATTGTAGATGCTTAATTTCTATATCTTTACGTTAATGAAATATAATTTTAAGGATTGGTTATGAATTTGCAACTGAGATTAATCTAAAAAAATTAGAATTCAACCAAATTGTCTTTCATTCTTTTATCGAGTATTGATTTAATAACTTAGTTAATTTTTTTATGGCTGTTGGCAAGCGATGATGGGTGGTGTTGGTTCATTTCCTCAATCCGTTATACACATTCTATATATCTTAAGTTTTGGTTGTTGGTGATGATGTTTTTGAATTCTACATCAATGTGGTGTCGTATAAGGGTTAAGAGGAAATATCACTATACGGGTTGTCTGAGTGAAGCTGGAGGTGAAGAAGTTAATTTATGACTAAAATAGACTAGAAGGAAGGTTGAGAATAATATTATTAACATGGAGTATAGTAATTTTGGGGATTGGGAAGGTTTTGTATGGACGAATAAGGAAATTAAAATGGTGTGAAATTAATAAATATTTTTTTTGCAAACAGTGGAAGAAGCTATATGCTAGAACATTAAAATTTTATTGAAGTTATCTGAGCAGTGTTCATAATATAAGTGAGGATTCTCTTTTAATTTTTTTTCTCCTAGACTCTCTAAAATAGTATTTTGAGTTTGAGTAAAAGTCTTACGTGCATAAGAGTAAAAAAGGAGAAAAAGATTGGGAGAAAATCCTTACTCTCACACCTTTTGTAGATTTTGAATTGACAAAGAGAGAGTGAAAATTTAAAATATCTTTGAAAGTGATTTAGATTTGATGAAAAATTAGGAGTTTGTTTTATACTGATAAGATCAAAATGTTATGATTGTTAAAATGATTGTCAATCAGCCATAGATTGATATAATTAGTTAGGTGATGGATTAAATATTGTGAATTGATTCTACTTCCTTTTATCTACTACACCTAGCAGTATATATATTAATGTGCCTGGACATTGGCTGAATAAGAATACAACTCAAATCGCTTCTTCCCATTTTTCACTTATTTTTTTAATGTCTATAGTTCTTATGCTGTTTCTGAACATGTTAGGAGAGTACAGATCCTTCTCATAGACACAACTCTAAGAGATATATCCTTTGTGCTGCCGTTTGCCCTTGTGGGTGACAAAAATACCTCAAATTCTCCATTGCCTGATTAACATAATATTTAGTATAGTTTGCATGTCAGATCTCTTTCAAACTCTCTCTATCATGTTATTTCGTTGTCTATTAATCAAGTTGTTTTATTATATTTTGTCGAGCTGTTAAGTTAACACTCTATCAGGCCGTTTAATTGACATTATTCAAGTCGTTTTGTGGTCATCTTTGTCAATTTGTTTCATCAGCATCTTTGTCTAATCGTTTTTGGGGGAATCTTTATCAATCAGGTCCTTTTTTTTTATGCACTTAGTGATCAGTGATCAACATAATATATATATATATATATATATATATTACATATATATTACAGAAATGTAGATGACATTTTAACTAGATTTGTCGTACCAAATGACGGTGAGCATTCATTTTGTTTTAGCCATTCCAACAAATTTCAAGCCATAGTGAATCTGCCTTGCCAAAATATTGTACGATCGTGTTCATGTTGTATTGTTGAGAGGGAATTCACTTGTCCGGAGGCAGAAGTTGTTTGTTAGAAATGAGAATTAAGATCATAGATTTGAATTGTAAAAAGCATGTTATAGCATTATGCATGATAGAGTTTGAGGTACAATCCTTGCGCACACCCTATTTAGGGCTGTGGATTGGAAGGACTTTTAACTACATATATATGGTTCTGCTCTTAGATTGATTAAATTCACTCAATTTCTCAAATATCCAAATATGTAAGAGTTGCATCATTTCATTCCTGAGTGCAACTTTATTTCCTAAATCAATAGCATTAAGGCACTTGTACATATTCTAATCCATCTTTAACTTCTTTTTTAAGATTGATTGCTTCATTTTAATCTTTTGCAAGTATGCTACCTTTTCATTATATTTTAATCTTTTTACTTGTTGTATCATTTAGGTCTGGTAATCAAAGTAAACAACTTGGAAAACTAGTTGGAATTTCGTATTTGGCTTCTTGTGAGTTTTGAATGACAATTTACTATTTTAGTGGTTATTAGATGACGTTGTATGGTACATTGTCATGCTACAGACTTTTCTGTTCCATTGAATGCTTATTATAAAAGTTAAATAAATTGAACCTTGAAATGGGAGATAGATGGATTAGGAGGCTTTGGTATTGATACCTTATATTTGTTGTGTAGGATTTATGATCTGAAACTCCTTCGAGATATAAGGTAAAGGATTCAAATGGAAGAGGGTAGCACTGCTGTGAGGAGATGGGAGGACCTGGACAAAGATGTTTTGGTGAAGATCTTCCAGACGTTTCATATCTTAGAGGTAATTTCAGGGATTGGGCATGTTTGCTGTTCTTGGCGTTCGGCTTGCTTCGATCCTCTTCTTTGGAAAACACTTGACTTGTCCATATTGAAATCTACTTCTCGGCAAATCCCGTTTCAGCCATATGTTTATGAGGATGGCCCTTCTGATACGAATTTGATTCGTGTATTGATGATTTGTCTGAGTATCAGTCGGGGAAACATAAAGACCTTGATATTTAATGTCACTTCATATGTAGGCGACGATCTGTTGTCATATACTGCTGAAAGGTAACATTTTATGCTTTCATATATAAATTCTCCTTAAGGTTTTCAATACTGAAACTGTCCTCTAGTTAAAATGCCTCTTCGACTTTGTTCTAACTTGGTTGAGAATTGTAGAATTAGATCATAATATGATAAAAGGGCATTAAAGGAAGAAATTATGCAAATTCTGTCAGACCTATTTAGCAATCAATTCATTTTGCAATTTATATTTAGTGAAACTCCATCTATGAATTTATTAGTTTTTTTCTTTGATTCTATATGGTGACGTGTTAATTTGTTAATTTATTCAGCCTTTCTTGATATGAGTTTGCTTTCTATGTTATATTTAATCATGTTTTTTCTTGACTGTGACTGCACTTGTATTTTATATGCTAATGTGAGGAAACATGGCATCGAATGAACATTGCATTTTTCTCACATTTGAAAGAAGTGTGGTCAGTTTTACCTTTGGTCAAGTAAGTTATTTGTTGTTGTTTAAATTTAAAATGATATCTATATTTGCTTAGGCATTTCCTACTGGCCATCTTTTATATTATAGTGGAATCTTACGAATGGTTTCAACCCATTTTTAGTGCAAACTGTCCTGCTAAGGGAAATTTTCATCTTCCGAGAATCTTCTATTACTTTTTTTTTTTTTTTTCCTTTTTGCTCGGGTTTGGGGGAGGGGATGTTGTTAGAAAATGCTATGATGCTCCTTCCATTAACAATATGCTAATTTGATAATGTTCTGGTAATTGTTGTTTGTAGGTGCCCAACACTCAAGCGACTTGTATTGCCAGCTTGGAACAGAAAAAATTTGAGTGGCATATGTACTGCGATTCGTTTTTGGAAAGATCTCGAATCTCTGACAATGCCTTGCTTTGCAAATCCTCAATTCATCATGGCGGAAATCTCCCAAAATTGCAAAAACTTTAGAGAGCTGAAGGTCATGGGTTCTTTCGACATTAACTTTGCTTCTGCATTGTCCACATATCTCCCAGAATTGAAGGTTCTAAGCCTCAGATGCTCAAAGCTGTATAAGGAGGCCCTGATTCTTGTACTGGAGGGCTTACCAAACCTGCAAGTGCTTAAAATATCACATTGTGTTCTGTTAGAAACTCCGGCGCCTCCTGAACCGGCCGAAAGAATTATTGTGACACAGCTTGATGCATCTATCCTTGAGAAGGCTTCTCGGTTACGTGAGTTTCGTATCTGCATGGATGATACATGCATCACGTGCCAACGTACCAAGGATAATCAAGCACTCGAGAGGTGGTGGTACGGGTACGAGGACGACGTATGGCTAGCTGGTGCGGTGCACTCTCGCACAGTTTGAGGGGGACATTATAAATCCATGTTGTACCCCTTACTCATGAGACTGTTTTTAGTGGGGGTAGAAGGGATGGATTGTTCAACTCTCTTTCGTTACCATTTTCACATGCGTGAATTATCACCGAAATAAATTATTCTCTAAGAACATATATAATTTTTCGTTCAGTCTTAGCCAGGGAAACATGAGAACCTCGATATTTAATGTCGATTCATGTGTAAGCGACGATCTGTTGTCATATACCGCTGGCAGGTAACTTTCTATGATTTCATAAATAAATTCTCATTAAGGTTTCCAATACTGAAACTGTCCTCCTTTAGTTAAAATGCCTTTGTCTTAACTTAATTGAGAATCGTGGAACTAGATCATAATGAGATAACAATTGAGAATTGTGGAATTAGATCATAATGCGATAACAAGGCATGAAAGGACAAGAAAGGATTCAAAATCCATGCAGACTTGTTTTGCAACCCACTCCTTTGTTGTTTCTCTAGCGGAACACCAGCTGTTTATTTGTTAGTTTGTACTTAGATTTTCTATGGTAACATGTTAATCGGTTAACTTGTTTGGCCTTTCTCGATATGATTATGCTTTCTATTTTATACTTAAGCATATTATTTCTTGACTGTGACTGCACTGGCGTTTTATATGCTGATGTAAGGAGATGTGGCATGGAATAGCCATTGCATATAACTAACATTTAAAAGCAATATGGTTAATTTTACATTTAGTCAAGTTATTTGTTATTTAAAATGAAAATGGTATAAGAATGGCATGCGATGAATCATTGACAGAAATATTTGCATACGCATTTGCCGGAGGCCATATTGACAGTTATAAGATCTCGAATCTATGACATTGCCTTCTTAATCAAATCCCCGATTAATCATGGAGGAAATCTCCAAAATTTGCAAAACAACTCATTGTCGTGGGTGCTTTTAACATTAACTTTGCTTCTACATCATCCACACGTCTCCCAGAATTGAAGGTTCGAAGCCTCAGATGCTCAAAGTTGGATAAGGACGCCTTGATTCTTATTTTGGAAGGCTTACCAAACCCGGAAGTGCTCAACCATCACATTGTGATGTAATAGAAAGTCCGTCGTCTCCTGGAACCCAAAAAATTCATGGCAAAGCTTGATGAATCTGTCCTCAAGAAGGCTTCTCGGTTACTTGAATCCCTTGCATGCATGGATGATTCATGCATCATATGACAGCGTGTACCAAGGGTGGACTCAAGAGGTGAGACAGGTAGGAGTTAATTAATAGTTTGAATGGAGAAGAAGCAATATGATAAGATAACATGCATCTATTAGAATGATAACCAAATCCAAGTAACTATATACAATTGATAAATACTTGAAAGTAACAGAAAATTCCCTAGTGAGTGTTGTGGTCGAAAAGTTCATTCGCGATAATTGATCAGTTCGTCTAAAACTAATCAAACAGAAATCAAGCAGAAGAAGAAAAAGAATAATAATAAAGCATTAAGTTTTGTCTCATTCATTAAGCGTAAAATAGGGAGTTCTCTCTTTTAGGTACCATATAAACTCAAAATATTGATTTAGTGTCAAATGCAAAATTCAAGGGCATCTTGGTGCTGAAAGGCCCCATTTTCTCTTCAACATTGTGAGATGATGGAAAATGTAAAAAGTACTATTTCTACATGTGAAGTTGTGTTCATTTGCTTTCTTTATATACCTATAAATTTTCTGATGGTTCTTTGCTTACCACATTTTAAATTAGAGACTATTGTGCAGGTGCAGCTCTACAATCTTGATTTTATGACACTCATGGAATATGATATTGTTTTGTCCACGGGACACATGCTTTGGCTTAGAATTAACTTCCAATTTTTGTATAAATACTGGTGAAGACACATGATAACTATGCTTGATGACAAACAGTCCTAAATTAACTTCTCCATCTCCTACTTCGCTTGGACACCCCAAAAGTGATATTTCCTCTTAACCCATATCGTAGTTCTTCAACCACAACCAAACCCGACACCACATTGATATAGAATTCAAAAGCACCTATCACCTACCGAATTAAAGATAAATAGAATAAGTATTATCGGTAGAGAAAATGACTTCACACCACGTCATTCCTAGGCAACAGCCACAAAAAATTCAACTGTGATCTTAAACCAATATTTGAGGAAAGAATCAAAAGAATTTTGGTTGAATCCTTCTTTTTTCTAGATTAATCTCAATTGTGAATCATAATCAATCCTTGAAATTTAGCTTATATTTCATTAACATAACACTATATACATTATCTGCAATTCAACATATTATTCAAAAAAAAATTTAACGTAACATGCAATGATCAACAAAAAAGTGGAAAAGAAACTTCTTAAAAGAATTGAATTTACAAGAACAAGAAATTAAACAATTCCATTGATTGCATGAACAACAAGCAACCCCTCCATCCTCATCCCCAAAAAAAAGGGTCCTAAAGGCTAAATACAAAACTAAAAAATCAAGATTCAATTTTTTAATCCTTCCAAGTTTCATTAACCTCAATCAGATCCTTCATGCCGCTTGACCCCCTAAACCCCAGATCCATTCCACTCTAATTTTTCACTTTCTAGTTAAAAAGCAGACACACACACACGATTCACATTTATAATTAAACAAACACACACAGAGAAAGGAAGACCCTTTTTCAAGTGTTGATCATTTGGGGATGAGTCAAAAATCTTTCTAAGTTTCAATATCTTGAAAGCAAGATACGCAGATTCCAGGCAAAGTAGAAATTAAAGGAGTGAAACAGCCTTGAATAATTTTACTTTTTTAAGAGAAAACAGCCTTGAATAATTTTACTTTTTTACGAGTCAATTTTTGGCAGGTAACTGTTACTTTAATAAATTATTCTGATAACTTTGGTAGGTTTAAGTAAGTTCTACATTATAAGAGTTAATGAGTTGCAATTACAAGTCAGCAAATGAATTGGCAGACAAAAGTGATCGGCTGGCATTGGTTTGTTTTTTCGCTTTTGGTTCATAGAAAACCTAAAAATATGAACTTCACCGTAACAAACAATACAACCGAAAAAAATAATGACCCAATAAAAGTTTCAAGTTCAAGAAACAAACCTGCTTCAGGAGACGTAGTAAATGTTTCCTTTGATGGCCATCAGAAGCGGCTTCTTGGGATTGTGCTGCTTCAGCTCCTCCTCCGTGAACAGTGGCAGCATCTACTCAGTGTACATCTCCACATGATCAGTGTCATCGTGAGACCTGGAGAGAACTGAGACGACATAGTAGACTGCCCAGAGCTGGAACCGAAGATAACTGTAGCAGACAGCATCTTCCTAGGCGGACAAGCTACATGCAGTACCAGACCAATTTGTTTTTCAAGTGTGGAAACCTCATGATTAGAGTAGTAGGATTTATTCCGATAATAAGAATAATACGGTGGACTAAGTCAAAATTTTTTGAGAAATATATTGAATCATAAAGCAAATATTCAATAGCGAGTTGATATGTTGATTCTATAAGAAAATAGGATTTAGCACTCGATTTTGTTGGTACCATCCAATCAAAAAGAGTTGTATTATCTCCTAACTTTCTTTTCTAGACTTTTTGTAATTAAATGACACATCGGTATAAAGAAAAATAGATAATTGAAATTGTTAGTTTTTTCCTCTCCTATGCATGCGAGTAGAGTTTTTTATTTTTTTTTAATTCTTATGAATGCAAGTAGTTTACTCAAAATTAAAATATTCTTATAAAATGTAAGGTTAAAAAATTGAAACCAATTTCATCTCCCCCTCTATCAACTCCAAAATAATTAAAATAATTCCAAAAACAAAAATTAAATTAGAAAGAAAATAGTCAAAAGAGAATATATCCTTAATTCCATAAATTTCATATATCATCTTTAAACAAAATGATGAGAGCTCTTTTATGTAAACTCGTTATCACAAATCACATTAAATATATGCAAACTATAATAAATGAATCGTAAGTTTATTAATGAATTTTTAAGTTGCAATGCACTATGTTGAGCACTTCCCGGTCTAATAAGCCGTCCAATAATCATACCAGGGTCCGGGCATCCTTATACAGTATTAAGCATCCAACACTCATGCAAAACAATAATTTTGAGTATGTAGATAATGTAAAAGCCAAGAACATGTCAAAAGGACTCATGACCTTGAGTTCACTGAAGTTTTCTCCAGAAGATGTGGGGTATTTGCTACAGTGGGCATTGCCAGCGATTTGAAACCCTGTATATTCCAGCCGGAAGAACAAGTAACCTGAGCCATGCCCACCTGCAAAACAATAACAGATCCAATTTAAGGAGAATTGTAGCATCAGAGCATCCACTTCCACCATCACCTCCCCTGAACTCAAATAATAAGAAAAACAATAAATCAAAGTTGTAAGTAGAATATATTCACCTGGCAGGAGGTTTGACACTGAAAACTGATTGGAGTTATGCCTGGCGACATAAACAGATATTCAATGTCAAATGCAAAAAAGATGACATATGGTAATTTGCTGATATCAACACCTGTGCAATTATTCTATCAATGTGTGAACAAAATGGTTTAAGGAAAGTGTTTGTCATTTTTATGAGTGATTTTGTTACAATACAGTGAATCCAGCCAAATATCTCAACCACATATATACACAGGTTGCTGCCTATTTTATTTTATTTTTTTGGTAAACTAAACATTAAAGAACTCTGCATCATGAGTTTCCTAGACTAACACTGTAAACTGTAACAATATTTTATATATTACAAGCAGCCAGACAACATTACTCCGTTTCAGCATTTCCATCCCAAGCACTATAGTTGATGACTCGTGGTTGTGATTGTAGCCACCATATATTACTCCTTTGTAGCATCATCAGCAGATGGGGTTTCCGATCGACCATCTTCAACAGGTTTAGCAACATCTCCATCTTTCTTCTCTACAGCTTCTCCATTGGAAGTAGCTCCATCCATCTCCTGAATTTCTCCCTTCTTGATACTTCCAACCTTAACATACTTGCTCCTAAACTTGGACTCCCAATCCTGCAACGCTTCCAATTCAAACGGACCAAGACCAGACACATCACCAGTTAAATCCTTTTCCTCGAAAGACATCTTCGCAAGAGCCCTGCTAGCATCCTTGCCCGCGAACAACGCATAGGGTCCACCAGGTCCATAAAACATCCTACAACAAAGTGATTGGCATGTACAACAAACAAACTGCAATTTTCAGCTTTCAACCTAGATTTACTTTACAAGAAAATATACAGACAAATATCTATGAGAAAAGAAAACTCAACATCATAAGTGACATTTGGTGCACCAACACACAAATTGAGAAAACTGTAAGTAAAATATTTAAAAAAAAAAAAAGACTTGCACTAAATTCTACAAAATTAACATAGATTAATTGAAACCAAATATAGAAGACTTTATATTAAAAAAAAAAAAAAAAAATCTATCCTTTTTTGTTGGAGGGGGGGCGGTTGTGGTGGTGTGCGCGCGGGTGGGGTGTGGTTTCATGTAAACAGCCTAAAGATATGAACTTGAATATAATCAACAAGCGATGACCCAAGAAACATTTCGAGAAAAAGAAACGGGACCTGCTTTGGGAGACATCGTAAACCTGTCCTTTGATGGCCATGAGAAGCGGCTTTGTGGGGTAGGAGCCGTCGTACTGCTTCAGCTCCTCCTCCGTGATGAGGCCGAGCTGTACGGGCTGCGGCAGAGGCTGCATCATTTGCTCAGTTGGCCTCTGCACGTGGTGGGTGTTGGTGGACCCGAAGATGTCGTCGTGGGACCCGAAGAGACCGGAGACGACATAGTAGAGGGCCCAGAGGAGAGCAAGAACAGTGAAGAAAGCGGCCGACGAGATCACTGTGTTGGCCGTAATCGTCTCCTCCAGTGTCTCCCAGAGTTGCAGGGCCATGACAAGTCAATTTCCACCAAAAACAAAACACACAGATTACAAGAGTTGGAGTCAACTAAGTTACACTCACTGTGTTTGGTCTGAATTTGTACTTGTCACTGTATAATTCTTTATTTTTAAAAAAAAAAATTGGAATTCCCAAAACTGCCCCTCGGTTATGTTTTTTTTTCTCCTAAATAGCAATCATCTAATTTTGAATGCAGAAGGAAGCTCCTGTAAGAATATGCTTTAAATACACAGTGGTTTTTTTTTTTTTTTTTTTTAAGTTTCAAAATAGGTCAATTGCACAAACTCCCCTATCTTGAGATCACGGTAGTAGATAATCGAATTATATAAATAACATTTAAACTTAATCAGTTCTCAAATAACTTTTAAATAATTAGTGTCAGCTTTAAAAAAGAGAATTTTGGTTAATGGCCTTAATAAGATTAAAAGTAAACAAGTCAAATTTGAACGAATATTGATAAGATCCATTTTTAAAATGATATGTAATAGGTTAGTTTAGATTGTGATTTAAACCTAATCAATTAATAAGTGACTTAAGCACCGTAGCATTGAAAAAATCTTTCATGAAATTATTTCATATTTGAAGAGATAAGATAAATTAATAATAAAGATAAAAAAAAAAGAAAAAATTAATAAAAAAAATAAGAAAAAAATAAATGATACTATATTATTGATTTATTTCATCGTATCATTGTAAAACAGTCTCATCGAATATTATTTCCATAGCATGACATGAATGGGGACATCGGACACCTTTGCATGTGACTAGTACATCATCCGAAATAAAAATATATATATGTGTGTACTCTATTTTTTTTTTCTTTTTAAATTTAATAAGCATATATCCGTGAGTCTTGAGTTTGTGTACTATTAGAAATATTTTATGTATTGAGGAATAATTAAATTATTTGCATTTGATCAGGTAGGATGAAGGTGTTAAAAATTCAAAGCATCGTCAAGGCTTATATTACGAAGATATCAAAGTACTTCCTTTAAAATCAAAGTACTACCTTCATAATAGACTTTAAATAGAACATTCCTGATGTCAAAGCATTGTCAAAACTTATATTGACGAATAAATCAAAAGTACTTTCTTTAAAATGGACTTTAAATACAACAATCCTGATGAAAAAAAAAAATTAGGCAATGACTTTGATTTTTCATTAAAAATAAATTAAACTAGTTCTATTAGTAGATTTTAATCCATTTTTAAGAACGTATTACAAAATCTTCCAAAAGAAAAAAAAAAAAAAAAGAATGTATTAAAAAAAGTAAGCTTAAAAAACTGTGACTCCATTTTATATATACATCAGGAAGCAAACAACTTTTAAGTAAACCTTATTTGTCTATTTTGAAGCTCAATTGCATTAATAAAGTAACAATGGTGCTCGTTATGTATGTTTTAATAAAGTAACAAGCCAAAATGATAATGGCTAGAATTAACAGTTAATGAAAATTGCTTCAATATATGTTTTCTCAGCAATAATTATCTCAATTCACTTCACACAAGCGAAAATGGTAACGGTCGGAAGAGAATTAAACAGTCTATCACTTCTAAGTCCACTAAAATATAATCTCATGAGCGCCCTAGTTGAAGAGCAATAGAGTCAACACACTACAATAAGATCTTTTAATGCTGCTTTCAAAGCGCAAGAGAGCACACCTCATCTGCCTTCCATAAGCCTTCCTCATACCTGTACCACCTCATGAGTCCTTCGTCATCCTTGATACGTTGGCACATGATGCATAAATCATCCATGCATGTTATAAATTCACGTAACCGAGAAGCCTTTTCAAGGATAGTTTCATCAAGCTTTGTCATGATTATATCAGGTTCAACAAACGGCGGAGATTCTATCAGAACAGAATGGGATATGTTGAGGACTTCTAGGTTTGTTAACCTATCCAAGACATGAATCAGGGTCACCTTATTCATCATTGAGCATCTGAGGCTTAGAACCTTCAATTTGGGGAGATATTTGGATAATGCAGAAGCAAAGTCCATGTTGAAAGGACCCATGACCTTGAGTTCTTTGAAGTTTTTGCAATTTTTGGAGATCACCCTCATGATTAAATGGGGATTTTCGATGGAAGGCATTGTTATAGATTCGAGATCTTTCCACGAGCTAATGGCCTTGCGAATTCGACCAGTCTCTTTTATTTTGTTCCAAGCGGGCATCACAAGCCGTCTGAGTCTTGGGCACCTGCATGCAAACAACAATTACCAGAACATTGCCATATTAGCTTATGGTTAATGTACATCATAGCATCCTCTTCCTTCCGACATCCCCTCTCCCAAACCCAACTAAAAAGAAAGCAGTAGATGATTCTCGGAAGATGAACAACCGGACAGTTTGCAATAAAAAGATTCCATTTCAAAACCTAAAAAGATGGCCTACAGTATTCGTTAAAAGTAAGGATTCTCTGTTAAGTTTTTGTTTTGTGAAACTTTTTATGAACATGTTTAAGTTTGAGTAATACACGAAAGAGAAAAAATGTAATAATTTTGATCATTAACTATATTTTATATTAATATATACTGAATTATCAAAAGCTTAGTAAAAAAAAGTGATACCAATACCTAGGCAAATATTTTTGTCAATGACTCAATACATGCCATTCTTATATCATTTTCATTTTAAATGACAACAAATATCGGACTTGACCAGAGGTAAACTAACCATATTTCTTAGGAATGTGAGTTGAATGCAACGGTTATTTGATGCCATGTTCCCTTACATTAACATATCAAACACAAGTGCCATCACAGTCAAGCAAAACATGATTAAGTATAAAATAGAAACCATACTCATCTCGAGAAAGGCAGAAAAAGTTAACTCATTAGCGTATTACCATATAAACTCAAAGACAAACTAACAAATAAACAGCTATTATATTGTTCTACCAAACATAAACTATAAGATGAATGGGCTGCAAAATAGGTTCGAACCGAATTTTGCATCCATTCATTCGTTAAAATAAAGTCAAAGACGTATTGTAATTAAAGGGGGACAGTTTCAGTATAAGAAACCTTAACGAGAACCTATACATGAAAACATAAAAAGTTACCTTTCAGCAGCATATGTAAATTGATCATCGTTTACATACAAATTGAAATGAAATATCAAGGTCCTTGTGTTCCCCCTGCTATAACTCAAACCAAGCTTCAATACACGAGTCAATTTCTTTTGAGAAGGCCCGTCCACATAAACATATGGCTCAACCGGGATTCTAATGAATGTAGATTTCATAACAGACAAGTCAAGTGTTTTCCAGAGAATAGGATCACAGCAAACGGAGCGCCAAGAACGGCAAATATGGCCAACCCCTGAAGTTAACTCCAAGACATTAAGCAACTGGAATATCTTCACCAAAAGATTACTGTCCAGGGCTTCCCATCTCCTCACAGCAGAAGCACCCCTTTCCATTTGAATCGTTTACTAAATATCTCAGAGGAGTTTCAAAACATCATAAAATCCTACACAACAAATGCAAGGTATCAATACCAAAGGCTCATGTTCCATCTATCCCGCATTTTCAAGGTGTAATTTTTATAAGAAGCATTTACTGAAACAGAAAAGGCTGTGAAAAATTCAAGCATGCACGAGGTAGCATCAGCGTAATTGCTTCTAAAGTCGCCGATTAATCCTTAATGTACCATACAAAATCGTCTAATAACCCTTCAAATAGCAATTTCCATTCAAATTCACAAGGTGAAAAGTGTTCAAATACGAAATTTCAACTAGTTTCCTAGTTAATAATTTCGATTACCAGACCTAAATGAACAAATAGTAAAAAGATTAGAAGAAAAACTAAGATCCACTTGCAAAAAGCTAAATGAAGTAATCTAATCTCCACAAGGAAGTTAATGACAGAAAAGGATATCTACAACACTACTACAAGCACCTTAGGCTTCGCGTGTTTTCGCACAGAAAGCTCTTCTACTAGAAGCCACAATTACGAGCTTCCATTGGAAGAGCTTTTCAAAGCCAAAAACTATTTTTAGTATCAACCCAAACGTCTCCTAAAATGGTTTTTGACTTTAAGAAGCTAAAATAAGCTCTTCCATCAGCATCCCAAACAGGCACTTAATGCCATTGATTTAGTAAATAAAGATACCATTTAAATTAACAAGGTGAAAAATGGTCAAATACAAAATCCCAACTAGTATCCTGTTCAATTGTTTTGATTAGAGACCTAATTGATACAAAAAGTGAAAAAAAGTAGCACACTTGCAAAAAATTAAAATGAAATAATATAATTTTCACAAGTTAAATTAAGATGGAAACGAACATTTACAAGTGCCTTAGTGACGTTGATTTAGTATATAAAGGTACATTCGGGAGTGAAGTAATGCAGCTCTTACATATTTGGGTCTCTGAGAGGGAGGATGAGTTTATCAATCCAAGAGCGGAACCATATATATCCAGCTAGTGAAAACTTACTCTAATTTACAACCATTAAAGGGGTCAGTGCAAGGATAGTACCCTCGAATTCTATCATGCATAATACTAGCTACAACATGCTTTTTACAATTCACATCATAATCTTAATTCTTATTTCTAACAAACAACTTCAGTCTCTAGACCTGTGAAGTAGAAGATCCGGCCACAAACAAGACCACCCAATATTTTGACAAGCGGATTTACTGTGGCTTGAAATTTGTTGGGAACAAAATAAAAGTGACTGCTTAACACATGTAGCCTTTTTTCCTCCCATAACAAATCTAGATAAACTGTCAATAACAATGTTTTCATAACAGATGTAATTACTGTTGATTACTAATTACGCGGAGCATATAAACATTACAATTTTTTATTTAAAAAAAATAAAGTTGAAAGATGAGAAAAAGATAATTGAGATGCACGTATTATTATTTACCCAAGTACATGAACATATAATGCTAGGTCTAGTGTAAAAAAATAGTAGAATCAGTTTATGATAATTACTAAATTAATCACCAAGCTATTTACATTGAAGTATGGCTGATTGAAATTTTAATTGTAATTGATTAACAGCTAGATTTAATACTGAAGTTGGAGCATAGACATTTTCAATGCCCAACTTGGAACCAAGATATAAAAATATTCCCTTGTGCATAGGTGTAGTGAAGATGTCTGTGAAGAAGGTTAATTATAGGCTTATAAGACTAGATAAATATGGTAATATAAGATATAAAAAAACTTAGATGGTAATTGAGCATTTGTAATAAAGTTCTAAAGTAAGAATAGAAGCATAATGCATAATAATTCTGAGATTCTTTAACATCTCCTTAAACTCAAAATTAAGAGATGAAGCATGGTTTGAGTTTGCAAAATTCTAACATGATAATGATTCCATTAGAAGGTTGAAAGACTGACTCGACAAAGATACCAACCAAATGATTTGACAAAGATGCCGATGAAACAACTTGACGAAGATGCATGCCCACTAAATAGCTTGACAGACTACCTACTAAACCGCTTGATAGAGTGCCGATTTAACAGCTTTTGATAAAATCTAACAAAACAACTTGATAAAGAGATCAATGAAACAACTTGACAATGCAGCCAATGATACAACTTGATAGAGAGAGTTTGAAAGAGATCCAACATGCTAACTATGTTAATCGGCACGTGAATCAGCCAAAGAGAATTTTAGGTGTTGCTGTCGTATACAGGGGTAGACGACGACACAAAGGATATATTTTTTAGAGTTGTATTTATGAGAAGGATCTTTACTCTCATACCATGTTCATAAAGAGCATAAAACCTATATACAATAAATAAATAAGAGAAACATGAGAAGAAGAGAATTGAGATGTATTATTGTCCAGCGCGCCAAGTTAATTACAGCATACATGAACACATAGTGCTAGTTATATTAGAGAAAAGAAAGTGGAATCAATTTACAAAATTTACTCAGTCAATCACCTAGCCCATTAACAACCAATCTATGACTAATATATTAACAATCATCTAGCTAACTACATCAATCTATAACTAATTCACAATCACAATTTTTTCATTTTATCAATGTAAAGCTGAGTTCTAAGTTTTCATTCGATTTAAATCACTTTCAATTATTTAAAACTTCCATTCCCTCACTCCCTCATTTTGTCAATTCATAATCCACATATGTTGTGAGAGTGAGGATTTTCTCTTAATCATTTTTTTCCCCTCGTGCACATAAGTCTTTTAATCAAACTCAAAATATTGTTTAAAAGAAAAAAAAATCTCAAAAAAAAAAAAAAAAGAAACTGAATCCTCACTCATATTGTTAAGGTAGTTCAAATAATTTCAATAGAATTTTAACGTTCCAGAATAAGTAGTTTCTTTTATTATCCGTAATTAATATTTATTTAGTTCACACCACTTTAATTTCCTTATCAATCAATCAAAACAAGTATCTCAAACCCTAAAATTACTATGCATGTCAACAATATTATCCTCACCTTTCATTCGAGTCTGTTTAGACCTAAATTAACTTCTCAATCTCTTGCTTTGCTTGGATATCAAAGAAAGTGATATTCCTCTTAACCCTTATAAAAGTTCCTCAACCACAACCTGAACCAACGCCTACATTGACGCAGAATTCAAAAGCACCATTACCCCAATAATTAGAACTAAAATATATCGAATGTGTATTACCGATTGAGCGAATGACCCCACAGTACCTATCTTTGCTTGGCGACAGCCACAAACAATTGAACTGTGATCTTAAACCAATAAACGATACAGTAAAAGAAATTTTGGTTGAATTCTTCATTTTCTAGATTAATCTCGGTTGTGAATTCATAACCAATCCTTGAAACTATAGCTAGCTTACAATTCAACATAACATGCAAAGATCAACAGAAATATATAAAGTGGAAAACAAACTTCTTGAAGAAAATTTAATTCACAAGAACAAGATATTAGAGTATTCCAATGAATGCATAAACAACCCTCCATCCCAATCCCCACAAAGAGCGAAAAAAAAAGGAGAGAGAGAGAGAGAGAAGGAGTTCTAAAAAGTAAATCCAAAACCAAAAACCAAAATCAAGATACGATTGTCCATTCCTCCCAAGTTTCATCAACCTCAGTCAGGTCCTCCATGCCACTTGAACCCCAGACACAAAACCACCAAACCCTAATCCATTCCACTCTGATTTTTCACTTTCCAGTTAAAAAGGAGACACTCACAATTCACACATATATATATATAATTAAATAAACAAACACAGATAAAGAGAAAGGAAAACCTTTTTCAAGTGTTGATCATTTGGGATGCTTTGTCACAAAAATCTTTCTGGGTTTCAATATCTTAAAGGAAGATATGCACATTGCAGGTAAAGTAAATGAAAGGACAGCCTGGAATTCTTGCAGGAAAAAAATAATAACAATAATAAAAATTATAAAAAAGCATACAATTTTGGCAGGTGACTGTTACAATTATACTGGCCAGTCATTCTAGCAACATGGATAGGAATAAGTAAATTCTAGATTACAAGAGTTAATGACTTGCAATAACAAGTAACCAAATGAAGAAGCAGACAAAAGTGATTAGGCTGGCATTGCTTTCTTTCCTTATTTTAGCTTCATTTACAAAAAATATGAACTTCACTGTGACCAAACTATACAAACCGAAAGCAAGCTGCCATTCTGCCAACAGAAGTATTTTGAGTAAAAGAAAGGGGACCTGCTTTAATGCAAAAAGAAAGAATATCCTTTATTTCTCAAATTTCATATTGTAAACGTAGACACTAGAGCAGCAATAGCACTACTGTAAACTAAGACAAATGACAGATTGGAAGCAAAATATGAAGACTGCAACTTGTGACGAGGAAGATGATGACAGTAAAGGCCAGAGTTGCGATCAAGAAGATTTTGTTATTAGGTATATATACAAAGCAATTCAAACTTTTGAGAACTTAAGGTTTGGTGATAGAAGAAAAGGAAGAACAACCAATATGAGAAATAGCCAAATCTTGTCCGTTGCCTACGTATTTTCTTACTCCATTGTATTCAGTAAGAAAATTTAAATTTGAAACATCTAAAGTGAGATGATTAGAGGCACCAGAATTAGGATGCCAATTTGGATCAACAACGGTGCTTAGAGAAGCTATCATTGCAGCAGTATTTACACACTGTTGGACTGATATGGGCGGACCTACCATACGGCCAGGTGGATCATGTGGCTCCTGCTGAGATTTAATTAAAAAAAAAAAAAAGAAAAAGAAAATTAAGACTTTTGCATTGCAGTGCCTGACCCTCGTTGTCTTGGTTCTGTATCTGACAAAAGGCTGAGATTTTGTTTATTCCGTGTTGTCTGACCTTCTGTGTTGCCTGGTAGAATCAACGGGTCGGTAACTAATCATGTCATAAGAATTATTTTAGTGTTTGTCATCTTCTCTGATGATATGTATATCACTGCAAATCTCCACATATATATATATATATTTAATAACTTATATTTGTTTTCGAAAGAACATATATAATAACTATGTTTAATATGCTCAATTCAGTAACCAAAAAAAAAAAAATCTTATGTAAGGATTTTATATATTTATTTAAATTTTCATTCTTAATCTCATAAATATTTAATTAGAAAAAGTTTTCATCATCGAAGTTCTAAAGGTTTTAACTAAACTTTCAAGTTTAAGTTTTAATGAGTTTGATCAGTTAAGGATTTTATGAAAACTTTCAAAGTTTTGATGAAGAATTCTCCAAACCTTCCTTAAGGCTTTTCACATATAGTTAATTTATGTTAAGAGCAAATTACAATTTAACTACCCGATTTAAACGCTTTCACAGGCGGAGCAAATGTTTCCATGTTATTACAATTTACCCCCCTCCCGTTAGTAAAATTCGTTATATTTGACGGTAAACGATGAAAAGACGAAATTATCCTTTGACTAAAGTTGACCAGTTGACCAAATATATATCTGGTCAACTCCTCACTCACTCACTCAGCTGTTCTCTCTCTCTTCCTTTCATCCTTCTTCTTCCGCTTCTTCTTCTTCTTTCCTTCTTCTTCTTCTTCTTCTTCTTTCCTTCTTCTTCTTCTTCTTCTTCTGTTGTTCTTCTTCCTCGGATCGTCTGGGTTCTCTCCGATCTGGGTTCGCTGACGAACCCAGCTGGGTTCGTCAGCGAACCCAGATCGGAGACCCAGACACTCCGATCTGGGTTCGCTGACGAACCCCGCTGGGTTCGTCACGAACCCAGCTGGGTTCGCTGCCCAGATGGGTTCGTCAGGAACCTAGTCTGGGTTCCTGACGAACCCATCTGGGTTCGTCAGCGAACCCAGCTGGGTTCGCTGACGAACCCAGATGGGTTCCTCAGCGAACCCAGCTGGGTTCTCAGGAACCCAGATCTGGGTTCCTGACGAACCCAGAACCTGGGTTCATCAGTGAACCCAGTCAGGGTTCACGAACGAACCCAGCTGGGTTCGTTCGTGAACCCTGACTGGGTTCACTGACGGAACCCAGATTCTGGGTTCGTGGGTTCGTTCGTGAACCCTGACTGGGTTCACTGACGAACCCAGATTCTGGGTTCGTCAGTGAACCCAGAATCTGGGTTCCGTCAGTGAACCCAGACTGGGTTCACTGACGAACCCAGAATCTGGGTTCCGTCAGTGAACCCAGACTGGGTTCACTGACGAACCCGCGCTGGGTTCGTCAGGGTTCACGAACGAACCCAGCTGGGTTCGTCAGTGAACCCAGTCTGGGTTCGTCCGATGAACCCAGAAATGTATTTTTTTCAGTTTGATGGTTTTGATTTCAGATGATATTGGGTTTGATGCTTTTGAGATTGATAATGTTGGGTTTGATGGATACATTTGAGGTCATTTTTTGGATTTTCAGAAGTTGTGATGTTGGCTAGTTGATTGAAGATGTTTGGAATCATTTTATGGTTGCTGGTTGACAATGGTTGCTGGTGATGATTTGCTGGGTGATGTTGCTGGTTGACAATGGTTGCTGGTGATGATTTGCTGGGTGATGTTGCTGGTTGACAATGGTTGCTGGTGATGATCCATGGTTGCTGGTGATGAACTTTGAATGGATGAGATCGTATATTTTGGGATAAAATTAAAAAAAAAATTAATATGAAAAGACGATTTTACCCCTGACTTAGTTAAATGTAACTGAATTCATTAACGGTAGGGGGGTAAATTGTAATAAAATGGAAACATTTGCTCCGCCTGAGAAAGCGTTTAAACCGGGTAGCTAAATTGTAATTTGCTCTTATGTTAATAATCCCTCGCATTAGAGAAAAATAATAATAATTTACAAAGTCATAAGGAGAGAATATTATGGAGATTGTCCAATATATAGCAAACAAAAAAGACAAAAGGTCAAGAAAAATCGTAAAGTATAAGAGAAAAAGCAATCTTGGATTCCAAAGTTAAAAAGGAAAGATAAACTACAAGCACAGTTTATTCTAACAGTCAACTTGAATGCCTTGGCTTGCCTTGTGCTTTTTAATTGCTCTTCTAAATATATAAGGCCTATGGGATTGATGTACTTTACGTAGTTCATTTTTTTTTTTTTTTAATTTATTTTAATAATTTTATTAAAATTTTTAAACATATAACTATTTGTTTTACTTAGATATTATGTGTATTTTATTTTATTTAAACTATATAGTATTATCTAACTTTTTTTACTTAATTAATGTATTCTTAATTTTCGATAATTTTATTACTTTATTCATATACTTCATTAATAAATTTTCTAGGTCCATCACTGTATGACATTCATTCATTCTATAAAAACACTTGGTTAAGTATGACCTACTCATCAACATATATGGCACTAAGGTCTATGTAATTTCCTTTTCTACCACCATATATGGCTATTGTTATTAGCAAAAGCACGATGATTACTCTGCCTGTTTTGATTATTACCTTGAAATAACCATATCAGCTACTCCCTGAGTCATTGAATCTAATCCAGAATTCATCATTTCAAACTTATTTTCTTGTATCAAAGCTAGAGTTCGTAGTTCACTAATAGTGAAGAATGTTGATATTAGTCACAAAAGCCTCTTGTTCTGATCCAGATCAGAAAAAGTATACTCAACTTCTTCTTCAACAGTTATCTTATAATTAGCATAAGCAAGTTTGTCAGCTAAACTGTTCATTTTAACAAGATATTCAAACACGGACATACTTGTCTTTTTAGTTGATGTTTGAAGTTGATAGTGTTGGACTAATTCAAAACATCATCTCATGATTAATTGGCTGTGTTTGAGACAATATTCTTAACAATGCCGAGCTGGACTGGTGGCAGCAGTGGCTGCATCATCTGCTTACTGTGACCTCTGCACGTGATCCCATAGTTGCGGAGATATGACTACTCGATTTCCACCAAGAACGAAACAGATAGATTTAATGAGTAAGAGTTTTTTTTAAAAGTATCTTCTTGTTCCACTCGGTGTGTTTGCTCTGAATTTGTGCATTGCCATTTTTTTTTTTATCGGAATTCCAAAAACATCCCCTCAGGTTTTTTTTTTTTTTTTTTTTTTGTGTCCCACTAAAATCATCCAATTTTGAATGATGGAAACCGTATACACATCGAATTTTTTTAATCTAAATTTTGCATTATAAAGTGTTTTGTGTACATTAAGGGAAATTTTCTTAAATTTGAAATGATAAGAGTTACTAGAGCAAAAATCTACTCAACGCTTTCATGACCTAGAAAAAAGTCGTTTAAAATACGTTATGTAAAAATCAAACCTTTAATACCTTCATAAATAAAAATGTACCCAACCAGTACCCACGGTCGTCGAAAAAGTTGTAGGTGAACACATCTCATATAAACTAGTACTTCACACTTTCCACCGCCTCACAAAGTTAAAGAAACAAATGACCACGTTTCATGAAAGTAGAAGATGAAAAGTTCGCATTAATGTATATGTAGATCATATAGAAGACCATAAGATACACCAAGTCTATAGTAATATACCGATACAATATCAATTCGGTAACTAATATCTGGGCAAGACAAAAATGACATTAAAAGAAAATGATTATTTCCTATATATACAAAAATGGTACAGACAACTAAAGAAAAATCCGCAGAGCTATTCACATAAAACTTGCACAACGAAACATTGCTTTCCATATATGTTTTCTTGACAATAATTTACTTCAGCTAATTCACACAAGCGAAAATGGTAACGCAAGAAAATTAAACAATCTACCGCTTCTCACCCCAATTATACATAGTGTCATAAGTGCGCTGGTTGAAGAGCAAAAGAGTCAACCCACTACTATATGATGTTATTATGCTCCTCCACTCAAAGTGCAAGAGAGCGCACCTCATCGGCTTTCCATATGTCTTCCTCATACTTGTACCACCTCATGAGCCCTTCATCAGCCTTGGTACGTTGGCACATGATGCATGAATCATCCGTGCATGTTATAAATTCACGTAACCGAGAAGCCTTTTCAAGGATTGTTTCATCAAGCCTTGTCATGATTCTTTTAGTTGCAGGAGGTGGCGGAGTTTCGATCAAAATACAGTGTGATATGTTGAGCACTTCTAGGTTCAGTAAGCCATCCAAGACAAGAATCAGGGCCTCCTTATTCAGCATTGAGCATCTGAGGCTCAGAACCTTCAATTTCGGAAGATATGTGGATAATGTAGAGGCAAAGAAAATGTCGAAAGGACCCATGACCTTGAGTTCTCTGAAGTTTTTGCAATATTGGGAGATCTCATCCATGATATATGGGGGATTGGCTATGCAAGGCATTGTCATAGATTCAAGATCTTTCCACGAGCGAATGGCCTTACAAATTCCAGTCTTTTTTATTCTGTTCCAAGCTGGCATTACAAGCCGTCTAAGACTTGGGCACCTGCAAACCACAATTACCAGAATATTGCCAAATTAACATACTGTTAATGGAAGGAGCATCGTAGCATCCTTTACCAACATCCCCTCCCCCAAACCCTACCAAAAAGAAAATTAGTAATAAATGATCCTCTGAAGATGAACAATTTCCCTTGGCAAGACAGTTCACACTGAAATGGGTTGGAGGTATTTCTAGCGCCATAAAAACATTTGGCCTATGATATTTGCTGATATCAATGACTCGATGCATGACATTCATATATCATTTTCATTTTAAATAACAAATAACTGATTTGACCAAAGGTAAAACAAACCACATTGCGTTTGAATGTGAGTTAAATGCAATGTTTATTTGATGCCATGTTTCTTTACACTGGCATTTATAACAAAAGTGCAGTCACAGTTGAGCAAAAACATGATTAAGTATAAAATAGAAAACATACTCATCTGGAGAAAAGCCGAAATTGAACAAATTAACACATTACCACATAAAATCAAAGTACAAACTAAAATATATACAGCTGGTGTTCCACCAGACATAAACTACAAAGTGAATTGGTCGCAAAACAGGTTCCAAACAGGATTTGCAACCTTTCTTCATTTCATGCCTTGTTATAATACATGATATAATTCCACAATTCTCAACCAGGTTAAAACAAAGTCAAAGAGGCATTTTAACCAAAGCATGACAGTTTTAGTATTGGAAATCTTAACGGGAATCTATAAAGGAAAACATAAAATGTTACCTTTCAGCAGTATATGTCAACTGATCGTCGCTTACATATGAATTGACATGAAATATTAAGGTCGTTATGTATCCCCGGCTGAGACTCAAAGAAATCTTCAATACACGAGTCAAATCCTTATCAGAACGGGCATCCACATAAACATATGGCTCTAATGGGATTTTGATGAAATTAGATTTCAACTTGCACAGGTCAAGTGTTCTCCAGAGAAGAGGGTCACAGCAAGCCAAACGCCAAGAACTGCAAACATGTGCAAGCCCTGAAGTTAACTCAAATATATTAAATAACCTGAAGATCTCCACCAACATATCAGTGTCCAGGTCCTCCCATCTCCTCACAGAAGCGGCACCCTCTTCCATTTGAATCGTATACCAAATATCTCAGAGGAGTTTCAGAACATCATAAATCCTAACAAAAAAAAAAAAAAAAAACATAAGGTATCAATACTAAAGGCTAAGGAGCATTAAGTGAAACAGAAAAATCTGTAAATAATCTAAGTATGCAGGAGTGAGAAGCATCAGCTAGCTTCTGAAGTGGCAGATTAATCTTCAATTTATTAAAGAATGTCATCTAACCACCATTAAAATAGCAGATTGTCATTCAACATTACAAGGCAAAATGTGGCCATATACAAAATTCCAACTGGCTTTCTAGTTATTTACTTTGATCACCAGAACTTAAAAATGCCAAAAAAAAAAAATGGTAGCACGCTTGCAAATGATTAAAATTAAGTAATCCAATCTCCACAAGGAAGCTAAAGATGGAAAAAGATATGCACAAGTGCCTTAGTGCCTTTGATTTAGTAAATAAAAGTACATGCAGAAGTAAAGTAATGCAACCTCTTATTTGAGTTTTTGGGAAAATGAAGTGAGTTTATCATATCTAAAAGCTGAACCATATATAGCGAAAACTTATTCTAATTTACAGCCTTACATGGGGTTTGTGCAAGGATAGTACCCTCAAAATCTCTCATGCGTAATCCTACAACATGCTTTTTATAATCTTAATTCTCATTTCTGACAGACAACTTATGTCTCCAGACATGTAAATTATTCCCTCTAAATCTAATTGATCCAGCGATGAACATGGTCATACAGTATCTTGACAAGGCAAATCCACTATGGTAAGAAATTCATCGGGACGACAAAATCAAAATTATTACTGCTGAACACATGTAGGCCTCTTTCTCACCATCTTTTTGAATAACTAATCTAATAAATTGTCACGTTCTCATAACATATATAGAAAATGTTAATCACTGACCACAAAAAACATAAAAATCATAAACAATAAAATAATAATAATAATAATAATTATAAAAAAAAAAAAAGCGAGAGAGAGAGGGAAGAAGAGAATTGAGACATATTATTATTCAACTAAGGTATAATGTACATGAATATATAGTAATAAGTGTCGTGGAGAAAAAAAACGTACAACAAATATAAAATATTGACTCAATCAATCAGCTAGCTAATTCATCAATCTATGGCTGATTGACAGCCAAATTTAACAATCATAATTGTTCATTTTATAAATGGAAAGCAGACTCCTAGGTATTCACCAAATCTAAATCACTATCAAAGATTTAAACTTCCATTCCTTCACTCCCTCTGCTTGTCAATTCAAAATCTACAAAAGTTGTGAGACTAAGGATTGTCTCCTAGCCTTTTTCTTCATTTTTTTCATGCACGCAAGTCTTTTACTTGAATTCAAAATACTCTTCAAAAAAAATTCCAGAAGAAAAAAAGGTTAGGAAAGAATCCTCACTTATGTTGTGAACACCACTTGAATGACTTCAATAGAAGTTTAATGTTCCAGCAGAAAAGTGTAGGTTCTTCCAGTGTCCACCACAGATATTTACTAATCACACCAATTCATATTTCCTTATCGCCCATAGAAAACCAAGTATCTCAAACACTAAAATTACCATAGCACATATCGACAGTACTATCGTCACCCTCCCTTCTAAGTCTATTTAGTCCAAAATTAACTTCTTCACATCCTGCTTCACTTCGACTCCCCCGAAAGCGATATTTCCTCTTATCCCCTACAACAGTCCCTCAACCACAAGCAGACCCAACTCCCACATTCATGTAGAATTACAAAGTACCGTCATCTATTAACCAAAACTCAAGATACACAGAATGTGTATCACCGGTTGAACAAATGAACCCACACCACCCTCCATTGCTTGGCAACAGCCACAAAAAATTGTACTGTCGTCTTAAACCAACAATTGATGAAAGAATCAGAGGAACTATGGTTAAATTCTTCTTTTTCTAGATTAATCTCAGATGTGAATTTACAACCAATTCTTGAAATTACAGCTTAAATTTCATTAACGTAAAGACATAGCTATCAAGCATCAACAATTCAACATAACATGCAAAGATCAAGAGAAAAATAATCGAAAAAAACCAACTTCTTGAAGAAAAATTGAATTCTCAAGAACAAGAGATTAAAAATTACCATTGACAGCATGAACACAAAACATCCCCTCCGACCCCATCCCACAAACCAAAAGAATATATATATATATAAACTAAAACCAAAACCAAAACCAAAACCAAAACCAAAAATCAAGATTCAATTTTTCAATCCTCGCCAGTTTCATCAACCTCAATTCAGATCTTTCATGCCACTAGACCCCCCAACACAAAACCACCAACCCCAGATCCATTTCACTCTTATTTTTCACTACCAGTAAAAAAGAACACACACACACAAACAAAATTCACATGCACAATTCACACATATAATTAAACAAACAAACAGAGAGAGAGAGAGGAATAACCTTTTTCTTTCCCTTATTGATGATTTGGGGTGCTTGATGAGACAAAAATCAGTCTTGAGTTTCAAAATCTTGAAAGAGAAATTTGCAGATTGGAGTCTGTTTCTCCCATTCAAGCAACTGATTGAGAAAGGAAGAAGAAGGAAAGAATCAGATTCCAGGCAAAGTAGAAATGAAAGGACTTAAGCAGTCTTGAATTCTCGCTTGAAAAGAAAAAAATAGGAAAGAAAGGAAAGAAAAATCAAAACACACCACGCAATTTTGTCTGGTTACTGTTAGTTTTGTAGCAGCCAGCTCTTCTGACAACGTGGATATGATTTAGGTTGGCTCATAGATTACAAGAGTTATTGACTTGCAATTACAAGTCAACATTCCATGAATGAGAGGGGCAGGGGCTTGCAGACAAAAAGTGATTGGGCCTGCATTGGTTTCTGTTCTTGTTCTTGTTGGACTTGAAAATGATTGATTGTTTTCACACTTTGGGCTGGTAGCAGCTTTTAGGCCTTTGGAATTTTCAATGACACTATTTATGCACTCTAATCCGAAGGTCAAAACATGAAATAACTTATTATCATAGAACTTTCAAAAATCCAACAAAATGTGTTTATAAATACTTACAGCCATCAACGTTCTTAAGCCAAATATGTAGGTTCTTAAGGATATTCAATTGACGGATAACTTCATTTCCTAAGGAACCAAAAGATATCGTCAAAATGTCAATTTATTCTATGCACCATAAGAATTTCAATTATCCGAAATCATGACATACTAAGTGAGTTTGGAAACTGAACAAACACATTAAACAGTATTATTTTTCTTTTCAACATATCATATATAAAACAAATTTACAATTTACAAATACAAAAACTATAAGTTCTAAAGTCATAATAAAAAAATGTATATTTTTTCTTAGGGTGGACAAGAAGATAATTAAATTCATAAAAAACTACTCACGCTTTTGATAAATATGAGATTTAAACTCTTAACTTTTTAGAATTAAGGGGGTTACTCAACCATTTATACTAATCAAAATATATCAAAACAAAAATTTGTCAAATGCCAAAATATTTTTTAAGGTTCCCTTTATGCTTACTACATGATAGGGCTTAAATAGTATATAACACATAATAAAGATAAAGTCACCTGTAAAATATATAGGGCAAGCACAAGTGAGGATTCAAATTCAAAAACAGAATACTCACGTCCGAATGTAAGAGCCAGATCCTTGTTGTGATCATCAACAATTCTTCCCATATGCATTGATTCATCTACACACAAATGCAAGAACTCATTAGTCCCCTAGGTATCGTAGAGACACTTCCTCACTTCTTATATATTCATATATACATAACAAATCATATATCATATAAGACTTAACACAGATATCACAGAGGTGCCTACTAGTATCAAATAATAAAAGTAAGTCTAAACAAAATATTATTTCATGATACCATTTCATCACATATTTTTTTGGCATAATAATCATCTAAACATAATTTAGAAAGCATACATAATATTGAGATTACAGTTTTGAAAATAGTTTAGTATACTTACCATTCAATAATTAAAAACAACAAACTCTTCATAAATTAAGCAATCCAAAATTTGACCTATATTAATACAATCACACATAAATCGAACTTAAAACAATGCATTAGGATAGAAAATAGGGCTATCAAATATTTTTCCAACTGAAAACCTAAAATCAGAGCTAACCAGTGCTGTTTTAAAATCTGTACGGTATTCAATTTACTATTTTTAATAAATTGTAGACAAGTTGAATAATTATGAACGTTTCCAGAAACATGCCACATATATATATCTCACACGACAAAAATTTTAAGAATTAAATAAAATCTAGAACTATCCTAACAAAATTTATTTTGTAAAGTATTTTGATCTGTCTTACAGTGGGCAACCCATAGTATACTTAAAATCAGAATTTTTTTTAATACACTACAGACCTTCTTTTTACTTAAACTTTACAAAAGTAAAACACACTTAGTTAGGAGTTCAAAATAAATTTTGATAGAAAATAACTAAAATAAATATTTTAAAAATATTTTCATATTCGGACATATCTATGTTGTTTGGTGCTAAACCGATTCAGTACTTCAATTAAGAAAAGCCATAATTTTTAAAATATGACTTCCAAAATTCTAAAATTTTTCGAGTTAATACCTAATATATTTATAAATAACTGTTTAAAATTTAAGGATTTTCATAAATGTAATTTTTTTTTTTCCAAAATACGGAGAAGTAATACTTAATAAAACATATTTGGTAATCATACCATGTGCAAAATATTGCAAAATGCAACACTCTTCTCTCAAAAGGTAATATCTATAAATCTTATATAAATGTGTTATTTTTATGAAGAGCAAATTATAATTTAGCTACCCGGTTGAAACGCTTTTACGGGCGGAGCAATTGTTTTGATGTTATTACAATTTACCCCCCTACCGTTAGTAAGATCAGTTAAATGTAACGATAAACAGTATCAAAACAGTAAAAGGACGAAAATACCCTTTGACTGAAATTGACCAAAAATTTCATCGGTTAAACATCATCATCCCAAAAATAAATCATCCCAAAGTACAGTTAATCAAATTTAAACATTTCAGCATAAACTTCACCATCACCAATTAAACATAATCAACCCAAAAACATAATCAATCCAAAGTACAGTTCATCAAAATTAAATATTTCAACATAAACTTCACCATCACCAGTTAAACATAATCAACCCAAAACCTTAAACATAATCAACCCAAAGTACATTTCAACATAATCTTCACCAGTTAAACAGAATCAACCCAAAGTCATCAACTTCACCATTTCAGCATAAAAAAATCACCCAAATCACTGGTTAAACAAATAAAAAAAAAAAAATTTGATAACTCTGAGTTCATGAACCCAGATTTCTGGGTTCGTCGGAACCCAGAAATCTGGGTTCATCAGAACCCAGACTCTGGGTTCTCAGGAACCCAGAGATCTGGGTTCGTCACCCAGACCTCTGGGTTCCTGAGAACCCAGAGTCTGGGTTCATCAGGAACCCATCTGGGTTCGTCACGAACCCAGAAGTCTGGGTTCGTCAAGATCGACGAACCCAGATCTGGGTTCCCGTCAACCCAGATCTGGGTTCTCAGGAACCCCGATCTGGGTTCGTCTCACGAACCCAGATCGGGGTTCCTAAGAACCCAGATCTGGGTTGACGGGAACCCAGATCTGGGTTCGTCGACCCAGATCTTTCAGATCGGGGTTCATTTAGATCGGAGTGAACCCGATCTGCAGAAGAAGAAGCAGAAGAAAGGAAGAAGAAGAAGAAGTGGAAGAAGAAGAAGAAGAAGAATGAGAAGAAGAAGCGGAAGAATAGAAGAAGAAGAATGAGAGGAAGAGGGGAGACTGGTAGAAGACTGACCAGAGAGATAGTAATCAGTTGACCAGATTTATATTTGGTCAACTGGTCAATTTCAGTCAAAGGGTATTTGCGTCCTTTTACTGTTTTGATACTGTTTATCGTTACATTTAACTGATCTTACTAACGGTCGGGGGTAAATTGTAATAACATCAAAACAATTGCTCCGCCCGTAAAAGCGTTTCAACCGGGTAGCTAAATTGTAATTTGCTCTTTTATGAAACCAATTTTATTTGAAAGTTCTAAAATTCATAATAGAAAGTCATAATATGAAAACCTAAAATTCATAAAAGTATACCATAATGATGATGATGATGATGATATACCTAGGTTTTTCTGAATAAGTTTGATCAAAGAATTATTCCTCTAAGCGTTTAAATAAACTATAAAAAAGATAATTACAATAACAAACCTTATGGCTAATGAAACGGAAAAAGCATTTATATTGTAGTTTCCTATGGCTTTATAGATTATAGTTTCATATTCTTATCAAATCACCTTACTCCTTTTTCAAATAATGTAAATTTAAAAAGTTTAATTTGATTAGAAAACCTTATCAAATACAAATTATTATATACATATTTTTATGTTGATATATCACAAGATTATTAAAATATTAACAAACAAAAGGATGATAGTGAATCTTTCCTCAAATATAAGTCCTACAAATTTAAATATTTTTTTTAAAAAAAATCAATAATTTAGTTTTACTTTAACACTTTGGAAATGATTTGGATGTTACAATTTCCATAGTCCAAAATGGTTGTCTACAATTTCATGCTACTATACTAGTTCAGATAGTGTATTAGAACCACTATTGGTTCTAATACACTATCTGTACAATTATGCAAATAATTTATTTTTTTATATAATTGCAACTTTACTAACTAGTTTAACACCAATTATATATATATATATCGTTATGAGATGAGATGCATGAATCCATTTAATAAGAGAATGAATTGGATTATTTTAATGGGATTAAATTTGATTAAATTATTGTCGTAATCTCTTTGATGCATTATATGATTGAATTAAAAATAGTAATATCTCTTATTTGATGTTGTATGGAATAAAAAAGAGTAATTGTGTCTTATATCATTCTAATAAAATAAAGCTATTTTAAATCCATTATATATATATATATTAATCAAATCAAATTTGGTTAAAAATTTTAAATTACTTTTAATGAAATAAAATATTAAAATTATTTTTAAATAAATATAACTATGTAAAAATGATTATTTTATAATAATATTAAATTTGTAGATGTTAAAATAACACTTAATTGTAACTGTTGTTGACAAATTATTTTTAGTATTTTAAGAAATTATATAAATTAATTTTTAAAATAATTTAATGTTCTATTTTTATAAATAATTTTAAAAAGTAAAAAGATGAAAAGAATGAAAAAAAAAAACAAACAAAGAAGAAAAAAAAAATTAAGTCTTAGGCTTTGAGGTGTGTTAAATTTGCATCATGCATGAGATTGAGGTCTCTAATCCCATGCAAATAACATACCTATATGTTCAGTTTGAGAATCTACTCATATAATGTACAATTTTAAAATATACTTTCAAAGTATTGGAGCATTCCAAAAGTTAGGAGTTACTTCTCAAATAATCATTTTTCAAAGTAACTCCCAACTAGCTTTCCAAAGATTGATTATTCCAAAACAAAACCAAAAAAAAAATCCAAAGATTGATTATTTGAGAAATAAATCATGAAATAAGTTGATTTTGGATAAACATCATTTACTCAAACTTATAAAATAATCACTTCTTTCTTAGGTGGAAGCAATCTCAAACACACTAATTTCGTTGAATTTCAATTGGATGGCTAGCAACTGTATAGTAATATTATTTGATCCTATATAGGTAATTACACACACATATATATCTCGTTAGCAACTTGATATTAAGAACAAAAATATAAGAGAACAGAGGTAAGATTACAGTATTAAAAACCAGAAAAATTAATTCAATACAAAGATAATAGAATTATCAAATCGAGGTCTATACAATACCATAATGTCCTTAAAATATATTAGTCTTATACAATTAAAGTTAGAGAGTCTGTTTCGCAAGATATAATGATTTTAAAAATAAAAAAACCAGTGAACTGAACTGTAGCTTAATCTATCTCCATGGAGTTCATAAACTAGAGCAAAAGAATACAGAATACAATATAATGAAAATATGAAATCTAAAGCTGCAACAAATTAATTCTGCGCAATTAATCCCTATAATTTATTCTTAAAATAAATTCTGAGCAATTAATAAATTAAAATTTGAAACTTAAATCTACAATTCAATTTTGTAGTTTGAACTTTTCAAATCCGATATTGCAATTGACGGCACTTAAATCTAATGTTTAAATCACCAATTTAAATTTTAGTTTAAAAATTCAAAACATTTTGATTGCAGATTTTTTCCAATCATTAATTCTGCATTAAACTCGAAATTATTATGGAAAAATTTAATCACCAAATGCATTAAAATCCATAATGAAATTATTATGGACAAATTTAATCTAATTTAATTCTTAGTTTAAAAATTCAAACATTTTGATTGCAGATTTATTCCAACGGTTAATTCTTCATTAAAACTCATAATGAAATTATTATGGAAAAAATAAAATTGAGCACCTACTTGTACAGGCGCAAAGCTCGATTTTCGACTAGGATGCGCTCGCATAGGTTCCCATTTTTTGAAAAAATATACATCCTGTGACCTTTCAGTTGGTTTAATTATTGTCATGTCAGTTATACCACCACCATTTCATTGCATCACACAAGATTTCAACAGGCTAGTGAATTTCTTGTCGATTGTCCATCTTATTTAAAAGTTATGTGTTTTTTTTTTTTTCTTTGAGGTAGTAATCGTTTCAAATTTGTAAGTTAAAATTCAAACAAAAATATTAACTTCTAACAGTTCTAAAACTTTTGCATTTGCCTCATTGAAGCCCAAATATATGGAGCTTTAACATGGACAAAAACCTATTTTTAAAGTGGAATTAGAATCGAAGTTAGAGGTCACTTTAGAACGCTGTTAACAAAAATATCAATTTGAGCCATGAAAAATCTTTAATAGTAGAAAATTTGTTTAGGAAAAATCTTAAATGCAATAGGAGACATGATAATATGATATCTACCTTATAGTCAAGATACATAGACTTTGTAGATGGGCTTGTGCCTCAGTGGTAATAGTGCACAGCCCACCAACATGTGTAATGGGTTCTATATGTAACAGAGTACACCTACTTATATATGTGAGTCTCTCTCACCTTTGTGTGAGTTGTTTTCCCATCCATATGTAAGTTACTCCCTTCCATATGAGAGTTGTTCATATAACTACATCCAAAAATCATACCCCACCTACACCTCCTCCCCTAAACTCATCACTGCCAACCCATGCGCTACCTTCCCCATCATCACCATAATCGACGACTAGTCAAGATGACCCGACGTTTAAGCACCCATTGGACTCGAACCCACCTTCGTCGTATTCTTTCAAGTGCAGCATCAACAACTCTCAAGCACTTAACTCACCCAAATATGAGATTGTGGGGCGGAAGTTCTCGACGATGAAGACTGTGACGACGCAACAAATGATGCTCTGTCGCTGCACTTTTGGACTAGGTTTAGGACTTGCTTTGATGGAGACCATGGTTTCCATGGGAGACCATCTGTCTCTAGCTGGCTTCTTCATAGTGGAGACCTATTTTTGGGTCTTCACAATGGAGACCCAGAAGGTCCCCAAGAGATCATTTTATTTTTGTTTTTTATTTTTGGTATTTTAATTTTTAATTTTTAAATTAAATTAAATATATATTATATTAATTTTAAATTTATTGAATATATTTTAGTCTTTTTACAGTTTTGACCATTGACTATGAGAATTTAATGATTGTTAATTGATAACAGAAGAAGTTTGTATTAAGTTTTCGGAACCTTAAGAAAAATTAGTATAAGAGCATCTCCAATGCAAATGTGGATTGTCTTTTAAAAAAAAAATGGACATATCATTAATGTCAAGAAAATGTACATCCTATGTGGTATAAATATGAATTGATAGACACTCAAGTCTAAAAAGGTTCTCCAATGCTATTCTATTCATTTCAATTATGAATAGTCAAAAAATAATATATCATTAAAGTAAATTATTATAAAATATTATTTTATGGAAGTTTCAATTATTTATTGTTGACATGACTGTCAAGGAGACTCTCTAGAAATAGATATTGAGGTTGACAACTTCTATTTTTTTTTTTTGTCACGTCAGCTTGATAGTGGTTATAGAAGTTTGCATTGAAGAGCTTAATTTTAATACTCTATCAATTTATCCTATGTGACACTCCATTTTTTCACAATTTATATTTGCATTAGAGATGCTCTAAGTTCTCTAAACATTGTCATTTTTATACAATTATACTAAACCTCAAAAAAGATTTGTGCAATTTGCCATTTTTAAAATGTGTCGTAACGAACATTCGTATTTGGTTGAGTAATATACATCTCCTCTTCTAACTCTATTTTCCAGCATATATATGTGGATACATTTCCTTGATCATGAGTTAATTCTAGCAAACCTAAGAAATCATATTTCAACAAACCAAAAAAAAAAAAAAAAAAACTAGGTTATAAATTCATATTAACCTGCAAATTTATTAGGTTGAGGGTTCTGGGGTGGCAGTTGAATTGGCTAATGAAATTGAGATTTCTAATCAAATATTATATTGAATGAGTACATTTTTCATTTAATGCAGTGGCTCTTTCCAGCAAATATGTTACTCTTAATTTTTCATATAATCCAATTCTAATCCATGCCCTTGCCGACTAATATGTCATCAATTTCTGTCCTTATCGTCCAATTAATCCATGCCTCATTGGAAAGTGATTGAGTACACAATTTACACCAATAATTCCACAACATTTTGCACCAACTTTCAACACCCTCTTTGAAGTTTGGTTGAATATGACAGTTTACTAATAATTTTCAACGAGTGTTTTCAGATAATTGAGAGAATAATTTTCATAACTATGTGGATTCCTCTATAATTAATGCCTCAAGAAGTAGCATGTCAATGTTTTTAACAGGAAACGAAAGGGATGGTTGTATGCATGGAAGCTGATTCAGTTCTGGTTAGATGAGGTCTATCTTTCATCGAACTGTTTGATCATATCAATTTGAATGAAATATATACTTAAACTACTGAATTCTTTTTATACTGATGTATTATTAAATAAAAAATGGTCTAAGTAAAATTTAGATTAAGACTGAATTCTGGTTTTGATTATATATGAATACATGATATGGATCTCGTGTGAATACATAATATATACTCATGACATGTTTTGATATTTCCACAAATGTTTGGCTTAATTCTTCTGTTCTTTCTTATGACATTCATGGTCCTCAACTATATATAGTCAAATAATAATGATTTGTCATTTATGTGGGTGTTTGAACTTATAACTCGTTTTATCTTTAATATTAGAATTATTTTTATTTTCCTTCTTAACGGTTAGTGAATCGTTATTTTCTCCCGTGATAATTTTAAAAAGGTAAAAAAAAACCTGAAAAATATTATTAATTCATGTCAAAAGGAGGGATAAAATGATGTTTTTTGGATCAATAGGGGAGAAAATGATTATTCATTAATCGTCAGGAGAGAAAATAATAATAATTCTTGATATTATTAAATTAGAAAAAGACTAGATAATGTTAAAATTAAGATTGAATCGAAAATGCACGATAAATGCACATGACGTCCTTTAATATTCTTATTTATGACATTTATGGTCATCAATCACGTGTCGTCGAACTACAATGATTTGTGTTTTACATGGCTGTTTGACCATGTCATTCTTTTATACTTAGATATCATCGAATTAAGAGAAGTTTAATGTATTAACTAGCATGTAATCAGAATGACTTAAAATCAAAATGACTATTTGAAATCGAAATTGCATAAAATTGAAATAATACATCTAAATTAAAATAAATTATTTACTTCCATTGCAAAAATCGGAATTGGAATTAGCAGTATTCTCATAATTACAAATTATAAAAATGCCCTTGATTAAAATTATATACTTTATAAGCATTTTTTTTAATAAGGGTTATAAAAGAATAGAAATGAGATTCTCAAGTGGGGTAGGAAGAATGAGATTCTCATTTCATAATCTCAAATTCATATGAGATTCATAATTTTATTCTCATTATCGATAGATTTTAGACCAAGTAAACATTAATAATCATTTTCATTCTCTAATCTCAAGTAAACACACCAGTAAAACTCATGTCAAAGTTAAATGTGAATACATTTTTTCAAAAAATAAAAATAAATAAATGTGAATACATGATACGTACACATGACATTTTTTAATAATCTTATTTATGACAATTATAGTCATCAATCGCATGCAGTAGAAATGATTTGTGTTTTACATGGTTATTTGACTTTTTTTTTTTTTTTTGGAAGAGAAACATGGTTATTTGACTTGTATTTATTTTAGTCTTTAAATATCATTAAATTAGAAAAAGTCTTGATAAAACTTAAATCTGAACTGAACGCATGACACATAACAAGACATCTTTTAATACCTCAATGAATTCTTGGCTTGGTACTTGAACTCTTTTTGTTGACATTTATGGTCAAGTGATAGCTGTAGAACCAATAATGATTAGAAAAAACTTGCATTATTCAAAGAGTCAAAACCGTGTTTGATTTTGAATTTTGGCTCTATCTTTCACATAAGAGCACTTTTTTCTCCCCTTATAAATACGAATCAGATCCTAATTTTCTCTGCTTCCAATTCAATCTATCTCCATTTTCCAAAACTCTCTCTATCTCTTCTTCCTTTGAAACAACATGAGAATCCACACCCCTCTACTTCTACTTCTGATCTTCTCAGTTTTATTCTCAATGATCCATCTCTCTTCCTGTAGACATCTCAGCTTGGCTGCTGCTTTTGAAACACAACCACAAACGAAAACCAAGCCTCCTTTTTCAACAACACAACATTTTTCAACCATTTTTCAGTCTCTGAAACTCCAAGATCATAGCAAAGTCAAGTCAGTATCGCATCAAGTTGTACCTGGTGGACCAAACCCACTTCACAACTAACAGGGGTTTTCCCTTTTTTTCCAAGATGTTTGTTACAGGTTTTTTTGTATGTTTCTAGGCAGAAATATGAGCTGGGCTCTTGGAAAGAAAGAAGGAAAACAGAGGAAATCTCTTAGAAACATGTAATATATAGATTTCGTACTTGTTTTTGTGGCTTTCTTTGATTCTTTTAGGATCCCAAATTGTTGTTTATATCTTGGTAGAGATATATATAAATTGAATTACTAATAATGAAGAATGTGTAGTCATTGAGTTTTGCTTCATAAATTTGCTTGTTTTATTTGATTTCTCCTGGAATTGTATAAACATAATTTGTATGCCAGATTTATGTGTTGAATGTCCATATTACATACTTTCTTCTTGATTGAAAGTTGTTAACTTACCAGGAAATTAAACTTGTTATTCAAAAACTTGGTATAAATCCAAGCATGGAAAACTAGAGTTTGATACTTTGACTATGATCCACAGCAATGTTTAGCAGGTAGTTTTTTTTTTTTTTTTCCCAAGTAATGTTTTTTTCTTTTTTCCTAAAACTGACACTAAATGAATCAAAATCCATTGAAGCCTACCACCTTAGATAATGGAGAACTGCATAACCGTATGTGCTAAAAGATGATACGCTATGAGTTCAAAATAATTGATACAGGTGATCCGTTACAAGTTCTAAGTAATTGTTACAGAGCAGAGGAAATATATAATGAAAGAGATGGACATAATTTAAATGAAAATAATTAATATTCAGCAGCCTTGGATAAGCTTTGTAATTGAATTGAGTTGTAATATTCCTGAAATAGAACTCATTTTAAGATCTGATTTTCATTATTATCATTTGTTTGACTAGAACCTTTTGTTTTGTTTTTTTTTTTTAAAGGAACCTTTTGTTAATTCATGCTTTTATTGGAGTATTTACTACTTTTGATTGGTTATCTATATCAAAAAGAATGGAGGACATAAGGTCTTTGAAAGATCGGTAAGGGCTCATGCCAACAACTTTCCTGAAGTTCTTTGTGCCCATCTGAGATTCGAAACGATTGTTGGTGCTTAAATGATTCCAAAATGAGAGGTCAACTAAAAAGAAAAAAGGGAGGAGTTTTATCGTCAATGTGTGTGTTTTTTTTTTTAAATTTTAGTTCAGACCATGCTGGAAGATAACATCATTAAGCAGGCTGTGGGCGGTTCAAGTCAATGGCAAATAAGGCCAAGTAAAATAATACAAAACTCAAAACAAATAGAATGAAAACACAACCAATAAAATATGAATTGTTTTTTGTTTTTAATAATCAAAATGTATGTGATTTAAGTTTCAAAAAAAAAAAATGTATGTGATTTACTTTGTTAGTTTAATTGAAAAGCCTGCAGCATGACAACGTGTTTTGGAAACATTGCACATTGTCCTGTTTTTAGAAAGCAACAGAAATGCATTTTAAAACTTCCGATGAACCAAAACATTCTACAAATTATAGTATCAAAAACAGCTTATTCAGTAACCCAAAAAAAACAAATGATTCACATCATCCTTAATAAAAGTTATTGAGTACTTAGTTTAAGTCATATCCTTGTCCATTAAAATACAGGATATAGATTATGAGTCTTCTCTTGATAAGATATGTTATCTCCCTATCGTGAAAGTAGTTATCTGGACACGTTATAAGTGATTTATCTTTGCAACTCCTAGCAGTCCTCTAACCCATAAGGTATCAGTATTTAAATAAATAAAAAATGGTTGATTCCAATGTCTAGATAAATCGTATTTTAATTGTTTAAAAAGTTCCAAGTGGCTTCATTCATCAACCCTAACTATTTTTTTAAAAAAAGAGCTCTATAGCTTTTATTAAGATTATAAAAAATTAGTATAGAAGTAGCTAGCCGTGCATGATACACTGTACTTGAGAGGTTGGTTAGGCAATGCATCTAATAAAAACATTGTCGAACTGAACATGCTTGGCTGACGAAACAATAATATTGGTAACTTTCAGGAATATGTAGAAAGAATCAGACACTTACACTTTTTTGTTAAAAACCTTCTCCGAAGGAGAGGTTTTAACCATTTTATGAGATATTTATAACAATTTTGAAAATGTTTCTAGTCTTATATTGTAATTAAATAACAAATATAGTTCATTCGAAATTTATCTTATTTTTGTGGATCAAAATTATGCATCCGTACCTGTACCTCATTAAATTCAACGATTTAATTATGCTTAATAAGATAAAGCTACAAGTGGCTTGCTCTTTTCCATGGAAAATTTCTCAAGAGAAGTCATAAATAGCCAGCTGCATCTAATCTGAAAATGACTTCCTACAGAAAGTCAACTGTTTAGCAGTTCGCTGGCACAACATATGTGCTTGCAACACACCATATCATGTTTTTTGCCAATAAAACATGACTAATTTTAATTCAATACTCAATATCTTCACTAGATTTACAAGTATTTTGACTTGCAATAAATAAATAAACCTCTGAAGTTCACAAAACTGATAGAATATCTTAAATGAAAATTTTAGTTTATTTTGCTTACCACAGCTTTCTCTCTTATTAAAACAACTCAAACCTTTCAAAAAACACAACCAAACAACAATTCCTCATTTTCTCATCCTTTTTTTTTTAACAAATTTCATGATGATCAGAATTGAAAGCTCTCTTTATCTGTGCCTTATTCTCAGTTTCTTGCTAGCTATAATTCAGGCTACGAGTTGCCGGTACGTTAACCATGTCACAAGTGAAGAACCAGGTCACATAACAAGAACCAAGTACACTTCAATTTTCTTGCAAAGCTTCTCTGCCATGCTTGGCTCTGACAGCAACAAACTCAACCATATTCACACGGTTTCACGCCGACTAGTCCCCGATGGACCAAACCCTCTTCACAATTGATTGTATGTAGAAAATTGCATGCAATAATTCTATCTGTTATAGAGTTCTTTTGTGTTGCAGACTGGTCTAATTAGTTTCCACATCTAGAGATTTGTGTTAGTGCAAGTTCTGAGGTGTTTTTGCAGGAAATTTGTCTCTTCTTTGTGGAATGAAAATTTTCTGTTATAGTGCAGTTCAAGAACTAGATCATATATAATTTCATGAGCTGTGAGTTTGTACACTTGAGCTGAATGGTTCACTTAAATAATAGACGCGAACGTGTCAAATCTCACATTTAGATCTCTATTTTTGGGACTGTAGCTAACATGATATTCCAGCTATGAACTCTTATGTCAAGTTGTCTCCCATCCTCTGTTTCTGCATCACATTTACGATATATGTATATAACATTTATTAGCTATTTGTTTTCACATTGCATGGGAGAAATCATTTAAAGTATCATTTCTTATGACCTAAACACCATAATTTATTTAACTTGTTACAACAAGATATATTCAACTTTTGAATTTTGAATGGTTTCAAATTATGTCCATTTTTTCATTAACTTCTATAAGCTAGTAACTAATTTATGCTTCCCTATATAAACTTGGTAGCCATAATAAAATTTTAAGTTTAAATAATCTTCTCAGATTTGTTATAGAAACAAAAGTCGAAAACAATATTACAATCAATTTTATTTCAAACAGTTCTATGTTAAATTATTGGTAAATTGCACATCTCCTCTTCAATTTTTGTGAAAGGCTAAAGTCTAGCCTATGAGAAAATATTTCCGATATTAATATATGATTTTAGTTATTTGTGCGCTTGTATTTCTTGATTTAATAAGTATAGAGATAAAACGCAAATTCCACAAACACAACAAAACCAATTGCCTAAGTGGAGATAGGTTCACCTTGGCATACTTGAATGCTGTTGACGTCTAGATTTGGATCCTAGTCAACCAGGTTCGTGTTTTAGGCTCAAGCTACAGTATTATATTAATGTTGTTAAATAAGTAAAGTAAGAAGCAAAGGACATGAGGTTGAAGAGGAAGGAGAATACACAAGAAGTTTTTAAGTGATTCGACCTAAGTAGATACGTATGTCCACTGTTCACTCTCTCATTATTTTAGTAGAGTAACGACACTAAAAAAATTCATCATTTGTATAATAGGGATCCTCCCCTATTTATGATCCTCCTCTATTTATAGAGAATGGGGGGAGCTACAGTAAAGTGCAATAAAATAATATACAGTGAACTACTATTATAATGATGGACTGTATTTAATGCACGTGAATTACATTTAATGTGGCTGACAGTATTAGGTTTATTCTGCTCAAAGCATGAGTTTAGGCGGCTAACCCACGCGGGTTAGGTGAGATTCCCGTAATCCAGGTTGTAATCTCTAACGGAGTTGGCGTGGACGACACGTTTAAAGCTGTAATTCACCTGGTTGTTCAGATTTTTGTTGACTTGTGATGTGATGGACGAGGCAGAGATAAACCTCTCCAATGAACAAAATATCCTGTCGATTTAGCGAACAAACAAAACTTAAGATAATCGGGCCCCTTTAAAGGTCGCAGGGTAAGTCGCTGGGTAACCCTCAAGTGATCGGATAACTCAATGGGCAAAAGATCTAAGACACGAGCAAGTAAGTGAGCATAAGCGTGTATTGGCAAGCAAGTTGATCGATCAGAGTAGACGAACTTTTATTTGGTCTAATGGGTGAGCACAGGGACGGGTAGGTACCGAGCAGGATATCGAGCAGGGTACTAAGCTTCGATAACGAGCAGGTTGACGACCAGCAAGGATATCGGGAATATGAGTATAGCAACGATCAGAAAAACGAGCAGGTCAACGAACACCTGCGCGATCAGATAGGTGGATTGATTATTGGACTTTTTCGGATCTTCGGGTTATTGGGCTCGTATCGTGAGCCTTCCTTAGCCCAATTGGCTTGATTGTAAAATCACCTATAACAAATGTCATGTTCAAATGCTCACTAGGCCACTCTTTAGGGGGAGTCCTCTCACTCTAACCTATGAGAAAATATTTCTGATATTAATATGATTTCAGTTATTTGTGATGTGCTTGTAGTTCTTAATTTAATGAGCATCAGAGATAAAACACAAATTCCACACACACGAGCAAGGTCAATTGTCTCAATGGAGTTTGGAGTTAGGTCCACCTTGGCATCCTTGAATGTCACGTTCAAACACTCCCTAGCCCACTCTTTAGTGGCAGTCCTCTCACTCCAACGCCCCCAACACGGAGGTATCGCAGTTGATCCTGGTTATATTCTAGGTTAATCCTCTCAACACAATTGTCATTGTGTGGAAGGAGTTAAGGCTGCCAGCCGATGAGCCACGCTATTCCCTCTGCAAGAGATGACTTGAAACTTATAGTAGTCTACAATTGCATATAAAGTAACAACATCCTCGCATGAAACTTGCTATACTGTTAAAGGGAGACAGAATAAATATCCTCAACAATGTTCGTAGGATCTAGTTCAGCAACGGTAATGGGATTTTTGAGCCAACAGCAAACCCTCTTTTACTCTATATTACCTATCAAAAATAGGGATAAACCCTTCACATCGAGAGCAACAACTACTCAAATCATGTTATAAATAATCAAAATATATTTAATTGGCTTTTTATGCCATATAATTTGATATTGTCACATAAACTGTATTAGGTGTATACATCGATGATTTTCTCTGAAAAACGACGTTTGCATGCTGTAAAGTAAAAAGCCTATAAATATTATATATATATAAATATGGAAGCCAATTTATGGGCCAGTAGGTTTAGCCCAAATTAAGCAGATTACAGGTGGCCTAGAGGTCTATCGCATCTAGCACAAATTTAATGGATTTATGTTGAAGTTGAGAAAGGTATCAAAATCGGAATGCAAGGATCAATAGAGCATATTATCATAAACTTCTATTCTATATGTGTTATGCAAGTCAAGAGCATGTATTTTATTTTGGCCACGTGGGGTCATCTACGAATGGTCACACTCGTACATTTGACATTTAATCTAACTGAGAAAATATATTAAAATCATCTTCCTTGTTCGAATCATTATGAAGTTTTAATTCAACAGTTCATATATACCACTATAAAATTTAGTTTCATCGTCGTTTCTTTAGATATTAAAATATTCTTTCTGTTTTAAATTGTATGAAACCAATTCTAGTAACTATTAATGTTGGTATTTCAATTAATTTTTATTGAAAAAGATTATAATGCTTAGAAATTAAATTGACTATTTTATAAAAGTAAAATAAAAAACCTTAGAACATTAAGAAAAGGAGTTCCCAACAACATTTACTGAATTTACAAAAATACTTCTATAAAATTATGATAAAGAATATCTAAATATTATTTAAGTACGAAAAAAATATTCTTACTCACTAACACAAAACTTCACTAAAAATGGCACCTCCTTTTTATCTAACGGAAAAATATAGATATAATCTTACTAGTCAAATGAAATAATGACTTTTTGGTGAAATATCCATAAATGGATTCATTCATTATCTCAATCTTTCTTTATTTTTAATAATCTTACAACACGTAAATATTACTTTATAATCTATCACATACTAAAAGAATTAAAGAAAAAAAAAATGAAGCTGAGGAGAGAATCAAGGTTTATTAAATTACGCAATTACTTCTCATTTTTACCTTATCAACAATTAATCATACACTTTAAAAATGTGAAAAATATATATATATATATATATATATAAAAGAAAACTAAATTCGATGGTCTATTAAATTACACAATTTTACCACTCACTTTCGACAATAAACTAAATGTTTTAAAAGAGGGGAAAAAAATAACCAAGTAATTGAAGTTTTAAAATGACTTTTCTATCACTTTTTTATTTGTAAAAACTAAAATCGTACACAATTCCCAAACAACATGATTACAACACATAATTTGATTCTTTAGTTATCTCTTTCTTCCTCACTTTCAATAATAATAAAACTAGTTTTAATAATAATAAACCAGACAACAATTACAATTACAATGTTAATGTTTTCCATTATTATTTTATCAACAACAAAAGCGCATATTCAAAGCAAATCTAGAATTAAGGTGAGAATCAAGGTTTATCGAATTATATAATTACTTCTCACTTTTATTTTATTAACTACGGATCAAATATTTAAAAGGAAAAATCAAGCTAAGTAGAAAATCCATGTCCATTAAATTACACAATTACTACTCACTTTTGATAAGTAACTGAGCTTTTTCTTTTCTTTTCTTTTATTATTATTATAATTATTTATAGAATAACTAAGTTTTAAAATGATCAATTTTTTTTTATCATTTTCATTCATGTAATAAATTGAGCACAATTACAACAAATAATTTGATTTTCTCATTGACTTAGGTCCAGTTTGATATTGCTTTTAAATTAATCATTGGTTGCTTCGCTAGAGAAATATTTTACTATAAAATTAATTAGGCTAGCCAACATTTGGTAAATTTTATGTTAATTACTGCCAATTTATAAAATATCTAAAATAGACATAAAAGATAAAATATTTTAATTTATAGTTGGTATAACTATAATTCAATATAATTAATATTGGAATATATGTCTTTTTGTTAACTCTTGGAATATAATTATAATTTAATTTAGAGCTATATATACTGGAATATAAATTTAATTCATTATAATATTTTAATTTAAATTTGGAATATAACTGTAATTCAATACAATTAATATTGGAATATAATTAATGGATAGCTATTAAAAAGATTCATTAAATTCCACCTCAAATTATGTAATCATTTTACAAAGGTAACCCTTCTCAAAACTAGGACCAAATTTACTTAGTTTATTAAATAATCAGGTAAAACTAAAAAAATATTAAATAATCATATTTTAACTTCTCAATTGCATTACCAAAAGAGCCCTTAACTCTTCCTCACTTTTAACAATCTCACAACATATAAATATTGTAATAAATCGAGTTATTTTTCATTATTATTTTATCAACAATCAATCACATCACGTAAAAAAGAATGTAAAAAAATCTGAAGCTAAGAAGAGAATCTAGATATATTCATTACACAATTACCACTCACTCTCACTTTATCAACTAATCACACACTTAAATCTGAAGCCAGGGAAAGAATCAAAATCTCTTAATTCACACAATTGCTACTCATTTTTTAAGAAGTAAATGAACTTTTTCTTATTTTATTTTGCTTGAAAGAATTAAGTAGCTGAAGTTTCAAAATGACTTTTTTATCCTTACGTTTTTTTTTTTATTGTAATAAATTGTACACGATTCCCAAATAGCACAATTGAAGTGCACAGACCAAAATATAGCCAATGCAGCTAACCTAAAAAAGTTATTTTTTTTTTAAAAAAATTAATTAATAAAAGAAATAAAATTGTAGAGTGACGGGCCACGTTTCAATGGCACCAATAGCGAAACAGGAAGTTTGGCAACACGTGGTTTCTGAAGAACCCCCACTTTTTTGTTGTGTTTTGTTTTTTATTTTGTCCAAATCAACAACTCAAGTACACACTTTCAAGTTTCAATCTTCAATCTCCAAAATCCACCCTATTGACTCTCCCCACACGCACGCACACACTCTCTCCCAGCTGCGGTTTTTTTATCTTCACCGGAGAGCTTCAGTTTCAGGCCAATGGCCACCAAAGACCCTGATGACTCTCTCCCACCTGGGTGGCGTACGGAGGTCAGAGTCCGGAAAAATGGTAGAAAAGAGAAGGTAGTTTGTTTCTTTTTTCTTTTTTTTTTAAGTTGATTTTGTTTGGTTTTTGAGATTCACTGTGGTTTGTTTGATGAAGTTGTTAAAGATAATTGGTGGTTGGTTGGTTTGATGTTGTTGTTGAATCATAATATTTTAGTGGTGGAGCTGTAAATTTTAGTTCTTTTTAATGATTGTGATGTGGGGTTGTTTTTGTTAGCTTGTGATTGTGTCAAGGTTGGATTTTTTTTTTTTAATCTTATGATACTGATTTTTTTGAAATTGGGTTTTTCATTTTGTTGTTGTTGTTGATAGATTTGGTAGAGAATTTATTGTTGTGGTTTTGTAGAGCAGTTCTCTAATGTGTGTGAGTTATATGTGTTGGAACTAGTTTCAGTTTTGAAGAACATATTTTGACTGTTAGATGAGGCAGTGATTTTTGTTTTAGAAATGAGTAAAATAAGAATGGTTTGCATGTGAATGTTGAGTTAGGGTTTATATTGTTTTCGTAATCTTTAGCTTTCTTAGATGTTTTGAGAATTGAATTGGTAGATTAAGATTCCGTTGGTTGTGTTGTGATGGAGAAATGAACTGGAAATGAATCCGTTGGATGTTGTGTTGACTGTGGAATGTGTTCATTAGTTGATTGTTGTAACGGTATTTTAAAACAATGAGCGCGGCAATTTCACTGAATTGAAAATGACTGAAAATGAATCTGTGGGCTGTTGTATGTACTGTATAATGCATTGATTAGTTGATTGTTGTAATGGTATTTTAAACTAATGAGAGGGACGACTTCACTGAACTGGTAATGAATCTGTCGGATGGTGTATTTACTGTATGTTATTGATTAGTTGATTGTTGTAACGGTATTCTAACCTAATGACCGCGGCAATTTCAAAACATACTCGATATAGGAGATGTGGTGTTCCTACCAAAAGAATACCAATGTTTTTCTGCGAATGCAATGGTAATAGAGGGAAAGAGTTTAGAAATGAGTCTTAAGGAAATAGTTTCTGTAGATCAGGCCTTCAAAACATGCTCGATATAAGAGACACATGTAGTTCCCTCCGAAAGAATACTGACATTTGTTTGCAAATGCGACGGTAATGGAGGGGAAGAATTTAGGAATGAATCTTAGGGAAATCATTTTCATAGGTCAGGCCTTCAAAACATACTCAATATAGGAGACACACTATGTTCCCACTGAAACAATATACCGACATTTGTTTGTGAATGCAACAGTAATGGAGGGAAAGCATTACAAGTGAGTCTTTAGAAAACCATTTTCATAGGTCAGGCCTTCAAAACATACTCGATATTGGAGACACATGATGTTCCTACCAAAAGAATACCTACCTTTGTTTGTAAATGTAATGGTAATGGAGCGAAGGTGTTTGTAAATGAGTCTTAAGGATATAATTTTTGTATTCAAGATCAGGCCTTAGACAAATTGCCATCTTTCATGTGGCTATCTGTGTCTTTTAATTATTTATGTGGACTAAAGATAGGAAAAAAAAAAAAATTCCTCTGGGGGGTTTTGGAAGGTGGCTGTTTAAAGAAATGTTTGGAAGAATTTATGGACGTATCCATGTATTTATTTTGTGTCAATTCCTTCTCTTTTTTACCTTGAATTATAAGCTATATTTCAGATCAATAGAACATTTTTGATTGGCTTACTCTTTAAAGTAACCAGAAGAATCTTGGTTGATTATACCATTCTATTCAGGTAAGACATTTAAAATCATGCACAGAGTCTTATTAATGCTAAAATAAGTTACTTTCTTTGCATAACATTCTTGGTCCTATTATTCAATCTTTTTAAATTTCAAATTCTATGCTTGTGCCTTGTAAGCATTTAGTATTTGTTATATATGGTAAATTCTTTGTGCAATTTCAAACATACATCTGCCTTCTTTAACATTTTTCACTGGTCTGATTTTACTAAGTGTTGACATGGCAGTGTTTTTTAATTTATAAATTGTTCTTTGTGAATTCTGATTAAAAATTGGAAGTTATAATGACAGACTCCAACATGTACGATCAGTATTGTTACCTATCCCCACTTTCTGTTTACAAATTCAGAAATCTGAGACAATACCTGTTTGGTAACCATTCTTTCTAAATACTAAGTTGAAAATGAATTCACTGTTACTACTATTAGAGCACCAAAGCAGGAAATAGCATTTTGACATTTCAACTCGTTTTGTTCTTCACATCATCGTTAAAGGTACATGAAAGCTTATAAAATTTTCTGTCACATGTAATGTACTAGCAGCTGATGAAAGACGGAAAAAACCAAACTAAGCATGATAAATGACCACCAGGGCTATTATGTATAGTTTATTACATTTGTTTAATCATTAATAATTCCATTTATTAGCTTCATTGTGCCAATATATCTCTATTAGTCTTATTTAGATAACCAGATCACCCTCGTAATACTCAAGAAATAATAATCAACAATCTGCACCATATGCTTTTCCCTTCATTGACAATATTTTTCATCTTTCTTTTCCTGTTTCTGATCATGGTGTAATGTTTTGATTATCTGTGCACTCTAGGTCTTTTTTCAAAGGGTCGAAGCAGAAGGACTGCCTCCTGGATGGATTAAGGAACTTAAAGTCACAAAGTCACGGCATAAAGTCAGAAAAGACCCGGTACTCAGCCCAACTTCCTTTTACTGATTTTGTTTTCTTTTGCCTTTGGTTTTAGGTTTTATTTTCATTTTTCCCTTAAAAAGAAAACTTTGCATTAAGTTTTACTTGTTCATCTTTGACCTTTCCACATCTCCTCTCAAGGTTCTATTTTTTGCTTGTCCCATTTTTAAATCTATGAGGTGTTCTCATAGCTCACTCCTGATGGTATATTTTCTAATCGATAAATGACTTCTGCAGTATTACATTGATCCTGTGAGTGGTTATATATTCCGCTCCATGAAGGACGTAGTTCGCTATTTAGAAACTGGTGAGCTTGGCAGGTTGGCTTCCAAGCCAAAGGACAAAAGCAGTCTTGATGAGCATGACTCCGAAAATGACAAAGACGATGTAAGTTTGCTCATAATTGGACTCTCCAAATTTATATGTTTATGTACTAGAGTAATTAATTGTGCAAGAGCATCCATTTATGGATTCCTCTGGTTTATCTATCTAACTTGATCTTATAGGGTAGAGCGTGGAAATTGAAAAAACACTTCAAAGGGGTGCAATACTTAATACAGTTAGGAGTAGCACTGGAGCAGATAATATATTAGAATGGCACCTAGAAATTAAGATTATAGAACCATAGTTGTAAAATTTTAAACATCAATGGAACAAGAATTTAAAAAATTTAAGATGGTTTTGTGGTACCCTCTACTACCACACTATGTTAGCCATTTACTTCTTGCTGGTTTTGACTTCGGAGTCGATGTAGTTAACAATGATAGATTGGGATTTAATTATTACTTCTGTGCAACTTTTGGTCCTTAAATTCAGAATGCTTGTATTACTCATTTTGAACTGCAGAGTTTGAAACAACTTGTTTTATCTTAATCATGCATTTCATATAGGGATAGTACTATTGACTCCCCCTGAGGCTATGTTTAATACAAGCGGGAACCATTGTTTACAAATTCATCGAAGACACCACTTGCCATTACCTGGTTCTGTTAAATTGGTTCTCTGACCAGTTAATTACATCAAAACATCTTAAATGCCCCTACTTAAGAGTGACTTGATCATTTGAATAGTTATAGGGACATATCTCATTCATATAATTTACTGTCACTACACCAAAACACAAACATTCAAAATTCATTTTCATTTGTCTTTTTTATTTTATCCTTCAAAAAGCCAAACAAAGTCATGATGTTTAAAAACACAATAAGACAACGTCAGCATGAGTTCCTGGAACAGTGAAAAGGTATGAGATGGCGGCATACCAGATTTCTTCCGGTCAATTGTTGCTTACATCATTTTCTCTTAGCTTCATCTGTCCCTTAAGTTTCCTTACATACAAAACTCACTAATTTATTGAAACGCTGAACTCTTGAGAAGAAAAGGATGTCTTAGAGATATTACAGCCTGAAATTGGATTCTGTCAGTGAATGAAATCAGGCAGGTTAGTAAGATGGGTAACTTTCAATTTGTTTGTTCTCTTTTAGAAGAACTTTAAAGGCTGGCTTTTTTGAGTGTAACGAAGGAAAAGGGGCGTTGATTAGTTTCAACCTTTGTTTGCTTATGCATCATGTAGGCATTTGTTATTTCTTTTATTTTTCGATATTAATTTGTGAACAAGTTTTGAGAAAATCGGTTCTTCAATGAATTTGAGTCTGGTTTCTTTTAATGTTTCATGTTATTATGTTTTCTGTTGTAGTCTGAGAAGTGGAAAAACAATTACTTTGTGAGAGGAACAAGCTGAGGTTGAATAAAACTAAAATGGACGTGTGTAAATGTTGGGAGTCTATATCTTCGGAAAAGCTTTCCACACTTTCCTAATAGACATCAAGTCAAATTATCATGTCTTCAAATAACTATAATATCGCTTAATGACAAGGGGTATTGATTTGAAAGTTCGGTAGTTGAGTGTATATAAGCATAACTTAGGGGTGTCAATGGCAATATTATTCCTTCTGTATAACTCAGTACCTGTGGCAGTGTTGTAGTATTTAATTTATTTCATAGATATTATGAAATGCTTGGCAAAACAATTGTTTGTGTTAAAATTAACAATTGCCAAATTTTGATTTTCTTGATTTTTTTCTGCCTTAGTCCCCTACTGCAGTGAAGAAACAGAAGATTGGAGATGCTGAATCGAGCAGCCCAGAGGTTAAAGATTCCATGACGGTGGACGAGGGGAATAATTCTGACAGTATTTTATGTCCTTCGACTCCTGTACTTGAAGTCATGGCCATTGAGAAACAGACATTGGAAAGTGGGGACATAGAGGATGAAACTAAGAAGTCGAAACCTGGAAGCAAATCCAAGAAGAAAAAAGTGCTTGACTTACCTCGTCGGAGTTCAAAACGACTTGCTGGAGTTGCACTTGATCCAACACCTGAATTGAAGACTACTCGAGCTCGTCGACCTGTGGGTAAGCAATCAGGTGATGAACTGGCGAGTACGGTTGCTGGAGCTCATCAAGCTGTAGCTAAGCAGTCAGGTGATAAAGTGACCAGTACAGTTGCTGGAGTTGCACTCAATATAACACCTGAATCCAAAACTACTACTGGAGCTCGTCGATCTGTAGCTAAGCAGTCAGGTCAAGAAGTGCCCAATGCAGTTGAGGGTCCTAAAAGCACAGAAGATTCACAGGAGTCAAGTATGAGCAAGTGTCATTTTGGAGACTTGGCAAATCTGAGTAAGAATGCAGACCAGATCAAAGGAAAATATGAGAGTGGCAAGAATCGAGGATTTACTGGTGATTTACCTCCTCAGGACCAAGCTAAAGTTGAAAAAGGTTGTGAAGCTGAGGCAAAACCAAAACCTGAATCCGTTTTTGACTTGCCTTTTGGGGACTTATTATCAGATCCTTGTATTGCATTTGCAATTAAAACTCTTACCGGAGATAACTTCGAGACCAGCGATGGCATCGAGGCATCAATGGGACCAAGCAACAGCACTTCTGAGGGAATAACTATCCCAAAGGCGAACGATGGTGACCAGAAGCAGAACCTAGCTATTCCCGGACAGCCTGCTGTTAACATCGTTGAAAACAGCTCTGAAACTGATAAGAAGCCAGGATTGCCCATTGATTCACCTTTCGCAGACATCTTAACTGACCCCTGCATTGAATTCGCTATCAAAACTCTCACCGGATCAATTCCAGTTGGGAGTGATGTGGATACTCTGGATTACTTCCGACCACCGCAGCAACATAACCCTCCTCAAACTCAATCATCCAAAAACTTCTGCCAGACTGAATTCCTGTCCCAGCAATACAATGTCCTGGAGAAGCCTGTAACAAGAGAACAAGGTCGCGCCAGAAACTTGAACATGCAAAAATCAGGTGCAGCAGCAGGTCTTCGACAACCTGGTGACAACAGATTCAATGAATGCCATTAATAGGCTAATAATCCCCTCCTGTACTAACTGAAATTGTACAGTTAGGTAAAAAAAAAAACTCTTGTAGAACAGTGCTTCTAACCTATTTATCTCATGATTTTCAGTTGGATACTGAGCTTCTTATGAATCTGAAGTGAGCTCTCCAGGTTAGCTTGACAGTTCAATTCATGTAAACGGAAACTTCAGGATGGTAGTGCAGGTGGTATTTACCAGTTCAAGACTTTAATTTGCAATGGAAAGTTAATGGTTTTTATGCATTTATTGATCTCTCATTTGCCTGCTTACAAGTACAGTCAATGTCTCAATGATTCCCTAGATGACATCAATTGTAGGTTGAATCATACAATAATATGGTAGTAACCATTTTTCTATGCTTGAAGCTTTTCCTATTTAACTTTTTTGTTCTATAAATTTTTTCCTCCATAGATGCCTCTTTTGCATGTTGTTTTAGTCATTTATAGCTTCTTCATTTTAGTTTCATCTTTATAGGATGCTAGAGCTGTATGGTTGGTGTGATCAATCGTTCAAGCTCATCCAGTTTTGGTTTAAATTGCTAATCTTAATTTATATATTAAGGTTAATAAATCAATATTTTATTTTATTTTTTAAAAAAAATTGTCATTTTGTTTATATGTTTAAACTGTTTAAGTAAAAGGTCCAATCAAAACTATTAGACTCAATGTGATTCAAACTCAGATACAAAATGCAAAATGAATACAAAACTATTTGCAAAACCAATGACTTTGGCACATAGATTGAACCCAACTTGTCACCTAGATCAAATTCAAATATTCAAGCTGTATGGTAAGCCAATGACAATTGACTAAGTTAGTAAAATTCTTCCTCTTATATCTTGTCTCTTTCTCTCTCGTCCAGAAGTTAATTAAAACTTCCAGTGTCAGAATTTTAAGCTATTAAAGAAGGGTTATAATTGCTACCAATCTATTTTATCCAAAAAAAAAAAAAAATTAATTAAAAGGAAAAACAGATGGAGCCCATGGGCCCACCATGATTACAGCGAGCGAGGCGCCACCATTGCTGTCTATTTGGCGCCAAAATCCCTAACTCAATCTCTCTCCCACTCAAGCCTAAAAGAATTCAAACTTGACTGGAAAAATCAAAACAAAACCAAAAATGCAGATTCAAATAAAATGCAATTGCAACGAACACAGCTGCCCAGAATGGGCAATCGTGGAACTACAAGGCGTCGTGGAAGCTCAGCCTTCCTTTCAAGATCGTCTCCACAACCTCGAAATCGGTCAACTTTGCCGCCCGTCTTCTCTCGTACTTTCTCTCCATCTATGCATTTATGTGTTCTTAGGGAAATATTTGATAGGCATTGGTTTGATTTTGGATATGGTTTCGGTTTCAGGAGAGTTATACGTTTACGGTTGGGTACCATGAACTTACGGGGTCGAAAATGCCCTTGAAGAAGCCCCTTTTGGTGCTCAAGAAAAACAAGATTGAGCACAGCAGTGAGACTGATTCTCCGGGGGCAGAATTGGAAGTTGTTGGAATTATCCGCCATCGGATTCTCTTCAAGAGCAGACCTAAAGCCCTCATTTCCAGTAAGCCTTTTTTTTTTTAAATATATATATATATATAGACACATTATATGACTCTTTAGTGTTGATTACTCACTTGCAATTGTAGTACACTTTTTTTTAAAAAAAATAAAAATAAAAATTGGTTCTTTTATTTTTTAAAAAAAATTAGTATCATCGTAAACTGAACAAATATCGTAAAGGTATTAAAATATTTTAGCTTTTCATGCTAGTTTCTTGGATTTTCGCAATTAAAATTAAACTAGCAAAAAACCTACTAGAATATAGTAGATTAGTATTTGGTTGGATGATTTTCGTGTCGAAGTTAAACAACATTATTGATGAAGTTGCAGTAGAAAGATTGAATTCTTATATAGAGTCAGAATGTTCACGGCTGATTTCGTTTGGTCATGTGGATTTGAGAAGGCGATTACCAGAAGTGCAAAAGGTGAAAAGATGTAAATCTATGCAGATTTTGAGAGTGTTTTTTATTTCCCGCTTTTGATTATTGGAAGATCTGCCTTAGGGAGAAATGGAGCTTTTATAGGATGACCTTGCTGTCATGTTAATGTTTTGTGGAATAATGAAGTTTGAAAATACATGTGTTGTGTGTAGGTTGCATTTATGATTTGAAGATGTGGATCCTCTACAATTCTCTTTGTTTGGTAGAGTCTGTCGTATTATCTTTTCAAGTTATAAGGAAGTTAAGTTGATTATAGGGAAAAAGATGACCACATTTGAATCATTTCTTGGTTAACTATTTTGTGACACACCCACTGCAGCTTCCATCGTGTTATGTTGGAAAGACCTCAGCAGCCAATCCTTTTTCTTCACCTAGTACCTTTTTTTCTTTCTTTCGGGTACTGATTCAATATTAGTAACCTAGCATTAAACATTGAGTAGCTACTAGATATCAGAAGAGGTTCGATTTTAAGGGTGTTAATGCACCTGATTTTGACTACTTTCCCAAGTCTCTATGCTTAAGTATTGAATGACCAATTTTATTGTCATATTTAGTGCATTGGTATGGGTTATGGGATTTTAGAAGGTTTTTTTTTTCGGTTAAAAAAAGACCTAACAAATGCATGCAATTGGAAACAAAAATCATTTTAGAACAATGCTAAAAGCTATCTCCAAGATCATCTTTCTTATTTTGTTTTGTGCTTTTCTCCTCGGTTAGAGGAAAAAATCAGTTTATTTATAAGACTTTGAATAGAGAATTTCAAGTTGAAGAATTTTCTATACATCAGTATGCTTATTATTCATTTCTCATTTTTAAATGTATGTAATTATATTGACATCAAGTAATACTTTTCCCACCTCTTTATTTTGTTGCTTTGATCCAGAACCGCAACCTATTGTGAAGGAAAGAGCTACTGCTCCAGGTTCTTCTGCACCCATCAAGTAGTACAATGCGCTCTTGGACATGCAAGTTGAAGGAGTTGTATTGTGTTTATAAGCCTTATTTGGATGCACAATTGTGTATTTTTGTTGTAAACTTGTGCTTTATCTGAATGCATCAATTTCAGACAGCTCAGTTAATGTATGCAAACTTTAGACTCTTTAAGTCTATTGTAGCTTCAGGAACTCCTACTACACCTCCTTCCCTGCAATTTTTATTTGTAAGAGAAACATACAAATTTTGGATGCATACAGTACATGTTTGATTGCTCGTACTGGACTGTTTGATCCATGCCTTTTGAGACATGATGTTTCTTTAATTTACTTAGGTAAATTCGCATCCATGGTTATTTTTAAAATCAGGCAGGTGTTTTGATTCTTCTAATAAGTTGATTACAAATTATAAAAATACATCTTTGAAGGCAACTTTATTATATATTTATTGTTTCCAAAAATACACCAGGATTATTCAACTAATGAAGCAAAACAAACCCAAGTAATTCTGTAATCTCATTTTTTGTGGTGTAGGTAATTAGGTTTGACCCAATCAGGGCTGTCGAGATCTTTCAATTACAGCAATAATTGAATTACACACTAGTTTGAAAAAATTGAAAAGCACCCTCAAGGCGGAATCAGCTATTAAGAATGAACCCTGTTTTATTTACAGAAGCTACAAAAACCAGGGGTAAACAGCTGTGATTAATATATAATTTCTTCTAAGCAGAAGCAGGGCCTGTGACTCCGGCACGAGCTCTCAACATTTCAGTTCTCTTGCTTCTCTCCATTACTTCTAGTAGCCACTCTACACTTTCTTTAATCCCCATCCTACAATTAAGTTTCAAAATATGATGAGATTTCTATATACAAAGACTAGTTATAAAAATTACAGCCTGGATAAAAGTTAATCAGATTCCTTGGTTTATTTGCTGTAGGCTGTAGCTGTTTTCTGATCAATAGAAATGCAGATTAAACTTCAAGTGTGATGAAATATGTATAATCATGAACAATCTGCTTACCCATCAAAACCTGACACAGCTTCAAACATGTAAATTCTTTCGTCCAACTTCTTCAGATCTAGATATTGAGCTAGTTCGTCAGCTGATACAGCATCAGGAAGATCCTGCATTGAAATTGGCAAATCAATGGAGTGACTACTGAAAAAATCAAATTGACAGGGACGAATGCAGAGGAGATGGAGCGGCTACCAAAAAATTCAATTGATTAGTTAACAAGGACACTATTTGATTTCAGGAAAGAATGAAAGCATAGAGATATCCTTTAATCCCTAACTGAATTTATCCTTGCAAATCTTTTTCTTTTGCCACATGTAACATTCTTAAAACCAAACAGGGCATTCATTTTTCCTCCTCATAGAGAGCCCAAATTTTATTACAGACAGAATAAACAATAATTATAAAGACAAAAGATCAAGAATATAATTAAGATCCCTCATACAGATAAACAAGAGGTTTTCATTGTCAAACTTGAATGATATTATACATGCAATCCTTACAAAATGTGGACATGCAGATGATGCATCCACTAAGACCATAAATTATTAGGTCCACCAAAATTTTATTTTAAGGTATATGCAAACTCAATTTCAAACAATTAGGTTTTCAGCATTTGGAATCAATAATATTGAACCAAAGCAATTAAAACATAAAAGCAGAAAAAAATGCAAAGAAAAGGGAGAAGAAAGTAATAAATACCTGCTTGTTTGCTAATATTAAAAGAGGAGCTCCCTGCAAATCTTCATGCCGAAGAACTTTTTCTGGTATGAAAATTGTACATATATCAGCACATCATGACAGTGCCACATCCACCTTCCTCGCAAGTATTTATACATTGCCAATCAACACAACCAAATAGTTTATCACATACCTAGTGCAGATTTCGAATCTTCAAAACGTGATGGGCAAGCAGCATCAATTACAAACACCACAGCATGCGCCTCTTCATAATATTTCTCCCAAATTGAGCGAAGACCAGGCTGAATATCACAAAAACCTTGCGTCAACAATAAATCTTCAAGTCTGCAGCTGATATTTACAATGTCACACATGGCATCACATTGATAAAAACATGCAAGAATTTTGAAAGCTCAGATCTTGCTCATACTCATCTTTCTATCACACAAGTTAGATTGAATTTCCTCTTTTTTTTTTCTTTTTTTTATAAAAAAGTAGGGTAAAAACTCAAATGCCTGAGACAAAGAGAAATATCATTTCCATGAACACTTTGATCATCATGAAAGGCTTAAAGCCCATGGTTCTAGTGGTCTCTGAAACAACAAAGCTTAAACAACACATCCCAAGGACTTGTAAAGGTCATCCCATCCCAATTACTGCTCAGATGGAAAACCAAGCATCTTCCAATGCCTGATGTGAGTGTGCATAGAACCCAGGACCCACTACTGATAGACCATACAAGTTGAACAACTGACTTTGTGAAGAATTACTTAACAACAGTAACTGATTGGTTTTTGGATTGGTAGTGACAATTAAATGGCCATCTTTTCATTTTTTTATTTTTTTTTATTTCAATTGGAAAACACACATAACAACTATCTTTAAACCCTGAATTCTTAAGAAAACAGTTAAACAATAACAGATCAATTCTTGGAACTAAGAGTGGTTCAAAATCAAGATCCAGTTGATATGCTATTACAGCCCCATTACTATGAAAAGCAAAAAGAGCACTTTGAAACTTCTTTAAGTGAATAACTGGCTAAAGAAGAAAGTGATAATTTGTCTTCCACATAATTTACACACCTGACCACCCAGATCCCAAAACACAAGCTTTGAATTCGGCACTTCAATACGACCAATGTTGAGTCCCACTGTTGGAACAATTCGATCAGGTGGGAGGCCTTCCACGTTAGAGTATAGAGACTTCAACTTTTCCAACAGAGTCTACAACTACAAATAAACTTACATGATTCCAAGAAAATTTTAAAACTATTTGTTCAACAGAGACAAAGTCAAGGGAAGTCATCTGTTATTGACAGAAAAGAGAAAATAAATGCCAACAAATTGAAGAAATTCTTATAAATAGGACAACATAAAGCATTACCGTTTTACCAGCCTTGTCGATGCCAAGAATGAGTACATGAAACTCTGTTTTACTAAACATATACTTCCAAAGTCCATAGAACAGTGAGAACATCTCTGAATGTTTAACTTAATCTCTTATTAATTCTCTCCAACCTTCAAGTTGCAACAAGAAAAAACTTCATAACGTGTAACTTCCTCTCTCAAGCCTGGAATTAAACAAGAATTTGTCAGAATTACAACAGAAACAAAACAGACAAACAACAATATTAGAATCAGGGGATGGAAGAAAAAATCCCTACGGCCGAATCTACATTTCCTACCCTATCACATTTTTATTCAAATGAAGACACAATTCTATCACCACTAGAAATTATCAACGTCCAGCTAATATCAACATCCATTAGCAGTTAACCGTTTAAATCATAAGCTTGAAGTAGTGATTCAAAATCCAGTTGCATTTGATAAAAGCTAATACAGAAAGAGGATTCATGAAAAATAATCTCGACTAGTTTGACATTGAAGCTTAGATGAGTTGTACTTGTATACTAAATTACATAAAATATCTCATCTCCAAATCGACCACTCATAATATTGATGTAAATGAATTTAAGAAACTACTTCCTTCGTATCCAAACGAAAATTATCAACACAAATGTTGCTATCAAAAACATAAGATATCAACATTCAACGAAGCTCCACATGATCTTCAAGCAAACCAATCAAACAATCAAAATCAAATCAAATTACACAATTGGATTCTATCAAGCGTTTTCGTTACAACAATTACACATAAAATTTAGATCTAATCAAACTAAAATGAGATCCCATCGAAATACGATGCCAACAAATCCCATACAACATAAAAATTAATAATTAATAATTTGAACACAACCCACAAATTTATCAGCAATGAAAAACAAACCCAGATCAGAAAAACAAAATCACATAGTCATGCAAAAGAAAACAAACCCGGATCCATTAAATACAACAAATAGCTAAATAAAATGTTAAATTGAATTGAAAACATAACCAACAATAACATGAAATTGTTACTATTTTGAGAGATTGAAAATGGAGAGAGCTCTCTGGTCAGTCTTCTCTTGTTGGTTCGGGTCTTGCAAGCGAGAGAGCTTCTAAATAACTAACGAGATTCCTTTTTAATTTTTATTTTTTTGGGTTCCGAGTTGGACGAGTATTGCGAAGCTGAGTCTGAGTAGCGAGTTGTCTCCGTTTTACTACTGTGTTGTTGGTCCTTCGATCGGCAGGTGATATTACTGTATTACCCCTATGTGGAAGTCACGTCCAGTAACTGCTTCAGATTATGCCACGTCAGAAGCGATTAACCTTTAACTGAGTCACCTGCTGCCTTGGCTGATCTAAGTGGAACATGGTCAATGTAATACGGCTGCGAATATTGGTTTATTGATTATTTCGCCTTTTTATTTTGGAAGAACTTCGTTGGATCCTTATACTTTTAAAAAATTTATCGTTTTTAAATATGAATCTATTTATAATTTTTATAATCTTTTATATTTTAAAAACTTATCAAATTAGTTCCTATCATTAATCAATGGGTGATCAAATGTTACACATATAGGGATAATTTCATCTGTTTATACTAATCAATGTCACAAGAACATGTGCCAGATTAAAAAAAAATTAAAAATTAAATAGAAACAATAATTAAAAATGTATATAAAGTTAAAGAAAAAACAGTCTTTTACAATTTTTTGTTGACGTTGATCATCAAATATCACGTTCGAGAAACTAATTTAATGAGTTTTTGAAATATAAGGAACCATAAACGTCATAAATAGATTCGCATTTAAAAATAAGAAATTTTCAAAAAATATAGGGACTAGAATGAAAGTTTTTTTTATTACACAAATCACGAGTATCTTACATATCGTATAACTTGTTAAACACTCTTGATTGGGGCTTTTAAGGCATAGTCCGAAACTGAAATTCCCAGAAGCAGAAGACAAAGCTCATGTCGCATGAAAAAATTATCACATTTCATATTAAGTGGTTGGTGAGTGGAATCGAACTTTGCCTTTATAAGCAAATGACAAAACAGATCGCTTATCACTGCGGCAAACCCATGTTGCTCAATTTATTGATTATTTCTAATAACGATATATACTATATCACATAACAATATTGTAATATAATTAATATTTATAGTGAAGACAATTTAAATTTATTTAGACTTTTAATATATATATTCATTAATTACCATTTAACTACAATAAATTTATTATTTCAAATTTATATTCATAAATAAATTTATAATTAAAAATTAGATATAGGCTTTAACTAATTTTTTTTTTTATTAAAATAACAACTAACAATTAAACATCCATATTACAATCCCTAAACTTACCACATTCACATTCTTACTACCTTCAGTTTATTAGTATACACCTCTCTTACTATATTTGTGTTTGGGGTAAATTTTTACCTTACACATTATTATTATGATTAAGTAGGAGAATATTGCTTCCTTATGTGTGTAAAAATTGCCATTCAAACAGCAAAATATGTAGTATTTGAACATACGCCATACAACACAGCTTACTGCAATCATAAGTTAATTTTCCAACACTTGTTTGCTGCAAGTATTAACCAAAAGCTATCCACAAAAGTTATACACATGTTTGCTTCCTAATCAAAGTTTCCATGATAATACAAAAAAGTACATGTTCAAGAAAGTGCACATATAACCCAAAAACTTCACATGTTACTTAGATAGTGCTGCAAATATATTCCCAAAATGATGTATCCCATACTATGTTGTGTGCATGATTTACTGTTTTGACATACAAAAAATACATCACTTTGTGTTGCATCCATGAACAAGTAAACAAGAATGCTTATAATTCAAATTACCTTATAGGTCCTATCTTAATGATTGTTAGGGCACTAGTGCATTAGGAGTCAATGGTTGAGATGTACTTCTTTCACATACTAACCGAGAAGGATCAAACCACATCATCTAAAAAAAGGATATGAGATTGATAGAGCATAAGTAAGTCGTCTGAATTAAGGAAACATATGTAATAATGACTCTTTATGTCTTACCCTATGCACTTGAGGTGTTATTCTCACATTACAATACTGAGTTTGGGCTCGTCCTTGTCCTTGTTAATTTGTTGTATATGATTGGATCTGTGATGATCTGTTAGCCTGAGTAACAAGTGTTGATGACTTTTGAAATGTGAAATAAAAATACATGAATGAGAAATAAGTTGTGATGAACTATAACTAAGTTATTTGTAATTAAAGAAACATGTGTAATAATAGCCCTTGTGTCTTACCCTATGCATTTGAGGTGTTCTTCTCATATTAAAATCTTAAGTTCGGGCTTGTCATTGTTGATTCACAATGTTTGATTGGGTTTGTGACAAGCTGTTAGCCTGAGTAACAAGTGTCGATGAGTATTGAGGTGTGGAATAAAAATACTTGAATAGGAAATATGGAATTTATAATTTTCTTACTTCAAAGTTGGTGAATATGGATGACATAGACCGTCGGGCTATTGATATTGGAGCACGTACTGTGGTTATTGTGGAGGTGCTGTTAGACTATGTATAGGAAAAAAAAAAAATAGTTCAACATAGTTAATGCTAAAACAAAACAAAATAAATGAAAAGTATGTCACCCTTTTAGTTTTCTTTGGTGGTTGGGCAGCAGTGTTTTTGTTTGGACATGTTCTCTTATTGTATCCAACCTCATGACAGATTGAGCACCTAAATCCTATAGTTTCTCTATTGACCTTCTTGGGTTCATTTGGTCTTATATTTCTTGACAGCTTCGGTCTGCCACGTTTCTTAGGTTTTAGGGGAGGTTTAATGAGTGCAAAATCCATATCTAACCATAGGTGTTCATCTGGTATAAGTTGCATAAAGTGCGAATAAGTCCGTAAATATGCATCATTTTTCAAGTAAAGACTGATATAATCTTTAACTTCGAGCCTCTTCTTCCTAATGCATACTAGTGCATGCCTACATGGGAGTCCACTCATGGCCCATAAACCACAATCATAGTGTACCTCATTAAGTTTGATGGTGAACTATCTATCACCATCCACCATTTCAAACTGACACTCATCACACTGTAAAGGATCTAAAGCCCTCTTTTTTTGCCCAATTTTTTGTAACTGTTTCTGGATGTTTAATGGTAGGTTTCCTCCTGTTGCAAAGTCTTTTCATATCTTTGTTCAATCCTTTTTGTGAACTGTTTTTTAATAGTCTCAAACACGGTCAAGATAAGCATAACTCGAACCGGATTCAACCATCCATTGAAAGCCTCTACTAGGTTATTTTTGTTATGGTTAATTTTTGTCACGTGATCAAAAGCATGAACTGCTCATTGTTCCATCGATATTTTCATCAGATAGTTAAAGACATTTTTAGAAGTTTGCCTTATTTGAAGTCTGGTTTTTTTGAACTCTTCTGAACTGGCTAAAACATTTCTCTAAGATAATCTAACTTATACTTGCTCATCATATTCTCTAGGATGTGCCTAGCATAAAATCTACTAACATGGTTAGGCCACCACTGGTCAAGAGACCCTGCCAACCCCTTTTGCCTATCAGACATGAAACACACAGTTCTCCTCTCATGAACCCCTACATGCTCATGTAACAGACCAATGAACCAACCCCAACTATCACCATCCTCTATCTCGCAAACACCTATTGTTATTGGATACACCCCATTGTTTGCATCCAATGCAATAGCACACATAAGCACACTCCCGAACGACCCATTGAGATAACATCCAACTATCCTTATGAAAAGCCTATAAACATGTAAAAATCCATTTTTTTGAGCTGCAAAACTAAGAAAAAATCTATTGAAATGGGTTAGGACATTCAAGTCTAAACCGTACTTAATAATGCTTAACAAAGTCTAGGATCCTGGATTTCTTTGCCTAATAATATACCTATACCTATACAGTTTGTTATAACTTTTTTCGTGTTTTTCATTGCCTAGCTCTAGTGTATACTCCTAACCCTACAGAGAGTGCGGTTACGGACATCCAAACCATGATTGTTTAGTATCAATTAATGTAAGACAACAATTTTTATATCTAGGTTTGCTTTAATTGAAAACTCATTTGTCACTAATCAAAGTAGCAGTAACATCTTTGTTCCTTCTAACTACAACACAGGCGTGGACATTGTGGATTGATTTCAACCTATATGTAACCCTATCATGTGTAGGGCTAGTATGCATTTTCCACGAACACCCATCCGTTATACAACCACTGGTTATCCTTCTCCTCTCATTTGTTATTCTTCTTAATTTAAACCCCTCTTAAACGTAATAATCTAATATCACTTGCCTAAAATGGGTGTAGTTCATGAACAACTGATTCTTAGCTAATCTAATTTTTCCATCCTCACTTAAGGCGAAGGCCTTACCTCTGTATCTAGGTTCTACATCACTGTTTCTCTCACTACCATTGCCAACTTCTCTCATATCTTCTGCCTCCACATTATTCTCATTAACATCAGACAAGCCATCATCTTCAACTTGAGTTTCCCTACCCAAATCACCTTGTTGTGCTAAAATGGGTGTAGACAACTCACTCTCAGTAGGCTCACTATCACTAAATTCCTTATTACTACCTCTATAGTCTGAGTCATTAAAATCAAAAAGGCCATCATGTCATCCAAATCTGTGTCTTCTTCTGTGTTAGGCATGAGCTGTTTTTCTAAGTTGGGTTGAAGGTCTATATTGGGCTGCTGGCTTGGTTGAGTGGGCTGTTGGTCTAGGTGGGCTAATTGGTCATGTACGTTTAGGTCATTGGGTAACATGGTTTCATGAGGTAATAAATCTATGACAAATTGTACATTATGCACAGCTTTTTCCTCAAACTCATACAACAACTGTAGTAACTCCCCATCAGTATTTAGTACCCTATCTTCCTCACTCCAAGGTAAACGAACTTGTGTATTAAACTTATCTTGAATAAGTGCCCTAGCCCTATACTGAACTAACATAACCTCATCCCGCAATACCTTCAAGTTTATATAATCACTGTTGAATTCACCGACTTCATCAAACACACCATTGAAAATAAACATCCTAGATGTAGATTTTACAACACGTCATCACAAACAATCATAGTAGTAACCCATAAACAAAGTTCATCACACATTGTAACATCATGTCGGATATTTACAAAAATAAAAACATCATGTTCAACACCATATAACGAGTTAAACAACCTACCACACAACAAGTTAAACAATCTAATATACCCAATAACCAATATAACAGGTTAAATATCACATTAAAATACAAAAACCTTAGGTCAGACTACCAAAACGATGCTTAAATATCAACACAAATTAAATATAAAAATTTGTACAAAAACCAGCAATATACAAACCATACTTATACTATTTTGGAAAAAAAAATAATAAAAAACTCATGCTTATACAACAATTTTTAACATTATAGGTTCCATAATATATCATGTATAAATAACAACGAACTCATGCTTATATAACAATTTTTAACATTATATCTACAGTTTCGCATAACGAGTACACATAAATACTATTCAACATTCATAAAGTTTACATTTTTGTCCTCCAAACCATACATTAAGTTAAACAACATATCACACAACGAGTTAAACAACCTAATATACCCAATACCCAATACAACAAGTTAAACATCGCAGTAAAATAAAAAGCCTATACCTAATACAATAGGTTAAACAACCAAAACTATGCTTAAATATCAACATACATTAAATATCAAAATTTGTACAAAAATCAGTAACATAGAAACCATGTTTATACTATTTCAAAGAAAAAAAAAAAAAAACCATGCTTACATAACAATTTTTAACATTATAGGTTCCACAACATATCCTAAATAAATAGCAACAAACTCATACTTATATAACAATTTTTAACATTACACCAACAATTTTACACAACAAGTACACACAAACATTGATCAACATTCATAAAGTTTACATTTTGTTCCCTGAAACCTTATTCCAACTCTACTTAAGTATAAAAAACTAAGAAAATACTATCTAAACCATGGATCATTGCACGAAATAAAGAAATATCACCTAACTCCTTTTTCTTTGCATAGATTGCTTAAAATCCCTTCTTTCAAACCAAAGAACCTACCAAATAACAGTTACAGAAGCCTTGGCTTCAAAGTTTGAAGCATGCAATGCTTCAAAGCTTGAATATGACTTCTTAACTTCTCAGTTTTTTATAGAGAGAGAGTCTCTGGAATGTATGTTTTGTGCCTAATGAAAAGGCACCCTTTGGTTTTCCTTTTACATATCTATTTTTTTTTTCCTTTTTTTTTTTCAATGAAGATATTTCTAATTTTTTTGATTTTGTATTTTCACATGTTAAATCCAAGTCAGTTGACACGGCTATTCTCTGACCACGTAAGTAAATAACCATCTCTCTTTTGAGCCCATAACGTTGACAGTCAAATCCAGTCACCCCGTATATCAGGGGAGGATGCTGTAAAAAACCTGAAATGTTGTAGCGCTTATGAATATAAAATTTGCGGTAAGATATGGGTAATTCTCCCATAAAAAATTATCGAGATCATAAAATCTTGATAAAACTTAGAAGGGTATTATTGGAAAATGGAAAATCAGGTTAGAAAAAAAAAAAAAAAAAAGGCCGGAGTACAAAATGACATTTATTCATTATTGCACACAAGGTAGTTGGATTGGAAAATTCGCAGTCGAGAAGAGTGATCGACGGGTACAAAACTTTTCTCTCTTTTTATCATTATTGTTTTTTCTTTTATTTTTAGTAATTTTTCGACCTGCGATCCTAATTTCATGCTCCATTACTTTCCTGCAGTTTCTCGGCAACCAAACGGACCTTTACCGATCTATTGTTTTGTTCTGTAGCCCTGGAACAAACCATCGTTTTTGCTATTTTCTTTCAAGGCAACGATTTAGTAGCGTATAATATTTGATCTGTGTTATTTTCTGGCCTCCTTAAACATACTTCAAATTCTAGGTTTTCGATTACACGTATAAAGGTTGCGTTATGATTTTCTACTTTTGATTGTTACATAAGTGTCTTCAAACTCGAATTCAATGTTGGCAAGATCGCATGTTTGAATTTTATGTAATTCTAATTTGTCTCCAAAATGTCCACAATCAGCTATAAAGATGCGAATTAAATTGATTGTTAATCCAAAAGAAAAAGTATTTTTGATTATATTATGTATATGTGAAATCTCGTGTTTGATATATTGATATATTAATCATGTGTTGCTTTGGAATCAGGTCAATCGAGTGACTGTCTGGTTTACTGTTGGTGTTCGAGGAGATAACAAGTCCAGCAAAATGAAGTAATTAGCGCAAATTTCACTCAATTTTGTTTCTTGTGTCGAATTAGTTTACTATTGAGATAGAATTTGTGAAATGAAATCATTTATTATTGAGATAGAATTAGAAATTGTGAAATGAAAAGTGTAATAATGCCTTAGCTGCAATCGGTTGCCCCTACATTAATGCATGGGTTTATGTACTGTAGTTGAATGTGTTTATCTGAAGTGTTGATGTAGTATCAAAATGATGTTTGGAGTGAAGTGGCTTGGAGTAGGAACTATTTTTCATGTTTTTACTCGAGGTATTTTTTAGAATATTGTGTGCAGAGAATTTAATTTTCTTAAGCATTTGAAATTGTTTAATGTTACTGAAAATCTGTTAGTTAAAATTGTTTAATGGATAAGAGTACCGCAGTCATGCCTCCTCCTCTAATTGGAATTAGTACATTTGTTAAACATATGCATTGAAATTACGCTTTAGTTTTAAAATGGCTACTTACATGGACACTTTTTGAAGTTGTGCAAACTAGTATTTTTTATTTCTATATGGTAATCAGGTGTAACTATGTAAGTTAATGCTTTGCTTAGGCGGAAAAGGTTTGGTGTTGTGGATGAAAGACTCACTGAAGTTTTCAGTTTCTTTCATCTTGCTTAAACTTTTGACTTCTGTGTTTGAATATTTTGTTGGCGAAGTACATCTATTTTTGTGAATATGTTGTGTTAATAGAGTTAACCTAATATATTGGCTTGCCCTGGGAACAGGGGGCATGTGAGATGGGATGAGGACAATATTGGGCAAATTGAAGCAACTAAACCCGTGAGGCAGAAAATTACTGAACCTAAGACACCATATCACCCCATGATTGAGGACGACAGTATGTTGACCTCTACTTTGCTTTTTAAAACTATTGTTCTGTGTATACATATCCGGAGTTAAAATGTAGTTAGGTTCATTTAGTTTTTTATTGCTAAATTGTCTGTTGTTGGAATGGAGAGTTTTTTATTTTGACTTAGTATGTTTGAAATTTGGTATAAAACTTGATTGTTGTCATTACTTATTTTCACTGAATTTTCTGTTTAGGGTTTGACAAATTTACTAGGTCTTTCATTGTCAGGCCTTTCTGTTTGAGCTTTAGTATAAAATTGAGTGTATATTTCTCACTGGTGTGATCCGCATTTTATTGATCTTTAGGTTCCCCGTCTCCTAGACGGGGTAGCTTTGATGAATGTGTTGAACGTAATGCTGATGCGATGGATGCTGAAGAATTACGGACTGCTTTGAATGATGTGGCTTCTTCAAGCAAAAAACCCACCGGCTGGACATCATCTGAAGATGAGGCAGATCCTATGGAACAAGAAGATGAAGGTATATTACATATTAATCATTGCTCTTCAACTTCACCTTCTACCCCAGCACCTTGAACAGTGATTTTGATAGCATTTGGTAGTTACTGTTGATGATTGTTTTATTTTATTGTCTTCTTTTTCAATTATGAGTTTAATTGCTATGAAATTGTTGTAGTTGGGTTCTCACTTTGATATGTGTGTGTGTGTGTTTTCTTTTTCTTTTATGACAATCTGGTTTTAAGTTTCTTCTGTAATTACAATTCCTCAATTTTTTTTTTTTTTTTTTTAAAAAAGAAGGGCCTACTTGTACATAAGTCATGTTATATTGTCCCATTTCAGAAAGTTGTAAAGAATGAAAGAAGATCTTTTATGTCATTTTAGTTATTTTGTATCTGCCACTCTTTTTGCAACCATGGTTGACAAATATTATTCACTCTGCTGTTGCAGGTTCTGAACTGGATAGGAGTAGGAGTTTTAGAGAGCAGCGAAGAGCACACTATGATGAATTCCGGAAAGTTAGAGAACTTCAGCAGAAAGGTTCTGTGCATGTGGATGAAGATGAGGATGATGATAATGGGCATGGAACTGACAGGAAGGATGACTCGTCTTCATCATTAAGCACCGGCGTGAAGCATATAGACATCGATGATGGTGCCACAACTTTGGCCCAGCATTCTTCTCAGCCTCCAACTAATGGAGATTAGTAGCCATCAAGCTCTTTTAAATTGTTAAGTTGACTATTTTGCCATATTTCATGCATCGGTTTCTCCAGACATGCTTACAAACAAATCCATGGCCCTGTTTATGTTTTCATATGTTTCACTCGAAAGTAATTTCCTTTATTTCGCCTCCTCATTGTGGCTTGTTTATGTGACAAATCCCCTACTACTTGTTCCACGCTTTTACCAAATAAACAAAATGTCACATGAAAACATTACTGCACCTGTGCTGACAAAACAGAACAGGAAAACTCATCTGTGCTGCTTTTTCTTACTGTTAATAGATTCCTCATCTCTGATGAATTTCCTAATTCGTAGCATGGGTATCCGTTTACCCCAGTGGATTTGTAGATTTTTTTCTACATTGAGCCTTTGTAAAGTGTTGGTTTCTCTTTGTTGTAAGAACTACGGTAGTAGGCAAAATCTAGTGGGAAGATAAAGTAGAAATTTTAAGTTTAAATTCTTTCTCCATAAATGGGAAAAAATATATATCAAGTTTTTTATTTTAAATTATCCATTTCTAATAATATAATATATATAAATTTTAATGAAAATATGTGGATTTAAATTCATGAAAATATAAATTGGAAAAAAAATATATCAAGTTTTTTTATTTTAAATTATCCATCTCTAATGATATAATAAATATCAATTTTAATGAAAATATAGGGATTTAAATTCATGAAAATATCTACAAAAGTATAGAAGATATTCAGGGATAATTTTTATATAAATCACTTCAAAATAAGAAAAATATAGGGAATATATCCCGTATGGTATCCATATTTAATTCCTTGTTCATACTAAATTTGTGGATGCTATGTGCGCAGTCCCTCAACAGAGGATAAAGTGTCCTCTTCATATAAACAAAACAAAACACTAAAAACCAGCAGCATACAAAAAGATAGTACAGAAAAAGCGAAAAGGAAAAAACCCAAAATTGATATAGAAATGTCAGGGCAAAACCCATCAATGTCTAGTTTAGCCTCCCAAATATGCAACCAAATAGCCGCAACCTTCTCCAAGCCCACAACCCCACATGCGCAGCCGCTAGATGTTATGGTGGGGGAGCTGGCCGCCACAGCCGCCCAAAACGGCCGTGTCTTCCTCTACGGGGTGGGGCGTGAGGGCCTCATGTTGAAGGCCCTCTGCATGCGCCTTGCCCACCTCGGACTCTCCGCCCACTCCGTCTTCGATATGACCACCCCGCCCATCTCCTCCTCCGCCGACCTCCTCCTCACCTCCGCGGGTCCCGGCGGATTCTCCACTGTCGACGCCATTTGCTCTGTCGCCCGCTCCCACGGCGCCCGCGTCCTGCTCCTGACGGCACACCCGGAGAGTGGGTCGTGCGTGAAGCACGCGACGGCGGTGGCTTATTTGCCGGCGCAGACCATGGCGGACGATGGAGGCCAGCTATCTCGGCCGTTGATGCCGATGGGGAGTGTGTACGAAGGGTCCATGTTTGTTTTGTTTGAGATGGTGGTTTATAAGTTGGGTGAGATTTTGGGACAGGCACCCGACGACGTCCGATCGCGTCATACCAATCTAGAGTAAACACGTGTCAAATAGTGAATGTGTCTATCTTATTGAAGATGATCACCGCTTGTCCCCGTGTATTTTCTGCTTGGTTTTAGTGATTTTGTTTGTAATGATGTTCCCTTGTAATTTTGGAAGTATGGCAAGAATGTTTGGATTATGTTTGGCTTTTTGCTCATAAGATGCTCTTAATAAGTCTCCCAATGTCAATTAGCATAATTTATATGAAAATAAAATTGCATATATATATTTTTTTTGACAATAAATCTATGTTTCCACACCTTTTCCTTTTTTGTCTTTTGGAAATTGAACCAATTTTTGATAGGGATTTAACATGACTAAGAGCATCTGCAATGTAAATGTGGATTGTCTTTTAAAAAAAATGGATATATCATTAATGTCAATGAAATGTACATCCTATGTGACATAAATACGAATTGATAGACACTCAAGTCTAAAAAAACTCTCCAATACTATTCTATTCATTTTAATGATGAATAGTCAAAGAATAATATATCATTAAAGTAAATTATTATAAAATATTATTTTATGGAAGTTCCAATTATTTATTGCTGACATGACTGTCAAGGAGACTCTCTAAAAATAAACATTAGGGTTGACAGCCTTTATTTTTTTTTTTTACCACGTCAGCTTGATACTGGTTATAGAAGTTTGCATTGGAGAGCTTAATTTTAACACTCAATCAATTTATCCTATGTGACACTCTATTTTTTCACAATCCATACTTACATTGGAGATGCTCTAAACCACTAAATTAAGCAAATTTGCTTTAATTACTATCAAGAACCTCTCATATTGGAAAGCTTTCCTATGAATTAGGAAAAAAAGGGATTGTTATGTATTAAATTATTAGCACAATTTTGATCATTATTCTCATAATTATGAGTACCCGTGAGATTCAAACTCCATAAAAAAAGGGGTGATATGCACAATCATTTAATAAAAATTTTGTTTTATGTAATTCAATTATTGAAAGAAGGTATACGTCAAATTTCAAATAAATTCAGTTTGTGGTTTTTTAATGGATTGAGTTGTATAAATATCAAATTTCAATTTAATTTTGTTACATCAAGATTCATTTTTGTTCAATCTAACAGTGAAAAAGAGTGGTATATAATAACAATTGAATTTAGTGGAAATAAAAATAATTAAACTTACAAATTAAGTTAAAACATTAAGTTGATGCAATTCAACCTTATTCTCGTATTCATTATTGGAGAAAAGTCTAAACAATAGCTCATAAATCAAATTAAAAGAATTAAACAATCTACAACCTTAGCTAGTTTTCAAAAACTGAGTACACTGTCGTTTGCCTCCCTCTATTTTCAAAAATCAATCCAAAACTGTTGACTTTGACCACCGAAGGTCAAGTCCGTAAATTGATAAGGACAAGGACAACAAGGTCATTACAAGAACGCCAGCAAAAAACGAAAAATCAAACCAACACTGGATAATAGTCGATATCTCATAGAAATAAAGACTCATCAGATTTTTTGGTACCTTTTTAATTTTATTTAATTTAAAATTGGGGTATGATTTTGTATTTTACACGCGTCGAATCAACCATTCGAAATATCTTTCAACTTCTCCCAACATTTCATCTATGAACTTTAGATATTTTCACCCGCGCTTTTTTCCAACACTACTCGTGCGCGTATGTAGTTCTTCATTACTCGCGCTCAGGTTGCCGGTGATTAGTATTTAATTGTTTTTCAAATTGCTTGACTACGTTTAGGTTCCACCGACGATTTATCGATCCGAGTCTGACCCATTACCGAGTTTAATAAGCGCTTTCATCTCCAAATCATATTAACATAACGGTGTGTTTTAGGACGTTACAATATTTAGAAAAATTCCTACCCATCCTTGTTAAGGTTTGAAAGAATGAAAACATAAATTACATTTTATTTTTTAATTTTTTTATATAAAAAGTTGTACATTAATGTATTATAAGTGTGGATTGTTTTGAAGCCCTTCTCGAAGATTCTCACTAGAGAGAGAAAATACTCTCATCTTTTAGTAAGAGAAAGTCTTAATGAAAGGGTTTTCCCTGTTAGATCCATATCGGTTTAGGTTAGATAAAAATCAGTAGCCGTTTATCTTATTGTGAGTGCGATGGTGTTGCTTTTGGAGGGCGATCGGATGGTTTTAGCATTCAATATTGGTCCCATGTTCAATATGGGTGTTTCAAGTCTTGATGGAGATCAGATTACTTGTAGCGATGGTTCTCATCAGAGATGCTTTGTTCTGGTTTCCAAAGGCTATGTTTCAACGATTGTCTTTTGAGTTAAGAAGATTGTTTTGTATTGTTTAGTTGGATACTACTGATCTTCACTTTGTTTCTCTTTTTTTTTTTTTTTGTTTAAGTTGTATTTTAGGTTTATGTTGTAATCATTTTTTATATCTTGTGAGTTAGTTTATACGTAAATGAGCTGGATTCAACGTTACCAAGTCATTTTCTTTGTCAGGGAACAGTTTGATAATTCATATCTGGTCATCTGATATTCCTTAGATGGGAGGATTAATATGGTGAATTGTGATTACTCTGTTGTTGTCCAAAATTGATTTGGGCTTTAGTGTTCACTGTCAGGATGGGATGTTGTATCTGTAGTCACCCTCTATGGTGGTTATTTTCAATGAAGTCTCATACTTATAAAAAAAAAATATGGATCGTTTAGTTGAGTTTAGGAGTTATTAGCATGTAATCTAATATGGTACTTCATAATTTTTTATATATATAAAAAGATTAAATTGGTTTTTAAACAAGTAGTAGAATATTAAATTTTCTATTTACTAATGAGATTTGAACAGTCTACGAGATACGGGACCATCTTAATGTACTTCATCAAAATTTACAAAATGAACTAGCTTAATACTCAAATCTTCAAAGAAAAAAACATGCTATTTTTGTTAGACAAATTAAAGCTAATGCCTTCGTTTAATTCTAATTTCGTATATAGCATGATTATTATTCAATTTATTCTTTACTTAAATATCGTTAGATATCACGCCTTAAAAGATAAATTTAATACGTGTTGCTCATAATATGTCTTTTATACATATCAGGCTATATGATCTGAGTTATTAATCAAATATAATTTCATTACACACCGCATAATATTATTAAAAGATGCGACACACATTAAGCACACTAAACTTTTTCTCCTCAATATTTGTTGAAAAAAAGATTCAATGCGTTTGGCATATATGCCTTAACTGTTTAAATTAATTCATGACATATAGCATAAATGTCACATATAATTACATGAGTCACACATACAATTAATAATTTATATTCACATATATATGATACTAAATGGCGAAGAGTGTATATTTTAATTTATAAACATATATTAATAATAACTTATCTCACTTACAACATATGAGATATTAAATTGTAACATTAGATATTAGATACATTACATCTTATGCTATTTTTTTTTTTTATCGAGATATTCATTTGATAGGGTGATTCGAACTTGAGAAATTTACAAGTTGAATGAGTGCACATAGTCACAGAACTATATTTCATGGTGGCAAACGAAATATCACTTTTATGAAATGGTCTCCAAGAAAAATGATCATGGTGGAAAGGTTCTTTGTTTTTACAACTAAGTAAAAACAATAACAATAATGCTAGGTTTTTCAAATATTTTATTCAAATAATGTGACACGTGAGTTGTTAAAATCTTGTAAATCATAAGATGATGTGATAATTGATAAGATTTTGACAACTTATATATCACGTTATTTTGGCATGAATTTAAATAAAATATTTAAAAAATCTGATATTACTCAAACAATAAACATGTTTATATGATGCAGAGGATCTGTTTTTTTCAGTTTGGCAAAATTTGCAGTAGAAAATAATGTAAACTAGTGCAAATAAAGTGAAGACGGTTCTCATTTATTTTATAAATATATTTCGACGGATACCACAAGGACACATTGCAAGTGACTAAGTGCCGTAGCATGAATCGTAGTTGCTAAAGTTTGATGGTAGATGACCAGCTGTTGCACTGGACTTTGGACTTTGAAATTTGATAATAAATATTCAATTAAAAAACATGTTAAGGAAATATTAAATTAAAATAAAAAAAGAATATTAAAAATCTCAAAATTAAAATTGAGATACATGGATGGATTTAAACTATTACATTTTTTTATTAAAGACTATAAAATTACGTCAAAACTCGTGTCAAAATTTATATTCTTTTAATTTCCCGTATACATATAGTGACGGACTTAAAAAATTTGTTTAATGAAACACATGTACTAACAATAAATATTCTTCATATGTACTAACAAAATTGTACGATAACATTCCAACTTTTATTGTAAATACAAATAGAAAATACACTGACCATTTGAATTTAATGTAATTTTGCTCTAACAACAATATTTTAATTGCACAATTGTTTGACTACATCTATGTCTCAAACTTTATAAATCAACTACAAAAGAAGAAACAGATGGGAAAAAAAAAAGAATGGATTGAAATCGATCGGAATGACCTATTTGAGATGATTTTTAAAAGACATTTTTTTGCTTCTTGAACTCAAAAACTACTTTGGGAGAAATTGAAAATGAACTTTTATAATTCAAAAGTCCTTTAGAATAAAGTCAGCCCTGATAGGTTATGAAAAAAAAAAAAAAAATTAATTTCTTATTCTTTACCGTCAAAAGTCAAAATGTAAAAACTATCTCAAATAAACCTAAATTCACTTCTTCTAATTGAGAAGAGAGAATATTGAATTTCTTGCATTTTTATTTTCAATAGAATTGAAAATTCCAAATTTAAAACCGAATTAATTCATTACTCTTCTCAACACTAATAGATTAAGAGCAAATAAGCAGATTAACATTGCTGTCATCAATTTCCAGTTATATTAACCTGACTCCAAAATATTCAACTAAGTTTTTCATTCTTTGTACAATCTAGTTTTGTTATAACATCATCAATCATCATAAAAGTTGTTCTTGCCTCTTAAGTTCAAGTATACCATCAATTCGAAAATTGAATACAAATTAGAAACCTTACTTTACTTACATATTTACAACTTTGTATTTAATTGTGGACAGAATGTCTTCCATTAAATTTGCATAATCCTTCCTGAACAGTCCAATTGCATGCATAAATAATCAATAAAATAATAAAAATAATCTATAAAAATAACAGCCGGCAGTACAAGTGTGAAAAAATAATGACGGACTAATATATCTACAAAAGGTTTGAAACAATGAAAAGTACACAATTAAAGAAGCGTCAAGCGAGTATGGCCTTGTGGGCACAAAATATCTAGCCGCAAGTAGATAAGTATATTTAAAAGAGAGAGAGTGACTCTCGACATTTACGTTGTCTATAGTATAAAAACCCTCGAAACTTCATATATAAAAATATCAGCTCACAACGCAAATTATATTCCAAGAAAACCACTAGTCTCTACAACACGTCACTTTCAAAACCCACCTACCAAAGCGGTTTTCAGGCGTGCCAGAAGCGGTATTCCAGTGGGGATTGGCTGGAAATGGACAGAGCAACGACCCTTCCAAACAGCAACCATGGCGGTTCCGCGTGGACCAACGAGAAGCATGTGCATTTCCTCAACTCCATGGAGGCCTCCTTCGTCCGTACAATGATTGAAAACCGCGATCGTCCCCTCCGCCTCGACCGCCACTTGCCGGACACCTCCGACTCGACCCTAGATTTGAAGAAGAAACACAGACCAAACAACAAGCATGTCAACTCAGCAGGTAGCAAATAACAATAATGCCCTCATCGACCTCCCTTTGTTTCTTCTCTATTATTTATTTATTTATTTTTTAAATATTTATAAATTGTTTTAACTAAGAAAAAATTTATATTGATGACATGGATTCGAGTCTCACTTTAATCGTAAAAGTTTATTAAAGTGCAACTGGGGAAAAATATCTCTTCATTTGTGTTTTTTGATATTGAACAAACATACTGGTATAGTAATGTTGAATACCAACAAGTCTTAGTAACAATCTTTTAACATAATACTTTATCTAAATCAGTTCGATAAAAATCTTGAAAGGTCCCTCAAATATTAACAATGTAATTAGGTACATAGTAAGAGAATTTTATATACAAGTCATGTTTTAGATATTTTCATATTTGAGTCAAACTTAAAAATTATTTAATTGATCTTATGGTTTGTGCATATCTAATAACTAGTCGTTGTTAAAATATAATTATGGTATTGTATCTCTCACATCTATATAATCAATAAAATTATTATTTTGAATTATACTTTTATTCTTGGATTTTGAAATGTAATAATTAGAAAAGAAACATAATCGTACTTATATAGTTTTATTATCTTATCAAGTAATCAACACATAAAAATTGTTTGGAGAATATGTGAGAGAAGGTTGGTGATGGTTTGGCATTGTGGGGGCGGTGCTTTTGAAAAAGCTATTCCGAGCTGTGACTTGTGAGGCCATGAATCATCACGTTGGAGTGCGAAACGTGTGATAGGATCGACTTGCCGTCCAAACATGGCCTTAAAAGAATTAATATAAAGTGCCGAATATGCCTCAAGATATTTACTTCACTTTACTGGTCCTTTTTGAATATTAAAACATGTCTTTTTTTCTCTGTAAAAAAAAAAAAAAAAAACTGTTATTGTTTTTAATATATACATACATATGTATGTTGGATTCTGGTGATCTAAGCAGCTGCTAAGGATATTATTGGCTCAAGAAGCAGAAGTAATATTGACAGCAAAGCTGACAAGAGAGCCAGGAGACAGTCATATCAACCGTACACTTCATCACAAGATCAGGTTGGTAATAACTCTCTATATATCAGTCGATCACATGGTAACATGAATGCTTTTAATTTTCTAAATCTTTTGATCATGATCATGTGGATTAGACAATAGCTGTATTTATGATCATTTGGGTACAAGTCACTTTCCTGTACATACCTTCATATCTGTCATTTATCATATGATCGTCAAAAAAAATTTATGCGCATCAAAGATTTAATATATCAAAGTGGAAAATACATCAAAGATTTAATGCATAGCAATGCATGGTAGTTTTCCTCAATATACAGTCCTAAGAGATGTGATATTGATAGGACTATAATAACTTATTTCACAGTCATTAAAAAAATTGTTAACATTAAAATGTCATCTTAACATTTACATAAGTTATATGTAAATGTTACATTGAATTCTTTAATTTTTCATCATGCAAGTATACATGCGTATGGATACGTGGAAGATTGATTTTTTTATTTTCAATATTTTTTATGTACGTGTGTCCCTACAGGTGGTCCCACAGATGGAAAACAGAAGAGATGATAAGGATGATAATGGGCCTCCAAATGTACACATGGCAGTGACCTCTGCCAACTGATGTTTCAAGATTCTTACTGTACTAGCTATGGTTTTTATTGTTGTTTCTCTCTCCATTCTTTTATTTTCGTTTTCTTTTCTTGTCCTTCCAAGTTTGGTTTTCTCTTGTTCGGTTCGTATTGTTATGTAATAGAATATCAACATCACCATCTACTTTTCAAGTTAGTGGCATTTTATATTAATGATCTAGACAAGGTTGCATGCATATTGATCAAGTATATCTTTCGTTTTTATATTATAAGATTGCTTTTCAAAAAAAATATTATAAGATTGTAACAAATATCAAAATACTCACAATAATGAGATTATGGGTTCAAATATCTGGTCTCTTAGTCCATAGAATTGTGCATATTTTTATTCATTAAAATATTGATGGTTTGATTCTCAATAAATATTAACATATTTTATAAACTTGTATGAGTTATTTTTTTTTTATTATGAGAGTTATTGAGCTCCAATTATAAAAGTAGATATCTAAGTTATAGAAGTAGTATGATTGATCTTGACAAATTCTTGCAGACTTATAATCCGTTCAAAGTCAAATTTAAAAAAATGAAATTATAGGTTAAGGGTTTAAATTTCATCATCCCATGCTCTCAATCCAATGATCATAAAGATAAATAAATTTAAAATTGATAACAACTCTTGAATTGAGTGAAAATGGATAGATAAATATTGAAGTCTTCTTTTTAAGTTACTATTTTGAATTAATACAATACACTTCTTTTTTTTTTTTTTGGAGGTGAATACAATCTACTCCTACTGATTTATAATTGTTAGTGTCAATTTTAAAATTTAAATATTATAATTAAATAATTTTTTATTAAGTTAAGTTTTTGGGTGTAACGGTGACTAACAATAATATTTACTCTCAAAATCTTTATAGCATAATTTAAATTATTTTTTGATAAGGGTGTGTGAATATTTTTTTCAAATAAACACTCTCCGAGCTACAAAACTGCTTCATCAATTTATGAAAGGTACTTGGTAGGTGCATTTTTTATAAGTGATTTACTTACCCAAAATTTTATAAAAAGAAAGACTATTTTAGGTTCTGTGATCATATGAGGAGCATGTGATTTGCTGGAGATTACGGAGGATATTTGTTAGAGTGCTGAGCAGTAGTTGTGATTGATAAAAGGACATTGAAGACAAGGAAAGAGATTTGAATGTTGATGTGTTAGGCAAAACCTTATCTTGATGATAGACTTCAGATTTTTGTTGTTCATTTCTTAATCTGTTCATACAATAGTAAGTTTTGCTCCTTATATGCCTCGACCTATACAGCTAGCCGATGAGCCTTTGATTGGACTACTGAGAGACAGATTTTACCAATTTTATTATCCAAAACTTTTTTGGCCTTTTGAATTGACATAGAAAGACCATCAAACATATTTGATTCAAATATTATTAGTACGATTTAAATAAGTACTCTGACGATACAAAATAAATTGTCTTCATATATTTGACTTTCCTTTTATTCTTTTATTTATTTAATAACTAAAATTGTAGGATTTGAATGGTTGAACATCATCTATATAACTACTTGATCAAGACTGAATGTGCAGTATTTTAGTACTTATTTATGTGTTATTGTATGCACAACAATAATTTTTTGAGGAATAAAACAACTATTTAGAATTTCAACGAAAGCTGAGACAATTGGGTATTTATAAAACCCTTCACCTTTAGTCCTTTACCAATAAAACTATGAGTATGAATACATGCATTTTTTGTAACTTCGAAATTTGCAATATTTTTATAAATGAAAAAAATTAATATATTGTATGGTTCAAAAAGTTATTATTGATCTACTATGATTTGGGACAATTTCAAAAGTTTTCTTCTGTGAGAATTATTTATGTGAACTCTAGTTGTGTCATTTGAAGAAGGCTGTTTGGTAGTCGAGAAAATAAGAGGATGTGAGAGATTTTCCTTTTTGGGTGAAAAAGTGTTCCCAGGGCGTGAAACAATCTAATTATTGGCTGGGGCCCGACTTTTACGTTGTGCACTGACAATTGGTCACTTAACGTGGCATTTGATGTATGGCTGCCTTATGCTGACTCATAATGCTTTCTGCTGATGCAAATGATGACATGCAGCAGCATTCAAAACATTCTTGAGCCATTCGTAGTGACCCAAAATTAACAAGACTAATTAAAAATATCCAACCCAATAATTCTATTTTAGCTGCCCCAAGCCCAAAGTCGATGTTAGTTTATATCGGCGCCCTCACTGACTTGAAAATTTATATCATTTAAAAAAATAAGAGTTGAAATAGAAAACCTTGAAATTTTTTTGTCGGAGAGAACTTTTAATTGGATCATGCTCTATCTCTGGCAACACCTCCTCCTTTTCTTCTTCTTCCTCCTCATCTTCTTTTTTTTTTCTCTTTTCTTCATTTTTGTCACGAATTTCGTCCATCATTGGTGCCACGTTTTCTTTTTCTTGCTCCCTTTCCTTCTTTCTTATTCTTCTTTCTTCTTCCTTATTTTCTTCTTTGTCTCCACCATTGGTGCCATGTTGGAGATGGAATAGAAATTTGCAGATTTTGGGTGTTAGTAATGCCCCTTTATAGGGAGTTACAAATGTCTTTTTCACCCAACATCAGTCATGTTGGGTTCTTAGTGTGATCAACATGATCTATAGATCATGTTGTTTGGCGAGGGGAAGCTAGAAAAGGAAGGAAAAGGAATTAAAAATAAAAAAGAAAATAAAGACGAAGATCAAGAAATAGGAAGAGGACGAAGAAAAAAGAAAGAGGAAGAAGAAGAATATAAGGAGTAGGAGGAAGAAATAAACAAAGAAAAATTGAGCTTGTCTAAAGGAATCCGATTAAAGATAAATTAGAGTGGACATCGAGCTGCATTTCCCATCTAATTAATAAGCCATACAAGAATGTTAAGTTGCTTGGGCTGAGTTGGTGCAAGCAAGTAAAATTGCTATGGCCCAAGTTTGGCATTTGGCGATGCAATATGTTCACACCCTTCTAAAACGGTAAGTACACCCTAACTTATTTATTTATTTTTTTAAATTTCAATATCACCTTTAAATTAAATTATTAACGCTTTAATCAGAAGATATTATTATTATTATTATTTAAATTCTTACTAACTAAACTATAATTAATAAAAAAAATTGAAAAAATATATAAAAAAATCCAGATCATATTATAATTAATTTCAATTATTAACACTTTTAAGTAAGAGATATTATTAATAATATCTGTTTAACTTTTAAATTATTTTACACTAAATTACATTTAAATAAAATTTAGAAAAAGTAATACCTAGATACGAAAGAGGAAGAAAAAATGAATCTAAGTTAGATGAAAGTAAGAAAAAAGTGGAAGCAGGTTGCCCAAGTATAAAACAAAAATAGATTAAAAAAAAAAAAGATTAAAAGGATGGAGAGCTGTGAAGAGATTTTTTTAGTAAAAAAAAATAAAAGAGAGAGAGATTAAAGGGACAGAGGGCTGTGCAGCAGTCTCCTCCCTCAAATTTGAGAAAGGCTAGGGTAGGGAGGAGGTTGCCGCTCACCAGGGCTGAGATACCGCTCCTCACATATTTTTTCTATATTTTTTAATGCTTTATTGTAATGGGTATAGTTATTTTTATAATTTATTTATCAATAATAGTTAAAGATAAAAAATAAAAGGGACATAATTGGTAATGTGGAAGTGTACTTAAAAGATATGAACCCTTTAGTGGGTGTTAAAACAAAATGGGGTTTTATCAAAAAAAAAAAAAAAACAAAATGGGGTTTACTTACAAATTTTAATGGGTGGAAATATTGCAACTCATGTGTATTCCATTGATACCCCTCTCGTTCCTTCAAATGCGGCACCGGCACATATATTCTAACAAGCGGATCATTAACATTGATTACTGATTACTAAAATATAATAAGTAAAGCAATTTTATGTAGCTCACAAAAATTGCCATTGATACCTTTGAGAATATATCAACTGTCCATACTAAAGGCACATTACTCATTTAAGAGTTGGCTTGTATAATAATACCACCAAGAACAATTTCATTATATTGATGCAATCAAATTTAATTCAATTGTCCATGCGCTATATGCATACATGCAAAATATCCAAATTTCATACATGAAACCGAATGAAATTAAACTTTTCACACTAAAAATCGGATAATCAGATACTTACAACACACATATATATATTTTTTCGGTTAGAAGTTCGAACTAATCTTACTATTTTCAATCTCAAATTTGTGATCCATTAAGTCTGGACTAACAGGATAATTTTATAAACTGTATTATTTAAACATAAATTTAAAGAGAAATTCAGGGCAATCCAGGTATACTAAAATGAAAAAGAACTGTACATGTACATGCTAAATGAACCACCATGGTCATCCTCACTGCAAGAAGTGTTAAAACACTTAAGGAAGGACCCCACATGGATGCTTAGGGAAGACAAACGAACCAAAAAATAAAACAACACGCAGACACAACACGCACGATAGAAAGCCAAAATCAGCTTTGAAAACACATCTCAAACACGAACACAAACACAAACACAAACACAAGCCCTTCTCGTTCACTCACTCTATTATATATAAGAACACAACATCAAACCGTCGAACCATCCAAACACACAACTGTAGATTGAGATCTCCAGAACCCGTCTAACACACACACAACTAAAACACAGCACGTAAACATCAACACAAACAAAAACAATAAAAAAAAAATGTCCCAAATCTTCGGAACATACAAGAACCTAATTCTCCAAACCACCCTCTCTCTCACTCTCACTCTCCTTCTCACCTTCCTTAAAATCCCCATCTTCTTCTTACACGGCCTTCACACCTACATCCACCCAGAAAACCTCAACAACCACCAAAATGGTCTCCGACCCGCCATTCGTAGACCCTCTGATCCGGGTCCGGACCTCAGGAGGAGGACCAAATCCAAAGAAAAGTTCGAGTTCGATGAAAACAGTGCCCAGATCTTTAGATTGAAACTCGATGAAGCTCATCTCCAGTCTCGCATGTATTTCAATGAGTATTCGATGTCCTTCACTTACTCATTTTTGGCCTTTTCTTGCTTGTTGCTTTATATATGTCTTGATAGGGATCGAGATTCTGGGGTTTTGTCAAATGGGGTTGTGGTTGTGGTTGTTTTAGGACTTGTTAGTTTGTGCAAAGTTTTGATTGTTTTAGCTAGGGTTTCGTTTGAGAAATCTGCATCCAAGAGGTCTGAGAAGCAATTGAGTATTGTTATTGGGGTTCTGGGGTTCCTTTTTGGGCTCCTTATCTGTTCTGGGGTTGTTGGTGGTGTTTTGGATTTTGATTTTAGCTACATAGATGGGTTTGGGAGGATTTTCGTTGCTATTTTGATGGGCTGTGTTGCAGGGTTTTTGTACATGCCTGCAGGGAAGAATGCTAGGGCCTTTTGGCTTGGAACTGATCAGTTTCGATCCAATTTGGAGATTTTTTGTTGTGGATGGTTTGGTAGGACGATACTATATGCGAATTATTTGTTGAATGTTTTCACCGCATTGATATGGATCAATCCATTAGCTGATATGCTCGTTAGGAAGAACGTTGGTGGTCGTAGTGAAGGAGTGAATGAGGCTTTTCGTTTGGTTGGGAATGTAGGTTTGTTGTGTGAGGATTTTGTCAAGATGAGACTCTGGTGCTTGTTGCTTTCGGGTGCAATTCAGATTGTGGCTTTACGATCGAATTTGCAAATGTATTTGAACGAAGCAGTCTTGTCTTGGTACCAAAGACTGCATGCTAGCAGGGTCCCCGATTTGGATTTTAGTCGGGCTAAGGTTTTTCTGCACAACCATTTCTTGTGTCTTGTAGTTATGCAGCTGTTTGCACCATCAATCCTGGTACTTCAATTTCTTGGCTTGTCTCAAATCGATGGTAACTTGTTTCGAAATTTCAACATGGTTTGTGGTTTTCTTTCTTGTTCTGCTTTTGTCAACGAAGTAGCTGTGTTTTTGGCTTGGTGGGTTGTCTTTGTTTGGGCTGTTTTTACTTCAGCAAATCTTTTATTGTACCGTTGTGGCATTTTGTTTATTTCTTAACAACTCTGATTTTCATATTTTGCCCTCCACGTGTGGTCACTGATTCAAATTTTGAGCAAGAATGTTGTGTTTGTAATGGATTCTTACTGTTTCTAATGTACACATTTCAAGCCGTAGTGCAACAAAATTCATTACCATATGTGTTTACCGTCTTTTGTTTAGTTTGTTATGCTTGTAGATGATTTTTTGGTACTATAGTAATATATGCAATACGAAAATTGACTTAGGTTAGTTCTCAAATGTTGTTACAACTAGTCATGACTAAACTTTATTCGATCTTATGACTGGGATCTCGTTTCTGCATCTGTTGCTTGATTGAAATTTCTGATGTCAGGTCCTTGAAATTTCTCTTATTGGTTTGTGCTGAAAAGATCCAGAATGTTGAAGCCATACTTGTCATTAAGCACCCCAATACATGTTTTATCATCTGGAGCTAAAATCCATAGCTTTTTTGACAAAAAGCTGGAATAGTGTTTCATTGGTTGATGGTGCTTGTTACGGTTTTTGTTTGAATCAATCCATGCCTGTATTATGTATGGTTTACCACATTGCATTTTTGCAGTTTTTATTCGAACTTTGTGCTAATTCCTCTGTCTCTTCTGCATCTATATCGCATCAACTGATACTGGCATACATAGTAAGTAGTTCAACAAATTGGGATTATTGCTGTCTAATTATTTTATTCTTGTGATTACAAGACATCTCTCTTGAGTCTGCAGCATTTGTATAAACTTTAATGCAGCTGTTATAATAACATCTGGAATCTGCATGTATGTCTTTTTCATTATATAATAAATTTGCTAGGTTTGACATAATCCATTCCTGTTAACTTTGCATTTTAGTTGTGCTTCAGCCTGACTGTTTCTAAGCATATCCTTGTAGTTGGCTTGTCTTTTACGGAATACTTATATGATCAAATCAAGCTTAATCTTCGTACAAGATGATGAAAAATGTTGATGGCTTATGAGGCTTGTTGTGGTATGGTTTGTAAATCTTTTACGAAATGAAAAGGTGTTTCCAAATTCGTAAATTAGAAGAGATTATATGTTGCAGTCAAATATTCAGAGAAAATTCTTTAAAGACTTTTATGTGATTTTTATATGAACCACAAAATATTGCAATGAATGTGATCCTGATCCACAACAGTTAATAGCTTCAAGAAATAAGACAAGCTGTAAGACAAAAAGATGTAGGTTTATTCCGTTCTGTTATTACCTACTAGAAAACATGATAAAAAAGTTATCTTCTATTTTTTGGATAATTTCATATTATGTGTTTTTTCACGTCACAATTGTATAAGATATTGGCAGCTCTTTTTATGGTCACGGTAGGCCAAATTTTGGACCCATTAAGGAGGATTGAAAAGACCTCTTGTTTGGATGCGAAGTCATCATCTTTACATCCAAGCATTTGGAGAAATTGCCCTTAATTTTGCCTTAATTCTTTGTCCATTATAATCATACTACAATTAATAAATTAAATTACAAACAATTTATAGGTTGTGGTATAGTCTCTTCACATCTTTAAAGGGTACCCTTTATTCTTCATCATCTCTATAATTAATTGGTACTTATAAAATTGTTAAGATTTTCTCGCGTAGTATGACTCATTAGTAGATTATACATATATAATGTTCAATTTGACACAAGTCACGTGATTAGCGTATTTCTTATCATGATTTTAGTTTACTTTTCTATCACACCCGGCTTTGTTTTCTTTTATTATTGTTTATATTTTTAAAAATTTTTGCGCAGAGGTTTGATTACCATTAGATTGTATCTGTGATCAAGATTTTTTTAAAAAAATTTTTAACTTACTATTATGTCACTAAATCTCTCAGGTATCAAAATCTTATTAGATTTTGATATTGATAGTAGAGTTCTAAAATATAGTATTTTATGTTGCGAATACCTGGTAGGACGTTGTCCATAATTATATCAAAATAGAATAAAACTAAACTTATAAAAATTTTGGCATGATAAATCATTTAACCAAAATTTTTGGATAAAACTCCTCGTGCCAAAGATTTTGTCTAAAATTTTTGAGTAACTGATATGGTAAGTTGATTTGTAATTATCACATTAATTTTAAGACGATGTATTGAAGATATGATAATTATAAATATGGTTTAGCTATTTTGTTTAATCATTAAACTTAACCATCAATTAGAACTCTTAGATTGGTTTCAATAACTATCATTTCAACTAATTTAAGAGCTTTATTTAATGGATAAAATTAATTATTGTATAAGGTAGTTAAACCTAAATAAATAAATTTATCATATCATTTAGTTAATTAATTTGGATAAATTTTTTGATAGAATAGCATTACTTATTAAAATATATTTTTCTAACATAAACTACTTTATAAAAATGTTAAATTCGATAATCATAATGCTCAAAGTTTAGTTTTTGTTTTTTTCTTTCCCAAAATTTTAAAATATTTTAAATTTCAATGTATACATCCTACCAGGTATTTGACAGTATCTAAAATCATACAGGACAACTAATGGAGAGTCCAGTCCAACTTAACTTCCATATTTTCCAAAAATTGAATCCTCAGAACTCATCATTAATCCAAACCGTCGGATTAAAAACCAACCGATCACCAACCCTTAAATCCAACCGTCCATACAAACACGATCTCCAAAATATCCACGTGGAAAGAATGAATATAATAGAACTACAAAAGAAAAAAGGAGTGGAAGTTTCTTGAAAAGACGTAACGTAGTTTCTGGGTGTTTCCTTCATAATTTAATTCCCCAAAAAAATTCCCATCTTTCATCGTCGTTTCCTTCCTTCCCTCCCATCCTTTTTATTTTCTTATCCCCTTCCTCCTCTTCCTCTCCATAATTTCTCACCTCACGAACCTTCTAGAAACAACCCCCACCCCAAAAAAAAAAAAAAAAAATTTCATTATGTCTTCGCCGCCTACGGTGGACGGAGACCGAGACAGCAGCATGACTGGCGTAACAGAGTCACAGCGTTCTATTCCAACGCCGTTCTTGACCAAAACCTATCAACTAGTCGACGATCACGCCATCGACGACGTCATCTCCTGGAACGACGACGGATCCACCTTCGTCGTCTGGAATCCCACCGTCTTCGCCAGAGATTTGCTCCCTAAATATTTCAAACACAATAATTTCTCCAGTTTCGTTCGTCAGCTCAACACTTATGTAATCTACTTTTTTTTTTTAATATGAATTTATGGCTATTTAATATTTATTTGTTTATTTTTGTTTGAATTGTTGACGTGTTTGTTGTGATTTTATAATAGGGATTCAAAAAGGTCGTGCCTGATAGGTGGGAGTTTTCGAACGATTGTTTTCGCAGAGGAGAGAAACAGCTCCTGCGTGAAATTCAGCGGCGGAAGATTTCTACGGTGTCAACGTCGGCTTCGCCGACGGTGACGGTGGCGGTGCCGGTGGGGAGGCTGATTGTGTCGCCGTCGAATTCGGGAGAGGAGCAAGTGATATCGTCGAACTCGTCGCCAGCGAGGACGGTTCACACGTGCTCGCAAACCGGATCTGCGGGTCACACGTGCGTGGAAGTGATGGAAGAGAACGAGAAGCTGAGGAGAGAGAACGTGCAGTTGAGTAAGCAGCTGACGGAGATGAAGACTCTCTGCAGCAACATATTCGCTCTTATGTCGAACTACGCCGGCGGCGGTGCCCAGCCGTCGGAGGTGATGGATTTGTTGCCGGAGAAGCGGATCTCCGGCGGTGAGATGGAGGTGGAGGTGGTGGAGGAGGAGGTCAATCCGAGGTTGTTCGGTGTGCCGATTGGCGCGAAGCGTGCGAGAGAAGGCGACCGTCCTGCGTCATCGGAGGCGGAGGAGTCGCAGTTGAGGTTGCAGCTAAATGGAGCGACCCAGGTGGTGAAATCAGAGCCGCTGGATTGCCAGAGAAACGGCGGCGACGGTCATCACAATCAAGACACGCCGTGGCTGATACAAAGCCATCGACCGAATCAGAGAGTGTGTAATTGATTGATTAGTAGGTTTTAGATTAGATTTAGTTGGTTTACCGAGATATGATCAAACGGTCATGAAATCAATTGTAACCTGAAAATTAGTGGTAGCGTCCGTGCAAATAACATGGATGTGCCGGACGGTTGTGCGTCACGTGATTTATTAATCTTCCGAGGCCAACTTAAAGGAACGTTTTCTGGTTTTTTTGGATTAAATTTTACTTTTGGGTAAGGGAAACGTCATTAAAAAAAAAAAAAGAGAGAAAACGTTTATCATGTTACGAGCAGTTGTTGGGTGATGAAAAACGCGTTGATAGTAGAAGAAATTATGTTTGAGAGTAATTAATCAAATGTTGATTAATCCAATAGGTTCTGGTAGAAAGTCACCATTTGATTTTTAAAAATAATTATTCTCAAGATTATTATGGTTTATTGGGATTAATCATTATTATCGGTATTAGGATATGTATTTTTATAAATTAAAATAGTTAATCTTAGAATAAAAGAACTTATTTACCTAAAATTTATTGAAAGTGGTGGAGGATGATTTATACCAGTAGGGAATGTGTACGAGTTTAAAATTCAGTGGTTAAAGAAAGATGAGTTGGAATTATTCATTTTCACAAAGAGTGGTATTCAGATGGAATAATTTCATTGTCGTAGTTGAGTTGTATTAAGATGGATATTATGATTTGTTTCAGTGCGAATAGAGTATATTATCTGTCAAGACATGTGGTTGACATTTGTGGCTGGAATTCATTTGTTGAACAAGAATAACTGTTAAAACGCAGGTGAAACAAAACTAAAATCACACACCAAAAAAAAAACCCTCGAACAAGTTTGTACCCATTTTGACCATTGCACGTGAATTTTAGTCATTGTAGTTATCGTCTTCCTTCTAGAATATCTCCTCTTGATTGCACCTTATCTTTTCGCAGCTTCCTCTTTATTAAAAATTGGTTCTCACAATATCTTTTAAGTTATAATAACCACCGAATGGCTAAACTGGGCTTACCCTTTTCAACTCTTAACATAGTAATTTAAAGGTTCATTATCACAAAATAAACTGCTATATTGACATTAACTAGTAGCAGTCACTGAGTTGGTCACCCCAGATGGTGGTGGAAGTTGGACAAATTGTTGGATTAGAAGCAAACAAGTCAAGGTTTGCGGCTGGCATCTTTTTTGGGTGGGTTTTACTCGCTCTAATAATTGCCAAAGACAAACGTATTTCCTACCTCGGCTTCTATTTTCTTCGGTGGGATAAGATCAAGCACAGGATATTCTTCTCCTATCCAAGTTTCAATGCAATCGGTTGAACAATTAAACAATATTTATGTTTTTGTCGTGGTTATTTTTAGTCGCCAGCTTTGGACTGCAATTACCCTTTTAAAATATCTTGCTTGTTATTATCATTATTTGGGATCGAGTATCTTGGTAGTTAAATTGGTTAAACGCTCTTGTTGTTTTCATATTGATTACATTCTCTTGTGTTTTTACACACGAATGATATCGAATTTTATTGTTCTAAATCAACATAAACTAAGGAGAGAATAAATCAAAAATCAAACTATTTTTTTTTTCTATTAAAAAAGTAAATTTAATGTGAGAACGAATAACTTTTTTACTCATATTTTAAATCATTACTTTTTTAATAAACTAACATAATAATATTCTTTCAGAATTCCATCTTAATGAAATAATTTTAATTAATATTTAGATTATTTGTGATATTTTTGGTTTTTAATACAATAAAAAGATAATTAAAATTTTAAACTTTTTAGTAATTGTTAGGACATTGAATTTTACAAGAATTTTTTGTTTTACAATAAAAGAGCTACGCGTAAAACTTGTTTTGTTATTCATCGATAAAAAAACACGGGAGAGCCAATACAGAAATCAATTACCTCATTTTCTAGGAAGCATTTCTAAATTTCCTCTAGAAGAGGTTTCAATAACCAAAGGCTCTTTCAAATTCCGTCAAGCGGCCAAAAACTAATTTCTAAAGGTAGTACCATACAAGTTAAATTTAAAAGGAAAATGAAACAATGAATCCATTATAAATAAACTTTAATCGGAACACATTTAACTATGAGTAATAATGATTCTACTAAGATTTTTAAAAATTCATTAAAAGCACACTATACCATAACTAGAAAACTAGGCCATGAATGGTCTACAAACAAATGAAATAATGATCTACAGCATGCTGCCGACACCTCTAAGACGCATAGCTTGATATAGCATTATATTTTACTCATCACAAGAAAGCAAAAATGTAGACAGCGTTAAGCGGATCTACACTGCACTAGATAGTAGTAGCCTACTACATCCGCAGTAACATCATACAATAATCGAACTCCACCATGCCAACTCAGCCTACAATGTGAAACATCATAGCACAAATGTGTTACATTCCATTGTTGCATTGATGGAGAGTGACTCATGAAAAATGACCAAGCTGCAATTTTGTTAAGTCGCAAGTGAGTAAGTGATCAATTGAATTTGACAATGAAGAATACTAATTTGAAGCTAAATTGTGAATAGATTAAGGAACAGAAGCTCTTACAACGTACTGTTTTGAGTTCTAGGATACTTTACATGGTTATTATGACAACAACACCATTGGTATTATTCCCACCCAGACATGACACAAACAAACGCTCTACATTCACTCTTCTTTGATCCCTTTAAGGAACTTCAATACCTGAAGCATGGTAGGCCTGTCGGCTGGATTATCTGATAGGCATACTGCAGCAATCTGAAGCATTTGAAGCATCATTGGCTTCGAATCTGCATTAAGGACGGTGGGATCGAGAACATCAGCAGCTTGCCCCTTCTTGATTTTCTGAAACACCCATCCGACCAAATTTCCACCTTCTATCTCTTTGAAGTCTGGCCCGGTTGGTTCCTTCCCGGTTATCAATTCAAGCAGGATTACACCGAAGCTATAAACATCACCCCTTGTTGTAGACCTCCCACTCTGCCCGTACTCTGGTGGAATGTAACCAAATGTTCCTGCAATATCAGTACTGACATGTGTTTCACAGGCACTGATCAGTCTAGCAAGCCCGAAATCTGCAACTTTCGCTTCAAAGTCTTCATTAAGCAGTATGTTGCTAGCTTTGATATCCCTGTGAATAATGTGCGGGATAAAGCCATGGTGAAGAAAAGCTAGCCCACGAGCAGCACCGCATGCAATTTTGAAGCGTTTACTCCAATCCAGGACTTCGAGAGCTCCAGTTCGATTCCTCAGCCAAAGATCTAAGCTCCCATTTACCATGTACTCGTAAACAAGGAGCTTCTCCTCACCCAATGAGCAATAACCAAGCAATGGCACAAGATTCTGGTGCTTAACCTTGCCCAGGGTCTCCATTTCAGCAGTGAACTCGCGGTGACCCTGTGTTTTGGCCTGGCTTAGCTTCTTGACTGCAACGGTTTTCCCATCAGGCAATGTGGCTTTGTACACAGTCCCAAAACCACCATCTCCAATTATGTTCGTCTTGCAGAAATTGTTTGTTGCTTCAAGAATGTCGACCAACGTCAACTTAAGTAGTGGCTGCTCAAACATAGCTATGTTGATGCTCAAAGGCTCCTTTGATCTGCTGCTACTCAAGAAATACAGATTTTGGTCAATGAAACTGTTTAGCCTGCTATCATCCACTTCTTCTGAGTCACTTTGCTTGCTGCTTCTCGCGATCCATCTCCATGCAGCAAACACGATGGTCAGGATGATAATCACGCTTCCAACCACAATTCCAGTGAGTCCCCATGCATTCAACAATGCCGATTTGTAGAAGGTTTTGATCTGGCAATTCGAACCTAGAACTCTCCCACATAGACCTTTGTTTCCAGCAAGTGCAATTCTCGATAGATTCTGGCAAATACCAGTTCTTGGTACCAGCCCTTCCAATCTATTTTCTGACAAATTCAAGTACAACAAATTGACCAGACCACACATTCTCTCTGGAATCTGCCCAGATAGTATGTTCCTCGAAACATCCAAGTATTCTAACTGCATCAAATTACCAAGGTCTGGGGGAATCTCTCCAGTGAACATATTTTCGTGAAGATCCAAATTCATCAAATATGAAAGGTTTCCCAAAGACCGAGGCAAGGCCCCATCAAAGTTATTGTTACTCAAGTTCACTGTTTCGATCCTCCAAGCCAGCGAATTTGAGAAGAGATCATCAACTGGACCGGAGAGTCTATTCTGCTGAACGTATAGCCCCACAAGGTTCAGCATGAGTGACAATGACGATGGAAGCTCACCATCTAGCTCATTACAGCTTAAATCCAAGTGAGTGAGCTCTTTCAAGTTCCCCAAACTAATAGGAACTGTGCCAGATAACTTATTGCCAGTCAAATTCAGCTTTACCAAACCACCCAATCGACCTAAGCTTCCAGGGATGAAACCTGTGAGCTGGTTATACCCCAAATATAAGCCTTGAAGCCTAGGAGCATCACCAAATTCCGGCGGAATGGAGCCTGTCAACAGATTCCCAGACAAATCCAAGGTTGTGAGGTTTGTTAATCTAGAGAGAGATCCTGGAATCTCACCAGAAAGCATGTTGTTACTGAGTACAAGATTCACCACCACCAGACAGTTCCCCAGTTCCTCAGGTATCGAACCAGACAACCTGTTGTTTGACAAATCAAATACTCCATGGTGCTGAAGGAAGCTCAAATCAGGTATGTTAGCCTGCCTAAAGTATGACGAAGGCTTCGAAGGTATTGACCCTGATAAATTATTATGTGAAAGAACCAAGCATTGTAACTGAGCCAAGTCTGCAATCTTCTCCGGAATCGATCCACTGAGATTGTTGTTTCCCAGATCCAATGTGGTAAGTGAAATGCAGTCTCCAAGCTCATCCGGTATCCTCCCTTCAAACATGTTCGAATTCAAGTTGAGAACAGAAAGAGCCATGAGATTACCGATCTCCTTTGGTATAGGCCCCCTCAACTGATTGTTACTAAGAACAAGCCTCTGCAACCCAACCACACGTCCAATCTCACCAGGAAGAGAACCCTCTAACATATTATTTGCCGCAGAAAACTCCATCAAATTCTCCGAATCCCACAGACTCACCGGTATAACACCGGTGAAATTGTTAGAATCAAGGTCCAGAACCATCAGTGGAAGCTCTGATAGATACTCGGGTATGGGGCCACTAATCTGATTATTAACCAGAGACAACTGAGTCAAATTAGTACACTTCACAAACACATCTTCAATAGTCCCCGAAAACTTATTCCTATCAAGATCAACCTCCATCAATGACTCCACGTCACACAACTCTCTTGGTATAGAACCACTCAACATGTTATTCCCCAAACTGATCATCTTCAACTTGAAACAATTCCTTATCTCATGCGGAATTTTGCCAAAGAACCTATTGCTCGAAAGCAAAAGCGACTCCATCTGGTTCCACTTGCCAATCCAGGAAGGCAACGGCCCTGAAAGCTGATTCTTGTCAACAGAAAATGTCAACAATGGTAACTCTCCAAGCTCCTCTGGCAACATACCGGACAAAGAATTGAAAGACAACACCAATGTCTTCAATTTCTTACAATGGCCAAGCTCGGCCGGGATTGAACCATTAAGTTCACTATATATCAAATTCAATATGTTCAAATTCTTCAACTTTCCTATAGATTTTGGAATTGAACACCTTAATGGGTTATAGGACAGGTCTAGTTTACTCAAATGTTTCAACTTTGATAGTTCTTCAGGAATTGGTCCAGTTAGCGAACAATAAGGTGAATACAGGTTTTCTAGTAGTGAAAGCTCACCAATTTCTGGCGGCAACTGACCTGAAAATTTGTTTTGGCCAAGATAGATTGCTGTCAGGTTCTTCAGGTTTTTTATTTCAGGTGGTATTTGACCAGAAAATGTGTTGTTTGACACGTCTAGAGAATTCAAAGACTTTAAATTTGTAAAAAGAGTGATTGGAAGAGAACCTGAGAGGAGATTGTTACCCAGGTCCAGGAAACGGAGCTGAGTCAACTCGCCGAGTTGACTCGGGACAGTACCCGTTAAAGCGTTCCCGAACAAATCGAGGGTCTTGAGTTGTTTAAGGTTGCCAACCTCAGGTGGGATTTTTCCGGAGAGTGAGTTGGATCCGAGTTTGAGAGTCTCCAGCTGAGTCAACCCACCGAGTTGGACTGGGATGGGACCTGTGAACTGGTTGGTGGAGAGGTCGAGAACTCTGAGTCCGGTGAGAGAGAACAGAGAAGCGGAGAGAGGGCCACTGAGTAACCGACTAGGCAGCTGGAGAGAAGTGATTTGTCCGAGTTGGCAGGAGACACCAACCCATTTACAGTGGTGGGTTGCTGGGCTCCATGAAGAAAGCAGTTGTCGATTCTGCAGAGAGTTTTTGAAGGACACAAGACTTTTCCTTTCTGGGTTTGGCTCCTGACTCTCTGTAATGGCATTACACGCAGCCAAAACCAACAAAAACACACACAACCAGGCGCCAACTCGAAGCAGAGACGCCATTTTCACTACACGCTAAAAAAATAAATGTTTTTTTTAACCTATGCAGTTTGTGAAGAAGAAGAAGAAACGCTTTTCAACATTGCATTTTTTTTTTTTAAAAAAAAAAAACAAAGGCTTTTACAAAGAAGAACAATTGCAGTTGAGAGAAACCAAAATGCCATGTGGTATCATATTTCGAAGAAGAAGAGAGGAAAATGGAGTGTTTTATATCAGGGGACGGCACACGCAACTCACGTGGCATCATGAAACCTTTTTTGTTAGCAATAGAAATTTAATTTTTACTTTCTTTTCAAGGAGGTCCTTGGAGAATTTTATTATTATAATATGAACACCTATTTTTAAAGTGTAAAGTTTAGTCTGGAACTCACAATTCGGTTCTTGTCTCGTGTATTCCTTTAATTTTTTTATGGTTTCTTTTGGTTGATTTTGAGTTTTAAAAGGTTTTGGAGTTTTTTTTTTTTTTTTTTTCGAGGTACGTTTGTAAGCACTATTTGTGATGATTGTTGTCAGTTGGTTCAAAAGAGATGTGCTCTAGTTAGATTGGAAGCAATTTCAAACTTTTTGATTGTCTATGGTTTCTTCATTGAGATGGTATCATAAGGAAATGATAAATGGGTGATGGTAGTTTCATTATGTGATTAGCATCTTTCTTTTTTTCAATGAAGAAATCTTGATCGAATGTTTAGAAAGATCTAATTACACTAATATGCATTCATATTAAAAGTTTTGGTTTGATTAAATACTTAGTATTTTTCTTTTACCAATGAAGAAGTTTTGATTAAATGTTTCGAAGAATCTAATTCTATTAATATGTATTTATATTTTATCTAAAAGAATTATTAATGAAACAGACATATCATATCATTCTTATATAACAAATTAAAATTATTTAAATTTACATCCATATACATTTACGAATTTTATTTATGATAACATCAACAGATTAAAAATAATGAGCATGCTATCGTGTGAAACATGCAAATTCTTAACTCAATCATAGAATAATATTTGGAAAAGATTGCAAAGAAAAGGCTAACAAGTACACCACATGTACATATTACAATCATTTATCCAAACAAATAAACAATATAAAAGATAAATTTAGTACTTTTCATCAAATTAACATTAAGGTAATAACTATTAGCATCCAAAGTATGTATCACCCTTAGCGTATACATGAACAATATTACCTTATTATGAATATCCAAAAATCATTTAATATCCAAAAATGACCAAAAGAATGCATCGCACTTGCTGTATAAATAAATAATATTACCTTGAACTTATTCATGAATATCCAAAAATGATCTAACATTTATATGTATAATATCCCCTAAATTGTAATTATCAGTATACTGAAATGACCAAAACTCTATATCAAAATTGAAACCTGGAGTATTCCTAATATTACCCTAAGCTTAATTGTATATCTAAAGATGATCAAAAGTATGTATCAAACTTTATCTTAGATGTTAATGTCCAAAAATGACGTAACATAAAATTTAATAATCTATCTAAGACTGTATCGAAATATGATTTTAAATATGTGTATATAGTGTATAGACAAGAACAGTTGCAAATACTAAAAAATTGGGTGGCACCAAACAAAACAAAGCAAGAAAAATGCAGGTTTTGTTGTAACTGTAAGGTTTCCTAAAACGTGAGTTGCGTGAATGTCCTTCACCAATCACCTTGTGTGAGATCGATTATAAAAAGGCACCGATAGGTCATGTTTTTCTATTTCTTTTATATATAAAATACGAATATTTTTTATTATTTCAAAATTGATATATACTTTAAATTTATTATATAATCACCATGTTATCATAAATCTAACGTTTAGAGATTTCAAAAATATGTTAACTACTCTCAATTTCTCACGTAACATCAAGGTTAGAGATTTTGAGAATCTACCACCGACTCTTGTAATGTTGCGATTAGAGGCTCCCTACTCACATTACATCGAGATTAGCTATTTAAAATTTTTCATTTATGTACTGATAGGAAAAAGCTATAACCGTCACTGTCTAATGGGCCTACAAAATCCGAAAAATAAATTTCCGGGTTATCGGGCCAAGTGGTCCCAGTAGGCTCTGAGGCCCCACCAATCTGGTTAGGGTCGGGTCCACAGAGATTGTTTGAGAATTTGAGGTTCAAGAATTTATGGATCACGCAGGACTTGTTGGGTCAAGTCAGTCCAAGGAGCAGATTCGGGTCTAGGACCACATTAAATGAAATGTCCAAAATACCCTTCACAATGTCAGGGCACGTGTGACATTTGGTGGGGATATATAGGGGATTTAACTGAGTCTTGACCGGGCTTTTTTGATAGGGAAAGGGATTGTGATGTGAGAGAGACATGTGAGTGAGAGAGAGAAGATGAGTTGTCTCTAGGGAGGAAGCATGTCAAAGAATGGAATTTCTTGAGCAGCTAGTCCTCCTCTTAGCCCTCCTGCTTTTGCTTCAATTCAATTGAATTGGTTTTGTTTTTATTCTATTTATTTAAATCATTGACTCTGATGTTTTTGTGTTTTCTATCTTTTGTATTCATTTTAAAGACGTACACTTTCATCTTAGAACCAAAAATGAAAAAACAACAACTCACTTTATTTTATCTTAGAGAATAATTTTTAACATTTCAAAACCAAAGCTAACTCTTATCTGCATTTTGGCTATGTCAGCTTCAAAGATTTTTTTTCTTTCTTTTTCATTTTTCCTTTTACCTAAGCAGAACTTTTTTGTGAAAGTTATCAATTACATTAATTTATTGATATCTAATATGATAATGATACTATCATTGCGGTTCATAGGTATAAATATTCGATTTTATGATCTATGTGTTTTTACGTTCGTAATTTTTTTTGTTTGTTACATAATTTATAGTTTTAATCACATTAATTATCCTCTTAAATAAAAATAATTTAGTTATCTTCCATTGCCGAGACAGCGAAGCTCAACTAATAATGGGAAAATTTTATAATTTTTACTTTTCTTATAATAACTTTATAAGGGGGTTATATATATATATTAAAAAGAAGTATGGATTAAGTTTAAATCTTACTCTTTAGGGTGTTTGAAAACTGCCCATATCCATGTTTTGATTTTAACTTTTGTAGATTTCATTACATAGTTAATATGTATAAATAATAATAAATTAGTTGTTTCAAAGAATGAAAATAATAATCAAACTTTTGATTACCTTATTATGATCATTAATTAAAAAGGAACACATAGGGCATATTATTTTATACCAAAATAGAAGTGTTTTCTATCTCTTATATTCATTAGTGAAACAGATATATTATTTATAATTAGTCACAAGATATATATATATTGAAGGAAACTTGAAGTGAATTTTAATTTTGAAAGCTGACAAATTAACTTTTTACTTTGTTTCAGAAAACCTAATTTGTCCTATTGAGCTCAGTCTGATAAAGTACGAACAGATTCCATGCACACACCATGATTCGTCTGAAACTAACCAGTACTTCTCGGCATCTCCATGTGCTGCTATGCCATGCGAGCTAGGCAAGCCCAGATTCTTTTCAATTTTCTTTTCTTCTTCATGTTATATTATCTGAAATGATGTTCTCTACAGGAACATTTGTTCGAAGAAAAATATTGAAAGGTGTGCCTTTACAACACACTTTTTTTTTAAAAAAATGTATTGAAACTCAAATACATTTAAATAAAATAAAATTATGCACATTTTTACGTGTATCCTAATAGATCATTCTACGTTAAATAGATTAATATAGACGAAGACAACCCAATATATCATTCTTTGGCCTTGCTCTATCATATGTGATCATCCACTATCTCGCATTTCTAAATGTTTGTATTTTAAAATTCGTGATCTGGAGTTGAATTTTCACTCATGCGTCGATAGATACTCAATGAAATTTCTTTAATTTTTAACAGATTTACAGAACTTATAACTTTTTTTTTGTTATAAGAAATTAAATGGAGTTTAGTAATTTCTTTATATATCCAAGAGCAGGTAATTCAAATCCAAACGAATTATAACATATCCACGTCTCCATATACTAAAGCTACTCTGAAACAGAAAAAAAAAAAAAAAGAAAAAAAAAAAAACCTATAGCTTTAATTTCAACAAAATTTGCAAGGGAAAAAAAATAATTTGAAAACTCCATTGTTTTTTATTACAAATTTCAAGAAAAAAGAAGGAAAAAAAGTGGTTGAAACCATTGTAGAGAAGGACATTAACTATTCAATAAATATACATAATAATTAATATCATGTAGGTGTAGTTGGTTTCGATTAAGGCAGGGCATCAATTTCCTTGCCGAATAGAGTTTTCCAACAAAAGCGATAAAAAAAAGCGTTAACTCGAGTGTTTTTTTTTTGTGATATAAAATAAATTTATAGAGAGAGAGAGTCCAGACCCTAATGCGTGCACGCTTTCGATAAACTAATAAAGTTTTTAAAAAACTGAAATTGATTTTGGATTTGTACATGCCAGCATGCATCATGTAATACTGTAAGCTTTTATCATGAAAAATTTGAGAAATGACAAAAATAAGGAGATTTTGACATGACTTAGCATGAAAAAAAGCAAGTGATCCAAGCAGTTTTTATTACCGCTTTAATTTATTTTTGGCTGTTTTTTAACAGCTGACTGTTTACTGTCTGTAACACTGATAGCCTATCTTTTAAGTGAAAGTAGAAACTGGCAGTCGACAAAAAATGATATGATATATGAGAGGGAGAGAGAGAGAGATGAGAGATTCTTAAGTGTGGTGTGGTGATGGATTGATGATGATGGGGTTGATGGATTGGATTCAGAGAGAGACAATGGAAAGTGCTTTGGATTGAGAGAGTACTTGTTTTCCCCATTAATATTTTTGTTGGTTTGATCTGGTGGGTAATAATGCTTGGTTGTGTTAACTTTTCTTTTACACATTGTTTTATTTATTGAAGTCACTGACACAGCTTTTGATTTGCGTTGGACTCTCGTGTTTGTGTTTGTGCTTGTGTTTGTATGAATGGTCTTGCTTTCATTCATTTACATTTAGAGTGGCGATATTTTCACCCACATAAATTATGTATACGTCCCTTTCATAAATACATCTCAATAAAATTATAAAAACTTTTAGTTTGTAAATAAATCCCGATTAATACCAATATCATCATTATTTTATTGTTTACAATCCACAATACTTATTTTATTACCTAATTAATTTTACTAAAATTTTGAGATTTTTTTCCCAACAATAAGTAGATTATGATTTTCTTCTAATAATAATTAATTTAAAACTTATCATTTTACAATCAATTTCTTAAGAAAATTTTAAATTATTCTTTACATTTTACAATTAATTTGTATTATTTTAAAATAATTTTATATTTGATTTTAAAAAAAGTTAATTTAAAGAAGTTAGATATATCAAAAGGTAATAATAATAATAACAATAAATAGAGAAGTTAGAAATTGAAAGAGTATATAAGATTTTATCTTGGTTTAATTTTTGGAATTATATGAAAACATTTAAACAAGTTTTTTATTATTTTATCAAGGTGTAATTTTTTATGTGGATGCATTGTATTATGAAAAAAATAAAAGGAGCTTGAATTGATCCATGATTACATATAGAGATTTTTATTTTTTATTTTTAAGTATTCCTTATGAAATGTTTGGAATAAAACAAAATTCTTCATATATGTTCTTTTTTTTTTTCAAACATATTTTTCTTTTTTATTTTTTTAACTAAATACCATAATTTCATCATAATTTTGATTCATTTTTAATATTTTGTAATTAATTTGTTTCCTTCAAAATTATTTGATATTTGAAATTAATATTTCAAAATTATTCTCAATATTCAGTAATTAATTTGTTTCTTTAAAAATTATTTGATATTTGAAATTAGTATTTAAAAGAGAAGTTAAGAGTTTAAGAAAATAAATTTTTTTTATAAATATACATGAGGAAGTGGTTAATATTTATGGGTGTAGTTATAAATTATTTACTCTTTTTAGTAATTTTCTTTAAAGATAATTTGAATTTTTAGAAATAAATTATGTGGGAGTGTACATACAATATTTTAGAGGTGTAAATATTGTAGCTCTTACGTATATTATCGTTACTCTGTTGTAAATATTGTAGCTCTTATGTATATTATCGTTACTCTGTTGATTATGAACTAGTTATATGACACACTTGTACTAATGCTTCTTTGAAGTGATTGGTGATGGACTCATGGCCCATGGCTTCAAACCCAAATCCCAACCCACATTTCATTTACATATTAAATATAAGAATAACGATATTTACACCTCTAAAATATTGTTTGTATACCCCAACATAATCTATTTCTAAAAATTCAATATTATTTTTTAAAAAAATTATTAAAAAAGGGTAAATAATTTACAATTATACCCATAAATATTAATCACTTTCTTATGTATATGATAAAATCTTTTTATTTTTTCAAACCCTTAATTTTTTATTTTTTAAATACTAATTTCAAGTATCAAACAATTTTTAAGAAAACAAATTAATTGCAATAAATCAAATTAAATATTGAAAATGAATCAAAATCATGATGAAATTATTGTATTTAGTTAAAAATGAAAAAAAATATATATGTTTGAAGAAAAATAAAAACATATACCAAGAAATTTATTTTATTCCAAATAGTCAGTAAGGAATTCCTAAAAAAAAAAAAACTTCCATTGGAAATTATGGATCAATTCAAACTTCATTTTCTTTATAATGCAATACCTTCGTTAATCGGGATAAAAAAATTACACCTTGATAAAATAATGAAAAACTTGTTTAAATGTTATCATATAATTTTAAAAATTAAACCAAGATAAAACTTTTTGTACTTTTTCAAATTCTAATTTCTTTATTATTATTATTATTATTGATATATCTAACTTCTCTAAATTGACTTTTTTTTTTTTAATTCAAATATCAAATTATTTTAAAAGAATACAAATTCATTGTAAAATGTAAAGAATAATTTAAAATATTTTTAAGAAATTGATTGTAAAATGATAAGTTTTAAGTTAATTATTATTAGAAGAAAATCATAATCTACTTGTTTTTTCTATTCGGAAAAATATCTCAAAATTTTAGTAAAATTAATTAGATAACAAAATAATTATTTTGGGTTGTACTTACAAACATATATTACAAAAACAATAAAAGAAGGGCAATATTGGCATTAATTGGGGCTTATTTACAAATTAGAGATTTTTCATAATTTTGATAAGGTGTACTTATGAAAGGAGTGTACACACAATTTATGCGGGGTGGAAATATCGCCACTTTAATCAATAATTGAATATAATAACTTAGCAAAAAAACATAATATGGGTGTTATTTGATATTTCTCCCAAAAAGAGCTTTTAAACATAAGAAGGTAAAAGCCCATACAATATTGAAAGTCATTTTCGGTTTCAAGAAGAGCTTTTGAACCCTTCAAAGTTCTATAAATATACATATATTTATAATTTACGAGAAAAATGGTTACCAAGACCTACAGGTCTCTTGACTGAACGTGCAGCCAGGAAACTTATTCCTAAAATAGAACGACTCACAAAGTAATGAGAAAATTGTCACCATATTAGATGATTGGTGAGGTTTGAACCTTGGCACACTGCCAAGGTTTCCTCCTTCAAAGTTATACGCTAAATGAGGATATAAATGATACTTGCATCCGTAGAAAATTGCATGTATACATACCCATTTTTGAATTAACACTATATTAAAATTATTAAAATGTGATAATTTGTAAACCCACCTTATATGTTATAGAAAATGTCATTTCTTTTGGCTTTTGTTCATGTATTGTAAACTAATAATTCATATATTAATTAAAATAAAATGAAAATCACCTCCTCCTAATGTACCTCCTTGCATTTGTATTTAATTTAAGTCTCAAGTGGAGACTTATTATAGAGTAAGTGGAGACTTAATAGTTAGATTAAGTAGAATACTTAGAGGACTATGGTTCTTCCTTTCAAGATCAGTCGGGAGCATTAAGTGGAAAATCCAGTGGCATTGTGTCATGTGTCATGTGTAATACGTGAGGATTGGCAAATTATAGAGACTGTAGATGACTATGATCAGTGCTTTTATGATGATGGCAATTGTGTATTTTTTTACAATATGATTGCTAAGCCAACGCTAGACGAAAAAATAATAACATTCCCAGCACAAGACTCGTTGTTGAGGGATGTGTGGCTTGAATTGCAAAATGGTAGACTTGTGCAAGGATGAACTGTGTCTCCAAAAAGGGGTTTGAAATTTCGTGTTCCTTTAATGGTACCGAGCAATGCCGAGCTTAGAGAGGAAATTTCCCACAAAGCTCACTGGTCCAGATATACTGTGCACCATGGAAATTCAAAAATGTAAAGAAACCTGAAAAGATTGTTTTGGTGTAAGGGAATGAAGAGGGATGTGGCTTGCTACGTAGCTAGATGTATGATTTGTCAACAAGTTAAAGTTGTACATCATACTCTTGCTAGATAGCTGCAACCATTACCTGTTGTTGAGTGTAGTGACAGACCTAAACAATTATGTGAGGGGGGCATTTTATCATAAAATAAAAATTAAAGATAAAAATAATTATAGTTTACTCTTCTTTAATTATTCACGAATTTCATTTTTCTTTATAAATTTTCAGAGCATTTTCTTATAAGTTTACTCATCTTCACTCAAACTTTATTGATTTTCATTTAAACAATATAAATAAAAGATTAAAAAAAGTTTCGAAATAATTTTTTTAAAAACCTTCAATATAGTTTCAAATAATGTAAATGCTTGACAACTTCTTTAAATAAATCTAAAATATTCATCAAATAATGAATGAGACGTGAGAGAAACTCAAAAGATTGATTTTTTTTTTTTAAAAAAAAAAACAAAAACAAAAAGTCATTTATAATTTGCAATAACCATAAGCATTATCAAAGTCAAATTAGTACAAATTTTGAGAAAAGTTTGCTTGGTTAGAGTTATCGTATATAGAACTTTAGGCCATGGTTCGAACCCCTATCACACCCTTCAATTTATTTTGTAAAAATAGGGAAAAAAGTTTTAATTTTGGAGGTGGAAGAGAATCGAACTTGCCATCAGAGTCTTTAGATGCACACTCCACACTATTAATGCAGTTTCATATTTGTGATCTCATTCTTTTCGAAATTATGTATATTAGTTTATTTAAATATTTAAATATTTAACCACCAACATTAGAAACTTAATAAATTTTCAAAAAATTTAAGGGGGGCATCTGCCCCTCTTAGCCCTAAGGTAGATCCTTTCCTAGTTGAGTGGAAATGAGATCATGTTACTATGGATTTTATAATTGGATTGTCAAAAACTCAGATGAGATATGATATTATTTGAGTGATAGTTGATTGACTCACCAAGCCTGTTCACTTATACCAATTTTTGTTACCGCCTTCAGTAAACTATATATGAGGAAAATTGTTGGATTACATTGAATTCCTCTTTCCTTTATATTCGATAGAGATCAGAGGTTTGCTTTACAGTTATGGAGAAGAATACAGGAAGTTTTGGGAACACAATTGGAATTCAGTACTGCATAATCACCCTCAATGGATGGACAATCAGAAAGAGTGATACATATTTTAAAAGATATGTTATGGGCATGTGTCTTGAATTTTCACTGAAAGCTGGAATCAATATTTGGCTTTAGTAGAGTTTGCTTATAATAATGGGTGGCAATCTAATATTGGAATCACCCCATTCAAAGCTCTGTATAGAAGACCCTGTTCGGTAGATGTAGAAAATTTTAATATGATTGGACCAAAATTATCGAAAAAAACTAGTAATAAAATAAGGATAATTCGAAAAGGATTGTGTATAACTTAGAGTCGACAAAAGAGCTATACGAACAAACGAAGAAGACTTTAGAGTTTCAAGAGAGAGATTATGTTTTCTTGAAAGTAGATTCCCGCAAGGGAATTACGTGATATGGTGTTAGAGGTAATTGAGCTCCCAGGTTTATTGGATAGTTTATGATAATAACGAGAATTGGAGAAGTGACTTATAAGTTAGCTCTACCATCAAAGCTTTCTCATGTGGTTGATGTATTTCACGTATCTATGTTGAGGAATATGAGCCCAACCATTCTTATGTGATTTAATGGAGAGAAATTCCATTAAAGGAAAATGCAACTTATAAAAATGGTCCTGTTCAGATAATGGATTAAAAGAAAAGTATGATTCTATTTGTGAAAGTTTTGTAGCATCATCATAATACGGAAGAAGCCATTTGGAAGTTCTAGTCTAAAATGCAAAACAAGTATTCTCACTTATTTATAGGTTAAGGTATGTGTATTTTGTAATCTAAATTTCGTTGACAAAATTATTTTTAGGGGTGGTGATTGTAATACCCTTGAATTGGGCCCAATTAGATCCAATCGTTAAAATAAAATGTTTTTTTTCTTTTTTTAAATGATCATTTTTTTAGGTCTAAATTCAATACTGATCATTTTCTTTTAAAATCTTATAAGAATAATTGTTTTTGAACCAAGATACAATTGTTAAAAATATGAAATTTAAAAAAAAAATGGTTACTTTTCATCTTCAACCTCAAAAAATGATTACTTCTGTAATTTTCTCTAAAATCAACGTGACTTCACATAAATACACTAAACATGAGTGTGCATCAATTGGGAAGAAATTAAAAGCCCAATTGAAATAATAAAAAATAGCGTAATCGGTAAATTATGTAACACCCAAATTATTCTTTAAGCGTTTAAGTAAAACTAAATAAATGATATTTTATTTAATAAAAATAATATTTAAAATTAGTAGGAGTTATATTTTTATAAGAATTTGTATGTGATAAAATTTCATAATCAGATTAATCTTTTAAAGTTATTTTATTTAAATTAAAAAAGGTAAGGTGCTTTGATTAAAATAGGAAATCACACTCCATAAAATCTTTTCCCCTCTTCATTAAACATCGAAAACCACCTTTTCAAAAAAAAAAAAAAATTATCTTTGCTCTTAACAAATAATTTCTACAAGGTTCTTTGAAAGAAAATTTAGTTTGAAAATCAAGAAAATTTTATAAGGTTTGTAATCATATTTCTTTTTAATATAGTTTATTTAAATGCTTAGAGAATTAATTATTTGGTTAAGATTGTTTAGGAAGAAAAAGAAACCCTAGATATATTAGTTTCTTTTTATACTAGTGTTTGTTTATGAATTTTTAAGTAAGTATAGGCTAACTAGTGCCTATTTTGAAAATTATAAGTTATGCATATGTTTGATTTTGATATTATGTTATTCTATTTTAAACACTAGAACTTCTTTTCAAATAAAATTAGTTTCGTAAAAATATCACAAGTATATGAATTTTTATAAATTTTTATTTCTAAGAAAAAAATGCTGAAATTTTATAATATTCTACACTTATTTAGTTACGAAATATGTTTTATTAAGTTTTACTTCTCCGAAAATTCTAAAATTTTATAGCGTTGTCTATACACATATCAAGTATTAACTTGTAAAGTTTTATAATTTTTGAAATTGTATTTTAAAAATTATGATTTTTCTTATTCGAGGTGTTAAATCTGTTTGGTATCAGAAAATATATGTACATTTGAATTCGAAAACATTTTAAAATACTTATTCGTGTTATTTTCTATTCAAAATTTTACTTTAGACTATTCATAAGTTTATTTTACTTCTGCAAAATTTTAAGTGAAATGAATGTTAAAAAAATTCTGAATTGAAACATATTCTGGACTGTCCACTGAAAGACAAACTAAAATATTTTAGAAAATAAATTTGGTTAGGGCACTTCTAGAATTCCGAAAATTTTTATGGTGTGAGACATGTATGTGTAGCATATTTCTCGAAATTTTCATAATTTTTCATATTGTATACAATTTACTAAAAATCATAAACTAAACATTGCATAGAATTCAAAATAGCACTTGTTAGCTCTAATTTTAGGTTTTCGATTAAGGGGATTGTTCAACAACCCTAATTTCGGTCCTAAGACAATATTTTGAGTTTGATTTATATATGATTATATTAATTTAAGCTAAGATTTGGATCGTTTAATTCGTGAAGAGTTAGTTTGCTTTGGATTTGTTGGAAGGTAAGTATATCAAATTATTTTCAAAATTGAAATTATAACAATATATATGTTTTCAAAATTATGTTTGGAAATTATTATGCAATGAAAATATGTAATTAAATGGTAACCATTAATTAATTTTTTTGAGACTTACTTTTATTTTTTGCTACTAGTAGGCACCTTTGTTATGTGCTTGAGCCCTATATAATATGTGATTTGTTATGTGTATATAAGTATATGAGAAGTATCTCTGGGTTACCATAGGGACTAATGAGTCTTCACATTTATGTGTCGATGAATCAATGCATGTGGGAGGACTCATTGATGATCACAACGAGAGTTTGACAATTACCTTCGAGTATGAGTGTTCTGGTTTTTTTTTTTTTAAAATTAATTACTCACTCGCGCTTGCCCTATATACATTAGCTATCAACGAGTGACTTTGGCCTTATTATGTGTTATAAAAGTCATACTGTGTCGTAAAACATAAAAGGATCCTAGGAAATCTATCATGATATTTAATAAGTTTCTGATTTGGTAAATTGATTATGAATAAGAAATTTATGATTTTCATATTTATGAAATATATATTCGTTTTATATACGTTACTGGGGGTGTACATGGCTCAGGTTAGTTTTGGTCAAAATCGACCCTAGATTGACTATTTTCAGTTTTTCAAATCAAATACCAACTCGCCCCAATTTAAGACGGAAAATCGACCTTAACCACCTAATGTCAGGTCAGTTTGGTTCGGTCAGTTTTAATCAATTTTACATCACTGGTTCATCACCAAAATTCAAATTACACCACACTCTCACAAGTCAAACAATCCAATTCCTACAAACAAACTAAAATTCCAACAAAAAAAAATCAAACTAACCAAACAAATAACAACAAAAGCATTACTTATATCTCAAATTTTTATGTTCCAAATAGATCATCAGTTCTTCACAATCCAATACAAAAATACAATAAAACACAAAAACAAGTCAAAACCCAAAAGCCACATCAATATATGCTAAACCTAGAAACCACAACCATACCAATACACAACTATCAACCCACCAAATCAAGAAACCACATCACATAGATCTCAGATTACCTCTGTATTTACGATTCACCTTATTATTGTCTCTGCTCCTCGTCATCGAGTTCCATTTCCACCCTTATCTCTCTCCCTCAATGGATGCACAAAAAGCGGAGTGGCAAGGTGTAAGTGAGAGAGACGGTGGAGCGTGGGAGGAAAAAAGGAGGAATTTCCACCCTTATCTCTCTCCTTCGAGACATGCACGAATAACAAAGAGACAGGACATGAGTGAGAGAGACGGTAGAGCGCGGAGGAAAAGAGGAGATGACTCAAACGGAGGAGGAAAAGAGGAGGAGGAGAAGGAATAGAGGAGGAAAAACACTGGTGGAGTGAAAAAGGTAAGAATTTAAGAGAGAAAGTTGAGAGATCATTGGTGGAGAGTGAGAGTGACGACTATGGGGGATTTGGGGACCAGTGTTGTCTTATGTGTTTACTTTGAACCAAAATATATATAGCTCCTTGTTTTTATTAATTTATTCAATCGATTTCGGGTCGGTTGGTTTTTCCGACCCAAAACCAACCTGAAATCGAAAATAATCGATTCCCCTTCTTTAGGATAGAACCGACCAAAAGTTAAATTGAAACCTGATATTTTCGGTTCGATTAGGGACGGACAAGGCCGAATCGATCCCAATTTTGTTATCCACCCCTATATGTTATGTTGAGAAAAAAAATTAATACCATTTAGTATGCTTATCGAGTTTCCAAACTCACTTAATATGTTATGATTTCATATGATTAAGACTTTTATCGCGCATAGGATAGATTGACTTTTCAGTAATGATTCTTGGTTCCTTAGGAAATAAGCTTATATGTCATTTAAAGATTCTTAAGAATTTATTTAGTTTGATTAATTAATAGTTGTATTTATTTACATTTATATGTTTTTATTTTTAGTTGTTATTTAATAGTATGTTAGTTCATATCTTGACTTTTGGGTAAGGGCGTGACAAATTATATAGCCCAAATTTAAGTGGACCTATTTCTTGTAAGTGAGCCCAAATTGGAAATAAAAAACAGTTCATTCTTTTGCTAAATACACCCATTAATTTTCATATATAGATATATATACATATACAGAGAGAGAGAGAGAGAGAGAGAGAGAGTCTGGTGGACAAATACTCAGTGGAATTAATAAAAACAGAAGAAAGTGAGACTTGCATGAGGAACTGGACTTGGAGGAAAGACAGAGAGAGCCGAGAGGGAGCCCAGAGAGAGATGAGAAGAAATAAAGAACATGTGCTTTAAGTTTTTCTGTCATTCGGTGGACATGCTACGGAATTAGACATCAATCAAAAGTGAGAGAAAGGTGCTGAGTGAAGCCGGCTGAGGAATTTCTAAGGTTTGTGTCAATTCTTTTTAGCTCAAAATTAATTGATAGATAAACCTTGGGCTGTCATGCTCTCTCTAGAATGTGAATTCCACTTTTCATGTTGGAGCTAGATTTGAGCTTGAATTTGATGTTTAGAGTTGTATATGTGTATATTGAAAATACGAACCATTATTTTAGGGGGTTTATTATATTTAATTCATTGAAGTTTTGGATTACAAGGATTTTTGGGCTGTTATTATTTGGAAGGAATAATTTTTAATTACATAAAATTTTTGTAGAGTAATTAGTTTGATTTTCGGATTGTATATTTTGGATTTGAATTGAAAGAATTATATATTGATCTAACAAACGTTATTGTCATAAATGTTGAATTTACTCCTTAATCGAAAGTTAATCAGCTATTTTTAAATTTTCTTTTGTGTATGAATTTTGGAAACAGTGTTTATCCGTGTGAATGAGTTATTTACTTCGTTTTTTTATGTAATTCTTATATTAAGCATTTGTAGTGCAAATAATGAAAATTGAATGGAAAAAACCATGAAATGGGTTATATGACAAACATTTATAATTTGTATGGTATTGATGTAGCATTGATTATGAACCTGTGGAATCATATCATGAAAAGATTGATGTTTTACATGTGAAATTGATGATTATGTTTCATATGTTGTGTTTATGGAAAACATATTATGTGAAATAAAGAAAACTATGGAATAATGATACGTGGAAAGATAAAGTTGTGATTCCGTTACAATAATAGTGTTATGGTCAAATTTTATCTTTGGTGTCTCCGAGAACGATCTCGAAAGAGGGAGTTGCGAACACTTCGCATGTCAGATAGGCTGAGGTAGTACCCTTGTACTAGGGTGCTTGTTCATAGTGCCCTTGTTCTATGGTATTTATATACGTAGCCACAGTTTTGATGGTTAAAGGATATATAATAAATATGGTTGACAAATGTCGTGATTAATTAAAAGATACTTAATAAAATGTTATTAGCTTGTATGTTAGTAACATTGTTTTGTGGTGTTTGATTAAAACACCTTTGTATTTGTGGCGGTGGAATGTCTTAGGGCATTGCCCTTGGTATAATATTGTGTGTTATGGTTTCACCAAGAGGGTTCCCAAAGAGAGAATAATTGACGGAGAAACTCTCTTGAATAGAAAACATGAAGAAGGGAGAGGCATCCATAGGAAACCAAAATATTTTAACCGGGTGTACAAACAAAATGGATTTTTTTCTTTTTTTGAAACAAACAAAATTGAATTTACATAAAGGTTTTAAGCGGTGTGAATGTGGAAACTCCAGTAAACAATTGCCACTTCTCTTTGTTGGTGTAGTAGTCAAGACTCAAGAAGTGGATCAAATACGATCCAAATCCTATCTTTTCGAATTTTGGATCAGATCCATCCAGCTGATTGCGACCTCTATATGTACTTAAAAACTATTGGGGTGCATTTAGATAACCTTATTTAAGGCTAAAATTGATTGAAAGGGATAGAATTTGAAGACAGATGCTTGGCAATGGTGAATTGGTGATGTTATTGGATATCAGTGTACTAAGTCAATACCCGAGAGTATATATGTAAACATACTCATATGCTACACACATTGGACAAATGAAACCCAACTACGAGGTGGGTTCTGTTGAAAGATCTGATCATGGATTTCATGCCATTTTAATTTTTTTAAGTTATAATTAATTTTGTTAACTCATGTTTATTGATTATTTCATTTATAAATATTAAATCAATTTTAAATAATTAGATATTGTTAAAATATTATATATCTAATTATGGATTTTACTATTAAATTCTTTATATTATGTAAATATGTAATTTAAATAATTTAAATTATTTTATAAATTATTTTTTATCTAGTTATATCTAGTTATGTTCAATCAAATATATATAATAATACATCAAACAAAAGATTGTACTATATTCAATCTAATTCCCCCAATTCGGTAGAACTCAACACAGTCATCCAAATATAGTCTTAGTATATATGAAAGCACTACATTTAATTTGGAGATACACAATGTTAGAAGCTGTTTTAATTGGGAAAATTAAGGTTTAACTTAACAGGTTAGTAATTAATAATTTTGAGTACGCATTTAAATGAGTAATGGAGATTTCAATTATTTCATATTACACAAAGCAATGAACATTACAATTTTATGATGAGATTAGTTAGAATTTATAGAAAGTTTTTCGATAGCTGGAAGGCGAACATTTAAAAAAAAAAAAAATAGTTGGAAGATGAACTTATTTTCATAAACTTTATTGATTATATCTTTGTATGGTATTTTGCAGTTTCAAAAAGTGTATAGACTTCTCTAGACGCCAATTTAATTTTATTTTGTTGTTAATAACTTCAAAATATATAAGTACTTAACTTTTGCTTGGCCATACGTATGGTCAGTTTGTATTTAAAATGATGAAATATATGTATATATGCAAATAAAACAGATGGAATATATGTACATATACAGATAATAAAATAAAAATTCCGCTTTGTGACTACAAGTTTTGTGATTTGCAAATTAATTACGTACTAAAGACTAAGAACATAGACTTTATGTTTAACTTTATAGAATGCAGTTCTTTTCTTTTTTAACGTATATCTCACGTAAAGTTATAAATAATCACTCGGTAATTTGATTGTACTAACTACAATTTTATTTTGAAAAGAAGGTTACACACTTACATGTGTCAAATTTGAATCATCTCTCATTTTGATGTGGAAGATTTGAGTGTCCACCACCCTTATATAAAATTCGACATAAGATTATAAATGATGAAGATAGACTATTGGCCTTATTATTGGAGTAGTAATTCGAAACGTGACTTGCCTGTGAATGTTATTAAGGAATAAATAATCCAAATCGTATTAATTCGGACGGCTCTGCTAGTATATGACGTGACAATACTTATCTTTCTAGGATTTTACTTCTTCAAAGGCTGCAACGCTATCTACTTGTGGTAGCAGTATCAGAACTTTCGTGAACGTCCACGAAAACGACACGTGTCAAATTTGATTCAAAGAAGTGTGAGACGTGTCAACGTAATATCAGAAAACCAAATGAAAAAAAGCAGATTTTGCTCTTAATTTATGCTGCTTTGGGTAATAGAAAAGGGTTTCTTTCCTGTTTAATCGTGTCGGTCAAAAAGGCATATTATAAAAGCTTTTTCTTCTTCAATTAATCGTGTCAGTCAAAAAGGAATATTATATAATCGTCTTATATTCTTTTGACAATCAGAAATACGTGTCGAGTTTCTACAGGTTTATTCTATTTTTACACTATTAAACATTGGACATTTCGCGACACTCTTCTTCATTTCCATCGGTCCCTTATTCTTCTTTACATTGCATGAATAAAGTGACATTAAAACCTGGCAATGACACTATTCCATGCGTCACTCTGCATATTTTCATCTACATTACATTAAATATTTTTATATAAAACCTCTGTATATGTTAATAGAAAATAATTCCTTAATGAGAATTAGAATAATCAATTTGTATCAATACAAAATAACATGCATCATTGCAAGTCGGATTATATATGCAACATTACAATCCCATTGATTCTAAAAACTGTCAATATCAATCTTGATCACAAAAATGTTCTATCAATGAGTTGTTAATATTTAAAGTAGAAGAAACTTAATTAAAAAAAAAAAAATTGATTCAGACTCATTTTATTTAATTAGACTAGCTGTAAATATATATTTTTTTCAATCTTTATAGACGTGAGTATATGTAATTTACATGCATTAATGGCTTAACCATGTTGTTGGAATAATTTGTATAGTTTATATTAATAAAATAATGTAACCAAAGAAAATGGCATATTACACAAATCTTTGTCCTGTCATGTAGATGCAAAATTTAGATTTGAAACATGTACAACTTTAAAGTTAATATTTGTTACTGAAATTAGCGATTGATCTTTTCTATTTACGGAAAAGTTTTTCCTTATATAGTTTAATATTAAGATGAGAATAAAATAAAATAATTATTTTATGTGAAAAGAAAACATGAAAGACTTAAACAACAAAGAAAAATTGGAGTACGACTCCACTAAGGAGGTCGAGGATGCAAAAACTTCCATACATAGTGTTGGCTCCCATTAATTATTCCCAAGTTGGGATTCTTTGTTATTTCATTATCACCTCATGTTATATATATATATATATTAATATATATATGTATATGTATGTATGTAGATATGCATGTATGTATATATTGAATACTTGATATTACTTATCTAACAACCCAAAGTAAAAATTAAATTATGCCATAGAGATATATTCTTTATTATTATCATTATATATTAATTTATTAATTAGATGATCATGTAATTAATTAAGTTATATAGCGGCTGGATTGCATTTGTAGATGCTTATTAGCTTGACAGTTGGGATCTCTAATTAAATTCTATTTAGATAATCATTTGATCAAATTTCAAGTATTTAATGAATTTTATTATTATTATAAAAAAACTAATATTTGATTAATTTACTGATGCTTTTATATATACATGTTCAGAATTTATCCAGATTCTTCATGAGAGGCTCTACGTACACATGGTTTGACTTTCCCAATCTATAATCAATAAACAACACAACACAAGAATGTCCAACAAAGTTCCCAACCAATAGATTGCGAGGCTTCTTTGGCCCTAGTCATGTTGTCTTCATGCAGTAACTTCAACTTCGAATATTAGATTTATTTTGTTTGCATCAACATTTTTCAATCATGCCTGCATGATATTTTTATATATAATCTGATCATGAAAGAAACTTGTGTGTATAACTGACTATTACATAGAAATTTAGGGTTTTCAAAAATATTTTTCAAGATTTCATTTTAATGCCAAGAACCAATAGGAAAAAAGGTCTGATTCATTTTGGCCTCTCTTTAATTAAATTAACAACACGTTTCGAGCTTGTTGATGAGATTTTTTTTTTTTTTTTGGGTGTCTGTTATATAAAATGTAAGAAAGCATGTGTATGCAAAGAAGCACCTTAAAAAGCTGAATTCCATTTGCCACCCAAGATATTGTTTTAAAGTTGATCAACAAAAGCACTTCTTGATTCTTCATTCCCATTACGCCAATAAGTTGAAGACGTGTTGGATTACACAGAGAGAATAAATGTGTATTATAGTGAAAAAAAAAATCAAATATTTAGATTATATACATTTACGACATTTATACTATGTTATATATATATATATTATGTAACATAAATCTATTTATGATTGATTATTTACACCACAGAATATGATTTGAATGAATCGAATAGATATATATATATATATATGTATATAAGTTTACAACAATGAAATATTTCTAGATTGAAAACAAACATGATCGTTAACATATATGTTAAGATCATTTATATTGCGCTGTGCAAATGGTTTCTTTAGGACAGATTACTAACTAATTAAACAAAGTAGCAAACACATGTAGGTGTCTCTAGGGATCGGACTTCTTTTTTCGGTCCACATTTTTGATAGAAGACAACTCGGTTTCAAAGCTAATCACACCTGTCCTTTCCATAATTAGACAACAATTGTATGGTATGTTGAAGCATTTAATTCGAATCTTAATAATTGAGCTTCTAAGCCAAGCTCTTCTGCTTATTAAAGTCCTTAATCAATATCCCTCTCTATAAAAGCACTTTTATTGTCACACACATTTACACATCTCCATTACTTCCATATATATTCTCTCCCTCTTTCTATACCTTTGTCTTTGATATGTCAAGAATGATAGAAACACTATCTGTGGGAAGAGTTGTAGGAGATGTTGTGGACACTTTCACACCAAGTGTGAAGATTACTGTAACTTACAACAACAACAAGCAAGTCTCTAATGGCCATGAGCTCATGCCTAATGTCATTGCTAGTAAGCCTCGTGTTGAAATCGGCGGTGATGGCCTCAGAGCTGCTTATACCTTGGTAAGCATTTTATAATGCAATTTAAACCCCTAGAGATCATCTACATGTGATTTTATATTTTTCAAGTTTTCTGGCTACCAAGGTTAGTACAGGTTCGCTTATAGGTTTTATGGAAAATTAGATTTGCATTATACCGTGACAATTCTAGAACTAACACTGTAAAGTATTTTAATGTCTTTACGTTTCGATGAAGATCATGACTGACCCTGATGCACCAAGCCCTAGTGATCCATACTTGAAGGAACACCTACACTGGTTAGTATTATCAAACTGATCACTTAATTGTATACATAATTTACTTTAATTTTCATTATACATTTCCTCATAAATCATCTCTAAATTCTTTATTGTAAACCAACTTGTCTTTTCAGGATGGTAACAAACATTCCTGGCACCACTGATGCTTCCTTCGGTGAGTTTCAAAAAACCTGGAAAAAAACAATTGACATATTTATATGTGGATCCAGATCCTTTCTTGATGTGAGCTTTTTCTTTGAGTTAGGATTATCTTCTAGATCTTTTTAAAGCTTGTGATTGACGGTCGAAAGAGGAATCATATCTCAAGTCTCAAACTATTCATTGATTATATTGTTTATATGTTATAATATTAGACTATTTTGATAAAAGATAAGATTAGAAGAGAATCTAAATTTATATATATATATTATCAAAATACCTCTAAAAATTAAACTAATTTAGAATCTCCTTTTTTCATTTTAGAGGGTTTTTCATATTTTTCCTACAAAAATATGTTTTTGATTCCAAATATATATGCAGGAAAAGAAGTGGTTAGCTATGAGACTCCAAAGCCGGTGGTGGGCATCCACCGATATGTGTTCATATTGTTCAAGCAAAAAGGAAGACAAACAGTGCAGGAACCAACTTCGAGAGACAATTTCGACACAAGGCAGTTCGCAGAAGACAACAACTTGGGCTCTCCAGTGGCTGTGGTCTACTTCAATGCCCAAAGAGAAACCGCTGCTAGAAGAAGATGATTCAGATCATAAAATAGTACTAATACTACTTAATCCATAATTATCATCCGAAAACTTGAGAGTCACCTATAATCACCACATTATCTAATACACTTTATGATATAACGCAAATGACGGTTACAAATGATCACTCTTAGTATAATTTGAGACAAGTTTTTGCGGATGAAAATTATGTGTTACTTGTATTGACTCTTCATATAATAAAATGAAGTCATAAAAAATAAAGAGAAATTAGAAGATTACAATTTATTAAGTTCAACTAAAAGTCCATAAGCAAGCAATGCCAAACATATCTACTGATCTTCCCTATGTTCTAAGGTTACTGTTTATGTATTCCATGCTTTGTCTTCTTTGAACATTTAACGTTATATGTACGTGTATGTACCGTGTACTGTGCTTTGTTTTTAATTTTTTTTTGTTTAATTGAAATTTCCATCACATGGTTGTACAATGTACAGGGACTATAGCAAACTAGGTTTCATTTTTATTGGGTTTGGGAACATGTGTAGGCGGTCCCATCCAGTACATCTACATATAAGCAAAATAATTATCTTCAAAAGACTAGCAACTATTGATTGGATGAGCCTTATGTTCACATTCCATCATAGACACTACGTGCCTCTTCATAGGCCACGTGGCATGTTGTGGAAGCATCTGCAGTACGTAAAACTTTACGTTGTCGTTTTGGAATTCCCCAATGTTTGAGAACATGAATCTGCATCTGTATTCAAAATTGATGTACTAAAAAGCTGTTGTTTTAGTTGTACGTTACCATAATAACTTTTTGCATGTTTTAATAGTTTTTATAAGGGTAAATTGCACAAACCTCCCCTGAGGTTTGGCAAAATTACACAACAATAACAAAGTTTGGGTAACTCACACTGACTTCCCTTAAGATTTCAAAAACTCAACACCAACCTCCCCTGCCGTTAGTGAACTGTCAGTCAATCTTCATCAAGTCAAAACTATTAGGGGCATAATGATCAATACACACCTTTTAAAAATTTTAATTTGATATATATTAAATAAATAAATAAATTATTAAAAAATATTTATTTTTAATTATTTTTAAAAATAATAAAAAAAATTGAAAACCAGATCTGGTATCTGGTGGCCGGAGACCAGTGGTCTCCCTCGGGAGACCAATGGTCTCTTGGCGCCTGGAGACCGGTGGTCTCCGACGAGGGAGACCACCGGTCTCCAAGAGCGTCTCCAGCGATGGAGACGCGTGACGGAGGCGGCCCCGCGTCTCCATTGCTGGAGACCTCTCGTCTCCAGCGTCTCCATTGCTGAAGACGCCAACGATGGAGATGGAGACATCTCCATCGCTAGAGATCCAGCGATGGCTCCATCGTTGGAGACCCAGCGATCTCCAGCGATGGAGATAACTGGAGACCTTTGGTCTCCAGTTGTTTTTTTTTTTAATTTATAAAAAATAAAAATTTTGACTTTGGGGGTATTTTAGTCTTTTTGCGTTTTTAACCTTGGACCGTGTGAATTCAACTGGGTTTCACTAACGGCAGGGGAGGTTGGTGTTGAATTTTTGAAATCTTAAAGGAGATCAGTACGAGTTACCCAAACTTCGCTATTTTTGTGCAATTTCACCAAACCTTAGGAGAGGTTTGTGCAATTTACCCTTTTTATAATGTTAACGCTACGTTAATTGAAGGGTGAGACTATTGCCTCTCAAGGAGATGCTTCTAACATCCATTTGTTAAATAAATTTTTAAATTATAAAAACATCCATATTTAAAATTACTTATAAAAAAATGATAATTTAAGAAAATAAAAACAAGATTACTTTCCAAATTTCCAAATTTTATTATTTATATAGTAACTTATTTTATTACAATTTTTATACACAATTAAATATTTTTCTGTCAATTTAAATTCATGATGTATTAACTAAAATCTAAATTATATATAACTATAAGATCAATGAGATAATATTATATTGGTCTTAGCTTTGTTTTGGGACAGTCATATATTTGTCAGAATAGCAATGTGTATGATTTGTTATGTTGCCATATGTTCCTTATTTTTACGATATGTATTTGCACATTGTCGTAAACTTCTTCACAATATGCATCCTTTGTACATTGTTACAAGTGACACCACCTAATACAATATAAACCTTATGCACGTTGTCATAAACATAATTTTTGTAGTGCTTTTTATGTAAAATGTGCATATCTGTATTGTTGCTAAACATTCACCTTTCAACAACGTACATGCTACACAATAAAAAAAAATATATATATATATATATATATACACACACAAAAGAGCCAAGGCCAACATTCCAAATATAACGATGGGATTGAAATTGACTCAAAACCGTTAAATTTACATAAAACCTTGAGTTTGGCTATATGCCTATATACCCTTACTAATACCACATAACAAACAATTAAACTCAAATAAAAACTCAACAAATTAATCAAAATGTCTTTCTAGTTCTTTTTTGGGGATTGCATTGGCCACGACTGTCACTATGATTTTTCTTTTCATTTATTGTTGGCTCTATTATAAGAGCCATTACAAGAAAATAATGTATTAATATCGGACATCCATACCGACACTAAAAGTTCAGTATGGATAATCAAAAACTAAAAAAAAAAAAAATTGAAAAAGCAATTAATCATACCGGGCACAAACAGCCCAGTATGGATAATTGATTATCCATACCGTGCAACAAGAAGCTCAGTATGGATAGTAGAAAGAAATTAATAAAAAATTAAAATTTTTATTCATGCTGGGCACTTGACCCGACCGGTATGGAAAATTATCCATACTGGTTGGGTCGGGTGCCCGATATGGATATTCTATTCTTTGATTTTTAAAATATATGGATGATCCATATCGTGTGCCTGACCCGTCCGGTATGAATAATCCATACCGGACGGGTTGGATGCTCGGTATGAAATATAGAATAAAAAATGTTATAATATCCATATTGGACATCTGACCCGCCTACTATGGATGTTATGGATTATCCATACCGATCAGGGTCGGGCGCCCAATATGGATAATTTTTTTTTTTAAATATAAAATGAATTATCCATACCAGGCGTTCGACACGTCCAATATGTATAAATTGGGTATTTAACCCACCTGACCAAATCCTTCTCATTTTCCTCCATTTTCTTTCTCTCTTTATCTCTTTCTGTCTCTAAAAGCCCTAGTCGTCGCTATTGGCGCCACCTTGTCGTCGATCTGGTCGCCTTCGATCGTCACTGTCATCCTCCTCCGTCACTGACCTGCCAGTGATTATTCTTTTCTTCTTCTTCTTCTCATTCTCTTCTTCTCGACCGTTTCTTTTTCTTCTTCTTCTTCGGTCTCCTTTTCTTCTTCTATCGTTCTTCTTCTTCTTCGTCTTGTTCTTTTTCCTTAGCTGAAGGGATAGCCGGACTGCCGTTCGACCTTTTTTATTCTCAATTTTTAACTTTATTTTTTTTTCAGCTTATTCTTTCGTTGTGCTCTTTTGGGAATGTTATCTTGATCGATCTCCTCCTCTTACACTGTTTCAATTTATCTATCGAAGAGGATGGACTTTATTGTGGTGGATTGTTTTTGATATGTTGAATTTGGAATTGTTATCTAAAGATATTTATGATTTAGAATATTGGATAATGATTTGAGCTATATATGATGTTTTTGAAAATTTATGACTTAGGGTTTTTAGATTATTGAAATTCTGGAGTACTGAATAGAGTTTAAATTGACTTTTGAGTTAGTCGTAAAATCATAAAACTGTTTTATGGTTTAATTACTGATTATCATAGTAAAATTACATATTGTTTTGTTGAATATCAAACTTGCACAGCAGAAGTGTGATATTTAATATATTTTATTTTTTTTTTAATTTCATGTTCACTAGATTTCAAATTGAGTTATGAAATAATAGACTTAATATTTTGAGATAATTAAATGAGATTTATGCGAATATGATCATGAATTTGTTTGCAAAGAATATGGATAAAAAATTGATAAATAGATATTACTACTTACGCATTGGTGTATATTGATTCACTATTTGGAAGTTTAATAATTTAATGTAGTTTAACGTTACATTATTACGTGTTTTGTTTTATAGTATTATATGCTTTTAAATGAATAAGGAGTGATTAAAATTTTTAAGGTTAATACCCTAAACTCATTAAATTAAGGCATAAGATTTAAATTTGTAATATTTTTAACAATTTTTTCTGTCATTTTTAAACTTTTTGAGTGTCTAAAGGATATAGGGAGAGAGCTAAAAACTTTATTGAAGTCGCGAACAAACATTCAATAAATTCTAGTTTCATTCCTTCATTTGTATAAAATTATCTCAATGAGAGGTATCATAACACTAAGATAGTATATGAACACTTAGTCATTAATGGAAAGGATCTTTAGTATACAACTTGGTTCATGCATGGGGAACCCTTGAATACTTCCACACCTGTTGAAAACACTTCCAATACATTTAGAATATATAATGATGCAAATCTTGAAACTCATTGTACTGTTGAACCTGATATTGAAGTAAGAGAGGAAGACATGACTGTTACTTTAGAAGATGTTGAAACTCCTCGATATAAAGATTGTTTAAAGTACACAAAATTATCAGCTATTGTAGCTTTGTATAAATATAAAACTATTTATAGTTTATTCGATAAGAGGTTTGATATACTTCTTAATATAGTTCGAGACATGTTGCCATCGGATAATATTCTACTGGAATTATTGTACTCAACAAAAAAGTTGTTAAAAATATTTAATTTAGAGTATGAGAAAATTCATACATGCATCAGTGATTGTTGTCTGTTTAGAGAGGAATTGGAGGATCATAAAGAATGTCCAAAATGTGGTGCTTATAGATACAAAGTAAACGAAGTTATAAAAAAGATTCATAAGAGAGTACTGGCTAAAGTACTTCAATATTTTTCAATCATACGACAGTTAAGGAGAATGTTTACATCAACTGAAATGGCTAATGACTTGAAATGATATTCTACCTATACAAGCCAAGCTGGAAAGATGCGTCATCCTATTAATTCTGAAGCTTGGAAGACTATGGATAGGAAATGACCATCTTTTGCTTCAGAGCCATGCAATTTGAGGTTGAGCTTAGCTGCAGATGGATTTAATCCTTATAGCAACTTAAGCACAACCTACAGTTGTTGGTCGGTGATCTTGGTTACGTACAATCTATCTCTATGGACAGTATATCGAAAGAAAATTTGATACTAATACTATTGATTCCAAGAAAAAAATAATATGGGAATGATATTGATGTATACTTGCAACCAATAATAGAAGATTTGAATGAGTTATGACGCTCAGGAGCACAAGTGTATGATTCATCTACTAGGTCTACCTTCAACTTAAAGGCTATCTTAATGTGGACCATAAATGATTTTCCTGTTTATGAAAACTTAGTAGGATATTGTGTAAAAGGTGAATATGTTTGTCCCATATATGAGTTTAACGTACAATCTCAAAGATTGAAATATAGTAATAAACATATGTATATGGGTCATCGTCGATTTCTTTCAAACAATTATGCTTTTTGAAAGAAGAAATCGTGGTTTAATGAGAAAAAAAAAATGGATGATCCTTCAGAGATTCTTAATAGTAAACAAGTTCGAATTGCATGTACGGAAGTTGAAAATGATTGGAGAAAGAAAATAAAAGGAAAAAATAAGAGAAAGGGCATCCTATATGAAAAAAAAAAAAATTATCGATATTCTTTGATCTTTCGCATTTGGAGGTAAGATTTTTAATTCAATAGATAAAGTAACTTATTATATTATATTTAACTAATTATGCATTAAATAATATATCATCAATTTTTACAGGATTTGTGTTTGCATTATAATTTAAATGTAATGCACATTGAAAAAAAATATCGGTGAGAGTCTTGTTGGCACGTTATTGGACATCCATGGGAAAACCAAGGATAGTGTTAATTCTTGTAGAGATCTGTAAGACATTGGGATTAGACAAGACCTTCATGTGAAAGAAGATAGAGATAAATTGTATTTGCCTACAGCACTGAACGCTTTATCAAATGTAAAAAAACAACAATTTTATAAGAGGTTGTTCAATTCAAAGATGTCTAATGGTTATACTTCAAATATATTTAATTGTATTTCGTTAAATGAATGCAAGATAGTTGGGCTTAAGTCCCATGACTATCATACATTGATACAACATTTGTTATCGATGGCAATGCGAGATCTCATTCCTAAAGGGCCAAAAATTGTAATATTTCGGTTGTGTTTATTTTTTAATACAATTTACCAAAGAGTCTTAGATAGATATAAGTTACATTCATTGGAATATAAAGTTGCAGTTACGATGTGTATGCTTGAATGTTATTTCCTCTTTCTTTCTTTGATGTAATGGTCACAATTCATATAACAAAAGAAGCTCGCTTATGTGGACCGGTTCAATATCGTTAGATGTACCCTTTTGAAATATTAATCTTATACTATTATTCACATATGAATTAAGATTACTAATATTTACTCATTTCATTTACTTTTATATATTCATTTTATAGATTTATGAAGGTGTTAAAAGGATATGTAAAAAATCGTGCACGACCAAAGGGTTGCAGAGCAGAATGTTATTTAGTCGATGAATGCATGTAATTTTGTTGTAAGTATGTTCCACAAGCAGTAGATGTTGGTGATAAGCATAATAGAAATAAAGATATTGTGTTTCAAAATGTAGTGCAAGGACATCCCACATCTACACTGACATTAAAAACGATTTCTGCGGACATGCTACGGATTGCACACATATATATACTATTGAATAGTGTATTAGTAGAACCATATATTAAGTAAGTGGTGTTAAATTGAAGCTGAATATTGTGGGACCCCACTCATGGCCTCGGCCACCTCGGGGGTACGGGCCTCGCCTCGCAGCCTCGGCGGCCCACTCACTAGGTACTGTCCCTGGCCAAGGGATTTGCTTCGCCTCCCCAGCTGCTCGAACCCACCACCTGGCCCTTGGTTAAATGGATTCTTAGAGCAAAGCTGGTACCAATTGAGCCGGGTGGCTCAATTGGTACCAGCTTTGCTCTAAGAATCCATTTAACCAAGGGCCAGGTGGTGGGTTCGAGCAGCTGGGGAGGCGAAACAAATCCCTTGGCCAGGGACAGTACCTAGTGAGTGGGCCGCCGAGGCTGCGAGGCTAGGCCCGTACCCCCGAGGTGGCCGAGGCCATAAGGGGGGGTCCCACAATAAAAAGGCGCCTTTTTATTGTGGGACCCCCTCTCATGGCCTCGGCCCATTGGGGGTACGGGCCTCGCCTCGCAGCCTCGGCGGCCCACTCACTAGGTACTGTCCCTGGCCAAGGGTTTTGCTTCGCCTCCCCCAGTTGCCACTCGAACCTCTGACCCTTAAGGATATGAGTGTTTAACTTGCAAGCTGGGTACCAATTGAGCTGCTCAATTAGTATCCAGCTTGCAAGTTAAACACTCATATCCTTAAGGATCAGAGGTTCGAGTGGCAGCTGGGGGAGGCGAAGCAAAACCCTTGGCCAGGGACAGTACCTAGTGAGTGGGCCGCCGAGGCTGCGAGGCGAGGCCTGTACCCCCAATGGGCCGAGGCCATAAGGGGGTCCCACAATAAAAAGGCGCCTTTTTATTGTGGGACCCCCCCTCATGGCCTCGGCCACCTCGGGGGTACGGGCCTAGCCTCGCAGCCTCGGCGGCCCACTCACTAGGTACTGTCCCTGGCCAAGGGATTTGCTTCGCCTCCCCAGCTGCTCGAACCCACCACTTGGCCCTTGGTTAAATGGATTCTTAGAGCAAAGCTGGTACCAATTGAGCCCGGTGGCTCAATTGGTACCAGCCTTGCTTAAGGAATCTATTTAACCAATGGCCAGGTGGTGGGTTCGAGCGGCTGGGGAGGCGTGACCGAGGTTAACAAATCCCTGGGCCCGGGACAATATTGGATTATGGTGGGCTGGGCCGAGGCCCAGAGGCGAGCCTGCTTCCGAGGCGGCCGAGGCCGGTCGGGGGTCCCACAAATATAGTGTAAAATTAGTTAAAATTTCTAACGTAATACTTATTGGTGATGTTGTTTTTATTTATATAAATGTTTTCTTAGCATGCACCTAAAAGAGTTTTAACAATTATATCTCAATCTATTAAGTAGACCAACTTTGTTGCAGATGACTCGTACTAGAGAATTTCCAATATGGTTCAGAAATAAGGTGAATTCACTAACTTATATGTTAATAATATGATGTATTTACCTTAGTTTTTTATCCTTGAAATTCTAAATTGTAATCTCCTAAAGCAAGTCTTTGATGAATAAAATACCATAGATATGACCCTAACTTTAAAGCTTTTAGCACTTGGACCAAGTATGCAAGTCATATGCTATTAAAGCTATGTTGTGAATGGGAAACGATGCTGCATAAGAAATAGTGAGGAAACTACACAAGATAGCGGTGTTTCCCTTGAAGTAGAAACTGTTTCTAATGAAAGAGACGACACTCAAGTTGTCAAGAATATGGTTTACGATGGAGTTTTAAGGGAAATATTTTTGTTAAATTTCTTAGCATTTCATGTTCCATTATTCATATGTGATTGAATGAGTAGTGCGAGTGATGTTAGAGAATAAGATGAGTTCACATTAGTTAATTTTAGTCCACGTGGAAATAAATGAGATGTAGATCCTTTCATTTTAGCCTCACAAGCAACATAAATGTTTTATTTTAGGGAAAATGATAATTCTAATTGGTATGTTGTTCTGAGAGCACATCCGAGAAGTTTTCATGATCTAGAGAAGTTTGATGAGCATACTTATATGAAAACTACACCATTAGATGTGTCTAACTTTGACGCTAGTATGGATGATAGTAAGGATTATGCTCAGATAGATTGCGAGGAATTGATTGTAAACATGTAATGTTAATTAATATATTTTAATTTTCATATTTTATTTGTAATACGTGTGTATATATATTGTTTGTGTTCATGTTTACGGGGAGATAGAGTCTTTGATGTGATTAGATATGTTATGAAGTTATGATATATTTACACTGCAGGTGAACTTTATTTTTGGTAAGGTCGAAAAACAAAGAAGACTGTCAAAATTTTCATAAAATGGATTGTCTTTATATCAATAATTTTATGTATTGATAATGTTATCCATATGTTGGCTTCTACTATATGTTATTTCTATAATATTTTCAGATGTCGACTAAAGGAACATCAACTGGTCAGTCTTCAGGTAGCTCTAGTGGAGAGAAGAAAAAAAGAGAAAGAGGTCTCAACCGCTTAGATTATGAGAAAATGGCCAATGTCAAAACCATAGGGATATAAATTAATAAAGTTGGCCAACCAATTGGAGAGAATTTGATGATCTACAGTTTAGGTTATGGAGCAATTTCAGCTCAGATGATACCTATAACCTATAATAGTTGGAATAAGGTACCACAATCTTTAAAAAATATAGTATGGAAAAATATAAAGGTATCTATTGGTCTTATTTATTTAGAATATCAGTGATACATATTTATTTTTACAACATATTTAATTACTTTTAAATAATTTATAATTGCAGTTGCGATTTGGTGCTTATGAGTCAATGAAAGTTCATACGTTAAAATCAATGAATAAAAGTTTGAGACACTATAAAGACAGAATAACAAAACAAATTAGAGAGGTTCCTTTTTTTCCTGATGTATACAGAAGATACGAAATGCTAAAACCAGTTAATATTAGTGATCAAGATTGAACTGCATTTGTCAATCAGTAATTATCTCTAGAATTTATGGTAATCTTACAATTCATATTCTTAAGCTGGCATGAACACTAATATTTAATGAATTTTGATTACATTTTACAATATTTTAAGATACTAGTAAGTATTACAGAGAGTTATCAAAGAAGAATCGTACCCCATATACATCAAGTCGTAAAGGAATGACACGACTACGAGAAGATTTGGTAAGAGTTTAAATATAGTGTGATGATTGTCTTACATGTGTTTAGTTTTTATTTTTCGAACTTGTATATGTTTTTGTATATATCAATATCAATGTTAAAGAGTGAAAAAAGTGGCTGCGAATAAAGATCCTGAAGTCGATAGAGTTGACTTTTGGATAGTCAGTCACAAGCACAAAGATGTAAGTGCAATGAATGAGGAAACTATTAATAAAATTGTATGTTACGTTATTTTCGTCAACTATTGTGATTATTGTCTTATATAATGTGTATATTTTTTTTAATGTTAATATCATGTGATATCATCTATAGACACAAATGGAGGCACTACATCAAGAAACTTAACATTCAATTGGAGATGATGCGGGCTCACAAGTTATAGGTAAAAAGCATCGAGGTAGAGTTCGAGGATGGGTCATGGTGTAACATTATCTCTTGTACAAGCATATATGGTTGGTAAATAAAGTTTTGCACAATATCAACAGTATGTCGATGGTGAGATGGCAACCATGAAGCAGACAATTGCTAATTTGACAAACTTGCTTATGACTCATTTGCCCAACATGAATCAAGCTCAAGTATTGGCATGTATGTCTCCCACGCAGCTGATAAACAATTTAAAACATTTATAATTTGTTTACTTCTATTTTTTGGTACTTGGTATATATATATTTCATATTTCCATGTTTTTTCATAAGTGGATGTAATCATTTTTTCATATGTTTTGCTATATCTGTGTTTGTAAATATATATATATTGTTTGCGTGAAATTTTTGTAACTCCCTTCCCTCGACTCCCAATGGAATGAGAATCAAGAAGAAGGATATTACATTTTCTTACTAAAAAATTTTTTCTTCGTTTATTTTAATATTTTACTCAATTATTTTATTTTACAGAAAATCCGGCAGAATTTCCTCTATTTTTTTCAAAACCCAAAAATTTAACACCTGTAATAAAACCATAACACTTCTAAAATATTCATTTCTTAACTCTCATTCGAACCTCCCGTCCGTTTTTAAATCACTTTACGACACAAATATACATAATAAACATTTTTTTACAATTTCCAAATTTTCATGGAACTAGTACAACACATATTATAGTTGTCAAATAATGTACATAATTTACAAAATATTATAAACTTACAAAAATATTGTTGAAATTTGTATAGCATATTTTGATTTTTATATGACGATAACGTATTGGTTTAGAAAATATAATTAGGAATATGATAGAAGATTGAGTTGAAGGAATAATAGTGTAGATGTGTTTAATAGCGGATTTCAGAAAAATTTATGTGATTTAAAGTTTATATTGAATCATGTTTGATAGATGTGTCTTTGAGAAACTGATCGTTTATATATTTCGCTTGATCTGATTCTAAGCTGATTAAAATCTGGAAAGGAATGACTTATTTATTTTGTCTATGTAATTATGATAAAGTGATTGATTAGTAACTCTAGACAAAAGTTTAAAAAGGGCGTTAAAAATGTTAATTGAGAAAGTATGTGAATTGTAAATAGATATAACAAATTTTTATAGGTTTTGCACTTGAAATTTTTAGTAAATTTGGATAATTAGCAAAACCGATAACAGTTTAAAAATTTGTGTCACATTAAAAATGATAATCAATCGAAAAGTTTCTAACATAATATCAATTAATAAATAAAAATTTCAACATTAATGATTGCAAATTTCATTTGTCACACCTAATTACAATATTGCCATTTTTCTTTAATTAGAGCCCTTTATAAAATTCTATCACGATACTATGGATCGATAACAGGTTTCCTAGCATCGGTCAGACTAAATGGTAACCTCGGCAACGACCGCTCGGTGTCTATCCACCGAGTCGTATATCACAATCTGTTTCCGTTTCGGGACCGGACACTCAGTGCCTCTCAGGGTCCGTTATACAACGTTTATAATAAAAAATAGTAATGATGCAGTACTACTAATAATCACCCTATCGGCTAGCTAACTATTAATTCTCACCTACCAGTGACTAGTTTTACGTTGGCCCTTTAAGTTTTCAAGATTACAAAATTTTCAATTTAAAAATAAAGTTTTAATCGCGTAATTTTTTTTATTACATATTTAAATCAATTCATCGAATTTCTTCGGGGTACCACTTATGGCTATTTCAAATGACTATTTTGCCCCTAGTTTTCATATCGCATCTTAACACAATATTTATCACATTTTTCACATTCTAATTTAATCTCAAAAGAGGAGAATCTCAACTTTTTCATTTTCAATTCCAAATCTGTTATACGTACCATTAAAACATGAGATAATTAACATAACAACGGAAGCGAAAAGACAAAAATACCCCTAAGACATTTTATATTTCAAATTCAGCCACAAAGGGGTTTATTTTACGAAATCGTTTTCGAAACCATTTTTTATCAAACAAACTCATTCAATGACATGCAATTGTCGTATTTTTAACACCCAGAACCATTTGATATTTTGAAGAATCAAAACAAATAATTTCTAAAGGGATTTACACATGAATATCAAACTAATAAACTTAAATTTTCATTCCAACCATTATTTTATTTTAAAAATCACTTAAATATCATTCAAATAACACGCAAATAAAAACGAAATGACAAAAATGCCCCCAAGTTCTTCTCCATTTATTATTTGGTCTAGAGGGTATTTTGTTTTCGAAACCATTTTTCAAGCAATTTTTCATTCCAATAGTATTCAAACAACACACCAATAACATACAAACTCATTTAACACATAACAAAAACAAATTAATCAAGTTTCTAACGAATTAACATATTAATATCAAACTAATAAAACTAAATTTTTCAAAGATGTGTACATCAACCTTTTTGGGCTTTCCACTAGCTTTATACACATTCAATGAGAGGTTTTCATACCTTCCTAGCCTTCCCTAAGCCCTCACGCATTCAAACCCTCACCTAGGGTTCAAAATAGATAAATCTCAACAAAGAAATTCACATGTAATTGATCAAATGCGAAAAGAATTACATATATATGTTCTAGAAATTATTTAACCCTTTTTAACCTATACCCATCACAATAAATCAAAACCCATAAACATATCTCTTTTGACCCATTTTTTTACACGAAATCAAGTTTGGAGAATGGATGAGTTTTGATGAATTTAAGGCTTGGAATTGTTAGGTGATGAAATAAAATAAAATTGTGAGAGATTTATTAAACAAACAAACAAAAAAAAATGAAAAATAGAAGAGGAGGAAGGGCACGAGCAGAACAAATATGGCGTCGGCAGAAAGGGGAGAAAGAACTGAAAAAAAATCTGGCAAAACATTTTACAATCGCGCGAATTTTATTAACTTCAAATTTATTCTCATTTAATAAATTAAGTATTAAATCAACAAATATTAATCAGACGGAAATAACTATCGGGGCGTTACACTTTATACAAGTCATTCATTTCAAAATTTACACTTTAGTGGTCATGCACTTGGATATATATGTACATGTGTGATACAAAATCGATTATTACCCAAATGATGATGTCGGATGTGACTTGGGAGAAAATTACAGATATGTCGTCTTCGTCTTTAGTTACAAGCCCGATTCAACTACCTGCACGCAATAAATCCAACGCGCTAAGTATTTTTACTTAGTGGATGTACAATTTCATATTGAAAATACAATTATTTTAAAAATTACAATATTAAAATCAAATGAAATACACGACTATTAACTTTTTATAACATACACAACATAAATCAAACAGGTTAAAAACTTTACGATTTAACCTTTCAAATCCGATTGTCAAACATATTTACGATATTACCCCTAATACTTTTTCAGAGCCATTTGTAAATTTTGATACGATACCTTGGATCGGAACCCCCCGGCATCGAACACTCGATGCCAATCCACCGGATCACATTTTTACAAAGGTTTACAATATATGACCGGACACTCGGTGTCTTTTAGGGTCCGTAAATCAAAGTCGATATGCAATCGTAACGGTACAGTACTGCTAATAATTGCCCTATTGACATGCTAATTATCGATTCTCACCTACCGGGCCCTCAATATTTTCCAATAATTATAAAATTTTCTATTTAATCACGTAATCGTTAAACTACGTTTTTATATTCGTTTTTCGAAATTCTTTGGAGCATCACTTTTGATCATTTCAAATGACCATTTTGCCCCTAGTTTTAACATCAAAATTTATCAAAACCATTCCCATTATTCTATATGTTAAATTCGGCCAAAAGGGTACATTTTTCAATTTTTCTTTTCAATTTGATATTTTATCATATAAACCATTCAAATACCATTAGATCAACATATAAATGAGTCTGAAATGACAAAACTATCCCTAGACTCACATCTAGCACACGTTCGACCATTAAAGGGGGTTTTGAATTCTTTCTTTTTCATGCACAAAATAATCTCATAAATCGCTCAAATATCATTGGTTTAACATATAAATAAGCTTGAAATGACAAAAATACCTCTAAGTTTCTCTCTAGGGTAAATTCGGCTTAAGGGCTAAATTTTTCAATTTTGAGTTCTAATTTGATTTTCATTCCAAAACTCATTCAAAAGGCATCCAAATAATACATAATCATCATCCATATGTGGTTATAATATTAAAGGAACAAAATTATCAAATTTCAAAATAATTTTCTATTTCCAAGCTTACTAGTTAAAAATGAAAATTCAAAATATATATACACCAACATTTTTGGGGTTAATTTCTAGCTTATCCACACTTCTGAAGAGAGTTTATGGCTTCTCCTTATTCTTCTCTTGGTCTTCTTTAGATATACCCACACTTAGGGTTTCAAGAGAATGCATAGTTTATCATAAAAATCAAAACTACTAGAATAAATGCAAGATTAGTTAAATCTGTATGTCAATAAATGCATCAATAACCTTTCTAACCTCAACCCATTACTTAATCAAAAACCCACATGGTCATACCTTGATTTGGCACCTTTCTAGAGAGAGCCAACTTGGAATTTTGCTGGATTCAAGGGCTTAATCACCTAAATGATGGAAAGAACAAATTTTAGGAGTGATTTGGAGGCTTAAGATTGAAGAAAAATAGCGAGAAAAGGGGTACAAAGAAGACCGCAAGAAGAAGGAGAAAATGAAAAATGATTTTTCAACCTAACTTTCACTTTTTATACTATCTCTTTTTGCCTTCCAAATTTACCCTTATCAATATTATTATTTCCCATCTTGTCCCTTGGTCACACATGCTTGAGTTCCATTGGTTCTTAATGCCAAGTCATGATTCCATTAAACTCTTTCATTACACACTTGTAAAAATTTCATTAGTTTCCATAACTTTTAACTTTTGTTTTGTCAACTTTCTATTGGTCCATGCTTGAATCTCATGTAATGCATTTCAATTACACTAATTTGATTATCCAATGACATTTTTCCATAATTCAAAGTCTCTCATTTAATTTATAATTAAACCCCTTACTAATAAAAATATTTACAAAAATCATTAAATTTTCTAAATAAATAAATAATATATATATCACACTAATTACGCTCAAATATAATTTAATCCAATTAATTGCATTCAATTCCTAATTAAACAAATACTAATCATACGAGGATATATTTCGGGGCATTACAATTTTATTGAGAAATATTGTTTTGGTTGGATCAATTGTCACAGATTTGAGAAGTTTGATGAATTGCAGAGGAATTAAATTTGTGGTAAGTTTGAAAAACAAGGGACACTCTATCAAAATTTGTTTAAAATTGATCGAGTTTATATGTATTGTTTTATATATTGCGTTTGTTATTTATATGTTGTCAAATAGGGATACTTATAATTTTTTTTTCCTAAGTATCGATGTTTCCTAACAACAATGCTATTTATTATTTTCGTAAACACAATATTCAAGTGACTCAAATCCTATGGGATATAGTAAAAGTGTTTAATTTGTTGAGTCTTCAGTTAAGGTAAAATATATGTTGGATTTATATTATTTATTGTTTCAATTTAATTTCATATATATATATATATGTAAGTATTTAAATTTTTTTATAGCAATAAATATTTAAATTCTTGTGCGTACAGTCCATATCTTAGGGTTCCTTCAACCAAACTGGTGGATCGAACAACTACCAATGCAAATTATTATATTAGATGGGGAAAGGAATCATTGTGGCGGAAGCGGAAATTGACTCATAGAACCCCTATGCTAAAATTCTTCACCTTGAGCTTGGTCCAGATTTTTGACGTGTTTCCGTAAAAAAAGTAATGGTTAGTATTTCGTTACCTTGATCTACCAATAAGCTACTAACTTTGGAATATACATTAAATTCCTTGATTGTTTGGCCAGTAAAATATATTACATCTTATCATATTATATACTGAGGTTTTATTATAACATTTTATGATATACGTTTAACTTTACATTATGTAATTTAAATATTGTTAATATATTAAATAACATATATTTTTACCATTTATATACGTTGGTAGTTTTATTGTAATACTAAAAAAAAAAAAAAACCAATTTAATAAATAATTTTTTTTATTGTAAAAATTATCTATACAGGGCAAAAGCTCGATCTAGATAAATTATCCATACTGGGTAGAAACTCGGTATGGATACTAATATATATCCAAATCAAGCCGACTCGGTATGGATAACTTTTATTTATACTGAGTTGAGCTCAAATGCCTGGTTTGAATAATAAATATTCATACCAGTCGGTTAACCGATATTCATAATATATATCCATACTGGGTCGCCCGGTATGGATATTGTGAGTCGACTCATGGGTCCACCTATACATTTATGTATCCATACCGAGTTATGACCAGTATGGATAATAAATATCCATACCAGGTACTCGACCAATATGGATATATAAGTATCCATATCGGCAGCAAGCACGCCGGGTTTGTTGTCCGGTATGGATACTCAACCATACTAGGCATTGCCCATTATAGTTGTGCTTTTTTGTTGTAGTGAGCACTACTTGGTTATCATTCAACAGACGATTTGTTGCCTTCTACAATCCATTCGAACCGTTGAGCTCCAAGCAGTGTTCTTATGATAGAGCTAGCAATAAATAAAAAAGCAATTACAATGTATAAGTGTAAACATATATGAAGAATAATAATTTTTTCCTTTTTTCTTTGGCTAACATATTTTGGAGCCATTGATGAGAAAAAATAATAATGATAAAGGGGATTGAACCAAAAGGAAGAAAACAAAGAAAAAAAGTAATAGAAATTGATGGATTGGATAATAATGAAAGAAAAGAAAAGAATATTTATAAATGTAAATTTAATAACTTACATATATAAATTGGTTTAGGTTTATATTAGATATTTTAAAGGGCGGCAAAAAAACATAAAATTTTAAATCTTAACATTCCATGGAAAAAAAAAAAAAAAACACTGGGTGCAAAGAGTAAGTGTGAGAAGTAAACTTTTGGGTGGCAATAAAACCACCCCTTATTGAGTAATAATAATAATAATAATAATAATAAAGATTATGATTATGGTTATTCAACTTCTCTACCTATTAATTTGAAGATATTCCACAGTCATTGATCTGAGTATGAGGTTGATTTTGATAAAATATTTTTGACACATTAAGCTTTTAACCGGTCAAAGGTAACTGATTGTTGGTTTAAATGCCAACTGCCCCTTACTACAGTGACGGGGTTTTATATCTTTCTTATCACTTTCATCTCTCTCTCCACCTTAAGGAAAAAAAAATTACGCTTTCAACGACGGCCAATAAAAGGGACAGTTCATCACCAATATCATCAATTATCAATTCTCAGCCCACTAACTTTAAACTTTTGGATTGATTTTTTCTAAATAAAAAATCAATTCGTGAAGACGTGTAAGGCACATTTATGACGGACAGTTGTTATGACCGTGACCCTTTCAAGTATCTGGGACCCCAAAAACACAAGGATATTGATGCTGCATCTTTTTCTCCAATAGTCCAATGTCCCAAAAGACAACAAAGAATAAAGGTCATAAGAAAACAATTCCTCTTATTTTCAACAAATTAATGGGTTGCTGAAGAGTTAGTGAGGTAACATCAGGAATCTGAACCTTATGGATCCGAATTTCTATTTTTTGAACAATAACATCTGATTAGTATATAATAATAAATAATAATTATACCTAAATCACACATTGTATATTATGCTTAAGTTTTTTACAAGATTTTTTCAAACCAGTACACTTAAAATCACTTGAACAAATATCACATGAAAAATCGTCATTTCTTTCACTTTCAAGCATTCACATCCTAACCAAACACACTGGCAACTTGAAAAAACCCAGATAAAAAAAAAAAAAACATAGTGACAAGGTGCAGCAAGAAAATGCACTACCAAGAATTGAAATTAAGAACAAGTAGTTGGGAAGTAACTTAACCAGAAGCACTTCCATTGTTCATGTTAGTCCTGACACCAAACCTATCCAAGTTATTACAAAGAAAACGAGTGGAACTGACATTCAATCAAAAACCACCAGCTTTCTTGGATTGCAAACTTCCATTTTACCTGATAAGGTTGATGCAGTGTAATGGTGTTGGTGAATACATTACCTTGACAATCATCAGCAAGCATGCCCGTCGTCGGTTAACAGAAGAAATCAAAGTTGTAAATGACAAATTACATCAAATTTTTTATCCCAACAAACAAACTTTACAACCCTCTTCATATATATATATATATATATATTGAGATGTTAATCAGAATGCTATGATTCCATACCCAGATCCATTACCATGTAGCCAGCAGAAGAAAAAGCAGAAGCATACATGGATTTGAAAACTCCTGAGACATGTCTGATCAAACGTTACAACATCGGACAGCATTGATCTGAACCAAAAGTTCTGTTTGGACCAACGGTTTTTGAAACCAGTCAGGCATTTATTTCTGAATTGCACTGATGCTCCCTACTGCAGCTTCTTCTGCCCCAAAACATGCTTGAACAGCTTGTTCTCTCCAGTCTTGGTCCTTCCGTTTTATCCTGGTCTACTGGTGGCACTTGAGGACGTCGAGGAGATTCATCCTGTGTTTCTTCCTCTTCAGGTTCGAAAGATGGACATGGGCCATCGTTACAGGTGCATAGAGGGATGGCCACAGAAGGAAATGGGCTACAAGTGACAGGGCAGAACATATCTGAGGAAACTGAAGCTACACGATTCTTTCGAATCTCTGGGGCAGAAGCTGGTGATTGGCGGTCAGCATCACGGGAGTGAAGCATGCATGGGGTGCAGAGGCCAAGAGACAGGGGTAGTTTGATATCTCTTACGGGGGAACCAGGCAATTTGAGAAAAGATACAATGCCATGCCTGCAAAGAGGACATGGGATGGAACCAGGTGGAACCACCATCTCAGAAGGAATGTTACTTGTTGAGCAAAGATAGAGAGCACATCTAACACAAAGCTCGTGATGGCACCCTGTAAACATAATTAAAAAAAAAAAAATCCTGATAAGCACTTTAAGCACAACACTGATTATGAAAACAATTACTTGCAGATAACACAAGAAGTTTCGTACAAGGAACATTACAATGGCTTAATATTATGATGGGAAAAACTTGAAAGCGTAAAGTTTTAGATGTTTCAACAATTAAACGAAAATTTCAAACATGTATACACCTGCACTTTCGTAGAAACATACATAATTTATTTTCCATATATGCATTTTTCAGACTATATCTCTTCAATCATTCAAAGGCTAAAATTCTAAGAGTGAAGTATAACCCTTTGTGGGATCATTCCAATCCAATCATTGCATGTAATAAAAATACATAGGCCTCCTCTGACGCGTTGGCTTTCAGCATAGCAACTAGAGAACCAAGAAGTGCAACCCATTTGTAAAATGTCCATATATAGTACAACAAACTAAAAATCTAGATCAAGTATACTTCTCAATTTATTTGGTAAAATGGAAGCACTGAGCCAACTTATACATGATTGATAGAAATTACTTGATATTTAACAAATTATGATGACTTGGACTATTTAAGTTTCTCTATAGTATATCATACGATATAATTGTTTGAAATTAAACTTATATGCCTAACCATTTTTTAACAAATTAGCATTTTTTTTTTTTTTTTTGATAGGAAACAGAAATTTTATTAATAAAAAGGAAAAAAGAACAAGGCAACTACCATTGACAAATTAGCATTAAAGCAATGACAAAAGGCAACTACCATTGACAAATGCACCAAATAGAAGAACAAAGTGATGATGTTCAAAACCTCACAGAAAAAATGCTAGTGCTAAGAACTATAAAGGGATAATCTACAAAAATAATGACAAAAGTATAATTTAGCCGCCTCAAGTCACAGTTCGAAGAAATCTTAACAGATAATTCTGAGGACAATATTACACAACATATAAAAGGCACAAAAACAATGAAAGAGAACAAACCTTCAGCGGCTACACTACATGCACGCTCCAAGCAGACTGCACACATATCAGCATCATCTGGAGAGGTTGTTGAGGACTGCAGCCCACATTCTCTGCACAGATTACTTGCAAGGTTATCACACTTTGTTTTAATTTCATGGACAGATAATGTTATTTAGCGCCTCCAAAACTACAAAATGATTAGCACACATTACCAGCCTGCTTTTTTAATTTTAAAAATCAAACCCAATGCCTGAACTTCACAGAATCCCTTCATACAGACTAAATAGATTTTCATCAATGACAAATTGACACATAACTGAAATGTTCCTAGTCTATAAAATAATAGATTAACCACAGGCATATTCACTAAGTTGTTCCTTATATTGTTTCATCTTTCACATTCAAAGCCCTTCTTTAGCTTCCCAGACTTTTTCTTCCCTTTTTGTACCTTTATTCCTGTGATAAGATCTTTTCTTTCAAAAAGTTATAAGAAAAAATTTATATTCCAAGATCCCATGACTTTATCTACCACAGAAAGATCTTTCTCTCCAACTCCTAATTAAAATATTGGATTACCATATAATTCTTGCATACTCGACAAAGACACCAAGCAGAAGCACTAACATAATAAATATTTGCTAGTTATTTGCAAACGGCAAACTTTCTCAGCCTATTAGAATCATAGCCTTTACATTTACCTTGCTACATTAAGTACACTCAGAAGAGGCAAGGATAAGTAATTGGAAGGGGGAAATCTGGGTATGGCAGCATCAGAATTGGGCACCAGTAATGGTTCAAGCCAATGATGGCCCCACATTTTAGCAATATCAAGAGGCAGCCACCTGAAGAAAATACAGAAACTTGTGTCGGCCATGCCACATAAAATTCTGTAACATTACCAATAAGCCAAATAAAGGACAAGGTATGCAAACTTAAAGGCAAATTACCCATTGCAGTTCAAAGACATACGACTGGCACCTTTTGCAAGGAGGATCTGCAGAGAATGAGCTGACCATCATGTAAAATTAAAGTCAAATCAAGGATACGCCTAGAAACCTTAAAAAAAAGATAATGAAATTCTTGCCTGACAGCACTTCAAATTTCCTCCACAAGCAGCATAATGCAGAGGAGTGCTTCCAGCTCCTAAAATATGATGTATATGTCATCTTAAAGCACCAAAAAAAAAAAAAATGCACAGTGAAATTAATTGAAACTTAAAAACAAATGCAAACCTATTAAATCCATTGATGTTCCATAATGAAATGTCACAGCAGATACATTTGCATGAAGATCAAGTAAAAGCTGTACACAATCAAAGTATCCATTCAATGCAGCCATATGAAGAGCAGTGATACCGCCATCAGCTGCTTTATTAACAAACTTGGAAAGGGCACTGCATTAGAAAATAGATTATCTAAACAGAAGGCACAAAAAATAGTTGATATATTTCGGTATCAAAAAAATGAATATAGATAATGTTTTTGCAAAACACATCAGTAAAATTGGGCACACAATAAAACATAATTGAAGCTTATCCTTTGAAGAAAACATATCTACCAGAAACATCTGTCAACAATCTTGATAGAAGGACGATATTTAAAGTCATATCTTTGTGGTAAGTTCTTCTAGAACTGTACAATAAGAGTATTGGCTAACCCTGGTGTTCAACACATCTCCATTTTCATCCTAAATTCTTTAAAGTAGGCAAGTAGTACAAAAGCAATGAAAACAAATATCACACCTTTGATCATACTTGTTCTTCACAGCTGAACAATCCGCTCTATCACCTTCTACCTGTGGAATTGTAGCTTCAAGAGGAGCGCTAGGAACAAAATCAGCCACAACTAGTCTGATACATCTCACATGCCCATGTACAGCTGCAAAATGCAAAGCTGTCCTCCCACTAAGATAATCTGCTCTGATGACCTATACGAAAAAGTAGCCTCCGCATTAAAACCAAAAGCTATCAAGTACCACCTAACTGCCTCTTCAATGAGGAACCTGATTCTCTTTCTCGTGCCGTAGTTTGCAAATAGAAAGATCAAGGGAAAGTTAACTCACATTGCATCTGAAGAGCAGAAGAGTTTGTACAACTTCCCAGTGCCCATATCGACATGCTTGCATCAATGCAGTCTTCACACATAAAATTCAAAGAATAGTTCAACAGTTAGTTTCAAAGTTTCAAAACAGGTTCACCAGTTTGTTACTTATGCCCAAAAAAAAAAAAGGGAAAAAGGAAAAAAAGCAAATGTCTTTTTTGGATTGCAACAACATCAGCAATTTTTTTTTTAATAAAATATAGCTTTATCTGCCAGATTCTTTTTGTATGTACGTTGCAACTAAAAGATCAAAATGTGAATCCAAATCTTTCACAAGCTTCCAATTCCATGTAACCAGACACACAAAATTCAAATGCACATAACAGCATCAAACCCATGTCACAAATTTGATCAAATCATACAGTCATCCTCTAAAATCATCACCAAATATTAAAACAAACAAAAACCAGATGAGAAAAGCGTCAAATCTCGTACCTGACCACAGTAATTCCTTGAATTAACATCAGCTCCATTGTCAAGCAACAAGGCCACAATCTAACAAAAACCCACCAAAATGGAAACCAAAATCAAACACAAAAACAAAAAACAAAAACTACCCGTCATAAAAAATGTAGCCAAAACATCAAAAGGAAAATGGAAAAATCAACCTCATTGTGTCCTTTGGCAGCAGCAAAATGGAGGGGAGAATTCAAGCCACCAAAAGTGGAGTATTTGGCGAGACAAGGGTTGCAATCAAGCAGCATCTTGGCTTCCACCAAATCCCCATCTCTCGCAGCCGACACCAATCTCTCCCCAGAAGCTGAGCAACCAAATGAATTCCCCATTTTCTTCTCTCAAACACGCACACAAACAAAAATACAAAGCACCCAACTTCCTCTCTCTCTCTCTCTCTCTCCTCTCTCTGTGTTTTTGAATGGGAATCAATTTAGGTCAACTGTCGTAGAATTGTTTCATCAGCAAACACATACACAACACAAAACAACACAGAAATTAAAGAGATGGATTTTCTTCCAAGTTTGGGTAGAAAATAAAGCGAATAGATAGGTAACTTGTCAACCCTCTCTATTTTTTCTCTCTCTTTGTCTCTCTCTCTCTCTCTATGTATGATTTATATGTAATTGTTGGTTGCGATATGTATGTTGTTTCTTTGTTGCTGAGCTTTTGCGTTTGGAGACAAATGGAGTTGATAGCGGTCTAGTGTTGTCGATGGGCCTAGCAATCAAAACAACCCTATTTTATTTTTTATTTTCTGGGATAAGTCTATTCGCCCCCATAATTTGATATAATAACCAAAAAAACTCTTAACTTAAGAAATTATTAAAAATTCTCTACAATTTGATATAATAACTAAATATTCTCTATCGTTCATAAAAAAAGTCAAAAAACTCTTTAGCGATCTCTGGAGTTAAATATATATATATTTTTTGCTAATTTTATAAATAACATGGTTTATTTTTTTTCCTCTTAAGGTACATGGAGATTTTTAGTAATTTATAATATTAGAAGATTGTTTGGATATTATATCAAACTATAGGAAGAAATTAGAGTTATCCCTTTTTATCTAAAAGAAATGGAGAAAAGAAAAGGTTTCTTCTTTCGAAGGTTGCGTGGATCTAGTTAGTTAATTTGGCCATTAATGGACAGGCTATTTTGGTGAAAAAATGAGCTATAATTTTCACCTGTTGATAATAAATGATAATGAATTTTAATAAATTTGATAAAGTGAGTGCTATATAATGGTTGTTAGAACCTGTCCAGATTAAATGGGTAAGGTTTTATGTTAGCAAATATATAACAAGACAAGTTAAGTGTGTTACAAAGGCAACTCAAAAGAAAAAAAAAAAAAAGTGTTACGAAGGTACAGTGTTAATAGTTAGGTATTCGTTTGAATATGATTAGTTAAATACATAATGTAAGATTTTGTCCTCTTTATATAGTATATGATTTATCTGCTGTAAATATATATGATAAGATTCAAACCTTTATAGGTGAACACATGATTTACGATGGTAAATATATATAGTAGAACTTGAATCCGTCTCTTACAAGACTTGAATCCTTTCACTTGGATATATGATCGATGTTGGTAAGTCAAATTATTTAAACTCAAGCATAAAGCATATATAATTAAATAATAAATGATAATGAACTATTAGAATTTATCTAAACAATTCAATCTATAATTTATTTCAATTTAAACATTTTAAAAGTTTGTGTGTATTCAATCCAAATTTAAATGAATTCTATTGAAATTTATGTATATTTAATCGAAATTTGAATAAATTCTATGAAATTTAGTTGTATTGAATATAGTTTTGTATATAATATATTAAAATTTAGTTGTATACAATTCATATTTATATGAAATTTGATGAGATTTAGGTGTATTAAAAAAAATCACAGACTTTACATATTTTATTTATGTAAAGAATCTGGATGGATTTTAAAGTGATTTTTAGAAGAAAAAATTTATAATAAATTTTACTATTTTCCTAAAATTTTTATTAGATTTCTTAAATAATCATAATAAAATCAATATAGAACATATAAATACATGAATTCCATCAAAATTATCATTAAAAATTTTTTCATAAAACTCCAATAAACTCTATATTAAATACACCATTTTAAGTATCTAGTGGATTGGGTTAGTGTGATTGAATGTAAAAAGATGATTTTTAATATTTTACCATTAGATGCTCTTTACAAAACTAATGGATTACAACTTAATAGTCAATCATACCATATCCACTAAGAGCACTCATTAGATTCTAGTTACCCCAATTGCTAATGGTATTTTTTTTTAAAAAAAAGAAACATATATATATCCATATTATTTCAATGTCAATTACTTGTTATAGTCATTCTTAGTGCTAAATGTTAAGAATTTTAATGACTTTTACCAAACAATTTAATTATAAATATTGGATTGCTTTATTGTATATCTATTTCAAAATTTTACTTAGAACAGTGAAAATAACATGATTAAACTTAAATTTCTATGAGATGATTGATTCAAAATTTATGTTACGATTGATTCAAAACTTATCATGGCTTTTGTGGTATTATGAAAACGTAGACTAGTCGTTGGATGTCTAAATAGGTCCTGAACACAGCCATTATCCGAAGGGAAAAATTATAGAAACCACCAAACCGGACAGTTAAAACTTAAAACTCTCCAAGTCCAACCAATCGTCCCTTCCTAGGAGACTCGGTTCAAGGCAGTCAACTCAAGACGCGTGCGCTTCTTGTCCATGCAAAAGTGAAAAGAATCAGCTGCAACACAGATCACGATATTAACGTGTTGCAGAACCCAAAAACCATACTGATGGCCAGATGAAAGTTGTAATTATACATTCGATTTAAATGCGACACTGCACACGTGGGGCTAGTAGAGTGGTCAGAAATAGTGGAGTCTGTCCCAATCAAAACTAGATCACGTCTTTAAATATTGAGCTATCATTTATTGGTTGCATCTTCAAGTGAAAAGGTCTGTGGAGTCAGATATACGATTTGTCCCTCAAATATTTTACATCAGGTCACACGCTAAATGTTATATTTGATTTGGTGGGGATGTGTCGGATGACTATTGGTACTTCACGAAAACTCCAATGTGGCCCTTCGTAGGTAAGAAGTATAAGCAATCTAGTGTAGTAGCAATTTTTTTTGTTTTTGAAAACTAGTGTAGTAGCCATTTTATACAAGGTTGTTGTTGCCACAAATTTATCTCGATTATTTTTTTAATAGCACTTAAAAAACACTTTATTGTACGTAAATTTTTTTGTACTTAGGTGTTATTCAATTATAAAAGATTTATTTTACTTATAGGATTTCATAAGTTAAAAGTGAAAAGTATGTGTGTGCCAATTGATGCTTAGTTTACAAGAAAAGAGAAGTTGACGAACAAAATAAAAAGTTGTGTTTGCAAACTAGTACTCTCATATTTGTGCGAAATTCATTATGCATTTGGACCGCTATATTGAAGACTGGATTGGATATAAGGTAGATTACTTTCTTAGTGTTCAATGTTTGGCTCATAGTTTGGACTGATTATGTCATAGCTATTCAGTGTTTTTGTATACTACAAAGACAAGACAAAGAATTCCAAATTCAACATGAGTTTCATTGAACATAGTGGTTGTGTTTAATGGGTCTGACATTTTCAATTATTTTTCGTCTTTTTAATCCATAAGCTTTCTATGCCTTGTTTCGTAATTTACAGAGATAATCCTATTTTCACTCATCTGATTTGACATAATAGTAAAAATCTACCACTAATTTAAAAAATAAATAAGAACCTCTCTGTCGTTTGATTAAATAGATAAAATACCTATTATAGTTTAAAGAAATGTTCAACCCCTTGATTTTTCTAATTATTATGCATGTAAATAGGTAAAATGAGATTTATACAAACTATAAAGAGTAATTAGAGATTATGTCAAACAATAAGGAAAAAATTAGGATTATCTCTAATTTTTAGTTTTTAGTTGAGAGCTTCTCTCTCCTATTTAATATTTTTTTATATTATTAGATTTGACAACCTTATTATCCATTAATAATAATAATTAGATATTCATCGATAATCATTTTTATAACTAGTTGATATTGGTGGATATCATTATCCAATTAATAAGGTAAACATTTTTTAATAATATTATCGTTCAAAAAAATTAATAACATTAATTTTATTATTAGTAGAAAATAATTATTTAAAAAAATCAAAATCATTTTATTTTATATTAAAATTATTTTAATTTAATCATATCTAAACCAATTCAATCCAGTCTAATCTAATCAAATCCAGTCCTATCCAGTTTAATCCAATGCAGATTACCAAATGCGCTATAATGTATTTAATTCAAATTTATATAAAATTTAATGAAATTTAAGTATATTCAATTTAAATTTGTAAAGAATTTAATGAAATCTAAGTGTAATCAAATAATTATTGACTTCATATATTTTATTTAAATGATAGATTTGAATAGATTTTACATGTTTTATGAATAAATAAAATTTATGATAAATTTTATCATTCTCCTAAAGATTTCATTGGATTTTATAAAGAATTTCTAACAAAATCAATAGAGTATAATATTCATAAATTCCATCAAAATTTGTCATTAAAAAAATTCATCAAACTTTAATAAACTTTAGATTGAATATCTCTATTTAGTTCATGAAAAAAGGTAGTTCTTAAAAAAAAAAAAAAAAAAAAGAAACTTAAATTTCTTTTTAACGCAACTTTCAAAACTCACTTGAAAAAAAAGGAGAATTCCAACTAAAATCCATTGGATTATAAAAAAATGATTAACATTTTTTAAAAGATAAAAACGGTAAGAACTAAAAATATTTACCGAGTTCTATGTTGATTATCCAACAACCAACTATTACGGTTCATATATTAATATGTAGTGGTTAAACTTTTTACATGTACTATTTCATCAATTTAATTCGAATTAAGATTTTAATTTACATGCACATGCTATCACATAAGTTTAACATTATAGACAGTGTTCCAGTATAATGTTTAACTTATGTCATAATTTTTTTCAATATATTTGAGAAATGAGATTTATTTATTATAACCAGTTTATTAAACAAGGAAACCATTTTATACAAATGTACTTTTAAAAAGAGAATGCAATACATATGTTTGATATTGACATCAATGCAAAAAAATCTTGAATCTTAACAACAAGATTGCATCAATGCAAAGGTTCTTTTCTTCTTGGTTCATTTTAGTACTTATTTAAAAAACAGAATGAAATGGATATGCTTCTTGTCTCAATTTTTCTAATGACAATTCGTTAACATCAAGTGGATTTTGTTACTCAAGAAATTGTATTCTTTAAAGACTATAAAAGGACACAACTTCAAGACACCCAATTGAGGTAAAAAAAAGCCTTATTTGATGATATGTGGTGGCCGTTACGACATATGAAGACATTTTGTAAGTTGTGAATAAAAAATTTAGACTTTCTTTCAATTTGTCAATACCTACAACTTCAAATTCTCCATTAGTTGTTGCAATCGCAATGACTCTCAAGCAATTCTAAGTGTATATAAGTTCCTTAATAGTTTCTAATTTCAATTAACTATGCCAATTTGCTTCAAGTGGAGGAAATTTTTCCAAAAAATTTCAGTGTGTTGTTTAAGTTTGTCACTCACTAGATTACATGCAAAAAAATTCAAAAACAAATGCATATTTATTTATTTATTTGTTATTGGGACTTATCTAAATTGTTATCGGGATCAACTGCGATATGATTTTATGATACAGTCTGAAATTCTCCTTCTAAAAAACGAGAAAGAGCAACCCACATAAAGTGGAAAAGTCGTTTATATTTTAGGTGAAACTTTGTGAGTTGAACCCTTAATCTTGAAGCAAAAAATGGGTGAGCTTAGTAGAAAGATACATACGTGGAAATCATCTTACAAGTTAAATATAATCTTTACAAATTATGTCGAATTGCGTGTTGGCAAATTTGAATAGTACGGTGATGATGCTAAGCCAAGTATTGTTGAACGGTATATATTAATTTAATTGCATTATAAAATTGTAATTAGTTCCAACACCTTAAGACATTAAACATAAATTAGATATAAAGCAGTCCACAAAGTTGGATTTCACACCATCACTCAAACAATTTTCTATATGTTTGTTTGTTTGATTCTAAATTATCAATATTATACAAGAATTTAATTTTGGCAAAATATCCAAGATTCATATAATACATTATGCCATTGTTATTTATTATATTTCATTGTCACCTAAACATTATGTCATGTACAATATAGTCAACAGATGTAAATGACAAAGTTTTAATTGTTATTTTTCATCACTTCATCTGAAAATCAATTACTCTTTTAGTATCTAATTAAGATTCAAATTGAAATTTATGTTGCTAGTGGCATTGGTACAATTAGTGTTGTCACTTTCAGGTTTATCTAATAAGTTGATCCGAGTATTATAACTGGCCTTATGATTCAACCGTTTGACCTATATATGAGGTTGCTTATTATAAATAATTTTACATTTTTTTTTTCAATACTAAATAGGACAGAAGTTTACTAAGATCTTTCAAGATCAATTATTATTTGCTTTAATAAAGTTTAGATTTCTTGAATTTATTTTTCAAATAGTTGAAAGTGGACTAGCATGAACAAAATGTACCTGATTAATTTTCTTACCGCAGAAGCAAGACGTGTAAGCATTAGTTACTTTCAACTAACTTGGGAGGAATATTTATTTTAATTTATATTTATACATATATTAAGGTCCTGAGTTAAAAAAAAAATCCAAAAAGATTTCAATTTTTTTCCCTAAAAGCACTAATTGGAATTGTAGTTGTAGACTACAAAACCAATCTTAAAATACATATAATTGCAATGCCTAGATTGGTACATGTTGTTTTCAGTGGTTGTGAAAGAGAAAATACAACTCGGTGATGTGAAAAGGACTCGATGAATTTTGAATCAAACGTTAGTCAGATGTGGGACTGAAATCCTTTCATTTTGATCAATTTGATGTCATACCCACCAAACCTGAACCAATACCAATTTGCAGTATTCATGCTTAGAATAAGCCAAGTAGAGAATTATGGCCAATGGTCCCTCTGGCATGAGGATGAGCACATCAACCTGGAAATTGAGAAAATCTTAGGTGGGGTGTCTCTATGCATTCATTATATATCAAGTTACGTTGAAAAGAAATCAAAAGTTGGAACATTTATATAGAATATTGCCTTTGAAAATGCTTATTCATGGCCTAGGCATGTAACACAATCAAATGCTTATTTACTTGGTGATACATTAGACAAATTCAACAATCTCATAAACAAAGAGCTGCACTCCTGAACCTCACATAGAGACCAGCTGAGACACCCTCACTAGTTTTTCTGCAAGGGCCTAAAAATATGTACACAAGAACGACAGCCAAGGCGAGACACCCTTGACAAGCGCGCTGAGTTCTATGCATGCTTGAAGAAGACTATGATCCAACAACATGATACTGGTTATATAGAGGGTTGGTATGAAATTAGAATGAAGCGGAGTAGTGTAATCACAGGCATGCGTAAATAGGCGCATGCTAATTCCCCGCTTTTAGTGTAGTGTGTAGATTTTGTAACTGCACTGCCGACAACAGAATATGATCAACATCGGAAAGGAACATACACACAAAGGTTCATAACCAGTTTATCTTAAACTAGAAAGAAGAAAGTGAGACCTATCCAAGAAAAATGCTAGACAGAATGGTTTGCAACAGCCATTTCTACAAACATAAACCTTCTAAGGGAAGAATAGTAGTAGAGCAACAGCACTACTGCAGGCTTTAGATAGCAAGCCAACACAAGAAAAGCCAACTTCAAACTTGAAGCACTCATGTATCTGGAGAAGAAGACACATGATAGACACTTCTCATGTACTAAATTTTTCCTTGGAAAACTACATTTCTCTAAAATATCCAATTCTGGACACATCTGTACCCACCTTTTCGAACCTCCAGTCACATAACTCCCTAAAACCAAATGCATTTATAGTCCCTAGCTGGAGAAGAGAGAAGGGGAGGAGGAGGTGGTCTGACGAAGTCCAGTGAGAAAATTTACAAGTGCAATAGGAGAAAGAGAAGGGAAAAAAAAAGAAACCTTGATTTAAATATTCGAATTATTGAGATGGGAAAATATTGTCCATCACTTCATTTTTTTCCCCATTTTCAACATTTCGCACTAACTAAATAAATCTAGTCCCAGCAGCTATGGTATTCTCTGTCTCATTCATGATTTATCCACCACCTCCATCCAGAAGCACTGTCCCCAGCAGAATTCAAGCATATCTTTTCTCATAATAAATAATTAGCATTCATAAATTATAATCACCAACAAGATCAAATAATTAACTAAAAAGAAACTTTGATATTGAAAAGTCAATATAACCCAACGTCAACCTTCAAAGTTGACAATAAAAGAAACAAAATTCTCATTACAGAAAGGTAAAAACTATTTCTGTCAATAGGATGACTAAACATCTGTTAATTAGCCTTGTTATTAGTCAGTCCTTCAGAAAAGAGCTGTGAAGAACGCCCGCTTGTTCACCAAGTCAATTCCCGAACATGGAACACCACTGTTACTACTACTCCACAACAAGTTTTGAAGCAAAAGCTCCTGGCCAGTTGGAAGCATCACACCACCACAGAGGCCAGCAAAACTTCTGCACATGAAGATTCGCTCGTGACTCAATAATGGTCTTGCACAGTTGCACGATATGTTGTCCCCACCTTCCGTTATCATTCGATACGATCTCATATACTTTTGACATATATGGTTTCTTTTTCCGTCTTAATTTTTAAAAAAAAAATAAAAACTAGATAGGACATATTAGGCTGTGCAGCTAAGTTACCTATGCACCAGGCTAGGTTTGTTGAACTGCGAGTTTGATTTTGTCAATGGTCCATGAGATCAGGTTGTTCGCTGTCTCCACTGATTCTACTGTAAGCTTGGCAGTAGGGATGATGTTGACAAGAATATGGAATCCAACAGTGAGTATGCATTTGCCACTTCAGCTATTATTGCCGCAGCCATCACCATTGTTTATTGTTGTTGTCCCTTGGCCAGTTTGGCTGTCTGGAAGGATGCTGAACTCTGATGGCAGGAGGGCCATGTGGGAAGAGTCCCCACCATTCATCAGCATGTGGACTGATGGTAAATCAACTGATGCATACACTACAAGTGACTAAGTGAGCCTGAACCCTAAAGCATCATTCCATGTCTCTTGAAATATCAGCATTGTAGGGTCATCTGGAGTCATGGGCTGCCACACCAAATGAAGTTGAATAAAACACTTGATATATACAAGCAAAACAAAGCAAAAGAATTGGAATGAAGAAAGAGAGAAAAATTCAATATTGAATGCATAAATAACTTAGTCACGAAAACTCACAATAACACGAATAATAGAAATGCAGTTGCCAGGATCCTGAACCTTGGTGAATGGTGATACTAACAACTCCTTGCATACGCCCACCAGTTGATAAGATGTCCCATTGATTCCTCATCCTCTCGTTGCACACAAAATCAAATAGCCTCTGCCTTGACATTGGTATCCAATTAGAAGTAACAGCACACAGCACAATACCTGGAGGCTCACCAGGGTCATTCATGTTCTTACAAGTCAACACTCACGTCTTAACTAATGTCCCCAACATGAAGCTTGTCCCACTTACATGCACTTGAAGCACAGACCCAAGAACAGAAGTTAAACATCATCCATTGTGCCAGCTTTAACAGGCTTTTCCTACCTGCCACACCTATCCCTGTGGTCACGTTCGTATCTAATCAAAACACTGAAATTTACCACATCAGTCAAATAGGTGAACGATGGGACAAGAAGAAATAACCTGAAGGATCTTCATCACTAACAGCAAACACACAGTTTCCAAGACACTGGCTCTTGCTATATGAAGCATCACATTCAAATTTAACCTCAGACCAACAACTTATTCCAGTCATTCGCTTACACAGGCATCCTCCTCTTCATCAACAATTTCATCAGAGTCATCATCCCCATCAGTAGCGTCAGACTCAGCATCAGAGCCTAATTTTGAATTCAAATCATCTGCCCCCTGGTCATCTCCCCCACCATTACCCTCAACTCCAAAATTAATAAAACCATTCTCTCCATATGCCCTCCTAACACACCCCATCTCATCATCATCTACTACATCTCTTCTATAGCTAACCAACTCCCTATTCATTTTTGCTTTCCTAGGACTCACCAAAACCAACTCGGCCAACTTCCTCCTTGCCAAATACAAATCATTAGGCTCTACCAACTCTCCCTTCCTATATGCCTCCCTAAGAAACACCGTATGAAGCTTCCCATGATTCCCCCTCGTGGAAACATAAAATATCCCTTGATGCTGAAGCACAAACTCCTTCAACTTCTTAGGCAAATTCATAGACAACCTAAAATGCGCGATCCTCTCCATAGTAATCTTCTTCTCCACAGTCAATGACAACAACTCGTGAATCACTGCCACTGCCCTCTTCTCCATTCTCTTCTGCGCCTCAAGCGATCTCAAGTCATATCCCGACACATCCTCATAAGGCGACCAATAAGGCACCCGTTGCCACTTCCACACTGCAATCCTATAATACTTCCCTATCTTAAACCCGGGTGGGAAATTCACGATAAACGAAAACCTAACATCTTCCTCATTAACACCCTTCTCTCTGTACTCCCTCTCTCTAGCTCTCTCTATAGCACAAACACCTAACCTAGAATCTCTCTCAACAAGCTCTATGTACTTATTTCTTGTCTCCTCAGCATCAAACAACCTAAAAAACCGCGGATTTTTTAAAACAACCGAATACTCAAAATCCTCCGGCAACCCAAATTCAGACCTAGCAATCCTAACATGTTCAAGCCGTAAACGACCCGAATTAGACATCATCAAAAGCTTCCTCAACCGGGTAACGGCTTCAGGTATCTGAGCATCCAATGCCTGCTTTTCTTGCTCAATTTGAGCCAAAGCTTTTCGAGTCAAACGACAATACAGAATTCGCTGAACTGGGTGCTCATATATTTCAAAAACGTGAGGGAATTTGAGGACAAACTTACCAGCCTCGTGTTGCTTGAACCCGATCCGACGAGACAGCATGTCCAGACGAGAAATGGGGAGGGTCTGGTTACGCTGGGAGAGGATCAAAGACTGGAACTTGAGCACTTTTCGCGTCTTCTTTTCCACTTCCATGTAGTTGTCGTAACCGTGGTCACGAACTCGCTGTTGCTTTCTGGGAATCGAAGTGGACTGCGACATGTTCCTCGTTGAAGTCATGTTGTTGTAGTAAAATGTTAATGGGATTGTTGTTATTGTTGTTTTGATCTTGGTTTTCATAAGATTGATTGTTTGAGAGAGAAAAATTGACATTTTTGTGATCTGGGTCGGTGAATTGGGGTTTAGGGTTTTGCAGGGTTTTTGAAATGGAGTGGTTAGAGAAGAGTGAGTGACGACGGACTGCATATTGGGCTGAGCTGGGCCGAGCCCAAAATAAATGGTAGTTACTAAAGGAATTTGGATAATTTCTAAGTAAAACCACTTCCAATAATAATGAATGTGCATTTATTTATTAGTCAAGTTCTATTCAAATGTTTTGAGTTAAAATATCTGTAAAAATGGTCTAATTCGTAACTCAATCGAGATAAATGAGATAATATACCATGGAATGAAAATATACTGAATTTATTAGATTTACATCCTTCTAATAGATACTGTTATTTTATCTTCGATTCAGTAAGGTACTGTATTGTTAATCGATTTATACTTATCACAAATAATGGAAAAAGACACTTGCAATTTTATTTTATTTTTTTTTTAATTTTTCAATCTGAGAAATGGTATTTATCTTCTTCTAAGGATCTCAAGTTTTGAGTGTTTAGAGCTATCATTTATCTAAGGATTTATGCGCTTAGCTAGAGTCTATTATGTTCTAGGATTCTGAGAATAATCAAGTTTCATAAGAAGTCTACTGAGATCTCAATATGGCTCAGTTTATTTAACAATAGCAAATGAAGGTGGAGGTAGAAAGAATAGAATCAATGAGATAGATAGGCAACAGCACACTTGCGTTTGGCAATTGAGAAAAGTTGCAGCTATCGCCATCAACCATTGAAAGAGCTGGGACACAAGTTGGAGCTGGTGTTTGTGGTTCCTTGTAATTGTACAACCCATGATAGAAAGCTACCAGACATCTGGTCATACCCCACTTTCCACAGAGAGAGAGAGAGCATAGGTCTCATGTTGTAATGTTATCAAATGACTTGACAAGAGAATCTTTCTATGTTTGAATCTAACACTTCAAGCTCCTGGTAAAATGATATCAACCCATCTATTTAACTTTTTAAACAAGTGAAAAATAAGATTTGAACACTAACAAATAAAAATATGAATAATTTTTTCATTTAATGTTTCTTTTAAGAGTGGTATTCTGAACCGTACGTTAAAATCCTATATAAATTAGATTTCATCAGTTGTTTTATACGATATCAGGATATTAAAAAATATATATATCTAAGAAAATTCACTTTTTTATTTTTTAAAAAAAGACCTCACTAATAAAAGACCTCACTCCTATCTTTATCAAAACCACCTCCATGCATAGCAGATTTCACAATTATATTTTTATCATAACAAACAAAAAGCATATATATAAATTATAACCACAAACAAGATCAAATAATTAACCAAAAAGAAACTTTTATACAGAAAAGTCAAGATAACCTTACATCATCCCTCTAAGTTGCCAACAAAAGAAACAAAAGTCTCCCTTATAAAATGGTAAAAACTATCCTGCTTTTCTGTCTATAAGATGCCTAAACATCCATTACTTATTACTCAAGCCAAAAAAGCTGTGAATAAACACGTCACTTGCTTGTCGACCAAGTCAATGCCCGAACCACCACTACTACCACTCCACACCAAGTATTGAAGCAAGAAAACTCCTGGCCAGTTGGATGCAACACATCACCACACGGTCCAGCAATACTCCTCAACAAAAGGTTCGTTCTTGACTCGAAAACGATCTTGCAGGATGTGCTGTTGTACCCAGCTTCAGCTTCCATTCTATATGCTCTCCTATTACTATTGTAGATATGGTTTCTTCTTCTGTTTTATTTTTTGAAAAAGAGAAAAAACTAGAAAACATGTCTTATTAGGCTGTGCAGCTAGGTTACCTATGCAACAAGCTAGGTTTAAAGAAGCGCGGCTTTGATCTTGTCAACAGTGTTGGTGATCAGCTTGTTCACCGTCTGCACTGACTCAACTGTGAGCCTGGCAGTAGGGGTACTGTTGACAAGAATCTGGAATCCAACAGTGAGTATGCATCCCCCACTTCCACCACTATTGTTGCTGCAGCCTTCACCATTGTTGAACACTGTTGCTCCATGGCCAGCTCGGCCGTCAGGAAGGATGGCGAATCCTGATGGCAGGAGGGCCACACAGGAAGAGTCTGACCCTCCAATAATCATGTTGGCTGATGCTACATCAACTGGTGCATACACTACAAGTGAGCCAGAGGCATCATTCCATGTTTCTTGCAGTATCATCATCGTACTGTCAACTGGACTCAGAGTCTGCTGCACCGAATGAAGTTGAATCCAACGTTTTGTTACAGACAAGCAAAAAAAATAATTGAGATGAAGAAAGAGAGACTATTCAATATACTCACCCTAACACGAAGGAGATAAATGCAGTTGCCAGGATCCTGACCCTTGGAAATCTTAGTAACTGCTTCTATACTCCCACAACTTGATAAGATGTCCCACCGAGTCCTCAAGCTCTCGTCGCGCATAAACTCAAAAAGCCTCGGCCTTGTCAGTGGCAACCAAACAGAGGTAGCAGCACACAGGACAATACCTGGAGGCTCACCGGGTTCATTTATGCTCTTACGAGTCAGAATCCTAACGTCTTCACTGATGCTCCCAACACGAAGCATGTCCCAGTGGCGCCCACTTGAAGCACAAACTCCAGAGCAGAAATGAAACATCATGCGCTCCGCAAGCCTCAACAAGCTTCTCCTACCATCTGCTTCTGTGGCCACATTGGTTATCTAATCAGAACAACTAAAATTTACCAAATTATTCAAAAAAGGTGAGTGATGGGATGAGAAAGGAAAAAAAAACCTGGATGTTCATTAACAGCAGGGGACAAAAGAACTGCCAAGCTCTCGCATTGCCTTTGTAGGGTGGCAACCCACCTCTGAGCACCAAAAGCCACGCCATTGCTGACTAATGGGCGGCAGAGACTGTGGATGGGACTTTCATCATATTCAGAATGTTCAATCCATGTGACCTGCCAAAAAATCACACAATTAATGAATCAGTTTTTTGTATTTATGTTCCACTACAAGAATCAATGTTTAAACAATTGCACCAAACCACTACTATCATAGATAGATGTCGATTTACACATGTATATACAGTCATAACATCGTAGGGTCATGCACGATTTCAGAGTAGAGGTGTACATGTAGAAATAGGTTGCCTATACACAAAAGCCTATTAGGCGGACAACAGGTCATACGAAAAATCAAAAGAGTCTTGATAGCAAGCTATAAGATAGTTGCCTTGGTTTTAGTTATATTAAATGTCGAACACATTGAAGTAAACAAACTGTCACGTAATAAAAAATTGAAGAGATTGGAATATAATGACTGGATCCAGGTCATACAGTCTTGGGGGAGATAAAGAAGACATTTTATGATACGAAGAGATAAGGAATAGAAAGATCAAAGAATAATATATATGGTAAAAATTGACAGCTCCATATGCATGCAACACACTCTAAAACATAAAAGTACATGAAAAGATTTATACCAATATTAAATCCGAGCAGTATTGATTTGCTCATCTCTCGAAATGGAGAAAATGACTAATCAAATACAAACAATGAGCAATTTTAGCATCGTAGATAAGGGTTCTAAATATTCAAATTGTGGAAGCATCTTCTATCAATAAAATAATAATAGAAGCTTCAGATTCTTAGGTGAAGTGTTGATTTTTTTTTTTTTATTGACAATAGTCCTATTAAAAAGTGCATATCTAGAGAGTAGTAAAAACTATATAAAAAATAAGAATTCTAGGAAGCACAGGTCAATGTGGGTGTGGACTAAAAAGATTTAAGTGTCAATAATTTCAATTCGATGAATTCTCAACCAAACTCCAAAGATTGCAAATATCATCATCAATCTCATTAAATACTCAATACACACAAAAAATGCAACTATAATAATAGCTCAATAAACAAAAATAAATCAGTAGTTGCATGCCAACAATTACCTTGGAACAATTGTTTGGCATCTCTTGAATAACACAGCCAGAAGGAAGCCTTCTGCAGGCCACATATGGATCAGGATTTGGACCTTCTCGGTTGACATCAATAGAGACATCAACCACAGCCCATAAACCCTCCATGTGCTGCTTGCAGAAGCGAAGAAACCTCACTTGGCGGACAGGAACTAGCGGTGAAAGAACTTGAAACTCCGCAACCATCTGCAAAATATTATTATCTCCATCATCAAATTTTCGCTTAGTGAATGATCAAAGGATGCGGATAGTAGAGGCACATACCAGTTGCAAAGCACCACTTCTGGTTCCATTAATACCATGGGCTATTGTATCAACAGTGAGTGCTGCAGAAACGATACTAGGAAACATTTCTGCCCAGCGATTCTGTTCCAATAACAACAATGAATCAACCATTCAATTATCAATATTCACACATTAATCAACTAATAGAATCAATTTGCAAGTACTTAAAACACTATCTCAACTTGATCAATTACTATACTAATTTAGCAGTGCAATAGAAAAAATGTGAAGTCTAGGCAGCATACTGCGTCCATCAAAGTCTCCACAAGAGCTAGGCTGTTGATCATAACCACGCCAGATTCCCTTGAAGCTTCAGTCATAAAACCATGAGGCTTGACACCAATGCATGGAATGCAGGTCCTGAGGTACTCCTGCTCATTCAGGAGTTCCTTCGCTCCATCCAGCGAGGTAAACCAAAGGGGACAGTCCGGCTGAGCTAGTTTCATGAATTCTTCCATTGCAGCCAAGGCAAGGTCTACAAACATGCTCCTGTCGAAGGCCATTTCGTTGCCCATCATACCCCAAACGGGCTGTCTCATCGCAGACCCTTCACCAAATTCGAGTCCTATTTGCAATGTGGAGCCTGCAATGCTGCTTGAAGCCCCAAATCCGTTTCTCCCGACTGCAAGATCAAAGCCAGAGTTAGACTGATGAGCAATAGGATTAGCACTGACAGAGAAAGTGATTGGCCTGCCTAGGAACTTGTTTGCTAACATACAGATTCTGTTCAGTTCATCCTTCAGTCGGGCATTCTCTGCCATCAGCTGCTGCACCTCATAATTGGGCATACCACCAGCCATGGCTGCACCGCCGCAGTGAGAGCACAGTGGATGCCTGAGAGCTTCCTTCAACATCTCATTCTCAGCTCGAAGCTTCTCATGCCCCTGTCTAAGGATCACATTCTCATGACGCTCCATTTGAGTCTGGTTTCACAAAATAAACGCTTGTTTTAGTCAATTTATGATTAAACAATAAAACAAAAACACCCCCCAGTTAGAGAATCAACTAGCACAACATTTTCAATAAAAAATTTTACCTTCATCTGAGTCCTCCTATTCTGGAACCAGAACTTGATTTGCTTAGACTCCAAGCCAAGCCTGTTGCTGAGGTCTGTCCTTTGTTTCTCATCAGGATGAGGACAGTCCTTGAAGAAGCTACAAACACAAACCAAGACCAAAACAAAAACAAGTTAGCAAATCAAGTTTTGATGAAACGAAAACGTACAAATAACAATACAAGATAAAGAGGCATACGATTCAAGTTCTTGAATCTGTTGCGGAGTGTGTCTATGGTACTTCTTTTTCCTAGGAGGCCCCTCGTCATGGTTGTCTTGGTCATCACCGGACGCGTTTTCAACGTTGTCACTTCCAGACCGGCTCTCGTCTCCTTCCTCCCTGTTCTGTCCGGACAAATTAGGATCAATATCTCCTGGCAAACCCATCTCAGCACGACCCTCCTCCATCTTGTTCTTCTGCAACCAAAAAATCCCCCTCAAATACACAACAAGAAGCACAAACACAACCCAAAATAGATCACAAAAGCACACAAACAAAGACAAAAAAACATTGGCATACAATGGATAGAGAGAAGGGAAACTGAAGAATGGCACCACCACTTGTCATGTTGTGACTGTTTATCACACCCCCAAAACTCATTGACAATATAGACTAGATAGACAAATAGATTACAAAAACAACTTCTATTTCTCACTCCCTCTCTCACTCTCTCTCTCTCTCTCTCTCTCTGTATATGTGTGTGTAAAGTGTGTTTGTTTAGGTTCTTTCGAAGTGATCTCGATATCGCTTTCGCTATAAAAGAACAAAAAAGAAGAGAGAAAAAAAAAATAAAAAAATAAAAAGAAAGAAGAAAGAAACGCTTGAGATTTTGTTGCTATTTTTTTTTTGTCTAAAAAGTTTTGACCTTTGGAGTTAAACAATAACCAGATGGAGAAAAGATTGGACAAATATTTTACAAAAGAGAAATCCGAAATCAGAACTGAAGATAGCACAATGGGAACAAAAAAGATGTGTCCTTGTCAACGCCATGCATGAATCTCTTTAGAAAAATCTGTCCTTGTCTAAAAAGTTAGTTTTAGATAAGAAAGAGCAAGAGAGGGAAAAGAAGGAAAAAAAATTAAGAAAAGTGGAACGAATATGACAATAAAAACCCCCTTTTTTATTCGTATTTTTTAATAATACATATTTTTTTAGTTGCAGTTCAAGAGTCAAGTCTCTGAGTCTCTCTATCAATAACCAAGAAAAAACTCGTGAGACACCATAGAGACTCCTGACAAAAAAAAAAAAGGAAAAAAATTGCATCAAAATATGCCTGCTTGACCAATCGTTTGTCAAGAAAAAAACGATCCAATTTGGAAACAAACAAAAAGAGCCTTGAAAAGATGCATGAAAAAGGGAAGCCAGAGTGAAAAAAAATTTGGAACTTTCAAAAGAAAAAGAAAAAAGTTTGGATTTTGCGAGTTTGATCTCTCCCATGCACACTAGATCCAACAGAGACTTTTCAAAAAGCACAACAAAAGGACCCAGTTGACCCTCTACTCCCTCTCTCGTTCGGTATTTGAAAAATATCTACCATTATAGGTAGAGAGAGAAAGAGAGAGAAAGGTGAAAAGAAAATATATAATAAAATAATAAAAAATACCCAATACGGAAAAAACGGTCGACCTTTTATACGCAAACAGTATAAAAATATAAAAAATACGACACATAATATAAAAATATGAGAGTGAACAAGCGAAGGTCTCTGTACTTACAGAGATTTTAGATATAGATTTCAAAGATCCTTTGTCTGTCTCTCGCTTTATGTATCTATCACGGTCTATCTCTCACTGTTGGGATCTGCAAAACAGAAAAAAATAATGATATTAGTACACATAAATGAGTGTCATGATATCATGTTGACAATGAAAATAATAAATAAAATAATATGGACAAGAGGTCTGGTGGGGCTGACCTGACCTGACCTGAGGACTACTGACTCACTACACGCAAGAATGAAAACATAAGCACACAAAACCGAAACCAAAAACCGGAAATAATAATAATAATAACAATAGAACAAGAGAATGTCATATGGACAAAATGACCATGTGGGTGGCTTTTTTGCTTTTCGAAAACAAGGAAAACACCACCTTCAAAACTCTAGATATGATCAGACTGAAGAAACAGTATTTGATACCTCTGTATCTCTGGCTTCAATGGCTTAAAAGGATTCTTCTCTACACTCTAGACCTCTCCATGCACTGCTCTTTTTTTTTGGGTGAAGAGAATGTGTGAGAAGCACTGGTATATAAAGAGAGTGGGAGTGGGGGATTGAGTTTGTGAGATAGAGTTTGTCAGATGGGTCCACGTCCGACTACCAAAACAGGTTTTTTAGGTGATGTCAGCAGACTCTAGACCACGCTCAATGGAAGCAGTTCAGTTTTGTGCTCCAATAGGAAGGAGGGAGAGGGGGGCTTCGACGCCTGTGGACTCTGACTTCGAAGCACACAGATTGCTAACAACTGACTTATTTTAGGCCAATCAGGAACAGCCAACCCTTCCATCATACCAAAATGGGTAATTTCAATATTTTATATTTTTTTTCAAATGTGAAATAAATAAATAAATAAATGATTGGGCATGAGAGACTGTGGGATTCTGATAAAATTTGGACACAACTTTTGTTTTTGCATTTTTTATTGCAATCGTGGTGAGACTTTGACATTTGATGTGGTCAAGTTCTCAGTCATGTCTCCATCATTAATATAATTTTTAATTAAAACATTAAAAAACCTTGGCCTGAAATTGAACACGATGACGTGAACTTCCATTAAATTCTCATTATTTTGAAAAGGTTTCGTGGAATTCATGGCCATCAATTAAGTTTAGGGTTACATTATCAATTTTCCTTTATTAATTATAAGGATCTTTTATACAATGTCCGTTTCTATTTTTAGAAGTATTTTAACATCTGTAATATAGTTGTAATATATGTTTTTATTATGTTGTGGATTAATAAGAAAATAATAAAAAATAATAATCGAGATGTTGGCATTATAATGGTAAAAACCTCTTTTATTTTTGTATGGTTTTGAAAGTGACTACAATGTTTTTTGAAAGTATGAAAATGCTTTTTATTTTTCTAACCCTAGTTGATATTTGTTGTTTTTAGTTGTTAAGAACATTTTTAGATATATTTTATAAGAGCATAATCTAAAATAAAAATATTTAAGTATAATCTAAAATAAAAATTTTTAAGTTTACATGAAAGGGATCAATTTCTTACTCATTAGTACTTATAACACCTTAAAAATGCATTATTATTATTATTATTATTATTAACAGCTCTATTAACAAAACATTACTTGACAGCCTTACTAAATTAGAACAAAAGGGCACTGGCTTAATTGTTTAAGCAAACTCATCCACTATATGTATATACACCATATAAAAATTCAGAAGGACATATAAACACACCCTCACACACCCTTTTAGTCATAAACACGTGTACATATATATTCTTCTAGACGCGTATACAATCTTAATAATGAGTGAGATTTTTCAAATGATTAGTAAATCTACGTCTTTTGGTATGTTCCTAATTAGGATAAAAAAGAGCACGTGCCGATATCAAAGCAAATCTGGGGAATAAGGAAATAAATCAATATAGGTTATCTGGTAGGTGTATCCTAACTATTAAAGGCTCAGAATTAATTGGCCGAGCATAAGTCACAAAGAAACAAAAAAAAATTAAGGAAATATTACCTTAGATTTTGAAAAATTGATATGAAAACAACGTGGATATTCATAATAGGATTTGTCCACTTACAATCTATTCTTTCCTTTTGACACCTCTTCTTTATAGTGGTCAAAATGTAATTGGATTCAATTATAAGTCCAAACCCAAACTTGAGTTTGGGAAGCTCATCTGCTGAAGACACTCATATCTCTCGGCCCATCATTTGAAACTCACTTGACTTGGTCAAGTGAGACCAAGTCAAGCAGGTACTAAAATCAGGAGATCAAACTCTTTGAAATTAGGAGCAACCTACCCATTAATAAGTAAGAGCTCCTTGCCTATAAAAGGCAAGCTACAACTTCATGGATTAGGGGTTGGAGGATCCCACCTCATCGTCTCTAACTCTTTCTCTTGTTTAGCTTTATTTTTTAGTCTAAGTTGTTAAACTCTAACGAGATAATAACCCACGAGCGATGAATACAACTGAACACAATGGTGTGAACTTCCATTGAATTCTCATTATTTTGAATAGTATTGTGGAATTAATTCATGGCCATCAATTAAGTTTAGGGTTACATTATCTTTTTTTTTTTTTTTTATTAATTATAAGATCTTTCATACAATGTATGTTTCTTTTTTAGAAATATTTTAAAACAGCTATGATATAGTTGCAATATGTGTTTTTATGATGTTGTGGATTAATAAGGAAATAATAATGAATTATCATTGATATGTTGGCATTATAATGGTAAAAACCTCTTTTATTTTGGTATGGTTTTGAAAGTGGTCACAATGTTTTTTGAAAGTAAGAAAATGCTTTTTAGTTTTTTAACCCTAGTTTGATATTTGCTGTTTTAGTTGCTAAGAACATTTTTTTTACATATATTTTATAAGGGTTAACATTTTTTTACATATATTTTATAAGGGTTACATATATATGTTAACATAATCTAAAATAAAAATTTTTAAGTTTACATGAAAATGATCAAATTTCTTACTTATCAGTACTTCTAACACCTTAAAAATGCATTATTATTATTATTATTATTAACAACCCAATTTATAAAACATTACTTGGTAGCCTTACTAAATTAGACAAAAGGGCATTGGCTTAATTGTTTAAGCAAACTCATCCACTATATGTATATATACCATATAAAAATTCAGAAGGACACGTAAATACACCCTCGCACGCCCTTTTAGTCATAAGCGTGTGTAAATATACATTCTTCTAGACGTGCGCACAATCTTAATAATGAGTGAGATTTTTCAAATGACTAGCAAATCTACGTATTTTGGTATGTTCCTGATTAGGATAGAAAAGAGCACGTGCCGATGTCAAAGCAAATCTGGGGAATAAGGAAATAAATCCAAGATAGGTTATCTGATAAGTGTATCCTGATTGAATTGGCCGAGCATAAGTCGCAAAGAAACAAAAAAAAAATTAAGGAAATATTACCTTGGATTTTTAAAATTGACATGAAAACAACGTGGATATTCATAATAGGATTTGTCCACTTACAATCTATTCTTTCATTGTGACACCTCTTCTTTGTAGTGGTTAAAATGTAATTGGATTCAATTATAAGTCCAAACCCAAACTTGAGTTTGGGATGCTCATTTACTGAAGACACCCATATCTCTCAGCCAATCATTTGAAACTCACTTCACTTGATCAAGTGAGACCAAGTCAAGCAGGTGCTAAAATCAAAAGATTTGATCCTTTGAAATTAAGAGCAATCTACCTACTAATAAGTAAGAGCTCTTTGCCTATAAAAGGCAAACTACAACTCCATAGATTGGGGGTTGGAGGCTCTCAACTTATCGTCTCTAACACTCATTTTTGTTTAGCTTCATTTTTCAGTTCAGGTTGTCAAACTCTAACGAGATAATAACCCACAAGCGATAAATACAACTGAACACAATTGTGTGAACTTCCATTGAATTCTCATTATTTTAAAAGTATTTGTGGAATTTATTCATGGCCATCAATTAAGTTTAGGATTACGTTATCTTTTTTTCTTTATTAATTATAAGATCTTTTTTACAATTTATGTTTCTTTTTTAGAAATATTTTAAAACATCTATGATATAGTTGTATTATGTGTTTTTATGATGTTGAGGATTAATAAGAAAATAATAATGAATAATCATTGATATGTTGGCATTATAATGGTAAAAACCTCTTTTATTTTGGTATGGTTTGAAAGTGGCTACAATGTTTTTTGAAAGTAAGAAAATGCTTTTTATTTTTTTAACACTAGTTTGATATTTGTTGTTTTTAGTTGTTAAGAACATTTTTTACATATATGTTATAAGGGTTGCATATATAAGTTAACATAATCTAAAATAAAAATTTTTAAGTTTACATGAAAATGATCAAATTTCTTACTATAAATCAGTACTTATAACACCTTAAAAATGCCTTATTATTGTTATTATTATTATTAACAACCCTATTAACAAAACATTACTTGGTAGCCTTACTTAATTAGACAAAATGGCTTTGGCTTATTTTTTTTGCAAACTCATCTGCTACATGTTTATACACTAATACACCATATCAAAATTCAAAAGGATGCATAAATACACTCTCACACGTCCTTTTAGATGTATATGCGAGCACATATTTAATTATTCTTTTAGAGGCATGTGCAATCTTAATAATGAGTGAGATTTTTCAAATGATTAGCATATCTATGCCTTTTTGGTATGCTTCTGATTAGGATAGAAAAGAACTTTGTCGATGTCAAAGCGTATCTACAGAATTAGGAAATAAATCCAAGATAAGCTATCAGATAAGTGTATCATGACTATGAAAGGCTCAAAATTAATTGACTGAACATAAATCGCAGGGAAACAAGGAAAACAAAAAAAAAAAGAAAATGTTATCTCAAATTTATAAAAATTGATATAAAAATAGCGTGGATATTCATAATAGGATTTGTTTCCTTACAAGCTTTTCTTTCCTTTGACACCTCTTCTAGATAGGTTTTTAAAAATTTTGAGGATTTAATACAAAAACATGAGCGCTAAATGTTTTTTAATATCCAAACCAAGGTTTGTCACAAATCAAATTCATAAGAGCCCGTTTGGTGGCCAAACATTGTAACGACGGGCCCCACCTTCGCGGTGACAGGTCGATTAGTTCCGCTACCTGACCTCGACAGTGCGGTTCTTTTGGCAAGTACCGTGGCTGCCAGTACCTGTATGGGTTCGAGTGGCTGGGGAGGCATAAGTCGAGGCCCAATAAAGGGGAGCAAGGGGATCCCACAGTACCTGCCAGAAAAATTGCATGACCAAGGCCGGGTGGTCAGTCGATCGTCTTCGAGGTAGGGCTCGCCATTACATAAACTGACAGGATTCGACCCGAATTTTCACTAATGAATCCAGTGATCTTGCCGAGTACCCCACGAAACTTATCTGAAACTCAACTAATAAGGTCCAAAAGGGTATCATGGAACGAATCTGTAACTATTCTCAAATTCTAAGCATATAATTTAAAATATTATTATAAAAATGAAATTGTCTAAAACATTGCATTCAATTAATAAAATGTGCCAACATCTGTTCATAAATCTGCAAACATGCATATTACATAATTTAATTTAAAACGCAAACTTAATATAAAAGGACTTTGCAACGTCGTCAGTTGGGACCCATTTAGTTTGCACGTGGCTCTCGAAAACTCGGATCACCTGCACTTGCACTTGAAGAGGGTTTTGAAATAAAAACATAATGAGCTATAAATGCCCGATGAATGCAGATGGGTTTATTTAAGCATTACCTCCCAAAAATAAAACATTTTTGTTTAAAACTATTTTTATTTTAAAAGTCTGAGTTTTTATAAAACTTTTATTAGTTTCAAAAGCTAGTTTTAAAATATTTAATAATTCTAAAAAAAATATTTTCTTTCTAAAATCTGTTTTAAATGATATGCTAACTTTTCTATAAATCTCTAATAACCACCCAAGAAAGCTAAAATCATAAAGACGGTCGGACCAATTCCGCACAATATGGAGGGTCACGTGGCGTAAAGGCTAACATCGTTCACTGTGACAAAACTACAAAAACGTCTCATATACACGTGTGGCAAAACTATCATCGCTCACCGTGCATCAAGAAAGTTTTTTAAGAAGAATTTTTAAAAGTCTCTAAAAGTTTTTCATGAATATGTGAAGTCATTAAAAGTTAATAAAATTCTACAAAAGTCATTCACTAAAAGAAGTTTATGAAAGTTTTTCATAGTCATGATTAAATACACCCCCTTAATCACTTTTCAAGACCTTTTTTTTTTTTATCAACTTTATCTTTTGAAGTTAATTTTGAAAAACCATTCAACATTTGCATCACAATAACACAACTCACAAAACAAAATAACAATAAAAAATAATAAATTAATAAAATAAGGATTTGGATTGGTACCAGATCTTCAAGTCCACGCTAACTTCCCAACTTGCGCCAATAACCCCATCACCAAGTCCATTTCATCTGCAACTCTTTTTTCACTTGATATAAAAATCGAAGCGACAACGTCTTCACTTCGCTCCCTATACCCTAAAATGAACACTAATCACAAAAAAAACCGCCAGCGACCATGCCTACGCTGCCGGTGGATGTAATCGTCGACATACTCTTCAAACTTCCGGTGAAGGCTCTCCTCCGCTTTAGGTGCTCATCGAAGGAGTTTCGTTCCATAATCGAATACCCAGATTTCATCAAGCGCCATCTTCAATATCAATCCTTGGAATAAGGACTTATTGTTGAAGGTGCGTACCCAAAACTCGTCTTCCTAGACTTGGACTCAGTAGATAATACTTTCAAACTGGAACACCCTTTTGAGAATTGGGGTCATGAGATTCATCTTCTTGTGATGGATTGCTTGCTTTGTTAAGCATTCATCAAAATAGCATAGGCCTGTGGAACATATCAACTAAAAAGCACCAGGTTTTGCCCAAATGTTTGAGTGATGGTTTTGCCACATATACTTGGTTGTGATGCTGCTACTGATGACTATAAGTTGGTTAGTGTTGCAAATTTCTATAGAGCTAAGGTCATCGAAGTTTTTGTTTATAGTTTGAAAGCTAATTGTTGGAGGTGGATTGATGTTTTCCCTCCTTATTGTAGATACGATCTATTTGATATGGCAGCTCCTGTTGAGGGTTCTTTGAATTGGGTAGGGGAGCTAGTGCCACTGGAAGGTCAAGACAGGAGAAAGCACTTGATTGTGTCTTTTAATCTAAAGAATGAAAATTTGTTTGAGGTGTCACTTCCTGATACGATTCGAAAAATCGAAGGATCAGGATTGCATTTGATGGTTTTGGGAGGATGTTTGTGTCTCGTCTACAATTATCTGCATGAGTCTGTTTATGATATATGGGTGGTGAAGGAATACAGGTTAAAGGATTCTTGGACTAAACTGTATTCATATGAGGACTCGTTTGGGATGCCACAATCTCCTCAAGCCTTTGTTTATTCAAAGCATGGAGATAAGATTTTCATTTTTCAAGTATGTGGTGATGAAGTCTTTCGGTATGACTTGGAAGAGAGAAAATATGAGATTGTTAAGATTAATCGATTGCCAATGTATATTAGGAGTGTAAGTACTTATGCCGAGCCTAACGTTAATAATTGATTAGATGGTTACATGAAGAAGAGAAAATGGAAGAACGCGTTAGAAGAGAATGGTAAAGAATTGTTTAAAATGTAAATATCGTGTAACTGAGTGTAGTAGCCACAGACCACCATTTAGATATGTGTTTTAATAATTTTTTCACCTTTCATTCTCTTTGGGATGTTCTGTACCTGCTGAAATTTGGAATGGTTGTGGATTTATGGATGATCTTCTCTGCTTCTGATCCTGAGTTTTTATTTCATCTTGGCCTATTTCCGTCAAATATCTAGAAATGATTTAGAAGAACTCGTGGTCATCATATTGTGGCGTATTTGGTTCCAAGGGAACAAATAATCTCTTATCCACAGAGGACATGATTGCTTGAGCGTATTGTTATCTTCTGGCTTGTCTTCAAGCAAAATCTATGCCTGAGCAGGTTCCTACTCTAGTGGTAGTCAAGTGGCATCCTCCAGCTTAAGCTATTTGTTTAAAATCAATTCAAATGCTACTTTGTATGTGCGGGTTCGTGATGCGCAGCAAAAGCTTTGGCTGCTTTTTGTCATGAGATTCATGCTAGCTTTCAGTTATGGCTTGTTTGAAGGGCTTGCATCAGGCTTTGGAGACTGGTATCTTTCCTATTTGGTATAACATTTGTTGTAAATTCGGATAACTATTTTTATTTGAAAAAAACCGAGTAACCACTTACTTTTACTTTGTTAAATTAATTTTTTTTTTTATTAGTACTATCTATTCGGTAGCCATTCAAACTATAGTCATTGTCAAACTGAATGAAAATTTTCCATCACCAAACCATATTGAGCGAGTTAAATTGTTTTGCATCCTATACAACAAGCCTTTACTTTAAACTATGCTAATGTTGACAACTGAACTTTTCATACAAATCAATAAATGATTATAATATAACTATGTTGCCCATTATATAGCAAACTCGGCTCTTGGATTTAATACTTCCACTACCTGGCTTTCCGTATTTCTAGTTTGGCTGCAAAAGTTAGCAGTTGTTGATGTACTCCCTTCTCACCCTCTTGGTGGCTTTTTTGGTTAATACAATCATCCTTTCTCTCAAAAAATAAATTATTACAATATAGATGTGGTTTTAGATGAAACTAAAATCAAAATAACATTAGTTTAGTTATGGTGGTTGTGGGAATTCATGAACGTTCCCCTGCAGTCTACCACAACAGTCAAAACCTCCAGTTTTGTTAATAACCAAAAATCTACCATTTAGTTCTAGTTTGACCAAAATCTCCCTCTCATTTACATTATTAGTCTAAATTCTGTCTTCCAATTTGTGTTGATCCTTAAAATAGTTAACTGTTCCGTTAATGAACTATTACAATTGAACAGTTAAATAGATAATTTATTAAAAGTCCATTATTAAAATGTTTTCAACAAATCATTATGATCAAGGTTCATTTAAGGGAGGCTTTACGCGCTCTCTTGGTGTGTGCACAATCCTGGAAGCTGAATTGAGGGCGATTTGAAGAGGACTTATCCTTGTCGGAGATTTTCTCTGTCCTGCGATCTTAGTGGAATTAGATTGTAAGAAGGTCATTATTTAATTTTTCATTCAGATCCTACTCTCATTTGATATAAATCTATTATCATGGACATTTGGAATATCATGAGAAAGGATTGACATGTTAAAATTCTATTTGTGCCTCGGGAGACTAATACTATTGTTGATTGGTTAGCAAAAAGAGTTCTTAGAATGTCTATAAAGAATGTGTCTCTGTCAAATGTTTCCCCAGAGTATCTTCTAAATTCTTATTGTAGGAGAGCTCAAAATCTCTTTTAGTTTTCTTCCTTTTATCCTTGGCACTTTTACCCCCTTTTTGTATTAAAATAGAAAAGTTTTTAACAAAATATCATTAAAAATTAATATTTTCTTAAAGGAATTTAATATTAAAATTTATTTAAAATAAAAATAATATAAATTAAAAATAGAATCTATCATTTTTCTCATCTCTCTTTTCATCGTTGTTTCTTTTTTCTCCTAATTATCTGATTTCTAATCTATCCATATAAATCTATTTGTGGATTTTAATTGGTTGGTGGATTTTAAATAGGTTGACCAATGAAAGTGATGCTGATTGAGGGGTGGGTAGAGGCTGGTTGGCTGGTTAAAAGGTAATTGGGAGTGATTGACTAATGATGGAGCTCCATTGTCGGGATCTTCATCTCCGTGGAGACTTGATGGAGACCAAAACTTGGTCTCCTTTTACTGCTAGATCTTGGCAAGTTGAAATTAGATCTAAGTTTTTACTGGCGGACGATGACCTAGATTTGGTCTCCATCTGCCACTCGATCTTGGCTAATGGAGACTAAATCTTGGTCTTCATCCATCGTTGGATCTCAATGAATAGAGACTAGACAAGGGTCCCATCCACAACTCAATCTTAGCAGATAAGAGTGACCGATGATGGAGATCGTATCGCCAGGGGTTCAAAAATAGATCTCCATCTTCAAGGAGTAGAGTTCCAGATTGAAAATCTGCTATCCATTTTTTGAGTTAAATGGTGAAGATTCAATTTTATTTTATTTTTTTAATTTCTTTTCTTAATTTTATTTTTAAAACAAATCTCCATTGTCCATCATAATAATGTGAGATTCTAATTCTTCATTTTTTTTATTGTTTAATCATTTTATTTTATATATATTTTTTTATGTTTTAAAATTTTTTATTATTTTAATAAAATTTTGAGGTCAATTAAAAAAAATTTGAAGGGTAAAGGAGGCATTTCAATTGAAATTAAGAGCAAGTGGACTTGAAGAGCTTAACTCTAATGCATGGAGCTCTCAAGCAAAATTATGCTGGTGTTCATTTGGAGCCAATGGTGCCAACTCGAGAGCTTAACTCTAATGCATGAGGCTCTTGAGGAAGTTATAGCAGCGAAAGACAATAAGGCATTAACTAGTATACAAATATTTTGATACTATTTTCTATTTGATTTAATCTAGTGTTTTTGGATTTCTTTGTTTCCAAAACTTAAGAAAAGAAAAAAAAAAAACTATATATTTTGAGTATTTATTATCTTATGAATACTTTCTTTTCAATTAAAAAAAAAAAAAATCTTATTAGTACTTTATTACAAAGGCCCCAAATCACCAGACCGACCACTTAATCAAATCACCTGCTTCGGAAGCCCAGCCCATAAGACCAGGTCTTGAAGAACTAGACTGGATAGAATTGGGCCCAATCGAATTTGAGCCCTTTATAATACAATTATTGGATTTTAATAGAGCAAGTTCGAGCCTTGCATTCCTTATTAGTCTATGGGCATTATACCACCATTCATAATTGTAATTCCTATCATCTTATCATTGAATCGATTCAAGAATCTCAAATCTAAATTTCAACAATTGTTTAAATATCACGAGTAGTTGTAATGAATTTTGAAATCAGTCCAATTGGGATGAACTAACTTACAATTTTAGACATTAGTTGGATGAGTCTTGTAGATATTTTCATTCACTTTGCTAGCTCAAGAAATCCCTTAGAATCACATCAATGACAATGTACAGCCTATATTCTCGAAGAGATTCTTGGATGCAACGATTATGGTGTATGTTGGGTTTTTTTTTTTCTAACTTTTTGATATTAGGTTTAACTACTGTCAGGATCAACTGAAATGATATTTTAAGATATGGTTTAAATCTCTGCTTTCAGAAGACGGGACAAGACTATCCACACAAAAGTGAAACAATTGACCACACAATTATTAGACAAATGAATCGAATCCATCACTTGGATGTGTGTGATGGATGGAGATGGTGTTACCACTAGACCATCTCGCTTTCCTCGGATGTATGGTGTATGCTGCACGCAAGTTTCTTTCATGTTCTTGATATTCTAAAAGACCATTTGAAAAATTTGAGGCCACGTATATAAGGAAACAACGGGATGAAATGGCTAGAAGCTAACATGTAACAACCAACAAGAAGTGGCAATTGAAAAGAGTGCCTTGGAAGTAACAAATTGCAACACCGGCACCCGCGCCCGCTGAGTCTGACCCTCCAAAGCCCAAACCCAACTGTCTTGTAGATAGAATAATGGATCATGGTGGGCCAGTGGCTCACACGGTTACGCAATTTTTCTTTTTTGTTGTTACGTCGGTATGTCACCAACTCCATGCGATCAAATCATGACAGACACCATGGCACGTTTTCTTTCAATTTAAATTTTCACTTGTAATTTAATAATTTGATTCGAATAAATAACACGAGAGAATATATTGATTTCACTTGTTATGCGTCAATCGAATAACATTGATACACCATCAATTGAAACCTTCAATATAATTGTTATATTCTTAGATGGTATGTGGAAGTAAGAATTAATTAATTAAGACAAATAGTATTATTTAATTCCGAGTATCCAATCACGATAACACTGAGCCATCACTTTCTCCATATGATTACTTTTATTGGTGAGTCAGAATATGTAGAATTGAATCAAACTATTATTTATGATTACAAAATAAATAAAATTGTTTAAAAATTGTCATTTATTAAATTAATTTTAATCGACTTTCAATTTTATACTATATTTTATTTAAGCTGATACTCTCTCTATTTGTAAGTGGTTATAAATTGCAAAGTGTAAAGCAATAGTACAAAACAAAACTTCAAAATATATCCATTCTTGGTTGAGTTTTGTACACTTTTTTTTTTGAACTCATGAGTGTTGTACACTTGTGTTTCTATATTTGTAGCACTCTCATGGATGGTTCGAATCTCATTTTATAGTGTGGAAAGATTGCTTTTTCATGTTGTAGAATTATATGAATATTTGTATTAGGCATGCAATATTTTATCATGATAGGTTCCAAGAAACTCTAAATCACTTAGTGCTAAATATTAGATGAAAATAAAAATCAATTTGTGAAGCGTAACAAAAAGGACATCTAGTATCTTGTCACTATAAATCACATTAAAGAGAGATATTCTAAAAGGAACAATCAAGGTCGGTTTCACCATAAATCACACGTACACAATGAGATTCCCAAAAGGAATAACAGTGAAGGTTGGTGCTTTGGTGGTTTAGTCATGTGCATTAAATGATACGAAAAACATATTAATTGCTGCAACTCAAATTGAAATTGTTTTTGAGTGTCAAATCTAAAATTTTAAAGTTGTGGTACAACGTAGAGGCATTGGCGTCATGCTCCTTGTGGACAATTAATTGTTAATTCCTTACGGGAAAAGTAATTTTAACTGAAACGAGGTCTCCCATGCGTGGATAAGCTTATTATGACACAGAGATTTACTTCTCAAGGGATGGATTTGGCAAATTGATAATGAAAAGGATATTAAAGTGTTTTCAGACTGTTGGGTCCCGAGACCTAACTCTTTTAGGGTGATCACTCCTAGCTCGGACAAAGATATCTTGGTGGAGGAGTTGATAGATCAGGTTAGTCGACAGAGGGATAGCCAAAAACTGTATGATTTATTGCTCCCGATTGATAAGGAGATGATCCTATCCGTCCCTCTAAGCTTTAGGAATATCCCAGATCAGAGAAGATGGTTCTTTGACATAAAAAAAAAAAAAGATGTATTCGGTGAAGAGTGGGTATAAAGTGGCTTTGGATAGCATTAGAGCTGACAGAATCTCTTCAGGTTCCCTTGATCTTGTGCAAAAAGTGGTGGAAGACTTTCTGAAATCTCAATATCCCTTCTAAATTTAAAACTTTTGTATGGAGAGCGTGCTTGGATACCCTTCCTACCAAGGCTAACTTAGTGCATCGAAATATCTTGGGTAATGATCGTTTCAACCTGTGTAAGGTTGATGTGGAAAATGGGGCGCATGCTCTCTTTTGGTGCTAGGATGCTTCTTAAGTTTGGAATCTCTTCAATCGAAAATCTTTCCTTGACAGTTTCAGATTCACTGATGTTTTCCAAATTTTATTTGGGGTTTGGCAAGTTAATGGTTGAGGACTGCTGACTAAGATCTACATGATTTTGTGGAGTATATGGAATGCTCGTAATTCTGGCTATGCGCTTCATTATAAAAAGGACCTCAAGGTAGTCTTCAATAACGCCTTGTATCTCCTTTTGGAATTCCAGGCAACAAAGGTTGCTGTTTTTATTAAGTCTATCACTGCTGCTTCTTCTTCCCCTATTGTTTGGACTCCTCCTCCTTTTGGTGCTTTGAAGTTGAATTCTGACGTGGCTATTCAATCAAATTCTTCCAAGAGAGGTTTGGGTTTTGTTGTTCGTGATCATGTAGGGAAGATTGTTGTGGTGATGGCAAAACCTTAACAAGATGCCATCAGCCCAAAGTTAGGCGAACTAACTGCGTTTCGTGAAGCCTTATTAGTGACTTCTTCTTTAAATCTGAAGATCACTTTTGTTGAGGTGGACGCTGTGAGTACTGCTTCTGTTGTTAATGTGGCTGATGTTACTGTAGGAGAAACGTACTCTCTCGTTTATGATATTAAGACTCTTTGTATTGTTGTAGGCATTTGTAAATGTCAAACCATTCTCAGAGATGAAAACCGCTTGACACATATGTTTGCAGTCTTAGTTTTGTCCTCTCCAAAGGCTTCTTAGCTTTGTCCTCTCCAGAGGCTCTATCTTGGCATGATGTCAATACTCATTGTATCTTCCCTCGTTTCTTAGGTTTATAAAAGTCTCTCTTTATTTCAAAAAAAAAAAAAAAATCCTAATTGAATTGGAAGTCCTACAGAAAAAGGCTTCCTACTTTCTTTTAAGGAAGATTTTATTAAGAGTACTAATTATAATCATGAGGTATTGTAACAACTGGATTTTGTGTGATGAGCTTAATAAAGAGAACACTTCTACTTGTAAATATTACTTTATATTAGCAATTGAAAATAGTGTTGATGCATCATGTCAAAGCAAGAATTTTAAATTTTATGAACCACGTAAAATTACCGTGTCTTTTATTTTTTAACTTTTTGTTTTTATATGCTTTTTGCATTATTTTTTGGGTTTTGGTCTTAACAAAAGGTTGGCCATAAATTTAATAAACCAAAAGATGGCTGAACTTGGGAAAAGTGGAATGATGTTGTCTATGCTTAAAAAATATGTAGTAAATAAGAGGAGGTTAATATGTGGAAATAACCCTCACATTTACGATCTAGAAATTATAAGTTACGTTTCGTATTCTATCTCTAAAGTTTTGCAATTATTATTATTATTATATTGTATATATAGAGAGAAAGTCTTTCTATTATAAAGATAAACTGATTTTAATAATTTCAGTATCAAGATTACAATTATATACAAATAATTAATACTATGTTTTGATTACGAAAAAGTTAATATATCCTATAACTCACAATTTTATAAGTGATTTAAAATCAATTCATTCTTATAGGAAAAGACTATATGCACACATATATGTGTCTGTGGGTCAACAATTACGACATATCTTTTAAAATATCTCATAAAAAAAAAGTTGGATATCATAATTCAGGGGTATTTATGTCATTAATGGATCTTTTACCGAAAGTATAATTTGACCTAAAATCAGGGATATTATTGCAATTTTTCCTATTACATATTGATCCAACTTTTTATAACATCTTTCACAAAAAGTTTATAATAATTGTTGATCTCTCTCTCTCACACACATATGTATATAATTAAGTATGGTAAACAATTATGATAAAATTTTAGTAAAAGATCTAATAAAAAAAAAGTTGGATCAATATATGATAGAAAAAATTGCACTAACATCTTCCCAATTTTAGGGCAAATTGTACTCCCCGGCAAAAGATCAATTAGTTACACAAGTATCCCCTGAATTAGATTGATTAATGTTGACCAAGTTAATCTTAACTGTTGACTACGTTTGAACTGTAAAAATTCAATTATACCCTTAGTTTTCAATCTAAAGAAACCACATTTACCATATATAAAATAAATGAATAAAATATTTCTAATAATTAAAATAATTTACAAAGTATGAAAAAGAAAAAAAAATTATAAACAAATCTGGAGAGACCGAAAAATGTGAAAAAAAAATAATAATCTATTGGAAAATTACCTTAAAAAATAAACGAAATAACATATATAAATATATATATATGAAGGGGAAAAAAAAATTAAGTCATTCAAATCACCCGAACCTTGTAAATCCAAATCGATTAGCAATCTTCTTCACTTCTATCATCCAAATCATCATCACCAATCAAACCAGCACAAACATCACTAATCAAATCAACACAAACATCATTAAAAAAAAAGTAAGTTGCAATAAAATCTAAGAAATCCATCATGTGATCTGTATGGTGAAGGTCACATCTAATCTCTACCTATGATACAAATTTAATTTCCTTCGTTAGAGACCAGTGAGATCTTCCTTATTGGGGATCAATTTGATCATCATAAAAATGGAGATCAAATCAATCTCCAATAGAAAACACTTTTTGTTCTGTTTTTTCTTTTTAGTAAATACCATTTTTGACCTAATATTTTGAAAAAATATCAAATTTTTAACTATATTTTTAAATGCATCTAATATTCGTTAACATTTTAAAAAAGTATCAAATTAATATCTCCTGTCCAGAGTAGACTAGGGTAAAATTGTCATTTTCAATTGTAACCCATGATGTTGACACGTGTACGAATTAAGTAAATTGAAAAAATTATTTTAAAAAATAAACAATTAAGAAAATTTTCCAGAATAACAAAAAAATAAAGAATAAAAACAAATCACCAACTTATCACTACTTCATTCAATAAATCATAAAATTAAATTCATAATTAAGAGAATTGCAATATTAAATTGCCACATTTTCAATTCAAAATCTAAAATTTTCTCTATACAAAAATTTAAAACTCCAGTAATTGAATTCAAATTCAAAAATATAGACATCTTCCATAATACACAAATCCAAACTCTCTATTTCTAGTATTATCTTCATTATAATAAGACAAAAAATTGAAAAAAAATGTATAATTTATTGACTTCAAAAAATTGAATTCTTCTTGAAGCTTCTTCTAGAGCGGTCGTTGACGACAATCGACCACACTTGTGGCTGCTGCATCCAACTCCGTCCTCTACCCGGCTCCGTCCAACTGCGTTTAAATCCAAGAACCGACCTCTAACTCTGTCCTCCACCAAGCTTCCGATATTATCGACAATCAACAGCACCTATGGCTGCTGCAATAAGGTCGTTGTCGTCACCTCCATCGATGACAACATGGCAAGGTCAGTGTTGATTCACATCCTCTGCATATGAGAGGCCATGTTGCCGCGTCCTGTGAGTATGCCACCACCATCGAAGGAGACTGCTTGAGCTTCATCAGAGGTGTAGTCAAAATAAAAGTAAAATGAATTTATTCGTTTTAAAATATATGAAATTATCTTTTCATAATATATAATGAACGAAAAATGAAAAATCATTTTTAGCCCACTCAAAAAAAGAAAATATTTTTACCCATTTAAACAAACTATTTGCACCCTGTAGCCTTTTTTTTTTTTTTTCCTCAATATACCCTTAAGTGAAAAAAAAAAAAAAAAAATCCTAAAATGACTCTCTTACTCTTAGTCTAAATTATCAAGTTAACCTTCCTTCTTCCTTCTATTTTTCTTTTTTCTCCATTCAAACTTCTTCATTCAAGCCTTTTCATTCAAGTTGTTTATTATCATTATCATCATCATCATCATCATCATCATGATTATAATTATTTTGTGTTCATATTGCTTAATTAAAGTTGTGTAGATAGATTGTTATTATAAATCTAATTATATTGGGTGATTTAGTATGGAAACATAAAATCGTAGGTTGAAAAACAATTTTTTTTTTTTCTAAAAAGTGCGACGTGCCAGTGATGGGAGCCCTCTCTTGTCACTAGTGGTTTTGAATTTTGATGGATTTTTCCTATTTTATTGCTTTTAAGGACCTTAAAATGATTTCCAATCATTGAAAATAATGATATTTAGTTGATGGAGTCTCATAAGTTATAAATTACCACTTAAATATCACTTTAGTGTGGGGGATGTCATTAGGTGATTATATACTATCCACTCATATTTTTACTTAGTGAAAATTGGATCAAGAGTGATTATAATGTTTATCAATGCATGTTCAAGTGTTTTATTTTATGATTTTGGAACCTTTTGGGGTCCCTACAAGCCTAGGAAAATGGAAAATTTCCTAAAAAATCCCACAAACCTATGACAAGAATGTCACGGGTAGACCACTCATGACAGAATGTGGATGATTTTGAATTTAAGGAATTTTATCTTTTTTTTTATCTTTTTTTTTTCTTTTTTTTTTTTGCTTTTAAGGATCGTATAATGATCCTCAAATGTTGAAAATGATGATCTTTAGTTGATTGGATATTATAAATTATAAATTACCATTTAATTGTTACTTTGGTGTGTGGGATGTCATTAGATAGTCATATATTATCCAATGATGTTCAAACTCAATGCAAATTGGATCAAGTGTTGATTTAATATGTAACGGCCTGTCCTTTCTCTCTTAGGCTTAGGCCAATCAGGCTGGGGTTTGGCCCCGAGCGGTAGAATCCTACCACCTGGTAGGTACTGCCCCCTACCTTTTAAGGGATTTCTTATACCTCCCTCACCACTCAAATTTAAGATCAAAGACATATAATCATTTGAGAAGTCTTTAGTTTTGGGTTCTAGTGGTTTGGGAAGCGTAAAAAATCCCTCAGAATGCAGGGGGATAGTATCTACCAAGTGGTCTGGTTCTAGCCATCCGGAAACAAGTCTCAACCTAACCGCCCCAAGTCCAAAAGAGAAAGGACAGGCCGTTACATAATGCCCATCAATGAATGTTCAAGTGCTTTATTTTGTTATTCTGAGGTTATTTAGATCTTTAAAAGCAAGAAAATGAGGGGGAAATAATCCCCTCAATTCCAAAATCACTAGTGATATGAGAGGCTCATGTCACTGGTGGACTACTTGTGACAGGAGCCTGACATAAATGGTTTTGGATTTTGGAGATTTTATCTTTTGCTCTTGTTTTTAAGCCTAAATTGATCCCTAAACGTTGAAAATGATGATCTTCAGTTGATTGGATCTCATAAATTATATATTACCCGTTAATTATACTATCTAATAATGTCCTCACTTAGTACAAATTGGATCAAGTATGATTATAATGCACATTAATGAATGTCTAAAGACTTTATTTTGTTATTTACTGGTCATTAAAGTCTTTAAAAGGAAGAAAAAAAATGAAAAATCCACCAAAGTCCAAAACCATCTATGACACGAGGAGCTTCTATTATAGGTGGTCCACATGTGACAGCCGCCCGTGATAGGAGCCGCTCTTATCACGGGTGTGTCGCACTTTTTAGAAAAAATATATATATATATATATATGTATATTCCAACATGCGATCTTATATTTTTATACTAACTCACTCAATGTAATTGAATTTATAATAACAATCAGTCTATACAACTTTAAGTAAGTAATATAAACACACAAAAATTTAAAAACAACTTGAGTGAAGAATCTTCAATGAAGGAAGGAGAAAGGTAAAATGAATAAGAAATGTTAGTTTGGTAATTTAGACCAAATGCTAGAGAATCATGTTAGAGTTTTTTATTTAAGGGTACTTCGAGAAATAGGAGGTATTGACTTAAATGGTTTGTTTGAATGACTTTTTTAAAAAAAAAAAAGAAAAAAAAAAGTACTGGGCTAAAAATTATTTTGGTTTTTGGTTTTTAAGTAGTTTTGTATTTAGCCCTTTAATTTATTCCTTTTAAAAAAAAAATGTATTCGTTTTAAAATGTAGGAAAATATATTTTCACAATATATTATTAAGACAGAGGAGAGAATAAATTCTGCTAATGAAAAACGAATTAATTGGTTGTGTGAGTATTCCAATATCCATATGAAAAAAAGAGAAAGAAAAGAATCACTTTTCTATTTTTTATCTTTCGGCTGCAATACGATATGTTTGTTCTTTGACAATTGAGAAAAAGTAAACTGAAATGGATTTATTTTTTTAAACCATATTTAAAACAGTATACATGTATCCCTATTTTCGTAAAAAATTAACATTTGATAATTTCTTGGAAAGTTTTTTCTAATTTAATATAACACTACAAAATTAATAAAAAAATGATTTGTTGTAGTTATTTATTTAAATGTTTAACGTTGGAGAGTGTCGTGCAAGCATTAAGTTTAGAAAGTCTCCAAGAACTATATTTGAATTAATATTTGTTCTACATATAATGACAAAAAAAAATGTCACATTATCATAAATTATGCGTATAGATTTTCATCTGATATCAAAACATGTAGTCGAACATATTTGTCTTTAGAAAGGGATACATTTTTCTTATAAATGAATATGCGAAAATGATGTCTTAGAAAAATATATTTAGTGTTTTCATACAAGGATTTGGAAGTTAGATAGGATTTCATTTTTAATTATAAATGATTATATCATAATAAAAATTAGGAAATCAAGTAATTAATATTTTTCAGCCATTACTTATTTACTTTACCCTCTTTTTATAGAAAAAATTTAGAGATATGCTTAAAAATACATTTATCTATATAGACAACTATCAAACCAGATTTGTTTTTGTTCTTGTGTTTTTTTATTTTATTTTTATTTTTTTTATGGGATCTCAAAATGACATTAAAACAGTATAAATAATTTGTTTGAAATCAAATATTATTTATACATAACATATTTATGTTAAAACTATATCAATTTAAAAGTTTTTATTTTTTTAAAACTGATATTAATATTGGATTAAAGATTAGTTGAAATTTTTTAAGATCAAACAATATTAATTCAATCCTAATAACAAGTCTCACAATAAAGAGAGATGGTTTTCTCTTCTCATTTTGTATGAATAAGATAAGAGGGAACATTGTCCTTTTTTAAGATAGAAACAATGTATTATTAGTCAAGCAAAAGCAGATTTAAAATGCTTTCTCATTTAATTGAATTGTTGATAAAACACAACGAGAACCACCTTAACAGCTAATCCCATAATCATCCCATCGCTTAGCGAACTAGACTATGGTAAATATTCATAAAATGTTAGAATACATTTTGACATTTTCCAGACAGGTTAAAAAATATTAAAACTAGTTTAGTAGATTGAAACCGGTCAAACATAGAGATTAGTGAACGAAATTTTATATTAATGTATCTTAAATACATTTAATTAATACACGTTTCAAAACAATAAGCATTTATTAAAAAAAAAAAAGGGTGCTTTTTTGAAAAGCACTAATAAAATAGCTTCAAATCCAAACACAGACAACATTTGAAACCGCTTCGAAAGCATACAACCAAACCACAGTGAGATTTTTATAAGTGGAAGTGTCAGTTTAAACTAACCGCGACATGTTTGAAAAAAAACTTCCGGTTAGTGGACAAAAACGAGAGCGAGAATCCACTGCTGGCAATCCACCAGCTTCCTTAAAAGTGAAGCCAATAGAATATGCCCACGTCAAGAGAATAAATTCATCACGTCTGTCACGTGGGATAGCCGCGTTACGTGTTTGGACGTGGCGCGAAGGGATTGGTGGATCAGCATAAAAACATGATACGAAAGTGAGAAGTACCTGGAAGCTTGTCTGGTGCTTACTGTCCCTGAAAATGTCCACCCCATCGCGCCCTGTCTCTCTCTAGAGAGCTTCTCATTAAAACCCATCACCAGCCCAGTTCAAATCTTTCACAGCTCTTCGTAACCACCTAAGTTTTAGAGGGAGAAACTTGGTTTTAGAGAGAAAAATCACCCACCAAAGAAAAGCTAACCATGCCTAGTGAAGTGGACATAGAGACAGGAGGAAACAAGACCAGAACAAACCGCCACCATCCCAGTAGCAGCGGCAACAATAACAGCAGCCATGCAGGAGCAGCTTCTTCGTATTTGATTGAGGATATGGAGTCTTCACAGTGGACTTCATGGCTTGTGCCTATGTTTGTTGTAGCAAATGTTGCAGTTTTCATTGTTGTCATGTATATCAATGATTGTCCCAAACACAAGCACCTGTCTATTGATGGCAGCTGCGTGGCTCGTTTTCTTGGGCGGTTCTCGTTCGAGCCTCTTAGAGAGAATCCACTTTTTGGTCCCTCTTCTCACACGTAATCTCTGATCCTCATTGATTCCAAGCTGCTTTTTTTGGTTTTTGATGTTCCTGCAAGTTCTTTTCTTTTTGCTTTTCTCCTGAATTTTTGTGTTTTGGATTATGATCTCTTGTGTGTGTGTGTGTGTTTTTTTTTTAATTAGAAATTTTAGTGGGATTTTGTGAATTTGTTCTGTTGTTGTTGTTGGTACTTGTTTACTTGCTGTGACTTCATTTTGATATTGTGTTGATTTTTTGTTGTTTCTGTTTTGAGACTATTTGTATACTAAGTGATTTATTTGGCATCAATATGTGATTTCTTGATGTTTTATTGTGTCATGGGTCTTGGATTGATCAAGTGTTCTGTTTTGGCAATATTGGTGTATAATTCTGTATGCTAGTATGGGGTTTCTTCATCCACTATGCAAAAAGCTTGTTTATGTTGCTTTGGCTTATGAGACTTGAAATTCCGTTATTGGTTTGTGTTGATGTTAGATACTTGGCTATTGAATTTAAATGAATTTTCATGGATTTGATATTTGATCTAAGATAGAGTAACTATATTGGTTTTTTAGTTAATTTGATCATGATATTTATGTTTTTGGATTTGTTGCTTTTGGGATGGGAAATTTGTTGGATCCGGCCGGACTTTTAGTTGCTTTGAGGATGAAAATCTGATTAAAAGTTGAGCTGTTAGGATGGTGTTCTTCTTTAGTCATCAAAATATGTCATTATTTAGATAAAGTGAAAAATGATTATGAAGAAGGTAAAGTAAAAGCAGCTGAATTGATTCTTGTCCCGTTTTGTTAAAAAGATTGGAGAAATTGGGTGCTCTTGAATGGAACAAAGTGGTGCATCAGCATCAAGGATGGAGGCTTATCACTTGTATTTGGTTGCATGCTGGTATTATTCATCTCCTCACAAACATGCTCTGCCTGGTTTTTGTTGGTATTCGCCTCGAACAACAATTTGGGTTTGGTATGCTCCTCCTCTTTTGTTTGTCTCGGTATGATCTTCGTAATTGGTTTAGCTGTATAGCATTCTTGACATATTCTGTTTTCATTTACTAGTGCGGATTGGAATAATTTACCTGGTTTCTGGCTTCGGTGGGAGTGTCCTTTCGTCTCTTTTTATCCAAAATAGCATCTCCGTTGGTGCCTCCGGTGCACTGTTTGGGCTTCTTGGAGCTATGCTATCAGAATTGATCACAAACTGGACTCTATATACCAATAAGGTGACCAAAGCTAACCCATCGTTTGCATATTTTGCTATGTTCATCATATCTAGTCATTATAAGTTGCTATGTTACATGTCTGTGATATTGGAACATACAATTTTTTAATTTTGATTCAAGAAACTTTTTATACACAATCGAGTAGGATCGCATTTTCATGCTAACTCCTGTTAATTGTTTTTGGTAGGCTGCGGCACTGCTTACTATTTTGGTGATCATTGCCATTAATCTCGCGATAGGAATTCTACCTCATGTAGATAATTTTGCCCACATCGGTGGATTCCTTAGTGGGTTCTTGCTTGGTTTCGTTTTGCTGCCTCGTCCTCAATTTGGGTGGCTAGATCGTAGGCATATTTCAGCCAGTGCTCCTGTCAAATCCAAATACAAGAGCTATCAATACATACTATGGCTGGTTTCTCTGGTCCTACTAATTGCAGGGTGAGTAACTCGAAACAATCTGAGTGTATGTCAATGCCTAAGCATATGGTTTCCGGGACTTCCTTTTTCAATCATTCTATTTTGGTCTCGTTACTTTATCATTAGATACTGGTTTTTTATGATCTCAAAAATATCCTCATGATACATACTATTACCAAAAACGTTTTATGAAATTCTGAGATGACTTGCCAGGTCATAGACCCATTTCCATTGTCGTGAAAAAGGCAACCAAAATGGAACCACTTCACTCTCATTTGCATTATAAAAGGCCCCTCTATTGAAATTGTGGGGCATGGACTTATTGTTTCTATCTGATTTCTAGTGGAGACCACATGTATGTGCTTATTAGTTTTTACAGCTGATAGAGTTATCTATACCGCAACCTTTTCCAATCTAATTATTCGCATATGCAAATTGGCGATTGCAGATTCACAGTTGCACTAGTGATGGTGTTCCGGGGAGAGAATGGTAACTATCAATGCCATTGGTGTCACTACTTGAGCTGCGTTCCTACCCGCCAATGGAATTGTGATGGAGCTGCATAGATTTTCTTCATTTACTCATTGAACATTTCTTCATCACATGTAAATATATAGTGTTGTAGCTTAGAAACTGGATTGTTTTTCCATTATACGTCGCTTGAATGTATGAAACTGCCATTTGTAGTTGCTTTTACTTGGGATTTCTGTTATACTAATAGAAGTGTTGTGTGCATATTTTATATCCTTTGCTTCAATACAAAACTTTGTTTTTCTTGTTTTAGGGTCAAGTATGGTGAAACTCCCATGTCTTCCCAACAAAAATGTTCAGTTGTTGTGTCAACATCAGACAGATTGTGATCATCAACCAAGTGAAGAGACAGTGTATTCAAGTATCAACCAAACTGATGATTCAAGCATTTCTTTTCTCTCATCTAACTTCGAAACAAGAAAACCAATTATTTTTTGGACAACTTCATTTTTATCCCAAACAAAAAGGGAAAATTTGTCTTTGAATCTAAACAAAAAGGTTACTTGTTTATAACACTAAACGAAACTTCAATCGGTATGTAAACCGTTATCAATCTATGTAACGTTGCATGTGAAATGTTGCACCTACTTAAAATATTTTTCCAAAACAAGGAAAACAATTATTTTAGGATAAATTCATTTTTATCCCAAGATAATAATAATAATTGTTTAACCTTTTTTAGCATCAAATGAAACTCTAATAAGTATTTGAATCATTTTAAATTTGTGTGATTTTTCAGGTTGTACTTATGTGAAATTTATATAAAATATTGCAGAAACAGAAACAGAAAAAAAAAAAAAATTGAAGTTTTATTTGGGTAAATAATAGTTAACATTTTTGGGCATAAAATTAATTTTCTTTTCTTTTGGACTTTTTTATAATTTCCTCTTTATTTTTCAATTTATTGTAAAGAATGAAAATCATGGTGATATTTTTTCACAAAAGTCTCAAAATTATGGGATGTTCTGATTCTTAATAGTGAAAATTTTAGGAGAAAAAACAAATAATGAAATAAAAGATTGAAAAAGAGAAAAATGGCGTCGCCCGGACTCGAACCGGAGACCTTCAGTGTGTTAGACTGACGTGATAACCAACTACACCACGACACCAATGTTGCTTTGGGTGAACAGCTATTTATATATAAAAAATATTGAAACTTTGTTGCCGACGCTTGAACAGTTATACTTATTTGCGAAGAAATTCTTAATAGCAAAAGAAATAGAAATATTGGCCTTGGTCAACCTAAACCATCAACTTTTGGACCCGTCGTTGTCATGCATATATGTGATGTTGGTGCTTGCATTAGTCTATCCAATGCTCGATTGTAATTTACGCTAATAACTAAATAAAGTTCTTTCTCTTTTATTCTTACACGGTAATATTAGAGAGATAAGATTTTATTTTTATTTTTAAATTTTTTCTTTTACGTAATCATAATATTAATTTGTAATCTAATATCTAATAATTATTGATGTAACTAGATTGTCGAGGTATTTATACGAATCATTGACGGTACGAATCATGGATGTCGGCATGAGCAAAAAAATATGTACTAATTTTAATTTTATCATTGTTTTTTTGGCTTTTCAATCAAATATTCACGAATACTTTCCTTGACATAATATTTTATTATTTTTCTAAAGTTTTAAAATATATTATCTTACACCCTTTTAGTTTGGGTAGTTTTTATTTTTCTCCTTTTATTAACTACCAATTAAATGAAAAAAATTGAGAGAATTGATGAGTGACGTGGTGGTAATGCCACTGAACTTAGTAAAGGTGTTAGTGTCAACTCTCACCAATGGCAATAAAAACGTTTCTCCGATCATATAAAAATGTGTGGACTTCCTTCTTATCTATGTGTGGATTAATTATTATCATATGGAACCGTTCTCAAAGTCGTACTTCAAAGTCAAACTTTATTTGATTTCGGTTGATTTATGGGCAATAAATAAATAAATGAAAATAAGAAAAGGTTTGTGTTTCCTAAGTCAGAAAATGAACTGATTATTGTAGCCTTCACATACTTACAAACTAACAAAGATTTAAAAAAAAAAAAAAAAACAAAATATATAAAATGGAGCTCAAATCTGGTTTGCTGCTTGCAGCTTGCAGGGTCGAAATGGGCCCAATTTTTTAGCTGGGGCGATGCACCAATCAATCTCTCTCTCTCTCTCTCTCTGAGGCTGAAAATGGAATAAAAACTATTGAAAGTTTTGCTCGGGGTTAAAGATGAATAATTTTATTATTATTATTTTTTTTTTGTTAAATGTTGAACTAAAATCAAATACTATATTTGGGCCCAATTTGAATTTATCCTTTTTTTAATATATTTTGCCCCTATTTTTAAATCTAATCGTGAGTTCATTTCTACATATTTATTCATAATTCAAGTGATTAGTGTACAATCTTACCTATTTATAGTCAAAAATTCAAATTTCACCATGTACATTTACATGTGTGAAAAGTTTACCAAAGTGTATTTCTTCTTGTGTTATAAGAATATATTTTTTAACCCATAGTATATATTCTCGACAAATTTAATCGTTATTGATTTTTTATTATATTATAATTATATATAAAAAATAAAAAATAACAACTATGACTCCAATCCAACGCCCACACAAAAACAACTCTATTTATTCTTGAGTGTTTATGTTTTTTTTTTTCTTTTTTTTGCCTTTTTTGAAATTCTTTATGAAGTGTTGACCTAGGTCAACGATCAACTTGAAGACTAGTCATCATTATGTATGGAGATGATGTCGCTTGACTGTCGATCTAAGCTTGAATATAACAATAGTTAATGAATGATGTTTTATTTTGGATAGTTGCCGAGTACAAATGAAATATAATTTTTATTTCTTTGTTTCTAAAATTAAGTTACTCATAACATAAAAAATAAATAAATAAATAAAAAGACTCAACCTGTGTCTAATTACACTACCAGAACGGCAAAGCTCAACAGTATGTCTACAAGTACAACATGGAGGAAGGAACGGAACACTCGAGCATGTTTTGCCAAATTACATGCATCAATCCATTTCAAGAGTGAAAAGAGTGAAAATAATAATATCCCCAAAGACTAAAAAATAATAAGTCAACTAACGTGACCAGAGAAGGGATAGAGGTTTTCCCTTTTGGCAAGTAGAGACATGATCCAAAACAATGTCCTGCAACTGCTTTTGAACATCTTCAATCGGTTGGCAGGCATCTACAATCTGCTGTTCGATTGAAATTTAGCACTTGTGCTAGTGTATATATTAGAAGAGAGCCGTACAAACAGAAACAAGCTCTGATTGTATGGCAGGCAAAGAGGATGAATACTATGCAGCATCTCTTTCTAAGAAAACCAGATGATTACACAAATAAAAAAGATTAATTACCTTCCAGGAGGGATCAAGTAGCATCTGATAGCACTGTGCAACTTTCCTTTGAAACTCAAGATGCTCGTATCTCTCATCTCCATAGCCTCCTCTTTCAGTAGCTTTCTATAATTTCGAAAGCAGTATAGATATTATTGATTAATAAAGTCACCAAAGAGAATATGAAGGGTTCGTTTTTAAGCAGAACAAAAGAATGATTCAATTACAGTTAGTTCTTAATGACCAGTGATGTTGTTAGTAAGATACCAGGTACAATTCTTGATACTTATTTACCTTTCTACATGTCTATTTACCCCCTACCTTTGGCTAGATGATTGATTTCCCTTTTTCGTTTCTTATATAGTTATAAACAAAATCTAGAGTGTACATATTGGCCAGAACTTCCCTGCAAGACAAATGCGTTATCTTTTTTTTTTTTTCAATAAAAAAACAGATGAAACAAAAGATATCCCTTCGTCTTCAGGGTGTTCACTGCCAAGAAGCACTATAGAAACCACTTCATAATATAGGGACTGCTGAGTGTCTCATAAAAATGGTAGGCCAAAATGAAATACTGTAGGTTTGTTGACACAAAATAAACAGTGGTTCTGCCTCCAACAATATTTCAGATTAAGCAAAAGCTAGCTATTTGTCAATGTTCAGTCAAAGCACTATACAATTCTGGGGAAGGTGCCTAGTCAGCTGTAATTAACATTTATGAAACAGGGCATAAGTCTTAATGTTTGCATTTAATAATCCTAACACAGAACATAATTATAAAGACAACTAACCTCCGGTGGCATGTCAAGGTAAAGTACCAAATCAGGAGCAAGCAACCCAATCTCTGGTGCCTGCAAAAGACCCTAAATCAACCACCAAAGAATGATGAAAACTTAACTTTCAAAACGATTTTTAGCATGTTGTTACCTTACACCATTTGAGATCAACTTCTTTAGCAGATGAGAAAGCCACTCCAGAGTAAGAATAACGGTCAACAATGAGGGTAGTGCCAGCTTTCAGCTTAGTTTCCATCATTGACCTGCAAAAGCATCATTCATAACATTCACCAGGTCTCATTTTATATTTTGAAAAACCTAAGAAAAAGATAACTATTAGTTTGTCCAGGCTGCAGAAAGGCCAAACTTAATCTCAAGCCTAAAGAACTACTATTACGATCAGCGGCCAAAATGACTGCACCATACCCCTATCTTTGTGATGCCACCACACAGCTACAACACAGCAATGTTATTACGAAAAACAGTTCGACCATCTTAAGCAAAACTCTGTAAATGGTGCATGTTATAAATCTGGGTGCTACATCAGGCACTCAGGTACTCCTGATTACACCATGGACCATACAACAACACATCGTGTTAAGTTCCACAAACTATATACTACACAGCATACTATTAAGGAAATAAATCCCTTCATTATAAGTCTATTCTCATATACTTTATTAAATCCCCATCCAACAGGTCACTCACGACCCAATATCATGGACAATGCTGAGATGAAACCATTCAACCATGACTTCTAATTTGATAATTGAAAAGAATACAGAATCTGTAATACATATATTACAGCATACACATATAATACTGAATCTGCAAGCCATGCCTAGATATGGGAGTATTCCCATATTTCCCTCCTTTTTCAATCCACATGAGGAAGTTAGGATGGCGACTAAGCACTAATCTCACAACTAAAGACTTACACAAATAAAGAACCTGAAACTTAAGGTATTCCTATGCCTTATTGGTTCTTAGACATCAAAACACTACTGTACCTTATATTAGAGATTATGAGGGTATTCCTGAGAAGGGCTAGCTAAATTGGAAACACATTTTTTGTTGGTATAAGCAATGAATATGATCATGTTAGTATCAGAGCCAGAATTTTGTGAGCATGCACCTTGGTATAAGCATATCATCTTCATCTTCTTTGCTAACATTTAATTAAAAGGAGTAAAAGAAAAATATAAATTCAAAAAACAGAAGCAAAAACCAACAATACTAAGCTAGGGGCAGAAGCAAGTTTTATAAACTAATAGGATCAATTATGAGTATATAAACACAAATCTCACATTAGAGAAACCTATGCAGATTAGGAATCTTAAATTTTAAATCAACCCAATACATCAAGCATCAAGGTCAGAAATAAGAACATAAACGCAAATAGAGAAGTGCAAGGACCTTGTTAAAACCAAAAGTTCAAATCAGTTGGTACTGATCTCTATCTATTCAACGCAGCTGAAATTAGATACAATAGAGCAACCATGACACATGCATCAAATGAGTTCCTCATATCTACTCAAAAAAGACAGCTTCAAACTACCACCCATCCACGCTAGATATACACTTCAGTTTTCCTTCATTCTCCCATAAAATATGATCTAGTGCACCATGCCCAATTATAACGAATAGAAAAAAGAACTCAACATATGCATAATGTTCAAACACAAAAATAGACAGACCAAAAGCGATAATAGGACAAACCTCTTCTCCCAACGATTCGCACTGAAAAGGAGATGGATTGTGTGATCATCCAACTCAGACTGATTCAAAAGATACGCAGATATCATTTGCCCTACACTGGTAGTTCTATCAGGAAATCTCCATAATTGAACCGCATGGCCCAAACCCTCCAAGTATGAAACCAATCTACTGGATTGCAAAGTCTTCCCACATCGATCCAAACCTTCCAGAACAATCAATGCACCTCTTGACTTGCTATTACAAGCCCTTAAATTGTGATTGATTCCGTTATTACTTGTCATCCGAACTGGCCTAAAGGAACACTTTGGTAGATGATTCAAGCAAAATTTTGATGCATTCCAAGTCAATAATGCTCCAGCAGTTCTAGAATTTAACAATCATACATTATAAAATGTGGTCTCTATACTATGCTCAGTCTCAACAAATCAAATTAGCGTTTAACAAGAATAAAAAAATACCTGGTCAGAGAAGGTATCATTGAAGATTGAATGTAAACAAGGTGCTAACAGCTTCCACCATCGTCAATCTGTAAAAATTAACCACAAGTTTCACTTAATAAACAGTGAATTAAAAATGAAAATCAACGAATTCAACAAATAATCATCAAATCAAGGATTAAATGAAAAAAATAAATTAAAAATAAAAAAAGACAAACAAGCGCTCAAACACAACAACAGAGATAAAATTATGTAAATTGAGAAGCTTATTTAGTAATGAATTACGTGACTCACCTGAAAAGCAATGGTAAAGGAGCTTCAAATTCTGTGAGAGGATTCTTTAATACTTGTTTTTGAACCACAACAAGAGTGTTTTGGACAGGACTCTGATTTGTGAAAAAGATGTCAAAGCGCGCCTTAACTATAAAAAGTCTTGTATTTTGGAAATGCATTTTCTCTAAGACAGCAAATGAAGATAAAAATGCAAAAGTCAAGTATTTGTTGATTACTGATAGATATCATCCTAAAAGTAGTTAAAAAAAACACATATGAAAATATTATTCTGCAACATTTCTGCAGTTAGTAATCAAAACCACGCCAAGAGCTCACCAAGTAAAACCAGCCATCAAAATCTGAAAGTCAGGCCCATATATTTTTAAAAACAAAACAAAATGTAAATATTAAAATCAAGACGCACAAAACAGTTAAGCACAAAAACAACCAATCCCACAGAATATAATAGTAATTCGAATATAACACAAACATCAATCAACAAAACTGAGATAATCGTTCTACAACAACCAAACAAATCAACAGTAACAACAACAACAAACGAAATAATCAATCAAAAGTCAAAACAACAAATATTCAGAACAGAAAGTCAACTACAGTTCACATATTGTTACGATTATGACGTAAAAAACAGAGAGAAGTGGAGGGTGAGTTACCTTTATATGAGAGCATTTGGAGTGATAATTGTGAATAAATCATATATTTCATTATACCAATAATTTACAATATAAAGCCTATTTATAGGCACATTACAAAAATGAAAACAAAACAATATAATACAAATATGGTAACACAAATATATTGCAATAATGATGGAAATGATTGATGGCACAATTATAGAAATGATTGATATGTGATTGATATGAATGTTGACATCCCCCCACAAACTCAAGATGGCAAGATGGATGCAAGCTTGAGTTTGGAAACCAATTCACGAAAACGGCCTGGATGATGAGCTTTGGTGAAGATATCAGCAGGTTGATCAGCAGAAGAAACGGAATAAAGTTTGATGGTACCCTGATGAACATGTTGTCGAACAAAATGACAGTCAATCTCAATGTGTTTGGTACGTTCATGAAAGACATCATTATGAGCAATCTGAATAGCACTGTGATTGTCACAATATAAAGGAGTAGCTGTGGCATGTTGAATTCCCATATCCGAAAGTAACCGACATAGCCAAACAAGTTCCTGAGTAGTGTCAGCGAGGGCCCGGTATTCAGCTTCAGTACTAGATCGAGCTATAACAGTCTGTTTCTTACTACGCCAAGAGATAAGAGAATCACCAAGAAAGAAACAGAAACCAGTGGTAGATCGTCGATCAGTAGGATCGCCAGCCCAATCAGCATCAGAATAAGCACGTAACTCTAAAGAAGAGTTAGTAGAAAAATGAAGTCCATAAAACATTGTGCCCTTGAGATATCGGAGAAGATGAAGGACAGCAGCAAAGTGAGTGGAATGAGGAGCAGACATAAATTGGCTGACAACATGCACAGCATATGCGATATCTGGTCGAGTCACGGTTAAATATACTAGACTACCAACCAGCTGTCGATAAAGAGTGGGATCACTTAATGGTATTCCTTCAAAAGGCGTCAGTTTAACATTGGCTTCCATGGGACTAGTACTAATTTTGCTATCAGTTAGCCCAGCACGAGTAAGAAGATCTGAAATGTACTTTGCTTGTGAAAGATAATACCCATCAGAATCAGAAGATACTTCAAGACCAAGAAAATAACTAAGAGAACCAAGATCTTTCATCTCAAATTGCTGCTGAAGATAAGTCTTAAGATCAGAAATACCAGTAATATCATCACCTGTAATAATCATATCATCCACATAGAGTAACAAGAAAACAGAACCATGACTGGTCTTGCGAAGGAACAGTGCAGAATCATAAGAGCTGGAGGCAAAACCAAACTGCATAATTGTGGAAGAGAATTTGGCAAACCAAGCTCTAGGAGCCTGCTTTAGACCATATAGTGCCCGACGAAGACGACAAACCTTGTGTGGAGAGTGTGGATACCCTGGTGGTGGTGTCATATATACCTCTTCAGTAAGATCCCCATTAAGAAAGGCATTTTTCACATCCATTTGAAATAAATTCCACCGTTTGATTGCAGCGACTGCTAGTAAGCTGCGGACAGATGTAAGTCTAGCTACTGGTGCAAAAGTCTCCTCATAATCAATTCCATATTCTTGGGTAAAGCCTTTGGCCACAAGACGAGCTTTATGTCGTTCAACAGACCCATCTGATTTTGTTTTGATTTTATATACCCATTTGCACCCAATAGCAGATTTATTAGGAGGAAGATCAACCATATCCCAAGTGTGAGTTTTCTCAAGAGCTTGTAGTTCTTCAGCCATAGCTTGCTGCCAAACAGGGTTAGTGCTAGCCTCTTTATACGAGTAAGGCTCATATAAAGAAATAATAGTAGAAAAACAATGAAAATCTCGAAGAGTTACAGGAAGTTCTCTTACCCTGTTAGAGCGACGAGGAGGAGGAGCAATAGATGAGATTGGATGAGAAACTGAATCACTATTATGAAAAGGTAATGCATGATGTTTGGATAATTGGCATGGTAAGCAATCAATGTGATCATCAGTTACAGAGCCTATGTCAACAGGTGGGATTGGGCAAGAGGACTCTGGTGTAGGATCAACAGACGGGTGAGACTGTTCAGGAATCAGTCGGATATCATCAGAATGATCTGTTTGAGTCTCATGAGTACTTGAATCTTGTTCATCAGGAAATAAAGGAACGGTCAAATCTATAAAAAATTTATGAGGAGAAGTGTGTGATGTGTGAAATTTGGATATGGATGAAAATATCTTATGTTCCCAAAATACAACATGACGAGAGACACGAAGACGATTTGAGATAGGATCCCAACAACGATAACCCTTATGTTCAATCCCATAGCCAAGAAAACAACACAAACGAGCTCTAGACTCTAATTTGGTTCGTTCGTGAGGATGAAGAAGAACAAAACAAGCACATCCAAAGACTTTGAGATGTTGATAGTTTGGAGGTGTGTTATACAGTCGTTCATAAGGAGTTTGATTATCAATAACAGAAGATGGAACACGATTGATAGTGTATACTGCTGTCAATGCAGCTTCTCCCCAAAACTTTTCAGGACAAGAGGCAGATATGAGAAGTGCACGAACAGTTTCAAGAATATGTCTATGTTTGCGTTCAGCACGACCATTCTGTTGTGATGTACTAGGACATGAACGATGACATATGGTACCCATTTGACTCAACAAATTAAGAAATGTTGTATCTCGATATTCCATGGCATTATCAGTACGTAAAACTTTGATAGTTTTGGAAAACTGAGTCTGAATCATTCGAATAAAATCAGAATAAATTTTAGATAATTCAGACCTATTATGCATAAGATAAAGCCATGTATAACGAGAATAGTCATCCACAAAGATAACAAAATACTTGGATCCCCCCATGGTAGTTGTTGGTGAAGGTCCCCAAATATCTGAATGAATTAAGTCAAAGGGTGCCTGAGAAACTGAATCACTATTATGAAAAGGTAATGCATGATGTTTGGATAATTGGCATGGTAAGCAATCAATGTGATCATCAGTTACAGAGCCTAAATGTCCACTAGGTAATAAAGAACGCAAACGACTAAATGAAGTATGACCTAACCGTGAATGCCAAAGACTCAATGGTAAGGATGCAGAAGTGGCGGCAGACTTATAGGGAGACGAGACTCGTGAAGGTAGTTGAAGATGAATGAGCTCAAACAAACGTCCGACTTTACGACCGATCCCATGAATCTTTCCCGTTTGTGGATCCTGCACATGACAACCAGAAGAAGTAAAATGGACATCAAAGCCAAGTTCACACAATTGACCCACAGAAATAAGATTTAAGGTAAGTTTAGGAATAAGGTATGTATGTTGTAAGGACAAATTATCTGTAGAGATGTGACCTATATGCTGAACAGACATGGATGAGCCATTAGCTGTAGAAATGACAGGTAATGAGGAAGATGATGTTTGGACAGAAAAATTTGTAGGGTCAGAAGTCATGTGATTACAACATGCAGAATCAAAATACCAAGAAGAATTACCTGTTGACACAGAGGGAGCAGAAGTGGATATATTACCAGATTTAGAAATGATTTGATGGAGCATGGATGCAAAATCGGTAACAGAGATAGAAGAGGAACTAGCAATATCATGTTTGTTGTCAGCTATATTCATAAGAAATGACTGATTGGTTTGACAAGCCTTGAGAGAAATACCCTTGGATTTAGTTGAAAATCCTCCGTTATCGGTATTACGAGGACAATCTTGATTGTAGTGCCCTGGGCGAATTTTGTGACAATACTTACAACGTCTTATTGGGCAATAAAGAATACCGTGTCTTGGCAGCTTGCAATAATGGCAATTGGGTGTCTTTGATGAATTCTCCATAAGGAAATCGAATAAATAGGTCCAATAAACAATTATGCAGTCCAATAAAAATACCAATTTAAGGGTCCAATAAACACAAAAGCCCAATATAATAATAATAATAACAAATGTGTGCAGGATCAAACAAACCAGGAGATAGATTGGGCGACAACAGGAGACACAGACAGATATTGACTGCAGCAGCAAGACCAAGTGTGCAACGGTGATCAACGAGAAGCTATCCCAGGCGAACCAGACTTGAGGAACAACTGATGTGAGACAGAACCGGTTGATGCGATAACAGATGGTCTGATAGTAGTGTGATGCGACCAGGTATTATGGTGTTGGAGATGTGAATAGTGAACAGCAGAAACAAACTAGGGACTTGCAGGAGGGTGCGACGGCGCGACAACCAGACCAGAGACAGGTGACAGACCAGTTGCTTGGTGTGGTGATGACAGTGGCGGTGTGCGGTGCGACCAAACCAGAGATGGAAGAACGTCGTAGTGCACGGCAGCGAGTGGAACAGAGGCGACAGTGCAACGACGCGGTGATGATGATTGGCGCACGGTGGTGATGCAGCGGAGACGATAGTGCAATGGCACTGCAGTAGCGGCTAGTGTGATGATGCGGTAGCGAAGATGGTGATGCAGCGGAGACGATAGTGCAATGGCACTGCAGTAGCGGAATGGGTTGTGTGCAATGGCACTGCAGTAGCGGCTGGTGTGATGATGCGGCAGCGAAGGTGGTGATGAATGAGTTGTGTGATTTTGAGACCAGATGAGGCTGTGTGATCAAAATGAAAACGGCAGCAGTGGAGAGGCGACAGATTGCACGGTGAAGAGATGCGAGGACAGCGACAATGCGTGATGGTATCAGGTCGCTCAATAACAGAGGTGGCGATAGATGAGAAACTGGAAATAGGTGGCTGCCGGTGTGTTTGGGTAGTGGCTGTTGGGTGATGTTTGTGGCAGTGGCGACGGTGATTTGTTTGGTTGATAGGGAGACTAAAACCCTAGCTCTAATACCATGATAATTGTGAATAAATCATATATTTCATTATACCAATAATTTACAATATAAAGCCTATTTATAGGCACATTACAAAAATAAAAACAAAACACTATAATACAAATATGGTAACACAAATATATTGCAATAATGATGGAAATGATTGATGGCACAATTATAGAAATGATTGATATGTGATTGATATGAATGTTGACATGGAGTGGAAACAGAAAACACACGAAAAGAAATTAAAGCAAAATTATCTGTTGTTAGCGTCTCTCCGTTGTTATTTCTCTACAAGAGCACACGCACAGAACCCAGATATCAAAAAAGTCCAAACACACTAAAAAGTCAAAAGCAAAAGAGAGAAATGAAAAATCGGAAGGCCCAGAAAGTAAAAGTGAAAAAGAGAGAAAGAGAGACGACGGCAGCGACTGCAGTTTCGAAGCTGTGGACACGACGGCGATGGAGAGAGAGAGATGGAGATGTCTTGGTGGTCGCACAGCAGACGACACGGCGGCGATGCAGAGAGAGGATTTTTTTTAAGAAAATGGGTAAAGAGTATATAACGAATGGGTCATTTGCGGGTCTGATGGAGACCCGCATGTGGACCTATATTCAACCCGCTATTAATGCGAGTTTTTCACAGGATTCTTTCAAGGGTGTTTAAAAAAGGCGATTGGGTTTTACACCCGAACAGCATTATAAAGCTATGGACCAAGTCTATTAAATCCTTTTTTTTTTTTTTGGATACTGAAATTGGTACTTAGTTAGGTGATAGTCGGGACTAGTTGAGATATAACTTAACGCAGTCCGAAAAACATATTCCAATAAGTGAAAGAGAGCAATTTACATCAAATCAGGCAATCCATCACACGTGGAGAAAATTGGTTAATCGTCTCCATTTTACCATCCCTGGTGATATTGCTGTTGATTTTTCTCCCGTCCATCATCTTGAAATGTAATTCGATCAAGAAAGACAAAGACAAAAAATAAGATATGTGGAAAATCAGTGCAGTTGCTTCCATGTGCATTTGACATCATGATCATCTGATATTATCAAACTTCAGTCAAATAAAAACTGATCAAAACTCCAAAATACTATCCCAGAAACTTCACTCCAAAACCACTTTTAAATTAAATTCTCTGATCCTACACCCTATTATCAGCCGCATATTGCGCCCTTAATTCATGCCTTGACCTAGCCAAGAGTGCAAGAATTTGATCAAAAGTTAGGCCTCAATACAGGGAAAAATGATCCATTCTTCTTTGTGTTGTTGGGGTCAAACTGATCATACTGTATGTATATAACGTACAAACTCTACATGTAACATTAGAATTCATAATTTTGTTGTAATTATTTGCACCATTGCAAAACAATTAAGCATATATATGACCCTTGAGTAATTTTGCTACAATACTATTTGTACGAAATTTGCTACGATACTGAAGTGAAAATTCATATCATAATTAAGTCTCGCCAATCATAACATGTGATACACAAATTTACGAACCTTATTCGCAATATTTTAATTTATATTTCTGTTTTAGCTATTTGCACCGCTACGATACTGTAATTATGACCTTAGTGATCCCAAACATTACACCAGTCATTGCGCGCAGATAAAGTCCACAATGATCATCAGGAGCCACATGGCGGCCCGCACGGGTCTTCCCTTCACATTAGAGTTTCGTTTCTCGACTTTTCTTCGACTTGCACATCCAAACTGTTCCAAATTACAAAATTTCCTAAGTTACACGTCATTTAACATCCAACGACAGCCTCCCTCTTATTCTATATAGACCCAAACCGATTCCTTCACAATTGCACCAACCAAAAACACATTACATTTTTATTACTCCATTTCTATAAGTCATCTATACATCATGAAGCTCTTCAAAACCCTCCTTTCTTTTTTGGCTATTGCACTCTCCACCACTTTGGTTTATGCAGCCAAATTTGACATCACCAACAACTGTCCTGAGACTATTTGGGCAGCTGCCGTGCCTGGTGGTGGCAAGCAATTAAACAAAGGCGAAACATGGACCATAACTGCCGCCCCAGGTACCAAAGAAGCCAGAATTTGGGGACGTACCAAGTGCAATTTCGATGCCAGCGGGAGAGGCAAGTGTGAGACAGGTGACTGCAACGGGGTTCTCGAGTGCCAAGGCTATGGATCCCCTCCCAATACCTTGGCTGAGTACGCGTTGCAGCAGTTCAACAACATGGACTTCATTGACATGTCCAACATTGATGGTTTTAATGTCCCAATGGAGTTCAGCTCCACCTCTCCTGGATGCAACCGTGTGATCAAATGCACGGGTGACTTGGTAGGGCAGTGCCCTAATGAGCTCAAAGTACCAGGAGGATGTCAAGGGCCATGCTGGGTGTTCAAGACCAACGAGCACTGTTGCAATTCGGGTAGTTGTGAACCTACAAATTTCTCCAGGTTTTTCAAAGATAGGTGCCCGGATGTTTATAGTTATCCAAAAGATGATGCAACAAGTGTTTTCACTTGCCCTAGTGGAACAGACTATAAGGTTGTATTTTGCCCTTGAAGCATGCACATGTGCATTCATTGTCAAGCAAAATTAGATATGCACTAAATAAATGTCATTGGATGCACATGTAGTGATGTGCGAACAAATAGAAGATATATGATGTATGGTTGAAATAAATGTCACGTCATCAAAAATGAAATAAAATTTTTTATTTCAAATACATATATGTTTACCCGTCTAGTATATTTTACATATATATATGATTATGACATGATGAGATCCAACTTTTCTCGTATTAATTTTCATTTTTAAATTTATTTAAGAGTAATACTGTCAAAAAATTTATCCAAATTTATTATCCAAATAATATGCTAAGATTATATGCAATTATCACATCATCAACACACCATCCCAAAATTAATATAGTAACTACAAAAATATTTATCAGATTATTTGGATAACTTTTTGAAAAATATAGCATTATGTTTTTTTTAAATATATATGATCATACATATGGTTATTAATCTATGTAGTATTTATAACAGTATTTGACTTTAACTATATAGTGTTTATAACAGTATTTGATTTTAAAGTCAAAGAAGTAATATATTGAACTTGTTCGCATAAATCCCACTGACTTCACTTCAAATAATAATAATAATAAATCCCACGGACTTAAATTCTAATTCGAGGAAAATACCTTGATACCCTCTAGTTATATAATTCGATGAAAGACACTATAAAATGTCATCAATAACTTATCATATACTTGAACTCCCAGACGTTGCTCTAACAAAGTAAGTCATTGGGTACATTAGTCATCTAAAATATAAAATTGATAAAAATAAAATAAAATAAAAAAGATATCTAAGAAGTCTTTTCCTAGACTTGATTAGAAAAGACTTCCTAATTGACACCAGATCAGCAAGCTCCTTGGTTGTGGTCAGGAGGCTCGCGCAAGCCTTTACCAGTAGTCGTGGTGACCGGTCGGAAAGTTCACGTAAGCCTCCCTTGGTTGGTGGTGCAAGCCTCCACTATGTTGATAGGAGGTTCGCGCGACCTTCTTTGTGGTAGAGCCTCCACCTTGTGATTCTGACAGCAATGGAAAGGCTAGTGAACCTCTCCCTATGCTGTTGGTGGAGGCCTTGAAGTACATCATCCTCTATTGGTGAAGATGTCCTCCATCTTTTTTATTTTATTATTAAATATTATAGAGAATGACATTTTTGTCACTTCATTGTTTAACTCGACCTGAATGGGATGTTAGACTGTTAGGCCCCGTTTGTTTGTCGAGATTAGGCTGAGTTTGGATTAAATTTTATCAAAATCTACATTTGACGCAGACAAATGAGATTGGATAAATTTAATCCATCATAATTTTATCCCATTAGAGTGCGATAAATCCAACCCATTGAAACGATGGGTTAACTTTCTTACACCAAACCTCTCATCTCTCAAAGACACCAACATGTTCTTCAACAAGATCATACTGCCACATCAACGTCCAATTGGACATTGACAATGGCGATCGCATTGCCTTCAAGTCAGACGAGATCGTATTGCAAATGGCACTGAAAATAGCTCTGAAAATGGCATCGCTCAGCATCAAATTAGAGACAAAAACGAAGATGACAGTGGAGAGTGAAAAGTACAACTTCACGACAAAGGTGAAAAGCTGTGGAGGGATGAGTGAGGGGGGTATGCAGAACGGTGTGTGGTGGAGGTGAGGAGCGATGGAGGGATAACAGAAGAAGGGCTTGATACGGAGGACGGAGGGAGGAAGAAGGTGGTGGTTAGCGATTTTGTAATTTTCTAGCTTTGAGAAGCATCTGAAAATGGTGAAATTTTGTATAAATTAATATAGCTTTTGCAAAATTTAAAAAAAAAAAAAAAAAACCTTGAAAATTTTCTTTAAAATCCAAGTTTATACCCATTATTTTTAATCATATTATATGTTTTATCAAACATGAGATGTGATTTAAATTAATTCAATCTAATTACATATCATTCAATCCAATCCAATCTCACATAAATAATTAAATCCTATCTCACACACCAATCGAGTTCTTAGTGTGTATGATAAACCATCAGTGATGTCTCGATATCCCTATCACATTGACGATGGAGCATTGCACCATATGGGGTGTTAGTGTGTATGATAAGTCATCGGTGCTGAGAAAACGGTCTGATCTGATGGTAAGGCCAAGGTTCATCCACATCAAGTTTTCAAAATTGTGAGTTTAATCTCATAAAATCTCAATATTTATGAGCAATTTTTCCCTATTTAATGTGGGTTACTCGCTCCCGCTTTTGAGCGGTGACCATCAGGCCTATGAGTTACTCTTTTTCGCTTTCTGAGAGTTGACCTCTCATGTCACTCCTCAGAGTCATATAGTAACTGGTCTCAACAGACTCTTGAACCAACCAAAAAAATAAATAAATATTTTGATGTATAATCAAATATTTAGTATAAACTCTTAACTTAATTCTATTGTACTCTATTCTTTTTTATCAAGAGTAAATTATAAATGCAATGTATCCCAAGCACATCAAACTTGAAGAATTATTGACATATCAACCATCAACAATGTCCAATGAACAATTTTTTTTTCCTATTTTTTGATTATGATCAACCACAAACTTGTCTATGGTTACTTGCATTTTCTTTTGAACTGTATAATGATCAAAGTAAGGCTATAGTTTTTTTTCTTCTTATTATGATTGTTTTAATACCTAGATTCATTTAGTAGGACCTCTACCGTTTGGCCTCTTCTTGACTTGTAGTCTGTAAGGAAGCCACAAAAATAAGACACCGCATTGAAACTTCCAAGCGGTCACGTTTTTATACATAAGACACCACATTGAAACTTTTTTTTTTTTTTTGACAATTTCAAAAACCCTATTATAGTTAATAAAACTATTCGTTTTACCACATCAATTTTATTTTTATCCAAAATTCCTCCTAACATTAATAAATTAACAGAAAAATTATATAAAGGATAAAAGGACAATTTTAACTCTAACTTTTTTTTTTAATAAATAAAATAATTATAAGGGATAATTCCAAAAAGGCTATTATAACTTACAAAAATCTTTGTTTTACCACACCAGTTTTATTTTTATCTAAAATCCTTCCTGACATTAATAAATTAATAGAAAAATTATATAAAGAGTAAAAAGATAATTTTAACCTTGATATTTTTTTAATAAATAAAATAATTATAAAATAATTTTTTAAAAAAGATTTTGGGTTTCCAAACGGAAAACTCAATCTAAAGGTAAAGATCCAATCTCTAAATTGAATCTCAACCATTGAATCCCAAAGAATAAACAAAAAAAAAAAAAAAACAACAAAAAAAATCATCAACATACCTAAAAAATAAAATAAAAAATTAATAATCATCAATCAACAATCACACATCCAACACCATCAATCACCTGAATGTATCATTTGGATTCGAATCAAACTTATATATACTGAAATCTGGGTTCCATGAACCCAGACATCTAGATTCAAATCGAATCCAAATGAACATCATCTGGGACGAACTCAAATGATATCCGTTTGGGTTCTGAATCCAGATGTCCTTCTAACCTAGATTTTATCTTATTTTTCATTTTACCTCTAGAGTCAAATGGTTAACTAAGTCAATTTAATCGAATCTGTGATTATCGGGGGTATTGTTGTCCTTTCACACGTATTTAAGGAGTATTTTGAGTATTTTATTAACGTCATAGAGGATTTTGAACAAAAATTAAAATTATAGATAGTAAAATTAATATTTTTGTAAACCACACAGGGTTTTTTAGTATTATCCCTCTAATTAATATTGTTTTAATTAATTTTTTATCGTATTTTTCATTTTACCCTTAAAGTTAAACAGTTAATTAAATCAATCTAACCGAATCTATAACAATTAGGGGCATTATTGTTATTTCATATGTCTCTAAGTGGTATTTTGAGTATTTTTTATTAGTGTCAGAGAAAATTTTGGATAGATAGTAAAATGAATAATTTTATAAATTATAGTAGAATTTTTTAAAATAACCCTTTTTTCTCAAACACACATTGAACCTTCTTGATATGGCCGGCTGATGCCGACAACTCGACCCAGTACAGGTCCCATCAGGCCCATAAGTAATTTTAGTCCGACCAAGGGCCTGAACAACGTGACACGATCAATATCAACACCTTTCTCTCTTTCGTGGGTAATCTACCACTACCAGCGATTTATAGAACACTAATTAGAAAGTTAAAAGAAAATTGAAATGGGGAGCTGACAAGTCGACAGCAATGTCGAAAAGTTTGACTAGTTTTTGAAAAGGTTTAGGTTAACAATCAAATTCGTAATTTTCATATTTATTTATTCATTTTTTAATTAATTTACAACTCTTTATCATTGAACTAAAAATAAATTGTTTAAAAAAAATAAATAAATAAACATTAGAATTATAGATTTAAAGTAATATGTCGTTATCTAATTTGAAAATATTGATAAGAAGAGCAAACTTATTTTTATATCCAAACCAGCATATGTGAGAATGTAATATCTCTATTTTACATATTCACTTTTAATAAAGTTATCGACGTTAGGAATTAGCGGACAAGATTCGTTTTGATCCAAACTGCAGTTGATGTTGGAAATGACATAACAGACATATGAAAAGTAAATGAGAGGGTAGAGGAAGAACACAGGACAAAAACTTTTTTAAAGTGGTTCGACCAGATTATTACCTACGTCCACTGTTATCTCACTATTTTGCAGAGTAATGGTAGTCTCCGAAGTTGTTCCGTCCTTTTGTACAATGAAAATCTTTCTCTATTTATAGGGTGGGGAGATGCTACAGTAATGCGTAATAATTCAAAGTATAATAATGGATTATATTTAATGCGTGCATTTAATGCAGCTGACATATATCAGGTCAATTGAGTCAAAGTATGCATTAGGCGACTAATTAACGGGATTAGGTAAGATTTTTATAATTCATGTTGTAATTTCTGACGGGATAGATGTGGGCGGCACGCCTTGCTGACTTTGGTTCTGATAATTCTTACAATGTCTGACCTGCTTCATGCAAGCTGGATCAGCTGAGAGCTCGTCTGAGCTAACTAGAATATCCGAAATTCGACTGAGTTTGTCTCTGTAAACTGGTCATGTATTCTGACTCCGTGATCTAGCTATCTGGCGATCTTCATGTTTGAAGAATCTGCATGATGGATGAGTTGTATCGCGAGTGACTGATACGCGACATTCTGCTATGTTAGGATAAGTTGTATTCTGTAGTACCAAGATAAGCTGTATGGCTGGCGAGTTGGCCGCCTGATAGGCTGGATTCTTGCACAGTCTGTGCATCTGATAAACTGATTTCTCAACAGGCCGTACGAATGATAAGCTGGTTGTCTGTTGAGCGGGCTGAACGTTTCAGCGGGCTGTGCCTTAGCCAAATATGCAATTTCTTCTTCTTAGAGAATCTTGGGCTTCAAACTATCTTGGACTTCTATCAATAGAATTGGGTTTTTACCAACTCAACCAAGGTGGCCTAAAAATATCCATAACAAAAGTGATTGAGCATGTTCTTTTTACCTTTATATTTAGAGGTTCGAGTCTCAAATTTACTAATTAAATCGCAAAGTGTAAGAAGATTACTCTTCTGTAATAAGCGTTGTATTCCAAATTTTGCTCGTAGCAATTAATTTCGATAGCCTCGTAACTTGATATTGGTGTTCGATTTTTTTTTTTAAAATAATATATATCCTTTTCTTCTTGCCTCGAATGTAATATGCATGAGACAATTTTTTCATAAGTAGCAGTGTCATGAGAACCAATATATGGCCATGCTTATTTGCACGATTTCATAGTCGGTCTTTATTATATGGGGCACACAATAAATAATGCGACAATCAAGTATATAAATGAGTAAAAAGTAAGATTATAAGTGACTCAGCTGAAACTCTGGAGATTCAATTTTTTTTTTTTTGTTTTTTTTGTTTTTTAATAAAGGAGCTCAAAATATGTTTGATGTCGTATATAATGCTAGAATATGGTTATCTTAGTAGTATAAAAAAAAAACACAACTTAATTGATTTAGCAACGCCAAGGCTATCGCTGTGGTATAGGAACAAAACAAAAAATTTTAAGCAATGATAAGACTATCAAAAGGTCAGATAGGTTAATATAACGTGCGTCAATAAATACTATAATTTACACAAAGTTACAGATTAGGAACAGTGTCTTTGAGAGATAAAAAATTTACAAATATAAATAAAGGAAATAAAGAAATAATTTTAACTTAATATTAAAAATAAATTAGATATTAAGTCATGATAGATAATTATAGTTGTTACTGTTTGAAGGGCTCATACAAAAATGAAACTCATGAATCAAACATTAAAGATTACAAGAGCCACCATCATTTTTACACGCTCTCTATATATACCAATATTATGAAAAACTATGTACAGAAATACTATTGTAATGTAAAAGTCAAATTTCATTATTGAACCAAACATGGAGAAATATTATGCTTTTTGTTATATAAAAATCAAAATTTGTTATTGAACCGATGAACAGACATAAGATACGTATATATATATGTGATTTGCTCTCCAAGCATTACAAAGTCATGCATGACCAGAACCTCATTCACACTCACAACTCATGAAAGAGCACACGTTCTTCGTTCTACACCAAACCCGACTTAATCAACTCTATAACTTTCCAAATTAAAAAATAACATCACTAGTGAAGTGATAACTTGCACTCTGTGAAGTAAAATGGAGTTGCAAAAAACCATGATAATTGGAGGAGTTTTGATGCTTCTAATAAAATGTTGTGCCGTATCCCTACCCATGATGACCATAGATTGTGGCATGGTGATGACATTGGTATCTTCCTGCTCCACCTTCATCACCTACGGTTCACCTGACCCGATTCCAGGTTCTCCGTGCTGCGACGCCATGGTCAGCTTGAACTTGGTTGCCGACTCTACCGACAACAGGCGTTCGATTTGCAGATGCTTGATGGGTCTCATTACCACTTACAACCCTAATGCAACTGCTATAGCTACTTTGCCTGGTTTCTGCGGTGTTAATTTTGGCTTCACTATCAGTCCCAACACAGATTGCTACTAGTATGCTCTCCCTCTCCCACTTCTAATGATGCTACAAGGCACCCCGAATTTATAACATATTGTTTTTTAACCTTATTTGAGGTTTCATTATGTTCCAAATTGTATTTCACAAACTGTTATTTGCTGATGTTTTTTAATCAAAATTTTCTCCTTCTTAAAAAAAAAAAAAAAAGAAAAAGAAAAAGAGAGAGAGAGAGAGAGAGAGAGAGAAAGAAAAGAAATTTAAATAGATTCTAATTCTATTAGTTTTGAAGTTTGCAAAAAAATATATATATATATAAAATCTCTAAAAATTGTTTTAAACTTGTTATAGTAAATATGAACACTTATTCATAATTTTATAACAAAAATAATGTATTTTGAGTTGTAAAAATGGGCACTTGATGATTTATTTGGGGTGCATTTAGGTATTTATTGAATAGCAAAGCTTATGGCATTTTTGTTTGTTTGTTTAATTATGTTTAAATTGACATGTGATGCAGCATTTCATGAGTGGGAAACTAGAAGAGATGAAGTTGGTCAATAAGAATCCTTCCTTCAGCTACAATGAAGAGGAGCTGGGGATTATTTTTATTTTATTTTTAAGGAAATTAATAATAATGATAATAATAGATGGTTCCAATCTTTTGTTATAGGTCTTGTTGTGTAAAAGTTGAGATTTATCATGTTTTTACTTTTTGCTAGCTCATTGAGTCGATAAAACTCCTTAAAGTTTTTGAAGAAATTGTGTAATTGTGAAAATGCACCATAATGTTTAAAAAGGAAAAAAAAAAAAAAAAATGCACCATAATTATATATGCCTTGAATGGCTGCATTGTCTGTTACATAACATTTACACATATAATTCCATGATCATATCTTCCGAGTTATTAAATTAATTTGAGATCTAACTCATGTAAATTACCCACCAATTGTCTGTCTAGGCCCTCTAGGGGACTCAAAATATACCAAGTTGTAAACATAATCATGATTATTACTTGTTGTCTACAGTAAAATCCTCAAAACAGTACCTTTTCTTTCTCTATTTCCACCCGAGCTTCGATGAGACGGAAATATGTTCAAGATTTGTGTAATCATTAGGAAGTCATACATACCAATCCTAGAGTTTAACTAAAAATAATTTATGTTTACAATTCATATTCCCAGTTCATTTTTTGTTATCATATAACTCGTTTAAATTAAATCACAAGTTCCTACAAATGAAAAAAGGAAGATGAATTTTAGTACATGTACTACATTCAATAATGCAACCATAAGTTTCGCAAATATAATCAACACAAATGTACAAAATTGGTATGCCGTCCGTATTGATTCTCTGGAGGTTTGATTTCATATTCTGCAATTACTACATTCGTGACCCGTGAAAACCCTCTCTTTGTAATCTTGTTATGGCCAGCATTAAATACAAAAACAGACAAAAATAATTTGAAGACAATCAGACCATGTCATCCAATATGTTACAATCACATATATGCATCGGTCGAATCTCGGTACCTATTTCACTAATGTCTCCATCTCATGCTCATAACTGTTTTCTTGAGGCATTAATGTTCCTTTTAACCCTGATACAAGTGGTTTTTTTCTACCATCAATATTGTTATATTCTTCCAAGTAATGATTCACTACACCAGTTGTGAGTATCCAATGCTTTGTGTGTTTTGGCCTTCTTGTTACCTGTAACTGTTTGCCTTTTTTAACATCACTTCTTTGTGTAGGCACTTCAGACAAATTCTTGATGAGAGACACACACAGGAATAAGAAAAAGAAGAATCCAAATCTACATCCGTGAATGTACAGTTAGATATAGATAAAAATTGGGATGGTTTTCAAGACAAAAGCTTTATCTTTTTGAATTTTGACAGTGGGTTCATGGGGAGTCATATCTGTGTGTGAGACAAAAACAACCTAGAAATTATTTTCTTTTGGTCATTGTTTTAAGAGAATCCGTCGCCACATCAATAGTTTGTTATACCGCAATAATGCACTAGTACGCGACTGTCACACGCCTATCTCTTTAATGTAACGATACAATGAGAATATGTATATGTGAATTAATGCCAGAAGCAATGCTTGTTAGACTCATTAAAATAAATTTGACCTATGTTAAAAGATGAGAACCTCAAAATATACGTGAAAATCCATGTCCATTTTTGACATTGATAACGTTTAGGTTCAGCTGTGCAAAGACTAAGTTTCTAACACCTTAGTCATGTAATTACAACACCAGCAAACTGCCAGACGTACACTGGAATTCATGAAAACAAAAGGAAAATGAACACAAAACATGTAGCATCACCTTAAACGTGCGCTCCTCACGCAATCTGTTGCTGGATAATCTTTGGCCCTAAAGTCAGAATGTAGAGGAAAATCCCTTTCGGAATTGTTCCCACCATCCCAAAACCCCTGAGAGGACCTCCAGGTTGAAGTATATCGCTCCAGCTCCATCCTCTGCTTTGGGGCACTCTGCGACCTAACCTTAGCACGAGAAGATTCTGTGTTAGCCATATAGTTTGGATGACCTGAGTATCCACCAAAGAAGCCCCACAAATACTCGCTCCTTGTGGGTGTTAAAGGACCTCGCCTTGCACTGCTTCCAAGCCTATAAGATGCAGGATGTACTTGTGGGCTGTTGTCAGCAGTCCTCAAAGCTGCTTCATTTTCTCCAAGTTGAAAATTTAGAGAGCTGAATGGTATAACTTCCCCTGAAGATACACTTGGAATTGGGTTCAAAGATTTTGCTGACAATTTTGATGGTGAGTCAACTGTCATATAGTTGTTATAGTTATAACCAAAAGATGGACTATTATATGAGCCGCGGTAGGTTCTGCTATGTTGTTGGGAGTTCAAGTGAGGCTTCCATGTATCGACTTCCAAGATCTTGTCACTTTTCTCATCATCAGCATATCCGGTTTTAAGTGAATTGACTTTATGGTTGTTCCGTAAATTTTCTTCCATCCAACGATCTAACCAATTTGGACCTAGTCTTGATTTGTCTTGATCAACGACATCCCTAAAGTTCGTATTAGAACCACATCTCTGCATCCATTTAAAAAGGAAGCAATGAGAATTCTTTCGCATTGTAACTTTTTGATAGCAATGGGATCATGTTCACAAGCAATACCATTTTCCTTAAAATCTATATGAATATAGAAACAAACCAGTCATATGGTATACCTTCAAGATGGACGGTCCATCAAATTTAGTACTATGAGCACGAATTCGGTGTTCTGCTTTGTCAGGACTTTCAGGTACCTGTGAGCAAAGCACCACATTAGTCATTCAATTAAACATTTCACTTCAATGTTTTCACTAATCATTATATTTTTAAAAATGAGGGTGCCCATATGCTTACAAGCCCCCGCAAGCTAACTCTTTTAAGTATAATTTTATTTTTAAAATTGACAAGAAGCATGAGTTTGATCAAATGCAATTTCTCCTTGTATCATCCCTTTATTTGAATCAAATTTGCAAAGACATTTCAGATATTAAATTTGATTAGTTTAATTCAGCAAGTTGTCTCATGATCAGCTCATGGAGGTGCCAAACTTTTGGACTAACTCAAAAACCACTTTTAAACTATGCTTCTGGATTGACACATTAACTAATGAGTACACACGCACATGAAAAGCAGAAAAAGGTAATGGTAATTAACAACAACAATAACATAAATCAACTTACAGCAATGTGCGAAAAGGAGGACTTGCTGCTAGAATGCAGAGAATCTATCATGTGACCCCGACTAGCACGAGCTTGACCCTGCAATTTTACTAATGTTTGCATCCGCTTTAGCATGTCAGCCGTTTGCTTTCTCACAATGTGACCTCTCACTAGTGCTTGAAGCTTCACCAATGCTTTCAGTGCCTTTAGTGCCCTCCTTGCCTTCAAATTCACCACCAAAAAATGTCAATGCATCAGACCATCACACACTAATCAAAACCATTAAATTCTATTAAATTATATGTCAAAGTTATCAACTGCTACAATGTAACTCACACCAGATAAGAATACTTAAATTTTATTTTATATCAAAAAGTGAACAGCATCACATTATCAGCATACAAATTCAAAAAGGGGACAAACATGGGGTGTAATCATTTTCTCAAACGTGCCTCTAGGATCCAACTACAGCACAGTTTTAAAATCATGCATTGAAATTTCAACTATAGAGGAGCACAAGACAAATTCCAAATGACGAATTTTTCATGCACGTTACCTTATAATAACACTTAACTTTGGAAATGCAAACACAAAATTTCAACCGTTCTAAATCCAACTAACAGTTTCAAAATCTGACAAACCAAAAATAACATCATTAAACTTAGAAAAAGATGTGAGATTTTGTACAAGTATCAAAAGTAGAAAGGCTGCTCATAAAGTATTAACATCAAAAAACGCCAAATTGATACAAGTACTGATTACAAATTCTGGTAGATGGAACTAACCAGCTCACCTAATACAAGGAAGCTGACCCACCAGCCTCGATATAACCACCATGAAAATGGTCCAATTTAATTCTTTTGAAAATTACCTTGAAAAAGCATATCTTTAAATTTGCCCCCACCACCAAAAAGTTAAGTGAATTTTACATTGAATTTGCATGTAATTTTTTATTCAAATCCAACCATCTAACTGATTTATCCTAGTATTGTTAGGAAATGGGTCTAAAATTTTATCAAGATAAAACATAGCATAAAACCAGTATGATAATATTATTATTAGTGAAAAGATAATGAAAAACTATTAATGAGTACACGTTCAAGCACAGTGGACACCTTGGAACCATAAAAATGGCAGCACCGAGGATTGTATTTGAAGATTGAAGACAGAGATTGGTCTACGAAGATTCCATATTTGGTCAGACATGCTCATCTAACAACTGTGGTCAACTCTTCCATCAATGACAACAACTAATATCCAGCCACGTCATGGTGATTAACAACTAATAAGCTACTAATCGTAGTATATTATTTGTACTTTATTTTTTTTGAAGAATAGTATACTGTTAGTACTAATTACAGAGAGAACGTTATAAAATATCTATACGTCTCGGAAGTAAAAGGCACCACCCACGTGCGACAATTACACACGTACGAAGAAAAACGTTTTGAGGAAAACGAAGTACCAAAAAGGGAAAAACGAAGTAACCAAACGCCGTGGATGACAGGGAATTAGTTGTTTTTTATGATGGAGAAATCAACCCCACCACCACCACCATCCACAACAGACCCACTCGTGTCGGTGAACATAATAGTGGCTAGTGGCTACTATCAACCACATTTGGTAGTTTTTCTTTTGTCGTGTCCTGTGTGTTTTGTTATGTTTCTTTCATGTTGGGGACCAACCAAATGACCAATCACAGTGAAACTCAAAAAAACATTTAACTTCTAAGATAGTGAAAAATGAAACTAAAGAATCCATGATATTCATGCAACATTTTTTTTTTCTACGAATGATTTTTGAAAACGTTTTTTGAAAAACAGTTTTATAATGTTTTAGATATTAATTAGTATTTATTAATATGACAAGTAAAATTCAAATTTTTTTAAAAGATAATGATTTTTTTTTCTTGTGTGTTTTCTTGGTTTAAAAAAAAAAAAAGTAGCAATAAAAATCCAGATCAAATATTCGAGAGTAGCTTCGACGAGTTGATTGATGATACTCACCAGATAACCTCGAAATGCGGACTGTATTTTCACAGCTGACGCAACCACCAGCTCTTCCGCCAGTCTTTGTTGGCTGACGTGGCCGCCGCTGCGACCGCTAGAGCTCGTCAGGCGGACCACCTCGGCCGCGGCGTGAGCGGCAGCCAGCGCCGCCTCCGCTACGGCCGCGGTGGCAGCTGCCACGGCTATTGCGTGCTTGTTGGGATCCAAACTCCCATCGAACGACTCGTCGCGCTTGGAGTGACGAGACGGCGTCGTGGCTGTGGTAGAAGACCTAGTGAAGCTCCACCTCCTCTTCTCCTTCGCCGCCGAGGACGACGACGGAGAAGAAGAAGAAGTGTTTGCTTTCTTTTTGGCGCCAAAAAGTCGCCGGAAGAAGCCCATGTTTCATTGCCGGAAAAAAAGAAAATCTAAACGCAGCGTTTAACAAAACTGAGAGTTTTGTGTTCGTGCTGCGTTGCGTTGTGTTACGTGTTATCTATTTAGTGAAATGAAAAGACGAGTTGGAGGGTGTTGTGTTACGTTGTGTATAGGAAATCTGTTTTAAAGTGCATGTGGACGCGTCAATCTGGAGTTTGGTAACCACGCGCTGTGGTTTATTTCTAACAGAAACTTACGTGTTGTTATGCTGTGGTGACGTAAGTCGTTTGACTATAGATGTGTAGGCCATCACCATAGTGGACATCATTGGAAACTTAGTTTTATTACTCTATGAACAAGAGAAATTAAAATTATTATTTATCTCCTTTGTGTAGTATTATTTTTTATGGTAATGCGGTAAATTTATGGTTTAATATCGAATTATTATTTTTTATGTGAAAGTTGAATTACTATTTATTTACTTTTAATTCATTTAATTAAAAAAAAAATGGATGTAAATATTATAATTTTAGTTGTCACAACACACAAAAAATATTATCAATTGTTGAAATAATATTCATTTCCTTTTCCCATTATGTTCAGGCATATATATTAATGTTTATCAATTGTGATCATATATATTAATGGTGATCATATAACATGTGTAACGAGAAGAATTTCAAATAAAGAGAATAGAGATAATTTGAATCAGAGATTTCAAAACTTTAATACCAAATTAATTACAGTCAAACTCAAAAGTTTAGACTGATAGAAAATAGTTCAACTATAATTTAAAATTTGAAAGTGATACGTAAAAATCCAGGGATCAATGCTTGTTCGGTAAATATATTATCAACTCATAAATAAATATATGATCAAGTTGAACTTGGGCTCAACCTAGATGGGCCAATCAGTTGGGCTTTTATCAGGCCCTGTAGGTATTATTGAAAATATCCACAACAAATATATTTTAAAATTTTTAATATATATTAATTAAAAAAGTATATATAGAATATTTTTTAAAGATATTATTTATACTAATTTGATATAAAGCACGTTGAAGTATAAAAAAATTTAATGTAAGAAAATTTGACGTAGACATCAAAATTGTATGAAATTTGGTATTCACGCGTCGGAGAAGGGCTTAGTGTGATGGATGGCTCTAGACCATAGGTTTCAGTGTCACAAGAGAAAATGCCATGACTCATGACTGTGATGACACGGCGAGCTGTTACTTGTTAGGTGTATGGTTGGGAGAGTGGGACATGCTGCATTTAAATTGGGGACTGGGAGAACAATTGAAGTTTTGGTTGATCATTAAACGACACCACTTACTGGCTTAAAGTACTATTTGACCATGGGACTGGAGACCATCTAGCTAGCTACCGTTGACTCCCAACAGCTGGACATAGAGTGCTCAATATCATGTCAGTGTATAACTGGGAACCTTAAAGAGTTATAGCCTGTATTGACAGAACAGAAACTACTAGGGCACCCCACCTGACTTTCGCGATCATCTTCCCCTCATTTGTATCTGATCACATGCATCTGGTTGCTGTCCTACTTATAACTTGCCTATGAATTTAACTTTCTTTTTGAGCTTCGTTTTGCACGGAAATGATGTTGCTGTATATATGCATTAATTAGTTAGCTGATGTTGCTGGAAGAAGAAGGCTAGTTTTGGAATTTGGATACTACAATATCTCTCTCTCTCTCTCTCTCTCTGCTATTTGCACAAGTCGATTTTTGTTATGGAATGAGTGTGCCAGTCAACAATGGTCACATCAAATCATGAAGCTCGTAGCTGCAATTTGCTGCAGCCTGCTGGTGTAGCTGAAAGGAATTTAAAGTCTCTTTTATGCTACCAACCCATGGAACAGATTCTATCTTTGTTAATTAAACAACTCGTAGTAGTTTCACAATAAAATGAATTATTTGGTGTTAGAACTTACTATGTGAAGCTAAACGACCTCAGAAGACGCATTATAATTTATGTATCATGAATCATGATGGACTTAAGTATTTTTTCCAGTTATACGATGATGTCAAGGTAAAAGGCATTAGAAAGTGATAATTATATGTCTTAGCTTGCATCGATATAATTGGTTGTCAACTGTCTAAATGCATCACATTTCGTTTTCGCTCATGGGTCTTATCATCCCTATTGAGGCAAAAAGGGGCCACATACTATCATGCCCACAATATTGGTTTTTTTTGTTGGGTTTCTAACGGAGTTGGATTATATTTAATTTATGTTCCACTTACCTAATAATGTAAACTCAAAGATTTTTAGGCAAAATTAAGATTGAATCAGCCTACCTAACATTCAAATTTATAATAATTTCATTAAAAATATAGCTCATAAATTTAAACCTTCGGTGTTTTGATATTTCCACATCTAGGCCAGTATGTTGGCTGTCATGATTAGGTTGTTTTGGCAGCACCTGTGGTGAGAGATTAAACGATTACCCTTTGTCATTAAAACGTATGAGTAGTTACTGCGAAAATTGACATCCATTTTCATTTATTCTCTAATCTGTTAATTTATGCATGAATGAATACCAAAGCTTGTTCTTAAATTTGTTTTTTGAAGTGGGCCATAGCCTATTGTTTGTCGCATTGATCTTTGAGTATATATGATGGGCCTATTATTTGGTAGAGTAGAGACTGGCGATGGTTAAATGAAAGAGGGCTGATCTTGGTTGATTATTATTGGGCTGGGTCGCTCAAACCATACCCGAGATCAGCCTACTCATTCTTCTATTTGACTTGATCGACTGATAATCAATTTTACAATCATTATTTTGTACGAAGTGCCAACACTCAAATTTTAACAAAAATTTGGATATTAAATCTCAATTATTAAATATAGTATATATATATTAGTATTTTTTTTAAATAATTAGTAATTTTTATTTATTAGACTCATCATCCATCTTATTAATTAAAAACTTAAATTAATATAAAAAGGCTCAATTATAGTATTTAAGATTTAAAGTTAACATGTGTCGCGCTCCCTCACATATAATGTGAACAGATAATAGATGTTAAATATTTGTTAAACGTTCCTTACCATATAACATGTGTAACGAGAAAAATTTTAAATAAAAGAGAGAGTGAGAATTTGAACCAGATACCTTTAAACTCTAGTACTAAATTAATTATCATTAAGTTCAAAAGTTTAAAATAATATAAAAGCGTTCAACTATAATACTTAAGACTTGAGGTTGATACGTAACAAATCTAAGAATGAAAAATTTAGGGGGTGTTGGGTGGATGAAAAATGGGCTTGTTTTCGTTTTTGTTTTTGTTAAACGGTTATATTTTTCTTCATTCTTTATTTACTTCTAATTTCTTTCTCTTTATTGTAGTTTTTTCCTGGTTACATCTTGCACGAAATTTTGGGCATCAAATAAGTGTAAATCTATACAAACATAAGTAAATCTGTGTAGATCTACACTGTTTTTCTTAATTTTAGCAATTTTATGTTATATTATAATTTTATTGTATCCAATTTTTTTACAATAATTTGTGTTTAAATGTTATTATATTTTATTGCATGTGGATATGGTGTGTCTATTAGGTGTTTTCAGAAGACTCTGGTGTGCTATTTGATTGTCTGTTTCATATTAAGAATTTTGGTTCTGGGATAGTGGGATTTATGCATGAAGGTGGGAATTACTAGGGAAAAAAAGAGCATTATATTGCGTTGTTTGCTTTAGTAACTACATACTCTTTGTTGCCAATATAATCTGAAACACACTCTTAATTAGCATCCCCTGAAAATTGTGTTGACAGCAATTTGATAATGCAGTCTTTACATTGTGAATTAAAAGCCAAACAGCCTTCTGCTCCTATGTGTTTGAATTTTACATGACCATGTTGATGTTGATGAAAAGGCCGAATGGTCCTCAAGAATTGATGGCATGTTTATTAGAATTTTACATGACCATGTTAAAATAGGTGATTTACAAACATCAACATTCCAGAAGAAGGTTTGGTCAACCATAGTTGATGAGCCTTTTCAACAAACCCAAATTGACGTGGGTTGCTAATGGCTAATTTTCTCTGGACGTGGGTAGCAAATGGCTAATATTCCACAAATGTATCCAAAAACATTCTTAATTCGGATTACCACCTTTTCTTCAACCAACGCCATTAAGTGGCAAGCCATACAAAGGGCACGATTCATTTGTCATGCAAGTCATGAAATGTTGGATATTTTCTAGTATGAAACACTGCTCAATTCTCATATGTCATGTTTTGTCTCCATAATGAGAAATAAGTTTTTATTTATTTTATATTATGAAATTCTCAAAGGTCAGACTCAGACGACATTATTAAGAAGGGAATTTTTTTTTTCCCGACATTATTTGTTGATAACATGGCAACTCTCGCTTGGCTTCATGCATTGATTCGATTCTAACCTGTATAAAGAGTGAAATTTATATATATAATTAGAAAATTAAATTAAAAACGTCAATTATTTTAATAAGAGAAATGCAATTAAATGTTTGGATCTGTATTTCACTCCAATTGGAGGACGAAGAGTGTCAATAAAAATGTGTATAATTTATTGAATGAAAGCATCAATTTGAAACGAATTTGAGGAGATTGTGTTATTTTTTAATATAAAAATGTTCATCTAGACTTTCACAATAGTACTTTTTTTTTTACTACCAATATTAAAAAATAATTGCTTGAATAAAAAACTTTCAATATAAAACTTAAATCTCAGTTAATTAAATTTGATTTTAAACATTGGTTTTAAATTAGGTCAAAAACTTAGATTTTATAAAAAGTAATATAATAATTATTATTATTATTGTTTTGACAAATACACGTTACAAGTACGAATATTACATCAAGGATCTCTCTAATATATACTTTAAGACAAGACTTGAAATAAGCTCTCGTAAATTGTCTACACACAAGTGGAAATGTGTCTCAAGCAAAATCCACACATAGGTGAAATGAGTGCTCGAACCTTGTATTCTAAGTAGAGGCAAGAGAAGTGGTGCCAATTACACGACGCACTCATCAGAGAGTAATATAATTATTATTATTTTATTTTCGAAACTGGTAAGATAATGTTATATTATATTTTGTTATAATAATTTATATTGTAAAATCTCACTTTTTTTTTATTAAAGAAAATTATATTTCTACGAAGCTGTTATGATTCATACTTTTCTGTATTCCGTCAAAATAAAATAAAATAAAATTTAAGAATCAAAGCACAGATGCTTACTATCAATTGCCACAAGTGAGAGGTGGGAGATTGCACTGAGAAGGCAAGCGAGCGGCGATCCTGATGGTGTTGCAAAGACAGTCATGTTCGACGGATTGCAGTGCAGCGCAGCAGTCAGTGGTAGGGGTTGTCTCAGCCACACCAGGCACAACAAATGGTGCGCATATGTTCAGGTTGTTGAGTTCAGCAGTGCAGCTCTGTGCACTAGCTCTCTGTGTCTGCAATGCAGCCATTGCCGCTGCAATGACCAAGAGAAGCAATATTGCAGCATTGGAGCTGAGAGCAACCACAGACTTGAGACTATCTGCCATCACTAATAATTTATAACTTTATTTGTAACGACTTCTGGTACTTTGTGTTTCTTATTTCTCTTGGGTTTATGTCTGTCTAATTTGTGATGATTTAATGATAATTTATAGTTAGTTTTTTGGATTGAAGTTTTTGCATGAACCAACTAACCCATGAAATTTTGAGTTCATTGCAATAGTGCTGTCTGTATTCAAGTCCAGGACAGTTAGAAAACACCGTTGGACTGGTGCTGGTAAACAATAAGGCTAACAAAATGAAACCATTTTTCAGGGGAAGTTGCAAAATTTTCCTGGTGCCCTGAATGAGTAGACTTGAACTCATTATCAAATTCATACATGTGACAAAAAATAGAGCAATGTTATACAACCAAATTATAATTTATGGTAAGTGATATGATAAATGATATTTAATTATTATATAAATCAAGAGATGATAAGGTGAATGAATTGATGTTATTTAGAATGATTTTCTTTTTAATAAAATAGGGCAAGAAGCTTTTTTTTCTTTTCTTTTTAAATATACTTGAACTTTAGACATTACCAAGTTGAATAAATGTAATGGATGTATTCTACTTCTATCCCAAAGTCCTATTGCACAATGGTATACATAATATTACATCAAAAAATATATATACGTTGAAATTGAAATATCAATGAAATAGATGGTACGGTTCTTTGATCTAGATATTCCAGTTAATTTGAAGGGAATACATAAGTCATAACAACAATGATGTTCCTCATTAAGAACAATGGATGTAATTGATTAAAATTTATTAAAACTACGGTTAAAATTGTAATGTGGGATGGCAAATGAAGGGGAATGGCTATGCTACAAACAATTTTGTTGTTTGTACCATACAAACAGACTTGGCTGCCAACTGGCAGCCAAAAGCAAAATTTTGAAACTTGCAGCAACCGGTTGAAACCGGTTGCTGCAAATTTAAAAAATTAATATTATAATAAAAAATTTTAAAATAATATTTTAATAATAAAATACTATAAATATAATAATTTATTAGATTACAATAAAAAATATATTTAATATTATAATTAAAATAATATAATAAAATATAAATATTATATTAGTTTAATATTTTTTTATTGTTAAAAAAGAATTTTAACGTGAAAGTTGTTGATATAACAACTTCAACGTTATAGTTAACAAGTACGAAAACGTCAACTTGTTAACAAGAACGTCAAAGTTGTTATATTAACAACTTGGACATTAAGACAACGTCCGAAGTTGTTAACTTTCAACAACTTCGGACGTATGACGTCATCATACGTCCAAGTTGTTAGATTAACAATTTCAACGTTGCCTTAACAACTTGGATGACGTTAACTTGTTGACATGAACGTCGAAGTTGTTAGATTAACAACTTCGACGTTAAACCAACGTCCCAAGTTGTTAACTTTCAACAACTTCGACGTGTGACGTTAGCATACGTCCGAGTTGTTGGTTTAACAATTCCAACGTTGCCTTAACAACTTGGATGACGTCAACTTGATGACATGAACGTCGAAGTTGTTAGATTAACAACTTGGACGTTAAACCAACGTCCGAAGTTGTTAACTTTCAACAACTTCGACGTGTGACGTCAGCATACGTCCGAGTTGTTGGATTAACAATTCCAACGTTGCCTTAACAACTTGGGTGACGTCAACTTGTTGACATGAACGTCGAAGTTGTTAGATTAACAACTTCGACGTAAAACCAACGTCCGAAGTTGTTAACTTTCAACAACTTCGACGTGTGACGTCAGCATACGTCCGAGTTGTTAGATTAACAATTCCAACGTGTTCTTAACAACTTGGGTGACGTCAACTTGTTGACATGAACGTCGAAGTTGTTAGATTAACAACTTCGACGTTAAACCAACGTCCCAAGTTGTTAACTTTCAACAACTTCGACGTGTGACGTCAGCATACGTCCGAGTTGTTGGTTTAACAATTCCAACGTTGCCTTAACAACTTGGATGACGTCAACTTGTTGACATGAACGTCGAAGTTGTTAGATTAACAACTTCGACGTTAAACCAACATCCGAAGTTGTTAACTTTCAACAACTTCGACGTGTGACGTCAGCATACGTCCGAGTTGTTGGATTAACAATTCCAACGTGTTCTTAACAACTTGGGTGACGTCAACTTGTTGACATGAACGTCGAAGTTGTTAGATTAACAACTTCGACGTTAAACCAACGTTCGAAGTTGTTAACTTTTAACAACTTCGACGTGTGACGTCAGCATACGTCCGAGTTGTTGGATTAACAATTCCAACGTTGCCTTAACAACTTGGGTGACGTCAACTTGTTGACATGAACGTCAAAGTTGTTAGATTAACAACTTTGACGTTAAACCAACGTCCGAAGTTGTTAACTTTCAACAACTTCGACGTGTGACGTCAGCATACGTCCGAGTTGTTGGATTAACAATTCCAACGTTGCCTTAACAACTTGGATGACGTCAACTTGTTGACATGAACGTCGAAGTTGTTAGATTAACAACTTCGACGTTAAACCAACGTCCCAAGTTGTTAACTTTCAACAACTTCGACGTGTGACGTCAGCATACGTCCGAGTTCTTGGATTAACAATTCCAACGTTGCCTTAACAACTTGGATGATGTCAACTTGTTGACATGAACGTCGAAGTTGTTAGATTAACAACTTCGACGTTAAACCAACGTCCGAAGTTGTTAACTTTCAACAACTTCGACGTGTGACGTCAGCATACGTCCGAGTTGTTGGATTAACAATTCCAACGTTGCCTTAACAACTTGGGTGACGTCAACTTGTTGACATGAACGTCGAAGTTGTTAGATTAACAACTTCGACGTTAAACCAACGTCCGAAGTTGTTAACTTTTAACAACTTCGACGTGTGACGTCAGCATACGTTCGAGTTGTTGGATTAACAATTCCAACGTTGCCTTAACAACTTGGGTGACGTCAACTTGTTGAGATGAACGTCGAAGTTGTTAGATTAACAACTTGGACGTTAAACCAACGTCCGAAGTTGTTAACTTTCAACAACTTCGACGTGTGACGTCAGCATACGTCCGAATTGTTGGATTAACAATTCCAATGTTGCCTTAACAACTTGGATGACTTCAACTTGTTGACATGAACGTCGAAATTGTTAGATTAACAACTTCCACGTTAAACCAACGTCCGAAGTTGTTAACTTTCAACAACTTCGACGTGTGACATCAGCATACGTCCGAGTTGTTGGATTAACAATTCCAACGTTGCCTTAACAACTTGGGTGACGTTAACTTGTTGACATGAACGTCGAAGTTGTTAGATTAACAACTTCGACGTTAAACCAACGTCCGAAGTTGTTAACTTTCAACAACTTCGACGTGTGACGTCAGCATACGTCCGAGTTGTTCGATTAACAATTCCAACGTTGCCTTAACAACTTGGATGACGTCAACTTGTTGACATGAACGTCGAAGTTGTTAGATTAACAACTTCGACGCTAAACCAACGTCCCAAGTTGTTAACTTTCAACAACTTCGACGTGTGACGTCAGCATACGTACGAGTTGTTGGATTAACAATTCCAACGTTGCCTTAACAGCTTGGATGACGTCAACTTGTTGACATGAACGTCGAAGTTGTTAGATTAACAACGAACAACTTCGACGTATAACCAACGTCCGAAGTTGTTAACTTTCAACAACTTCGACGTGTGACGTCAGCAAACGTCCGAGTTGTTGGATTAACAATTCCAACGTGTTCTTAACAACTTGGGTGATGTCAACTTGTTGACATGAACGTCGAAGTTGTTAGATTAACAACTTCGACGTTAAACCAACGTCCCAAGTTGTTAACTTTCAACAACTTCGACGTGTGACGTCAGCATACGTCCGAGTTGTTGGTTTAACAATTCCAACGTTGCCTTAACAACTTGGATGATGTCAACTTGTTGACATGAACGTCGAAGTTGTTAGATTAACAACTTCGACGTTAAACCAACGTCCGAAGTTGTTAACTTTCAACAACTTCGACGTGTGACGTCAGCATACGTCCGAGTTGTTTGATTAACAATTCCAACGTTGCCTTAAGAACTTGGATGACGTCAACTTGTTGAGATGAACGTCGAAGTTGTTAGATTAACAACTTCGACGTTAAACCAACGTCCCAAGTTGTTAACTTTCAACAACTTCGACGTGTGACGTCAGCATACGTCCGAATTGTTGGATTAACAATTCTAACGTTGCCTTAACAACTTGGGTGACGACAACTTGTTGACATGAACGTCGAAGTTGTTAGATTAACAACTTCGACGTTAAACCAACGTTCGAAGTGGTTAACTTTCAACAACTTCGAACGTATGACGTCAGCATACGTCCTAGTTGTTGATTTAACAATTTCAACGTTACTCTTAACAACTTTAACTTAAATTTAATTTTTTAAATATTATAAAGTATTTTAAAATTGTATGGAATTTTTTTAAAAATATTACTTAAATTGGACTAAAAGTTTATATATTTATATTATTGAGGAAAATAAGTTTATTAAATTTATATCTTGCAAATGCGTAAAAATATTTACACGTAATTTTAATATAATTTCATGGAATTTTTTTTTCTATTAGGATTTAATTTTGCAATTATATCTTTACCATTATATTGTTCAATAAACACATAAAATATTTAGTTCGTGCAACACTACAAAGGGATTGAGTTCTTCATCCCAATCATATCTTACTTATCCAATCTTGTTTGCGGGGTTGTGACACTACTGTCAAAACTATGCAGCCGCACCTCCACATCAGTGCAGCGGTGCACCCATCAGCAAGACATGGTTCCCAATTCTAATGGGTGCGTGTCCACTCGCACATCCAGGAGCGACTGCTTACCAACACGACCAGTAACTGTACTCTGACACACGGCGTCGACAGGGCCTTCCACACACACACACACACACCATGATAAAAGCAATGTCCATTGGGACGGGTGTCGCATGTTACAAACATTAGTGTCCGAAAACCCTTATCTGTACCATCAGTACGTGGTTGTGTACCCTTTTACTTTATTTTTTCCATCTATTTCTATTTTATGTCTACGTTTCTTTTTATTTTTTTATTTTTTCCATCTATTTCCATTTTATTAATTTTTTCTAACAAATTAAATGTTATAAATCTTTAAGCACTAAATGATCATTTCTATGATAAATACTGAATTCTGAACTTTGAATTTTGACAGGCATAACTAAAATGTGTTGATTACTTCCATTCGAACATGTAGTATGAGTTAAACTTGTTGAATCTTCGACAATTAACTATATTTCTTATATATAATTGCTTCGCTAAGATAATTAAGTACCGTTGAATATACTCATCTAATAATCAAATGTGAAGTTGTTTCTTGCATTAAATTCTAGCATGTGCCCCCAAAATGTAACAAAATATTTATGCTGTTGCTAGATAAATTAAACTAAGAAAACAACAACATATGATGAAGGGACTATATAAGAACTAAGCTGGGTAGAGGTCAAAATATTGATATATGGTACAAAGTTGACAAACGAGAAACTTTTAATCTTGAAAACACTACAATTTGCACCATAGAACTATTGATCCTTCATTATAGTTTTTCTTTTACTATGTATCTATATATATGCAACACATATCATCATAAATGCGCAGCTCTACTTGCATAAAAGGATATTTTTGCAAGTATTCTTTACTATGAACATGAGAGTTAGGAAAATATGGTCCACAAAACAGAACCCGCGTGACATTCTGATCAACGTTCATAGTCATTCCTTTGATTTTACACAATATACTTGCATACCAAAAACACAAAATTGAGAGAATCAAGAACAATAACACAACACCAAACCAAAATAGAAAATATTATTCAAACCAAACAGATATTTTCGTAACTCAAAAATTGAAATTAGAAAACCAAAGTTGATTAGCAAAAGCAATCACCTCCAACAATATATTCACAAAATGAACTCCAAATTTACAGAAACCTTCAACATTTTAATGAGTGTCATAACAAATGGGAAGTTACACATACACAAATGTTAGCTCTCTTCTTTTCTCCAATTCGTATGATACGAACGCGTTTTTATGTTCGTATCATAGCCATATCCAGAGAGTTAAAGGTGAAGATGGAGCAACGGCATGTCGCTTGGTTCTACTTCTGCCTCACATTATCGTAGAATAAGGAGAAGACGATTAGGATGATGAAGAATTCGAAGAAGTGAATCTGTTTGATTCACTTGTCGATATCTTCTCTTCCTTCACAAGGTTTATCTTTTATTCATGATATCAAACTTTCGTTCACTTTAAAGTCACTAGAAGAACACAATTGCATAGAAACCCTGTAGAGCATACATCACAAACAAAGAAGCATATTTATCAGTATTCAGTATGAGATCATAACTGAATATTAATTAAAAATACATTAATTAAAAATATTTTTTTAATTAAAAATACGCCTATAGTTTTACCAAACATTAATTAAAAATACATTTTTGTTTTTGGCTAAGTGACTGCTATTTTCAACTAATAAGAACAACTATCATTTTTTAAGTAAATGAAACATTTACCATAAGATAACTAAATGTTGAAAGGCCAAATATAGGGACATACAAACGGCACTCAATATAATGACTTTTCGAAGAAAGTGAATCTAAAATATTGTTCTCACCATGAAGTAATTATTTTTCATACCTGTATATTGTCCGGATCTTACATATATGCTACTGAAGTAAAAAATTTGCACTGCTGCACAATGTTTAAAGACAAAATACAAAATTTCATATTGAAAACTGATTTTTTGAAAAGAAAAATATTTTTGGTTTGAATCCTTATAATCCAAAAAATCTGAAAAATTAGTTTAAATACAGTTCATTTGCCACCAACCACTATTTTGGACCACATGCAAAGAACTAACATCATAAGTAGACAACAAAACTTCTGGATAAAGCTTCCAAGTAATTAGTAAAATTGATCTTCATTGATAGCTACATCATGTATTAACACCAACAAGAAACTAATCTTTATAGGGTATTACAGTTTTCCTTGTGAAATTGTGCTATTATTTTAATTCATTATAGCACCTAAAGCTAAGCAAATTAACTAACTCCATAATAAAGAAGACTAAAACAAGATAATAACATGGCATGATATATTAAAACCAAAAGTATGATAATACAGCCTAGTAAGGGCTATTCAAGGCCATAAATTAAGCTCATCACCAACTTAAACAATACCAGCATACTTCTTTGCTATTCAATTTTGGTTATCTTCTAGGTTCTTGTCTTTATCCACGCAAGGCTAGCTTTGTCGCCTATGGTAAAAGGCAACAAGGTTCTTAATATCTATATGTTATAGATTTAATAAATATAAGAAAGTAATAAATTGATTTAAACCTTAATGGTGTCATAAAGTCACCAAACTAAAACAAATCTAGGCAAACATAATGAACTATGCACCTTGGAAATGTCAAATGTAAGCATTTTAGAACCAGCTCATCAAATGTAAGCTTCTTAGAACCAGCTAATTAATACATAAAAAAAAAAAAAAAAAAAAAAAAAGAACTAGCTCATTAGGAGACAAACCAATGCAACCTCACGAATGCTTTCGAAATCCTTGGACTGGAACTGGAAAAGTGAGTGATAAAATACACCAAAATACAGAGCTTGGTTCTGCTTCAACTGCTAAAAACTAATAAGAAAGGGACCTCTCTTTTTCATTCCATGTGGCTTTAGGGATCTTGCAGACATAACGGGAAAAAATGAGAGGTATTATCAGGTCATATGACAATTTTGTAGTAATAGTATCAATAACATGAAGCAGAAATTTGACAGAGTGATTTGATAATTACTGCTTAGAAGAATCATCTTATAGTACAGATAGGACCTAAAGTCCATGGGACAATCCAGCTACCATCATAATATTTGTACAAGCAGACAATAGCGACATTACAAAAAACAATTGAGTTGAGCAAAATAAGAACAATGAGCATTACAAACCAACCAAAGTTGGGTTGAGGAGGTATGCTACTGGAGGTAGAGTTGAGTTAAGGAGCTACTGATGCACATAAACTTCTAGAGGGTGGTGCCACCTGAGAACCCAATTTACCATATATATGTGTGTGTGTGTGTGTGTATGTGTGTATGTCTCTGTATGTGTGTGTGTGTGTGTGTTAGGATGAGTTGATTCATTGCCATGTTTGAAGACTCATTATAAATTAAAATTTACAATATCAATTTCTAACAAATCTACCCATAAAATCTGGTAAATTCCTTTAAATTTACCAAAAAACCAAATTATGCTAGTTTCTATTTGTCAAAAAAGCAACAGAAATGCAACTCATACGTAATCATATATCTATAAAATGGAAATGTCATTACTTTCACCACAATATCCATAAACATAATGTTCACAGGAATTGATAGCACACATTTGGTAACAAAGACAATAACTTGAACAATAACAAAGAGTATTCATCAATTCTATATTCACAAACAATCCTCAAATCAAATCAATTTTCAAGTTGTCAAATATTCTCTTTATCTTAACAGACCACAACACTCAAAATATATTCAACTAGTAACAATCAAGCAAAGAATCAACATACAAGTTGTTAACACTAACAATGACAACCATAAACTAGAAATCAACGAAGGACATGAAAATCACCTCCGGCCTTCTTGCAAGTTCATATAAATATTTTCCATAAGCTTCTCACAAGTTGAAAGCAAATGCGGTGTGCTGGTCTAACAGAGCAACTTGCGACCTTGTTTCTTGTGCTTGATCTTCTTAGGCTTCGTGTAGGACTGTAAGTCTTCTTCTTCCTCCCATTTTGCTCAAGTAAAACCAGAACCAACAACACCCAAAAAGAATTTAAAACAAAACACCAAAACAAAAATCCCACACCCATAAAGTTTAATCGAAAAAGCCCTAGGAGGATCACACATACCAGGGGAAAGTAGATGAGGAAGAGGCACAGAAAAGTTATGTTGGAGAGAAATCCCCCACCACACTCGGACGACCATCAACATCGAACAACCACCACACACGCCGACACCACCTTGAACACCAAGAAGCCACCCACCCACCACCACCAAAATCATCAAACATCACCAAACCCAAATGAAAATCATCAAAAATCTACATAAAATACAAACTCATCAATCAAACTGCAAAAAAAATTAAAAAAAAAAAAAAAAACTCATTTGGGTTCAGAATCGAACCCATAAACTGGGTACGAATCGAACCCAGTTTCTGGGTTCTATTTTGTTCAATTCTGAACCCAGTTTTCTGGGTTCAATGTTCTAATCGAACCCAAAAATCTGGGTTCGCATATACGAAGAAGGAGAGAAGAAGAGGAAGAAGAAAAGAAGATGATGATGAAACCACCCATGGACGGCGACCACCATCAAACACCCACCCACAGCTACCCATCAAATGCATCCACAACACCCACCACCACCACCATTAACACATCAAACACACACCACACTCACCCATCAAATACATTCAGACGGTCACCAACATCAACCCAGAAACCACCGACCCACCACCACCACCAAATTCCATATGGGTTCCACCGATGAAGCCGAAGATAGAGAGAGAGAGACTTGGTCGACAGAAAAAGCATATGGAAGAGACAGAGATAATTGAGTGGAAATTTTTTTTTTTTAAATTCACTTTCTCTCTCTTTTGTACCCATTTAGCCGGTAGCTTGTTCCCATTCTTTTTTTATTATTATTTTTTTTTTCAACATTCCTAACCGTTGGATGCAATTATTTATCATCCAATGGTTGGATGATCATCTTTTGGGTTCTACGTATCATACGAACAACTTTTTTGTCTGTATGATAGCCGTTTCCTGAAGAATTGTTATCAGCATAATAGAGCTTGTATTAGTGGATAAACATGAAACCAAAGATTTGCAAACCAAATAATTAAAAAATATTTTGATATTTGATTAATCTGTCCTATTCCAGGAAGTTTAACATCTCCTGAGTAGCTTTGATTGATCAGGTGAACACCATTACAATGTTGGTGCATGCGCCAGATCTGAACTAAATTGGCCGCAATGAACAAATTAATGTGATAAAAAAATATCAGCAAAAACGAAGAAAATAAATTGAGCTACAAATAAAGCCAAGGACTGCTTCACGAAGAATTAGACAAAGTTTTATCATGGGAAGCAGGGGCTGTCCAATATAACTTGACCGCAAACAGAAGCTTCTCTCTCTCATGAGGACCATCTTCATGATCAACAATTCGACTGTCCCAGCTCATTGCATCAATGATCTTCTTTATTTTCACCACAACATCCACGTCATCTCGGATGATTACACTTCCTTCTGGTCTCAGTATTCTATCCATCTCTAGTAATATATCTTCCATTTCACATCTGTAACACATGATGCACAACAATAAGAAATTATATGAATTAATACTATGTTAAACCTTACATGAAAACAAATTCTATTCAATAAGAGAGTATTGGATAAAAGAATGTTTGGTTTTTATTAAAATGATTTATGTATATAATTATTTTTTATGTGTGCCTAACTATACAAAATTTGCATTTGTTAAACTATTAAGTAACCTGTCTTTGTAGAGACTGAACACAGAATCAGCATGAATGAGATCATAAGTTCTGGGATATGTTGACATCGCCTCGCACCTACACCAAGGAAAAAAATTGTATTAGACATAAATCAGTTCATTCAAATGATTTTGAACTTTTCGTATAAAATTTATCAGAAACCTTTTTAAAGTTTTTAGTGGAGAAAATAAAAGGGTTGTATGCAACTCAATTTTGTTTAACTGTCACAAAAAATCCTAAAATTTTCTTTGAAAATTATGATAAATCAAGTGCAAGGAGATAAAAGATTTACCAACTCTGATATGTGCCAATTAAACCCCTTTCGTATACAACTCCAAGAGTGTTGATTTTGGCCTCAACAGGAACCACATTCATTACCCAAAGTGGGTCACCAACAAGGGCAGCAGCAAATCCACCCAAGTTGGCATTCATGTCTAGAAGGTTACGGTACCGTCCTGGTTGCCCTAATTGACCGTTCACTTGTTTATAATATGACACTCTCTTCTTCCATAGTTGAGAATTTTGTTGGAAAATTTCAGCTGTTATTCCTTCTACAGATCCTGAACGAATCCTTGGTGGAATTGCATTTAGTCTTTCAGGCCATTTTGCCAATTCTCCTCCAGCTATTTGTTGATTGCTAGAAACTTCAGGCAAATGTGTCAAGCAAGTCTCCATTTCTGTGTACCTGAAAATATTTAAATAGAATATTGATGAGAACTAAATAGTACAACAAACACTTTCACATTCACTTTGTTGGAAAATTTTCAATGTGTCCAAGCCTACCACATTAAAAAATATATTTGACTATATTACTGGTTGAATAATTTTATCTAACAATTATAACTATTGGATTGATTTCAATAATTATTCTTATAATCAATCCAATGGATATAATTGTTGGATAAAATTACTCAACTAGTAAGGTAATCAAAACAATAAAATTTTAACTCAACTAATATATCCGAGTATGCTCATTTAATAAAAATAGAAAAACATATACAAATGATGTGTAATACACCTATCATATGGAAATTTTTTCTATTAATTTGGATGCATTAGAAGGCACGTACCAAGCTTTATCAGGATCCTGAGCAGGACAGAAAGGCAGATTCTGGGTGAGTTTTCGATTGACTTTGCAATTTAAATGATTGATTGGTTTCTGCCAAATTGCAATATCATTTTTCTCCACGAACTTTGTCCAGCAAAGGCTCTTAGCTACTTCTTCAATAGATACCTGTTCATCATTCAAATCCTCCTTTGTTCTTGCCCAGCCTTTATAATGGGCTTTCCAATTGATTGGTGGACCAGACAAAACCCAGTACCCACCAGGCCTTAGAAGCCTGTCAACTTCAATCAAATAAACCCCCCCTACAACAGTACAAGAAGAACAAAATTATAGGCGGTTTGTACTAATTTGAAAAATCAATTCAGAGGTGAATGATGAATGTCAAAATTCAAAAATTTAAACCAATGTTTTAAACATCAAATGTAATGAAATTTACCAAATTTGCTCCAAGGAATTAGGCAACGAGAGCAATGAGCCATGTCGAAAGCCCTGGACGGGTACGGGAGCCTCTTGGAGGCAAGAATTCCGATCAAAGCAGGAACTCCTCGCTCTAGAGCGAATTGGACTTGCGCCTCATGTGTGTCCCTTGGCGCAAACGATAATGGTAGGATGTTGCGTGACAGTAGATAGGCTCCCCAACTTGCAACCTATAAAAAAACATAGTACACAATCTACAATATCAAGGCTTTAGAAAAAAAATAAATAAAATCAAAGTTGATCATTTCATTACATAAATAGATCACATAATGTTATTGGTGCATCAACTTTATCAACCGTCACAAATAGATCTATATATATATATATATATATATATATATATATACAGATCTGGATTCCTTCTCTAATCAGTTTTAATCATTAATTTGTTTTTAAGATTACTCAGTTTCCCCCATTCATTCTCGAATATAATTATAATAAGTGTTGATTTATGTGAATTGTATAAATGGATGAAGAAAACTGAAATTTCTTAAAAGAATTTTCATATTGATGGAGAATTAATCTATATTTATTAGAGAGAGGGGCTTTCTATTGTGTCTAAGTCCAGGGCAAATACTGAGTCTCTCGGTAACATTACCGGACAATTTCCTTTAAAAAAATAATACCGGACAGTTCTTTTAAATTTGGAGAAATGCAAGTCAAAGCAGGTGATATTTTAAGACCAAGTTCTATGACATGAAAATTTCAAACAGTTTCTAGGCAATTCAGCCCGAGAAAACGTTGATCCAACGTCGCATAATATGGACCCGACAAAACAGCTATTTAGATTTCATCCCTAGATTTTTCTTTTCCATTTTTCATTTTTTTATTTAAAAAATCAAAATAACTTTTCACATGATATATGTATGGTAATCCCTGCATTATCTCAAAACACTTAATTCACATGTACAAATTTATCAATAAAAAGAAAAAATCTACAAATTAAAAAGGCTGTTTACTTGCAGTAATCTTCCTAAAAATTTCACAAATATGTTATCTCCAGTACCAAATCACTCAAATATCTTTCTAAATCATTATTAATCAATTAAAAAAAGAGTATGAATTTTCCAATCTCGAAAACACAGTTGAGCGTTGACATTCTTCAACCAAAAATAGTTTAAACAAAAAACAAATTAATTAAATTAATAATAATAATTTATAATTAAAAAAAAAAAAAAAAAAAAAGGTCGGACTAGAGGAAGAAGAAAAAACCTACCCCACAACCAGTATCAATGGCGGTACGTATAGACCCATCTTCAAGATTGATCAATTTTCCAATATCATCAATATACGCGTCTGCACCATTAGGGAACATGGTCCCTCCTCCAGGGAATCGAAACCTGTCACCTTCGTATCTGATCCAGTTCTGGACAGCCTTCTCCACCGTCAATTCCTTGTGAGGCACGTTAGCGTACCACACAAGATCCCTGCTCGCCGGCCACGAGAACGGGTTCTTGTATCCGTGTGGTGCCGGGATACGGCACTTCAACAGCTCGTTCTTCTCCGGGCAGTGTCTCTCCCTGTATCTCACCCTGTCCCTGTCGAACCTCAACGACCTCTTCGCGTCCTCGCACGGCGTGTACTCGCTGTAGGAGACGTTGCATGGAGAGTAGGGTTTGAGTTTGACTTCCGTTGACCCCAAGTCGGCCGCCACGTGGTGGGCCGAGAAATCGAGCGTGTTTGATCCCACCTCGGCGGTGTTGGTGTTGGTGTTGGTGGTGGTGGGTTTGGTGGAGGAGCAGGCAACGCCGACGACGGTGGTGGAGGAGGAGGAGGAGGAGGAGAAGGTCCTGAAACCGCTGTGTTGATAATGGCCGAAGAGATAGGAAGCAATGCAGAGGAAGGCAATAAGAGCTAAGGACCAGAGATTGGTCTTTTTGAATGAGAAGATTGCGAAGATGGTGGTGGGTTTGGCCGGTTTTGCGGTGGCGTGGTACGGCGGAATAGAGCCGGCCATCGCTTCCGCTACGGTGGTGGTGGTGGTGTTGTTTGGATTATGAAGAGTCCTGTGTGTGTATGGTGTATTTATTGGTGGAGATTTGAAGGGTTGAAGAAATATAGATTTTGATCAAGTCAGTCATGTGAGGCATCAAGATTCATGACTTGCAATGACTATTTTATTAATAATGGAAAAAATTAAACTCATTGACTGTTTTGAAATTAAGATTTTTTTACTTGTTAACACATTATACCACCACCTAACATTTATGGATTATACACCTCCTCACTTTTTGAAATGAGAATAAAGATTCTCTATCAATCTTATATTTGTGTTAAGTATGTTTGCCAATTTCACAACTTGTGTATTAAATAATAACAGTTTCCTAAAGCTGTTCATGATTTCCAATAAATTTCATAATTTGTATTCCACCTATTTTTTCAAGAGAGAAAAATTCAATCCATCGGGTGCCGCACATGTCATTTAATTATATTACCCCTTTTTCTTTTTCTTTTTTCACTTGGAGGGGATGTGAACTCAAGACTTCGGTTTGATCGAGAAGTATGATTAGCAAAAGCAAGTTATGCATTCAACCATGTTATAATATTATGTTATGACGTATTAATAATTTATTATTATTATTATTATTATTATTATTATTTTTACTTAGGGGGAAAGAGAATTCAAACAAACATGTGGTAACTAACAAGTCTACCATCACTACATATTATGTAGTATTGATAATCAATCAAAATAACTTTTTCATACTATGTAATACAATTTCAATGGTATGGCACAATTGCACTAAAGATTTTCTCATTTTTCGAATTAGATAAGTCTGTGTGTCATTAGATTAAACCAAAGCAGAATAAATAACATTTATCGCTTGATTGTTGGACTGTTTATAATGTCTTCTGTATTAAAAATCATTGTATAACAAAAGGTAAACGTTTTATAGAAATAAAAGATTCTAAAGTTTCTTTTGTAAGAGAATCCATAAATCTAGTATATAAGTCACAACAAATGGTCTGGTTCTTACATGGACAGAGAGAGAAATCTTATAGAGGAAGGTGGGGAGGATGCAGCTGGAACATGGAGAGAAATTGGAAGTAACAGGGAAGAGATAGATTTTATATGGGTTTTAATTACTAAATTTTGATTTAAATGTTTAATGAGGATTTTAAGTGAGATTTGGAATGAGTGGACCACATTTAAAGTCCCATCTGGGTACGGTTCTGAAAGTGCTTCAAGTATGGGGATGCACTATCTGATTTATTTGGCCCACTTCTGTTTCCATTTTCAACCCAAATAAATATTTAAAAAAAAAAATTGTTTCATCAGTATTTCCTTACTAAAACTAAATTCTCAACTGACATGTGAGTGAGGTTTATCGGAAAAAAAAATTGTTTTTTTTGTATAACAACAATAATTGTCATTCACATGGAATGTTTAACGTAGAAGTTAAGAATTTAATTGTAAAGTAGAACTTTAAGGAAATGGTATATGGACAAAATGAACAGAGGATATCGAATGATTTAATTGACAAATAGAACCAGATTGAGTTGTAAATTAAAAAATTTTACTTTGGATTTATAGATAATGTAAACATATCAACGATAATAACTTTTAAGTTAATAATAACTGTTGACGTATGAAATTGGTCAACTAAGTTCTTCCAGGCCCAACACTGCATGAACGACAAACTGAGCAAGTAATAAGCAATAAGAGTAAATATGACAAAGTTAGAATTCGAGACAGTAAGGTGTTTCAGTGGTTCGGCTAAGCTTACCTACGTCCACTATTTGTTCTCTCAATATCTGGACAGAGTAACAGCCAGTTTTTCACTAAGTATTTCGCTCTTCTTTTACAAAGAAAAACTTCTCCTATTTATAGAAGAAGAATTGCTACAGCGATGTTCAATGTGTTAAACTAGAATGATTACAGTAGTTAATGAACCTGACTCCCAATTAATGCAGCCGGATTACATTAAATGCAAGGGACAGGTGGAAGATCTACATGACTAACCCACGCAGATTAGGTGTGGTGATCTGTAATTTGAACAGTAATCTCTGACAAGCTTGACGTGCAAGGCAAGTTAAGTGATGATCTGGCATGGTCTGATATAGTCGTAAGCGAAGTGAGGATTCCAGGTGGACTGGAGTGTCGATAAATGGGGAGGGCCGAACGACGATCTCAGCTCCTCGTACAGGGGTCTAGATTGACGTAGAGCAGACTTAGTTCTACGAGGTGATCAGTTCGGACTCCGGACTCCGCACAACGCTAGGTGAGATCTCAATACATAGTTGTAAATCCCACTTTATTAGGGTTTCACTTCGCTGTAGATGTTGAAGCACGCCGCGGGCCTTGTACAAGACTACGATTTCTGTTGATAAACAAGCTGATCTTGGGCTTAGCCCAGATGGGCCAATCGGTTGGGTTTTTATCAGGCCCCATATACAGTACTGAAAATACCCACAACAATAACCAAGTCTTTATCGAGTCCGACAATATCTCAATATCTCAAGGTCTAATGATTGCACCATAGATGATATTAAAAAAAACAAATGCAAGTGATTTACATATACATTCATTGATCAAATAATTTATACATTTCTCCTTCACATCTATAACAATGATTTAACTCTCTCATCATACACATTACAAGCAAGACCATTATTAAGAGAAAATTTTCAATTCTATAAAAAAAAGTAGAGTCTCATTATAAGTATTTATTAGCATGATAAGCATTTTCAAGGATAGATTTTTGAATTACATAGTGTTTTATCTCAAGATTTTTGGATTGTATATAGTATTTAATTTTGATAAGTCCCAATGATCATTTAAACTCATAAAGTCACAACAAACCACTAACATAGTGTTAGCATATTTCTTATTAGTTTGTAGCTATATATATATATATATTTAAAATAATTCTCTAGTAAAAATTAGTCTAGGGTATTCAAAACTTATGCCCAATTAATGTGCCAAATGAATTATGAATACCCTATAAATTATAAGATGATAAGCTCAATAATATGTTATTAACGACTCATATGTCACGTCATTTTACATGCATGTTGGCAAATTTTTTGATGAACTTATCATTACTCATTTTAATTTATTATAATAATATTTTTTTGAAAAAAAAAATACATCATTTTAGTATATCATAGCCAATAAATGTTTTTCTTATTGTTCATGTAAATTTCATTTTGGTTCCTATGTTTTTAGGAAACTTCTTCTTTATAATTGTGAATGTGCTTATACCTCCCGTGATCACATTTTAAATATACATCATTGTAGCTCCTACCGTCAGTTAACTATTAGTCAACCTTATAGATTATGGTTATTTTTATCATTTTAATCAACCTATGAAATTAAATATTAAAAAGAAAAAGAAAAAAAAATTATGAATTCTACTGTCCATCACAGTATAACGAACAATGAAGATCATTCTAATGGTAAAAAATGACATAGCCCAAGTAATTTAGCCCAAGGCTATAAGCCCATGCTAAACAAAGGGGCAAGCTCGAACCCAAGAGGAGTCAATAGTCCAACTCGAATCCAAGTCCACCTACAACCTCCTTCACTTGGTCTACTTGACCAAGTCAAGCCACTTGACTTTGTTGGAATCAAGTGCGAAGGATTCCAAGGACGTGGGATCCTCTGCTCTAAGGTCATCAATGGTAACATGTTTGGGTATATATACGCAAGCATTACCGATGAAGATCTTCTTGAACGATTTCAACCGAAAGCATTACACATCAAATACCTGAATCGACTCGTTTGACATTAAATGTCATTACTCACTCTATGTCTTCGCATCAACAAACAGTGTTGTTATACAAATTTATCTAACTTAATTGCTTTATCAACAAAATTATTAGATTGTGATCGTTCGATATTTCAAGAAGTATTTCTAATTTAGTTCCTTTTATCTTTTTATTTATTTTACAATCTAACTTGGACATCGAAGTATTTTCGGCTAGCACCACCCCGATGCCAAGCATTCAACTTTCTTATTTGTTGACTTTGTTTTACAATTCGTTAGTAGCACATCAAAAGTTGTCATAGAATCTATTACCTATTGCAACAATTGTAGATCTAGCATTTACAATCATTATAATAATTAAAATTAAAGAAAAAAAAATCTTAATTTAAAAACTAAAAAATAAAAACAAAAACAAAATAAAAAATAAAAAATGTCAAACTCCGTAATCACCATTGCCTCAACCTCATAAAGACACCAAATAACACAACCATCACCAATGAAGGACGTCCAAATCCACCACCCTTAAGATCTATACAATAGTTGGTTCAATATGGATTTGTTTACCTAAGATGTAAAACTATGCATTGAGAAGAGAGAGAGACAAACAAGGACTATCGAAGAAAAGGTTTTGCTGGTTAAGGGTTTTGATATGGAAGGTGCACAAAGGAGTGGTGGAGTGGGTTTTAGGGAAAGAGGCTAATGCATTGTGGTTTGGAAGTGGGGTTTCGGTGGGAGAGGAGGTGGTGGCTGTGTTGATGGTAAAAGTGGAAATGGTATTGAGACATAAGTTGGGTTCGCATGTTAGAGTTCCATCTAGGTGTTGAGAGATGAGGTGGTGTTAGGGTTCCATTTGGGTTCGAAAATCGAGATCTTCAATATTTGAAGATTCGGGTTCAAACTCAATTCTTCAATGTTTGCCCTAATTTTTTTTTTCTTTTAAAAAAAAAAAAAAAAATCAAATTCAAATTTTTCTTCAAAAAAAGAAAAAATTGAGGATTTAGGTCTAATCTAGATCCTCAACTATTTTGATCTATGTTGGGACCCAATTTTTCAACCTTCGAAGATCTTAGTTCACCTAGATCCTCCTTTTTATTTTCAAATTTCTTTTTATTTTTTTTTCAAAAATTTTAAATTTTGATTTTTTTTTATACAAGATCTCTACCCTTTATAATTGTCATAGATAGTAGAGATTTTTTTTTTTAATTTAATAATTTAATTTTTAATGCATGTTTTGTTTAATTTTTAATTTTTAAATTAAATCTCCATCATCCATCACAACTTAATGGATGGTGGAGATTTATTTTTTTTTTATTTTATTAATTTTTATATGGTAATTTTAAATATAAAGGTAAAATAGTCAATATAATTTTTGGTTAGTTTTGATTGTTAAAATTTTGGTTAGATTGACTAAAATGAAGTATATTTGAAACATAGGGGATTACGAGAGACATAAATACATTCACATTAAAAAATGTTAAGTTCTCCAAAAGTATAAATACCAAAATAAAATTTATCCTTTTTTATTGTGAACTAATTCCAAAGTAATTCGACATATCATCATGAATCTTTTTAGCCTTGGATTAAACAATTCAAGGGTATACAAAAATTAAACAATTTAAATGTGATCTGAAAATCTATATTAAGAATTAGTCGAGATGTACAAAGATTAAATAATTCAATTGTAGACCGAAACTCTACTCTCATAACACGAGAGATATATACTCTTACAATAATTTAAAAAAAGAAAAAAAAAAAAAAAGACAGCACATATTAATACTAAATGTATATGATGAGATCATGAATGTGAAAAGAAAATATATTAACCATTGAATTATGAGTAGATATGTATTCTTATAAAAACTTTTATGAATATTAGAATTGAGGAGGAAAACATAATTCTAAACCTATAATTTCATTGAGATAGGTATAAGTTTGATTTTTTTTTTATTCGTTTAAACAATATTTATCATTTTTATGAAAAATAAATTTTATAGAATTAGAAAATGATCATCAAAAATAAACAGAGATGTTTTCTGTTCGTCTTTTTATCAATGGATTTTAACAGTATATATCTGATAAATTCGAACTTTATCTGTTAAAAGACAAGCTTATGTGAGTAGTACACTTGTTTTATCATAGTCCCTCCCCCCTCCCCTATATATTGTTAAATTTTCTAAGTAAAATTGAAATCTCTCACATGCACCATTTTAATAATCTATGTATAATTTGAGGGTAGTGATGTTGTGGGGGATGTCGTGGAGGTTCTGCTGGGTGCGTTGATATCTAAATGCCCAAGACAAAGTACCTTGTCTTGATGCACTTCAAGCACTTGATATATAAAACAACTAAAAATTAAATAATGATTATAGATGAATTTGTTTTATTTTAAAAATTAAATTATACCTAAACTTCATGGCTTCTCATTTGTCTTTCATTTCTTTCAAAATTATAATAACGAAATACCAACCATACTCCGCAAATTTGAGATGATTGGCATTTGGGATTCAATTGAAAGGCTTGGCATTCGATCGTTGGCGGATCTTGTTTGGTTGAATAGGATATGACCTATTGTGACATATGTTTTATACATGATTTTAGTCGGAGCCAGATAATATACTTCGTGATCATACAAGTGGTCATGTTGTCACATAAATATTACCAGCTCTACTCTTATATAATACGAGATCCTACCGGACTAGATAATCCATCAAACTGTATATACTTAATGTTTATTATAATATTTATTATTGGTTTCCTCTAAAAATAAAAATGTGGCTAGTTATAGTGCATATTTGCATGTACTATTCACTGCCAGTCATGCAAGGAAAGTTCTATGCACAAAGTTCGATGTATAATTAGCTGGTTCTCCAATACCATTATCTTAAATAATATTACATTTTCTTATTTTAAATAATGATACAATATAAAATTAATACTCGACTAGTATTATATTAATGAATGTTAAAGAATGCCCCTGTTAAAATAAATAAATAAAATTAACCAAGCGTCAACGCAACTCTCTTATTATTATTATTTTGGCATCATATTCAGTAACTCGATTCTTCGCTAATTTTTTTTTTTTGCTAATTTGGTTTATGTGAACACTCTGATTTCAACATATAATTAATAGTTTATTATGTGATTGACCAAATTTAGTGTATACGGGTTGCCATTTTGGAATTGTTCTATCTGTCTTTCATTTGCTTGAAGAATCGCTTTTGATTAGACATATATCATATTTGAACATGCTTTTGGACAAGTTGGACCACGCAAAAGATGTAGATTAACTCCACAAAATTAAAATGAAATTAAGAACCAACTTGATATAGTTATCTAGATATTCCAAAAACATTTGATATAGTTGTCTACAAGACTTTATAGTAATTATTTTATTTTTGCAGTTGATTTTGTAATGATAAACACATCATAATAGTATATAGTAAATATAACTGAGTTAAGTTATATTAGCATAAATTTTAAATCTTAATTTAGATACTTTTTTTCCTCTTTGAATTAAAAACAAATGAGCGAATATGAATGTAAAAATTATAGATTTTAAATCATAAGCTTTATATAACATAACTAATATCTAATAATATTTGATAATACTAAAGTTTTACAAGAACTAAAACTGACTTTATCTTTGTATTAGTTATCCTATTTCTTTTTATTTGAAACTACTTTAAAGTAAATTAATTTTTTTTTTTATATGTATGAATGATCTAAAATGGTCAAGCTATTTAACTTACATTGATAATTTAAATTTTTTCATTTGAACATCTAACCATTCACGTACTTTCAATCAAATGAATTAGTTTATTTATTTAAATAGATATGTTAATGTGTTCTTGATGTTTCAAATTGTGGTTTTTGTATTGAAAGCTTTGTCTTTCTGTGAACCCAATTGTGGTGTTACTGCTGCTCCAAGATAATTCAGTCTCCATATGACCGCTTCGCTCTGGCTATCAACTCCCGGCTCTTGAGGTTTCATTTTCATTGATTTTTTATTCTTCTTTTTTCGCTGGACTTCTGTAATGTATGTGAAGTGAAAACGAGTAGTGTTGTTGATAATATATAAACCAGTTCAGAATTCTCGACCTTTTATATATATGTATGTATATATATATATATATAATGGCTGTCAAATAGTCCATGTTAGTTATAATATCAGACCCAACACGCTAACATATAGAGAAACACAAACCAACATCAGAATTTACTCAGCATTTCAACATTTTTGTTTTGGTAGGTGCTCCAAGCATCTGCTCATGGTTTTTGCTTAGGCAAAAAAAATAAAAGAAGCAAATCTCAGTCACCTGAATTGGGACAAGGTGTTGGTATTTTAAATGTTTGGTTTTGGGTGTTTTAATGGATTGGTTTTTGACATCTTAGAGAAGAATAGCTTTTTTAGTGATTATGTGAACTGCTGGTTTACTGCAGAGAAATGTAATGATTCTAGAACTCATAAAATTGAATTATATGTGGGCTGTTATTGCTCAAAACAAAGTGTGTGCGTGTGCATGACATTTAGTGTTAGTCAGTTTGGCATTTCGGACATGGTTTTGTAAGATATTTTGTTAGATTGGAAGTATTAAGTTCATGTTTTATTGCTCTTTCCGTCTCCAGATATCTGAGCCTTTAGTAGTTGAGTTTCTAAAGCTGGGGGAAATTAGATGTGGCAGCCCTATGGAGGTAGGGAATGGTGTTTACGAGTTGTATTTAATTTTGTTTATTTATTTGTTTATTGTTATCCTTTGAATTCTGTTTTTATATGTTCTAAAATGCAAGCTAGGCTCAAAGCCGTCGCCCTTGGTGCTTGTGGCCATGAATAATGTTATTAGTTGCATAGGTTTGTTTTAGTTAGGGGATGGTCGTAGTTATCAGTAATGTCTGTAGTTGCACAAGTTCGTTTTAGTTAGGGATGGCTTGAGGCCAGATTAAGGATCTAGATGTGCTTGAGAGTAATTCTTTATATGCAAAGCTTCCAGTGAAAATAATATCAAAACAAACATTACACGTCGAATGTTTAGAAATAGTAACTTAGCAGGTTTCATTTTGTTGAATATCTATCGATTTGGAATATTACCATTTACATTTTTATCGGTAGAAGTTGTAGCTTTGGTTGTGCTAATTTCTCATGAAGATCAGATCAATGACATAATCTTTGGAGATGACGGTGTTTTAAAAGGTATTTGCAAAGCTTTTGAAGTAGCTGTTAATATAAAATTGGTTCACTTCGTTAATTTACTGATTATGTGACTTACTGAATTTGCAGGATTGCAAAAACACAAACATAATTCTTCATTTGACTATATTACCATTATATATCCAAAAACTAACGAAGAATCTTACATGCAATTTGAATTTTCGTATTTGAGACCTAAATACTCCATTGGTTTTGGAGAGAACATAATTATAAACTTGAATCTTCTATTGTGTTAATTCAACTATTAATGAGAGTCAATTCAACTATCAATGAGCGCTACTGTTGATACCGTCAGCCTTTCTGATCCAAGTTCTTTAATTTATTGACACATGTAACGGTTTGTTGTGATTTAGACTAATCAAGATAGCTAGGCTGGTGTGATTTATACCACAGCCATACTTATTTATCCATATACCCCTCGGAAGGAGCATCATTCCAGCAGTATATTTGTTAAAAAGAATCAAGAGGACTACCAGATTATTTGGAAAGAAAGATTTGGTAGGATTTTTTAATACTTAGGGTGAGAAGCCATTCTTCTTATGTAATAGAAAGTCGTGTTCTATGCCTTTATTTGGACATCCATCTCTCAAAAATTCCTGCATACATCTTTTTTATATGTTTGGTCAATATAGGGTACCTCCATTGCAATAATAACTAAGAATTCTGTTGTTCTCTTTGGATACATGAGAGAAAGCGATCAGTATAAATTATTAAAAATAATATTTAATTAATAATTTATTTTAACCTTAAAACTTATTTGATAGAAAATCGAATACACAAGGCCTTGCACATGCAGCTAGGACTAGTCATTTGAAAAAATTTGTTACAACAGGTTTCCAGATTGCTTGCTGCTACGTATTTACTTCCTACTTCAAACAAGCTTTTCTCTGTGTCATCTACTTGCAAAGTACTCTCTCAAAGTCATTGGACTTCTTTTTTCCATCAAGCTTCTATTGGAACTCATCTCAATCACCAGTTTTTGTCAAATAGGAGAGGGACATATAATGCTCGGCAACCTTTGCATTCTGAGGTAAAACTGCAGGTTTTCTCTTCCTTTTTCTGCCCTTACAAAGGTCTGTACGTTCATCAAGCTTCTGTCAGCGCATCCACAATAAAGACATTCTTTTTCTTTTATCCATCAAGCTTCTATTGGAACTCATCTCAATTACCAGTTTTTATCAAATAGGAGAGGGACATAAAATGCTCGGCAACCTTTGCATTCTGTGGTAAAACTGCAGGTTTTCTCTTCCTTTTTCTGCCCTTACAAAGGTCTGTACGTTCATCAAGCTTCCTTTTTCTGCCCTTACAAAGGTCTGTACGTTCATCAAGCTTCCTTTTTCTGCCCTCACAAAGGTCTGTACGTTCATCAAGCTTCTTTCAGCGCATCCACAATCAAGACATACTTTTTTGTATCTTCAAAGGGAAACTGCGAAGAGGATAGGTAATTCTCCTCCAATATTAGTTTGAATGCTGGAGCTACGTTATCAACGACAATGAAACCCAAAGGGCAGCGCCAATTTTTCTCAAAATCATTACCATCATACAATCCCTCAAACTCCGAATTTGCATCATTTTCATCATCTGAAACTTCTGATAAATATCTTAATATATTTAGTGAACATGCATAAGTATTCGTGTCTGAACTGAAAATATAAGAAAGCAAGGTACCTTCTAATAATGTATTTACTGGCAGAAGCATAACAATAGGTTGACTCTTAGAATTCAAGCACGACAACAGCACCCATGTATGAACACATGAAGGATAAAGCAGCAACTCTTTCAATAAAGCAGAATAAGCACCTCCAAGCAAACTTATACAGATGATGGTAGTCCAAGTAAGGCCCACAAAAAATCTTATACAAATTGTTCAAGGTCTTGAATAGATTAGAAGCAATCCTGCAGCAGCAAAGAAACAAACATACTTTTAAGATAGTGTGATTTGAAGCAAAATATGCACTCTGAAAATGCACCAGCTCAGACCTGAGTAAGTTGCATGTTTCAATCCCAATGTCGGATGAGCCACTTACATGCAAGTCCTGGGTAATCAAAAAGCACTATGTGCATTTCAATTCCAGGCATTTGGAAGGACAGGCTAACAAATATGGCAGCATGCACACAACAGGCTCGATTTAAAATGAATTGCAATTACCAAGTTAAGATATCCCAAGAACAATGATGCAGTAATATTTCATAATCAAGCACTACAATAAGTAAAGATGACAAGCATACAGACTTATGTTGTAAGGGCAGAAAAAGGAAGAAAGAAAACCTGCAGTTTTACCTCAGAATCCAGAAGTTGTCGAGCTTTAAATGTCCAACTCCTGTTTAACAAAAACTGGCAATTGGGATCAGTTCCAAGAGAAGCTTGATGAAAAAAAGAAGCCCAACGACTTTCAGAGAGTACTTTGCAAGAAGATGACAAAGAGAGAAACTTGCTTGAAGCAGAAAGTAGATACATAGCAGCAAGCAATCTGGAAACCTGTTGTATTACAATAAAGGAGAAATAATAACTATCAAAAATACAATAGAAGGAAAGCAAAGTAAAGATGAATTTGAGCTAACATGGTCATATAACTTAAAGCATCTTGCAAATGAATCAAATAGAACTTAATTTATATATGAAACTGAAATCAAAAGAGTAAAACATAATTCAGCGGTTCAAGATATCATACTCTATCACTTGTGTTAATAATCAAATGTGAACCTGACTTACAAATTATGAGTTCATCATTCAAGTGTAAAAACAAGAGCATATCCAATCGAGCACTCTAAAAGTTCTGAGTCACTCCAACCACTCTCTCCATTTTAACTAAACAAGTGTGAAAATTCATGCCAATGAACTCAAAAGAGTATAACATAATTCACCAGTTCAGGATATCAAAATCTATCACTTGTGTCAATAATCAAATGTGAACCTGACTTACAAATCATGAGTTCATCTTTCAAGCATCTGTGTGTAAAAACCTTAGAGCATCTCCAAGCAAACACTCTATAAGTCAGCTAAATTTTAGCTAAAATAATAAGAACACCATTTTAGCTCACTAACTTTTCACTGAGTCACTCCAATTACTCTCTCCATTTCAACTAAACAAGTGAAAATTCATGCAAGTTCGTTTTTTCAAAAAGAAAATTGTTTCTTCTATCACAAATTAAATATTAAAATATTAAGAGAGAGAGTTTGACTAGAATTTTTTGCTCTCTTTATTCGGCTAAGTGATTTAACTTTTTTTGCTCAACATAGAAAGATGTGTTTTTGATAAGCATAAGAAGAAGCAATTATGCGGTAAGGAGACTAGGAGTGACGAAGAAAAACCATGTATTTTTGTTTGGTTTAGCAAAAATGGATGTTTGGGTGATGTCATTTGTGTATATTATTCTTACTGCTTTTTTGTTATGATCAGACATTAGTACATTACTTTTTGGGTAGTTTTCTCATATGAAGCAACAAGATTGTACCCATTAACATACCATATAATTAAATAGAAATAAAACTTTGTTTTCGCATAACATATTGTCGATGAGAGTAATCTGATAGTTGCAACATTAATGAGATATATACACAAACGTAGAAGCAGAAAATTATTTATTTAAGTGCATTCTAATTATTTCTGCGTCTTACCTTGCATTGACAGGTAACAAAATCCAATATGCAAAAATATTATTTCGCCGACTAACAGCGGCTTAATCTCCTGCAGTGAAAACAGAGAGGAACATATACAGCGGGAAACTGCATACGGGAAAATTATCAGACAACTACATACAGATATATGTATGATATTGCTGGAAATTAAAAATACATCATCTTGTACAATTGATCTTCAACTGATCATTTCTATCAAATGTATAATCAAGACTATAAGTTTTTACACAGAAATTTCAGTTGTTATAAATTAATAACACAGCAAATAATACAAGCACGCATGCCATATTACCTGACCCAAGGGGGCAGCGTCTTCGAACAAAGGAAGAAGCCGCTCATAAACTGCGTCATCCTTCCCCTGCCAAATAGCTTAAGGTTTTGGAAACCGCTTTCCGTTCAAAGCGAGGCAACCTCTACACTCTCCAAACCCTCTTCTTCGTCATCAACAACTACACCCTTAAACACACCGACTACATCCAGGCCACCCACGGCCACCACCTCCCCGCCCCCAAACCCTCTTCGACTACCTGACCGGACAGATCGACTCCACCGACCAGATCGAGTTCCACCACCCCACCTCCCAGATCGAGTTCCACCCCTTCACACACCAGAACGAAGAGAAGGCAACCGGTGATGGGTATGAGAGTTTGGACTACATATCTCTTATAAGGCAAGTGGAGAGGCCATTGAAGGATCGGGAGGCGTAGTTGGAGCACAAGAACAGTGATTTTTACAGCGTTCTGGTTTCGTCGACGAGAAGGGATAAGGAGAGACAGAGGATCGAGTCTCAGCAGAGGAAAGACGGGTCGGTAGTGAAGAATAGGCTGATGGGTGTGGACGAGAAGGCATATAGTCAAGGAGATGAGGGTTTCTAAGCGACCCCAAAACCGAAGATGTTGCAGCTAAAGGGGGGCAAAATCGGGGAGGGATTGCCCATAATAACAAACACTCATCCTCAAAAATCTCCAAAACCCTAACTCCCTCGCTCTCCGCATCCTCATACTTGCCACAAGCCTCCAAGCAGTGAATGAACCTCTTTTGAGAGGCGTTTGGGGAGGATGGAAAGGGATTTGTTGAGCAAGGAGAGGAATTTCTTAGCGACTGCACGGATCAGGGTTTGGTCTTCTTGTTTTGTCAGATCTGTGAATGGACGGAGATGATCGAACGAGAGAGGATAGATCGGCGTGCAATCGGAGGATTCCAGTCTCGAGAGCTGCGAATCTTCCGTCCTGGACGCCATCAGAGAGACCCTGAGAGAGAAGAGTGTGTGAGAAAACTCTAGAAAACTGGCGTGTGTGATATTTTATGAAAGGCATGAGCCGACTCATATAAAATAACAAGGGAATTTCACGTTAGTCCCAAATTTTTTATGAAATATTATTTTTTTAATTGCTAATGCGTTTTTAATTTTTATCATCCCAAATGTTTTAGAAATTTATCATTCTAATCCATTAATTAGTTAACTGTTAATCAAACTTAACAGTTAAAATGGTATTTTGATATTTTTATTCTACTAATATTTTGAAATTAATAAAGAAATAAACTTTAGATCCTTATCATCTATCAAAATTATGATGAATGATAGAGATTTAATTGAGAAAAATTAATAAAATAAAATTTTGAAATTTTTATCGTCCATTACAATCATGGGCCGTAAATGATGGTAGAGATTTTTTGTAAACAAATAAAAAATCAAAATTTAAAATGTTTAACAAAAAAATAAAAAATTTGAAATAGAAAAATGGAAGATCTAGGTTGACCCATATCATATTTTTCTTCATCATCATCATCAACCTTAATGTTAGGTTCATATTGCATCACCAGTTCATTTTTTTTGGATGAACGAACCTAGATCTTCAAAAATTTGAGGTCGTACATCATCAAATCTGAATTCAATTGAACCCAAACTTGTTCCATTATCATCAATCGAAAATCTGGCAAGTTGTTTTCATAATCATCACACGTCAAAATTTGAGTTTGGCAAATGACTCTTTTTATTTTTTTTTTAACCAAATCCCATTTATAATACAATTGAATCTTTAATCAGCAACACACATTTTATATTTATATATATATATATACACACATATATATATTTGGGTTCTAAATGGTCCTTCTCATTGAGGACAACAGCTTTGTTGTGCTCTCCTCTATCGTCATCCTCCTCCATCGTTGTGCTTGCCTTTTAATTCTAGAAAATGAAATCAACCATATCAAGCTCCATGGCCAAAATAGGGTCTCACCCAATTCGAGTCATCGATGGGTCCTTATTGTTCTTCGACATTAATGTTATAATCTCCGCCATGTTGTTAACTTCCTTGATGGAAACTGAATAACTAAAGTCCTCTGTCAATGACTTCATGATCTTGCTCCCCTCTTCCTCTGTTCGATTGGTGGCTGGTTGTTTAGCATCGGTTGCGAGTTTGCATGGTTGATGGAAAAGGATTAATGATGGGTTGGTTTTATTTATGTTGTTTTTTGTTTTGATTTCGATTTCGTGTTGTGTGTTTTGTTAGTTGTTGAATATGATGTTAGGTTGATGAAGAAGGTCTATAGTGAGAATGTTTTATTAATATTGTTTTTGATTTTTTTTTCAATTTTTAAATATAAAATTTAATTTAACTATAGATATGAAAATTCATGATCGGTGCAAATTTGGTTATTAATTATATTTATATATATTTTTTAATTTTATAAATGATGATGTGGTGATTCATGATTGGTATAAAATTGTTTTTTATTTTTCAATTTGTAAATATTTTATTTTTTTAATTTCATTATGTTTTGTTTTACTTTAATTAAAATAAAAATAAAATGATTAATGATATTTTTGTCTTTGTATGTAATCTATCACGATTAACTGTTAATTTTTGGATCAGAGAGATCAATTTGATGAATTCCTTAAACATTAAGGATAACACTAACTAAAAATGTATTAGTAAATAAAAACAATGTTTCACTAAAACTTAGGCAATAAAGTGAAAATTTTCTAGTATCAAATTAAATCTTCTAATTTCAACGATAAGCAAAATAGAAATAAAAATAAAAATATCTAACTATTAACGACTTCAGTTAAAATTAATACAATAAAATTTGTTTCTTTTTAGTTTCGTTATATAGGTATTGATCTAAATAATATTTTCCATTAAATTTTAACTAATATTAATTAATTCATTAATTGTGTGAGATTTTTTTGTTTATTCATCAGATCAGAGGGTTTAATTGACGATGTATCCAAGAATCTGAGAGTTATTTACAATTCTCTCCAATAAAAAATCAATAATTTTTTTTTTAAATAAAAAAGAAAAAAGCAAATTACAGCTAACTACTTTAAGTTAGCCTTTTCACAAATGTAATCAACTTTTAAAAATAAGACAATTGCCTCATTTCACGCATAGTGATAATCAAATATTAGCGTTAACCATAAAAAAAAAAAAAAAAAAAAAAAAAAAAAAAAAAAAATCCTATATAGGTTAACATCAAAAAATAATTTTGAAAAAAATATCTCTAATTTAGATAAATAAAATATTATTCAAAATATTTTTAAAAATAGAGGGAAAAAAAAAGAATAAAACCATTGGAGATCCATTACAGTGAATGGAGTAGATATTCAATGATGGTAAGGAAAGGCTTTCATCATTTCCAACAAGCCTACATCAAGGGAGGCAGCCCTTCTCCTCCATACTAGAGGGCCCTCCCCACCATTAGTGATCCACTCTAATAAATAGAGTGGATCTCCAGTAATAAGGCCTTCCTTGCCGCCAATAGGCCTCTCACGGTTGGGAAGGCGAGCACCATCTCCCAACCATAATGCCTTTTTGTGGCAATAGAACGCCCCTGCCAATGGAGATCCATTCTAGTGGTAGAAATGGATAAGCTAATATGGAGTTTCAATCTCCAACCATGGATTTTGATCATGAAGATCAAGATTGGACTTCTACTATCCGTCTCATCAAGTTGATGGTGGAAATCTAATTTAGATCTCCGATGGCTCAAAAATTGGATCCCCACCTTCATTTTGACTTTTTTTTTTTTTTTTTTAAAAAAAAACAACTATTTTGAGATATATGATCTTTACAATCCATCTTTTGAGATGGAGGTTGAATATCCATAACAGAAAATGTATTTTTGTTTTAATTTTATTTTATTTGCAGTTAATTTGATTTACTATTATATTATTTATTTGTTATTGATTTCATACAATTTTTATTTTATTTTAGTTTATTAATTTAATTTTTTAAATACAAAATCATCAAATTATCTTTTGATAAATATTGATAATATTTTACCTTTAAGTTTGAAGGTTAATTAACTGAGAAGAAGGGGGGTTATTGTCTTGTTTTTAAAAAAAGGATTCTGACAGTCAAAAGTTAAAGTTAAAGGGAATTGGTTGTAGATTGCTCTTATATATATATATATATTACACTGAACTATTCTGATGTTCAAATATTTCAAAAATACCCATTAGATTGAAAGTCTTTCATCGTAGTTAATGATTGAATAAGTTAGTACATGAGTAAGTAGTGCGTGCTTTGAATATCTAATTTTATAATTAAAAGATATATACTTGTACAGTAAGACAATAAAAGCCCTTACACATATTTGTAAAATATATATATAATAAAACTTTCACTCTTGAGACAAAAATGAATGAAGAGATTCACAACCATAAAATCTACCTTGTTTATCATTCACTTAATAATTTCTGAGGGAAGTTTCCACCCCTCAAAAGTTATATAAATACCTATTTCGTTCGTACACCCCAATTTTAAATTTTTTTTATTTTTTTTTTAACTTCACTTAATATTGATATTATCTTTTTTTTTTTGGTTTTAATATTATATTATATTTCAATACATACATCTCATCTATACCTATTTTATTATTGATGAATTCTTCCACTGATTGCTTGTGTTGACGTGGTAAACCAGCCAACCAGATTCTTGAGCCCAATGTCGCGCTGATAAGGAGACCTGCAACAAACAGACCGAATAATGGCGAAGAAGAGAAGAAGAAAGAAGAAAGGACACAGGAGATTTGAAGTAGTTCGGCCCGATTTGGGAGGGCCTACGTCCACTTGTTCTGTTATTACTGTTGATCTCTCACAAAATGCCTGCTCTCCCTACGTTTTTACAGAGTAACAGCCTCTCAAACTCTCAATTTTCGGATCCCTTCAACAATAAATGTCTCTCTATATTTATAGAGGAGAAGAGGCTACAAAGAGAACAAATGGACAAAATGGCTGATCTTGTCGTAATAAATGCTGCTGGAAAGCTTTAAATGCTTCTGACTTCTGACATGTCAACTCTGGCAAAACGTGGGCCGACTGCAAGCCCATGCTGGTTTGGTGAGATTTCCTGAAATTAAGCTGTCATTAGGTGAAAAACCCTTACTTATCGTGCAAGACACGCCATTTTACTGTCTTGCATTGAACCTGGGCGAACTGGGTAGAAAACGAACTAGAGCTTCGACGTGACGATCTGGACTCAGCAACGATCTTACGATCTTGATATCGCTGCAACGGTCTAACGACCTTGACGTCGCTATCAACGTAATCGGGTGAACCTGTCACTGTCTGTCCCGATCTCGATCTCGCGATCTGATACACAGTATCTCTCACGGGCCTTTGGTAACTTGGGCCACTATTTTTATGGGCCTTCACCAGCCCATTTGAGGAATCCAAAAATACCCATAACATCAACCCCCCAGTTCTTAGGTCGTCTCCTGCGGCCTGAAAACTCAAAAGTCAACTATGATCTTTGTAACGAAATGAGACTTTACACGGCGATCTGACTTCTGGGGCGAACTAAAATCTTCACGCTGCTCTGAGAGGCTCAAACGGTTTGATTGTTGAACTGAAAGCCTATCCGAACTGAAGAATTCTGAGCGTACTGAGAATTTCGATCAGCGTACTGATACCTGAAGCGGACTGAAAACCTTTCATTGATCTGAGATCTTGAAAAGCTAAATTTTTCCCTCCTTTTTCTCGGACACGTGGCAACATTTCCTGAGGCGGTTTGTCTTCTGCAACGGGCATTAAATGCACGTCTTTTCATCTGATGGCGTCTCCTCGGGTCAGTCACGCACCCTAGATCGCGCTGCACCGTTGGATCTGAGGCGGTTGGTCTGCCACCAGATCCAGCGGTCAGCGATATAACCTCGGGACTGGCTATATAAAGGGGGCCAGTCTATTCTTTTTGCCTTTTGCTTGTCATTTTCACACTTCAGGTTTCATCTTCGTCTTCTCGCTTCCGTCTGTCATCAGTCTTCAATCTTTTGGTTCTCCGGCGTCCATCATTCAGACGACGTTTCTGCTTTCCGGTCACCGGTGAGTTCTTTATCTTCGTCATTTCTTTGCTTTTCAGCACTTTACTGCTTTTTACTTCTGGTGATGATTTGCTTGCTGCTTGGTTTCTGGCATTTTGTTCTTATGCTTGTGTTTGAAGGTCTGCGTCTTTTCGTATTCCCTTAGTTTGATCCGTTAGGTTGCTGAAGAATGCTTGATTACTTGTTTGAGAGAGTTAGAGCGATCTTAAGGTCGCGCATAGAAAGTAGAACACGATCTTGAGGTCGCTCATAACCTTGCGCGGCGTCTGCGACCTGTTAGGTAGTAGCTAGATAGCAAACTAGGAGCTTTAGTTCGATAGGAACGGTCCGCATTCGGCGGCCTAACTGCTCCTTTTTGTTTGTAGATGTCTTCAGGTCGCACACGCCCACAACACATCGTAGGAGAGGACGATTCCTCCAGCTCGGAGGATCAAGTGAGGGAGGTCCCTCAAGCGTCCTTACATAGCGAGGACGTTACTGAGGAGTTCTCAGCTCGAGAAAGCTCGGAAGGGAATCAGCCTTCCCAGGCCGGGGAGCTTGATCCTGCGGAGATCAGGCGAGGCCGCGAGATGTTTAATCATCATCCCTCGCGGACAACATACCAGGACCTCGTCGGTCTGGGGGTTCAATATCGCTTCCCCCGGGGCTGTCGTCTTATGGAGCCTGCTCCGATGGACCATGCGGCCACACCCCCCAGGGGATTTGTGGCCATCAGCGTCCAGCATCTGGAGGCGGTTTGCGGTTTCCGATTCCGCCGTATTTGATCGAGCTTTTGAACGTCCTGAAGCTCGCTCCCTTCCAGCTGACCCCGAATTCGTACACCCAGTTTTCCTCGCTAGCGATCTTCTTTAGGAAGTACGGCCTACCTTTCCCGAATCCAGGAATTATAAGGCACTTATACGCTTTTAAGGCCACCAGCAGGGGGCAACCTCGGGATGGTATCTACTACGCTTCCCCTCGCACGGCGTCCATTTACAAGGACGTGGTACCAAAAGGGGATGCCAAGGGCAAGTCCAACGTAGGACATTATAAGACGAGCTGGTTCTATGTGTCTTGCCCTTCACTGTCCAATCTTTTGAACTTCAGCTTCCGGGCTAAACCAGGTAGGGTGTTCTTCAAGCTGCTTTTCAGCTTATGTTTGCGATCCCGAACTAAATATTTTCCTTTTTTACAGATCTTTCCGCTCCAGCCCTCGGCTTGACTCAGGGCGAAACAGCCGATCTCGAGATCCTTGGTGCTCGCAGATCGGACGAAGACGACGTCAAGCTGACGGATGAACTGCTTCGCCAATACCAGCTTGCTTCCGAATCCGCAGAGGGATTGGTTCGTTCTAAACATATCGGATCTCGGCGAACTAAACCTGTAAGGTCCGTTTTTGACGAGGTTGTTGACACCAGCTCGGGTTCGGACAACGTCGAAGAGGTTGAAATGGCACCCTTACAGCTAGTCCCGCCACCCAGGAAGAGAGCTCGCCAGACCGGAGGCTAGGCTGCAACATCACCGGTCGCCCCGGGCTCATCTGGCGAGATGGGGACTCAGGCCGCGAGTACGGCCGAACCTCCAGCCCCTCAAGCTGTTCAGCCCGTTTCTCAGAGGGCTCCCCCGGCCAGGACTGCTACTGCCGCGGACAAAGGTAAGCAGGTCGCGACCCAGCAGAGGTCGAAGAAGAAAAATCAAGGGGCGCCCATCGAGCCTTCTCCCACCAAGAAGACCACGCTGGTCATAGGGAAACAGACCGAGGTTTCGTCTCGGCAATCTCAGGAGGGTGCCCCGGGACAGGCTGCTGAGGAAATTCCTGGGCTATCTTACCTCAAGCTCGCATTCGAGCAAGTGCCCGGTCTTCTAGGGAACTCTGCCAAGTTCCTGGATGGTAATTAGAGCCACGGGGTGAACTTGCTTAACTACTCACTCCGAGAAGCTGCTAAGGTGAGATTTTCCCCTTTTTTCTTTTGTCTTATATTTTCCTTGCTTTCCTCCTGCTGATTTAAGTTGTTCAGAGCGCTATGGCGACGGCGAAGGCAATAGACAGCGAACTGAAGAGGGAGGAGGAAGAGAAGAAGCTCAAGGCCGCGAAGAAGGAGCTTGAGGCGACCTTGTCAGAACGTGACATCGAGCTCGCGGTGGCAAGGAGTGATCGCGAGATCTTTCAGAAGAAGCTGGCCGATGCTGAGGCCGCCCGTCTTCAGTCCGATACCACTTGGGCTGAAGAAAAAAGCAGGATGGAATTGGTGATCAACAGCCTCAATTCTCAGGTCGAAACGGCCAAGACTGTTACGGATGACCGGGAGAGGGAGCTGAAGGACGCAGAGGCGCAACACGCGATGGAGATCAACAAGCTCATGGACAAGCTGACTGCTACTCGAGCTCGGATAGAGGAGGTCAGGGTGGAAACGGAGCAAAGCATGGTTTACACCCTGTGGACGCATCACCCTAAGATAGATTATTCCATCTTTGGAGATGACGCTGTGAAGGACGTTGAGTTCTATGCTGAGGACGTTCAAGCCGCAGCGGAAGCAGAGCAGGGCCAACCACAAGAAACTCCCTGGACGCCTGCTGAGATCGTCCCTCCAGAAGCCGCTGATGACCAAGCGACTGCCAGCTCAACCCCCCAAGACCCTCAGGACCCCTCCAGCTCGCAACATTAGGCCTTTTTTGTACTTGGTTTATTTTCGTCTTTTAAACTCACCTCTTCTGAGGTCTTCGTTTGTAATAATGACTTTTTAACTCAATATACGCTTTATTTCGTTTCGCTTTAATCTGCGTAGCGCTTTTATCAATTGATGTAAGTAATGGTTGCAAATGTGTCGGTGACGTCGTCACGACGTTTCTTTTAATGATAAGTCCACAGGAGGACGTCGGCCCGTCCAGAGCGTTGCGAGCTTACAGGGCGCGGCGTCTCCGTCCAAGACTGTTGATGACAAGTCCACAGGAGGACGTCGGCCCGTCCAGAGCGTTGCGAGCTCACAGGGCGCGGCGTCTCCGTCCAAGACTTGAATAATTTTAAGTCCACAGGAGATCACGGGCCCGTCCAGAGCGTTGCGAGCTCACAGGGCGCGCGATTCCGTCCAAGACTGTTGATTGACGACAAGTCCACAGGAGGACGTCGGCCCGTCCAGAGCGTTGCGAGCTCACAGGGCGCGGCGTCTCCGTCCAAGACTGTTGATGACAAGTCCACAGGAGGACGTCGGCCCGTCCAGAGCGTTGCGAGCTCACAGGGCGCGGCGTCTCCGTCCAAGACTTGAATAATTTTAAGTCCACAGGAGATCACGGGCCCGTCCAGAGCGTTGCGAGCTCACAGGGCGCGCGATTCCGTCCAAGACTTGAATAATTTTAAGTCCACAGGAGATCACGGGCCCGTCCAGAGCGTTGCGAGCTCACAGGGCGCGCGATTCCGTCCAAGACTGTTGATTGACGACAAGTCCACAGGAGGACGTCGGCCCGTCCAGAGCGTTGCGAGCTCACAGGGCGCGGCGTCTCCGTCCAAGACTGTTGATGACAAGTCCACAGAAGGACGTCTGCCCGTCCAGAGCGTTGCGAGCTCACAGGGCGCGGCGTCTCCGTCCAAGACTTGAATAATTTTAATTCCACAGGAGATCACGGGCCCGTCCAGAGCGTTGCGAGCTCACAGGGCGCGCGATTCCGTCCAAGACTTGAATAATTTCAAGTCCACAGGAGATCATGGGCCCGTCCAGAGCGTTGCGAGCTCACAGGGCGCGCGATTCCGTCCAAGACTGTTGATTGACGACAAGTCCACAGGAGGACGTCGGCCCGTTCAGAGCGTTGCGAGCTCACAGGGCGCGGCGTCTCCGTCCAAGACTGTTGATGACAAGTCCACAGGAGGACGTCTGCCCGTCCAGAGCGTTGCGAGCTTACAGGGCGCGGCGTCTCCGTCCAAGACTTGAATAATTTTAAGTCCACAGGAGATCACGCCATTTTGAGAGCGTTGCGAGCTCACAGGGCGCGCGATTCCGTCCAAGACTGTGTTGAGGTCGATAAATACAAGAATGATGACATAAGTGGAAGGAATTTGCTTGAATATATTCATATATGCACTGGCGAACTGCCAAAAGTATTACAATTGCAGCAAATAACTTGATCTGATAAATTACATTTGAGATAGATAATCCGATCTAAATACATTACACGAAGTACGGTCGAAGCTTCTCGGCGTTCCATGCTCGCGGGAGTTCCATTCCGTCCATATTGCTTAAGTGATAGGCTCCATTCCCCAGATTCTTCTGAACGATGTAAGGACCTTCCCAGCTCGGTCCTAGAGTGCCTTCGCTGGAATTCCGAGCTGCAGGTAGAACAAGTTTCAGTACCAGATCTCCGACGTTGTAGTGACGAACTCGAACTTTTTTGTTGTAATATCTGGCAACTCTCTGCTGGTAGACTGCCAACTTTAGTTGAGCTTCATCCCGTAGTTCGTCCACGAGGTCGAGATTGCACGCGAGCAGCTGCTGATTATCGTCAACGTTGAAAGTGGCTCTTCGGTGCGTCGTTACTTCGAACTCAGCTGGAATCATGGCTTCACACCCGTAGACCATCGAGAAGGGCGTTTCCTGAGTCGTGCTGCGAGCTGTAGTCCGGTAGGCCCATAATACTTTTGGGAGCTCGTCCACCCATGCCCCCTTTCTTGCCTCTAGCTTCGTCTTCAGGATCTGCTTGATGATCTTGTTCACGGCTTCGACCTGTCCATTGGCTTGAGGATGATCTACTGCGGAGAAACTTTTGGTGATCCCGAGCTCGTCACAAAAGTCGACGAATTGCTCACTGCTGAACTGAGTCCCGTTGTCTGTAATTACCTGCTGCGGAATACCAAACCTGCTGATGATATTACTCCACATAAACTTGATGATCTTCGATGTCGAGATGTCAGCTAGCTCTCTTGCTTCTGCCCACTTTGTAAAATAATCAACCGCGACCACGGCGTGCTTGCAATTTCCCCGAGCTGTCGGCAGGGGCCCGATCAGATCCATACCCCAAATTGCGAACGGCCATGGGCTAATCATCTGTTGCAGAAGTGCAGGAGGAGCCCGGGGCATCTTTGCGAACCTCTGACACTTGTTACACTTCCTGACCAAGGCTGACGGGACCCTTCCTAAATCCTTCCTCTGAACCCGAGAAAGACCCCGTAGCACCTCGAAAGAATTCCCACGAACCCTATACTCAGCCCGAAGGAACCCCTTCAAGGCACCGAAAATCATTTACTAGATATTTTAACTTCTTTTACAAGGTGACAGTGATAAAAATTTTTCGCTTTTGTAATAAAAATTTCGGCAGCATGCCGTCTGTTTTCTAAACTATGCCACCCTGTAAATTTCAAATACAATTTATAAAAACACTTCTATGAAATCCATTTCTCAACTTCTGGAGCCTCTAGCTCATTTCTCACAAACAACCACAAACAAATCATAAATTTTAAAAACAGGATTTCATAAAACGTAATAAAACATTTTATCTAATGCATCCACTATTTCTTTAAAATATTTACCACTATGTACATCAACATATATACATGATCAAAATAACAAAATATATACATGTAGTAGGTGTCGTCCTATATGTCCGCCTGCACGTCTGATTGAACCTCGTCGGCTGGACGACTAGTTCCTGCACCTGTGGGAGAATTTTTAGGAAAAACATTTAAAGAAAAACGTGAGTTTATACTCAGTGAGTGCTAGTAACTTTTTAAATTAAAACTTATTTCTACACTTAAACTTCTCCCAAAAACAGTTTAATAAAACTAAAGTATTTTTCTAAAATACTTTCTAAAACTCATTTGAAACTGCTTTTGAATCTCGTTCTAAATTTCTTTCTAAAAATTTTCTGAAATGTTTTCTAGTTCTCGCCTAAATGGTAACCCAGGGAATATCTACTCCTGGCGTGGTAGCATATAAAATCTAACCACTAGGAGTGGGGATTTACCATGTGTAGTCGCCGAAAGCGGGCCCACGCTGCGGACCGACTACACTACCCTATACTTGCATACGGATCACTCATACCTCGCTCACACATGAGTCGACTAGACTCAAATTTCACTGACTTCCTCTCATCTACCGTATCACGCATAGGGCATTCGGCCGGGTACTAAACTGGGGCTAGGGTAAACCATAGGCTATTAAAATTTCTTGTTCTCAATATACTAATATATTCTAAATCTTAAGGCAATAAGCCTAAAATATTTAATTCTAGCATATTCTCATATACAGAAATAATAAACTAAAATCTTTATGCTAGAATTAAAATATAAATTCAATTAATAAATAACTTTAAAAAAATATAAATGTTAAAAACTTATAATTCCACTCACAATTCTGCGCCAAACTAATAACTCCTTCCTCGTTTTCCTCCTTCCGTCACGCGTTCACAAATTCCTTTATGCTATTTTTCAATATTCCGTAAGTGATTATAAACAAAATCAAGGTCACTACAAAGCCACCCAAACACAAATTCTAAATCAATAAATTTTTTTATACCACAACATCTCCATTTAATAACAATCACTAATTTACAAATATTCATACATAATGTCCAAAACCTTAAACTTGAAATCTAGCATTTTTCCGCCACTTGTCTAGATGGTAATTGAATCAATATTTCTCTACACACTTCCATGAATTTTCAATTAGCCAATAACCATACAAGTTCATTCATTTCACAATTAATCTAAAAAGCCTTTCAACTAACTATATTACACCTAATTATTTCCAATTGATTCCATTTCAATTTCTTCACTTTCCATACATTTAATCAACTTCTAAATGTCATAATTTCAAGTCAAATAAATTAAAACACAACTCATAACAAAATCACACCCCTTGGCCAAAATGGGAAGTCTTCCATGCCATCATTTTTCTTTTAATTTCTTCACCCAATTCTACCTCCAAACTATCCCTAAACATAATCCATTCACTAAATCAATCAAATCCAATTTTCCAACAATAATCTCTACCAAACCCTAACTAAAACCCTTACTAATTTATACTACTCTCTTATCCATGAAATTTCTTTTTAAACCAATATCAAATCCAACATAAATACAATTCAAATAAGTCATAAAAATCATCAATTACATCATTCCACCATAAAGACCACAAATCCAATAAATCTCACTTTCTAATTTTAGAAAACTCACCAAATCTTCCAAGCTTTCTCTTGTTTCTTCACACTTCAATGTTCCTTGACTTGAGATTCAACACACTTGATTTAGCAAGAAGAAGAAAGAAAAAAAATTGGACTTCCATGCCTTGACCGAATCTCCCCTTTTCTTTCTCTTTTTTCTCTCTTTTCTTTATTCAATTTTTCTTTCCCTTTTTCTCTTATGATGGCCGGCACTTTATGTCCATAAATGGTCACTTTTTTGGTTGCCATTTGGTCCTCCAATTATCCCTTAATTATGCCTTTAAAAAGAATTAAAAACAAACTCCCATGATTGGTCCAAATGTAATAACATATAACTTCCTTCAATTACATTAAACCACATGTCATTTAATCATCATTTCTTTCACTTGGTTTGTCATGCTTTGATTGGTTTAATCCATCTCACATGAATTGTGTTTCTTTCTTGCTTCACATGTAGTGCTCATACCAAAGTTTGGGTGAAAATTCAACTTAAACTAAACTCTAATTCAATTTTCACAATTTAATATACTATTCAGTCCGAAAAATATTCTGAAAATATTCCACGGTTATCTAAACTTCAAATTGACCATGAAATACTCTAATTGGATCCCTTAACTCTCAATCCTATGCTTCGCGTAATTTTTGAACAGAGTTTAGGTCATGAAAACTCAATATTCGAAAAATAGTGCAATTTGACTGGAATCTTTCGGATCTCCTGAAACTCAATCAAACGGATTCCGTTTCATTTCGTTTCAGCTCCCTTAATGTCCATGACCTATTTCGGACATTTTCGGTTCTTAGGGCTCTTTTTCAAAAATCACTATTCATCCGAGATGTTTTCCGTCCGAAAATACTATTCATCGAAAGTTTTCGTTTTTCGCCAAAACAAACTCTAAAATTTTATATACCCTAATCGGGTCTTAAATCATTCTTTGGCCTTATTTCTGGATCAATATTCCATATACTACTCAGGTACATAGAATATAATGGAAAATCAGGTTCGGGGTCTATCAAAGGCGATAGCGTCCTTTTTCATTGTAGGCCAGTAGAATCCTTGCCTTAGCGCTCTCTGAGCTAGAGCGAGGCCGCCGGAGTGATTTCCACAATGGCCTGAATGCATGTCATTTAATACCTTCTCGCAGTCCGCCCCGTCTATACATCGCAAAAGTGGGGCCGAGAATCCCCTCTTGTACAGCATGTCGTCGTAAATACAATAACGCGCAGATCGCGCCTTCAGCTGGCGAGCTTCGTTCTTGTCTTCAGGAAGGACTTCATTCTGGAGATAATCAGCTAACGGCTTCATCCAAGAATCTTCAGCTACTACTAGAGCTAGGACGGCTTCTCCTTTCTGGATGCTCGGCATTGGCAGGAGCTCGACAGGTACAGGCTTCAGGTCTTCAGCCGCTTGAGTAGTGGCTAAACGAGCTAAGGCATCGGCGTGCGCATTTTGAGCTCGCGGAATTTGGTTCACTTCGTACCTTTGAAACGTTCTGAGCAGCTCTTGCACCTTTTCAAGATATGCAGCTGTATTCGATGTCCGAGTCCGGTACTCCCCTTTTACCTGGAATACAACGAGCTGTGAGTCACTGAATATTCTTACCCGGTCAGATCGCATCTCCCTAGCGAGCTTCAGCCCCGCTATGAGTGCTTCGTACTCTACTTCGTTGTTTGTTGCTTTGAATCCGAATTTTAATGCATAGAAGATCCTGTGCCCCTCCGGACTGATGAGTAAAATTCCTGCCCCGGCTCTCAGCTCGCTCGACGAGCCATCAACATACAACTCCCATATCGGCTCCTCTGATGGCCCAGCTCCTTCCTCCGATGTCCCGGTGAATTCTGCAATAAAATCTGCCAGGGCCTGAGCCTTGATAGACGGTCTGGGGACATACTCGATGTCAAACTGGGCCAGCTCGACTGCCCACTTCAATAGGCGACCTGAGGTATCCGAAGTCTGGAAAATCTGCTTTAAGGGATACCTAGTCGGGACCTCGATCTTATGAGCCTGGAAATAAGGTCGGAGTTTTCGAGATGCGGTCACTAGACAGTCAGCGAGCTTCTCTATCTGGGAATATCTCGTTTCTGCATCAGACAACCTCTTACTGATGTAATACACCGGGAGTTGCGTCCTGTCTTCTTCTCGCACCAAAGCTGCGCTGAGGGCGCTTTCAGACACCCCCAAATAAAGGAAAAGCTTCTCCCCCTCTATAGGTTTTGATAATAGTGGAGCCCGGCCCATATATTCTTTCAGCTGCTGGAAGGCCTACTCGCACTGTTCCGTCCATTCGAAGTCTTTTACCCTTTTCAGCATGTCGAAGAATGGAATACACTTGTCAGTCGCTTTCGAGATGAATCTGCTAAGCGCCGCGACCTGACCTGTCAGACTCTGAACCTCTTTGACCGTCCTGGGCGACCTCATATTCATCAAGGCCAGAATCTTCTCTGAATTGGCTTCGATCCCCCTCTAATTCACCATGAACCCCAGGAATTTTCCAGATGCGACCCCGAAAGCGCACTTCAGCGGGTTGAGCTTCATTCTGTAATTTCTCAGAATCTGGAATGTCTCCGCTAGATCGTCGACATGGGACTCGGCTTGCTTTGACTTGACCAGCATGTCGTCTACATACACTTCCATCGACCTGCCGATCTGCTTCTCAAACATCTTATTGACGAGCCTCTGATAGGTCGCGCCAGCATTCTTCAGACCGAAGGGCATCACCTTGTAGCAATAAAGGCCTCTATCCGTAATGAACGAGGTATGCTCTTCGTCCAACGAGCTCATAGGAATTTGGTTATATCCTGAATAAGCGTCCATAAAACTCAACAGCTGGTGACCAGCAGTCGCGTCCACCAACTGATCGATCCTCAGAAGAGGGAAACTGTCCTTATGGCACGCCTTATTGAGATCGGTGAAATCAATGCACGTCCTCCACTTGCCATTCTTCTTCTTTACGAGCACAGGGTTAGCGAGCCAAAGTGGATACTGGACGACCCTGATGAAGTTATTGGCGAGCAGCTTATCAACCTCCTCTTTGATGGCATCAGATCGCTCTTTTATCAACGGTCTCCTCTTCTGGCGAACCGGTCTGAATCGAGGATCAATATTCAATCTATGCGACATAACCTCAGGATCGATACCAACCATGTCTTCGTGACTCCATACGAAGACATCTACATTTTCTTTGAGGAAATTAACAAGTTGATTCTTCACTTCCGGAGTCAGACCTCGCCCCACACTCAGGCATCTTCTTGGATCTTCCTCGCTGACCTGAATAGATTCAAGCTCGTCTACTGGACCCGATGTCAAAAACTCATCCACCTCGCGAGGATCAAGATCGCGATCAAAGCCCTCTTTGCTGACTCCATCTGGCTTTCCTTCAGTCACCATATCTATTTACTTATACGTCACCCCGATCTTCATAGCCTTCACATAACAGCGTCTCGCTGTATACTGCTCACCTCGAATTACCCCCACTCCGCCGGCCATCGGAAACTTGATTGTGAGAGCCTTGGTTGACACGACCATATCCAGATCGTTCATCGCGGGCCTCCCCAAAACCACATTGTAAGCAGATGCCCCATTAACGATGAGGAAGTCCGCTAGGGTAGTCGCCTGACGAGCTGGATCTCCTATTGAAAGCGGAAGTCTTACTTGGCCTATTGGGATGACGGCGTCCCCAGTGAAACCGTAGAGAGGCTCTGGAGACGGCTTCAGCTGATTAGCCCCTAACCCGAGCTGATCATAACAATCCTTGTACATAACATTGACCGAGCTGCCTGTATCTATCATGATCCTCAGGACCTCGGCGTTGCTGATTCTCGCCTTGATAACAAGGGCGTCATTATGGGGAAATTTTACCTCGCTTTCGTCCTCCTTTGTAAAAACGATCTCCTCCGAAGTCATTCTAGCCTTCTTCGCTGGCCCTTCCTGATCACCCCGCCCTGTAAGATGGACGTGATTTGCCTCTCGCACATATCTTTCATGAGACTTACTAGAGGGTCCGGCGATGTGGGGACCGCCATGGATGGTATAGATAGTTTTCACCGTCAAATCAACCCCCTGCTCTTGGCCCTGCTGACTCGTCTGCGCGGGCTGGTGATCTCGACAAGGACGCTGATTCTGGGGCTTCCCCTGGTCGGGCTGTACCACATACTCCTTCAGACGGCCATTTCTTATCAAATCTTCTATGGCGTCCTTAAGGTCCCAGCATTCAGACGTATTGTGCCCGTTCTCCTGATGATAAGCACAATACTTACGAGGATTTTTGAACTTACCCGGGAAACCAGTAGGGCTCGGCCTCCCGAAGTTGACTCTATGCTTTTCTGTCTGAAAGATCCGATCTTGCCTATCGGATAATGTACTGTAGCGGTGGAAGCGACTTCGAGGTGGCGAATGGTTCCTCCTGGGCTCCTTCTTAGCTCGCTTCGCCACCTGATTATTAGATCGGTTTCTTCTATCTTCATTACCGACCTGATCCCTCTTCTTGCCTTGATGAGATCCGCTTGCCTCATTTTTCGGCTGGCTAGCCTTTCTCGAGCTAAAGGATTCTTCCCATCTGATCTCCCTATTAGCTCGCTCATAAAATTCTCCCAGGTCTTTGACAGGCATTTTGTAAATGCTTTCATACAGCTTTCCATCCTTCCGAAGTCCAGCTGATATTGTTGACAAAACGCCCTCATCAGACGGGCTCTCCACATTATTAATCTCGCTTCTGAAGCGGCTGATATACTCCTTTAGCGATTCCCCTGACCGCTGAAAAATGGTTGCGAGATGACAGGCCGGAGCGAACTGCCTTTTCAATGCTTTATACTGGTCGAGGAACTTTTGCTGGCACTCCTCCCAGCTACTGATACTGCGAGGTGGCAGATTCCTGAACCAAGTTCGCGGTATTTCTCCGAACGTCGCAGGGAACACGCGACACTTTACCAACGAACTAGAGGTTTGCAAATTCATTTGGACGTTGAAGGCATCCAGATGGTCATAGGGGTCTGAATCTCCATTATACTTCGGAATATCAGGGAGCTTAAACTTGGCAGGAAGCGGCTCTCGATCTATCTCTGCCACGAGAGGGCTTCTGTCTTCACTTCGCTCTGCCACCGCCTGAGCCCCAGGTCGCTCTTCGAGCTACTGCATTCGCTCCAGGAGCTGCTGAATGATTGGGTCTTGAGCTCCGAGCTGCCTCACGGGGGACCTCCTACTTCTTTGACTTACCCCGATGATAGAATGCTGGTCGTACCTTCGGCGTTCTCGGCCCACCTCGTAGTTATCGTTCTCTCTACGCCGGTCGTTCTGGCCTCGCCGCAGCTCGTCTTCATTTCTGCGATCTGAAACACGGGGAATTCCATTGCTTACCTCGACCCTTCTGCCATCATCTCGGCTGATTCTGACTCTCACATCTGAAGGTCGGGCCGCATCTCCATTCTCCCGAGCTCGCTGACCCCGGGCTTCAGATCGCCTATTCGACTAATGAAGAGATCCTTCTGGCACATGCACTCCCCTTGCGACCTCTGCTACAGGAGGTGGGATCACCGTCGTCCTTGGCATGTTCTGATCACGACCTCCTGCCATCGCCCTCAACGTATCCGCCATCTGCGCCATTGTAGCTTTTATCCTCTCCTGACGTCGGGCCAAGTCATGCACGACGTCCCGTCCTCCCTGAGACGGTCCTGCACCCATATCCGTCATCTGAGGCTGACGCCGCAGCTCGGCCTCTTCGGCTCTATCGTCTACTGAATTTCTGGTCGTTCTCCCCTTAGCCATGGCGATTACAGAACTCTACTTCGCAGTTGGGCCCTCCTTCTAGTGCCAAAATGTTGACGTGGTAAACCAGCCAACCAGATTCTTGAGCCCAATGCCGCGCTGATAAGGAGACCTGCAACAAACAGACCGAATAATGGCGAAGAAGAGAAGAAGAAAGAAGAAAGGACACAGGAGATTTGAAGTGGTTCGGCCCGATTTGGGAGGGCCTACGTCCACTTGTTCTGTTATTACTGTTGATCTCTCATAAAATGCCTGCTCTCCCTACGTTTTTACAGAGTAACAGCCTCTCAAACTCTCAATTTCTGGATCCCTTCAACAATAAATGCCTCTCTATATTTATAGAGGAGAAGAGGCTACAAAGAGAACAAACGGACAAAATGGCTGATCTTGTCGTAATAAATGCTGCTGGAGAGCTTTAAATGCTTCTGACTTCTGACATGTCAACTCTGGCAAAACGTGGGCCGACTGCAAGCCCATGCTGGTTTGGTGAGATTTCCTGAAATTAAGCTGTCATTAGGTGAAAAACCCTTACTTATCGTGCAAGACACGCCATTTTACTGTCTTGCATTGAACCTGGGCGAACTGGGTAGAAAACGAACTAGAGCTTCGACGTGACGATCTGGACTCAGCAACGATCTTACGATCTTGATATCGCTGCAACGGTCTAACGACCTTGACGTCGCTATCAACGTAATCGGGTGAACCTGTCACTGTCTGTCCCGATCTCGATCTCGCGATCTGATACACAGTATCTCTCACGGGCCTTTGGTAACTTGGGCCACTATTTTTATGGGCCTTCACCAGCCCATTTGAGGAATCCAAAAATACCCATAACAGCTTGTAAATGGGTTCGTTAATAACGATCAAGTTTCTCAAACTCCATAGATTGATTGGCGGCAACAAGTGGAAATGTAAATGATAGAACAGGTGCAAGTAGCACTGAATTTAGTGATTAGTTTAAGGTATAGTCTTGGTAGGTGTCGACAACTCTGGGCCTCTTTATTTTTAACATTGGGCCTACGAAATCCGATAAATGAAACCCATTGATTGGACCCAATCAATCCACACTAAACTTTGCATATTCTGGTGTAGTAATGCAATAAAAGTAAATTTCAAGGGTCCATAGCAATTTTCGCAAAACCTCAATTTTTCAGTTGTTCTACAAATTAGAGGATTCGCGAGTGCCATACTATTGTTCGCGAGGGTTTTAGAGACAGAACCAGAAACCCCACTTGACAAAATCAACCAAACTTGAAATTCATCAATGGCTGACGACGATTACAATGATATGGACATGGGGTTCGTCCTCTTTCCGCTCCTCTCTCTCTCTCTATCTATACATATATACACGGCCAAGTTATGGTTTCAATTCTTCTATTTGTCTAGTTTCTGTCTCTGATGGAATTGCTTGTGTGGATTTTTTTTTTGTTTTATATGTTTTGTAGAAGTCAGGAGTCATTACCCATGTCAGTTTCTGATTTTTTTTTTCTTTTAAATATATATCATGCATGTATATTTGTTTTTCTGATTCTAAACTGTTTTGTGTTGTGAAAAATCGTTTCTTTTTGGCTATATTGAATGGTTTTGCTAGGGTGTTGTAGTTGTAGTCTATGATTTTTGTTTCTTAAATGGGTTTGCTACTTAATTAGATTGATAACCCATTTTAGAGTTTTCGAATTTAATGAGAATGCCTATGTGTTTTGGGTTGTTGTGTTAACCGCTATTTTGCGTTGGCCAATCGTTATGTGCTTATTCTCATGGATTGGCATGCCATTGTCTTAGATATGGGCAATATGGCAATTTATATTGATTGGTGTTTTTGGTGTATTCTCCCTGTGTTGTAGTAATTTTTACTGTTGTTTATGTAGCAACTATGTGTATTGACCTTACTGATTTTAGTGAATTACTGTTGCAGATATGAGGATGAGCCACCAGAGCCTGAGATTGAAGTAAGAAGTTGTTACTTTCTTTTGTTTAGTTCATTAGAAGAACATGATGGATCTGTTTTTTGTTATTCTTGTTCTTGCTGAAATAACTTGAACTTTGTTGGAGTAATTCGACAGGAAGGTGCAGAAGAAGATGTGGATAACAATAATAACGAAGATGTTTTAGGGGAACCTATTGAAACTGAGGAGAAACAAGAACCGGGACAGAAAGATGTAACTCGGAAAACATCAAAATATATGACCAAATATGAGCGTGCCAGAATTTTGGGTACCCGAGCTTTGCAAATCAGGTTAGTTGGTTCTTTCTGGATGTGTGTTATGTATCTAATATTTTGTTTTTAGTTGATGATGAATTTTGTATTTTTGTTTTTGGCCAATCAGCATGAATGCTCCCGTGATGGTTGAGTTGGAGGGTGAGACTGACCCACTTGAGGTAACACTCTTTGAGAGTAATGATGGATGAATGGATCTCTTCTTTTTCTGCTTCTTCAGCTTCTATCACAGACAGCATCTATATCTGCATGTCATAGTTTATAATCTGGATACTAGCGGTCATAGGCATCGGTCACAATACTAAACTTTTTAACTAATGTTTTTCTTATGCCCGTAGTATTTTCACATGACATGCATATTATCGCTGTATTGTTGCTAGAAAAGATTATTATGTTTATCCTGGCATTTTGTCTAACATCAATTTTAGTATTTTCTCTTTGCAGTTTTGGGAGAAGGTTTGCTTTTGGTTATAGATAGGTACATGTGTATATTATATAGTGAAGTAGGCATGTGTTTGGGCCATGCAACTGTGTCAGAAACTCTTGTGTATGGGGGTGGGTGGGGAGAATGAGGTGGTGAAAGGACGTTGGAGGGAGGGGATTACAGTTGCTATAGAATTCTCTTTGAAGATACTTGTTCTCATTATACATTGTTCAGCTTAACTGTTCCAAAGTGTCTTGCTTGTTGGTCTTTATTAAATTATGCTTTCATATGCTATTGTTTCCAATGTTTTATAAAGTGGGAGGTGGTGCGAGGCTGTTGTGCCCTAGCAAGGCGAGGCCGTATGGTCGTCTTCACTCAAAAATGATAAAAATAAAATAAAATAAAATAATTTTTTTATATTAAAAAAAAAAAAAAAAAAACTGAAGTAGAAAATTATCCATAACATGTAATAAAAGGATAATCCCAAAAAATCTACTATAGTTTGTAAAAATATTTATTTATCACTTATAGTTTCATTTTTGTCCAAAATCTCCCTTAACATTAATAAAAACATTTAAAATATCTCTTGGAGACGTGTAAAATGACGACAATGCTTCTGATAGTCGTAGATTGATGAAGTCATAGGGGTAATATAAACATTTTTGCAAACTATAATAGGTTTTTTGGAATTATCCTTTTCATAAATGAGTCCTCAAGTCTTGGGAGGAGATGAAGTCTTGAGTTTAGGGTTTAAAGGGTTGCATGGAGATGAAGTATTGACTTTAGGGTTTAGAGGGCTGAAAGTCTGGCAGCTTCTTGGACAGAAAGTGTCGACTCTCTTTCACACACACACACACACACATATATATATATTAAAAACGTGTTTTTTAATTAAAATAAAAATTTTTCTGACCTAGACCAAGTTGCGTCATTGCCATTTCAGACCAAGTTGCCTTGACTCAGTGCTGAGGTGGCTGCCTCAAGCGAGGGAGGTGGTTCTGCCCATCTGGATGGCTGAGGCGGCTGTCTCGAGTGTGCTGTCTCGGTTTGTTTTTTCAAACATTGATTGTTTCTATCTTTTGAACCTGAAATAATGCAGTTAAGGTCTTTTTCTCCTTCTAATTGTCGCCTTGAGGTGGGTGAGGTGCACCTAGAGGCGCCGTCTTAGTTCTTTTTTTCAAACGCTAATTGTTTCTATCTTTTTGACCTGAAGTAATGCTGTTGGGGTCTTTTTCTCCGTGTAATTGTTGTAAAGCATATTCAGGCTGAAGCATGCGTTCTTGTCAAGTAACAGTATTTCATCTTTGTTGCACCCTAATTACGTACCGAGATTTTTATTGTTTTTTATCCTTGTTGGTGCTGCCACTTAGTCATTTTTTTTTTTTTTCCTAATGAATTATTAGGCAATGCAACAGGATCAGGACTTCATTTTTGCCATTTCTGCCATTGTTATTTTGGTTGCCTTTTTATTTCAATATTTTTAGAAGGCCATTATTTTGCTATTCTATTTTATTGGAACAAGTTGCTATCCGATACATAGAGCTTTCAAATTGTACTATTATCAACATATATCTTTCACACTCTACAATTTTATAATGTTGCATTCTGCCAATTTCTTAGATTGCTATGAAGGAACTTCGCGAGCGTAAAATTCCCTTCACAATTCGTCGCTATCTACCTGATGGAAGGTGATACCTCAATTTCTACTATTACTCTATATTCAAAATCAGCGAAAAATGGTTGGTGTCTGGTAAATAATCTTTAGCTTGAATAACTGCTGCAAAACATCATTAAAGAAGACTGACTAATACTCCCTCCTCGTGTTTTGCGTTTTACATTTATTGTTTCCTTATATTTTGACATCAACTATATGGATTTTGTTATACCAGTTATGAAGAGTGGGGAGTTGATGAACTGATTGTGGAAGACTCATGGAAGGGGCAAGTTGGCGGCAACTGATTGGTTATCGCTAATCTAGACATAGATTTTAGATAACATTTTGGTGCTGACATTGAACAAAACAGTAAACTTTTGTGTATTTAGTCGTCTATGTTTCCATCTGCACTTGATGGACTTGTGAGTCAAAACAAAACAGCCCCAGCTCAAGTCCTCTTCTAATTCGAGCTTTTTGGCTGGTTACTAATAATCTTGTCATATATCACTATCGTTAATGATCAATATTATAAAATGAGGGGTGGTTATAATGTATTTTCTTTTTATTCTCTTGTTATTAGCAATTCATCACAAACGTTATGCAATTTCCGTGGAAACGCAAACCAACATAGAATTCAGAATCATTGAAGTCACTCTTGATGTGACTGATAGGCAAGAGCCCTGGCTGTGCTGTTGTGAAGAGTTTAGACAACCTATAGATCTTGTAATCACAATCTTTATTGTTTTAATCTTTATTTTTTTTTCAAGTACATGATTATTTGTAAGGTTTTCTTGTCGTAACATGAAATGCAAGGTGTACTAATTTATCGAGCCAACAAAGCATAAGGTGTACTAGATTTTTTTCAGTTCATAAATGCCTCACAAGTCTAGTCCAAATTTTAAGAACTAGAGTCAATATCGTTGAAGGTAAGAGAAATATATCAATCAAAATTATGACAATGAAACTCATTTAATTTTGTTTTTGGTTTTTCTTCCATGGTTGTGATTCTATAATTTGCTACATTAATTTCTGCATGACATTTGATGGTTTCATGCATTTCATCCGAGAATTATTTTTTCAGAAATAAATACAAAGTGCCTATATGAGGCATGACCTGAATCCAGAGAGCTAACTTTTCAATTTATTATTAATCAACGCTCATATTATTATACTAAACTATTAATATTAATGATAATTATTATCAAAGATATATAAAAACCAAAAGGTTATTGAAGTTTAAGGGCGTAGTTAAATTGACAAATTAGGGACAAAAAAATTTATCAATTAAGAAAATATATGTAAGAAAAAATGTTTATTAAATTTGAATACATAATAGACCTTGTAACAACAATAACTAGTCCATATCACAACATTTTTGTTTTCTTTTTGTATTTAAACATTTATTTATTACTGATATCACCTTATTTATTATCATTTAATCTTTTACTAAGTATAAGTAGAGAATTTGACATAATCACATTAGGGTAGCAAGATGTTTCCTCTCCTTACTGGTAGCTACCCTTTTATAGTAGGGAAGTTGATGCTATCGAGCTGTAACAACATCTGAGATTAAGGGATTGATTCCCTTGATCTCAAACTCCACGTTTAATTAGTTAGGTTGACTAGGCGTTATACTTAAATCAGAGTTCTGGACTTCAATTGGGTTGGACTGGATATTAGCCTACTATTTGGAATTTGGCATAATCACAGTAGGGTAGCAAGATGTCTCCTCTCCTCACTAGTAGCTACCCTTTTATAGTGGGAAAGTTGATGCTATCGAACTGTAACAACATCTGAGATTTAGGGCTTGATTCCCTTGATCTCAACCTCCACATTTAATTAGATAGGTTGACCAGGCGTTATACTTAAATCAGAGTTCTGGACTTCAATTGGGTTGGACTGGATATTAGCCTACCATTTGTGGTGCTATTTTGGACTTTACCTTCGAATCAATTATTGGGTCTATCCTTATTGATTTTGGCTATCACTTATTAACTGTTTAATGTAATAATATGAGATCGATTGTTAATAAATTAAAAGTTGCTCTTGTTTGTTTAGGGTAATATTTAAATCATTTTTGTATTATATTTTTTATAGAATTTTTTTATTAGTTATTATTTGATCTGCAATTATCTTAATTACATCATCTGCTGCCTGCACGCTTGTAAGAAATACATAAGCTAATTGTCGAATAGAAATATCAATACAAAATCTCCAGGCCAATTTGAATCAATACAAAATCTTCAGGCCAGTTTGATCATTTATGGACAATAACCACTAAATGAGGTTAAAAAAATGCACTGCTTCTAGTTGTAAAGGTTGAGATATTCAGTCATAAATCAATCAATCATCAACTGATTGTAAATGTTTTCCAATTTATTTCTTTCCTCACAACTTCATAATAAATTGTATCTCACGACAGTAATCAATATCTTTTCACAATCAATGATATAAAGAGAAAGGGACTAAAATTTATTTCATATATATATATATATATGCTCCCTATATATGTCTATGAGTGACTTAAGTAAAACAGCCATCAGTGCCTTACTTTTGAATACAAGTAAGTTTTCTATAATTTCTCTGGCTTAAATGGTAATATATTGCTCTCTCTATATGTCTTATGAGTGATTTAACACTGATTATTTCCAAAATTAACTAGCTCTGTGGCTCTTCAACTTGAGTAACATAATAGAGAACATTCTAGCATTAGTGCTAAAATTAATGAAAGTTTTAAAACTCGCTCTAACCTTAAAAATGAACTTTTTTAGCTCCATTCTTTGTTCACAAACTATAACAATTTATTTGCGCACAACTATCAGATGTTAAAAGAACACATCTTTATAATTCAATATTAGTGTCAAAATTCACACATATTTTAGTACTATAATAAGAAGACGAGTCCTAATACAGTATTTTCTTCGGTTGCTGGCACGGTTAGACATTATTGAATTGTGAACTCTGAATCAGTAATGGTCAAGCAAGACATATATTTCCAATTTTGTTTAGGAACTAATAATGACCACTACAGTAGTATTTTCGCTAGTTGCTTGCAGAATTAGACCTTGTTGGACTCTGAAGTCTAAATGAGTAATAAGCCAAGCCAGACATATATTTCCAGTTTTGTTTAGGAAATTTACTGTCTGATTGAAAGTGGTAGTGACTTACGTCGAAAAATTCTCAAATGTGCACATTTAGTTTGAATTCTATTGAAATCAGGAGTTTAAATTCTTAGCAAAATCTTTTGTCTTTTATACTAGTAATGTTGAAAACTCATGTCCAAATTTTAGAATATCAGGAATGTACTGACCCTAGAATTTCTGCTTAAACTTCCTTATTATCTCGATAATCTTGATTCAATAATTACAAGGTCTTTTTTTTTTTTTTTTTTTCTGAATTTTGTTCCATAATGTTTCAGGCAATGAATCGTAATCAGTCATATTCAGAAGATGAGTGGGATCATTTTCCAGGGAAAAGTGGATCGTCATGGTATGTAGATACTGATTCAGATGAGGCTTTAGCTAGACAGTTGCAGCAGCTGGAGTTAGATGGAGGTATTAAAATTATGTCCATTCATGAAGCCTCTAAAACTACAACTGTTAAAAATGAATAAATAAAAAATATTTTTGTAAAACTTCTACGTAGTTAAAAAAAAATCTGGTTTTTCACATGCATGATATTATATCGATTGGTGTGGATATTAAAATATCATAATTTTATATCTTAAATACTGAATATTTTCCTATCAATTTAAATTTTTGGGTCTAATAGTAACTAATATAGTATCAGAATTTGAAAGTCTCTAATTCAAATTCTCTTCCTCCTCCTTTATTAGGGGAGTGTTTATCATGTATCCATAATCACTTGAAATCTTAAATACTATAATTAGATACGTTGCACTTGAGATGACGTGTTAACGTATTATATCTTATAGTCAAACATGATCAATTTTATTTTAAAATACCGACGGCGTTTATTTTCTTTTTCTCTATATTAACTAGTTGTACTAGTTTAAAAGAAATAATTCTACTGGTAGCCTTTTCTTTACCTTTTCGTATTTCCCTTTTTATCAATAAATTTCTTCTAAATTGATATTTAGATGTACCTAATTTTAAAAGCAAAATTGATGCGTAAGTTCATCAAACTGATCTTATAATCATATTTAGTAGTTGTACAATTGGAGAGTTCACATAATTTAGATTCTAAAGAAGGAAAATTTTGACCCAGATGAAGCTCTAGCTAGATGCTTGCAGGAGATGGATGATTGTTTTGAGCAAACGGCCATTTATCAGTCCTTTGAAAAACAATCTCCTGGTAATTTTATATTCCATTTTTATGAATTTTATGTGATAATTGCTAAATTCTGTATGTTAATCATTAACGTGGGCTAGACATCAAATGGGATGTGTTTTTGTAGTGAAGTTCTAATAAATTTTAAAAGAAATATATGATCAATTTTACTATAGCCTTTTCACGGATTTAGAAATACTTTTGTTAAAATTGCAGGAAATAGAGTCAATTTTCTTAGTGGAGAATCATCTCATATGGTAAAATTAGATTATAAAGTTTCTATTTATTCATTTACTTATCTATTTATAAACTTATTTTATGGATACATTAGTCGGTGTTAATCACCTGCTACTATGTTTTGATGCTTTAAATGCAGGCTGGAATGCAAGACTCTGTTGATCCAGACAGTATGACTTATGAGGTAGGTTTTCGTTTTATAGAATGTTGCTTATATACACCGAATAACAGTAGGCAAAAGTGAAATTAGGGTTGGGCATCTCCAACCCAACCCGACCACTTTATATCGGGTTGGATTGGGTTAAGTCTTAAAAATTGATATGGGTTGAGTTAGATTGAATTGAAAATTAAATTAGATTGAGTTCCTCGACTCAAACAAATCTGATTATTATTAGGTTGGATTGTGTAGGGTTAAACAATTTATTGAATTTGATTGAGTTGAGAGATTTTCAACTTAACCCAATCTGAATCTGAAAGCGTTCATCCCTAAGTGAAATGAAAACATTTTTTTTAATTATTTTAATTAAAAAAAATAACATACACATCAAAAAATTGAAATAGAATCAGGATACATTTAAATAAAAATCAGCGTTATTGACTAGTGCTTCTTGTTTTTCAATTTAAAGTAAAGAGTTATAAATTTATATACGGCAATACAATTTGTGAAAATGCTGCAATTAAAATGTGTTTTCTTGCCAATGATTATTTGAGAAAAGCAACTGTCCACAATTTCAAGAACTTAGAATCATTTTAAAAGGCTATGCAAACTTACTGTAGAATAAGGTTAACCATAAAAAATAAATAACCTTTGAATTGATTATAAACGTAATTATTAAATAATATTCAAGAATTATTATATAATATAACCAAACCTCAATTTTTTAAAGCTATTTTCCCATCTTTGTATCATTGAATTGAAGTCGATTTTTTGTTTTTTCAGCAAATGATTGAATTAGGAGAAACGATAGGAAAGGTAAGCACAGGATTGTCAGAAGAGGAAATGTCCAGGTTGCCATCTCAAAAAATCACAGAGTCTCCATCAAACAAGAAGAATGCATCGTCTGCGAACGATGAGATAGAGTAATATTAATATTTATAGTTTATACCTCCTTAGATCACTTAAAGACGGAAAAATATACAGAATTTAACAAAATTTATTAAAATAAACATTGATAGTACGAAAAAATTTAAAAGTTTGGAGCTTTGGATAGTTTACAGGAAACCCATTTGATTATCTTTCTTAACTGATTTTTTTTTTTTTTTAAAAAAAAATATGTATTACTATAAAGAAAGGAAGAGATTTTTTATTTTATTTTTCTCTTGAACGAAGTGTGTTCCAATAGAAACAATTAGAACAATTTTTGTCGGCAAAAACATAATATCTGGTTGGTCAATATTACTCATTATATTCTAAAAATATCTCAAAAAGCACTATACTTCCTATACGATTTGCTAAAAAATCAGATTCATGATGTTTTCTTGATTAATGTTTCATCTGTGATGTGTGTAATTTCAGGTGTGCAATATGTAAAGTGGAATATGAAAAGGATGACATCTTGACCATTTTGCCCTGTGCACACAAATACCATCAAGATTGTGTTAAAAGGTGGTTGAAAGAGAATAAAGTAAGTTTTATATATTCCTAAATGAGATTGCATTAATTTATGTATATTTATATATATAATAAAAATTTATAATTATTTTTTAAATAATATAAATTACAAATAAATATAAATTTTTAGTTTAACTTTTTTCTTGTTAAACGTACATATTAATAATTTTTTTAATTAAAACCAAGTTTTTTATAGCTGCCAAAAAAATGTAGGAAAAAAAAACTAAAATCAATATAAAAAGAAATTAAATTTTCTAGTACTAGAGAGTTCGCTTGTTTGAGTATAAAAAAATAGTTCACTCGCATACTAGGTTAATTCACAAAAAAACTTTGGTGCTCAAATACTTTTTAAGCCAGTTATATAAATTTTACATATTTCTATGTAGTACTTTCAGTTGAAATTTCACAATGGAATAATCTCATTGTGTCTCTCAGACTTGCTGCGTCTGCAACATGGAGGTGACTTTGTCTGAGTGAGAGTTTGCATGGCAAAAAATAAACAACAGTCATTATGAAGATATGTTTACGAGGGATTTTTTTTTTTTTAATAATTCCAGACTAGTAATTATGGACTCATGTAAGTTTAGGTGGTCAGTTTCAGTTAATATATTTTGTTCAGAAAACAAAGAGGAGTTGAATTTGAACTCTATCCCGGTAAAGAGACTATATTAGAGTTATTATAGGAAATTACAATGAATAAAGAAATAAGTATCAGACATGTCTATATTTCTCAAATATTTAGTGAACATTCCTTTTATATTTATAATATGGGTTCAAATCTCGTTATATGTTTTTATCAATAAAAGTTTTCTTTCCTTATCGTGAAAGTAGATGATTTTTGAGCATGGGTATATATTTATACTAATGGTTCCCTGACCGTTAGTGTAAATAAAACTTTTATTACTTGTGTGTCTGTTTGTATATATTGAATTTTACAATTTTAAAGTCTTAAAGTGCGTGGAAATATCACATCCCCACCTATTTATGGTGGTTGTGCTCGTCCACATCTATCATCCACCTTAGTAAAGAAATTCAAATTTCACCGTATGCATTTTTTTTTAGCTCATGTAAGAGTAATATATTGAAACTATACAAATAATGATTAATTTAGACAAATCCAGGTAAACTTCTAACTTGGTTTCAACTCTTTCAAAAAAAATGCTTGGAAATAGTTTCCTGAATCCATAGATAAACTAAAACACATTTTATATCAATATTTTTTAGAAGTAAAAAGAAGATTTATGTGTTTTTTTTTTTTCTTACTAAATATACAATATTTATAGTTATAGTTGAGTTGCAACCTAATATTTAGAAAATAAATTTATCATTTTTGAAGTAATTTTTAAAAAATATTAAAAATGTAATCTTCTAGCTTTAAAAAAAAAAAAATGTAATATTATAATTTAATTCCTAAATATGTAAAATATAAAAGAACTATCGGACAGATCTTGATTATTTTTATGGCCCTTATAAACCTGGTTGTGGTCAAACCTCACTGGCACACATAATTTGCCTAATTTCATCATCATTAGAAACAATTAACACCGATAACCCTCATTGACTTGAAATCATCCTAGCATGTCTTCATACAATTAACACAATTTTAAAAACTATTCTGCCTTTTTAATTAACGTCCAATAACAGCTGGTTGCAACAAATAATTCTTTCTTAATATAAATTAATTAAACTTGTTAGAAAAGCATAGAGCATGTGCCCAGAATCACATGTGATTTATGTTTTAGGATGATCAAAAACAAACATTTGCTATTTTTTTACTGTTAATTTGATATTTCTATCCTATTCTGTGTCAACTGTTAGCAATTAAGACATCATTTTCCTCGCAGGAAATTTCGAGTACAATCAACGAATCAAAAGCAATTAACGTGATACATTCATTTAGAAGATATTATTCTTGAAGAATCCATAGAAGATAAGGCTGGTAGGAAAAGTTGAAAATACTTTCAATTATATGCTTGATTTCAACCTTTAAGCTAGGGAGAATCAATGCGTACAAATCGGACAAAAACATAAGAAAATCATGGAAGACTGCTACTACAGTATTTGTACGGTATAAATTTATAATCCACTTGTCTGTTATTCAATTTATATATATATTTTTTTATTTTATGATGGAGGTAAGAGAATTAAATTAAGATAAAATTATTTAGGAAAAATTTTAAATTAGTCACTAATGTTTAATAAAATATTACTTTTTTACTAACGTTTGTATTTCGAATTCCTGTCATCCCTAATATTTTTAAAATATATCAATTTAGTCTCTCTGACAAAAAAAAATAACAGTCAAATGGGACAGACGGAACAAAAAGATGGATTTACTCTTGATATAATTTCAAATAGTTAAAATGATGTAATTACCCTTTTAAAAACTGATAATTGTAAAATAATCATTCATATTATTACAAAATTGTCATTAATCACTTTCCAATCAAATTGTGACACGTCATTAAATCAAATTTTTTAATTCAATTTATTATTAATAAATATTTTAATTAAAAAATAATATTTTAATATAAAATAATAATAAAAAAAATTCTTCTTCATCTTCTATCTCTTATCATCTTCCTCATCTTCAATTTTATCTTCCACATTCATCAAATCATCATCTCCATTATTTTCATCAAACCAACATCATTTAAATTAAACATCTAACATCAAACCAAACATATTCCAAATAAAAAAAAATTAATTTAGTCTCTAATATTTGATAAAATATTACTTTTTTACTAACGTTTACATTTCAAATTCCCGTCATCCCTAATATTTTTGAAATTTATCAATTTAGTCTCTTTGACAAAAAAAAAAAAAAAAAACAAAAAGTCAAATGTGACAGATGAGACAAAAAAACAGATTTACCTTTGATGTAATTTAAAATAGTTAAAATAACATAATTACCCTTTTAAAAACTGATAATTACAAAATAACCATCCATATTATTATAAAATTGTCATTGACCACCTTCCAATCAAATTATAATGTATCATTAAATCAATTTTTTTAATTTAATTTATTATAAATAATATTTTTATTAAAAAACTATTTTCAATATAAAATAATTTAAAAAAAAAAATCTTCTTCATCTTCAACCTCTCATCACCTTTCTCATCTTCAATTTCATCTTTTACATTCATCAAAATCATCATATCCATTATTTTCATTAAACCAACATCATCCAAATTAAGCATCTAACATCAAACCAAAGATCTTCTCAATTAAAAATAAATGTTTATGCAAATTTAAAAAAAAAATATTATGTAAATTAAAAAAAAAAAAATTACAAGTAGTCTCCACCGTCGAAGACTAGTCTCCGACGATGGAGACCAGACTGGTCTCCGACGATGTAGACCAGTCGGTCTCCACATTGGAGACCTATCTCTAGCGATGGAAACCAACTGGTCTCCATTGCTAGAGACACGATGGCACTCCATCACGTCTCCAGCAATGAAGACTAACTCCATCGCTAGAGACCAGGTCTCTCTAACCTGGTCTCCGATCCGGCAATGAAGACCAGTTTTTTGGTCTCCCTTGCCGGAAAGAGAATGGTCTACCATGAAGATCTTTCTTTTTTTTAACTTACAAATATTATTATATATTAAATTAAAAATACAAAACTATATATTATAGTAAATATATATATATTAAAAGTATATAAATATATTCAAGTTAAAATGACCAAATTAACCATTTTCCTATTAAGGTTGATTAACATTTGACTAATAGAATGATTAAATTGATACATTTTCAAAACATTAGGGATGACGAGAATTTGAAAAGCAAGCATTAGTAAAAAAGTAATATTTTACCAAACGTTATGGACTAAATTAAAATTTTTCAAAAAAAATTGTTTATGCAAATTAAAAAAATATGTAAATTAGAAAAAAAAAATTGGAAGTAGTCTCCACCGCTGTAACTGGTCTCCACCGCTGGAGACTAGTGGAGACTAGGTCTCTCCGACCTAGTCTCCGATTCGGCGATGGAAACCAATTTTCTGGTCTCACTCGCCAGAAGAAGAATGATCTCCATAGGAGACCAGTTTTTCTAGTCTCTCACGGATATCTCTTTTTTTTTTAACTTGAAAATATTTTTATATATTAAATTAAAAATATATATTATATTAACTATATATTAAAAGTATATAAACATATTCAAGTTAAAATGACCAAATTAACCCTCTTCTTATTAAGGTTGACTAACATTTGACTAATAAAATGACTAAATTGATACATTTCTGAAACGTTAAGGAGAATAGAGATTCAAAATGCAAATGTTAGTAAAAAAATAATATTTTACCAAATGTTAGGGACTAAATTAAATTTTTTTCAACTATTTACATTTTATATTTTAGGACAACGATAGAACGTGAACCATTAATATTTTGATATCAAAGAAAGTATTTAACTATTTCTATTAAATGGTGGTGTATATAAGAATAAATATGATTAATTAATTATAGAATGAAACTTTTTTTTTTTGGGTGGTTTAAGGGATTGAAATCATGATACATGCGAATCACTTTATTTGTGGAGATCAAAATTTATATGTAAATTAAAATATTGTTTCCATTTACTTATTCTGGTACAATAAATACAAACCGATAACTGATGTGTGCGAATTTTTATTCCAACACAAAATTTATAAATACAACAAGAACACGAAACTGTTTTAGTGCGTTAGCTGGAGTAGTAAATTTCAACACAAACTAATTAAATTTCAACATTTATTGTGCATTCAGGAAAAACACCGAATATGACAACTAGCGGGGGCGGAACCCAATTAAGGCCAACAGGGCGCCATGGCGTTCCAAAAGTTTTGATTTTTGTCATATATTTTGAAAAAAAATATATGTTTTTTTCTTTAAGTATAAATGTATAATATAACTCAAATAATAGTATAAGTGTAATATGGTCTACACTCAAAATATCAATATTTTGTCGATGGCCGCTGACGGCGTTGGTTTAGGCACCAGCTGTTTTCATACCTATGGTGGCATGGGTTCGACACCCAAGTAGTCCAAAATAATAGTTCTTCCACCATTATGTGTGAGTTATTCTCTTACCCTCGTATAGATCTTTTTCCCATCGCTGTGTGGGTGGATCCCTCTCATCCCAGAGTAATATCCAGAGCCGCACCATAATGTTCCTATCTTGGTTGATTCTGATAGTCTCTTGAGCCAGTCCTAGTTCTCAAATTGAAAAATATATATCAATATTTCACTTTTTAAAATATTTAGGAATAAATTTGTAACTACAATTACAAATGACTCAAGAGTATATGACAAAACAACTTCTATATGTTTTTAATTATTGATTTTGACTTATATTTATCCTTAGTCCTTGAAACCATTAAATACAATATCAGATGACATTAATAGTTACAGTTTAACTAATTTGTAGATTTTATACTTGTTACATCAGTATCTACCTAATTTATAAAGTTTGTGTTATACTTTTAAATATTAATTTATGACAATTGCTTTTTGTCTTAAAACTTCATGCACCTATATGTTTAATTATAATGTATATGTATTTCTCACTTTTTTAGAACGTTATAGCAAATATTGAATATGTTAAATATTTAAAGAATATTGTTAAATTTAGAGATAATTGGCCCCCAATTTCAATTGCTTAGTTCCACCCCTGCAACTAGAACCGACAAGTTTATATGTTGTTGTCGCTTAACTTCTAAAATAAGAACGAACTTATTCAAACTTATGCACAAGTTTCAGAGTTTGATATCGTACATCTTCTGTTGACATAATTATGTACATATCCCATTTACATTTTTGTTGTATAAATCCACAAAGCTACAACACAACATATTTACATATTTGCTGTATATATAGACCTCGCAATCAAGGTTTATATCAAGGGCTCTACATAAATCATCAAATTGTACCAAAAACTTTAATTGTCTCTGTCTCTCACTCTCTGTTGCTCATGACAGCGCAGCAAACATAGGCATGTTATGGCCAACATATGGGAATGATGCATGTCCATGAACACAATCTGTGAATCGTACTTATGCTGACTCAGCCCCACGTCTATCCAAACCTACAGTCTTATTTTTTCTTCCTATCCATGAATCATGTAATCAATTATAGAAAATTATTATTGCTGACCACCACAATTTTGCTTCGATTTAGAGAAACCTCTCTTTATATAATAATTATTATTAGTGTTGATTTTGTTGGTTTATGTGATTTGTTTATATATATCTAAGTGTTAGTTGTTTCTAGGACACGAACTTGGAAAAAGAGTGTCTGAAGGCAAGGCGCGAGGAGCTACTACTCCATTTTTTAAAAAAAATATATGACTTATCGTGTTTAAGTGGTTAGATTTCAAAATTAAACTAGCCTTAAAAACTAATTAAACTTCTTTGGTCAAACATACCAAGACAATTAATGTATCATAAAATATATCTATAGACATTGCCTCTTCAGCCAATAAACGTAGTTAATGAATGAGGTTTTCTTTATTTTTTCATTAATTTATACAAAATAAGTTAAGAAGACTAAATTGTAATGGTTTAAATACATCTAATTCTTCAGAATAAGGGGGTAGAAAAAAATTCTTGAGAATAAGAAATTCTGAGTCGCTTAAAATTAAGGAAGATTTTCATTGGCACCCTAATGTTTAATAAATTTTCACCTTTTTCAACCACCAATGCATTTACAGTATATCTGATCCCTGAAGTTTCAAATCTCATTAATTAGTGTATTTGACCAGCTTTTGAACCGGCAATCGTGACTACAAAGGCAAAAGATGATTTTAATTCTAGTACTTATTTATTAATTATTATTAAAAATAAATTTGAAACTTAGAACTAAGAAGATAAAAAAAAAATTAAATAATTTTTTAAAAAGAAAACAATAAGTCATCTGCATCGGCGATGATTAAGGTTGCCTTTCACTATCAATCTCTACTAGAGATTTCTCGATCGATGATCTCTAAGGTTATGTTTGGCACATAGGGTTGTAATGGATTAGATTTAATTGAATTAGATTACAAAATTACTATCTTATATTTAGTAGGACTTATAATTAAATTAAAATTATATTAATATTAAAAACAAATTAAAAGAAAAAAAATTAAAAACAAAAATTAGTCTTTCTCTCTTTCCTTTGTCATAATTTAAAAAAAAAAAAAAAAAAAAAAAAAACTCTCTCTCCCTCTTTTTTCTTCTCTCATTTCTTTTCTCCATATCATCATAGGAGAAAGTGGTGGCCATCATCCTCAACACCCCACCGAATTGCAACATCTCTGTCTTTCGATCCCTTCCCATCAAACTCTCCTCTCACTTATTTCTCTTGCCACCATTCTCCCTTACTCCAACATCAACCGTGTCAAACTCCGTTTTCATTGTCACTGTCGCCAAAGAGAGTGGAAACCTAGATTTGTTGCTTACACTTTTTTTTCTCACCATTGTCCTCTCTCACTCCAAAATCAATTGTGTCAAGCTCCGTCTTCATCACTATCGTCGTCGAAGAAAGTGAAGACCCAAGCCGTTGCCTTCACTTATTTCTCTCCTCCTCTCTCTTTGTTCCCGGTGGTAATGGATGTTAATGGGTTTGTTGCTGGTGTCATAAAACTATTGTGATTGATTTGAGTTTTTATCGTTTGCAATTGATGAGTCTATTATTGTAATTGATTGTGGATTACAATTGATGTTGGTTGTTTAAGGAGGTTTATGGTAGTAGTGGGAGACTAAGACGATAGCTTGGGTTGTAGGAAGAGTTGTGGAGAGAGAGAGGACGATTTTTTAAAAAAAAAATAAAAATTATTTAAGTTAATTTAGGAAATTGGAAACTTACAGTTGAGCTTGAGTTTTAATTTCCCAAGTTGATTGATGTTATATGTATTTTTTAGGCTACCGCAAGTGGGCTGGTAAAAGCCCAAAGGTCCAGTAAGATAACCCGCTAAAACCGTCCCAACAGATAAAGACCCAAGTTACTGATCCAAAGAAACAGGCATAACTTTGTGCTTGAATGTCAGATTACCTATTATAATATGTTTTCGGAAAGGAATTTTCATGCTCTATAGCGTGGCAACTGGGGCTCCCCGATTGATGTCGTTTGCGTCCTCAAAGTTGTTGTTTTAATGAATGTGTTCTTAAGGTTTACATTTACTGTCAAAAAGTTTTAACAGCAACCAAATCTGGACGCCTTGTTGCCCAGCTGCTCGCTGATAGTCTGATCGCTGATCCTGCCCGCTGACAGTGTGACCGCTGATCGCTATCAGTCAGTCTGTCCGCTAGCGCTGATCGCTATTCGTCAGCCTGTTCGTCGAATCTGATCGCTCAGATCTGCTCGCCTAGAACCTCCCCAACTCGTGGACAGCGTGACGTGCACGCGCTAAGCCCTTCTCAGAATGTTAGCAGCGCGATTTTCGGGGATCTCACCTACCATATCAGAAGACTTAGACTTTGTGATAGAAGACTTTGAAAATTATAATATGCATTTAATGCTTTCCTATTTAAGTTGTACTATTACTGTAGCTCCTTTCCCTCCCGATAAATATGAATGATTTTCATTGTAAATGGGCTGGTTCTTTCTAGCTCTCTCTCTCTCTCTACTATTTTCTCTCTCTACAGCTGTAACAAAATGAACAGTAATAACAGTAACTGCCGCGCCCCTCACCGGAGCCGATGTCGTGGATGTAGGCCTTCCCTTTGGCCGAACCACGTAGATCTTGCATGCTTTTCTTTTTTCTTCTCTTGTTTTCTTCTTCCTCTGCCTCTGTTTTCTCCTTTCTTTCTCTTATTTTCTGTGGATTGCAGCTTGGGCCCAAAAACAACCTCGTTGACTAAGAAAATCATTTTTCGATATTAACAATTAAGAAAGGAGGTGAGCCCAAGAATGAAAAATCTCATTCTTTTCATGCCTCAAATGTGCTCCAAACGTGGGATGTGAGAATATGAAAAAAATTAAATCTCAATGCCACCTATTTCCCATGTAGCAAACATAGTCTAATGGAGAACGATGGTGATCCTACACCAGATCTAACTTAACATCAATTTGATTCGCACTGGATAGAACTCAATCACTGGTCTAGCGATGGAAATGATTTTGTGAAGGTTTTGGTTTGAATTAGACCAGATCAACATCATTGTCGATTACCATTGGACCAATTGGTTTGACAATGGAGATGCTGTTAGGTTATGCAATGGAGATGAAACTCCATCCATCTACATCTACGCCATTGAATACATCAATGGTAAAGATCTAAATTGGATGTTCACTTGTTCACTTTTTAAAGAAAAAAATATTTTTTATTGTTTTTAATTAAATTTTTTATAATTAGATAAATTACATGTTCATTCCTATATTTTGAGGTACTTTACTTTTCGTTAATTAGATTTTTATTTTATTTTATAAAATTATCTTTTTTAATTTGTTATTAAATTATATAAAGGGTAAAATAACAATTTTAGTTGTCTAAGGTCAAAATGGTCTTGTGCATTTTCTATTAGCTTTAACTATTAAAATTCAAATCAGATGGATTAAAATGATGTATTGTTAAACTACAGGAACTATGTGAACCACAAATGGATTTGAAATTAAAAAATAAATTAACACTAAAATATAAGGATGAAAATGAAATTTATCATTTATAACTTTTTGGTTTTTAAAATCGATCTCTATTTTCCATCTTGAAATGGAAAATATAGAAAAAATTTTAAAATCATTTAAACTTTTAATTTTTTTTTTTAAAAAAAATGTTTTTTAAAAATCCCCTTAAAAAAAAAATCACAAATGGATCTCTGTCATCCATTCTGATAGATGATGAAGATTGAATGTGTTTCCTTCTGTATTTGCATTAATGTAATTAAGTATGTGAAGATTTTACTTAGTGTTGAGACATAACCTATTTCATGTTTAAAGACTAATACCTTTAAAATTATTAAGTTTGCCCGACGATCAAATAATATTAGATAAATCAAATTGAAGAGATTTTGAAACTTTAGGAATTAGGTATAGTGAAAATGCATTCGTGGTTGCACAAATGAAATTTTATTAAACGTTAGGGATCAAGTGAAAATCTCTCTAAAATTAAAAAAAGTTAAACCTTTTTCGCTTAGAATGACTATTTTTTTTTTTTTTACTTAAAGGGGATTGAGAATGTCTATTTTAATAGGGGTAATTGTACATATTCAACATTAAAGATTAATTATTCAAAACTTAAGGGAATTCAAATTAAATAAGAATAAAAATAAAACAATAGAAAGAAAGAAAGAAAGAGACTCAATCCCAACAAATTAATAAGACATGCAAGAACTATTTATTTATAGGAGATTAGTGTTTCGTTTGTGGCCTAAGAAGTGACACGTGAACGAATGTTGAAAATGAATGAAAGAAAGTTTAATTTATAAAATTATTAATTTGGAACCTCATTACTTGGGCAAAATGTGTTGATAAGATGTTATAAAAGTCATTGCATTAATTGAATGACTTGTCTTACTGGTAAGTGTTTCTTTATGAAGGTTTGAATTGACCAAGGATTAATCAATATGTATTTGACGCAATGATCAAGCAAATATAAATTATTAAATTCACGACAAAATATGAATAATTTTTTTTTACTAATAAATTAATCCGTTATCTTTTTCTTTATTTTTTTTTAATTCTTACCTTCAGTGATAGGTCGGATTCAAATCACCTAAAAAAAGGGTTGTTAAGACGGCTCTTCGTGAAGGTTTGAGTTAAGTTAAGATTAACCAATGTGCTTTTGACGTAAGGATCCCGTAAATGAAAATAAACAGTTAAATTCTTCACAATAAAATATGAATAATTTTTTTAATAAGTTGACTGTTTCTTGATTTTTTAATTCTTATCTTTAGTGACAGGTCGATTCAAATCACCTAGAAAACGATGCTAAGAGGGTTATTTGTGAAGGTTTGAATTGAGTGAGGATTAACCAATATGCTTTTGACGCAATGGTCAAGTAAGTAAAAATAAATTGTCAGCTTTACAATGAAATATGAATAATTTTTTTTTTATTAATAAATCAACTATTATTTTTTCTTTATTTTTTGGTTCTTACCTTCAATAATAGATCAGATTCAAATCACCTAGAAAGAAACGCTAAAGAGAGTAAGAACCTCATCATATCTAAATCTTATTGTAATGCAAGGCAATGTCTATGTGTTTTGTTGTTTGGAAATGAGCCAAATTTGGTGGTAATTTCCGTCCAAAACTAAAAGGCGAGAGAGATTAATAGCAACTTCTTTACATTTATCAAAATTGCCGTGAGAATTTTAAGAAGTTTTGAACATATTTTTCCAAAAAAAAAAAAAAATCCACCCTTTAAACCAATTATAAAATCATTGTAACTTACCAAAAATCATATTAGAGCAAATCGGTTGCTTTAGATTTTATAAAAGATTTGAACTAACCTAATTCAAAGTTCAACAAGAACATGTGATTTGCAGGATATTGTGTACAGAAACCAGCATTGCCCCTTCTCTAAATTAATAATGATTCCATAATTAAATCGTTAATCTTGATCATGAGACATGCCCAATAAAGACAAATTAAGAAGATAAATTAAAGATTTTAATGGTTTTTTTCTATAGTTAATTAATAAAACATGAGAGTAAATAAAACAGTTGGGTGCATGTGCAAATGACATTTTTGTTGTTATCTTGAAATAAGGAATTGGATTTTCTGGCGTTGAGATTTTTGGCAACTAAATCTAATTAGGTAGCATAGTGCATTTAATTATATTAAGTGGTACATTAGCCATTAATTTATTTATTAATCAATCAATTAATTAAGATTGTCCCACTACGGCAATGTCATCGATTGGGCTGTGGATCGGTGCATCTTAGTTACTAATTTACAGCATATATTTTGGATATTATTTTATCATATTTAATTTGTGGTTATTGAAGTCAATGCAATTATTATAATTATTGGTTCATGTTATCCAATCACTAAGATAGTCAAGCCATTTTATTTTATATAAATATGTTTAAAGTATAAATTATATTATTAATATGTGCAAATAATTATAATAATAAAAAATAGAATGCATTGTTTTTAGATTTATATTTTTTTGATATTCATTTAAGGTAAAATTTCAAAGCTCTTCTAAAATTTCATTAAAATTAAAAATCAATCTTACGATTTTAAACTTAGGTAAACGGAATAGGGAATTCTCGGCTAATGATGAAAATCTATATAAATTAAGGGTGTTAGGAATTTCTCCCTTAACTTGATTGACTGATTAAATTTATATATAAAGCTTGAGATCTGTTATTATTATTATAAAAATCTCTTTAATGTTTATTTAATAAAATAAAAAAAAATCTTCTTAAATAATTTTTTTTGTTTCATTACATTCTAAGAAACCAAATAACTAATGTGATAAAATTCAAATAAAAGTTTCTTAAACAATAATACAATCATTTCAGAAACAACCAATGAGAAAGACAACCCAAAAAGCTTTATTCCTTTCTCTATGAAAAACATGCAAAACGAAACAATTTTTTTATAAACTTCAATAATTACTACAGGACACGAAATAAACATTCAAATTTAAAAATAAGTTTGATAAAAATAACTTCAAAAGTACAACACAAAGAAAATAAAAATTGATGTAACCTAAAGCTTCCACTTTAATTATCACCTTTCGTGGCTTAGCTTTCTAGAAGACAAAAGTTCTTCATAAATCAACACTTTATTCCTCTCTTAATAATACAAACATAGGACTGCTCTTCCTTCTCACACCCCACCAAAAGTCCAAAGCCGTGTGTGGATCACGATTCACAACACATTATTCTCTCTGCCACACAAATATACACACACACAACACATTATTCTCTCTGCCACACAAATATACACACACACAACACATTATTCTCTCTGCCACACAAATACACACACAGGCACACACAAAGACACCGTGTTCCATGCAATACACATTCATGTACACGTCCCCTTTGCAATTATTATTAGAGTTAAATACACAAAACTCCTCTAGGATTTATTTTAATACATGTGAATGATGGGAGAAAAACCAAATACAAATAAATTACACAGCGGAACTTTTTCTCCCCCTAAATGAATCCTATGGAAAACCACTAAGTGATGCACAAATCCACCACAATATAATTACCACCAACGATCAAATAATGAGCAATTAAATCGCCACCACATGCACCAATAACACAAGCCAATTTTTACGTGGAAAACCTCCCCAATGTGAGGAGTAAAAACCACGGGACCGTAGTCCACCCAAAAATCTCCACTAATAATCAAAGATGAGAGTAACAAACTGTTTTAACATCAACTAGGAACCAAAATCGAGTAACAATTATCTAGGTTCCCTAATAACACAAATTTAAGTTTAAATAACAAGTGAAGAGAAAAATCACAAACTCAGCAGAACGTTCTGGACTGCGTCGCTCTCTACTGGGATCTCAAAATCCGATCTCCACCGTCCAGAATTTAGAATCACAAGTGCTAAGTATACTGTCCAAATTTGAGCTCGATCCAACGGTGAACGAAAGATATATCAGTCTTACAAAACTGCTGCGCTGACAGTGACCGCAAAACGTGACAGCTCTGTTACGGGCTGTATATCTCACAAACGACAACTCCGTTTCCGATCTTCACCGTTCAAAATCAAGATCCAGAAGAGATAAATGTGTTGTTCAAATTTCAGCACGATCCAACGGTTAAAGAAAAAGATATCGTAACAACTCCGAAACTGCACGGGTGAATTTCTGTGCAGAAAATTCACTCTTTTCTTTCCTCCTCTCTTCCACACGATTTTCTCTCTTCACACTTGATTTTGTGTTATTTTCTGCCTCCAAAAACCCTAAACTCTCACCAGCCACCAAACCCTCTCATCTCTTATTTATATTGATCAATGAAATAAGAAATAAATAGGGTTTCAATTCCTAATTACATTAGGACTTCCATATGGGCTCAATCTTGTTAAGACTTGTTGGGCCTCTACATATGAGGGAACCCAACCCAACAAATCTCCCCCTTCCCGATTATGTGGAGGGGTTTGCCATTCCGGCGATCATCCTACGGGCCTCAAGCTTCTCCCTTGGTAATACCTTTGTAAACATATCGGATCCATTATCGTCTGTATGAACTTTGTCAAGTTCCAGCAATTTGTCATTCAACACATCTCTGATCCAATGGTATCTCACGTCGATATGCTTCAATCTTGCATGAAAGGTTGAATTCTTCCCAAGGTGAATAGCACTCTGACTATCACATAATAACACATATCTCTGTTGCTTGAAACCAAGTTCTACTACAAACTTTTTCATCCACAACAACTCTTTACAAGCTTCAGTTGCTGCAATGAATTCTGCTTCTGTGGTAGAAAGAGCAACACATTTCTGCAATCTCGATTGCCAAGCTACAGCACCACCTGCAAAAATAATCAAGTAACCAGACGTTGACTTACGAGAATCCACATCTCCTGCCATATCTGCATCTGTGTAGCCAACTAGCAGTGGCTTCTCACCACCAAAACCAAGTCTGAAACTGGAAGTACCTCGAAGATATCTCATGATCCACTTGACAGCATTCCAATGCTCTTTTCCAGGATTAGACATGAACCGGCTAACAACACCAACAGCATGAGCTATATCTGGTCTAGTACATACCATTGCATACATCAAACTTCCGACTGCTGAAGCATATGAAAATTTTTCCATGTCATTTTCTTGGGCATCTGTAGGAGGACACTGCTTCATACTCAACTTGAAATGTGCACCAAGTGGAGTACTAACTGCTTTAGCTTTGTCCATGTTGAATCTCTGAAGTACTTTTTCAACATACTTCTCCTGTGACATATATAACTTCTTGGACTTTCTATCACGTGGACTTTCTATCACGATCAATTTGTATGCCAAGAATTTTCTTTGCTGGCCCTAAGTCCTTCATAGCAAAAGACTGACTCAATTTCTTCTTCAACCTATCAATTCTTGAAACATTCCTGCCAACAATCAATATGTCATCAATATAAAGCAGTAAAATAATGAAGTCATCATCAGAGAATTTTTGAACAAATACACAATGGTCAGAAGTTGTTTTCTTGTAGCCTTGCTCTTCCATAACTGACTCAAACTTCTTATACCATTGTCTCGGTGCCTGTTTCAAACCATAAAGACTTTTCTTCAACTTGCACACATAATTCTCTTTTCCTTTTACAATGAAACCTTCTGGCTGTTCCATGTAAATCTCTTCCTCCAAATCACCATGGAGAAATGCAGTCTTCACATCCATCTGCTCGATCTCTAAATCAAGACTGGCTGCTAAACCAAGCACAACACGGATAGATGACATCTTCACAACTGGAGAGAAAATTTCATCAAAATCAATGCCTTTCCTCTGGTTGAATCCTTTGACAACCAATCTGGCTTTGTATCGAGGTCGAGTACTAAGCTCATCATGCTTAATTCTGTAAACCCATCTGTTCTTCAAAGCTCTTCTATCTTTAGGCAGCTTTACCAACTCGAAAGTATGATTTTGATGAAGTGACTGCATTTCATCTTGCATAGCCTCAAGCCATTCCTTCTTGTGCTCATCTTCCAAGGCCTCTGTATAACACTCGGGTTCTCCCCCGTCAGTTAATAACATGTACTCACTTGTAGGATATCGATTGGAAGGACGTCGGTCTCTGGTAGACCTCCTGAGTGGTACATCTAATGGAGCATCAGGAATTTGCACCTGTTCATTAGTTTCAATATCTTCCTCTGCCTGTGAGGAACCACCTGTATCAACTGCAACCTGCTGATCATCAACCTGTGTTGGCAAACTTATTGAAGAAGCTGAACTCAAATCGACCAAACCATTATTGTCATCGGACACTGAATTCCCATTCTCAATATCCTGTATAGTCTGGTTTTCCATAAATACTACATCTCTGCTTCTTACAAGTTTCTTCTGAATCGGATCAAAGAATCTATATCCGAACTCATCTTGACCATAACCGATGAAGATACACTGTCGAGTTTTCACATCAAGCTTGGATCTCTCATCTTTGGGAATATGCACAAATGCCTTACACCCAAAAACACGTAAGTGATCATAGGAAACATCTCTACCACTCCAGGCTCTATCTGGTACATCAAATTGTAAAGGAACACACGGTGTGAGATTAAGAACATGAACAGCAGTACTCAAAGCCTCGCCCCAGAAATATCCTGGTAACTGTGCCTGTGAAAGCAAACATCTCACTCTCTCTACTAGTGTCCTGTTCATCCTCTCAGCTAAACCATTCAACTGAGGAGTCTTGGGAGGTGTCTTTTGATGTCGAATACCCTGCTGTCTACAATACTCATCAAAAGGACCTGTATACTCTCCTCCGTTATCAGTTCTGATGCATCTCAACTTTTTCCCAGTCTGTCTCTCAACCAGTGCCTGAAATTTCTTGAACACATCTAATACTTGATCTTTCGTCTTCAAGGTGTAAACCCAAGTCTTTCTCGAGTGATCATCTATGAAAGTCACAAAATATAGGGCTCCATCGAGTGATCTCGTCTTCATAGGGCCGCAGAGATCTGAATGCACTAGATCAAGTATACTTGACTTCCTTATAGGTGGAGAGCTGTGAAAGCTGACTTTGTTCTGCTTCCCTGCTAAACAATGAGAACATTTCTTCAACTGTATGTTTTTCATGTCAGGTAGCTGCTTTTTCTTGGTTAAAACAATCAAGCCTTTCTCGCTAATGTGTCCAAGCCTCTTGTGCCAAAGTTCTACTTTGTCTTCATCCTGAACTGCATTGATGATGGACTTTGAAATTTTTGCCTGCAACAAATATAAGGTAGAACACTTTTTACCTCTGACTACAACCATAGCACCCCTGGTAAGCTTCCACTGACCATTACTAAAGAAGTTGCAGTATCCCTCATCATCAAGTTTACCTGTAGAAATAATATTCACACGAATGTCAGGAATATGTTTTACATTTTTTAAAACTAACCTGGAGCCGTTATCTGTTTCCAGGTTCACATCTCCAATGCCAACAACTTTTGTCGTGCCATCATTCCCCATCTTTACACTCCCAAAATCACCATGTGTGTAAGATGTAAAGAAATCCTTCCGCGATGTAGCATGAATGGAAACACCACTGTCAATCACCCAGCTAGTCTCATGGCATGCAAAATTAATGGAATCAGCATCATACATGAAAAGAAAGTCTTCCTGAATGGTGGTAGCAACTCTGTCATCATTGCTATTATTTTCATTCTTCTTTTCTTTGCTTGTGTCATTTTTATTTTTTCTTTCCAATTGCTTGCAATTTTTCTTCATGTGTCCCTTTTTATGGCAGTAGAAACACTCAACATTTGCAAACTTATTGGATTTACTTCTGTGTTGACTTCTATTCTTCGGACCCCTACTTTTACTTCTCCCTCTGCTTTCAATAACCAAAACTTCTGAAGATGAAGTAGACCCTTATGCTTTTCTTCTCGTCTCTTCATTCAGAATATTACCCTTGACCAAATCCATTGTCATCGTTCCATTCGGAGCAGAGTTCGACAAAGAAGATCTGAAAGTCTCCCATGAGTCCGGTAATGTACCAAGCAACCATAATGCTTGTACCTCATCATCAAACTTGATACCCATGCCAGCCAATTGATTTATAATCCCCTGATATGTATTCAAATGATCTGTCAGAGGAGCACCATCATGATATCTCAAATACATCAATTGCTTCATCAGAAACAATTTATTATTCCCGGTTTTTCTGGCATACAACTCCTCAAGCTTGACCCACAAAGTCCGTGCATGTGTTTCCCCACTGATATGATTCAAAACATTATCACTCACCCATTGCCTAATGAAACCACATACTTGCCGATGAAGTAAAGTCCAATCTGCATCAGATTTATCACTAGGCTTTTCTGTAGCAAAAACAGGTAAGTGAAAATCTTTCACATACAAAAGATCCTCCATCTTTCCTTTCCAAATATGATAGTTCGAACCATTCAGAGTAATCATTCTACTTAGATTCAAATTGTTCTCCATATTCATCATTACAAAATTCGGAACCTGGCTCTGATACCACTTTGATGGGAGAAAAACCAAATACAAATAAATTACACAGCGAAACTTTTTCTCCCCCTGAATGAATCCTATGGAAAACCACTAAGTGATGCACAAATCCACCACAATATAATTACCACCAACGATCAAATAATGAGCAATTAAATCGCCACCACATGCACCAATAACACAAGCCAATTTTTACGTGGAAAACCTCCCCAATGTGAGGAGTAAAAACCACGGGACCGTAGTCCACCCAAAAATCTCCACTAATAATCAAAGATGAGAGTAACAAACTGTTTTAACATCAACTAGGAACCAAAATCGAGCAACAATTATCTAGGTTCCCTAATAACACAAATTTAAGTTTAAATAACAAGTGAAGAGAAAAATCACAAACTCAGCAGAACGTTCTGGACTGCGTCACTCTCTACTGGGATCTCAAAATCCGATCTCCACCGTCCAGAATTTAGAATCACAAGTGCTAAGTATACTGTCCAAATTTGAGCTCGATCCAACGGTGAACGAAAGATATATCAGTCTTACAAAACTGCTGCGCTGACAGTGACCGCAAAACGTGACAGCTCTGTTACGGGCTGTATATCTCACAAACGACAACTCCGTTTCCGATCTTCACCGTTCAAAATCAAGATCCAGAAGAGATAAATGTGCTGTTCAAATTTCAGCACGATCCAACGGTTAACGAAAAAGATATCGTAACAACTCCAAAACTGCACGGGTGAATTTCTGTGCAGAAAATTCACTCTTTTCTTTCCTCCTCTCTTCCACACGATTTTCTCTCTTCACACTTGATTTTGTGTTATTTTCTGCCTCCAAAACCCCTAAACTCTCACCAGCCACCAAACCCTCTCATCTCTTATTTATATTGATCAATGAAATAAGAAATAAATAGGGTTTCAATTCCTAATTACATTAGGACTTCCATATGGGCTCAATCTTGTTAAGACTTGTTGGGCCTCTACATATGAGGGAACCCAACCCAACAGTGAAATCACTTTTTCATGTTAGTAACACAAAACCCCCCACTTTAACTATCAAGCGAAGTTAAAATTATCGTTTGACCTGAAAATATTATGTAATGATGAAAATGTCTATGAATAAGGACAAAAATTTTATATTAATATTTTAAAAATAAATTTAAAATAAAAAATAACTTAAAAATATTAAAAAAAAAAACGAATGATTTTCATCCTGAGTTGTGTTTAAAACTAAGATCTTTAATGCTCTCATAAATTATCAAAAAATTATATGTTGCATAAGATAAATAGATACTGAGTTAAAATCGGAGAAATTTTAATTTAGTCTGTAATATTTAGCAAAATATTACTTTTTTATTAATATTTGTATTTCGAATTTTCGCCATCCTTAACGTTTCAAAATTGTATCAATTTAATCCTTCTGTCAATCAAATATTAGTCAGCATTAACAAAGGAATGTTAGTTTAGTCATTTTTACTTGAATATTTTTGTTTCTCTCATATAGGTGAGGAAGAAGATGGTATTTGTTTTTCTTGCAGGGATGTTTTGTTTGATGATTCCATGTTTGTGGATGTATTGTTTGATAATGTCATATTTGTGGATATTTTATAAATGTAATAACATTCAAATAAAATAATATGAGTAAAAAACCATAAAATGAAATATAAAATTTATAAAAAAAATCAAAAATTAAATATAAAATATATTTTATCATATTTTTACTCTCTATCTTTAAGATGGACGGTAGATATTAATGTGAAAAAAACATAACAATAAAAATTAAAAAATTAAATAAAAATTAAAAATCCTCTAAATCATCTTGAACCCATTAGTCTTCCCACCAATTCATCACCCAGGTAAAAATTCTTTTTCTCTTCTTCTTTTTCTTCTTCATCTTCTTCTTCTCTTCTTCCTCTCTCCTTCTTTTTCTTTTCTTCTTCCTCTCTCCTTCTTCTTCGCGAATCCCATTTGAGTTCAACAAACCCAGATTTCTGGGCCAGCGATCACCCAGATTTCATCTGAGTTCATTAAACGCAGATGAAATCTGGGCATCTGGGTTCGTGACAAACCCAAATGAAATCTAGGCAAGTTTGCAATTGATGTTGGTTGGCTGACCCATAAATCTGGGTTCGACGACTCTAGATTTCTAGGTCGTTGCGGACCCGAATGAAAACGACCCACATACTTAGATGAAATCTGGGCATCTGTGTTTGTGATTGATGTTGGTTGATTCGAATCAATATTGTTTGGTTTGATGTCATGGATATTGCTTTGATGTTTGTCAACTTAATTGATGATGTTAGGAGATGAATTGATGAGGGAGGATATGGAAAACAATAATGAATTGGGGAGGATTTTTTTTTTCCAACTTTTTTTGGTTTTGGAGATCTAGAGATTGGATTTTCTTTTTTTTTTTTTCCTATTTTTAAAAATTTTTAATTTTTCACATTAACGGATTGAGGGTCAATTCTAATAAAACTGAAATCTTTATTCCATCTAAATAAAACTTCAAACTGGGTAGCTAAATTGTAATTTCTTCTTAAAAAATTGATTTAATGATGTGTCAGATCTTCTTAAAAAAATTGATTTAATGATGTATCAGAATTTAATTGATAGTAATCAATGGCAATTTCGTAATAATAAAGATAATTATTTTACAATTGTCAGTTCTTAAAAGAGTAATTACGTTATTTTAATTATTTTAAATTATATCAAAGATAAATCCATCTTTCTACCACTTCTATCACGTTTGACTATCAATTTTTTTGTTAGAGGGACTAAAATTATACATTTTCAAAACGTTTTGATAACAGAAATTCAAAATGCAAACGTTAATAAAAAAAGTAATATTTTACTAAACGTTAGGGACTAAATTAAATTTTTCTATTACAATAAATTTATCCAATATAATTATCACTCATTAATGTTAAGTTGAGGTAATGAGAGAAAAAAAAAATAGACATTATCAATTTGACCATCTATTTTCAGATAGTATGTTAAATAGTCATCTTAACAAATTAATAACTATTTAATTTTAATTTTTCAAATCTAATTGAAAATTAAAAAAAATTGGAAGCATTAAATGGAAAAACATAAAAGTATTAGAGAGCAATTTTTAATTTGATTTTTTATTAAATAATATATGTGTCGTGTAGGAATCAAATCTTTTAATATTGATGATATATTTTTAAAAAAAAATATATATATATATATAATCTATTAGAGCATGGGAGAGATGCTTTAAGCAGATACACATTTACAATTCTAACAATTGACCAGGCTGTTTGAGTAAATGTCTAAAATACCCTTAACGTTGTAAAATAACCAAATTATCCAAAAATAAAACAAAAATATAATATTCAAATATTTTTCTATTTATTTTAAAAAATAAAATTTAAAAATCTTTAAAAAATTTAAAAAAAATGAATTTTCATTGTCTGTCTTTAAGATAGATGACAGAGATCAAAATAATTAAAAACTCCAAATAATGGAAAAAAAAAAATTCCACTAATCCATCATCTTCTCCCCTTCTTTCTCATCTTTGTCCATTTCTCTCTATTTTCTTTCCTCTTTTCTCTTTCCTTTGTCAACATCACTCTCTTCCCTCTCTCTCCATTACCGATAATTTTCCTCCTGCTATTTCACTACCGACATCAATCTTACGGTATCTTTATTCTTACCAGACTACGTCTCCGTGGGTTTCCGATTTTTTTTGTTGGTGCTGATGATGGTGGATCAATGTAATGATGGCAATGAGTTGATGTTGATGATGGTGGGAGGGTTGATGATGATAATAATGGGTTTAGGTTGTGGCAGCTGATTTTTTTTTTTTTAATTTTTTTTTTTTAAAGATTTGGATTTTGAATTCATATCTTCAATTAATATTTTATTTTCTTTTATTTTTTCTTTTATTTATTTATTTATTTAAAGATCTAGGTTTGAAATCCATATTTTTAACTTGAAGACTGGGTTTCAAATCCAGCTCTTCAATCAACATTTTTTTTAATATATATATTTTTTCTTTTCTTTTGGAGGATTTGGATTCAAGTTATATGTGTTTCAAAGCCATATCTTCAATCAATATTTTATTTTTTTATTTTCTTATTTGGAAGATTTGAGTTCAAAATTCAAATCTTCAAATTTAAGATCTGGGTTTCAAAACTAGATCTTCAATCAATATATTTATTTTAATATTTTGGAAAACCTAGACCTTTAAGTTGAAGATCCGAATTTCGAACGTAGCTATTTAATCAATCTCCTTTTTTTTTTTTTTTTTGAAGATTCAGATTCAAAACCCAGATATTCAAGTTAAAAATCTGAGTTTTGAAAACTCATATCTTCAAGTTGAAGAACTAAGTTTTGAACCAAGATCTTCAAATTGAAGATCTAAGTTTTGAATCCAATTTTCAACTCTTTTTTTTTTATAATTTTTCCTTTTTCTTTCAACATCTTTTTATTTTTATTTTTAAATTAATCCCCACCATCCTTCGTGTGATCAACAGTGGATATTTCTTTTTTTTATATATAATTTTCATTATTTTTATTGTTTAAATTGTAAAAGAAAATTTAAAAATAAATATAAAAGATGAAATTGTCTTAAGACAAATAAGTTTGATTAACTTTAACAAAATTTGATCAATGAAGTGGAGGTATTATGTAATAAAAAGATAAATATGTTTTCTTTATTTAACATTATCATCGACATTGTCAATAACTATTTTTTTAAAATATGACATCATAGTAAGAATTTATTATATACCAAAAAAAAAAAATCACTGCATATGTTGTATGAAAATATATACTCCACTAACCCAAGAAAATATATTCTCTCACACTACGTGTGCTACTCTAATAACACTCGGGAATATCAATTCGTGTGATTCAAAAATCTACTTCATTAATATAAAAAAAATATTTATTCTCAAACTATAATAAGATAAATCTTCTTAGACGTATACTAATCAATATATATGGCAAAAAATCGAATTCCAATAATGAATGTGAAAAGTAAATGCATAAGCAAGAGTAGAGTGGTTGTACAACTTATTTATTTATATATTATTATTATTATTATTATTATGAATAATGTCACGTTATCTAAAAAATTATTAAAATTTATTATCTAAATAATATAATAAATTTATATATAATTATCATATCATCAATATATCATCTTAAAATTAATATGATAATTATAAAATCAATTTATCATATCATTTTAATAAAATTTTTAAATAAATTTTTAAAAAATATAATATTATTTTATTATTATTATTATTATTTCAAATTATTTTTTTTGCTCAACTGGACTGTCAACCATGAGTATAAAGAATATTGGAATTGTTTTCTTCACTTTATCCCATTTTCTCTTACACTTTCTTTATCTCCCCTCTCTCTCTCTCTCTCTCTCTCAGAGTCTCAGTTTTAAAACCTCAAAAATCCTCTTTCCATCCCTTCTCTTGCACATGAAGAGAATGTTGATTCTATCTTCAGTCTCTCCTCCAATTCCCCACTTCATATATCTCCTTCTCCTCTACCTATAAATCATTAATTTCTTGATATAATTTGTGTTTCATTATTTTATTTATCAAAAAGTGGAGGTTTTGTTTTTTCTTTCTTGACCTTTAAATTCTCATTTCTTGTTTATGGGGGCTGGTGTGTCCGGGCTTATTGCATCAGATAATTCTTCAACATCATCATCATCACCAGGTCTCAACGATGTTCCTGAAAGTTGCATATCGTCTATTCTCATCCACCTTGATCCGCCGCAGATTTGTAAACTGGCTATGTTGAACAGGACTTTCCATGGCGCTTCCTCAGCTGATTTTGTTTGGGAAATTAAATTACCATTAAATTATGATTACTTGGTGAAGAAAATTCTTGATCAGAATCCAGAAAATTTAAGTAAAAAAGATATTTATGCTAGATTATGTCTGCCTAATCGATTCGATAATGGAACCAAGGTACGTAGTATTTTTTTTTTTTTCTCTATTCAAAGTCCTTTTATCATGGTGTACTTTTTATTTATTTTTAAATAAATTTTTAGGATTTTATTTATTTATTTATTTTAATTTTGAACCCTCTTGATTGAAACAATATATGTTTTATTTTCTTGTATTGATGATCTTGAAATCAACCATACGTCAGTTAACAATTAGTGATTTTGGTTTTTTTTTTTTTTCTTAACGCAGGAAGCATGGTTGGATAAGAGTAGTGGTAAGTTTTGTTTGGCAATTTCAACCAAGGCATTGAAGATAACCGGGATTGATGATAGGAGATATTGGAATCATATTCCATCTGAAGAATCCAGGTAATTAGAGATTTGATTAATTTTTTTTTTTTTAATAATTTTCTTTTACTAAGGTCGGGTAGACAATCGAAGACATCAATGGGGTTTCTTGTAGCAAACGCCCAAAGCAGTATAAAAACTAGTGGAGATATTTTATTGAGTGATCCTGACTGATTTCATTGGTTTTGATTTAAATTCAGTCATATGTTTTTTTTATGGGCATGTCATGATCATTTCTGGGGACTGTCATGAATCATCTTCATTTACAGGTATACATAATTAATGCTGATTTTTTGGGGGAAAAAGAGAGAGAAAGAGAGAGAATAGTTGTTGCATAAAAGGTGTATATCAAAACTATTCAAGGGTTCTACAATCTAAAACCAAAAGGATTATAAATTAATCAAGATGTAAGAAAGATGATTAATGAAACTGAAGTAGGGATCAGCTTGAGCTAACTAAATCTTAAAAATTATAAGTGAGAACAAATTTTAGTCCATTTCATTTGATTTTTTGTTAATAAAAAATAAATAAACAAATAACATAGCTTAAATGTTATACTAAATTAATTTAAATTTTAAAGAATCTTGCGCGGTTGAGATTTGTTTCTCCTTTTTTTTTTTTTTTTTTAATCTCCTAACTTAAACAACCAGCCTAGAATCCATATCAAATTAAATATTTGTTCCTTCGACATTATCCTTCCTCTTTTTTTTTTTTTTTTCAAATTTGTTAAAGTTTAATTTTTTTTTTTTAATTTTCTGTTTTTCATATTAACCAAAAACCAAAGCATATTAATGAGTTCTTTTCGCAGGCTTTCATTGATTTTTTTTTTTTTGGTTAAGAGAATAGGGGATGGAGGATTAAATTTATAGAAAATTATCCACATCTTGTGTTTTAGAATAAAGATGTTATGTTTTAGGATAAGGGTGTAACTTGAACTTTCGATCTCTTAAGATTATGGAAAATACTCAGCTACTCTTATTAAGGGATAATGTGCATAACGAGAGCTTTGATGCACACCACGTTGCTTTCAAATACCTAGAATTTGAATCTTTGAATGATTCAATTGGTTGTTTACTTTTCTTGTTAATAGAACAACTATATAGAATAGATAAGGTATTTTACTGGCTAAGCAAGCATTCAATTTTCAAAATTTTGAAGATCATGTTTTATATATATATATATACGCACAAGCAACTGGGACTTTCTAATGAGAAGAATATACAATGACTGACTGGAAAGAACTAGTCATGTTAGAAAGCTTGTAGAAGATAATATACTTACTAGACTTTATTTTATTTGTTTGTAGGATAACTTGCCCTGTCATAAAAGCGATCTTTTTTAAACCATATTTCTTGGCCAATTCCCTTATGGAATCTTTACATCATCTCGTTGAATCAAACCAAATTCTTTTCTGGATTGTTTGTGTCACGTTGACATGTGAAAAACTGGTCATAAAAGCAATCATCTATATTTTTGTATGCAATTATAAATTTATGTAGAATTATCCAGTTATACATTGATATGATGAAAGTAAAATATATCTTAACATATGGGATATATTTACAATTCAGAATCATAGATCAATGAAAATTAAAATCCAATATTCAAAATTAAGGATGTTTAAAAATTATTAAGTGAGATTTGTGATATGCTATAATATAAAATTCCTTGACAGAATTGCTTAGGTTTGTTGCAGAGACCATTCAATTTTGGTGTGTGAATGCATTGTCAAAAGTTAGGAGCAAAAATTAGTTGCAAACATCAATGGTTTTCTCTTGGCCTTATATTGACCGAACACACAGACTTCTCAATTAAAAATTGTATAAAAGCCAAAAGTAGTATAAGACTAGTATTTCCGATTTTCCATCCATCTTAGCAAAGCTAGCTAGAGTTTAGTGACAATTTGATTCTGACTGGATTTATTAACTTAAAATTTTGACTTAAAAAAATGAGTTTGATATCCATTCATCTATACTCAACCAATTCAAAAAGTGTTCTCAATTTTGAATTCATTTACTTTTTTTCATCCTTGAAGTTAAAATAAATGATTAGATGTTGAAGTCATTTTTTTAAATCCAAATTTTAGATTATTCTAATCAGACCCATTTCATAAATGTATGTTTATATTCAATTTTTTTTTTTTTTTTTTGTTTTCGAACCAACAAGTCCCTGACATTTTGATTGTATTTCTGATAACTTCATGTATTAACAAATTGCTGATACCACTGTCCGGATTCCAATTATAATATAAAATCAATGATATATTACCATATAATAAGTTCAAATTTCATTAACTGTGCTTGATTGTTCTTTATGATTACTAAAATCAAAGCATCGAAGAACTGATTCAAGACAACATTATTCATTTAATATTCAGATTCCAGACAGTGGCATATCTTCAACAAATATGGTGGTTTGAAGTGATAGGAGAGTTGGAGTTCCAATTTCCTCCAGGGACATACAGTCTATTCTTCAGGATCCAGCTTGGAAAAGCCTCAAAACGTTTCGGCAGACGGGTATGTAACCTGGAACAAGTCCATGGCTGGGACATTAAACCTGTCAGGTTTCAGGTTTCAACATCAAATGGGCAGCAAGCTATATCAGAATGCTATTTGTCCGAACTAGGTAACTGGGTTCACTACCATGTGGGTGATTTTGTCGTCGAGAACCCTTTGACGGCAATGAAGATCAAGTTTTCGATGATGCAGATCGATTGTACACACACAAAAGGCGGTCTCTGTGTAGATTCTGTCTTGATATATCCAAGTGAATTTAGGGAGAGATTAAAGAAAATTTAAGTCTTAAGTTTGTTAGTTAATTACATTATAAGTATAGAGAGAGTGTAAAGCAGCTCTAAGAGGAAATGTGGGTTGGTTTTTTTTAGTAGTCCACAGGTTCTTTTGTTTGAAGCAAAAAAAAACGTACGTGTGCCTTGCTTTTTACATGTTATTATACTTTGTTCAACTTGCTCCTGTTGGGTGCTTCTGTATCACATGTTTTTCGTATTATTTGAGGATATTTTTGTAGATAGTATTCAGGTATTTTATTGTAAGGAAATAAGATTACTTTTTAATAATAACAATTGTTGGGTGTTATCATAGGGTATAGTGCTATCTCGATATAAAAAGTGCTTTCTATAAAGTATCTTACTTAAATTCCATCCCAATTCGACGTGACTCTGTCTATTTCACTGAAATTGTGAAATATACAACAGCAATTTTGAGCATCAAAAATCGACATTGACAATATAAGATTAAGAAGCACTTCTAGACATAATATATATATATGTATATTTTTTTTAGTACATGAATTGTAGCTGGGACAGATCCAGAGAATGATCTGGATCAACCGAGATAGGACACTGGGGCACGGTCCGGATGATAACTTCCAATTGGGAGGGATCTACACACCCAGAGACGGGTGGAAGTAAACTCAAACGAAGGTAGGAGATCAACCCACACATATGATGGGAGACCAAAGATTTTAGTATATTAGTATTAGTATAAGATATATTATATATATTTATATATTTTTGGATATCAGGGAGGGTGTCAATCCCATGCCTCTTACAAAGGGAGGCATGGGGGTTGCTGGCGCCAACCAACGGCGCCAGCAACCAAGTGACCTAGACATAATATTTAACTCAAAGTTTTCATAGTCATGGTAGGAGCCAATGTTGGTAACTAGTTCTTTTTTACTATTTTCTTTCTCTTGATTTATAACAGGCAATGTTGAAAATATCGATATCGACGGAAATATCGGTACTACGATTCGGCGGAAATGTCGACGGAAATATCGATATCGACGGAAATTTACGTAAAATTTACGGAAAGTATGGAAATTTAGTTAAAAACATAATATTTTTTAATGAAACTTTTGGTAATATTAAAATAATCATTTCTACAACCAAAAATCATATTATATTTAAAATATATATATTCTATCTAAAAAGTAACAACTAAAAGATATAAATATAGATATAATATAAAGATGAGATATATGAAAATATAAAAAGTTTTCATTAAAACTTTTCAATTAATTTGCATCACATAAATCATGTGAATTTTAAAACCAGAATGAAGTCCTAGGTGGTTCATAGATTGTATAGCTAGCATCTAGATTTATACAATACTGATACTATGACATAATTTGAATGGTTTTGAATATAATCACGAACATGCTATGAATAAGCTTCTTGATTTCTTCCCACCATCTGTCCATAGATAGAAAATTGTGTGTAAGGATCATTGGAGATCCCAAAACTTATATAGCAATCATCACTAGACCTTAAACTCATAGATTCAAAAGTAGTTGAAATGTTATCTTCATTGGATGATGACATCCCTAACTGCATTTGATGGATTCTCCTTGTATAATCCTTACTAATAGTCCTTATGTCTAGACCCGCAGCTCTACACCCATGGTCTTCATCTTGTGTGCAATGACTGTATTGTTCTTCACAAGTAAATAGGCTCAATGACAAACCTGTATCAGTATTATTTCTTTGAGTAAAAGCATAATTATTTCCTCTATTGTTATCATCATCATCATTATTGTCGTCGTCATCATTGTCGTCATCATCATCATCATCATCACCATCATCAGCACCATTGTCTTTATTATGAATTTCATCACTAGCAAGGGCTTAAGAGTTTTTGTTTTTAAAATAGAATAGCAATTATGAAATGTTTAAGCTTGACTACAAAATGGAATATAATAATGAAATTCCTGATAAAAATGAGATTATTCACGTGAGTTGAAAACTTATTTTATTTATGGTTTTGTTGAAAACTAACCTATTTTTTATAACTCATTTGAAAAATAATCTTTATTGTTTTAATCTTCGCACAATATCTTTTTTTGGACGAAAATGCCCTTGACCCATCATTTTTTATCGGTCACTCTTTCTACCAAACGATCTGGTTGAGAATCCTAACCTCGAAGTTGAGATCCCAATCTACATCCCAACTTCGAAGTTGAAAATCCCAAATCCCAACCTCGAGGTAGAGAATCTCAACCTTGATAAAACATCAAAGTTCACATTCTTAACATTCAGGTTGGGAATCCCAACTTTTAAGTTGGGAATCCCAACTTCTAGGTTGGGAGTCCTAATCTTGATTCAAATCTACATTCGGAATCTCAACCTTAGGGTTGAGATTCCCAACCCGGATGTTAAATCAAGATTGAGAATCCCAACTTAAAGGTTGAGACTCTCAATATAGAAGTTGAGATGCCCAACTTTAAGGTTGAGAATCCTAACAGTGATTCAAATTACTATCATTTTGTTAAGGGTATTTTTGTCCACCCAATATATTTTTTATAACAATAAAATAAGAAATGTTATTTTAGAGATTGTTCTTACCAAATGAGTCTTTTTTGTAATTATTCCTTTTATTTATTTAATAAAAACTTAACAAATTCTTATTTGAAAAACTTAAATTTCACTTTTATTTTATGGAAATTTAACCGATATTTCCAGGATATTTCACGGATATTCTACGGATATTTCCGGAAATTTCCTCGATATTTTGTAAAATTTGTACTACAAGCTCACGGAAAGGATATTTTACGGAAATATCGCGGATATTTCCGGATATTTCCAGGATATTTTGACGGATAGGAGATTACACCCCCTATCGATATCGGTACCCTTGATTTACGAAAATATCGACGGAAATATCGGGAATATCGTGGATATTTTAAACTATGATAACAGGTGAGGAGATTGAGAGGAGATACGATTCGACAATACATTAATGTGAACTGGGAAAAAACAAAATAAAGATCCAAGAGACTTATCACTAGTTCATTTTTGCCACATCGCTAATGATGTTAATCGTAGAAAAATATTTCACACAACTATCGTTTCAGTAGTGCGTTTCCCAAGATAAAGTGGATCAACTTGCTGAAACTTTTGTTTATTAAAACAGAGAAAACGATAGCGCAATGATTGAGACTAGGACAGAAATGGGCATTTTTTAAGACCTGTGAGGCACAATTTGCCTTAGTAAAGGGCCACATAATTACCTATTACATTACTAATCATATTTTCTTTATTAATTAATCTGCTTTCTTGGCATTCTTATCCGCAAAATGATGAGATCAAATCTACAGCTCAATTATTTTAGTTGTTTCCCATCAAAGCTGCTAAGCAAACAAGTCAAAGATCATTTTACATGTAAATATCATATTAAAATACGAAACTGAAGCTGTTCTTGCTTTTTAGTCCAATAGATTACACTTGTCAAGACTTGGAGACAGGAAAGCTCAAGAGAGAAATGAAAAAGAGAAAAAGAAAAATAAAAGAAAAATAAAAAAGATCACTAAAAACCTAATGGAAGGAGTACAAGTGCCAGATGTCACAACAATTTTGGATAATCAGAAAACGGCCAAAAAAGCAGCTATTTCCAAATATTCTGTACAAAGATATGCCCCAACACTCAAACTCAATGGAAGCCAATAATTCAGCCAAACTCTATGTTAGTCACGCCTTCCAGCCGTACCCCATCGTATCGTCAAGGTCACTGTTAAAAAACCCGTTGTCTGTGAACTCGTGTGCTATATCCTGAGCTATATCGTCCTGCAAATGCATATTCTGAGGCAAATCTTGTGCTCTCTGGTTGAATCCATTATTGCCCCCAGCTGCAGATGACCCGCTGTTTGAAGGGCCTTTGAAACTGTTACTCCGGCTTGTTGTAGGCCCTGCAACGCCTCCTGACACATTGGAGGTGGTCGGAGCTGCTGGTGCTGGAGAGTTGCTTCTGAAACTTCCATTGCGTGCCATCATCCCATTGGCCTGCCCTGAAAGGGACTGTTGCTGCACTCCTCCCCCACCGTTAGAAGACATCTCCTGTAGCAGGTGCTGGAAAATCTGTTGCTGTACGGCTTGGTTATTACCTTGAGAGGGTTGTGGATGGCTCTGTTGCATCAAGTTATTTCCACTGAGGGAGCGCTGCTGCAACTGCTGTGGTTGTTGTGGAGGTAGATGCGGGCTAGAAAACCCACTAGCTGGCAAGTTTTGCATGGATCCTGGGACGAACGAAGCAGGCCCTTGGAAGGACGATGATGGACTCTGGTTAGAATTATTGAAGGAAGATGATGCGTCCTGTTGAACTGAGTTAGGGTTGTTTGAATTTATCGAGCTCTGCCTCATGAACAGATTCTGGTAGTTAGTAAGTGCCAAAGCAGCCTGAGCTGAACCACTTAGAGCTCCTCGATTAACCATGTGATGATTATTGCTCATGTTGTTTATTCCGGGGTGCAGTGCCATCAGCTTATTGAGGGTGTTTCGGTCTGTTGGCAGACCCTGAACACTAGCTAGCTGCTCCACTTCCTGCATCTTTTGCATCTGGAGCTTGGCTGCATTGGCATGGCGAGGGTAACCTTTCAAGCCCTCTGCAAATAATGATTGGTATTAGATCCAAGCAAACAAATGGTTGAAATCTGTCAATAATAGTAAATCCCAATAAGTAGACTGAGTTCCAAAATATTTTAATAAATTAAACCTTTTCCATAACAGGCAGAGAAAACGTAAACCTGTTTTACATTAAAGAATTGAAAGAAAATCAAAGTTCCCCAAGTAAGCAAACAATAAACCAGCCATTTCAATGGAGAAGAGAAACTAACAGGAAAATATTTAAAAAGTGCAATATCTCACTGTAAATTACAACCAAGAGAACAAACAGGAAACTACAGCGACTTTCCTCTTTCAGATTCAAGATCTTTTACATGTCATCAAAAGGTGCTATACTAGCATAAGGATGACTTAATTTTAATTGTCAAGAAATATATTTAACTCTTTTTGTTATATATATGTATAAATTTACACATTGGATGCAAGTTTCTCGAAGATAGTTATCCACAATTCCACATAGCAACCGTTGAGGTAATAAACAAAAAGTAACAGAATTAGCCACAAGAAATTACCAATGGGCCCAACTTTGTTCTCCCGACAAAAATCTATCAGATCTTTCATGCTGTTGACAACCTCAGAGATCTGTAATAATTGATGTCAGAAACAATAAGGAAAACTCACACAGATTATATACACAAATACACTATCATTTTAATACACAAACTTAAACCCTGGAACAGATAAATCATACCTGTAAACATCTCACATATCTTTTGGGAAAACCCAAGTCATTCAACGACTGAAGCTCCAAGCTCTTTGCCAGTTGACGCCCAGCTGTAAGGACCCTACATTAAGCAACGAGCAGGTGTCAGTAATAACAATTTACTATTAAGTCCTCAGCAAGCCAAGACTAGGGTTGAATTCACACAGCCTTCCATACAACTCAGCATGCACTTACCACCAAAAAGCTCGCTCAGTACTTCAATTATTAATAAAATCTAAAGAACCTTCAAGATCCTTAGCAGGAGAAGCTCATTTTACAGGAAAAAAAACATAGCCAATGAGCTCAAACAAGATATCATTATCAAAGAGATGACAAGAGCTCATACCACTCATCACAATATAATATAATACACAAACAATGTTCGTCAAACCCAACTTCTTTTTGCCGCATTGTAACCTCACCCAAATTCCCTTCCCCCAACCACCACCCTTAAAAAAAAAAAAAAAAGCCTCTGAATTTTCTTTTTTTTTGCAGCATTGGCAATTGAAACTAGGTGTCACATCTTCCACACTTTTGGTACGTTCATCACTAATCAACCAAAGCGACAAAGGCATGTCACTCTAAGGTGACAAGTTAAACCCGAATATCCTTCCCTTATCTTTTAAACGGTCATCTTGAGTAGCAGATATGTGCCTAAATTTATTAATTTATCGCTTCAACCACTAATTGAACACTCATAACATAACAAAGTAGCTAATCAAGGAAGGGAGTGAGATCACTTGTCGGACAATGAACTTACATATTACTGTTTGTTTGCAAATCCTGTTGAGAAACCCCATCCGATCCGCTTTCAGAAAGTGTACTCTGACATTTCTGTGCAACCTGAAGCAAATGGTTAACCTGCAAAAGACACATGATAATGAGTTTGGAGAGATTTACTCTGACCCTCATCATAATCTGAAGTTGTATTTATATTTACTTGGAAATATATTCACAGGAAACAAATAATAATTAAAAAGAAAAGTTATGAGCAAAATATTAAAGAAAACTAAGGTGTTAAATTAGAACAAACAAATAAAAAGGGCACAAATCAGGGGAGGGCCTCACCTGGATGAAACTACATCGCAAAAAGGAAACTGGCTTTGACAAAGCAACAAAATATGAAAGTCTATTTTCACTTCAAAAAGAGCACTAACATTCTAGGTTAGGAGACCTGATTCTTCTACTGGAGATGCATACATATTCAGAAATACATATTTTTTAGCATTATCATACAAGAAGTCTCAAAGACAAAGCATACAAGAATACCCTGCCAAATTATTGTAGCACTGCCACTCCAATTTAGCAACTGAAATTTCTTACTGTTTACTTCCAATGTTAAATTAGTTTCATTATTCCCCCCACCCTTGTCTTTGATTTGCCTAAGATCACACGTCTTTGTTGCCAATAACTACTTATTATGTCCCAGGTGAAAGCCCCTGAATCTATTCAGAATAAATAAATAAAACTTCTCTAAAGGACAGGGAAACCATTGTGTTTCTCGGTTTAGGCAGCAAATAGAACATCAATACAGCTATTCACGGCAAGTAATCTGTTTTTGTCTTGCAAATAGACCTTACGCATTTCTATTGAAAAATCAAATAATTGGAGTCTGGCGATGATTTTCATGAGATTCTAGTTCGAAATTCCTTGCCAACAAATTGTTCAGACAGCAAATTACTACATGGTGTACATGACATAACGAATAATCTCCAGTTTCATTCAGAGGTCCCAGTCAAAAAATGATTTTTATTGGTACTTTAAGCTTTACTTACTAGGAAATTGAGATCAACTACGACTTAGAAGTAGATGATAAGGATAGGAAAATCAGTACCTGTGGTGCAACCAACCTACGAGGAAGAAGTTCTTCATGGCGTCGGGCACAAAATTCCCAAGACAATATCTATAAAAAGTATACATGTGCCAGCAATTTAGTCATGAGAATATATAGATCAAATCCTTGCATTTTGAAATAGCATTTCCCTAACCTTTAGGTCATGGGTGAATATGATTCGCAGCTGACCCTCACGAACAACACGAAGTTGCTCGTATACACTCTCTTGAACCGCTTTTCCATACTCCAACATCATTATTCCAGAAGGAAATCTACATTCACGAGGCATGTCCAAAAACATAAGCTCATCAATGACACCACTGCCAAACTTGATTTCATTGAGCCTGGGAAGCACTTCAAAAGTTGCCTCTGTATACAAACCCCAAGAGAATGGTAGTCAGGTCTTGTATGAAACAACAAAAGTAACATAAAGAGCTGCAAAGACAAAAAAAAAAAAATCCTTTTGCTAATTGTTGACTCGAAAAAGAATTCAATTACTTGAAAAATATTATGCATGACATGAGTTCCTACTGATGGAGTGATTAATAGGATGAAGGTCCAGCGCATGGGTCATCTAGAATGAGTGATAATAATTAATCAGGAGAATCCCACAACATATCAAAAGCAGCAAAAAGGATAAAAGTGACTCCAGATTTTGTTACAAAGAGTTAAACGAAATACGCTAAATTCCTTTCTTTCTAATAGCACCGCATTTGACATATATGAAACCAAGATGTTTTAAAAACGATTCCTAGCAGAGTTAGCTGAACAAATTTCAAGTTCAGACTTTATGCATAAGTATTTTTAGAGTCATGATATAAGTTATAAAAATTCACATTATATAGCCTACAAGAACTCCAGATTTCCTTACCAAATCCCCTCCCAGATTTGGAGCCACAAATGTCACACTGCCAAGCGTCCTGCAAAGGAAATTAAAACACAAACGAAGGGTATAAGCACAAAAAGAATAATTGATATGTTATGGAAACATCAAATAAACTCTTAATAAGAATTTAATAAATGCATAACTTTGATAGAAGCTACCATAGGAGGCTAGCATAGATAAACAGCAATTCACATACGACTTCACTAATAAAAAAAGACTTTATTTTTAACTTTGTAAATACACAGGAAAAATCTTAAGTTCAAAAATCAACAATGGCTAAAAAACCGACCATAGCTGCTTGAGGGAAAACACCAAGTGCATGATGTCCAACGTTGTCATATAATGACAAGCACCACCTTTTCTTTGCACGAGGTGAATAGTACTCTGTAACAAATTTCTTCCAGTAGGCTATCGTATTATCCTGTCAAGCCAGAGCAGGGTTATATTAAACATGCATACATAAGAAATCAATATTCAAAATGGGAGAGGAGGAAGAAAAACGATTTGAACAAAAAGAAACAAGGAATCAACAGACAAATGAACTCACGGATGGTCGTTGCCGTTGATGATATAAATATTGCATCAGCCGACGAGCACATACACCACTATCATAGGGTCGCTTTCCAGCATTTACAGGTTGCATCCCTTGTTGTTGCATTTGCTGCCTCAACTGAATCTGCTGCTGCTGTTGCTGCTGCTGCTGCTGCAGCTGGGCTCTCTGCAATGGTGGCATGGACTGCAGGATCTGTTGCTGTCTCAGTCTCTGCTGCTGCTGCAACAAAGCCTGCAACTGCTGGTTACGGCCTGATAACTGCATGGGGTCCTGTCTCTGCAGCAGCTGTTGTATCATCTGCTGCTGCAGAATATCCTCCTGTTTAATATCCAATCGCGGTTTCTTCTGCACCTGCAATAGACTACTAGGGTCCTGAATGAAAGATCCAGGAACTCTAGGGCCCATGGTAAGTGAAACTTGGCCAGTTTGTGATGTAGGCAAGGATGTAACACTTGATGCCCCTTGCTGCTGACTCTGCGGCAGTTGATGGACACTGGGGTCTGGATGAGAGCCCTGCTGCACTACAGAAGAACCATCAACAACCGATGAGCCAGAGATACTTATATTATTCGATGAAAAGGACATGGGTGAGGCTGGTAAGCGCATATATGATTCTGTATTGATGCTCGCACTTCTCTGCAAATGGGGACCTCCTGAAAGAGCCGAATTTGCATCTGTTACCAAAGAACTTGCTCCCACACTTGGTCCTGAGTTTGCCACACTGTTCAACACCGCATTATTCACATCCCCAGAAACCGGACCCAGAGTCGGACGCCCAGTTCCGGGAATTGAATTAGATGAGTTCCCATATGATGAGCTCAAGTGAGAGTTAACTACAGCCTGGGACTGCCCATCTCCTTGGAAGAAAATTCCGGAACTTGAGGAAGACTGGGTTAACCCTCCAGCCACCCGAGATGGTGGTACCATTGGTGGCACCGCCTCCTGGTGGCCAGATTCTAAATAGCTCTCAAGAGCCAGGCCTGACTAGTACTTTCAATAATAAATACTTCCCCGCAACTCCCTCAATATCATAAAAATACAAAAACCATGCAAAATAAATCAAAAATACCCCCAAAATATTTCACAAACACAACACAACAGTTTTTATATATTCCCCACTTCACCAAACATATAGAAACACAAATCTGTTCCCCTGATTCCCTACTGCCATCAACTTTAACTCAACATTATTTCAACAAACCTACAAGCTCTCGCTTGACCAAATAGTTTCCAATGTTTATGATCTGTTTCAGCTTTCAACACTTTTGTTGTTGGGATCTAAACACCGTTCAATACAAAAGCAAACAACCAACATTAGCACCAGAACAACAACAACAACAACAACAAAATCTTCACAATAAACTTTTAGCTACAATAACCTCCCACCTACATAAACAATCAACCATACTTTCAAAAAAAAAAAAAAAACCCTAACTTCCACTCCCCCCCAACTAACAATACATAAACAAACCCTCTCACAAACACCTAAAGCCTCCAATCACACAGGACACCACTACATATCAACACAATTAACCATGCAGCACAAAAAATCAAAATACCAATCAATATAAACCTCAAATCAAAAACCCTGATCAACCCCCAAAATCGACTTTACAACGCAGTAAAGGTCACAATTTCTTAATATACCAACCTTGGTTAAACAAAATCAACAGATTAACATCAATTAAACACTGATTACACGACTAAACATGGAGATCAAGAAACAAATAACCAGTTAATAGCTACAAAATCACTTCTTTTTCAAACCACAACAACAACAGCGGTCCACAATAGATCGACCAAAGCTGACTAGAAACTAAAAATCAACAAAAAACGAAAACTAAAAAGCGTCGAAATTGAAGAGCTTGAAGAGAGCGACTGACCTTAGAGAGAATCGCGAGCTGGAGCCAAGAAAAAAAAAGCAAAAGACGTTTCTTTTTCGCTCGATTAAATTGGAAACTGAAGAGAAAAAAATAAAATTATCGTATTTAGAGAGAGAGAGTGTGTGTTCTAGGAGGCTGTTTATATACCTAGCGGGAATTGCAGCGAGGGAGTGACCGGCTGCACCGGTGGTTTCACCGGCTGGGACGGGCACGTGTACAGAGTTGAGGTCGGTTAACGTACTCAGTGTTTTAGATCTCGCGGTGGCGACGCGAGCTTGGGCGCTCTACGTGTCGTGAGGCTATTGGGGAGTAGGGGAATTGGCTAGGGTAGGTTTTGAGTGGGGTGGTATCTGGTGGGGTGGGATTGTTGGTAGGATTGTCCGGTTGGTGATTTTGGAGGGTGTGATTGGGTAGAGCGGTGGGCTCGTCAAAAGTGGATGTGTAGAGGAGTGTGGCTCTGATTTTTAGTATTTTAGGGTTAAAGGATAGGGATAGATGGTCAGTGAGATTGCCACGTGTCAGTAATAACGATTATAGAAACAAACCCTCGTGTGAGCTGCTGCCAGTAATCTCTTTTCTTTTTTATTTTTTGAAATTACTATAAAAATTAAATAAAATAAAATAATTAATAGACTGTTGTTTTGCTTGCTTTTTTATTTTTTTTTTAATTTATCTAACTTTATTTTTATATTTAGAAGAGCAGTGATAGGATGACAAGACTGTTAGACAAGGAAGTGAACACCATATGTTATAGATAAAATCTGGATTTTTGCCTTTTTAACTAAATGCTTTCTTGTTCAGTTAATTTTTGTTTGTGAATCTTAAGTTAGAATTATGAATTCACAATCTCAATTGATGGATGCGAAAAAAGTTATTATTGAATCACCTAATTTTTTATCAATCCAGTTACCTTTTTAAATTTAAAATTTATAAATGAAATAATGTATTTTATAATTAACAATTCATTTGTACTTGAATATGGAGTTTTCAAAAAAAAAAAATTATTAGTTACATTGCAATCACTCGGAGCTTACATTTTCTTTATTTTCTTTTTTAAGTTTACATATTATTAAGTTGCCTACCTTAATCATACATCACCTCTTAATATTAATGGTTAAACACTTCCTTTAATCTTAATGACACTCTTTATCTTTAATGGTAAAATATTCAAGTCTCATAATTATTTTAAAATATAAGGTATATACATAATGTTTATTAGTAAAGATAAATGGTTCAAGTTCCATCATTATATTTTCATTATCCTAAAATATAAAATATATATTGTCCTAAAATATAATGTGTCTGCGTAACATCCTTTAATAAAGATAAAGGATTCAAGTCTTCAAATTTTATTATTATTTTAAAATATAAAATATGGATAATTTTTGGTTAATTTAATCTTTCTCTTCGTATTTTCAGGAAAAAAAAAACTAATAAAGTTAACAAATTTATTTGACGGTCGTTGACTGCAATATTATATTTTGATGAAAGATAAAATAGAGACATGTATATTAGGTTGAACAATCAACGCGCACAAGTGCTATATTATTAGGTTGAATTCGAACGACTGGTTTAAATAATCTTCACAGTGAAGAATGCGTATAACATAATTACAACTTGCATTTAAATAACATTTTAATCATCGGCGGCGATAGAGGGTAGGCCAATGGCCTAGTGATTCTTAAAATTTTATAAAGAAAAAGGAAGAGACCCTTTTTAATATATTTATTTACTCATGCCATGATTATTGTTTTTTAACTTTTTGCGCAGTAACTAATTCTTTGAAATGAAAAACTTTCAACTTCATCCTTTGGTTTCTTATACTGCTACTCGATGTATAATTTATGTAACGAGTAAATAACAAATTAATTATCCAATTCAAACATTCCTCAAGTAGAGTTAATTTTATACATTTATTAAAGAATACTCACCTATCGTTGCTCTATTTATGTTAGTTTTGACGGCAAAGTGTGCGATAGGTTTAAAAAGACAAAAATGACCCTAATGATTAGTACGGGGAGTATTTTGATTGATTTGATCAAATAAAAATTCAAATTAAAAATATTTTTAGAAACCTAAAAATTACAGGTTTAAACCAGCTTATTATTAAATATTTAAAAAAATAATAAAAAAGGAAATCAAAATTTTAAAAAATAATTGTTCAAGAAAAAGAAAAATTAAAAATGAAACCCAATATCTAGATTGTTACCCAAACTTGAAAATTTGGGTTCGAAACTTAGATTTTCATATTGAAGATCCGGAAGTCAGATCTTTCATCTGACTTGAAAATGTTGAGGCCCAAAATAATTATACTATCCTTAAGACAAATTCACTACTCATGTTATGATTTGCTTAGCTCACAAGATACAACAACACCAACCAGACTCATTTAGTGAACTAATCTATATATGAATCTATATCATCCTGGACACTTATAACTAAGAATAGTGTTCGAGAAAAAATAAAGTGAAAAACAAAATGAATTCTAAGTTCTCTCTAAACGATTACAAAGGATATCAATTTATAGTCTCTATATGGATGGTTACAAACTGATTTTAAATCAACCATTAAAACTAATTAATGATTATACTTTGAAAATTCAAATTTTCATTTAACACTAGCTATTACAATTTGAATATTAAAATTTTCAATTCATGGCAATTAAAATTGTAATTTAATTATACAATTAATACTTGTAGTTAAATTTTGAAAAGCCAAATCTATGATTTATTTTTGTAGTTACATTTTTTCAAATTCAATAACTATATTCATATCACTTAATCCAACGGTTATATTTTGAAAATTAAATCTTCAATTCAATCTCTGTTGATCCAAGCACAAATTTTTTCATGAATCGATATTGATTTATCTCAATCAAGATCTCTAACCTAATAAAAGATTGGTCCTTAAAATGAGTGTTTATCCCATTTTCCCAACAATCCAAAGTCTCATCCATATACCCATTTTGTACATGTCGAGCAATCATCCCATTCCAGGCTACTAAATTAATACAATGCATCAATTCAAAAAAATTAAACTCCCACCCAATTTTCAAGTTGGCCATTGACGGTGTCGATGAGGTCGACCTAGATTTAAATTTGGAGAAAGGTTAGGGCAGGTCACTTTTGAGAGATAAGATGGTGGAAGGTGTTTGTAAGAAGGTTAAAGATTGTGTCTTTTTGCTAATCGTTTGAAGAGAGGGAGAGCAGGGAAAATAAACAAAAAGCAAAGAGAGAGGCTCCGATTTTTGGGTTTTGTCCATAATCGGTGTTGAAAAGCGACTATAGTTAGATGGAGGTCAACATAAGTGTGGGGTGGAGAGGAAACAATCTTCAAGAGATTGGTGGAGATCTAATTTACAAATTGGATCCCACATTTTCTTTATTTTTCAAATTTTTTGGTTTTTAATGTTAATCTCTACTGTTCATCAATGATGAAGATCTCAATTAAAAAAAAAATTATTTTTAGAATTATATTTTATATTTTATTTTTATTTAAAAAAAAATAACAATAACGTTAAAAGACAAAAGTACACATTTGTTAACCTTCTCTGAAAATAGGTTTTAACTAGATAGCTATTTTTTAATTTATTTATATATAATCTATAAAATATTTGATTTTAATACTTTCAAATATTAAAAAAAAAAAAAAAGAATTTAGTAAACTGTTTTGCCAGTAATTATAGATATTCAGGACTAATATCAATCGTATCAACGAGAAAACCAGTAGTTATAGTTCACATGATTGTATGTATAGTATTTTACAAACATGTTTATAGATTTTTTTTTTTTTTTTTTTGTCTGGTGAGAATTGATGATTGACGATAAATATTATTTGCAGTTATAAGAATGAATATATAAGTAGTAACTGTTTCAATAAAATTCTAATTCACTCGTAATAGTAACCTTTTATCAGAAACAGAAGGCACAATAATCACTTGAAATGAATAAAAAATTATAAAATTATTATACTTTAAAAGCGTGGCACCTTTTTTTTTTTTTTTTGAGAATTTTAGGAGTATGACACTTAAATCAACCATTTTATATGAAAAAAATCTATAATTAACAAAAAAAAATTGCTTTATGCTTACGTACCCGTAATAAAAAATTGTCATTTAAGCTCGGATTTTTTAATTATTTCAACTAGTATATTGTGATTAGCAGATCTTGCAAAAGATAGAGCGGAAAAAACAAGACACAGGTGACAATTATTGCGCAAATGTAACATTGAAAGAACGATGGTGTCACTTGTCATATTTCTCTTCATGACGAATCATTTTTTTCTTGGCATATATGTATAAAATAAGTGTTTATTATTTTTATTAGTATCCTATTACATATAGATAATTGCTCCACTATTTACCTTTGACCTTACCAACCATATTATAATCTAATAGTTTATTTTGAAGATATTTTAAAACTAGAGATGAATTAATTATCATTAGTAATGTCAATATAGTATTAACAGATAATTGCTCCAGTAAATACATTTTGACTTGATTCTCTTTCTTGCACCAATTAAACGGACCCTTGCAAGCCCCCCTATACTTTGAAATTTCATTAATACTTTTTAATGTAGTAGACAGAATTAAATTAGCAATTTAATAAAAGCGAAGTCTTTGTGCTTTTTAATTTTATACTTTTGTCGTTTTTAATTATGGTCGATATTAGAATATTCAAAATCAGAATTCAAGGAACCAATTTGTAAATCAAAATAAACGTTGCGAGTGTGTTTCAAGCAAAAAAGTGACAATAAACGTTGCAAAAGGAAGAAACATTAACATGTGGTGCACGTTCATGGGCACACAAATCGGTGACCGTGATGCGCTTTTGATCGGTTCATCTTAACCGTCCGATGTTGACAGCGGGAACTTGGTAAATCAGTTGGCTATCAAGTGTGATCCACCATGTCGGTTAAGGCAATTTCCGGTGGATTTGACTGTTGATCGAGATCTCAAGTGGATTTTGCTTTAAGCAAAGTGGTTTTGACCATTGATCTTCGTGTTTCACAAAAAAAAAAAATCAAACACCGTAAATATGATTAATGAAGATATATTCAATTTAAGATTTTATTAAAATTTAATATATTTAAAATGTTTGAGTGTATTCAATTTAAATTTTTAATAATCCATCAGAATTTAGGTGTATTCAATTTAAATATGTATGAAATTTATTAAAATCTATATAAATTTACGTGTATTCAATTTGTTTTTTTCTTTTATTCTATTAAAATCTATATAAATTTCAGTGTATTTAATTTAAATTTTTTATCCAAACACCCTCTTATCCAACCAATCTTTTCTTTCAATGGTCATGCATTAAATAAAGGGCTAGTAAGCTTTAGATAGCAAATAATGGCAACAAAGTAGGGTTAACATAGACAACTAGCCACACTTAGGATAGACATTTGTCGAACATGTTGCGGATATTTTCTCTCGGTCTCAGCACACGAGCTTCAAAATATCTACTCAACATATATATATAGTAATAAGTCAAACATTTTAACTAGTATGTTGTAGGCATCTCCTTTTGACATCAATCCACAACCTCAAATCTTGCAAGCATTAAGTTCTAAAATACTTACTAGCATACATGAAGCAATAAATAAACTTCAAGCAATAACCACAAAAAAGAAAAAGAAAAAAAAAACTATTTTATTTCATAAACATCCATCATCATCTTAACACAAAATATAATATTTACAAAATTTGGAAAAAAAATTATAAAAGAAAAGTTTAGTTTTACAACCGTTGATTACGCTATAAAACTCTTATCTCTCAAGCTTGAGCCCTTTCCTTCCCTTATTTTCTTTTGCAAAGTCTCCTCTTGAAAAGGTAGGTGAATAAGGTACAATGGTGGTGGTGATTTGAAAAGCGAAAATGAAGGTAAATGATGGATAAGCATTGAGGTGGGGGGGTGCGGAGGGGAGGTGGAAACACTAAGGCTCCATCCTCAACCTTTCAAAGTTGTTAGATCTAATGAAAATGGTCTCATATATCCTCCCAAATTAGAGGATGAAACTTGTCTTCAAAAGTCTAAGCAGCCCTTTTATAACAACTTGCATAGCGACATGCACCTTGCAATGAAAGTTGCATTTGTCTTAGGAATACAATCGCTACTTGTGTTGCAACTTGCATTTTGCTACGCAAGTACCGTTTATCTCAGGTTGAAAGTCACTTAAAGGGTCGTTGGTTGCACCTTACATTGTATCCAACGGCACTCTTGGCCTAAAAATTGCTAGATTGGGTCGCGAGATGCACCTCATGTTCTTTTTTTACTTTGATTTCTTCAAGTGTTTAAACTTTTTCAAATTGTCATGAAATGCCTCCAAAATACCATACGTTTAGGAAACTTGTTCACTTGCACAACACAACTACAAAAACATCATAAACACCCATGATTTACTCAAGTAATCATCACAAAATATAATATTAGAGCGTGAAATTGTGCTATATTTTAGCCTGATTAGGGAGTGTGCTTCTTTTGATAGGAATTGCTATCTCCTGATTATAGGAGTAATTATTCGGGTCACCCTATCAACGATTAATATCAATAGAAATTGACAATCATTTGACTCATTATGGGTCAATGGTAAAAAAACAAAAAAAGGAAATGCATTAATATAAAAAATATATAATTAATTAAAACAATATCATGAACATCGGGGCTATACATTTGTCGAGCAAAATGTTGTAACTGAATATTTTTATTAAACGTAGTAAAATGCTTCAACAAGACAAAAATATCACTTAACAAACATAAGCATACCAAAACTTTCTTGCATCATGGAGATATATAATAAAAAAAGAAAAGACTCTGCACGTATTAGTAAATATATATATATATTAATATTAAAATAATGTTAATATTATGAAAATTGACTATACATTTGTTGAATAAAATATCTGGTAATTGAATTTTTGCATTAAAAATGCAGTGAAGTGCTTTAACAAGACAAAAGTATCACTTTGTAAACATAAGTTTACCAAAATTTATTTGCATCTAAGAGATACATGCTTACATGATAAAAGAAGAAAAATCTCTACACATACCGATAAATATATATAAATAAATATACTTAAACTCTTATCATAAATGTAGATGGAATGTGCATTAACCTCTTGAGTTACGAATAAATGTATTATATAATTTTATTTTAATATTTAATGAATAATTATAAACAAATATATATTATACACAGTTACATTTACAACCCTAAAGTTGTGACTTGAAATTATTTATTTATATTTTTTTTGAAAACATTTGAAATTATTTCTTCATCCTCGAATCTCATACTAAATGAAATAGTTTAATTTATACTCAAGCAAGTGCATGAGTATAAATGATCAGAAATGACCTCAAAATAAAAGAAAATTCAACTTTGACTAAAGAAATATTAATTATAAGTACAAAACGCAGATTATAATCATTTTTAGCTATTTTCATTTTTATTTTGAAAACTATTTCACGTGGGAGCAAACATTTCACATGAAATGTCTCATTGAAAAGATTTCATATAGAAATAAACATTTTATATGTAATATTGTATGTGAAACATTTCAAAATGTTGAAAAAGACTAAAAACAAATTATTATTTTTTTACTTAAAATAAAAATACTTTGTTTTTAAACTAATAAAATTCATTTTCACTCAGAAAAAAAAAAAAGAAAATTCATTTTCATTATTTTTTTTTGGTCATTTCTAATTTGTCTCATGTCTATGTGGATCTTGTTGTCCAAGAGAATAATTTGAACTATCATCCGGTGAAGCTACTTTTTTTTTCCACTCCCTTTTAATTTAATTTAATGTCGATGTGAACCTCGTGTTCTCATAATGTGCTTTCAATGCAATAATTTTTATTACATTAAAAGCCTTTAATTATAATATATCTTATTTATTATTTGTCAAATGAGACAGTAAATGTCCTCTGTCTGTTAATTAGCTAATTGCCACAAGGATCCTACTTGAATTCCAGACACGTAATCCAGGCGAAACCAATCAAAAACCTCAAAATAAAGGAAAATCAATTTTTATCTCTTGCCGAGTCACCTGCGTCGATCTGGACTCACGACCGTACCAACCATGGATGGCCCCCGTCAACTATGACTCAACCTATTGTATTTTATGTAATAATTTTAAATATATAGAATTAAAATACTAAATAGAAACTTCACAATAATCAAGATTATTAGGAAAAAAAAAAAAAACCCTTCTTTAATGTGTGCGTGTGTGTGTTTTTCCTTTTTTTTTTTTTAACCAGTACAACACACAAAAAGAAAGTAGAGAGTAACAACAATCAGAGAGCAAATGAATGACCAGACCATAATTTTTCTTTTTTGTGGGAGTGGGCCAAAGAGACATGGTTATAAGTCAAACCATTCCTGATTCTTGGAATGGTTTAACAATTCGGAACCCCAATCTCAGCCACTAAGATCCTTATGTCATCCATAATGCTGCCAGCTTCATTCCTTCCTGCAGAAGTCAGAGTTGACAGCAGTCACAACATTGCTTGCATCCAGTTCAACATAGAAACCAGGCAAGCCCCATGCTTTAGTTAAGCATCAGGCCTTCCCTAAAGGCTAGAAACTCACCCATCTCATAAGCAAAATGAGGATAGGGTTAAAACGTAAGTTAATATAATATTTTTAATTCATTAAATTTGTTCCTTAAGATTAGAAATTTAGAAAAAATGAGGACCGTCGTATCATTGGTTAAATTCATTGATAAGGAGGCCATTGCCATCTCTTACACTAGCGATCTCCTCGTACACTGACGCCCTTAATACCAGAGGCCGGTGGCTTCTATTATTGGGATTGCGAGAGGCCGACAACCTCCTCCTATGCGAATGGAGGCCGACAGCCTTCCTCCATCAAACGACCGGAGGAGGTCGACCACTGGTGGCCAACGGTCGCTGCCAACAATCCTATGTTAGGTTTTTTAGTTAGGGTCAGGTTTTAATAAGAATTATTTATTTTTTTTTTGTTAGGGTTTGATTAGAATTGAGATTTTTTTTTGTTAGGAATATTGTAGTAATATTATAACAATAAGAGGTTAATTTAGGAAACAAATGGATATTTATTATTAAAATATTTTTTTAATAAGATATAAGGTAAAAAAAAATAATTTTTAACATATAAGTGAAAAAACAAACAAACTAAAATTATCTGAATTAAAATTTAAGTGTAAATAAGATTTTTGAAGGAAAAAATAAAAAGGAAAAGGCCCTAAGTATAACATTGCTTACAGTTTATACCAAAACCGTTAGGATGATAATTTTAAACATGAAATAAGAATTAGAAAGTTATTTTTTTAAAATTATATAAGGTCAAACTTGGGGTTCCTTCACTATATATATATATAAAAGATACACAAAACGTCAAAATTAACAAATTAATTATTTAATTTTGAGTAAATTCAATATATATTTTCTCATCTTTTGGTGTGTAGTTGCAATGGCAACCAGACCGCTCATGCCCTTTCGCCGTTGTGAGAACTTCAACACACACCATCACTAAAAAGGTGACTAGTTTTTCTTTATTTGGATTGTCCTTTTCTCTTTTTTAACAAGTCTTTCTCTCATCAATGGAAGTCTTCAGTCCTAAACTACACCTTAATAGCTTAATTTGCTTGACAATGTTACATATAATATAATATGTCAAAATAATATATATATTTTTTCTCTTTATATTCATAATAGAATTGGAGTCTCAAATTTATCAATATAATATTTAATTTCATCGTAAAAATCTCATGAATTTTGAATTTTTTTTTTCAAAGAAAAAACAATTAAAGTCTCTATTATAGGCTCAGCGCATTTCCGAGAGCATTACGAGAATCCATAAAGCCTGATGCAGTAGCAGGACGTTACGTTTTCCAAACAACCCGAATCCCTCTCGCATCTCTCAGCTCAAACCTGTAAAAAAAAGAAAAAAAAAAATGAGCGTCATCTTATCGAATCCATCAATCAAATTCAAAATCCCTCTCAAATCTCCCGCCAAAACCACCAAGAAATCAACCATCTCCGCTCGCCTCGACAATTCACAGGAACAACAACAACTCAATCTCTCCATTCTTCGCTTCACATTCGGTCTCTCTCTCACAAATCCAGCATTTTCACTTCTAATTCAATAAATCCTTGCTTCCTGATATTAAAATGGTTTGATTTTAGGTATACCTGGATTCGACGAGTCGTATCTACCGAGATGGATCGGATACGGGTTCGGATCTCTCCTCATACTCAACCACTTCGCCTTTTCCGGTTCACTCACTCCAGCTCAGCTGGTCAGCTCATTCTTCAATTATTTTACTTTTTTTTTAGTTAAATTTGAATTTTATTTTAATTTAAAAAAAAAAAAAAACTGTTGTTGCAGAGAACGGAGGCTCTAGGTCTTTCTTTGGCTGGTTTCTCCGTCACACTTCCTTATCTCGGTAAATTCCTCAAGGTATGTTTTTTTGCTTCCAATTTTTTATAATTTTTTGGTGTATTTTTTGAATTTATGTTATAATTCTTATTTAGATTTTAAATTCGGATTCGTTTAGGATTTATGGTGAATGTTAGAGATTTAGTAAAACAACGAAGATTTAAAATGAGTAGTGTAATTTGTTTGAGTTCATTTAATTTTAGGCTTTGCTTACGATGAATGGTGAACGTTTTTGTGATTTTGTTGATGTGTGGAATATTGTATAGGGCGCCAATCTGATGGATCGGGCGACTCTTCCTGAAAGTGCAGAGCAAATTTTCGTTATGTCGCAGAATGTGTCCGATACTTTAAAGGAGGATTTGGCTTGGGCAACTTACGTTTTGCTGCGCAATACGAATTCTGTGTCTGTGGTAATTTTGAATGATGATTGTTAATGAAATTCAAAAATTACATGTTGTGTTGTATTTTGTGGTTGATTGAATGTTGTAATTTGGTTTATGTGATTGAATTGTAGATATGGATGAAGCTAATTTTGTTTTTGTTAATTTTGTTTTCTTTGAAATTATGCTGTTTTGTGAAGATTTTATTGTTTTGATTTTTAGTTGATATCAATTCGAGGTGAGTTGTGTGTACGTGGCTACTGGAACTCACCTGATAGTGTATTGAAAGGTCAAGTGCTCGAGTGGTTTGAGAGACAGATTGAAAAGATTGGCCTATCTGATTTGGAGGACAGCCTCTATTTTCCGCAGAGTGCAGGTAAGTGATAATCTGGTCCTTGCTTTACAAAGAAGCAACCATATATATTGACTTAATGTTCCTTGTATAGTTGTATAACATATGTTGGTTATAAACGGAAATGTTAATTGAAAAATATTCTACCTAATTGGCTATAAAGTAGACATCTACCATGCAGGATATCGGAATTCATTTATCATCATATGAGTTGAAAAGATATTGAGCCTAGTTGATTTATCTATTAAAAAAGTTTTTCCCTATATTCAAGATAAAGAATTTTGTTGTTTTGGGAGTTATTATCAATAATCCATTTCCTCGATATGTTTACAAGTTCTTCTTTGGATGATGTAGTTAGGAAATAGTTTCACTTTTAGCATGTGTCCCGCTTTTCCACTGCTCTTAGAACTGTTTCTCTATTCTCCTTGATTGTGCAAATTAATAAAGGATGTATTCACATTATATTTGAGAGGTATTCAGCTCAATTATGGTTTAGTGGCTAGAATGGAGAACCTATTCTCATTTGTATGGAGTCAATGGGGCTGGAAAGTTTCCAGATGCCAGTTGGCTTTGCTGGTGGTAGTATAACACACAGAGAAGGCAGAGATTTTTATTCAGAGAGTGACACTTCGATTTCTTTTACATTTTTACCAATTGATATATCCAGCTAGTACACTTCTGTTATCATTGGTATGCCATGAACTATTCAGAGTGGGTATTTCTTGAGATTACACTTCTATGTAGTTATGTATTTCATTTCTGTTATATCTGTCCTCAAGAAAATTTCATATTTAAGACCTTCAGAAAGTTGTTGCTGTCTAATTTTTCTCCAAGTTTTTAACATCTAAGCATCCAGTTTGCTAGAGTAACAGTGACCATGAGGTTTTAGTTTTGTTTGGTTCTAAGCAGCAGTAACATCCTATCCTGCTCAATGCTTGTATTTGTGCATTCAAATTTGTTATAAAATATTGGTGCTGCCTATCCCAGTGCTTAAAGATGATTTTTTGTTAATATAGAAGGACAACGGATGGTCATTACGTTTGGTTCTTTAATTGTTAATTCTAATGTGGAAGGTTTATGAAGTTTTGATCAATATTACAGATGGCGAATTTTGGGAGATGCTTCCCAAGGGGACTTCTTCTCTCTTTGTACAACCACTAATTCGTGCTTCAGATCCTGATGCTGAAGAGATGGGAAATATTGAAGGATTTGTCCTACTGGCTTCGAGTGCGAAGTATGCATATAGCGACAAAGATAGAGCCTGGATAAAAGCTGTTGCAAACAAATTTATAGGTAAGGGTGCGGTATAAATTCTAAATGATTTTGGGGCTGAGTATCTTTAAATTTAGCTAGAAATATAGCTAAGAGCTTTGCAGAATTCTTTCATTTTGTTGAATATGCCAATCTCAGTGTTAGTTGTGCAGATACAACTTGAATTAGTATTGATTTTAATGATTGTACCACTTTAGTCCACTTCTTTTCCAGATATTATATTATGCTTCTTGTGTAATACTGTAGGCAAATTAACCACCCGCCTGAAACCAGTTATGGATGACTTTCATGTAAAAATGCCATCTGGAATAATTGAATAATGAAAGTCAGTATGTGCTTTTAGGATTCAATCACCCCAAAAGGAGTGAATCTCTTTCAAGCTATAACCACTTTTATTATCACGCGCTTTGCTGGTGGAAATTATCATTATCCATAAGGCTCATAAGTAGTTAGTGTTAGTGGCAGATGTGCCTTCGGAATTTGAGTTTGATGGTTTTGTTGATAATGACAATGAATACATGGTTTTAGGTATGTCGAAATTTTAAATGCTGAATGTTATTGTTGTTCTCTTTTTTTAAGAATACATGTTATGCTTGTCTCTCCATTTCTTCTGTCCTTGATTTGGGTTCACTAGTCAAATTATAAATTTTAACATGTAATCACTTATTTGTGATAAAATTGACAAAGTCAAGAAATAAATTCTATTTTGAAATATTCAGGAGATGGGAGGGTATCTTAATTGAAAGGATATAATAGCAACACGTCATGACTTAGGAAGTGCCAAACAGGTATGGATGTGCAACTTTATGTTTTGAAGTATGAAACTGTTTGTGCGTGATATGTCCTGAGGACAAATTAATTCTTTAACTGACAAGATGATTTGGTGCGACAATAAATTTGCGTACTGTGGGTTGGAGAGCTATTACACTCTTCTGGCTTTGCTGTTGTCCCTTCAGTATACCGATCTAGTGGAGCCTAAAAATAGTATACCATATCAATATTGGCAAGGACATTTATACTTTGTTGACTGAATATGAAAATGTTAGAATAGTATCTGGAAAACAGTTTTTTTGCATGTTTGACTTTAATATGGAAAATCCTAACTTTTAAAAATCTCATAGAAGTTCGTCATATTACGTTTTATATTGAATGAAATGATTGAATATGCTTTCTTTCCGGTTGTACTTAAGCTTCATCTGTCAAATATCTGTTTACAGGATGCCTTGGATCTTATATCAAATCAATTCAGGGTTTAAGTTGTACACAGAGGAGATTGAAGAATACTATGATTCCAACAAAATGTTCTTCACGCCATAAACCAATTCTGCTAACTACACATAATGTTGCGGATCCTCTGTCAAATCAATAATACCAAGGTCTAATTATGCCCTGAAGAGATTGAATAATGCTTGCCTTCTCACAAAAATTTCTCCAAACCATACACCAGATTCTGCTAGAATAAAAATGGATTATGAGAGTCGTATTTTTATGCTATGGGTTGAAAGCAGATTATTGGAAGGAAGAAACTAAATGTCATATGATTGGTTACCTTGAGATTAACAACCTTTCTAATAGCCAATATGAGGCCTGGCATGAGGCACCGCACATCTGTGATATCATGTTTGACCGAGTAAACCTGTGGGGAGCATTGCTTATGGGTCAGATTTGTGATAAAGATATGGAAATCATTTTCTCTTTAAAAGGAAAAAAAAAAAAAAGTAGGTAATTACCTCTCCTGGGCCAGAGAAGTAAACAGTTGTACTGGACGGAAGCCCTGGAAGGACCAGACTATGCACGCGAACCCCATCCTCTCCCACAACTTGACCCCTTGCCTTGAGAGTAACACGAATAATGAGCCATCACATACTTGTACTACAAGGATTTGTTTTAATGTTTTGAATTACATTGGCTTCTGTCATATCTTTTTAATGATATTATACCTCGCCAAAGCAGTTTTTCTTTTCATTTTTGTACTTTCTCCAGTTAGAATGGTGTAATTCCTTTGGTCAGTAAATTTTATAGTATTCAAGGTTGCCAGTTCTGCTGCTGGGCCTGGTAAGATTTAATTTAAAAGCTGCCACAGGCACAGACCCAACTCATCTTGTGAACTAGTACACCATTTTCACTTTACTTTCCTTCGAGCATCTTACTGACCAAACAAAAATTTTGAAGTAAAGAAGTCCTATTTAAATTTTGGCATGAATGTGGTGTTCATATGCTTTAATTTATTATTTATAATTACCTTCTCTTCTGTTGAAAGATCTTCTCTGTTGTAGATCTGACCAAGGTTGGAGAGGTTGTTGGCAATTTGGACTGCATCTGGCGATGGGAAATCCTGTGCATAAAAGCAATTTCATCATCTTCATGTCTTCACGCACAAGGTATTAGTCCAAGGCTTGAATTCAGTTTCACATCTAGATTTTTTCTACAGTAGCATCTTTTTAGCAATAGGTGAGAACATATTTTTCAGTTTTCACATGTTATCTTCTTTGCATGCAAGAAAGAATGCATGTATATTAGAAAGGAACGATTAAATTTTGCAGTAAGACATAAATAAAATGACAAACAGAAAAAAGAAAATGGTCAATTCCTAACACGGGTAAGCTGACGTAAAAAGATGTTGCCTTTGATCTTTTTCCATATTTTTTAATTAAAAAAAAGATTTTAGGCCAAGAACAGTTATCTTTCTGGTATTAAAAAGTAAATAAAATTTGCTTATAGTAATATATTAAATCTAATTTTAGTTATCTCAACTCTATGTCCCAACTTGTAATCTGTTAATGAATGAATGCACGACGTAATAATGATGGCTTATCTCACTTGCCACATTAGAAGTTGGGATACGACTTTATGAGGTGGATGCCCAGATCTTTGAAAAACTTCGAAAAACTAGAGCACTTGTGACTTTGTGAGGGGACGTAATATTCTTTGACTGCACTAAGTTAGAAAAGATAGAAGTATAAGGGGTTAATACCTCGAAAGTAATTTAAGTCCATGCATTAATCACTTTGAATTCGGACACTAGAGACCCCTTTTATTATTGTTATTATTTTTTTCTACTAAAAGAAAGAAAAATCTTGAATTATCCTAACTCCTTGGAAATCAGGCAACCAATCTTTACTTGCAAAAGTAAAAGATAAGGTCATTTATTTTACTGTTGGATTTGCCCTTGATTCCACGATCTCAACATTCTTGTAGTGGAAGGCGGCAGTAATGGCAGCTTGTTGCAGGAGAATCGATCCTACGGACAGAGTCGGTGCTACCAAACAACCCTGACACGAAAGTAACATGATCAAAAAACTGCGAGTTAAAAAAGGTGAAAAAGAGAGGACAATTGAATTGCTTATAGTGTCTCACCCTGTGCTCACCATGCTGGCCTTCTCACAGAATGCAGATAATGCTGATACTGTTTCTAGCTTGATTCTTGGCACATGAACCACACTTGTCAGACCAAAGGCTGTTGCCTAGCAATAGATAGCAAGCAGAAAGAATCCAAGACCAGTTATAATTGCAGATGTCTTGAGTTTTAACTCGTACAGGATGTAAAAACAAGTGATTGTGTGTATGCAACATATATGTTGATGGTTCGTATTGATGGTGCGATCAAGAGTTTAACAAAATGAAGAAATGTGATGGAAGTATATGTTCATAGATACTCAACCTGTTTCACATTGTCATAAACTGTAGTAGGATCAGTGAAATCAATGACCACTCCTCTTGCTTTTGACTGTAAGAGGAATTCCATGAACAACAGCATATTTGAGAAACACAATTACACTAATCACACAAACATTTATGAAAAAGAGAGATTGTATCAGTATATTACCTGAGATATGGAGCCCACTACCATTGTCAGATCATTCATTACAGGAATTTGTAGAGGCTCTTCCATTTCACACAACTAATTGAGAAGACGATCAAATTACAATCCATAAGTTTTTTAGACAGGTAACATTGTTTTAAAAACTTTTATAAATAGTGTTTTCTTGTGGAAGTGTTTTCCTGTCTTAAATATCATCTGCGGTGGGTGATGAAATATTATTAGATTAAATGAATGTTTTCTAACATCGGAAAAAATGTTATTTTCCTGGAAAATAGCTGTCGAGCCCTTTTGATCAAAAAAATCACTTCTCATAACACATTGTAAGTGCATTGTTAATTTAAAAGTTTTATGTATTTTCAGTAGAAACATTACAAAATGAACATAAACATTTCAAAAAAACTTTTGACAATACAAAAAAATGAATATATCAAAGAAAAGAATAGTAACCTGTCCAATGTCTTCTCCCACATATTGGGAATCAACAGCACCAGCCACCTCCATGCCTCTAGCTTTAGTGATTGCAATCACTGCTGCCCTTCCTATTTCTTTTGCTGCTCCATTTATAATGACCTATGCTTCCCACCAAAACATCACTGCCTTATCTTTAAAATAAAAAAAAACATTACAATAATTACATGAAAATTTAACCTCTCAAATTCTGACATGAATGTAATTCAATTCAGTAATGAGGTGAGTATAATTCAATTAAAAAATAGGAAAAAAGAAAAATTCGGCATAAAGAGACCTTATCAACTAAATTAACTATAAAATATAGAAAGTTTTAACACATCGTTCATTCTTACCTTGATATTCTTTTGAGGGGGATTTACTGAGCAAGAAACGTAACGCTTGGCTTTGACATTCTGATAATTAGGGTGATGGACTCTAAAATGAAGCTGACAGCTCAAGCCTGCCATGGTTGTTCTATTCAAGAGCTCCTATGCTATTGTGTGTGCCACAGCCTTATACTATATGAGATAAGGTTTGTTGGATATGGCATTGTTTGGAGGGAATTCTGTGACAATGACATGTGCATGAAAGCACATGCAATTGCGGAAATGGAGGCCTACATTATTATTATTTTTGTATAGCGCTTGACATCCAGTTTATATATATGTGGCCCAATCTTTAACATCAAGTATAAAGAGAGAGCTTCACGGGCCCTATATTCTCCATTAGTTACTTTCAGATTGTATAACCTTAAAGTATTAGTTTTCTAAAATTGGAATGCTAAAGAGCTTCCCCACAAATGATTGTATAATTTAAGACGAATCAAATTTCCCATTTCATGATTTCTAATTTATAAATGTACCACAAATGCATTTTATAAGCTTTAAGTGGATAGTTTTCTCTTTTTTATTGTATGAGTACGAGTTCTTATTTATTGTTATGAGACTAAATGTCCCGATAGTATAAACAATTGATCTTGATAAATCTAAGTAGAGCTTTAATTTATTTGATATCATTTTTAGAATATAAAAGTAAAAAAATAATTCATAATCTTAAAATAGTTCGGAATGTTTGGATAAAGTTAGGACTAGGACTAGGAGTTCTGGGAAAGCAACGTGGATGTAGTTTTATAGGAAAGTGCAAATAAACGTTTTATATTAATGTTTAGGGTTGTACTTTCCAAAGTTAGTTTTGGGACAGTCCAATCTAAACTCTTATTTCCATTTTAATTTTGTATGTTTTGTTTTTGAAATAAGAATTACGCGTAGATTGAAACTTGCCTTCGAAAATTGGTTGTATCTTTGAATGTCTTTTTTCAATGTCTTTTTCCTTTGATAGTTGTAGTAAGATGGATTAATAAAATAATGTTATTTTTTTTATTACCTTTTTCATTAGTCATTTTTTTTATTTTATATTTATCATTGATCCGTCTTATTATTTAAGTAGTAAGAGTGTAAGACTAATCCATTGAAGATTTTCTCTTGTAAGAGAGGCATGCAATATATTTTTACTTAGCATGTTTAAAATATCATTGAACTTACAATAATAAATAAGCATTTTTAAAAATAGTATAATTATATTAAGATCTGGAAGAGAATGATTGAACTTACAACTTTTAGATATAAATGTAAAGGAGTTATTACTAAACCAGCCTCATCTTATTGTTTTAAGTAAGTGTTCTTTAGTGGCACCTTCACCACCAATTATATAAATGTTGTTTTAGTTGTTAATATAACGTCTTCTCCCCGAAATGCAATGATTAAAAACTTCACTATTATTACATTTGGAATGGGCCCTTTGAAATTTAGAGATCAGATTAATTTCTAATATAATTTGTCGTTTAATGTTTATCTATAGAAATATTATCATTTCATGCAATAGTTGAGATTTTAAGTCATGCCCATCTTAGTCAAATAATTAGTAAAGCAACTTTAAGATCCAACGGTCCAAAACTATTGAAAATTATTGATGAATAGACTATTTATATATAGTTGAGAAAATTAATAGTAATACAACTAATTTGACAACGCCATGCATGAAAGCTATTTTTCTTCATATAATTAGACATCATTATCATTAACAATTTGACACTTACCAGTACATCTTATCAGTAAATTTAATTCTAATTAATCTCTAATTAAACGCTCAAGCATCAATAAGTCATTAGCATCTCTCATTCATGCAATTGTTTTATCTAAATTCACATAGTATGACTAGATCTGAATTCGCCTACAAGGCCATCTCACTTCCTCTTAAAACATATAAAAAAAAAAGTCATATATATATAGCAACAAATTTTGTAATTTTTCACTTTAACTGTGTGGAAAATATTATATTTGTTACATATAACTTAATATTTTTTTTGCTGTGGATTGAAGTTATAGTCAATTCAAATAGGTTTCTAAAATAGGTACCTATAATTGAAACTTATTCGAATTCGTTTCAATAATCTACTCAAATATATTAAAATAGGGCAAAATAAACATACCCTAAATTTATGTGTTTTAACAAAATTTTAAGAAGTCACTTTTAGTTAACACGAACATACACTGCTATTAAAATCTATTAATCAACTTTAATGATCTGACCGGTTTAACTATAAAAAACCTAAATTGCCCTTACCACATAGTCCGAGATGCACATTAATTAATAATTTAAATTTATTTAAAAATAAAATAAAAACTCTACCAATAATAAGATCGTTAATCAGACTAAAGTAGAATCAAATCTCCTTTTATCAATAAAAAAATTCTTCTTGTTGGAGGAGATTTGATGTCCTCCACAATTGGGAGGAAGACTCCACTAGTGGTGGAGCTCCCCCATTGATGGTTTGTCTTTAGAGGTTGCAGATTAAAATTTTTGTGTGGGTAGAATTTATAAAATTATAAAACTTAGAGGTTGATGCAGAATTAATTTTAGTTAGACGTAGAAAATCAAAAAAATTAGATATAATATAAATCTTTAGGATTCTTTAGGATTCAATGTAGAACTACTAAATTTATTGATAAGTAAAATGGTCAAACTATTAGCTATCCTATTCCTGGTAACTTGTAATGTTCCACTATAAGGGTAAAAATAATTTGTGTTAGTTTAGGGTTTCTTGATGAAATTTTGCTAAGACGCATGCACTTACGATATGTTGGTGCAATTAAATCCACTAAAATAATCTGAAAGTTCAACATTTTGATATTTGCATGTTAGCTGTTAATCATAGAAGTAATTAGTCAACAGATCAATGGCTGTGATTGATTGACTTAAACAGCTACTTGACCGACCAAAACAACATAAAAACAGTAAAATAACATTGGAGTTCGTGAATGATGAAGTGATGAGCCAGGTGTATGGTAAACCTTGTTTTTTTTTTTAAACTGTATAGTACACTTTTTATTTGTGAAAGAAATCAGTCCCAAGTGTAATCAACAGAGACAAAAGCAATCATAACACCCAAAAAGAGACCCAACCATTCCACCTCCAATCATACTCTTACTTCTTCCATCACGTCATGCCAACATGATTATCTTCTATAATAATCTTCCTTTTTTTTAATTATTCATGTAAATAACAATTTAATTTAATTATATTTATTTTTTCTTAATTTCTAATTTTTTAGAAAAGTAAATAAAAATAAAAATATAAATAAATACCCTTCTAAGAATGTTAAAAGTATTCTCAACCCCACCGCTTATGTATCATAAATGCACAAGACACTATTTATTTATTTTTTTCTATATGTCTCTATTGATTATACCATATATCGAATATGTGAATTGAATTATAAAAATTGTTTGTGGCTTTGAGTTTTGGACAACTGGCAGGATGTCAAAATCAAGCACAAAGTATGACAGTTCATAAAAGTTTAGAAGGGCATTGTAAGGCGTGTATAAATATCATAAAAACTCAGCAGCAGCCAGCAGAGCTGAATATTGTTGACTTGCCGCGACAACAATGCTTCTAAGAAGTTAGACGTGTTGCTTGGATTTTCACTCAATACTTTTTGAGTTTCAGGCAGCCAGTTTTAGAGTTTTAGGCTGTTGACGTCGCCACTCATGTGCTTGTATTTTGATATACCGACCAAAATTTTCATGGCTCATGAGCTTTTTCAATTTTTGTTTTTTATCCTGTTATGTTGATTGATATAGCAGATGAATATCCAATTTAAGGTTCATGTATGCTACAATTCTGTTTCAGACGAATTATTAAGGGAGATAACAACTATTGAATTGTATAAAAACACTAAAAAACGAAACAAGGTGAAGTAATTGTTTTCTTTTTAAAAAAAGAACTTGTAAAAAGAGCTTTAATTATTATTATTATTATTATTTACAAATATATATTATAAGTATATATATTACAATCAGGATCTCTTAATGTATATCATAAGTTGCGATTCGAAATAAGCTTTATAAGTAAAAGAGGAGAGACTTACACATAAATGAAAAATACCTCAAACTCAATCCACACACAATGAAAAACATTATTTGTACTTTGACTCTCTAAGCAGAGACAGAGGGAGAGGAAGTAGTATCAACTGCACCACTCACTAACGAGTAACGAAGTCTTAATATTGTTAGAATAAAAACATAGCTAACACTCATTTAGTTATTTATTTATTATTTAAATACATAAGTTGATTTGTTATTATTTGATTATTGTATAAAAATATTTTATTTTGATGATTGATATAAATTCAGAGATTAACCGAGACCAAACAGGACTCGATTATGCGGCAGCCTGGCAAGCCCTTAAAGTTTATAAAGATTCTTTAAGGCAATAAAGAATCTTTTATTGACTTAAAGTTTTTCTACTTTTATATTGTAATATGTGATTATAAATATCGTAAAGTGTGATTGATGATTATCAGTTTGGTCAAGATAATACGTTTTCTTTCATAAAAATAAAAATTGCGAGGGTGTCTTTATCCAAGTGAAAACAACTTTATTAGATGAAATAGCATGTCAAAATTTCTTGTAAACACAATAATATTACCTGAAATCACTAAATGAAAGAGATAATTTGGTTTATTATTTTCATCAGAGTGTAAGAATATAGCTTTCGTTGTTTTGAATTCTTCTAAGCTTTTATAAATTCTTTAACTCTTGATTGATGTTAACTCAAGACGTTTCCCCTTTAATAAAAGCTGAGATTGCGCTAGCATTTTTATCCAAATAAAAACCATATTTGTTTAGCAGCTAGCAATATAGCATAAAATTCACATGAGAATATTTCTTGTAACACAACAATGCGAAATCACAAGCGAGAGTTTTCAAGGTAACGAAGAGGAAAATTTTCAAGGATACATCAAACATGTTTCTAAAATTTGATCAAATAAACCAGCTAAATAAGAAATAATCTCGAACTAGGTGTATAGAAACACATGATAATAAATATTTACCAATATATTGTATCGCATATGTATAGATGGATATTCGCTCAAGTCTAAGCTTTCAAGATTTGTTGTCTTATATCTTGCATTTGTTCATTTTTCATTTTCAGTGGTTGGATTTTCGTTTTCAAATCAGATTTAGAAATTTTAGCAAATGGAAAGAGTTTTGAAGAGACCTCAGACCTCCCCACCGACGCCCAAGCTATACATGCAACCAAACGACTTTGGATTATTAATCGGGATTTTTGTCTCCAAATTGAGTCTTTTTATACTTTGTTTAATCATTCAAATCATGTCAATTGGCAAAGAAAAGCGTGTTTGAACTGCTTTATAATAAAATTATCAATCTAATATCAACATTTGAAAGTATTTTAGATCTTCAAAAAGTTGTTGATGTGTGCTTAGTACTATACTCAAAACAAGATTTTTTATTAAGTAAAAAAGAACCTTTATTTTTTTTAATAAGAATTTGGGCTATGTACTCACTAAAGTTAAGGTGATTCAATGATAAATCTATTACACTTATGTTAATAAAATTATGAATTCGAATTATATTTTTCTTTTTAAGATGTTAAATTTATAATAATTCAAGAAAAAGTTTGATTTATCTTAGTATTGCACGTTGAAATTTACTCTCAAAAGATGCCAATCCAATATGCACTTTTTTTTTTCTTTTTTTTTTAAGAGAAAACAAATATATATGTGTATATATATATACACACATATATATACATAAATTTTGTTGTTTTTCCATGGTTACGATTGCTAAGTATATAATTAAGTGGCATGCTCATCCAATTCCTTAAAAATATAAACATCTCAATCAAATGTCTCACTTTGTCTCTTGGTTGCTGGCGCAATTGCTTGGCGCCAGCAATCACCCATGCCTCGGACACTCTTTTACCTCATATCCAAATATCATATAATAATATATAATATAATATAATATAATAATATTTATAAATATATTAATGTTTGGTCTCCCACCATAATATGTGGGTTAATCTCCTACCTTCGTATGGATTTTTTCCCGCTTCCATGTGGGTGGATCACTCCCAATTGGGAGTTATTATCCAGATCGTATCATTAGTATCCTATCTCGATTGGTTCCGATCACCCTTGGACCCATCCCAATTACAGTTTATGTACTAAAAAAAAAAAATCTCACTTTTATGAAGAATACTGTATTGTATTTTAATGATAAAAATTATTGAAATAAGAATGACTTGACGTGTTTATTTAGTTATATATCCAATGTTCAGATATGTCTTGATATATATTTTTTAAAATATCACATACATTGCAACAATTTAAATCTCATATGTCATTAAATTGAAAAGAGCTCTACCGTGTAACACCCTTCTCCCGTCTTTCATTATAGTTGAAAATCTGGATGAAAAATATTAGTTTCGTAAATCTGTTTCTTGTGAAAACTATCATTAATATTATTAAAACCATTACTACTAGAGCCCTTCTTTTTTTTTTATAAAATCCGACAGAGTTTCCTCTGTTTTTATGAAAATTCCAAAAGTCCATTTCCTGAAATAAAAACTTTGACACTTCTAAGTTATCCATTTCTCAACTCCCATTTGGACCTCCCGTCCGATTTCAAAACACTTCGCCACACAAATTTTTCATAAATATTTATATGCATATATATATAACCAAAAGTAAATTTTTATCAAATATACATAAACTTTTACATATAGAACTTTGATACACTTTATAAAGAAAATACATTAATTTACATAAATGTACATATGTCCCAAAATACATAATTGTACACAATATATATACCAAAAGTATAAGGTGGATAGTGACTTTCTGAACCTCCGCGGATTTGTTGTTCTTCTTGTCTTTTTGTAATAAAAAAGCTACAACCTGCGCGCGGTAAACCAACGCGCTAAGCATAATTGCTTAGTGGGTATACACAAAATCAAATTTTTCAATTTCAAACATAAATCTACCCGCAATGAAAATCAATCTAACTTTAACATTAATATAAATATATATATACGGCATAAAGAAAATGCTAAAACATTTAACTCGCAATTTTCGAGTTTAATTTATTTCCAAAGCATTGAACGTTTGATTTCTCTTAACATTGTTCGTTGCCCTTAGTAAACATATATTCGATATCATGGATTGGTTTACAAGCCTCCGGTATCGGACACGCGGTGACTACCTGCCGGAATAACAAATTATCCCATAATCGTTTCGGGACCGGACACGCGGTGCCTCTAATGGTCCATAATGCATCAATTTAGTATATACAAATAAACGGTGCAGCTGCTAGTTCCCAATTGACATGTCAATTTCCAATTCTCATTTATCGATATCTAGGTTTACAAGGGCTAGTTACAACATGGAATTTAAGTCACATTTACATATTTTGTTTTAGTACCTAAATTCTCATAACAATTCCATTTCGCATTCTCTTTCATGTACAATCAAATAAGTTTATAAATACATTTTATTGAAACAATATAACAATCTCAATTAATTTTTTTCTTGAAAATTTAAAACGGGATAGCCATGTATATCGTTCCACTAATCTCAATTCCACTATTCAATTCATCCAATAAGCTTTAAAAACCTCATTTAACCATAATAAAATTAATTCATGATGAAAACGCTATTAAATAAAATTAAAGATAATGTGTATACCGACCTCCAAAATGATTCGATTTTTGAATCGAATACTCCCTTACGCTCTACCTTTATCCTTCAGTTGAGAATCCGCTTCTACGGGTTCTCCTTGACCTTTCATTAAAAACAAATATAATGAAAATTTATTAAAAACTATTACTAACATGACGTAATGAACTAAAAATACATATGCTCTTATAATGCATCCTAAACACTTCCGATTGATCTCAATTTCCACCATTCTCATTGGCAATTGATTTAGGGCCATGAATACTATTATTTATAGCCCTTACATCCCAAAATCAAAATACCCTTCAATCGTCCAACAGTTACTAATTGCGGTATCTACATGTATTTACCGATTTCTAACATTTTTATTCACTTCAACCCTTCCAAATCACTACCCAAATGCATTCCATCACCTAAATCACTTCTCAAATATATCAAGTGCATCACAATAAAACCTTCCCAACACACATAAGGGCTGGTTGAACCAACTTCATACCACCTTTATGTGATTCTCTTCATTTCTTTGGTCCAAACATCATCAAATTACCACTACAAGCATTTTGGTATCTTTTTATGCATCAATCAAGTTTCTAGCCAATTTCTCTACAAAACCCTAACCCCAAATCACCATTTCTTTTACATCTAACACTTCTTAACATCATTAAACATAAATCTAACCATGATCAAGCATAAAACAAAGCTTATAACATGATCAAATAAAATATAAAAATTGACAGCCCTTAAGTGCAGATTTTTACCATAATTGTTGACAACTTCTTCTTGCTCAAAGCCACTAAACTTTAATTCAATCACTCCAAATGCATCTTAGGGTTCTTGACCAACATGTAAACTAAGGATTTGAGTGATTTATTGGTGAAGAAAGTGGACAAAAATTGGAGGAGAAGCAGAAACATTCACGGCAGCCGAGAGGAGAAAAAAAATAAAATGCTGTGCAGTTTTTTTGTTTTATTTGTTATCTCATCTCTTTGGCTTTTTATAATCCCATTTAACATTCCTATTTTATCCTCCAAGTTTCCACTAAATCTCCAACATCTCCCCTCCACTTCCAAGTTATTTGATTGGTTACTTATTCCATGAATATCTCCCAATAATTACATTAATCTCCAACACTAATTAATATTCCAATGAAATCTAATTAATCTTTTTAATATTTAATGTCATCTATTTTTCAATTGGCTATCATATCTTCACTTGGATCACTAATGAGATTTAATTCTCTACTTCTTACTTTTAAACCTCCACCAATCCAAGTCCTCAATTAAATCCTTTTCCAAATAAACATCTCAATTTATATAATCAATGCCTAAAACTAATTAAATCTTAATCTTAAACACATTGATTGATTAATATGCATTCTCTTCTAAGTTCCATGAATGTTTCTCACATAATCTCATTTCTACATGCATATTAATAAAATATAATGCACTAATAATATTCGAAATAAATTCGGGGCGTTACATACCGTCACTTGGTTGCTGGCGCCAGCAACCACCCATGCCTCCTTTGTCAGAGGCATGGGTTCGACACTTTTCCTCAACATCCCAATTTCTTATAATATAATAATATAATATATTGATACTTATACATATAGTAATGTTCGGTCTCCCACCTTTGTGTGGGTTTCTCCTCTGTCATAGTGCAGATGGCTCCCTCCCAATTGGGAGTTGTCATTCGGACTGTGCCACTAGTGTCCTATTTCGGTTGGTCCCGGGCTTTCCTGGGCTCGTCCCAGTTACAGTTTCTGTACTTAAAAAAAAAAAAAAAAAAAAAAAAAAAAAAAAAAAAAAAAAAAAGCTCTCTACCTACCATCAAATTACCCTCGACAACAGTATGTAATTAGTCCCAATGTTTCAATGACTGCTTTTGGCAATTTCACCTTCCACCATTATTCCCTTACGGCCTTACCATTCATAGATTGCTGCTTTTTACCCATAATTATATTGCTTATTTTGTAAGTATCTAACAACTTTATTAAAATAATTTTTCTTCATATATTTATTTGTCTCTAAAAAGATATTATTATTATTTTTTAAATATTATTTTACCACATATATATATATATCTTACACCAACCTTTAAAAAAAAAAATTTGAGGTCTATCTAAATTAAGTTCTCCATAAAAATTGTATGTATGATATACGTCGTTGAAAGGTCTGTACAAACCGAAAATTTTTTATAGATTTATTTAATTACGCACTTCAAAAAAATCGCATGTATGGTAAACAAAATTAAAGGTTTGTATACATGAAAATTTTTCTAACAAATTGTTTGACCGTCTTATTAGTTATGTAAGATTATCTATTAATAATAATTTTTAAATATTTTTTAATAATTATATTTATAATTAATTTATTTAATGATTATTATTAACGAATAATCTTATTAAATCAATAAATTGGTAAAACTTGCTATGAAAAACATTTCTACATACTTTGTTCATTAACAATGAGGCAATAGTACTGCCCGGATATACATAGAACCTCATTAATTTTTTTTGGGGATGGTGTACCTTTATTTTACATGATGATTGTACAACCTATCGTTTTTTGTTCACATTAATGCAGATATATCTATCATTCATAAATATTGAATAAATTCATCGTCTTCCCACATATAGAACATAGAACAAAACTATTAAAGTGAATTCATGCATATATATTTCATCATTTCATGGAATAACAAGGTTAATAACTATTTTATTATGGAATTTGTTGTCATATACTTTGTTACCTAACATTCATTGTTGTCCAACATTTAAACTCATTGCCACCTTTGATATCACTTTGTTAGGTCACGACTCTTTACTAATACATTTAAAAAACTTTTTTTTAAAATTTATTGTATCAAGATTGAATCAAGAGTAATTTACCTTTTTTTTAAAAAAAAAAAATGAAAGAAAGAATCAAGAATAATTTGCCAAAATTTATGGAACTTAAACATTACTAGTACTTTCAATCTTTCGAAATATATATAAGTCATCTCACATAATTGATTAAGAAAATAATTAATGGGATATTTTGAAGAACATTATCAAAATTTTTCTTTAAAAAAAGACTTAGAAGAATAATTTTAGTAGAAACATTTTTAATAAAAGAAAAATTTATTGTCCTATTTCTAATTTCTTTTCATTTTAAATTAAAAATAAAGTTATTAACTTGAAAAAACCAACATTTTCGAAATTTTATATTTAATTAAAATAATGTTTTTAAAACTTAATACTGAAAGTTGATCATTAGTATTAAGAACTTGACAAATAGGACTTTTACACAATTCCTTTCAAGAAAATAAAGGTTTTTTTTTTTGTTTGAAACAAGAAAATAAAAGTTTTCACTTTAAAGAGTTCCAAATAAACTCTTCCGCGGTAAAAATCAATTTTACGGATGTGAAAAATATTAAAATAAGTCACATAATCACGTGCCACACAGGACCAAGTCCCATGGAAATTTTTATAGAACCAGTGGCAAAGGCAAAACAATTGAATTTCTCTCTCTAATAAACCAAAATTTTATACTCCGACTGGTCGGCAACATGTCTCTAATCAAACATGCCCCCAAAGGCTAAAACCCAACTGCACAAAACCCCAAAAATTATTTAATTAATCACAACTCAATTTATTTTCAATCAATAATATAATTATTATTTTTAATTGTTTGTCTTTGGAGAATACATCTGTATAATTTTATTGGTCAACACAACGACCGCCCTCCTTACAAGTAATAGTAGGTTGCACCATCCCAATCGGAACGACGTATGCATCGGAACATTTTCTACCCGCTCGATTCCCAGTTGGAAATCCTAGATCGACGGCTGGTAGCGCGCCACTTGGAGATTTCACTCGTGTTAGTTGCACGTGCTGGAGTGTCGGTGGGCTGGCAAGTGGAAGGAAAAAGTTTACAAAGCACAGAGGCGATAGATTTTGGGTACGGTACAACAATTTTTGAAGGAATCGATGTGCCACGTGGAATTTACAGTGTTGTGACGTCAGCTATGTGCAATTTACTTGGGTTTTACTGAGACCTTGACGTGGTCCCTTTTTCCTGCTTATTGGATTTTTTTTTTTTAACTTTGTTCGGACAATGAATGCACTTTAATATGAAATGACGACTTTGACCCCGATTTGATAGATTTTTGTGTTGTTTGTTTTTTCGAGGACTGGAAGGGAGTAGAAGGTGAAAGTTATCAGTTTCAGTAGTAAAAGACAAAACAACCCTCAAAATAGTAAACAACTTTTGAGTCTTCTAAGCTTGTCCCTTGAATCACTTTTGCCTCAAAAAAAAAAAACCCGTAAAGAACAATATCAAACATGATTTTGTAATTTAAGCAAATAAAAAATTATTATAAATATAGATTTTTTCAAGTTATATTAAATGGGTTACATTTTTTGTTGTGCTAATTTTTATAATAATTTAAAACAGTTAAAGATGATCTTTTAAAAATAACGGGAGAAAAACTATATAAATAGACAAATATAAACAATTAATTTCTTCATTTGATAATTATCACAGATCTTTTAAGACCTCTCAATTTATAATACATATATCTCGTAAAAATATTTTCTTAATTAAATTTTTTTTATTTAAAAGTGTGTTATATATATTATTGTCATTTAATCTAATATTATTTTTAAATAATTTTTCTATATAATATAACGATTTAAATATAAAATATTATAACCTGAAAAATCACATTAAATGATGATATTTAATGAAATATCATCGTAGTAATATAAATATATATTTTTATTAAAAGTACTGATAAAAGATTTTTCATTATGAATGTTGAGATTTTGATTTTAAACTTTATGTCATAATTATTATGATAAATGTTTTAAGATAAAATTTTTAAATCATGATGAATGATGTAACTAGAAAATTAAACAAATATAGGAATTTTCTTGTAAACTTGGTTAGGTTAAATAAGAAAACTATACTATTTTAAAGATTAAATAACTTGAATATCCAGCGCAAAAAAGTACCAAAAACATCAAAAAGGTGAGACTGGTTACAAAATAATTTTTCTACCGTCAATATCACTTTGCAAATAAGTACACTAATGTCCCCACTAATGAATATCCTTTACAATTTGGTAATTCTAATTACTATTTAACTCAGTAATTTGTATACCACGAAATCCATTAAAACAATTATCGTCAAAATTCAACTAGGCAACACACGTGTGATTGAAGCGTGGGGTGGGTGGCTACGGTCCATGTCGACAGCCAAAACGTCGTCGTCTCTAAGCAAAACCCAACAATTTACCTGACCTTACCAACATGCTACGTGACAGAGACGACAACCACCGCATGGATCAATCGCGCACCAGAAACCGCCACGTGTCAGATCTCGTGAGCTTCCTTTGTGCAAACGACAGTCCACATTAAGATGACAATGATTGGGATCCCATCAAATTTCCATAATACCCCTACCGTTCTCCACGTGTAGGCGTCTAATAGGTTTGCCACTCTTCTAGCACCTAAAATGTCAAGTGCTAGATCATCGCCTCCGAGTTTGGTGAGAGAGCCTAGTTTCCCCTTTAGTTTTTTAACCCTTTAAAAATAGAAGCTTTGGCGGCTTTTTTATTTTATTCCATATAATTTTTAATTGACATTATTAATAATTAAATAATCATTTACTATTTTTAATAATATATAAATTGATAATCAGATATATGTATAGCTCTCGGCTTACGACTATAGACGCTGTTTAGCTGTCCACTCGTTTTATTTTTTATATTCATTTTCATTTCTCTTCTCTTTTTCTCTTCTTCCACGAGATTTTCCAGAACAACAACGAAGAGACAGACTCAGCGAGCTGGGCAGAGCCAGAATTTTTTTTTTTTTTTTTTTTTTTTTTTAAATCCGAAGATTTCACATTGATTTTTTCCCTCACTCTCTTAGGAAAAATCCCAGTTCAATTCGATTTTTTTATCCAAAATTTAGAGGTTCTCTTTTTTTTTGGTCACGTTGACTGCATACATTGAAGAGATCTGGGGTATAGAGGCGATCTTTATCTGGGTTTTCTTGAAGAATAATTCTTTCTTTGAAGAGACGCCATTTTTATATATTCTTTTGAAGTGGAGAAGGAAAGTACAGTGAAAGAGGTCCAGGGGAGGTTGTGTGTGTGTGTGTGTGTGTGTGTTTTAAATTATTATTATTCGAAAAAACGCGTGGCTGCTGGGATTTCGAACTCGTGTCGTGTGTGTTAATGCTGGGGTTCTGACAAAGCTTTTGTCTGAGGAGAGTCATGTTATGTTATGTTTGATTTTTTTGTTACAGATCTTGTAATAGAATTGTTTTCGAAGATCTGAAGAGTCCTTTGTTCAAGTCAAATACGTTTCTTTAACCCAACAACACACCAACGCTCACTAGTTTCAAGATGATGAGAATGAAGACTCGACCGACAGGACCGTCACCGTTGTCCAATGTCAGCTCTGCCGGTAGCGGTGGCGGCGGCGGCGGTGCTGAGCCTCTCGCTCATGATTGGGAGCTTAGACCGGGTGGAATGCTTGTACAGAAGCGAAATCAGGAGTCTGATCGGACCTCCGCACCCCCACCGACAATTCGGGTTCGGGTCAAATATGGTTCCATCTACCACGAAATGAGCATCAGTTCTCAAGCTACATTTGGTAAATCCAACGTGTCTTTTTATTTTTATTTTTTTAAATTTAAAATTTTATTGTTTCAATTTTTCGTTAAGTCAACGAGTGAGAAATTTGGATTTTTTATTTTTTGGTTGTTGATGAGAATGGGACGGGTTTTGATTGGTCTGATTTCAGGGGAGTTGAAGAAAATGTTGACAGGGCCAACAGGATTGCACCATCAAGATCAAAAGTTGTTGTACAAAGACAAAGAGAGGGATTCAAAAACGTTTCTTGACATGGCAGGCGTCAAGGACAAATCAAAAATTGTACTTGTTGAGGACCCAATTAGCCAAGAAAAACGTTTGCTTGAGATGAGAAAGAATGCCAAAATGGAAAAAGCTTCCAAATGCATCTCGGAAGTCAGCTTGGAAGTTGATCGGCTTGCAGGGCAGGTGAATTTTGAATATAACTAGAGTTCTAGTCCATTTTGGTGTAGTTACAAAGTTGTTTCAAGTGTTTGTTAGTGTTATTTGTTTTGTGTACATTGATAATTTCATAGATTGATTAGCAAATTTTGGGTAGGTTTCGGCCCTTGAATCGATAATTACTAAAGGTGGGAAAGTAGCAGAGAAACAGGTTCTTAATGTGATTGAAATGTTGATGAATCAATTGCTGAAATTGGATGGTATTATGGCTGATGGAGATGTGAAGTTGCAAAGAAAAATGCAGGTAAATTGGTGGTTGCAATCTGAATTCCATACTTGAAGATACAATTGGTTTGTGTGAAATTTAGAGTCTTATTGGTTTGTTTAATGTTGATGAAGGTGAGGAGAGTGCAAAAGTATGTAGAGACACTAGATATGTTGAAGATTAAGAACTCTATGCCGAGTAGCAATGGAGTTCAAACTCCCATTCAGAATCAACAAAGGCATTACTCAAATGGGTCGACTCCAATTCAAGAGCAGCAGCAGCAATCGGGGAATTATTCAAACGGGCAGAGGCTAACCCCAATTCAAGAGCATGCAAGGCATTCGTTCGAAAACATGTCTATAAATCATCAACACCCTCAACAACAACAACACCAGCAGCAGCAGCAGCAGCAAACAACAAGGAATTCAGCATCAGGATCGGTTGTTGTTACCACGAAATGGGAGACATTTGATTCGAGCCCTTCATTGATGCCAGTCCCCTCCACGTCCACATCAACTGCTGCCGCCAATAATTCAGTGCATCAACCCAAGTTCCCTTGGGAATTCTTTGACTAAGGCGTAGGCCACGTATTTGTTCCCTTCCCTTTTTCTTTTATTTTTGTGTGTGTGGATGCGATGATTTGGGTTTGTCTCTTCAACTTGGTTTGTCGTCTGTTTTTGATCATATTCTTTACTGTATTTAGAGGTTCTGTTTAGCACCCCCTCTAATCTGTCTATCATTCAGTTCACCAAAAATAAATGGGGTTACTACAAATAGTGAATTAGTATGGGTAATATCAAGAAATCATTTTCTTTTCTTATTTTGGTTTCCATTTGGATTAATTTGTATTGTTCGTCTTTGCTACATATGTTCAGTTGTAGATTTTGTTACTTGAGATGTTAGGTTTTGAATCTTTCAGATGAAGGAGCGGTGTAATTTGGACATCTAGTAAACCCCAATTGAAAAAAGTGTTATCAATATTTCGCTCTATGTCTCTCTTAGTGTTAAATTAAAGGTGTCAATGGTGGTTGTGGGGTTTTTATATAGTTGTGATTCTATATATGTGAGACAATAGTAGTTGATGAGGAATTATTAATCCTTGTACGCCTTGCTTCATGTGGGGGCTACAAACTGACAAAAAGAGGTGCTTAAATGGAGTAGAATTTGGTAATCGAGATAACTAATCCATCCAATGATGAAAGAGGCATCTGATATGGAAATGATGAAAGTGGATTAGTTTAACCAGTTAAAAGGAAACTAGTATTCTTTTTCTCATATGTGATCACCTTTCCAATTCCTTGAAAAAAAAAAAAAATTCACTATGCCATTTTAATTACCCACTAAGGTTGGAGGTTGTATTTCATAACCAACACAGAACAAAAAAACAAACATGTTCATTTGAGATGATAATGTTAAGATGAAGATTATCCACTATTGCAAATTTCAACTCCTAATTTAAAATCTTGAATACTCTATTTCCAGCTAAGTTATAAAATACGCTATGAGAATGGGTTTATACCATAAAAGAAATTAAGAAGCAACCATAATAGACTATTAGAAAAAAATATATATATTTGAAGGAGATAACTTTAAAGTTATCTTGAATAAGATTTATTGGATGATAGATATTGATTGCATATATATATATATATATATGAATATATCTAGAATCATGCATAAGTACCCAATAAAATAATTTAAAATCAAGAATAAAAAAATAGCGAATAGAGAATTTTTTAGGTTCTGTTTTTCTCATTTTACATGAAAGTAAAATGATTTTAAATAGATAAAAACGGAGTGATCCTGTGACAAACCGTCTCTCACTTACACCATCAATTTTCAGTAGTCTCACTATTTGTATGGGTAGTTCTCTCCCAATATTTAGGAGTAGAGTTCTGAATCGTATTATTAGAGTCTTATCTAAACTTGTCTCGATGGTAATCTCACCTATAAATGATGTCATAGAATAAAAAAAGATGTTTTCAAATAATATGAGTGTGAAAGTGGAGACTTTATATATATATATATATATATATATATATATATATATCATCTGTCATTCCTTCTGGTAAATTCATAAAAAAAATGGTTATTGACCAACCAATAAAGCACGAGAGATTAATTTAAGGAAAGGCATGTAGTTTTGGGTTGCATCAACCATACCAAGTGACCGAATAAGGAATTGGGGTGCTTGCACTCCAGCCTTATCTGTCAGAGTACCAAATCATGAAGCCTAGCTAATTGCCCTAAAAGGCATGCAAAGAGAGAAAGAAAATGGTGAATGATTTTCGATGAACCAATGAGCGTTGACAGTAGCAAGTTCACCGAAAAAAAGAAAACAATACTTGTGATAAACAATAATGACAATTCAGTATTTAAAAAAAAAAAAAATAATAATAATAATAATGACAATTCAAGGAACACAACATCAATAATTGCCAAAAAATATGCATCCAGTTTACGTTAAACTATTCTATATCAACACTTTGCAAAGGATGATTGGACCAACTTTTCTGGTAGGAAATATTAGATAAGAAGCCAAAAGGCACATGTGTTTCTCTTTCTTTTTCATTTTTATTTCATTTTATTATTAATTTTACCTGGAATTATGCCCCAATAGGATTTTAAAGAACTTTTATAACAAATTTATTAAAGTGGAAGAACAAAGCCAGAAATAGAAAAATACAAATAAATTTAATTAAAGTTGGTTAGCATCTCAGAAAAAGCAGAAACGGCGACAATACTCACAAGCAATGACAGCATCATTCAGTTAAAACGTGTTATATATAAAATTTGACACTACAGGCATATGATTCTATATGATACATAAACAATTGCCACGACGTCTATGATTTTATGTGGTACAACACAACAAGTTCTAGATGTTTGTACTTTTTAACTTCGGCTTAGTTAATTTTCCTAGAGTTACCTTTTCTTTTGTAAAAGTAAAGCATAATTTATTAGTTAGTTTTTCCTAGAGTTCTAACTCTACTTTCTCTTTACTCTATTTTCTCTTTTCTAAAAGTTAAACATAATTTAAAAGTTGGACGCATTTAAAGATTGAGCAAACATTAAAAATATTAAAATGTTGGTCTTGAGGAATGACCAGATTAGTTATATTTTCTTATAGATTAAGAAATTTCCATGAATATTGAAGAATGATATATCTGTATGTTGATCTTAAAGAATGACTATATAGTTATTTTTCCTTACAGATTAAAAAATTACCGTGAATTTCGAAGAATGATATGTCTTTGTACTTTTAATTTTATATATACCGATTGAAATCTGTTTTATTTTCATTTTTTTTTTTAACTCAACTCTATGAAAACTTACTTTCCCTTTTGTGAAAACTAAAGGACAATATAGATATTAAAACCTTGACATGTGTTGACGCGGAAAATTAGTCAACGAGATTCTTTTGAGTCCAATGCTGCAGTGCAAATAGATTACAAGCAAGAAACAGATTGAAAGTAGAAGAAAGAAACGAAAGAAGAATAGAAAAACACAAGTTTTTCAAATGGTTCGACCCTTTAAACTGCCTACGTCCACTATTCTCTTTATATTTCTGCAGAGTAACGGTAATGTTTATCTTAGTGTATCTCTCTCTTGATTTATAATGAAAATGACCCTCTATTTACATAGGGAGATGATATAATTAAAAAATAATAAAACTGACAAATAATGATAAAATACAACTTCCAAGACTGACATTTTGTAAAGTCAATCATAATCACACTGGGTTCTGACATAACTCATGCTTAGTTGGTGGGATTTCCTCAAATTACACTACCATTAGACGAAGTAATATTTTGTATCGTGCACGACACGCCAGATAGTTCTGAACTGACACTGAGCAAACTGAAGTAAGACGGACTGAAGCTGCAGAGAATAAATATTGGTAAACGGACTCAGCTTAGCGAACTCGACATCGCTCAAAAGGAAGCAGTCTTGACGTCGATTAGAGGAATACGAATTGAGCGTCGCTGAAGATTAGATGTCAGAGCTTCTGCGGGCTGTGAGTTTCTACACTAGGCCTACGCACATTGGGCCTTCTCTCGCTTGGACCAATTTAAGTGGGCTCATGGGCTTTTACCAGCCCATTTAGTCAGCTCAGAAAATATCCATAACAACATACAAATAATTAAAGTACTAATTAGTCCTTATTAAAGAATGAAAATATTGGGTATATTATTCTATATTAAGAAGTTGTAGCGTTTTAATATATTGTTTGGTTGCGCAAAACAGGGTTGACATGGTGGTTAATGCAGCCCCCACCCATCTAGTCTAAAAATCATGGACTCAAACACGTCTCAAATTAATATGTGGATTTTTTTTCTCACTCCTTGTAGTCTACCATTCACTCTTTATGGATTGATCCCTTCTGTTTTTCAGAGCTAATCCCCGAGCCGCGTCATAATGTCTATGGCTGCTGGCTCAAATTATATCATAAGTTGATCTCAGTTATAAAATATTAAATAAAAAAAAATATATATATAGTTTGGTTAGCATTAATCAAGATTCCGTGGATGAACAAGTAATCAAAACCAGACCAAAGAAATAAATGGGAATTTTTAAATTTAAGTGGGAAGAAACTTCTAGGTATTATCTTAACTTTAGGTTAGAAATAATCATAACATTTATACGGGTTTTTTTGTTTTTTAATAAATATTTTAATTATTAATTGAAGCAATGACCGCAGGCAATAAGATATTGGCCCAGTTATAATTTGTCTCCATTAATGAGAGAGGATCAGAGATTTTTCCAGTCTAAATTTGTCATGGAGTTGTCACATACCCCTCCGACGAAAAAACAAGAAAATAATTGAAATGATTTTTGCTTGCTATAATAGAATTTCTGATAATTATAAAGGAAACAACAGGGAGGGAGGTGGGGTGTGGCCAGCAATTAGAGAAGAGTGGATGGTTACCAGCAGTACCTACTTTATAGGGGAGATTTTAATGTGCACTTTCTTTTTTAATTTTTAATTTTTTTTTTGGGAGATTAATTGATGGAGAGAATATGCTACACAGTCACTGTTGTTGAAACAGATCAGATGACAGCGAAAAAAATTGACAGTTAATGATCTGGCAATTTATATAGAAGTTGGTTCGATGGGTACATTCAGTCATTTTTGTGAGTTCAATTCAATTAGCATTGTTTGAGAAGTTTGCAAGAACCTTATGGAGCCCAAACTGTCTCTTATGGGTCCCAGAATGGGCTTTTGGCTTTGGGTTTTTGGTTTTTGGGCACTTATCGTAGGTTAACTTGGCATTAATTAAAGGACAAAATACTGTGACAACCTCTCACTAAGGGTTTGATTTATTACACTTAAGTGTCACCACGGACTATTCTGAGCACAATTGCAAATTTAACGTTTTTTTGAAAAATTAGGGTTGATTTGATAATTTTCTAAAACATAGTTAAAAATGTGACCATTGTCTAAAATGTAGAGACCAAAATGACTTGTACCCAAAAAAAAATATATATATATATATATATATTTATATGTTGATCATGGGCTGTTTTATGCATAATTGGGTAATGGCCATGTCTTGTCGTGGGCTGTCATAGTAAGTCTAATTTAAAATGAAGCAGCACAATGAGTTAATTTTCCACCAAATGAATGGTTCTTTTCACACCCTTTCTCCAAATCTAGTTCAATTTTTATTTTTTTATTTTTTATTTTCGCATTCTAAACTTATTATCTTCCTGACATTGTTAGAGGATTCAGTGCAATGCTGCAAGCAGATTTTCTCTCACGCAAATGGGTTTACAAAGTGAAAAAGTTAGGGCCTGATGTTTGCATAGATTTTAGACCCATCAAGTATGAGCCCAATCTTTTAAGTACTTTCTTCGTTTTTAATTTTCAAGGCATCTAAGAGTTTCAAAATAATAGCAGATGACTGGTGGCTGTAGTGGCACCCCAGCCCCAGCAGTTTAGCTCGTCGGTCAGACGTCTACGGTTTGATCCATGTTTAAGACTTTGAAGGTAAGGATAATTTTTTCATATGATATGAGTCTTGGTAAGGATAATTTTTTTATGTGATATGAGTCTTTTTTCCCGATTCTGAGAGTCGCAGTTCCAGACCATACCTTAGAGACTCTGATCAATAGTGTACGGTAAGTTATATGCTATATATAATAATTGTATAATTTAAAAAAAAAAAGTTCCAAAATAATAATCAACAAATGCCAGCTTGATGATTGAAATCTAGAAACAAACAACTGGTATGCATACAATATTCATTTTTATGTTAGGACAACCTAATTTTAGTTACATCCAGACATCAGATCTCATATTGTTATCATCTAACGAAAGACAAAAATTATTATTTTTAAAACATGCGGATGTTATTACTTTGATAATTTCTATATATATAGTATTTATTTAATAATCTAATACTCATATTCAAACAAATTATAAAAAAGTTAAGAAAATTGAAAATTACATGGTGGGTGGGTGGGTGTGTGAAGACATTATGTATAGATGAATGGAATCATTGGTATATTCTTCTACATTTTGATTAGAAAATCAATTGCCTTTAGCTTAAAACAACATTCATCTTACCAATAAATCAAAGATGTACTAAAGATTTGATTACTTAATTCAACAATTTTTCGTCCCATGTAACGCTATAGTTTCAATTTCAAAAGCTTTCAATCGCGGTGTGTTAACGTTTGGAATTTGTTCACCAAATTATTTGAATAAATCTAAAGCTACTTTTATAGGACCAAATCTTTCAAAGAAAAAAATGTATTTTAAAGAAAAAAGAGAACGATTCATAATTCTTCAAGAAAAAAAAAATTGAATGCTTTTTAGACTTAGTATTAGAAAATATTTTTACACCATAATGAAATAGCCTTCAAGTAAAAAAAATTCACACCGTAATGAAAATAGCCTTTTTTCCTCTGTTAAGTGCTTTTGAGGAGAAAACAATTCGATCACAAGAAATGCTTTTATTCCTTTCATTTCACAAACACTACACATTGTCAATGAACTTTTAATTTTCTGTTATTAAAGAATTAAATGTAAATCAAACCTTCATGTACATAATGTATATTAATGTAAGATGACTGTGAAGCTTAAATCAGTAACGGGATGTTAGGATTACATAAATTTTTTTAGGAAACATGTTTACAGCTTTGTTTAGGAAATCTTAATTTCTTGATTTGTTTAGGAGTGACAATTAATTTCCTATTATGACCCTAAGATTTTATTATTTAATCATTATGTATAGGCTTCATGTGTGTGAGAGAGAAAAAAGACCATTGGATTATTGAGAGTTTATATACAACTGTTTGATAAAAATTGAGTGTTGGTATGCTTTGTAAGCAAAAGGATCAATAAAATTGAGTTCCAGACATCTTGTGGATTGGACATACAGTATATAGAGGATACTCATCGTTGAATAATGTAAAAATTTCGTCTCTCTATTATTTTTTACTTTGTGTATTTGATTTATTGCTTTTCCAATAATCTATTTTCCATCAATCAATAAAAGACCTCATCAACTTTAAAGTACAGTTACTTGATAGTAGAGTACAATACTGCATGCCATGTATTTTGTTAAGTCCAAATACCATTATCAAGCTTCTCAAAAACAAGTACCTTGGGCATCAATCTATGAGTAAGTCTAGGACTGATTTTGACCCAAAAATTGAGGACAAATTTAGAAATGATTCATACGTACATAAAAATTTTAACTTTTTGATTTGATCGTATTCTTATTAATCCAAAGATTGATTATGATGTTGACAGTAAACATTAAACAATGTGCACGTATAGTATTATTGCGGATAATAGTTGTTTCCCATGTCATAGTGTAGTTGCCTGACTTTAAGGACATCCAAGTTTGACACGGAATCATGGGCAGTGGCTGCTGAAGCTGTCTCACAAATACATACACAAAACCACATTTCGCTACTAGTCCAACCTATCTCTCCTCTCCAACGTATCATTATTCTTTTTTTTTGTTCTTTTTTTATTTTCTCGCTCATTGTCTGCATGGGAGGGCACCAGTGCCCTTGCTGTTACCATTATCCCCGGTAACATTATTCCCCACCTTTGCAATTTCTTTTTCTTTTTTTTTTAATATCCTTTTAGGCCCACGCACTCTATGTGAGAGTGACCAAATTTCAATCTCAATCTCTCACTTTTTTGGTACAATTTTTTGCTTTATATCTTCACGAATTATGGCATCGAATCTGATGTGATCGTATGTGCAAGCAGCACGAAAAGAAGAGGAAAATAATAGGATGGAAATGGATTCGTGTTTATCACCTTTCATGTTTGAGCTAGAAGATAAGATTATGACCTGACGAAAAGGTTTTTAACTATACTTGAGAATACTTATGGTTTGTATATTGGGTTGTGAAATATTTAAATGATGACACTTTCAAAAGGTCTTCTATTGACATAAGCCACTATTGTTGATTTACAGTGTAGAGGATCTCATCGGTTATGCATTTTATAACATTTAGTTTTTAAATTATATTTGGCCAAACTATTAAATTCTATATATCTTTATCTTATGTTTATCAGTTTTATTTGTTTTATCTTTTTGTCATCTATATTCACATTTCTCTCGTTAGATAAAAAGAAAGTAGATGTATTTTGTACCATATTTCTCCCGTTAGATAAAAAGATAGCAGATGTATTTTGTACCGCTTTTTATGTGCCATCTATTGCTTTTATGTTTGGATTAGTGTTTAAAAAAGCGCTAGACGGCTAGTCACGTAATTACTCGCTACTCGTCGGTTTGACTATCAATCAACGTATAAAACAGATAAAAAAAATTGATAATTTTTATTGTATTTGTTGAAGCACGTGGTTTAAATAGATTTTTTTTTATCATCTTCATTTAGTTTATTTTAATGCTCATAAAAATTGATATTTTCGGTATAATGTATTTGCAAAATCAAGAGTTTCGATCCAGTGACCAAACCTATCTACCTGTAAACCTACTCAAGTCAGACCAAATGTCTTCTTTTTCAAACTGCTGACTTGCAACTCGGCTTCATCAAGCAACTGCCACAATCTCCAAGGCCACCGACGCATCTTCTTCTCTTTCACCGCCATCACTGAATGCAATGCCAAGTTTTGTCAAGCAACCATCGCCACAACCTCCATAGCTGTCACCAAACCAGCAGTTCTCTCATTTACTTAAAACCACTACCACCACAAACCAAGTGAAGCAGAGGTGACGACGAAGATGGATCGGAAAGATGGCGACAATGGCAGCATATTGGCCAATGGTGAAGGTAGAGGGGTTAGAGTTTGTAAAGAGGGGTGAGTTGGGTTGGACATTTTAGAGGGGGTGTCTAGTGATCTGGTCTACTTCACACATTGTGAAGCTTTTTTTTTTTTAATAAATATTTATATATGTTATGAGTATTTTTCGGATTACCTAAATGAGTTAGTAAAAGCTCATTAAGCAAGTCTACTAAGCAGGCCCAATAGGCCGGGCCCAATCTGACAGTTCAGAGAAAGCGAGCTCTCAGATCGCGTGTTTCATAATTCCAGCGATGTCAAGTTCATCTAGCAGTCTGCAAAGGTTGAGGTTGCCCAGCAATTACCAGTTCATATATTTCTGAGGAACTGAAATCACCAATCACCTTCAGCAGCTCCAGCTCGCCCAGAATAAAGTCAGACATAGCTTATAACATGCTTTGCACGTCAAGAACTCTGTTTCAGACTAATTGTAGCATGATTTAAGAAGATCTCACCTAATCAGCATGAGTTTAACGTCTAATTCCATGCTTTGACAGAGTTGACCTGATAGATGTCAGGTGCATTAAATATAATTCAGGTTCATTAAATGAAATCATAATTGTATTTTAACTTATTGTATGTCATTGTAACACCTTCCCCTTTATAAATAGGGGAGGATTTTCATTGTAAACTCAGGAGAGAAACACCAAGTGAAAACTTGTCGTTACTCTGTCCAAATAATAAGAAGAAAATAGTGGATGTAGGCATAAATTGATCGAACCACTCTAAATCTTGTTGTCTTTTGTTTACCCTTTGCTCTCTTCTTCATTCTTTACCTGTTTCTTATATTATTTTGATCATATTGTAGTATTGGGTTCAAAAGAATATTGTTGACTGAAATTGAACGTCAACAATATATAACCTTTTTTAACTCAAAGATTCCAAAACGGCGCGTCATTCTAGGGACACCAAACCAATGCCATTTTGGTGTCTTTGTTTCTTTTTTAAAGAAAAAGCTCTACACACCCAGTCACGGAGCCCTAATCAATTGCTGAGTTGGGGAGTATTCCGCTCAACTCGATTATTAGTCGCTTATGTTGACTAGAACCCTCGATCTAAGGGCTTTCGATTTGGCGTCAATCCTACGATTGATTTCTCGACAAGTGGTTAGCTCTACTCATCGAGTTTTAAAACATCGGTTTGGTTTTATTGGGTTTTGACATGTTAAAATTGAAGGAGATAATTTTAGTCCTGAGCAGAGCAAGCAGCAGAGTTAACCTCAATGCAAATTGCATCAACTCCAGCACTCATACCAGCCAGTTATACAACCACCTTCTGATGTTGCTCTCAACAAAATCCATGTCAGCACCCAGTATTTAGTAGCTGATCCTCATGAAAATCACATACACCAGAGAGCACAGAATTCTTCTGTTATAAGACATTCTAGAATTAGTTAGAAAGAATCTTTTCTGTTATTGCAAGATTGATTTCTAACCATTGATCTTCTTTGTATTTGTTAGATGACAGAATACTCTAGAATTCTTTGTTAGTATCTATTCTGTACAGTCTGAGACCATTGACACAGAAATGCAATTCTATTCATTCATCTTTGGTTCTCATTTTTACTGCTCTGTATTCTCTCATTAGCATTTCTTCAAACACTTTCCATATCATCAAATATCATTGATTGTTACATGGTATCAGAGCTTTGTATAGACCAACGTCAATCATGACTTCTGAAAATTTATCTTCTTCTAATCCTCCAAGCCACACTTAAGCTTTAACCTCACCTGTTACAACACCTGCCTTAGATTTTCAGTCTCTTGCAAAAACCTTGAATTTCAACCTTCCCATTAAGCTTGACAAAACGAACTACGTTAATTGGAAAGCTCAGGTTCTTGCAGCCATTAGAGCACTCGAACTAGAAGACTTCATTTTAGATACCATAACCCCACCTCCCAACTTGATCGAAGGATCAAATGATACCACCACTGAAATCAAAACCAACCCAGATTATCGCACATGGAAACGATCTGACCAACTACTTTTGTGTTGGTTACTTTCCACTTTAGGAGAAGGGGTTATTGGACAAGTCAATCAGTCCAAATCCTCTCTTGAAGCCTGGAAAACTCTTGAGAAATTGTATGCTCAAACTTCCATGGTGAGAATTTTACAGCTCAAGAATCAACTTGCAACTATGCAAAAAGGATCTCTGTCCATCACAGACTACATGTTGAAGATTAAAAACATTGGTGATGCACTTCTTGTAGCTGGAAACGAAGTGCCTGAACATGAGCTTATTTTGAGTGTCTTGAATGGTCTTGGACATGAGTACGATCCAATTGTTGTCTTTGTCTCTCATAATGCCAAATTTACTACTTTGCAGGATGTCCAGTACACATTAATGATGCATGAACAACGCATAGAGCAACTCAACACAGCCTCTCAAGTTCATCTCACCTCTGCAGCATCAGCAAATTTTGTTCATCAGATCTTAGGCTCAAGAGGTGGAAGTCAATTTGGTGGAAGAGGAATTTCAAGAGAAAGAGGAGGAAGGGGTAGATTTGGCAGATGGAATAACCAAAGGATCTATTGCCAACTTTGCCAAAGATCGGGTCATGATGCCTTGAGGTGCTACAAGCGTTTTGATCAATCTTGGCATGGAAATCAAACACAAAAGGTGCAGTCTCAATTTACTGATCAAAGAAGCAGTCCTCAAGCTCACAATGCTCACCTAGCTACCCCAGAAATGATCACAGACTCAGCTTGGTATGTAGATAGCGGTGCCACCAACCACATCACAACTGATCTAAGTAATTTGGCAGTAAGCACTGAATACAAAGGCAAAAACAAGTTGGTAGTGGGTAATGGTAGTCTCTTACCTATCACTCATATTGGTGATTCATCCCTTAAAACACATTCTTCTTCTCATAAAATTTTGTCCTTAAAACATATTCTTCATGTGCCTAAAATCACAAAAAACCTAATTATTATTTCTAAACTAACAAGAGACAATAATGTGTTGGCTGAATTTTCTGCTGATTCATGTGTTTTCAAGGACAAGAACACAGGGAAGACTCTGCTGCAAGGAACTCTCAAGAATGGCCTTTACAGCCTTGACATCATTAAACCATCTTCAAGCTCATTATCAGTCTCTACTAATCCATTTCCAGCAGCCCACACAGCAACCTCTTCAAGAACTTTTCAACAACTTTCTAGTCAATATCACAAACTAGAAGCAGTAAATCATTCAAGTCCTTTGTGCTCAAATAAAATTAGGAATAGATATGTTTTTAATGCAAATATTGCTGCAAAAATCAATGCACAATTATGGCATGCCAAGCTTGGACATCCATCTTCTCATATTTTAAAACAAGTTCTTGATTCAATGAAATTCAATTTTAAGCTTAGTCCAATCTCATTTTGTGATTCTTGCAAACTATGCAAACTTCATAAGTTGCCATTTACCAATCATAATATCACTGCTAAATTTCCTTTGGACCTTATTTACTCAAATTTATGGGGACCATCACCTTATCCGTCAATTGCAGGCCATAGATATTACATTTTGTTTATTGATGCTTGTACTAGGTTCACCTGGCTATTTCCTCTCAAACTCAAGTCAGAGGCCTTACAAACTTTCAAAAAATTTAAAACAAACATTGAGTTACAACTAGGCAGAAAAATAAAAGCATTACACACAGATATGAGGGGTGAGTTTCAAGCTTTTCTACCTTATCTGACTAGTCAAGGCATCCAGCCTAGGTTCAGCTGCCCACACACACATGAACAAAATGAAGTATCTGAGCGTAAACATAAACATGTTGTTGAGACCGGATTAACTCTCCTTGCACATGCGAAAATGCCTTTATCTTTCTGGTCTGAGGCTTTCACTACTACAGTCTTCTTGATTAACAATTTACCTACATCAATCCTTAATAATTCATCACCCTTTGAGAAGCTTTTTCACACAAGACCAAATTATGTTTTCTTAAAAACCTTTGGTTGCTCTTGCTTTCCTTACTTAAGATATTTTCACAACATAAGTTAAACTTTCATACCACAAAGTGCATTTTCCTAGGCTACAGTCCATTACACAAAGGTTATAAGTGTATGAGACCTGATGGCAAGATTTTTGTTTCTAGGCATGTAAAATTCGATGAGCTTGAATTTTCATATCAAGACCTTTTTCAATCCAAACCTCATTCAACCACACAGTCATCTCAAAGTCTACCAATCTCAATCCTTCATTTTGCCTCACCTGAATACATAAATACCTCCTCAAGTCATGAACAGACAGCTTCAAGGCCAAGAGTCCTTGCATCAGATTCTTCTCCAGTTCAACAATCAGAATCACATCTACAAAGGGGTCCTGACACATCATCCAGATCACTAGCAGAAAAGTCTCCAACAGGTATTGAACCTCTTGTTGATCTTACTAATCAAATAAACACTGCAGCTTCAGATTTATCCACCAACAATCATGCCACTCACCCGATGCAAACAAGATCAAAAAGTGGCATCTTCAAACCAAAAGCCTTAGTATCTCTCACCACCACTCCTTTAACTTCTGAACCAACTTCAACCAAAAATGCCTTAGCAAACAAACATTGGTTTTCTGCCATGACAGAAGAATTTAAAGCCCTGCAGGCCAACAACACATGGGACCTTGTCCCTTATTCTTTTGCCATGAACATTCTAGGTAGCAAATGGGTTTTTCGAACCAAGCTCAACCCAGATGGCACCTTAGCCAAGTACAAAGCCCGACTTGTTGCCAAAGCCTATCATCAAACACCAGGAATTGACTACCTCGATACTTATAGTCCAGTGATTAAAGCTTCAACAATCAGGGTCATTTTCTCTCTTGCAGTGACAAATAGTTGGACCATTCAACAAGTAGACATAAACAATGCATTTCTAAATGGAGACCTCAATGAGGTTGTTTATATGCAGCAGCCAGAAGGCTTTGAGCATCCAAACTTCCCAAATCATGTTTGCAAGCTCAATAAAACACTATACGGTCTCAAGCAAGCCCCTCGGGCTTGGTTTCATAAGCTCAAGCATGCATTATTGCAATGGGGTTTTGTCAACTCTATATCAGACTCATCATTATTTTTCTGCACAAATGGAACCTCTTTCACTTTACTTTTGGTTTATGTTGACGATATTTTAATCACAAGAAATGATTCCAAGGTTGTCCAGCAAGTTATTGACAGTCTACACACTACATTTGCTCTCAAAGCTCTAGGAGAAGTTGACTATTTTCTTGGTTTTGAGGTCTACAGAGACTCCACTGGTTTATATTTAACTCAAGCTAAATATATCTTAGACTTGCTAGCCAAAACCAACATGTCAGACAGCAAAGCTTGCTTTTCCCCAACAAGTAAAAACTCCAAACTATGACTTCATGATGGAGATCCTTTTGCTAATCCTACTCTCTACAGAAGTGTCATTGGAGCCTTACAATATTTGACACACACAAGACCAAATATCAGCTTCATCGTCAACAAACTTAGCCAGTTTTTAGTTGCTCCTACCCAGCAACATTGAATGGATTGCAAAAGGGTTCTCCGATACTTGAAGGGCTCTTCATCTCTTGGTTTATGGTTTAAGCCTTCTACTGACCCCTTCAAGTTAATAGGTTTCTGTGATGCTGACTGGGCATGCTCTTTGGATGATCGAAAATCCACAAGTGGCAATTGTATGTATCTTGGAGGCAATCTCATTTCCTGGAGTTCAAAGAAGCAAACAGTTGTCGCAAAATCCAGCACTGAAGCTGAATACAGGTCTCTTTCTTAAGCTTCCACAGAAATTCTTTGGCTTGCGTCTCTTCTTTCTGAATTGGGATTCAAGATTTCGCACACACCTACTCTCTGGTGTGACAACACTGGTGCCAGATCCCTTGCTCTTAATCTAGTCTTTCATGCTAGGACTAAACATATTGAAATAGATGTCCATTTTGTGCGAGATAAAATAGCCGCTGGCCTGCTTGATGTCTCTTATGTTTGCACCACAGATCAAATAGCTGATATCTTCACAAAATCCTTACCCACTGATCATTTGTCACGTCTCATTTCCAAACTGAATCTAGTGACAAGCCCCAGGTTCAGTTTGAGGGGGCATGAAGGAGATAATTTTAGTCCTGAGCAGAGCAAGCAGCAGAGTCAACCTCAATGCAAATTGCATCAGCTCCAGCACTCATACCAGCCAGTTATACAACCACCTTCTGATGTTGCTCTCAACAGAATCCATGTCAGCACCCAGTATTTAGTAGCTGATCCTCATGAAAATCACATACACCAGAGAGCACAGAATTCTTCTGTCATAAGACATTCTAGAATTAGTTAGAAGGAATCTTTTCTGTTATTGCAAGATTGATTTCTAACCATTGATCTTCTTTGTATTTGTTAAATGACAAAATACTCTAGAATTCTTTGTTAGTATATATTTTGTACAGTCTGAGACCACTGACATATAAATGTAATTCTATTCATTCATCTTTGGTTCTCCTTTTTACTGCTCTGTATTCTCTCATTAGCATTTCTTCAAACACTTTCCATATCATCAAATATCATTGATTGTTACAAAAATATAATGATCATTTTTTTTTTTTCTGAAGTAGTTTCTTTTCTTATTTTTATATTCGTAAAATAAAAGTAAATAATTGACAACATATATGAATTTAAGATTATCTACCCATTTAAACATTCTTAAATTTAAATAGAACTTATACGTGCAATTATATCATTATTGTTTCACGATTAAGATCTTATTCTATACTATATTTTATTTTCCAACATTCAATTAAAATGTATATCTATTCGTACGAGAATTCATATCAGATAGGATCACTAAAATCTTTAATAGCTAATATTTATTTCTCTTAAATATCTATATATTCAAAATTCCCACGTTGGGAAATAAAAAAAGAAGTTGAATAGGTAAATCTTTTGTAAGTGCGATGGACTAGATCTGTTGCTTTTTTATTTTAAATTATAAAACTGTGTTTAAAAAACGAAAAGAATTATCCACCAAATATGTTTCCAAAAGCACTATGGAACTTTTTGTCACTATAGTCATCAGGTCTCACACCCAGAATTTCAACAAAGCAAACATTAATCAAGTTGCAACAATTAGCCAAAAGAACCTGACTGGTACAAAAAAGACGTCGGCGCGTGATTTGGACCGTGCTACTAGAGAAAGTGGGTCGGTGAGTCGTGTCAAAATTTTCTACAATTTCAACTGTTAGAAAATGGAGAGAAATCGTCCTCGTTCATGCACAGGCAGAGCTCCACAAAATAAATCACAAGCACGTAATTTCACGCTGTTCCAATAGCTGGCCGCGGTATTTATGCATTGTCACTTGTGATGTTATATCGAGTGCGCACGTGTTTAATATTTTTTTATTTCTGGACCATCTTTTTCACTACTTTTTGGGGCTCATGAAAAATTAAAAATATCTTTTGGATTAATTAAATTAAAAATTTTAACATTTGTGTCGCAGCTTCTAGATCATAAGTTTTACCTGATAACAATTATGAAAGTGAAAAAAAAAATTCAAAACTGACAATAGATATCACAATTAAAACAATTAGTATTTTTTTTTATAAAATTAAAAACTGTTATAAGACCAGTAGTCAATATATATCAATTTTCTTTTTGAATAAGCTAATATATATAAACTTTTAAAGAGTAACATATACATATATATATATATATACTGAGTTGATATGAATGCTATAGTTTTTTTTTTTTTTTTTTTTAAAAAAAAAAGATTTTCGATTTAAATTTATAAAAACTAAAAAAAAAAGAAAAAGAAAAATAACCTGTGTATCCTGAATTTATCAATGAAAATATTTCCACCAATTTTTTTTTTCTAAACAGTATCATAATATCTATTCTTTACTTTCAAAAACTGTTTATTTCTGTGCTATAAGGTGTATATCATGTCTGAAGCAACGAAAATAGAATCTAATTCTTAAGTTTCCCCGTGATTTTCTGCCAAGTGTAGTGCCGCATAGTGCATACAATTTCAATGAATGAATGCATTCGGCTTGAAGATAAAGAATTTGTTCCCTTAAATAGGAATAAAAAAAAAAAAAGATTCTGATCAACCACCCAGGTATTGAAATTAAGAGGGAAAGATTCATTTCCTCATTTTGATGATCAGGACCCCATGCGTTTTGTTCACTGGCGCCTTTTCAGCCTCACCAAGAGTCCCAAAGTTGACACGGCATTTCTTTTCTTTCGGCCACTCAAGAATCAAAAACCATCGAAATCCTCCCACCCTACGTTGTTCTTTTGGCATCTTCTAAAAGCCGGGCAGGGGCAGTTATAGTCCAACCGTTCTACTTATTGCCTTCGGTAGAATAATATTGAATCTATATTTTTATCAAAACATATCGATAATTTATAATTAGTTGAAAGGGGCCTTTTATATACGTATATATACGGTACTAAAATATGGATAAATTTATAAAATGATACTAAAAAATCAAATGAGTTTTTAATAGCACCATCCACATTTTTGTAACTTTTTTTTTTTTTTTTTTTTTTTTAAAAAAAATTGCCTTTCTTTTATAATAGGTGATCAAACTTTCTTCATTAGTTTTCAAAACATCCAAAAACAGTCTATGTAAACTAGTTCGTGAAGTGAGAAGTTGATGATGAAGTGTGGACTGTGAAAAAAGAGCGACAACCATGAAAAAAAATTAATGTTTTGTTTCAGGTTGATAGTTCACATAAATTGTTTACATCAACAATTTGCGTAACTAGTTCGCGTAAGAGCGACGGCCATGAAGAATTAATATATTTGTTTCAGATTAGTAGTTTACAAAAATAGTTTGCATAAATAGTTCGTGTAAACAATTAGCATAAATAGTTTGTATAAAGAGTTTGGTGAAGTTCGCGTAAAGAGTTCACAAACCGAGAACTAATGGCATATTCATTTTCACAAAATGGTTTCATCGTAAAATAATCATTCCTAATTCATATACAAAACTCTTGATGTTGTTTATACTTCAAAACCTAAATGTCTCAGCATAAAATAATAGTCATAAAACTATGATAAAATCTTTTAAGGTTCAGTGAAACTTAGCTAACGTTTGACGAAGAGTTAGAAAGTGGAAAAAAAGGAAGAGTCAAATCTTTTAATGAAAGGCAATCTTGATAATTCATTTTATGAAGTGCCATTAAATCTCACGCTTATAATCTAGTGGTAGTTTACAAACACAATAATGTTTTGGTGCTATTAGATGCCATATATTCACACTTATTTGAAGTCATATAATAAAATTGAAGATAATTAGATATTTAAAAATTCCACAAATTTAGATCCAACGGATAATCTCGATAATTTTTATTGAGGTAAAGTTTGATTTGGCTTGTTTCAGTTCTATTCGGTTGGATCTGGCTGCAGGTTTTGTTCCGTGCGCCGTCTTGTCTCCTTGAGAGGGTGCCATAGCGGTTGCAAGCTTTTACTTTCATTCTATCTCGTTTCCCTCTGCTACGGTCCACTGGTCAGTGGCCAACTCTTTGACATTTGACTCATTCCAAATTTGGTTTCATTTGGCCAAATTCATAAACCGCTTCCTTCTATGTCGACAGATAAAAAGTCTTTGGTGCAACGAATAGATCATATCTATCGTGCTCTCTAAAAACTTTTTAAACGAGACTGTCATGTCATATATATGTATATTACTATTATTCTTTATATTCATCCAATAGCATTTATCTAGACTTCAAAATCAATGACCTCATATTTTGGTGTAACTTATACTATATATTTGTAGATAAATGCACTTCAAATGACTGAACTGTTATATTAGATTTGATATATACCTACAAAATTTAAAAATTGAACAATCAAACTGTCTAAAAAAGTAAAAATGATGTTCATGTCAGAAAAGAAACAGCATGTTGATCATGATCCCTAGATATATCAATATATCAGTATGTATGATGACATGGTATGCTTATATCGATAAAGATGATTTGTTCTAGGAAAACCGAAACTCTCGATAAAGATTATCTGTTCTGGGAATTAAAACCAAAACTCCATTTTGTAATATATAATAAGGTTTGAAAAGCTTGTTGTTGAATAGGCATCAATACTAAATATGAAAGCTACTTCGAAAAAAAAAAAAAAAAACTGTGCTTAGGATGTCAACTGAGTGAAAAAAGCTTGACCCCCTTTAGATCGAGCTCAGTCATGGATTCGACCAAGCAGACCACCCTTACACCGAAAAATAAAAAATGTGGGTTTTTCTCTCTCAATTTTACGTAAGAGCTGGTCTCCTATATATGTGTGGATCATTTCCTCTCATGTGGGAGCTTTTTTCGGAGCCGTGTATTCAGTGTGTAATAATTCCATTTAGTTTCGGTTATTTTTTGGGTCAGTCCTAGTTATATAATATAGGTATTAAAAAAAAAAAACTAACTATGAAAGCACTAGATCTTGATAATTTAATGGGGTATAGTAAACAGATTTTACTGCATATTCTTCGGGACAGAAATCATGGATATGAAAGTGACAATGATGGTGGATTTGGTCCAAACCCCAGTTGCATAGGCATGTGATGTGTTACTTTTGGTAACATGTGAGAGTCCAGTTTCATGGATAGTGACTTTCACTTATCGAAATCCCGTGTTTGAATCTTTGGACAGTTAGCCACACAAAATAATTATATTTATTCATAAAGATAAACATCAATTTTTTTTTTCCTTTTTTAATTTTTAGAGTTAATCATGTAAAGACGTCAAAACGCGTGTGATTATATACAGTGTTGTTAATGTTAGTAGCGTTTAAAAAAAATCAGAAGTAGGAAATCTTTGTGCTAAACAGTAAACACAATAAAGTTGAATCCATATTTTAAAGTTTAGACCTGGTTTGAAACATGAAAATTGAAAAAGAGAATTGGCTTATGATCTGGTGATAGACACAAACCGTCCACACATTTAACCTTAGTGGTCGTGGGTTCGAACTCACCGTCACATTAAGCCCCACAAATTGTGGGTATTTTCCTTATTTATTGTGGGTCGTCTTCTCCTGTTTCCTGAAAGGTGATCCTAGAGATATGTTTTAGAGTTATATATCTGCTAGACCCAGTTGACACCTGAGCAAGTACCAGTATTAATAAAAAAAAAATGAAAAATGTGAAATAATTCTCAATGACCAAATGCCCTTACCAAAACATATAATTATATTTTTAGACTTAAGGGTCGTTTGTTTTTTTATCTGAAAACTGAATAGTGACAGAAACTTGAGATCTGAAAGACATGTTTATTTTTTATTTCCCCTTACTGCAGAATATATAGTAATTTTATTTGTTTTTTAAAATTAAAATTATCTTAAAACTAGTAATTTAACATTTATATCTTTTTACTATTTGTTGTTTTATAATTTCATTTAATATAATTACAAACAATTATAATAAATTATTTAGCAAATACTAAAACACTTTTATGTGTGTATTAGTAATATTTTTATTCATAATTAAAATATAATTAATTATTAATTATTATGGTAAAGTAATTTAAAAATATATATATACATAAATAAATTATTATTATTGTGAAACAAATTAAATTAATATATTTAAATAAAAATAAACATAAGTTGAACTATTATTATTATATATTTAAATAAAAATAACATTAAAAAGAATCTGTATAATATAAAAACCAAGACAAATTTGAAAATATATTATTTGGGGAAGGATATATTTGGAATAATATATTTAAAAAATTATTAAGTGATTTGATATTTAGATAAAAGTCGAAATTTGTAACTTTTTATTTTTCAGTGATTTTTGGATAGTTTTAAGTTATTACAAATAAAAATCACTTAATATATGTAATTCATACCTATTAAGTGATTTGATATTTAGATAAAAGTCAAAATTGTAACTTTTTATTTTTCAGTGATATTTGGATAGTTTTAAGTTGTTACAAATAAAAATCACTTAATATATGTAATTCATATCTATTAAGTGAAAAATGATAAAAACAAATTACCCTTTAGTAAGTACCAATAATAATAATGATAATAGATTGTAGTCCTAATTATGTATTCAAATGGTGTAATATGTAAATTATGATTATCATATAATATCATGAAAATTATTGTGATTACGTGTAAATTACAATTTTTATATAACATCGTATGGGCAATCTAACATTGCTTAAAAAAAAAATTTACATCGAAATAAGATATTATAAGTGGCATTTATATGTTATTAATTATAAGGTTTTGTCACCCTTGTCAAATAAGCAGATCTTGTTAGTTTGTCTTTTGGAAGTAGAAGAGTGAGGGAATAGCTAAAGGGGTTTACGGATATGTCTTGTGAGGCTAAAACATACGAATTTTTATTTTTTGAAAAATTCCAAGAGAGATCTCTTAAAAGAGTAATTTTATGAACACCAACAACTAATGAACAACCTTAGGAAACAAGTCAACTACAGTTAAACTTATATAAAAATATATAAGAAATGAGATAAACATCTCTAATTAAATAATCAAACGTTTGATGCACTTCCAAATTTTTAATACAATTTGTTAATTAATTAATTAATTACTATGCTAACGACGACGTCGTCGTCGAAAAGAAGTGAGCAACAGCTAACATTTATATTCAAAATTAGACAATCTTATTTGGTTTTACTTCGTGTATGTCTTTTGACTTGGATATTATAATTATTTTATGCCAACCCAGTAATATTAATTCAACAACTTGGGATATTTCCTTTTATGTTAGCTGACTATAAAAAAAATAGGTGTAGCTTGCAAATTAATGTAAAAATATCTAAATTTTACTTAAATTATTGTTGCCTTTTTTTTTTTTTGTTTAATGCTTGCTTTAATTAATCCTCTCTGAATCAAGTTGATTGGTTCGTGCCCCTTCAATTTAGTTAAAAGTTCAAGTGCCTTAACCATATTGTCCCTTGGGTCTATGACCCCTACCATTTGAGGGCACTGTGACCAAATTTAATTTCAAATGCCCACTTGAATTTCTATGTAATTCGCTGTATATATAAGGCTTCTCCACTTAGTACTTCGAATTTTTCAAAGATGCTTGTGTTTCGCTTGCTTATTTCTCATACAGAGTTTGGTCTTAGAAGTATTACCATTTCCTTCATTCTCTCTTTAAATTTATAATATATTAATGCTTCTTGTTTGTACTACGTACAAGTAATTATGTTATATATATATATATATATATTTGTTGAGATGTTTAGAGTCGAGAATGCTCTATGATCAATGGATGACGTTACAATCGGCTGCATGCACCATGAAGATGATCAGGATGTGAAATTTTTGGCTAACAAAAGTTGAATTAGCATCCATCACCACTCTTTTTTTTTTCCTTGAAATGCATCATCACTCTCTGTTAGATAAGTTTTCCATATCATTCATGTTTATTATATTGTATATCAATTAAGGATGTATCTTATAAGAGAAATTGCCCAACTAATTACTTTGTCATTATCTTATATTTAAACGGTTTCGAATCCAAATGATGATCAATATGATTAGATTGTCGGCATAATTATATGCTTCTTTTTATTATTAACATATACATTTAAATTAAATCTTCAAAATATTATTAGGTTTGTATGCGTAAAAAATATATATATATATATATGTGCATGCATGTATATTGTCTTTCTGGGCATGTGCATGATATCTTTAAATTATCACAGAGCGATTGAAGAAGAAGCCAACCTAAACATGCATGCTTAGATAGCTAACTGTAGCATTAATGAAATTCAGAGCAAGTACATGTTAATTACAAAAGTTTAAAGCAACATTTATTAAGGTTGACTTTCATCTAAATAATTTCCATTTATTAAAAATAAGAAGAGAGTACTACGGCAAACAACTCATAATAATATGAACATAATTTCAGTACATGTGATTATTATGTAAGCTCTTAGCTCAGCACATCTATTAATTATTGAAACATAATTTCAAAACAATTTAGAAAGAAATATAGTAATTTTTTCCCAACTTAGAAACAATTTTTGTTGAGTTTTGAAAACCACCTCTCTTGTATTATTATTGGCTGTATAAAGGAAGGTCAATAACATACAGAATTTGCTAGTTTACAAAAAAAAAAAAAAAAATACAGGATTTGCTGTTCATAGGCAGAAGGGATGGATCGTGTGGCAAGCATCTGTAGGTTCCGCATAAAAAAAAAAAAAGATTCAATTATCTGTACAATTTAATCAAGATTTTCTCAAATTATTTATTTACAGTACATTATACTTTCTTACTCATTATTGCAGTAAAATCTCCGGAGATCAAGGTTTTAAGACTGATTCATACATCAAATTCTTCATTCATTATAAATTCCACCATTAATTTTCCTGTACTATATCCGTTGCCTTGACCAAAAAAGATTTTATGCTATGCAATTATTAGTCTTAAATTTTGAGGCATTTACATGCAAATCAATATGTCACTAGCTAATCACCTTCGCAGCCATGTAGGGCCGTAATCTCCCTCATTTTCTACTCCATCGCATTTCTTTAAGGTCCCCTTGTCTCTTTCCATTTCAAAAGAGATCAAATTTGTGCTTATTATTTAATAAAAATTATCTCAAACAAATCCCTAGATTTTTTTTTTTATGGAAACAAATCCTTAGTAAATGGAACCTTAAATGCACTTAAGAGCTAGCTAGCTAGGTTTATTTTTCTAATTAATATTAATTAATTAAGGTCGATCAGAAGAAGAATCCAAAGTGAATCTCATTTTTGAACAATTTGATCAGAAGAAGAATCCAAAGTGAATCTCATCTTTGAACAATTTGATCAGAAGAAGAATCCAAAGTGAATCTCATATTTGAACAAGTACAGTCAAAGAAAAATAATTAAATAACTGTAGTTTTGTTATAGCATTTAATTTGTATTCATAGGCAGAAACATGTGTACATGTTATTGGTCTATGATGAAGGATTGTTTAGAATTGTTAAATTATTTCTTTTTTTCTCGCTTTTGATGCTTCGTAATTCTAAAGAGGTGCACTGTGAGAGCATTAGGACCAGCTAGATTAGACAGGCCTATAAAAATTAATGTAGAATGAGTGTGATTTAATCCGGTGCCAAATTATTGATATAATTAATATCCTGAAAACTTTTTTGTTTTTGGGTTTTGTACATGCTCTCTTCGATGCTTGAAAGGGGTTGTTTTGATAAATTAATAAATAACAGACAAAAGGAATTTATCATGCAGAGCATTATAAGAGATTTATTAAAATTTACTATCATGCTTCGTCGAAATATGCGAATTCTGTAGCATGTATTTATTTTACAGTCTCTATTTTGAATTAATTAACTATAATCCTTTTTATTTCAAAAAAAAATTACAATCCTTTTTTTTTTAATAAACTTTTGCAATTCAAATTGGGCCACAGTATGCATGTTAACATGTGCAAAGAGAGAAATGACTCTTATCTCTCTCTCCCTATATATATACATATATTCTAGTCTTAATTTATATGTAAATATAATTCTAGCTAGCTGCCTAGAAAGCCTTCTAAATATATATTTTCTTTTGAGCATGGATATACTTATCTATTACTTGAACATTCGATATTTAAAAAGTTGATTTTTTTTTTTCAGTTAAGTTATTTTAAATTTTTTTATTTTCCTCCTTAATTTATACATTTATATGTTATTTATTAATGTTCGTGCAAACAAGGATCACTTATATATAATCGGTGAAAATAAGAAAGGTGTTTATTAGTCAGGTATGAGAAGGAAATGGAATTAAGTTCCAAAAGAAAGAGAATTAAGATAATTGGAATTAAATTATAAAATTACATGTCACTATTTTCAAACTTTTATGAATTAAAATTAAAATCAAATTAAATTTCCTTTTTAATGTTTAAAAAACTAAATAATAAAGATAAAACAAAATTAATTACGATTTAAAAAAAAAGTAAATTATAAAAATAGTTATGCATCACATATGAATTAGTTGTTTATATTTTTTTAATATTAATTGAGGATATATTGAGATTTTATTTATTTTTTTATTTTTTTATGATGGAAGAGATAGATTAAATTTAAAGAAAACTATTCATATATTATATTTTAAGATAATTATAAAACTTGAACCTTTGATTTTTTCAAATCTAGAGAAATATCTAATTATTCATACTAATGGACGTTGTGCACTTATTTAATTGGGAAAGGGAACTTGATTCCCCGTCTTCGCGCCAACCATTATTTACGTGACAAGAATTTGATTCACGATTTGAACGTAGGGTCCATTTAATTAAATTTTTAAACAGTTTAGTAAGGTCAACCATTGAATGCATGTGCGCCGGCGATTTCCTACACACTACCACAAAAAATGTTTGGAAGAATCTTCTCTACTTAATTGTGTGGGGTCCTTTTCAATTTTATTCATATGATTTTACAAGTTTTTTTTTTTTATTTGGGGTTATCTATGTATGTTCAATATTCATGTATTATTTTTTTAAAAAATTTCTATTGTCAACCTCTTAGTATTGGCACTTCTGTCTTTGTCGTTACCTCTAGCTATGAATATAGTCCAGTAGTTCAATAATAATTACTTCTTAATGAAACAGTTTTCCAATTTTTAACGCTTTCACTTAATAATCTATCTAGTGCCTTGAACATTGAGCTTAAAAAAAATTGGGTAATTGGGTTACATAAATTACAATTTTTTTAAATAAAAATATTTATTTCCCAAGTGTGAAGACATTAACCAATATCTATAATTTAAATACAACTGTTATTTTTGAATTCTAAGTACTTATAACATATAACATATGATATTTATAGGAAACATATAACATATGTACTTAAATTACTTAATTGAAATTGCTCGAGAAAGATCATTCGTATATAGTATTTACCTCAATTATATTATATGTATGGTCTTCAATAATAATAATAATAATTATTATTATTCCTTAACATGACAAAACGATAAGTTAAATACTTTAAAGTAGGGTTGCAGCTGGAATAATTTTATTTAGAACATTTGATTTAGATCTTGCACTAGCATGTATGTTTTCTAAAAGAGGAAATTACTCATAACCCTCCCCACATTTATCTTATTACAATCAAAAATCACTTTTACGTTTTGTAACAATGACATCCCCTGTACTAACGGTTTGACCATAGTTGACCGTGAAAGTTAACTGTAATAAGGGTATTTTGGTCAATTTACTTTATTTTAATTTTTTTAAAAAAATTATATTAATTAATAAATATTTTAAAATTTAAAAATATTTAAAAATTAAATAATTTAAAAATTTAAAAAATTAAATTTAAACTTTAAAAAATAATTTAAAAATTTTTCTAATGGATCTAAATCATCCATCTTTTGAGATGGACGACCCAAATCAGTTTGAAAAAATATAATATTTCAAAAACAATAAAAAAAAATCATCTGGATTGGATTCATGAAGGATTTTTCAAAATCATCAATCTTCTGCACAAACAAAAATCACGGTCATATTCAAACAAAAACCACTTCCATCATCATCAAATAGACCCAACACATCATCATCAACACTATCCACAAACCCAAGAACATCAGGAAATCCAGTTGGATCTGGGTTTTCAATCTGAAAACCCAGAAGGATATCTGGAAAGGGTTTCTAGATACAGACCCAAGAACATCTGGATATGGGTTTCCAGATCGGAACCCAGATTCGGATGTAGGTTTTCGACTGGGTTTCTAGATCTGAAAACCCAGACGTCTGGGTTTCCAGAACCCAGATCGATCTGAATCTGGGTTTCTAGATCTAAAAACCCAGACGTCTGGGTTTCCAGAACCCAGATCGGAAACCCAGACGTCTGGGTTTTCGATCTGAAAACCCAGACGACGGTCTGGGTTTCCAAATCTGAAAACCCAAACTGTCGTCTGGGTTTCCGTTTGGGAACCCAGACAACCCAGATGTCAATCGACGTCCTAGACATAACCCAGACGTCAATCGACGTCCCAGGCAACCCACACAACCTAGATGGACGTCCAGCAGATCGATGGAGAAAATGAAAATGAAGAGAAGAAGGAGGAGAGAGGGAGAGAAACTGGAAGAAGATGAAGAAATGGAAGAGAAGAAGGAGAAGAAGCAGAGAAAAGAGAGAGACTGAGGGAGGAGAGAGGTTTTGCAGTTTTTTTTTTTTTTAATTTTCTTAATTTTTTAAAATATTAAAGATTTTTTATAATTTAAAATTTATAAAATTAATTAGTAAAGGGTATTCTTGTCTTTTTAATCTATTTTGTCATTTTCCAATTATCTCAAACAGTTACAAGGGAGGTCATTATTGCAAAAGATAAAAGTGGTTTCCGATTGTAATAAACCTAATGTTTGGAGGTTTTTGAGTAATTCACTCTTTTCTAAAAAGAGTATTGAGAAAAATATGAATAATAAATGGAAAAGTTAGGTCTTTCTATACTAATGATGTGCTAAAATTTTTATTTCACGACTATTAATTATAATCATAAATTTTGCAATGGATCACGTTATTGTATGAGCTCCACGGGAAAGAAGCAGTAGCAATTTATGATCTTGAAATAAAAATTTAAGAAAGTTCTTATAGTAGACTTATCTTCAAAAAGTTTTGGTTAATTTAATAGTACATATTTGAAATTCTGGTTGGATTATTCTTAATCCTATTCCATTACTTATATAAAAGTTCATTCTTGTATGCTTATTTATAATATAGATTAAGCTTCAAAAATTGAAATAGAATACTTATATTTATTTCTTGAAATTATTAATAGATAATTATCTTCATCTTAAAATAATAACTATGATGTTTAATTTAATTGACATTTTAAATCTGAAACTATAATAGTAACCAATATAAGGTTAGATAATGATGCCAAAACTCATAATGTGGCCTTTTTTTTTTTTTTTTTAACTCACAACTGACGATGTTATTGGCTTTTGGATCATAATTATAGGACTTTTTGTTATTTTTCTAGAATATTCTCACTTTTATTGCCTTTTTCTTTTTTACTCTCTTTTATGGTCAAAAGTTATATGGGCTCCTTTAAAAGTAAGAATGACTTTTTATCTTCAATTTGGCACTAAAATTTATTCAACACTTCTTATAAGAATGAAATGCACAATATCTCAGTGAAGTTGCCTAAAATTAAACGAAAACATATTTATCTTTTTATTATATCAAGCCTTTTGCCTAAAATTAAGTGAAAATATATTTACCCTTTTATTATATCAAGTTTTCACGTCGTTAGTCAATTTCCGTTAACGTTAACAGTTGACTAAGACTAAGGTTTTTTACTAAATGACTATTTTGCCCATAAATATAACAAAAAAAAAATGTGGTGGAGATTCAGATTGGATCTCCACCAGTAATATTTTTAAAAAGTCATAAAAATCTTTAAATAATTTTTTTTAAGATGAATGGTGGAGATCAACTAACTAAAAGAAAAAAGCAAATCAGAGATAGATACCAAATCCATCTTTGAATTCCTTTCTCCATCGTTGACTACGGTGATGGAGCTACGAGTTTCCATCGTTGACGTCCATTGTCGGTAATGGAAACCCATCTCCGTTGTCTCCATCGCGCGATGGATATGACGAAGTCTCCCTATGCAATGTAGACCAATTTTGGTCTCCATCGAGCATGAAGACCAATTAGGTTTCCATACGATGGAAACCCTTGGGTCTCTTTCGTTGAAGACCTTTGGTTTCCAAATGTTTTTTTTTCTTCTTTTCACTTTTAATTTTTGATGATGAAGGAAACCCAATGATCTACGGTGTCATTCGTTAGTCTGATTGTCTGGAGCTATGGAGCTTATTAGATGTAGCTAGTTAGACTTCATACTCCGGCGAGGATTGTTTTGTGGTGTGAGATATTGTTTTGTTTTTTGTTTTTGTTTTTTGTTTTTTGTGTTAATGATCGATGATGATAAACTTGCTAGGATGATGATGGTTGATGATGGTCTTTGTTTAGTTAGGATGATGATCTTCAATCTCTGTTTTTTTCCCTTTTTTTGAAGATCTGGATTAACATTGGGTTTTGAACTCAAATCTTCTTTCTCTTTCTCTTTCTCTTCATTTTTATTTTTTTAAAGATTTGAAACCTAGATCTTTAATATCTTTTCTCTTACTCTTCTTATTTTTTTAAAGATTTGAACCCAAATCTTTACCTGAAGATTTGGGTTTTGAGCTTGGATCTTCAATCTTGTTATTATTATTATTATTATTCTGCAATAATTTTTATTTTTATTTTTGAATTAATCCTCATTGTCCATCATATGATGGATGATGGGCATTTCCATTTTTTTTTTTTAAAAAAAAAAATTGTTATTTTTTAATTCGAAATAAAGTAATTCGAAAATTCTTACCAAACTCTCTTTTCTATGACTTTAATATTAATGTTAAGCAAAAAATCTCTCTTAAAATTGCTAGCTAAAATAGATTTTGTGTTATTTTAGTTAAAATTTAGGGAGTATGAGTTTTGAACTCATATCTTCTCTCTCCCTCCCTCTCTTTCTTTATTTTTATTTATTTTAAGATTTGAAATCTAGATCTTCAATCTCTTTTCTCTTATCCTTCTTCTTTTTTTGAAGATCTAAACCTAAATCTTCATCAAAAGATTTAGATTTTGAGCTCAGATCTTCAATCTTATTATTATTATTATTATTATTATTTTGCAATACTTTGTATTTTCATTTTTGAATTAATCCTCACCGTCCATCATGGACAGTGGACATTTCTTTTTTTTTTTTTTTTAAAAAAAAAATTGTTATTTTTAATTCGAAATAAAGTAATTAGAAAATTCTTATCAAACTCTCTCTTCTATTACTTTAATATTAATGTTTAGCAAAAATCTCTCTCAAAATTGATAGCTAAAATAAATTTTGTGTTATTTTAGTTAAAACTTAGCTAAAATTTAGGCATTATGATTGGAGATGCTCTAATGGCATAAACTTTCGAGAATTTTTAATACCATTGAATTGTAATAATTCAAATACAAATAATTTTTAAGCTGGATGAGAACTCTATCATTAAAATATATTCGTTAATGGTAGATTTTAGAATTTTAATTACAATTGATTTATTGGGTGTGAGTTCATTCGTCTAAAACTTATATCATAATATATTATGTAAAAGTAGCTAAATTTATCATAGACTATATTATTGATAACAATTATAATTAGATAAAAAATAGTGACGAGAAACATAAAAGAAAGCTTCAAAATAAATAAATTCACCATCCTCGTATCAACAATGATTGACTAGAGATTTTAAAGAAATTAAACCAAATCCACCCAAGTCAACTTTCATATCTCTCAAGACAATAAAAATTAAGGTGTAATGGTACCCACTTTCTAGAATTTTGAAACCAATTGATTTATAGAGCATTAGTCCAATAGTCTAAACTTGGGTCATAATAAAGTGGGTGAAAATTGTCGAAATTTATGTTGAATCAAAATTTTGATAATAATTCTAATTAACATCAAAGTACAATATATGATGAAAGTCATGAAACGTAGCTTTAATATTAGCAATACGGAGACTTCGGGTAGTGATATAGTGATAAGACTATTGTTATCATCTACCTTCATGATGTAGTTGGTTTTACATCCTTCACCCACAAATTTGTGGGCTCTCCCCTATATGGAGAAATGAGTTGCTTCCTTTCACTTTTTTTTTTTTGGATTGCACCACCGAAATGGTATTCCAATTGGTTCTAGTTATTTCTTGGATTAGTATCAATACTTAAAAATGAAAAACTAAAAATAAAAATAAAAAAGCAAAATTGACAATCCTCATTCAATCAACAAGGATTGACTAGAGATGTTAGAGAAATTAAACCAAATCCACCCAAGTCAACTCCCCTTCTCACAACAATGAAAATTAAGGTATAATGGCATAAACTTCCTAAAATTTTGAAACCAACTGATCATTTATTAAATTGAAATTCTCGGTGACAAATGTAATTAGATAAAATATATGAGAAGAAAAAAGAAAGCTTCAATATAAGCAAAAAAAATTTTCTTTTGAAATGTCGATATAAGCAAAATTTGTTGTCCTCATTTGATCAACTAGGGTTGACTAGAGATGTAAAAGAAGTTAAAAGCCAAAACACAACCCAAGTCAACTTCCACTCTCACACCAGTGAAAGTTATGGTATAATGGTATAAACTTTCCTAGAATATCGAATCGAATTGATTCACACATTCCAAGAAAAATGAGATCCTTCTGGAGTCTTGAGAGCGACTCCAAGTCCCCAAGTTCTGATTGACTCCGTTAAATGAGTTCTGCAAGTTGGGTACCTACTTGCAATTTTTGTGGTGACAAAATGCATCTGCATATGTTCCCTTTGATCATCATCAGCTTGCGCAAACTTAAAAAATGATTCCCTGTTGTGAGCTTAGCTGGCATAATCTTGTTTTAACTTTTAATTAAGAGAAGGGGAACACTCAAAACACACATTAGAAAGTAAATCTAGTACCAAAAAATAAAAATAAAAATAAAACCTAGTATGAGCGGTATGAGAACACAAAATAGAGAAAGAGAGGAGGAAAGAGTAAGACCAAGTCATTTAAGCAGCCGGCTGGCAGCGGCAACGGCGCCACGTCATATAGATTAGAACCTAAACAACCGACATAAACCCTTAATTGTAAGATTAATTATGCATAAAATAAGCTCATAAATGACAAAACAACAACTTCCTCATTCAATATTAGATCATCTCTTTCATTTTTGGATTTATTTTTAAGTTGGTTTTTAGCTTAATGACAAATTTTGTGTCTTGTGTAATTACTTTAAAGATATAGATTGAAGGGGCAATCTTGTTTAATTGTTCTAGGCTGTAGGCTCTTGAATCGATGACGGGGAATTGAATGGATTTAAAGTAATTTATAGTAGTACTCAAATGAATGCTTAATTCTGCAATTTTGTTGTTTACTTTTGACCATTTTATAAAAAATCATATTTTACTTATTATTTTATTTTGGACTTCCTCGTACATTTTTTTTTTAATCAAAAGATTGTTTTACTTAGAAATTAAATTTAGAAGAATCAACTTTTGTTTTATCGATGGCAGGAATCGGCCAGTAAGTAATTTGGAATAATTATGTTATTGTTGGACCGAAAAATGCATTATTGATGAATTTACATCATTAAATTTTTGGTTTAAATTCTTTCATGGTTTTTTTTTGGTTTGCCGTGGATTTTCTATTAATTTTTATATATCCTGAAATACCATCATATTATATAAAGTTATCAAAGAGGATGGATTTACTTTAATTTTTCAACTCCATCATGCATTGTGTTGACTATCATAATAATTTTTACTAAAAAGGATAGTTTATTTTTTTAAAAAAAATTAAATAGTGCTGTTGAAAATTAATGACTAAAACCTAAAATTTGAATGACATGTTCATTTTTTTTTCTTATTTTTGAATATATAATAATTTTATTTATTTTTTAAAGTTAAAATTATTTAAAAACTAGTAATTTGATATTTATATCATTTTACTATTAATTGTTATATAACTTCATTTAATATAATAAAACAATTGTAATAAATTATTTAATGAATATTAAAACACTTTTATGTATATATTAACAATATTTTTATTTGTGATTAAAATATGATTAATTATTATAATAAAGTAAATAAAGTATATATTAATTATTATAGGAAAGAAAATTAAATTTATATATTTAAATAAAAGTAAAAAAAATGATCTTAAATTGAATTACTATTGCAACAAAAGTTGAAATTATAAAATAATATATATTTTTTATTAAAATTAAATAAGAATAATCAAATACTTAAAAAAAATGATTTGCAATTAGAACAAATTTAGAAATATATTATTTTGAGAGGGATATATTTGGAATGATATATTTAAAAAATTATTAATTGATTTGACATTAAATTAAAAGTAAGAAATTATAGTTTTTTTATTATTTTTTTATTTTTGAATGGTTTTGAGTGACTTGACCATTTAGATATAAAAAATAAAAATTACTTAATAGATGTAATTCACATCCAATAAGTGAAAAGTAATAAAAATAAACAATCCCTAAATACATATTTTAGTTTTTTTAACCTAAAAAGGTACATATTTTAGTTATGTTAAAATGTGTAAATTTATTAGATAGATGATGAAAAATAATATCCAGACATTAGAAAATTCTTTTCTTATGATTAAATTTCAAAATAAATATAGTGACAAAGATACCATTTAAAGACATCTTACAAATTGATTTTTCTAAAAATCCAATGATCTAGTCAGCAATCATATTTTGAATTCTTAAAATATAGTGAAATACAATGAATCTAGTTTTGTCTTTGTTTTTTTTTTTTTCTTTTTCCCAGTAAATTGATAACTATAAAGATATATATTTGGATGAGGGTAATATTTTTAGTAGAATAAATATTTTAATATAAAACATTTAGACAGTGTTGAATTGATAATTTTTACATCAACAAATACAAACGGTTATGACACAAGGTTATTAATTAATTTCAGAATTTGCTATTGCACATCACAACTAGGTGTCTCTATCCTTAATTTGTATGATTTATACACATCTTAATTAAGTCAAATAAACATTTAAAATGAGTCAACCTTGGAGTCAAAGCAAACGCGGTTCTTCTAAAAAGTTATACAAGATCAAATTTACCTGTCCAAGGACTAATTTGAATTGATTTGATGATTGTCAAATCCTTTGCCAGTGTCTTTTTCTATAAAAATTTCACGTTGCACTATTTTTTCCATGACGTAATATAGTTTGAATTCTATATCCTAAATGCCTCAATTTTTTCATGTCATATATTAATTCTACTACTGAAAAAATATTAGAAACTCTAACTATTCTTTATTTTATTTTATTTTTTCCCATCAAGGAGTGGGTTGCTCTGCAGCTGCCAAGTCTAATATACGAGTGGAGTTGACTTTTTCCAGGCTGTTAATCGATTTCACAGCGTTTGAAACTTAAGCTTTACTCATGTTCCACCGTTATTCTTATCCGCTGACTATTTATTGGCGACTTGATTCTATGATTCTCATAAATTTAAAAAAATTAATATTTCAAAAAAAAAAAAATTAAAAATAATAAAAATAGACTGTCAAATAAGGACATTAGAATTGACCCAAAATATTTCTATTTCAAATATATATATATATATATATATATATCTCTCTAAAAAGAGTTTGCAATACAGAGAATAATTCCGATGTCAGCCTTGCCCATGTTGAAACGGAAAAAATAAAAATTTAAAAAAAAAAAAAAAAACCGTAGTTTACTTCGTTAATTTTAACTCTCTATACAATTTAGACAAAGTAAAATATATATATATTAAACAGGAGAATAATAAGAATTAGAATCATCTAAATTATCTAAAAAATCATCGTTGATTTGAGCTTCGGGTGGCTTCTGTTCGTCAGCCACTTTGCTGTCATCAACAACCACATGACCTCCGGTCAGCTCTTTGGCTCTTTGTGCCTCAAAATCCCAATCGGTTCGAATCAAAACCATCAACATGGTCACCACACATGAGCCTTGTGCCACCAAGAGGCCGAGCCATAGCCCCTCGAAATCAAAGCCTGCATAGAATGATAACCACACAGCAACTGGGAATCCAAGTAGATAGAAACATCCCAAGTTTATGTTGGCTCCAACTTTTGGCCTAGCTGTCCCTCTCAGGACACCACAACCTGTTGTTTGTGGGCAGTTACCTAGCTCACATAGGCCAATTATAGGCAAAACCGTTGATGTTAGTGCTATGATATCTTTGTCTTGAGTGAACATATTGGCCCAGATTTTTCGAACCGTTACAGCGAAAGCTAGAGCTGAAAATCCAAGCATGGAGCTACAACAAAGGCCGATAATGGCAGCTCGTTTGGCCTTTTTGGGCTCGTTGGCTCCAAGTTCATTGCCAACTCTTGTTGAGACACTAAAACTTAGAGATGATGGGAAGATGTAGATCAGTGATGTTGTTTGAATCAAAATGCCCATTGAAGCAACCGTGGCTCTTGGATTTAACAGCAAACCACATAGTAAGATCATGATCTCATACCACCACCATTCAAGGCAGACAGAAATGCAGCTTGGAATGGCCAAATTTAGGAGAGACTTCCATTCTTTGAAGCAGTCCGCGGATAGACCTCCCCACGTCTTTTTGTGGACACCAGCGATGAGGATGTATATGATCAAGGAAGCTACAAGATTGAAGTTAGTCCAAACCCCACCTAGAGCCACACCTTTGATGCCCAAATTGAGGTGTATAACGAGAAGGTAGTTGATGGGGATGTGTAAAAGAATTGCTAGAGTAGCACAACATGTTAAAGGCAAGGTTATGGATTGTGTTCTGAGGTAGATTCTAAGAGGATGCAAGAGAGATTGAGCTAATAAATCAGGGAGAGAATAGAGAAGATACAATTGTGCTTGTGTGGCTACATCTTCATCTTGACCACAAAAAAGCAGGATTGTTTTCATGTTGAGCCAGAGAAGGGAGATGGGTAGTGACGTTAAGATAAGAAGAAGTATTGTTCTTTGTAAGGTGAGGCCAAGAAGGGTGTGTTTTTTGGCACCAAAAGCTTGACCACATATGGGTTCCATTCCCATGGCAAGGCCTGAGAGAATGGAGTAACCGGTGATGTTGGCAAACCCAAGGGCTAGGGCACCGCCGGCTAAGGCAAGGTCGCCGTGGCGGCCGAGGAAGAGCATGGAGATCATGGAGCGAGAGTAGAGCAAGAGCCCTGTTAGTATCATAGGAAGAGCTATTTTAGCTATGGAAATGGCTTCTCTTATTGCAAGAGAGGAGGGACGGGTCTTCTGATGCTGCTCTTTTGGATTCTGGATTTGTTCATGCTTTTGCTGTTGTGTTGTTGTTGTCGGGTTTAGGGCATTCAACAATGGGGTCTCAGCGTTGGACTCTGCACCCTTACACATCTCTGCTTTTCTCTGTTTTTGGAAATGTATTTTTGAAAATATGCTTTTGAAAGCAGAGAACACAAAAAAGTTCTCTCAAAATAGAGAGAGGGAGGGAGGAAGGGAGGTTGAGAGTTGGAGGGGAGTTTTGAGAGGACACGGTAAGGGGGGTTTTATAAGGGGGTTTTAGACGGCTTGTGGGGGTATGGGTTTGAACTTTGCTAAGCTCACATACATTTGTTTGGACTTTATTGTCATCTTATACCGGCCTTCAAACTAATAGTAAGTGAAAACGCCTCTATGAGAAACTAAGATTCTATTCAATGACTAATATTTCCCTCTGTCCTTCTCATTCTCTCTTTCTTTCATTTTTCTTTTTTCTCTTACTTCTTCTGTTATTCGAACAATTTTTTCCTACTTAAATTTTACGTCTTTGAGTTTAAATAGATTTCAAAATATTTATGTATTACACGACTGTTGCTTTATAATAAGTGTTGAGTCAAAGCCTCAAAAGGGTCCGACGAGCTCAGTCTCAAGTCCTTAAAATACAAGGAGAAGGACAAAAGACTGTATTTGGATTGTCATGAACCTTTTTTGGCCCATTAGGGCCCTCCCTTGGGAATTTTAGATATAGTGAAGAGGGTTGATATATACAGTCCACTGCCAGCCTAAAATTGTTAGCTGCGACGGTAGACAACTAAGCTATTGAAGCAAGTGTTTTTTTTTTTTTTTTTATTATAAAAAGACGTAACAGATCGACTTATATATAATCGATCCAAAGCGGCGGACAACCACAAGATGTTCTCATTGTCTGAGGAGTTTGTCATCGCCTAAAAACTGTGGATTTACAAGTTCATTAATATTGCACTGTTACAACGGCAAATTTTATTGACTTTTCTTCAAAGTCAGTTAAAATTGCAGCCGGATATAGAGTTGGATTTTTCCATTGATGATCTGCTAGATTATAAAAGAAAAAATTCTGACATAATCAATGAAAGTTACTCCTAAGTTGTTTGGCTTCCCCAGCCCCGCTTTTCATAAGCAACGGCAAGGTTCGAGTATTCATACCTATAAAAAATAGATATTTACCTCATAACGTACTTGTGTATGTATAAATTATTCATAAATTCCTTCAGTTAAAGGATAATTTTTTCACTTAGTGTGAGTGTCTTTCTTTCTACTATTATAGAGTAAAGTAAAAATAATATTGTATTCTGAGCCGTTCTATAGAGTCTTATTAAAGTGATCATGACAAATGTAATTATACTTATAATATATAAAAAAAAAAAAAAAAAAAAGTTACATTGTAAGGTTGGTTTGATCACTTTCATGTCATTAGTAACTTGTCGTAATGAAAAAATGTATTAAACGTATATATTATCAGTATTGGTAACATCCTATCACGTATGTATCATTTCGAAAAACCAATCATATAATATTGTTAGATGCTGTAACGGCCTCATTAAAGCATTTCTCTATTGTAAGAGCAGGCAAATCTTATGCAAGTACAAAACCTGGGGTTTGAAGAGGCCCATGCTGTTCACTGCACGAGAGAGAATATGCTTCCCAGTTCTTAATAAGGAAAGTATACTGATGGTCAGCTTTTTGACGGGGGAAATTTCATTCAAAGTCCTAGTTTTACACTTTGATTTAATGGTCCTACAAAGAGCAAGTGGTACCAACTGAGGTAAACGACAAGTGGCTAGCACTCGTGGTTCCACAACAATGAAGTGTTGAGTGGGTTGGTCTTTTGTTCTCATGAGAGACTCCCTGTGATGCCAGTTAAAGACATGGAGCAATAAGCCCGCAATCTGGGACCCTTTTGACCCATTTTAAGACAAGACAAATTGCCTTTGTCATAATAAGAACGTGTAGAAAATTCTACTAGAACGCGGAGTGTTTTCCGTTTCAATGCTATTTAATTACCCATTCATATATAACAACTTCCCATTTCATGTTTTTTTTTTTTAAAAAAAAAATTATATATATTAATTGTTTTTTATAACCGATTTGGAAACAAATGACAGTACATTTATCTAGGCCCACCATTTTAATTTGTCGTTATTGGGATGTAAAAATTCTTTATCAACACTTTCAGGAAAAAAAAAAAAATCTATTTCAACGACAAAATTTTGCATGCTTAAATGTACGCATTCATAATACCTCAATTTACTTGAGTTACCATTCATGTTTTTCTAGAATGTTTTTGTTTTTGTCTTTGCTTTAAAACTGAATTTGGATTAATTGTGGCAACAGATTTAGTCCCACCATCTTTGTATTTATTAGAGCGTCGTTGTTTTTCAGTGTGAACTTTCGGTGGATTGTTCGATGCATGGGGAAAATGTATTTTAGTTTGACGATATGTTACAGCCGAGAAAATAAGGAAAACAACAATAAACGAATGTTACAAAACTAAATAGGGCTGCGTCAATACCCGAAGACTTCAAATACCGAATAATAGACTCTGAGTTTTTTCAAATACATACATGCTTTCATGTCAAAATGATTATCACAAAGTAAATGAAAACTTGTTATTCTTAAGCAACTTTTCAAAATAAACTAGGACCTACTTGTTTTGTTTTATTATAATCTAATATGTAAATAATAAGACTTAGTATTGTATCTAAAATTAATAAGATTTCGAATATTACAAATGAGTTTAACGTGTTTTTCGTCATTTTCAAAATAAATTATTAATACTTCTCTCATAGTAGTCATCTTATTCATTTTTATATCATTACCAAATATGTTAGCTTTAGCTTTAGATTGATATATAGTTTTATTAACAAATGCTGTCAAACACAGTTTTTGTTAAGAAAACAATGCTTTCAAAATATCAGTTTATTTTCATAAGTACATTTGAAAAATAATACTTCTACAAATAATACCAAAGGCACCATAGAAGTTCATTGAGTAAAAAAATTCTACTATTTAAAAGAAATGAAATTTCGTGAAACTTTGTATATTTTGATTACATTTTTTTTTGTATGAATCATAGGAAATTTAAAATATACATTTGGAAAAATTTTAAAATTTGTTTCAATTCTTGAACTATTTTTTATATTTCTACTTTTTTAATATTTCATCTTCAAAAAAGACCAAAAAAAAAAGTTTGTAAACCCGAAAAAATTCTCACTTTTTGCAATCCAATAAATCTCATCAAAGGTGCTAAAAGTGTGAATTGAAAAAAGCCCTTATTTAAAAATACTAGATAGATAGATAGATAGATAGATTCACAAGACTATTATTACACATAGTAAACCTGTAAGTTTAACTGTATGCAAAAATTAAAATATTAGCTACAATTAATAAGTCTAAACCTATAACTTTAGAAGTTCGAAAAAACAAACAAGAAGCCATGATGTGCACAATAGATTCATTAAACCGACTGAATCTCAGCTGAAGAATGACCTGAAATATCGATATCAAGTTTGAAATTTATCATAAATTGAACCGACAACATGAACCCACTAAAAGATCATGAAGCTTGGAATAGGTCAAAATGTCAAATATTGTAGCAATCAAATAACTGTCATTTAATTCCACATTGTTCTACTAATTTATGTGGACCGTGTAAAGAGTTTTTGAAAAATTGGAATAAAAGCACATGTAGACTAGGAAAGGCTTAAAGTGAGAAAAAAGTATCATTAACCTTATGACTAATTGAGCTCGCTATGTTTTTTCTACTCTTATACGTTGTGATTGTTTATTCAACGAATTAACCCAATGAAATGATACCATTTTAGCACATTCATACAAGTTAATAATAAATTTTTACCATGTCTTGCGGAAAATATAATTATTAAAGCAACAAAACTGTTAAAAAATACAAAATATAACGGTTCCTTTTAGTTAAGGTCTAAAGACAGCACATGTCTACCTTAGAGAAAGTCAATAAAGAGAATAAAGTACAATTTTTTTGTACATTCTTCTCTATTCCATCATTAAATTTATATAATGATTCTAGAAATTTGATGTAAGCTTAAACTATTAATTAATGCCATTTATAGGACGTGAAACAAACACATATAAGAAATAACAGTAGTTACGTAAAAAACTTGAATCTAGATATTTTTGTTTAACTAAGGTTTTGCATATATTAGTGATTTTTTTTTTTTTTTGGATCAGATATATTAGTAATTGTTAGAATTAAATGTTTAAAAGCTAGAAAAAGACATATCAATAATATTTAAGCACTCTAACAATAATGATAGAAAGATTTAAAAACCATGGATTTACAAAGAGTTAAGGGCATACTCTATGCTTTTACCGTTTTAAACAAATAATATCTAATAGGTTTGAAATTTGTTGAAAACCTCTAAAATTATGTAAATAGTCATGGCCACCACCCTCAACAAGTAATATGTTTGAAACTCAAATATAGAAACTAATGTTAAATTAAAGTTGTTATATTTAATGGATAACGCTAAAAATTTAAGCAGTTAAAATGAATCATGGATCTACCAAGAATTCATGTCATGATATATGATAATTAGTATTATTTTAAATAAACCATATCTAATGAGTTTAAAATTCATTGAGGAGATTACTCTAAAATTATAAAAATAGTAAAAAATTTGGATGAGACCCATTTATGTTTATCCACTTCTAAACTAAATGTGAATCTACTTTTAATCAGGTTGCATCTGATAGTGAACTAACATACTTATATTTATTTATCCTTCTAAAAATACTATTTTTGGTTTCAAAAACCTAAAGATGGGAGGAAAAAAAAAACACATGATTTATATTTGTTTAAGATTCATAACTCTAAAAAGACAAAGCCTATAACTCTTAAACTAAGATTAAAGTATGTTGAACTGATAAGAATAAACAAGAAATTGTATAGATTGTATAGTCATTGTTTACATTAACAATGTTCTGTATATATACTTATATTCACTACAAAATGGGTGATTATTTTTATTTATTTATTTTTTCCCTTCTTGAAGCAATAATTTTGAAGAATAGACAGCTAATTCTATGTTTGCTTTTGGATGCTATTGAGAGATCACACCAAAAAGCGGAGAATATTGAGCTCAAATCCTTACAATTTTTTATCACACCGAAAGGAGCAAAAAAAGGGCAAGAAAAAAGCACTTTTGGTAGTTAGGAAAAAAAGCTCTTGTTTAAACCGCTTTAACTAATAACTTGATCATCTAACCCTTATCTATGTCTCTTGTCTTCATCGACAGTAAAGCCATAGGAAAAAACAAAGTTGCTGAGTTCCTGATAAGCTTGATTAAGTCATATCATAATCTCTTCAAATTTTTCTATGATAGTCTTCAAGTAGTCAAGATTTGATCAGAATCAAATCAAGATTTTATTTATATTTATTAATGCATGAATGCATGTATATACATAGGTTAAAATTCATGAGGGTGTTATCTAGAGTTAATCTTCTTAAAGTTTTCAATATTAATAACTCTTATAAGTGCTTTTAGACAAAAGAGAAAACTAATAGTTTAAACACACACTATGGTCTAGTGTGTTCTTTTTAATTAACTAAGTGCTTCAGAGAGAAGCGTCCTAAAATTTCTTTTTTGACTCGTCTTCTTCATTCAAGGCTACAATGATCTTAATGTCTTCGTTTTAGAGTGTTAAATTGTCTTCTTCAATTAATCCAGTTCTCGTTTTCGGTTGTGTATGTGTGTGGAAAAAAAAGTGTGAATCCAAGGTTTTAGTCTTGACTCTCGGGGTTTTGGTGATGTCGCACGTGCTGTTGTGTCTTTGCCAATTCATGACAATTGATTAGATGTATGCACACGTGTTTTCTGCCACGGGTCGAGATCTTAATTGTCTTTTCAATGCGTTTGACTGGTGCAAAATTACATCGCAACCCATACAATAATTATTATTTTAAAATTTATTTGAAAGAAATTATTATTTTAAATTAATGATAAACAGGTTGATATCAATTATATGTAGAAATTTCACTTTGATTGGGGAAAAAAAAAATATATCTATAACTAATTGAGGCAGACTGAAAAAAAATTATAGTAATAATTAAAGTGAATATCGCTTAGCTTACTCATAAAAAAAAATCATATAACAAAATTATAAATTTTAACTTTTAACCATTTTAAGGTAAATAAAATAGTTTTCAGAAGTTTTTTAAATAATGTTTTACGAAAACATTGAATGGAGATTATTAGAGAAATAATTAATAATTTTTTTTAATAATGCTTTTTGGTAATTTATTTACAAAATAAGCGAACCAATTATAATACCCTCAAATACAATCTTAGAAATATTTAGTTTAATCATGTATTAGTTCTTCATAGATATACCTTTTTGTTCAAGGGACATGTCTCATGCATTGATCCCTTATCATAATCAATAGCAAAAAGTTTAACTAAGTTGAATTGTCTTTGTATATAAAGTGAGGACATAAAGGTGTTGATAAACAAAAACGATAAATAAAATAATTAAAATATATTTGTCTCTATTTATTTGGAATGATGTTAATATTCGTAATTTTGAATAAAAAGTGAAGAAAATGTGTTTGTGCACGTTAAGTATGAATGAAAAATTTGTTCGATAGACTTATGTTTCATAGCTTTCGACTCTTCACATTCAAATTTTTTTGCCTTTTACTTTTCCTTATAACTTTCCGCTTCTTTTTCTCTTCCTTTTTGTTTCATTTTTTCATGAAAAAGCTTTGCTTCAGGGAATGGACAAGTATCGAGCTTATATTGTTTTTTCCCTTTCTTTCTCTTTTTTTGTTTTTTGTTTTTTTTTTTATTTCATTTTTTTCCCTTTATTGAGATTTGAAATCCACATTGACCTTTTGTAGTTCGTTCTAAGTTAGGCTTACTACAGTAACGCCTGGGTTCTCTTTTGACCATAAAGTAAATTTTTAAAATACCAGAATATAGAAATCGTTTATTAAAATAATTAAAACGGAAAAATGCTATATACTTAAAAAAAAATGCCATAAATTTTGAAATAACTAAAAGTATTTGTATTGTATTATTAGTTCCAAAATGTTACTGATAAACAACCATGTCCTGAAAGTGAAATCTCAAATGAAAATTCTTAGTCAAAGCAATCTTTTCAAGGGCTAGTTTGAGTCAGTATAATTGAATTGTTAACCAAAACCAAACATATCTCTAAATCAAATGAGACGTGGAAGTGTAAAGGTGAGAAATTTTGGCCCTTGAGAGCATTTCAGTGCACCGACGCATCTCCAATTCAAATTGTACCATATAAAATAAAATAAAAATATTTAATAAGATACTATTATGGATATTTTTAGAATATCTTAAATGGGCTGGTAAAAGTCCAGCACCGTTGATAAAAGCCCAAGCCCCTCCACGAAGAGGTTGTACATTTTGCTAAGACATAACTTATCAGACAGCTCATCAGACCTTATGAGTCCATATCAACAGATGTATAGGTCGCCCAAAAATACAACTCATCAAATATACATCCTACCATATATATAACTATCAGTTGAACAGCTCAACAGATATGCAGCTCGTCAGTCATCCAATTCGCAGAGATCAGTTCATGAAGATAAGCACAGTCGAACTTCGGACGATCCAGCTCACCACATGAGCTGTTGAGCACTGTAACTCGCAGGTCGCCAATCAACTACAGTCAAAACCGTCAAACTAATCACGGCTTAAAACGTGCCGTACACGCTAATTACAGTCTGGATTACAACCTGGATTACAACCTAGATTACAAAGATCTTATCTAAGCCCACTTGGATTAACCACTTAGATCAACCGCCTAAACAACTTATTTTAATAACTGTCAGACGCATTTAATGCAAATCAGATGCATTAAATGTAATCATCATTATATTTTAACTTATTAGGTGCTAATTACAGTCTGGATTACAGCTTAGACTATAAAGATCTTATCTAAGCCCACTTGGATTAACTACTTAGATCAGCCGTCTAAACAACTTGTTTTAACAACTGTCAGATGCATTTAATGCAACACAGACGTATTTAATACAGATCAGGTGCATTAAATGTGATCATCATTATATTTTAACTTATTAGGCATTACTGTAGCAACCCCCCTCCCCCTATAAAAAAGGGAGGATCCTTATTGTAAAATGAGGAGAGAGGCTATCGTTTATATTCTAAAAAATAGTGAAAAAAAGTGGACGTAAGTAAAGTATTAAGCCAAACCATTTAAAAATTCCTGGTGTCCTTTATTCTTCTTCTGTCTTTTCTTTACCTTTTTCTTGCATACTTGTTCAATTCACAAGATAGCTGCAGTTTGGACCTACACGAAACTCGTTGACTAATTTCATACGTCAACAGATACTATGTTATATAATGTATATTCATTATAAAGAAAACATTTTTAATGGATTCGGGTAAAAGTACCCAGTACCCAAACATACAAAATTATGTCCATAAGACACTAATAACTAAATCAAATCCAATTTTTATACAATAAGATTTGAACTTAATAGTTAGATTCAAACTTCTGATACATCAAAGATTTTATTAATTATAAGACATATGACACACTGAATCTTAAGCCTTCCAGTAAAGGTTAGTATTCTTATTAGTGGTGAAAACAACTCATGGCCTTAGACTTAAAGAATTAAAATTAAAATTATGTATTTGTTGCTAAATTTTTAGTTTTCTTTTAGTTTGTGTTCCTTTTAAATATTTATTTTAAGTTTTTGATCCCTCCAAAAATAAAAATCATGTTCTATCCGTGATTTTTAATACGATAATATATATAACATAAATAACAATGTTTACATCATTTTCTTTTCATATCATACGACTCAACAACTTTATGGATTCGTTTTTGGTGTGGTAAAAAAAGTAATGTGCAGAGAACACCACCGTACATAAATCATGTACCTCCAACAACCCCATGCCGCCAGTGTTTTGCATGCAGCCACAAATGACAAAACCGCAGAAAAAATTAAAAATAAAATAAAATAAAAGGCTGAAGCAGCATTTACGCAAAACGTGTGCAACAGTGACGAACCAGCCGTGATCAAACAACGACGACTGCCAGTTGAGGTTGATAGGGACAGTGGCTTGACCATGACACGTGTCGAGAGACCAAATATTGCACATCGTACGGTGGAATCTAATTGACAGCGTGGGGGCCCGTTGCATTTTTGCTTCCTTTTACGTGACACCTTTGCCTTAGATTAGTATACGCAGTGTGGAGGGCACTTTATGTCAAATTTTTTCCTTCCATGTTGTGACCTCACCCGATAAGAGAAGGGAATGTCGGCCACAACCTGCGGGCGTTAAAGGTGGCTTGAGTGTTGGTGATATGATAGGGTTGGCCTCTCTCAACTTCAAATTTATAATTTTAATATTTATTTATAAATTTAATAATATAAACGAATAAATTTAGAGTTGATTATGGTTGATTGAATTAAGATCGGATGGTAAGTTGATGAATGAAATAATAATTTTTAAAGTTAATTTCAGGTTAATTAATATAATATAATCTATTTCGATATGAACAATATTCGGATAAATATTTATTTATTTATTCTGTTTTAATATTTGATACGATGACATTTATTGCAAATATGTTTTGAAATATTGTTCAGGGATACTTTTATATTTGTGATTAGGTTTTTAATGATAACTAAGAAAATAGTATCAAATTGTATGATAAAAATGTTTTAGATTGAATCTCACCATGGTTTGAGTTTCACAAACTTGATCTACATTTAAAAAACCATGGAAAAAGAAGCTTATGAGCTATCTAATTGTCTCTTTTAATATGAGAATTATTCACCAAAATCGATCGATTCAAATTATATAAACTGACTTGTACATGCAGAATACATTGAATTTTGAACATCACAATCAATTTGCATCTTGGTAAGTGTATTACAGAGAAGAAATAAGCACTACATGGATCCATTGGAACCAGTAAATCTATGGATGAGATACGGAAACAAGTGTCCGAAAAAGCAAACGCAATTTGTGGGGGCTCATTTTTTCCACTTTTAGATTTGCTTTTGAACGGTCGGATTAAATTGGTCCAAAAGCAGTTAGGAGACCTTTCAAAGTTTTACCCGGAAGAAAAGAAGTGTGGAAAAACGGTGTTAAGTAAGCAAGTGCAGGCTTCTTTACACCATATTTAATTCATAATCGTCCAATTTTGTCACAATTTCACATCAATTTTTTTAATCTTTCACACTTGAACAATCATATTAGTGTTTACGATTTCACAAATTTTTGACCTGTAAAGTTGTCTTTCTGACATTATCTAATCTTTGTGGATTAGAACAAATCTAAGTGGATAGGACCCAAAACAAATAAGGATTTACAAAGGCCCAATCAGTCTCACATTTTGCTTGATTAAAGTAGCCTGACTCGTCCCTAGCTCTGATTATGCTCCACCAAAGCAGTCTAACTTAAGATGTGGTTGATTCAATAGTATACCTCTCACATAGATACAATGAGATCATATATTTGGTCATATATCTCTTTCTCAATCCCGATTTAATTGTAATATTTAAAAAAAAAAAAAAAAAGTTCAACTTCAACTTGACACTATCCATCATATTAACAATAGCCACCAACAAATAACATGAGTTAAGAATTTCAAAGTAGCAAAACCATGCATACCATGACATGAATTTTAAAGCGACAACCATGCAGATAAATCGGCGCCCAAAAAAGAACAATCATTTAAGGCACGCGACCCAGTCAGAATAATGACACTGCTCCAAATCAGAATCATGGCACTGCTTTTACATTGCTGATTCATTATGTTTGAACATCATATTATATGGGAGAGAATTGAGATCCGTGTGGTTAAGAACAGTGACACCTATACACCGGTTCCCTCAGAACATTGGTACGTAAATTATATATAAAGTAAAAGTATATTTATTTCATTTAAGAAAGAAAGTTCTGATACCAGATCCGGGTAAAAGTAAAGAAAGTAAGGTAAAAGTAAAAATAAAAAATAAAAGACAGGTAATACGCGTAAATGTAAATAAAATTAAAATTAAAATTAATGAGTCGTAGGTCTTTACCCATATAACTAATCGTTGGATAGCGAGGTTATTTTTACTTTTGTTGAAATAGTTGGATAACAAGAGTCAGTAAAGTGTAATCGATACATGACACGGTTTCATTCACCAGAAATAGGAGCAGGCCGTTGTGCCAGTTCACATAAGCAAGAGCCCAATCTATATCTTTGTCCCCCCATATTACACAGTAAAAGGTCCATCCAGCAACTTTCATAATTTATTAAAAATAATATAAAAAAAAAAGGGTCAATCCAGCAACCTTCTTCACTGACCTCCAGTAGTTATAACAGGAGGTACAAATCAATTAGCCCAAAATATTAGAAGCCACGATACACCTGCGTGAATGCTCATACCACCCACAAGACAATTCAAAAATCATGCAAACCAAACCAAACCCCAAAACCGTGGGGCCAACATAGCTACCCTACCCTCATGATTGACAACAGAATCAAATGCAGGATGTATCAGGTAGAAAGGGTAAAACCAAGGTGATGCATAAATAACATAACTCCATAACCTGATTTAATAACAACAACTGACAGAGTACAAGTTTCATGGACAAATAGTAAGGAACTAAACTACAAACTAAGATCTAGACTAATTAGAATCTCCAACAGCACAGGTTCAAGAGCAGATATTATGATTAAAATTCTGCACACTTGTGATAAAATGGCAGTTAACTGAGTTCTGCCACCAGATAAAATAGGCGATATAACTATTCGCTGTTCATTACCAAGCCAATCCACATCATCAGCTTCAGTCCTCGGCTGGGGGCGAACCACTGCATGATGTATAAACAAGATAATAAGTTTACTTTAAAGAAGATAAAATAGCAAAAGATTAAACAAACATAATGATCCAAAAGAACAAACCTGCGGTATCTGTCATTAATGGGGCTATCACCTCCACCATAACCAGGGCTGTCCCTAGGGTCAGGCAAATTTGGGCTGGAGGCACGACCATTCTCAGGACTAGCCCTCTCTCTTCCATAAGGACTCCGGCTGCCTCCACGACCATTTTCAGAACTACGCCTCTCTCTTCCATATGGGCTGCGACTGGGGTTACGACCATTTTCAGGACTAGGCTTCTCTCTACGATATGGACTACGGCTGGACCCACGACCGTTCTCTGTGCTAGCCCTCTCCCTTCTATAAGGACTACGGCTAGGGCCACGGCCATGTTCAGCACCTGCTCTCTCTTTCCTGTAAGGACTCTGGCTGGTGCCTCGACCATAATTAGGACTACCACGATCTCTCCTATATGATGGACTAGGACTGCGAACACGGCCATAATCAGGGCTACCCCTTTCTCTTCTATAGGGACTACGGCTTGAGCCTCGACCATAATCAGGGCTTCCCCTCTCTCTCCGGTAGGGGCTTGGTGATCTCCTTCTACCCCTATCTGGTGACCTATCACGGCCTCTCTCAGGGCTGTATCCATTTCTCCGATCATCATCATCACGCACCGCATACTCCACTGATATAACTCGATCCATCAATTTGCTGCACATCAGTAGATAAAATTTATTAAGATTGTGAATCAAGGGGGTAAAGAATAACACAAATGAAGTAACGAGAGTACCTCATATTTGTAGTTTCCAAGGCTCGGGTGGCATCCTCCTGTGCTTCATATTGAACAAATGCAAAATTCCTTCTAATCCTTACACTTACTATCTTTCCATATGGCTCAAAGTGCCTTTCTAGATCCCTAGTCCGGGTATGATATGGATCAAAATTAATGACGAACAAAGTCTTCGAAGGTCTTGTATTTGCTGCCGGTCTTCTTGAAGCACCCCCTGGCCTTCTAATGCCGCGCTCATGCTACAACATAAAAATAGAACAGCTTAAAAAGAAGCATAATAATAGTCACACTACAAAATGATATATATGAAGAAATAAGAACAAAAACTAACAGTAAGTGCATTACCTTTGTCCACTCAACACGAAGTCTCCGTCCTTTACGACCAAATTCTGTCCTGTCAAGTCCCCTAATGGCATCATCTGCATCTCTCTCATCTTCCATGTAGATAAAAGCAAAACCTATATACAATAAAGTAATGAAAATGAGCATACGTTATTGATTTTCACATTTGTATGAAAAGAAGAACTAGGATAGAAAAAGGAATCCTCCCGTAAAAGGAATCTTCAATATGTGATGGTATTTTCCCCTTCAGCAACATACAAACCACCTAAAATCCTACCTTAGAATAAAAATTTGGCAACCTCCGTGAAATCTATAAACTAAGTGACCAGCAAAAGTAGTTACAGACCTTCTGTGATGAATTAAGTCATGTCAAGGAACAAGATTCCAAAAGTGGATGTCTCATGGTAAGTCAATGAATATAGAGTGCTTCTCCATCTATTCTGCTGCCTCTGCTGTGAGGTCGGCAATGTTTCAACCTTGAAACATGTCTGAAATTGAAGGCTGGGCAAAAGTCATGAGGAATGAAAAGGCAATGAGATAAATGTGGTATGGTGGTGCCATTGCAGATGAGAATGACTCTTCTTGAAAACAAGAAGAGGAAGCTCGTCACAGGCAGGAAATGAAATTCTGAAGAGTGCATCCATTAGCCGGGGTAAGGATATCCCATGAAAATCCTGCGACAAAGAAAATGTTGAGTATGGGGGTTTATGTTTCAAAAAAGAATCTTGCTTTTTTCTCAAACATATCCTAAACCCCCACTGGAACTCAACATAGAACGATTGCTGTTTCTGAGTCGCATGTTCTGAATCATATTAGAGTACTGTAGAATGACGTGTAGGATGAGGAAACTGCCACCTTTGCAAATGGGGAATTGGAACTGCTGAATTGCCTTGTCGCTGCAGGACTTAACTACCTTTTAATGAATTGTGTGTGGTACTTATTGTTTATATTGTTTCATACACACAACACCATTAAAATTATATGCACACAGGTAATTCTAACTCATAATTATGGATGAATTTATCATTCACACCTAAGTTACATAATGAAGAACTAAACTGGTAAACATCTGCCTGTACCATGTTTGCTAATAGCGAGTGCTCTTTTCTTGACTATTATAAGTCTGCTTTTACTAGCTTCCATACATTTCCAACAGGTTGGCTTCTTCATTTCACTACCTATGGTAAACTAAAATCAAATACTAGTCCCTCAAAACTGTTAGTGCTGTTACATAAAATCATCATAAACTATCAAGTAAAATTAATTATTTAAACCTCACTACTTCATAAATACCCAACTCTACTTGTGATATGAGAATCCACAGTTACAAGTCTAATTCCCATGATAAGTCATGTTAAAAAAAAAAAAGAATATAATACAACAACTCCACACTTGGAATCAAAATCAACCATGGCCGACAATTTCAAAGCAATTTTCACATCTCCTTTCAACACAAAAGCAGTAAACAATAGCCAACCAACCAACAACAGAAGGCCAATTACAATAAACACAATAGTTGATACAAGACCAGAATGCAAACAAACATACCAGACTTCATATCAACTCTATCAACTTTCCCATATCGTCTGAAAAGCCGTTCCAAATCAGACTGACGAGCATCATACTCAAAGTTTCCACAGAATATCGGCCTCATTCTGCCAGCCAAACAAAAGATAAGCCAATAATTCTTCTACAATCATTATGTAAAAACGATAAACAATCAAGAACCAAACTTGCAGTCCACTTGTATTTTTACTTCTACACCAATACAATAAACATTGCAACAATAATCAATTATCATAAAACTGCAAAACACTGTAGAACTTCAAAACATTACTCAACAACAACAATATTCAAAATCTGGCTTCGATTTCTATGCTTAAAAAGTTTCAATCCAGAAAAACAACTAAACAACATCAATGTGACAAAAATATACAATATAACACAACAAAAATTAAAAAAAAAAATCAGAAAATCAAATTATGTACCACATGTTAAACAAATTCACAGCAAGCATAAATTAAAAAGAATATATATCGACTGAAAAAAATCAGATCTAGAAAAATAAGATTCTGACAAGAATGGAGTCAAACCGCGATAAAACTCAGATCTACTCTAAAAGAGAAAAAATCTCAGATCTGAGCGAATCTCGACCTAAGTAGCACAAGAACTCGAAAGAAAAGCAAGTAAAAGCGTGGAATCCTCAAATCTAGCAGATTTTCTTTTGTTTTCTCGGGTTTTCTTGGAATCCAAACAAAGGCGAGAAAAATAGACAGAGTAATATTACAGCTAACCGAAATTAAAATTAAAAATAAAAACAATAATAATAATTAGTGAGTGGATGGGTTGGTTGGTTGGTTACCTTGGAGAGTAGCGTTCTTCGAAACCTAAAAGAGATGGTCTTGTGAGATATTTTTGAGATTAGGAAGAGAGATGGAGGGAGAGTGCGCGTTAATAAATAAAGGGAAAACATGATGACGTTGATTTTTGGAAAGCGATTGACAGCTACCCTTATATTTGTTATTATTTACGAATATGGCTCGGTTGTTCAAGGGTTGTGAATTTCTCCATTGACCTCGTACCTTGTTTTATTTTTGTTAGTGAAAATTTAAAATTGATAATTAATTTGATATGTGTTATTATTTGTGATTGGATTTAATTTTTCTTAGATTTTTTTAATTTTTTTTTTCAAATGGTTGTTGTGGATTAAACAAAAAATTATGTATAGACTTAATAATTATTAACTTAAACTAGTGAAAAGATAATATATGTAAAAATTATTAATAGAAAAATAATGTTATGGTCTCCAAATAATTTGGTATATGAGTTGTAAGTATCATATTATTTCATATATTAAATAACATGAATTGGGACAAATAATTCGAGAAATTCAACATTATACAATGTAGAATATTTGAAAGGATTTTGTTACCTTTTAAAAGGAGGAAAAAACATGGATTTTGTTACTATCAACATATAACTAAACCAGGTATTATATTTATAATATTGAATGAATTTTTATAGGATTTTGTTACCATAAAAATATTTATTACATAACTGTTTGTTAGAAAAAGGTTTTTTTTTTTTTTTATCAAATCATCAAGTTGAAATCTAATATTAAAAGTTCAATAATGTTATAGATTTTATTTTTGAAGAAATATGTTATAAGATATGTGTGACTAAAATTAACTATAGCATTTAATTTGACTTGGGAAGGGCATACTACCTTAACCCTCGATTTTCAATGGCATAGGTGAAGCATGGACTGTCGGGCCAATTTCACTTTAATAAAAATTCTTTAGACCGGGCTATATTCAAAATAATAATAATAATTATAATTCTTTAGACCGGGCTTGGGGTGTCGAACATGGGCTGGGCCTAGAGTATTTTTGCGAGGATTGGCCTGTCTCTGAGTCTCGTCCAGAGCTATTGTGCTCATATGGCTTGGAGGACCCTCCAAGTTTTAGTTTATTTTCCATGTAAAACTTTTAATTGTTTTTCAAGGGTTAAGCTCTATCCCAGTATTCTACACTCAAGTTGAGCCCCACTGGCGGATGGCTGTTGGTGCCATCGGTACCTAACCCATGAAGACTTTGGCCCATGGGTCAAGAACTCCATTATTCGATTTGCACTTAGAACTCTTGAGTTAAAAGGGTAATTTTTTTATGCGATGTGGGTTTTTCTTTCTGCTTTTAAAAAATCTAATTCAGATCATATCTCAAAGATCATAATTAAAAGTGTCCGATAAATCATACAATATGTAACGTACTTATGATATGTATAATAAAATTAAATAAAATAATAAAAGTTTAGCCCCACTGAAGTCACGGGTCTCGTGTCTCATAACTTAGGGGTTTGGACTTGAACTTCACACTCAATTTGAGGGCTAGTTACAGACTAAACTTGGACCGTTCAATCTCAATTAACACATCTAATTGACTAGGTGTTGTAACATGAACCAACCTTTTTTTTTTTAAGAACATGGACCAAAAATTTATTATCCTCATTTAATATGAGATTATATAACAAAGAGTGGCGATATTTTCACCCCTTAAAAAGGATATATACATCCCTTTTTTGTATTTACACCCCATTAAAATTTTTAATAATTCATATTCTATAAATACATTCTATATATTTCCAATTATGTCAATTCATTTATTTATCTTTTAAATATTATAGATAAATAATTATAAAGATAATCAAATTAATTAAATTAGAACATTATAAAGACAATTATGTCAAACTTTTATTTTTAAGCTTGTTTTGATGTTTTGTTTCATGTTTATAACTTCTTCATTTTATGTTTTTTTTCATTTTCACTCAAAATTTTTATATTTTACCAAAATCCTATATGTAAAATTATCAAACAAAACTAAAAATCTCTATTTTCACTTAAGTTAAGCTTTAACTAACCCAAGAAAAAAGGAAAAAAAAAATTCAAATCTAGATCTTCATTTTCATCATTTATAAGATTTCTAAAAACACAATAAAAGGTTTTCATCTTCAACTACCTTTTATCAAAACAAAGTTTCATCTTCAACCACTTTTTATCAAAATAAACAAAGTTTTTTATTGGGATTTGAAGTTGGAGTATTCAAAGTTAATTATAACAATAACAATATATTCTTTTAATTAAAGTGTTAATAATTTAATTTAAGGGTAATATTAGAATATTAAAAATATATAATTTAAGGGGTGTACATAGAATTTTAGAGGGGTGGAAATATTGCCACTCTATAACCATAATCTAACACCATCTAAAGGTTTATGGGCTGTGGTGGACTTTTGTTTTGGGTTGATTTGGTCTAACTTACAAGTTTACATCTCATTTTTAGTCAAATTGTGAAAAAAAAAAAAAACAATAAATTAAATATTCATGAAAATTGTAAAACAAAATTTGAAGATTATATGAATTTAGACAAGTAATTTGGAGAATACAACATTATTTATTAGCATAATATCAAATAAGGCCACAAATTTTCTTTTCAATTCCCACCTTTTTCTACTCTACACACCCCCATTTAGTAAGATTGGTTGAGTACTTCTCTTGATCCTTAAAGGTTAAATGTTTAAATTTTATTTCTATTTTAAACACAAAGTATGGATAGTTTTCTCTTAATTTAATTTCATTTCCTCATCTTAAAAAGTATATATCTTAATATAAGGATTTGACTGTCTTACTGTTAGGGTACCGTCACTTATCACTCTTGGATATCTTTTAATAACTGCCATTGCAACCAATTAATTCAAATGTTGTTATTGATGGATAATTCTATCTGACTAATAAATTAGCAAAACCCCTCTTGATATAATATCAAATATTTATTTCAAAGGATTTTGTTAACTCTCAAGAGGAAGAAAAAAGGATTTTGTTATTACTATTATTATTATTATTTTAAACTAGTTATTCCAATATTTAGTGGGTGTACAAACAGTTTTAAAGGGGTGTAACTATGGAGACACTTTCGCGAGGATTGGGTTGTCTATGAGTCTTCCCCAAGGCTGTTTTGCTCATTGGGACTTGGACGACCCTCCAAGTTATACTTTGTTTTCTATATAAAACTTTTAATTGTTTTTCAAATTTTAAGCTCGATCCTACACTCAAGTTTAGCCCCACTAAACTCAAGGGTCTTAAAAGTAAGGGTGACAAAATAGATTGGCACGTCGGATTGAACTGAATTCGATTATATTCGTTTATGAATTTGACCAATTCGATATGAATTTGTTAATAAAACGTGTCAATATTTTTGGATTCGACACGAATTCGTTTATAAATGAATGACACGACACTATACGATTAATTCGTTTATCACTTAAATCATAAAGAATCCAAACTCATTAACTCATCAACCCATCAATTCGTTTAACTCGTTTAACATATTTAATTTGTTTAATTCGTTTAACTTAAATAATATTTTAAACACAAATATAATAAAATAATTCACAACTAAAACCCTAATTCAACGCATGAAAACCAACACATTAAATCATCTATACATAAAATTACATATCATCCAAAATAAAATCATGTTCAAACTTAATGCAAATCCGTAGAAATTAAAATTACATAACATTATCATTCTCCAATGTAAAACTTTGTAACTTAAATTTTCACTCTTTGATTCCAAAGGGATCTCTAAGCTATACAAAAATCATAAGAAAACAATATTAGATATCTACATTTATAATCTTAAATCACCATTAATTCTTAAAGCAAACACTACTTAATTAGTATATTATTCTAACATATTCCCTAAGATATAGATTATATTTAATATATGTTTTCATGTATAACAAAAAAAATAAAATTCGTATCAACTAACAACACAATCTTCACCGGATCTGACAGAAAAATGTATGGATGTAGCGTTTTGGATGGTGAATGTGACGGTATAGGTCCATTAAATGAGAAGAAAATGTTAAACCAACACGGAATTGAACACTTTTATATATTTTTTCAATTGAAAACACTACTTTTGTCAGATTTGATAATATATGAACAAACTAAAACGAATAGACTTAATTGGAAATAAAGAAAAAACAAATGAAATGTAGCAAAATGAGAGTAGATCTGACAAAATAACATGTATAAAATCACAGATCTAACACTAACAACATACAAAAACAGCAAATAGTGTGAATAGTATGTCCAAACAGCATATATTCAAAAACACAAACTGATTGGAAAAACACAAATTGTAACGCCTCCGATGTTTATTTCCGTACGATTAGTATTAATTGATTTAATAATTAAATCAATGTGTGGGATTAAATTTGAAATTGAGCGAATTAGTACAAAATTATATATTTTTTAATTGTTAATAGGTGAAATTTAATATTTTAAGAAACGTTTTTCTGCATAACGTATTATTTTCAAATTTAAATAAAATAAGTCGAAGAATGAGAAGATTAGGATTGAAAAATAAGTAAATGAAATTAGATCGTATCGTATGAAATAAGTTTTCGGTCGAATAAAGAATTTTTTTGAAAAAAAGTTTTAATGAGAATTAAAATAAATTAATTATTTTTAGATAAAGATAAAGTTTTGGATAAGTTTGAATAGATTAGTGGAATGATGTGTTGGGAAGGGTGTCCAATGACATTGTGACAAGTGTCATTTGGGGGTTGAATTGTAAATAGAGAAAAGTTTGAGGTTATGTTGTAAATAGAGAAAGTTGGTGACTATAGATATAAGAATTGCTTTGAATTTTTTTTCATTTTCTTTCTTACTTCAGCAAACCATTTCTTCTTCTTTTGCCGTGTGCTTCTTCTTTTTTTTTCTTTTCATTTTCTTTGCCTTTTTCATCAACAAATTTATCAAATCTTTTGATTTTTCCATCATCTACCCATCTCTAGTCTCAAAATCATTAAAGCCCCTCAAAATTTTCAAGTGGATTTTGGGTTAGTAAGAGGTCAAAGGGGATAAGTTGGTGTGTGTTGGTTATTTTATGATGAGTTTTTGTTAGGGAAGTTACAAATACATCCTTGTGCATGCATTTGATGTTATTTTAGCATTTGGATTAGTTGTTTTGAATTTTATGTTGATTTTTATTTATTTTTGAAGCCCTAGGTAAGGGTTTAGGGCGTGAGGCTTTAGAGAAAGTTAAGAAGACGTGAGAATCTCTCCATGGACGTGTGGAAAGCTAGAAAACAAGACCATAAGGTTGATGTATACTTGTTGTAAAAAATTTCTATTATTAGTATAGTAAATGCTTGAAATTTAATGATTTTATGTTTGGAATATGTTACAATTGTTTGAGTGATATTTATGAATTATTTGGATGCTTTTTGAATGACTTTTGAAAAGAAAAACTAAGTGAAATAATTTTTCGAAAATTGATCTCTATAGACTGAATTTGGACCCTAGTGTAATCGAGGGATATTTTGATCATTTTAATCTTAATTATATGTTAATCTAGTGATGATGGAATGATTTTTGTGATCAAAGAAAATTTGAAACCAAAATTTTAAAATTTAAACCCCTTTGGCCGAATGCTTTCTCTAGGGTAGATAAGAGATATTTTCATCATTTCGCCTCCATTTTCATGACCTTTGGGTGTTGTTTTGGTAGTACGTGTGATGGATTTGAAAATTGAAATGAAAAACTTGATAAACCTCTTCCGTGGTCGTGGGGCCGATTTTAAAGCAAAAGAAAAAAGGAAAAATGTTTTGGATAATATATGATACTGAAATCATAGGCAAAATGGTCATTTAAAATGACCATGAGTGGTGCTCCAAAGAAATTTGAACTATAGATTTAAATAGGTATTAAAAATTTTACGTAATTAAAGTTTTATTGAAAATTTGTATATTTCGTGATTTCAAAAAATTTAAAGAGCCTACTACGTAAAACTAGTAACCGGTAGGTGGAGATTGGTAGTTGACTAGCCAATAGGATGATTCTTAACAGTACTATGCCTTTACGCTTGAATACTGATGTCGAATAACGGACACTGAGAGGCACCAAGTGCCCGGTCAAGGAATCTAAAAATTTTATAATATTCTGTGAACTACACTCCGACGGGGAAACATCGCGTATTCGATACCGAGGAAACCCGTTATCTAACTATGTTTTCGTGATAGAATTTTATAAAAGACTTTAATTAAAGAAAAATGGTAAAATTGTAAATATGTTTGAAAAAAAAATTAAGTTTGATAAAGTGAAATATATACTAAATGTGTAAAATGTGTTATAAAGAGAAATGATATTTGTAAAAAGACAATATTGTAATTAAATGTGATAAATGAGATTTAAAATGATTAATGTTGAAATTTTTATTTATTAGTTGATATTATGTTATGAACTTTACGAATGGTTAAAATTTTAAATGATTGATTTATGTATTACGAAAGTATTGTTGAAATTTCGTACATTATGTTTCGATTTTTATTTGTCAATAACGTACTGTTTTCAAAAATATAATTATGATTATGATATGAAATTGAGTTTGAAAGGATAATAGTGTAAATATGTTTAATAACGGATTTCGGAAAAGTTTATGTGATTGAAGTTTATATTGAATCATGTTTGATATATGTGTTTTTTTGAAAAAAATGATCGTTTATGTATTTTGTTTGATTTCATTATTGTAAAATTGAAATTGAGTTATCGTGTTAAAAAGATTAAAATGAAATTTATTATGTTCTATTATAAATATTTGAAAAATTATGAAATCTGAATTTATGACTTGAGTTTTGAGAAAATTATTAAACGAAATCGTGTTATGTTGTTTAAGAAAATATTAGGGATATATATATATACGAAAAATTATTATTACGTATTTGATAAGTATAATTATAAGTAATATGCTTTTGTTGCGATTTGTAATAAAATTCTTACAAATCAAATTGATATGATTAATAATAAATAGCATGTATATTAAATATATAATTTCGATATTTGAAACTTTTAATAAAGTGTATTCGTTAGGATTTATAATGAATTTTTTTTAAAAAAATTGGATTGTTTCATTTAATAACAAATTTTATGTGTTGAATATGTGAAATTATTTGTAAATAAATGAAAAATGATTATTATGTATTTGATGTGTGTCATTAATAGTAAAGTATTTTCATAGCAATGTGTAATAAAATCTTTACAAATGAAATTGATGTGCCTAATAATAAATTGTTTGTATCTTGTATGTGTATTTGTTAGTAAATTAACTCAATTGTGAATTTTAGTAACGAAAAATATTTGGTGAAAATCGTTCAAAATGGCTGTCAAAAATAATTTTATGCTCATATCTATTTATCAGTTAATAAATATTAGTGTATTATATAATGATTATTTGAAACTGAGAAAATTAAATTTTGTGAAGTCATACTTGAAACATGATTTTATACACTTTATGACTTGTGTTTTGAGAAAAGTTAATATATGGTGAAAGTTTTATTTTATTATATTTCTAAACTTTCAAAAAATGTTGAAAAATGTGAAATTATATTATGGAAAAATAAAGTTTTATGACCTTTAAATTAAGTGTACATCCACTAAGTAGAAATACTTAGCTCGTTGGATTTATCCCGCATAGGTAGTTGAGTCGGGCTTGTCGCCGAGACGAAGACTAAACCCCTGCAGATTTTTCACGAGTCACATCCGACATAAATTTTTGGGTAATAATCATTTTTTCTCATGTGTATATATATACATGGGCACCATTATGTACGTGTGAATTACTTCAAAATGTAAATTTTGTAAATTATAACTCGTATTAAATTTGATATCGTTTTGTAAATTTTATATATTATTTGATAAATATGTACCGTGAAGTTTTACGGTTGTGGACTTTGAATTTTAAATAAAAGTTTATTATAATTATTTGTGTGTTGAAATGATTTGGAAACGGACGAGAGATTTGAAATGAAAGTTGGGGATTTGATTGTCTTTAGAAGTGTTATTGTTTTTCCTTGCAAATTTTAAATTTTGAGTTTTCAGGAAAATAGGGAAAACTCTACGGGATTTTCTAACAAAACATAATTTGAAAAAATTTAAAACAGTTTTCTCTGTAAATTGTCGTTGATTTCTAATAAATAAGTTTCAAAATAAATGAATAAATGAATTTCAGTACAAAACCGTAACGCTTTTCACCTCGATTCTCGATCCGATGAGAAGTTGGGGTAAAGAGTGTTACACAAATCGATTGGACAAACACGAAGTCAAACAACATCGTCATACAAAAATGGTAGCATTCAACATGTGAAACGCTAGATTTCATTTCACATCAACAGTGCAAGTCAAAAGTCTAGACTCATACACTCGATTGGCAAGTCCATACAGTAGATATTTAAAAACGCAATCAACGAAAACTAAGTCAAACGAAGTCAAAACATAACTAGATCTAGAAATAATTTTCAACAATAAATTACGGCCAGAAACAATCAAATTCTTAGAAACATCAAAGCATAGCCTTTTGTTGTGCAAAATCGCAAGTGAACGAATCGAACAAGTAATAAAGTGATGAGATAAGTATCGTCCCACGAGGATTGTTGTTAATTAATGCCCAAAATTAAAATAACTCAACTTTTATTTAGTAGATGAAATTTGAGTGAATGAGTTGATAATTATGATTAAATTTAATTGCAATTGAAAATAAATGAAAATTAATTCAATGAATAAAAACTCTAAGATTATGATTTCACCATAACTAATCTGTTCCTCCCCTTTGTTCTTTTTAACAAAAATTAACTATCCAGTTGCTAGTCGAGATTCCCTGAATTATTCACATAGCCCCTCCCGAGGTCTAAGGAAAATACCCTATAAAGATTAACTGCTATGTTTCCATGCAAGTCAAAACATTAAAGGATTCATTAAGATTTATGGATCTCTTTTATAGACTACACAAACCATGTAGGTATATTCCTATCCTACATGTAATTTATGACATTAAATACAATGAACTAGACACATAAATCAGCTTCCGCTATCATTATGATTAATAATTCAACTAAATAGTGGCCAATTATTTAGAAGCATTAAGAACAATATTAAATGCATCAACTAAAATAGAAAATCATTAATTGAATTGAACAAAGGTTTGGAACATCAAAGTTAGGCTACATCATAACCTTAGAAAACAAATCTACTCCATAATAGAATTTACAAAAACTAGAAAATTAAACATAACAAGAGATAGGAAAACTTAGTGGATTGAAGCTTCACCGTAGAATTTCTTCCTCTGCTTTGCTCCTCCTCTCCAAGCTCTCTCTCTCTTTCTCTAAACTACTTATTGTTTTTGGTTTGTGATGGAATGCTTAGAATGGTGATTCTAAGGCCTATTTATAGGCCAAATTCACCTCCAATTACATCATCGATTGCATCATCGTTTCCTGATTTTCCACCATTTTGCATCATCGCTTACATCATCTTTCACCTACCCCATTCAAAGTCAACTTTAATATTACATCATTGCTTACATCATAATTTTGATTACATCATTCCTTACATAAGCATGACATAATATTTATTTCTAGAATACTCGATCTTTAAATTGCGATAATCTTTTTGATGCGATTTCTGATTCGAGTAATTCTTGAGGCGATGAACTGCTTCGAATGAAATTCATGATCTTGTCTCGAGCGAAAGCATTTGGTGGGGTCCACATACGATTTTCACAAACTTTATTCTGAAAATGAAAAATACAAAATGATGAAATAATGTACTTAATAATAATAAAAACATCAAGAATTAAACAAGAATTCAAGTTTAAAAAGATAAGATAACTCTATAAAAATAGAGTTATCACCTTTAATTTAACTTGAGAGTTGAAAGTTCATCGCCTACTTGAGAAACCATAGGTCAAAAAATTAGAAACGAAAGCAAAACATAGAAATGAGAAATTGAAAGACCCAGAAAAGAAAAATGAAAGGGAGAATGAATAACAACGATACCACAGTTTCAAAATGATGACGATAGAAAGAGAGAAAGAGGCATTATCGAGCATAATAGATGGTGAACGGCGGTGATGGAGAGAGAGCAAATGTGATGAAGGTTGAGGCTCAAATGATGGTGAACAAGTCTGTTGATGATGATGACGATGACTGTGAGGGAGAGGGGGTGGATTCGATGGTGTAGTGTCTGGTGCGGGTGTGGGTGGCTATCGAAAATGACTTTGAAATGTTTGGTCAAATGCATGTATAAATAAATGCATAATTACACGCTAACTCCTATAATATATTAATATTACCATCTTATCACTAATTGAATCGTGTCAATCCGCGGTTCGTTTAAGTAACGTCAATTTGATTCGTTTAATAAATGGGTTAAGTGAATTGATATGATTACGATACGAATTCGTTTAACTCAAACTCATACCCATTTATTTTTCACGAATTCGTATCGATCCATCATATCGTAACCCATATTGACCCCTACTTGAAAGTTATGCTTGTGTCTTACAACTTAAGGGTTTGGACTTGAAGTTGCCCTCAATTCAAGAGCTAGTTATGGGCTAAACTCAGGTTGCCGGTCTCAATTGACACATTTAATTGACCAATTAAATAAATCAATTATTTATCAGTTGGCACAATTATTTTGTTACTATTAACATATCTAAATGTTAAATAAACCAATTATTCCAATATCAAACTAAATGTTCTATAGGCTTTTGTTATCTTAAAAAGCTTTGTTACAGGAGACACTTTTTGGTTTTGTTTTTGTCTTCTTTTTTTAATAGTTAAGTTGAAAATCAATTAGAAGTTCAATAGTGTTATTAGATTCATATGACTAAAAATGATTATAACTTTTTCCTCAAAAAAAGTTAAATAATTTTGGGTGTGGAAGAGAGTGACGCTACCTAAATCAATAATTGTATAGGTGTAATGTGCATATCATTGAGTCAATCTTATTTTATTTAATTAAAATTATTTAGGCTCATGTTTTTGGCATCCATTAATGTTTACTCGACACTCCTTTTATATTTATGTTTAATAAATAAAAATTGTTCATATAAAATGGGTGTTAAAATAACAATAAGTAGGTGCTGTAACATGGAGGACGGACTAAATATTTATTATCCTTCAATATGTCAACCACCACGGGCCATGACTAACTTTTACTTTGGGCTGAATTGATCCGACTTTCAAATTTAAGAGGGGTGGCATTTGCACACGTTAAAAATGGTATTTTCACCCCTTTGGCCATTAATATTTTTATAAAAGAATATAATTTATAAGTAAACCCCACTTAGTACCAGAAGTAGCTTACAACATTGCATTTTTACTATTTAAAATCAGAAGATGGTTCTCTTTACTTTTAATTTATAGATTTCATGGATCAAAGTATTAGAGATTTTATGATCAATAAAGAGTTGATAGATTTTGTTGTATGAAATTTAAGAGAGGACATTGGTTTAAACTCATTGATCAATCAACATTTTCATTTAAGAATATATTGTTAATGAATTGGTTGGAACCTAATTGAAACTCGAATTCTATGAATGGTAGAGTTTAACTCTCGTTGTGATAGAGTTAATGAGTTTTATGATTCTGATTGAGATTAAAAAGATAAGTTAAGAAAACGGTTGAAATTGAACATAACCCATATTGCTATTGTTTAGATTTTGAGAGAAAAAAAACAAAAAATCATTGGAACAAAACTATTGGCAGTACTTGAGCTGTTTGTAATGAATCCGCAACAAACATTAACGAACGATTAGACTTTGCCATGAAGTTATAAACCATTGCTTGAAACCCATAATCACCATACCAACAACATCAAAATGAGAACAGCCTCTCAAATCCGGCTTTTTTTTTTTTTTTTTTTTTAAGTAGTTTAGCTAAAATTGAAGCGATAACATACAATGACACAACTTTATAACTTTATTCAAGGGTATTATTAGAATTTTAAATAATTGAATGATATAAGGTGTAGATCCAATTTTTTAGGGATGTAAATATAGTCACTCCAAGATTATGACTAGAAGACCAAAATATTTAACCTTGAGAAAAGTAACCAAAATGACCAAAATTGACTTGTTGTGGGCCTTCTGGTGGCAAACTAGCGTTGTTGAAACCAAATTGGCGTTCAAATTGTTGAAGCTTAGGCGGCTGTTGTACTGGTTCCTGTGCATAAGAAGTGAACACAGAGATTTCAGCTTGGGCCTTGGCCAGTTGGCTCTCCGCAGTTTGTATTTGTTGCTGAAGGGAAGAAATAAGTCCAACAGACCCATAAACTGGGTCCTGAATTCTACATTGGGCCTCAAAAGTTAAAGAATCTGCGGCCTCTCCTCTTAGTTCAATTGGGACTAGCTGTTCAATGACAACCAAAAACCGTTGTTAAATCAAGGAATATAATGATGTGTGCATTTGTAATAGTATAGAAATAATGATTCGAACTCATAGTCAATACACGGATGGAAAAATTAAACACAACATAGAGGAAGTATTGACTCTAACTTTTCATCAATACAGAAAAGGGATCGAAATGTACAATTAATCAATTAAAAGTTTATATGAAATAATAAAAAGAGATACTAATACTAATGTATTGGGTCTGGCTATCAAATAAGTTCAGTATTAAGGAAAATTAATTTAAAGACAATAATTTTAAAGAATGGAGATTGAGGGGGGAAAAAAATAAAAATAGAACCATTAGATTCGATATACTCAGTATTGTAGAATATGAAAATTTATATTACAGTGTTTTACAGTAATATGTAATCTATATTAGTAAAATCGGACAAGTATTTGTATATAAAAGTATTTATTAACACTACCTGAAGCATCTTTGAAACATTGCTGGCGCCATAGATTCTATGAACACAAACAAATCTTTCAGGATTATTTGAAGGAAAACAAGGAAGGAAAATGCAATCTGGTGGGCATCTTCTTCTCAAGTACTTGCAAGCCGCACAACGACCAGTACCAGACATATCTTTCACTCTAATTTGAAATAAAAATAAAATCTAATTGCAAATCTTTTGTTTACTCAAAAAGATTTTTCATGAAGAAGAAAATTTAGGAGAAGATTTTTGGGTGTATTTGATTTGAAAATTCTTTGTATTTGTAGCAGATTTTTGGGAGAATTCCAACGGCTACTTTTGATTTTGAAACAAAGTGGATTTGTGAAGGAAAGTTTTGGAAGATGGAAGATGATTGCTATTTTCAGGGATATTCAAAATTTGGTACAAAAACAGTCTCAAAAAATTTAATTATTTCAAAGAGGAAAAAAAAAATTTAGGATATAAAAAGGTTAATTGGTTAGAATCTGTAGCTTAAAATGATTATTAGGAAAGTTAAAGAGTTTTATTTTATTTTATATTTTTGTACCAAAATCAAAATATTTGAATTCATAGTTTATTTCATATTCACACCATTTATAGTCCAATCATTTACTTTTCTGTTTTGAACTATTATTAGTTAGAAACCTGACTGCAATCAACTAAAATAATTAAAAACATCTCTTAGCGGTATAAATTATAATTTGAAGCACAAAAACACATGTCATATGCATATACAATATGCACATTACAAAATCTTCTGCTGTTATCTCATATTCAAGGAAGAAAATCTAGGAGCACTCTGTCTATATATAAACTTTTTGCACTCTAATTCAATTACATATTTCTTCTTAGAAAGGACCGCCCATTTATACATAAAACTACAGTGGCTTTAGAAAGCCTTTGGATTCAGTTTCAAAAACTATACTGCATTTTCTGGACATAAAATGTATGAAGCTTTAACTTTTAAATATCATAGATTGGTTTTTGGATGAAATTGCTTAAAAATATTATCTGAAAATTGGGTACAATAACTAAATCTAGTCAGTACTCATGAATAGTTAAATAATAATCAAATATGAAATTTTAAAAATAGAAGAGAAGTCGTAGTTTAAGATTTAATTATTTTAAAATAATTAGTTTAAGCAAAGTAGTGGGAGGGTTTTATAATATGTATATATAAGATGATGTTAATTTCATTTTTATATAGTGTCGGTAAATATATATTGTAAAAGTGACATATATGCCATCAAAGTGGCACATTAGTTTCATTCTTTTACAATTTGATCATGAATTTTTTTATGACTTCTACGAGTTGTTGTAATGATGACAATGTGTAATGTATCATTGAATGTGCCCCTTTGCGATCCACTAACATATGTCGAGGTCCAGAGCCACAAAAAAGCATGTAGGAAGTCAATGAAATGATATAAAATATTCAATGGAAAAAAGGTAAATTTCTATTAAATTAAGGAAGTGTATGTAATTTTATAGGTATATTATTTTTCAAATAGTATTTTTGGGTGTCGTGACTGTGACTTCCCTCCGGCACCACTTTAGCCTCCCCCTTGCATATGGCATAACTAGAAAAAAAAAATTTAAAAAACAGTTTCATGATTAATGTGATAAAAGGAATCAATTAAATAATATTATTTTTTTAATTAAATTTTTTATTGATATATTTCACCACATTAACTATAAAATAATCTCATAGAAGATTTTTTGAAGATTTTTTCTGTAACTAAAAATTGCTAAAAATTATTATTAGCCAAACATACTATTAGCAATGATGTCAATGAATTTATTCTAATTCTATAAATTATTTGGGGATAACAGGTTTTTTTTTTTATTTGTTATTTGTGCTGAAAGAATTACATAGCCTAAAATTTTATTTCAATTCCTATATTTTAATGTTTTATAATTTTTCTAATTAATTTTTTTTTTTACCCTTCAACACTAACCTTTCTAAAAAATTCGTTAATTTGGTCTTTTTAATCATAGTTTTAACGATCAACAGTTAGTCCCTAGCTTATATGGCATAAAATCCATATTGCCCCTACCATTTTAGACACCCAAAAATTACCGTTTTGTTATCTTACTTTGAAAATCTAATAATTTAACCTTAACTTGTTTGCTTATAGGAATCTGACGTGTGTTACCAAAAATTTAAAATAGAAAAAAATTAAACAATTTAAAGTCAATACAAATTAACCTAAAACATCATGATTTAAAAATTAAAGCATATAAACATAATAAGGCTTTGCATGCAAGATTTTTCCACATGGTATATCTCTCTCTCTTTATATATATATATATATATATATATATATATATATATAAAGAGAGAGAGATATACCATGTGGAAAAATCTTGCATGCAAAGCCTTATTACGTATAAGTATGGAAACAATAAGAGAAAATGTATAAAATAACCCATTTTTTAGAGTCAATTTGAAAACTAACCCTTTTTTTTTAGGTTGAAAAAATCTCAACCCTGAAGTTGAGATTGATTTAAATTAACACTATGACTCACAACCTGGAAGTTGAGATTCCGAACCTAGAGATTGAGATTCTCTACCTTGAGGTTGAGATTCTCTACCTTGAGGTTGAGATTCTCTACCTTGAGGTTGAGATTTAAAAAAAAAATGATTATTTTTCAAATGGGTTATCAAAAAGAGGTTAGATTTCAATTAAACCCAAACAATAAATCTTAAAAAGAGAAAATATATTATCGAAACAAATAAATTGTAGAAAATATAAAAGATATTTCATGAATATGTGTTTAAGGGATTAATCTTTAATTAATCTCGATCTTGAGGTGAATTAAGATATATAATTAAAGATCAATCCCTTAATAAATTTGAAAAAACGAGGTTTAATTTAGTTGTTGTTGTTATGTTGAGTGACACATAATATATAAAATGTACAATAAAAATAAAGCAATATAAAATGAGATTAATTATAGATAGAAAGACATATGATGTTTAATATCTATATAAATTTATAAAACATAAATTTACTCAAAGAAATAGGAGATCTAGATGAAAAAAGGAGATGATGATGACAATTGACAAGATTATTTTTAGAAAAATAATTGAAGTTTTGAACTAATTGTTTTTGTACATTAATTTGATCTTATTTTGGTCATTAAAGGAAAAGAGTAATCAGCATTAGGACATGAAATCTATCTGTTAAAAATCTTTTAGAAAGATTTATTTATTTATTTTTATCATCTCACCTTAAGCCACCTCATATGTAAATCAAAACTCCTTATAACTCTAAAATGCATGGAAATTTTACAATTTAAAACCTGTTTGCACAAATGTGTAGTGAAAATGATGAAAATTGAAAAATATCTTCTAAAACATTTCATGCATTCGACACCTTACATAAATATCATCAAGTGTCACTACAACAAATACTGCCTACGGCAACGTGCACAGTACGTTGCAGTAGCTATTCGCAACGTGCAGGAGCAAGTTACCGATGAGCATGTTACCATAGTGATCAAGGCTTTGGCAACGCGCGCTGCGCGTTATCTTACTTCTTATAGCAACATGGACAGCATGTTGCAATAGGTTATAGCAACTTGTAACTAATGTTTCCATAGAATGTAAGGCAACATTGGTTGCATGTTGCCATAGATGTGGAAGACAACATAACGTGCAAGATGCTATTGGTGCTTAAGGCAACATTGACTGCATGTTGCCGTTAGTCATTTACGACAACCTGTAATTGACGTTGCTGTTGATCTTAAGATAACATCAAGTGTATGTTGCCATTGATGCTTAAGGCAACTTTACCTACACGTTGCCATAGGTTGCTTATGGCAACGTCAAATGCACGTTGCTAAATATCATTTTCATTTTTTCTCACAAATAATTTTTTCAATTTATACAAAATACTCAACAATACTTTTTAAAAACTAATTATGAAACCTGTATTTACAAACTGAAATTTCATTTATATATATATATATATATATAATGTTTACATCACTTTCATAATAAAATCATAATCACAGTGCTTCCAAAAAATATCTAAAACTTGTTTAAATCAAGTCTAAGATCACAACTCATGTCAAGCTAATATCAATGAATCAAGAAGAACATCAAGTAACTAAAAAACCATAAAAGTTTCAAATCTATCTTTTTTTACACTAACTTGATGCAGTCTTTGATCCAAGCAACGATACTTCCAATAGCTTGACTTAAAGTTTCATGTTCATCGGTTGGTCTACATAGTTTTATATCTTCAAACACCACTTCTACCCAAATTCTCCAATATCATTTTCCAAGAGGCATATTATGTATTGTAACTGAAGGGTCTGTTGATGAAATCCTCCCTTCTGCAACAACTTTATCTTCATCTTCAGTTGGATGCCAATGTAAAATGTGGCATTTTGCATTCTCTAGTTGGAAGTTACTTTGTGTTGTAGGGACACTTCCATGTTGTGACTGCAATAATAAATATAACATATTATTGAGAATTTAAAAAATGCGATTAACTAATAATAAATATAACAAACCAAATTATTCTAGTATCCATTTGTCAAAAAAGTAATGGAAATGCTACTCACAGGTAATCATATATCTATAAAATGGAAATGTCATTACTTTCACCACAATATCCATACACATAATATTCATAGGAACTAATAGCACACCTTTTGTAACAAAGACAGTAACTTGAACAATAACAAAGATTATTCATCAATTATATATTCACAAACAATCCCAAATCAAATCAGTGTTCAAGTTGTCAAATATTCTCTTCATCTTAACAGACCACAACACTCAAAATATATTCAATCACTAACAATCAAGCAATGAAATCAACATACAAGTTGTTAACACTAACAACGACAACTATAAATGATAAATCGATAGACAAAGGACATGAAAATCACCTCTAGCCTTCTTGCAAGTTCATATAAATATTTTTTCACAAGCTTTTTACACGTTGATTAGCGAATGTGGTTTGGTGGTCTAACAAAGCAACTTCCGATGTTGTTTCTTGTGCTTGATCTTCTTAGGCTTGGTGTAGGACAGTAGGTGTTCTTCTTCCTCTTCTTGGCACCACCACGGAGGCGGAGGACAAGGTGAGCGTCGACTCCTTCTCGATGTTGTAGTCAGGTAGGGTTCTATTGTCCTCTTCTTGTCGGCGAACACGCAGCACTGCTAGTCCGATGGAATTCTTTGCTTGTCCTAGATATTGGCCTTGAGGTTGTCGATGGTGTTGGAGGACTCCACCTCCAACCTTATGGTTTCCTGGTTTTAAGAAATTGAAAAATAAGAGACTAGGGAAAACAAAAAAAATTGGGGGAAGATTAAGCGGCTACTAAAGTTAAAGCGGGTTTGTCATTTTGTTTCCCGCTATTTGGTTTTTGAGAGCTAGCCAAATAACATATCTAAAATGCTATAATATTCAAATTAAACTAGTAAATTCGTTAACTATTGTGTCACATTGGTGGGATGCTATATTATTTCTATTAAAAAATAATAAAAAAGTATAGCATTTTATATTAAAAAGCAATTGTGTAAACTTATTTGTCATAATTAATGGGTAATTTTAACTTTGACAATAGGAGACACCTTGATTTATTATAAAAACGAAATGGGTTAGATGTCTACAATATTTTTCGAAAATCAATTTAAACACCAAAATATAAGACAGAAAATTGATTGATTACTCTTTAGAATTTATTTTAATATCTTTAAATATATATATTTATATTTATATTTTGATCATAATTATACTTTAATGTGGATACTTTACCTTGTGTTTCACAAAATATGAATTAAATTATATTCTCCTTGATCCAAAATAATTGATTTGAATGATCTCAAAATAATCTCGAAGTAACATATCTACAAATGTTTTAATTACATAAATTATTAATAAAAGAATTTCTAATTATGTAAACAATGAGATAAAGAATCAAACATACAATCATAAGATACAAGAAAAAGGATATTGGCATGTAGAATATATAACATGATTCAAGAATCAATTGAATTTGGAAACTAATGGAATTGATTACATTATTTTTATTTATTTTTCAAGTGGTCAATAAAGAAAGCTTGCTCTGATCTGACCGGGTTAACCTAGCCGACAACATACATATTGTAATTAATTCATAATTTTAGCCTATGTTTACAATAATGTAATTAAAAAGTTTATTTTTTTAGTCTATTATGACGAGTTAAATGGTAAAAATATGGCATTATATCTTAAATATTATTCCACATTTTGTAATTAATTCATTATTTTAATCAACGATATTTTTATAACTTGTAATTATTTCATTCCGATTTAAAAGTAAAGTAACAGCTCAATGTGAATACTACTGATTTCTATTTTGATTCCTATAATTGAAGTAAATAATTTATTCTGATTCCAATACATACATATCATTCTGATTTTAAATTATTCCGATTCCGAATCCGATTCTTATTCTAATTCTTCTAAGTGAAGTAAACACACCATTATGCTTATTATTTCAGATAACTTACTGATATATAATCACTATATTTTCATTATGATATTAAATAAAATTAATTTCAAATTTTAATTTATTTTTATCAATTTAATTATGTTACATGTTAGGAAAGTAATTTGCGTTTAAGTCAAAGAATAATTATCTTTTTATGTTTGAGATAAGATGTGATTAGTCATTATGAAATTAAATAAAATTAAATTAAAAAATTAAATTCAGAAATATCAATTTAAAACCCACATTATGGCAACGCGCAAGACTACACGTTGCCAAAAATTGGGTTTTTGGCAACGTACAACCTTGCACGTTGCCATAATGTGGGTTTTCGGCAACCTGCAACTGTACATGTTGCCATAATTTGGTTTTCTAGCAACTTTCAACATTGCACGTTGCCAAAATATTGGTTTTTGGCAACTCGATGCAGTGCACGTTGCCATAATATTGGTTTTTGGCAACCCGCGGTAGTGCACGTTGCCATAATATTGGTTTTAAGCAACGTTCAGCTATGCACGTTGCCGAAAGTTACGTTTTTAGCAACCTGCATCCTTGACCGTTGCCTAAAGCTAGATGTTTGGCAACGTGCATGATCTTGCATGTTGCTATATGTCAGTTACTTTCGGCAACATACGACTGAACGTTGCCATAGACTGGTTCCACAACGTGCAAGGCAGCACGTTGCTGTAGGTGACTTATGGCAACGTAAATCTCATGCATGTTGCCTTTCAGACGTTGCTATAGGCAGTATTTGTTGTAGTGTATAACCCTAGTAAATCATAAATTACTTGAGATCTACTTGAAGGTAAAGTGAAAATGAATAAAGGGAGAAAACGTGATCATATTCAATCTGTGGACCACAATTTCAACCATTAATCTGAGAAAAGAAGAAAGAAATGCTTAATCACAACAAATTGAGAGAGAGAGTGAAAGATTAAGGCAACTATGTTGTATTTAGAACTAGATATGATAACATGCTGAATTTTCAATTCCCACCTTAAATATACGATGCATCAACTTAACATGTTCATAACCAAAGATAACACAACTACAATGTATTCAAGTCCAAGACTACATAGTTATTAACTTAATTAAAAACTAAATCCAGTAAACTATTAGATATAGAAATGTTATCATGTTTGAATTATGTTCTTCTTCTCAACTTGTTTACTCGTAAGAACAAACAATCACTGAACGAAGAGTGAAATCATCATCCCAATTCCCTGCAATGAAAACTGAAACCAAAGTTTCAAGAACTTTAAATTTTAACAAAAATGAAGCTTAGTCCTAATAAGGTAATGAAGCTTGGTATTAACATGACTGATTTCCTATGCCGACATTTTCTGCCAAAAACAAGTAACTAAGCTCGGAGTTTATTAAGTCATGATCTCCATGTTGCTACAAAAATTAAGACAAAATTGCTATTTATAAAACTAGAAGGAATTATTATTACAAATTGATGTAAAATTTCTTTGTACTATCCAGGTTCGCCAAATATATATATATACATCAACTGTAAATCTTGACTTGCCTGATCAGGGTTTTTGTCCAATATTGGATGATAGTCATTCGAGAGATTTGCAATATTGTCTTCTAAGTCATGATTCAAAACTTTAATCTCCAGAAGCTGCACATTCCAACACAAATTTAGAAGTTGAATGAAAATGTCTTAGAAATTTAGACAACAATTACGATGTTTTATATAAGTTTGTAACAAAATCAAGAATGAAATGAAGTAAGCATTGGACATACCTGTTCAAGAGATGGTTCATCCCAAGGATGATTTTCCACAACATTGAGAGGACTCGAAAAGTTAATATCTCTAGGCGTTGGCTTTATGGAGGATTGGCTTCAGAAGGTAATGATGAGTTACTTGTAAAATCTAAAGACTCCCCTGGAGTCAAACACTTGCCAAGTGTTGAATCCCCAACAGCTTTAACACACAAACTTGGAGTATGAGCTCCGTTATTGGCAAAGTCTGATGCACCATTTAGACCATCAGCACCATTGAATCTCATTTGTCCGTTCATTTCAATTAGGTTTCCATCTTTATTCATCTGAATTCTAGGATTTGAATTCAGGTCCGACATTCCCGGTGTTTGAGATTTTATTTATTATTATGAACTTACATATCAAATAACAATTATATTATAGACTATCTATTTTAATAGGGTCAAATAAGTGATCTATTAAGCTCTAGAGATATTCATTAGATATAGTCTTTAGTGTGTAGAAATCCAATACTAATTAATTAGGGTTAATGAAAACATAATTAGGTTAGTATATAAAGAATGTTACAAGAGTTATGGTCCCCAAATCAAATTAATATACGTAATATTTAAATAATTTAATCCTTCCACATTTAAAAAGAAAAATTATAGAACAACTTAAGGAGATTTGACTGTGAAAAACTCAATCCTACTCAAATTTACCAACATGGATTCAAGTAAGTCTTCTCTACAATAATTCTTAATGATTTAATATAAATATTTAGATTTTGGTATAGGTTTTCACTAATTAAAGTTTTATCCAACATCTATTTCCTCTGCTCTCCATATGATCGTTGCTTTCAACACCATAACTAGGTTTCCAAATGCTTGATGAAATTAATATGTTATTATAAATATCATTTGGGATGTGCATTGAGTTTGTGCCACTCAGAGGCATATTTGTCTTGATATGATTTGATCCGGTCTCAACGCTACCACCAATAACTTATTTGTCTCGATATCATTTGATGTGATCTCCAAACGACTGGTGTGACTTGATTGGTACAGAGGATTTACGTTGTCCAAGCTTGATTGAAAAGTCTCGCCTAATGTCATGTAGTTCATGGAAGTGGCACCCTCGCCATTTTCAATTACCTTTTTGTAGTTCTTCTTGTGAAACTTTCTTTTGCATTCTTTTTTCTTCTCAGTATGCTTTGTTTCGTTCACAAATGATGCAAAATTGTTATCGCCATTGTAAAATATTTGATAAACACAATTTATATATATTTATTACCTTTAAATATAGGTGTATTAGTCCAATGTCATATTAAGTTTATTTTAATTAGTTCTGTTTTTGGTGAAATATGAATAAAAGAAGATTTGTATGTTGTTATGGGTGTTTTCACGATTAAGACAAGTGAGTTGTTAAAAGCTCAAAGGATGAGCCTAATAGCCAGAAGCCTAAAAAGCCCAGCACTCTGGTCAACCAGTTGCTCGTCCATCTACTCAGCCTTTTGCACGTGCTCATTTGTCAGCTCGGCCATAAGCCTGTTCATGAGATCGATTATCTACTCATTCATCAGATCGTTGTTTAGCCCGCATGTTATCTCGGTCAGCAACTTGAAATGGGATCGGATCGGTAGAGAACCTTATTCGCTTGTTAGCTTGACAGGATATCATTCTCGCTAAAAAGCTCGCCGTATTGATATAGTTGACCTTGTAGAAGCCTTAAGCAGTAAATCTAGAGAAGAAGTCAACTTCCCTATTTCGACCCAATGTTTCAACCTAACAAGAGGAAGACCCAGTAGGCCTAATAATCCAAAGCCCAACCTGACTAGTCCCAATTACTAAGTTTATAGCACGACGACCTCATGCATCCCAGTTCAGGGGAGCAAGCTCTCTTCTGTTACGCGTCTCATATTACAAGTTAACTACAGTCAGAACTGTCAGATCAAAATACAGTTTAAGGCGTGTCGTACACTTCAATCCGTCAGAGAATGCAACCTGAATTAAGGAAATCTTATCTAACGAGTATGAATTTAACATCTAAATCATGCTTATCAGAAGACTTTAAATAATGTTACAGCTATCAGTCTTGAAAATGTAATTAATCATCATTACTTTATTTTGTTTTATTATGTATTACTGTAACATCTCCCATTTTTTCTATAAATAGGGGAGGAAATTCATTTGTAAAAAAATAGAGAAACACTTTTACTGAGAGGGCTATTACTTTATCGATATATAGTGGAAAAACAGTGGATGTTGGCATTCTTTGGGCCGAACTACTTCAAATATCGTGTGTCTGTTGTTCTTCCTCTTACCTTTCTCGTTCGTTTCCTTTGTTTCGCATTAGTTACAATACTGGACTTCAACGAACCTACGTTGACCAGTTTGAAGTCCCGTCAACATATATTGAATGGGAAAAAATTATAATTTTTGTTAAGTTAAAATCCAAGTCAGTTAAGGATTCAAGTCTTGCCCAAAATATTTGTCAAATAGTTAGGAAATTGACTGAGACAAGAAAATAAATCAATGAAAGAGAAAAGGAAAAAAGCAAATTTAGAATAAATCAATTTTGAGTTATTTTTAAAGGGTTTGACACATACAAAAAGGTGCTATTGAACCCAAGAGTGGAGAATGGGAGCTGCTACAGCTTTTGAGATAGAAAAGATTAGAAAGAAAAACAGCGGCTTTGGTGGAGAAGAAGACAAAAAAGAGCAACTTTGAGGTAGCAATTTTAGCGCAGGATAATATGCCGGGTTCTAATTATTTTTGTTTTTTGCTTTTGTTATTACCAAAATTGTTTAATTTTCTATTCTGAGGTATAAAATGAAGTCTTGTTGACTTTATAATGATTTTGCTATTTAAATATTATTCTCAATTTTATTTTTAATGTTTAAATAATTCTTAGTTTCACTAATTAATAAAATAAAAATTATTTCACTTTCAATTTTTGGTTGTTATAAATTTATTTTATTAATTTGACTTTGAATTAAAAAAGAATAAATATAAGATTTTTGAATATATGTTTTTCAATGTTGGATACATATAATACTTAGATCTTATAAATTTCAAGTTTTGAAGTAAGAATTCACATAAAATTTATTTATTTTTAGTTTAACTAACAAATCCTGAGAAAACAACAGATTAATTTTTAAGTTGTTTCTTTAATTTTTGAGAATAATATTTTGAATAGTAAAACATTACAAGTTGATAATAATATATTCTGAACCTCAAATTTCTCGTCTATTGCTTGAGTTTCACAATTTAATCTTGTTTCATTAATTTAAAATTTTATTTTCTTTAATTATAATTAATTCTCAATTTTCAAATATTGTTAACTAGGTTAGAATTAAATTTAATTTAGATTTTGATTAATATTTTCTTAATCTTTGTGAGAACAATTTCGTACTTATATAATCCATTTTGCAATAGACTCGTACACTTGCAAGTATTAAAATTTGCACAACAATATTTTCAAAACTGCCAATGATCCTATTGCTTGAATGCTTCTAATTTTCTCAATATATCTCATGTCGACATGTGAATTCAGTTGACCCAGATTCCTCACCTAGTATCTGCAAATAAAGCAAAATAAAAGAGAAAAGAAAAGTAGGAAGAGGAAGAACACTGTTGCAAGAAGGTTTTTATATGGTTCGACCTAAAAAGATGCCTACGTTCACGATTGTTTTCTGATTATTTTGGCAGAGAGAGAATATATTATTAATATTGTTTGACTTTATAATGAATTTGCAACCTCTATTTATAGAGGAGGATGCTACACTATATATTACAATTGCAACAAGAAATTTATCTACACTGATTGCATTCTCAAGACTGACACCCATCAGTGTAGGGTCAAATTCCGTAAAAGCAGGATCTTGATTTTATCTCCATACTGAGTAGTTGAGTTTTTCCTTAAATTAGGCTGTTGCATATGTGGAAAAATTTGTTTAGCATGCACGTTAAGCCGCAAGCTGGATCTGACTTCAAACTACCTATAGCTAAATATTAAGCATTTTCAACTATGGTTGACCAGCGATCTGCGAACTGTAGCAGCAAGCAGAGAGTTTGTATTTGCAAGCCTGCACATTTGATGAGCAAGTCGATTGGCATACTGGGCCTTTAGCGAGCTGGACCTTTATCTATTGGGTCAATTCACTATATTAGCCTTAGACTTTTACCAGCTCATTCATACAGTCTAAAAATACCCATAACACCTCATATATTTATTTCTCCTTGATGCTTCCGCATATTGCCAAATGTTTTTAAAATCTGCCAGATTCATTGATTTTGAGATGAAAAACACTACTCCGTTTGATAAGCTCTTCAATATTGTTCTCTCGTTATTGTTTGAGGACATTACTACAATTGACTGACATATATATCGAATTAAAAACAAGTATTTCTTTGATATAAAAATTAAAAAAAAAAATCTTTTTTTATGAAAAAATGAAAAATTTAAGACTAAAATGATTGGTTAAACCTTTTTGAATTATTTTTGAAAATTAGTTTTTATAATATAATGTAAAATATCAAAACGAAAATTGAAAAACAAAGGAAACATTTAATTTGAAAATATTTTTGGATACTAACTATATGTATTAAGAACATAATCATGCTTTTAGCATGTATGTCAAATATCGGAAAATTGTTGAAGTTTTAAATAACAAATAAGTTACACTATACTAACTAATATATTTCTTATATTTGTTTAAGTGGTGAGAGTAATAAATCACTTTAATGTACGCAATAGGTGAAAAAATTAATAATTAATACATAAATGTTATATATACTACATTACTTATATTTTAAATTTGAAAAAAGAAACTTTTAATAAAACTTAGATTAGATTCTTCTTCAATTTGATTTTGAAGTTGAAGTCTGTCCATCTTAGACATATACAAATCAGACAAGACGAGGTCAATATCGTGAGCTTGAGTGAGAGCTAAAGCCTTAAGGGGGAAATTTACGGAAAGGACTGTATAAAAGATGATAAGAATCAATAATGGAATCAATCAACCTATAAAATATATTGCAATTGTTTGACTGCTGGTTCGTACGTGCATCCTTCTTTTAAGTTATAGTATTGATTAAAATATATAACTCTACCACTAGTTATAAGCAAACACATTAACATTTTCAATTTAACTTGATTAATATTGATAAAAATTGGTGAAAATTAGAATTTAGAAAGTAGAAATGAAAATTGGGAAAAACATACATACACATATATGAATGATGGAAATTATAAAGCTAATTGTATTTGTCCCCAATTGATAAACTCAAAAATCACTGTTAAAAAGTTTTCAAGAAAATTTTGAAACAGGAAAAATCATTTCAAAAAGGTTTTGTTAGCTAGATTTCAAGAAAATAAGTGGATTTTTTATTTTTGAAGAAAATGGAAAAACCTTGCATGCAAAGCCTTATTACATCACTAACCATATAAAACTCCCTGAAATATAAAACTATCTATCCAAATAACATATCGTATGAAAGATATTTCTAGTTATCCTTTTCAATTAAGTATGAATATGTGGTTTAGGGTACAATCTATTTCAATTAATCTCTTAAGGTTAATTAAGAGATATAATTAAAGATCAATCCGCTAATAAGTTCAAAAAAATAGGTTTAATTTCATTTTTCGTTTGATATATGGATTGGCGTGAGATCAAATGTGTAGTGAAAAAAATGATAAAGAGTGATTAATTATACATGCAAAGATGTATGAAGTTGAAGATCTATATAAATCTATAAAATGTAAATTTGATCAAAGAAACAAGAGATCTAGAAGGAAAAAAGAGATGACAATAGAAATGGTAGATCGTTGCTAAACATAATTGAAATTTTGATTTGATTTGGGGGAAGAACGATCAATATTAGGACATGACATCTATCCATTAGAATTCTTATCAAACAATTGAATTCTTTTCTTTTACATCCCAAATTAAGCCAGCTCAAATGTAAATCAAAACCCTTTCCAACCATAAAATGTGGGAATTTCATGATTGAAAAACCTATTTGTGTAAATGTGTAGTGAAAATGATGAAAAATAGAAGATATATACTAAAAATTTCATGCATGCAACAACTTACAAGGAGATCCTCAAGTATGATCCTAGCAAATAATAATTTTTCATCACATCTATTTGAAGGTAAAGCGAAAATATATAAAAGGAGAAAAAAATGATCATGTGTATTGATATATATAGAGTCTGACCGAGGAAAAAATAATAATAATAAAGTCTTAAACACAAAAATTTGTTTACAACAAAAAATGGATGAAGATTGTTAGCAGATAACATATACTAAGCATTGAGGTGTAATTAGTAGTAAGTGATGAAGAGAGACTGAAAGCTTATAAACAGAACTAGTCTGGGTTAACATTCTAACTATCTCACAGCTGTCACAATCTAATTGGACTGCTACCTTTGGGCAAGTGATTGTCACATGATGTTTACCTGCTACCAAATACTATGTACACCCCAGTCTAAACATATCTTCACTGGCTACTAAATACGCCTCAATGCCTAGTATATGTTATCTGCTAACAAAGATGAAAGAAATAACACCTACTACCTTCATATTTCCATCTTCTAAGTATTAATGAGATGACATTAAGACATGTGACATCAGCATTTTAAACTCAAATGTGGAGATAATTTGAACAGCCATGTTGAAAGAGTCCATTGTTTTTCACTGTGACTAGCTTTGGTGTAAGATTTAGTACTACCGCAAGGATTATTAAAAGGAAGAGGCATTGTGTGCGGGCCAGAAACAGGAGTCAATTTTTTTTCCCTTTTTTTCGAAATATATATATTTTCCTTTTTAATAAAGAGATAATGGAATACAACCTTTTTCATATTTACAAATTTTAAATTATTTGTTTTGCAATTTCAGTGTAAAACGATATTATAGACACAAATTGGGTCCATGCCCCTGAAAATCACTGTAATCAATGCCAAAAATCTGGAGCAAAAATTTGCAATGAATGCAATTACAAATATAGGGACGTATTTTCAGGAATTATTGTTAAAGAAGATTTTGTGTAATTTTTTATATTAAATCTCTCTTCCAAGATTCTGTTTGTGGTTTAGTATACTTTTCTTGATGGATTCATTATTATTATTTTTTGAAAGAAATTATTATTATTATTTTTTGAATACTCATTATTATTTATTTTGTTAATCCTTGAAATAATTATAAATAATTTTTTAAAGATAGATATGAAATTTTATTTCAGTAAAACTTTAGATGGGAAAATTGTGTAAGTGGACTGAAATTCCTTTAATAAAATTCACTCAACTTTTATGAAACAAGTACATTTATTTTTAAATTTAAGGAAGTGTGGTGAAATTAGAACTAAAATTAAATTAGATCATGCTTACATTTGTTAAGTCATAGGCTTTTAAGGAGCAAACGACACAAATTATTGAAAATAATGGTGTGTTAGTTGTTATGGGTGTTTTAGCGATTATGGAAAGAGCTCAAGGATGAAGCTCAATGTGTTGTTTTATGAAAGGAAGCCCAAGAAACTGGTCAAAACTAGTCAACAGTCAAATGAGGGAATATATAGTTGTCTTTCAGCCTGTGTACCCGAGCACACCTGATTATATGGCTAATCATTTTAATTACTGAGTAATCAATTGGACGCATGAAGGTTTCACCATATGATAGAGCGTAAGACAATCTGATCGTGTTCGAAAAACTATTCGATAAGTGCTCTTTAAAGGCTATTAGAGCGATTCGGAGGTATTTGTATCTGTTCGATAGTTGAAGGGACAGATCCCTTAGTTGAATCTACTCGTTAGAGGTAACATCTGATCGCTCAAATAGTCTGTTCGTTCTGGGCGTTTGTTGAATTTGACCAGTTGACTTTCTGGAAGGCCGAATCAATTCAATTAAGAAAATGAGTCAACTTGCCTATTTTCATGTAAATCAAATCACGATATTTTTGACAATTATTGCAGATACGATAGATATAATCTTGAGAGATATTATTTTAATTAATGTAAATTATTTTTTGTCTTATCTGTAAAATTCTTAAACCAATTTAAATTGTAACATCTCCACCATAAATAGGGGATGAAATTCATTGTAAAAGATAGAGTGAAAAATACATACTGTTACTCTGAGAGAATAGAAGTGACAGTCGTTGACGTAGACCATTACTTTGCCGAACCACGTAAAAATCATTGTGTTCTATTTGTTTTGGTTCTTGTCATACTTGTTTCGTTTGTTGATTGTTGTTTCGCAGGTATTGGACTTAAAGAACCGGGTTGATCAAAATTAAGTGTCAATATTAGTAATCACTAATTGTTTAAGACCACAGGTATAAATATAAAATATTTTATTCTCATATTCGTGTAAGAGTATTACGCGTCTAAATCAACGAACATTTAAATTTTTAGAAAAGTATAATTCATTTGGAAATTTATTATTGATTATAGGTCATAACGATTTATATTTTTTCCAAATATTATTTATTTACTTTTTATTGATTTTAAGCTCAATTTGAAATATTTTTAGAAATTTAGTTAAAATTTAGACCATAATTGCCCAATGTTACCAGGGAGTGCATACATAACCGTTAAACATGCATTCTAAGGGAAGAACTGTTAGGTCAACCTGGTAAATTTCTTCTTTTTTACCTCTAGATATACATGGATCTTTTATTAAATAATAACTTTTATGAATTGTCAACCTTTAGGTCGACGTGGTAAACTTTGGTCTAATATACATGGATCTTCTATTAAATGTTAACTAGCCAAATTAAACCAAAATTTTTCAATATTACAAAAAAAGGAAACAATTTCTAATACGATCTTAAATATAACAGTTTGACTACCTTATTGGGTAAGACTAACCATTATATGTTCTTCAATGAATACCTTTATAACTGATCTAACGGTTGTAATTGATAGATAACTTTACTTAATCAATAAATTAACAAAATTCTAAATATAATTGTATATTATCAAATTTGAAAACCGTGGTAATCTTGAAAACTAGGTTCTACCCATGAGTTATTATACTACTAAAATTGGATCATAAAATTAGTTTTGTTTCCTTGACAAAACTGTCAAAATAGGTAAAAAAGAAAAAAAAAAAAGTGTTAAAATACTTTATGTTAAATGGTGCTATTGTCTCAAGATAAAAAGGCCATGGCTCCGACTAAGTCATTTGACAATGTATGATATTAATTTAAAAAACAATTTTCACTTCGCTTCTAGAAACTTAAGTCAAATGACTTTTTAACCCAAAATAAAAAGGTCTTACGGGGTCCGAATATGAATTCGAGTACATACCCATAAATAGTTAATTAGCAAACACTAAGGTCTTAGGGGGTTTGTATCAAAAAAAAGAAGAAGAAAAGTTCTTAGGGGGTCTGAACATGAATTTAAGTATATACCCACAAATAGTTAATGAGCAAGATAAACTATATGTACCGCTCATAGATTGAGAAAGTGTAATATGGGATTAACAAGGTTTCCAATTTTGATTATTACAGAATTTAATTCTCTCCTCGTGTTTTTTGAAGTATGTGACTGATTATTAATGAAATCAAAGTGAAAAACAATCATATCTTAGTCATCCAAGCATTGTAATGTTTATATTATAGAGTGATAAGGTAAAAAAGACTTCAAAAAGAGAATAAACTCCTTACAATTTAAGGGTTTATAAATGATGAATATGAATTTAAGAATATGATTACTGGTTAAAGTTTTTAAATTATTTTTAAAATCAGTTTTTGTAATCTATGTAAACTATCAAAATTGGAAAACATAAAAATTTTTTATTTGACAACATTTTTTCGGACATCATATCAAAGCATTTTTAGATATAAGATATATTAAAAAAGAAACATTAAGCTTCCCAAAAAAATTACTCAAATCCATATCCAAAAGATGTGGCATATAAATTATCAAGATCTTATAAATCATTTGATAATGAAATAATTAATAGAATCTTGACAATTCATATGTTACTTTTAGATATGAATTTGGATAAAAGTTTTGAAAAATCTAACATTACTCATATTAAAAATACTAGACGTGATGATGTCGATTTCTCAAACTTTACAGACAGCTAAAGCAGTGAGGGAGCAATTTAGGGGAAAAAAAAAACTGCGAAACATTATAAGAGTAACAACCATAATGGAATTAATCAAACTATAAAAAATCTATTGCAATTGTATGATTGCAACCCTGTACACGTATCCTCTTGTTAATTTATCATTCATGTACATCTCTCCCATTAGTTATAAGGAAACAAATTAACATTTCTAATTTAACTTGTTTTTCATTAATAAAAAAATTGGCGAAAAATTGATATTCGAATGTGTATTTCCAAAATGAATAGTGGTACGTACACAAGAATTATAAGTGATTGATTCTACAATATTTTTCACTCTTTGAAATTAGACCAAATGAATGATATTTGAGACTAGCACTCTATAATGCACCTTTTATTTGTTCATATAACACCCACAAGAGGATGCCAATCACGGTGTCTCTAACCATGCTCTTTAGAAGATTAGCAACCCAACCGTTGGACTCTTCGCTACATGACCTCTTCCCGGCCAGGTCTCTAAATCGCAGGTTTCCCTGATCGGATATTAGAGCATATATTACGCCATTCATGTGGCCCTTTCCAATCACTCCCACCACTTTCTTGCAATTGTTCACTGCTTTGCTCCGTTTTAGAGACCATGCAAGATACTGAAAATGCAGCAGAATTTCATTCAGTTAGAGTGGCTACTCCAAATCTCAGGAATTTATGTAGAAAAAAATTTATTGTGCTACTAGCTTACTACCACGTCATTCGTACAACTCATAAATACTGAATGTCATGATATGTCTTACTTAGCCAAAATTATTAGAAGTACACAATTTTCATGTAAAATATTCACTAAAGACATTTCTGATTGTTAAATAGTTGTTCTAGTTTAATGATAGTTACCGTGTCTCGTTCATGTATGAGAGGCTGCAACAGTGATGGATATGAAAAACTTAGTTGCTCGTAAAGCTGAAAAGTGCTATCATTTGGACTTGGTTCCTGCAACGTTGTATAGGAGTTGATAGAATTATAGGCTAACAGATATTGAACATAGATGATCATCATTACTTCAAAGAGCAATAAGATAACTTCAAAATTAAATGACTACCAACTTTGATTTAAATTCTATGGAGCTCACTTATTGTAGTCAGTGATTTCTACATCTATACTACAATTTGGATCTGGTATTCTGGTTTGTATCCTGCAATTTGATTGTACTTACCATTAGCAACTCATAGTACTATATTGTGCAAAGAATCTGGTATCCACAAAGCTCCACCTTGACAAGAAATATTACTATAAAGGGTGGTGTGGGCATTAGCATATCAATTGCAGGGCATAAAATGGCCGCATCAATTAAGTTTCAAACAAACATGATTAATGAGCAGCAAAAGAAACCGGTTTCATGGGATAAACTTTATTCCATTCATGGTATTATGATATACCCTAAAGAGAAGTACAACAGGACTATCTATAAAAGTTTATTTGAATTGTGATATCATAAAAGAGAATACTCTTCAAAGAAGCAAATCCATATTCCCTTCTTGAAGAGGGAGGTACCTGGACCATACAATTACTTCACTAGCAAATGGTTCACAGATGTTTATACATAGTTTTAACAATAATACAACTACATCATACCTTGAATATAGGTTAGTAGGTGTTGTATCAGAAATAAACATTAGATAGAGAAAAACCTTGATATCGTTCAGATTTGTATCGGACGTTGAAGTTATCCCATGAATAACAGATGTCACTAAACTAAGTTTCTCGGTCCATTTTAGAGAATTCCAAGCCCTTTCAAGCTGAAAGAACGGAATAATAGAACAAGATGAATTAATTCTTCTCAGATATGCAGATGAGCCCTTATTTGTCAAAACAGAATTCGTAAGCACAAATTGAATGAACTTACAGTTATCTCAATAGGCCGATCCCCCAGAACAATCTGAGCACCAACTTCTTCAGCTGCTTCTCGAGCAGCTCGAAACTGCATAACATAAAAAAATCTCATCACAAGTCAGGACACTTAATTTGAAATTTTGTTCTTGAAATGTACCTTCAATAAATAATCAGTTCCCAAGTCAACTACCTCATCCCCGAAAGGGCGATTCACATCAGAAGAAATTTTGGACGAGAAAAGGGCCAAAAGTAAACGTAATGCTAAAGCCGTCTGACCTCCTGTCATTTATACAACCATCTAAGAAGCTTGTCTTCACCATCAAATATACAAGAAAATTTACACAAAAAGCCTAGATCTCACCCAAGTTGATGCTACGACCAACAGCGCCAAAAAAGCCAGAGCCACTTAAAGAGAGCATATTCGACCTTAATTGTTGGTCAAGCTCACCCCCAACCGATGTGTACATGATCCCAGCTCTGAAAATGATCTGTGCAATAATTGAAGTTAAAATGCGGAATGAAGTCTAACAACATACTTGATAGGCATCCAAGTTTCTACATTAACTCAAATGGAAGTATGTGTCATGCACACATTTGATAAACCTATGCACTATATGTGCAAACTGAAACAAATTATTTTCCCAGTGTATGCTATTCAATTCAAATTCATCAGAATTCAAACTAAGAAGTCAACTAGCTAGCTACATATTTAGTGATTTCAATCAAGCGGGTGACAAAATTAACAGTTTTTATCATGAAAATTAACAGTCAACTAGCTAGCTACACATTTGATAAACCTATATACTATATGTGCAAACTGAAACAAATTATTTTCCCAGTGTATGCTATTCAATTCAAATTCATCAGAATTCAAACTAAGATGTCAACTAGCTAGCTACATATTTAGTGATTTCAATCAAGTGAGTGACAAAATTAACAGTTTTTATCATGAAAATGTGAGAAAATTGTCTTTTTTTGGCACCCAAATGAGTATTTTGAAGAAAGATTAAAACTTGCCTACTTCTGCATAGCTCGACCACCACATTATCAGGCTGCACAGCTCGCACAACGCGGGCGACGTCTGCGGCCGAGTCACTGGAAAGATGAGTGGTCCCGACCAACCAGATTGCCTCCGGTTCGACAAAGTCTGACGTCCTCCAGGCTGGAACCGGACCGAACTGCTGTTTCTGTATGAGTACGAGGGTGCCAGTGTCAGCCAAGTTGAGCAACTCGGGACATGTCTCGGCCACTAGGGCTCTGGACTGTGACAGAACATCTGCCCTGAAGTCGAAATCTGCTGGAGGAGGATTGATGGAGACCCTGATTCTGTTCAAGTGTTTGAGAGGCTTTGACGTGACTGTCAACAGCTTTGGGTTTGTGGAGAGGACAGGGAAGGTGGTTCTCATAAGAGTCTCCATTGGAGTGTGCTTCAAGAGCCCCTCCAGTCCTTTGTTTTTGGTTTATTTATTTATTTTGTTTTTATTTTTGTTTTATTTATTTATTATTTATTATTATTTTTTTTTGTGTGGTAGGATTGGGATAAGGAAAGTTCGGAAACTGACTTCAGCTAGTCGTGCCCGAATTTTCATCGTGTTATTGTTTTATTTTTTTTGTTGTTTTTAATTTTTTTAAATTTATTTTTTGACATATTGTAAAAATAATTTAGATAAAATAAAATGGATTAATTTTGGGTGGCTCTGTTGCCATTTAAATTTTTTCTTTTTCTTTTTTACACCCGTTTACTTGCTACACCCATACTAAGAAATTAAAATTAAAATTTTACTTCTTATACCCTTCAGAATTCCAGAACGGGCAAAACTATTATTAGATGTTGCTTATAATTTTACTCATTTTTTTTCCTCATTACATCTATTTACTATTTTCGGTCAGATGTGCATAAGTCAATTGCTTGTTAGTGTTAATTGAATTATCTTACTAGGTTTTTAATACTAAAAGCTTAAATGAATATTGAAACTTTATTTTTACAAATAATATCTCAATTACATTTTCAAAACATACCACATAAATTGAAAATTAAATTAGGGAACTCTTAGATCTTACACAATTTCGATCAGCACCGATGTGCGGAAGTTAATGTTTTTTGATGTTAGTTAAGTGATCATCAAATGAGGTTTTAATGTTCAAAATTTGGGTAAATATTAAAACTTTATTTTTACAAATACGATCTCAATTACGTTCTTAAAACAGACAACATAAATCAGAAATAAAATAAGAAAACTATCAATTTTCGTATTTTTTAGTCAATGCTAGTGTGCGTAAGTTAATGTCTTTTTAGTGTCAATTAAGTGATCAGATGGGATTTTCAACACTCGAAATTTGTGTACATTTTAGAGCTTTATTTTTAAATAGAATCCCATATGCATTTTGTTAGCAGATTTATATTAGCATAAAACTAGAAAACTGTCTGTATTTACACTTTTTTGGTTAGCGTTGGTATGCGTAAGTTAATGATTTTTTCAATGTTAATAGAGTGATCAAATAAAGTTTTTAATGCTCAAAACTTGGATGGATATGGGAATATTACTTTTACAAATAAAATCTCAATTGCATTTTTAAAACGAACAACATAATTCAACATAAAACAAGGAAACTCTAGACTCTCACACATTTTCGATCAGCATCTCACACGTTTTCGATCAGCATCGGTGTGCATTGTTTAATGCCTCTTTAGTTTTAATTGAGTGATCGAATGAGGTTTTTAACGCTAAAAAATTACGTGAATATTAGAGTTTTGTCTTTAGAAATAAAATCTTAGTTGTATTATGAAAATAGACAACGTTAATCAAGCATAAATCTAGGATACTCCCAGTAGTCACATATTTTCAGTAAATTCTAGTGTACGTAAGTTAATACATTCTTGGTATTAGTTAAGTGATTAAATGAGATTTTAACGTTTGAGACTTGTGTGATTATTGGAGCGTTATTTTTACAAATAGGAATTCAATTGGATTCTAAAAACAGATAATATAAATGAAGCATAAATTAGTTCTTACAAGTTTTCGGTTAGCATCGGTACGCACAAGTTAATGGTATTTTAATTTTTCATTATAAGTGCAAATGTATTGGCATTATTTGGCAGTGTGTGAGAGCGTATTTGAGCAAAACTTAAGTTTACTTATGAAATTCTGTGTTACAACAAGTTGATTTATTAGTTTTATAACAAAATGTTTCTCATATGTTATAATATTTCTGAAACGTGAATAGTAATGTGAACAGTACGAATTCTTGTGGAGTTCCTGTTTTTATTAGTCTTCGTTTTTTATTTGTATCTCTAATTTTTATGTAGAGATATCATGTGTAATTTTTTCCTATTCATATAGGAGTTGGATGAATTTGGTCCTACTGAAGACCAGACTCGGTCTCCTTGCAAAATAGAAAATAATCTTTTTGTAGGTATACTCATTTTATTTGTTTCCTTTATTTCTATTCTTTCTCAGTAAAGTATTACATGTAAATTTATTTATTATTTTTAATTGTATATTCACTTTGACTGAATTGATCTAGAATCAAGTCCTTTTTAAGGATAAATTCGGTCTCCCGCAAACAAAGTCTATTTTAAGTGAAATTATTTATTATTTTATTTTTCCTTTTTCTCTAATTAACTTTACTATGTCTCATATATATATATATAAGGTCACTTTGTTAACTGCTGCATGGATTTTTTTTTTTTAAAATAAAACTTAGTTATTTTCTCAAGTCTTTTATTTATAAATATTAAGTTAAATTAAATTGATTATATTTTGCTAAAATACTTTATATCTAATTTTAAACTTTAGCATTAAATTATTTATATTTTATCAATATATAATTTACAATTATTTATATTTAATCGGTATATAGTTTAAAATATTTTTATTTTATTTTAAATATATTAAAAATAATTTTATTTGATAATTATTTTTTATCCAACCCAATCTAATGATACACCAAATAAGGAATTATATAGTATTCAATTCAATCTATTCTAATCTCATCCAATTTAATCTCATCGATTCCCCTTCAATCCAATACAATATACTAAATATAGTCTTAAATTATAGGTTTGAAGTATTGTTTTATTGTAAAAGTTTAACAAATATTATATATATATATATATAGGGATGCTGAAACTAAACATGATGTGCAGTCTAAAAATAATACTGGTAATTAAAATACACATAGTAGTTTATTCCCAGTCATAAAAGTAAAGGAAAAGTGCAACCACTTTTGAATTATAAATTGATGTGCTATAATATAACATCTATTATAATTAAAAAAAAAATTCGAAACTATAGGCCAAATCATTCATCGACAGCTTTTATTCATTTTTTGTAAAACAAAAATCAAGTTTACTAGAATTTTTAAATCACTAAAACCTCCAAAAACTAATCAGATATTGTCTTTACTATTGATGAAATACATATCCATTTTTATTTACCAAGTATGGACATGACATTAACAAAAATCTCCATAATAATTCAAAATTTCCAAAAGTTGGTTATGTACAATTTATTTTTACTCTTTGTTTTGTTGTTGAAATGGAGGTGCACATATGTTATTATGTTGCAATTGGATGTATACCTCTCGCTCCATCCTGATGATGGATTTGCGAGTGTAGAAAGTTTTCTTATTGTTTTATGAAAGTCAATATTCAAGCTGCAGTTATCCATCTGTTTGTAGTGTTTGTTTTGGAAAAAGATCTTCTGTTGAACTTACATTTATCCTGATCTTCATTTGATGAATTTGAGGGGGAAGAAAACAAAGAAGCTTTGCTGCCAAGCTAATTAAAGATGCATTATTAGAGAACAAAATCAAGTCAGTCAAGATACTCAAGCTGCTAGCAACATATCAGTTCTTCAACCTTGTACAGGTTGGTAGAATAGCAAAGTTAGATACTGGCTCAGTAAAGTCACTCAGCTCACTTAATTAGCCACTCTTCCATCTTAACTGATGAGGTGTACACTTAATTACATTATGTATTTTTGGAGGGAAAAATTACTGGTGTATAAAAAAAAAAAACCTCTTTTGAGGTCTCTCATTATTCAAGAAAGCAATACAATACAATTCTGGAATCTTCTCTCTAAATCTCACAAGTAGATTCATTAATCATCTTTTGTTCATCATCTTTTCATGGTATCAGAGCACAAGACTAGCGTCAATGGTGTCTGATTCGAACTCTTCTTCGTCACAAAGTGAGGATGATCTCTCTCCTACTCAATCTCCAACTTGCTCACCAACTCGGCCTTTGAATGCTCGTTCATTGGCCAAAACTCTCAATTTCTCTTTGCCAATCAAGCTTGAAAGAGACAATTATATCGCATGCAAAACTCAGGTAATCCTTGCCATTTGAGCTTTGGATCTTGAAGATTTTATTTTTGGTACAACAATTTGTCCTCCTAAGTATGTTAAAGTGAGATCAAACAAAAATAGGGTTAAAGAAGTAATAAATAAGGATTTGTTGCTTGGAAAAAGACTGATCAAATGTTACTTTGTTGGTTACTATCAACAATCAGTCAAGGGATAATAGGCCAAGTCACTGAGTGTGTAATTTCGTATGAGGTCTGGAAGCTTTTAGAAAAGCTATACACACAATAATCAATGGCCAAAATCCTTCAAATTAGGCATGAACTTCAGACAATCAAGAAAGGATCTAGCACGATTTCTGATTTCATTCTCAAAATTAAGATGCTAGGTGATAGTTTAAGGGCAGTTGGTGAAAAAGTAAGTGATCATGACTTGATCTTGAGTATTTTAGGAGGTCTTAGTCACAATTTTGACTCTATAATGGTTTTGATCTCTTCACAAAAACATACCATGTGCTTACAAGGTGTTCAATATCTCTTACTAATACATGAACAGAGAATTGAACAACTTAATAACTCAGAGATAGGTGGAGCAAGTGCTAATTTTGTGTCAGGAGGACAGGAAGATAGAAGGAATCAAAGAGGAGGTTTTAATGGAAGAAATACTGGAAATAAGAGTAGAGAAAGAGGAAGGAGTGGTGGCAAATGGAACTCAAATGGAAGACTCTCTTGTCAGTTCATGTGGTAAAGTTGGTCACACTGTTACACAATGTTATTTCAGGTTTGATAAATCTTTTCAGGGAGTGAGTCATGCTGCAAAGAACTCTCAGAATAGTAGTGGTTACTCATAAAATGGGAATGGATATTCTGTACCAGGTTTTCATTCAGATAGGAATCAATTTCAAGGCAATTTTTCACAAGCTAATCTACTTCAGTCAACTGCTCATTTTGCTACTCCTAATACAGTTAATGATAGTTCTTGGTATGCTGATATGGGGGCAACTGATCATGTCACTTTAGCTTTGAAAATCTCTTAGGTAATGAGAGACTTGCAGTTGGAAATGGACAGTAACTGCATATTTCACACGTAGGTAAGTCCTATGTTTTGCCACCAAATTCAAATAATAAGGCATTAGCTTTGAAAATGATACTTTGTGTACTTAACATAACAAAAAATCTCATAAGTATCTCAAAATTAACAAATGACAATAATGTATATGCTGAATTTGATTGTAATACTTGTGTAATTAAGGACAAGGATACACACCAAGAGCTACTTTGAGGGATCCTTAGGAATGGGCTGTATCAATTGCAATTGGTGAGAACTAAGGAGACAAAAGCAAGGCAAAAAGGAAGTCAAAGGATTGGTGATATAATTTCAACGTCTTCTTTTTCTAATTCAGCTCATGATAATGGTAATAGAACCTTTTATTCCTCAGTTGATAAGACTAAAGATATTGACTTGGATGTTGGTGATAGTTTGTTAAGTACTGTTAAAATGAATGTTGTTACAAACATATGTGACACTGTTTACAATGATGGTATGAATGGGTTGAATTCTACTAGTATGAATAGAATTGCTTTAATGGATTCTGCTAGCATGAATGAGAAAATGTGGCACTTAAAGCTAGGTTATCCTGCTCCTTTGATTCTTAGAACTGTCCTGAAACATCTACATCTCAAACACCATTCAAGTAGATAGCTTCAGTGTGATGTATGTAGAATGGGAAAACTATATCAATTACCTTTTCAGCTGTCCACATTTAAGGCCAAAACACCTTTAGAACTTGTCTTTATTGATTTGTAGGAACCTTCTCCAATGCTATCAATAGAAGGGTATAGGTATTTTGTAATCTTCATAGATTCTTATTCTAGATACACTTGGTTATATCCTCTCAAACTCTAGTCTGATGTTACTCAAGCCTTCCTCACTTTCAAGAAAATTACAGAGTTACAGTTCAATTACAAACTAAAGTGTTTGCAAACAGATATGGGAGCTGAATACAAACCAGTAGCCAATTTCTTAAAGGAATGTAGGGTGCATTTTAGGATGTCATGTGCTTATACACATCAATAAATGGCATTCTAGAATGCAAATATAGACATATGGTAGAAATGAGACTCACTTTGCTTGCACAAGCAGATATGCCTTTAGTTTTTGGGTTGAAACCTTCCAAGCCTCAATTTTATTGATCAATAATTTGCCAACTCCAGTTCTTCAGCTTAAGTCACCCTTTAAAATTCTGTTTCATAGAAAACCAAACTATAGCTATTTTAAAGTTTTGGTTGTAGCTGTTTTCCCTATCTAAGACCCTATTCCTCATAGAAATTTAATTTTCATACATCAAAATGCATCTTTTTAGGGTATAGCCTACAACATAAAGGGTATAAATGTTTATACCCATCTAGAAAAGTGTATGCGTCCAGAAATGTAGTTTTTCATGAATGTGATTTTACGTATCAACAACTTTTTCCTCCAAAATCAGAAACTAAACCATATTCCTCTGGTCTGCCAATGTCTACCTTGCTTCCAAATCCAATCATAAATTCTTCAAAAGTCAATTCCTTACCTACTACCATTCTTGTCAATAACACCTCTACTCTTGCACCTTCCAAACTAAACACCTTATGTCATCCAATGGTCACAAGAAGCAAAATTGGATCCTTAAAATCAAGAACCTATTCTGCCATTTATAAAGGTCCTACTGTTTTGGTGACTAAAGCTGAACCCCGAACTGTTAGAGAGGCATTATTAGATCCTAGATAGCATAAAGCAATACATGAGGAATATGAAGCTTTACTAAGAAATCATACATGGACTCTAGTTCTATTTGACAAATTTATAAGTGTTGTGGGTAGTAAATGGGTTCATATAATCAAATATATATAAACCTGATGGTTCTGTGTTGAAGTATAAGGTAAGGTTAGTTGCCAAGGGATTCCATCAAGTTTCAGGCATTGATTATTCTAATACCTTTAGTCTTGTCATCAAACCTGCTACAATTAGAGTGCTTTTTACCTTAGCTGTTATATATGGTTGGGAAATATATTAAGTTGATATTAACAATGCATTTTTACATGGTGACTTGCAAGAAACAGTCTTTATGGAGCAACCTCAAGGATTTGTCAGTTCTCAACATCTTGATTTTGTTTGTAAGTTGAATAAGGCTCTCTATGGATTAAAGCAAGCCTCTAGAGCCTGGTTTTTAAACTCAAAACAGCTCTCTGTCAACTTGGTTTTGTAGCCTCCAAATCAGATGCTTCACTTTTTATCAAAAGAAAATGAGATCAGGTTTTGTTCTTGTTAGTATATGTATATGATATTCTCCTAACTAGAATAGATCAGCTACTCATTGATCAAGTAATATGTGAGCTTAACTCTTAAGTTTTCTTTGAAGACTCTAGGATAGGTCAGCTACTTCCTTAGTTTTGAAGCCAACAGAACAGCTCAAGGGCTTTATCTTACTTAAACAAAATATATACTTAATCTACTTCACAAGATAAACATGTCATGTTGTAAACCTTGTCTTACACCTATGTCAGCCGGCATTAAGCTATCAAAGAACTCAAGTTCACCCTTCTCTGATCCTTTCCTTTATTGAAGCACTATAGGAGCACTTCAATATGTTATATATACTAGGCCTGACGTTTCATATGTTGTCAACAAACTTAGTCAGTTCTTATCATCACTTATGGATGAGCACTGGTCAACTTGCAAACGTATTCTTCGTTACTTAAAAGGCATAACTTCTCTTGGATTATTTTTTAAGCCTGCAATTCAACTCCATCTAGAAGTTTTTAGTGATGCAGATTGGGCATCTAACATTGACAGAAGATCAACAAATGGATGTCTTGTTTTTATTGGAGAAAATCTTGTCACTTGGAGCTCTAGGAAGCAACATATTGTTGCTCGATCTAATGCTGAAGCTGAGTATCGTGCACTATCTCAAGCTTCAGCAGAAATTCTTTGGTTAACCTCGTTGTTCCAAGAGATTGGTCTCCAACTATCATAGGTGCCTATCATCTGGTGTGACAGTTTAAGTGCGAATTCCCTTGCTCAGAATCTTATTCTGCATGCTAGGACTAAACACATAGAGATAGATTTTCACTTTGTGAGGGAAAAAATAGCTGCAGGTCATCTTCTAGTCCAATATGTTCCTACAGAACATCAAAAAGATGATCTTCTTACTAAGCCATTATCTCAAGCTCATTTTGGTGTTATTAGCTTCAATCTAAACTTAGTTTCTCACCTAAGTTCCGATTGAGAGAGGATGTTAGAGAACAAAATCAAGTCAGTCAAGATACTCAAGCTGCTAGCAACATATCAATTCTTCAACCTTGTACAGGTATACAACTTGTAGCTTATAGAATAGCAAAGTTAGATATTGGCTCAGTAAAGTCAGTCACAATACTCACTCAGCTCACTTAATTGGCCACTCTTCCATCTTAACTAATAAGGTGTACACTTAATTACATTCTGTTATTTTTGGAGGGAAAAATTACTGGTGCATAAAAAAACCTCTTTTAAGGTCTCTCATTATTCAAGAAAGCAATACAATACAATTGTGGAATCTTCTCTCTAATTCTCACAAGTAGATTCATTAATCATCTTTTGTTCATCATCTTTTCATGCATGTCAACAATTTAAGAAAGGATCCATTTGTTTTAGGCCAATAAAAGAAACCTAACCTTAGTGTTGAACACTCAAAAATAAATAAATAAAATTCCATTTGCTTTCGAGTCTGAACATTTGAGCCCCAAGTTGATAGATGCATATGTGGATCAACTGGCATCAGATTGGGACCGAAACTGCTCTTTAAAACATTTATGAATATGAGATGGTCGATGGCTACGGTAGAAGCGATCTCCGCGGATTGGGGAGGTCTATCTTTGATTATTTTATTTTATTTTTTTAAATTGTTCATGATATATTTATAGGTTTTTCTTCTTTGGTGATTTGGATGCGAATGGAATGGAAGTTATGATGATGATAGTGTTGAATGTTGATGATGATGGCTCATAGGGTATGAGATGATATTGTTTTTTGTATTGATTGGTAATTTTTAGGAAACGTAGGGATTATAGCTTAGAGTTGATGACGATGGTCATAAATGGTAAAAAAAAAAAAAAATTGTTGGACCTGACCATTCAATAGATAAATTTTAAATTGGTTGAGACGTACTATTAGAATTATTGCTAACATTTAGTTTTTATAAGGATAATTTTAAAAAACTTATTATAGTTTATAAAAATACCTATTTTATCACCATAGTTTCATATTTGTCCAAAATCTCTCTTAACATTAATAAATTAACAGAAAATATCTATTTCACCCCTATGATTTATCATCAATTTGTAATCATCAGGGGTATTGTTGTCATTTCACACGTCTTTAAGGGTATTTTGAATGTTTTTATTAACGTCAAAAGTGATTTTAGAAAAAAATAAAATAATAAGTGATAAAATGGACATTTTTATAAACTATAGTAAGTTTTTTAAGATGATCTATTTTTCATATTATTGACTTTTTTTTAATTAAAAAATTCACACATATCAACCACAAATAATAATAAATATTAAGACATGAAAACTATCCGATCCGTTAAATTTCTTTCTGAAAAATTGAATTCATATATTTAGCATCCTAATGTAAGTCACCTCAAATTATATTAAAACTTGGTTGCAATATGTAGTGAAAGTTAATGAAAATCGGAAGATATCTTCTAAATTAGTGTCTCCTGCATGCAACACCTTTTATGAAGATCGTTTAAGTATAACCCCACTAACTCACAATTCACATAAGATGACCTATTTGAAGACAAAGCGAAAATGAATAAAAGGAAAAAAAAAAAAAAAGTGATCGTAAAATCATAGACCGTAATTATAACAGTTAGTCAAACTAAGAAAAGAAGGGAAAAATCTAAAACCTTCTAAAATGGTAAATAATCATAATTTATCCTAACTTTTTAATATTAGCCCAAAAATCTTCATTTGTTAGTCAAAAACAGTTTTTATCCACATTTTTAATAGTTTTGTGACAAAAAAATTAAAATGCCAAAATAACCTCACCTTTTATATATATTTTTTAAAAAAAAACTAAAATATAAAAAATAATTAAACTAAAAAAATTTAAATATAAAAATAATTAAAAAAAATCATCAATCAAACTGGAAAAAAAAAAAAAAATCATCTGGGTTCAAATCGATGGACCTAAATGAACCTTCTTAGTGCTCTTGACAACCAACTTCAAATTCTCTAATGTATCCTGATGGTATTCGAAACCAAAGAAATCGTGCCACTGGCACCACCACCACATCCACATACATCAGATACAATAAAAAGACAAACAAACTCCTCAAAACCAAACAACAATAACAATCAAATACAATACCAAACATTCCACCTTTAAGACAGCCAGATATAACATCAATAGATTGAGACTTGGGACCAAATGTCCATACAATCCTCATCATTGTAGGAAAAATACTCTACATATTATTCAAATAAAATAAACAACCAAATTTGTCATACAATTTTCATTACAAATCCAAAAAAAAAAAAGAAAACTCATGACCTAGGATGACTTCGGGATTGAAGCCATCCTGATTAGCTCCTTGAGAAGCAAGTGACTTGAATGCACCTTTGTTGTTATGTGTGGAAAGAGATTGAGACACTTTGATTATATCTGGGTTCGATCAATCCAAACGAGATTTGGATTCGAACCAATGAATCGAGACGAAGGGTTATCTAGGTTTGATGATTTGAACCTAAATGAAACTAACTAAAAAAAAAAAAAATCTAGGTTTGCTAGATTGAATCCAGATGGAAATGGTGGTCGGTGGTTTTGAGAAAAAGAAGAAGAAGAAGAGAGAGGGAGAGAGAGAGAAAGTGGTTGATGGGGATATGATGAAACTTTTTTCTTTTTCTCAATCTGTTAATCTCCGTTATCTATCTTAAATCTGATGAAACATTTTTTTATGTAGTTTTTAAATTTTTTTTATGGATTTTTTAATTTTGTTGATGCCACAAGTGACATATTTTGAATGGTCTTCAATTTTTTTTTTTTTTTTTTTTGAATTAACAAATTACATTTTGTCTTCAACCCCCTCAATGACCTTTACACCCTCCAAATCGATAGATCCTCTGATTTATTAACGGAATTACTATATCATTTAATGGTTGGATTATTTTAACTATTATTTTAATATCAAGAGTGATTTGATATTATTTTTAATTTCAGAGGTAAAATAATAATATCTTAAGGCAAGAATGAAGGAAATCTTAGATATAATATATATACGTAAAAACAAGTTGAGTTTCTAATTCCCAAATAATATGCAAGATATCTTTCAAAAAAAAAAAATGTAATATGCATTAACTTAACATGTCCACAACCAGTACAAACTATAAACCAAAGATAATTACGACTGCAATATGACCAAGTCCAAGACTGATTTACTTAAACTACCATATAGTTATTAAACTAATAAAAATCAAATTCCAATGAACAACAAGGTAGAAATTTCTTCATGATAGGATTTAAGATTTATCCTTAGCTTGTTTACTCCTCAAGACCAGAGATCATCAAGAAAGGAGTCTATGAAGTCATTAATCATCATCCTGACCCTGCAAACCAAAACCAGAGTTTTAGGAACTTGAACTTTTAATAAAAACGAAGCCATTCATTACTCTTAATAAGGTAACTAATGAAGTTTAGCAAAGACATGCGGATGCCTGCTTTCCCATGCCTGTATTTTCGACTAAAAACATGTCACTAAGCTCAGAGTTTATAAAGACATCATATGTCTCTTTGTTGCTACAAACAATAAAGCAGAAATTTTTACAAAACAAGAAGGGATAATTGATAAAAATTGATATTAAATTTCTTTGCTCTAGCCAAGTTTGCCAAAAAAATAATTGAAAATCAATATTTATCAAGTAAAAATATTGACTTGCCTGATCGGAGGGATTCATAATATTGTCTTCCGAGTCTGAATTCAAGAGTTCTTGAATCTCTAGAAGCTGGATATACGGACAAAATTAATGAAAATATCTTAGAAATTTAGAAAATTATGATGTTTTATATAAATTTGTAATGAATGAAGAATCTAACGAAATAAGGATTGGACGTACCTGTTCAAGAGATGGTTCATCCCAAGGACGATTTTCTTCAACATTGAGAGAAGTAGGAAACTCAAGATCATCCTGGGGTTGGCTTGTTGGAAGGTTGGTCTCTAAAGAACATGATGAGTCACTTGTGAGATTTGAGTTCTCAACCCGTTCTCCACCTTGTTGCTATACATATCAAAAACCAATTATCAATAAAGGAAGCTAGAGAAATTCTAAAAGTACATCATAGTTTAAGACTTCTAAGATACAATAGATTTAATTCATGTTAATTTTATAATAGGAAAAATATAGATGTTTGCGTTAGAGAGTGAATATTAAATAATTGAACACGCATACCTGATGATATGGGAATTGGGAATTTGTAGTCTCCATCAACATGTTAGCCGCGTCCTTAAATTGGTGTGGCTCAGAAAAGCCAGAAGCAATATTGTTATCGTCATTCATGAAACCAGACACAAAATCATTCAGCTCATTGTCATCGAGACTGAATTGTTGTTGTGCTACTGATGGCAATGTTGAAGTACTTCCTTGTACAAAACTAACACTAGAGAAGGATGTTGGACACTGATTGTTTCCGGGATTGCGTCCTGCAGAAAAAGACTTAATTGGAGTCAAAAAAGTACCAAATGCCGAGTCCCCCACAGCTTCAACACCCAAACTTCGATTATTGACCAAGCTCAAGCCAAAGTCAGATGGACCACTGAGACCACCGTTGAGTCTCAGTTGACCCCCCTCTGCCATAAGACTTCCTCCATTATTCATCTGCAGTACTGTAGCACAACGGTTTGTGTTCGAGTGATTCGTATTAGAATTCGAATGTGAAAACGAAACATTCCCAGTTCTTGCGCTCTCAACATTATTATTGCCTGCAGCACCATAACTAGGGTTCCAGATTCCTGATGACTTGAAGGATGGAGTTGACATATTACTATAAAGATTATTTGGGATCTGCAATGAGCTTGTGCCATTCATAGGCATGGCAACACCACCAGACGGCATATTTATCCCGATATCATTTGATTCAAGCCAAAAACTACCAGTGCGATTTGACTGGTAGAGAGGATTTATGTTGCCCATGAATGGTTTGTGAACATTAGCTTGGGTGTTGCTGTTGCCCACTAGCAAACGAGATTGACCAAATCCATAAGAAGATGATGAAAACGATGTCAAGCTAGAGTTGTTGCTGGGATTAAAAGACAATGCACTTGTTTGGTTCTCTACTCCCTTGAAAGGCGAGTGGGTTTCTTGTGAGTTGTTCAACATCACTGAAGAATGACCTGGAGCAAAGCTTGATCGAAAAGTCCTGTCTAAAGTCATGGAGTTCTTGGTGGTGGCAAGAGAGCCATTCTCACCTACCTTTTTCAGGAAAATCCGATACTTCTACAAAACGCAAATGCAGAAGACAAGAGTTATATTTTTCACTAGCCAGGCTTTTTCTTTTAATATTTATTATGTAAATTTATGTTTTTTTTTCTTTTAGTAATATAAGAGTTTCAATGATTAACACTAGTTCTAAGGTAGCCCGAGTACAAGACTAGATTTGGAAGTTACATCATATGTATTTAAACCAAACCACATTAATATTCAACAATTAGTTTTTAATTATATAAAAGGAGTGAAGTAGTTGGAAATCAATCAATGATTTTTTTAGATATTATTAGTAAAAGTATATGTAAAACTAGCTAACCTGCAAATGGCTGGCGACATTTTCTCTAGTCAATCCAGGAACACTCATAAACTCAAGAATATTTTTCGGGACAGCCTCTGCAAATGACAAATTATCATTAGCAAAATAATTTGTTAAAGTGAAAATCAACAAACATATGGGGAAACAAAAAAAAAAAAAAAAAACTTTGAAATGACCATACTTTCTAGGGTTATATGTCTAATGGCTTGCATGAAGCGATTGTGAAGGGCATGATTCCAATTAACTTTGGCTTTTTTGAGGGTAGTTGAGCTTTCTCCTTCCTCTTTTTCCTTGTTCTTCTTCTGAAACTTTCTTCTGTTGTCTTTTTTATTCTCAGTATGCCTTCCCTCATTCCCAAATAACGCAAAATTGTTTTCATCATTGTAAGATGTTCCCCCAATTGCCAAAGATCCTGCAGCTTGAATGCTTTTGATTTTCTCAATATATCGCATAGATATGTCTCTCTTTGATGCTATTGCATATTGCCAAAGGTTTTTTAGATCCATTAGGTTCACTGGTTTTGATATGAAAAACACCGCTCCACTTGATAAGCTCTTAAATATTATTTTCTCATTATCGTCTGAAGACATTACTGCAATTGAAAGGTATACATATATTAAACTTTTTGAATTATTTTTCAAAATCAGTTTTTGTGATACAAGTAAAATATCAAAACCAAAATTGAAAATCGAAGAAAGCCTTTTATTTGAAAACATTTTCTGGATATAATATCAAAGCATTTCGGATACTAGTTAGAGATATCAAGAATATAATCACGTTTTCAGAGTGTAATCGGGTTCTGAAAAATTGAAATTTTAGATAACTAATCAAGTTACACTGCATTAAGTACTATATTTAAAATATTTGTTTAATATGGTGAGAATAATTAATTCCCCCTAATATACACCATAGGTATAAAAATTGATAAATGATATATTAATTATATGTATACTACATGTTTTAAAAAAATAAATAAATTTGAAAAATGAACACTTCAATAGAACTTACTGATGACAGGTAACTTAGATTCCGCTTCAACTTGTTTCTGAAGTTCAAGCCCATTCATCTTTGGCATATGAAAGTCAGACAGAATAAGATCGATATCTTGAGTTCGAGTGATAGCTAAAGCTTTGAGAGGGCAATTTACAGTAATAACTGCAAAAAGATTATAAGAAATTCAATTATAGAATTAATCAACCTACGAAATAAATTGCAATTATTTGATTGCTAGCTTGTATAGGCATCCTACGTTTTAAGTTATCATATTAATTGAAATTTACAACTCTAACATTAGTTTAAAGGAAACACATTATCATTTCCAATTTCACTTGGTTTTCACAAACAAAATTGGTGAAAATTTGAATTTTCAAACTATAAATGAAGATTGGGAGTAGCATATATAGGATACTCATTAATGATGAAAATTACAAAGCTAATTGTACTTATCCCTAATTGATGCACTTCAAAAAGGCTCTTCAGAGAAGTTGAAAACACAAAAGAGATTTTTTTGTTAGACTACTTTAAAAAAATAAATAAATAAATAGATTTTTTTTTTTTTTTTTGAAGAGAAGGAGAAAAACTTTGCATGCAAAGCCTTATTACATCATTAACCATATAAACTCCTTGAAACATAAAACTATCCAAATAGCAGATCATATGAAAAAGATAAAGAGAATATTGTTGACACCAAAAATTGTAAAAAATATGAAAAATATTTCATTATATTGTTTGAGTAAATCCATGAATATGTATTAAGAAAATAGTTTATTTTATGAATCTCTTGAGATGAATTAAGAGATATAATTAAAGATCAATCTCCTATTAAGTTTTAAAAAAACAGGATTAATTCATTTCAGTTTGTTGATATATATATCGAGTGGCACGATGATAAGATGTGCCGGAAAAAATAATAGAAGGTGATTAATTATACATGTAAAGATGTATGAAGTTGAAATCTATACAGATCTATAAACATAAATTTGATCAACGAAACAAGAGGTCTAGATAGAAAAATGAGATGTAAGTGACAATTAACGAGATTGATTGTTGCTAAAATAATGAAATTCTGATGTAATTTGGGTCATAAAAGAGGAAGAATAATCAATATTAATATATGAAATCTATTTCTTATTTGTTTCAAAAAATCGAACGCTTTTGTCTGCATCCTACCTTGAGCTATCTCAAATGTAAAGCCTCCCTTCCAACCCTAAACTGGGTCACCATTTTAGAAATCATTTGTACAAAAAAATATAAAATATTAATAAAAGACCTTATTTACATATCAACATAAGAGCTACGTACTTGAAAGCAAAATGAAAATAAATAAAGGGAGAAAAAAAAAATTATCTTATATATTGATCAATATAGATCATGATTTTAACCATTAGTCGGACTTAGGAAAGAAGGCAAAAATTCAAAGGAAAAAAAAGGGAAACTTTTGCCAACAAAAATGGATGAAAATGAAAGAAACAACAACTATTACCTTCGTATTTCCATCTTCTAAGCATGGATGAGATGATATTAAGACATGTTACATTATCATCTACAACCAAGATGTTAAACATTTGAGTAGACATGTTGAAGAAATTGACTGTTTTGACTGTCTTGTTGACTTTGATGTGAGAAATTTAGCACTACCACTAGGATTATTTATAGGAGGTGGTGATGGATACGGGCCGAAAAACCAGAGGCAAAAGTTCTTTTTGACTTCTCTTTCAGGAGACGGCAAGTGGCATACAATTTTCCACCATCTTTTTCACAGTTATAAATTGTTTGTTTTGCAACGTCGGTGTAAATAAAACAGTATACTCAAAACGGGTCCACACCCCTTGAAAATCCTTATAATTAATGTCAAATATCTAGAGCAAGACAACTGGCATTAAATGCAAATTACCATGCACAAAGGTGCTTACATGGAATTGTCACATAAGAAAAATGTGTAGTCGTTTAATTTAAATCCCTCTTCCTAGTTCTTTAGCTTCTTATTGTGGTTTAATTGACTTTTCCGGATGGATTAACAATTGCATTGCTAATGGTTGACAGTTCCCAAAAAATAAAAAATAAAAAATAATGATAAATATTTTTTTAAAGATCATTAGATGTAAAATTTATTTAAAGTAAAGTATAGACTAAAAATTCGAGTAGATGAACTGAAATTCCTTTAATGAAGTTCAATTAATTTTAATCAAATAAGTAAATTTAATTTTAAATTTAAGGAAGTTCAGTGAAATTAGAATGAATAGTAAAATTAATTGTATATGCATTTCTTAAATCATACGATTTCAACTCGATCGTAAACGACACAAAATATTGGGAATAATAGTTTGTTAGCAATCCTTAATTGTTAATGACCAATGTTATAACTATAAAATCTTTTTATCATTATATAAGAGTACCACGCGTCTAAAATATTTATATTTTTAGAATAATATATATGTCATTTGATTTTTTTTTTTTTATCGTAACAACTTAGACTTTTTCTAATTCAATTTATTTATTTTCATTGATTTTAGGTTCAACTTGAAATATTTTTAGAAATTGAAAGGAAACATTAGACCAAAATTGCCTAATATTTATTTTTTAAAAAAAAAAAAATTGTTCAATGTTACCAAGGACTGCATACAAAAACCGTTGTGCCCACTTTTTAAGTGATGACACTTGTTAAGCCAATTTGGTGGACTTTGACCCAGATATACTTGGATCTTCTATTAAATAATAACATTTATAAGTTATTCAACATTTACCAAATACGGCAAAACTAAACAGAAGTTGTTCAATGTTACAAAAAAGAAAATGGCCAGGTTTTAATGTGGTCTTATCTGTAACTACACATTATCAAATTAGAAAACCACGATAGTATAAATAAAAACTAGGTTCTGTGGTTCTATCCTTGGTTTATTAATATACTAAAATTGGATCATAAAATTGGTTTTGGTTCTTTGCCAAAATTAATGATATATTTTATATAAGATGACTTTGTGGTCTCAAGATAAAAAAGAAAGATAGGGCTCCTATTAAGTCATTTGAGAATGTAAGACATCTGTTTAAAAATCAATTTCACTTTGCTTCTAGACCCCTCAGACCAATGACTTTTGACCTAAAATAGGAAACTCTTAGGGGCCCTGAATAGAAAACATACCCATAAATAGTTAATAAGCAAAGTTAAAGGATATATACCACTCATAAATTACGATGGTGATACTGTGGAATTATGATAGTGTTTACTGTGGGATTAAAATAAGGTTTTTGAATTTTAATTGTTACAATACTTGAATTCTCTTCTTAAATTTTTGAGGTATGTGATTGGCTATTAGTAAAGCAAAAATAAAAATTAATCACATCTTAACCATCAATTAATTATAGTGTTTATGTATCATGAGATTAAATAATATGAGAATTAGATTGAAGAGATAATAAAATCCTTACAATTTAGTAGTTTATAAACATTGATTCTAACTTTGAGATTAAGATGATTGGATAAAGTTTTTGAATTATTTTATAGTCATTTTTGTAATATATGTAAAATAATAAAATCAAAATTGAAAAAACAAAGGATAAAAAAAAGAATTTTAGTTGACAACATTTTTGGATATCATATCAAATCACTTTTGGATACCAGAATTTTTGCTCTTGGACCAAAAACCCGATAAGATCTAACAAATCGGATTCAAACATTAACTACAAGACATGTCAGTAAATACCATGTTAATAGGAACATATAACCGGTTCAATCATGACATAAAAAATAGCCCTAAAACAATAAATTGGCCCGAATTGATCAACTCACATTAAAAATAGCTCAAGCGGATATTGATATAATCGTTCGTGACATACCATCGGCTCTCGATTGTCTAAACAGCTGGAGGGCACATTGACATAACTCACTTTTACGAAAGTAGTCTGTTAACACGGACAACCGATGTCAGCTAATTAAAAATGACGATGGGATTTTTAACCGGTCAACAAGTTTAATGACTGCTTTGGACAAGTTTTATCTTTTTTTATTTTTATTTTTTCTTACATATATAAACAATAATCTATTCAGCCCATGGGCTCAAATAAGCCCACAGTAGAATACTGTATCTCAACCCAATTGCAATCAAATTAAAATAGTCCATTGGAATGGAGAGTTTCATTGTATCTCCTCTGTTCACACAATGACCAGGCTGGGCTATGATTTAGCGGATTTTATTTTTTTATGAAAAAAAAAATTAAATATTTTGAATATGTATATTTCCGAAATTAATAGGCTGTGCACAAGAATTATAAGAGATCGATTCTTTTTTTTTTTTTTTGGCTGTTTAACACTAGATCGATTATTATTAGGATCAATTGAGATAGGACTCCAAAGTTCGGTTCAAAATTTTTTTCTAAGAAGACGACAAAATATAAAAATGAAAAAATTACCAACACAAGTGGTGAGAGATGACTAAAACCTACATGAAAGACACGTGAAAAAGGTTTTAACTATCATGTCAATTCATTTTTCTCTCTGAAATAATTGTTTTTTTAACTCTTAAGATTTAACCAAATGAATAATATTTGAGACTAGTACTCTATAATGCACCTTTATCTGTTCATATAATGCGTGGGCATTATATGAACAGATAAAGGTGCATTATAGAGTACTAATGCCCACGCATTATGTGAACAGATAAAGGTGCATTATAGAATACTAGTCTCAAATATTATTCATTTGGCCAAATCTCAAGAGTTAAAAACAAATATTTAGAGAGGAAAGTGAATTGATTTGATGGTTAAACCTTTTCCACATATCTTTTATTTCAAAGTGGTAGGTTTTGGTCACCTCTTACCATTTGTATCGGCAATTTTCCTACCTAACACCGTCTTCTTAGAGAACAATTTCGAACTTTGTTTTAGAATCCTACTTCAACTGGTCTCGACAGTAGTCTGACTTAGTGTCAGATGGTCCAAAAAAAAAAAAAATTAGAATCTCGTTTAGAGAACTAAATAGGGTGAACAATTAAGTTTCTTGATTCATTTTAGAAAACTCTAAAGCCTTTCAAACTGAAAGAACATAAATAGAATGAGATGAGTTAATTCTTATCAATTAATACAACACAAGTATGCAGTCAAACCACCACAAAGAAAACTACTAATATACAAATAGAGCCCTCAATTGTCAAAATAGTATCTCTTTGTGAGGATTGTTATATTGATGAAGCAAATGCATAAATAGAATGAACCTAAAGTTGTCTCAATAGGCCAATCCCCCCGAACAATTTGAGCACCAACTTCTTAATTAAGATGCTTTTCGAGCACCTGGAAACTACATAACATGCTAAATTTCATCATAAGTCACGATACGTAGTTTGAAATTATGTTCTCGAAATGCTTCTTCAATAAATGATTGGTTCCAAATCAACTAGCTACCTCGTCCCCAAAACAATTTTGGACGAGAAAGAGCCGCAAGTAAACGAAATGCCAAAGTCGTCTGATCTCCTGCCATTTACATAAACATCTAGGTAGCTTGCCTTCACCATCGAATGTACATGAAAAATTATACAAAAAAACTGGGCCATAATATGTTCCTAACATTTTGTAGCGTTTTATACGATTTTTTTTTTTTAAACAACTTACTAATAACATACAACTACATTTAAAATTCAATCAAATTCTCTAATTCTTTACAATTTAATTAAACTATGTGCTTCTCTTCTTCTCTATATAATCTTTCAAAACTAATATACTGGATATTTAATGATCAAATAATAAGATAAGATTTTTAGTAAGTATAAATGCACAATTAGAGAGACCTATATAATTTTTTCAAAAGATAAAAATCGTAGGACACTTTTCAATGACACGCTATATTAGAATACAGAAAAACATGATAGATGATAACTATTATATTCAATGACATACTATATTAATTGACATTTTGCATCTAAAAGAGTTAAAAGATTTTAAATAAAATGTTTATATATATATATATATATATATATTAAACATTACCGCCCTCATTTTAAATTTTGCCTAATGCCCCGGATAATTTTAAGCCGGTCTATTCGATACATAATCCCAGATCTGAAAATGCTGTGTGCAATAATTGAAGTTAATATGTGGAATGAAGTCTAACAACATATTAGATAGGTATCCAAGTTTCTGCATTAAGTAAACTTAAAGCATGTTTCATGCACAAATTTTAATAAGCACAAGTCTCCTTTTGATAAACCTACGCTATACGTGCAAATTAAAACAAATTATTGCCTCAATGTATGCTATGTTGTTCCAATTCAATTCAAATTCATCAGAATCCAAATTAAAAAGTCAAACTAGCTACATGTTAGTGATTTCAATCAAAAGGGTGACTAATTAACACTATTTTTCATTAAAAAAAAAAAAGTGAAAAAATTTGACTTTCTTGGCACCCAAATGAATATTTTCAAGAAAGATCAAAACTTGCCTACTTCTGCATAGCTCGACCACCACTGCACAGCCAGCACATTGCGGGGCACACCAGCCAGATTGCCTCCTGTTGCTGTTGAAGAGGCTTTGACGTGTCTGTGAACAGTTATGGATTTGTGGAGAAGACATGGAAGGTGGTCCTGATAAGAAGATTCATTGGAGAGTTGCTAAAGAGCTTGTCCTCGAGCCTTTCTTTCATTATTGCAACGTCCAGTTAATTTTTAAATTTTAATGGTCCTGGGAGCTTAATCGTGTCCGCTTATCCATCGTATATATTTTATTGTTTCAGATTTTAAATAAAATTAAATTGTACAAACTCTCTTTCTCGACGGTGAGAATTAATTTAAATTTAAATTTCCATACTTATATTTTTGTTTTGCGTTGGTTCATAAATTTTTAAAAGGTAAATTTCCTTTTGCTTTTCTTTTTTTTATGGCCGTAAATTTCATTTCATCTCTATGTTTTTAGAAAATCTTTTTTATTTAAATATGTTTGGTAAAACTATCTAAATATCCCTAAATTATCAAAAATACATCAATTTAATCTTTGTCGTTAATGCACCGTTAGTCAAACAAAACGGGCCTTTATCCAAAGGTGCTAGACATTTTCAATTGAACATAAGTAGAATAACACGTATAGGATAATGATTATGACATATGTAAGCTTATGATTTAAAATAATTAATATATAAAAAACAAATTAAAAATTAAAAAATATAGATGTCCACAGTCTATCATTGAGATGGACCGTGAAGATTAAATGTAATTAATGAACTTAAAAAAAATTTTTAAAAAATAATTTACCATCAACTTTAATGATAAACCGACAAAAAATTTGCCCACATATCGTAAACCTAATTCATCATCACTTCAACATCATCAATCATCTGTCATTAGAAAGAAATTAACCTAGATATCCTTCAAAAATAAAAAAACCCAACAAATCTAAAAACACATAGTAGATAAATCAATACATGTTCAAGCAAATAGTGAAAACTCACAAAAAATAAAAATGAAAAAAGATGTGACCCACCGACTTCAACAGTTGAACAACGGGAGTAACATCAACGAGTGATGGTGAGAAAAAGACCAATTTGTTTAAGGAAGAAGATGAATAGGTTGTGGTTATAGTTGAAACCCATTTGGAAAATAGGTTTGGTTGAAGCAAAGATAGAGACTAATTTAGTTAAAGTAGAGATAGGGCGGGTGGTTTGTGTTGGTTGTGGGTTTTGGTTGAAGCAAACATAAGGTGGGTTGTAGTTTAAGTAGGGATGGGACGATGGTTGTTATTGGTGGCGCCGGTGAGTCGGTGGTGCTCAAAGGTGGCATCGACGACGATTAATGATCAAGTGAAGAAGATCACATCATTGATCTTTACTAGATCATCAATGATCTGGTTCGAACACGATTTGGATTCGAACTAGATTTCAAATCCAAATTGTGAACTATTTGGTTCGCACCAGATCAGTCAAAATCTAGTTTAACCAAGTCGTCGCTAATTTGGTGACCAAATCAACAACGATTTGGTTTTAGTTTTTTGATTTTCTTCATTAATTTACCCTAAATTAAATCAATTTTTTTTTTAATTTTTTATTATTTAAAATTTAAATTAAACTAGATGGTCATAAGGACAATAAGGTAATTTGTAGGCCTCATGAGGGACAAAACTGTCTTTCTATATTTTTTATTAAGTTTGATCGTCAAAATTCTGGTAAGAGGGATCAAATTAATCTATTTTTGATATTTTAGGGTTGTTTGGACAGTTTTGCCAAACATATTTGAATAAGAAAGGTTTCCCTAAAACGCAGGGACGGAAATGAAATTTGCCCTTTTCTGAATGTAACTCTTTTTTATGCCGATTTAATGTTGGTGGATAGAATCTGATGATCGTGATTTAACTTTCGAAATAAAACTAAACAGAAGCATCCAAATTGAAATTGAAATAGAAGATTTTTTTTTTTTCTTCAAAATTTTGTTGTATTTACAAAATAAAATTGTTTCCTGCATTCTTAGAATTTGTATCAAAGGGACTTGCTTTGATTGTGTTACGATCATTTTTGCATGTAAACTAGAAGGTCTTGAAGTTAAATGCCTAAATTTTAATTATAAGGTATTATATATGAGACCACTAAAATTTAGGTAATTGATAAGTTAAATGAGCATTAGTCGCCATCAAACCACATTATATAGTGGTTTGATATTACTTTTTCATCATGAAAAATACTAATATATAATTATCATCAAATTTATTAAAATATTATTGATATCTTAATAATATGTCATGAAATTGTTGGATATGACCCATTAAATTATATAAATTTTACATTTAATTACATGTATCATAATATTCTTATTAAATGATATAGATTTTACGTTAAATGACACAAAACTAGCATTATACGATTTTAGAGAAAGAAATTTTTAAAAAAACCACAATGATATGGATTGGGTTGCGATCATCTGAAGTAAAATTGTATAATTCTTATATATGTAACAATTTATTTGGTAAGTCAAATTTGGGGAAAAAAAATAATAAACAACTATAATTTGGAGATTACCACATAATTTTTCAAACTCCAATTATAGATTAAAATGAGTTTAGTACTACAACAACACCTTCTTACCTTTATTTGTCATGCAAAAATCAAGGTTTCAACCCATGTTGCCACCAATAAGTGTAACAAATTTTCCCCCTACCTTATAGGCTTCTCCTCCCTCCTATGGGAGCTTTCCTCCAGTTTCTGGAGATCTCAGTTCCAGGCTGTGCCTGAGTAACTTAATAAAGAGTAATATTACATGTACTTGTATTGTGTACATATAATATGTTAAAAAAATTATAAATTTGAATAACGTTTTCTCCTTTAACCCTAAATTTGTAATAATTGATAAAAAAAATTAGGATAGGTTATATTTATCATTAGTTTTTTTAAGGGTGAGGAAGAAAAGATTAAATTCATAAAAAACTATTCATATCCTGTGTTTTAGAATAAAGTAAGATTTAAACTCTTGACTTCTTAGGATTAAAGGAAATACTCAATCATTTTTACTAAAAGTTGGTGCTCATATACTAGTACATAGATTATTTCACCATAAATTATTGAAGCCTTAAGAAAATTTTAGTACATAATATGTGAATGATTAATTTACAATAAATTATTAAAGTGATATGACAATTTCAGTGCATTAACATGTGAATGATATTTAGTGATATTGATTTGAGGAAATTAATGCACATCACGTGGAAACTTTTATGACCTTTTATTCTTGATTTGGTACTATCCTATTAAAAGCACCTTGCAATTATGAATTTCTGACTTCTAACCTTTTTTTTTATTTTGGGATATTATGGAAACCCTCTTAAAAATAAAATAATAGTGCATGGGTCCCAATTTTTTTCATTAGGTGAATCATCTTTTATCGTTAACTATTCATCTAAAAAGTTAATATTTTTCATCTAAAATTATGAAATGACCAATATACCCTTATCAAGATTCTATGAAATACCTATTAGACCCTTCAAATATATATAATGACTAAAATAATCTTTAAATTATTGATTAATAATAATATTAAATAAAAATTTGAAAATAAAAAAAATAGCTAATTAACAACAAAAATCAAATTGATTTTTTGCCTAGATCTTCATCTTCAAACAACCCAGCTTTATCAATAAACAATCTATCTTTAACCAATCAGACCCAGTTCATCAACAAACAATCCACCTTCATCAGCAAACTATACCAGCAACAATCAATTCCCATCGAAACCACACAAAAAACCATACAAAACAATCCATTCATCAACCCATCAAAATTAACTAATACCAGAAACATTAACTCGTAATCTCATCTCCAACATCTCCAAAGCAAACAAACCCACAAAACCATCAAGATTTGTATATTCAATTAAAATCAAAAAAATTAAAAAAAAAAAAAAGACAAATTAAATAAAAATTTGACAAACGTAGTTGAATTTGGGTTTGACAAATACAAATTCAATTGGATTTGACAAACCCAGTTGAGTTTGGGCTTAATTGACCTAGACAATTTGAGTTCGTCAAACCCAAATAAAACTGAGTTCGATGAACCCGAACTGAACACGAAGAAGAAGAAGAATAGAGAGAGATGGAGACCATGAGTTTTGATTAGGAGATTTTTTAATTTATATTTAATTTTTTAATTTTTTTAAAAAAAATTAATCTTCACCGTCTATCTTAAGATGGATGGTAAATATCTGATAAATTAGATTTTTTATTTAAATTTAAATTTTTATTTAATTTTTTAATGTTTTTAAAATTAATTTTTACCGTTCATTTCAAGATGAACTGTAGAGATTTGACAAATTAAATTTTTATTTAATTTTTTAATTATTTATTTTTTATTTAATTTTATTTAAATAAATAAAATTATTCATTCAATTACTATTATACCCTTCAACATTAACATAAACTGATTTTTTTTACCATTAGGGGACAGTTCACTTAATTTAAAAAAAAAAAAAAAGCCAAGTGCTATTTGCAATTATTTTACTTTTTAGGGAGTATTTCATAATATCGCTTTTTCTCTGAGAATAATTATGATTAATAACTTTACTCGGGTAAATTTTAAAATCAAAACATTCCCACCACTAAATGTCTAAATGTATAAAATCAATTATAATAATAATAAAAAATTATCAGTCCAATCTTAATAGAGAATGCTTATTCGAACTTCAGGTTCGAGTTTCTATCCATCACTCAATATAATAATAATAATTATTATTATTATTATGGACAACATCATTCATAGGTTCTAAGAAACCAAAATTTGCCCATTTCTTCAAAAATACATTTTAACTATAAACGAATTTCTGAATTCACTATAACCTTTAAAAACTACTCAAAGGTTGTTTTTACCATCAATGGAAAAACCTTTAACATCCATTTAATTTTGCCAAAATTAGAAACAATATTAACAAAAAAATTCCAAATAATATGAAATTTCCGAAAATTTGTTATCTATGGTTTTTTTTTTTTTTTTCACATTTGTTATTTTGTCAAAAATAATAATAATAATAATCATACATGTTCCAGTTTGATCTGCTATAACAACCGGTTAATTAGCTTTCCCTTTTTCAATATTACGACAGCTCTTTTATTTCTTTATAAAAATATATGTATGAATTTTATTTTTTTAATTTAAGAAAATAATTATAAGATCGAACTACAGTTGTCAATCTATCTATTGGCATAACAAACTTACCCCATATGTTGAACCCCAGATAAATAAATATACAAATTAAAATTCCATTTGCTGTCTGGTCAGAATATTGGGGCCCCAAACCACCAGTGTCAGATTGGGCCCCAAACTGCATCTTAAAGTCTGAATAGAACTGAGATGGGCCAATCGCTTTGAATAAAATAGTTGTGCTGTACCCGGACCAAAATCTATCATCACATTCTACTCTCTTTGCATAGATAAATAAGCAGGGATACATATTTTGACAAAATTTCTAACCGAAACCAACCTCAGATTCAAGCTTTTTCTTTTTTGACAGAGAAATGTTGTCAGATCAACGGTAGTTTATCTAGGAGAAGACTGTTACACCTTCTGTCCATGTATCTTATGGTCATATATTGATCAAGAACAGTTCTTATTTATTGGACAAAAGATGACCATTTAATAAATAAATTAAAAGGTAGTGAAGATGTAATATCAGAATTGTTTCCTAGCATTTATTTTTCATTTTTTTTTAATAATCTTATAAATGAGCTATCCTAATTATAAATTTTAACATAAGATAATGGTTAGTTGATAGTTAGTCTCAATTGGGAATTTGGGATATTATTTCGAACTATGGAAACTAATCTATAGAGAGAGTATTTTTCACGATTATCAGCCTTACGGATTATTTATTTATTTGATGTAATAAATTATCATCTTTTGTTGCATTGCTCATCACATTATTGTGTGATTTATAACTAAAAAATCATTTACCACATCATTTAGTTGGTTTTTAGGCTAATGTTCAGGGTTATGCAGTAGTATTGTTATAGAGGAAATTACTCAGAACCCTCCCTACATTTATCTTATTACAATCGGAAATCACTTTTACATTTTGTAACAATGACCTCCTCTGTACTAACAGTTTGATCATAGCTGACCGTGAAAGTTAACTGTAATAAGGGTATTTTGGTCAATTTACTTTATTTTAATTTTTTTTAAAAAAAAAATTATATTAATTAATAAATATTTTAAAATTTAAAAATATTTAAAAATTAAATAATTTTAAAATTTAAAAAATTAAATTTAAACTTTAAAAAGTAATTTAAAAATTTTTCTAATGGATCTAAACCATCCATCTTTTGAGATGGACGATCCAGATCAGTTTGAAAAAATGTAATATTTCAAAAACAATAAAAAAAAAAAATCATCTGGATTGGATTCATGAAGGATTTTCCAAAATCATCAATCTTCTGTACAAACAAAAATCACGGTCATATTCAAACAAAAACCACTTCCATCATCATCAAACAGATCCAACACATCATCATTAACACCATCTACAAACCCAAGAACATCAGAAAATCCAGCTGGATCTGGGTTTTCGATCTGAAAACCCAGAAGGACATCTGGAAAGGGTTTCCAGATACAGACCCAAGAACATCTGGATCTGGGTTTCCAGATCGAAACCCAGATCCGAATATGTGTTTCCAGATCGAAAACCCAGACGTCTGGGTTTTCGATCTGGAAACCCAGACGTCTGGGTTTTCGATTTGGAAACCCAGACGTGGATCTGGGTTTCCAGATCTGGAAACCCAGATCGTTGTCTGGGTTTCCGTCTGGGAACCCAGACAACGTCTGGATCTGGGTTTCTGATCTGGAAACCCAGACGTGGATCTGGGTTTCCAGATCTGGAAACCCAGATCGTTGTCTGGGTTTCCGTCTGGGAACCCAGACAACCCAGACGTCGATCGACGTCCCAGACACAACCCAGACGTCGATCGACGTTCCAGACAACCCACACAACCCAGATCGACGTCCAGCAGATTGATGGAGAAAATGAAAATAAAGAGAAGAAGGAGGAGAGAGGGAGAGAAACTGGAAGAAGATGAAGAAATGGAAGAGAAGAAGGAGAAGAAATAGAGAAAAGAGAGAGACCGAGGGAGGATAGAGGTTTTACAGTGTTTTTTTTTTTTTTTTAATTTTCTTAATTTTTTAAAATATTAAAGATTTTTTTATAATTTAAAATTTATAAAATTAATTAGTAAGGGGTATTCTCGTCCTTTTAGTCTATTTTGTCATTTTCCAATTATCTTAAACGATTACAGGCGAGGTCATTGTTGCAAAAGATAAAAGTGGTTTCCGATTGTAATAAACCTAATGTTTGGAGGTTTTTGAGTAATTCACTCATTGTTATAATTATTTATTGAGAACAAATCTCCGATAAAGGTTAAGGATTAGTCTAAATTCAATATTACTAACACGGTTAGGATAACTACTCCTAAATAAGAGAAAGATTTTCTCACACTTGCTTTTCTATGAGCATGATCGAATTCGAACTTCCTCTCACTAATATGAAGGTCAAAGGTTCATCGTGTAGATGAAGTTTAGATTAACCATTACAAGTAGATAATCTACAATGAAAGAGAGAGATCTTCTCATTTTTTATTTTTTTATGGGCAAGATAAAATTCAAAATTTCTTTCAATAAGACGTAGAGAAAGGTGTACAACTGACCGAAGCATACCATAGCAAAATTGGCGTGCCTGTACGGCTGTTTATTATATTTGAAATGTTACAGTACTTTTTATGTATTGGAAAGCAACTATGATTGCTTTGTAAATGCGAAGTGATGGGAAACCAAACAGGCTCACGTCTTCAAAATCCCAACCAGAAGTTGAAGAAGAATGTTAAGAGAAACCTAACCCAATATTAAAAGACACTATTTAATTGGGTAATCTAAGAATTAAATGATTATCACTATCAGTGGTTTACCTATTTATATATTGCTATCTACTGAAGAAAGTGATTAAAAAAAAAAATCCTTATATTTATGATTACGAGTGGCAAGCATGAGTTAATGGTGCTTTTTATATTAATTACTTTGAGCAAAAATATTTTCCGTAACAACATTAATAGTAATTTAATACAATAAAGAAACTTTAAGTACTAAGCACTCCTAAGTATTCATTTTTTTTTTTGTTGAAAAACTTATCATCAAATTTATGGATTTAAATCCTTAAATATTATATTGATATGAATTAATAATGGGGTAATTACGAGCAATTTTTTTTTTTTTTTTTTTTTACTTTTATTTTTAAAAATTTTGATTTTTAGTAGATCTTTGTTTGAGTTTTGAGGCTAGTAACCATCTTAATTTGGACTAAGAATTATCTATCATCTTTTTTTTTTTTAATCTTTTGATAATTTAATGATACATCAGTATTTGAAAAAATGAATGATCAAAATTGATAGATTTTTTATTTCACATACATCACTCAAACTTATATTGTTATTATAAAAAGATTAGCACTATATCAATATTGACAAAAATTTTTGTCCCTTAATTTGTAGATAAATAGATAGAATATAAAGACAAATAGCCAAACCATTAAACCAATCAATCTGTTCAAACCAAATCGAAGCAAGTTGGTTTAGTTTTATAAAATAAAATAAATCATTTGATTGCTTAAAAACAACCCGATTAATTTGGAGGATTGTGGGTTGTATGTCAGCAAACTTTTATTTTGACAAATTTTTTTCTTTTAATTTTTTTTTTTTTAGTTCTTTTTGACAAAGATTGTATGCAATCAAACTGAATAAACCAACTCAAACCATTACATGTTTAATATATAAATATATATTATTAATTAAATTTCTAATATTAAACTAAAATTAAACTTGTTTTATATTATATTTTGTTTCTCCTTTCAACCTCCAACACTTCCCCTTATCTCAAAATTATTTAATACACGCAAAAACAACTCAAAAAAATGACTTAAATCGTATAACTTTAACATTCATCTTTTTATATGCTTATAATAGAATTGTAAAGAACAAAAATAAATAATAATTACTATCAAATAAATAAATAAATATTAAAATCACATTTTATAAATTCCTATAACCTAATCCTAAGTACTGTATAAACAAAACACTTGAAAACTTATAAAGTACAACCTAATGTAAAACAAAAACAAAAACAAAAACTTAACAATATGAAACTGTTTCTAACACGATCAGGAACAACCTTAAACCGACTAGAAACCATAATTAATAATTTAAAACGATAATCACATGTTTAATTAAAATCAACATCATCAGCTGGGAAAAAAAATATGAATGTGGATAAATGAAAAAAACCAGACAGGTTACAGCTAACAAATCCACTTAGAAGCTATTTTAACTTGCTGTGTGCCTAATACGTGTTTGCACTGTAACGTCTCTTTGCAACTATCACATCACACAAAATCAAAAAAAAAATAACAACTCACGCACGCAGTCCCGACTCGCGTCGCGACTTTAAATACACTTCCCACGACATGCCCACGCATTCGCTTCTCCTTATATAGCCTAACTTATTTTCTATCAATTTATACACCTTATCTCGTATCTATAATCACAATCATACATCGTATATATCAAACTTTAAAATCTATATTTTTTTATCACACATGTTTCCTTTTTTGTATGGCAGATTCTGATCCACCTCCTCCTCCTCCTCCTTCTTCTTCTTCTTCTACTTCTGCTACTTCGAAGTTGCCTGAGCAAGTAGAGACGCAGAACCCGGGTTCGACGACCCGACCCGTTGTGACGTCGCCACGTGGGTCGTCGTCGTCGGGGAGGCATCCAAGTTATCGTGGGATACGGAGCCGGAGCGGGAAATGGGTGTCCGAGATAAGGGAGCCACGTAAGAGTACGCGCATTTGGCTGGGAACGTATGCGACGGCGGAGATGGCGGCGACGGCATACGATGTGGCGGCATTGGCCTTGAAGGGGCCTGATGCCGGGTTGAACTTCCCCAATATGATTCTATCGTACCCGATACCGGCTTCCACTTCGGCGAGTGATATACGGGCGGCGGCGGCCAGGGCCGTTGAGGAGAGACAGCAGAGGGAGGTATCCAGGTCGAGACCGGATCCGGGTGGTGATGGTCAGGGGACTGCGACGACAGAAGCTTGCATGGCTTCGTCGGGTCAGGAGTATATTGACGAAGACGCGTTGCTTAATATGCCGAATTTGCTGGCGGACATGGCGGAGGGAATGCTGGTGAGTCCACCGAGAATGAACTCGCCGCCGTCGGACGATGATTCGCCGGGCAACTCCGATGGAGAGAGTCTTTGGAGTTACTCTTGAAAAAGGATTTCAAAAATCAGTTTGAAAATGCTATTGCTTTTGAATTGAATCTCTAGTTGGTTTTTACATGTATTATATATTTTCGAGTATATTTTGTATGGTGAGTTTAGGTAACCTAAGTCTCTTGTTTTATCATCATTTGGTAAAGATAAAGAGGAGGAAAAAGAAATCCCGAATGAGACAGTTTGATTGACTGATCTGATGCGTCCGTCTATTCGGTACTCTATCATATATTATCAGAAATTGTATGTGATTGGTCTACTGGATTGTATTCAAATATCGTGACGCTGTATAAATGGTCAGGTGTATTATAACTGTTTCACTCAAAAGTTTTTCCTGTTGTTTGACTAGGTAGTTATTTGTAATTGAGAATGGGCTCCTTGAGAAGTTTGATATTTGTAATTTAGTACTCAACCTTACAAAAGTGGTGGCATGTTACTATTTTGCGTTGTATTATTGTGGGCCTTAATGAAGATGTGTCTTGTCTAGTAACTTTTTAAGAAAATCATATTGAAATAGGATATTATTAATTAGTTGAAAACATTATCGATTGCTTTTGCGTAAGATATTGGTTTGGTGTGTGGCTGTGTGGGGGACACAGACAAGGAACCAAAAGTCATGGAGGTTAAAGGTTCTAAAAAACAGAATGGCAGGGGTTGAATTCAAATCTTCTGTTTTGACTAAAAGGGAAAGGACTAGGCCATTTAGCTTGTTATGAAGTTGAAAGTTGAAACTATGGACCATTAGTTTATAGTGTGTCTTGGAAGTGTTTTTGGTGTCATTTAAACCGCTTTCAAATGGTTAAAAGTGACTTGAATGTAAAGTAAACCATTTAAATCTTAATACCAGTGAGATTTAGATATAGAGTCTCTAATACATAAGAAACTTTAATGATTGATATCAATTTTGTAAAATTTCAAAAATTGAATCAAATAAACTATCTTTCTGTGGGTTTTGAAATATAAATGGTTATGGCTGGGGAGCTATTGTGATCTAAAAAAGTATTCTCCACACTCATATCTTAGTAAATCTTTTGGTTAAAGAAATACCATTAAATGAATTTTGTAATGAGCCACATTTCAATAAGAATAATGTTAATATGTGTTATTAGGGCAAATATTAACAACCCAAAATTTCAATAAGCAATTCATATTATTCTTTCAATACATTAACATACAATTTTATGTATCTTGGAAAAAATAAGTATAACATTTTTATTCAATTTTTTAAGCCTTAAAGTATGTCTTAAAGGCTCATGTTAATATTTTACTTTCAACAAATAATAATTAAAAGAGATTATTGATGACACTTATTCTCACCTTAACATTTTTTTTTTTTTTTTGGTAAAAATTGAACAAAATAACTTCTTTCCTTGACAACTGATTTGAGTTAAGTATTATAATTAAATTGGGTTTTGACAAAGGGAGCATGACTTGAACTCACCTAGGACTTACTATTGAATTGAATCAACCTCATCTTACTTATAACAATTATTTTTCTAAGTTAATTTTAATGATAATTATTGGAACGTCATCATTTTACGTACACTCAAATCCTTGAATGAAAAAGATAAAAGTAAGAATGAACAATAAGAATTTCTTTTTAATTGCTCCAAAACATTCTTCTGTATGGCTATAGATCCAAAACATTACTAAAATAAGCAAGTGCACTAAACTAAGCCTAAAATTACATGCATATTTTAGACTTGCATATTTATGACTAACATTGTTTTAATTTTAACAGAAATTCAGTTCACGCCTCTTGGTTCACCTTACTGTCGAACCCTTGTATTCATAAGTATCAACTCTAAAGCATGCAATAAAGTAATAGTAGTCAAAATACCAACCAATTTTTTTTTTTTTAAGGCAATATTGTAACACTATTCAATTATTGATGAACAACCATAAAGATAAATAATTTCATACATTTTGATAATCTTATCTCTTAGATCACAAACTCTTTTTTGAGGAATTAGTTTATTGATGTTTGAAGGATTGAAACAATAAAAAGAAGTATGAAGAGAAGATGTGTTTTGTGGGTTTAGAAAGAGTTTTGTGGATAAATTAAGGAGAAATGTTAACTAGGTTTATTGGAATTTTGGAGTAAAGATAAGAATATTACATATTATTGATGCGTGATTAAGGAAGTGAATGGGGAGAGTACTTTTTTTTAGTGATACTGTACTTTTACTCGAGAAGGCTTTTATTAATAAACTCCCAATGCAATTGTAGTAAAGGGAGTATCAAATTAGATAGGGAAAACAATCTTGGGGTAATTGGAAAACTACAATTCAGTGTTCATTTGTCCCAAATAATTGAACTGATCAACTTGAACTAATTACACTGGTTTTTCTTCTCCTAATCATGCTTACCATTATGAATGAGAAAAGTTAGATGCTCAACGATTTCATTGCAATGATTTATTATTATCTATTGCGGATTGCCTGCAAGCTTTTTAACATATTGCTTTGGTTTGTCGTTTAGTAATATCAACAAAAAATTGAATAAGTGGGCCGCCTTTTCATGTGCAATTTTATGCATTTATGGGTACATTTATGATACCAAACCCTAATATAAAGATTTTGACTTTTGAAAGTTAAATCTAACGATAGTGCTTTCTAAGAAAAATGCTTTTCAACTTGAATGAAAATACCACCTCCAAAAGTTTAGATGCTACCATCTTAGGGGTGGGCATATAGGTGTTCAGTTCGGTTTCATAATGCTTGGTTCTCAATATGAAAAACCGAACATGGAGAATTTAGGGGATAGAACTGACCGGAACCGAACACTCTTGGTTTGATTTGGTTCCGTCTGCTCATTGCACAACAATGCACACGACTAGTAATTCAGTATAAAAAAATGAATAAATTCAACACCAATTTAAATAGTACAACATTGTCCAAATTAAATAGTCTCAATCCAACACAAAAAATTCAATGTAAAAAATCCAACAATCCACAATACAACGCTATCCATAATCCTAATCAAACACACAAAATTACAGAAAAAATTCAATAGTCCAACATGGCAAATGCGATGGACGACAAACCAGTGAAACCAAAAATGGAAAAAGAGAATGGGTGAGTGAGATTGGAGAACGACAAATGATGAAACAATCGAAAAACCTAACCAAAAACTTACCCAAAACAGAAAAATGTAACAACAAATAAAATTGGAAGGTTATGAGATTAAGATGAAGGATGAGAAATTCATGGTGACTGCGATGAGCATGCGGCGATGTAGTTGAGATGAGAGATGAGAGATAATGACTACAATGAGATGAGAGATGATGACTGCGATGCGAAGAAAAAGAAGAAGAAGAAAATGGATGAGTCGGGCTGGGTGGGTGGTTGCAGAAAGAAGAAGAATAAGAAGAAAATGGTTGATTAGGGATCTCTGACTTAGGGTTGGAGTTTATATAGGGCACCTACAAAATTACACATATGTCTTATACTGTCGACTTTTTAGGTTAAATATCCAGAACCGAATCGATTCAATAAAAAATTCAATTCTTCTCCAAGAGAACTGAACACCTCTCAAAAAGTATGTGACCCGAACCAAACACCCTTAGCTATCATCTTCCCCAATTTATGTGAAGTTAAAAACATGTTTCTTGCCCACCCCTAGCTACCATCCTCCCCAATTTTTGTGAAGTATAAAAATTTTTGAGCTAGGTCAACTATATTCTCTTGTAGGTAACCACAACTAATCTGTTTCAAAATGTGAACTCGGCCTCTTAGGTTCAAAAGCCAAATTAAAATTGAAATAACAAGGTTTGGGCCTGAATTAATCAATTAATTTTGTCTTATATCCTAGGTTTCTACCAAGAACTGCATCTAGACATGTGTTATAAGGATTTGGAATGCATAAATAAAATGTTAAAATATTTGCTATATTTGGTTTTAAGTTGCCTCATGTTAAAGTCCTTTAACATGTTCTAAAATTATTAATGATCACCATAAAATTTACATCGAATTGTATAAATTCACCATTCAACTTCAGAAATAAAATATTAGTTACCTATATATATGTAAAAAAGCTTAGTACCATACAATCTTAACGTGACTATTTATTCGCTTATAGGACCGTAGCAAGATTCTTGTAATTCTACACTCACATTTATATTATATTATATTTATTATATATAAATATATAATTTTAATATGTACCCTAGATTTACTTTTGACTATTTGAAACACATAGACACCCCAAAGACTTCAGTGAGAAAAAATATATCAAAAGATTATGTGGAGAAGACTTGGAAACAATAGGAGGACGAAAGATTTGAATAATGATGATTCTTACACTGAACAATGATTATGTTTTCTTTTCTTTTCACTAGTGGTCAGCTTCTTGAAGATATAAAAATTATAAGTATCCTAATAAGGGGAGGGGCGGTCCGTAGACATTATTTTATATGGAAATTCAATGTGGGACTTCGTTGAGACTTGTCACTGAAACCAAAAACTTAATGTCCAGTATTATTATATATGATAATTATCTTATAAAAGAAAGAACGTGTATTGGATTGTGGATAGGTTCAATGAGAAATTACACTGTTTTAAAAGCGGCTGGATTATTATACAAGAAAAAATTATATTGAAGATCGAGGATAGCAAATCTAGGTGATTTGATCTTATAATATTAGCAGCATTCTTCTTTTAGAAATAAAATCAATGCTTTATACTTTATATTTTAAACTTTTACTTTTCTTTCATTTAAATTATTTGAAGATGGAAAGTGTTCGTCATTGCTTACGCCCATAGTCCATAAAAATACCTGTTGTCTCCCTAACTCCAACCATAGAGTGAAAGAAGTTTTATTAGAGGATTCACGTTTTCTCAATTTTTCACATCCATTCTTATTAAAATAGTTAAACAATTTTCAATGTACCTTTATGATATGTGTTTGAGACCCACCTTTACCAATTTAATCGTAAAGTGAGGAAAGATCAATCTCTTATTAGATCCCGATAGACTTCTGACTTTATTAGTTTTAAATTATTTAAAAAAAAAATTCTCTCAATATTTTTCTTGATATAATAGATCTATAATTAGTAATATTTTAAAAAAGAATGAACATTGAACGTTGTTAGTATTTTATGTTTGTTTCATTGAAAATTTTATCAATTTTTAATCATAAAAATGAGATCAAGTTTTTTAAAAGGGTTAAGTTTTTTCTACAATAAAAAAATCTGAGGATGAAACTTCAGTAGAAAGATCACAAATAAATTTTAAATGACTATGTATTAGTTAATTCGTTCAAATATCAAGACCTCATTTTCTCTTCACTCTACCGATATATGCTTCTTCGAAGAAACATCTTTATCTAATGGTCCAATAAACGTTTAACTAGTGTATCAAAAGAAAACACAGATCACATATGTGATCTAAAATAGACAATAACGTTTTGATATAACATTTTTGTGTCATTGACGAGGTCACGAGAGTGGTCAATTCGATCAAATTATTAAACACTCATTCGACACTGTATTATAATTAAAGCTTTCAAATAAATTAAATAAACTCAAAACCAGTTGACTGAGTCAGGATTCGACACCTTCACGTTTCTCTCTCAAACTTAAATGGCAACCAAATCCTACTTCTCTTCTTGTTGGTCCCTGTCACAAGTCCGCACACTTGCTTCTTAGAGAAGAGTAATATAATTTATATATTTCTACAAGACAAAGTCTATCAAGTTAATACGAGGGACCATGTACATAAAATTTAAACAGTCGTGGTCCCATTACAATTAAAGTGTGCGGTTCATAATATATATATGATATGTCACAGGTGGTCACCACCAAAAATACATACACATAGGTTGCTAGACCCCCACCAAAAGCTTCCTTCCCATCAGTTTCCCCTCCTGTTACACTCCAGGGAAAAAAAAGGTTATTTGTCCTTATGTCGTTATTGGAATCCTCAATTATTTTTTTTAGAAATTCAATCATTATAAGCTCCCGTTAGTAAGTATTAAAAATATGGTTAGATTAAATCAACTTAAATTTTACTTAAATTTATTACTTCGACATTTATCTGTCCATCAATTTCCTTACGATTTGAGAGTTGTTATCAACATTGAATTTTTAATTCTTGTATTGCAAAAACCTTAATGGCCGTTCGATTGCAAATGTTGAAGTTACATTAATATAGTTTGACCTTTAAAAAATTTTACTATTTTATTTTTCCATATTGGTTTTTATCATAGTCCATTAAAAGATCGGTACCCATATAGGTTTTTTTTTTATATATATATTTTAAGTTGACATAGAATGGATCAAATGACTTTAAGGAACTAACCTATCAAAATTAATCAAGTATTGTTAGGGGTGTTTTCACGATCAGACCAATTGGGCTACTACAAGCCCAAAGGATAGACCCAACAACAAGAAGGCCCAAAAAGTCCGTTTATCTGCCCATTTACCTGCTCGATAATCTGTCTATCTATATGCTCGTTTATCAGCTCGTGAATGAGCTCATTTATGGGATTGATTATGTGCTCGTCAATCTGCTTGTCCAACTGCTCGGCCCTTTCTGCATGTACTCGCTTATTAGCTCGTTCATAAGCTCGTCTATAAGGCCGATTGTCTGCTTATTCATTAGATCATTGGATAACTCGTTTATTACCTTTATCAGCAACCCTTAATGAGATCAGTTTGACAGAGCCTTATTTGCTCATCAACTTGACATAATATTCTTCTCGCTAAAGAGCTCGCTTCTGTTACATCTCTCAAACTACAAGTCAACTACAGTCAGAATGATCAGAACCGATTACAACTCAAGGCGTATCGTACACGTCAATTCCGTCAGAGATTACAGTGTGAATTAAGGAAATTTGAACTAACTAACATGAGTTTAACGTCTAAACTCATGCTTTGACACAATTAACCTTACAGATGTCAGCCGTATTAAATGTAACTCATCATTTCAGTTTAACTTACTATATTTTCTCTTATTATATAAATTACTGTAGCACCTCCCATTTCTCTATAAATAAGGGAGGAATTCATTTTAAAGAGAGACAATCTTTGAGTATCGTTATTCTGCAGAAATAGAGAGAGAGAACAGTAGACGTATACACCAATTGGGTCGAACCACTTAAAAATTTTCGGTGTTCTTTGTTTTTCCCTGACCCTTTCCTTTACTTTCTACTTGTTTCTTGTACTGCTTTGATCAAAACTATAGCTTGGGTCTAAGAAGAACCTAGTCGGCTAAATCCAAACGTCGACAAGTATCTACTCCCATTTTTTTTTTAAATAAAATTGACACTAAATAAATCAAATGACTACAAGAACTTGTCGAGATTAATCGAGTATCTACTTCTATAATTAGGAGACTATCTACTCTTATAATTAGAAAATAACTACTCTTATAATAAAGTTTCATATGACTATAATCTTGACTATTTATTCCTATAATTAGGAGACAATTACTCTCACAAGAAATTGAGATAACTGTTCTCATAATAAATACTATAATCTTGACTATCTACTACTATAATTAGAAGACAACTACGTACTCTCTCAATAATGTGAGATAAGATATTCTACCCACATAAACCTTTAAAATATGCTTAGTGAGAATTAAACCTCTAACATTTTAGTGAATGGAGTGATGTTCAACTACCTATGCTAAGAAATAATGGGTTCATACCCATTTAGCTAAATACGAAAATTAAATGTTAAATTGAAGATATGAATTAGTAAAAACTTAATCTCTACACTTGTAGATTTAAGAAATAATTAAATAGTTAATATTAATATATGAGTTTGAACACTAGCAAAATATTAATAGTAAGACGGTCTGTTAATATGTGCTTTTAAAATATACATTAAGAACACAAATCTTTGATAAATAAGGGTCATACTACTTTATTGGAATAAAAGTCAATCCTTGGATTCTGATTCAATGGCCCGTAAAAATCGAATACTTAAAAAAAATTAAAACCAAAATCAAAATTAAAAAAAGATAAACCTTTCTCATAACTACCCATTAACATATTGTTTCAGTAAGACAGTCACACCCAATAGATAATTCATATTTATTCTTCCAACATAAATTATCATGTTTTAAAACAATAAATATAGTGCTTTTACCCTTCTCAATCTATATAACACATATCACTTATCAACATATTTCATACATAAATGTGTTCAATTTACAAAAATTCTACTAATCACAAAAATTTGCATGTGTACCTACAATGATCATACAAATCGATATAAAATTCAATAATATCTTAAAAATTCATACAGAGTTTCTATCGTTAGTGCATCCCAACTTTTAAATCGTTAGGACCAATCATGCATTTCAGTTATTCATTATATTTGCATTGAATGAGAGAGAATTTTTTTTTAGAAAAATGAATGTAACGGATGACTGATCATTGTTGGACCTAATAATTTAAAAGTTAAGTTTTTTTTTTTTTTTTAAAAGAGAATGTAATGATCAATAACTGAGATAGTTGGTCTTAACAATTTAAAAGTTAAGACGCACTAACGATAGAAGCTATGCATAATCTATTATCCAAGATTTTTATGATTACAAATATAGTTACAAAAGAAGAAACCTTTGGTTTGAATTAATACCTAAGAGTTAATCCCCTATAAGTAGCATTATGCACTCAGTTTGTTCCTTTTTATTTTTTATTTTTAAAAAAAGATAAATAAATAAAAGATATACAATAAGAATTTTAAATCTAAACATAATCATCAAATTAAATGAACTCTATTTATCATTAAATTAAATCAGATGGTAATTCTTTTTTGAAAGAAAATTAGATGGTAATTACATACTTATAATTAATGAGTTTAACTATGTTATACAACTACTAATCTTATTTTTCAATTGAAATCCTTGAATTGATTTTAATAACCATTCTTATAACGAATTCAAATATTCTAATCGAGGAATAAATTTAAAGATTGGATAAGATAATAAAATTCTTAATTAAGTTGGGGTATTATAAGATAATCGAGGTGGTGATATTGATAACCGGAGCATGATATCATGACCAAAAAATGAAAAGAAAAAAAGTCATTTTCGGACCAAGTCCATCCACATATGGGACGTGATATAAACACGGCGTTTAGTTTTGATTCTATCTGTATAGGTGGCTCAATCCCAGTCACCGTACAGCTTCGATGTGGGCTCTCGCACTTTCCTAACCAACTTCCCCCTTCTATTTCAGTTACTTCCAACTGTCAGTTTTGATCATTTCATTCCTTCCAACAAGTAAAATAAAAAAAGGGCGTGTGGAAATTAATGTGGGGCCCGCAAAAGGCCACGTGGTCCACGCGAAACCGCGGCCGAAAAAATGAAAACCAGCCCAGAAGAGAGCAGCGGTTGAAGAAGTGGGAGGTGGGGGCGGTTATGTGTTAACTGTCAAGCGTGTTTTTTTGGAGTTCGTGCTTACGTCATTTTTAAAAGTTTTTCTTGTTCTGATTGTTTTTTTGCCACGTTATCTCCGTCCTGTCTATCTACTTTCGGCCCGTTACGGGTTTCCATGAACGTTCTAGAATCCTCATTTCCTCTCCGATTTTGTAGTTACGAATTTTTAATTTTTTCTCTTCCAAAAAAAATCAAAGTTTTATATTTTTCATTTTAATAATATTATACATCCCACTGTGTATATTCCATTTTTATTTCAAAATAAATAATTAATTATTAACGAAAATCAATTCATCTATTAATACATCATTTATTGAGATTAAAATTGAAATACAAAATGAAACGTACAATGTTACTTTTTTAATTTTAGTAAAAAGCATAAGATTTTGATTGAGGTTTGATGCTTAAAAGGAGTACTACTAAATTATTTAGATTTATATTTTTAAAGTATAGCAAGACTAAATTATTAAAATAATGAATATTAAAATTATCAAATAAAATAAAGACGTCGATAACGAAGAGCAGTTTTATGTCAACCTTTATCTTATCTAAGGTTTTAAGTTCGATTTGAATCTCTTTCATTAATTTATAGATTTTTGTTTTCATTACGTGTAAGTAGTCATGTTCCTTTTTTTGAGAAAAATTCGGACCATATTTAGCGGTTTCATTTCAGTTGGTTCCCAAAATATTACGGCTTAAAAAAAAAATAAAATATAAAAGCGACGGTGGAGCCAAAACGGATGAAACGGAGACTGAGATTTGACTCAGACAGTGACAGCTACAGGTTCATTCCCTCCCCTTTCGTTTCTTTCACAAATAAAATATCCATTTCTCTCCAAAATATATATATATATTTATATGTACGGATATCCATCACTCAGTCAAACTCACAACAGCTTCTTAAAAATAACAAGTCAAATCACCACGTGTCATTCTCTCAAAGCATCCACAACTTGTCTCATAAAAGCCAGCTGGTACCAATCGCAATCCCACTGGCCAAGTGAAAAAAATCATAAAAAAAACAAAAAACACAAACCGTTGATCAAAACCATGAGATACACTCACTCACAGCTGGCTATCCTCTCCGCGTTCGCGTTTTTTATTTGTCAAGTCACCTATTGCAGTCTCTCCCTCCTCGTATATATTTTCAAATCTAATCACCTTTTCATTATCATAGTTAACCTTCACTTCACTAACTTTCATCGACATTTTACAGTCTCACTCTTCACTGCATACCATTCCATCGTCTAGTTGTCGATACACACTTTCGATATTTCATGGAGTTTTTGTCGAGCTATTCTGACCCATATCCGTACGGGTCCGGATTCTGGTGTACGGAGGTGCCCGAATCGTCGGAGGGGAATAGTACTTCGAAGGGGAATTTTTCGGATGAGGAAATGATGTTGGCTTCGAGTTATCCGAAGAAGCGTGCGGGGAGGAAGAAGTTTCGGGAGACGAGGCATCCGGTTTATAGGGGAGTGAGGAGGAGGAACTCCGGCAAGTGGGTGTGCGAAGTGAGGGAGCCGAACAAGAAGTCCAGGATTTGGCTTGGGACGTTTCCCACGGCGGAAATGGCTGCGCGAGCACATGACGTGGCGGCGATTGCTTTGAGGGGGAGGTTGGCTTGCCTCAACTTTGCTGACTCGGCTTGGCGGCTGCCAGTCCCGGCTTCTAAAGAAGCAAAGGACATACAGAAAGCTGCGGCGGAGGCGGCGGAGGCTTTCAGGCCGCCAGGGACGGAGACGGAAGAGATGGGTTTTAGGCGGGAAAGCGAAAAGGAGGCTGCGGTGGCAACGGCGGCCGAGGAGGGCGTGTTTTTCATGGATGAAGAGGCGGTTTTTGGGATGCCTGGACTGTTGGCGAACATGGCAGAAGGGATGCTGTTGCCACCACCCCAGTGTGGATTGGATGGGGATGACGTGGCAAGTGATGCTGACGTGTCGCTGTGGAGTTACTCAATATAATTAATTAAAGTAATTAATTTGAGTATGATTAGCAAGTGAGCATGCGTGGGGCTTCTTAGAGTTTGATTTTTCTATTTGGTTGCTAGGAAAGACTGTGAAATAGAAAAAAAAAATAGGGTCCCGTACTTATAATTTTTGACTAGTACGGTACAGTTTTATTGTGGGCAAGAAATATTGTGTGAGCGAATGATTACCGTGTCCGTAATATAATCATCTATAAATATATGTGCCAGGCAGATATAGGGAAAAATGGCCTGAAAATTGCGTATGAAAATAAGAGGTATATAAAGTGGTTGTGTGTTATCAACGTATAATTTCAATTTGTAAGCTTATTATATGTTGAATCTAAGGAGTGGAATCATAGTTTGAACTTAAAAGGACTAATCAGAAATTCAAATCTGTTCTTTTTTAATTTTTTATCCTTATTGGTTTTATAGAATTACAGAAATGTGGTCCCTTAGGGGTCTTAGTCAGCAATTAATTTCTGTCTTTTATTTTATTAAAAGACAAAATATGAACGAAATAGAAGAACTCGTGCACTTGTCTTGTTAATGATTCTTGTAGTCAGTCACCAGTCAAGCCAACAAATGATTTGGAGATTTGGATCATTGACCGCCTTTTGAACTTAAAAAAATATTCAACAAACCATTTATCTAAATTATATTCTACAAGGAGATCAATGAAATTTACTTCTAAACGTGATCCACGTTATGCCGATGACATAAGTTACAAATTTGTCTTTGTTTGATGGCTCGTGGCTGGGTTCTACCTGTCATAGGTAATATGCGCCTCTCATGTGCGTCAAAAATGTGATTTTGCTCCTGAACATGTGTTCTTTAGTCGGCTTTATCGTGAGAGGCCCAAGTTGAAAAGATTGGAAAACGCTACATAAGCTTTACAACAAGTCAAGCCCAAGAAAGTTTTCCTTCAAAACGAAGCATCAAAAAGGCCCAAGAAAACCCCACTTCAATAATCTAGATTATTTGTATAAATTTCAACACGTTTTTAGCTTTTTTCGAAGAAACAACAGGGAAAATAAAAGGGAATTTGCAAGTTGCACATTATCTTCTAGCCACCATGCACTAAATTCAATGCAAAATGTAGTATATATGAATATATACGGAGCTATACACATCCACTTTAAGTGATTGCTTGCATCCCGATAATTCCTGCATACGTATACGAAAACCTTTTGACAATTGAAAAAAGAACTTGTATCCACCATGCTAATGAACATCAACAGATTTTACAACAACATTGAGAAAAAATTTGTTTTTGTGAGTTGGGGGGCATTTGGTCCTGTTAGGAACTTATTGGAAAGTAATACGGAGAACCAAAGGGTGGTGGCTGATTTAGAGCTTCAAGGGCCGTATATGTGCCTCAACTTGCTGGCCTTGGTCTCAAAGTAGAGGTCTGGAATAATCAACAAACATGGCGTGCAAAGCTTGTACATGTCACATCCAAAGCTTGAGGACTAAATTTGCTTGCATCAGGCTGATTAATTAATCGGCTTAAATTGATCCTGTTTGTACCTTCTACATTTTTTTCGGTTGTTTGATTTCTATACTTGACAAGAATTTGCTCAACTAACATGTAATTTTGTTTAGTGGTGTCATGTTTGTGCTTTTTCCAATTTACAAAAGCATGCAATAGTGCTATGTGGAACAAGATAGGGAAGAGAAGAACAAAACAGGAATTGTTCAAGTTTAAAGGCAAGGGATAGATCTTGGCTACAAAATTTGCTTCAAGAGTTACATGTCTCCCTCCCAACTCCTACAATTCTTTGCGACAATATCGGAGCCACATATCTTTGCTCTAATTTGGTCTTTCTCTCAAAAATGAAATACATTACCAATGATTACCATTTTATTCATGATCAAGTGTCAAAAGACATCATTTGTGGGTCTCTCATATCTATTCTCAAGATCAATTGGCTGATTCTCTCGCCAAACCTTTAGCACGGCAAGCTCATCACCTTCAACGGTCCAAGATTGGAGTTTTAGATCGAACATCCATCCTGTAGGGGGGCATGAAAGTCAATATAGTGCAACTCATCAATTAATCCATTGATTAATCCCTTAACAGTAGCCTCTCCAATCAAATCCATAAATGAATCCGATCCCTTAATGGTAGTCTCTTCAATCACCTTTTATTGTTGATTATTTTTCATTTACTTTTGTAATATTTTCCCTGTTATATTTGTTGTATAAAATTGCGTATATATTTCATGTATAGTGATCAATTAAAATAAGAAAAAATTTCACAAAAATTATTGTTATTTTAGGAAGTTGTCCAGTGACCTATTTATGGAGAATTTTTACGCAAGGCATGCATTGATTTTTTCACCAATGAAAATTAGAATGGATTGAATTATATTCATAAGGTACGCAATTATCTAACCTTGTTTACAAAGTTCCCTTTTTATGAAAATTGAGTGGGACAATTTTACTATATTCATATATGAATACATGTTAATTATGGTATGCATAATTTACTAGCTAATGTCATACATGAATCAATATATTAAGATTCTAACTTGGATACATAATATTAATCAAATTTATCATGTGATGGTATCATTTTGAGTCATGTTGCCTTGATATTTGCATAGTGTCATTTGTGATACTACTCATCGAATTTTTTACAAAAATTAAAAATTTTTTTAAAAAATAATAATACAAATTAGAACCAAAACAAAAATTGATTCTTTCTTGGTACACCTACTTATGTAATCATACATTTCTTGTAGAATAGTTAAATTTAATTTATACTTTTGTTTCAGCCATGCCTTGGACAATTTTATTATTTAATTTCAGAAAGCTTAACAATTTTGTTGTATTATTCAGGAAGCTTCAACTTTGCGTATTCTCTGCACCAAAATTTCTTTTTATTTTTCATAAAAATATAGTTTTAAATCATTAAACAAATCCATTATTTAAGAAGAAAAATAAATTTAAAATTCAGAAATGAAGATACTATCGGAAATCAAAATCTCAATTATAGTGAATAACAATGTGTTAGTTGTCTCATGCCTTTGACAAAATTCGTCACTTGAAAAAGTCAAAAATAACAAATTTGTCTATATGGGTTACCTTTTCATCATAGTACGGGCCTCCGTGGAAGCGAATTCCTTCTATATGAAAATAGCACCTGGATTGTGTCATCAAAATTTCTATCTCGATTAGTATTTAAAAAAAGAAGAAAAGAAAAGGAAAAATCTCGACTGTATAAATCATATCATTGGAGTAAATTGAATTTATTACTTACAAGGGCGTTATTTGTGTTTGTCGTCCGTTGGAGTTGTGTGCACGTCTCTCTGTGCCGCTGTTGGCTTTTATGTACCAAATTTCCGGGTACAAGGGAGAGTAGTATACTTCACTTTAGCCATGGCCAACACCGCAACCCTCCCTCTCCTTGTCCCCATCAATCGAACTCCACGCCCTCACGCGCTCACTCTAAATCTTACTTCTTCTCGCCTCCTCCACCGCCGCCAATCATGCTCTTTCCCGCCATTTCCACTCGCCAAATCCCGCTCCAAACGCACCTCCTCTTTTGCTTACGTCACCGGCCCCGCTTCTGACGCGATTGTCACCGAACCCGCCCCCAAATTGGACGAATCCGATTCTTCCTCCGAGAAGCAATCCCCGCCACCCAATTTGATCGGCTGGGGCCTGCTCTGGAGTCTGCTCTCCGCTCACAAGCTCCGATTAAGTCTCTCCGTCCTCGCTCTCGCTGGTGCCACCACCTGTACTCTCTCCATGCCCATTTTTTCCGGTATGACCTTCCTATCCGATTTAAAAGTTAGGATGTACTGACATAGAAGCTCCGCTCTGTTAACATGTGTATCGTGAATTAATTTTGTTTTAAATATATTAACGAGTGTAGTGTAAACGAATTACATTGGTTATAGGGAGGTTTTTTGAAGTGTTGATTGGCGCGAGGCCGGAGCCTCTTTGGAGGCTACTGAGTAAGATTGGGGTACTGTATGGACTGGAGCCAATCTTCACTGTTGTTTTTGTTGTGAATATGAACACTGTATGGGAGAAAGTGATGTCCACTGTTAGAGCTCAGATTTTCTCGAGGCTGTTGATTCAAAAGGTATGTACAATTCTTGTCTTTTTGAGATTATTGTTGTTGCTATTCAAGTTTGGTTTTAAACTGTATTGTTTACTGGTTTTTCTTTTTTTTCTTGTTTAATGTTCATGCAGGCGGAGTTTTTCGATCGTTATAAGGTTTGTTAACATTATCTAAAAGCTTCTTTGGTGAGAGGTATGAAGACTTCATTTACTGGATAGTTGGAGTCCTTAGAAGCAGGCTATAACCGTATATTGAATGCATTTTGTTTTATAATAACAATGTGTTTGTAAGGTTTAAAGTTATGAGTATTTTCATAGTATTGTACATCATCCTTGCTTGGATTGTATATTTTTAGCTTAGAAATTTGGGGGGAAATGGCCAGAATTTGTGGCAATTAATTTACCAGCTTGGCCTATAGCCAAAGTCATGAAGGTTTTGGTGCTTATAGTGTGATCTTAGGTTTCCTGGGTGGTGATGGCGGGAGGTCTTATATCTTTTATGGTTCTTGGACTAATCATAAACAATGTCCATGGGGAGATGTCACCATGTGTAATATGAGGAGTCAGCTATGCTATATTAACAATATGAGTTATTAGTGTTGAAGGAACATTTGATTTTACCTAATTTCTCTTACCACTGGAATTTTGATTTCTCATTTAAGGGTTGTCGTCCATCACAAACCCCACCCCCTCTTTTATTTTCCGTGCTTTCTATTTTAATGCTAGATTTCTTGACAAGGAGATGTTCTCTCTTGATATTTGTTATTATTTGATTAAATGTTGTGCTTTGTCCTTTTAGGTTGGAGAACTCAGTGGTTTGTTGACATCTGATTTGGGTTCTCTTAAAGATATCGTCAGTGAGAACATTTCAAGAGATCGTGGATTTAGGGCACTTTCTGAGGCAAGACACTCTATATTAAGTGAAAGTGAGCTTATTACTGCTGACAGTCAATCATATAGTTCATTATCTTCATCTTGATAGGAACAACATATTTTTCACATCTGAAGTAGCTAATATGCCCCAAGCAGTGGTGCAATTTTTCATTCAATTAATCTTGGTACTTGGAAATGCTCATGTTACTTAAGGCTGGTTGCTAATAGATGTTTTGTCCCTCATCATCTCTAGGACATTTTTATGTTTGACCCGACATTCATACCTTCTATTTTTACATGTGATATTTACAGCTCTGGTGCTCTTTGCTCTTGTAGGTTCTTGGGACATTATGCATACTATTTACTCTAGCCCCTCAGCTTGCGCCAATTCTGGGTCTACTGATGCTTACTGTATCTATTTCTGTTGGTAAATATAATCTCTTTGAAGTGTTCGGTTTTGTTAGCACAGTTTGCTCCTGTTTAAAGTATATATAATCATCATTTTCTAAGTCTGTAGAACCATGCCTCTGTCTTGTTTTTTATTTTGATTCTTTGTTTGTAAATCATTCATCATAGAATGATTTGTATTAACATGTTATCTGTTCACATGCATGTAGATTAACAGAGGTTCAAGTGCTGTAAATTTTCATATTTCTAATATCAAGATTTATTCTTGACTTATCTGGCAATGTTGTCAGTCTTTGAAATGTTTTATGGTTTTGTAGCAAAGTTTTTGGATGATGATATTTCCTGTTGGTCAGTTTTTCTCAAATAATCATATGTAGTTACGATAATGAATGTGTAAACTAGTGTTGCATAGTGGTACTGGGCCTATTTCTTCAAACAAAAATGACCAAATTTTTTTTGGTGTACTTCCTGGTCAACTTAGTCTATTTTGCCAGATCCTTGTCATATGTTTCATTGTTTCACATTTCTTATCTGCGACTGACTATTAAATTCATCTGAAGCTGTGTATAAGCGGTCGACTGTGCCTGTTTTCAAAGCGCACGGAATGGCCCAAGCATCTATGTCTGATTGTGTGACAGAAACTTTCTCGGCAATTCGAACTGTAAGTGCTTAAAATGTTTCTGACCATATATATTCATTATTAGGCATTTAATGAGAATAGCATGATAATTGTAATGTACAGATGTTAATTACAGACTTATAAAACTGTATTTTACTATTAGAGTGGGGATATGGAAAGGCTTGGGTGCACACTTAAATAGTAAAGGTTTTTATTGCAGGTAAGATCATTTGGTGGTGAAAAGCGGCAAATGTCAATGTTCGGTAGCCAGGTAAGCTATTGGACCTTGGATATTCTTTAAAGATCTCACAAGTAAATTCCTGTTTCTTTTTTGGGTATAGCTACTATTTTGGAAATATGAACCCATTTTCAATGCACTTTGCCTTGGCTACTGGAGTTTGGCAGGTTCTTGCTTATCAGAAGAGTGGCATAAAGCTTGGGACTTTCAAATCTGTGAATGAATCTCTGACAAGAATTGCTATTTACATTTCTCTGTTAACCTTATATACCCTTGGAGGAAGCAAAGTGAAAGCGGTAAGCACTTCTAGCTCATGAAACCTTTTCACTCAGCCGTTTTAAGTGGTTGCTTGTAATTCACAATCAATCTTTTATTTTTCCTACCTTTCATTTTCATGCTTATTTTTTATAGTATTGGTGACATAACTTTCTAATTTAGGTTAATATTTTGTCAGTGTTTGGAAATATCAATTATTTATATTAGTGCTATCTTTGTGCTTAGTTCAAGTAGAGTGGCATCTTTATTTTCTTCACATCCTGTTATAGTTGTTTGTTGAAACTCACTAGGTGCACTTGGGTTGTTCTTCACAAGTTCTATATATTTCACGGATAATTTTCTCTATTAGAGGGGATTCCAGTGTAACTTGTCTCATGAATTTCCTTGACTGTTTTTTGTTAGCCCAGTGTTTAGTAGATCTTCTAGATTTAGTTTTTTGTTATTGGTGCTTCTGTGTGGCAACAATAGAAGCCACTTATCAATCCAACTTGGATAAAATATGAATTGATTTTGCTTCTGTTAATAGCGTTTTTAAGATAGATGTATTTGTTCCATCATGTAGCTTACAAGCAACGCATTCTTGAGTGTTTTACAGCTATGGCCTCACGGTTGGATAGGTTGGAGTTTGGAATGAATAATTGTCTTTACTTTCTTTAGTAGCTCAGCTGTCAGTTTCAAGACTGTTGCCCTGACAGCAAAATTTCCTAGGTTCATATATTACTCTTGACCGGAGTCCAGACTATCATTCTATTAGCATACAGGTGCCCAGAGGCATATCCATGAGATAGTAAGAATAAGAGAAAGTCCACTTAGCATCCACTTCACTTCATCTCTAAAGGCTTGTCTGATGGTCTGCTCATATTGAGTCCTTTTGTTCCTCTCACTCTCTCTCTCAAAGAATGAAAGTCAGGAAAGCCAATTTAGCTTTATGCCATCCTTTACAGGTTGTTGGTGGTCTACTCATATAAAATTATTTAGTTTTCCTGTCTCTCATTCACGCTCACGTGAATGTTCTTATATATTGCTTGCAGGGTCAACTCTCTGTTGGAATTATGGCATCTTTTATTGGATACACGTTTACGCTAACCTTTGCTGTAAGTTCCTTTTTCAGTGTCCACTCATCCTTTTGCTTAAAGTGTGCATTGTATGTTACTCTGTGTGATACATCTATCAGGTACAAGGGTTAGTTAATACATTTGGAGATCTACGAGGAACTTTTGCTGCTGTTGAGAGAATTAATTCTGTATTATCCGGGACAGAAATTGATGAAGCACTTGCTTATGGGTTGGAAAGAGAAATCCAACAAAAAGAAGTTCACAATGATAATCTTAAACTATTCTTATTTGATATCTCAAACGGAAAAAATCGACATTCAAATATGCATTACATGTCAGCTTTGAAATCAGCTAGTAGTGTGTATACTCTTGCTTGGTCAGCTGACGTTTGCCTCGAAGGTAATATTTAATGTACTCATTAAGTTCTTTTGCATGAGTTGTATATGTGTAACATTTTCTGGATTATGCTTGTACTTATTATGTCATATAAAATTCTTTTTTTCTGATTATAAGTTGCTTGGCTTCATTGAGATACAGTATGATGTAGTTGGCAAGTTGAATGGGAAATTTTGTAACTAGAAGTAAATTCTTTCTATATGGCCAGAATCTTCTTTGATTTTAGCCAAGTTTCAATTAAAACAATTCCTGGCTTACAAATCTATTAATTGAGACTTTGGGAATTGCAAATATAATTTATTACATGCTATTTTGGTGTGTTATTTGTGATCTGCTTTCAAAGCTCAATTCTTCTCTCCCATCTCCTTTTTCTTTGTGAAATTATGTACACTAATCATATTGGTATTCAATATAATTTGTATATTGATTTAATACGATTGTCTTGTTTATGTTCTTTATAATGATTTTATATTCAACCTATTGAACTTTGCTAACCAATGTGCTCATTATGTTCTTCAGATGTGCGCTTTGCTTATCCTTTGAGACCTGACGTGGAAGTGCTAAATGGTCTTAATTTGATTCTAAAATCTGGAACTGTGACTGCGTTAGTAGGCCAAAGTGGTGCAGGCAAAAGTACCATAGTACAGCTGTTGGCACGTTTCTATGAGGTTTTTTAAAACTAAATTTTGTAGTTCATAAATGTAGATTTCTTTCCATGCCGTAGATCAAGAGTATGTGGTAAGCTGATTTTCTCCTTACAGCCAACAAGAGGTCGTATAACAGTTGGTGGAGAGGATGTCCGGACGTTTGACAAGAGTGAATGGGCCCGTGTCGTCTCCATAGTGAATCAAGTACATATTTGAATCTCCATACTATGAAATAAGCTATTAATTTATCGATGCATTATGCTCCCATCCACCTCTTTTCCCTTTTGGTAATTAACTGTTAATCAATTATCAGTGAGACACATACTACTAGGTAGTTCTAAGCCCAGAGGCCTAACATTGTAGGCCCCAATTTAGCTTGGGATGGTATGATTAGAGTATATTGACAATGGATTAGTACTTGTATAAGCTAACTCTGATGAAATTGAAGGTCTATCTCATTGCATTATTACACAACCGTTTACAAGATGTAATCCTTATATATGTATTTATGCCAGCCAGACATAAGAATGTTATTAGTCCAATTTTGTTTATAGACTCAGCTTCAGTGAAGTTCATATTTGGATATTGGGGTGGATTTAGTATTCAAGTTCTATCATTATTACCATCATTGTAATAATTGTTGGCATGTTAGTGTTGGTTTATTGAATTGGTTTGATGCTGATGCTCTAGTGATGCTTAGCTTTGTTGGTCATTGAGGTCAAACCCATCCAACCAAATCCAAGTTGCACATGTGCTGGCCAGTGCTTTTTAGTATCTTATTTAAACATCATATATTGCTATTCTCGAAGTTGATGAAGTGATACAGGACCCTGTACTCTTTTCGGTTTCTGTTGGAGAAAATATAGCATATGGGCTTCCAGATGAGAATGTATCCAAGGATGACATCATAAAGGCTGCCAAAGCTGCAAATGCTCATGAGTTTATAATCTCACTTCCACAGGTTTGGTATTCTGAATCTGAATTTGGTACTTTGTGCAACCTCTTGTGCTTGTTTCAAATGCCATTCTTTTGTTCTTTTTTGAATAAGAAGGGTTATGACACATTAGTTGGTGAGCGTGGAGGTCTATTGAGTGGAGGACAGAGACAGGTAATACAATGAGATTTTGATATGGAAAGACAGAGAGAGAGAGAACAAAATAATTGATCTCTTTATTTTTCATTTACAGAGAGTTGCTATAGCCAGAGCTCTGCTCAAGAATGCTCCTATACTGATCCTTGATGAGGTAAGTTTTCACTTTCAAGCTTGGTTCACACTGAACCTGAATGAACACACAAAATGGTAAATTCAAAATGGTCACTCATATTTTTCTCGAAAGCTTTTTCAGTTGCGGCATGAGATGTTATTTGATCCATTTCCGATTTATGTTCTCTCATACAGGCTACTAGTGCACTGGATGCAGTTAGTGAGCGCCTTGTCCAGGATGCCTTGAACCATCTGATGAAGGGCAGGACTACATTAGTGATTGCTCATAGATTAAGCACAGTTCAGAATGCACATCAAATTGCACTTTGTTCTGATGGTAAGATTGCAGAACTAGGAACCCATCTCGAGTTGCTCTCAAGGAAGGGCCAATATGCTTCATTGGTTGGTACTCAGAGGCTGGCATTCGAGTAATTAACAAATTGCTGTATAACCTCGCGGAAAGAAAGTGAACATATGCTAGAAGTAGCCAGTTTCTAATCAAACAGCTTTTTACCAATGTGAGTTATAGAATTCAATTTTGTATCGATTCTTCAGGGAATCTGGCTTTAGTGATAATTATTTTGACATGAATAGTCTTTTCCTTGTGCAGGACCATTCAAGTATATGCTATAGTACAGTGTGAATAATGACCAGGTGATCACGAAAGGACAGGTGACTGCTAAGTTCCAAAAGGCATAAACTATGGAAACTCATAATGGGAATAAAAAAAAAAGTTATGTATGTGATATATTTGTAACATTTGTATTTCACAGAATGGAAGAGTTACTTATATCAAATTAAATGTGTTTTGATAAATTATAAGTGTTTGCAAATGTAACCCAAAACAAAGATAAAAAAAAAAAAAAAAACTTTAATGAACCTCACAAACAATGTGTTAATTCAGATAAACATGAAATTAATAAACTAATGCTACTTGAACGCCTAAGATATCAATCTAGCGCTGCAGTTGCAGACAGTCTATTACTAATCAAGGCCATTACTTAAATAATCAACATAATCATGATTAAACGTAAACTTCTCTTAGTTTCATTTCGTAGTCATGCACGCATTTAATGGTTCAACCATTATCATTGAGCAAGCTTTCATATCTTTGAGGTATCTCTGATTTTCATCATTTGGATTATAATTTTTTAGTTGATGTCGATTTCAAGGTTTAACATAGGCCAAGTTAAGATTGAATCCTTTTCAAATAGAAAGTGTTTCAACAATTGATCTCATGGCATATTCCTTTGATTGTATTTTTGGAAGGGATGACCCTCTGACATTCAAGTTAGTTAAATATTCAGCTTGATAATTTACAACTGACCGGAAAGAGAAGTACCCTAAAATACTCTCACACATGCAAGTGTTGATTACTCACTTTTGTAGTTCAAGATCTAGTTAAATCTGTCTTGTAAGTCTTGTTTTGTGAGCTTTCGTCATTTGTTTTATTGGTGAGGGTAGACTTATTTGAATATGATGACATTTAGAGTGATTTCCCCCTCAACCAAGTTGTTTGGTCACATGCCTTCCGCGTCTCCATACTATTGTGGGCAATTTTGATAGTAGTTAGTTGTTCTGTGAGAGCAGTTCATCCCTAAGGATGGTCATTTATCTACTATCCCATATTTGCAGGTGTCCTTATTTTTCATCTGAGACTGGGGGTGCTCAACCCCTATTTGGGGCAACTGCCCGGTGTCTTAGCTACATAACTTCGAAGACTAATGTTAGGGTTATTGGTGCCTTTTAAGGTGAACACATGGTTTTTAGCACCACGTTCCTGTTGGATATTTCCCAAAATAGGTACTATTATTCAGTCTCATTGTAATCTTTCTCCTTTAATTCATCACAATCAGTAATCCAATCATGTACACCAAATGTGAGCAAGAAATTTAAAGGAGAGCACAACATTAAAATGTTTTTGTGGTTGAATCTATTTGTGAAGATTGTTGAATTCCAACCATATCACGTATACTTCTAATAACATGTTTGCGTAAAAAACTAAAACGGTATAAGTTTTATTCAATCGAGTGACTGTTTTGCGATTGAATGGACACATAGTAAAATAACCAAAAGTGTTGTAACTGCATTTAGCTTTTTCCCTGTACGTAAGGCGATTCTGAGTTTGTGATCAAAGTGTCGACGGATTTCTAAAACCATTTCTAAGAAAGGGAAATTACAGCATTGAGGACTGCAAGGCATTCAGTTGGGAGGCCAAGGAAAGTATTCATGAATAAATCATCGATTGGATCCACTGATGCCACCCCAACCAACCTGCATTTCCCTTCTTTGTCCAATCTCTCACCTCTTCCACTTCTCATTGACCCCTTTGATTCTTCTGATGTCAAAACTGTCTTCACCAGCAGTGGAGGAGCTCTATATATACTCCCAATGGAGAACCAGAACTTGGCCATAAATTCTAGATCTACCTGCACCAACTTGCTTATTAGTGGTGGATTTGATGTTCATATAGATATATATGACGTTATTAAAAATTGCATGGATTAGTCCTTTGCTACAATATAGTTTACATCTATGGAGTGCTTACTTTTTGAACATAAACCCGGTCTAGACTTTCATGTAATTTGTCAGGATTTATATATGAACTTTTCATGGTGCAGCTTCAGTTTGGACATAACAACTATCTATGAAATTAAATAAAAGTGAGCAAACGCATGTAGCTATTTACCTGGCCAGAATCTTGGTTGATGTTGCCTTGAAAAAGTTGAGGGACAATGTCAATCTTCAAAAGAGGAGGCAAAGGCAATCCCAAGAACTTGGTCGTGTCACTTGTCAATGGTGGAATGTACAAAGTTTTCAGGTCAAAACAAACAGAAATCTCCTTGTCATCATCAAAACAATTCTTTTTTGTACCAAACCCAGTTCCTGTTCCACCTTGTGCATCATATTCAAAGTCAGGATATCTGGAGATTCCAAGCTTGCAGGCCCCCAGAGTCTTGAATTCAATGGTGGCAACATCAGGACTGGTCTTGGTAGCTGTACTAGTGGTTGAAATAAGCCCCTCATGGTCAGGCTTGTGAGTCGAGAAAGCAAGTGTTTTGATTCCAAGACTTGGTTTTTTAGAGGTGAATTGGCACAGAATTGGTGGGTTTGAACAGTTTATTAGTCTGCAGCAACCCATCTTGAAAAAATGTTTGGTTTTGATTTTGAGCTCTATGAAGGGAAAATCAGAATCCTCATCTGGGTGCTACTTCTTGTTAGTAGTAAAATTATGGTGAGAAAAAAAAATATATATATGAGGCTGGTAATTTGTCTTTTGGACATGGACCTTATCATTTATTCTAAAAGATAATATGGTGACCAAGCAACGTATATAATTTCCATGCAATTGATGCTTGATGGCGACTTGGGTTGGGAGAAAAATGGAAAATTATTTGTGGCTCTAATAATCTTCAAAAATTTAAGGAAAACTAAGATCTATAGCCAATCTCCAGATTTTTTTTTTTAAAAAAATATATAAAATAAAAACCAACATTGTAGTTTGAAAATTGATAAAGAAAGGAAAATTTTACTATAGCAAGAAAAAAATAAAAATAAGGAGAAGATGAAGAAGAAACATATACATCTATTTCCTTGCTTGGTTCTAAAATATAGAAAATCCTTTATTATTAATTGCCTATACTAGAAAAAGGAAAAACAAAAATCCTATGATTGTACACATAATTGTATAGTGTATAGTAGCTATAATTCTATAAAATTGAGGTCTCAAATTTAAATTCTTTGCTTTAAATTTATAAAAAAAAAAAGAAGGAAAAGATAAATCTATAAGTATATTTAGACATTGACAATTATTTATACCTTAATGATCCAGTTAAAATACCTTTTTGTTTCCACAAATTAAATAAAAAACGTTTAGCTGTTAATGTTATATATCTTAGAGTTCTAATTGATAAATAAGGTGATAAAATTTATAATTAGAATTCCGTCGTATCATTTAATAGATTGTCTTTGAAATGAAAAATTAATATATAATCAGAGTCTTCTCGAAGGCTCTCTCTTAAGAGAGAGAAAGTTCTCCCACCTTTAGAGAAACAAAACATCGTAGAAAAGTTTCTTGACTAGATTCAGACAATTTTTAGCATTTTTTTGTTTTTCCCTTTTCCCGATCTTCATGTTTTCTTCCTTTTTTGGTTTCTCTTCAAAGGTCCTTTTGGTTTTGGGGGTTTTTAGGGTTGGATCCAGTTGATAATTGGATCCAACTCTAAAAACCTGTTACTCTGGTTTTGTTTGTGTATTTTTCAGGTGATGGATGAAAATCAATAGTGCATGGCTCCTTAGTGGTCCAAAGTAGTGATGGATCCTAGAGTTTTAGTTGGATTTTGGCACTGTAATCAAGGATTTCATGATGCTTTAAGAAAGATTTATTCAAGTTCAGGAAGAAGATCTAATTGTCATAAGGGGGGTTCCCTTTCTAATGCGCCATGTCTTTTCTCCAAATAGTCATCTTTTGCTACTACCTTTTGGATTTCGAAAGAAGTCTTGTATAAGTTGTTTTGGGTGCTATTGATTTTTAGTTATGTTATTGTTCTTTAACTTAATTTGTGTTTAGTTATATGTGGTTGGTTGGATACAGTGCTGTCAAGCCATCCCATGTTTGGGAATTGCTTGGTATCCCATCTGGCATTTCTTGCTTGATCCTATGATAAGGACAAGCTTTGATGTAATTATGTTTTTATAATAACCCTAAATTTGGCTGGTTTTAGGGTCATAATCTTGTGGTTCCCAAATTTGAAAAAATTGTTTTGAAATTTCAATATTTCAAAAACAAAAAAAAAAAGGGAAGAACTTATGTGATCATAAAGTGGCAAATTGCACCCTTCTAAAATTGTGTTCATGTATTTTTAAAATTCCATCATTACCCTTAATTTAAAATATTATATCTTAATGAAAATATTATTTTTAATTATTTTACTTTTTCTTCTTTTTTTCCTTGGATAAACTAAAACTAAATTCAAGAAAATAAAATGTAAAATAATATAAAAATAAAGATCAAAAGCAAAAGTTTAGGTGGTGTTTCATGTTTGGATGTGTTTTCAAAAATAGTTTTTCATTTATAAAAATAAAAAATGACTTTGTAAGTGTTTGATAATGCATTTTGCAATAAACCCATTGTGACTTACGTGCTCATAATACGAGATATATACAAGGTATAGACATGACTATAGGTGATGGTAACACAGGAACATAATAACAAGGCTTACTACTATAGTTTGCACTCTGCTAATACATAGGAATCCAAACCTTGAAAGGTCCAAATTTCACGGGCAGTGGGTGAAGATGAGAAACCATCAAAAACGACTTGTACATCCTTATGATTGACTTGTACTTCCTCTAACATCTTCTAGCTCATATAAAATACCATCCAACCTTCCATCTCAATTGTTATAAGCCTTCATAAACATGGCATACACATTAGCTTTCAACAAGCTATCGAAGGCAGCTTTGTAAGCCTCACCAAGTCTCCCGCCATTCTGGAAAGCTTGACCAACCCAACATTCTTGATCCAATAATAATGGTAACTGAAAAAGAAAAAGCCAACCTTAGGAACTAGTTTGCAAACTTTAACTAGTGCAAAACATAGATTAATGTCAATTCTAAAACTGTAGGGTTGTACCGTGGAATTTGGTTAGAGCTAATTCATGTGGTTGTGTGAAATTGAAAACCAGTTTCCAATTAGAGCATGCAAAAATGAGTTACCCATTTTCCATTTCTTCTATTGGAGATTACTTGTTAGTTGAAGTCATGATTGTTGGTTAATTTTTTTAATAAACCAAATTTAAAACCTTATAAATGCACAAATCATTTGATTGAGTACAATAACAAGCAAAGGTTGATCCCATAATGAGTTATTAACTTACTTTAATTTCAAATTTATTTTAAAACCTAAATTAAAAAACAATTAAATTGAAAGAGGTTTTGAAATTGAATTGAAAATTAAATTGTAATAAAAAAATGAATTATTTAAAAGAAAATCAATAGAGAAAACTTAGTTAGGATATTTTATCCACCACTAAACTATCCTTCTATCCATAATTAAATTAATGAAACACAACAATATTAATGTATGATAAAGACATTCACAACAAGGTAATTACAATAGTGCATGTCGTATTAATTTTTCCTTAGATTGTATGTAAATCATATGATGCTTGTGTAAATATCTGTATTCTTAATTATAACTTAGCATGGACATCTACTTAAGTTTAATAATTAGAACCCATTAAAAACCAGAAGAATATGAACATCACACAAATCCTAGAATATAACGTCTATCTTAGGTCTCTATGAATTAATACCCCCAATTGGTTCGTAAGCAATTTATTATTGCAAATTAAGAATATTCTCGCTAGACATGCAGTTTATATCCTTACAACATGATTCTGAAAACATACTCCTAAGATAGTCAGTCAAAGAAATAAAATTAATAAAATAAAGTTTAAATGGAGACATTAATTTTATCATGCAAAAATAAATAATTTCATTCAAGATAAATAAAGATTGAATTCATGTCTAGGGCTTTAAGTAGCCCTAAGTAACAAAAAAAATTAATTATACATTACTTTAAAATAACAAAAAATAATTAAATAAAAAACAAGAAAAATATAATCGAAAGCCGAAAATTACAGCTCACGCCTCCTTCTAATCTCTGACTAAATCGTATAAATTGTGAAGAGAATACACCTATTTATATGTGTAATAGGTTGGTGAAAAAACCTAAAAAATCGGGTTGATAATTGCTCGTAATTATCAATTAAAATAAATGCTGAGATAAATCGGAAAAAACCCATTTGAGATCATGGTTCTCGGCTACCATTTTTAGGAAATTCAGAAGAAAAAGATCCTTTGAAATACCATAATGTTTGATTTTTTCAAAGTCAAGGTCACTTCTCTTCGGAAAATGTATGGAAGACTGGACATGAGTCTCCCTCTCCAAATCAAACATGAAGTTAAATTTCCAAGTAAGACCAATATTGCCATAATCGTCCAAGAGTGTGACACCAAGTTGAATGAGGTTGGTGTTGTCGATGTTGAATTTGAGACCATCATAAACAATAGTAGAGGGTGCATCTCTAGGAGTGTCTTGAAGAAAACCAGGAAATTCAGTGTCCATTGATAGCAATTTGTATCAATGTCATTTCCAAAACATATTTTTAAAGCAAATTATTATTATTATTATTATTATTATTATTCCATCTAAACAACTGCTTTATTCGTTTTAAAAAAACAACATCAAATACATTTACATCATTTTCTGTTTTTAAAAATATTTTTTTAACAAAACCTAACAAACATATTGTATTTTTAAAAACATCACTTTTAAGACATGTCTGTCGTTTTTAAGAGTAATTTTCGAAAACATTATTTTAAAAATGAAACCATATGCACCATTAGATTGTGAGTAGTTCCCAGCTTTCCTGAATCTAAAGATGGAGGTAGTACTGTTGTAGCCTCGGCCATTCTACACAAAAGAAAGAGGCTGTCTTCTCCATAAAAAGAAAGGAATATTAAGAAAAATTAAGATATATATATACGGGAATGACAATCTCACACACATGTTCCAATATTTTTAATTTTTCAATTTTATTAATTATAATATATTTAATATTAAAAGAATTGGCATATTTGGTAATGTACAAGGTGTGCTTGCAATATAGAATCTTTTAAAAAGGTTACTAGAGTTTACATCAAAAGGGGTGTACAAACCATTTTTTAGGGGTGTAAATATCATGACTCATAGATTAGGGTCAAGCCCACTAGTGTTATAGTGTAAGCCTACCCCATGTCACGATGTCAAATTCACAAATTAGCGGGCTTGTGTGACCACATCAGAATTTCGAATAGAGTGGCGAAGTTTCCACCCTAAAATATGGTACGTCCACTCCTTTTATTTACAAACCCAATAAAAAATTTTAATTTGTTTTACTTTGTTTTTCAAGCCCACTAGGCAAGACCACCATTTTGTTTTAATTTTATTGTATATATTTTTGTAGATTCACCCCTTTAAGTCAAACACAAATAAATAAATTATAATATGTGTTAAAAATAGATTTAGTGTAAATTATTTTAATATCACTTATTATGAAATTTTTATCTTACCATTTAAATTTTTTTCAACATCTTCATTGCACATGAATTGAAACTTGTACTAAGCAAATAATTTAACACAAATTTATTCAATCTATTAACTTTTTTTTTTAATTAGATATTTGTGTATAAAATAATATCTATTTTATTATTTTACACTCTCAAATCCTAATTTTTCATTTATATCATAAGATTTATATGAATAATTAAAAGAAAATTTTTAATTAAATTAGGATTGCATGAATGATTGGAGATTTTCATAAATGATTAAAGTTAGGGTTGAATATTTTTTAATTTTTATGATTAAAATCATAAACTCTTTTTACTCTTTCAAACCCTAATTTTTATCTATATCATAAGACTTCCACAAACGATTATCATCTAATTTTATAAAACCTTAAATAACACTTTTTTAATGATGAATCTTGAATATCAATTTAGATCTATGGTTTTTGAATAATTTGAAACATACCCTTTTGTTTATTTGTTGATATGATGAAATCAACAAACAAGAGAATGGAAAATGTTGATGAAATTAGTGACATTTTTGTTTGATTTGTAAAAAAATTTGACAAGAGAATGAAAAATGTTGATGTAATGACCAAATGTTTAACAATATTTTTTGTGATTAAATTAGGATCATATAAATGATTGGAGACTTTTCAATTATTGATGGAGAAAAGTTAGAGGTCATTTGTTTTTTTCCATTTAAGACTTAACAGTGCTAAATTGCACCTATTAAGTTGTTTTTATTTTTTTTAAATGGTCAAACCACTTAAAACTATCAAAAAATAACTGAAAAAATTAAGCAAAAATTTTTACTTTTCATTTAATTACAAATCACTTAATGACATTTAAAAGTTTTTATTCTAAATTTATCCTCCCAAAATAACATAATTTTAAATTTATCGTAATTTATATTACTTAATTTTTTTTTTCTTCCTGATACTTATAAAAATATATTTGAAAAGAAAAAGTCTAAATATATCACATCCCGTATTATCTTGGAATTAAGCCAATATATTTTAATTTACAATTTAAACATTCATTTTTTTAATTTTTTGAAAATATACTAATATATTTAAATATATAAATCTGGTTAATACTACTATATTTTTTAATCATATTTTTTTATCAATAAAATATTATTAATATATATATAAAATGTTTTAGAAATTATTAAATTATTTATTTTAAGATGTTTATATTAAATTAATTAAAATTATATAATAACAAATAGTAAAAGAAAATAAATATCAATTTACTAGCTTTCAGATAATTTTAAATTTGAAAAAAAAAAAAAAAAGTTTACAACATTTCAAGGGTAAAGGAAAAAAAAATTAATATGTTATTCAAATTTTAAGTTTCAGTTAATATTCAGTATTTAGTCTTCAGTAGTATTGCTCAGTTTTCAAACAGAAAAATAAACTATCTTTATATTTGAAAGAACAATAAAGAGAAAAATTAGATATTAAAAGAAAAAAAAAATACTAATTTGAGATGTACGTACAATTTTGGAGGCATGGAAATATCGCCGTTCTATCGGATATGTGATCCAAAACACAATTTGGTGGACTCGTGTGAGCCTATGCTTTATCACGGACATTTGATTGGAGCCCACTTTTGTAATCTGTTTAAACATGATTTTACATACACAACAACATAGAGACTTTACACGTCACCATGCTTGGATGTACGATTAAGATTTTTTTTTTTAAAAAAAAAAAATTGGGACTTTATTAGAAACATGTGATTGGAAATCTAGTTCTTGTCAAGGCAAATATCGTATTATGTATGTAACTATCGTATTACGTACGTAAAGACACAAGATCTTACTAGCTAAATTAATTAGTACATGTAATATTTAATTTAAAATATTTAAATTTATATCATCAAATATTTTTTGCTATATCATATTTTTTAAGATGTTATTTCAATAAACCGATAAATTATATTTAATGTTAGTAGATAAAGTGACTACTCACGCATTGAAATAAAAATTAATGCCTAATACTATTGTTAAGTTTATAACTACACTTGCGGTCACTTTATTATCATTAAGTCTACATCACAACACATTTCTACACCCTTCTATTCTCAATGATTATATGTTAGTCATGTTTTAATTATGTATGCTATAATTCAAGAAGTTGACAATCCATAATTCACCTCAGATTTTTTGATTCACAAAACTCATAAAAGTCCTTTTGTAATCACTACCAATAAGTAGAGTCTGCCATCTGCAAAGCTTTTCAATAACTTATAAATCATGTCCAAAGATAAAACAACATTATCTTCAAATTTCCTTTTGGGGCAGACACCAATGGGAGAAAGAGGGAGACTGAACAGTTGTTTACATACTTGATAGACTTGTCTTTGTGTCTCTTAAATTGGGAGAAGTAGAATTTATACACCTATGATGATGTTTCTTGCACGAGTGAACCAAGTCTTCACTCCACTAGACACCTTTTTATTATTTCTGTTCATGTTTTTTTAGACACAATCTAACCTGTAAAGACCAATTCACGTGTACAACTTTTGTGTAATTGTCCATTAATACACAAAATCTAATTAGATGGTCACTGAATTTGGTTGCCGAATAGTCATTCTCATAAACGCAAATAATTTCATTCATGTTACTAGTTGTTAAGGTCTCGAAATCAATAGTTCAAGTCATAAAATCAGTTACCTACTGCTGAGACCAAACAGAAGCCACGTGGACCATTTCATTCATGCACCTAATGATTTGTACACGAAACCATTTTGTAGTAAAGTCAATGATATTACTCCCAATTGTGCAAACCCCACCCATAGGGTTGGGTTGAGTGTTATAGCCAATAAGTTTAGACAATTTTTCAAGTTTTAATTGAACAATTTTCTTATTTTATGTGAACTACCGTCTCTAGTTTTGTAGAATATAAAAATCTTGATTGTATTTTATAATTTTATATCTAAAGGTCTTGGTAGTTATAATTGTATTTATAATATAAAAAAATAATAATAAAGTCAGTGATATTAAAATATTACAAATTTGGTTTCAACTGAACTATACTATGTCATCAAAACGTAGATATGATGACATACACGCTGACAATTGGCTATCGAATTATGAACTATGGAAGTGGAATTGAATGGAAGTCTACTTTGAATGGTTCCCAGTGCCCACCACTAGCCGTTTATATTAGTTGTTGGATGCCAATGAAGCTGCACCACAAATCCAAAAGTTGGAATTCGGATGAGATAACGACAAAATAGTTGAGCTGTCAAGTGGAAAGAATAAAAATAAACACCGGTCAAAGAGTTCTTGGGAGTTGAAGGTTCACAGGAAAACAAAAAATGTCAACAAATGCCAAAGATTCAAGAGCGTGAGACGAGTGAACTCAATGTAACTATAATATCAAACTGGGAAAACCTTCAATTCAACAAAATCCACCTTACTTTATACACATGGCAGATGTCCCTCAGACACAACTCGTTAATGTTGCTACCTAAAATCAGCTAACAAGCCTAAGAAAAAACTCAGAAAAACATCACTCATCATACAAACCCATTTGAAGCTGGCCGGAACTGGTGTTAAGTACCAGCATTCAGCAACATGCGCGTGACAAAAACCTAGTAGAATACATTAGCTACAATAACTTTCCCAGGTGTGGCAAACTTTGGGACCTAACATCTTTTGTCATAATCGACTCATTTGACCTGAGTGTTGGTTGCAGGTGTGCACATTCAACAAACCAGAGAAGACCTCAAGGATGGGGCAGTTGGTAGATGTGTGCATGATGCCCAGCGGATAACCGATTCAGACACCATGAAATCAAGTTGTTCACGTTCACCTAAACCGATTGTGCGGTACCTCTTGTTATGGATGCCCAGCAATTTGGACCCAAAGGCACCTCCTGCCCTTTTCATTTCAGCTGTCTTCTGCTCCATTTCTTTCAGCTCAGGCCCAAAGAAAGGAGAAGAATCGGCTACAATAAGCAGATTGCGCAAGCTAGACTCTGCATTATAGAGCGGGGATATAATTTTGGATGAGATTTCTGCAAGAACATGACAGAGAACTAAACGGTTGGAAAATTCATTACCTCCGTGAGTTGTTTCTATTCTTGAAATGCTGGTTGAGTTATCTACAGTACAACTCTCTTGCTGAACAGAAACGGGGCTGAAAAATGCAAAACTTGGCATCGAAGGTACAGGGGAAGTAAATACCAAGGCTTCAGAATCGCCAGCACTGCAGAAAGAAAATCCAGCAGATGCTAGGCAAGGTGTCGATGGTTCCACCATGAAAGAAGAGAATGATGTTCTGCAAGTGTAAGCAGGAGATTCAAAATCAGAAATAACTGGCGATGTGGTGCCAAAGCTGATGTCCTGATTCCTGGTCATTAATGGGGTAGAAAATGAACCACTTCCTAAATCCCATTCTCGGCAATCTTGGATGTCATTTTCACTTGGTTCTTCAGAATACTGTATGTCATCAGTCATCCATGAATGATCTACAAGAATGACTTAATTGAGTCAAAAAGAGAAGCAACTACCCCCAGTTTCCATTTTAAGGCAGGGAAAATGTAGCTACATCCATACCAATAAAATTATTATCTTGCAAAAAGACTGACAGCATACTCTATTGAATCCTAAAGTTGACAATTGCAGAATTTATCTACAATAGATTGCCTTCGTCAAAATGCTACACACTGTTATGAACAACAATAAGAAAGGATCAATTTGATGTATCGCAACACAACAGTTTTGGAATATGCCCATCATATAACATACTTATAAAGGTGCAGTGACATCTCACACATATAAATTGGGCTTTTCCATTAAGAAGGCTTAATTTTTTTTTCCCAATTTCCATATATTTAAATAATCCAAAACAACATGTCTGAATCCAAAGGTTACAGAAACTGAAATGAATATTTCCGATAAACAAAAAATGAGCATACAACCTACCTAAAACCTGCTGAGCATTAAGTCTTTGAGAAGGATCTGTAGAAAGCATTCCCCCGACTAAATTCCTTGCAGATTCAGATATGCGATCCCATGGATTGGAAGGGAATCGTAGATCAGCTTCCCTAACAGCATCAAATATTCGTGACTTCGTGTTACCCCAAAATGGTGGCATCCCACTGAGAAGAATGTAAAGAATGACCCCAGCACTCCAAATATCAGCGGCCTGATTGTAGCCCCCAGCCAATACCTCCGGAGCTATATAAAACGGGCTCCCCACAGTCCCATGCAATCTCTGCCCTGTTTGAAGGAAACCAAAAAATCCACAAAACATTAAATTCCTTTAACTTTCTCTGAAACAAAATACAAAAATCTAAATTAAGTTACCACAGAAAGAAATCAGCAACGTTGCAACTTTACCAGGTTTTATGTAGGTAGCAAGACCAAAGTCAGCCAATTTAATCGGTGAAGAAGAAGCTTTGGTAGCCAAGAGAATGTTCTCTGGCTTTAGATCTCTGTGAACAACCCCAATTTCATGACAATATAGAACCACTTGCATCAAATGCCTGAAGATAACCCTCGCCTCTGCCTCAGAAAATCGTCCGTACTTCTCCAACCGGTGGAAAAGCTCCCCTCCAGCACAAAGTTCCATCACCAGATGAACATAGTCTTCATCCTCATAAACGGCCTTGAGATCTACAACATTTGGGTGACCTGATAATCTAGTCATTATTTCAATCTCAAGCTTGACACTGCATGCATCATCCGAGGTCACCAGTCTATCCTTAGCAATTGACTTGCAGGCAAACACCTCTCCGGTTAATTTATCAGAGCAAACCCTTATAACACCGAACTGCCCCCAACCCAACTGCTCTCCAAGGACAAAACGATCTTTCAAATCAGAGATCTGGTTTGCATCCAAAATAGTTTCAGTCAAGCTCGCGACTTTATAACAGTTACAAGGTTGCCTCGATGCTTCACTACTGCTGTTGCTCTTGGCAACAGCCATACCAAATTCCAGCTCCCACCAACCAAAAGATATCAATCAAAATCTCAGCTTGCTCAAAACATCATTCGATGAACCACAATTATGGTCAAAATCCTCGGTAACTTTCTGCAAGCTAGAGGTTAAAGTTTGATGACAGCGCTTACCATCAAATGGACAAAACAGTGTTGTACAACAACATAAACACCAAAACCACAAATCCTTAAAAGAAGAATTCCCTCAATTTACTGATAGATCAAAAGGATCTGCAAAACAAGAAAGGAAAAGAAAAAAAAAACCCATAATTCAAGCCCACTCCTTAAACACCTCAAAACACATATACACATACATTCCACCTTCAAATTTATTTAAACCACAAATATGAACAATAACCCAATTATAAGAAATCCAACAGATCGTATTTTTTTTAATCAAAAGACAGTAATGTGGACTCAAGGCTCAACAGTAGACACTTTTAGCTCATCATGGAAATCAAATGAAGACTCTGACTACACCATCTAAGAACACACACAAAGTTCAATCTTTGGAACAATAAAACAAAATCCTACACATTTAGAAACCAGTCAAATCAGTATCCAAACTGACAACACAATCAAAAAGCAGTAACCTTTACAAACAAAACCCAAAATTCAACACCAACCCATCAAAATTAAGCTAAAAAGAAAACACCCCAGATCCAATAACCAGTCATACAAGCACATATCAACCACACCCACATTACAAAATCCAGTGACAAAGAGCAAACAATAGAGAGATAGAGATAGAGAAAAAGAAGAGGACCTGGTCAGAGAAAGAGAAGGCGCCGCAGAGAAGGAATCCGTTGGAGCAGTGATTGAGCTGCCCACGACATGCCTCCCGCGGCCTCTCCTTCTCTCTTTTGAGTTTTTGGTTTCACTAAATTTTGTTTTGTTTTGTTCTGTTTTGTTTGATGTTGTCTTGTTTTCTCTTCTCTTCTCGTCTCAAATTCAAAACCTTCACATTTTTTTTAGTTTTAGCTTCACGGACTTGAAAACTGAGTTTAATTGTATTTAATTGTGATTTGCTATATATGATGTTGGTGGTGTTGACAGCTAGACCCGCTTGTATCTGTGACACGTGTGCACTTGCTCATTTTGTTGACCGGCTTTCCCTTTTGGGAAATTAATGCAACTTCTACTTTTTTTTTTTTTTTTTAACAACAGTAATTGCTTTACCTTGTTTCTGTTTTTGTCAACTTTCATTTTAGATGATACTGGAATTGAGAAACTAAATTTTGTTTATGGAGGCGAATTTTTTCCATTCTAAATCAGATTGATCTATATCCTTTTATGTTCATTGGATTCTAAATGGGATTTATTCATATCTTTTATGTTTGTTACTGTCGTTAATTAAATAATTATGAAATAAAAATACATTGATAGATTTAAACAAACTTTCTATTTGAATGAAACTAGTTTAACTCATTTATTGTGTTTTCTTATCTTTTTTTTTTTTTCGTTTTGTTGTTGTATTGAATGCGTTTTGAGCTCCACCTATCCAATTGCAAGGTTTGGACACTAATTAGGTTGTATATCATTTGACTAAAAACAAGTGGAGCCTAAATTATCTACTGCTTTTTACCCCCTTTGGATACTATTTAAAATGGGAACAATTTGAATATAGATCATTATCATGCTAAATAAACATATTTTCTTATAAAATCGCATTGGACCGTGGTAAATTATTAAACTATTTAACTCATCTAAAAATATAATTGTGATTATATATAAATGTTTTATAACATATCGTATATATGATATTGTAACTCAAATCTTTGTTATTTTCCAACTGAATTAGCATTTTCAATCCACATTAAATAGTAAGTTAAATGTATACATTACATTTCATCGCTCTACACCTAAAATGATTAATCTATCAAAATGATATATGGTAAGGCAAAAATTACTCTTGTCATTCACACTATTTTTTTTATTCAAGTCCTTAGACTCTATGTTATTTAATTTAATTATTCATTTACATTTTTTTCCAAAAAAAAAAAAGAAAATAAATGTAATTGTAAGAGCATTTCCAACCACACTCCATAAATTTTAGCTAAATAACAAAAGAATCTATTTTAGCTAACAAATCACTTCAACTATTCTCTTTATTTTTGCTAAGCATTAATATTAAAATAATAAAAAAAGATTTTTAATTAAATATTAATATTAAAATAATATAAAAGAGAATTTGATCTATTTGCTCCCTATATTTAGGGAGGGTAGTTTAACTTTTATAGAATAATCAAAGAGACAGAAAGTGGCTTGATTGTAGAAATAGTACCACCGTTAGTCATACCCTGAAACACGAGACTTGAATTCTTTTAACTGCTGTTGATGTTACACACTTACACTTGCAACAATAACAACATCCCTCAAAACGCTTCGTTTTGATTAAAATGAAAGGCCCATAAAAGTCAAAAGTCAAAACAACTCTAGTCTTCGAACCACTAGATTCACTTGTTTTCGATCGCTTATATCGAACCAAACCCTCCTCTTTCTCTCTCTCTCTCTCTCTCGTATTGGAAACAACGACATTGGATGCACTGGAATGGTTGGACTTGGAATCGCAGGTGACATGATTGAAACTCTTCTCTTCCCTTTACTACACGCAACAACAACAATGGCTGTTTTCGCTTGTTAAACTAGTTATCATTAACTTGAAGTAACTTCCATCTACAATGCTTGTGCCTTGTTTTTTGTTTGGTGCATAATTTAGCTTGATTTTGTTGATGGGGTGTCTTTAATTTCCTCAAAATTTCATTTTAGGTGTTCGATGTTTCAACATCATTATAGCTTGTTTTTGTTCAGTGTATGCTTGTGAGTAGGGATTGACCGGGTCTATGTGACCCGATCCATACCGGCATAATACGATTCAGGTATGTACCCGAACCGTGATTTTCCGGACCCTTAAAAGAATGATCGACTAGATTGATTTAGTGCAGTGGGGTTGATTCTTGGTGGATGTAGATTGACTGTGCTTTCTTTTTGGTGTTTTGTTGGTTGTTGGTTTTGATGTTTGATAATTCTTGGTGTTATTGGCTGGTGAATGGGGGCTATTGGGATTGTTCTTTTTGTTAAATTGTTGCCAATGGGTGCATGAAGCTAGGTCTTCTCCGTTTTGATGGTTGATTATTTTGTGCTTGCAATTGCTGCTGGATGAATGTGAGTTTCGGTTATGTGTTGATGTGCATGGAATGAGAATGGTTGTTTGCTGGTTTTTTAACATGTGGTTCTGTTTTGAGACTACTATATTTTACTGCTTGATTTTGTATCTTGCTGTTTGCGTTGCATTCCGTCCCCTTTTTGTTTCCTCAGTGTTGTTTTTTTGTAGCTCGAATGTACACAATTTAATTTCATATCGTGGTGTCTTTTGGTGATTCGTTATAGTCTCATGGAAATTTAGTTCACAGCCGCAACAGTTGGATTTTACTGTATTATTAGCTATGTTATGAATGCTGGGACTTCTCCTCTTTTGATAGTGCAGGGTGTAACTACACACAGTATGCTACTGTTCTGTTTTGTTATATGTGTCAATGTTCTGTTTTGTTTTACACACACACACACATATATATGTCAGTTGGTAATTTTAGCTAAGGTTTATTTGTATGATGGTTCCTTGTTTTCAAGGAGATAGAATTTAGAGCTACTGGTTCTAATGTATAAAATAACCTTCTCTTTTAGAAAGTTGAGGAAATAAAGTCAGGAATTTTTCCCTCAAAAACTACATATGGCATGCTAGTATGCACTGTATGGTACTGTTTTGTGTTGCTTTTGTTGTGTGTGTGTGTGTGCGTGTGGCATGCTACTGTTTTGTTTGGTTATATATGCCATTGTTCTATTTTGTTATATGTTTGATTGTTTATTGAATTGTTTTAATATATTAGGTAGCCAAACAATATGACTAGTTTTGAAGGAAGTCAGATGAATACTTCTGACTTTTTGTGTTATATTTTCAACTTTTAGTGCTATTGTTGGTTTAATTTTGATTATGGCATGTTGCTTGTAAAACTTGGCAAGAATTGATTATGGAATTGATTGTGTGATAAAGTGAAATTAGTTTAATAGATTATAAGTTCAATTCTTCTATATATTAAATATAAAATAATAGGTCTAAAAGAACTGGGTTAAAAGAACTAAGCCCAAAAAAAATTAGTAGAAAAATTTATTTATTTTTTTTTAAAATGAACTGGGTTAGAATTTCTAACCTCATAATAAAACTGTATTGTATGTATCCTACTCGCGGATATCTGTATTGTTTCTTGTGATGGAGTTCTACTCTAATCCTGAAATTAATCTAGAACTTCTGTTTGGTTACATTTGTCCAGGACAGTTGGTCTTATTGAAGACAATTTTAATGAAGGAATCGTAAATGGCATATTGCACAAGTTTGGTGTTTGCTACAAGCCTTTATAAACTTGGTTTGAGTCCACAAATTGGAATTTCAAGTGGAAAATGTGGAACTTTGGTGTCACGATCCTCAGCGAGATTTCTTAGCATTCGAGCTGTGCAGGAGAATGAGGGGCCTCGGAGACTAGTGGATATTATCAGAATTGTGCCTGAGCTCTCAAGGAATTACTTTCGGAGTCCTTCTAGAAGGGCTCTCTTTGGGGGTATTTCCTTGTTGGGTGGCTTTTATGTGGCACAGACAATCTCTTTGTCGTTTGGAGCTCTAGGGGTCAATGATGTAATTGCTGCTGTATTATGTGTTCTCTTGACAGAGTATGTAACAAGGTTTTATTACAGTCGGCCAAAGGTAACTTTCCCCCTTGCTCTTCTCAACAACTTCAAGATGGGTTTCACGTACGGTCTATTTATTGATGCATTTAAGCTTGCTAGTTAATTCAGCCTTGTAAACCAATGTAAGCTACTTGCTGTTTTAGTTAACAATATTCTATACCTGTGAGAATGCTCCATGTGATAGCTAGTGTTAGATTAGGTTTTGTAAATTTCATTGTCCATGTGTTTATTAGTGTAATTTATCAGAACCAGTTTTTAGATTCAATTTTGTTATTATCTTGATGTTTGATATACCGCATTTTCTTCCTTTTCCTTGCCTGCCACTTACTGTTTCGTTTTTTTTTTTATTCTCTACATGGTGGGGGAGGGGGATTAAAAGAAACTATCCATACCTTGTGTTTTAGGATAAGGATGAGATTTGAACCTTTGACTTCTTAGGATTAAGGGAAGTGTTAAACCACACCTACTAAGGGTTTTTGCTTTTTGCTTGCCTATTTGTCAGTTTATTGATTTATTGTATGGTTTCTCTCTTGGAGACATTTTTGAGTGGGATATTCATTTTACCGTATTTATTAACTATATACTGATTTGTTAAGCTTAATCAATATATGTGTGACATGGGTGATCAAGAGGCACACTTTAGACTTAACCTTTATCTTGATCCTTTGATCCTCAATGTCTTCCTATATAGCTTTGTAGTTAATTGTGTCCCCTGTATTGATACTGCCTGAGCAATATTGCAAAGTAGTAATTTTGCATAAGCTTGGTGGGGCTTTGTAAACCTATTGTTTCTGTGCTGACAAGCAATGCTGTTTTTGTACGGTCTTATTCGGTTGTGAAGATTGAAAAAGGGTAATCTATTTCGCACCAATTGGACATGTTATAAGTCAGATGTAAGTGAAGAACTGCATTTTAGGATGGTCAGGCCGAAGAAAGCGTATCATGCTCCCCATTCATATTATACATACTCTAAATCCTATTACATGTATGTGTAAATGGTTGCTGTTTGCTGATATTTACCCATGCTTCCTTTGAGAGACATTTTGTTCTCCGAATTAGCTCAATCAAAGTGGGAAATGTGCTGGTAACTCAGCAGATATCTTCTGCGGCAGAGAGTTAAGGAGGTAACCATACCTTGATTGCCTTTCACTGTTAGCCTAAAACAGAGAAACTAAGAATGATTGCATGAAATTGTGGTCTGTTACTATTGAAACTACTATATGTTGAGAGCACCACCCTGAACCAACCATGGTTGTCCTTTAAATTTGAAGTGAGGAAATCCACCAAGTACCTAACTTGGTAGTTGGTGAATTAACAGTATTCACTATTATGTTCAAAAGTCTTCAAGCCTACATCGAAGCATGTCTGCTTTGTTTATTTATAACAAAGTCTCCAAGTCTACATTGTAACGAATCTGCAAGTCTACAGTTGTAACAAGTCTACATTGCTTATAAATGTAAACTAATGTTTATAACCACAATAATTGAAGGTATATGATCACATTAACATATAATAAATTATTTTTCTTTCTAGTGATTAAAGTGTATCAGTTTGATTAAAAATCAGTTCATTAATCAATATGAGATTCGACTTAGTTCTAATTCGAAACATTAATAAAATCCCTTACAAAAAGCTTTTCTTACAATGGGGATAAATAAATTTTTATAAATTTAGATATATTTTCTTAAAAATGATACATAATAATTTCTAAAATTTCAATCATTATTATTATTATTATTTTTAACAAATTACAAACTAAAAGCAAGTAAACCACCCCTTCTTTCCTTTGATCTTAATCTTATTTATTTTCTATATTTTCATTTCCATATTATTAATAAATGATTTCCTCTATTTTCAATATAATTATATTATTAAAAAAATTGAATAAAAATTTTATATCTATATTAATTATAGTTTAAAAAAAAAAAAAGAGCATTGAACCATAATGTGATTACTCTTTATTGCAAACTCCCTTCTAATTCACGTGGTTGTATAGCTTCTAATTCACGAGATTGTATAGTTTTCAATCACCTAAGTGACGAGATTCAAATTTCACAGTATATGCTTAATTGCACGTGTGAAACATTTTTGGTTAATTTCAATAGATCTCTGATTAGAAAAGTGTCAATAAACATGTAAAGACAACAATTGTAGAAGCAAATTTATTGTTGGCTGAATTAAATTATACGTACTGTAATTATTTTTAATTATTTTTTCTATTTAAATTATACACAATGTTTCATGTATTTACATATGTGAATTATGACACTGAACCAAAAATGGTTAAATATCTATTCGTTAAAAAAAAAAAAATATTATGAATTGAAAAATAAATGTTTACAATTTTTTTAGGACGTTTTTCCATAATTTTTTTGAAACGTTTTTCTACAAAATTTTATTAAATAATACTACACTATCCAAAAATTTATTAAAATTCATTATCTAAATAATGTGATAAACATATGTATAAGTACTATATGCATTATCCCAAAATTAATATAGCAGCTTGTCATAATATTTGAACAAAAGTTTTGGATAAGTTTAAAAAAAAAAATGTAGTATTATGTAGGGCAAATTGCACAAACCTCTTGAGGTTTAGAGAAATTGCACATATATGATGATATTTGGATAACTTCCACTGACCTGTCTGGAGGTTTAGAGAAATTGCAGCATTATCCCAAAATTAATATAACAGCTTGTCATAATATTTGAACAAAAGTTTTGGATAAGTTTAAAAAAAAAATGTAGTATTATGTAGGGCAAATTGCACAAACCTCTTGAGGTTTAGAGAAATTGCACATATATGATGATATTTGGATAACTTCCACTGACCTGTCTTGAGGTTCCAAAAACTCAGCATAAACCTCCTCTACCATGAGTAAAACGTTAATCAAGACAAACGGTCAAAGTCAATTTGAACAAAAGTATCAAAATATCCCTAAATAAATTAATATATTATTATTTCAATTTAAAAATATATATATAAAAATTAGAAAACATTTACAAAGAAATCTCATCATCTTCTTCATCACTTCAATCAAATTTTGTTGATCAGTTACCTTCGTCAAATTTTCTTAGTTAATTTTCATACCATCAATTCATCATCAATTTCTATCCAATCAATTCGTCACAAACATCATCACCAATTTAAACCCAAATAAATTTACATATTTAAAAAAAAAATTAATAATCAAATTTTCAACCTCACCAGTTCATCATCATCAACATAAATTCTTCATCATCATCCATTTAGACATAACACATCTTTAATCAACATCCAATTCTTTAATCAAAGAATAAAGAAAAAAAATCTGAAAAAAAGATAAAAATTAAAAAAAAAAATAAATTGTGTAAATATTTGGGTCCTCCAATTGAAAAAAAAAAAAAACAAAAACAAAAACGAAAGAGAAAAGAAAAATTAATATTATGAAGAACTCGGAAATTGGAAGAACATCATCAAGAATCTAGAATAAGCTTTTTTATCAACCAATCTTCAACAATAAAATCTAAATGAAAAACATCAAGAATCCAGAAAATCGAATAACATCATTAACAGACAATCATTTGATCCACCAAACTATACAAAAATACTGAAAAACTCAAAAACCCAAAAAAACTCAAATACCAATCTATACAAAACTCAAATCTTAAATTTAACCAAAACCTTTTAAAAAACCAAAAGCAAGATCAATCCATCAAAAATTTTCACCATAAAAAAAAAAAAAAAAAAAAATAAAAATTGGGTCTCCACTGACGAAGACCTATAAGTCTCCGATGATGGAGACTCGAAACTGGGCCTAACGAGACCTGACCCAACTCCTTTCTCGAGTTCGGGAGGATCGCATGAAAACTGAGGTCTTTTGGACTAAAATCTGGATTTACTGATAATATTTTAAAATAATCATGGTAATTTTGATAATCATTTTGATCGAAATGTAAATTGAATAAATCTAAAATTTTTAAATTCCTCGAATTGGACCCATAAATTTAATATATAAAATATTTATAAAATATCTGTAAAATGATAATTCATATGTAAAACTATTTATTTAAAATATTTAAATTTCTCACGTTGGACCCATAAATTTAATATATAAAATATCTATAAAATGATAATTTATTTGTAAAACTATTTTTGAAAATACATTTACGAAATTTGGTTAGTAAAAAAAATAATATACAAATGCAACTGTTTATCATCATTATGCGGCTTCCCTCACGATATGCAATAATCTACATGAACCTACAGTAGATACCTAGAAAAAATGGATTTACAATAGAGTGAGCGTTAACGCGCCCAGTGAATATATATAACTTTTTAAAAATATTTCGAAATAAAACATAACATATTTCTAGTAACAATAAATACTTCTCAATAATTCATATAATTTCGTATCTAAAATAATAAAACCAAATTTAAATATGATCTCATAGTAAAATTGTAAATTTCTATATAAATTATTTTTATAATTTTAATAATATAAAATATGAAAATCTATAATCTGTAAACTTTCTAAAATCTCTTTCTATAAATCTCATAATTCTATAAACTTCAATTTATACTAATCAAACTTAGTATATAATATCTGTAATCTGAAAATTTACACCAACTGGTACTTGAAGAAATCTATCATACGTGGTAGAGATACTCAACATACACGCAAAGTAAAAGATAACATTTGTCATACATGTGTTAGACGACTCAATGAATCTAGACATCTGTCATACATGTGCTGGGTGACTCTCTCAAACTTATTTACATGAAGTCAGCTTGACCGTTAGAGGGGATGGTACAATCTTGATGTTATGAAAACATTTTTATTTTCCTTTTTCAAATTTTTTTCTAAATATTTATATAATTTTGAATAAATAATTTTTTCAAAATTGAAATCAATATTATTTTTCATAACATAAAGTCATATTATTTAAAACATTCTGAAATCTTTCTAATAATAACTCAAACTGAAAATATAAAATTCTTACTGAAATTCTGATAAGCATTGAAACACCCCTTACCCCGATTTCCCGTCGGATTGAGATTCGAGGAGAAGAGCGTTACGGTTCCGAACTGAAAATTCATTTATTCATTTATTTAAAAAAAATTATTATTAAAAGAAATAGAATTACCACTAAAAGTTTTACGATATAAAAAAAAAAAAAAACTTTAATATTATTTTCTCTTTTATAATTTTAGAAAATCCGGCAGAGTTTCCTCTGTTTTTCTGAAAATCCAAAATTTAACCTGTAAAAAAAATGATAACACTTCTATAAAAATTTATTTCTCAACTTCAATTCGGACCTCCCGTCCGATTCCAAAAATCACTTCAACACGCAACCAATTAACATAAATATTTAATCTCAAAATTCAAAATCCATCACCATAAAACTTTACACTATATACTTATCAAATAATATACATAACTTATAAATATTTTAAAATTTTAATACAAATTGTACTTTACAGACTTTTAAATTTAGAAACTTACACATATACATGATGGTGCCCATGCATATATATACATGATACAAAATGATTATTACCCAAAAATTTATGTCGGATGTGACTCGTAGAGTATTTGTAGGGGTTTCATCTTCGTCTCGGTGACAAGCCCAATTCAATTACCTGCGCGTGGCAAATCCAACGCGCTAAATATTTCTACTTAGTGGGTGTACACTTAATTTAAAAATCGTAAAACTTTATTTCCTTATAATACAATTTCATAAAACTTTTCAACAATATTTAAAAGTTCAGAAAAATAATAAAATAAAACTTTCACCATATTTTACTTTTTCTCAACACACAAGTTATGAAGGGGCACCAAAATCATATTTTGAGTATGCCTGTATAAAATTCAATTTTTCCAATTTCCAATAATCATTTCATAACTCACTAAGATTTATTAACTAATAAATATATATATACATATATATAAGAGCATAAAATTACTTTTAACGGCCATTTTGAAATGATTCTCACCAAATAATTTTTCTTTACTAAAATTTCACAATTAAATCAATTTACTATATACAATTAGTCATATCGATTTCATTTATAACAATTCTATTATATATCGCTTAGGAAAACACTTTATTATTGATTACCCATATCAAATACATAAAAATCATTTTCCATCCATTTACCCATAATCTATTCATAAATTTTATATTCACATTTACTGATTACTAAAGTTACTATCGATTTCATATATCAAATATATAAAAGTATTTCTTTCCATTTATCTCGACACGATTTTCATCATATGCGCACGTTTCTCAATGTTTACTAAAATTCATAATCAAATCGGCTTACTCATAAATGTACCTTCAAAATACATATAATTTATTATTTATCACATAAGTTCGATTTGAAAGGAAATTTTATTTCAAATTTCTATTCAAACACATTACCAAGAATCACACATATCAAACGCGTAACGATCATTTTCTATATATATTTATATATGTAAATTTTCCCAGATTCTTAAACTTTTATTAGAATTTCACAAATAAAAAATCACGTTATTAATAATTACACATACAAAACACGTAAAAATCAATCCTATCAAAGGCACTTTATTAAAAGTTTCAAATATCTAAATTATATACTTAATATACATACTACTTAATAATTCGATTTGTAAGAATTTTACTAATAATAATATTCATATATATATTTAAACAATATAACACGATTTCATTTAACAATTTTCATTTCAATCTTTTTAACATGATAACTCAATGTCAAGTTTTCAAAAATAAAATCAAACAAACTATATAAATAATTAGTTTTTTCAAAAACACATATATCAAACATGATTCAAAATAAACTTCAATAACATAACTTTTTCAGAATCTATCAAACACATTTATACTATTATCCTTTCAACTAAATTTCAAATCTTAATCATCATTATATTTTTAAATACAGTACGTTATCGTCAAATAAAAATCAAAACACACTATATGAATTGTAACAATAATTTCATAATACATAAAGTAATCATTTAAAAATTATAATTAATCGAAGAGTTCGTAATATAATATCAATTAATAAATCAAAATCGCAACAGGAATCTTCTCAAATATCATTTGTCACACCTAATTACAATATTGCCCATTTTATTTAATTAGAACCCTTTGTAAAATTCTGTCACGATACCATGAATCGATAACGAATTTTTTGGCATCAGCCAGACTAAACGGCAACCTTGACAACGGCCGCTCGTTGTCTATCCACCGGGTTGTATATCATAATCTATTTCCGTTTTGGGACCGGGCACTCAATGCCTCTCAAAGTCCGTCATACAACGTCTAAAATCAATCGTAACGATGCAGTACTGCTAATAATCACCCTATTGGCTAGCCAACTATCAATCTCCATCTACCGATGACTAGTTTTACGCGGGCTCTTTAAGTTTTCAAAATTACAAAATTTTCGATTTAAAACAAAGATTTTTAATCGCGTAAACTTTTTATTACATATTTAAATCAATTCATCGAATTTCTTCGGGGTACCACTTATGGTCATTTCAAATGACCATTTTGCCCCCTAATTTTTATATCACATCTTAACACAATATTTATCATATTTTTCATATTCTAATTTAATCTCAAAAGACGAGAATCTCAACCTTTTCATTTTCGATTTCAAGTCCGTTATACGTACCATTAAAACATGATATAACTACTACAAAAACGAAAGCAAAAAGATAAAAATACCCCTAGAGCACTTTACATTTCAAATTCGTCCATAAGAGAGTTTATTTTACGAAATCGTTTTCGAACCCATTTTTCATCAAACAAACTCACTCAATGGCATGTAATTGTCATATAATTAATATTCAAAACCATTTGATATCTCAAATAATCAAATTAAATAATTTCTAAAGGAATTTACATACGAATATTAACTTAATACACGTAAATTTTCATTCTAACCATTATTTTCATCACAAAACTATTCCATCAACATTAAATTAACATGAAATTGAAATTCAAATGACCAAAATGTCCATAGATTATACTAGAGCTCAAATTCGACCTATAGCGACCAATTTTCGAAAATTTGTTTTCACTTTATTTTTCTTTTCAAAATTCATTTTATAAACATCCAAATAATTCAATAAATATCATTCAAACAATTATATCACGTTCCAAATACAAAATTATTAATTCTCAAAGTATTTAGTAAACTAATAAAAGTGACTTTTTAGGGTAAGTGTACACCAATCTTTTTGGGCTTTTCACTAGCTTTCTACACACCCAGGGAGAGGTTTTCACGCCTCCCTAGCCTTCTTTAAGGCCTCACGCATACAAACCCTCATATAATTAATCAAATGCGAAAAGAATTACGTATATATATTCTTGGAATTATCTAAATCATTTTTAACCTATACCCATCACAATAAATCAAAACCCATAAACATATCTCGCCGGTGTGGTCATTCTCAACGGACAGTGTTTTCGAAAATGATCACGAGACCCACACTTAAGACATGCTTCGATAACCTTTCAGCACTCTCTAGGATGTCGTTTACTACAATGCTGACACCGTTCCGGGGCTAGTCTTCTCGCCGCACTCTCCGAGATACTGGCACCCGATGCTATTGACTGAGCGAGTTTACTAGAGGACCCTTGTCCTTACCTCTGCGGCTGCTGCGTCCGACGGCTTGAGAGATTAGCTCCTGTAGTTCCAAGAGGTAATAGGGCCAGTCAAACGAGGGTCGAGGAGGAACCTGTAAGAATTTTGGATTATGCAATTAGAGAATTGCGAAACAAGAAGATTCTATTGGTAAAGGTTCTTTGGCGAAATTATAGGGTTGAAGAAGTGACCTGGGAAAGTGAAGAATCGATGCGACAGCGGTATCCGCAGTTCTTCGAGCAAGGTAAATTTCGCGGACGAAATTTCTTAAGAGGAGAAGAGTTGTAACGTCCCGATATTTATTTCGTCTAATTAATATTCGTTGATTTCATAAGTAATTTATTAAATGAGAATAAATTTGAATTTAATAAAATTCGTACGATTGTAAAATGTTTTTATCGTAATAGGTGAAATTGAATATTTTCGAAAATATTTTTCTCGCATAATGAGTTATTTTCGAATTTAAATAAAATAAGTAGCAGAATGGAAATGTTAGAATAGTGAAATTGGATTGTATTGTAGAGGATAATTTTTGAATTGAATAAAGAATTTATTATATAATTGTTAGTATTATTATTATTATTATTATTATTATTATTTTTTCTTATTAAAATAAATTAATTATTTTTGGATAAAATAAGGTTATGGATAAGTTTGAATGAGTTAGTGAGATGATGTGATGACAAGGGTGTCCAATGGAATATTAGCATGTGAGTAGGGGTGTAAATACAGAAACTAAAACGTTTTGGGGTCAATTTATAAATAACAAAAATTTTGGGGCAATTTTGTAAATACAAAAAGTTTGTGACTATAAAAATCTGTTTTTGCCCAGATTTTTCAGTTTGCTGCTCCTCATCGCCGACATCAGTTCTGCTCGTGTTCATCTCTTCTATTCTTCAATTTTTTTTTATTTGTTTAATTATTAAATCTCTCAAATTTCATTTTTATTTCAATACTTAGCAATTCCAAACCTTAAATTCATCAAATCCCATCAATTCTCCAAGCTTGATTTCATGTAAAAATGAGTCAAAAAGATGTATGTTTATGGGTTTTGATTTATTGTGATGGGTATAGGTTAAAAATGATTTAGATAATTCCTAGAACATATATATGTAATTTTTTTCGCATTTGATTAATTATATGAGGGTTTGTATGCGTGAAGCCTTAGGGAGGCGTGAAAACCTCTCCCTATGTGTGTAGAAAACTAGTGAAAAACCCAAAAAGGTTGATGTACACTTACTTTAAAAAGTCACTTTTATTAGTTTACTAAATACTTTGAGAATTAATAATTAAACAAATAAAAAAAATTGAAGAATAGAAGAGATGAACACGAGCAGAACTGATGTCGGCGATGAGGAGCAGCAAACTGCAAAATTTGGGCAAAAACAGATTTTTATAGTCACAAACTTCTCGTATTCACAAAATTACCCCAAAATTTTTGTTATTTACAAATTGACCCCAAAACGTTTTATTTTTTATATTTACACCCCTACTCACATGCTAATATCCCATTGGACACTCTTGCTATCACATCATCCCACTAACTCATTCAAACTTATCCATAACCTTATTTTATCCAAAAATAATTAATTTATTTTAATGAAAAATAATAATAATAATACTAATAATTATATAATAAATTCTTTATTCAATTTAAAAATTATCTCCTATAATACAATCTAATTTCACTATCCTAACATTCCCATTCTACTACTTATTTTATTTAAATGCGAAAATAATTCATTACGCGAGAAAAACATTTTCGAAAATATTCAATTTCGCCTATTACGATCAAAACATTTTAAAATCGCACGAATTTCATTAAATTCAAATTTATTCCCATTTTATAAATTACTTATGAAATCAACGAATATTAATCGGACGGAAATAAATATCGGGACGTTACAAGCATATATATATAAATATATATATGGATTTGTAATAAACTTTTATTTCAACCATAAAACATAATTTATAATCTATAAAATCAATTAACTCAATAATTTATTTACTTGAAATAAATAATAAAATCTGAAATATAAATAAACATAACTCAATCAATTTAATTAAAATAAAACAATCCATTCGCATAACTTCTTTATTTATTTCTGGATCTAAAATGAGTTTTCCTCTAATTTTTTCATAATCTTGAATCCACTCTAAAATCACATAAAACTCAATTTAAAACTTATAAAAAAATAAACTAATTCTCTGAAATCCAAATCCTATTACAATGAACTTATTTATCTGGATAAATCGGATACCCAAAATATTTTTTATTTCTTTTCATTTCTTCTTCTCGACTTCTTTTTTTTTTTTTTTTCTTACTGTCGAATAGCCTTTCTCTATGTTTGATTTGCTTGAGAACTATATATATACACATACCACACTGTTATCTTCACTCATGCACTGTCTCTGCTTATTTTATTTTATTATTTTTTTCTTCATCGCTCAGCAATAACTTTTCTATATATTCCTTTTTCTTTTTTTTTTCTTCTCAAATGGATCCCACCACTACCTTTTATAAATATATATATATGTATATACACACATTCAATGGCCCACGATTAACTTTCTTTAATCATATAAGTGACACTTATCACTTTTCTTTTAAAAAATGAAAAAAAAAAAAGGTAAATTATCTTCATTTTACACTCTTACAAATTGTCTCTACATTTTGATTTGCCATTTTACACTTTAATCCATTTCTTCTTTTGATCTTTTTTCTTTTAGTCCAACTTTCTTAATTTCATTAAAAAATATCCTGTAATTGGATATTATCCACAAACTTTTATACTTTTAAAACTTGAACTAGATCAAATTAATAATAATAAATTATATTTCAATTAATTTCTTGGATCCAGTTGAATTGAGACCTTACAAGGCCTTCATCGTTGGAGACCCAAGTGGTCTCCATGACCACATGAGTCTCGATCGGAGACTCAATTGGTCTCTAACATGGTCTCCAATAGAGACCATTACTACTTTTGCTGGAGGTTTGAAAAAAAAGAAGAAGATTAGAGAAGAAGAAGATGATGATGATGAGAGAACAAGTAGAAGAAGATAAGAGAATAAAAAGAAGAAGATGTTGAGAGAAGAAGTAGAAGAAGATGCGGAAAGAAAAAGAAGCCGTGAGAAAAAGAAGATGTGAGGAGAGAGAACAGTGAGATGATGAAAAGAGAGAGAGAGAGAGAGGGGGCTAACGTTATTTGCTCTTTTTTTTGTTTTTATTTTTTAAAATTATATATTTGTATTTTAATTAAATTTAAAAATATATATTAATATTAATTATTAAAAAAATTAGATACTCAAAGAATTTAATATAATTTGATGACAGATGAGATTTATGCTGAGTTTGTAGAACTTTAAGGAATGTCACTGGGGGCTATCCAAATATCGTCATTGGAGGTTTGTGCAATCTGTCTTATTAGTTAATTTAATTTTTATTTAGAACAAATTACAATTTAGTTACACAGTAAACACTTTATTTCAAGCAAAACAATTGTTTCATTTTTATTACAATTGGGCCCCCTCCCCATTAGTGGATCTCTGTTAGACTTAACTGATTGAGGGGTAAAATTGTCTTTTGATGTTATATTTTTAAAAAAAAAATTAAAAGCTTTAAAATAAATCTGCTTCTCTCTCTCTTTCTTCCCTCAAGCTTCTCTCTTTTCTTTGTCGTCGTTGTCCCTGTCCCTGTCGTCGCCATCTCTATCCCCTTTCTTCTTATTCTTCTTTTTTCTGGTTCAAATCAAACCCCTGAGTTTGATTTCTGGATTCGAATCGTCATCCATCTTCTTTTCCTCTTTTTTATTCGAATCAAACCCAGAAATTTGGGTTCGATTTATGGGTTGTTCGAATCCAAAATTGAACCCAGATTTCTGGATTCAATTTTTGGGTGGGTTTAAATCCAAGAATCAAACCCATATTAGGTTGGATTTGATTGTTTTGGGTTTGAAGATTGGTTGATGATGAGTTGAGAAATTAAAGATGATTTTGAGGTTGATTTTTATTTTTCCAGTTCTTGAAGAAGATCTGATGATTCCAGATGGGTTCTTGACAATGCAAGCTTGGTGATTCTAGTTTTTTTTTTTTTTATTTGGTTATTTGTTGATTGATGATGATGATTTTATTTGGTATTTATTGATGAAGAATGGAGAACAACATTCATTAAATTTTTTAAATGTTGTTGATGTTTTTTTTTGTTATTTGTTGATTGATGATGATGATTTTTGATTTAATATATAGTGATGAAGAATGAAGGATGACATTCATTAAATTTTTTAATTTAATTATTTAATTTTTTTTAATTAGTTTTTATTTAATTATTTAATTTTTAAGGAAATTTTGGTCTTTTTATTATTTTTATATTATTTATCTATTAGATTTAATGAAAAATTATTAATAATAGTGGGGTCAATTATAATAAAAGTAAAATAGTTGTTCCGTCTAAAATAAAATTTTAATTGGATAGTTAAATTGTAATTTTTATTTTTATTTATTACAAAAGTTGCGATTCTCTGAAAACTGCTTGGAAGCGCGCACGTGCGCAACAAAGAGCCAGTAAGTGAAATGTGATGGGAAGTTATATTTTATAAGTAAAGTAGACAAGCATGGCAAAATGGTAAATTAAGATCGGAGAGCTGACGCGATCTTCCCACTCTCTCCTTCCTTCTTCTCTCAACTCAAATCAATCTTTTCAAATTCTCATCAATTAGGGTTTCAACACCTCGTTATTAATAATAATAATATTATTATTAATAGGGTTTTGTTATTGTTATGATAATCCAATCACAACTCCTCTTTGAATTCCAATAACTTGCTCTTGAATTCGTGATGGACTTGGACGCCCAGGGTGGCGGCAACAAGCGCGTCTTTCACCGCCTAGGCGCTCCAGCTGACAACAAACAGAAAGTCTGTTTCCATTGGCGGGCTGGCAAGTGCAACCGCTTTCACTGCCCCTACTTGCATAGAGAGTTGCCGCCTCCGACGGCCAACGGCGGCAGTTCGAAGCGGTTCACCGGGAGTTCCACGTGGGGTAGAGTTGGAAGTAGTAGTAGTAATCATAGAAAGACGGAGAAAGTCTGCAGTTTTTGGATTCAAGGGAATTGTGGGTATCGAGACAAATGCAAGTTTTTGCATTGTTGGAGTATTGGTGACAGTTTTCGGTTGCTGACTCAGCTTGAAGGTCACCAGAAGGTGAAAAAAAGAAATCTTTTAGTCGGTTTCTTTGTTTCTGATTTGATTTGATTAATGGGTTTGTTTGTTTGTTTGTGTAACAGGTTGTCACTGGAATTGCATTGCCTTCGGGTTCCGATAAGCTTTACACGGGCAGTAAAGATGAGACCGTCAGGGTCTGGGATTGCGCGTCTGGACAGGTTGCTTGTTCTTCTACTAAGTTTATATGATATTGTTTTGTTTGTTGAAAGGTTTAGCATTTGATTTTGGTAGGGAACATTACAAGACTAGAATGAAAGAGTTTAAAAGGGAACTTTGTATAGTATTTGATAGTGGATTGTAGATACTAAGATGGAGGCGTAGTTAGCTAACGTCTTTGTTCTATTTACTGTCTTTGTGTAGTGTATGGGCGTGATTAATCTTGGTGGTGAAGTTGGTTGTATGATTAATGAAGGTCCTTGGATTTTTGTTGGCGTACCAAATGTTGTGAAGGTAAATTATACCTATTGTTTCTGTTTTGGATATGATACGGTTATGCTACGTCATATTAGGGCTGGTAAAATGATGTTTGTATTTTTTGTGGGGTACGTGATATTGCAGGCATGGAACACCCAAACTAATACTGATTTGAGTCTTACTGGGCCTGTAGGACAAGTTTATGCTTTGGCTGTCGGTAATGATTTGCTCCTTGCTGGAACACAGGTAATAAACGTTTTTGTTATTTTATTAGTTTATATAATTTGAACAGATATTGTTTTAGAACTCAGTGTGAGGTGGCTGCTTGAGGTGTGCCTCACCTGCCTCAGGTCTGAGGGCACCTTGAGGCAGCTGCCTCACACCCCTTAGTGTTTATGGCTGCATTAGCCCTGACTTGGGCTGAGGCAATTCTGGTGTGCCCTTGCAGCAGCCACCAAAACCTTTTTTTTTAAAAAAAAGGAAATCATGTGACAAAATACACTTATGCCATGCGGCAGCCACCAGATCTTTTTTTAATAAAAAACATACAACTTTTTAGAAATGATAATCACAACTGATGGTCTGTTCGATATATAGTGGTCATTGATCAATTGGATGATATTTTTGTTTGATTAAGTTTTATTTTGTTGGATTTTTATGCTTCTAATGTTGGTTATGATTCTTTTGATCAATTTTATGGATGATTTCCGATGTTATTATTATTATTATTTTTTTAAAAATTATATATTTTTTATATCATTTTTGGACTGAGGCACTCGTCTCGAGGTGCCCGTCTCACCTCGCCAAGGGTTCACTGCCTTGAACTGTTTTTCACATTTTAAAATGTGAACAGATTATTCTAATGTTATATATTGAATATCGTGTTTTAGTTTAGTCCCACGTTTGGCCAGTGGCTTCTCTTTGGGGTTTATAGTAGCGGATTCAGTGGATGGGGGTGTGGGAGTGCTATATGTCTTGAATAATCAATAATGCAAATCATGTTATCAAGGAAAGACATCTTGACATTTAATGTTTCTGAATGTGCTTGCAGTAGTTAAGAGGGCATCTGCTCCCAAAAATTATGTGTTGTTTTAGCACATATAGAGTTGTTGCACAATGTCAATTTTGCAGAGTATAACCCTTGCTTAACTGACATAAGCTTCTTCTGTCTCTCTCTTCTCTGTCTCTTTCTTTGTGTTTGTGTGTTGCAATCAGCATATATTTCTTCTTAAAATCAAAACACGTCCTTTGGTGCAGGATGGGACTATATTGGCTTGGAAATTTAATGCTGCCACGAATGGCTTTGAACCAGCAGCATCACTTAAAGGTCACAATCTTGCAGTGGTTTCCTTAGTTGTTGGAGCTAATAGGCTGTACTCTGGTTCAATGGACAATTCTATACGAGTAAGTTATATGTAGTGTCGTGTGAATTCTGTTATAACCTATAAGCATGTAGTCTTTTTAATGGATGACCTTTAATGTGATTATACAACATTATTTGCAGACTTGGGTTTCTGTTTATCTCTTTCTGGATCCTAATCTTTTATTAAATTTTTCTCTCAGGTCTGGAACCTTGAAAATTTGCAGTGCATACAGACTTTAACGGAACATACTTCAGTTGTGATGTCCCTTCTTTGCTGGGAGCAGTTTCTTTTATCATGTTCATTGGATCAAACAATAAAAGTTTGTGCCATTCTGATGCTCATTCTCTTTTCTTTTCTTTTCTCTTGGAACTAGTCATAAGGTTGTATTATTGTTTTTTGTGCAGGTCTGGGTTGCTACAGAAAGCGGGAATTTAGAAGTAACATACACTCAAAAAGAAGAACATGTATGTCAATTTCTGCAAATCTGGTGTTCCTGAGTTCTGCTTGTTGCATTTCGTTTATATAGGTCAAAGTGGTAAAGAAATATATGGTATACCTATGAATTTAGATGTGAATCCTTTATGGATGTCATCATTACTGGCATGTAATTTATAGAGAGATTATTAAAATCGTCCAATGACAGTTAAGAATAGAAATATATAAGTAGTTCATTGATCAAACTGAGAATGGTTTATGCACAGGTATCTAAAGAATCTTTTTGTTTGATGAGTGGTCATGCATGCTTTGGAGAATGCTTCTAACATTAAATAAATTTTTTTTCTGTGGTTTGTGTCGAAGTTGCTTTATTAGTGGAGTTCGTGAATTGTGAGATATGGTTGCTGCATGGATAAGTTTAACTGTTGTATTATATTCAGGAATATGCAGAAATACTGTAAGTTTATGATGTTATCATTTGCCTGCTGCAGGGAGTGCTAACTCTTTGTGGAATGCCTGATTCCGAAGCGAAGCCAGTCTTGCTGAGCTCTTGTAATGACAATTCCATTCGCCTCTATGATTTGCCATCGTGAGTTCCCTATGAGCATGTTGCCCTTCAGTTTTGTCATCCTCTTCTGAGTTCTGTTCCTTCCACCATTTTCATACCCCCTAATCGAACACTTTCATAGTTGACTTCATTGTAATTGTTTTCTTCTGTGCTATATTCTGGCCCAGGTTCTCTGAGAGGGGTAAAATTTTCGCAAAACAGGAGATTCGTGCCATTCAACTGGGCCCTGGCGGTTTGTTTTTCACTGGTGATGGAACTGGTCAAGTGAAAGTATGGCAATGGTGGAAAGAACCAACTGCCACATCCTGATGACCAATGACTGGTGCAATCCTATATATATGCACCATCCGTGTATTTTTCTCCTTCATTATTTCATTTCATTTCATTTTTATTTTTCTTTTTCCGGGACTGTTCCATTATGTAATTTTGCGGAGGAGTTATATAAGTTGAGAATGCCAGTTTTGGCTTCCTACCTCAGGTTTCTAGTAGCATAAAATCACCGTTACAGTATTGAGTGCCGTATTTAATATGAAACGCCTTGTTGGCGGGTATCAGAAGATGTAATAGTTCCCAAACTCCCATTATAGTGAATTTTTATGCATAATGATGGATGGGTTTTGGTCGATATGCATTGGACCATATATAACCTTTTTGCTAAAATAAATGGCATGTGATTCCACGTTAAGGAGTCCGGACTGATTATGGGCCTGTTTGGCATGGGTTGTGGAACGCTCAAAAGCTCTTCATGGACTCAACAGCTCCCTTCTTTTAGCCGACAAGTTTGTAGAGGGTAAAATTGTGTTTTATCTATTAGTTTAAACTTGTCATAAAAGTAGAAGCAGATATTAACCAACAAAATGCAACACATCATACTCTTAATTTAAGTTCTAGCACATGCAGAATGTCTCAACAGATTTACTTTATTTCATCCTTTTATTTTGAAGTTTACATGAAGGCAGTTCCCTTTATTTACCTAATAACAATTACACTAACCCAAACTCCAGTCTCCATATATGTGTATTACTAATACCTCTGACCTTCCCCACACTATAGTTTGTTCTGTGTTTAAAGATTAAACATAACCTTAATGGCAGTACCACCGCGAGCACTGGTTTCAAAGGCTTCTTCCACATCCTTCTGTGTGAACCCAAACCTATGGGTTATAAGAGGCTTCACATCAATCTTACCACTTCTCAGAAACTCCAAACACAATGGCCAAGTGTTCTTGTAACGGAATATTCCGATCACATCAACCTCCCTGCGTTTCACAAAGACTAAATAGTATGAACACTAGAACGAACAAAAAAATTGACATGAGAGTTGAATAATTACTTTGTTTTATATGTATTTCTTCCCTTTGTAATTTCTAGACCGGTCTGACCTGTTATTACAGTCTCTTAAGACTAACATGCATACATGGCCAGTCCAAGCAGTTTGACATCTCTAGTTGTTTTAAGTTTACTGAGTATCTCAGTTTGTATGCAACATCATTACCTTTTGGAAAAATTCTTACTAGTGAAGTGATAGTATATAGACAGCCCCTAATGATTTAAAGTGAACAAGAAACAGAAAAGAAGCAAAAACGCAGTTGAATAAAAGAACCTTGCAGCAGCTGGAGTAAGTGGTATAGTCATCTCGTTGTGACCCATCCCCACAAGGCATACTTTGCCACCTGGACGAGTGGCGCTCAGGGCTGTTGACATGGTTTTGTTAAAGCCTGCACAATCAAAGCTCACATCCACCCCAGCCCCCATAGCTTTTTGTATCTGTTCCACTTCTTGAGCTACGTCCTGGAATTTATTAAAGTTCAAACTTAGCAACTGATTTGAATACAAAAACCCAACTAATAGAAAAAAAATCATATGCATATGGTGCTAGGTTGCTGGTGGAAAAATATATGAAAGAGTGATTTGGTTTTTCCTTTTCGATTGAAAAACATTTACACGAAATGAAACTCTTATCAGCTTAACCATGGAAGCAAGCTATGATTGTTCCCGGCATCTACTGCGCTTCTCATACGTTAGGAATAAAGGAACAACTTGTTCAGATGTTATAAAGGTCTAAAGAGTAAAATACGCTGAAAAGAAATGTTGATTCTTAAAAGACTGAGGAGGTGAAAATTCTTAAAGTCCGCGGAAAAGAACATATTGTCCTATAATGATGTGTTGAAGAACGGTTTTCAGAAAATGGTCAAGACTTCTGTGCAAGGCCAAGGGGCGATGAACTCAGAAATATGATATACCTGCATGTTTGTTGAAACTTTAACAATATCATCTGCACCAAGTTCTTTTGCAACAGATAAACGATAGTCATCAACATCCACAATGACAATTCTAGGAGCTCCAAAAGCATGAGCTGCTAGGATTGTTACAAGCCCTATCGGCCCTGCTCCCATGATCAATACATTCGTCTCAGGACCAATATTAGCCCGGCGGCAAGCATGAACACCAACACTTAAGGGCTCACACATAGCCCCTTCCTCCAGGCTCACATTATCTGGCAGCTTGAAACATAGATCCGCAGGATGCACCACCTGTTAATGTGTAAGAATCAATATTAAACATAGCCTCTGGTTCACCAAGCAATTTAATCACAAGCCATTGCATTTCAAATAAATGCAATCAATGATCATACACTATACACACAATGTGCAGCAAAATGAACACAGTAGTTGTACGAAATATGATTTGGCGTAGCTCAAAATATAACATTACTCAACTACAGGCAACATGACCTTTTCAATCCTTCCAACCAAGGTTTATTTTTTATTTTTTATTTTTAATTCATTTGCTCAATGCAAATGCAATCAAGTGTTCGATTATAGCCTTGACAACTATGAAATGTTCTACAACATCCCACATTTTGTAAACCCCTATACACAATATGCAGTGACAGAATCCAACAACACATTTCACATGTAAAATGTCTTGTTACGTATAGTTTTAGCTTTACTTTAACATCATTAACATTATGAAATTTCTCAATAGATGATTCCAAGAGTTCAAGGTCATGTCTTGAAATGTTACTCTATGTCACATTTATAAATCAATAACAATCAATGAAGAAATTTTCCAAACCTGTGCTACCTTGGTTATGGACAAATTAGAACAACACAATTGAATTAATCGGTGTGGTCTCCGGAGGCACAATTATACACACAACACAATTCATAAGGGGCTAAACAATATGGAAGTGATAGTCTAACGTATTTTCTTTACCTGATTAGCAAGAGAACCATGAACTGGTGGAGTTGCAAAAAACTTCATATCAGGGCACAGATTGTATCGGCCTTCTTTGCATTGACTACAGCGCCAGCAGCTGATCCCTGGTTCCAGGGCCACACGGTCACCGGCCACCAAAGTCTTTACCTCACTTCCCACCTCTTCTATGATCCCTGCGCACTCGTGCCCGATCACCATGGGCTCTTTCACCACAAAATCTGCACATCTCAAGGTCTGGCAACAGACACAACATTCAACAAATTCATGACTAAAAATGTTGAAATAAAACAACAAAAAATCAACTCATGAATCCTGGATGCCATTTCATATCCTTTAAACAAAGAGCTAAAAAATGTTAAAATTGAATCCAAAACATTTCATGCTTAATAATCCAAAATACAGAATTCATTTAGTATTGACATATTCTCAGCAATTCAATGATATCAATTTGATTAATAGTATCAAACAGCTAATTGTAGGTTTGAACAGAAACCTAAAAATACCTTGAGGTAATGAACATCACTTCCACATATGCCAACAGCTTTCATTCTAACTCTAACATCATATGGTCCTAAAATTTTCACAAGAAACAATCACATATAAAGAGTTTGAAGCTTATCAAAACAAAATTCACCCATTAACCAGGATCACATAAAAGAACTCAAAAGCAGTAACCAAGCAACAAGACTGCAACAAGTTTAAAAGTACCAAGAGGAGGAAGCTCAAAAGGTTGAATCTTGAGGGTGTTGAGACCAACAAGCCAAGCTGCCATGTTGGCTTCACTCCCATCTTTTGTTTCACCATGTGACATCCCTCCTTTTCCCATCTTTTGGTTTTGCCTGACAATTACTCACTTCGAAGACACACACAGACAGAGCCACAAACACCGTCTAGTGATGTATAGACTCAGACTACGTTGGGTGTGATGATAAAAGATGCTATTATAATGGCTACAGCGGATGGAATATGAATATATGATAACAAATTTAGAATAGAATAAAATAACAAGTGGGCCGCAATTTGTCTCCTTCTACATTCTGTGCATGATTACTTGAGTTCTAGCGTTTGTCCGGTTCCTTGGCGCTGGTCTTTTTTTTTTTTTTTTGAAATAGGCGCTGGTCTTTTTTGTGTCCCTCTTTTTAAGTTTAGTTAAATCCAATTATCTTGATATTTTAACGATTATAATTGTGATATATATATTTATATATATATAGAATAATATTATATTTTTAAAATATTTATCTAAAAATATTATCCAAATAACATCACAAATTGATTTATATTTATTCTATTAATTTTAAAAATAATATAATGATAATATGAAAATTATAAATAAATTTAGGATTTTTTTTGTAGATGATCATTTTTTAAGTTCAAATTCAATATTAATTTTTTTTAAAAAAAAATCTTGTAAGAATAATTATTTTCGGATAAAAATATACTTGGTAAAAATATAAAATCTAAAAAAAAAATTTAACTTCAATCTCAAAAAAGTTATTACCATAATTTTTTCATAAATTTATCATATTATTTGATTGATAATTTTTGATAAACTTTTGAAATTCATAGCATTATTTTTATATGTATATATATCCACCCTCTTCTGCAAGTCACTGCCAACGTAGACAGTTCACTTTAGACTCTCTCCTACGGGGATTTTTAATTGGAAAATTTATAGTTTTTAATTAAATGAAAAGGAAATTTTGTTTTTACTTAGATTTTTTTTAAAAAAAATTATTTTTGACCTTTCAAATAAATTATTTTTATTATATATCCAAGATTACCAAAATACCCTTAAGTTAAAATTATCCACATGCTCAAACTTAAAATTACCAAAATAGTCTTCTTCTTTCTAAGGATATTTTCCCTCTTTCCTATTCTCTATTCATGATTTATGAAATTTCATTCACCATTGCAATTGAAAAACAATCTAGTAAGGGATTATTCATTCAACCTTCTTCATCCATGGAAGGTTTTTGATCCATTCAAGTTTAATCTATTGAAGTTTTGAGGTTTCTTCTTCCAATCGTATGTGTTTTTTCGGTTGGTTTTTGAGTTGTTTTGTTCATAATGCAAACTAAAAAATTGTAAGAATGTTTTGGTTGTGATATATATGATATTCATAAAAATTTGTGACGAAAACTACAAAAATCTACGATGAAATCGGTTTTTCATTATTGATTATCTGTTTTTCATACAATGAAAAACCGATTGAAGAGGTGTACCGAGTTTTCAGTGACTAAAAAATTCATAACGGTTTTTCAGTGACAATATGGGTTCAATGACAAATCGTCTTCCAAGAACTTAGAAGACAATATGGATTCAATGACGATCTAGTTTCAAGAACGAGATCGTGGTTTAACGATCTGGTTTCTAAAACCAGATTGTTAACATCGAGGTTTCAACTCTAGATAACTAGATATGGGTTTTTAATATCTGGGTTTAAAATCTAGATCGTAAAATGAACCTAGATGACTTGGGTTTGTCGGACGATGAAGTTTAATGGTGGTTTGATGATGATGACATGAAGTTTGACAAAAATAACCGGTTGATGGTTTTTTATGATGGTTTGATGACGATGACTAGTTGATGATTTTTTGTGGCGATGATCAGTTAATGGTGGTTCAATGGTGATGACCTTTGATGGTGGTTTAATAGTGATTACCTTACACCTCCATTTGATTGGACCTCCATCGGTGATTGCCAGATTTTTTTTCTCAAGTTTAATTTTTTTTTAATTTTATTATAATTTTTTCTTTGAATTTTTAATTTTACAAATAATTAATATTAAATTATTAATGATGAAAGGTATCAAATTTTGATTGGGAAAGGTTGTTTATATTCAGTACTTTAAAGTTATAATTACACGTGTAGGATCTTGATTGATGACTTAAATGATAATGTTAAAAAGCAAAATGATACTTTTTTCTCCTTTTAAAAATGATCAAGGGTAAAATAATCATTTTATAATTTTTGTCACAATCAAATGTTAAAACTCTGATAAGAGTGACCAAATTGATATGTTTAAGAAACAATAAAGAATATTGAAACCGTTTTGAATAGATAATTAAAAAAAAAAATAACACTTTCTCAAAAATAAAGGAATAAAATGAAATTTCGAGTTTAAAAAAGTGATGACAATTCATCTTTCAAACCTACCCGTCAATGCTGTCATGTTCTTAGTCTGCAATTGAGGGTCCTTTTTTTTCTTTGTTGAGAGAGAGTAAATATTGACCACACAAAATCTATTATTAGTCTTCACAATAATCCAGCGTTAATCTCTATACGTATTCCATGAAATCATCAAAGTGTTAAATGAAATCTATTTGCAGCATTTCAATTCTCAGCTCTGGCACTAGTGTTCTGAAATAAGAAAAAGAGCAGTGAAAAAATAGAAAGAAATTTCACATGAAAGCAGTTGCCTTTATTTATGTCTCTATAATATTACATGAGATAACCCAAACTTCACTCACGCGCTCCTTGTGTGAGTGGATTCATTACATAACTATAGAAAGTGGTTAACTGGACACTTTAGTTTGTCTAGTGTTTAAAGATTAAACATAACCTTAATAGCAGTACCACCGCGAGCACTGGTTTCAAAGGCCTCTTCCACATCCTTCTGTGAGAACCCAAACCTGTGGGTTATAAGAGGCTTCACATCAATCTTACCACTTCTCAGAAACTCCAGACACAATGGCCAAGTGTTCTTGTAACGGAATACTCCAATCACATCAACCTCCCTGCATTTTACAGCACCAGAATGAATATAAAAAACAAGACTTCAAAGAAAATTTGTTTCTAGTGGCAGTATATAGACAGCGCCTAAGAGAAGCAAACAAGCAGTTGACCTTGCAGCAGCTGGAGTGAGTGGTAGTGTCATCTCGTGGTGACCCATCCCCACAAGGCATACTTTGCCACCTGCACGAGTGGCGCTCAGGGCCGTTGACATGGTTTTGTTAAGGCCTGCACAATCAAAGGTCACATCCACTCCACCCCCCATAGCTTTTTGTATCTGTTCCACTTCTTCTGCTACATCCTGCATATTTGTTGAAACTTTAACAATACCATCTGCACCAAGTTCTTTTGCAACAGATAAACGATAGTCATCGACATCCACAATGACAACTCTGGGAGCTCCAAAAGCGCGAGCTGCTAGCATTGTCACAAGCCCTATGGGCCCTGCTCCCATGATCAATATATTCGTCTCTGGACCAATATTAACCCGGCGGCAAGCATGAACACCAACACTTAAGGGCTCACACATTGCCCCCTCCTCCAAGCTCAAATTGTCTGGCAGTTTAAAACATAGGTCCGCAGGATGCACCACCTGTTATGTGCAACAATCCATATTAAACAACACATTTCACATGTGAAATGTCTTTTTACATATAGTTTTAGGATTACTTAACATTACGAAATTTCTCAATAGACGATTCCAAGAGTTCAAGGTCATGTCTCAAAATGTTGCTCTATGTCACATTAATAAATCAATAACAATCAATGCAGAAATTTTCCAAATCTGTGCTTCATTGATTAAGGTCAAATGAGAACAACACAAATAAGTTAACCAGTATGGTCTCCTGTGGCATTATACATACACAACACAGAGCGATAGTCTAAAATATTTCCTTCACCTGATTGGCAAGAGAACCATTAACTGGTGGAGTTGCAAAAAACTTCATCTCAGGGCAGACATTGTATCGACCTTCTTTGCATTGACTGCATCGCCAGCAGCTAATCCCTGGTTCCAGGGCCACACGGTCACCGACCACCAAAGTCTTCACTTCACTTCCCACCTCTTCTATGATCCCAGCACACTCGTGCCCGATCACCATAGGCTCCTTCACCACAAAATCTGCCAACCTCAAGGTCTGCAAACACACACAACATTAATTCAACACATTCAAGACTAAAAAAGTCAAAATAAAACAACAAAAACCAACTTATGAATCCTGGATGCTATTTCATATGCTTCAAATAAACACGACAAAATGGTATAACCGAATCCAAAACATTTCTTATTTAATAATCCAAAAAACATAATTCATTTAGTATTGATATATTCTCAGCTATTTAATGATATCAATTTAACTTTACAATATCAAAGGGCTGCTTGTAAGTTTGAAGAGAAACATAAAAATACCTTGAGAAAGTGAACATCACTTCCACATATGCCAACAGCTTTCATTCTAACTTTAACATCATGTGGTCCTAAGATTTCCACAAACACATATTCAATCAGTTTAAGAACTATAAAATTTATCAAAACAAAAAAATTCCCATTAATCAGGATCACAAAAAGAACTCTATAAAACAGAAATCTAACAAGAAGATTACAACAAGTTCAAAGATACCAAGGGGTGGCAGCTCAAAAGGTTGAATCTTGAGAGTGTTGAGACCAACAAGCCAAGCTGCCATGTTCACTTCATTCCCATCTTTTGTTTCACCATGTGACATCCCTCCTTTTCCCATCTTCTGGTTTTTGCTTGACAATTGATTACTCTCTTCAGAGACACACACAGAGACAGTCACATGCACTGTGAAGTGGTGTACATTAAGCGATAGAGTGTGATGGATAAAAGATATTACTTTAAAAGATAGAGTACATAGATTATGAACGTATGATTAGAAATTTACAACAGATTAAGTGGGGCACAATTTGTCCAGTTCTATATTCTGCGGATGATGAGTTCAGTTCTAGTGTTTGTCTGGTTCATTGACTCCTTTTCTTTTTTCTTTTTTTTTGGTTTTCGTTTTGAAGTTAAATTCAATAATTTATTTTGATATTTTAATGATGATAATCGTTATATATACACACACATATATATATATATATATGTATCAGTCCTTCTGTACTTGTCACTATCAATTCATAGTCAGCATAGACAGTTCAATTTTAGACTCACCTCCTACGTGGAAGTGTATGTGCAACTTCAAATATCTCCTGTTATGGATAGGAACGTTGACGTGAAAAGTTTATATAATATTTTAGCTTTTATCATTTATGTAAAAGGAGAAAATTTATGTAATATTTATTTTTAATTATTTATCTTTTAAGTTAAATCGAGCGGATAAAAAATTTATCAAAATTGATCGAAATTAATTAATACTTATATGATAAAAATATTTACCATGTATGTAAGTTCATAAGTGGTACAATTCAAATATTATTTACATAAATTTATAAATTATGTCTTTGGTTGGAATTAAGTCCCACCTTGAGGGATCGAAATCACATAAAATGATAACTCTTTTTAAGATAAAAGGACATAAAACCAGTAGGAGGACAGATTGTTTTTTATTAAGTGATGACAATTGTGGTTGGTTAGGTGAGTTTTCCACCAACGAGACACTTTGATGGAGATCTAGTCTGCTTCAGTTAAAAGCAGTATAATTAAGAGAGGAACTCCGAGGAGAAGAAGGATAGAGGAGATGGCTAATGGTGATGAAGTTAAGGCAGGCACAGGCAGTGATGAAGAAGACAAGAACATAGCTGCTTGGCTCCTTGGAATCAAAACTCTTAAACTTCAGCCGTACCATTTGCCTCCTCTTGGTATGTGCATGGTCTCTTCTTGTTAAATCACTCCACTTCAGTTTTGCTAAGAAGAAAATTTTGTATACTTGATGTCACTTTTTAGTTGTATTAGTACTTCCAATTATAGAATCTTGAATACCCTTTTACATGTTCATGGTCAGATTATTAATATTATTATTAGTTTTTGATACTATACCAAAATTTTTGCATTAGTAATTAATCTAGATGGTAGTCCATTAATAGCATTGATAAGATACAGGTGAACAGTTTGATAATCCATAACTAATCCACACTTGAAAATTTCTAATAGTAACAATTAGTACTTGATTGTATCTTGAATAAATTGTGTGTCATTTTAGGCCCTGAAGATGTCAAAGTGCGAATCAAGGCTCTTGGTATATGTGGAAGTGATGTTCATCACTTCAAGGTGAATTGCATCTAACTGTTTGATGCGTTGTGTATATATAAGTATATGAAGATTGTATGTATCTCTTTAATGAACTAATGCCTACTTATATCTAATGTGGTGTTATCAGACAATGAGATGTGCAAACTTTATTGTGAAAAAGCCTATGGTAATTGGTCATGAGTGTGCTGGGATCATAGAAGAGGTTGGCAGTGAAGTGAAGTCCCTGCAGGTGGGCGATCGTGTGGCCTTGGAACCTGGTATCAGTTGTGGAAGGTGCAGTCTATGCAAAAATGGTAGCTACAATCTTTGTCCTGGGATGAGGTTCTTTGGTTCTCCTCCAACTAATGGCTCTCTTGCCAATAAGGTGATCAAATACTTGGTTTCTCAAACCGGGATTTTGCGAAATGTATGTACTTCAAACAAAGATAAAATCACCAAATATTTTCTTTGTTATTAGGTGGTGCATCCTGCAAGTCTATGCTTCAAATTGCCTGACAATGTGAGCTTAGAGGAAGGAGCAATGTGTGAACCCCTTAGTGTTGGTGTCCATGCTTGTTGTCGAGCAAATGTTGGTCCTAAAACCAATGTATTGATCATGGGATCAGGACCAATAGGGCTGGTTACCTTAATGGCTGCTCGTGCATTTGGCACCCCTAAAATTGTCATTGCTGATGTTGATGTTCAACGTCTTTCTATTGCTAAAAATCTTGGAGCCGATGAGACAATTCAAGTTTCAACAGATATCAAGGTTAATTTACTGCAATTGTTCATTCAGCTTTCACTTTCCAAGTTGTTTAAACCTTGATGTTACCTGAAAAATTTTGCAGGACATGGCTGCAGAAGTGATCAAGATACAAAATGCAATGGGTTCAGGCATTGATGTGAGCTTTGATTGTGTTGGGTTTGACAAAACCATGTCAACGGCTTTGAATGCCACTCGTTCTGGTGGCAAAGTTTGCCTTATTGGATTAGCCAAGAGCGAGATGACTATCCCTCTTACTCCAGCTGCTGCAAGGTGATTTGATTCCTCGAGCACCATCAAACACAACTGTTTAATCTTAAATTTAAGAAAATTTTTTCAGTTCAAAGTCTAAGTAGGTAATAATAATGTTTTTTGCTGGCTGATAGGGAGGTGGATGTGATCGGCATTTTTCGTTACAGGAACACATGGCCACTCTGCCTAGACTTTTTGAAAACCGGCAAGATCAATGTTAAGCCCTTGATAACTCACAGGTACGGTTTCTCACAAAAGGAAGTAGAAGATGCATTTGAAACTAGTGCTCAAGGTGGCAGTGCCATCAAGGTTATGTTTAATCTGTAATCATAGCTCAAGATGGAGCAAACTTATGTTACTTCATCACTGTACATTAATAAATTAAGAAAATGTACCAGTTAAGTCTTTAATCCTTCCACCTGTGTAGATAAATAAAGAAATGATTCTGCTTCCATATAAACTTCTCAATTTTTGGCAATGGTTCAAATCAAGATTGACACCCTTCTGCCGTTTGAGAGGAAAACAGTGACATTAAGTGAATTTAAGAACATATCAATCTGCAAACTTTTATTTTATTTGAAATATACCAACACAGAAAAACACATCCAAGAATCTTCAAGGCGGAGGTTGCATTTAAACGTCTAAAGGATAAATTCATCTTCCACTCTACAGATGGCTTAGAACCAGCCCGATAGGTTCTCAATCTGCCTTTAAGGTTCTCTTTTATCTTTTGCTCAGAGGTTTACTGACCAAATGGAATAAATTTTCAGTTGTTTTCAAAGTCAGGGTTACTCAATTTTGTTTGTTTTTTTTTTTCTTTGAAACTGGTTACTCTCTTTACTTATTCCTATGAAATCATCAACTGTTCGACGAAATCTATCTACAGCATTTCGAATTTCCTGTACTTGCATTTACATTTAATGGATCTGGTCGTAGACCTAATTAAGTATACAATTCTCTGTGAACGGAGAGCCTGCTGATGGACAATTTGCCTTGAACTCAGCAATGACAACCGTATATTTTGCATCCATGCACAAAAAATTCATCTGATTCTGTTTTCACTCAAAAGCATAGTTTGGAGAAGATAGGCTGTTTGGATCCTCAATGCACTCTTGATTTACTGTTCTATCTAATAACCTTATGAGTAGCGCCTTCCTTAGTACTTATTTCGTGCTACCCCATTTACTTTCAATGGAACTCCAACCAGATGGCTTCTGCACACTACCCTCCATTAGGTCTCTAATTCTTCCAGCATCATCCCATCTACCTGAACCCGCATAAGTATTAGACAAGAGAACATAATTCCCGCTATTAGAAGGATCCAATTCAAGAAGTTTGTTTGTGACGATCTCAGCTAACGCCAAATTACCATGAAGCTTACAAGCACTCAATAGTATTCTCCATACCACAACACCTGGAACTACTGGCATTGTATTAATGAACTCATATGCTCTGTCTAGATTGCCAGAGCGGCTCAAAAGATCTACAACACACCCGTAGTGTTTCATTTCTGGTGCTAGTCCATAAACCTTTTCCATACTTTCAAAATATTCCAATCCCTCTTCTATCAATCCAGCATGACTGCAAGCTAGTAAAACACCAACAAAGGTTCCATGAGTTGGCTGAACACCTTCTCTCAACATTTGCTCAAAGAGCTCAACTGCACGATTCGCAAAACCATTTACAGCAAGGCCTGAGATAACCGAAGTCCAAGAAACAGAATCCTTCCTTTTCATCTCGTGAAACACCGCTAGTGCCTTCTCAACCACCCCACATTTACAATACATATCAATGAGTGAATTCCCCACATAAACATCTTCTTTTACACCATGCCTCTTTATATACTCATGAATTGCCTCCCCAACATCCAACAAACCCAAACGTGAACAAGCAGAAAGCACAGTCGCCACTGTAACCTCATCTGGTTTCACCTTAGCTAACATCATTTCCTGAAACAGCTTCACAGCCTCACCAAATTGGTTAGCTTGACAGTACCCCGCAATCATAGCAGTCCACGATATCACATCCTTCCTAGGCATCTCATCAAAAAGCCTTCTTCCTTCAACTAAATTCCCACCTTTAGCATACCCCGTGATCATAACATTCCAGGAAACAACATTTCTCTCTTGCATTCGATTAAAAACCTCCCTTGCCAAACCCACCAAACCACGCTGTCCATACATGTCTATCAACGTGTTCCCCAAGTAAACATCAATTTCAACATCATTATCTTCAATGTACTCAACCATAGAATCCACAACATCCCACTTAGCCAAATAAACACAAGCCAAAACAACTTTCACCATTGTCACTGCATCAGCCATGACACTAGCTTCTTGCATTAAATCAAACAAACCCAATACCTCCTCAAACCTATTCCACTGGCTGTAACCACAAATCAATGAATTCCAAGAAACCAAGTCTCGTTCACGCATTTCGTCAAACAATTTCCGGGCAAAACCTAAATCACCACATGAAGCATACATATGAATCAAAGCGTTTGAAACAAATAGATATGATTGAAACCCAAGTTTCAAAACGTGAACATGAACCATTTGACCTTGTGAAAGGTCCTTTAAACGAGCACAGGACTTGAGTATGAATATAAAGGTCAAATTGTCAGCAGACAAGCCTTGGAGACACATTTTGGAGTACATTTTTATAGCGTTCCCGGGTTGGTCACTCTGTGAAAGACTATGGATCATATTGTTGAAAACTAACAATGTGGGTTGTTGGATTTGATCGAAAACGAGGTGGGATTTGTGTAGATAAGAAGGAGACAAAGCGTATGATCTGATAACAGGAGATATAGAGGATGGGTCTGTGTGGAGTTGGGTTCTGATGAGGTGTGCGTGAAGCTCTTTCGTAGAGTTTATGGAGATGAGTTTCTTGCGGGTTTGTGCTGCTTTTGGGGTCTTTGAAGAGACACTGAAGAGACGGTTAGTGATGGATCTTGCGAGTTGCATTAGATTTGTTAGTATGGAAAACAGTTATGGAAGAGGATTTTTATTAGTTCAAATACCGCATCTTAAAATGTGTTATTTTTTGGAATAATTGGCATATCATGTTGTTTTACATGGATGATGATCAATTCCTAGCTTGGACGAATATGCTTAAACAATCAATTGGTGGGATTTTTAACTTGTAGCTCAAGCTTCAATAATGTGAAGGTTGTAAAACCTATAGTGATATCATGTAATTGATCGAACTTTCTAGAGTTTGGTGTGAAGAACCTCTTTGCCTTATTAGACAAACATATACTTTCTCCTTTAAAGACCTCCTGGCCTCCAAAACCCAACTCTCCAAAGCTATCTCTAGGCAATACTTCCAAAGCTGACATAAATTATAGATTTAGGAGTTTGTTTGTCTGATCAGGAAATGGAACTGTGGCCTTGTGATAATGAGCTAGTTGAACAAGCTGGAAAGTACTTGTGAAATGGGCCTATTGGGATCATTGGGATGAGGAAGTCCTGGTGTAAATTTGATTAATGTATCTTGTTCAAGCTCTTGGAAGAAATTCCATATGACTCTTGATGAGACCTTGATCTGATTGATCACCAAGTCCGATACTAATTGTTCAAAAGTTTCAGGATGATTTGTTTTAATTGAAGCAAAGGTCTTTGACTCTATTCTCACCAAGGATTAAAACGTCTGTTACAAGTTATAACTTGTCAATATCAATCATTATGTGAGACCTCATACAGAGTAGAAAATTCTTCACATATACTAATAACACAGGATGAAACTCAAACACTAACAATGAGTCTAAAGGGGCAGTGATTACGATTGCCATTGAGTTAAGACATCATCTTCAAAACACATTGCGTGAGAATTATATTCAATAGAACACATATACTACATCTTTCAAGCACACTTTCACATAATTCAAAATTATCATCATAATTTTTTACTATTCGGGTAAGATCACATAATATGATAATTTGATCATCTAAACAGATTATCATCATCATCATCATCATCAAATGTAAGAGTTTATATAGAACTTGTAATCTTCAATTTCCCACTTTAAAACAATTCAATAGATGACTATCGACCAATAGACAAATCTTGTTACTTTATTTGCTAAATTACTCTACAAAATTAATGATCCAATAAGTAATTGGTAAATCGAAACTCCGTTTAATATTCAATGATTTGTGTGAGAACTAATCAAGAGAAATTGTAAAATCTATAATGACATTATGTAATTGATCAAGTTTTCTAGAGATTGATATGAAGAACCTCCTCGCCTTAAACAAAGTTCCACTTTTTCCTTCAAATATAGGATTCTCTCTCTCATTTCCTGGCCTTCAATCTCCACCATTAATCTTCTAATTGTCTTCTCTATCTCACCTCTCTCTAGCCTCCCCTCCAGATGCAACCCAACACTCCAAACATCACTAACATATCTTGCATTCACCTTTTGATCACCAAGACAAGGCTGACAAATCATTGGAACCCCTTCACATATACTCTCCAACGTGGAATTCCAACCACTGTGTGTCCAAAACCCTCCAATGGCAGGATGAGCCAGCACTTGCTGTTGTGGAGCCCATTTTACTATATTTCCCCTTCCGGTTATCATTTCCAGGAACCCTTTTGGAAGTGGTTCGATCCATTCTGCTCCGTGGACTAAACCTGGTCGAACCACCCATAAGAAGGGCAGGTTGGCATTGGCTAACCCCCAAGCTATCTCCAAGAATTCAATTTTATTGACCTCAGCAATACTTCCAAAGCTGACATAAATTACAGATTTAGGAGCTTGTTTGTCTAACCATGATATGGAGCTTTGGTCTTGTGATAGTAAGCTACTTGAAGAAGCTGGAAAGTACTTGTTAAATGGGCCTATTGGAAACAGTGGGATGTGAAAGTCCTGGTGAAATTTGATCAGTGCATCTTGTTCAAGCTCTTGGAAGGAATTCCATATAACTCCTGATGAGACCTTGACCTGATTAAGCACCAAGTCTGATACTAATCGATCAAAAATCTCTGGATGATCTGTTTTAACTAAAGGAAGGTCTTTGATTCTCAGTGGTGGAAGCTCTGGCAGTAGCACTTCTGATTCAGAATCTAAAATGGGAAAACGAAAAGCAGTTAGAAACAGAACAATAACTTTCAAAGATAAAAGCTAAGAAATCAATTATTGTAATCGAATATGTCTCAAAATTTTTAATTTTCTTCCCTTATATGTGACTTCCATAATTGAAGTAATACATATCGTGAAACATAACACTAGCAAAGTTAGTGAATATAAACCTGAGACTTCAAATCAATTGAGCAAGAGATCAACCTATCAAGCTGAACTAGCAGAGGTGAAGAAGTAATCAGTCAGGTACTTGGCTTCATCACAGAGTTCAATTAAAGTTAGTTAAGAAGGTGCATCATGACAGTCTAGCTGATAAGTTAGTTATCAGTTTGTTAGCAAGAGCAAAGTGGCATCCACACAGAGAAACAGCTGGCAAGTTTGTTAGAGTCTGTTACCAGACTCTTGCAGTTGAAGATTCTAGAAACTTGTTTTAGGGTCTTGATCAGTTGATATATATAGCTAATGATTGTATTCTTGTATTGGTGAAAAAGATTAATGAAGAAATGAATACTGAGCTTGTCAAGTCTTCAATGGCAGCTCTTCATTTTCGATATATATCAAACACCTTCCATTTCACAACTTGATCTTTTCATTTAATGATAAAAAATACCAATATAGAGTAAACAAAATCCAGAAAACAATGTTGCCAACAAACAAGATAAAATTTAACTTGTAGACAGGACAACAACACTATACTGCTGAGGTGAACAAATCGAGGAAGGTCAACAGTACAATCATGTTCACTAAATATAAACTGTACTTTTATCATCCCATTTTGTCTAATCCAATTTACCAAATATAGCAAGTGGACTCCATATATAAGATACATGAATAGATGGAGACTGTTGTGCACCTTTTATGGGGAGGTAGCCCTTTTCAATTAGAAGTGGCCAGGCAGCATAAACAAGAAGAGAGCAGACACTAGCAGAATGTAAAATGATCCAAGGCAGTTTTAAGCCTTCAGGAACAGCTTTGGTGAAGTTCCAGGCAGAATCGACTATCAAGCAGGCAGTTGAAGAATTTTCCTGATCAACTTTGGATAACACCTTGGTCAAGCAATCTTGAAATGGAACCAAGTATTTGACATTCAGGAGTGATATAAGAGACGCAACATCTGTGGTGGAGGCTTCGAATTCGGACAAGCCATCCCGGAAGGCACAGAAGTTGAAGTCGGGGTAGTTGGAAGGGTTTGGAGAGTTGAAGTTGGTGTGGATTATGGTGATGGAAAAGCCTCTAGAATGGAGAATGCTTGCAAGCTGAAGCATGGGACTGAGATGGCCTTGAAATGGAAACGGAAAGAGTATAACTTGACGTCCCAGCTTGGCCTGTTGAAGATGAGACTCTCCTTGGTTCTCCATGGAATTATTCCACTTCCCTGATCGTTTTCTCTCAACGCAAGCACGTCAGTATTTTTTGTTTTGATCGACCCACGCCGAAGTAGAAGAACGGCGCCCATAAGACAAGAGAAGGCGGCCTGCATAAGATATCGAACCCAAGTTAGCATGACGCAAGAGTGTCAGTATTTTTTGTTTTTTAGTAAATGAGACTTATTCGAAAGATAATCAAGAACACCTTGATAAAATATCGGTAAATGATCCGGATAAATAAATTTTATATTTATATCTAAATAAAAATAATTTATATATATAAAATAAATTTCATAATTTTATTAATAAATATAGATTGCACTAGTTTGATCCCATAATTAATTATGAAAAAAAGATAAATATAAATGTTTTAATTTTAAAAATTACTATTATAATTTGATTTAATAATAAAAAAATCTTCCACGTTTGTAAAAATAGCCAAAATTAAGAAGTTTTTTCAGATATTTTTATAAAGATAACGAGTTTTTTTAGCTGTTTTTCTAAGCTACAAGAGATCTTCAATGATTTTTTAAATTAATGGATTTTTTTTTTTTTTTTTTTTACAATTATAACAAACTACTGATAGGAAATTGGACTCTGCGCCAAGCATGTCAGTATTTGATAGAAGGAAAGTGACGCGATGTGGAAATTTTGTCGAGCTAACAGGGTAAATTGCAGTAACCCTAACTTTATGTGAAATTGCAGAGAGAATGAGCTTTTGTCAAAATTATATAGCAGTACCCTTGACCTAACAATGAACTGTTGGTATTAGTGGTTGACTGGTCAAGTAGTCGGAAATGTCCAAACCGCCCCTATTACCAATTTCTCAGATTTTCTTATAATAAGATAAGGTAAATTTGTTTTTGAAAAGTAAAAAGTTTAAGAAGTGAAGAATAAATTTTAATCCATAAAAATTTAAAATATAGATATTAACAATAATCTTTAAAAATAATTAAATAGCAACAAAAAATTTAAACATAGAATAATTACAATAAAAAATAAAAAATTAATTAATAATATAAAAAATTCAAATATAAGATAATAAGAACAAAAGTTCAATTAAAACGTTTAAAATAAAAAAAAAATCAAAAGATTTAAAATTATTTATTATTAATTATTAAAAATTAAAAAATGCATAAAAAATAAAAATAAAAATCCAAATCTTTTCTAATTAGATGAGAATCTGATATCTCATTTTTATTCATCTTTATTTACGACAATTTTTTTTCAAATCATTTTTAAAACAAATTTACTTTATTTTATTGTTATTCAAAGAAAATTAAAGAAATTAATAACAGAGATAGTTTAAATATTCCGATTATTTGACCGCTCAATCATTAATATTAAACGTCGTTTATTAGGTCAGGGGTATTTATCTATAATTTTGATGAAAGTTCATTCTCTTTGTAATTAAACATAAAGTCGAGGTTTATTGTAATTTGTCCTATTTTACGTTTCGAAGGCAAGTAAACAACTAAAGTCAGAAATTTTATACAAACAATGTTATCAGCTGTTTCCAAAAGTTAAAAAACTATACATTCTGTCACATCAGCCTACGGTACATCGTATTCTCCCCGTTTATTCAGATAACGAGAGGGATAAGAAATATTTCCTACCCCTATTTTTTCTAAACTTTCTACAATTTTTATTCCAGTAAATTTATTGATTTCATTATTATAATATAACGCCGGCGCAAGATGAGGTGCTTGAGTGATTAACACGCAACACCCTTGTCTTGTCTAAGACATTGGATTCAATACGCATCATTTCTATTAAACAGCCGCCCAGTTTTCAAGACTCATTCTCCCGTTTTGGGAGTCTCTATCCCGACCGTTTTTTAGAGTTTTAGTTTCGAATCGGATTTTAATATTCTGATTAAGAGAGTCGATAGTTGATTAGCGTACATATAACATATACTTATAATATATCAAAAAATATATATAATATAACGCTACATTCTCTTACCAAAGTAGAAACATATAACGTGTGTCTTATGAAAGGCATCATCAATAACATAACCTGAAACACACAAATAACTCTTTGCCATTATTGAAACACACAAATATTTCTACTTTTGCCATTATTCACGGCTCAATGCAAATTAAGATTCAAAGCCATTTTCGTACACAATTTTAGAATATTCATCAAGAAAATGACCTTAAGGCAATATTTGGTGCATGAGATTTGATATGGATTTAGGATTGAAAATATTTCATACTCCCAAATTCCATGTTTAGAGTGGCCAGTTTAGGAATATAATCACAATCTTAAGTTCACTTGAATCCCTATCTCATGAGATTATTGAATCCCACCCTTACCCAGTTCCCCTTGTCATTTAATTGGAATTGATTCAATGTAATGAATTTTTGTCTCTCTCTTCTCATTAATTATTTCTCTACCAACTCCATTTATTTTTTATTAGTTTCTGTCAGCAACCCCATTATTCTTCATCTACAACTCAATGGGTTAACATTTTTCCATCTACACACCTACTGATCCGAGGAAAAAAAAAATTTTCTTCACTCTATTTTGATCCATCTATCTGCGAATAATAAAAAAAAAAAAAAAGGCTCTTCACTCTATTTTGATCCATCTAAGTTGTAGTTGAACTATCTTAATTATGAATCAATTCTAGCAAGCTTCTATTTAAATATATAATCTTAATAGTTCAGTTATTAGTGTAACCTACTGTTATATATTTAATTTGCTTTTAATGAACTTTATGAAATTAATTTTATTATATGCAAACAAAAATTTAGAAATAATATTATTATAATAAGAGTTTTTCTAAAATTAATATTTATTTACTCAAACTTCAAAATAATATAATTCTAAAAAAAATCAATATAACTTTTCAGAAAAATGATCCGTAGGATTTATTTTATTTACAACATTATTAACTTTATGTATAATATAAGCTATATTATATAATGTTATGGGTGAAATAGCGATCAAAATATTCAAGCCCAGACGGATCTACAGTGCAGGCCTAATGGCCCAGAAGCCCAATTATTCGCCATCATTTCGGTCCATTCTCCTAGAAGAGGGGCCCATTAGTGGGCACTTGTTGTGGCCGCTGACCGCTACCGCCCATTCTAACCGCAGACCGTCTATTCCGTAAGACTGGCTGTGACCGCTATATTCTCCGCCATTCAGATCACCGTGTTCTCCTTCAACTTTATTTGCTGAGTTTGATCGCTGGTCCTTGTCGCTGGCCGTTGACTCTCATCCCTCAGACTCGCTCGCCAAAATATCCGCCGTCCGTGACAGCTAAGTTTGCTCGCTATATTTTTGCCATGATTGACCGCCTGTCTGACATCTATTCCTGTCGGATCGGAGCATCCGCCAAGAGGAACCATCCATCAGAGATGTCCAGCAAGCCATTCTCGTCCAAAGTTATCTATCTGAGCTGGTCGCTGGTTTCTGAGCATGGCCGTTTTTCGACTCCCTCGTTCATGGCATTACCCGCCTCACCGCCATATCCAACTACGGACATATCGACTCATAGCCCGCCTCCTCAATCCTCTCGGAAGACAGTGTTCAAAGACCCTCTTGTTCCCTCGCCTGATTCGGTGTTCTATCTGCTGGAAGATCCGTCTCCGCCTCGCATCTGGAAGTCTCATGTCGGCAGAAGTCAACAGTGCCATGCAGAGTACAGTTCCGAGGCTTGCCATACACGCTACGTCCGGCAGAAGCTGTGATCTCAACCTCGACAACCCATCATTGTGTATTCGACCCGGTCAGCAAAAATCCCCTTCTGGGCAGACCTCGGATGCGACGGATTCGGCCGCATTTAATGTACTGTCAGTCGTTTTAATTGGGATTCCAGCGTATTAAATGCTGTCTGTCAGTGTAATTGTAGTTAACTGTTTGCTTTTGTCTTATTCTTTTCACTGTAGCATGTCCCCTTCCTCTATAAAAGGGGACGATTTTCACTGTAAAGAGAGATCCAATCTCTGAGTGTCGTTACTCTGCCCAAATAGTGAGAGAGTGAACAGTGGACGTAGGCATCTTTTTGGGCCGAACCACTCTAAAAATCTTCTGTGTCTTCTCCTCCTCGTCTCTAACCTCTCCTTCTCATTCTCCTTGTTCTTCATGCAACCCATTGACCGTACGAAACTATGAGTTTGGGCCCTAAAACAACCTCGTCGGCTAAGGAAACTTTTTCCTGACGTTAACATATAATAATATATTTAAATTAATTTTTTTTTAGAGTGAATTGCACAACACTCTCCCGAGGTTTGTCTAAAAATATATGAAAATATAGTTATCCTTTAATTGCACAAAACTCTCATGCTTAAAGTTGATTTTTATCACCGTTAACTAAATGAAGGGCATTTTGATCCTTTTACCATGTCTCTCTCTCTCATGTCACCCGATCACCATCACTGGTCAATACATTACTTCCCACTCACTATCAACACTCTCAATCTCTCTCTCTCTCTCTTCTCTCTTCCCTCTCTTTCTTTTCTTTCTTCAGTTTATTCCTCTTGCACAGCTCCGTCCATCTTCATTGTCGCACAGCTCCACCGTCGTTCCTTCAGTCCGTCCGTCCGTCTCCATCGTCGCACAACTCCAGTTCGTTCCTCCAATCCGTCTGTCTCCATCGTCGCACAACTCCATCGTCGTTCCTCCAGTTTGTCTGTCTCCATCATCGCACACCTTCAATTCGTTCCTCCAGTCCGTCCTTCTCTTTCATGTCCACCGTTGTACGGATTTGGCTTCTGATTCCTCCAGTCCGACCTTCTCTTTTATCTCCACCAGTTGGATTTTGTGGTGTTTGTCTGTTGTTATTGTTGTTGATTTGTTCATATTGTTGTTGCTGTTGATTTTGTTGTTGAAGAATAACAATGATGTTGATGAAGAATGATATTTGTTGTTATTGATTTTTTTATTTTTGATGAATAAAAAATCTGGGTTGATGCATTTGATGATATTGATTCAGATGTGTTGATGATATATATATATATATTTTTTTAAGATCTGGGAAGATCTTGAAGATCTGGACCTAGATCGTTGTAAACTTTAAGTTGGATTCAGATGCATTTGATGAAGAATAACTGCTGATCGTTGTTGATTTTTTTTAAAAAAAAAAAAATTAAGTTTTTCCTTTTTTTTAAGATACTGAGGGTATTATAGATATTAATCTAAAATTTTGGTCAAACCGTTAAAGATGACGAAAATCAACTGATGATATGGGGGTTTGATGTAATAAAAAAGTATATGTGTTTGTATTTATTTTTTTGACAAACTTTAGGGGGTTTCGTGCAATTACTTCTTTATTTTAACATAAACCTAACCTACATTTTACTATTTAAAATTAATCATTATAATTAAATTAAAAAGATATTTTTTCTCTTTTTTTCAAATTTTTCATAAAATTAATTTTAAGTATATAATAAAGTATTTAAATTAATTTTATTTCAATCTAATCTTAACCTATACCCAATATAATATGAGATATTTTTAATCCAATCTCAAGTTCTACCAAACATAGGATAGTGATTTATCATTTCAATCCAACCCAATTTAATATATTCCATTTTAATTCAATCTAATCTATTCTATTTCAATTCTACGTGCCAAATAGAGATCAAATGATGTCAAGTACAACGTAGCACGTGCTTTGATTTTCTAGGAATGAAACTTGGACTTTTTCAATGGATTAGGAAGAGCATCGAGCTCAAAATGGGCTTATCTCGCCCATCGCAGTCAAAAATGTGATTGGTGCCATAAGAAACCTAATTTTCCTCTTCCTTCTTTCCTTTTTTTATTTAATCGTGTTTTTATTTTGGTGCTTTAGGTAAATAAAATCAAAGAAAATTAATATGAATGTCAAATTTGGGCTTTTCTCTAATTTAAATAAAAAAAATGAACTTTTATGCAAAATTCAATAACTATTTTTCTTATATCAACAAATAAAATTAAATAACCTTTTTTTTTAATAACTACAATGTAATTGAAAATCTATTCTCACCAATGATTAAAAGCGTGCTGTAAGTTATAACTTGTCAATATTAATCATTATGTAAGACCAAAAAATTTACTATTACACTAGAACAATATACTTCTATAATATCTAGAAAAAATTCTTCACATGTACTAATAATGTATAGTAGGACTCAAACACTATAGTGAGCCTAAAGAGGAAGTGATTACCATTGCCACTGCATCAGTGTTTAGGTTAACCACTTCCATCAAGTTAGACTTGCCCAACACATCTTCAAACATATTGCACGAGAATTATATTCAATGGAACCGCATCTTTCAAGCACATTTCTACGTCATTGAAAATTACCATCATTATTATTAATTATTCAGATAAAATTACATAACATGATATAAATTGATCATCTTAATAAATTATTCTTATTATTATTAGATGTAAGAGTCTATATAATTTTTTTTTTCTTAAATTTCCCTTAAATCACCCTTTAAAACAATTCAATAGATGAGTATCGGGCTAATAGACAAATATTGTTACTTTATTTGCTAAATGATCCAACAATCAACTGGTAAATCGAAACTCTATTTAATATTCAATGATCCAATTAAGAGAAAATTGTAAAATCTATAATGATATCATGTAATTGATTAAGTTTTCTAGAGATTGATATGAAGAACCTCCTTGTCGTAAACAAAGTTCCACTTTTTCCTTCAAATACAAGATCCTCTGTCTCATTTCCTGGCCTTCAATCTCCACCATTAATCTTCTAATAGCCTTCTCTATTTCACCTCTCTCTAGCCTCCCCTCCAAATGCAACCCAAAACCATCACTAACATATCTTGCATTGACCATTTGATCACCAAGACAAGGCTGACAAATCATTGGAACCCCTTCACATATACTCTCCAATGTGGAATTCCAACCACTGTGTGTCCAAAACCCTCCAATGGCAGGATGAACCAGGACTTGTTGCTGAGGGGCCCATTTCACTACATGTCCCCTTCCGGTTATCATTTCCAGGAAACCTTTTGGCAACGTTTCGATCCATTCTGCTCCGTGGACCAAACCTGGTCGAACCACCCACAAGAAGGGCAGGTTGACATTGGCTAGGCCCCACGCTATCTCCAGGAATTCAGTTTCATTGACCTCAGCAAGACTTCCAAAGCTGACATAAATTACAGATTTAGGAGCTTGCTTGTCTAACCATGATATGGAACTTTGATCTTGTGATAGTAAGCTACTTGAAGAAGATCGGAAGTACATGTGAAAGGGGCCCATTAGAAACATTGGGCTGTGAATCTCCTGACGTAACTTGATTAGTGCATCTTGTTCAAGTTCTTGGAAGGAATTATATATGAATCCTGATGAGGCCTTGATCCGATTACTGAAGAAGTCTGATACTAATTGAGCAAATGTATCTAGTTTATTTGTTTTCAACAGAGGAATGTCTTTGACTTTCAGCGGTGGAAGATCTGGCAGTAGCAGTTCTGATTCAGAATCTGAAATGGGAAAAAGAAAAGCAGTGAGAAACAGAATGACAACTTTCAAAGATAAAAGCCAAGAAATCGATTACAAATTGATTATTGTAATCGGATATGTTCCAAGTTTAATAATTTTCTTTCCTTATATGTGACTTCCATAATTGAAGTAACACATGTTGTGAAACACACTAGCAAACCCAGTGAAAATAAACCTGAGACTACAAATCAATTGAGCAAGAGATCAACCTATCAAGCTGATCTAGCAGAGGTGAAGAAGTAATCAGTCACGTACTTGGCTTCATCAAAGACAAGTTAAAGTTAGTTAAGAAGGTGCAACGTTATGGGGAGGAAAGATTGAAGAAGAAATGAATACTGAGCTTGTGAAGTCGTAAATGGCAGCTCTTCATTTTCGATATAAATCAAACACCTTTCATTTCACAACTTGATCTTCTTCTATATTTTTCACACATATCATATTTTGTCCGAAGATTACATTTAAAGATAAAAAATACCAATATAGAGTAAACAAAATCTAGAAAACAATTTGTTCCAAAAAAAAAAAAATTCCAGGAAACAATGTTGCCAACAAATAAGATAAAAGTAAAGTTTTAACTTGTAGACAGGACAACAACACTATACTACTGAAGTAAACATACTGAAGAAAGTCAACAGTACATTCATGTTCACCAAATCTAAACTGTACTTTTACCATCCCATTTTGTCTAAATCCATTTTACCAAATATAGCAAGTGGACTACATATATAAGATGCATGAAGAGATGGAGACTACTGTGCACCTTTTATGGGGAGGCAACCCTTTTCCAGTAGACGTGGCCAGGCTGCATTAACAAGAAGAGAACAGACACTAGCAGTATGTAAAATGATCCAAGGTAGTTTTAGGCCTTCAGGAATAGCTTTGGTGAAGTTCCAGGAAGAGTCAACTATCAAGCAGGCAGTAGGACAATTTTCCTGATCAATTTTGGGCAACACCTTGGTCAAGCAATCCTGAAATGGAACCAAGTATTTGACATTCAGGAGTGAAATAAGAGACAAAACATCCGTGGTGGAGGCTTCGAATTCGGATAAGCCATCCTGGAAGGAAAAGAAGTTGAAGTGGGGGTAGTTGGAAGGGTTTGGGGAGTTGAAGTTGGTGTGGATTATAATGATAGAAAAGCCTCTAGAATAGAGAATGCTTGCATTGCAAGCTGAAGCATGGGACTGAGATGGCCTTGAAATGGAAATGGAAAGAGTATAACTTGACGTCCCAGCTTGGTCCGTTGAAGATGTGACTCTCTTTGGTTCTCCATGGAATTATTCCACTTCCCTGATTGTTTTCCCTCAACGCAAGCATGTCAGTATTTCATGGAATGAAAGTATGCGATGTGGAACTTTTGTTTAGTTAATAGGGTAAATTGCAATGAAACCCTGACTGTATGTGTAATTGCAGAGAGAATGAACTTTTGTCAAAATTATATAGTAGTACCCTTGACCGAACCATTGAGTCGGGCATTGATTGTTGGTATTCGTGGTTGACTGGTCAAGTCGTCCGAAATGTCCTAACCGTCCCTCTTACCAATTTCTCATATTTTCTTATAGTAGTAAAATAAATTTGTTTTTGAAAAGTAAAAAGTTTAAGCAACGAAGAATAAATATTTATCCATTAAAAATTAAAATATATATTAATAATAATATTTAAATAACACACCATCCTTTAATAAAAATAATTGAATTCTTCTATTGATCCGAAGAGATTAAAGTTCAAGTCTCACATTTTTCTTAACATACAATGTAAGAGTAACTTTCTACAAATTTAATTCTTCTTCTCCCACCATAAAATAATAATAATAATAATCATAACAAAAATTAAATGTAGAATAATTACAATAAAATATTAAAAAATCAATTAATAATATAAAAATTAAAATAGAAGATAAGAAGAACAAAAGTCCAATTGAAACATTTAAAATTAAAAATAAAATCAAAAGATCTAAAATTATTGATTATTAATTATTAAAAATAAAAAAAATATATAAAAACAAAAGTAAATATCCAAATCCCCTTCCAACAGAATGAGATGATTGAGATCTCCTTCTTAACCATCTTTATCCACAATATTTATTTCTTCCCTTACTTCATTTTATTATTATTTAAAGAAAATTTAAGAAATTAATAGGTTATTTGACCGGCCAACCGTTAATAGTAATCGTCATTGATAAGGTTAGGAGTATTTATCTATAATTTTGATAAAAAGCTCAATCTCTTTGTAATTACACATGAAGATAACGAATTTCATTGCAAGTTGTCCACTTTTTATTTTTTTGGAATAGTTTATCCAATTTTACATTGCCAAGGCGAGTGGATAACTAAGTTAGCAATTTAGCATATACAAACAATGTTAACAGCTGTTTCCAACTCGTAATGAAACTTTTAGTTCAGCAACAAAAAATGTCCAAAAGTTAAGTTACTGTATTATATATTTGAAGGCCGGCCATAAGCACGAGCCAGAGGTATGACCATCCCGAGCCTCCAAATTTTATAAATAAATATATAAATAATTGTCAAGTAATGTACAATGATATTAAACAACTCGTGTAGTAAAAAGGTCATTTGTTGGTCGTTCGTAACCCAGGTTTAAATACTTGGTTCTCCCTTTTTTTTTTCATTTTTTAAAAAAATAAAAAATAAAAAGGTTAGCAACCAAGTTTGAACCAATAACCTTATGCTTTTATAGATGGACACCTTCACTAGTGGGTTACAAAGCAAGCCAGTCAATTTTAACGATCCAATTTATTTCAATAATATTTGTTACGTATGAAGGGCTCAAAGCGCACCAATATATAAACATGCTTTATCATTTTTAACCCTATTTTACTTTTCTTTTCTTATTGACTCGGGACCATTTTAATTTTTCACAGTCGGTCGGGCTTGATACATGCTATCACATCAGCCTTCGGCTCTTCTTGTTTTATGCTTTTAACAAGTGTCATTGGATTTTTCCCAATGATGGCGTCTCCGATTACGCTAAGATACTCCTCCAGGCACGTACCTCATTTTTCTCATTCTCGCCCCATTTTTTTAATTTTTCATCGAATTTTGAAATTTTGTTATATGTTATTGCTAAGCAGGCCGATGGGTGAAAAATTGAGGAGATAAGTCTACTGGCGAATCCAAATCAAGTGCGTCCAAAGAGATTTTGTGGGGTCTACACTAATCTCAAGACTTTCAATCTGGTTAATTACAAGAAAGGTATCAACTTTCTTATGTTTTGTTTTGTTTGTCTGGTCTGGTTTTAATGAGACTTTTGTGGTTCGTTTGATGTAGTTGTGTACCTTGATGCGGATACTATTGTTGTTAAGAACATTGAGGATCTTTATATAAAATTTGTTTTTTTTTTTTTTTTAATTTCCCTTAAACCACCCATTAAAACAATTCAATAAATGACTATCGACTAATAGATAAATCTTGTAACTTTGTTTGCTAAATGATCCAACAATCAATTGGTAAATCGAAACTCTATTTAATATTCAATGATCCAATGAAGAGAAAATTGTAAAATCTATAATGACATTATGTAATTGATTAAGTTTTCTAGAGATTGATATGAAGAACCTCCTTGTCTTAAACAAAGTTCCACTTTTTCCTTCAAATACAAGATCCTCTGTCTCATTTCCTGGCCTTCAATCTCCACCATTAATCTTCTAATAGCCTTCTCTATCTCACCTCTCTCTAGTCTCCCCTCCAAATGCAACCCAACTCTCCAAACATCACTAACATATCTTGCATTGACCATTTGATCACTAAGACAAGGCTGACAAATCATTGGAACCCCTTCACATATACTCTCCAATGTGGAATTCCAACCACTGTGTGTCCAAAACCCTCCAATGGCAGGATGAGCCAGCACTTGTTGCTGAGGGGCCCATTTCACTACATGTCCCCTTCCGGTTATCATTTCCAGGAAACCTTTTGGCAACGTTTCGATCCATTCTGCTCCGTGGACCAAACCTGGTCGCACCACCCACAAGAAGGGCAGGTTGGCATTGGCTAGCCCCCACGCTATCTCCAGGAATTCAGTTTCATTGACCTCAGCAAGACTTCCAAAGCTGACATAAATTACAGATTTAGGAGCTTGCTTGTCCAACCATGATACGGAGCTTTGGTCTTGTGATAGTAAGCTACTCGAAGAAGCTGGAAAATACATATGAAATGGGCCTACAAGGAACATTGGGATGGGAAAGTCCTGATGTAACTTGATTAGTGCATCCTGTTCAAGCTCTTGGAAGGAATTATATATTAATCCTGATGAGGCCTTGATCTGATTACTGAAGAAGTCTGATACTATTTGATCTAATGTATCTGGTTTATTTGTTTTCACCAGAGGAATGTCTTTTACTCTCAGCGGTGGAAGATCTGGCAGTAGCAGTTCTGATTCAGAATCTGAAATGGGAAAAAGAAAAGCAGTGAGAAACAGAATGATAAATTTCAAAGATAAAAACTAAGAAATTGATTATCGTAATCGAATATGTTTCAAATTTTATAATTTTCTTTCCTTATATGTGACTTCCATAATTGAAGTAATACATATTGTGAAACACACTAGCAAACCCAGTGAATATAAACCTGGGACTGCAAATCAATTGAGCAAGAGATCAACCTATCAAGCTGAACTAGCAGAGGTGAAGAAGTAATCAGTCAGGTACTTGGCTTCATCACAGACCAGTTAAAGTTAGTTAAGAAGGTGCAACGTTATGGGGAGAAAAGATTGAAGAGGAAATGAATACTGAGCTTGTCAAGTCGTCAATGGCAGCTCTTCATTTTCGATATATATAAAATACCTCTCATTTCTCAACTTGATCTTCTTCTTTATTTTTCACACATATCATATTTTATCCGAAGATTCAGAACCAACAGGAAAGATTTCATTTAATGATAAAAAATACCAATATAGAGTAAACAAAATCTAGAAAACAATTTGTTAAAAACAAAAAATCTAGAAAATAATGTTGCCAACAAATAAGATAAAAGCAAAGTTTTAACTTGTAGACAGGACAACAACACTATATTACTGAAGTAAACAAACTGAAGAAAGTCAACAGTACATTCATGTTCACCAAATCTAAACTGTACTTTTATCAACCCATTTTGTCTAATTCATTTTACCAAATATAGCAAGTGGACTATATATATAAGATGCATGAAGAGATGGAGACTACTGTGCACCTTTTCTGGGGAGGTAACCCTTTTCCAGTAGAAGTGGCCAGGCTGCATAAACAAGAAGAGAGCAGACACTAGCAGTATGCAAAATGATCCAAGGTAGTTTTAGGCCTTCAGGAATAGCTTTGGTGAAGTTCCAGGAAGAATCAACTATCAAGCAGGCAGTAGGACAATTTTCTTGATCAACTTTGGACAACACCTTGGTCAAGCAATCCTGAAATGGAACCAGGTATTTGACATTCAGGAGTGAAATAAGAGACACAACATCCGTGGTGGAGGCTTCGAATTCGGACAAGCCATCCTGGAAGGAAAAGAAGTTGAAGTGGGGGTAGTTGGAAGGGTTTGGGGAGTTGAAGTTGGTGTGGATTATCGTGATGGAAAAGCCTCTAGAATAGAGAATGCCTGCAAGCTGAAGCATAGGACTCAGATGGCCTTGAAATGGAAATGGAAAGAGTATAACTTGACGTCCCAGCCTGGCCTGTTGAAGATGTGACTCTCTTTGGTTCTCCATGGAATTATTCCACTTCCCTGATTGTTTTCTCTCAACGCAAGCATGTCAGTATTTAATGGAATGCAAGTGATGCGATGTGGAACTTTTACTTTTGTTTAGCGAATAGGGTAAATTGCAATGAAACCCTAACTGTATGTGTAATTGCAGAGAGAATGAACTTTTGTCAAAATTATATAGCAGTACCCTTGACCGAACCATTGAGTCGGGTATTGACTGTTGGCATTAATGGTTGACTGGTCAAGTCGTCCGAAATGTCCGAGTCGTCCCTCTTACCAATTTCTCAGATTTTCTTGTAGCAGTAAAATAAATTTATTTTTGAAAAGTAAAAAGCTTAAGCAATGAAGAATAAATATTTATCCATAAAAAATTAAAATATATATTAATAATAATATTTAAATAACACACTATTCTTTAGTAAGAATGACTGAGTATTTTCCTTAATCCGAAGAGATTAAAATTCTAGTCTCATATTTTTCTTAACATACAAGTGAGAGTAATTTTTTATAAATTTAATATCTCTTTTTCCACCATAAAGTAATAATAATAATAATAATAATCACAACAAAAATTAAATGTAGAATAATAACAATATAAATATTAAAAAATCAATTAATAATATAAAAATTAAAATAGAAGATAACAAGAACAAAAGTCCAATTGAAACATTTAAAATTAAAAATAAATTCAAAAGATTTAAAATTATTTATTATTAATTATTAAAAATAAAAAATATATATAAAAAAATAAAAATCCAAATCCCCTTCCAAGAGAATGAGATCTCATTCTTAATCATCTTTATCTTCAACATTTTTTTCTTCCCAATTCTTTTAAAAATAAATTTACTTCATTTTATTATTATTTAAAGAAAATTTAGGAAATTAGTAGGTTATTTGACCGGCCAACCGTTAATATTAATCGTCATTGATACGGTTAGGGGTATTTATCTAAAATTTTGATAAAGTTCAATCTCTTTGTAATTATACATGAAATTAAGGATTGCATTGTAATTTGTCCTATTTTTATTTTTTGGAATAATTTACCTTACATTGACAAAGGCAAGTGGACAACCAAGTTAGCAATTTAGCATATGCAAACAATGTTAACAGCTGTTTCCAACTCATAATGAAACTTTTAGAACAGCAGCAAAAAAGGTCCAAAAGTTAAGTTACTGTATTGTACATTTCAAGGTGGATCACGTGCTGGAGGTACGATTGTCCCAAGCCTTCAAATTTTATAAATTTTTAAATTTTTTTCTATAATTAATTTGTAAATAAATATATAAATAATTGTCAAACAATGCACAATGACATAGAACAACTTGTGCAGTAAAAAGGTCATTCGTTGGTAGTTTGTAACCCAGGTTTGAATACTTGGTTCCTTTTTTTTTTTCATTTTTTTTTTAAAAAGAAATATTCAATTCAATTTTACAGTGGATATATATAGGACCACTCAATTGAAATTCTTTTAAGTTCCTTGAATAGGTAAAATATAGCCCTTTGAAAAACCAACTTTACATTTATTGTGGATAGGAGCATCTCCAAACATGCTTTCTATTCATTATTATTAACTAAGATAGTTAGTGGTGATACATTTTAAGGGTTAGTTTTTTATTTTATTTTTTTAAATAACAGTTTAACCACTCTCCCTAAATATAGAGAACAAATTAGGCATATATAAATTCTCTCTCCTAGAATTTTAATATTTAATTTGAAATAAAGTAATTTGAAAACTTTTGCTAAACTCTCTCTTATATTATTTTAATACTAATGTTTAGCTAAAAATCTCTATTTTATAATTTTAATATTAATGCTTAATTAAAATAGAGAGAATGGTTGAAGTGACTTGCTGGCTAAAATAGGTATTTTGTTAATTTAACAAAAATTTAGCCAAAATTTAAAGAGTATGGTTGGAGATACTCTAAGAAAGTGTGTATTTTTTTTTTCCCTTCTCAAAAGATAGGGAAAAAAAATTTCCTCATTGGTTCTTTTTATTGTTTGATTGCATAAAAAAAGTATGGTTGGAGATGCTCCTAATAAAATATTGGCAAGACTTTATTAAGTGAACAAATTGTTACTAAATATATTTTATAATGAGCATTTTATTTTATTTTATTTTATTTGTTATATGTTTCAGTGTTACAATCAATTTGCTCTCTTCAACTCTTGGATTCAATATTAAACATTGAAGACACATAAATTAAAATAAGATATATCTGCTCTTTATAATAATGAATAAGGGTTGAAATCATGAAAACGAGACACGATCAGCGTTGTAACTGTCAACTTGAGAACCTACAAATCGAGAGTTCTAGTCGGTCCAGCCAACTAGGTGACCAACTTGGAGCTCCATGCCTATTTTTTCTCAAAAAAAAAAAAAAAAAACGACAAAAAAAAAAAGGGTTCATTGACTTTTCTTCAAACTTGACCACTCCTCTCTTCAAACCCTAACGCCTTTACCTTCACCATCCGTCAGTCTGTAGCCACTATCGCCATCTCACCATTACCATCGTCGCAGTGGTAAGTTTGTTATTTATTATTATTATTATATATTTTTGCTTATACTCCCAACTTCTCAACTTTTTAACTCGTCGTGGAAGAGGGAGACATCATATAAGAATCAATGATTTCAACCTACCATATTCTTTAAGCAAGCTTTCGATTGGATTCATCACCATTGATGGTGAACGTGACAGACCCCGTTTCTGCACTTCTATTTTCGTACAGACGGCAGCCTGCCGGCAACCCCACGGTAACCCTCCAGCCTATATTTAATCCGACTGAAAGATTCTCGTGAAGCTAAGCCGTTTTTCCCTATTAAAAATCAGCTCAATTGGTACCAGCTTTGCTCTAAGAATCCATTTAACCGAGGGCCAGGTGGTGGGTTCGAGTAGCTGGGGAGGCGAAGCAAATCCCCTGACCAGGGACAGTACCTAGTGAGTGGGCCGCCGAGGCTGCGAGGCGAGGCCCGTACCCCCAATGGGCCGAGGCCATGGGGGGGGTCCCACAACAAAAAGGCGTCTTTTTATTGTGGGACCCCCCCTCATGGCCTCGGCCCATTGGGGGTACTGGCCTCACCTCGCAGCCTCGGCGGCCCACTCGCTAGGTACTGTCCCTGGTCAGGGGATTTGCTTCACCTCCCCCAGCTGCCACTCGAACCTCTGACCCTCAAGGATATGAATGTTTAACTTGCAAGCTGGGTACCAATTGAGTGCTCAATTGGTACCCAGCTTGCAAGTTAAACACTCATATCCTTGAGGGTCAGAGGTTCGAGTGGCAGCTGGGGGAGGCGAAGCAAATCCCCTGACCAGGGACAGTACCTAGTGAGTGGGCCGCCGAGGCTGCGAGGCGAGGCCAGTACCCCCAATGGGCCGAGGCCATGAGGGGGGGTCCCACAGAACGAGTTAAAAGAAATAAAAAAGATCTTACTAACAGTAGACGATAGAGATGATGGCGATAGAGAGAGTTACAATTGCAAGTGATTCTAGTGGAGAAGTGGCAACAAAGTGAAGAAGAAGAAATGGCGAAAGAAAAGACCAAGCCAAAAGTAGAAAATAAAAAATAATAATAATAAAACATAACTCATCTCTCAACTATAGAGACTAAACCCTTAGTTTGTTTTACAAATTTTGCAAATATGACTCCATTGATATTTCAATAAGTGGAGTTGACCTTTATATATATATATATATATATATATATATTAATAATTATGATAGAAGGGTGGCCAGTTTGTTGGAAAAGGGGGATAGTTGGGTTCAAAGCATTTTTTGGTTGGGTTTAAAACATTTGTCTTTGTCTGAAAAGAGAGGTGGTCAGGATGAGTCATGCTTTATTACACATCGAGAGTCATGTTAGGATTAATTTACGTGACTCATGCTCTAATATATAGATCTGTGGATTCTTTTTTTTTTTTATGAGGAGTCAGAGGAGGAAAGAAAAGTAGAAATAAGAAGAAAAATGAAGAAGAAAAAAGAGGCAGAAGAAGAAAATGAATAAACGTAGGAGGAAAAAAGAGTGTCATCAAACATACAATATTATTTAATGCAGGAGCTTTATCCGATGAAGATCTCCATCTGACAAGCTGTAGTCTGACACTTTCAAATTTGTTCTTTTTTATCTTTACTTTTTTTTTTCTTAGTGGCACGTTGGTAATTTTTTTGATTCATTAAGGGCAATGGTATAAAACAACATTAATTTTGGGTAAGACTTAGTAAAAATATTGATCTAGATCAATTTTAAGATGCATGAATTTTGGATCATTTATTCCAAAAACTCTACTATTTTACTTATAAGTTAATGTCTAAAATGCTCTCTAGTATTAAAAGAGAAGTTCAAAAAAGATATATCATGACTGTTTGTCAGAAAGCACAATTATCATGTTCAAATTAAAAAACATAAGTATGTAATTGTATACATTTATAATTAATAAACATTTATTATTTTTTTTAAAAAAAAATGTGATCACAAATCAAAACTACTTTCTCTGTCTCATCCTTTTTGTGCTTTGAGCGATAGATTATCTTCTTTACCACTCTCGTCAGTTTTTTGTCATCAATAAGTCAATAATGTCATGGATGGTCCGGAGCTGGATCTCCTCTCTCTTTTTTCTCTCACTTAGGTAGGGTAAAATTAAAGAAGACTTGAAAATTTGGGTAATTTGGGTTTAGGGTTTGCAATTGTTCATCATGAAAGTAAGGTTAGGCAATAAAACATGAACCGGCCTAAACAGACTTGACTCGAACTGATTTTTAGGTGTTTAGGTCAGTTCGTGTTAATATGTAAAAGGTGTTCAGTTCTCACATGTAAGAATCGATTTGTATTCGATTTCGATTTGATTTTAGGTCTCCAAAACCAGATCCGACTAGAAAATGATAATATATATACTTTGCTTTTTTATGTATCAAAATTATGAATGTGTCCTTATGGTTATTCAAATTGTGAATAACCATCAAAGGCTTATGCATAAATGTGCACACCTAACCTCGATTTCAAAACCCAATCGAGCATATCCCTTTTCGGTTTTCATTTTATTTTTTCATCTTTCTTCTTTGTTGACAACTTCCATTTTTTTCGATACCCTTGTCTTCACGACCGGTTCGTTAACCCTTCTTAGTTTTTATTTTCATTCTACTTTTTCACTTTCTCACTCTGATCGCCTTATTTTGTCTCTCATTATTGTACCCTATCTCCCATCGTCGAGCCACTATCACTCCTCGTTGCATCCTTGTCTCTTATCACTGACCACATACAAGCAAAAAGGTTTTGGCTATAATCGATATTTGAGTTAGAAAGTTTGTTTATTTCATGTTGTTATTGTAAGGAAAAAACAACAATTGTTTTGATACAATTAACATAGCAGAATATTGAGTTTCAAAACGTTTTATAAGACTCAAGAATCCTGATCTATAAAATAGTGAAATAAAATAATAAAACTAAATAAAAGATTAAAATATTTACTTTTTATATTGATATATGTGAATTGTTCATCATCTTGGCTTTCTTAATATGTTTTTATATAAAAAAATAAGTGAGTGAGTACAATTATATAAAATTATGTTCACTTACTTTTAATTTCTTTTTTAAAAAGAAAATCAAATCAATGTGTATAAGAAGTGAGTGTTTGATTTTGATTATACAGAGAACAAAGACAAATTCTTATTCTCTATATTTGCTATAGAAAAAAAAAAAACTTTCTTTTTTGTTTTGGGTTTCTCAAACGTATGTACAACAAAAATCAAAAACCTTTTTTAAAAGAAATTATTTCTTTTCTTTTTATTGGCAACAATTAGAGTTTCAATTAATTCAAAATTAATTAAAATTAAACTCTTGTCCCATGTAACATAATTAATTCAAAAATAATTCATATTATATTCTGAAATTGAATTCGTGATCTCTAATAAATTAATTCACAATTAATTTAAAATAGAATCATTATTGAGAATCCAATTCAAGATCTCTTACAAAATTAATTAAATAATTATTAATTCATAATCAATAATTAACTAATTAATTATTAATAATTTGAATAATTAATATTATTCAAATACTAAATGAATGCAAATTTTGTTATTTATGTAACACCTGTAATTAGATGGTTTAATTACAATATTCTATATTCATGTTTCTTATAGTGAAATGAGTTATTAAGGAGACGTGATGGACCTAGAGTTTTGAACTTCAATAATATCATAATTATTAATTAAATAATTGACTATTATTAACCATAAAGTTATTCCACTAAAAACTTAAGATTATACTCTCAAAACTGTAGATGTTTTAATATAATTTTAAATTTTCAATATTCATTTATTTAATCACTACATATGATTTAATTTTCTACAAATAATTCATAAATAGAGCTTTCAAAATGTCTGTTTTACCTTTATAATTATTTCTTGATTCTTAAGTACCATTGATTTACCAATGAACAATATATTTATAACAACTTATGAATTTACTTTTTCTTTACTTATGAACCAGAAGTTGAACGCTCTTATCATTCGAAACCTAAATCAATCCTTCAAGGAACTAATTCTGTATTTCTCGTAAGAATGAATGGATTCCATTATTGTGTAGAATGTTATCAACTACTTACTAAATCATATCTTTAAAATACGAAGTTATTGACTGTGCATCTACATCGATCTTATCTATATAAATTAAAGGATATACTCAATAAGTATAAGTCTATAATACGCTTATGATTAAGATCAATTCATATATGATCATCCGGTTGATAAATATGATCTCTAAGTTTAATAGATATTAGTTAGAAACTCATGTTTATCGTGGTCTAATTCTGTATAATCTTTATTATATAAGATGTCTCCATTTCTATATCACCATATGAATAGTCTCGGATAAAATTATCTGCCGTATCAAATACGAAATTGACAGCGGTTGTAAATTTACCATAAACGAAGACCTTAGTTTCATTGTTGTTTATGGATTATTTAGATTATTTATCTCTAACTAAATTCGTTTATATATAACACTCTTATATACTTAATTTAAGATTATATCGGTTATCAAAGATATTTCATGATATTCTTATGAAATAAATATTTCACAAATGCATATTTATTGAAGAAAATAAATATATTTTATTTATTATTTATTTAAATATTTATAAATTATAAGCTTTTAAGGCGCGTACCTAACAATTTATGACTGATTTTTCATAAACTTTTGCTGACTTTGGTGGGTTATTGTTGAATGATGGAGAAGGTGGATTTTGATTGGTTTGGCGTGGTGAACATGATATGGGGTTTAGTTTGTTGTTCATTTCTTTGCTTTTTTTTTTTTCCTTTATAATAGTTACCTATTTTTCAATTTGATTTTGTTTATTTATGGTTTTCAATCTGGGTTCTTGTTGGTGTGGTGAACCAATGAACCCTATTTAACCGACCATGATCGTTTTAAGTCAGTTTTAGTCCTCAAAATGAACATATTCGATTCCCTGTTTCAGAACCGACCACAACTTCGTTCATGTTCGGTCCCAGTAGGATTGACGCTAAATATGTAGTTGCCCTCTCCAATGAACAATAATGAGGTTCGTATTTCATAATGAGCAAAATACACCAAGCCCCCCTCAGGTAAGACATAAATACAGTTATAATCAAAGATTGAGTTTAATAACACAATAACCCCAGTTTAACGGTCAAAATGTGTTAAAATTGACGGTCAACTTTAATTTAAAGTGTAAAGACGTAAATACCCTCCATTTTTAAAATTATTTTTTTTTCTTTTAAAATTTAAAACTCTCTGTAACAACCATCTTCATCTTCATCTTCATCCAGTTCATCTTCATCCAGAAGGTTATGAAGGTTTCTACTCATCCAGAAACCTTCATCTCCCAAACATCAATCTGCATCCAGACATAAATGGCCACTACATACAAAAACCCACATCAATATGTAAAAACCCAAACATATTATTAATCATCTGCAAAAATCCAAACACATTATCAATCATCTTCTTCAAACCCAGATAAACCCATCCAGATATCATCTTCAAACACATCCAGACATCATCTTCAAACAGATCTGGTTGTCTGGGTTCGAACCCAGACGAACCCAGATCTGGGTTCGACAAACCACGCCGAACCCAGGTCTGGGTTCGTCGAACCACGACGGGTTCGACGAACCCAGATCTGGGTTCGACGAACCACGCCGAACCCAAGTCTGGGTTCGTCGAACAATGACGGGTTCGACGAACCCAGATCGATCTGGGTTCGTCGTCGCGAACCCAGATCTGATCTGGGTTCGCGACGACGAACCCAGATCAGATCTGGGTTCGCGTCGTCGTGAACCCAGATCTGATCTGGGTTCGCGACGATGCGAACCCAGATCTGATCTGGGTTCGCGACGATGCGAACCCAGATCTGATCTGGGTTCGCGACGACGAACCCAGTTCAGATCTGGGTTCGCGTCGCGCGAACCCAGATCTGATCTGGGTTCCACGAACCCAAATCAGGAAGAAGAAGAAAAAGAAGAAGAAGAAGAAGAAGAAGAAGGTGGTGGAGATCAGTGGAGAGAGGCGAGCATGTGGGAGTGAGAGAGATACTGTTAACAGATACTATAGCTGTTATTAGTAAATGATTTTAATAATTTTTATTATTAGTAAATGACGAAATTACCCTTGATCAATCCAGAGTTGCCTAACAGATACTGTTAACTCGGGGGTATTGTGTCATTAAACCTGATCTTTAACTATAGCTGATTTAGGTCTTACCTGAGAGGGGTTTTGTGTATTTTGCTCTTTCATAATTTATGTAATAAATTATTTTGAGGGGCAAATAAGTCTTTTTACTCTCAAACAAAACGACGGGCAACGAATGTGGAAGTCGGTCGAACACAAACGAAAAATTCAAATCTGAACCCCTTCCTGCTTCCCCAGAAACAAACTTTCTCGAGAAAATCCCGCTTATTTTCTCGAGAAAATCCGTGACTATAATGAAATTACAACCAAATCTTCTCGTTTTATTACCAATCATCTTCTCCCTCCTCCTCTCGTTTCCACACCAAGCTGCCTCGGCATCAACAACTGAGCAAGCCTACGTCACCCTCTTGTACGGAGATGAGTTCCTATTGGGGGTTAGGGTTTTGGGCAAATCAATACGCGACGCCGGATCCAAACAGGACATGGTCGTTCTCGTCTCTGATGGCGTCTCCGATTACGCTAAGAAACTCCTCCAGGTACGTACCTCATTTTTCTCATTCTCTCCCCATTTTTTTAATTTTTCATCGAATTTTGAAATTTTGTTATATGTTATTGCTAAGCAGGCAGATGGGTGGAAAATTGAGGAGATAAGTCTACTGGCGAATCCGAATCAAGTGCGTCCAAAAAGATTTTGGGGGGTCTACACTAAGCTCAAGATTTTCAATCTGGTTAATTACAAAAAAGGTATCAACTTTCTTATGTTTTGTTTTGTTTGTCTGGTCTGGTTTTATTGAGACTTTTGTGGTTCGTTTGATGTAGTTGTGTACCTTGATGCGGATACTATTGTTGTTAAGAACATTGAGGATCTTTTCAAATGTTCCAAATTCTGTGCTAATTTGAAGCATTCGGAGAGGCTGAATTCGGGCGTTATGGTCGTGGAACCGTCTGAGGCCCTTTTTAATGACATGATGAGTAAAGTGAATACCTTAGAATCTTATACTGGAGGTAAATTCGTGCATTTTAAAATGAGGTGATTTGCGGTATTACTGTTTGTGCGTAGATTGAGTTTTAATATATGTGCATTCTGCTGGCATAGTTTAGTAATCTTCGTTGGAAGTTATTTTGGTATTTGTGTTTGATTGTGTGTTCGTTAAGTTAATTCAATGGTCTCTCTATTTGACAGGAGATCAAGGGTTTCTGAATTCGTATTATGCTGATTTTCCCAATGCACATCTTTTTGAGCCAAATTTACCTGTTGAGGTGGTTAAAGCTAGAAAAGTTCCTGATATGGAGCGACTCTCTACTATCTACAATGCAGATGTTGGTCTTTACATGCTTGCGAATAAGGTAATATAATTTTGGATTTTAAGATGTTTTTTCTTATTGTTGTGATGGGCAAATTGGAATGTTTAGTTTAATTTGTAATAAATGTAATGTTCTTTTGTATCCTTGTTTTCTCATGAGGGGGTGCAATTTCAGAAACTTTGTCAAATTGCTTTTCTTTTACAAGTTGCCTGTTAAATTATGTGTTCTGTTATGGCTTTCCGTAGTTTTATTTAACTAACTTGACGTATAGACAACCTGTTAGCATGGAAAATGCATTTACTCACCTATAATTAATTAAGCATCAAAGTTGGAGAGGAAGTCAATTCAATGATTAGTTTCAGCTTGTCTCTGTTATAAATATAATTTTTAATATTTTAATGTTGCAGATTTGTGCTGTTACTGTATTTTGGTTTCGGGGTCTTCCGTTTTGATTAATGGTGCAAATTTTTTTTTTTTTTTTTTGGGAGTTCCCATTAAAGGTTCTCATCTTTTTAAGCTTTTTATTTGCAGTGGATGGTTGATGACAGTAAACTCCGTGTTATTCACTACACACTGGGACCCCTTAAACCTTGGGACTGGTGGACATCTTGGCTCTTAAAACCTGTTGATGTCTGGCAGGTATTTCTCTCTGTTCCTTTGCCAACTTATTTGTTTATTTATTTTTTTTTTAATTTTTAAATATTTATCCTCTCCTTTTCTTTTTGTTTCGCATGGTGAGGGGAGGGAGGTTGGAGGTGTTTGCGTTTCGGTTTATATGTCACAATGCATGTGTTATTGTGTTTGTCTATTCCTTTATATGTTTCAAATGTGGGAGTATACATTCTATATTATTTTCTCTTGTAATACAATGAGATGTTTGGTTAATGGATTGTTTTTGGTCAATCATGGTATTTACATGTTGATCCTATAGGATGTTAGGATAAGGCTTGAGGAATCTCTTCCTGGAACTGGTGGGGGCGGAAATCCAGATGATGAGTTTTTGGTCAGAGTCCTCTTCCTGCTGCCGCTTTGTGTTCTCCTCTTCTATTACTACCGTACTTTTCTTCAGGTTGGTACAGTTGATTTTGCTCCTTAGATGTCTGGCAAACTTTGAATCTTACAGCAATTTTCTCTCATTTTTCTGTATGCGTCTTGAGTGTGTTTTTTAAGTGTATTCTCTGGTGCAGGCTCGGGATTTCTTTGGCTCATTTTGTAGAAGTTCATTATGTGATCACTTCAGACACATGTACTTGAAGATTAGAGTTGGTGGACCCCTTGCTTATTCTGGTGTTTCTTCATCAGCTGCCATTAATTCTAACCAGCAGGTAAGTTCCCCTTTCCCGAAGTGATGTTTTCCTAATCATTGGTTTAAATTGTTTTACTTAATTATTTAATGATGTCCCATTTTTACACATTGGATGGTGACATATTTGTTCTTCGACTTATGAATGTTAGAATTCTAATTTTCTATTTTAGTTGAAATTTGGTATTATGCTATACAGTTTTCTAATGGCACACAGTTGAAGGTTCCTGCCCATCTTGGTGGAATTTCAATCTTTGTATGTTTTATGATTGCGGTGGTGTCCCTTGGATTTGCTTTTGCAATTGTGCCCCGACAAGTGATGCCATGGACTGGTATGATCTTGCTGTATGAATGGACATTCACTGTCTTCTTCCTTTTATTTGGAGGTTTCCTCCATTTGACTTATAAATGGGGAAAGAGAACAGCATTTCAAGGAGTATCTTGTTCTTCTCAAGCAGAATCTTTCAATGATGACTCAGGAAAAGGTGTGTGGACTGAGTATCTATACAGCTTTGTTCTGTTGATTAGTGGAATAAATTACAGATATGCACCTCCCTGTGTGAAATATGAGTAGTGGTTCTTGCTTTTTTTCTTAAAAAAATTATGTGGCTAATTTCATGTGTTTCAGGTCATCAGCGACAGGCATCAGCTTGTGATTTTGTTTCATGGTATTATGGATTGGGGATGGCATTTTTGGCTGTTGCTGCCCCAGCTTTACCATGTCTTTTTGGAATTACCGCTCTGTTTTTGAGGTAATTTGCTGTGACAATGATGTGTGTCACGTCAAATCCAAAGCCTGTTTCCATAATTCTTTAATTTTGTGAAGACAGCAAAGTGTTGCACATTGCAGCATTTGTTTCTATTAATCATGCCTTTTCCTCTCCAGTTTATTAGCTATCTTTCTTCCTCTAATATTATTAAACCAATCTTATGAGGTTGTGCTTTTCTGCATTTCAGTAGTTGTGATTAGCACTTCATGTTTCAAGATACATAAAAAGTGTCTGTAGATGCTTTTTATTTTACTGAGTTATGTAAATGGAAAATAGTGCTATAGATGTTAATTTCTCTGTAAACTGCATGTTGTGTAATCTTGTCTACTTGTTTAAAGTAATTTTTTGACTGTTGATTTTCTAAATTAGCCAGTACTTCTAGGTTATAAAATTTGTACGTATGTACTGTTATTAAATAGGTTCCATAGTAAAATGATTTGCTGTAAATAATTTTCTTTATTTTTGTATGCTAAGCCCTTGGAGAAAAATTAACTGTATGAACTAAGATCGAAATCTGATTGTGAACAGGTTAGGTTTGATGGCTGTAGGAGGCATAGTCTTGGCATCTTTCATGACATATGCTTCGGAGCACCTTGCGATTAGGTCATTTTTGAGAGGTCTGGAAGATCGGGACATAACACGACCAAGGAGTGCATGTTTCTTATGCTGATAGAATGCTTCAATATGATGTAAGTTACATGCAGTGTATTTTTCCTTGTAATTTATATGGTCAACATTTATTTGTAAAATAGTGCACAATTTTGATATGTTGGATATGCCCATCAATGAAATGCGTGCAAGTTTATATTGGCATTTATCATTGAAATACCATTCAAAACTTTTCATTCTTCTTTTTCACTAAATTTTACTTTATTAAAAATGTGCCCAATTTTATTTATGTGGTAGGGTCGAAAAGGATTTGAAAATGGGGAGAATATGCTGTGTAATATACCCGATGTATTTCAAATTGGAAGATGTTCTATACAAACAAATAACAAAAACAGGCAAATGACAAATAATGTCTCACTTTTTGTGTAATATTTACAAAAGGGTATGGGTAGTTTTCTTTTACTATTTGGAAGTAATCATTCAAGTCAAGTGATTAAAGTCTCGTTTGGGTAGGTTTAGGTAGTTCTCAGGGTCTGAAAGAAAAAAAAAAAAAAAAGGACGACAAATAGATGATGCTTGTTTCTGTTACAAGATTTAATGTGAAAACTGCAAACTGTTTTGTTATATTAAATGAGAGACAAACATCTGTAATGCCCACTATCAAGATAACATGGTTGTTATCAACGTTCTTGAAATAAGCCAACAATTGTATTCGGCATCGACCAGTCGGGTCCACTATAAACTATTGGGTACTGCTACGCATTTTGATCTGGCTTCTTTGTCAGCTTCTTCGAACTTTAAAACAAGTAAACAACCTCGGGATGTCTGAAAAATCAAATTATAATGTTTTAGTAGGAAGTGTTTATATTATTCTTTAACATCAATAATCTGACCAACTCAGTTTAGTGTGATGTACAACATGTATCCAGGTGTAATATCTGCCACACTAATTGAGTCATATGGACCAGAAAGCCTCGCACAAGTGCTACCGCCTCTACGCTCTTTTTTTTTTTTTTTTTTAATTTTAATTTTATTTTATTACAATAATAATGAGTATTTTATATATCGTATGATTTAACGGACACTCTTGATCAAGGTCTTTAAAGTATGGTTCAGAACCGAATCTCTAGAAATGGGAGAGAACAATTTTAATAAAGTGATTGATGGGCACAGTTCACACAAGTAAGGATAAAGTTTTCGTAAGCTGCATTATATTAATGAATAGGAAAAAACACACCTTCCTCCATTAATAATACACCCACCGGACCGCTTTTAAAGAACACCGTTACAACCAACATTAGAATCCAACTTCGTCAAGACATTGAAGTGTGTGAGAGTGTTTAGGAAATTACCCAAAGCTTTTTCAAATGTGAAAGTGCTTCTTATATGCAGTTTGTGGTTTTAAGTTTTAACTATGATATACGAAAGAATTCTTCCATAATAGAAATACTATACCATCGTTCAATGTGGATTACGTAAGCAATAGTCATTCGGTCCGATAATATTCAGGTTTGAATCGATCTTACTATGGGTGGTATTTGAAAAAAAAAATTACCAGTTGAGATAATGGTCAAGTTGATCTAGTTGGCTTTTAGTCCTATTACGGTGGAGTAAAATATTTCAAGATAAATCTTTTCATATAAAATTCAATCAAATTTGTCTTAGTACATAGTGGACTGGCATGCATCGGTATAAATTAAATTTAAAGATACAATTTTGTGAAAAAGAATACTTGTATATTTGTTTAAACTTTTTTTTTTTTTTTTCACTTTGTTTTTATAAAAAGAATTACTTATACATTTGTTAAGCTTTTATTTTGTGCAGAACAAGATACTTTTATAGATAATATAATACGTGATATGGATGGTTTGAGAGTGTAAAGTTACTAAAAGCATTTTCAAATAGTGAAAATGATTTTGTAGTGTTTAACTATATTATGAATTTAATAATATTTTAAAATTTTTACAGAGTTTTAAATTATATTAAAGATTTTTATGTCTTATTTGAAATGGGTTTATAATCTTACGGATTTTTCTTTTCTCCTTTTCAAATAATGAAGGTAACTAATTTCAATTAAGTTCTTTTAATAATATAACTTGATGTTTTTATGGAGTTTTAAATTATATTATCAACTTCAACCGTGCAGGTAGTCTCTCTCTGGTCCCTATCATGCAAGTAAATGCGTTGAAGACACGTGAAGTACTTTCCATAAAACATGGAGTATAAATGCTTATCAGCAAGGGTACAGACCAGCTGTATATGTTTTTGGTTAGCAAAATTATCTTGGAATTGAGCCTCATTGTACATGTAAAGAGAAAGACAGATCCAAAATTTTATAGGAAAGAATCTCTGTTTAGCTAGGTAGAGTAACATTAGATCAATCTTTAGGATTTTTTTTTCGACTTTCATGATCAAGATGGCTACAACAGGGACCTAGCTCTGGGTGTCCATTTTCTAGTCAAAAGCTTAATTATATGAGATAGATATGGGAAAAGAAGTAGCACTACCACCATACTAGCTAACCCGATTTTAGAAGTTTGTTTTATTTTTATAGTAAAGATGGCTACAGCTTCGTGCACCTAGCTCTCTGTATGTCATCTTGTTACTCAAAATATATGAATTGTGATATGTAATTGTACGCCAACCTTTGATTCCTTTCCTAGCTTTGCCTAATAAAAGTCACATAGAATCATATGAGAAACACCGAAATCTAAATCAAACTAAGAAAAACTAGAATTGTGTTGTAAATGGGTGTAATAAAAATATATATATGATTATAATTATCATTAATATTGAAAGATGATTTTGATATTTTAAAGGATGTAGGAAGTACAAATTTTGTTATAACTTTTTAATACGGGTGTATAATGTAACGGACTGCCCACCCCCGATCGACTGCCTGATGGATCATTCCGGTCCAACCACAGCCCAGTCAGGTGAAGTCCGACTCAATCCACCACTGGACCCAGGGAGGTACTGTCCATCTGCCTTCTGAGGGATTTCCACACCTCTCCCACCACTTGAACCTAAGACTAAAGATATATAGTCAATCGGGAAGTATGGTGAAAATAGTACTTACCATGCTTCCCAATTGATTATATGTCTTTGGTCTTGGGTTTGAGTGGTGAGTGAGGCGTGGAAATCCCTCAGAAGGTAGAGGGACAGTACCTGCCTAGGTCTAGTGGTGAACTGGACCGGACTACACCTGACTGAACTGTGGCTGGACCGGATTGGTTAATCGGGGGTAGGCAGTCGGTTACATTATACACCCGTATTAAAAGGAAATATTTTGGGTGGCTCTAATCTTAAAATATACAGCATTTTAGTCATTTTATATGTAATTTAATTAAATACTTAAGATAATTTAAAAATAAATAAATTAGTAAATTTAAAAAAAAAAAGTTGAACAGACTTTTTTCTCCTTTAGATTAAAATTATTTATTAAAAAATGTTTAAAGGATATGATAGTCACTTCCCTTGTTTTAATTACCACCTCAACACTTTCTTCTTAATAAAATTTAAACAATAAAGAGTATTTCATTTCACCTTTTATAATTAGTTTCGCATCATTTTCCACCAAGCAAAACCACATGTCTACAAACTAAGAATTAATAATGAATTTAAAGGAAGGGAAAAGAAAAGGAGAGATGATGATGAAAGGTAGGACTTTAGTGAATCATCATCCTTATCCTTATATAAAAGTTTTTTTTTTTTTTGAAGAAGAAATTATATAAAAATTTTTATTAAGACATTGATGACAACCATTAGTTATGTATAAAGATTCATAAAGCTACAAAATTTTGAACCTGTTTTACGGCTTTTTGCATTCAAAGAGAGCTGGAAAGAAAAATATTCCTTCTTTTTTCCAAATGGAAGGGACATCAGACATGGGTGTCTTCTAGCTGTTCCCAAGGGCTTATTTACATATTTTTTCACCAAACTGTTTTGAAACTTTATATATATATATATATGTTATCAAAGAATTTATGCCATACATTTAGTTAAGGATCCTTCAATAATGTTTATAAATAATTAATAGTTTGATGTACCAGTAGTGCCTAGAGAAATAGTATTTTAAATTTTATGTATCATTACGCTGATAAATTAGCTAAAATTTTTAGGTTTTTACCTGGATTGAAACATAATTTTATTTTGTTTTCAATTTAATATACATACTCTCATTTTATATTTTAACATGTAATTTTACAAATTTAAATTTATAGATAAGGACTGAGTACTATTGTACTTGATTATCAAATATTTGTGTTCCCTTTTCAGCAATATTTACAAAGAAGTTACATGGTAATTACATATATATGATAAGCATTTTTGCACTAATTAGTCTCCAGATCTAAATTTATATCTCATGATAAATGATTGGAACACACATTATCCAAAGAGTTTCTTTCTTCCCCAAATATTTTGGAGTCTGGCCACATGACGATTAACATGTTAAGAGGAAGATTCTTGAAAGCATAAAATTTTTATTGTACATTACGCCTTTATATAATTATGACCTGTAGTTTGAATAATTTCCTTCTAGTTTTTATGCTATGAAACTTGGAAGAGAAAAATATAGCCTCTTTATTGTTTATACAGGATAAGTGGTTTAACAAGAACATTTCTCATTGTATATCGTACATTGGAGTAATTTTTTTTCTTTTCAATTTGAGAAAAATTCTTTCCTACCATCGAGGTATTTCAAAAAACAAAAACAAAATTTCTACAACCGACATTTTGATCCACTGCTCTTGTATGTATTGTCAAACAACATGTAGTCTTTGTTGAATATTAGCTTTATATTTAGTGCATAAAATATTTCATTGTATCTTTCTTCTTAGCTACCATTCACAAAAAGAGATTTATTGTTAGGTTGAATGAGTATCTTTATCATCAGGTCAGACCATGACGGTGGCATATTTTATTTTATTTTTTATCTTTATCATAATTGTGATAGACAGCTAATTTACAATCACATACACCGATTATTTGACAGTTGATACAGACTGAATAAATTATCTGCAAACATTATTCAAACTTACATTGACATACATTCTTCAACAAATTATTATTCTCTCAAAGTCGATATTCATTTAAACTTTATACTAAAGAACATAACCTTCTTCCATTTATAATTAAAAGCTGATAAAAAAAGGATGTCAATGAAAACCTAGTTGATTTATGATGATCGTGATGGGAGAAAAAACAAACACAAACAAATTGCACAGCGGAACTTTTTCTTCCCCTGAATGAATCCTATGGAAAATCACTAAGTAATACGCAAATCCACCACAATATAAATAACACCAACGATTAAATAATGAGCAATTAAATCAGCACCACATGCACCAATAACACAAGCCAATTTTTACGTGGAAAACCTCCCAAATGCGAGGAGTAAAAACCACGGGACCGTAGTCCACTCAAAAATCTCCACTAATAATCAAATGTGAGAGTAACAAACAGTTTTAACATTAAATAGGAACAAAAACCGAACAACAATTATCTAGGTTCCCTAATAACACAAATTCAAGTTTAAATAACAAGTGAAGAGAAAAATCACAAATGCAGAACGTTCTGGATAGCGTTTCTTTTTATTGGGATCTCGAAATCCGATCTCCACTGACCAGAATTTAGAATCACGGGTGCTGAGTATACTGTCCAAATTTGAGCTCGATCCAACGGTGAACGAAAGAGATATCGGTCTTACAAAACTGCTGCGCTGACAGTGACCGCGAAAACCTGACAGCTCTGTTACGGGCTGTATATCTCACAAAAGACAACTCCGTTTCCGATCTCCACTGTTCAGAATCAAGATCCAGAAGAGATGAATGTGCTGTCCAAATTTCAGCACAATCCAACGGTTAACGAAAAAGATATCTCCGAAACTGCGCGGGATAAATTTCTGTACAGAAAATTCACTCTTTTCTTTCCTCCTCTCTTCCACACGATTTTCTCTCTTCACACTTGATTTTGTGTTGTTTTCTGCCTCCAAAAACCCTAAACTCTGTCTAGCCACCAAACCCTCTTTTCTCTTATTTATATTGATCAAGGAAATAAGAATTAAATAGGGTTACAATTCCTAATTACATTAGGATTTTCATATGGGCTCAGTTTAATCTATTGAGATTTGTTGGGCCTCTACATAAGAGGGAACCCAACCCAACAGATTGTCAGTTCTACGATAGCATTATAATTAATTTAATGAATAATCTGAATGAACAATAATTAAAACACTATATGGTGTGTAGTTTTATAACAATATGTTGTTCCTTACAATTAATGTTGGAGCACAACAATTTGCACTCCAAAGAGAACATCAATACATTGTTTGGTTGCCCACAACAAAGAAGTTAATCTTGCAATCTTAGATGAATTATAATCAAGATTCAATAAAGTTTATATATATCCTCCATTTTCTTGACAACCAAACAACACAATGAAACAAAGAAGAGAAAATAAAAAACAAAAAATGAAGACAAAAATAAAATGAAGAGGAGGATATTTATGTATATGAAGTGAAAAAGCCAAGCATTAGACTTGCCTAGAGGTTAAATGATTAACCTTTAATTCCTCGTAAGTTATCTTTTGTTGGAAATTCTCACTGACGCCATGCCTTCATGCCCAAACCTTTTTCTGCAGAGACCATTTCAATGATATACTTCATTATGATTTGGCATTCAATTAATTTTCTCTTCAACTCTGAGACTGCCATGATGATCAAAAAGAGGAAAACCGAAAAAAAAAAGGGGAGCTTGAAGGAGAAGAAGCGGAAGAGAGGGGAGAAGAAGATGTGAAAAATTTTGGAGTTGTTGGTGATATATATAACGAGGCATGGATTTCTAAGTTCATAGATGGATGATACAAGAATTTTAAACAAAAATTATAATTGAAAAAATAAAAAATAAAAAATGTCGTGTACGTACATGTTGTGAGGCCATACTTCACGTGAATTGTGAGATAGATATATATGTGTGAGTATATATATATATTTTATGTGTTATTTTTATTAGAATATAGACTATTTCAATTAAGGAAAGGGTGGGAATCTAGGGTGAACCATCTAATTGTAGGGTCCATATATCAAGCACACAAAATTATTAATCATAAACACAACGCGGAGTGATGATCATGAGCTAATTATTAATTAGACACGTGGTTGGACATCATTGCTCGTTTTGTTCGATTAGATTTTAATTAATTTGGTAATTTATCTAACTGACTATTTATGAATTGAGTTAATTTAATTATTACATAATCTCCCATCTTGATTATGTTTATGTGTCCAAGTACAAGCAGTGTAAAACTGAGATATTGAATATGGAGAGATCGTGAAAAAGATAATAAGAAAAAAGCTATATATAGCTAGCTATGGAACAGGGGAGGAAAAAAAAACACAGAGGAGGAAGAAAGTAGAGGCATTTACATCAACTTTATGAGGACTTTGAATGAACGATAGATTGCTTCATTTGTTGATGAAAAGTGGTACATGTTACATTTGTCTAACTAGTTGTTGAAAATCAATCTTTCTAGATGATTGAAAAGATTACATGGGAAAATCATTCTTCAGCATTTAATTTTCATGTTGCTGTTGTTATTTTTATTTATTTTTAATGTTGAGAGAAAAGATATTAAATTAATAGAAACTATTCACACTTTCGATAAGAATAAGTTTAAATTCTTGACATTTATGATAAAAAGAAATGCTCAACCACGATGAAGGTGAGATTTGAATGTTTAACATTTTAGAATCAAGAAAAATATTTAATTATTCGTATAAAGAGTTAGGTTTGTGATTTTGTTGTTGTTATCATTTAGTTGCAATTTACTATGTGTGTTCTGTTTGTATGAATGTGATATTCAAATGAAGAGAGTGGCTCAATCAATGTTAATTGGATTATTTTATTCGTTGTTTACTTACCGGTCAAAACCCTTATTTCAAGTTTGTTTTTTAGGATGTTGGAAGTGTATAGAAAAAGGTGTTATACTGGTAGGTATTATACTATTATCTTTAAAAAAATATAAAATTTGATGTTTATATTAAGAGTATTTGTTGATCTCAGAATGACTGAAATATAATTTGTGCATTTAAAAAAATATGATTTAAAAATAAATAAAGTTTTCCTCTGGCCTTTCTGAAGTGCTAGTGTCAGACTCATTTTTAATATCATTTTTTTCTCATTGAAAACACAAATTTTATTTATAAATAGATGAATATATATAACATCTTTTCTCGTCTTATTTGTCTTGATCTTAATATAATAAATCAATGTAATCAAAATGAATACGTGCGACGGTGCGAGTGATCTGTAAAACCTCCAAATCAAATAAATTTTAAAAATTGACCATATTATAATCAACATGTTGGAATTTACAATTTATCCTACAGCATTCTCATCATTGGTAACCAAGGGCTTGTTTGATTATTTTACTTTTCACTTAATGATATTAAATAAGTTTCATTAAGTTATTTTGCTTGGTTTTTTAAATAATAAAATCACTTAAATAACTCCTAAAATTATTAAATTAAAAAAATAAAATTTTCGTTTTTTTATTTAACTGAATTAAAATTAAATATATTATTTTCTTTAATATATATAATTCAGTTTTTAATTTAAAAGAAAAACAAACATACCATTCACTATTCAATTTTTTATCACTATTTTGTGTTTAATAAAATTCAGTATTGTTCAATTTTTAAATGAAAAAATAAACACGGCCTTAATGTACCCATTGGTGGATCTTAAATCTTAATAAACAAAACTGAATTCTCAATTAATAGGAGAAAAAATCATTATGATTGAGTTCACTATGTCAGGACAAATCAGAAAAACAAACATTTGATTAAATAATTGGCCCTTTTGGAAAGGCAATAAATAGAGAACAGAATTGTAAATAAAATAATGGTTCACACAGTAAGAAGGTTGAGTGGACATACAGATTCACACAGTAAGTTAAAAACCTAGTTTACAAGTCAATGACAATTTCTTTGGATGGTTGAGATTTACTAGATTTTTAGACCTTTTTTTAAAATAAAAATTTAGTTCTGATCGATTACCATCTTTCAGTGCTAATCCAACTAATGATATAGTTTTAGTTCATGTTAATTAATTAATATGTGATTAATCGCCTAACAGTCATTGAACTATGCTTGACTTCACAAAGCAATACTATTTACACAATCTAGATATCTACTTTTATAACTAGAGTCACTTACTTTCGCAATAAGATCCCGTTTGGTCTAACGAATTGAATTGTAGTGAATTTCATTGGATTATAATAAATTGGATTAATCATATACGTTGCTTTGTTTGGTATACTATTTGATTAGATTGGATATAATTAAATTAAAGTATTTAATTATTAAAAAATTATTTCCAACAAATTTTAAATAATATAAAAATATTTTAAATTATAAATTAATAAAATATATAACAATTTACCCCTAAAATTAAAAATCAGATATAAAGGATTTTAATGGAATATAATATTTTAAAATTAATTTGATGTTATAAATAAATAATATTGTAAAGTCAACAAAACTCATTATTATAAAATTCAAAAACCAGAAAAAAAAAAAAAAGAAAAGAAAAAAGGAAAACCCACAGATATAAAGGTTGGACTTTTGAATTTACTTAGTCATTGAAGAATACTATAACAGTAGGGTAGCCACATCCAACGCACAACATGAGCCAAATCCGGTCCTATAACTGGTCATCCGAATAAGGCATAAAGGGTTAAACATCTGCTGAGATAGAGAGTACTTTAATGGCTTTGATAAGTACTCTCTCAAGGGTTAAAATGTGTTTGAAGGGAACCCCAATACTAAATTGAATAGGAAGGTGTACAATTAGATATATTAAGAGCAAATATACGCTAAACTCGTGACTTATAATGTTATGACTTGTGAGTAGATTTCGTATCTATAATTATGGAATTTATAAATATTTGGTATTTGTATTGTTTTTCCCTTAATATTAGAGTCCTAGACTTCAATATTGTGTGTGAATGATAAAGTTGAAGTAGCTTCTTACACTGTCAATTTTTTCATTGCCAATTTCAGATGCACACATTGCCAAACTATGACTAAATAAAGGATGAATCAAGATAATTCTTAAAAAAGCAACCAGAAAATAATGTATTTTTCATTTTTTTTTTAATTTTTAGGTCATGTTAATTGAATATATATATATGAGATAAGTGAAGCTTTATGTCTTAAAGAAAATAAATATATATATATCAACATGTGAAGGGAGATTAATCTCTAATACTGTGGATGTATATAATATAAATTCAACTCATAAGTGTTGTGGCACGTTGGCTACAACCACCTATATAGTTTATTCTTACAACGCATCACAAGTTCGAGTGTCGTCTATCAAGGATGGATATTTTACGTATAATCCTCTTATAAAAGAGTAAATTACACAATAACCCTTCAATGAGAGGGCTAATTTTCTCTACTCAATGTAAGGTCTTTCTCCGCTATTATAGGAAGTAGAGGTTAAAGTGTTACAATCCGAGCTATTTGATTGGAGTTAATATCTAAACAACCTGACAGTTGTAACTTATATTTGTAATATAAAAAAATCATAATATATATATAATTTTTGAACTGAGGATAGAGCGACAGGCGTGCAGTGTGATGGTCCCGATGGACAACAAAAGGGCAAGAAAATGGATTAGAAAATGGGTAGTGGTGATAATGGTTTAGAAAATAAAATAGTATGCATATAATGGTTGGCAATAATAATAATAATAATAATAAACTATTGGGAAAACATGATTCTCATACAACTAGACAAGATGGTCCCCATTATATCATGGTTGCCACCAAACTAAATTTTCCTAAACACCTAACACTTATTAATATATATATATATTGTTTCTTTTCATTATTGTTTCTTTTATTCATATTTGTTGGATGCCAAGATTGCTTTTTGCACACCTAAGCATCATAAAGTTTCAAAGTAGTAATGGTTGTTCATGAAATTATTTATTGTTATTATTATTGTTTTTAGAAAGTTTAAAGGCATCTTTGAAAATACATTCATAAAAGTGTTTTCCAGTCACAATTTAAAAATAAAAATAAAAATAAAAAATAAAAAAGAACCTAATGTGGGCCTTTGTCCTTAACCAAAATATTTTCATAAAGGATTTTGAGTAATGACAAGAGAAATTTTACTTAATTATTAGATAAAGAGTTTGTTTCTCAATTTTGATAAAACTTGAACATTTTGGATCGTTGTTGGTTTTATTAGACCAACAATGGCATGATGTGAATTTTCATAATGAAAAAATATGTGCCTGAATTAGAGAATGAAGTTTTGGTCAACATGCCTTTCCATTCCACTTTTCTAATAATTAGAAAGTTCACATAATTTGTTATTGTATATTAGTTGAAGTGCATGTAGTACACTAAAAATGATGAATTGGATTTTCCTTTTTTCTTTTTTTATTATTATTACAAATACAATTACATCAACAACTACATCTGTAGGGACGATTGAGATAAGACTCTATGAAATAATTTATAACACGATATTATTTTTACTTTACTTCTAATAGCAAGGAGAGAGAGACCTACACTAAATGGGAAAACTGTCTTCCAATTGAAGGGATTTATGCGTAATTTGGCCATACACAAGTAAACTAGTAGGCAAATGCCTACTTTTGTGAACATGAGTACTTGAACTCTGTCATTGCTTATGAAAAGTGGGCTAAATGTGTTTGGTAATCATGCCAAATAATTTGGGAGTGATGATGAATTGGATTTGTGAATGAATTCTATTAAGATCGGAAATCCTTAGGTGAATAATTCTTTAGAAAATTAGTCGTAAGATATAATCAATTTCAAGTTAAATACATCATACTTGATGTTAACCACTCATTCACTCACTCTTACACTAGAATTTGTAAGGACTTTCTGAATTTTAAGAGGGATACAATCCCTCAACCCACCATAAGAAGTCACATTATATTCTCTTCATACATTTCAAATCAATTTCAAGTTTAATACTTTCCTTGATGTTAACCACTCACTCTTAAATTTGACTTTAGAACCTTCTGACCTTTGAGATGGACAAAATCCCTTAACCCACCACTAGAAGTCACATAATATTCTTTAAGCATTTTAACTCTGATAATAGAGTAGTTGAACCTGAGCCCGATTACAATAGGTGTTTTTTTTTTTTTTTAATAAGCTCAATAAATCAGACCGTCTAATCGATTTCTAGATGTAAGATCCCGAATTTTTAGATCTTTACCTTTAACAAACTCTTACTATTAAAAATCCACCAACTTCAAGCCTCTAAACATCAATAATTTGCTAAAAAGAACTGTTAAAATTTGAAATCCTAAACCTGATAAAAACCATATGTCCCAAAAATGAGTGTATACATAGTCAACAATTGTTGTTTTTTAGTTAAAAACAATTTTGCCTTCATTTCATCATACTTGGCTGAAATATATATATATATATATACACACACACACACACACATATAACTATTTTGTACAATTTGAGATAACAAATAAATTAATGACATGCCTTTCCAAATTAGTTTTTGAGTTAATAAGCACCTAAAGTGGCTCTCTCAAGTGACTTGTTAATTATTATATACGTCAAAACCTTTTTACTCAGAAGCATTTTCTTGTAAAATTTTTCTTCCAAAGCATTCCTTTGAGTGCAAGGGAACCAAAAGTTTTTAAAAGAAGCATGCAAGTAAAGCGAAAAAGACAATTTCGTAAACACACACCAAGAATTGAACAGGCTATAGAAATTGCCAAACTTGACATGCTCAATCCAGGTCTGGCTGCCATATCTCAGTGGCTTTTTAGACAACTAATGAACTGAAAACAAACATATATTTTTCACAACTGCTAGCTTGACAAACTAAAACATTTTAAAAAGAATTATAAAACAAAGACCAGCAACAAAATTTTTATCAAATTCAATCATAAAATATGAGTAATCCAATCTATTTATTGTATATTTGTATTTATAGGGAGATGCAGGATCCAACGATAGCCAGCAGTAACCTACAACTTTTGCCATGCAATAAATTAAATCCCAATTTTCTTCTCAATAAATCAAAAATATCAATAGCCTATACAAGTACAAATATATCGCTTAATCTGAGATTTATATGGACGAATTAATAAAACTCTTAAAATTAATTATTGCTGCTTGAAATCTCCAAAATTCCTGGGAAACGAGCTATAAGAGACATCACCTTAGCCAAGCAATCTTAAAAGGCACCAAATAGTTTGACATTCAAGAGTGCTTTGGCGCATGCTTCGAATTAGAACGAGCCGTTTTGGAAGGAACATAAGTTGAAGTGAGGGTAATTGGAAGAGTTTGGAGAGTTGAAGTTAGTGTGAAATATGGTGATGGAAAAGCCTTGGAATAGAGAACGCTTGCATGGTGAAACATCGGATTGAGATGGCCTCACAATGGAAATGGAAAGAGTGTCACTTGGTGTCCCAGCTTGGTTTGTCGAAGATGGGACTCTTTTTGGTTCTCCATATACTAGTTCCACGTTGGAAAAGAAGAGAGTGAAGCAATTTTTAAGTCTATATAAGTAGTCCAAGATCTTTATTTTTAATTATCTTAATTAAAAATATTTTAAGCATTGTATTTGAATAGGACAATTAGAAACAAATGTCTTAGACTCTTTATATAGGTTTAAAAATTCCTTCACCCTTCTTTGTTAAGAATCCCTTAAGCCTTGTACTAGGATCCCCTTTTATTTTGTCAATTTCTTAACAGTACTCCATGGAAATTCAACTACATCTTGCCTGCTTTCTCTAAAGCAAGCATAATAGTTTTTGACGGATTGAATCATGAGTGGCTGCCATGAGAGCACTTTGTAGAAGACTGTCTTGTCGGATCCATATAGAGTTTCAGGATTGGATGTGTCCAACTTATTTACGGGTTTGGTTTTTGAGGGACAAGGGAAGCTACCATCAACATATTGATATAGATCATCACGAATTAATTAGAAGGTTTTCAAATTGTGCCTTCCAAGTAGAGTAGATATGAGATATTAGTTTGACCGGTACTTGGGCTGAGACATTGGTAGAGATAATCCAAGTGTTATCGACTAAAATGGTGGTTTCTGGGGTTGGAAACAGAATGATAAAAGGAAAATTAACTAAGGATAATTAAATGAAAAATACTCACTAGGACAAAAAAAATTATATCCCTAGAGCTGGTGGGGACGGGAAAAAAAAATCGTCGCAAAATATGTCCTTTAGGTAAGTAGCAACAACCGGTATTTTCCCTAAAAATTGCTTACAACAATGAAATTATTTCTTCCTAAAACAAGTCTAATGGAATGCCAAAAAAATAATCCGTTAAGATAGTTTATCGTGACGAAAACTTTATTGAGACAAAAATGTCCTTTTTTTTTTAGTATCGGTACTAGTTTAGAAAATAATCAGGATCAAACGGAATCAAATCTTAATGACACAATCTAAGAAACAACTCTCAAAGTGGGAGGGAGTAACCCACGTTGAGTTGGGGCAGCCCACATGGGTTGGGAGAAGATTCACAAATTGTGAGGGAGAGAGGTGTAAAGCCTATGACCTTGAGAAGGTTACGGGTGAGTAGTAACCTACCACTATTGTGATGTAGGATGAAAATAATTTTATCCCAAAAGCCTAACAAAAATATTAAAGATTAACACCATTGGACCTCAACGAGGTTACCACAAAGCCCACCACAACTACTATTGGAACCCATACGCACACTAAGCCCCTTTTCTTTTCATTAGGGACGAATATTTAATTTCATTCCTATTAACAACCTTTCAGAAATGAACTTTTAATTTTGTTCCTATAGGTGACTTTCCATGGACAAATTTTAACTTTTTTAGGACGAATGTGGTTTTTTGCTTTAATATATGATCTTTAAATTTATACTTAATTATTTTAGAGATGAATTTTTAATTCCATGGATATCTTTTTAAATACGAATTTTAAATTTCTTCTCTATACACATCTTTTAGGGACAAATGTGGTTTGGTTTTGTTCCTATTATATATAATTCTATAATTTTATTTCTTTTGGGAGCAAATTTTTTAATTTCGTTCATATAGCTAGAAGTGTTTTAATTGAAAAAAAATTTACTTTCATCGCTATAGTTGCCTTTTAGGGACTAATGTGGTTTCGTTTCCATAGTACATGATTTTAAATTTATATTTTATCATTATTGTTTTGAGGACAAATTTTTAATTTCATGTCTTTTTAGAGACAGGTCGTAATTTTCATTCCTATAGATGGCTTTTGAGGGTGAATGAGGTTTCTTCCCCATAGTATACATTTGTAATTATTATTCCTAAAAGAATAATAATATTTGTGATTATTATTCTATTAGGGATAAATTTTTAATTTTGTCCTTATAGACGTTTATGAAGGACGAATGTGATTTTGTCCTTGAGTATTTATATTTATGCTTAATTATTCTTCTTTTAGAAATGAATTTTAATTTCATCCTTATACAGATTCTTTTAAGGATGAAAATGAGAGTTCGTCTCTGTAAACATTTTTTAAAGATGACTTTTGTTTTATGCCTATAGATTCATTTCAAGGACAAATATTTTTCATTACCAAAATTTTATCCCTATAGTCTTATTTTCTTGTAGTGACATATAGTGACACAAAAAACCATCACTAGATATTGAAATCTTGTCATAAAATCAATATTGCAAAAAAAGTGTCACAAAAAACGTCATTTTTACCTTTTACTTGAAATATTTATGTGATTAAAGTCATCCATCACAAAAATTAGTCACATTATTTTATTTGGTCACGAACTTTAATTTTTCGTGACTCATTTTTAGATTTTTAGTATATATTAACGGGTGATAAAATAAAAATTGTGTCATTTTATCTAAATTTAATGACGGATTTATCATTTCAAAATTAGTCCCTATAGACAAAGTTTGTGACCATTTATTGTGTGTCATGATTCTTAAGCTAGTGATAGTTAACCATCTCATAATAGTATCGTTACATTTAAATTTAATTACAATTAGTTTCTTGAATATTATGTCACTATACGCATACTTAGTAACAATTAAAGGTTAATATTGCTTGAATCTCTATATAATTCTACAATGACATAATAATTATCATTATTCTACCAACAATGGTAATATTATAATAAATTATCAATAATTTATTACAAAAGTTTTTAGTCGTCCATAAATAAATACTTATTTTTGAGCAAAGATATACAACGTAGAGCAAGGAGAAAATAAGGCAATTCATGTATTGAGAAGTTTAAAAGCTAAGTAGATTACAATTATGAAATGAAATTTAAAACGTTTATAAAGTAGGAAGCTCTGGATGTTTTTGTCTTTTATCGTTGTCGAATCAAACATCACCTTAGATTCTTTGAACTACGATTTCATCTCTACATATCTTAAAGTTGATATATCATCTCATTCTATTCAATCTTAACATGTTATATTTTTACATTTGCCATTATGTTAAATTAGCAGATAATTCTAAATAAAGATTTTCTATAAAACATAATGACAAATAACAACGTAAGCACTAAATAATATCTTTAGTGATGCATTTAAAGACAGTTATAAGAAAACAACTTACAATAGTTTTTTTTTTTTTTTTCTGAAGCGATGATTTGAAAGATGATAATCAAATAATGAGTAAATTTTGTTCCTTACATGCTACATCCTTCTGTAGATTAAATGAGTGCTCCAACAATCAATTGATGAAATCCCATTGAAACTCAGTTTCAAAAAAATCAATAATTTACTTGAGAGTTGAGAGTCAATGCAGAAAAAATTGTAAAATTTAGAGTGATATTATGTAATTGACCAAGCTTTTTAGAGTCTGATGTGAAGAACCTTCTTGACTCAGACAAATATCCACTTTCTCCTTTAAAGAGATTATCCTCTCTCTCATTTCCGAGCCTTCAGCTTCCACCATCAATCTTCTAATTGCCTTTTCTATTTCTCCTCTTTTGAGCCTCCTCTCTAAATGCAACCCAACTCTCCAAACTTCACTAACATACCTTGCATTCACCTTTTGATCACCAAAACAAGGTTGGCAAATCATGGGAACCCCTTCACATATACTCTCCAATGTGGAATTCCAACCATTGTGTGTCCAAAACCCTCCAGTGGCAGGATGAGCCAGCACTTGTTGTTGGGGAGCCCATTTCACTATATATCCTCTTCCAGCTAGCATTTCCAGGAACCCCTTTGGCAATAGTTCAATCCATTCTGCTCCGTGGACTAAACCTGGTCGAACCACCCACAAGAAGGGCAAGTTGGCATTGGCTAGTCCCCAAGCAATCTCCAGGAATTCAGTTTTATTGACCTCAGCAAGACTTCCAAAGCTGACGTAAATTACAGATTTAGGAGCTTGTTTATCTAACCATGATATGGAGCTTTGGTCTTGTGATAGTAAGCTACTTGAAGAAGCTGGAAAGTACTTGTGTAATGGGCCTATTGGGAACATTGGGACGTGGAAGTCCTGATGTAATTTGCTCAGTGCGTCTTGTTCAAGTTCTTGAAAGGAGTTCCATATGACTCCTGATGAAACCTTGATCTGATTAATGACCAAGTCTGATACTAATTGATCAAAAGTGTCTGGATGACTTGTTTTTATAAGAGGAAGGTCCTTGACTCTCAGTGGTGGAAGCTCTGGCAGTAGAGCTTCGGATTCATAATCTTAAATAAAGGGGAAAAAGTTGAGTTAAAAAATAACAAATTTCACACACAAAAGCTAGGAAAAATTAATTACTTCAACAAAATATGATCCAATTTTTTAATCATTTTTGTTAATAGTGATTTACATAATTAAAATAATATATAATTATAATCCATCAGAATATATGGAAAAGATTTCTTTTAATGATCAACAATATCACTATAGAGTAATCAAATACTAAAAAATAATATTGCTGTAAACAAATATAATAAAAGTGGAGTATTTTTTTTTTTTTTTAAGGTATGATAAAAGTGGAGCTTGAAGTTGTAGAAAATGACAATAACACTATAGCTGATACTGTAGTAAAGAAAGAAACCGATGATATTCAATGATACTACACTCACATTCAGTGAATCTAAACTGTATTTTCATATTCCCATTTTGTCTAGTCCAACCTACCAGATAAGGCAAGTGGACTATATCAAAGATACTGACATAAGCAAGAGATGGACTATAGTACTGCACCTTGTATGGAGAGGAAACCTTTTTCCCGTAATAGTGGCAGGGCTGAAAAAGCAAGAAAGGAGAAGATACTTGTTGTCCGTAGAATGATCCAGGGTAGTTTAAGGCTTTCAGGAACAGCTTGGGTAAAGTTCCAGGCAGCATCTACTATCAAGCAACCAGTTGAAGAATTTTCTTTACCAACATTCAACATCACCTTTGCCAAGCAATCCTGAAATGGAACCAAATACTTGACATTCAGGAGTGAAATAAGAGACACAACATCTGTGGTGGAGGCTTCGAATTCGGACAAGCCATCCTGGAAGGAACAGAAGTTGAAGTGAGGGTAGTTGGAAGAGTTTGGAGAGTTGAAGTTGGTGTGGATAATGGTGATGGAAAAGCCTCTGGAATAGAGAATGCTTGCAAGCTGAAGCATGGGATTGAGATGGCCTTGCAATGGAAATGGAAAGAGTATCACTTGGCGTCCCAGCGTAGTATGTTGAAAATCTGACTCTCTTTGGTTCTCCATGGAAATTCAGTTACTTCCTGCTTACTTTCTCCAACGCAAGCGTCTGAGTATTTAATGGAATACAAGTTGTTTCTGCTTCGACTTCTTTAAAATGGCCAGAGGGGACTTTTTCCTCAACCATGTCATGCGGATAATTTTTTATTAAGGAATTATTTATTTATTTTTTTACTTTTATATTACCAAGACAAGTAGACAACTAATGTCAACATAAATAAACAAATCATGTTAAATGAAAACAGCAAAAGCCAACTCATTTGAATCTCTCACAAAAATCAATAAAAACTGCCCAAAATGCTCATTATCTCTCCTTCGAGAAAATACTTAATGGATTACTTAGTTGAGATGTCATATCGATATTGATATATTTATTTTAATAATAATACGATATAAGATATTTTTTATTTAAAATAAATTAATGTCATGTGAATACGATACATTAACTAAATGTTCCATTGAAGATTTTCTTATGTACTTTCAGACATGTTAACTACATCAGCACACCAAACTTAAACAAAGTTTCTTACTGTACTTGATTTTTAATTAATTTTTATGAAACTAATATAGAAATTTGAACATTTTTTTTTTTTTTCAGTTAAAAAAAAATAAATAAATAATGCCTGTTCTGCTCTGTAAGACTTTTAATGGTTATTTAATTTACGAGATGGGCTATTAATGTTGGTTTTTTTTTGGGGGGGTTTTGGGATGAGTTCCATTTCTAGAACTAACTTCGTTTTGTTGATTAATGCAAAAGTTGGAACTCTGAATTATTTAAGTAGGTGCAGTGCTGTCAAGTGGAGTTATTGGGCTTCCAAATTTGGAGTTGTATGACAAACATTTAATACATTTTGTGGCGTACAAATATAGGACCACCCAATTGAAATTCTCTATGTTCCTCGACTGGACAAAGTAGCTTTGGAATAATCAAATTTGCATTTCTTACTGGGGATGAGAAAGTGTGGCTAGGAGAAGTTCCGTCTTGTTTAAAAATTGTCCACCATAATATTGTTTATTACCTTTTTTCTACTTCTCGAAAGAGTTCAAAAGAATGCTACCCAGTATACTTTTTTATTGATTGCAATTATAAAAGACCTAGTGAAAGACCGTTTTATGTCTATCTGAAAAAAAAAACTTAAAATTTAGATTTTCTGAAAAAAAGAAAATCTTTTCATTTTTTTAAAATAACATTTTCATATTACATTAATTTCACTATATCCTTTTAAGCATAGAAATCCAATAAATTCTTTTTAATAATTTAATGATATAAAAACATTTTTTAAATTATAGAACATAATAATCTACTAAAAATAATTTTTTTAAAGACTAATGTTAGGTTGTTTAAAAAATTAATTTAAATTCATGTTAATATGATTTTAACAATTCATATCATAATATTTAGATAACCTAACATTACCTTTTTTTTTTTTACTATCAGAGATCAACGCATTTTTCCGAAAACCTCTAACTTATTTTTGAAAGATCTAAAAGAAGCTGTATCAAATGGGTTGGATAATTTATTATTATTTTAAAGATAAATGCGTTGGATAATTTTCATATAGATTAAATTGAAATTATGACACAACTTTTCAAATAGGTATTTGTGGTGTTTCGAATTAAAAAGGCAGAACCTTAACTAAAGAAGTTTTGCGTTTTTAATGATAGTAAATGGTTGATTTGATCAGAGCCATAAATTAAGGCCTATGATGAACTGTTGCACCGTTTGGTGAGAGGGGTGTATTGCATTGTATGTAAATACCACATCCAAACCATTTACATAAACAATAAAAATGACTTAATTGTTTTGGGTTTGACTACCTTACTTAATTGTTTTGAGTTTGACTACCTTACTAGTTGGATCAGATAACTTTACCAATAAATAACAATCACAGTTACAACAAATCCAAGAATTATTATTGATAGTTAAAGTTATCTAATCAGTAAGACAGTCAAATCCAAATATTTTTTTTACTTACATTCTTTTATCAAAATCAAAATATTTTTAATTTAAAAAAACATATAAATATTTTTTCTTACATTGACAAAATACTGACATAATTACTATCAAAAATCATATGTTGGAGGCTTAGTTATTGGGAACCATCCTTGAATTGTTATTTATAACATTCCTTACAATCAATCCAAGAATTATTATTGATAGGTAAGATTACCTAACCAATATACTATTGAATATCATGTGCTCACATAGGTTTACACTCTAAATTCATTAGTGTAGGACATAGTTAGATTCCATGTAGGGTTATCACCCCTAGGTATAAAAATCCCCAAAATTTCATCCTATTTGAAAAGATTTCCAGAATTTTGGGGATTGGGAAAGAAGATGGAGACCATCCCCAAATCCCCATCCTCATTAACCATATTCATTTTTATAATTATATAAATATATAAATTTTGAATAATTAAATTTATTGATTTAATAATTTTTTAACACATTAGGTATTTTGTATTTTTTTTTTTAAATTCGAAATGTAATTTGCTGCTAACCCTTATAATTTTATCATACGAAATACTTTAGATTTTATTTGAACTTTTGTAATTATATCTCATGTAAAAATGCATTATAACTTTTTAAATGTTTTTGTAGTTTTAGTATGTTGATGAAATTATCGTGTGAATTAGATTTTTTTTATATATATAAATGTATTTATTTTATCATTAATTGAGAATTATTTTAATTATATGTGTGTTTTTTAATTTCGGGCCAAATGGGAATGGAGGACCGAGAGAAAACGGGGAATGGGGAAAAGGGAATGGAGACTTGGGTCGGGAAAAGAAAGGAGTGGAGGAACCTACCCTAACCCCAGAGTTTCCGCTGACATCTCTAATTCAACATCTAATTGTATTTTGAAAGTGTATCTACATATAGAGTCGGACAACATGCAATTTGGTGAGGATAAATAGTATATAAAGAAAGTGTCATCAATTATAGATCTTGGAGCACACAAATTTTCCAACTTTTTGGATCAGTATTCAAAACCAATTTTTATTATATAGCAACTATCCCATATTTTTTTTTTTTTGAAAGTAACTATCCCATAAGTTAGACAATTATAAAATATTCTCCAAAAAGATGGGACTTTAGATGATATATTGTGCTTCTCATTTTTTTGGAACAAAACTTTAATTTCAAACGAAAGAAAAAAGAATACCATCGCACATGTAGCTTTGTTGTAAAGAGTATCTATTTGATCTGATAATATTTCTTATTCAAGTTGACATAGTATTTAGAAAAAAATAATAATAATTCTATGTCACTGGGGCATTGAGGGTGATTAGGACTTTAAGAGGTTTGGGTTTGAAATGGGTTTATCAGGCCCATCCCTCTATAAAATGAACATAAAATGGGAGAGAAAAAAGAAAGAAAAATCAATTCCATTGATTCCGCTATGAATGCTTACAATGTATGATTATCTATAGGCATTAGGATAATTATCTCTACAATGAAGATAATAAAATTCTAGAGATAATCATTGAATGTATAATAGACATTGATAACTCTATTTTTATAGAGTTATCTTATCTTTTTAAAACTTGAATTCTTGTTTAATTCTTGATGTTTTTATTATTATTAAGTACATTATTTCATCATTTTGTATTTTTCATTTTCAGAATAAAGTTTGTGAAAATCGTATGTGGACCCCACTAAATGCTTTCGCTCGAGACAAGATCATGAATTTCATTCGAAGCAGTTCATCGCCTCAAGAATTACTCGAATCAGAAATCGCATCAAAAAGATTATCGCAATTTAAAGATCGAGTATTCTAGAAATAAATATTATGTCATGCTTATGTAAGGAATGATGTAATCAAAATTATGATGTAAGCAATGATGTAATATTAAAGTTGACTTTGAATGAGGTAGGTCAACGATGATGTAAGCAATGATGCAATTTGAAAGTTGACTTTGAATGGGGTAGGTGAAAGATGATGTAAGCGATGATGCAAAATGGTGGAAAATCAGGAAACGATGATGCAATCGATGATGTAATTGGAGGTGAATTTGGCCTATAAATAGGCCTTAGAATCACCATTCTAAGCATTCCATCACAAACCAAAACAATAAGTAGTTTAGAGAAAGAGAGAGAGAGCTTGGAGAGGAGGAGCAAAGCAGAGGAAGAAATTCTACGGTGAAGCTTCAATCCACTAAGTTTTCCTATCTCTTGTTATGTTTAATTTTCTAGTTTTTGTAAATTTTATTATGGAGTAGATTTGTTTTCTAAGGTTATGATGTAGCCTAACTTTGATGTTCCAAACCTTTGTTCAATTCAATTAATGATTTTCTATCTTGGTTGATGCATTTAATATTGTTCTTAATGCTTCTAAATAATTGGCCACTATTTAGTTGAATTGTTAATCATAATGATAGCGGAAACTGATTTATGTGTCTAGTTCATTGTATTTAATGTCATAAATTACATGTAGGATAGGAATATACCTGCATGGTTTGTGTAGTCTATAAAAGAGATCCATAAATCTTAATGAATCCTTTAATGTTTTGACTTGCATGGGAACATAGCAGTTAATCTTTATAGGGTATTTTCCTTAGACCTCGGGAGGGGCTATGTGAATAATTCAGGGAATCTCGACTAGCAACTGGATAGTTAATTTTTGTTAAAAAGAACAAAGGGGAGGAACAGATTAGTTATGGTGAAATCATAATCTTAGAATTTTTATTCATTGAATTAATTTTCATTTATTTACAATTGCAATTAAATTTACTCATAGTTTGCAACTCATTTACCCAAATTTCATCTATCAAATAAAAGTTGAGTTATTTTAATTTTGGGCATTAATTAACAACAATCCTCGTGGGACGATACTTCTCTCATTACTTTATTACTTGTTTGGTTCGTTCACTTGCGATTTTGCACAACAAGTTTTTGGCGCCGTTGCCGGGGATTGTTTGTTTCAATTAATACTAATACTACGTAACTCAATTTTTAATTTGGTCATTTATTTATTTATTTATTTTTATTTTTTTTATTTTGTTTGCTTTATTACTTGTGAGTTTTATGGTGTATGAGAAAGTCTAGGGGCGAAGTGTTACCATTTGACCCAGAAATAGAGAGAACTTGCCGTAAGAACAGGAAGGAAACAAGAAAGGCTGCTAGTACTGCACTCATGGATATGGCTGAGGGATCAAACAACACACAGAATATTGTACCAATAGATGCCGAAATTCGAGCATTACGAGATTATGCTCTACCCACAGTGGGTAATACTTCGGCGATACGGAGACCAACTATTGCTGCCAACAACTTTGAGATTAAGCCGGCAATCATCCAGATGGTACAAAACAACCAGTTCAGTGGGGCTCCGAACGATGATGCAAATGCCCACATTGACAACTTTCTGGAGATCTGTGATACTTTCAAACATAATGGTGTTACTGATGACGCCATCCGATTGAGATTGTTTCCATTCTCTCTTCGAGACAAAGCCAAAAGTTGGCTCAACTCGTTGCCATCAGGAAGTATTACCACATGGGACATCTTGGCACAAAAATTTTTAGCCAAATTCTTTCCACCAGTCAAGACTGCAAAACTACGAGCTGAGATTGCCACATTTAGACAGCTTGAGGGAGAGTCATTATACGAAACATGGGAAAGATTCAAAGATCTGCTCAGACGGTGCCCACATCATGGAGTTGCTGACTGGTTGCAACTACACACATTCTACAATGGGTTAGGAAGTTCCACGAGAACATTGATAGATGCCGCAGCCGGTGGAGCACTACTGGGGAAACCCCATCAAGCCGCTTGGGACTTACTAGAAGAAATGGCTGCAAATGCCTATCAATGGCCATCAGAAAGAGCAGTTCCAAAGAAAGTCTTCGGAATACAAGAAAATGATGTGTTAACCAGGCTTTCCACTCAGGTCGAGACATTAGCCAAGCAACTCGGAAACTTGACAGCTAATGCCATTCATACTCAGTCAGCATCCTGTGATTTTTGTGGAGGGGACCATTCTAACGGACAATGCGATGAAAACCAGACAGATCAAGCATTTTTTGTGGGCAACAGACAGCAAAATAATCCGTACTCCAACACATATAACCCAACTTTTCATGGAAAAACAATGATCAACCCAGACAGTCATATCTGCCACCACCTCAACAGCAACAGACCAACAAACCGTCGCTTGAAGAAGCACTTGCTCAGCTCACCGTAAGCACTACTCAATTTATGACGAGAACAGACACCACGCTCCAGAATCAAGCAGCTTCCATTCGAAATCTGAAGGTACAAATGGGTCAAATCTCGAATTTGCTGACTGCAAGACCTCAAGGATCCCTACCAAGCAACACAGAGACCAATCCTAGGGAGCACCTGAAGGCTGTCACGTTACGAAGCGGTAAAATTCTAAAAGAACCTGTCAAAAGAGCAGACGAGAAAGAAGAAGAAGTGATGGTTGAACAACAAGAAGCAGAGAAGCCAAAGTCAAAGTTATTCCCAGACAATCCGCCACCATACAAACCACCATTACCCTTCCCTCAGAGATTTCAAAAACAGAAATTAGAAAAGCAATTTTCTAAATTTCTGGAAGTTTTTAAGAAGCTGCAAATTAATATTCCTTTTGCAGATGCTCTGGAACAAATGCCCAGCTATGTGAAGTTCATGAAAGAAATCCTCTCAAATAAAAGGAAGCTGGAAGAGCATGAAACGGTAGCTTTGACAGAAGAATACAGTGCAATCTTGCAGAAAAAGCTACCACCCAAACTCAAAGATCCGGGGAGCTTTACAATTTCTTGCACCATTGGTGATTCATTCTTTGATAAAGCATTATGTGATCTTGGTGCAAGCATCAACCTAATGCCATTCTCCGTTTTCAAGAAACTCGGCTTTGGAGAAGCAAAACCCACTACAGTTTCGTTGCAGCTAGCTGATCGTTCAATCAAGTATCCAAGGGGAATCATAGAAGATGTACTAGTCAAAGTGAATAAATTCATATTTCCTGCGGATTTTATTGTGCTAGACATGGAGGAAGACCAAGAAATACCCATCATCTTGGGTAGACCATTCCTAGCAACAGGGAGAACCCTTATTGATGTGCAGAAAGGTCAACTCATACTCAGAGTTCAAGATGAAGAGATAACCTTCAATGTGCTAAAAGCTCTCAAACATCCACACGATGTTGATAACTGTATGAGGGTAGATATGGTGGGTGAATGTATCAAAGAAGTACATCAAATCACCACTCCAAAAGATCCACTTGAAGCTTGCCTACATGGAGCACCAAACTCAGAAAGTCCGAACATCACAGAATGTGTTAACCAACTGGAAGCTTCATCTCCCATATTTTTCAGACGACCTTTCGAGGAGCTTGGAGCAAGTAAGAGACAACCGGTACCATCAACAGAAAAACCACCAGAGTTGGAGCTCAAGCCACTGCCAGTTCATCTCAAGTACGCATTCTTAGGTACCTCATCTACACTACCTGTCATTATTTCATCTTCTCTAACTAGAGAACAAGAGGAAAAGCTTTTGAGAGTACTACGAGAACACAAGATGGCTATTGGATGGTCGATCGCAGACATTAAAGGAATCAGCCCATCTTTATGCCAACACAAAATTCTCATGGAGGATAAATACCGGCCATCCATCGAGCACCAAAGACGTTTAAATCCAAACATGAAGGAGGTTGTTCGAACAGAGGTACTTAAACTTTTGGATGCAGGTATCATTTATCCTATTTCGGACAGTACATGGGTAAGCCCGGTGCAAGTGGTACCAAAGAAAGGAGGCATGACAGTGGTCACCAATGAAAACAATGAGCTGATTCCAACACGAACAGTAACCGGATGGAGAGTGTGCATTGACTATAGGAAACTAAATAAGGCGACCAGGAAAGATCATTTCCCTTTACCCTTCATCGATCAAATGCTCGACAGGTTAGCAGGTCACCCTTACTACTGTTTCCTAGACGGTTATTCTGGTTACAATCAGATTTCTATAGCACCTGAGGATCAAGAAAAGACTACATTCACATGCCCATATGGAACGTTCGCGTTTCGAAGAATGCCGTTTGGTCTATGCAATGCACCCGCCACCTTCCAACGGTGTATGATGTCAATTTTTTCAGATATGGTGGAACGCTTCATTGAGGTATTTATGGATGATTTTTCAGTATTTGGCTCATCATTTGATTCTTGTTTGGATAACTTAGCACAAGTACTGAAAAGATGCGAAGAGACAAATCTGATTTTTAACTGGGAGAAATGCCATTTCATGGTACAAGAAGGGATCGTTTTAGGTCATAAAGTTTCAGCTAAAGGCATCGAGGTTGATAGAGCCAAGATTGAGGCAATTGAGAAGCTGCCACCACCAACATCTGTCAAAGGCATTCGAAGTTTCTTAGGGCATGCAGGGTTTTACAGAAGATTTATCAAGGACTTCTCGAAGATCACAAAGCCATTATGCAATTTACTCGAGAAGGGTGTTTCATTCCACTTCGATAATGCATGTAAAGAGGCATTTGAGATACTGAAAAAGGCCCTTGTGACAGCCCCAGTCGTTATTGCACCTGATTGGGCTTTGCCGTTCGAGCTGATGTGTGATGCTAGTGATTATGCCATTGGAGCCGTGCTAGGACAACGTATTGGTAAGATTTTTCATACCATTTATTACGCTAGCCGTACACTAACTGATGCACAGGTCAATTATGCTACCACTGAGAAAGAGCTTCTAGCTGTAGTCTTCGCATTCGACAAATTTCGACCGTACTTGATCGGTTCCAAAGTCATTGTATACACGGATCACTCAGCCATCAAGTACCTTCTGGAGAAGAAAGATGCAAAACCACGCCTGATCCGATGGGTCCTTCTATTACAAGAGTTTGATTTAGAGATTCGAGATAAGAAGGGAAGTGAAAATGTGGTGGCCGACCATCTTTCTAGATTAGAGCAACGAGGGGATAAAGAGGATCTTGACATAGACATTAAAGAGACTTTCCCTGATGAACAGCTCTTTGTTCTGGATGCAAGCAATGTTCCATGGTATGCTGATTTTGTTAATTTTCTTTCTCACAAAATTTATCCACCTGACATTTCATGGCAGCAAAAGAAGAAATTCTTAGCAGACGTAAAACATTACTATTGGGATGAGCCGTTCTTGTACGAGTTATGTCCAGATCAGATCCTTCGACGATGCGTCTCAAAAGATGAAGCACAAGATATTCTCCACCATTGTCATTCTTCTGATTATGGTGGACATTTTGGGGCTAATCGAACTGCAGGCAAAATTCTCCAATCCGGATACTATTGGCCCACCATTTTTAAAGATGCTCAATCGTATGTTGCTGCATGCGATCAATGCCAACGCACAGGTAACATTTCGCGAAGGCATGAGATGCCCTTAAACAACATTTTGGAAGTGGAGTTGTTCGATGTTTGGGGTATCGATTTCATGGGACCATTTCCACCGTCTTTCAAGAATCTCTATATTCTGGTGGCCGTAGATTATGTGTCAAAATGGGTTGAAGCCATTGCTGCACCAACCAATGACTCCAAAGTAGTGGTGAATTTTCTGCGTAAAAATATCTTCACCAGATTTGGAACTCCTAGAGCAATCATCAGCGATGAAGGGAAGCATTTTTGCAATAGGTATCTTGATGCTCTTCTAGTCAAATATGGAGTCAAACACAAAGTTGCTACAGCATACCACCCGCAAACCAATGGACAAGCTGAAATCTCAAATCGGGAACTGAAATGGATTTTGGAAAAGACGGTAAGTGCATCTCGAAAAGACTGGTCGAAAAAGCTTGATGATGCATTATGGGCCTACAGAACAGCATTCAAAACACCGATTGGGATGTCTCCATACAAGTTGGTATTCGGAAAGGCATGTCACTTACCTGTTGAACTAGAGCATCGTGCATACTGAGCTATCAAAAAGTTGAATTTCGACATAGGAGCATCAGGAGCTCTGCGAAGATTGCAACTCAATGAGATGGATGAACTTCGTCATGGTGCATATGAAAATGCTAAGCTCTACAAAGAACGCACCAAAAAGTGGCATGATAAACGTATCCTAAACAAGGATTTCACTCCAGGACAGAAGGTTATTTTGTTTAATTCACGATTACGTTTGTTCCCAGGTAAGCTACGCTCTAGATGGTCTGGGCCCTTCACAGTTGTTCAAGTGTTTCCACATGGTGCTGTTGAAATTCAAAGTGCAGATCGTCGATTCAAAGTCAATGGTCAACGACTCAAAGTTTACATGGATAGTGGAGAACCTCAACAGAAATCCACTATCGCGCTTTCAGACCCGACTTAAGGCGTTTCTCAACAGTCAAGCTAACGACTATAAATTAAGCGCTTCTTGGGAGGCAACCCAAGTTTTTCTCTTTTTAGCTAGTTTTTCTCTGTTTGTGTGTTATAGTGTTCTTTGTGTGTTTTTGTTTTTTCTTTGATAATTTTTCTTTCTCTTTCAGAGATGGAGACAAGTCTTGCAGCACTGAAAAATCATTTCCCTACTCTACCCCAAGATGTACTCAGAAAGATTTACAAGTGCAGACTCGAAAGAATGAGGGCACTAACATCTTTAGGTCTTCCAGAGCATATTCGGTGGATCATCGAAGCTAAGGTACGTTTAGCAGGTGAGTTGAATGATTCATTAATTAAACGTTTACCAGGATTAGGAAGAAGTTCTTACTTAAAGAAGAGGAGAGCTAAGAGAATGGAAGTCTGTCATAAGTGTGCGAGATGTAACTGCGACACAAGCTATAAAAATCTTGGATATTTATCCATAAATCGAGAAGATAAAATCAAATGCATAAAGGATAGACTGAGTAAGGAGTCTCTGGATAACATCCGTGAGACTCTTGAGACGCATCCTTGTGGGAAAGTTCAACGTATTCTTTTAGAGTTATGGGAGTTATTCAGTAAAGAGAAACAGCGTTATAGTCTTGGGAATCTGACTGTAAACGACCCTGTTTGCCAGTTTATAAGAAAACTGGATGGGAAGCCGATCCTCAACTCATAGAAGTTGTTTAATCCGTTTCTGGACGTAAAACCAGAGGAAGATGTGAGCCACAATCACAACTACTGTAACATCAATTTTTTTCTTTGTTTAGCAGTCTGTTTCAAATTTTTTGATAATTGTGTTTACTTTTCCTTACCTATCCTTTTGGATTTTTAGGTCGTTTCAAGCTTTCTTGATAAGTGTGTTTACTTTTGACGTTTCATCACCGAACATTTTTATTTTTAGCAGCTATTTTCAAAATTTTTCGATGTCTGTGTTTACTTTTTGACGTTTGTGTCTACTTTTTCGATGTTTGTGTTTACTTTTTGACGTTTCGTCGCCGAACTTTTTGAATTTTGTATTTGTAGCGGCTTGTTTTATTTATTTATTTATTTTTCTCGAAGATTGTGCTTTCTTTTTGACATTTCTACACTTAACATTTCCTTTTCCCTCTGACCAATACTGTGTAGCATCGTAAAACTGTTCTTTTACTCTTTCATTTTCTTTAAATAAGTGATTATGACTGATAACAAATAATTCGTTTTCTCTGAAAAAAAAAAAAAAAAAAAATGGCAGAGTCCTCGAGCAGTAAATTCAAAAACATCTGTGTTTTTTGTAGCCCAAAGTCTGGTATGAGTACACAATATTCAAAAGCAGCTGCTGAACTTGGTACGGCTTTAGCTACCCGAAAAATAGATTTGGTGTATGGAGGAGGCAGTTTAGGACTGAGGGGCTCTGTCGCAGTAACTGCAACTGTTGGAGGTAGGCAAACCCTCGGTGTTGCAGTAAAGCCTTTGGCTGAAAGGAAAGACATCATCGGTACGAGCATAGGTAATGAGTTTCAGGTTATAAGTATACACGGACGAATGGCGTACATATTACTCAATGCTGATGCCTTTATCGCATTACCTGGTGGTTTGGAAACATTTGAAGAAATCTTCAACATTGCGTCCTGGGCCCACTACAACATTCACAAAAAGCCATTAGGTTTGCTTAACACTAACGGTTTTTATGATGGTTTATTGGCTTTTCTTGATCATGCTGTGGAACAGGGTTTTATGACTCAAGCAAACCGGCGTATTCTAGTCTCAGCTTCCAGTGCTGATGAACTGATTGACCAACTGCAAGACTTTGTACCCGAAGTTGATCCAATCATGTCACAGGTGGTTTGGGCTCCTGAATCAAGCGGTAGCAAGAAGCGTGCACTGGATCTTAATCTCCGGTTGTAACTTTCTTATCCTATGGTTTTATTAATAGCATTTCCATTTAAGTTTTTCTTCTTTTTATCTTACTAGACATTGGGGACACTGTCTCAAATAAGTTTGGGGGTAGAGTTTGCTATTATTAAAACCATAAGATTCAAAAGCTGGTCCGAGTTGAAACTAAAAGATGGTAGAGTAAGGAGTACTTTTGTGCTCTTGAGACGCATCTTTGTTTTCATTTAAAAAAAAAAAATAAAAGAAAAAAAAAAAAAAAAGCAAAAAGATTTTCATTATTTGTTTTATTATTTTTCTTTCTGCCCTAACAAGTCGACTACTTACTTTGTATTTATTAATGGAGTCTTAATGCATGTTTTTGGTTGAATATCGTTACTAAGGAATAGTCATGAACATCTTTGCATGATTTGAGACTTTTGAATGTCATGATCTTAGTTAATTGAGTGGATAAATATTATGTTTATATGAACTGTGGACTATTAGTGGAGATTATCCTTGGTGAGGATTTGAGCCTTTTAAACGTTTCATTTTGAGAGATTTATTTGTTTCTACTCTTAAACACTCTTCACTTTGTTCTTAATAGATGATCTCTATAGGTTTTGCATTGAATACTGAGAACAAATCATTATTGTAGATAACATGAGTTACTTTGATTTGAAAATTGGATCGACTTCTTAGAAGTAATATAGGTTAGTTCTACTCTACAAAAGCCTACTTTTCTACTTTAAATTGAGACACATCATAAAACCTTTGAAGCCAAACACTTTAAATATTTTTCTCTGTTTACCTTTACTAAATGACCCTATTGAGCCTTTAAATTTAGTCATACCTTATGAAGTTTGGGATCATGCGATGAAGTAAAAGAGGAGAAGGGAATTGAAGTGTTAACATTTACACAATGTGTTTCTAAAAAAAAAAAAAAAAAAAAAAAAAAAAAAAAAAAAAAAAGAAAAAGAAGTTGTGATGAAGTAAAGAGAATAAATGAAGTACTTTGGTATGATCATATGTTCTTGTTGAACCTGTACCTTAAAATTTCTTATATGTCAATTAACCATAGCCCAAATATAATCTTTAATAAAGCCTATTGATCTTCAAAAGGAAGTCCAATTTGAAAGTTGAAGTCTGTCATCATGCTCTATCTACGTTCTTAGTATTCGATTCCAATCATGAGATCTATTCACTTGAAAGTGCAGTTCTTTTAAACGTCTATATTCATATGTGATGTAAATGACGCTTGCTATGCCTTTACATAACCTCTATCACATATGATTGCATGAGTGTTTGCTTTAGGATTCATGAGGGTTATGAGAGATATCTTGTGAGAATTAGAGTCGAAGCGAAATAAGTCCATAACATGTGAATATGATGTTTTGAAATGAAATTGCTTTGAAAGTGGTGTGAGATTGTTGATGATTATGTTTTAGATCATTAGTGACTTATCCTTAGTCTTGATACAAGATCATACATGTATGAGACTTCTGTTAATTTGTATTTAGTGAGATGTTGATAAGTTATGGGTGGAATCTTTTAATGTTTGTGGGTATCGTTGCTGGTAAACCCTCAGGAGACACAACTCCTCCTACTAGGGACACCTAGGGGTTTAAAGGCTTGTGGCATACGCTCAATGCCATCGTGTTTACCTACGAAAATGGATTGTGTTTTTATTTTCTGTGTTTTTAACTTAGGTTGTTATTTTTAGTTTTACTTGAGGACAAGCAAAATCTTAAGTTTGGGGGTGTGATAACTCTATTTTTATAGAGTTATCTTATCTTTTTAAAACTTGAATTCTTGTTTAATTCTTGATGTTTTTATTATTATTAAGTACATTATTTCATCATTTTGTATTTTTCATTTTCAGAATAAAGTTTGTGAAAATCGTATGTGGACCCCACTAAATGCTTTCGCTCGAGACAAGATCATGAATTTCATTCGAAGCAGTTCATCGCCTCAAGAATTACTCGAATCAGAAATCGCATCAAAAAGATTATCGCAATTTAAAGATCGAGTATTCTAGAAATAAATATTATGTCATGCTTATGTAAGGAATGATGTAATCAAAATTATGATGTAAGCAATGATGTAATATTAAAGTTGACTTTGAATGAGGTAGGTGAACGATGATGTAAGCAATGATGCAATTTGAAAGTTGACTTTGAATGGGGTAGGTGAAAGATGATGTAAGCGATGATGCAAAATGGTGGAAAATCAGGAAACGATGATGCAATCGATGATGTAATTGGAGGTGAATTTGGCCTATAAATAGGCCTTAGAATCACCATTCTAAGCATTCCATCACAAACCAAAACAATAAGTAGTTTAGAGAAAGAGAGAGAGAGCTTGGAGAGGAGGAGCAAAGCAGAGGAAGAAATTCTACGGTGAAGCTTCAATCCACTAAGTTTTCCTATCTCTTGTTATGTTTAATTTTCTAGTTTTTGTAAATTTTATTATGGAGTAGATTTGTTTTCTAAGGTTATGATGTAGCCTAACTTTGATGTTCCAAACCTTTGTTCAATTCAATTAATGATTTTCTATCTTGGTTGATGCATTTAATATTGTTCTTAATGCTTCTAAATAATTGGCCACTATTTAGTTGAATTGTTAATCATAATGATAGCGGAAGCTGATTTATGTGTCTAGTTCATTGTATTTAATGTCATAAATTACATGTAGGATAGGAATATACCTGCATGGTTTGTGTAGTCTATAAAAGAGATCCATAAATCTTAATGAATCCTTTAATGTTTTGACTTGCATGGGAACATAGCAGTTAATCTTTATAGGGTATTTTCCTTAGACCTCGGGAGGGGCTATGTGAATAATTCAGGGAATCTCGACTAGCAACTGGATAGTTAATTTTTGTTAAAAAGAACAAAGGGGAGGAACAGATTAGTTATGGTGAAATCATAATCTTAGAATTTTTATTCATTGAATTAATTTTCATTTATTTACAATTGCAATTAAATTTACTCATAGTTTGCAACTCATTTACCCAAATTTCATCTATCAAATAAAAGTTGAGTTATTTTAATTTTGGGCATTAATTAACAACAATCCTCGTGGGACGATACTTCTCTCATTACTTTATTACTTGTTCGGTTCGTTCACTTGCGATTTTGCACAACAGACATAGTTAATAAATATCTAGATGGTGATAGGTCTATATTATCACAACACTCCTCTTCGGACTTACATCACCTTGATAATACTTTTTGTCTAAAGTGAATAATATTCTATCTTTGAATATGCTCTGGTATCATTCTTATAGTTTGCAAAGTTAACACATATTGATTTTAATGCCAATTTCTCAAGTGTTAATGTTAGTAACGTCTCAGTATATACTTTTGCAAGATTATTTGTAGACCACGTATGGCTTAACATCAATCTATGAACTTTCATAAGTGTAGAAAAACTTGGATGATATATTCTGTCTCCTTTAAATCTTTCTTGAGGCTTTAAAAATCGCACAATCACAGTCGGTAAAGGAATGAAAAATTATATGTATTCAAACAAGTGAATACTTTTCCATATATATATATATATAATGCTTTTATAATTAGGCATACCTGATTTTGAAAAGTAAAAATCAACCAATCAAATTTAGTAGTATTTTTATTGAGTTGTTTATTATCTTTTGAAATCGAAATAAATTAAATATAAGTTACAAAAATACCTTCAATTAAAATTATGAATTAATTACAATATGCAAAATATTATTTAAGATATAGTGTCATAATTTTATCATGAAACTTGTCATATGTCGACGTCTGGATTTAGCCGACTAGATTCTTTTTAGGCCCAAGCTACAGTTTCAATCAAAGTAGTATAGCAAACAAGTAGAAAGCAAAGGAAAGAAGGTTAGGGAAGAACAAAGTGCACCGAGAGTTTTTTAAGTGGTTCGGCCCAATTGACGTCTACGTCCATTGTTCTCTCTCTCACTATTTCTGTAGAGTAACGACACTAAAAAAAGAATCAGAATCCTTTTACAATAAGTTTCCTCCCCTATTTATAGAGAAATAGGAGGTATTACAGTAAAATGTAATAAGACAAATATAGTAAGTCAAACTGACATGATGGATTATAATTAATGAAGCTAACACTGTCAGGTTAATTCTGTCAAAGTATGGGTTTAGACAGCAACTTCATGCTGGTTAGGTAAAATTTCTTTAATCTACGCTGTAATCTCTGACGGGATTGGCGTGTACGATACGTCTTGAGCTGTAATCGGTTCTGACTGTAGTTAACTTATAGTCTAAGAGATATGACAGAAGCAAGTTCTTTAACGAGAAGAATATTCTGTTAAGTTGACGAGTAAATAAGGCTATGCCGAACTGATCTCATTAAGGGTTGCTAATAAAGGTAATAAACGAGCTATCCAACGATCTGATGAATTGGTAGTCAATCGACTTCATAGACGAGCTGATGGACGAGCTGATAAACGAGTACATATAGAAAAGGACAGACAGATTGACGAGTACATGATCAATCCCATAAACGAGCTCGTTCACGAGTTGATAAGCGAGCACATGAGAAAAGCTGATAAACAAGCACATGAACGGACAGATTATCGAGCAGGTAAGCGAGCAGAGATATGAACAGATTGCTGAGCTTCTTGGGCCTTCGGGTCACTGAACCCATACTTTGAACTTTTGACAGCCCATTTAATCTGATCGTAAAAACACCCATAACATCATAATAGACCAAAAAAAAATGAATTTTCAAATAGCTCATAATTTTCTTCAAAAACCGACCCTCCAGCAAGCCAACCCCTGGATGATCTTGACTTTTCTAGTACTCTTAATGTCAATGAAAATCATCATCGGGATAAACCATCTCTTGAAACTTTGTATTGGTTTCTTCATTTTTGTTAAAATTTTAAGTTCTTGAAACTTTGTTTTGGTTTCGTTGCAGGTCTGGGATGATGAATTTATAGACTCCTTGCTCAATGATCGCCCGCTGTGAGGAGTAAACAAGCTGAGGACAAGAACCTAAATTTCGATGATGAAGCAATTTCTATACCTTATAATTGATTAGATTTAGTTCTTAATTGGGTTCATAAATATGTAGTAGTTTGAATAATTCGGTTTTGGACTTGAATACATTGTAGTTGCGTTGTCTTTGGTTTGTCATTGTTTTGGTCATGGACATGTTATTGATGTGTCATATGTTTGATGTGGGACTGGATAAGATATCTGCCTTGTTATCTCTCTCTCTCTTTGGTTTGTCTTTGTTTTAGTATGGACATGTTATTCTATTTGGGAAAAGGGAATTTAACTTGTTATTTTATTTAGTTCTAGATATGGACATGTTATTTTATCTGGGAATTTGAAAATTTAACTTCTTGTCTTATCTAGTTCTAAGTATAAGATTCGCTCTCTCACATTCTCTCTCTTTTTTTTTAACCTTTTAGATGTGATAAAAGTACATCTGTATAATTAAAAATTCAAATTTACTTACTGCACTCATACTTGGTACACCCAACCTATAAACCCTCATGATATGAGAAAAAGAAGAAAAAAAAATCTAGTATCACCATAGGAAAATATAATTTTCACATATATTCAAGGAATGGATGAATAAGAGTTGGTTTGATGAATTTTCACATATATATAAGAGTTGGTTTGATGAATTTTCACACATATTCAAGGCATGGATGAATAAGAGTTGGTTTGATGAATTTCATATATATACATACATATATATATATATATATATATGTATATGAAGTTAACTTCTATTATTGTTTTTTGACAGAAAACAAAAATAAACAAAATATAAATGTGATTTTTCAAAGTAAGTTTTATCCAAAAGTCTCCACCTTAATTAATTTTTATGCAGGAGTTCATATTTTCACATATATTTGAATGCACTGGGTACAAAATAATAGGTAGGAGTGCAATAGCAATACTTGACCATTTCAAAATCAACCAATTATTTTCCAACAATAAAACATCTGCGCAGCTCTTGATGATATTTTATTGTCTAAAGTTATTTTTTTCATTGAGACGTTTCAATTTCATCAAACATATACTTAACATCAAGTAAATGTCTACTATCAACATATCTAAAAATCTAATATGTAGTCTCATTGTCGTATTGTTTCGTTCCTTTTTTTTTTTTTTTTGATAATTTTGTCTCCTCATTCCAATCATTATCACAAATAAACAATAAAAAAATTACATAAACAGTAAAAGGAAAAATATAAGTTGAATAAGAGACGGGGAAGAAGAAGAAAATCAAATGAGAGGCAGCTCAGAACAATTTTAGAAGCAGTGTGAAGAAAATTCCAGATGAAATTCAAAAGAAATCTTATTAAAAAAAACACTGATAAATAAAATTGAAATAGGAACAACAAATATTATATTGTAAACGGGCGTAATAAGGAAAAAAAAATTATTAAAGTTACAAACAATACGTGATAATAGTTTGAAATTATAGAGAGTATAAGAAGTAAAATATTTTATTTTAATTTTTAATAAACATAAAAAACGGCAGAGGTTTTTATGGGAATTGTATAAAAAGCGGGGTACTGTAACAATATTATTGGGGTGCAAATAAAATGAGAGTTTTTGGGTTGTACATTTAACTGAAATTCTCTGTTATTGGGCCATTGAGTGTCGCAACTCGCAGAAGAGGTCTCATCATTTATCTAATAATTTCGAGGAAGGGACTTTAAAAATAAAAATACGGCCTGTAATTTTGTCACACCCGACCGGAGTTATCTTAAATTAACACCCTTTTATAATTATATCCAACAATCATTTAACAAATTTTTAATTTATGAAAAGTGTCGAGATAACAGAGAGTGTAAAGGATATATGAGGTACTTTTTGCCCAATGCCTGACCTAGAGGGTGCATTTGGATGGTCGCATTAGCGATTGTATTGGACATAGAGTGGCGATGCTTTCACCCCTCTAAATTCGTATGTACACCCCATAATTTATATATTTTTAATATTTCCATGTTATCCAAGTGACAGTTTTTGTTGGTAAATCTTCCTATGAAAGTTGTTAACTCAAAAGGAATGTGCTTCTTCTTCAATGGCTTTGTGATGGAAGGAGATCTAGTCGTTAGTTCTCTTTACACACCATACACCAGCAGACCTGTCGCTCTCCTCCACCCACAACACCAGCCATGGTTATCGATCTAGTAGTAAAAGGGAAGACAATGAAGTCGAACCAGAACGATATCTACCTCAAACTCCTCAAGTCCAATGATATCTATCTCAAACTCCTCGTCAAGTTAACCAGTTTCTAGTTTGGCGAATCAATAGCAACTTCAATAAAATGATATTGAAGATGTTATTCACGAGCGAGATCAACAAGCCCCCACTTTCTTTCTCTAGACTCATTTTGCTTCATGAAAGGAAAGGAGGACAAAATTGCTGTGGTAGTGGGGACAGTGACCGGTGACATTAGGTCTTATGGGATTCCAGCTATCAACATTATTGCTTTGAACGAGATTCAATTGTGTGAGAAACTTCATACTTTCTTTAGTTTTTAGTTGTAGGTGGAGACATAATTGATAATATAGCAAATTACTAACAGACCTCTAAACATATCCTTTATTACAATCGGAAATCACTTTTATTTTTTTATAACAATAATCTCTCCTATACTAACGGTTTGACCATGTTGACTGTTTTATATAACTGAAAAATGATAAAATGAAGCAAAAATACGAGAATACCCTTCATTTATAAAATCCAATATGGGTCCCTTTCTTTCTCTCTCTTTTTTTTCCTTCTCATTCTTCTCTTCTTTTTCTTTGTCTTCTTCATCGGAACCTAGATTGGCTCTCTCTCTCTCTCTCTCTTTTCTCCATCTTCTATTTTGTCTTCTTCACTAATTGGTCTGGGTTTGGAAACCCAGATCGACATTAGGGTTTCTAGTCGATCTGGATTTTCATATGAAAACCCAGAAGTCAGTCTGGGTCTGGGTTTGAAAACCCAAACATCGATATGGGTTTCCAATCTCCATCTTCTATTTGTCTTCTTCACTAATTGGTCTGGGTTTGGAAACCCAGATCGACATTAGGGTTTCTAGTCGATCTGGATTTTCATATGAAAACACAGAAGTCAGTCTGGGTCTGGGTTTGGAAACCCAAACATCGATATGGGTTTCCAAACTCATATCAACGTTTGAGTTTACATCGATATGAGTTTGGAAACCCATATCAGTGTCTAGGTTTCCAAACCCAGACTTAAATCGATGTCTGGGTTTCCAAACGCCTATCTGGGTTTCAAGATGATGTAGGTCTGGTTCCATAAACCAGACCGTCACCCGTCATGGATTTGGGTTTTCAACCCAAACTCGTATCAATGTCCGGGTTTCCAGATCGGAACCTAGACTTGGATCAATGTTTAAGTTTCCAGATGGTGTTTATGATGATATTCTTGAGTCCGTTTGATGATAATTGTAGTGGTTTTTGTTTGAAGATGACAATGATTTTTGTTTGTGTTGATGATTGATGATGTCGGACCTATTTGTGTTATTTGTGTTGATGATTGTTTGTGTTAAATGTTTGATTTTGATAATTGATGATGATGGATCAGAAACTCAAACATCTGATGAACCATCATCAATTTTTTTGAAATATTATTTTTTTTTTCAAATTGATCTAAACCGTTCATTTTTTAGATTGACGGTTTAGATCCATTTGAAAAAATTTTAAATTATTTTTTATAGTTAAAATTTATTTTTTTTTAATTTTTAAAATATTTTTAAGTTTTAAAATTTTAAATTATTTATTAATTAATTTAAGTTTTAAAAGAAAAATAAAAATCAGAGAAATTGATCAAAATGCTCTTGTTACAGTTAACTTTTATAGTCAATTATAGTCAAACCGTTAGTACAGGGGAGGTCATTGTTACAAAAAGTAAAAGTGGTTTCCAATTGTAATAAAGTATATGTTAGGAGGTTTTTCAGTAATTTGCTCATTGATAATACAAAACTTTTAATGGGGTGTAAATACAAAAATTTATAGAATATTGAATTTTTAAAAATTTTGATGGGATGTAAATACAAAAGGGGTGTACAAACAGTTTTTAAGTGGCGGAAATATCGCCACCCTTGGACATATTGCAGAACTGGTGGAACCAGTGCAGGGGTGAGAACATTTGGACTCGTTACACCAATCCCATCAAATATTTTATAGGGTTTTGTTGAAAAATGACCTCTTTTTTATAACTCATTTGCACACTAACTTTTTTTTTTTAAATTCCAACCTCAAGGTAGAGAATCTCAACCTCTAGGTTCGGAATCCCAACTTTTAAGTTGAGAATCATAATATTAATTCAAATCAATCTCAACTTCAAGGTTGAGATTTTTTTTTCACAAAAAAAAAGGTTAGTTTTGCAACTCATCTCTCCAAATGGGTCATTTTTCATAATTTCTCTATTTTATAACCGACAAGGGTGGTTACATGAAGCCCATCTTCATGATGGTTTTCACCGTTTTGGGTTAATTTTTTTTTTTTTTTTTTTTAAGTTAGTGTTATTTAATTATTTAACTATTAAAACATATAAAATATATTAATTCATAAAACTTAAGTAGATAGTACTAATAATTTTAATATGTTAAAAAATTAAAATTTTATAAAAATTATTATAATCATATTTTAAAGGGACGCTTTTGATTTGTAAAGTTTTATATTTTTCTTTATTTTTAATTTATGAAAATGTGATCATTTTATTTACAAATATCAAATTAACTTAAAGTATTAATTTTTTTTTTGCAAACGGACATAATCATTTTTGATGTGGGAATTGGATAAGATATCTGCCTTGTTATCTCTCTCTCTCTTTGGTTTGTCTTTGTTTTAGTATGGACATGTTATTCTATTTGGGAATTGGGAATTTAACTTGTTATCTTATTTAGTTCTGGTTATCGACATGTCTGGGAATTAGAAATTTAACTTCTTGTCTTATCTAGTTCTAAATATAAAATTCTCTCTCTCATACTGTCTCTCAATTATTATTATTATTTTTAATGGTGATAAAAGTACATCTGTATAATTACAAATCCAAATTTACTTTCTACACTCATACTTGGTACACCTAACCTATAAACTCTAATAATATGAAAAAAAGAAAAATCTAGTATCACTACATATATTCAAGAATTGACGAATAAGAGTTGGTTTGATGAATTTTAAATATGTATGTATATATGATTTAACTTCTATTATTGTTTTTTGACTAAAAACAAAAATAAACAAAATACAAATGTGGTTTTTCAAAGTAAGTTTTATCCAAAAGTCTCCAACTTAATTAAAATTTATGCAGGAGTTTATATTTCACACATATTTGAATGCATTGGGTACAAAAGAGTACAAAAGAATAGGTAGGAGTGCAGTAGCAATAGTCAACCATTTCAAAATAAACTAATTAACTTTTCATTGAGACATTTCATCCAACACATATTCAACATCAAGAAAATCTCTACTATTAACATATTTTTTTTTTGTTTTTAAATTTCTTTGATAATTTTGTCTCATTATTTGAATCATCATCACAAACAAACCATGAAAAAAAAAATCACATAAACAGTAAAAGCAAAAACAAAAGTTGAATAATAGATGGGGAGGAAGAAGAAAATCCAATGAGAGTGAGCTAAGAACATTTTTAGAATGAGTATGAAGAAAATTCTGGAAGAAATTCAAAAGAAATCTTATAAAAAACACCCATATATAAAATTAAAATAAGAACAACTAGCATTATATTGTAAACAAGTGTAATAAGAAAAAAAAATGATTAAGTAATAAGAAGAAAAATGATAAAAGTTATAAACAATATGTGAGGATAGTTTTGGAATTTTAAAGAGCGTATGAGGTAAAACTTTTAATATGGGTGTTGCAAGAAAATTTTGGGTGGCAATAGAGCATCGCTTTTATATATTTCAAGCGTTAAAAACAGCTGAGGTTTTCATGGGAATTGCCAAAAAAGTTGGCTACGGTGACAATATTAACGGGGTGCAAATAAAGTGAGCCTTTTTGGGTTATACATTTTAACTGAAAATTCTCGGTTATTGGGCGACACTTTCAAAAGGGGTCACTTCGTAAAGTTTTAGATTTTCCTTTATTTTTAATTTATCAAAATTTGATTTTTTTCGTTTACAAATATTAAATTAACTTAAAGTATTATTTTTTTGTAAACAAACATAATCATTTTTTAATAAATCCAATCCTATCATACACTAAACATAAGATTTAATCATATTCTATCCGATCTAATATAATTTAGTCTAATTTAATTCAATTTAATTCAATACGGTATATTAAATACACCCAGAGTGTGCTTGTAAAACACATCCCATATCTCAAAATTATTATAAAAGTTTGATTTAAAACCCCTTGCTGTAATTTTTTTTTTTTAAAAAAAAATCCCTACTGTAAGAAAAATTTTATTTTTTTCAAAGTTAGGAAAATTTTTATTCGAAGCAAATATACACGATTTAAACACATAATCTAATTATTATGGTATGAGGATTTTACTAATAGAGCACCTCGACTTTGTGTGAATTTAGATAAACTAGAACCACGATAATGAATTCGGTAGAATCTATCAAGAGTTTAGAGTCAAAATATTATTTTTCCATTTAAGCATAGAGCAACGACATATTAGTCACTTTATTTTTCCCTTTCAAAGAATGTATAATATCTGTTTTCTTTGTGATGTCAACATATATAGATATGTATGCGTGTATGTATGTATGTATATATGTTTTTTTTTTTGTTTTGTTATCAATTACTTAATTACTTGATTTGAAGGGAATAGACTCAGAACTTGAAAACAACTATAACAATATGAAATTCAACAAAAAAGAGTAAAACGGAACAAAAAACGTACCCGTTTGTGCACAGTAAAAATTGCTTTGGATATTAGATTGTTCAATTGGTCGGAGTTTGATCACCAATTACAGGACCAAACCCTCAAATCATATTGTGATTTACCTTACCAATTTATTTGTTTTCTCTCTTTTATTTATGTTGGACTGACACAAACACAACAGTAGCATCATCTAAGCATGGTTTCACTATTTTATCATCTTCTGCATGTGTGGTTTTTTCACACAACACCAAGCACTTATTGCTCCTTTGGTCATGCAGTATTTGCAGGGCCATTAACCAAATGCAATGGCCATACTTTGGCCTTATATTGAAATCATCTAGAAACCATCAAAGCCAGTTTTGCTTTCTAACTGCCAACAACCCATTCAAATATGGTTTTGGATCTTGGTTCGGGTCACAGGTTTGAGTCATCTTGGATTGATCTATTGATGTTAAAAACTAATCAACCAGGTTCTTTGAAGCACAAAACTGCAATGGAATAAAAATAAAATAGAAAGTCAAACAAAGAGTGAAGAAAAGAGATCAAAGAAGAATAAGGAACACCAGGTTTTTAAGCGGTTCGGCCAATTGGTGCTTACGTCTACTATTTTTTCTCACTATTTTGGCATAATAACAACACTCTCTCCCTAAGTGTTTCTCCCTTTTTATTTTTACAATGAAAATGATCTCCTATTTATAGAGGGAGATGATACAATTAAATATAATTAATTTGATAAGTCATAATTTGTTACATTTCCTTAAGCTTACATACGTTATAATTTGTTAAAGTCTTCTGCCAAAGTATGAGTTTCTGACACTAACCACATACTTAGTGGTTGAGATTTTTCTTAAATCAAGATTCCATCCTTCTGACACAATTTTCTTGACGTATACATCACGTTTTAGAACTGAGTCCTGCTCTGGACATCCTAGAGCTGCTGAAGATGACCAACGACCTCAGCTTTGTAATAGTAAACGAGCTTGACGTCGTCAGAACATTATATACGCGAGCTGGGAGCAAGGCGATCAGGGAGCCTACTTTTGCGAGCTAGCAAACTGGTCTTGTTTTTTGGTCTATTGGGTCAGTTTATTGGACTTTTATCAGCCCATTTGGGTAATTTAGAAAATACCCATAACATGACCAAACCCTTAAATCATATTGTGATTTACCTTACTGATTTATTTGTTTCCTCTCTTTTATTTATGTTGGACTGACACAAACACAACAGTAGCATCATCTAAGCATGGTTTCACTATTTTTTTCATCTTCTGCATGTGTGGTTTTTTTACACAACACCAAGCACTTATTACTCCTTTGGTCATGCAGTATTTGAGGGCCATTAACCAAATGAAATGGCTATACTTTAGCCTTATATTGAAACCATCAAGAAACCATCAAAGGCAATTTTGTTTCTAACCGCCAACAAGGCATTCAAATATGATTTTGGATCTTGGTTCGGGTCACAGGTTTGAGTCATTTTGGATAGACCTAACCCATAATCCCATAACCCAACAAAACTCACATAGAATTTATGTTTCACAATTTAATGTTTTTAATATTAATGATGATATGATCCATTATCAACTATAACAATCAACAAGAGAGAAAATCTATCATTGCTCAATGTAGTCTAGTGAAGAGTTCTCCTTCAACTGGATAATAATCTATGTTCAAGTTGTCAAGTTTAAAAAAAATAATGGTCTAATTAGTTATCTATATCATTTATGTGAATCAAAGCTAAAATCAAATTGGATTACAATGATAAAGTCTAGTATCAAGATTGGTAAAGAATTTTTCTTCGATCAATTTTTCTTTTGAATTATGATTTCAAATCTAATATGGGTGGTATTTACTTCATTTAGAAGACAAGTTCACATTTGAGATCGAAAATTGCACTAAACAATGTTAATTCGATAAGGGTGAAGGGAGAATTTAGTTCATATATCAATATAAATTTAATCCCTAATTTTTATGTGGAATTCACTAAACTTAGTTTCTCAAAAAATTTTATAAATACGGCTTTTATAAATCATGATTTTTATTTTTTGTCATTAAAATCGCGTCAATTTAGAAACATACCCCATATCCTATTCTAATTAAATCTCAAACAAAAATCTAATCAATCTTACACATCAAACATCATCAAGGATAGGTAAATGTTGTAAAACTTGGAGAGTAAGCCTGACTACTTTTCGAGAACCCCCAAATTACGGGTTCTACTTGCCTCCGGTGAATACTCGCTATACTGGGCCCAACTAGACCAACACAGGTTTGGTGAGTCGCATGTCCCCAACGTACCCGCTGAGGTTCTTGGACATTTATGTAAACGGAAATAGCAAGTGCGGAAATTAAAGAACGCATATTGCTATCAGTTTGGTAAAGAGTGGAGCGGATAGTGCGAATGGATTTGCCAGTATTATGGTGTGGGATTCAGGAGGAGGATTGCGAGTGGAAGTTGGGGGTTTAAAGGGAAGCAATTCGACAAGGAGTTGGAGTCTTGTAAGGAGACCATATCGGAAATGTCATCATGGACAGACGGACTCATATTATGACATAAACATAGGTTTAATTTCACCTTAAACTGTTTAATTAGTTGGAGAAGTATTATCAAAGAATTAATTAGTTACTACTTTAGAGCTAACAAACCAAGAATTGACAAATCTATTATGTTAATAATTTTTCAATGACTTTATATTGTCACTCACCTTACCTTTGTTTTGTTCGGTTCCACTTAAACCACAATTTTTTTCCTTCTAGAATAAATTCCACTAACAAGTTGTTCACTTCATTAATTGATTAATTACAATATTATCGCTTGACTCTTGGCATTTGAATCTGGTAGTTTTTGGTCGCTTTAGTTGAGAAAGAATACGAATAAAGTTATTTCACTGTCATTTTAAACAGTTTTGGCATTGAAAATGTGGTGGAAATTAAACTTTGATGATATTATTATTATTATTAACTATACAAAGTTGATTAGGCAGTGACCGCCGGTTCGTTAGTGAAACTTCTTAATGTAATTCAATGCTGTCAATCACTTCATCAATTTTCCAATTCGATTATGATGGAAGGTGACTTAAATCAAGGGACATAATTGTTAATTGACGAATTTATGAGAAATTTTTATTTTATTATATATTTTTTTAAGAGTGATATTAAGTAGAACTGTATTGAAACTTACAATTAAACCAATTAACCAATGAGCATGACCGAGATACCTTCGGTGGACGATAGAATTGACTATAAGATTAAGCATTAACAATGAGCATGACCCCACGTATAGGGATGGGGTCCACACATATGTTTTTACAAGTAAGGTGAGATTCGATTTCTCCATGACAATCATTAAAATGAAAGAATGAGATGTTACTAATTTCATTAAAAGTTAGCTAGATGTGAACTTTCATGAATTTATTATAATTTCATATTTCATAAGTAATTATCAACTTTTGTTTTGGTCTATGTAAATTTTAATTTATTTTTTAAAATATTATAATTAAATAGAAGTTGAATGAAAAATAATTCGAGCTCATAACATGCAAGGTACAAATATGAGTATTTTTATTAAATTTTAATTTATTAATAAGATTAGATGTGAGATCGTATTACAAATTAAGTATAAAAAAGGTTATGATTTTCTTCCTTTTCTTTTTTCTTAGTTTTGAATGACAAACTCTATGTCTGCTGGAATAATTAGCTATACATTAATCAGTCAACAAAATCATACAACACTTGAAGACTTTCTTTAAGTACAAATGAAGACTGGTTATACAAATTGAATTTTGCCCTCTACAATCAAGCACTTATGTTGAAAAATTTTTCTTTTCTATAGAATAATAAAACTGATCAAAATTAGCCCAAAAAATATTATTCTAAATTAAATAAGCTAAGGTCGTAACCAGGTAAATGTACAAATGCATTTAATTGACTTACGAAACCCTACAGATAGCAGCTAAGTTTTAAGTTTGGTCGATAATTAATAATTAAAATTATTCAAATAAAAGTATATGTAAAATAGAGAAGGAATTACACAATATCTGCATGAGATTTGCCTAAAAACACTTAGAATATATATTATTTTATCACACAATACTTCATTCTTTTAGTCAAGAACTGATAAAGTTAGTCAAACCTATGTAACTTAAATGTATTTTAGACTTTTATTATTTTTAATTTTCTTTTATAATTTAAATTATAAAAAATTAAAAAAAATATAAAAGTAATAGGAAAGAAAACTGAGAGTATCCTTCTCCAGTTTATCAACAATTGAAAAAAAAAATCCTTAGAAAAAAAAAAAGAAAAATAGAAAAAAAAACTGAGTTCTACAACATCTTCCCTATGGGTGGACATTTTTTGGTACGGGTTGAGTTCGGTTAGAAAACTTCCAACCCAACATGAATTGAGTTAAAAACTTTTCAACCCAACCCAATCTGACTAGTATTAGTCGGGTTGAGTTGAGTTAAGTTGATTGAATTTAATTCAATTTACTATAAAAATACAAAAGATCTAGTTGATAACTCTTATAATCTTAGTAATTTGATTACAAATAAAATAAATATAAATAAAAATTCAATAATTATAAATAAAAGATTCATTTCATCATAAAAGTTGTTTTTAATCCTCATCTCTAACAAGTGTTCTTCTAGAAGAATGAGAAAACCTTAGATTTAGAATTAAGGATAGACATTTATCGGGTTCGGGTTGGGTTGAATTGAAAATTTTTCAATTCAATTCAATATAATTTAATTTTCAATCCAACTCAACCCAATTCATCCCAATCCATCTTATTTTTGTAAGATTTAATCCAACTCAATCTAACAAAAAATTATCGGATTATATTAGGTTTGTCGGGTTGGGTTGGAAATGCCAACCCCTAATCTTCCCCATCCTCTCTTAAATCAGTAAGTTAATCTTTCCCCATAAACTCCAGCTTCAAACCCCATCAAAATATAAATATGATGTAGACCAGATCGTGGTCTCCATGGGAGACCAGTATCGGAGACTGGAAACCTGGTCTCACCATCACCGCCACCACATCCCACCGATACTGGTCTCCCTCTGTCATGGCAATTGTTCCACCACTTTCTTCTCTTTCCAAACACCGCTTTTCCTCCTCACCTCTCACTCCTTCCACGTCATCCACTATAAGTTTCTTTTGCATTTTGTGTATTGTTTGAGCTTGTTTTCGTTCTGGGTTTGTTGATTTGTTGTTGCTTGTGTCAGATCTTTGACTCCAAGGTGAAATCTAGAGACATACCCAATTGAGCTTATTCACAAGCTTTTACGACTAAGTTTTCAAAATCGGTTCTTCTTTTGGTTTTCTCGTTTCTGGGAGTTGGATTTGCATTGCTAGGAGCTTTTCAGCTGAAAATTCTTTTAATTCGTTTGACTTTCCTATAGTGATTTGCTTATATTGCTATTTGTTTCTATATTTGTAATTTGTTGATGTTATAAGTTACTATATTGGCTTTATTTTAGATAAGTGGTTTGTTTTAATTGAGTGAACAATATGATTCTGAATTCCACAGCCTGATAACCTCCGCAAAGCATTTTTTTTAAAAAATATTATATTATTCATGGATAAAATGGTCATTTAACCAAAATTCTTGATTAACAATTAAAGTTGATGAAAGTCAATTAATAATATAAAGATTTAGTATAATAAAATGATAAATGTGTTTTTGAAACCTAAGGAAATTTTGTGCAATTCGTTCTAAATTAAATATAACCGCATATGCCATGCTCTTTTATATTCAAATTCGGTCATACTCATGCCTATAATATTCGAGTATAGAATTTTACCTTATAGCCACAAATGGTGTAATGATGACAAGGACAACAATTAGCAGTAATAATTTTTTTTTCTTTTTCAATTTTTAAACAAAGTAAGGAAAGGAGATGTAATCAGAATAAAGATTTTCTATCGTCTTTATTTTTACTAAACTTTTGATAATTTATTGATACATTAGTATAAAAAATAATTGATGATCAATATTATTAAATTTTTTCTTCCTCTTTCATCATTCAAACTTAAACTTATCTTATAAAAAAGTTAATATTATATCAATACTAATAGAGAATTTTTATCCCAAATATCAATACCTACTAACATCAATTATTATTATCCCGATTTAGATACTTGCTCTCATAATTAAGAGATAATAATTATCATAAAGAGGAGAGAAAGCTACATACAAAAAGCTTGTAAAATAAATAGGGACATATACAATCACTTTAAGAAGAAATGCGAAAGAAAAAAAAAATCAAATAGTAATGAGATATAATTTATATATTTTTATTAACTACAAGGTTTTATGTCATCTAATTGAAATAAAATTAAATGTATCTCCGTGTTATAGACTAATAGTTATTATCTCTTTAAAAAAAAAAAAAAGTTACTATAAGTTTCAGAACATAAATCGTCTGAAAAAGAGTACAATGATATTGTCATTTGAGTAAAAATAGATTGACTTAATTCTTTAAATACTATTTAGAAACTCCACTTCAGATATTATATATGAGTACAACTGTAGGAGTTGAATAATTAGGTGTAATTAGTGAATATTTATGTCTGAACGGAACTCCATTAATTTCCTCCCTCTCACTTCCCGTTTGTTACGTAAATGTGGACTTTGCTCCAAACGTTCATGAATCAACTTTCTGTCACCTCAGTATTACTGACCCAATTGACTCGCACAATTATTTCTAAGTCCTTCAAAACTGATAGTTTTGACCCCGTTCGGTGGTTCAGTTTATAATTTATAAACATATTGTAAAAAACAAATGTGAAGTAAGTTGGTTTGACTCAAATGTAAAACTTTTGTATTTAATCATCTTCTAAATACTTACATATGATAAAATAATTTAATCAAACTCTGTTGAAGATAGGTCAAAATTTCCTTGTTAGTAGACAGATGAAAATAATTATATTATATTAACTTTGGATCTTTAATATTAATTTATGAGATTGTCAGGGAAATTGTGAGTTTATGTCTTACACCTCAAATTTTAAATTTGTATTAATTTAAAAATGAAAAAACGGTTGTGCTTAGTACTTTCACAATTTGGAAAATAAAAGTTATAAATAAAAACATTATTTTTCAAAAGTACTAATTTTGAATTACTGTAGAAAAAATGAAAGCATTGTTTTGCAATAAAATATAATTAAACATTTCGTAAAACTTTACAAAAACCATTATTCAAGAAACTTATAAAATTCATTTTTTTTTGTTCTAATTTATATATCTAATATCATCCTGATATACATTTACTTCAACTGTTTTGATGTAGTCAAATTTCTTTAAAACAAATCTTTCTAACACAAAAATGGATTATCCAAAGAAACCCACAAACTGTTGGAAATTTTGGACAAAGAATTGGTCAATGTCCCTCTACACAAATTGTGCACGCCAAGAAGGGAAGTGTCCAAACCCTAGGTCTCAGAACTCCAACAACAAGAAGTCTAAAACGAAAATTCCACTTTTTGGTCCCAAAAAAAAATTCAACGAATACAAACATTGAAAAGCAAGAGAAGCCTACTCCATGGATTAGTATATAACATGTGTTTTTGTTAGTTGGTGGATGATGCTTACAGTTTTTTAAAGGTACATTTGGAGTGGGGCGGCCACCATTTCTTCACGCGATTGGCCACTCCTCCACATCACTCTCCATCTCATCAATTCCAAGCCTCCCACCATCACCTATATCCCTCCCACTTAAACTTATTTTTCTCCAAATTTAATCATAATTTACTTTTACTTATGGTGTAGATTAGTTTTGGTATACTATAATTCCATCAGTATAATTTTTTTTTTTTTTAAAAAAAGAACATATATGTACTCAATTGCCTTTTTATTTTATATTAATTTATTTTCACTCACTTCAGTATAAATCTAGAGTATCATTCAACCTAGATTAAGAACAATAAGCGTTAAGGTGTGATATAAAGATAAATTTCCAGGAACAAGAGGAGGTAACCTACACTAAGTGGGGGCCACCTTACATACAAGGAGGGAAAACCCACATATCGTGGGGGGTGTCGAACCTGTGATCTCCCAAGAGAGAGGAAGAGGAACTACAACACTTACCATTACATTGTTGTGCCCCTTTTACGTTTAGAGTGAAGTTAAATGAAGTTGTGTTGAATTATTATTGGCATTATCATTTATAACACATATGTTTAATTATTCATAATCATCTATTTTATTGAGAAATTCAAATTTTTATAATTATTTTAATACTAAAATAATTAAAAAAACACATGTAATATAGTCGCTGGACTGTATTTAATATTCTTCTATGAATTTACTTTCATATATTTAATTTTCTTTGAAATATTGAGCATGATTATATGAAAATACAATAACATCAAATAAAATTACAAAGGTGAAAAAGAGAACCAAAGAATTTAGAGATCAATGTGACATTTTATTTTAATCTTTAAGTAGAATCCAAGTCTTAAAATTTTATGAAATTGTTTATGCGCAAAAATTTGTATTTTTCTTTCTGTTAGGGGAGATGGATTTAAAATTAAGATCTCATTTTTATTAAGAATTGTGATTATCAAACCATTTATGTCTGTGATCACAAAATACAAACAGAAAAATAATGAGAGCATATATTTTAACAATAAAAATAAAAAATTGAATATTTTAATATTCAAAATTGCATAATGAATTTTTATAAGAAAGCTAGATTAGTTTCCGTTTGGCAAGCGAGATGGAATGGAACAGATTAAATTTGAATGAAAAATCGTTGTCCCATGTTTGGTAAAACTTCATATTAGATTAAAAATTATATTATATCATGTTTAATGTAGGTCGGAATTGAATTAAAATAAAATTAATTTAAATTTTTTATTATATAAAATTAATTTTATAAAAAATTTGAATAAAAAAATTATAGTTAAATCCAGTGTCTTTAACATCATCAGCCCACAATTCATCAACAATCATCAATGTAATTCATCAACATCATCATCTCTCATAACAACATCATCAAAACATGAACAAAAAAGGATAAAAAATAATAAAAATAAAAACAAGGAGTTATAATCAAACCCAGAAAACATGGTTCTAGGTTTATCACACCCAAAAAACCTAGAACCTATTGTTCATGATCATATAAAAAAAAAAATGAAGGTGAGATGAAAAAAAAAATTTGAAAATGGTAGTTCTCGCCGCTGCTTGTTCATTTAGATGAAGAAAGAGATGAGGGAGACGAAGAGTGGTTTGTCATGATGGTCGGTCAGTATGATGGAATGAGAGAGAGACAGAATTTGTGGAGAAAGGATGAAACACAAAAGTTTAAAAAAAAAAAAAAAAAAAAATTCCCATGAACTTAAGACATGGCAAAGACATGATTCAGCTTGGGATTTCATTTCCCAAATTGAATGAGAATGGAGGTGGGGTCGGACATGAAAAAGTCATTCATTGTCCTACCTCAAACGTAAGCGAAATATGAAATGTGGGAGGATGGGAAAAAATAAATTTTAATCTCATCCCAATTCTCATGCACCAAACATTACCTTAAAGAACAATTAATGAGAGCATGTTTGGGACTTAAATTATAAACAATTTAAAGGTGATTTTGTGTTCTATTTAATCTTACTTTATGTGAAATATTAACTAATTGTTTATCAACATGTTTATCAATTTTTTATCAACATGTTTCGTTATTTGTAACCCGTATTTTTCTAATACAACGATTTGTGAACCAAGTTTTGTCTTTTTTAAAAATTAAAAAAAAAAACAAAACAAAAGCATTTGTAAAGATGATATCAAAAAACTTGTATTCTATACGTGTCTGATATTATCTGTCCTATATTAATTTAAATAATAACAAAATTCACGGAATAAACAATAATGAAGTATGAATTTTCCCGCAGCCAGGACCATGAGTGTCCAAATTCATTTTGTCCACATGACGGTCCATGTCTCCAACGCATATATGATAATATTGTTTTGAGGATATACTTACTATGTTTTTTGAAAAGGAGGATATACCTCTATGTTAAACAAAGTGGTTAAACCTCTTCAAGAAAATGTAATTAACTTTATTGACCTATAAAATTCATCATGTTCCAACCGCCCATTTTATTAATTGAAAATTGGGTATAGATTAGAGACATGGATAATATTGTTCCTCGAATTTGTACTCCACCAAACACACAAATATTTTCAATTATTTTGTTGTACAATGCACAATCCCCATACGTGTCACAACTCCAAAATTAGTTGAGCATATATAATATCCATTTGTTACAAAACAAATTAATTTAAAACATAATCCAATCCAAAGTCCTAATGTAATGACAAGTTGAAATTCATCCGGTATTATACTTTCTTACATCAACACCAATACAAGTTAGTTATAGATTTAAGTTGTATTCCCTTTCCCAAATTAATTATATTTGGAGGGTATATTTGATCTAAAGTTTATTGGAATTAATAAAATATTTTTTTTAAAAAAAAAGAAATTATTGATTTTAATGGAATTTATAGATACCATAGACTCTACATAAATTTTATTAGAATTTTTTTATGAAATTCAGTGTTTTTTTTTTTTTTTTTTTTTTTAAGGAGAAGAAAAAAGATTTATAGGTTTAGTTACTTTATCTTACCACTAACCTTATTTCTCAATTGGAGCTCGTGGATTAGCTTTAATAAAATAACTTTTACAATCAATCCAATAGCTCTCATTGAGGGGAAAGGTTAGTGGTTAGGTAAGGTAAACATACTCAAGATTTGTTATAAACTTATTTTATCCATAAATTTCACTCTAAAATCTAATTCCATCACTTCATAAAACTTGGAAAGTGAGAAAAGCAACTTTTCATTTCAAGAATAATATTAGACTTCTAAAAAATTTTATCTAAATCCATACTCAAATGATATAGTACGTGAGTTGTCAAAATATTATAAATCATGAGATAATATGGTAATTAATAGGATCTTGGTACGTAACTCACATGTTATATCATTTGGATAAATTTTTTTAAAAATGTATTATTATTATTATTATTATTTTAAATTAGTAATGTTAGGTTTTCAAAATATTTTATCCAAATTCATATCAAAATGATATGATATGTGAGTTGTTAAGATTCTATTAATTATCACATTATCTCATTACTTATAAGATATTGATAACTTAAATGCTATATTATTTTGAGTATGAATTTGGGTAAAATGTTTAGAAAACTTAACATACTTATTTTTTAATATACCTAGATTCCAGTTAATTTCATAATAAATTTAAATTGAATATATCTAGTATCAATAGAATCTAAACAAATATAAATTGAATGTATTTCCGACAAAACCCATAGATTGAATACAAAAAAAAAAAAAAAAAAAGTCAAAGTCAGGGATCGAATTGGGAAACAAATATATTCCATTTTATAATTATGGTAAAGTATTTGTAAAATCCTACGCCAATACGATTTCCTAGGACGATAAATTTTGCCTGAACACGTAAAGGAAAATCCTATAAATAATAAGAGTTAAACTAAACGTCTAAGCCCATCCTACGTCAAATCAAATATACAGGATCACTTTGTTAATTACTTTCTTGGTATGTTTTGATAAAGAATAATCAAGAGTCCTTTTTGATAAATTAAATAATGACCTTGAATGCGATTTATGTGCTACCCATCAAATTAAATAATAATAATAATTATTATTATAATTAAACAAAATTGAAATTACACGTCGCTTACCGTTGAAAAAACCTCAACTTTGAAAACCCAAACCCAACTTACAAGTCCAGACACACATAAAAGTACACACCCTCTATTTCTTTTCACTTCAAAATAAACACGCACATATTTTTCCTCTCCTTCTTTCACCAAAACCAAATACACAAAACATCTATGGCTGCTTCTTCTTCTTCTTCGTCTTCAACGACGAATAAAGTTTCTTATTGGATCCCGGTGGCGGACACGGCATCATGGTACTGTGCCATTGTTTTGCTAGCTTTGATACTACTAGGGTCCACGAAGGAAAATAATTCCATGGCAGACGAGCCTGTTAAAGGATCACAGCTCCTCAACAGGCCTTGTGATGAAATATACATCGTCGGAGAAGGAGAGACCCTCCACACCATCAGTGACAAGTGCGATGACCCGTATATCGTGGAGCGTAACCCACATATCCAGGACCCGGATGATGTCTTCCCTGGACTTGTCATCAAAATCACTCCTTCAAATACTAGGAAACTTTTAAGGTAGCTAGTTAGGTTTATATAGGAAACATATACTTTTGTTTTCAATTTTTATCTTTTCTTTCTAAATTGATGTTGTTATAGAAGCTACATAATCAGATGGTGAGAAGTTGATTAAAGGGTGTTTTGAATAATTTCTTGGTGGAATTATAATCAAAGAATCTGTATTTATTTTTAACAAACCATGATGTTCTGTAATTTATTTCATTCACATATGTATTATTAGGGACAATTATTATTTGTTTATTTGTTTTTATTTTCTTGGTGTTTTTTAAGTGCTAATACAAAGCCGAAAGAGATTTTTGAATATATAAATCATATATAATTTTGTAAAGCAATTGATAATATTAAAAAAAATAAAAAAATGAATTGGTTGTGATGATGTGTGGCCATCGATGGTTGAAGAGAAGAGCCGCCACCTGGTTTGTCTGGATTTTGGGATGAGAAAGGTGTTTCAACAACTTTCGATATAAAAACAGGGAGTGCGTTGTACATTTGGTTTCTTTTTTCTTGAATACGTGTGCAACTGTGCATGCTGTGTAGAATCAATACTGTTGCTTAAAAAAATTAAAATCTATTGTGATTTTTATTTTCTTTTTGAAATAGTGCTGTGTTTGACTTTGATAACTATTCTATTCATCAATTTTTGACATGTGGCATTTGATTATTTGATGGGTTCATCCGTTCATGTTGACACTTGCAACAATTCAATTTGATTAATGAAATAGTGTCTGTTTTTGCCCTGAGGCACAAGTTAGTACTACCTCTTGATGTGCTCTTGCTTAATTAATGGTGAGGAATGGAGATTAATTAGGTTTTAGTTTGGTTTTTAAAGGAGTTTTAGCCTAGTGAAAATGAAAAAAAAAAAAATCAAGTTCTAACCATTATCATCATGAATTATAAATGATTTTTTTCCTTCATTATGATTTTTAATTGTTTTACCTCATTAGGATTTATGACACGTCATTCCTCCAATCCCTACCCAAATCCTCATTTAAGGAAATTGGGGATTGGGGATTTATCGAGAGTGGGTTCCATCATCCCTGCTTCCCCAGTTTCTCCTGTTGCACTCTTTTTTTTTTTTTTTTTCCCTATATTTTCCGTTTCCATTAATTTCACTCCATTTGCCCCAAAATTATACATATGTTAAATTAAGAAAATTAATAATTCCATAAAAATTTAATATACTAAACCCACAATATTTCAACTTAACCAATCCACAACATTGTATTATAATTGCAACACACGAGAAACTAAACGTACAATATAAACTATTATATAGGATAAGGTTATAAATGAGAGAATTGGAGAAATTATTAAAACAAATTTTACTATTAAATATAAATATTTTTATATTTTTACCCAAAATCTCCCCCAAATAGGGTTAAGGATTTGGGGATTAGGTGCTCATTGACAACTCTAAATTAAGTTATTTTTTCTCTCATTAGGATTCCCTAAACACTAAAAATTCATCATTTTTTTTTTATTAACTTATTAGGATTTATAAGGCAATCACAAATATAAATTAAACTTCTTTTTCTCATTAAGATTTTAAATTAATACACCCTACAAATAAAAATTATTTGCATCACAAATCAGGAGTTATGTTATTTTTTTTCCTCATTAGTATTTGTAATTAAAAAATATATATTTGTGAATTGTTCATGTTCAAAAACTATTTCCTAAATTTTTTAATTTGTTAAATTAAAATAACTGAAAATTCATATATTATACTTTCTAACTATTAAAACAAGAAAATATATTACTAAAACAGACGTTGAAATTTTTGTAATCTCTGTGTACTTATTATATTATATGATATCTAGAAATCACATACAATGTATCAATTTAAACTTGAAACATTACTCACGTCTTGAAATATTGCTACAATTAAAAAGATTCGTTTGGCCCAGAACTGCATTAGGCACTGATAGCAACAATTCTTCTCGAGAATTAAAAGTAGTTGAACTGTTTTGAAACATTACTTACATCTTGAAATATTGCTACAATTAATCAGATTCTTTTAGTCCACAACTTCATTGTGCACCGATAGCAACAGTTCTTCTAGAGAATTAAAAATGGTTAAACTGCGTTTTCTTACCTACTAATGGGTAAGGTCATGGTGACGTGGCTTAATCAGAGTGATCAACCTGATAACATAGCGAAAGCAGCCCAATATAAAGATCGTGATCAATCAACGCACATTGAACCACGACAATTCACGATTAGACCATGACGGCTCATGTATCAAAAATATAAATAAAAATAATTAAAAAGGACTTATTACGGTGACAAGAAATTGAATACCCACGGAATGAAAATTGACCAAAACCATTAATAATAAATTAATTTTTATTATGATTGGAATTACAAAATAACTCAATAAAGTTTTAAATTTTCTCAAAAATAACTAATTAATTATATATTTATATCAATCATTTTCTTCTCAATATATATTGATATAGGAAATGCAAATATTTAATTATCAATAATTAAATTCTCTTATGAGCTTTCCATTAAGAGATTCAGAATGTTTAATTTAAAAAAAATCTGAAAATTTCATTTGGGTTTTATTCTAATTTTGTAACTACCAATTATTTTTTTTTTCCAATACAAAGTGTTCTTATCTTAATTTAAGATAGATTTTGAATTTTTCCATTAATATGTATATCTAACAAGGATAAGGAAAAAACACAATCACAATAATAAGGGAAGATTCTGGTTTTAATATAGTTGCAACTAAATGATTAAAGAAAAAGACCGCAGATAATTAAGGATTTTAATTAAGAAAGAAGAATGTGACTTGTCCTTTGTGTTCTTGTGACCCACCAAAACGCGACAGCAATGGATTTGAACACAACCTCTAATTTCTTATTTGGACTATTGTGAGTTGTGACATCCAATGCCTATCTAACATCCAAATAAAGTTAAACCTTTAATGGGAATAAGGCGCAAATAATTTATACAATGTATAGATGTTAGGGATAATCCTATTTTCCTTATAGTTTGATATAATATGAAAATATTTCAATATTTTTGAAAATCGTTAATATTTCTTTGTCGATTTATAAAATAGATTAAATATCTCATATAGTTTATGAAAAATCCAAAAAATCTCTTGCCCTTAAAGTTGAATTTGAAAATTAAAGTTTGACTATTGATATAGAAAAACAAAACTATAACTTCTATAAGGGTGTTTCGATCATTTCGATTATTTTAATGATGATACTAACAGTATGGGATAAAATGAGATTTTTCAAAATCACATAAGATAATTAGTGGTTATGTCTAACTACGAGAGAGAAAGTGGAATTATCCTTAAATGTTTTGGTTTATCTTACTTTTTCCTATTCCTAGAATCTCGATCCACGCTCATGTAGTAAACATAATTTTTTTAATTTAAAAATCGAATTAAAATTTGATTATTTATTCTTTCAAAAATATTATACATTACATAATGATGTTTTTAAAAATCAAATAGAGTTAGTTATTATTATTATTATTATTCAATTTTTGGTTTTCGATATTAAGATGCATATTACATGACCTTGTTTTATGATAATAATTATAAGCATAACAACTCATCATATTTCAATTTGTAACGCGTGAGTCTAATTCATACAATATGTAGCATGTGAGATAAGTTGTCATTAATGTGCATTTATTTGCTACTATACTCATGGTATTACCATTCAATGTGCTTTGACTGTAAAAAGCTGTGATTCTGATAATGACTTAAATGAGAGTGGTTATATGCAAATAACATTTTAAGAATATGTGTACACACATTATAGTGAATTGGAATACAATCAAATTCTTTATACCCCAACTTTAAGTGATATTAGATCTCAACACTTCTTTACATAACAACAAAAGATGTTATCAATTAAATAAGCTAGTCCCCTCTAGTTATTGAAATGGTATCAAACAAGGTCTAATTTATTATTATTTTGAGTACTAATCTTGTAAGCTTATAATATATAATGAACATAAAAAGATAGTCATCTAAAGTGGCGGCATATGTGTTATTTTTTTGTGGTAGGGTTGGGGTTGGGATGGTTGATGATATCTATATCTCTTATCCAGTTAGGCAACAATCTTTCAAATAAATTTGTGAATTGTGAATGTGGCAACATGAATCATGATTCACCAAGGGAGCAGTATCAAGACATGGTGAGAGTGCTTGCACCCTTTTGCATCTAAAAAAGTTGATTGTGACATTTCGAGTAGGCACCAGACCCAGCCCACCAAGGCCTCCAGCTCTTTTGTTGTACTGGTTTATTACTTCTAGTTATATTATATTTATTCGGGCAAAATACACAAAACCTATCAAAGATAAGGATTTAAAGACATATAAACGAAGCTTGATTTTTATAATATAATATCTCCAGATCATTAAGTTTGGTTGATTAAGAGTAATTTCATCTTTTATTATTCTATTTTATTTAATAAAAATTAAAAATAATAATTAAAATAAGAATAAAATATGTTTTTAAATGATGAAATCTCCACCATCCATCATATGTGATGGACGGTGAAGATTATTATTTAAAACAAAAATTTAAAAATTATTATAAAAAATTAAAAATTAAAAATTAAAAAAGTTAAGAAAAATAACAAAATGATAATTTTTTTAACTTATCTCCTATTCTCTCACCAGATCGTCTCTCGCTCTCTCTTTCTCTCTCAATTTATCATGTTGATGATAGTAGTGGGAGAGTCTCCGATCTCTCTCTTTCTCTCATCTGAGTTCGAAACCCCAGATGAACATCATCAACCGCCATCATTGCCTGGGTCTGTCTGGATTCTTCATCATCATCAGTTGCCGTCATATTCTTTGTCATCATTGTTAGCTACCACCAGGTTCATCTAGATTTGTTGACAAAGGGAAAGTGACAAAGGATGAGAATACATCATCAGAAAGCGAGATCCATGTTTTTTGTGATGGATTGTGTCTTTATATATGTATATATATATACATATATTTTTATTTTTGTGTTGATTGTTCATGAGAATGAAGAAGAAGATAAAGAATGAAAAAGAGAACAGTGACTAGTCTTCAATTTTTTTTTCCACTTTCTTTTTTTCAAATCCAATCTGTTCTCCAAACTAGATTCTTCAAAATTTTTTGAAACCCAGATCTTCAATGAATTTTTGGTTTGATTGATGCTAGTTTTATGTTAGAGAAAATGTCATCAGATGACACTTTTAAATATTAGATTGATAATCTTATCTCATTTCAATAAAGTTAATAATTGAGTCACAATCACAAGTTTTATTTTTCTTTGACACAAATACCATTGATAAAATTGGTGAGATGACTATATTTTTTAAAAAATGACTAAATTGTTATATTTATTGTAAGTATATTTTGGTATTTTTACATGTAATTTAAAACTCAATTGTTATATTTTTTAAAAAATGACATAAACGTTGAGTCATTAATTTAATGTGCTATTTTTGTACTTGTCCCTTTATGTTAGGTGTTGATTTGAATCCAGATGATGCTAGTTTTTCCAATCAAACTGATTTTTTTATTTCGATTGATTTTGACAAACAAGAAGATGTTCTGGGTTTTGTTATTGAGCCCAAAACATGAAGTTGATGGTGGGTTTTGTTTTCAGATGAAGATGATAAAAAATCCTAGTTTCAGATGAATGTGTTGTACAGTATTTAGGAAGGAAGTTTGTGCAGTGTGCATGTTGAGATGATGATGTTCATCTTCCTATCACCATCTCCATGGAGATGAACAATTGATGAACTGGGAGAGTTGCTGGAGATGAACTGTTCATTAGTCAGTTGGTGGTATGGTTCATCTCCATTTGTTGTAAAGTCAGTGTCTTTAAAGATTTTTATCTGGGTTCGATAAACCTAGATGAATAGACAGTAAATTAAAAATAAAAAATAAAAAATTATTTTCGTTGATAAGCATGAAGGCTGATGATGATAAAGAAAGTTGATGTTAGTTGATGATCTTGGTTTTGCTGGGATGACGTTACTATTATCATTTTTTTATAATAAAAATTTATAAAATGAACAGTAGACATTTAGTGTTTTTTTAATTTATTTTTAATTAAATTAATGTTTATTATTTTAAATTTTAAAAGAAAATTAATTTAAAAATCAATGACATTTTCATTTTTCTACCACAGAATAAGGTCAGTAGTTAGATTCCACGCCGTTTGACTATTAAGTTGTGATTATTCTGTTATAAAAATCAAACTTTGTTTCTGCATCTTTAAAGCTTTACTTTAGGAGAGCTTTGTGTACTTTGCTTTATTTATTCAATTTAGACAAGCCTATTAAACTATGATATAAAGTTTTACTTCAAGGAGTTTTGTGTATTTTGCTTTATTTATTCAATATAGACAAGCCTATTAAACTATGATATAGATAAAATGATATTGGTTTAACAGTATACTCTTTATACCTATACCATGAAGTCATGGCTTTGAGTCATATGTCTTCTTCACAATCCCCATTTAATTGTAATATATATATATATATATATATTGTTTCAAACCCTTTTACATAACGAGTGTATATAGAAGAGATGAGGCCATGTCTTTTTTGATATCGATCAAAATATATTCCATCCAAGAATTCATCCCAAAAGATTTAGCTTCATTTTATCTGTACAAATTAACTTCGTTATATTTTATTGAACGTGCTAGATTTTTTTTTTTTTTTTTGGGGTAACTGGAATTAATCTAGGAAATTGCCAAGATCAAGTCGAATAGAACAATTGTGACGTGGCCAAAAATGTAGTTCCCATATGGGAGAAACTGACTTACATAAAAATGAGAGAACTACCTACACAAGGTGGGAGAAGGCAACATTCATAAGGCTGCAGAGTGTCGAACCCAAGTTCATAGTTCACATATGAACTTGGGGGTGCTACCAACCACTTTGGCAAAGTACTAATGACTATTGAACAAGCTAGTTGGTTAATACATAATGTAATGTTAAATAAGAAAAAAAAAAAACATCAATAAGATAGTAGGACTAAATAATAAGGTTTTTTTTTTTTTTTTTTTTTTGTGAACATTACATTTATCAAGACCTGATTAAAATATCATTTCGAAGCATGACTCAAAAATCTGCTCTCAAAAGATGGGAAAGGTCTACCCACATAATGTTAAGAAAGTTATTCACATAAAGTAGGAGTTTGTATGCCCGAACCCGTGACATTGGCATTAAAATAAGGAGTGGGGGTAGCTACCACTCAACCACCCCACTTGAAGCAATATGAGATAAATTCAAAACTATCTAACTTCGAAAAGAAAATTTGTTTTTAGTCAATTCTAAGAGAAAATTTGTTTTATGCCCTCAAACAAATTACTCCTTTTGACCATTAAGTAAAAAACTCCCAATTGACTCTCTTGCCCTTAATTTAAAAACCCTAAAATGACTCTATTGCTCTTGGTTTAAATTACCAAATTAACCTTCCTTCTTCTTTTACCTTTCTTCTTCCTCCATTGAAGCTTTTTTGATTAAGTTTCTTAATTCTTATCCAACAAAATCACATTCTTTTCTCCAACAAAAGCAAATTCTCTAGGGAAAAAAAGTTTGAGTTTTGAAGATATATTGTTTGTCTTTTTATTTATTTATTTATTTTTTTTTGTGTTCATATTGTTTAGTTACAATTATGTAGAGTGGTTGTTGTTACGAGTCAAATTATACTGAATAATTTAGTGTGGAAACACAAGATTGTAGGTCGAAAAACAAAATTCTTCCAGAAAGTACGACACACTCGTGACAGGAGCCTCTCATGTCACATATCCATGATAGAATAGGCTCCTACCACAAATTCATGAATATTTTGCCTTTCAAGCACATGACCAAGGACCTAATTCAGCCGATATCAAAAGCACAAATTTATTTTGCTTCTATTATTGATAATTGTATGATAACAGTTAACCATATGTCTAAAGATTTTCCAAATGTTGAAGATGATGTTGATGCTAATGACGATAACAACATGCAGTATATGAAAACTAGATTTTTAGGTTCACAATTTGATGATGACCCTTTACAACCACACTACAACTACACTAGGAAGTACAGGGTGCAAATTATTTATTGGAAAGGTTAAAAACAAATTTTGTTTTGGGAGGGGTGCCTCTGAAATTGGGGTAATTTTTGAAATTGCCACAAATAATAAAGAAAACAAATTTTGGAACATGTTTAGAGTGCTAACTTTCCTAATTAATAATTATCTTATAAGACTTTGGGAGATTAATGGACAACCAAATCATCATTAAGTAGTGAATGAGCCACTTAGTCCTTAGCATTATAACGTTTTGATTACGGAAAATTGACAAATCATAAGAACAAGATTCACAATATTATAGGATGTGATCAGAGAACGTACGCTTGATTAGGGACATTGATGTATACATGCGAATCCATTATTGTAGGAATATTTTTCTTATATCAATCGAATTTAATTTTGAAGTTAATATAGGGACATTTTTCTAAATTGTTGTCATGACAGTATGTTTAAATAATTGAATTCTTTAGAGTGATCAATCATGATTATACATAAAATAATTATAGTTTCTTGGTGAGGAATTATCATAATAATAAATTGTATGATTTTAAGTTAAAATTCTTAAATAAATTCACGACCTACAAAGTCACCTCTTCAAATTGATATAATCTAATTAACGAATTAATTAATTAGTAATTTTATTTATACTAAAAAGGTCTTGATATCTTTTTTTTTTTTACTGATATTCAAATTGAGTTAAGATTACATATATTTATTGTAATTAAAATTATAAGAATAAAATCCTAAACATAATCCTAAATGTCATTATAAATTAATTAAACAACGTTTGCAGCATCTTATATGATTATTTGTCCAATTAGTAAGCATTCGATAGCAATTGGCAAACTAACTTTTAGATCATTAATATTTAAAAGTATTATACATATTAAGTTAATAGATTAATGTTGATTAACTTATGATATCAAGGAAGATCTTCCCAAGCCCCTTGTACGTCAATCCAAGTGTCCATACGAAAAGAACGAAAAGGAATTTGTAGGCAAGTTGTCTTCTGTATCATTTTTTTTTTAACTGTGTTGTCATCTGCATCTTATTGCACCAAACCAATCTCAGTCACACCTTATCATAAAAATTGGTCAAGGGGTTTCATTTTAAAATTCACATTTTATTAAATTATATAAAAATAATCCTAATTATTTAGGATTTATTATCGACAAACGATATCCATCTTAATCGCAAATTGATCGTTCTTATGTTATGTATTGACGTGTTTTAGATTTTAATTACAAAAGTATTATCTAATTAATTAAGCAATAATGTTACTTTCGCTCTATTGATACCCAAAAATATGACATCCTATAATAAAAAATGAGAACTGACTGATCATATTTCGATCAATCAATTCCAATTAGTTAGTCCTCCTATTTTCAAGTATGTCACAAGGTTAGCATCTTAGATACTAATGTGGGTAAAATAGCATTATTCTTTTACATATATTTATTTATTTTAGTTTTATTACATCAAAATTTATAGATAGTTGTAAATTTATGGAGATAATGGAATAAAAATTTGAGTAACTTCTTGTAGAATTTGATTTCTTAAATTCAGATATATTCATAACCTTTTTAATATCTGATTTAAAAAACAGAAAAAACAAATATAGTATATTAATTTTGATTTATATCCTCTTTAATCAAATTACAATTTAACCTACTACTTAGTTTTTGTCTTTTTAGCTTGATTGTTGATTTTTTTTTTTTTTGAAGATGTTGATGATTGCTTGTTGATAAGGTTAAATTGGTGATTATTTGGGTTGTTGATGATTTTTGGACTGATGATTGTTCATGATTTTTTGAATTGGTGATTGCAATGAATGAATGGGTTTGTAAATTGGTAGATGATTAATGATTTTTACACATTAGGTTGGTGATTTTCTATTCAATTTCTTTTCAGATGAAGAACATCATTTTATTTAGTTTTTTAATTTTTAATTTTTAAAAATAATTAAAATGTGAGGACATTTTGATTTTTTTTTTTTAATCTGTCAACTATTAACTCTAATGAAATTTTTTAATGACATTAAGTTAAGTTATAATTAACAGTAAACTTTGATTCCATTTGTAATTATTTTCAAACCAATAGATCAAATCATAATTTGATCATCCTCCATTAATCGAGGATAATGGCTTTAATATTAAGGGTAAATTGCACAAACCCGCTTGAAGTTTGACGAAATTACACAAAAATGATGAAGTTTGGATAACTCGCACTGACCTCCCTTAAGATTTCAAAAACTCAGCACCAACCTCCTCTGCTGTTAGTCAAACCCAGTTGAATTCACACGGACCATTGTTAAAGATACAAAAAGACTAAAACTCTCTCAAATCAAATTTAAAGTTAAACTTTTTATTTTTTATAAATTTAAAATTAATATTATATATAAAAAAAAAAAAAAAACCTGGAGACCTTTGGTCTCCAGTGATCTCCATCGCTGGAGATCATCTCCAACGATGGAGATCGTTGGGTCTCCACCCAGCGATCTCCATCGCTGGAGACGGTCTCCATCGATGGAGACACCTCCGTCGCACATCTCCATCGCTGGAGACCAGTGGTCTCCAGCAATGGAGACCATTGGTCTCCGTGATCCGAAAACCAGTTGTCTCCATCGATGGAGACCACTGGTCTCCGACCACCGGAGATCAGATCTAGTTTTTAATTTTTTTTAATTATTTTTAAAACTATATATTTATTAATTTAATATATATCAAATTAAAATTTTTATAAGGTGTGTATTGACCATTATGCCCCTGATAATTTTGACTTAATGAAGGTTGACTGATGGTTGAGTAACAGCAGGGGAGACTGGTGCTGAGTTTTTGAAATCTTAAAGGAGATCAGTGCGAGTTACCCAAACTTCATCATTTTTGTGTAATTTCGTCAAACCTCAGATGTATTTGTGCAATTTTCCCTAATATTAATTTATTACATGGCAAAGACAGAACCATTGACTTCTGAATCCCATCAATCTAATTTCGCAGGCCTACATAAATTAATTTAAACTAAAGGGAGGCCATGAATCTGCACCGCCCGAAAAGAAAACCCATTTATGGTGTTTGAATTAATTTGAATCAACTAAAAATTTAAAGGCAGTTGATCAACTTCAAAAAAGTTTTCTTCACCATCAAAATCGAATCAATAATCTCATCGTAACAAATTCTCAAACTATATCTCTTTTCGACAAGTACAAAAGAAGTTAGGGGCTCCCAATGGCGCTATCCCACCTGTCTTGATTTTTAGAAAGCCCAGGGACAAGATTTGAGCCTTCACATAATCCATAACCAAACCCAAAATTATTTTAATATATAGAGATCTCAAAAGTAGTATGTGTCTACTTTCAGAACTCTCGCATGCAACAAATGATTCATTGTCAGAAAGCAAGCATGATGATCGATGCATATTCCTCAAAACACATTTCATTTCTGAAACTCATGTCATGTTTTTCATTTCTGAAATTGTACTAGATGAATCGACACAAAACTAATTGAATTAGATCACCTTGATTCGGTTGGATCTATTGGTTCTTTTTATCGCATGAAACCCTGGTTCTCTTTACCTTCTCCACTGTTGTAGCATCAAAACACAATAGAATTGTAAATGATGTAACGATTACCCAACTAATTGAACAAATTAAAATTATGACAACTTAAGAGAGATCTATGGAATCAAAATAGACGAAGTCAGGGAGCAAAATACAATGACAATTGCAATTAAATCTAAACAAAAATGTGATGATGAATGCTAGAAATGAAATAAGATCTAAACAGAAATTTAAAGATGAAGGCTGGTGGCAACAAATTAAAATCTGAAGGAATCAAAACAGACAAAGTCAGGGAGCAAAATACAATGACAACTGCGATTAGATCTAAACAAAAATTTTATGATGAATGCTAGAAATGAAATAAGATCTAAATGGAAATCTGAAGATAAAGGCTGGTGGCAACAATGGCATTTGGGCTTGCGATGGTGAAAGTAAACGCTTGATATGAGTGAAACAGTTAATAAAAGAAATCTAACAAATCCGAGACAATGGAAATAAAAGAAAATATAAAATAAAGTTATGTGAGAAGATAAGAGAAGAGACAAAGATTAATGAGAGAAAAACTCATTTTGATGATCAATATTTGAAACATTTTATATTGCCATAAGGCTTCAATTCAATTAATGAATAAGATACAAGTATATCTTTTTTGGATTCTCTTAGTCAAAATATAGATTTTTGAAAATTAGCCCAAATGCTATGTATATGAAAATTTCAATGGGCCGAGTCCGTGTGGATTAGGATTAATCAACCCTAGAAAAATATTTACTCCCAAACCTATCCCAATCTCGAGCATCATAGGTCGGTGTCGGTGTTTGGGAATTTTCGAGGATTATATATATCTTAAAATTTTAAATTCTTCCATATTTAGTAACAGAATTTGAATGACATTTAACATGCTAACTGTAGAATAATATGTTAAATAATCATTGTATTCTTTTAAACCATTTTGGCATTTGACATGCTAACTTGGACGTTATTTGTCATACGGAATTGGATAAGATTGGATTGGATAAATTAGTATTGTGATATATTTAGTACAATATGAATTAGATAAATTAATATTATTACGTGTTAGGTGAAATATGGACGGTATAAAATCAATTTTAAATATTTTTAAAAAATCAATTTTATATAATTAAATTATTTAAAATTGATTTTTTAAAAATAAACAAATCTTTCATCATCATCCTCTTCGATTCTCAGATCCTCTTCTCAGTGCTACCAATATACAACAGTGTTTCTTTCCGTCATTTTCTTCTCAGTGCCGCCAATATACAACGTCGTCATAGCCAACTGTTTTCTTTTCAGTGTCGCCAATGTGCGATGTCGTCTCAGCTAGTTGTTTTCTTCTCAGTTTCGCTAATATGCGGTGGTGTCTCAGCCGACTGTTTTCCTCAACAAAAACACCTGTATCATCTGTTGAGGAATCATCGGCAAGAACGGCACTTTTCACGCTGAACAAGCCATCGAATGCAACACCAAAATGGTATTTTGTTTAAATAAAAATAAAAATGATAATTAATTTTGATAGAAAATTGAATTGAATGTGAAAAGATGTGAGGAGTGATGCCAAAGAAGGGAGGGACAGAGCAGTTGGGCTGTCTTCATCACATTGGCTGAAGCCAAGGCTTACACCAGGGCCAACACTTCTGTCATCTACGTTCTCCTCCATTTACATTAGCAACGAGCTGTAGATTCGCTGAATATCAACAACACGCAAGAAAAATCAAGGGTGGGTTTAGTTTTTCCCACCTGTTGTGGTGGGTTTCATAAGATAAAAAGAGGAGATAAGGTTGGTTTTTCCAATCTCATGCTCCTACCAAACATAGGTTTGGAATGAAAGTTATTTAAACCCAATCCATGAAACAAACAAGGCCTTAAATGCTCGTAACAACTATGAAGCTAGTGCCAATCATCCCAGTCATTTAAACTTTTTTGTCATCGTAGCAAAACTTATATTTTTTCTGTAATTAAGCGATTTGTCAAGATGCCGATTGTGATAGTCTAATTTGCCCCAATTTTTAAATGAAAAAAAAAATTATGTTTTCATTTTAAATTTGTAACTGGGTTTATGCCCCTTTATTTTAATTTAAAATTAACCAATATAAAATGAAGGTTGATTACTCGACATTGATCTAATATGGATCGGAAGATGATTTTCTTGATGTTGGTGCTTATAATATTATGATAAAAAGGCCAAAATTGATGACAATTTGATCATTGAAACTTTAATTTACTATTTGCAGTAAAAGCAAAACAGATGGATAGATTTCTGTGAGTAGTTCAATTTATTACATGCTCATTCTTATGAACAAATTCACATTCCAAGTCTTCCTGAAAGTTGCATTCAATCATGTGAGTAATAGAGAAAGAGCGATGTGAATCAAAATATCTGCACATCAGAATCTATTGAACAGCTTCAATTTATAATTACCTTTCAATGCCTTCAATCTTGTCTTCTACTTGAGTGTACAATTGCCTCAAACTTCTCAGTGTTGTCCTCTGAAGTTTCCCAATACCCTTCTTCCATTAGGCTCCAGGAATGTCTGCACCAACTTTCTGAATGAGTTTGGATTTGCACTCATGAGCCTCTTCAGCATTTCCTCATCTTGGATGAAAGTAATGTTGGCCTCTTCATATACCCAGTTGTCAAAATTTAAATAGTTCATTTTCCCACAAGTGCTACCAAAACTGATATGCCCTAAAATTGTTACTAATATTACTGATGCAACCAAAGAAACCAGATAGAATGAACAAGGATGATTTTGAGACAAAATGACTACCGATAATACATTGATCAAAGTGCAATTTCCTCAAAAGATTAACATCAGAATTAGTTAATTTTCATTCCAGAAATTGCATCATCTAAAATGTTCTGAAGTTCCTTTACTCTTTGCCTCGTCAGTGCAACACAATCCCGCAAACACAGGAACAGTTTCCTAGTCAGCTTTTATCTCATACGATCATCTCATGCTAAATACATCAACGTCTCAGCAAGCATGTAATGGAAATCATAATAGGAGGTTGCTTATTCAAGAGAATGTTGCTTAAATTTAGTAAATCAGTTCCTGCACTTTATCGAAAGCACTTAGAAAATTTTTTCCAATTCTCTGCTCCTTATGACAGTCAACTAGATGTGACTGAATATATTTACACATAGTAAATCAGCCTTATCTAGAAATATTAAAAAGAAGAATCTGCATTCAAAATTCTATATACCTTTATGTACATGAATGACAAAATTAAAAAATAAAATAAAATAAAACCAATTGAATAAACCGCTGTATGCATCACTGGACCCAGAATCAAAACTCTATATTGCTGAGAGCATGCATATTAATGTCAAAAACAAAGAACCAGCTTTCATAACTGGTGCAGATCATGTGACCCACATTCAAAGTTTTATTTGCACATGTGCATGTATGTACAAATGTACTTTGGTGAAACACTCATACAGCAAATAAGCTTCAATTATAACGGGTTGATTCATAAAGTAGAATCCAAAATAGCACTATAGACATATGTACACCTATACACAACAGCATATTTCTAGTGAACCCCTTACATCAAGCGTGAACTTTCTAAGTGCCAGCAAAATATATGGTTAAAATAGTAAATTCACCCGGACAGCTGAGGCATAGGTGAGAACTGATTCACCTGGTTTATACAGAGACACAAGTTGACCGGATGAAACTAAGACCACAGTTACAAGAGTTTCCATAATTAACTCTTCCTCTGCCGTGGGGTCTAACAAGATGCAACTCTTGTGAAGTATGCATGTCAATGAGAATGGAATAGCGTTCAGTGTTACTTTTCTCTTCTCTTTATTGACTAGCTTTGTTTCTGACTTTTCTTCCTTTTGTTCTTCAGACATTACAACTATTTTTCCATCGTAATGAGGGAGGTAGTAAAGGCCGTTAGAAATATGCTTACAGATGAAAGATCTTACTAGTTTGCAATTTCTGCAATTCAGATTAAACTAGTGCAATAATAGTACATACACAATTACATATATATAGAGAATAAAAGCACAAATTCAGAATAGGCAGAAAAACTTGAAATCTGAAACCAGACAGAAATGCTCTAATTGCCACAAGCATGGTTCACAAAGGAATTATTCTTAATGCACGGCCCTATAGCAGATTGCTCTAGCATGATATATCAGAATTCTATGTGGTATATTGGACACTTAAATTTAATGGAAGATAATGCCACACAAACTTCTAACTTCAGATTATCTACAATCAACCTATCACTGAAACTATTGAGAATTTGAGATAGAGATGAGCAGGGCCGAAATGTTGTTGCCCTTGCACAATATGATAAGTTGCAGCTATGGTTTGAGGCTAGAGTTCACAAAATTGGCTCCCTTCACTACACGACATGTTAGGATATGGTAAGGAGAAACATTTCCTTCACACAGATTGCTCATTCAACAGAAACAGCCATATAAACATCCACTTTAAGCTTTAACAAAAATGCAATAGCTAAGTAAAAAGCAAAAACTTAAAAGACAAATAACTTATTGAGTAAAACCAGAATTACATATACAGTATTATCATTTCAGGGAATAAAGGATCTTTAAACTGCATCATACAAGTACACCAGAGGACAACCTCTCGCACAAAATTTAGCTATCCTTAGAAAGAGGCATGGGTTAGTAGATACTCAGACAACAATTTTACTAGCCACTCACGCAACCAGACCCAACCCAATCCCCTGCAAGGCTACAACCATCCCCTTTGTCCAATCTACACATTAAAAGGTGCATTACATCTTAATATTCTGCAAATGGTATAATCTTATGCAAGAAGTAGTCCATATTGCTTTTCATGGCATTTGAATAAATACACAAGCAGAAAAACAACTCATATTAAAAATCCCACAAGACTGCAAAATTTCACCTCTGTATGCTTCCTGCATATCTTTAAAATCATTTGGGCTAGAAAGTAAAATGATTTAAGCAATAGGTGGCTATTAACAATGCAGAGCTAAGTAGAAAAGTCAGTTTGTGCAAATACAATGGTTTTTACTTTGTGCCAGCTGCTTTGTTGCTAACTCTTGTGTGGATTGCACATACCAGAGATTGATGGAAAAGGGAGAAAATCTTACAATGAGAAAAAGCAGCAATTGCTGAAAGTAATGCCGCATAAAAAAGAGCACCATCAGCATCCAAGCAATATATATCCTGTAATAGAAGAGATTTAAGTTACTTTTTCATGCAGTAAAAAGCAAACAAGCATTAATGTCTTTCTATATCACATAGCGGATTGGGTGACATAATTTAAAGTCAAAAGCTCCAATCTAGTGGAATTTACAACCATGACAAATAAAACCATTACTACTTAGTGACTGTTAAAAGAAAGTTGTTATCAACACTGAAACGGTATCAGAAAAATTTGTGGTATCCTACAGTAAAGCGCTCAGCAAGGATAAAGGAGCCCTAAAGATAACATGAATCTTGGAGCTAATGAAAAACCTAATGCATAAAGTTCGTATCAATTTGACGTATGGAACAGATGGGTTTAAATGGATCTATTGGTAAACAGATCGGTTTGAATGGATAAAAGTATTAGTATTACTAACTTGGGGAACTATGATAATATTTAATTGACAGGTTTGACTCCAAATACAAATTTAGGCTTAATGGTTTAAAGAAGTGATATATCCACACCATTCAAATCTGAAATCACAGCGACAGGAATTTTATGTGGACAGAAAATTAATGTTAAAGTGAGACATTTAAATTCAGGGAAAAAGAAAGAGATAAAAAAAAGAACAGGAAGAAAGCCAACACCGTGTAGCAATTAAGTATGCCAAAGTACATGTAAGGGAATTGCATTACAAGAGTCATATGGCTCATATCCAAATTTTCATCATATAAAAAAAAAGAAAAAAAAAAAGAAAAAACTTGTCTAGAATTTTACAAATTAGGTTAAAAATTATTCTCAATCCAGAAGAATTTTTTAGCACAAATGAGTCCGACTCAAATTAAGTGGCTTCAGAATGTAAATGTTAGTAGCAATAGCTAATAGGAGAAGAAAGTTTACATGCCTTGTAATCGTACCAGATAACTAAGTTGACAAAACCGGCGCAATAACAAAGTAAAATTACTACTTATTAGAATTAACTATATTGTCATCAAAGAGTTTGACTACCTTATTAGTTTAGCTAAAGTTATCCAATGAGAATTTTTAATAACTATCATTAAATTGGTTGTAAGATTATTTAATAATCAACTTTATAGTCAATCCAATTATTGTTATTGAAGAAACTGGCTTAAGTAATCTTATACAAACCAGTAAGTTAGCAAAACCCTGTAATCAAACATTTAGACTCTGCTTGTATTCGATCAGCTTTCAAGTTTCAACAAACAAGACAATGCAAAAAGTCCCAAAAAAACTACAAATCGAAAACACGAAGAGTATTAAAAAATGGTAATGCTAAGTAAAGCAACAACATATGGTTTCTTCTCCTAAACATTTAGTCGAACATGTAGCAGACAATACAAAGTAAAGAATCTGAGACCAACACCTCAAGACCACTAAAATACCAATGACAATGGAGAACAAAACTTATACAAGACCATCAAATGAAAAACTGATGATTTTTAAAAGGTCGTCAGTGCCTAAGTCTAATATTTTCTTTTGTTTTCCTACATTTTCTAAGCAACCAAACAATGTATACTAGAATCATTACAAACCAAAAGATTACCTCAACTTTTGCTCCACGAATTCTAGAGTTCACTTGAAAAAGCTAGGTTGCAATGGAAAAGAAAAGTAAATAAGAGCTAGGACATGACTGTACTTTTACAAAAAGATAAGTAGGGGTGGGTACAAAAATATGGAACAGACCCGAACGATCCGACCTGAACCGATCCATAGGTGTTTGGGTTAATTTCAAGGTGTTTGGACCCTTCACTTTAAAAACACCATGTTTCACGGATCGAGTCAAGTTTAGAGGTCCAAAACCAACCCGATCCGTGAACAGGGTTATATGTGTAATTTCGCATGCCCCTATGCAAAGCCCCTCAACTCTAGATCTCACTTTCATGCCATTCTCTTCTTCCCCTTCTCTTTCTCCACAGCTGTATCCCTTTTCCCTTATTCTCTCATCTCTCACCCTGAAGTAGTCACCGTGAAACCGTTAATGTTAACCTGTGACAGTGAAGGTGTTCTCCTCGTCGTCGTGAAGCCATCACCATAAATGACCATGAAGTCATAGCCGTGAAAGATCGTGAAGCCGTCGCTGTGAAGTCGCTACCCACCTTAGTTTTTCGATAACCATTTCGGTAAGCTCTCCTCGCCATGAATTTAATAACTCGATGCATTTACTTAGTTCTTGCTCTGATTTTGCTACTTAAATCTTGATTTGTACATGCTTTTTAGGCTTTTATAAGGTGATTTTGACCTTGGTAGCTTTGTTTGAGCTTTTTAGTGTTATACATTTGCAGTTTGAAGGCATTTTTCCCTCTGATGTGCATTATGATTATGACACTATTTGTACTCAATCTAATGGTGCGGAAGTCTACCTGCTCTACCTTGCATTCGTTCACTGTCTTCTCTAACAAGTTTGCTGGTAAAGCTTTAAATTTTTTGGTAGACATGGTGAATGATGATTCAATGGTTGTTCGCTTATAAGCTTTGGAAATAATGCGTTGTATAGCAAACTGTGGCTCGAAAAAGAAACCTAACATTGAGTTCAAACATGGAACCCGACATGACCTGAACCGAACACTGGGTGTTCGGCTCGGCTCGATTTTTTCTCCTTACTGGATCAAATTTGGACCCAAAAGTACTGACTCGACCACTTACCATATTTGAGTCGGTTCCAATAGGAACCGACCCGACCACTTACCATGCTCGAGTCGGTTCCAATAGGAACGGACCCGAACATGGTCATGCCCACCCCTAAAGATAAGAATAGATTATCCATTTTTACCACATGGTTATGTTTTTATCCAAAATTCCTTTTTATTATAAAGTTAATAGAAAAATTAAAGACAAATAAAAAAATATTTTTAACCTTCATATTTTATTTAAAAATAAAATAATTATAAAATAATATTTTAAAATAAAAACTTATAGACTAATAAAAATTTATCTGTTAATTTTATGAGATGGACAATAAAAATCACCACATTAAATTAAAAAATAAAACAAGTGTAAAAGTTAAAAAGAAAAGAAAAGTAGAGATCTAGACTAGCCATTACTCCTTCATCATCAACCTTCAACATGGATTTTATCAAGCTAATCAACTAAAAAAAAAAAAAATTATCCTGACTAGCTTGTAACCTCTAACATCTCCAAGACAAACAAATACAGAAATCTCTAGCATCATCACCAACCCATAACCTCACACAAACAAACAAACACACCCTAATCTTCAAAAATCAAACAAACCCAACCCCCAACCTCCAACATCTCCATAACAAATACACCAAAATCTTCAAAAATCAAAACCTACAAACCTTTTATCTTATAAACCTAACATGCATATCATGACTGGTTGAAGTGAGACAATGGCGGTAGAAAGAGGTTACAGAAGGTGAATAAATAAAGGATGTAGTGGGAATGGAGGATGATGGAGACAGAGCTGATAGAGACGAGCAAAGGTAACGAGATAAAGTTGATGATCTTCAAGATGGCTTTTATGGTTGCGTAGTGGAGACCACGGTGGTCTTCACTATAGGAGACCCATCTAGGTCTTGACCCAATTCGGGTCTCCCATGGTGGAGACCATCTGGGGAGACCTATTGGATCTCCAATGGTGAAGACCATTGTGGTCCCTATAACGTCACCGGTTGGAGATAGAAATAGAAGAGGACCGACTGGAGATAATGAGAGAAGAGGAAGAGAGGAGAGACAGAGAGGTAAAAAGAGAGGAAAAAAATTTATTCATATATATTTTTTAATTTTTTAATTTTTAAATGAAATTATCTTATTTTTATAATTTTATATTTAATATTATTTTTATTTTTTAATTAAATTATTTAATTAATTTTTTATTAATTTTCCCTTTTTGTTATTGAAATCAAACGATCAATCATATTCACCTAACAAAATCTATTGCCATTAGAGGTATTATCATCATTTTATATATTTTCAGGGGATATTTTTGATGTTTTATTTAAAGTCAGGCGATATCTTGGATAAAAACGAAACCATATGGGAAAAATGGATAATATGTCCAAAGTTAGGGGTGTTTTAAAATTTTTCCAAACGAGAAGGATATTATAGGTATTTCGTCAGATGATGTGGTAGAATATTATTATGAGGGTAATTTTCATTTTCATTCCTAACATTCGCTTTTTTAATTTTCATTTTCGTTCCTAACGTTCATTTTTCCAAACATAAAATGGTTTTTGATTGTGTTATCTCTAAATTATCAAGAAACTCACCATTTTAGTCTTTAAATGTTAGTCAACCATTGATCAACCTTAACAAGTCAAAGGTATTTTCATCTTTAGGATTATAAACACCATGTGTCAAGCATAAGAAAATTTGAGAAATTAAAATATACATAATTAAAAATAAAAACATTAAAATCTTAAGAAATATCTAGTTATCAATAGAATAGAGTCGCAATCTTGGTGTGCTAGGATGGAATCGGTTGACTCTATCACCGACCACAACCTTATCCATCACGAAGGCTCAATAGCGAATGACATTTCGATTGACCACTACTCAGAAATCTGAAGTTAATTGTGCGTAAGGGTGAGTGTTGTTTGATGGGTTTTGGTGGTCAACTGGCTGTGGGTGATTAGGGATTTGGAGTGGATAAGGGTGAGTGTTGTTTGATGGGTTGTGTTTTGTTTAAATTTTGTTTTTGTATTTTTTATATTTTTTTAATCTTGTGTTTTTTAATTAATAATTGTTATTAATTAATAGAGTTATTAAAACAAATATAATTACTCATTCAATCACTATTGTACCTTTAAATTTAATACAATTCGAGTTTTTTTACTAGTAGTGGATGGTTCAACTAATATTTAAAAAATCAGGTGCCAATCCCGAGTAGTTTACTTTCCAAGATGGTTTTTCATAATATCCCTTTTCTATAATCTAAACAAAACAGTCACTCGATACTCTCCTTATTCTTCTTGATTAAAGTTTGGCTAACATTGTACGCCCGTACTAGAATAATTATGGATTAACACAATACAGAGGCATTGCATGTGCCATGTTACTGGAATAAACACACTCTCTGGAGAGTGGTTGGAGTTGTTGCTAATTACTAGCTTTCAATAAATAAGGCTGACGATACAATTAATTAAGGTCAAGAGGAAGTAAACCAAAATATTCTGTCGATATTATCTGTGCAGCTATCTGTGCTTTTCTATGGCAAGTTTAGGGAAAGAGATATACAAAAAAAAAAAAAGAAAAGAAAATTTAGGTGGAGATGATACATCTCACGCATCATGCATTTTTAACAAGGTTTTAAGAACGTTTGAATATACATATTAAATAGTCTTTATTTTATATGAAATAAAGGCAAAGAATTTAATGATGTTGTTGAACTAGAAATTTTCAGGTTTTGTCTCCGATCTGAGGATGAGGCAAAAAGTGAGGATAATCATCTTTACGTGTCCACAGGAATGTTTACACCGTCTAGACCACTAGCTGGGGGGGTTTCAAAACTATATTTAAAGAGTGGTAGATGTGTTTCAGGTATCTGTGAATTAGTCAAGATCAGGAGACACCAACATTGCAGAATTTTTATAAGCTATTACAAGTGAAATACTTTCATAGATTTATCATGGGTTTTGAGTGTTGGAAAGTTGCTCTTCTAGTGGCTTTCATGTTTCATGGCTTCTGCTACTCGGAGAAAGGTATGCAATTGGTTGCGGCTTTTGTTCTCTCTCTCACACACAAGACAGTTTACATTAAGAAAATTTTATTAATTATTTCTACAAATTTAAAGTTATAAATTACCATTCGATATTTATTTCTCGTTAAATTATAAATTCACAGCAATCAAAACATTTTATTAATATAGCTAATTTAATCGGTAAATTCTTTGATAATAAATACTACAACGATTTTGAGATCAAATGACACTGACCACCTTTATAATTTAGTGATTTTCTACTAAAAAAGAAGATGTCTATTTATTTTAGCTCCATACTACACATTTGTGAAAGAAGCAACTTCAGCTACGGAAATCTCATTCTACGACTACATAATCATCGGAGGAGGAACCTCAGGCTGTCCATTGGCAGCAACACTATCCAAAAACGCCACCGTTCTAGTCCTAGAGAGAGGCGGCTCTCCATACACAAACCCTAGAAAGACTGACATGGTCAACTTTGCCACTACCCTTTCGGACACCTCTCCCAACTCCATGTCCCAAGAGTTCATCTCGGAGGATGGAGTGTACAACGCCCGCGCTCGTGTTCTTGGGGGCGGGAGCGTGCTCAACGCGGGGTTCTACACGCGGGCGAGCGTTGATTACGTGAAGAGAGCCGGGTGGCAGCAGCCTCTAGTGGAAGAGGCTTATCAGTGGGCGGAAAAGAAGGTGGCGTTTGAGCCACCAATGCTGCAGTGGCAGTCGGCTGTGAGAGATGGGCTGCTTGAGGCCGGGGTTTTGCCGTATAATGGGTTCACGTACGATCACATGTATGGTACCAAGGTTGGTGGGACGATTTTTGATAGGGAAGGACATAGACACACTGCTGCTGATTTGTTGGAATATGCTCATCCGCAGAGGACCATTGTTTATTTGCATGCGACCGTGCACAGAATTTTGTTTACGACAAAAGGTACAAGTCATTTTAGAAAGTGTTTTTATTCAAAATCACTTCCTAACAATTAACTATAAGTTATTAGGTTTTTCATAAGCAACTAGTAGATAATATAGCAAGTGATGCATGTTTTTTAATAAATTAGAAAAAAGTGATTGAGAAATATTTTTCTGAAAAAAAAAATTGTCTTCTAGAAATATAATGCTTTATTTAAACTGAGAACTTTTACAAAAACACTTGCAAACATATAAAAGATTTTCGGATAATAGAGTAAATTTTTCAATTTTTAATTATAGAATATTATATTTTCCATTCTTCCATATGTATGATCATTTATATGTTTCATCTAAAATTTCCATAATTAGTAAAATTCAAATAAATGCAGAGAAACAAAGACCAACGGCCTACTGTGTGATATTCCGCGATGCATTTGGAGTGAATCATAGAGCGTGTCTGAACAACAATAACCCAAAGAATGAGATCATCTTATCAGCCGGAGCAATGGGGAGCCCACAGCTGTTGATGCTTAGTGGAATTGGGCCAGCCCATCAGCTCAGAGCCCACAGAATCAAGGTGTTGATGGACCAGCCAATGGTGGGCCAAGGGATGTCTGACAATCCAATGAATTCACTCTTCATTCCCACTACTGTACCTGTTGAGGCCTCACTCATACAAGTTGTGGGCATCACCAGGGCTGATAGCTACATTGAAGCTGCTAGTGGGATGGGCTTTGCTTACTCTTGGGCTCAAAGACTTGCTCAAAACTATCCATCGTTCGCCAATCAGGTTCTCGTTTAATTTCTTTCCATATGCAATTTTCGGTCTAAAATCCAAATAAAAAAAAATTAGAATAGCTTAAAAGTGCATTGATATACTGACATCAATCTATCTGTCCAGCTTTCTCAAAAAGTAAAGGAAAAGGTTTGAGGTCCGACCCTAACAAATACAGGGTAATTTTTTTACTTAATATGGGTAGACCTATCTCGTTTCTTAAACGCAATATTTCGGACCACACGATAGAGTTTCATCTTATCTAGATCTAACAGTTGTCTAATTTAATGTCGAAAGATAAAAAAAAAATGATAATAATAAATAAATAAATATGACCAAGTTACAATTATAACAGTTTTTTTTTCTTTTATTTCTTTTTTTTTTTTTTTTTTGAAAATTACCATCATTCGGTTTATAGTTTTTAAATTTAAGAGTCTAAAATCTGATTGAATTAGTTTGCATTTAGAGCATCTAAATTTATATTTGTACTGTACATTAATATGTTGTCTATTAGTATGACGTAAAAATTCATTCAAATCAAAATATTAATATTATTATGAATCATTTTTATTCTACTTCACAAAAGTATAGGAAACAATGTCAAATAATTATTCCATATGACTATTCGAGTCATTGAGAATCAATTAATTTCCGTATTGATATAGTATGATACCAGGACAATCGATAGATTTATTTAATTGCATTCATATAGAGATCAAAATTTACATATAATCTAATGGTTTTGACATTGCAAGACCAGAAAACAAGTATCACTGAAAATATGTTGTGGTTGGTGATATATGTGCAGACTGGACAGTCCTCTACAATGATCCCAGAGGCTATAGCTAATGCAGTTGAAACAGTGCAATCCTTTGTCAATGGAACCCTTAGAGCTGGAGTCATTCTTGAGAAGATCATGGGTCCAATCTCCACAGGACATCTAGAGCTACGGAGCCTGAACCCTGAAGACAATCCCTCAGTCACATTCAATTACTTCCAGGAACCTGAAGATCTGAGGAGGTGTGTTGAGGGGATGCAAACAATCATTAAAGTTATAAAGTCCAGGGCATTGTCCAGGTTCCGTCACAGTGACATGTCGGTCCAAGCACTATTAAACCTGATGGTGACCATCCCCACAAACCGGAGACCAAGACATGTTAACTCTGCACTTTCGTTGGAGCAGTTTTGTATGGACACTGTGATGACAATTTGGCACTATCATGGAGGCTGCCAAGTTAACAGAGTTGTTGATGAGGATTACAAGGTTCTTGGTGTGGATGCTCTCAGGGTGATTGATGGCTCTACTTTTTATGAGTCCCCTGGAACCAACCCTCAAGCCACTGTCATGATGCTTGGAAGGTAATTGATTTTCATTCGTCATGATCGGGGGCAAATATGGCTAAACTTCAGAAATGTTTATTAAAACCAAGTTGACATTTTCAAAACTTTTATTGAATTTGTTGGACCTCTTTTAGTTTTTATCAGAACCATTTTTGAAGTGAGTTTAGTCTAATTTTCCATTAGTATTCTCAATAGACTGATGGAGTGACTTGATTTTGTTTAACTATCGTGCAGGTACATGGGACTGAGGATTCTACATGAGAGGGAGAGACTTTCCTACGAGAACAACTAGGGGACTATCCTTTAAAAAAAAAAAAAAACTAGCAGACTTTCCACTAGTATTGTGCCTACTTGGAATTATTATGCATTTGTTTTCTTATATTGTAGTCATAGGTATTACCAATTCTCTCGAGTTTATAAGGGCACATGTAAATTGATAGTATAAAATATTCATTCAACTAGACAATAACATAATTTTTATTTTTTCTTCTACAATTTTCTTGATCATAACTAATGATAGACACAAGAAAAAAACACCACTAAAGTAATTCTTCTAACATTCAAAACCGAGGATGGTAAATTTTTCCAAAGCACCAAAATTAGGGTACAGTTGCTAGTCGTATTATATTAATTTTTCTTTTGCCTCATTATAATTTAGATTTCTTCAGAAAGTGCCTCTTTCTTATTATATATATATAATATAGAAAGAAGAAACTTGTAAATTAAGGCTTTTTAGACAAGAACACATCAACAAATATCAGCCAAGTTTGACAGAAAATATATTATAATTACATGTAATTCAACTAGAAGCCCCTTCAAATAAGAAAAAAGGTCTAAAGGTATGGTAATCATGATTACAGAATACTATTTTGTATAGAAATAATCAAAGTTTTCTTTTCTTTTGGTCATACCATACCAGCTTTTTCCAGCTTTGCCTTTTCACCAGGAGCTATAAGATCTTGGTCAATGTTCATTTTATAAAGTAAAAGTATGGTTTATTGTCATCATATTTTTAGACATGCTTGGTCCCACACTCGATTCTTTCTTATAACTCAAAATGCAACATAATTGATTAAGCCTTTAATCATTCCTTAATATCATGAAAAATGATTCCATTTATTAATTAATGTTTAACAGATATTGTATACTTTGTTTCCAAAGGACATTTGGAACACTTTTTAAAGTAGTATTCCATAAGTGATTTTCCAGAAACGGTTACTTTTTTTAATATAACAGAACACTTAAAACTTGTCACATCTTTTCTTTGAGACCATATAAAAGAAAAAAGAAAAATTGTTCATATACACCATAGATCATTGTAAAGAAAATTAATAAAACCTCCCAAAATTTTATCAGAAGTTAAAACCTTCTTGTTATTAACTAAAATCCCTTTTGTTGGAACTACAGTTCAAATTTAGTAGACTCTCCAAAGTTTTAAATTTTCTCATGTTTAATAAATATAAATTTTATTATAAAAAGACCCTGGAATACTTTCTAAATTAATATTTCATTCGTGATATTTTAGAACTTCTATCTTTTAAAATAAAGAACACTAGGTACATATTTTCTATTAGACATTTATTCTCCTAAAGATTTAGATGCACATACACCACATATATTTTCAAAGAGAAATTCATAATATTTTCCCAAGATTTAATCAAAATCAAAACCTTTGCAATTAGCCAAAAACCCTTTTATTTGAAATTGTAAATTATTTTTTGAATTTATTTGAACTTTCAGAGGTTTTTCAAAAACCCTTTTGTTTAAAATCCTCAATGTTTTTTCCCAAACTCTCCAATGCTTTTATAGCTAATCCAACAATAAAAATTTAATATACTACACTGTAAATTTTGTCCAGCAACGAGCGGTGTCGCAATTGGAAGCAAATTACACCGATGAGCATGATTACACCAAAATTGCCTTTATGGGGTTCGGACTGAAACACGAGTAACCAATCTCCGGAGCAATTATAGGCAGGGACATTTGTGGCAGCCAATTATTTGTCAATGTTTGACAGCAATTAAATCCTTCAACACGAAGCAAACGTATAGAAGCACTTCCAATTCTAAAGAAGCTTTCTTTTTTTTTCTTTTTTGAGAACACCGATAATGCCGGGGCCATGTGGCAAAAAGCCGCTTTCTAGTCCACTAGTGCTTGTTGCTTTCTGGTCCAGCGCCCCTGTTGGTTGTTGCCTCTCAATTAAATGAGAATTTACTATCAACGAATGGTCAGCACAACTGCCAACTGAACTACCAAGACATCGATATTTTGAGAATTTATACCATGTGTGCTTCAACACCACTGAGTGTCTTATACCCACCTGCTAAAAATTATCATATATGGATTCATGCGCGAGTTTTTATCAAAATCAGTGACCTGAACAATTGTATGATCTGGACTTGTTTTAAAGAATCTGAATGTTTATATTGTGTAAAGAAGCATGAAACATGATGCATGATTACCATTATTCATGCTTTGTAATCATATTAGGACTATAATGCGTCTAGTTTTTTTCCATCATGATCTTCTTCAACATGATCAATCATAGTATATGACTACAAGATGTTGAGGATGGTCTAGATGAGATAGGGTACACGAAACGTGATGTGTCATGAAGCATAAAGTGCGCAAAACATGGAGGATAAGGTCAAGTTATAGTGGCTTGACTTGTTCAATGTGTTCATACAATGCCCCCACCAGTACTGAACCAAGTCGTATTTGAATTTAAGACAAATTAAAATACACGCATGGCTATAAGCACAAGAAAACAACACTTCTATTTATAAAAATAAATTGACAGATAAAACACAACAAAGAGGAGCCAATGAGACAAACAAAAACAACACTAGGCTTTGTTGAGAGATAAGATAGTGAGAGAGAGAAAAATGCAGCCACCTTGCCTGAAAGAGGTCTCACAAGTATGCTCCCATCCCCATGGTTGCTGCCCAACACCTTTCTTCACCGCATCATCTGAGCCCCTCGACAGAGTCTCCAAATCCAAGCCATCAGGAAGCACTTCTGCAGCAAGTCGCCGCAACTTTGCAGCGACTACTAGTTCATCCATTTTTCCTGACATTCAATTCTCCAATCATGAATCTCTCCCATCTTTGCAAGAATCATTCATTGAATTCATAAAGGCCTTCCCTCAATTTTCTGATACTAATCACGTTGATCAAATACGCGCTCAGGAATATTATCATCTATCTTTGTCCAAGTATACCTGCCTCGATTATTTTGGTATTGGCCTATTCTCCTACAATCAGCTACATGAACAAGACTCCTTGTCAAGATACCAAATTGTACCATCTTGTTTGCCGCCCTCTTCGCCTCCTCAATTCTTGGATATTCCTTTCTTTACTGTATCCTACAAGACAGGAAACCTGAAGACACAGTTACTCCATGGTGGCCAAGAATCAAAACTCGAACATGCAATGAAGATAAGGATCATGGACTTTCTTAATATTTCTGAAGACGATTATAGTATGGTTTTCACTGCAAACAGAACATCGGCTTTCAAACTTGTAGCAGAGTCTTATCCGTTCCAGACTAGTCGAAAGCTTCTTACAGTATATGACTACGAGAGTGAGGCGGTAGAAGCTATGATTAATACGGCAGAGAAGAAAGGAGGAAGAGTCATGTCAGCAGAGTTTACATGGCCAAGACTGAGGATTCACTCCGCAAAATTGAGAAAAATGGTTGTGAGCAAGAAGAAAAAGAAAAAGAAAAGAGGACTATTTGTCTTTCCGCTTCATTCTAGGATAACAGGTGTCAGATATCCTTATCAGTGGATGAGAATTGCTCAGGAGAATGGTTGGCATATATTGATTGACGCTTGTGCATTGGGACCGAAAGATATGGACAGTTTTGGCCTCTCCCTTTTTCGTCCCGATTTCCTAGTTTGTTCTTTCTACAAGATTTTCGGGGAAAATCCATCAGGTTTTGGATGCTTGTTTGTGAAGAAATCTACTGTGGCAATCCTGGAAGGTGAAACAAGTGCAGGGATGGTTAGCCTTCTACCTGCCACACCTACGTTCAAGCTACAAGACAATAAAGTAGCCGCATCAAACTCTTTCTCAGGAAAATTGGAGCAAGGAGAGACCTCTGAGGCTCAAAAGAAGGCTGCTCATAAGGCAAAACCTGAAGAGATGCAACTGACTAAAGTGCTGAAATTAGGAACAATAGCGGATTACATTCAACAGGAGGAGGATGCACAAACTAATGTTGATCACAGGACTACAGAGATCAAATGCAGGGGTTTGGATCAGGTTGATTCAATGGGGCTAACAATGGTAAGTTGTAGAGCAAGGTGCCTGATTAATTGGCTGGTAAGTGCATTGATGAAGCTGCAACATCCTAACACGGAGGGGATTTCGTTGGTTAAAATATACGGGCCAAAGATAAAATTCGACAGGGGACCTGCATTGGCATTCAACGTATTCGACTGGAAAGGCGAGAAGATTGAGCCTGTTCTAATACAAAAGCTAGCTGATCGAAGAAACATTTCGCTAAGTTATGGTTTCTTGCACCATATTGTGTTCTTGGATAAGTACCAGAAAGAGAGGGACCAAGTCATTGAAAAAAAAGCTGGTGGTACCACAGAAGACAAGAGGACAGACAAAACTGATATGGGAATAACTGTGGTTACTGCTTCACTGGGATTCTTGGCCAATTTCGAAGACATTTACAGGTTTTGGTCTTTTGTTGCTCAGTTTCTGGATGCAGACTTCGTGGAGAAGGCTAGATGGAGATATACAGCTCTTAATCAGAAGACTATTGAGGTTTGAAGTGAATGTTTTTGGTTAGAAGCAAGTAGTCAAGTCATGATTTTGTGAATTAGAAGTGTACATTGCCAAAACAATGAGAATTAATTGTCAAGAATTCTTTTGGATTATGTTCACGCACTGTCAGTTCATGAAATTGATTGTACAGAGTTAGTAGATTTGGATATTGTATATATACTCTCAGGTAAAATTCAATTATATAAAACTTGTACACTTGATTCAAACTTGTTATGACAATTAAACAGTTATGGTGCATTTTCTGCTTATGCTGATGATACCATAGAGGGTGACAAAATGGACCTAGCACTAACCTGGACAATGCACTGGTGAATTATATGTCAAATTACATTTAGATGTGTCATATGACTCCAAATGATATTTGTGTCGATTATGCCATTATAATACGTTTATTATTGCGGAAGATTTCTAACTTCCTTTTTACATAGAATATATCATTTCTATTTATTTAATACACAAAACATGCGTTTGATTACTTTTAGAGGTGTCGTATAGCTCCAAATGATAGTCATGCCGATTATGCTCTCCTGATGCATTTATTATGGTTTGGCATCTACGGAAGGTTCCTATCTTCATTTTTACAACAACAAAAAAAGTGTACACATACCCAAACCACATTGCCTATGACCCTTAGGGAGCCCTCAAATTCCAGACCCCCATTATTTGCAAGTTGGTTGTGCTTTTTTTCTCTTCAATAACAACAGTTCTAATACAATCTTGAATGATTATATTTTTCAATCAACATCATATATTCTAGGCTCTATAACATGTACACCGTCTATGACTCAATATAGTTGATTAATTATTACATTATAGTGTCAATTTCATATGTCAAACAACAAAGACCGGGATCAGTACTGGGTTTCTTTTTGGGCTGATCTACAAAGTGGACTTGGGCTTGCATAATTAATATGTACACCCCACTTTTTTTTTTTTTGGCTTTACTTACATATTTATTCTAAGAATCTTATTGAGTGGTTCAAATAGTGAGTATACTTGCACCAGACCAAAATTATATATACACACCTTTTGTAATACATTCCATTAAAAAATATATTAAAAATAATTATAGTATGTAATTATAGTCCAATTAATATAAAAAATACTATTTCTTTAAATTTTATTGTTTTATATATTTATAAATAGAAGTCATTAAAATTATTTTCTTTTATGCAATTAGGATTTGATTTTAAACATGAGATTTATATTAAGTAATAAGATTTCTAAAGATAATTTTTTTAAAAATATCCTTTTATTTTTATTTTTAACTTTTTTCTATAAACACTTTATTTTAAAAGAATAATTTAGGAGCAATTGTTTGGAAAACTCATGTTTTTTTAATTCATATCGTACTGCATTTTCTTTAGAAAAAAAGGTTTAAGCCCATTTACATGAAATCTTATATTATCTTAAAAAGTAAAGCTTAAAAATTGTAAATTTAAAACTAATTACAAACTTGAAAAATCCTGGTAGAATCCACACTTGGAAAATGCTAAACCTAATAGAATCCAAACCTATTCCTCCTTACTGTATAAATATAAAATAATAATTGAATTTTCAAAAAATAATAATTAAAAGTTATGAAAGCAATCGCCGATAATTTATTTTGAGATACAACCTATGATTAGGGCTGGGGGAGAGGTCCTCCTTGTACCATGTCCCATTTACTTCTTAAAACCCAATACCTTATGAAATCCCCACATTGGATAGAGCAACATGGGCCGAGGAATGGTTTCCTTGTCTTTGCTCCATTTACCAATTTATAAAAATTATTTATTAAAAGAATAGCGTATAATATGATGAATTCCGTTTAATATAAAGTAATTTCATAAAATTGTTGAAAACCATCTTATAAACATTAAAAATAAATATAAATATAAAAATTGTAGGGTAAGTATATGTTTGAATATATATTTTAATATTTAAAAGTAAAATCAAATAATAAAAATAAAATATTGTATTATATTTTAAGCTAGACGGGTGTAGGGTAAGGAATATAAAACTTGTAAAACCTAGCCAAGAAACGTAGTTATCTGAGGGTTATTTTGTCATTCTTATTTATAGTAAGGTCATTCAAACCTAAATCGTTACTTAAACTTAAGTGGGGGTGTGTTTGATCTAGAATTTATTAGAATTTGATAGAATTTTTTCAAATGATAAATTTTGATGAAATCTTTAGAAGAATGATAAGATTTATTATAAATTTTTTCTTTTATAAAAATTATTTTAAAATTCATCAAACTCCATCACTTAAATAAAATTTATAAAGTTAATGATTTTTTTATTACCTCCATTTCATTAGATTCTATATAAATTTGAATTAAATACATATAAATTTTAATGAATTCCACACATATTTAAATTAAATACACCTAGATTTCAATTAAATTTATTCAAATTTAAATTGAATACATCTAAAATCTAAAAACTTTTTAAATTTCAATGAATTTTAAATTAAATACACCCTTAAATTAGTGCTTTGCCTACATTCTATCACCAACCCAATATAATGATCCAATGAATGATAATTGATAGGTTACCATTTTTACATGAAACAATGAGCAAAACATAAATAAAATGAGCAAATTACAATTTAGCTATCCAATTGAAATGTGATTACAAACGGAACAATTGTTTCGCTTTTATTACAATTGACTGTCTCACCGTTAGTAATTTTCCGTTAAATCTGACAACAAACAGTATAAAATAGCGAAAAGTCCAAAATGTTCTTAAAATTAATTAATTAATTAATTAAAAATCAATTAGAAAAAATTAAAAAAATTTTAATAAATGTTATCCTTCATCCTTCATCAATTAATACCAAACCAAAAATCATCATCATCAATCAACAAATAACAAACAAAATCATCAACAATGTTTAAAAAATTTAATGAATGTTGTTCTATATTCTTCATCAATAAATACCAAACATAACTATCATCATTAATAAACAAATAACAAAAAAAATAAATAAATAAACATCTGGAACCATCATCATCAATCAACAAATAACCCAAATATATATATATATATATATGAAATCACCAAGCTTGCTTTGTCAAGAACTCATCTGAAATCATTAGATCTTCTTCAAGAACAAGAAAAAAAAAATTCTACCTCAAAATCATCTTCAATCTCAACCCATCATCAATCAATCTTCAAATCTAAAACAATCAAACCTAACTCAAAACAATCATACCCAACCTAATATGGGTTTGAACCCACCTAGAAATCGAAACCATAAATTGAATCCAAAAATCTATGTTCAATTTCTAGGTTTGAATAACCCAGATTTTTGGGTTCGATTTGAACCAACAAGAAGAGAAGAAGATGGATGGTAGTTTGAACTTAGAAATCGAACGACTTCGAACCAAGAAAAAGAACATTGACAGCAGAGTTAGGGACAGCGGTTCAAACTTAGAAATCTGGGTTCGATTTTTTAGTTTCAAACCCAAAAATTGAACCGAGATTTCTGGGTTCAAACGGAATTGAACCTAATGCGAACCAAGAAGAAGAAAAAGAAGAAGAAGAAGAACGACGACGGCAGAGATGGGAACGACGGTTCAAACCCAAAAATCTGGATTCAATTTTTGGGTTTCAAACCCAGATTTTTGGGTTCGAATGGAATCCAACTCAGGTTGAACCAAGAAGAAGAAGAAGAAATGAGAGACAGAGACGGTGGCTACAAGGACAGAAACAGCGATGGCGAAGGAAGGAAAGAAGTCTGAGAGATGAAAGAGAGAGAGAGAGAAAGAAACAGATTTATTTTAAAGTTTTTAAAATTTATTTTTAAAAAAATAAAATATAACATCAAAAGATGATTTTACCTCTAAGCCAGTTAAGACTAACGGAGATCCATTAACGACAGGAGGGTCAATTGTAATAAAAACGAAATAGTTATTGCGTATGTAATCACGTTTTAATTGGATAGTTAAGTTATAATTTGTTCAAATAGAAAATAAAACAAAACTAATATTAGGCCTTTTAAAATTTTTTGTCAAATTCACGTCTAAGTAAGATGAGATGTAAGTTATGAATATTTTATCAATCATAAAATGATGTAATAATTAATATAATATTAAAAATTTATATATTTTATAAATTGAATATAAAATATTTTATAAATTATAAGATGGTATAATAATTAATATAATATAATATTTTAATAAATATTTAAATAAAAATTTTGAAACATGAAAAGGCGGCTGAATAATATTTAGTAGTGGTCACATCACACTTTTGGTTCGATAGTAGAGTTGGAACCATAGCACGTTGGCTCAGTAGTTGACAACTTCCAAGTCTTGAACTACCTTCTCGTACTCACAACTATTTGCTTCTATCTCCGTATCTACCATAGACCTCTGTGCTCTCGCTGTCACACACACTCACCAACTGACCGATTTGTTTTTCTTCTCTGGTATTTTCTTAGGACGTGGTCTAGCCCAGTCTAAGGTTTTTAAAAATTACAAGTTTTATCATTTATTATATAAAGCAAGTCCAACTGGATGAGTTTAATGTTACAAGCCCAATGCATAAAATTTTGAATACAATCATATAAAGTAAGACCCAACTCATTTTGCCAAATTGTCACTTTAATTTTTCTTAAAGCTGTTGTCTTCTCCCTGTCAGGTGTAGTCCCCACCACGCATAAATAACAAATATCTTTGTTCTCTCTTTCACTACCAGACATGAACAAAAACCCAAAACTTCAATGCTGCTCACTTTTATAAAAAAAAAAAAAAAAAAAAAAAGATTTGCTACCCACTTGACCACTTCCCTTTTGACTTTATGTGAATTTTACTTTAGTGTTGAGATCATATTTTCAATACACACACTCTCTCTAGAAGGTAATATTATTTGTTTATTTATTAATTTACTATTAACTTATTAATTATTTTGTTAGGGTTAGCTTTTTGCTTCTTTTTCTTCTTCTTCTTCTTCTTTTGTTTTGCTAAAATTGATTTATACATTTAGATTAGTCTTGATTTAATTAAATATATATGTGATTTGTAATTGTTAGCCTATTTGTGCTTAAATTGTATTTTGAACAAAAATACAAATAATTATAGTTTGCTTGATACTTTCAATAATTGAAAAATATTACTATATTTGAGGTTGAAATTGATGATTATAATTAGTTATGTTTCATATGTCTTAAATTAATTAGATTGTAAATGGTGAACATTAGATTTGAGTAGTGGTTAATAGTTAGTATAATAGTTGATTATTCATGTTTGGGGTTTTTATACATGTAGATTAGCCTTGATTTAATTAAATATGTATGTGATTTGTTAGGTTTTTTATTTTTCCCATTTGTGCTTAAATTGTATTTTGAACAAAAATATAAATAATTATAGTTTGCTTGCTACTTTCAATAATTGAAAAAAGATTATTATATTTGAGATTGAAATTGATTATTATAATTAATTATGTTTATATGTCATAAATTAATTAGATGGTAAGTGGTGAACATTAGATTTGAGTAGTGGTTAATAGTTAGTATAATAGTTGATTATTCTTTTTTTTTTTTTTATGGTTATAGATCATGTGCTTAAATATTTTTGTTTGATAAAAAATCTAGATAGACAATTTTGATATAAAAGCCATGAAAATCTATATGTGGTACTTACCAAAATTTGAAATTAGAAAATTTACTTGTTATATTTTATTCTTATGTATCTTTAAATTTCTATATTAGTTTTTAATTAATTTTATTAATAAAAATTAATGTAGGTCATTGATTATAATGTCAAACGAACATATCTCTAAGCAGGCAAAGTCAAAGTTAACTCTCCATTATTTCTACAACAATATAAATGATGGTCAAATAAGTTCTTCACCAAATATTGATGTCTCATGTTCTTCTTCTAAATCTTGAAGAGTTGAAGTTGAGAAAGTTGATATTCCATCAACTACTAGTGGTCCTTACTTGGAACGTGATCCAGGATTACGCTCGTCAATATGGTCATATACTGTTGATATGCGTGATGATGTTAGAAAGGAGTATATCAAGATGGGACCATATCAACCTAAATTAAGTAAGTATCCACCCATTTCGTATGCAAGTCAAAATCAATATTTTTAATATGCTTGGTTTGCACAATTCTCATGACTTGAGTACTCAATAGAAAAAAATAGTGTCTTTTGTTTTCCATGTTATCTTTTTTATAGTTGTTCTTCAAAGTATATCACATTTACTCGTGAAGGATTTCAAGATTGGAAAAGAGTTAAAGAAAGGAAGAAATGTCCATTTGCACAACATGAAGGCAATCATGGTTCACTACATAATGTTGCTATGGAAAAATGGAATAACTTAGTGAACACATCTCAACACATTGACAAAGTCATGAATAAGGTAACTTCTCAAGAAATTTTGGATAATCGATTGCGACTTAAGATTTCAATAGAAAGTATGAAATGGTTAGCTATGCAAGGTTGTGCTTTTAGAGGTCATGATGAACCCATGCATTCTACTAATCGTGGAAATTTCATTGAATTGATAAAGTTGCAAGCAAGAGCAAATGAAGAAATTGCTTCACTTGTCTTAGAAAATGCTCCTCAAAATGCTAAGTACACATCATCTAAGATTCAAAAAGAACTATTGCATATTCTTGCTAATAAAGTGCGCAATATGATCCATGAAGAAGTTAGGGATGCCAAGTTTTGTATTCTTGTTGATGAAGCTCTTGATGAATCTAATAAGGAACAAATGACTATCATTTTGAGATATGTGGATTGTAAGGGTTTTGTTCGAGAATGTTTCTTTGAAGTTGTTAATGTGAATGATACAAATGCATTAACTCTAAAAAAAGAGATATGTAATGTGCTTTCTCGTTACAATCTTTTAGTTGAAAATTTACGGGGTCAAGGATATGATGGAGCTAGTAATATGCGGGGTGAATGGAATGGATTAAAAGCCTTATTTCGCAAAGATTGCCCATATGCCTATTATGTGCATTGCTTCGCTCACTGTTTACAACTTGTTTTAGTTGCTGTTAACGTCGGAAAATGGTTTTCCTTAGCCAACGAGGTTGTTTTCGGGCCCAAGCTGCAATCCACAGAAAATGAGAGAAAGAAAGGAGAAACATAGAGGAAGAAGAAGGAAACGAGAAAAAGAAAGGAGAAAAGCACGCAAGATCTACGTGGTTCCGCCAAAGGAAAGGCCTACGTCCACAGCGTCGGCTCCGGTAAGGGGCGCGACAATCACTGTTATTACTGTTCATTTTGTTACAACTGTAGAGAGAGAAAACAGTAGAGAGAGAGAGAGAGAGCCAGAAAGGAACAGCCAAAAAACCCCCCTTTTTACAGTAAGAATCACCCGTCTTTATCGGGAGAGAGAGGAGCTACAGTAATAGTACAACTTAAATAGGAAGGCATTAAATGCATATTACAATTTTCATGTCTTCTGTCACACAGTCTGAGTCGTCTGACATGGTAGGTGAGATCCCCGAAAATCGTGCTGCTAACATTCTGAGAAGGGCTTGGCGCGTGCACGTCACGCTGTCCACGAGTTGGGGCGGTTCTGGGCGGACAGACCCGGGCGAGTAGATCTGAGCGAACAGACTCAGCGGACACGACCAGCGGTCAGGCGGAGAAATCAGCGGTCAGTCTGGCGGACAGGCGGAGAAATCAACGGTCAATCTGGTGGACAGATAGCGGTTAGCCTGGCGGACAGGCGGAGAAATCAACGGTCAGTCTGGCGGACAGATGGAGAAATCAGCGCTCAGCTCCAGGCGGTCAGGCGGAGAAATCAGCGCTCACACTATCAGCGATCAGCGGTCAGGATGTCAGCGAGCAGGCGGTCAGCGGACAGCCGAGCGATCGGCCGGGCGAGCAGATCTGGATGCCTCGTCGCTGCTTGTTTCCGTCAGAACTTTTTATCAGCAAATGTAAACTTCAAGAACACATCCATGAAAACAACACCTTTGAGGATGTAAACGGCATCAACCGGGGTGCCTCCGAGTTGCCACGCTATAGAGCACGAAAATCCCTTTCCGAAAACATATTATAATAGCCAATCCGACATCCGAGCACAAAGTTATGCCTGTTCCTTTGGACCAGTCACTTGGGCCCTCTGTCTGTTGGGACGGTTTTAACAGGTTATCTTACTGGGCCTCTGGGCTTTTACCAGCCCATTTGCAGTAGCCTAAAAATACATATAACAGTTGCGGTATCCAAAGAAGTGCATGAGGTATGGCTATTCTTTTCAAAATTGAGTTCTATTGTCAATTTTTTTGGCTCTTCCTTCAAGCGTCATTGTGAGTTAAAATCTATTCGAGAAGATGAAATTGTTGATATGATAGCTTCAGGAGAACTTAAAACTGCTACAGGGGCTAATCAAATTCGTACTTTACAATGAGCTAGAGCTACTCGTTGGAGCTCTCATTTTGCTTCTGTTAGTAACTTAATTGATATGTTTGGTGCAACTTGTCTCCTTCTTGAAAGAATGATTGACAATGGATTCAATAGTAACATACGTGGAGAAGCTAAAAGTATTTATAAAGAGATGATGTCATTCGAATTTGTATTTATCTTGCACTTGATGAATGAAGTTTTAGGAATCTCTAATATTCTTTGTCAAGCATTACAAATGAAATCTCAAGACATTTTGAATGCAATCAATTTAGTCTCATCAACCAAGATACTTCTTCAAAAGTTACCTGAAGTTGGATGGAAGAAATTTCTAAAAGACGTGGTTAAGTTTTGTGAAAGGTATGAATTTTATTTATTTAATCATTTAATTCTTATTTTTACATGAAATATAGTATATGACATTAACACTTTTTTTTTTTTTCTCAAAGGTATCACATTGAGGTGCCTAGCATGAGTGCTCGATATATAGAAGACACAAGACGTTCTTGTCAACAGAAAAATGATATCACGGTTGAACATTATTATCACATTAACATATTCAATGTTGTGATAGATTTTCAATTGATGGAGTTGAATAATAGATTCACTGAACAAACAATGGAACTCCTAACTCTTAACTCAACTTTGAATCCTGTTGATGAGTTTAAATCATTTAGTATTGAGGATATTTTTACTCTTGCTCAAAAATTCTATCCTCAAGATTTTACTCGAACTGAGTTAGATACTTTAAAAAGACAATTGGAGCATTATGAGTATGCAATAGTTCGTCATGCAGATTTTCAGAATATTGCTTTTCTTTCTGAGTTATGTCAAGCATTGGTTGAAACTAGAAAATCTGAACACTTTTTTTTAGTTGATAAATTAATTCGCTTAGTGTTGACTCTTCCTATTTCCACAGCAACCACAAAGAGAGCATTTTCAGCAATGAATCTTATTAAGACACCACTTCGCAATAAGATGGACAATGATTTCCTTACAGATTGCATGGTTGTTTATATTGAGCGAGAGTTTGTTGATTCAGTAGATGTTGAATTTATAATATATGAGTTTGATGAGAAGTCTCGTAGAGTAAAACATACTACCACTACAATTGTTTGATTGTATTACCTAATATGTTTTTTTTTTACCTTTTTTACTTATTAGTTTATGTATTTTGTTAGAATATTATGTATTATGAGATGTTAGATTTATTACGTATTTTAGTGCATAGTATATTTATTTTCTTATCAATAAATTATTTTTTCGCATAAAAATTTTTTATTTGTATTTAGTTCAGCCCCGTATACATAAAATCCTGGTTTCGCCCCCGGTGGACTCCAAACAAGAACACAACGTCCGCAGCCTGTCTTCGAATCCCAATAACGTTGGAATTCTTGCTATGGACATCTACTTCCCTCCTACATGTATCTACCAGGTGCTCTCATATTTCGCATACTATTCTAGTCTTCTGCTTGATTGTTTTATTTTTACTTCATCATCAATCCTCTGCTTGTGCTTGTGTTTGGCTACAGCATTATATCATACAAGATTGTTGTGTATGATTGATTTTGTTTACATGCGCAATTGTATACAGGAAGCTTTGGAGGCTCATGATGGTGCCTGCAAAGGAAAATTCAAAATCGGTCTTGGACAAGATTGCATGGCGTTTTGTACTGAGGTCGAAGATGTTCGTTGGTTTTCACTAATTTTTACTTTTTTTTTTTTTTTTGAATAATTGAATTTGATGCTATTGTAATGTTGAATGATGATCAATGTGGCTTCTAGCTATGTCCTGCTTGTATTGTGGTGCTTTGTATCTGCGAAATTGCTCGTGGAAAATTTTTGTTTTTGAAGAACTAGCTGTTGATTGATGAGAGTTATGATATGAATCATTTAATATTTTTATTTTGAAAGAAAGTTTTGTATGGTCTAATGGGTTAGTCAGCACTGAGAATTATGATTTCATGTTTGTTGAGTGTTGAATGTTCCTTTTGTTGTTTGTGTATCAGCTTGACGGTTGTTAGGTCCCTTCTTGAGAAGTATGAGATTAATCCAACTCAGATCGGACGCCTTGAAGTAGGCAGTGAGACTGTGATTGACAAGAGCAAGTCTATTAAAACCTTCCTAATGCAAATTTTCGAGGTATATATACATCACTCTTTTATGAAGTTCTACATCAAGTCAGAGTTGTTATACAGGATCTAGTTGTTTGTAATATCTGATTTGTTTTTCCTTTTGTCATGTGTGGATTTTGCTGTTTATATTAACTTTTGTGTAAAAACAGGAATGTGGTAATGATGACATTGAAGGTGTTGACTCAACAAATGCGTGCTACGGGGGAACCGGCTGCTTTATTCAATTGTGTAAATTGGGTGGAGAGTAGTTCATGGGATGGACGATATGGACTTGTTGTATGCACAGACAGTGCGGTATGTTCACTTTGCAAACAGGACTAGTCACTTTATTCCAATCATATAAATTTAGCAAAAGAATATAGAAATCTTACAAGGCTATTCATTTGAATTAGAAGGTTAGGACTATCTGGATTTGAACAATCTTGTAACAATTATGGAATGATAAATATTTTACAATGTGTTGTTAATTCGTAATAGAAATTTCAGTAGCTTCAATCAGGGCTATCTCAAATTTCCATTTGTAATTTACTCCCTAAATTCAAAAATTGCCTAATTGTGTTGGTTAGTATTTGGTTTGAGCTTAATGTAATACATATTTTGGCAATTTGGTCCGTTATGTTCAATTTGGAATAAAATTATTGTTGCAGGTATATGCAGAAGGGCCTGCTCGGCCTACTGGAGGAGCAGCTGCCATTGCCATGCTGATAGGACCTGATGCTCCTATTGCCTTTTAAAGCAAATTTGGAGGCAGTCATATATCCCATGCCTATGATTTTTACAAACCAAACCTTGCCAGTGAATATCCTGTACATCTTTATCTCAAGCTACATGTTTTTCAGTATACATATCTTTTATTTATCAAAATTTATTGTCTTTGGTGTAGGTTTTTTTTTTTTTTTTAATTATTGACAAGTGCTTGTCACAGGCCATATCGCACTATATTATATTTGCCAATCTCTATGTTTCTTATGTTCTCTAAAACTAAGCAATTGACAATACTGAAATAAGATGCCACCTTATACAAATGTTAAATTTTTTCTTGAAGATTCCATTAGTAAAAACATTGGTTTCTAATAGATTCAAACTGCACTAGACTTTTGGAGCTGATGCTATTGAAATATTATCCTTGAAACGAGATAACTGCGTGTGCTTGTCATGTGAATCTGAATTTTTCACACTGCAATATGCAGTAATTGTGCCTCTTTTTCTTTTTGCATTTTTGTTTAAAGGTTGTCGATGGAAAGCTGTCACAAACTTGTTATCTCATAGTACTTGATTCTTGCTACAAGCGGCTTTGCAAGAAGTTAGTCCTGATTAGTTAACTCTTTCTTTGGGGAGGCGTTTTGGTGTACCTCGATACTAGAAACTCATTCTTTTTTATACTGTATATGCAGCTTTGAAAAATTGGAGCACAGACAATTTTCGATGTTAGATGCTGATTATTTTGTATTTCATTCTCCATATAACAAGGTATTGCAGCTTCTGCACTTCCGGTCATGCTACTAAAATTCTTCAAGGCGAGCGGTATTAAATTTTCTAAATTTCTTATTAGTATTGTCTTTCTGGACCGTTACTGCAGCTTGTGCAGAAAAAGCTCGACTTTATTTCAATGATTTCTTGAGGAATGCCAGGTTCGTATCCTACTTTTCTTTGCTAGATTTTGCTTTTTCACTGGGATATAAACTCTGGTTTTTCATAGTTCACTAGGGGTTTCAGGGAAATGATATTAATGGATCACTTAAATTTTGTTTTTATAGGACAGATAAAGAAGTATTACATAAAATAAAAATCTGTATATGAGTACTCCTAAATTTTATGAATTTATTTGATTTACGTTTTTTTGCTTTTTAAATATTTCATACACTCCAGCTTTGTTGATGACATTGCAAGAGAGAAGGTAGCTCCATTTTCAGCCTTATCTGATGATGAGACCTGCCAGAGCAGGGATCTTGAAAAGATGATTTACCATTCTGTTTCACATTAACGAGGTTGGTTTTCTTTGGACATAATAAGGTTGTTGGAGTTGAATTTTCTTGCTGATATCTAATATTTTTAATTTTTTGCTTTACATTAGGCAAGTCAGCAAGTCGCGAAACAACTTTATGATTCAAAGGTGCAACCGTCCACTTTACTTCCAAAACAAGTCGGTAACATGTACACCACATCTCTGTATGCAGCATTTGCATCCCTTCTTCACAACAAGCATAGTTCTGTGGTATAAAGCTTTATGGCTAATTGGCTATCTTGGTTGGCCTCCTACATTTTGGGAACTCATAATATTGTTTTATTACCAACTCCTAAACACTGTTTACTTGCATTGATTTCAGGCAGGTAAGCGCGTAATAATGTTTTCATATGGAAGTGGTCTGACTGCTACAATGTTCTCGCTCAAACTACAAGATGGTCAACATCCATTCAGCTTGTCAAACATTGTGAAAGTGATGGATATTTCACAGAAGCTAAAATTAAGACACGAGGTATCTCCTCTTTTTGCAACTCTAAGCTATCTTGATTTATATGGATTCCAATAAAATTCGTGCTTTGGTCGTGCAGTTTACTCCTGAAAAATTTGTCGGCACAATGAAGCTCATGGAGCACCGATGTGGGGCCAAGGAATTCGTGACAATCAACGACAGTAGTCTCTTGTTACCGGGCACCTAATATCTCACTGAAGTTAATTCCATGTTTCGGCGATTTTATGCCAGGAAGGTGAATGCCACCACTGCTTGCGAGACTGGTGTACTAATTAATGGCAGGAATTCACTTGTGTGCACTACTGTCTATTTTTTGTTCTGGGATTTAGGGGTGTACGCAAGTGGTTTCTCGCTAGTGTAATAGCTTACTCGTATAGAAATGTTGTTGGAACAACTATTAATCATTTAATTATATTTGTGCAAGTAGATGTATTCATGTTATCTCTATATGTCATTAGGTGGTCTCAATCAAATTTTATTTTGTTATATTTTATTTTTGGAAATACGCAATCAAGTTTTATTGCATCCATGACAAAGCATGATATGAAAAAAAAGGAAAACTTAGTTTTAGTCGTTAAGATTTTGAAAAATATCAATTTTTTAAAGTATTTTTAAAAACAGCTTTTTTTATCCCTAACTTTTCAAAAACTTTTTGAAATAGTTCAAACTATTAATCAATTGATAGTCAAACAAATAGAAAAATAAAAAAATATTTAATTATCCCTATAACCCAAAATGACTATTTTACCTCTAATAAAATCAAAATATTATATATCATCTAACTAATAAAAAATTACCACATGTATATTAATATGATTATTTTTTTAAATGATTATTGTTTTCTTTTAAATTAAAAAATAATTTTAAAAACCCTAAAAACAAAAAAAAAAATGAAGAAAAAATTTAAAAAGCATCAATAAAACTCAACTTTCACATGTCATTCTTTTTCTCACTCTTCCATCTCTCTTTCCCTCGCAATCTCCTTCCGGCGTTACCTCTATCATCGTGGATGAGCCCAACAATTGTCATCAAGAACCCATCAATAGCAGTAACCTTCATTTCTCTCTTTCTCTCACACGTCCTTCAATTTATTTTTTTATTGATATTGTGGTATGGGTTTGATCGAACCCAGAACTTGAGGTTCTAAGTTCCGAACCCAAAACCTCCATCTCTCTTAGGATTTGGGTTCATTGAACCTAGACAAAAGTCAACTAGGTTCGTTGAACCCGGTAGCTCCCTTATTTTATTATTATTATTTTTTGAAATAGTTTTGAATTTGTTTTTGAATAAACCGTTGATTCTTAATATTGTTAATGATATCTTTGTTGATGGAGATTATGATGTTGTGATGTTGAAAACTGTGAGAGATGATCTTAATGAATTGGATTGAAACTGACCTAATACGTTGAAGATAATGAAAATCCACTAGATTGAATTTTAATAGATGAACGGTGGATATCTCCATTTTTTTTTCATTTTTTTTTTTTATAAAATTCACTTTAAGTGTGTAATAAAATTTTTATTTTTAATTTTTAATTTTTTTTAATGTTTAAAATTCTAGTCATTCATATATAACGATCTTAGCATCTCACATGAAAATATCATTTTATCCTTCTCATCTAAATAATTTATCACCATTAACCATCAATTGACTGATGATTTGGTTATTTTGAAGAGTTTTTAAAAAGTTAAGGATGAAAATAGTTATTTCCAAAATTGGTGTTTTCAAAAATGCTATTTCCAAAAGTGCTTTAAAAAAATTGATTTTTTTTAAAGCCTTAAGGATTAAAATGAAATTTTTTCATAAAAAATTAAGTAAAATTAAGATTTAGGTTTATGTTGGGGTCAATAGTATCATCATATACAATGCGGAGCGTATTATTGTTGTTGTTAAATATTTGCGTCATATGATATGATTTTATGTAGTAAAATACATCGATGATTTGTTATTTCCAAGTTTTTAGGCTTTATTTGGTGGGTTGGATGCATGATGGAAAGATTAAAAATTATTTGGACTCATATTAACCCATGTCTACAGAGGCTAGACAAAGATTTGAATGTAGTAGCTCTCTCTTTCCAAGCTTTTAGGCTCCATTTATTGAACCGAATACATAATGCGATGGGAATAAAATTTAAAAATTGTCTGGATCCATATTAGAGTATCTCCAACCATACTAACTATATTTTTAGCTAAATTTAGTTAAAATAACAAAAAACCTATTTTATTTACTAATTTTTTATCAAATGCATTACTGGTTTGGGTAGTGTTACCTAATAATAATATTTAATAATCATTCATAGATTGACTATAAGATTATTTAATAATCATTTTTACAATCAATCTAACAGTTGTTATTGAACCAATTGATTTTGGTAGTCTTATCCAAACCTTGATTTTGGGTTAGAATTTTCGGGTTTAGGTTGAGCTGGATTAGAAATCTCTCAACCCAATGTGGGTTGAGTTGAAAATTTGGTTGAGTTGAAAAGTTTTTAACCCAACCCATCTCAACAGATTCTTTAACATAATTCAACCTAATAATAGTTGGGTTAGGTTAGGTTGGATCGATCAGATTAGGTTTAATCTATCAAAAAGTCATAAAAAGTCTAGTTAATAACTTTCATAGTTTAATTGAAAATTCTTATAATCTTAACAATTTGATTATAAATAAAATGAATATAAATAAAAATCTAATTATTAAAAATCAAATATTCATTTCACCATAAAAGACTGTCATTATTCCTCATTCTTAATAAGTGTTCTTTTAGATGGAGGAGAAAATCCTAAATTTGGAGTTAAGAATGGACGTTTCTCAGGTTGGGTTAGGTTGAGTTAAGTTGAAAATTTTTCAATCAAATCAAATCCAATTTAATTTCAACTCAACCCAATCCAATCTATCTCAATTTTTTTAAGATTTAATTCAACCTAACTTGATAGAAAATGATTAGGTTGAATTGGGTTTGTCAAGTTGGATTAGAGTTGTCCGCCCCCACCAGTAAGTTAGGAAAAACCCTAAAATAATAAGCTAGAAAGTTTGATAAAAATTTTTAAATTACTTTGTTTGAAGTTAAACAATAAAAGAATAGGATAAAAAATTTGGCTTGAACTTTTTTGCTCTTTATATTTAGTTAGGGTGATTCAACTTTTATAAAATAATTAATAATATATAGAGTAGTTATAGTCCATAAAAAATCACATCATTAACTATTTTAACTAATGACAGTAGTTATTTTAACTAATGGTAATGAAAAGCTAGCATGATTAAATATGCTATTAACCTACCTTTGAAAAGACTAAAGAGGGATTTAAATCAATTAAAAATTGTGTGGATTCTTATTAATTGCCACTTAGAAAGCCCAGCAAGGATTTAAATTCAATCTTAAGAGACTTTCAATCTCACTTCAAATGAGATATGATTAAAAGGTGATCAAACACACCTTATCTCGCGTTTGGAAAGACCAATTACATATATAAATTCATTTAAAACTCACCGTATCCGTATTAATCCATTTTGAGAGAGTCTAGATAGGGATTTAAATCCAAGAGTAAATAACAATTTAGATATCCAGTTTGAAACTATATTTAAACAGAACAAAAATTTTAATTTTATTATAATTTCCCCCCTTATTATTAGGTAATTTTCGTGAGATTTGATGGCAAATAACTAAAAGATCAAAATGCCATTGAAAAATTGATTTGACCTCGTTGACTGAATAAAAATTAAAAAATAATAAAAAATGGACAAAAAATTTTTAAAAATAAAAAATCTTCAAGTAAATTCCCTAAATGATCATCTATCCATCATCATGTTCAACTGAAATAATAATAATAAATCAACCATCCATCTTTAACATTAAAATATATATATGTAAATCATCTTCAACTAAATTCCCATAATCATCAATCCATCATCATCAACATCAACCTATCATCATCATTATTAGCATCAACATCAATCCACGATGATGAACACACACACACAAATCTAAATGACTCAAAGCTGAGGCAGTAAGATGAACTTAAATGGTTCAAAAGTCTAAAATCGTTATCCATAACATCACCACTAGAATCTGGGTTTTCCTTGGTCTAGGTTTCCATCGGGTTTCCATATCACCTGGAAACCTAGGTCCACAACATCAACACCTCCATCATCGTCCGCAATATGACCACCTTCATTATCACGAATAACCATTCGCCAATCCTTCTATGCTTCATTGATTTGTCAACACCAACAAACATTCGCCAAACCTAAACCCCTCATCTTCGAACCCAACCAAATCTAAAGCCAAATCATCGCACCCACAACCTTATTTGCCTCTTCGAACCCCTTTCTTTTTCATCTATGAGGGAGACCTAAGGATGATGGACCTTGTAGACGATGTCGTCGGTGCTCATGTTAATGCAGTTCAATCTATCCAACACAATGAAGTGGATGGGTTGGTGAGGTTGCATCGCCGTCACCATTACAGATGAGGAGGGAGTTGGGCGGATAATTTGTTGAAGAAAAAGAGTTCAACGAAAAAGAATAAGAAGAAGAAGAAGAGAATAGTTTGGCGTTAGGGAAGAAAATGAAGAAGAAGAAGATGGGTCTAGTTTTTAATTTTTGTTTAATTATTTAACTCTTGTTTTTCAAATGAATCTAGATCTAATTAAATTTTTTATTTAATTTTTTAGTTTGATTTAATTTTTATTTAGTTAGTTTTTTTTTTTTAAATTAATATCCATCTGATTGGATTAAAATTTTTTATTTAATTTATTATAAGGTTTTTATTTTTTATTTTAAAATAATATAAAATAAAATCAAAAGATAATTTTATCTCTCAATAAGTTAACTTTAACTAAAATTTATTAATGGTAGGGTAAAGTACAATAAAATGAAAACCTTGCTCCGTCTAAATATAGTTTCAAACTAAGTAGTTAGATTATAATTTCTTCTAAATCCAATATGGAGAGTCTTAAAATCTCGATCCAATAAGATTATAAACTCATCTAAGGGTCCATTTTCATAAAATGGGATATGCATTACATTTTTACATGATGCGTTTATTACTTTATTATTTTCTGTTTCTTTCTCCTTCCCAATTGTTTTTTCCCTCTTTCTCTTTCTCTTTCTTTCCAATTTAATTAAATGAAATATATATATTTTTTATTTCGGTCAAATGAAAATTACACTAAATACAATATAATATAATTTTAATCCAATATCTAAATACATAAAACAAAGACATACTTTTTTAATCCAAGTTCAATCGTACCTCAATTAATTTTAATCTGATTTTCAAAAAACGAAAGTAAATGGCGTTGTTTATTGTTACGAAAAAAGCCTTTTCAGGACAGCAATTAAGTACAGAACTTACATGGACAAATTTTTTGTTCTCTATATTACAGTTTGAATGGGTTTTATTAATTTTCTTTTCTTTTTTAAATCAGATCAATATTTTTCTTCCATTCACCTAAATTCATCATAATCTACCATTGTACACTTATAAAATGTCAGATTTCTATCACCACAATTGAATCATGGTTCTTAATACCATGAATTCTAGTAAGAAAAACTTAAATCTTATAAAACTAACACCGCATTTGATTAATCATTTTATCTCCTTATTTGATTATCATTATTCATATTCATATTCAATACCGGGTTCTTGTTTAGTTGTTTTGCTCAAAAAGTCCAATAAATATGGAAAAAAGTTTTCAATTTTCTGTATAGTAAATGACATGCAATTTCCAATTACGTAATTTGATTTGGCAATGACAAGTAGGACACTTAATATGATTTCCAATTACTAAATCTGGTTCGGCAACTACAAGTATGCATGCATCCAGACACCATCGGCATAAAAGGCCAAAAGATAAAATCCAAAATAAAAACAAAAATTGACTCTGAGAGAGAGAGAGAGAGCCAATCCCAACACCACGTGTCCCCATCTCCTGTACCCATTAGTCACCCCAGCCCCTCCCAACCGTTGATCTCTCCTCTCCAAAGATTAAATGCACTTCCAGAGGGTCCCTCTCAGACTTTTCAAAACGATAAGTGGGGCTCTCTTCCACCCTAGGGTTTGTTCCTCTCTCTCTTTTCTCTCTCTTCAATTTTTATTTATTTTTTTGTTTTCAAGTTGAGATAACAAAATCTCTGTTTTTATGTATATTTTGAAGTCTCCCAAATCTTTTCACAGTACAATAAAAAAAAAAAAATTCAAAACCCAGTCAACGAAACATTTCTTCTAGGGTTCCATTGCCCCATCTAAAATTGTTGTAATCTGTGTTGGATTTCTTTGGGTTTCTCATAAATTTTGCTGGGTCTCTCTCAAATTTTTCTGGGTATAAATTATTTTTTGATATGAAATCTGTGTTTTGTTGATAGATTCAAACATGGTCTCCAACAATCAAGAACAGCGTTTTGAACAAGTTATCAACGACGACGAACAACAAAGCAACACCACTGCTAACAAGTTCTGCGCATCAGAGACGTCCATCATGGACCCACCGCCACAACCGGAACCAACGGCCCGGATGAAAGAAGAAGAATTGACCGATCCAGAGAATCAAGAATTCGATCACTCTACCTTACCGGTGGGACTCGTGCCGGTACTCAACCGGTCACTCGTACCGAAACGGAAGTCAAAAGACCGTCACACGAAAGTGGAGGGCCGAGGCCGTAGGATTAGAATGCCAGCCACGTGTGCGGCCAGGATCTTCCAGCTGACTCGCGAGCTGGGTCACAAGTCAGACGGAGAGACCATCCGTTGGTTGCTAGAACACGCCGAGCCCGCCATTGTCGAAGCTACCGGCACCGGCACGGTACCGGCCATCGCCGTCTCCGTTAACGGCACGTTAAAAATCCCGACAACTTCCTCAGCCAAACCCGATGCCGCCGACGATCTGCCCAGAAAACGCCGTAAGCGGCCGTGTAACAGCGAGTTCATCGACATCAACAACGACAACCAAAGCTCCGTCTCCTCTGGGCTGGCACCGATCACACCAATGTCGTCGACGTCGTCACCAACCACCGCCACGACGTTTAATGGTATCGGCGCACAAGGGCTGGTTCCACTCTGGCCAATGGGCGCTTTCATGTTACAAGCACAGTCGAGTCTGGTACCCGGACCCGGTACACCGGGGTCGAACCAGGCGCAGTTGTGGGCGATTCCACCATTTTTTAACGTGCAGACGAGACCCATTTCGAGCTTCGTGTCGTCGTCGAGCCAGCCAGCAGGTGGAGACGTGGTGCAGAGTTCGAGTGGTGCAATGGGGTCGAGTGTCGTGCCCAGTTCCAGTTCGAGTAGCAATATTAGTACTAGTACTACAACGACGACAACGCAGATGCTTAGAGACTTTTCGCTGGAGATTTATGACAAGAAGGAGTTGCAGTTTCTGGGTAGGTCTGGTAATGGTAACACTAGTTAGTAATAATAAGCAGACTGCTACTTTAAAAAAAAGATGACAGATGATGATACAGCTTTAGGGTTAGGCTTTTAGGTGCCATTTTTGTAATGCAACTTCAAAAAAGAAGAAGCAATAAAAGGTTTGCTTTTGTTATGTGGGTTATATTGGTTCTTAGTTTTTGTAAATTTCTTCCTCCTTCATCTTCTGTTTTGTTTCGTCTTGTCCGATTTTTATTTCGTCAATATATGGGTAACCTTAGAATATGAAAGGTAGTATTAACCTTTAAATTTTTATCTATGATGTCATAATAAACTTTAGAATTTGAAAGGTTCTTTTTTTGTTTTCTAAAGAGAAGGGAGTGATTTTTATAACTGTTTTAGTAAATACTAAATTCAAATTTAAAAAGGAAAAATGGAACACGAATTCATAATCACTAACTTAGAATCTTGATGTATGGTAAAACTGTAAAGGGGAACATATGTTATGAGCACGTAATTAAATATTTATCAAGATTTATCGACATAATTTATTTAATAAAAAATATATATATATCACTCTTAATATGACCTCTGAGGGTTATAACAAATCCATGTTTGGATAAACATGGCATGGGAGTTATCAACCAACCATTCTCTCGAATCTTTGGATTTAAATCATAATTTTTGTATAGTTAACTGTTGTTAAAATGCAAAGTAACATGAGATGGCAGAATTAAATGCGGTAACAAAGAACATTACTAAATTAATTAATAATTAAATGAGGAGGGTGGGATGGTTGAATTAAACGTGGGCCAGGAGAGAAGGGATAAAGATCACGTGAGGTGGCACGTGTTCCTAGAGATGCGGATCGACCCACCCACCTGCGTCCTGATTTAACTGCCAATTATTCTATTTTGATTTAATGGTGGTCCCTACTGCTAGGGTCCTCTGCTTTATCCGGTAAACTAGGATGGTCCCACTGACACGCGTCGCTGTTATTCTGTTCATGTGGGGGCCTTTCTATTGCCTGTTTGACACGTGGTGGTAAATTGGCCAAATTGCGTCCTTATCTGTTCGAAAATTGCAACACGTCGGACACTTGGCATCACCATGCGCGTCGTTGCAATACATTTAATCACCCTTTCAAAAGTTTTCTTTCTAATTTCAAAAACAATATATATATATATATAGTTTTTTGGAATTCGTTATGTCTCACTATAAATTTGTTCATTATTATTATTAATTTTTTCACCTCTAAACATTTCATCAGATAATTACAGTGATCAAGCTATTATACTTTTTTTTTTTTTTTATGTATAGTTTGAAATATGAAATGTTACTCCTAGGATCGGAAGATATTTGCCCATTTTAACGAAAAAATCACCTATAATTTAAGAACGTCAGAATTCTAACCTTATCTCATACTTACAAAAATAGGAACAAGAAGGATTGTAAACTCAAATTTACTCATTATTAATAGATATATTTGTAAGTAAAAGCATCCCTTAAATTATCATTTATTAAAAATATTTAAATTTCAAAATTTAGACGAAAATCTACACGGTTTGTAAAAAGTAATTGTATAATTTTAAGAGTCATGCTATGCAATCCATAAGAATACAAATTCATTCTCGTCAAAAAAAAAAAATCATTCACATTTATTAGATTTTAATTCAACAACTGAAAAAGTTTAAATAAAAATAAAATGAGAACAAAAATATATACTTATAATTATATTATATTATTAAAGTTTCCATATAATAGTAAAATTCTAATTATAATTTAAAAAAAAAAAAAAACTGATCATATGAATTGAAAAACCCTGCATCAAACCCTTAATCAAAAGAAAAAAAGTGTATATTAAAAAGAATTCTATTTAATTTTATATAGACTATACTAATTTAACATTAAAATAAAATTTTATAATTTTAATATTTATCAATCCGTATCTTAACCATTCAATAAACTAGTCTTTACTCTTATATTCTAAGAAAATGGATGAATACATTATTAGAGGTTGAGATAAAATTTAATTGATTAATCCTTTTATTTTTTAAGATATCATATCATTTAAACATCGGAACAATAAAGTTAAGTTAAATTGACCAATTTAAATAATATATAATTATTTTTTAAAAATTAATGAAGTCTTAAAAGGGTGTTTACAATAATATCAATCATAATTTGTTCAAAAATAAAAATGGTTGGACCCTTCTCTATTCACTAAAATAATGTACTATCAATCCAATTATGGGAAACACCATATAAATCTGGAGATTTTTAAGCTTATATGGGTAGTTATCTTCTCTCATTGTGAAAAAATGAAATACTATGGAAATCATTAGATAATGATGAATAATGTTAATTTGATCAAATTTATGTTCAAATAAAGTAATATATAAGTTGTCAATACAATATAAGTCATGAGATAATGATATGACATTGACTTATGAATTTATGCAAAATTTTTTAGCAACCTAACTTTAGTCTTAAAATTAGTCTCGAATGTCTAGAAGTTCATTAGGATGTATGTACATTTATCCAACATGTTTGCTCATTTACGAATTAAAGATTTGTTCTTGAAAGTTGTAGGTAAAATAATTTCAAAAGCTTTTGGGTCAAGCTTGTGTCCTAAATGATAAATGGGCCAGTAAACTCTGTTCGGGCTTTTCAAGTACAGCCCAAACATTGTTGAGGACCTACCCAACAGAGAGCAACCATAGTCTTCCATCCTGATTCTCGAGGTTGGCTGATTCAAGTTGATTTGCTTTTCTGTTGCTTTCCTTTGGTTTCTTCGGATCCAAACAGGCACATGAATTTTTAAAAAGTACCTAGTTCATGTACTTTAAGGTATATATGTACTTTGCAAGTGTTTCACCAACTGTACTACTCATTAACCAAAATCTGATAGATACAAACCAACAGTTGCAAAACATCTATTTTTCATTTTACCCTTTTTTGGTTTGACTCTGTTTTTTTAACTGACTCACATTTCATCAACTTAGCACATAAGCAATCCTTCAACGTCTGTTGTTCAACTACACCTCTTTAGTATTAAAAATTAATCATCTTTAAAACATGCTTTGGTTTTTTTTTTTTTTTTTATTAATCTCAGCCCCATATAAGATTAACATGTTTGTGTGTAATATTTGTAAATTATTTTCAAAAAATTACTGTTTGTTAAAATCCGTATAATTTTTTTAATTTTTTTGTTGTTAAGATAATTTTTTATTTTTTGTGTTGTTAAGATATATCATAACATCGAAACTGTAGATATTTTGCTTTCATGACATTTAAAGTATTACTACTTATTTTTTTTTCTCACAAAAGGCCATCCAATGTGTACTACAATTCATTTGATATTCATTAATTCTTGATAGATTTATAGATTGAAGCATAATTATCATTAGATTAGGTAGTGTACAATGAGCCAAAACTTAATTATAAGTTTGTAACTGTAAAAACGTATTGTTGATCTTGTAAGACAAGTGCTTCGGTGGAAATACTTGGTCTCAAAGCACACTAATCCCCGTATAGTTCCAACAATTTTTGTTACCTCTAACTATATATTAAGTAACTTGGAAGCATATAAACTCCACATTAAATTAAATATTGTTAAGTAGTTATATATGGTCATACACATCGATCAATCACTATATATAGTGCCATACAATCATGAAACTTTCGTCAAGTCTCTTCACTCTGAATTTTTCTTTGGTGTTTTGATTTCCTAACTACTCTTAAAACAACTGAATGGCCATTACTTTTGCTCCAATGAAGCTCATTTTTTCTACCACTTTCCTTCTCTTGATAACTATCCAGCAATCAAAAGCAGCACTTGATGCACATTATTATGATCAAACATGTCCACAAGCTGAGCAAATCATCTCACAAACTATTCAAAACGCTTCAATTTATGACCTGAAAGTCCCTGCTCGGATTCTCAGGATGTTCTTTCATGACTGTTTTATACGGGTATAACTCGTTCTTTCTCTCTCATCATTGTCGTATTAGCTACATTGTTGTTCCCACGACTACATAATTTGTGTGTTTCTTTTTAAGGGGTGTGATGCATCGGTGCTGCTGGACTCAACTCCTCAAAACCAAGCGGAGAAAGATGGCCCTCCAAACATCTCACTTGCAGCATTCTATGTCATTGATGATGCAAAAACTAAGCTTGAAAAGGCTTGTCCGCACACAGTCTCTTGTGCTGATATAATTGCCATTGCAGCTAGAGATGTTGTTGCCATGGTACATACATATTTTGGCAATTTCATGCATTTACTTATTTTTAGAATATATTTTTGAATAAAAACATGGTCTAATAAGTAATTAATCAATGCAAAAAGTTAAACTGTTACAATATTATAGTTAGAGAGGTTGTTGCCATGGGATGTATATATTTTGGCGATTTCATGTATTTATTTATTCTTATAATGTGATACACTACATTTTAATAGAAATAATTGAACAACTTTTTTGATCTTAAGAAGTCAAAAGTTGTGAGTAGTTATCTAATAATTTAATCCATTCTCCCTCACCATAAAATATATATTATTTTAAAATATGTTTTGAAATAAAATTACGATATAATAAGTAGTCGATTAACCCAAAAACTGTTATAATATTAATTAATCTTACACTGATCTGAATTTCTTGTCACTCTTCTCAGTCTGGAGGACCCTATTGGAATGTGCTTAAAGGGAGAAAAGATGGAAGAGTGTCAAAAGCATCCGAGACCATAAACTTACCAGCACCAACTTTCAATGTCACACAACTCATCCAAAGCTTCTCTAGGAGAGGTTTGTCAGTCAAAGACATGGTTGCTTTGTCTGGAGGACATACACTAGGGTTTTCACACTGCTCTTCCTTCGAAGCCAGGCTACGTAACTTCTCTTCCCTGCATGACATTGACCCTTCCATGAACACCGAATTTGCCCAAAACCTGAGGAACAAGTGCCCGAAACCTAACAAAGATCGCAATGCTGGACAGTTTTTGGATCCTACTTCGTCAACTTTTGATAATAACTATTACAAGCAACTCGTGGTTGGAAAGGGTGTGTTTGGATCGGATCAATCCTTGTTTGGTGATTACAGGACTAGATGGATTGTGGGAGCGTTCGCCAATGATGAGAAGTTGTTCTTTAGAGAGTTTGCAAGTTCTATGGTGAAGCTTGGAAATGCGGGTGTGATTGAAAATGGAGAAGTCAGAGCCAAGTGTAGAGTTGTGAACTAAGATTAATTCATGACTTGCAACCTGAAAATTTATTGAGTTTGGTTCTGGTAAAAGAGAAAACGAAGAGAGATGAGAGACAACTTGTGAGAGAAAATAATAAGCAGAAGGTTTTCCTTCCTTCCCGTTTGTTGTTTATGTTTATTAATATTGTCATTATCAAATTGATCATGTTATTGGATTTTTAGTTTACACTTTGATTCATTTAGTTGTATTTCTCTCTTCCTAAAATCACAACTTTATTTTATTCAATTGATCTATTATGTAACATGATCCAATACCTCATATTTATGTATTTATCCAATAAAATTATATATAACATAAAGATACACAAAACAAAGTTTTATTGGATGGATCCTCTTCGCAAGGTTGGTCCATGGTTTAACATGAGAAAAAAACCTTTTGACTCTGAATTAGTATAGGAAAATAGTTTAATTTGGGAGAAACCTCATCAATGTTGTTATTCCTTTGATCTTTTCAAGTCGAGTGTTACAAGCATATAGGCATTTCCAAGCTGCATTGCGTAGAGTCATGACCCGGACAAGTCTCGAACACTTTAACAGCAGCCCCCTTCTCCACGGAGACTATTAAGATTATGAAGATTCTAGAACATCCTAGAGATCTGTGGATCATACATAAGTCGGAACATTAATTAGGATAGACAACATCTTCTAGGAATATTCTTGACATACAATGACGGACCTAGAAATTTTGTTTAGAAGAGGCACATGAACAAAGTAATATAAGCATTGATATTCATATTAAATATATATATATTTTTAAAGCAAAGTTCGATAACACAATATAGTTTAAATAAAATAAAATATATATAATATTAAAGCAAAGTAAATATAAATCATAACGAAATCATTAAAATAAAAAAAAATAAAAATAACATAAATTACGTAAATTTATTATTTACTCATAAAATTATTAATTTAAATAAGTAATTTTAGTAAAATATATATAAAAAAAAAAGTAAATATGTAAAAGAAGGGTTGAAGAACATATGTGTATAAAATGTAAATAGTAAATGTGTAAAGGAGGGGTTGAAAAGTTTATGTGTATAAAAAATGAGAGATTGAAAAACAAATATTATAGAATGGGTGAAAACTTTAATGTGTTTACAGGGGTTCGAAATAGGAACTAGTTGAAGAAAATGCACACCTCTAACCATCAATGTATTTCCACATTTTGTGAAAATATACACACCATAGAACTTAATAAATTTTTTCATAATTTCGGGGGCCATGTGCTCCATCTGGCCTTGCACTGTGTCCGCCCCTGTTGATATATCAATATTAACTATACAATCAAATATCCCTTGTACATATCTTAATCATTCACTTATACACAGTAGTTCTATTGAGAATGTCTTCCTTTGGCCAAATCAATCCATAGAAGTGTAATTGATCTCTTGAGTAATTAATGGTACAGCTCTAGCTTCAAAAGCTACGCCCATAACTCTTTCAAAAAAATAAAAAAAGCTACGCCCATAACAGCTAGCTAGGGAAGTACATGCTCAACCCTATGGAAAAGACTATTTAATACCCTCGGAAGCAACTAACCTGACCTCATGTTTCCCACTGATATCCCTTCACTGATCACCATATAACATGAGGCTGCTTGAAGAAAACGAAGCCTATTGGCAAGAAATTATAACATGAAAAATACACAGGCTATCTTAATTTCATTCCAATCATGCTCGTCAAGGTTAACCAAAAAAATGTACATATAATAACTCATTTTTACGCTAAAAAAATTCTAACTATCCCAGTTAAATTTACATCCAAATATTATTCAAAGAGATATCAATTGCAGCCCAACCTAAAATTTTGAGCATGTATTTTATCTCTTCAATCCTTGAGTGAGATAAATCCCCTACTGTAAATTTTTCGAAAGTTCCCTTCACCGCAACCATACTATAGCCAGGCTCCTTTTTCATACCACTTCCCTTCAACATCTTCCTTGCCTCTGCAACATCTACCCACATTGCATCCAAAGCATACAAGTTCGATAACAGAACATATGGAGAAGTGCTCACTGGTTGGAGCTTCAGTAACTGTTTAGCTAATCGTTCCCCGATGACCACATCTCCATGCAACCGGCATGCAGACAGCAAACTCCCTAAAACAACTGGATCCATTCCAAAAGGAGACCTTTTCATGTATTGTTCTGCCTCCTGTAATCTCCCTGCACGTCCCATCAAATCAATAAGACAAGAGAAATGTTCAATATTAGGGGAAATTCCGTAGATTTCTTCCATTGAATTGAAGTAGAGTTCACCCTCTTCCACCAATCCTGCATGATTGCAGGCCATTAAAAGTCCAACAAATGTGACTGAATCCGGTTTTATTCCCACTGTTATCATCTGCTCAAAAGAGTTAATGGCCATCCTTCCTAGCCCATGATTCCCGTATCCAGCAATAATGGTGTTCCATGAGACAAGATTTCGATGAATCATCTTACTGAACACCTTGTACGAATAGCCAACAATACCACATTTAGCATACATGTTGACAAGGGCATTATCAACTCCCACATCTTGATTAAGCCTGGCTCTTATCAACTTAGCATGGACCTCCTTGCCATGAAGAACCAAAGCAAGCCCAGCACAGGCAGCAAGAACACTAGCATAGCTAAAATCATCAGGCCTCACACTACAATCATCACACATCTCTTTGAAAACTCTCAAACCCTTTTCATGATCCGCGCAACGAGACCAAGTAGCTATAAAGGTATTCCAAGATATGACATCTTTCTCTTCAATCAATCTAAACACCTTCTCCGCTTCTTCCACCAAACTGAACGTTGAGTACATCATCAAAATCAAATTGCCAACAAAAGCTGTGGAGTTGAGTTTCAGCTTGATTGCACAACAATGCAGCACCAACCCCATGTCCAAATCACTTGAATTGTTGCATATCTCCAACAACCCAGCAAACGTAAAACAATCCGGCATCAAACCCTGTCTCTGCATAAGCCTAAACAATTCAAACCCTTTCTCAGGCTGCTGATTCTCTACAAACCCACCAATCAAAGCATTAAAAGAGACTAAATCAGGCTCAAACACCTCCTCATGCACACACAACGCGTCACAACAACGACCACATTTCATGTACATTGAAATGAGCGAGTTCGAAACGTACGACACATATGCATATCCAAACTTCAATGACTGAGCATGAATTTGTTGTCCTTCCACCACAGCCCGAAGGCGGGAAGAGGCACTAATGACACTGCCAAATACATACTCATTGGGCACTAACCGCATCCGCGAAAACAGTTTAAGTGCCAATGCATGGTTACCAACTTGGTCATACCCAGAAATCAAAGCAGACCAGGACACAAGGTTTCTACCAGACATTTCGTCGAACATTTGGCGAGCCGGGTCAATTTTTCCGCACTTTGCGTACATGTTGACAACATGGTTGGAGATAAAGACATCAGATTGCAAGCCTATCTTTATAACAACGGCGTGAAGCGAAAAACCTCGTCGAAATGACTTGGTTTTCGAACATTGGTGCAAAAGGGAGCTTATTGTTTCTGGTAACATTTAACGAGACATGGTTGGTAGTACCGGTGGTGTCTAAAACGACTGCGTCTCGTGTCAGTATGGCGTGGTTGCGTTAAATTAAACCCGGGAAAATTGAATTTCGGTTTGGATCCGGGTTGCGGTGTAGAAACTTAAATCCTAAACCGAAACCGAAACCGAAACCGAAACCAGTTTTGGCATCCACGTCAACAATGCTTCTTTTAAGAAAAAAAAACCTCATTTTAGTTTATGAAGTTTAAAAAAAATCCAATATTTAAAACTCTTTTAAAAATAGTTTTTTTTTTATCAACAATAATTTTAGATAATTTAAATTATAATTTAATAACTTAAATTTAGAGATATTTTAGATAATTTAATTTATAAATTTATTATTTTATTAAAGTAATCTGATAATTTACATACTATCAACAACCATCAAGAATAAAAAAAAATATATTTTTTAGTATTTTGATAGTTTAACAGTTAGTTGATTGATAATTTGAAATTTTTTTAAGAGTTTTAAAAAGTTAAAAATGAAAATAGCTATTTTCAAGGGAGCTTTAAAAATTAGATATTTTTTCAAATCTTAGGGACTAATATAAAGTTTTATAAACATGTCAAAGAAAAATATAAATATGATAAGTATATATACATATACACAGCTGGTGAGGGTCCTAATAGCATATGTCAAAATTAACTATACATGAATAGTATAGATATTTATTTTTACAATCGAGAGATATTTAATTTCAATATGAAAATAAAATTTATCACAAATATATTTATATACATATTATGATGTGAAGAAGATTAAATTTAGAAAACATTATCTATATTTTAAAATAAGAGTGATCTTGATTTCTTAGAATAAAAAGAATTATTTAATCCCTTTTACTATGAGGAGGTGAAAAATAATTGTAAATACAGATATTAAACTTAAATCTTGCCACTGACATGAACAAGGATGGGGGCTAACTAGAAACCTAACCGACGCTACCATTTATGTGGTAGATGCACTAGCAGAGCCATTACAAAAGACGCCCTCAGACGGATGTTGATGATTTACCTTCCTGATGAAGTAAAATAGCGATGGCAGAACTTTTTCAGGCTGCATTGCTTTGAGCGGTTTTAATGATCGTCAAAGACGGGGTATTATATTTTGATGCACACACCATGAGAAAGACAAAATAGCGTTACTTATATAAAAATACAATATTAATTACCTGTAATTTTCATTGCCGGGCAGCTTTTTCCAGTTGTTATACTTATGGAAATTGCCATGTTACATTGCAAACTCTTATATATCTTGCATGCTTGTTATAAGTCCATCAACAAGGTCTCAAAAGCAGTTGTGTAATTAGTAACTTATAATTATTAACAGCTTGATATAAAAATTAGAAATGATCAAATTGAAGATGATTGTGTTTGTTTTTGTTGGGTTCGATAGCAACCGAAAGAGAGTTTCAATGAAGCTATAGATGAGAAATAAAGAAAAACAATGAAGAACTGAAATCATGATCAAGTATTCAATGGAGGAGTTCATTACTACAGTTATGTGATATGAAAAAAAAAAAAAAATTAAGAAGAAGAATTAAAGTCACTATCAAGTATTTGATGGAGGGGTTGATGTCATTTTGACAAAATAAAAATACTAATTTGATGTTAGCGCATATTAGAATAGGAATTACAAATTATCTTGATCTTTCAAAATTAAGAACAAATCTCAATCAAAATGGTGCGTAAAATGTCCCAATTTTCCCCCAAAAATTAAAAAAAAAAAGAAGTAGTATATTTGTTTTGTCAGAGATACTAAATCACTCATCCACCCAAAAATTAAAAAAAAAAAAATTGAAAAACGAAATATATATATGTTTTCCTCAATTTTCTATTATTAAATATTCTCCCTCCCTCTCTCTCTCTCTCAACCTGTTGACAATTTTCTAATGTGTAAAGTTCTTAATAAAACACAACACCAAATTGAAAATCGAAAAACCAAATATCTACATATATATATATATATATATATTCCTCAACTTTCTAGTATTAAATATTATCTCTCTCTCTTTCGCGCTCAAAGCCTATTGGCAATTTTTTAATATATAAAGTTTTTAATAAAACACAACACCAAATTCATATTAGAAACATGTATAAACATGTACGATCCACAAATAATATAATGATAAGTAAAGTATCGTTCTCACAATTATTGTTCAAATCATATGTGTTAATTACTAAACTAAACAAGACTATATCTTATCCAAATTGTGGAATTAAAATAAAAATGAAATGAAAATAATATAAAATAATGAAAACAAATTATAAAGTACATCACAGCTAAGGAGAATGAGAGTCTAGAGTTATAACTTCACCCTCCCAATTCACTCAACATATATTTCTATCTTAATCAATTTATTCTCATCATATACTTGATCGAGCACTAAATTATTCACAAGTCTCATTCGAAAGGTCTAGTAGACTTACCTAAATTAATTAACCAACTATATGTTTATGATGATTAATCAACCTAAGCATATTAATCATTTATCACTTACGATGATCACACAAATCACACGGGTATATATCTATCCTATACAATTCATATCATTCTATTTTAGATCTAAACACATGAATATCTTTATCAAGTGCACTCACGGTTATCAAATCATCCAAACTAATGATCAATTAATTTTGAAACAATAGGAGCAAAATAGAATGGAACACAATAATGAGAATTAAATTCAAATCGATGTCATAAAGGTGAGTTTATGACTTTCGGGTTACATTATAACCCTAGACAAATAACTTAGTTCATCATTGACATCAATTTAAACAATCAAGAAATAATCAACCAACATCAATTTAAATAAATAAAATTTAAGAGAAAAAAATTTTCTCATTGAAAAATGCTCTTTCTTCTATTGTGGCACCCAAGTTGTTAGTGATGATTGATGATTCTTGACTCTAAAATCTCACGTTGATGAAGACTACAAAGACAACCTCAAAGACTCTCCAAGACTGCTCTAAAACTTGTTAAAAAAAGAGGTTCAAGGGACTGTTTAAAATCTACGGAGTTAACAGTTCACAGCCCTCTTGAAATCATGTTCCAACTTTTCACCACCCTTTCTTACAACTGAGTTTTTGAGTCTTACTGTTAGCTATTCAAAATATTCTCCCCAAGCTGTTGTACACAATTGAAAACCAGTCTAGGGGTTGCTACAAACTACAAAAATCTGCAGTATTTTTTGCCTCCAAAATCTCCCTTTAAACCATGTTCGAAACTTTCATTAACTCTCTCTCAAAAGCTATATTGTGTTTGCTGCCTCTGCCCTATCCTCTCTTTAGTTGTCTTTTTACAGTGACAAAAGATAGGGCTGCACAGGTGTTGGAAACAAGAGCTTTGGACAGCTACATTTGAGCCTTGATTCATGGACTAAATATGGACTGAACTTGAATAATTTGGGCTGACCCTCTTAAACTGAATAAATTGCTCCATGTATCACAAATTAGGCTGAAAATTTAATTTATGAATTAACAACAATAATTAGAGTAAAATTATTTAGCCCAAATAATTATTCCTTGAAATAATTTTAACCCATGCATGTGATTTGCCTTGAAAACCTCCTTAATTTTCTAAATTATCTTTTCATGACTCATCTAAAATAATAAATAAAAACACATAAAAGTAACTAACATTACTCAAGTATTCAGTACAAAAATGAGATTTTAAAACATAAATCATGATATATTTTATCGCGATCATAGTCATAGCAGCGATCGGATCGACTGCCCCTTCGCTCATCCAAGAAAGAAGACTCGCCATTATGACCTCCGCTAGTATCATTACTCCAACATTATCTATTTTGAGTGTCGATGTGGCAGAGGTTGTAGCCATGGAGACGACTATGAGTTCGCTTATGGAGTGTTTGAGTGTTGGCTCCACCCATCCTGATACCTTTTTTTTCTTCTCCCATTCTTCTTCTTCCCTTCTTCTTTTTCCTTTTCTCATTTTCTTCCATCCAGGTACAACGCCAATATCACACCGATCAATGAATAGTCACCAATTCAGTTGATTGACTAACCCATTTGATTTTGGCCACCAATTCACCTTTATCGGATCGACAGTAAACCGGTCAAAGTTATATTATAAAAAAATCGTTGATTTTCTGATGATTTTTGAAACTCTGCCTTTTATAGTCCCAAAGATGGAAAGAACCCTTTTATCTCTTTCTATTTTTTTATTTTTTTTCAAACCAAGAAGCCTTTTATCATTCACTTAAACTTCTGATTTTATAGTGGTATACCTATATTCCATATTCATAATAAGGTACGAATCTTAACTTACATATAAAAAAGCAAATGTGAAAAATGTTTCATTTATGGTAAATATATATACACATGTATATTCATAATTTCATTAATATATATATATATTTCCATCTAAAAATATTTTGTGTGCTTGCATTATGCGTATCCAAGCATCAACCCTCGTGCATGTGCTTGTATTGGGAATGACAATCAATTAAAGCTCATTTTCCTATCTGTTATGAATAAAATAGCGATCAGAATATTCAGGCCCAGACGGATCTACAGTACAAGCCCACAAGCCCAGATGCCCAATTATTTACCATCATCTTGGTCCATTCTCCTGGGAGTGAGGCCCGTTAGTGGGCGCTTGCTGTTGTCGCGGATCGCTATCGCTCAGCCCGATCACTCGTTCTTACCGCACACTGTCTATTCTGCAAGACTAGCTGTGGTCGCTATATTCCCCGGCATTCAAATCGCTGTATCCCCCATCAGTTTTATTTATTGAGGTGGATCATTGGCCCTTATCGCTGGCCGTTGGCTCTCATCCCTCAGATTTACCCACCAGAATATCCGTCATCCGTGACAACCAAACCTGCTCGCCATATTTTCGCCTCGATCGACCGCCTGTCTGTCCGTTATTTTCATCCGATTAAGGTATCCGCCAAGAAAAGCCACTCATCAGAGATGTCCAACAAGCCATCCTCGCCCGCAGTTATCCGTCTGAACTGGTCGCTGTTTTTTGAGTGTGACCGCGTTCCGACTCCTCCACTCGTTATGTTATCCGCCTTAATACTATAACCAGCTGCGGACACGCCAATCCAGAATCCACTCCATCAACTCCCCTGCCTGCTGGAAAAATCCGTCTCCCTCTCGCGTTTGGACGTCTCAAGTCAGCGAAAGTCAACCACGCCATGCAGAGTACAGTTCCGAGGCTTGCCATGCACGTTACTTCCACCAGAATCTGTGAGCGTGACCTTGATGGCCCATCATGCCGAATCCAACCCAATCATCAGAAATCTCTCTCGGGCAGACCTCAGATGCGACGGATTCGGCCGCATTTATTGTACTTTCTGCCGCATTTAATGCATTGTCAGCCGCATTAATTGGGTTTCCGACGCATTAAATGCTGTCTGTCAGTGCAACTGTAGTTAACTATTTACTTTTGTCTTATTCTGTTTACTGTAGCATGTCCCCTTCCTCTATAAAAGGGAACAATTTTCACTGTAAAAGGTATGGAACTTTTGAGTGTCGTTACTCTGCCCAAATAATGAGAGAGTGAACAGTGGACGTAGGCATCTTTTTGGGCCGAACCACTCTAAAAATTTTCTGTGTCTTCTCCTCCTCGCCTCTAACCCCTCCATCTTATTCCCATTACCCTTCATGCAACTCATCGACCGTACGAAACTGTGAGTTTGGGCCCCAAAACAACCTCGTTGGCTAAGGAAAACCATTTTCCGACGTTAACACTATCTAACATTCTCCTCTTCTTCAAATTAGGTCGTGAAATTTTACGAGTTATCGTTGGTGTGGGCATACTAATGAGTTTGGCTAATAGTGAAATGCAAATTCATACAGTCTCTTTGCAACTTCTTCAATTAGGAGTATTTTATGTGGTTACCAACAATTAATTAGACAACTCGTCCTCCACTCCACGTGGTTATCAACAATTTGTAGGGCGTTGTCTGTTATAATTAACCCCATCCCCCCTAGAACCGCTCTTCATTCACCACGCAACCGGTCTACCACCCCCACTATCTCTTGCATGTCTCCTAGATCCCCTTGCCTAACTCTTTCACTTTCATCTCACTCTCTCACTCTCAGCTCTCATCTCACCGACCTCACCCCTCTCTCTTACTCTATTTTTCTATTTCAGCTGCACCATTGCGGTTCTATTTACACCCCTCTAAAACTGTTTGTACACGCTTTTAGTAAGTTCATCTCATTAAATGAGTTATAATTATAATTTAGGATAAATTACATAAAAATATCCTTACATATTACATAATTACACTCATAATGCTAGGTTATCAAGTATTACACCCAAATACTCTTGACCGAGGTTGACTAACATCCAAGTAACAGCGTTGCTTACACCTAAGGGTAGATTGGTCTTTTCTCATGTAGAAATTATTTCAACCAATCATAAACTGCCACCTATACTTAAATTTAAAAATAATTTAAAATATTTAAATTAAAAAACAAAATTAATAAAAAATAATTAGTGATGCTCCCCCCACGCCACAATCACCATATCAACTCTTCACGCCCAAATCCAATTTGTTAACCCCAATCCCATTAAACCTCTCAAAAGTAATGATAGTTCGATTAAGAAGCTGAAGCTGAAAGTTTCAGCTGAACAATGAAAGCACTAATGACATTTTAAACATATTTGACAGTCTCATGCTTATACCATGGGTTCTACATCCAAAAATAATAATCCCTCGTCAATTTGTGTGGACTGTCTTTTCAGCTTCGCATGAATCAATCTATCCCGGTATGAGAGTTGTTTTCTTAACTGTTCTATTAGTATAATATCTCATCTCTATTGATCTGGTAAGTTTTTGAACTAGTCCTAGTAAAAAAAATAGTATAGCCTTTTTATTATTATTATTATGCTAAAAGGTCTGTCAAAAATGGTTTGGATTAAGTTTCTTTTGGGCTGTGATATAATTGGACTTGGATCGGCTCCTTTCCTCTTTGATGTTGGTCTTTTATGCAGGTAGTCAGATAGATGGGCCATGAAATCCATCTTTTGTTCTTAATTACGTGATTCTTCTGGTGCCCGTATATAGCCAACCCTTTCTGGGCGAAATTAATTTCTAGTAATTCATTTGTGACTCCAAAATTCGGTTTAATTCCTTATTTCTTGTTCAGGTTTCAACACAGATAAATAATAAAGCATCTCATGATAATTTCCTCCTCTATAATTTCCATTTGCCAAAATCCAACTTTATCGCAACAAATTAAACAAAAAAAAAAAATTATTACGGTACCTTTTAAATTTACTCCAATAATTAGAATTTCCTTTTGCCCATACCTACATCCAAATGAACCAAAACACCTTCAATGTAAAATCCAAATCACTTAATTCTATTTTAAAAGTTCATGGAACCTAAATTAGACAACTGAAAGATGTAGTATATCATATGCATAATGTTTGCGTGAAGTTGTTGAGTTGAAATATGATTTTAATTGAAGTTTAAAATCAATGAAATTTTTATTGGTGGGAAAATCTATTACTTATTGACCAAATAGCCCAATAGGTGGGAGTAAGTAACATGAAGTTTCAACATATTTTCATGTGGGCAAAGGGTTCAATATGCTATTGTCCAGCTTGAATCATGTTGACTGAAACAATCCAGTATGTTTGACGTCGTAGATCACGTAAGTCCAGAAGCTATAATTTAGGTAAATTATGTAACTCTTTCCGGTCTTTTTTTTTTTTTTTTAATAGTTTATTAGTATTGTTTTTTGACATTGTTTTTTATGGTTTCGTAGGCACCCAAGAACAGTATTATTGAATGAATATAAGCTAATACATAGAAAAAAGGGACAAATGATAATAATTAGTCTCCCAAATGAAAAAAAATAGAGGCAAATGAAAAATACAGAAAAATTTCATCAAGAAAACCAGGAACTTTGAATTTGTAATATTTGTAAGTTAAAAAAAAAAAAAAAAAAGTTAGTTTGTAATGTAAATTGCATGAAAATCACACAAACTGAAAAGATTACTACTACAGTGCACTGAGAAGATTACTACTACACTGTCCTGTGCTTTATTTATAAATCTGGAAGCTCACTGCAAATTGGCATTTATCGGTCACACAAACAATGAAAATTGATCTCCCATTATGCATCCATTCGGATAATACATCGGAGGCCATCTCCTCCAAGCATGTATTCGAAGGCCTTGTTGATTTCTGAGAAAGGAACCTCATGTGTAATGAATTTTTCCAGTTCAAGCTCCTGTCCACATTCAAATTTTGAGGACGATAGTTCTACAAAAAATCAACAACTTGAGTGAATTTGAACCTCGGAGACATAATTACCTTGTTCATGTACTTCTCCACCACTGAAGGAAGGTCTGATCGCGGTTTGTAGTTGCCGAAAAAGGTACCCTTCAGAGTCCTCTCATTCAAGACATTCATCGGGTGGGTTTTGAATGCATCATCCTTGTTTGGCACACCAACTAGCACAGCAACACCCCATCCCTGCAAAAAAAGTTTCATTTGAATGGTTTATAAATCTTTCTTTTATTGGATTCCAATGACTATAGCGGATTAGAGAATTACATCATGAACACATTCGAATGCAGATATCATGGCATTGATGTTTCCAGTACACTCCACGCTTCGATCAACTCCTCCATCTGTCATTTCAGCAATCACCTGCACATGATTTACCAACATTAATTAAACTATGAATTCACATTTCACCGTGCCTAAAATGTAATCATCGTCTCACAAACCTCTTGAACAGGCTTGTCATGGTCTTTTGGGTTGACAAATTCAGTGACACCGAATTTCTTGGCTGTTGAGAAGAGGAATACAATACAACAATGCGTCAGAAAAAGCATGTGAAATATAATGCACTCATCAAAAACTACCTTCTTTCCTTGTGTCACATATTACTATTCACACTCACCTTCATCAAACCTCTTAGGGTTCAAATCAACTCCAATAATCCTTGATGCACCAGCAATTCTAGCCCCTTCAGCAGCAGCCAGCCCCACAGCTCCCAAACCGAAAATGGCTACAGTTGAACCATTTTTCGGTTTTGCAACATTCAAGGTGGCTCCAAGACCTACAATATGGAATTATGCCCTTGACAATAACCCAAAAAAAAAAAAAAATCTATTGACTAATGTGAAGCAATTAGAATAAAAACCTGTAGAAATTCCACAGCTCAGAACACAAACTTTGTCAAGTGGGGCAGCAGGGTTGATCTTGGCAACACAGCCAACGTGAACAACAGTGTATTCACTAAATGTAGACGTTCCAACAAAATGGTAAATGGGTTGTCCATTGATAGAGAATCTAGACTTGCCATCATTCAGCATCACTCCCCGGTCCGTGTTGATTCTCAATAGGTCACACATGTTACTCTCCTCTGACTTGCAGTGTCTACACTCCTTGCACTCCCCAGTGAACACAGGAAGCACGTGGTCACCGGGTTTTAGATCTGTCACACCCTCACCAACACTTTCAACAATCCTATACGTTTAAAACGAATTTTAGAAATGAGCCAAATCATTGAAACACACACAACTGGCTTTGAATTTCTTATAACTACTAAAAAATTTAACTGTCTTTATATTTACCCTCCTGCTTCATGCCCAAAAATGCGAGGAAACAATGGTGTTTGGCCCTGTAATTCAATAATAGACATAGTTTTACTATACAAACAAGTATGCAATGAATCAGGCTGGAGTGGCTACACAGCAAAGTGATCTTTAAAAAAAAGAAAAGAAAAATGAGGCAAATTGAATTGTATTGATAAGTTGCAAGTACCTTGGCTTCCCAAAAGTAAACGTCAGTGTGGCAGAGAGAGGTGAAGAGGATTTTGAGTCGAACCTCCATAGCCTGTGGTGGTGCCACCTCCACTTCTTCGATCGCCAGTGGCTTTCCAGGTTCCCATGCCACCGCAGCTAAAATAATACAACATCCACAAATTCAATCAATTTATACACACAAACATACCAAAAAAGAAAAAAAAAAAAAAACATATATGGTTCAAACATGATTGACTCTGGCCACCAAAATTCAAACTTGAAAAGAACCCATCATTCAAAAAGGCATACCAAGTAGAAGTAATGAATAGTATGTGATGATCTATACCTCTGCAACGAATGACCTGGCCAACTGTACTTGACATCTTTCTTCAGCTCTAATGCTTTTTTTTTTTCTCTTGGTTGTGAAGAGCGAAGTTCACATTCTGCAGCTATTTATACTCAAAAAGACTTGTTATACTAATTGAAAACTAGCAGCTTAAAAAAACCGTTGACTTAGCTTGTAAGGCTGCAAACAGCGGCGCCTCTGTATCTCTTCACGTTCTCTGCTCTGTCGACTGTTTTCTCGTTTCTAGTTGCTGGTTTCTGGTTTCTGGTTTCTATTCGCAGTTTTGCAAGTTTCTGGTTTCTGGTTACCATTCGCAGTTTTGCAAGTTGTGTCTCCTAAAATATTGGGTATTTCTAAATTATCCCTAACTTTTACCTGCAAAAAGAAAAGAAACCTCCCGACCTTTCAAAAGTCCCCATTTCCTACCCTATTGGTACAATTTACTTTAAAAAAGTGATTGTAATTAATGGATCAAGGGTAAGATGACAAATAAAGCTTTTAATTAAACAAAAGTTAATAAAAATAATATATGTATATAAAACAAATAAAATTAAGAAAAAAAATTAACTAAAAAATTTTAATTTAAATGTGAACAAAAATTTAATAAAATTAAAAAATTAAAAAAAAATTAATTCATCATTTTTTCGTAAAATCAACCCAACATCATTAATTTTCCACAAATATCATCACTAGAAATTAAAAATAAATTAAAAAAAAATTGTTCTTCAACGTTCTCCACCTATGAAGAACAACAATGTTCTTCATCAAACATCAAAATCAATCTAGATTTCGTGGAACCCATATGAAAATCAAAATCAACCCAACAAATTAATCATCAATCTGGATTCATGGAGCCTAGATGAAAATCTGGGTTCGACGATCAAACCCAAATTTCATCTGGGTATGAAACCTAGATGAAATCTGTGTTCATTTCATTTGGGTTCCATAAACCCACGTGGAAGATGAAGAAGAGAAAAAAAAAAAAAAAAAACCTCCGATCCTAGAAGATAAAGTTGAAGATAAAATTTGGGTTGTTGATTTTGTTAGAGTTTGTGTCCTAAGAACTTGTGATTTGTAAACGTTTTAATAAATAATAAATAAAATATATTTATTTTATTCAATTTATGTACATTTGTAAAGTGTCTACTTTATACGAATATCATGTAATATCCATAATTATTTACGTAGTCTCAAACTAAATATATAGGCGTTATATATAAAGTTTACAATATTTATGAATTACTTCAAAATTTATCAAAAAAAAAGTTACACCGAGATTCAACAAGATTTAGATTGAATACCATCCTATAAATGATATTAAGGGCAAAATTGTATTTCTAAATAGTTCGGTTATGATTAATTGTCAATAATCTGGTCAAGAAGAAAGAAATAATGTGTTTTGAAAAAATGAAGGACTAGAATTATTAAAAAAAAATACAAACATTTAGGAATATGACATTTTGCAAAAAAGTAGGTATATTAGTGACAATTTCCTTCTTTTTTCAATGTATTCCATTCCCTCCTATCCCTCTATGGCCGGTAGCTTTTAATAGAGATAATACATGTAATATAACATCTGAATCCTAATACATCATCAAATTAAACGAGCATCCTTTATCACATTTCATATTAATAAAACTAAATTATTTCCTTTTTTTTTTTTTTTTATTGAGCTAGAAGAGCCCATAGTTGTGTCTCTAGGGTGTGTAGCTATGTTGGCAGCCACACCCATGGTGACCTTACTGGTCATGAGTTCAACACCCATGTCAGTAAAAAAATGTGATTTGTTTTCTCCTACTTTTGTATATGGGTTGCTCTCTTACTTATGTATAAGTTGTTTTTCGGATAATATCATCGGTTGTATTCTAAGTCAATCTCAATAATTTAAAAGAAAAAAAAAATCTCATATTTGTCTCTAATAGTGAATAATTTGAAGTTAATATATTAAGTCATTATTACAAAACCCTAAGCAAGTCCAACTAAGCCTAAAAACAATTTAACTTGATATGATATTTCAAAGTCTAATGATTAATTAGGATTGCGAATCAAAAGTTCAAAATTACCTTTCTATTGAGCTAGAAAAGCTCATACTTGTCTCTAAGAGTGAATATTTCAAAGTTAATATTAGTTCATTATTACAAAACTCTAAGCAAGTCCAACTTAGCCTAAAAAAATTTAACTTGATGTGAAATTTCATTATTGAAACAGACGTGCAAGTAAACATGTATGCAAAGAAGAATTCAAATACAAAAAGCTAGATATTGCATACAAATACATGAAACCAAAATGAGGACGGTTGTTTAGAGAGCTGACAATCACATCTCTACCATTTGCGTTTCTTGAATCCGTGATTGCTCATACTAGAAGATAATTAAATTAATAAGTTTGCTACTGGTTCTATTTCAAATGGGGTGATTTTTACAAACCAAATGCTAGAAGACAACATTTATTGCTCTGTCATGACAAATGGTATCTTCTAATGCCAACTAACATGGTTCAATATATATATGTATCATGAAACAAAATTTTCATGAGAAACCAGACTCATTTCAGAACATCTATTTAGACCCCAAAATGGTCAAGCCACTGCTGCCTTATGTTAAATGCTGCTTCTTGTTTTTTGTAGCTTTTTCGGTGCAATGCCATTCCCATGAAAAAAAAAAGGTATAATACAATGATAATTCCTCCTAACTACATTGGTTACTCTAGTGTACATTATAAGGCTCCAAGTAATATTACAATCTTTGATCAGTGACAACTATTGTAATGCAAATTAAGTACCATGTGTAGTATCAAGTTCCATGCAAGTCGATTTTGATTTAATGTGCAGGTTCATGTTGTATAAATGGGAGAAAAGCCTCGTGGAGACGTTGATGTTGCATCTGTTCATCACTCATTGCTAGAGAACATTCTTGGAAGGTACATTCAGTCACAGCCACAAGTAATAAATATGACACTTCAGTTATGTCTAACATACAAAACTATCAATGATATACACAGTATACTATAGTTTTCATAGTAAAGAGTTCTCTAATGAAGCCTGCACCTATCAATGCCAAAATATATAATACTGTCCATCTAGGACTGGCCTAGACAATTTTGTTCTTGAATTCCACCTAAAAGGCCTCATATTAGTATGAGAAAAGAACCTATATACACTTCAATGCTCCTATCAAAACAAACGACATGGGAATTCTAATACATTACCGTGACCTCATCTAATTTGGTCTGTATGCCTAAAGGATTAAAGATCTTGAATCTGATCCACTGAAAAACCAAACACTTCACTAGCTATTTGCTAGCTTCTCCTTTATAACTATTTTATACAAGTGAAGGTGCTTGCGCAGTTACACTGGACTGAGAAGATCTTGAAACATTTAACTTTGCAGTACAGAAGCTGCAAGAGAGTCTCTACTTTACAGTTATGGAAGGAGTTTCAACGGATTTGTAGCTAAACTATCGGATGAAGAGGCAGCGGGATTATCAGGTGGGAAATATTATACTAGCAGTATGCAAAGGATAATGAGCATGTTGCGTTTCTTCACATGTTCTAAATTAACATTGAGGTGCATGGTGGATATGTTTACAGTTATGGAAGAAGTGGCCTCCGTACTTCCTAACACAGCGCTAAAACTTCATACAACAAGATCATGGGACTTCATGAGATTCAAGCAATCTCAAGTTGGTAGACAACATGGTGGAGATGTAATTATTGGAATGATAGATACAGGTTAGTATTTATGGACTTGGATCTTTTTTTTTTCTTTTTTTTTTCCTTTGTTTGAAAGTTATGGACTTGAATCTTAAGAATTCGTTAAACAGACAATTGATGGAGTATTTGTTTTGTTGTAGGAATCTGGCCCGAATTAGATAGCTTTAGTGACGAAGGATTTGGACCACCACCTGCAAAATGGAAAGGAACCTGTCAAACACAGAAAAACTTTACGTGTAACAAGTGAGCAATACGGATATATCTTGTAAGGTAACCTTGGTTTTAACAATATAAAGAAGTTGATTGAATTATTGATATTTTCAGTAAGATCATTGGAGCTCGATTCTACAACAGTGAGAATTTATACTATGATGGAGACATAAAATCTCCCAGGGATTCAGAAGGACATGGGACTCACACTGCCTCAACAGCTGCAGGTAGAGAGGTGGCAGGTGCAAGTTACATGGGACTCACACGGCCTGGCTGAGGGGCTTGCAAGAGGTGGAGCCACCAATGCGTGAATTGCTGCGTACAAAGTTTGCTGGTCGTTTGATTGTCCTCTTGCAGATATTCTTGCTATTTTGATGATGCAATTGCAGATGGAGTTGATATCATATCAGTTTCCCTTGGCTTGTCTTTTTCTCTTGAATACTTTGCAGACCCTATAGCAATTGGATCTTTCCATGCAATGAAACATGGACTATTAACTGCTAATTCTGCAGAAATGAGGGGCCATTTCACTGGTGGATCAGTAATTACTCACCTTGGTCTCTAACTGTGGCTGCTAGCAGCATTGACAAGAAATTTGTGTCACAATTAGCACTTGGCAACGGAATGATATTCGCATTAACATCTTATATTTCAACTTTGTTATCTCATTATAGTTCTCGCTAAAATTCTGATATTTTATTTATTTAACTTTTCCCATTCAATGTAAATGCAAAAAATTATAGGGAGTTGCCATCAATAGCTTCGAGCTCAAGGAAACTCCATTGCCCTTGATGTGGGGGGGAGGTGCTACAGACTATGCTGCTAATTCTATGACTCAAAGTTCAAAATACTGCAGTCCAGGAGAACTGGATTCACACAAAGTTGAGGGAAAGATTATTCTCTATGAAGGTCTCTGTGATGGTTCTGAGATTATCAGGGCAGGTGGAGTTGGGGTCATAATGCCTGGTCAGTGTTTTGATGATTACGCCTTCTCTTTTCCCTTGCCAGCAACACTCATCAGCAGACAAGACATTGCCAAAGTGTTGGAGTACATCAGCTCTACTCCGTAATGACCTTCAAACCCATTCTTCTTTGAATTTTAGATTACTTTCTTCATACGCAATACTAACATCATATGTTAATGAAATTCTCAGCAATCCTGTCGCAACTATACTGGGTAGAGAGACCTGGAAGGACATCTTGGCTCCTAAAGTTGTCTCCTTTTCTTCTAGAGGTCCCAACCCCTTGTCTCCTGACATTCTTAAAGACATACAATCAAGGATTTCAATTCTATGCATCCCTTTCAACACTAAAATTGCTTTGGAGATTGTCTAACAAATTGGAACTTCTGTAATGGATAAAAATGATCAGCCTGATATCACTGCACCTGGTGTTGATATCCTTGCAGCCTGATCTCCCATTGCGCCTCCTTCAGTTTACCCTGAGGATGCCAGGAGTGTCCAATATAACATAATCTCTGGAACACCAATGTCTTGCCCACACGCTAGTGGAGCTGCTGCTTTTCTAAAGGCAATCCACCCGAGCTGGTCTCCTGCTGCAATAAAATCTGCACTCATGACCACAGGTAAAAGAGAAACATATTTATTATTCAAATTTCTTTCGCTTTAGTACATAATTTGTAAGTTTTTTGAAACAGCATATGTCATGGATCCAAGGAGGCATGATGACAGAGAATTTTCTTATGGATCTGGTCACATCAACCCTGAGAAGGCCGTAAATCCTGGACTAGTTTTTGATGCATCTGAGGCTGATTTCATTGACTTCCTCTGCAAGCAAGGTTACAACCATACAGTTCTGAAGCTTATTACAGGTGGATATATATTGTATCAGCCCCAATTCTAGAAGGCAATGGGATATCAATTAACCCTCATTTTCATTAGCCATAGCTGATAGCCAGAAGATCACAGGCACTTTCAACAGGACAGTTACCAATGTAGGCTTACCAAATTCAACCTACTATGCCAGTATATACATGCCCAACTCCCTTGATGTAAATGTAGAGCCATCTGTTCTTTCATTCTCTTCTGTTGGAGAGAAAAAATCATTCACTGTGAAGGTGAATGGACCACAGATAACTCAGAAGCCTATCATATCAGGATCAATCACTTGGTTGGATCGTGTTCATGTGGTGAGAAGTCCACTTGTTGTCTATAATGTTCTCTCATCAGCTATTCCACCCTATAACAATCGGAGAGAAGAAGATAACTTGGATGATGATTGGAGAGGATTACGCAATTATCAACAAGGGCTGAGAAAGCCGAAGGTGGACTTTCCTAGGTTTAGTGGGGGTGATCCGCATGAGTGGCTTGATAAAGTAGATCACTATTTCCGAGTCTACGAAGTTGCTAGGGAAGATAGGGTTATCACTGCATGCATTTACTTAGACGGAAAAGCCAATAGTTGGTGGCGGTGGTTAAAAGCGCAATATGAAGAGGAAGAGAGGCATCTAGGGTAGACGGCGTTTGAGAGAGAATTTCTGAATCAGTGGGGTCCATCGCCTGTTGTTAATCACCATGGGCAGTTAGCGAAACTTAGACAAGAAGGAAAGGTACAAAACTATATTGATGAATTTCGCAGGTTGCAGACTCTAGTCAGAGGGTGGTCTGAGGAGACACTACTGGGGACGTTTATTGAAGGGTTAAAGCCTTGGTTGTCACGAGAGTTGAAGCTAAAGCAACCACAACGGTTGACTGAGGCAATGAGACTAGCGGAGATATTAGAAGATAGTTATCGTAGTGACAAGAAATCGTTCAAGGAGAGTGTTGAGACTAAAGACTTGGAAGCTACTACATCTTGGAAAGGAAAGGAAACCCTAGAGAATAAACCCGAAGGAAAGAGGTTGTCGCGAGAGGAGGTTCAGGAGCGAATGAAGAAAGGGTTGTGCTTCAGATGTGGTGAGCTCTGGGTCAAGGGACACAAATGCAGGAATGGAAAAGCATATTTGGTGATTGAACCTAGTGATAGCGAGGATGGAAGTGAAAAAGAAGAGTACAATGACGAAGGTGAGATTCGAGTCACTGATAAAGCAGATAATGTGGAAGAAGCTGAATTGTCTTTACATGCCCTATCGGGAGCGCTTAGGCCATCGACTATGCGACTGTTGGCATGGATTGGTAAATCTGAGGTAACTTTATTAGTTGATTCGGGATCGTCGCATAATTTTATTAATGCGAATGTTGTTAGAAAAATTGGGTTGACAGGAGTAGTGATTGATCCATTTGATGTACGTATAGCTAATGGGGAGAGATTGAGATGTGAGAAAGTAGTTAGGGATGTGAAACTAAATGCTCAAGGGGTTCGAATTGTGGCCGATTTGCATGTACTACCGTTGGTGGGATTAGATGTAGTCTTGGGTAATGCCTGGTTGAAAAGCATAGGTAAGGTGCTCCATGATTTTGAGAATATGACAATGGAGTTCAAAATAGGAGGGAAAAAGAAGACTTGGACTGCTTTATCCTCTAAGGAAATTAGGCATTGTGAGGCCTATATGATAGAGAAGCTATGTAGAGGAGGGGCGCAATGTTTTACAGTAGTGGAAAGGAATGACAATGATGGGTTATCCGAGGATTTGCAGAAATTACCGGAAATAGTACAAGAGGTGGTAGTAAAGCACAAGCAAGTTCTAGAGGTACCGACTAGCTTGCCACCATCGCGGAGTTTTGACCACCGCATAATTTTGAAAGATGAGTCGAGGCCAGTGCATGTTCCTCCGTACCGATACGCACATTTCCAAAAAGGGGAGATAGAGCGTCAAGGGGATGAGATGTTGAAGCGAGCTAAAAAAGAGCTTGAGAAGGCTCGAGTGAGAATGAAAAAGTACTATGACCAAGGGCGAAGGAACGTGGAGTTTGAGCCTAGAGACTATGTGTATTTAAAGCTTCAACCTTATAGGCAGAAGTCATTGAAGAAAAGGTTTAATGTCAAATTGTCTCAAAGGTATTATGGGCCATTCAAGGTATTGGAAAGGGTGGGTGAAGTTGCCTATAGGTTGGATTTGCCGTCAACTTCTCGACTACATCCAGTCTTTCATGTGACAGTATTGAAGAAACGAGTCGGAGATCCTAAGTTAGTGGTAAATGAATTGCCCGTGTTTGATGATGAAGGACGGATGGTGATTCAACCGAAAACTACTATGAGATACAAGAGCTGGTGGAAGAGGCGTGAGAAGAAAAGAGTTTGGATGGTTCTGATTCAATGGAAGGGGTTATCTATGGAAGAAGCTACCTGGGAGGACTATGATGAGATCGTAGAGCGATTTCCAGATTTTATCCTTGAGGGCAAGGATGTTCTTAAAGACCGGGGGAATGATAAAGATCAATCTAGAAGGTCAACGAGGAGACCACAAATTTGAATATTGATTCAGTTTCTTATTTTGATTCAACTAAGGATTTTAGGCAGTTTCTTATTTTGATTCAATTAAGGTTTTTTAGGTTATTTCCTGTTTTAATTTAGTTTCCTATTTTTATTTTATTTCCTTGTTTGGGTAGGGATTCTAGCCTATTTAAAGGGCAACTTTATGTAGTTTTAATTATTCAGTCAAATATCAATAAAATTGAGAGTTTTCTCTGCATTCGGTTTCTCTTAGATTCTAGGAGAGCTTGGGCTAGGGCGAGGGCTAATAACCCAAACTCTAGAGAGTTAGCAAACCCTAATTAAGGTGACCTAACTCAAATCTATCGTTGTGTGGGTGCGAAGTAAGGGCTGCTGGACGTTGCTTGCTGTCTAAGCTAGGGCTGTTGGCACGTTGCTTGCTGTTCACGTTAGGGTTATTTGGTTTTACTTGCTGCCGAAGTAAAGGCTGTTACTACAATTCTTGTTAGTTAAGTTAGAGCTGTTAAGGTAGTTATTGGATCCCTAATTGGTACCTCAACACAATCCTTCCCAACAAAAGACAAAATCAACACTTACTGATTCCTCCATGTATCACAGAATTAGTAGTTTTGGGAGAAAATAAGTAACCATGATCTCGAAAACCTGAGGTTATATTGCCTACATGAAACTTAATATCATCACTATCATGTATAATACGCTATGCACTCCCTTCATTTAGCCTTGATTTGGCCAGTATAATCATTCGTTCAATAATCTACTTGGAGACCAGTTAACATTCCAGGCCATTTTATTTGATGACATTTTACCCTTGTTTTAAAATTGGTTGAAAAGCTCAACTAAAGTACAAAAGAATAGCTTGGAAAAATATTTTCTATACACAAATCTGGCTGGTAGTCTATTGATAATACCTGATCATGATATTTGGAGCTTGTTGGTAACAGCAACAGCCGATTGTAGCCTCCCACTACATGCTGTTGACCAAGACAACTTTCATGATACTAACTAAGGTTGCAGTCAATCACACAGTTCAAACACATTTGCTTGATTTGATATTATTCTTTTGAGTGGTTAAGATTAGACCTGATAAATTTATTTTCGTTAAAGAACATTTCATAATTAACTATTTGGACAACAAGATGCAAGAGAATACCATGAATTGTAATAGAGTCATAGTTCAGTGCCATGAGTTCAGATGTGTTTTCCAGTTTCAAGAACTTAATGATCCAAAGAGGTGTTACAAACTAGTATGATGTGATCAAGATTGTGAATTTCTAATATTGTTGAAATTAAGGGATTCATATTTACCTTAGAAAATTCTGACTCTCTTAGTCTAAGAGTAATTATGACCTAATGTGCTGCTCTGCTAAACATACAACATGATCATTGTGATAGTCAATCCATGGATAACAGAAGTGGAACTCTATTCATCAGGACATAGTACAATCAAAAGACTCAAATTATATTTGAAATGAGTTGTCAATGCACCAAATTTTGATGCAGCTACATTGTGTGTAGAGGTCACCTGGATTCAAATACATGCTATGTTAGGCACGCTCTAGCTTTTGAACGGGAAAATCATTAACGATCAGTAACGAACAAAGTTAAAAAGTCTTTCCTAAAATCACTTGACATGAAGATGGAAATAATAAATTCTCTTTGAAAGCGAGAACATTAAATTATGTTCAAATGCACACAAAGCAATGGCCATATGATCCACAGCAGTTTGTCTTCATAACAAGAACCTTGAACTCCCTGTAGTTTGATCGTAGGACTTGTGACCACATGACCATTGCACACTGCAAACACGAGTTCTATGTCTATCTCATTAAATTGGACTGAATATCTTCCTTGTGCATGGTAACCTAAGATGTCTGATGGGTTAACAATTTTATGAATTAAAGATGTCGATTTTTAAGTTCCTGCAACCTATAATGTGTTTCTATTAGGTTACTATTATCAGTCATGACTCATGATGATAACTTTCAGCAATGACGACAAATTTTATAGTAACAGTAACAAATGACTTGTCATTGTCAGGTGGCATGAAAAATGAATTGACTTAGAGAATTCCAACTTGACTCCTCCTGGCATTGGCTATCGTCTTTCAATCACCATCCATAATTCATAGCTAAGACGGATTCCACAAAGTGATTGAGAATAATTAACATGACTTGACTCTTAATCATTGAAACAACCAAGTATAAACTTATGAACCTCATACCAGTGACAAGAGTAAGAGTACAAATAGAAAACATATGGACAAGAAGCTAAATCTAAAGGAAAAAAAAAATCTCTAGTCGTTGGATTTTTAGAATAGACATTTGCTCCTAACATAAAATTATTTTTATTAAATGATTTATTTCATGTGTGAAATGCAGCGATAATCACAAATTCAGAAGTAGCCAAAGGATGATTCTTTTCCTAGTATTGTCACAGGCGAAATGCTGCAGAGGTAACAATTACTAAGCTTCCTATAAATAACCTGCAATTCAAACTCCAAGAAACAATCAAAAACCTAAACCAACATGCCAAGCCACAGCTACTCTATCTTCTAAACATTTTAGCATTTACAGCTTTAGTTGTTAACTGCCATTCCCACAACAGGAAGGTACATAAACTTTCCTGCTTTCTTGCTACTCCAACATTTTACATCATTATTATCTTCTTGACATACATGTCAGAGGTTATTGATGCCTTTATTCAAATATACTAAATCGGAGGAGACTTTGCTCAGGTACATATAGTATACATGGGGAACAAACCAAACGGAGATGTTCCAGTAACATCAGTACACCACTCCATGCTAGAGAGTGCTCTTAGAAGGTTATTTAGTCCTATTAACAATCAAAACACCATGAACCATTGAGATTAACAAATGATGTTTTTTTTTATACCATAATTTCTTAGATGTGGCACTTTTGGTTCAATGTTAATTAGACTCTCCCATGTCCACTACATAGAAGTTAGAGCTTTTCAACTTCATGCATCTTAACCTATGATCTTATGAATTGCAGCATGATATCAGCCAAAGCATCTTTGTTATATAGTTATCAACGAAGTTTTAATGGCTTTGCAGCTAAATTATCAGATGAAGAAGTAGCAAAGTTGTCAGGTCATATTATCAGAAAAGTTATTTAAAAGGATCATATACATTCTATCATTATATCCCATCTAACTTTCATCAAATTGAGTTTGCAGATATGGATGGTGTTGGCTCCATCATTCCCAACAAGAAGCTAAATCTTCACACAACAAGATCATGGGATTTTATGGGATTCACTCAATCATATGTCAATGATTCTAAAGGAGGAGATATAATCATAGGACTGATAGATACAGGTTAATATACCATCTTTATTGCTAGGATATATGCTATTCTGGACTTTAGTTTTACAGAAGGTTCTTCAGTTTGTACCTGAACTGGAAAGATTTGGTTACTTCATTGGAATCTGGCCGGAATCAGAGAGTTTCAGTGATGAAGGATTTGGCCCTCTACCAGCAAAGTGGAAAGGAACGTGTCAGACTAAAAACTTCACCTGCAACAAGTGAACGATTCTCTCATCAACAATCTATGCTTTTAATAGTACATTAAATATTCATGGATTTTGTGGAACTTGACAGCAAAATTATAGGAGCTCGATACTACAACAGCGATAATGTCTTTGATGAAAATAACAACATTCAATCTCCAAGGGACACAGAGGGACATGGAACTCACACGGCTTCAATTGCAGCTGGAAGAGAAGTGGTCGGAGTAAGCTACTGTGGCCTGGCTCAAGGACTAGCAAGAGGTGGATTCCCTCAGGCAAGGATTGCTGTGTACAAAGTTTGCTGGCAAGATGAATGTGGTTCTGCAGACGTCCTAGCTGCATTTGATGATGCCATTGCAGATGGTGTTGACATTATATCAATATCCCTTGGCCCAGATTTTGTCCTCCAATATTTTGAAGATCCAATTGCAATTGGAGCTTTCCATGCAGTGAGTCATGGAATATTAACCTCAGATTTAGCAGGAAATGATGGACCACAACCAGGTTCTGTAAGTGACTACTCACCTCGGTCCCTGACTGAGGCTGCTAGCAGCATCGACAGGAAATTTGTGTCACAGCTGGTACTTGGCAATGGCCAAATAATCACAGTAAGCACTTGTTTCAAATAATAGTATACATATGTGTGCTTTTCATATGGACCTAAACTTAGCTGTTATAATATTGTTTCCTGTCTTGAAACATTACAAGGGAGTTGTCATCAATAACTTTGAGCTCAATGGAACGTCATTTCCCTTAATCTGGGGTGGAGATGCCCCCAACATTTCCTTGAATAGAATATCCCCAGATTCAAGAGACTGCTTTTTTTGGGATGTTTCACAAAAAATCTAAGGAAAGATTGTTCTTTGTGATGTCCTCTGGGATGGTTCCAGTGTCATTACTTCAGGTGGAGTGGGAGTCATCATACCTGTCCCAGATTTTAACAATGTTGGCCTCTCATTCCCCTTCCCAACCACCCTAATCAAATACGAAGACTGTCCCGGCATAATAGAGTATATCAGATCTGCTAAGTAAGATACCAAATTCATTAATCTAAAGATTTTAGAAAGCTTTCACAATATCATGATCCTCATTTTTCATGAAATAATTGCAATGATGATGAACAAACCATTTGATCAGGAACCCAATAGCAACTATTCTGGCTGGTGAAACATGGAAAGATGTTATGGCTCCAACCGTAGTCTCCTTTTCATCAAGAGGTCCTGATCTCATTGCCCCTGACAGTTTAAAGGTATACATTTGTTAATTACCGCACCATTAATAGTTTGTTTAAGAAATAAGTTACCTAATGAATCAAAATCTTGGACTAAAATTGCTCAGCCTGACTTAGCTGCACCTGGTGTCGATATCCTTGCTGCCTGGTCTCCTCTTGCTGACCCTTCAGGGTGGGGTCGTGATGTGGATGCTAGGATTGTCAAGTACAACATAATTTCTGGAACATCAATGTCCTGTCCTCATGTCAGTGGAGCAGCAGCTTATATAAAGGCTACTCACCCCAGTTGGTGTCCTGCTGCTATCAAATATGCACTCATGACCACAGGTAAGATGAAAAAACAAATGCACTAATAAAATGTCAATATTTCTCAAACAATCCTACTCAATATGTGTTATTTATTTTGAAACAGCCTAAATCATGGACCCAAAAAAGAATGAAGAGAAAGAGTTTGCTTACGGATCTGGTCACATTAATCCTGTTAAGGCAGTGGATCCTGGCCTAGTTTTTGATGCATCTTCTGCAGATTACATTAACTCTCTTTGCAAGCAAGGTTACAACACAACTAAACTGAGACTTGTCACTGGCGATAACAGTGTTTGTAAAGGCATTAAACCTGGCGGGCCATGGGATTTGAACTATCTGTCATTGACAGTAGCCATAGAAGATGGCCAGAAGATCACAGCCGTGTTCACTAGGACAGTCACCAATGTAGGCTTACCAAATTCAACCTAGCATGCAATTGTGTACATGCCTTATCCTTTGAAGGTCACAGTTGAGCCACTGGTCCTTTCTTTTTCAGCTATTGGTGAGAAAGAATCGTTTGCTGTCAAGGTTAGCAGACCAGAAATAACTCAGCAGCCGATTGTTTGGAAAGATGGTGTCCATGAAGTGAGAACCCCATTTGTGGTCTACACTGTCCTCCCATCAACATTTAGCTCTTATAATAATCCCTCTCAATGTACGAGGAAATCAGCTCTGAAAGGCCCCTCTATGTATCACAGAAACAGAATACTAGAGGAACATGTTCCAACTAGATGGCGCCTGCAGACCAATAGGCATGCCATGTCTTTCTAAGTTTCATTCAATAAAACTGAATGCGCCTATCACCTGAAGATGCTGATATGGTATGTTTAATCCACTTGACCATAAATTATGTATGCTTGTCTTCTTTTATTAAATTGAATTTGAAAACTTTGCTGGATCAGTTATTGTCTACTTATTTACAGAATCCTTTTTCTGTTACTAATGATGCGTAAATAGCCTGGCACCCAGTTTGTAATTGAAAGAGATGCATAATAAACACTATTTAGTGGTATTTTCATTGCTGACAGTCAAAACTTTGATATTGTTTGGGCAGTGGAATATGGCATCAAGTGCCAGGTTGTAGAATAAATTCCTTCCATGTATTATTCATAATATGGCAGAGGTACAGGCAGCAACAGGGCATTGATTGAAATTAAATCAAGTCAAACACAGATAGTTATTAAATCATAATTCCATTATATAACCAGAGATGGAAACAATGTTTACTTTGCAACGAAATGAGAAAGAATGTAAGTTGGTAGTAGTCGATCATGCGTATTAACCCCAGTCTGGGGGGGTAATTAGAGTACTGTGACAGTTTGAGAGAAAATTTTGAAATTACTATGTCAGGCAGCATACAGCATGTCTGCTTGAATGATCGAATTGAGAAGCTTTCCTCATGATTGTATAATTTAAGCATTTGATGCGGGGGCTTGATTTTGTCATTTGTTGAGTTGCATGATTTCAACATCACTAAACTGGAACATCCCTGCACAACAAGATTATATAAAAGGTGCATACCAAATTCAAGTGTAATCTTAAGATAAATGCAACTTGATTCATTGAATAATAAACTTGATGCAAAGGCAACACAAAACTGCTCTCCAGCTTCCAGAAATGAAGTCAGGTCAAACTGTAGGAAATTAGGAGGGGCTTACAATATAAAGTTCTAATTAAACCTGGAACCGCTTTATTTTCAGCTCTCAGACTCAAAAATTTACCACCCATATTTGGTCTTGATTACTTATTGAAATTATCTGCCAAATTTTATATTTAATGGTGAATTACTGACTTCACAAAATCTACCTAACTAGTTCAAAAACTTAAGGCGATACTTTGTAAGCAAATGTCTTCCAGATACTGGATTCCCTCTGTACATAGATTCAGCAGTATTGCACCTTTATATAATCAATTGGTAACATCAAAATCTCATATCAATCTCAAGTAATTACTGCCAAGGGAACTCTCAAAAAGGAACCATTCATCCAAATTACACAAACAAAACCAATTTGTAATAATAATAATAACAACAACGACGACGACGAAAAGAATGCCTTTTAGTCAATGCAAAACTCTTTGTAAGATATTTGTGAACCAAGAATGGCTTTCTATTAGCTGTCTACTATAATGTATATATCAGTGGTTAAGATATTGGTCACTCAAGGAGCAGATTAGTATTAGAAAGACCAATTTAAGCCTTAAATAAGCTTAAGTACGGAATATGCTAAACAAAGGATTTGGAAAGCTGATGATAAACACTGACTCACGGTCAAAAACTCACCAAGCCTGCTTGACTTCAAAGTAACTGCTAGTCTTTAAGCAAAAACCACATCTGAGCGGAACACATACTTGACACCTTTTGTAACGTTCCGGGCTTCGTGCAACATACATTTGTCCCCATGAATGTGAAAGAGGGCCATTCCTTCGGCAGGAGCCACCTACAGAGTTCAAATTGAATTAAATTGACAGTTGTATTACACTAAATATGACTATAAAGCCAATCCAAGAGAGGAAGAAAATATCATAAAGATTGTGCTTGCATAGAAAAGAAATGAAAAGGGGAGAGGAACAAGAAAAACGGATATAAGCCAAAAGGAACGATGAATTTCACCTCAGCTACAAGCTTATTCCTTGAACTGTAGAAGACAGTTTCTCCTCCAACTAGAGGCTCCGAAGAAGAATCATTGGGGTTATTCGGATCATTTTTAGTCTTGCCTTTAGAACCACCACTCAAATATATTAATAAAGTATAATGGGTGCGCTTTCCATCTCCAAGGCTAACGCTTTCATCAATATGTTGTCCAAAGCGCTGACCAACCTTGTACCTGAAATACAGAAAATGAATTCAAGGTTGGTGGCAAGGAATTTAGGGATTATATATGCTAATCATAATGGCAAGGTATAATTTCCATAGATGGCTCTCAGTAATTTAGATCCATATAATCATCTCTACATCAATCATAATGACAATTAATCCATTGAATTATAGAGATTTGCATTCATAAATAAGCCTGTTACATTTACATAGTTTCTCTTTGTAGGAGTTAGCAGTATGAAATGATTTGCACGCCAACCAGCTTATACATATACATGTTACGAAAGAGGGACAAAAAGAGATTGAATTTATAGTAGAAAATACCTGTACAATCTGACATTGGGATTCAAGCCAACGGCAACCTTCCCCCGAATTTTAATATCAGTAAATAGTTTATTAAGTCCAGCATTCCATATTGTATCGACAAGAACAGGATCATTGACAGAAATTCGATCATTATCTCTGTAAGCTTCTCCTTTCAATGGACCGAGACTCCCTTGGTGAACAAAACCTATTGATTCTGCAGCTTTAACAAATGCCTTTGATTCAGCAGATGTGAAGAAATTTTGCACCTGATCATCATATGCACAGTACTATTACAATCAAAGAATTCAATAGAAAATATTTCAAAATGAAATCTTGTTCCATGTAATTTAAAAAGCAACATATTCAGGAAAGCTTTTCATGCCTATTAAGTTAATCACTGATTTAAAAGGGCTCACCCAAGTCATTTACCAAAGATGAAACTACAAGTCAAGTTCCTATACTTCAGTTGGATTATAACAATAAACTAATACAATTATCCAAAGATTTGGTATTTGAGGCCAGCTGTGCATCCAGGCTCACCATTCACTTTACCTCGAACGTTCGAACCATATTTGACTTTGTTCTCCGACTTATTGCTCGGCATCTATAACCTACTGTTTCTCTAACATCTCAAGTCTAGTTTAATTTTGTCTATCCACCACTTCACGTCTTCACCCATAACCGTATATGTTAATTCACGTTGGGGGCCTGGGGCAAATACTACGTTTGCATATGCCGGAGGTTCATCAAATTCTTCTCTCATTCTTGATCGATACCCTATCTTTTCCCAAATGCATCCAATTTCCTACCCTTTTCTTCCCCCCACCATCCATCTCAAATTTAGAACAGCCCTCCTTAACTGAATACAAGCAAGTCCAATGAGATTGTGCGACGAACTGTGAACTCATCTAGTCAAATTGAGATCACATCCAAGCTCAAAGTGAGCCCACATCATTATATCTACAACACAACACACTAATATTTAGACCTCACCAAACAACTACATTTCTAAAACAAAAGACCCCTACCATGCCACCTTTACAAGCTAAAGTAAACCCTCTTTCAAAATTGAAGGATTATGTACCTATAATTAGCTAGCTCAATTTTCAAACTTTCTTCTCCACAATCAACATCTTAGTGCAACAATAGGAACCCACATACAATATCACTTCAAAATGAAAACTTCAACAGAGCATCCACTAAATCACTCCAAAACTTAAACTGGGTATGGTCACACAAAATCACTTAAAAATGAAAACTTCAACAGAGCATCCACTAAATCACTCATAAACTTGAACTGGGTATAGTCACAATGATCAAAATTCAAAACAAATAAACATGATCATATCATATGTTGCCAAAAAAAATAAAAAATAAAATCAACTTGGGCAAACCACTCACACCAAAGCAAGCTAATATTATATAAGATACAGACATATAGACAGAGATATGGATATGTACATATTTGCAGCAGATGTTTATATATGAATAAAGTGAAACAACAGATAGACTCATAGACAAATAGCTTTTATACCTAAAAAAAAAATTGTAGACAGAGCAGGAAAATTACAGTGAAGAGATCTGTGTCTTTGAGAGGAGAAATGCGAAGATTAGGTTTGGGTTTGATACGAGGCCATTTAGCTTCGCTTCTCTCGCCCATTTTTCTCTTCCTTGTTCCTGTCTCTGCCATTCAACTTTCTTTCTTTTTTTTTATTTAATTTATTTTGTTTTCTCCTGCCAAATGTAGACTATAAAATAGTTTGTCTTCTTCGAAAATTAAAAAAGTCAAATTATTTTATAAATAGATAATTATTTATCTGTCTTTTTCTTCTTCTTTTTTTTAAGTATTTATCTGCCTTTTATTTCTACATAATTGTATCATTAAAAACGAATGGAAACGCATTTAGAATTTGTCTATTATAAAAATAGAATTTTTATACAGAATTTTTTTGCATAATATACGTGGATTTAAATAAAAAAAAGTTTTTTTTATTGTTTGAGAGTTTTAAGGAAAAAAAAAAAAAAACTATGAAAACATGTTATTATCTTCATTTTTTTTAAGTTGACACCAAAGAGAAAATTAATTATGAACATAAAGTTATAAAATTATAAACATAACACCATAACATTTTATAGTTATATTTCAATGCAATATAAATTATAAAATTATCCAACTTATTTTTAAAATCACACATTTGCTTTTGTTAAAGTTTTTACAAAATTAAACTCAAACTCTATCGCAGGTGGAGTGATTCTATCGTTCTCAAAGCATCTCTTATCTCCTTTACAAAGAAAATCATTCGGAAGAAGAGTACTTTTTCTCCTCCTTTTGGGGGAGATCTTTGATGATTTCTTCCACCATGGGAGATTGATTCTCCAGTAACCTTCGTCAATGACGATGGAGTTTTTGCTTTAATTTTATTTTACTTTTTAATTAAAATATTTATGTGATTTAATTTTTAACAATTTTTAAGTGACAGTAAGTGAATTAGGTGTAATTTAGTAGTTTATGTTTAAAGGTTAAATCTAACGGTGAAATATATTTATATTATTTTTTAAAAGATTTGAACATCATACTACATATATTAAACCCGAATTAAATTTTAGAAAATTAGCCCGAAGTCTAACTAGTACCTCGTATTAACTATTAAACATTTGTTCTCGTTTTGTTAACCACGACCAAAGAACAATAAAGCACTCCACATCTCCACCATGGATCGGACTTGGGATTCAACAAACCTTAAGTGGCTTTTGCTTACTCCAATTAAATTCCAATTAGAACTTCAATACTGTCTCAGACATTATCATAATTTTCTGAGCCATTTTGGTGTTTTGTCTTCTTCATGTGTTCTGCTTATAATCTAGCGTATTACAAGGTTTCAAGAATCAGTTTCAGGCCATTTTACTAATGCCAAAACCCCTAAACGCAACTGAGAATGTTTAGTGTATTTTACGAGTAATTTGTTTCACTTAAATCAAATACCATTGTATGAATAACCAATCACTTCTAAAATTTATATCTTAAATGAATAGAAATAAATATTCATTATCATTTTATTATAACACCACACCGGACATTTTGAGAGATACAGATTTGGACCCATTTTTGGGGTGAGGGGGAGTAGTGAAGGAGGTTTTAATTTGTGGAAAAACATGAATTATAACCTTTTTTCTTCTATCTTTTTGATGATTGATATTTTTACAAGGAAAGGGTTCATACATGAGGATAGTTGTTTTATAATATACAATACAATCGAAAATCTACTAACAGTAATAGTCAAAGGTTGGAAAATACTAAAATTAAAAAAATAGAAAGCTCCCTTACACATATGCCAATAAATGTCCATATTAGTGAAATCCAAACCTCGATCATATATGAAAAAAAAAATGTATTAACTATTTAAACTACGAGTGGATACGTTACGAAAGAATATTTGTTAGGGACATACGATAAGGCTTCTGACATACATCTCAATATTTTATTTCTACCCGCTTTGTATGGTTCTATTGATTTAGATTATCAATCTAAATCTAGATGTTTAAAAAGAATATTCATTAACTTAAATTCATTAATTGCGATGCAGTAAATTTTTATGTTCGAGCAATGATTTTAATTAAGTTTTAGTCACTGCAGTAATCTCTCAATTGTTCCAATTAATTACTTTATTTAAAAATATACTATCATCGTTGTCACAACTTAAATATAACATATTATCAAACTAGATAAGCGTTCTCTACCATTAAATCATATTAAACTATATTCATTACCTATGAGTTATGAGAAAGAGGTTGGTTGGCTAAAAAAATCCAAGAATGTTAGAGTTACTTTTTATTTTCTAGTGGAAGTCTTGGAAAGATGAAAATGAGTAACAAAGATGTAAAAGATGATATGATATAAAATTTTGAAGAAAACCTCAATTGGATATTTAAATAGTTAAAACATAATTTTAATTTTTTATAAATGATTCTAATTTAAAAATCAGAATATACAAAAAAAAAAATTACAAAATAAGCTTTTGTATTGATATAAACTTGTTTTTAATTTTTGTTCTCAAAATTATAAATATTACAAGTAAAAGACATTTTCAATTTCAGAAATTACATCATATACTTCATAATTAATCTTTTGTTTTTTTTTATGGAAAATGATACGCACAAGGGCAATTATTATTGTTAATTATAATTATTAAAGACCAATTAATTCATACTCTATGTTTAAAAACTTATTCACAATGATATAGTATGCAATTCTTTTCATTGCATTGCCTGTTAATGTTATGATCTATTTGATCGTTTGACAGCTATACATTACTAGACAACTATACGTTACTATCATTAGATTAAACTTTTAGAAAACAATTTTCTCTAGTATTAGTAGTTTATTTTGTAATACTAATAAAATGTTACTCCTAACACTCATTCAATCAAATAATTATCAAATTTTGAATCGCTGCACTACAGTGATTTTTTATTTTTAAAGATGTTTCTCCTCAGAAATGGCCCAATGCAAGCTTTAATGTTGGTTTCGCCTACGGTTGTTCCTTAGATTGCCCATATCATTACACATACATTCTTTCAATTTATTTATATATTGTGTTTCCCTTCAATACTAGTGCTATAATATTGTTTCACTCGATTTATTCAAATGAAATCTTAATACTAGCCATAACGTTACTATTACTAATAAACATTTAATTTCATATATTCTAATCGATTTTAATTCTCCTCGAATAATCAACGTTGTCATCATTGTTACCACTAATATTTTATCTATTAACTGTTGATCATAAGTTTATATATATTGGGGAAAAAACCCTATCGCACCATAAACTATCTTTGTACTTTTTTTTTTTTTTGAAATATATATTTGTACTTTTAGTTTTATGTAAGGTGAATGACATAAAACGACTCAAACACTAATAAAATAAAAGATTGGTAAAAAAAAAAAAAAAAACCAACCGATTGCCTCAGCAGCCCCCACTACAACCATAAGAAACCTTGGCCAACCTACTTTTACGGCAACACTGTGCTGTATCTGCCAACCACCACTCACGGCTCACCTTTAATTTTTGTAAGCAAGTTTGTATTTATCTATTAAGGCATCCTCTAACACAAATTTGTTCATGAGGAAGTGTGAAAAGAGATTTTTCAAAGGAATGTATGAAAAACCCAACCTCACACAGACCTTGCTTCGCCCCACCCTATAAACGATGCGAGGTTAAACCAAATTAATTGGATTTAAGGTAAGGCTGATGGTAATTTTTAAAATGGAGTGGCTGTGACATTAGTTGTCTCCGTTTTGACCTTGTTTATTGCTTATTAAAATTGTTAATATTTAATCAATTAAAATTGATATATAGTTTTTTGAATCAATATGTTTTCAAATCACTTACATTTAACAACTTTTTACATTTAATTCATAGATTTCACTTTACAATTAACTGTGGACATAACTACCACTCGTGCTTTAATATAAATCTTATTTATAATGCAATTATTTATTTTATGAGATTATAATTATTGAACATATAAATATGGTGTATTATTCATTGAAAAAATGGCGGCGGTTGTGAACTAATAGTGGTGGTGGGGATGGATGAGGATGAGGATAGGGATGGGCAGGGTGGAGCAAGGGCGAAAATTTTCAACCCTAACCTTCAATGGTTGGGGTTGGGATGGATTTGCGGCAAATATATTTATTGAGGTCTAGGTTGGGTCCCTAATGTAGCCCTAAACCTGCCCCAACAATCTCAATTTTTTACATTGTAGATTGGAAATAAATTAAATAATATAACATTAGAAAAACAAAAAAAACTGAACGTCAAATTTATAAATAAACTCTCGAGTTATGGACCTTTTCTTCCTTCTTTTTTGTTAATTTTAAAACCCCATTGACAATATGATATTTTTTTAAATCAATCAAGTCAACTTCAAAAGGAGGACAAGTTTTTTAAAAAAAAAAGAAAAAACAAGGTGATTTTTTTTTTTTAATCTTTTGACATAAATTAAAAATTTTACTACATGATTAACAAAACATATTATAAGGAAAGGAGCACAATTTTTCTTTTTGATACTATACATAATGTGATTCTAGACTAATTAAGACTTACTGCATTTTAGAAAGGGAAAGATTATACACATTTTTTTTATGTACATAAATTGACTAGATATTATGTAATTATTAATATCTCCATATTACCTTTTAGTACAAATTCGAGATGGACATGAGTTGGGTTGGGTCAGTTTTGGAGAAACCGATCAAAAATCAACATAGATTAGTTTTCAAAATTGAAAACTAAACTGACTCGAAATAAGAGAGAAACTCGACATGGACCGACTTATTTCGATCGATTAAATTCTGATCGATCCATCTCGGTTTGGGCATTTTATAAACATTCAAACCCATAAGGACTATGACCCTCAAGTAAACCAAAAACAACCAAACCCTACCACCTCATTAGTCCCCTCTTCTCCTATTTTCTCTCCACCCCTAACCCCTCTCATTCTCTCTCTACATCTATATCATCATCAACTTAAATACTTAATAGATATAGAAGAAATGAAGAAAATAAACAGAGATCGACATCAATCTAACTCAACTCGTAAGATTCATAATAACGACATCGAGAAAGGGAAAAAACAGAAAAGGATAACGATGAGAGAGAAAGAGATAGAGAGAAAAAACGAAACTAAAGGAGTATTATAGCAACAATGATGAATAGTTCTCCCTGGTTCTATTTCTTCTCCCTTCGGCTTCACTATAAATCTTCGTTTTTGATAAATGAGAGACGAGAGTAAAAGTGCGGTTTGAGATGAGAGATAAAATGGCTAAGGTTGAGAGTGAGAGTGGGGTTTGAGATGAGAGATGAAATGGTTAGGGTTGACAGTGAGAGTGAGGTTTGAGGAGAGAGAGGCAAGAGAAATGGCTTGAGAGGTTTGAGATGAGAGATGAGAGTGAAAGTAAAGGGACGACAGCTAAGGTTTAGAGTTGGAAAGAGGTTTGCCTTTTGTAGTATTTTATTTTAATACATAAATGAGTCGGTTTTTTAATGTAGATTGGTTTTTTTGACCTGAAATTGAAAAATATCGATTTTAAATGTTGAAAATTGATTTAACTTGAAATAAATTTGAAAACCGATATTTTCGGGTCGAGTGGTGCTGATTTTTTTGCTCACCTCAGTACAAAAAGCTATATATGTTTTCGTTTAATAAGACGATGAAGATTTGATTTCCATTAAATATTTTTTATAAACTCATGTGAGTTTTTTTTTTTTTTTTTCCTGATTGTGAAAAGGTTATATCTAATTTATGAGAATAGTGCATAAGTAGATATTGATATTCGACAAATCTTCGCAGAAATCTTACCGTGTACTATCAGCTTTAAAAAAAATAATAAAATAAATCGATAATAACCATAACCTAAGTAACACTAAACTACCATTTAAAAAATAATTGAAAAATAAAGAGAAAAATACACCCAAGAAAGGTTTGATGCGCCACGTAAGAGCGTCTACTCTGTATCTGATGCGTTGTTCGAGTCCCATTGGCCCTTCACGCACGTCCTTGTACGATGATGTTGACAAAATATAAGAATTTAGCATCCCACTTTCTTTATTAAAATAACCAATAAATTTGACACTTCTGGTGCCATGTAACATTATTTAATTACTTCTTTTAATTAATTATCTTCAATTTCTCACTTCAACCTCTATCTCTCTCTCTCTCTCTCTCTCTCTTTCTTTTTTTTTTCCCTCTTCATTTTGTCCTCCCAACACTCTCTCGCTCTCTGTCTCTGAGTGATGTTCACTTGGATTTATGCTTTCCTTTTTTGTGAGGCAAAGAACTAAATTGAAACAGCAGTGAAAAATAAAAATAAAATGACGAATAATCAGCAAAACATATGTTTCTGGTTTGTGTATAAAGAGAATGAGACATCATCAACCATCATCAAAAGATCCTCTGCCTTACACCTCTCTAGGGTTTCCAAGTATTTCCATTTTTGCACTGCTTTCATTCTCCTCCTACACCTTCTTCTCTTTTCTGTCCTGTAGTATTCCGCTCCACAATTCAATCAACACAAATATTTTTCTCTCTTCTAATTTAATTTTTTCTCCTCCTCGCATCTCTTTATTCTCATTTCTTGTAATTAGTGAAGAGCAGCTGCTTCTATACAATCGGTGAGTTTCTTTTTGTTTATTTTGTTTTCATTTTATGATGATTATCTATCTCATTAGGGTTTCGATGTATCTACACACGTTTGTGACTTCTAATGAATTATTTTCATGAGAAAACTAGAACATATGGTGAGAGGAAAAATCCGGATGAAGATAATCGAGAATGCTACAAGCCGACATTCAAATGTCGAAACGGTTTGTTGAAGAAGGCTTATGAGCTATCAGTTCTCTTTTATGCAGAAGTTGCTGCCATAATCTTCTCACAGAAAGGAAAACTCTATGAGTTTTCGAGTTCTGAGTATGTTTTCTCACTTTTCACGAAACAATTCTTCTTCCATTTCCATTTGTTTTTGTTTTTGTTTTTGTATTTATTTATTTATTTTTTTGTTCATCGTAACTTGCATCGGAAGGCGATTATTATTATTATTATTACTATTATATGTACGTATGCGTGTGATAAAAAAAACTAAGTACTGGTAGTTGTTGCGCTGGTAAAGGTGAGTTTTGAGTGCGATGATGGTAGTGTTAGGCTATAATTGTTTGTCGAATTTCTCTGTCTCTCTCTCTCTCTTTTGAGTCTTAATCGAATCAAAATGACTGATATTTTATTTGTACTATACAGATTCTGATTGTAGTGTTTGAAGATTTGCAACATCTATTTGTGGATTTGTTGATTGGATTTCATATTTCGGTTGTTGGTGCAATAAAATCATATGGGAATTGGTTTGTTTTTGACAATATTTATGTGGGAAAATAATTTGTTTCATTAATTTCGTCGAAGTGCATCGATCACCTATACTGACCATAAACTTTATTAAAGTTTCTATGTGCTCTGAGAAGTACTTTCTCTATAGCCATGTTTAGGTAGGGTTTGCAAATCAAAGCTTCTTTAAAAATGGATAGGACTACTTGCTTGGATAGTGGATTGATGGATGTGTGTATCTGATTCAGTCACAAGATTCTCAACAAAAGCTCTTTTTACAGTTTATGAACTTGCAAGATATGGTATAGTTGAAGTTACCCATTAAGTCTTTTTATTCCTCCCAACTTTCTTGTTCTTGCTTAGTTTTAGTGTCTACTTGCGTGTACAACTGGTTTTGGTTACCACTTTTTAACAGGTTTTTTGGAAATTAAAGTTATGATTAAAATTAGCTTATGACTCCTGCCTAGAGAAAAATCAAAGGTTGCATGGTGTCCAGTAGTGTTTTCCTTTACTTGTCTTCTAGTGTACTTCATGTAGTATAAACGAGATCATTTGATGGTTTAAATGGGTGAGCTCAATGTGAATTGAAGTTGATATTGTGCTTTATATGTGAGTTCTTATTTGGTAGGATAACTCAGTTTATCAAATGTGTGTGAATGAATGATATTTGAAATTCATTTGGGCTGCAAATTATTTGTGCTGATTACATAGAATATCGTATATCAATTGATATCATCAAACAATTTGCTTTGTGTCGACATAAGGAGGAAGACAGTAATGTTGACTAGTTTCAAATTTGGACAATTTAATTTGCTGTTCCTTTTATATTTTATGGATCAAGAATACTAATTGGTATCATTTCTCAGGGCTAGTTTTCTAAAGGTCTGTTGATGTGTACATATTGATGATGCTTGTGTACATTTCATGCCAACCCAAACCTTGAGTTGGCTGATAAATTGGTGAGGAAGTTGTTGAAAAAATTATTTTTGGTTTGTGGCATACCAAGAACGTAAATTTATAAAGCTTACATGATAGTTATAGTAACATTTTGAGTAGTTAATCTTTACGTTAAAACGAATATGAGCTCTAGAACTATTAACTGTTGACAAACTTACATTAAAGAGGGCTAACTTATCATCTTTACTTATTTTTCACTATTTTTAATTCATATTTAGACTATCTCGTATAAAGTTAGTGTTATCTATCATATCACTTTATTTGTATTGATGTTAATAGTTTAGAAAATTGTAAAAACACATTCATTTTATGTCAAGTTTTATCATGTCATTACAACAAAACAGACCAACCATACCGGACATTGTTGACTATCCATACCGGACAGCCGACCCGGTGTGGATACTGACGGCATGGCTATTGGCAGTATCCATACCAGACACCTGAACGGTATGGATAATCCATACCAGGCGGTACCCGACATGGATATATTCAAGTCGGGTCGATCCGCAATATATTTAATATCCATGTCGAGCCGATGTCTGGTATGGATATTTATACCCATTCCGGGCTTTGACTCGATATAGATACCTTTTTTCATTCTTGGGCAATGCCCGGAGTGGGTAATTATCTGTACCGGGTGGCCCGGTATGGTTAACGTCATTCATACCGGGCTTGTGCCCGATACTGAAAAATTTTAATTTTAAAAAAAAAAATTATTTTAAAAAATATATATTTTAATATTACAATAAAGCTAACTGTTAAATAATGTAATATCAAATTAATTTAATAATTTAATATTGCAATATTACATCTGAACATAGATCACTGAACTCTCTCAAATTGGTTGTCCAACTTCATTAATTTGTATTCCTGTGGTTTTGACCTTAGCTATTTTTTCATAATCCAAATGATTGAGACCTCGTCTTTTTCTTTTATTCTCTCCATTGAAGCTACCTGAAGACTAACCAGTTGATGTTTTTCAGTCGACATCTAAAAATGTTAAGGAAATGACATATATTAGTAGTCAAAACATAAATAACAAACTCAATATATAAAACAATGCATATATAGGCAATCCGTTTTATAAAAATTTTAACAAAGTTTCCTAAATTTTTCGATTTTTCAACCTTACCAAAAATTTAGTTCACCTGCAATATAAATAGAAAATAATTTCACAATATATCTAACCAGTTTAAAAACTGTCTCTCCGCAAACATAAACACAAACAATATAGATACACACATATTGCAAAAAATATGAAAATATAATTATACTCATTAACTTTACATGTTTATATTCAAGCCTTAACATACCATGCGATGACCTGCAACAAATTTTGAAAAGCTTGAACATTTAAGAAATGAACTTCAGACAGTGAGTCAAGACTATATTCATGGCACTCTTTTGAAAAACCTAATTAAATCAATATAAACACCACAGAATGCCTTCAACACCATAAAAAAAACTGCCAGTGTATTGATCGCAAGCATTGGATTTTGATAGTCTGTCATGTAAGCAATCAAATACCTACCAAACGAAACATAAGTAAAAGATGGGTTTCAAACATTTCTTCCAAGAAATTTCTCTGATAAAGAGTCCGCAAAATGTAACAACTTAAATGAGTTTTTATTGATTTTGATACATAAGTCAAATGCATGCTGTTCATGATTGGGTCATAAATATATCATGAAAAGCTCTAACCCTAAACGTACAAGATAGGGAAATGATGGACAAACGGTTAAAACATTTCTGAAAAATTACTCCACCCTTTTGAAAGATATTAAAGGGACAAACTCGTTACAGAAAGCAAGAAACTGATCCTTGACATGGATGGACTGGCATTACTAGTCAACAATGACATTGACACATTATTCTTTTCCTCAAATATTAAGCCTTTGGGGTTAGCTTTTTCTAGTGAGTGGTTCTACTCAAAATGTTAATAACAGAGAATAATGACATAGAGATCTAAAACAACTAAGTGGCCAAGAAATAGAATTCAAATTTAAGGCAACTATGAAAAAACATTATTCTATTCGAAACTTCTTCCCTGTGCCACAAATACCCTCTAGTACACATGCCTTTAAGAAAAGAGATTGAGATTCACAATTCATCATCCATCTTCACAAAAAGAAAAATTCAAACTTGATTGTCCGGTGAGGGAATTATGATTGCCTGTGATGCTAACTACTAACCCATCCCCTCATTTCATCCCACTAAAATGGAATAAGGCCATTATTAGTATGTGCATTAGGGTGTTCGTGGTGATGCTTGCCAGTAGAAGGCTTTGATAAGGCCTAGTCCAAAATCCATTATAAACTCACTCGAACTAAAAATAAAATAAAATGCAAAATTAATCTCATAGGCACAGTTTCATCATGTTAGTTGATCATCTTACAATGATCCAGACAACCCTACAGTTATTTGATCTTTACTGTTTAGAACAAAATGACAAACCATATATATCATTTAAAAATAGGTGACTTACCAGTAACGCTGTGCTATGCAATAATGTTTCATGTTCATAGTTTTTATAGACAATTAAAAGATTTATACAATTAGATCAGAGTACTTAAAGCACAACTGGTACAATAGTAAAAACCTTTCTACTACGAGTGAGTTGCTTGCCATTGTTTATTTGCTCCCACCATGTCAACCGATTATAAATCCCCTGATCATCAGCAAATGGTGTTCCCTTCTTCCAGTGAAAGAAGTGATAAGTAATCTGAAGATGCAAGCCATTAAAGATTTACACCAATAAGTGTATTTAAACTCACAGCAGCATGGTTGAAAGCAAAGAAAGATTAAATCATTAATTTTCTATATACTAGTAGATGTGTAAAGTTATAACACAAGAAGTAACTACCTTTAACAAAATCTATGGTTCAGCTTCTTCAAATGTCACAACAATTGTCTTTACCATTTATGGGAATCAACTACAGAAGGTTAGTGAGAATCATACAGTGACATTATCCGATCTATTAATCTAGATAAATTTCCAGTGGAAAAGAAGTGTAGTGCTTGAAATTATGAGAAATATAATCAAAAGGAACTACCAAGGAGAGGTGGGAAAAAAATTATGCAGCTCAAATTGAATGCATCTGGAGAACGTATAATTTTCCTGTGTCCTTGGAGGCAGGAAAAGGTTAAGCAAATGTACATGATTCAATACTAGAGACCATTTTATTAGATTTGAGTTCTCAATCAACGCTCTTGCCACCAAAGCTCTGTCAACAAAATAATCAAGTAAACCTATAACTAAGTATGACTAAAAAGTTAAAATAATATACCAATTCTAATTTCTAACCATTGCACTCGTCTTATGAGCACTTACACGTATCCTAGAGCAGTTCCACGTATGGTATGGGGCCTTAGGAATCTCCAGCATGCGTATCTGAAAGCTGAAACTTTGTTCAGTATTGGCTCAGATCCAGCAGCTCCAGTTTCTGAAGAGGCCTAACAGCATCCACTTCAACATAAATGCCATACACAGACCAATAAGTCTCATATATGATGGTGAATCAAATGTGAATCCAACCACATCAATTTAACCAAATCAAGTCTTAAAACAAGTTAGTGGGAAAGTCAGCGCATAGCCACAACACATAGCATAATGAGAAGAAGAAGAGAAGAAGGAGAGGAGAGTGTACATACCGATGGCGGATCGACAACGGGGGTGGTCGGCGGCGAATGACAGGCTATTGGCGCGGCCAATGGGCGACCAAGTGCAAGGGTGGCGGCTACGGTTTGGGGGAGAGGTGACGTGAGAGAAAGTGACAGAGAGAGAAGGAAAATAGAGAAATAAGGGGAAAGAGAATCAAATAAGGGTATTAACCCAAATTATCCACACCGGGCAGGTCGGGCATCCGATATAGATACTTGATTTTTTATTTTTTATTTTTTTAAGTGGATTATCAATATTGGGTACCTTATTTGCCCGGTATGGATAGTAGACATTATCTATACCAGGCGAGTCGGGCGCTTGGTATTGATACTCGATTTTTTAATTTTTTTTAAGTGGACTATCTATACCGTGCACTTGACCCGTCCGATATGGATACTAGACACTATCCATATCGGATGGGTTGGGTGCCCGATATGGATATATCGGACGCCTGACCCACCTGGCATGGATACTATATCATATCCATATCGAGCGGATCCTGCCTGGTATGAATATTAAAAATTCCTTTTTTAAAAATTAAAAAAAAAAATGATTATCCATACTGGCCTCCTAGGCCTGGTATGGATAATCAAATAATTTTTTTTTATATTATTATCTATACCTGGCTATTACTGTCCAGTATGGATAATCACATTTAATAATAAAAAAAAATATTATACATACCGGGCTTTTAATGTCCCGTATGGATAATTGGTATCCATACTAGACTTTTAGTATCCGGTACGGATATCCCGTTATAAATATCTTGTTTTGTTGTAGTGTGTTAATCATATGAATAGTTAAACATCCAATGGAATGACAAATATACTTTTATTACTTGTCTTTTGAACTAGCAATTCTTTTTTATTTTTTGGTAAGAGTTCTTTGAATGAGCGATACAAATTTTGAGTTTCATAAATTTGTCAATTCCTTTGCTTTTGTTTGAGCTAAGGTTCTCTCCTTTATTGAACAATAGTATTCTTACTAGATAAATTCTAACGAGCTAGTATGTCCCACTACTTGGTTATCACATATCATTTTGTATTAATATTCACATATTGTCTAGGAAGTTCTAAATTAACAAATTATTTCACGTCAAGTTTTATCATGTCATTCTTATGAATAGTGAAGAATCCAATTGAATGACTAATATGTTCTTATTACTTTTCTTTTGAACCAATTTTAATTTGTGGTTGAAGTCCTTGGAGCGAGTGATGTTAACTTTGGTTTCATAAATTCACCATTTCTTTTGTCTCGGTTTGGCTAACTATAATGTTCTCTCTTTTATCTAACAATAGCAATCTTGCTAGTTAAATTCTAATTAGCTAGTATTTCTCATTGCTTGCTTGTCACTTATTATTTTGTACCGACTTCCGTATAGTTAAAATAATTTTAAACAACACATCTACTTATTACTTATCTTTCGAACTATTGAATCTTCTATTAGGAGTCCTTTGATCGAACAATGTAAACTTTCACTTTCATAAAATTGCTAGTTCCTTTGTCTTCGTTTGACTAATTGGAAAATTTTCTCTTTTATCTAACTATAGTAGTCTTGCTAGATAAATCCTAACTAGGTAGTATCTCACAATGCATGCTTATCACATCATTTTGTAATAATTCTGGTCAAAACATTGTCTTACCATGACTTAATTCTTTTCTCAGTCAAGTCACACTTGCATTTTTGCCCACCTAAATCTTAGCTTAAAGCATACAAATATACAATCTCATAAATATTATGATTTATCCAAAGCTGCTTTAATTTTCAACCTGTAGGTAGAAAGCAATATATGCTTCGTGTGTTGTATTAATGCAGTAATAGCTGAGGATTAATTAACTGTTATATGTATGTTAAAGCCAAACAGATGTAAGAGATAAAAATAGAAAGGTTGATTTTGTCATGGTGTTAATTATGGTTTTCTATCTTTTGTTCAGACATGGACAATGTATTGGTTAATTGAAGTATTAAGAATTGATTAATTAGTTACTTGCAAATTACTCTACACTTAGCTTGACAGTACATATTTAGTTGCAGTTTCTCATTAAGTTTTCATGATACTTCCTCTCTTCCTTTTTATTCCTCCCAACTTGTTTGCTCTTGATTACTCTTAATGTCTACTTGCGTGTACAACTGGTTTTGTTTACCACTTTTTCACAGGTTTATTGGCAGTTAAAGCCGTGACTAACTCCTATCTAGAGATAAAAAAAGAAAAAAGATAGGATGGTATCTAGTACTGTTTTCCTTGACTTTTCTTTCTAGTGTACTTAGTGTACTAAATGAGATCATTTGATGGTTTTAAGTGGGTGAGCTCATTGTGAACTGAAGTTGATATTGTTTTTTTTATTTTCTTTTATTTATGTGATTTCTTATTTGGTTGGAGAGCTCAGTTTATCTTTGTGTGAGTGATATATATTCGATAATCTATTGGCTGCAAATTATTTGGGTTGAGAATTACATAGAATAGCATATATATATATATATATATGTATATATTTATATTGATAACATCAAACAAATTCTATTGTGTCCATATTAGAGTCAGGAGGAAGACGGTCTTGTTGCCTAGTTTCAAATTTGGGCAACTTTTGTTGTTCCTTGTATATTGGTACCATTTCTGAGTGTTACATTCCAAAGACCTTTGTGATGTGTACGGCTGATGTTTGTGTACATTTCATGTAACCACGAGTTGGCTGATAAATTGGTGAGGAAATTGCTGACCAAGAACATAAATTTATATGTCAAAAAAAAAAAAAAAAAAAAACAACATAAATTTATAGAATACCACATGATAGCTATATTAATATTTTGAGTACTTTAAAATGAATGTGAGCTCTTGAACTATCAAGCTGTTGACAAACTTAAATTTTGGAGGGTTAACCTATCATCTTTACTTATCTTTCCCTATTTTCCACTTACATTGAGACTAAAATTAATTTTTTTCACTCATTTAACTTTTATTTATATTGATGATATAGTTTAAAAAAATTTAAAGCAATACATTCATTATATGTCAAATTTTATTGTCAATCGTATGAATAGTTAAGAATCCAAATGGAATAACAAAGATACTCTTATTACTTGTCTTTTGAACTAGCAAATTCTTTTTGGGTAGGAGTTCTTTGAATAAGCCATGCAAACTTTGAGTTTAATAATTTTGCCATTTTAATTGTTTTTGTTTGACTAATAGTAAGTAATTCTGTTGAAGAATTGCTTTAGCTACTGCAATAATTAGTCAAAGAACTTTGTTGAATTTTCTCTCATGTTTTTTAATTTTTTTTTTTTAATTCAGTATTGTTGACTGTTTCATTGATTTAGTTGCTATTTTTTAGGAGTTTGTTGATCACGGAAACATGTGCTAAGTAGTTGCCTAATTCTCGATTCTAGTTGTTGAATTTTTTCTATATTTAAACAGTATTTCAGTTTAATGAAAATAAGATTTGTTCTAGCAAATATTTTTGTTCTTTCTTGACATAATTCTTAAAGTCACAGAAAAAAACTTAAAACCTCTAATAAATTCTAAAGAAAGCGGCTTGGTCTCTAAGTAAGTGGTGGGTTCAATTCATCAAAGTTCCACTAATATATGGGTAAATTTTCCATTTTGTGTAGGTAACCCTCTCTTTCTTCTTGGAGCAGAGATCTGGACCGTTCTTTAGAGTCCTATTTCAGTTGATTCCGACAGTAATTTGATCTAGTGCTAGTAAGTTAACAAGAAAAAAAAAAAGAGACAAAAAGAAATATTAGCTAACTATATTTTATTAAACAATAGTAATCTTACTAGATAAATTCTTACTAAGAAGTATCTCTCTCTACTAGATTATCACATATCATTTTGTGCTAGCACCCATATATTATCTAGAAAGTTTTAAGTCAACGCATTTCTTTCATGTTAAACTTTATCATTTTAATCATGTAATAGTTAAGAATCCAATGGAATAACAAAGATGCTCTTATTACTTTTCTTTTGAACTAGCAAGTTACTTTTGGTGGAAGTCCTTTGAATGAGGGATGTAAACTTTGATGAGTTTCATAAATTCATTATTCAATATTTCTTTTGTTTCTGTTTGACTAATTGTAAGGTTATCACTTTTTTTTTTTTTAAACAATAGGAATCTTGCTAGTTAAATTCTAACTCACCAGTATCCCTCATTTCTTAGTTATCACACATTATTTTGTATTTACTTCTGTACATAGTTTTAAAAATTTTAAAGTAATAGATTGATTTCATGACAACTTTAATCCTATCAATCATATGAATAATTAAATACCTAATGAGATGAAGAAGACAATCTTATTACTTGTCTTTTGAACTATCAAATCTTTTTCTAGTTGGAGTCCTTAAATTGAAAAAAGCACACATTCACTTTTATACATTTGCGATTTCCTTTGTTTTTGTTTGACTATTTGTATGATTCTTTCTTTTATCTAACTAGCTAGTATCTCGCTCTACACCCTTATCACATCATTTTGTATTGACCTTCATACATTTGGTTAAAACATTGTTCTAACTATAACTTAATTCTCTTCTCAGCCAAGTTACACTTGCATTATTGCCCACCTAAATCTGAACTTAAAAAGCATATAAATATACAATCCCATATATAATATGGTATATCCAAAACTGCTCAATTTTCAACCTGTAAGTAGAAAGAAATATACGCTTTGTGCATTGTATCTATGCAGTAAAAGCGGAGGATTAGTTAACTGCTATATCTATGTTGAAGACTTGAAGCCAAACAGATGCAAGCGATAAAAATAGAAAGATGGACTTGTCATGGTTTTAATTAAGGTTTTCTATTTTTTGTTCAAACATGGACAATGTATTGGGTAATTGAAGTATTAATAAACAGATTAGTTACTTGCTGAATATTCTACTCTGAGCTTGAGATTACAGATTTAGTTGAAGTTACTCATTAAGTTTTCATGAAACTTCCTCTCTTCCTCTCTTCCTTATTATTCCTCCCAACCTGTTTGCTCTTGATTACTTTAAGTATCTACTTGCGTGTACAACTAACACTTTTTTACTGGTTTTTTGGCAGTAAAGCTGTGAATAAAATTAGCTGACTCCTGCCTAGAATAATAATAAAAAAAGCGTGGGCTGAGGTTTTCTTTATACTGTCTTTAACTTCATGTAGTAAATGAGACCCTTAGATGGTTATAACTTATAAGTGGTTGAGCTCAGCGCGAATTGAAGTTGATATTGTTTTTTATATGTGAGTTCTTATTTTGTATGGAAGCTTGGCGTATATAATGTGTGAGACTGATATATATTCAATATGGGCTGCAAATAATTTGTGCTGAGAATTACAAAGTATAGCATATTTAAATTTATAGCATCAATCAAATTCCTTTGTGTCCATAGGAAGGCAGTATTGCCTAGTTTCAGATTTGGGCAACTTTGCTGTTCTATGGACTAAGTATATCAACTGGTATGAGTAATCAGAGCTATGTTCCTAATATCTTAATGATGTGTACATATTGATGCTGTTTGCGTCCATTTCATGTCAACCCAAACCAAGAATTGACTGGTAAATTGGTAAGGAAGTTGCAGACAAATTTCTTTTTGGTTTGTGGCATACCAACAACATAAATTCATGGAAGACTAATTGTCATAGTAATATTTTGAGTAGTTAATCTTCACTTTAAGATGAATATGAGGTCTAGAACTATTAAGCTGTTGACAAAGTTATATTTTAGAAGACTAACCTTATCATCTTTACTTAATTTTCACTATCTTCCGTTTATATTTAGACTATCTCAATGATAAAATTAATGTTCTAGTTCATATCACTTTTATATGTATTGATGATATAGTTTAGAAAATTTTGAAACAATACATTCATTTTATGTCAAGTTTTTATCATGTCAATCATATGAATTGTTGGAAAGTTGACCGAATCACATGATTGTAGGAAGAGATTTCTTAGGGATTCAATGCATAATTTAGTATTTCCATGTATAGAAATAGATTAGCTTAATTTGTGTAATTGATAGATTAGATTCCTAGAATGTGTATAGCTGTTTTTTTTATTTAAACAGAGTTGTAAGACCTAGAGGTTAAGCAATACAGATTATTTCCTAAGTCTTTCATGAATAGTTAAGAATCCAATAGAATGACAAAGATACTCTTATTACTTGTCTTTTGAACTAGCAATTTTTTTTCTTGGTTGGTTCTTTGAATAAGCCATTCCAACTTTGAGTTTCATAAATTTTATATTTCATTTGTTTTTGTATTACTAATGGTAAGGAACTCTACTTTATTCAACAATAGCAATCTTGCTAGATAAATTTTAACTAGGTAGTATTGTTGAAAATATAAACTTGTTTTGAGCAAGTCCATTACCAAGCCCATTTCCAAGCCCATTACCAAGCTCATTTCCAAGCCCAAGTCCATCAAGAAGAACCTTCTAAGGTTAGGTATAATGTTAGGTGTAAGGTTAGGTGTAAGGTTAGGTGAGTCAATTTAAAAGTATTTGTTTGGTTGGTGAAATTGTGTGGTTAGGATTTATTTGTATTTGTTAATTTGAATGGTTTAGATTAATTTTCTAGTACTATATATAGCCCCTCTTGCATGAGGTTTTATCATCACCAAGAAGAAGAAAACATAAGAGAAGCAAAGCTTCTAGTGAGTGTGTGAGAAACAAAACAAAGCTTTGTATTGTGAGGTGTTTTGAGTGTTGTAAAAGTTTTATTTTTGTTTTAGTGAGAATTTCGATCCAACAAAGTGGTATCAGAGTGAGGTTAAGTGTCTTATACCAAATCGAAGCTCTTGACGAGAGGAGCACAACGCCGCAAAAAGCATCCCAATCGGAGGTTCCACGCACCCGCACGCGCCGCCGGAAAATCGCTGCAGAAAACTGAGTCAACTCAAACGAGTTGAGCCGAGTCAAGCCGAGACGAGTCAAGCCGAATTCGAGCCGAGCCGAGCCGAGCCGAGCCAAGCCGAAGCCGAGCCGCTGCTGACAAAAGCCAAACAGATCCCGTTGACTTTGACCGTTGACCCAGGTCCCGTTGACTTTGACCGTTGACCGTTGACTTTGATCGAGTTGACCAAAAGTTGACTTTTTGGTTCAAGTCCCGGTTGAAGTTTCTCGACGTTCTGAATCCATCCGTGCAATCAGAATTTCGAAATTCTAAACATATTAAAAGGTATGGCTAATGGTATGGTATCCTTTCAAGTTCCAACACTCAAGAACGACAACTATGATAATTGGAGTATCAAAATGAAAGCACTTCTTGGAGCACACGATGTCTGGGAGGTCGTAGAAAAGGGCTACACCGAATCAGAAGATGAGTCGACACTACCCCAAACTCAAAAGAATAGTTTAAAAGACTCAAGGAAGAGAGATAAAAAGGCTCTCTATCTCATCTATCAAGCATTAGATGATGATGATTTTGAGAAAATTTCAAGTGCAAAGTCCGCTAAAGAAGCGTGGAATAAGCTACAAATCTCTTGCAAAGGATCTGAACAAGTGAAGAAAGTTCGTCTTCAGATTTTAAGAGGTGAGTTTGAATCATTACATATGAAAGCATCTGAATCTATTTCTGACTACTTCACAAGAGTGTTAACCGTTTCTAATCAATTAAAAAGAAACGGTGAGACACTGGAAGATACCAGAATAATGAAGAAGATACTCCGCTCGTTGGATTCCAAATTTGAATATATCGTTGTGACGATAGAAGAGACTAAAGATCTGACAACCATGACAATTGAGCAACTTCAAGGATCGTTGCAAGCTTACGAAGAAAAGCATAAAAGGAAGCAAGGTATCAATGAACAACTCCTCAAGTCCCAACTCAAAGAGAAGGAAGAAATCCAAAGCCATGAGAGATATCAACGTGGTCGAGGCAGAGGAAGAAGCCGAGGACGAGGTACAGGTCGTGGTCGTGGACGAGGTTGGAATTATAACAACAACAATTCCAACAATAGCTATGAGAAAGGAGAAAATTCAACAAGAGGTCGTGGGAGAGCCAATTCGAACACGAGGTACGAAAAATCTCAAGTTCAGTGTTATAATTATCAGAAGTTTGGACATTATGCTTCAGAATGTAGAACTCCAAATAACAAGGTTGAAGAAAAGACTAATTTTATGGAAGTAAGAGCAGAGGAGAGAGAAATTCTGTTATTAGCACATAGAGGCAATGATGGTGACCAAGAGAATACTTGGTATCTCGATACTGGTGCGAGCAACCACATGTGTGGAAGGAAAAACATGTTCATAGAGCTCAACGAATCTGTGAGTGGCAATGTCTCATTTGGAGATAGTTCTAAAATTCCGGTGGAAGGAAAATGTAACATTCTTATTCGTGCTAAAGATGGTAGTCACCAATTGATTTCAAATGTTTATTATGTGCCCAACATGACAAGCAACATCTTGAGTTTAGGTCAACTTTTAGAAAAAGGCTATGATATTCACATGAAAGATTGTAGTCTTTTTATAAGAGATGACATAGGAAATTTAATTGCTAAGGTGAAAATGTCAAAGAATAGAATGTTTTCGTTGAACATTCAAAATGATGTTGCAAAGTGTTTGAAAGCTTGTTATAAAGATGTATCATGGTTATGGCATCTTCGATTTGGGCATCTCAACTTTGGAGGATTGGAAATGTTGTCTAAGAAGGAAATGGTGAGAGGACTACCTCGTATTAATCATCCTGACCAACTTTGTGAAGGGTGTCTACTTGGGAAGCAATTCAGAAAAGGTTTCCCAAAACAGTCAGAATCAAGAGCCAAAAAACCACTCGAGCTCATCCATACTGATGTGTGCGGTCCAATCAAGCCAAGTTCTCTCGGTAATAGTAATTATTTCCTTATCTTCATTGATGATTTTTCAAGAAAAACGTGGGTATATTTCTTGAAACAGAAATCAGAAGTCTTTGAAGTATTCAAGAAATTTAAAACTGCTGTGGAGAAAGAAAGTGACTACCAGATAAAAGCAATGAGATCTGATCGAGGAGAAGAGTTCACCTCAAAAGAGTTCCGAGAGTTCTGCGAAGCAAATGGAATCCGACGTCCTCTAACCGTTCCGAGATCCCCTCAACAAAACGGTGTTGCAGAAAGAAAGAACAGAACAATTCTCAATATGGCACGAAGTATGTTGAAAAGCAAAAGATTACCGAAGGAATTTTGGGCGGAAGTTGTAGCTTGCGCAGTATACCTATCAAATCGATCTCCAACAAGAAGTGTGTTGGGAAAGACACCACAAGAAGCATGGAATGGAAGGAAGCCAGGTATTTCCCACCTGAGAGTCTTTGGAAGCATAGCTCATGTACATGTACCAGACGAGAGAAGAAGTAAGCTTGATGACAAAAGTGAGAAGTTCATCTTCATCGGGTACGATAATTATTCTAAAGGCTACAAGATGTATAATCCAAACAATGGAAAGACTATCATTAGTCGTGATGTTGTATTCGACGAAGAAAGCACATGGAATTGGAAAACACATGATGAAGATTACAGTTTCCTTCCTTACTTTGAAGAAGAAAAGAAGGAGCAACCAAGAATGGAGCAAGCAGAACAAGAACCCACTACACCACCAGCATCACCAGCCTCAACAGATAATGGAAACTCACCACCATCATTTCTGAATGAAAGAGATGTGGAGCGTACAAGAAGCCTGCAAGATCTTTATGAGGTAACTGAACAACTTGATAATCTCACACTTTTCTGTCTCTTTGCTGATTCCGAACCAGTGAGCTTTGAAGAAGCTGTACAAAATAAGAAGTGGAAAGATGCAATGAATGAAGAAATCAAGTCCATTGAAAGGAATGATACTTGGAAGCTCGTAACACTTCCAAAAGAACACAAAGCAATTGGTGTCAAATGGGTGTACAAGATAAAAAGAAATGCTAAGGGAGAGATAGAAAAACACAAGGCAAGACTTGTTGCAAAAGGCTATAGTCAAAAAGCTGGAATTGACTATGATGAGGTATTTGCTCCTGTTGCTCGATTAGAAACTATAAGACTAATAATTTCTTTGGCAGCTCAAAATAAGTGGAAAATTCATCAGATGGATGTAAAATCCGCCTTCCTAAATGGAGTCCTTGAAGAAGAAGTCTACATTCAGCAACCATCAGGCTATGAAGTCAAAGGCCACGAAGACAAAGTTCTAAAACTAAAGAAAGCTCTTTACGGGTTGAAGCAAGCACCAAGGGCATGGAACAATCGGATTGACAAATACTTCAAAAAGAATGGCTTCACCAAATGTCCTCATGAACATGCTCTCTACATCAAATTCAAAGATGGAGATGTTTTGATTGTATGTTTGTATGTGGATGATTTAATCTTCACCGGTAATAATCCAAGTTTTTTTGAAGAATTCAAGAAAGCAATGGCCAAGGAATTCGAGATGACCGACATCGGATTGATGGCATACTACCTTGGTATCGAAGTCAAGCAAAATGAAGATGACATGTTTATCTCCCAAGAAAGCTATGCAAGGGAGATACTTAAGAAATTCAAGTTGGATGATTGCAATCCAATAAGCACACCGGTGGAATGTGGAGTCAAACTGTCTAAGCTTGATGAAGCAGAAAAGGTGGATCCAACACTCTTTAAGAGTTTAGTTGGAAGTTTGAGGTACTTGACTTGTACAAGACCTGACATCCTTTATGCAGTTGGACTGGTGAGTCGTTATATGGAGAATCCAATAACTACCCATTTCAAGGCAGCTAAGAGAATCCTTCGCTATATCAAAGGTATAATTGATTTTGGCTTGTTCTATTCAATTTCAAATGACTTCAAACTTGTTGGATATAGCGATAGCGATTGGAGTGGAGATACAGATGATAGAAAGAGCACCAGTGGGTTTGCATTCTTCATGGGAAACACAGCTTTCACATGGATGTCAAGAAAGCAACCCATTGTCACACTATCCACCTGTGAAGCCGAATACGTAGCTGCTACTTCATGTGTTTGTCATGCAATCTGGCTCAGAAATTTATTGAAGGAATTAAGCTTGCCACAAGAAGAACCAACTGAGATTTGTGTAGACAATAAGTCAGCCATCGCCTTAGCAAAGAATCCGGTGTTCCATGACAGAAGCAAACATATCGATACTCGTTATCACTTCATACGAGAATGCATAGCAAAAGGAAATGTGCAAATGGAATACGTAAGGTCAAAGGATCAGATCGCAGATATCTTCACCAAACCACTAAAGTTTGAAGATTTTGCGAGATTAAGAAGTTTGCTTGGCATGGTAAAACAAGTTTAAGATGGGGTGTTGAAAATATAAACTTGTTTTGAGCAAGCCCATTACCAAGCCCATTTCCAAGCCCAAGTCCATCAAGAAGAACCTTCTAAGGTTAGGTATAATGTTAGGTGTAAGGTTAGGTGAGTCAATTTAAAAGTATTTGTTTGGTTGGTGAAATTGTGTGGTTAGGATTTATTTGTATTTGTTAATTTGAATGGTTTAGATTAATTTTCTAGTACTATATATAGCCCCTCTTGCATGAGGTTTTATCATCATCAAGAAGAAGAAAACATAAGAGAAGCAAAGCTTCTAGTGAGTGTGTGAGAAACAAAGCAAAACTTTGTTTTGTGAGGTGTTTTGAGTGTTGTAAAAGTTTTATTTTTGTTTTAGTGAGAATTTCGATCCAACAAGTATGTCTCAGTGTTTGCTTATCACATATTGTTTTGTACTGACATTTATCTATTGTCTAGGAAGTTTTAAATAATCACAACCAGTTCACGTCAAGTTTTATCATGCCAATCATATGAATAGTTAAGAATCCAATGGAATGACAACGACACTCTTATTACCTTTCTTCTGAAGTAGCAGTTATTTTATTTTATTTTTATAAAAGTCCTTTGAATGAGTGATGTAAACTTTGAGTTTTAGAAATTCACCATTTCTTTTGTTTCTCTTTGACTAACAACATAAGGTTATCACTTTTAGCTGACAGTAGCAATCTTGCTAGTTAAATTTCAACTAATTAGTATCTTTCATTGCTTATTTATCACATACTATTTTGTATTGACTTCCTTATATAGTCTAAGAAATTTTAAAGCTACACATTGATTTCATGTCAAATTTTATCAAATAATTTTTGTGAATATCAAAAACCAATGGAATGAAAAAGATACTCTTATTAAGTTTCTCTTGAACCATCAAATCTTTTTCTAATGAGAGTCCTTTGATTGAACAATACAAACTTCTAGTTTCGTAAATTTGTGATTTCCGATATATTTTGTTTATTAATTGTTTTAAGTCTTTCTTTTATCTAACTATAACTATAGTAGTCTTACTAGATAAATTCTAACTAGCTACTATCTCACACTATACTCTTATTATATCATTTTGTACTGACCTCCATACATTTGGTCAAAACATTGCCTTACTATAACTTAATTCTCTTCTCAGCCCAGTCACACACACACACACACACACACACACACACACATATATATATCTTTGTGTGTTTTAAAGCCAAACAGATGCAAGAGATAAAAATAGAAAGGTTAATTTTGTCATGGTGTTAATAAAGGTACACACACATATATATTTGTGTGTGTTAAAGCCAAACAGATGCAAGAGATGAAAATAGAAAGGTTAATTTTGTCATGGTGTTAATTAAGGTACTCTATTTTTTGTTCAGACATTGACAATGTATTGGTTAATTAGTTGCAAAATATTCTACACTTAGCTTGACAATACATATTTAGTTGCAGTTACTCGTTCAAGTTTTCATGATACTCCTTCTCTTCCTTTTTATTCCTCCCAACTTCTTTGCTTTTGATTACATTTAGTGTCTGCTTGCCAGTACAACTGGTTTTGGTTACCACTTTTTTTAAGGTTTTTTGGCCGTTAAAGCTATGATTGAAATTAGCTGACTCCTGCCTAGAGGGAAGAAAAAAAAGATGGGATGGGATTGTTGGATCGAAATTCTCACTAAAACAAAAAATAAAACTTTTACAACACTCAAAACACCTCACAATACAAAGCTTTGCTTTGTTTCTCACACACTCACTAGAAGCTTTGCTTCTCTTATGTTTTTCTTCTTCTTTGTGATGCTTAGACCTCATGCAAGAGGGGCTATATATAGTGCTAGAAAATTAATCTAAACCATTCAAATTAACAAATACAAATAAATCCTAACCACACAATTTCACCAACCAAACAAATACTTTTAAATTGACTCACCTAACCTTACACCTAACCTTACACCTAACATTATACCTAACCTTAGAAGGTTCTTCTTGATGGACTTGGGCTTGGTAATGGGCTTGCTCAAAAAACAAGTTTATATTTTCAACACCCCCTCTTAAACTTGTTTTACCATGCCAAGCAAACTTCTTAATCTCGCAAAATCTTCAAACTTTAGTGGTTTGGTAAAAATATCTGCGATCTGATCCTTTGACCTTACGTATTCCATTTGCACATTTCCTTTTGCTATGCATTCTCGTATGAAGTGATAACGAGTATCGATATGTTTGCTTCTGTCATGGAACACCGGATTCTTTGCTAAGGCGATGGTTGACTTATTGTCTACACAAATCTCAGTTGGTTCTTCTTGTGGCAAGCTTAATTCCTTCAATAAATTTCTGAGCCAAATTGCATGACAAACACACGAAGTAGCAGCTACATATTCGGCTTCACAGGTGGATAGTGTGACAATGGGTTGCTTCCTTGACATCCATGTGAAAGCTGTGTTTCCCATGAAGAATGCAAACCCACTGGTGCTCTTTCTATCATCTGTATCTCCACCCCAATCGCTATTGCTATATCCAACAAGTTTGAAGTCATTTGAAATTGAATTGAACAAGCCAAAGTCAATTGTACTTTTGATATAGCGAAGGATTCTCTTAGCTGCCTTGAAATGGGTAGTTATTGGATTCTCCATATAACGACTCACCAGTCCAACTGCATAAAGGATGTCAGGTCTTGTACAAGTCAAGTACCTCAAACTTCCAACCAAACTCTTAAAGAGTGTTGGATCCACCTTTTCTGCTTCATCACGCTTAGACAGTTTGACTCCACATTCCACCGGTGTGCTTATTGGATTGCAATCATCCAACTTGAATTTCTTAAGTATCTCCCTTGCATAGCTTTCTTGGGAGATAAAGATGCCATCTTCATTTTGCTTGACTTCGATACCAAGGTAGTATGCCATCAATCCGATGTCAGTCATCTCGAATTCCTTGGCCATTGCTTTCTTGAATTCTTCAAAAAAACTTGGATTATTACCGGTGAAGATTAAATCATCCACATACAAACATACAATCAAAACATCTTCATCTTTGAATTTGATGTAGAAAGCATGTTCATGAGGACATTTGGTGAAGTCATTCTCTTTGAAGTATTTGTCAATCCGATTGTTCCATGCCCTTGGTGCTTGCTTCAACCCGTAAAGAGCTTTCTTTAGTTTTAGAACTTTGTCTTCGTGGCCATTGACTTCGTAGCCTGATGGTTGCTGAATGTAGACTTCTTCTTCAAGGACTCCATTTAGGAAGGCGGATTTTACATCCATCTGATGAATCTTCCACTTATTCTGAGCTGCCAAAGAAATTATTAGTCTTATAGTTTCTAATCGAGCAACAGGAGCAAATACCTCATCATAGTCAATTCCAGCTTTTTGACTATAGCCTTTTGCAACAAGTCTTGCCTTGTGTTTTTCTATCTCTCCCTTAGCATTTCTTTTTATCTTGTACACCCATTTGACACCAATTGCTTTGTGTCCTTTTGGAAGTGTTACGAGCTTCCAAGTATCATTCTTTTCAATGGACTTGATTTCTTCATTCATTGCATCTTTCCACTTCTTATTTTGTACAGCTTCTTCAAAGCTCACTGGTTCGGAATCAGCAAAGAGACAGAAAAGTGTGAGATTATCAGGTTGTTCAGTTACCTCATAAAAATCTTGCAGGCTTCTTGTACGCTCCACATCTCTTTCATTCAGAAATGATGGTGGTGAGTTTCCATTATCTGTTGAGGCTGGTGATGCTGGTGGTGTAGTGGGTTCTTGTTCTGCTTGCTCCATTCTTGGTTGCTTCTCCTTCTCTTCTTCAAAGTATGGAAGGAAACTGTAATCTTCATCATGTGTTTTCCAATTCCATGTGCTTTTTTCATCAAATACAACATCACGGCTGATGATAGTCCTTCCATTGTTTAGATTATACATCTTGTAGCCTTTAGAATAATTATCGTACCCAATGAAGATGAACTTCTCACTTTTGTCATCAAGCTTACTTCGTCTCTCATCTGGTACATGTACATGAGCTATGCTTCCAAAGACTCTCAGGTGGGAAATACCTGACTTCCTTCCATTCCATGCTTCTTGTGGTGTCTTTCCCAACACACTTCTTGTTGGAGATCGATTTGATAGGTATATTGCGCAAGCTACAGCTTCCGCCCAAAATTCCTTCGGTAATCTTTTGCTTTTCAGCATACTTCGTGTCATATTGAGAATTGTTCTGTTCTTTCTTTCTGCAACACCGTTTTGCTGAGGGGATCTCGGAACGGTTAGAGGACGTCGGATTCCATTTGCTTCTCGGAACTCTTTTGAGGTGAACTCTCCTCCTTGATCAGATCTCATTGCTTTTATCTGGTAGCCACTTTCTTTCTCCATAGCAGTTTTAAATTTCTTGAATACTTCAAAGACTTCTGATTTCTGTTTCAAGAAATATACTCACGTTTTTCTTGAAAAATCATCAATGAAGAGAAGTAAATAATTACTATTACCGAGAGAGCTTGGCTTGATTGGACCGCACACATCAGTATGGATGAGCTCGAATGGTTTCTTGGCTCTTGATCCTGACTGTTTTGGGAAACCTTTTCTGAATTGCTTCCCAAGTAGACAGCCTTCACAAAATTGGTCAGGATGATTAATACGAGGTAGTCCTCTCACCATTTCCTTCTTAGACAACATTTCCAATCCTCCAAAGTTGAGATGCCCAAATCGAAGATGCCATAACCATAATGCATCTTTGTAACAAGCTTTCAAACACTTTACAATATCATTTTGAATGTTCAACGAAAACATTCTATTCTTTGACATTTTCACCTTAGCAATTAAATTTCCTATGTCATCTCTTATAAAAAGACTACAATCTTTCATGTGAATATCATAGCCTTTTTCTAAAAGTTGACCTAAACTCAAGATGTTGCTTGTCATGTTGGGCACATAATAAACATTTGAAATCAATTGGTGACTACCATCTTTAGCAGGAATAAGAATGTTACATTTTCCTTCCACCGAAATTTTAGAACTATCTCCAAATGAGACATTGCCACTCACAGATTCGTTGAGCTCTATGAACATGTTTTTCCTTCCACACATGTGGTTGCTCGCACCAGTGTCGAGATACCAAGTATTCTCTTGGTCACCATCATTGCCTCTATGTGCTAATAACAGAATTTCTCTCTCCTCTGCTCTTACTTCCATAAAATTAGTCTTTTCTTCAACCTTGTTATTTGGAGTTCTACATTCTGAAGCATAATGTCCAAACTTCTGACAATTATAACACTGAACTTGAGATTTTTCGTACCTCGTGTTCGAATTGGCTCTCCCACGACCTCTTGTTGAATTTTCTCCTCTCTCATAGCTATTGTTGGAATTGTTGTTATTATAATTCCAACCTCGTCCACGACCACGACCTGTACCTCGTCCTCGGCTTCTTCCTCTGCCTCGACCACGTTGGTATCTCTCGTGGCTTTGGATTTCTTCCTTCTCTTTGAGTTGGGACTTGAGGAGTTGTTCATTGATACCTTGCTTCCTTTTATGCTTTTCTTCGTAAGCTTGCAACGATCCTTGAAGTTGCTCAATTGTCATGGTTGTCAAATCTTTAGTCTCTTCTATCGTCACAACGATATATTCAAATTTGGAATCCAACGAGCGGAGTATCTTCTCCATTATTCTGGTATCTTCCAGTGTCTCACCGTTTCTTTTTAATTGATTAGAAACGGTTAACACTCTTGTGAAGTAGTCAGAAATAGATTCAGATGCTTTCATATGTAATGATTCAAACTCACCTCTTAAAATCTGAAGACGAACTTTCTTCACTTGTTCAGATCCTTTGCAAGAGGTTTGTAGCTTATTCCACGCTTCTTTAGCGGACTTTGCACTTGAAATTTTCTCAAAGCCATCATCATCTAATGCTTGATAGATGAGATAGAGAGCCTTTTTATCTCTCTTCCTTGAGTCTTTTAAACTATTCTTTTGAATTTGGGATAGTGTCGACTCATCTTCTGATTCGGTGTAGCCCTTTTCTACGACCTCCCAGACATCGTGTGCTCCAAGAAGTGCTTTCATTTTGATACTCCAATTATCATAGTTGTCGTTCTTGAGTGTTGGAACTTGAAAGGATACCATACCATTAGCCATACCTTTTAATATGTTTAGAATTTCGAAATTCTGATTGCACGGATGGATTCAGAACGTCGAGAAACTTCAACCGGGACTTGAACCAAAAAGTCAACTTTTGGTCAACGGTCAAAGTCAACGGTCAACTCGGTCAACGGTCAAAGTCAACGGGACCTGTTTGACTTTTGTCAGCAGCGGCTCGGCTCGGGTTCGGCTTGGCTCGACTCGGATTCGGTTTGGCTCAGCTCGGCTCGGCTCGGTCTGGTCGGTCTGTTGACCCGATTCAACTCGTTTGAGTTGACTCAGTTTTCTGCAGCGATTTTTCGGCTGCGCGTGCGGGCCCGTGGGACCTCCGATTGGGATGATTTTTGCGGCGTTGTGCTCCTCTCGTCGAGAGCTTCGATTTGGTATATTACACGACACTTAGCCTTGCTCTGATACCACTTTGTTGGATCGAAATTCTCACTAAAACAAAAAATAAAACTTTTACAACACTCAAAACACCTCACAATACAAAGCTTTGCTTTGTTTCTCACACACTCACTAGAAGCTTTGCTTCTCTTATGTTTTTCTTCTTCTTTGTGATGCTTAGACCTCATGCAAGAGGGGCTATATATAGTGCTAGAAAATTAATCTAAACCATTCAAATTAACAAATACAAATAAATCCTAACCACACAATTTCACCAACCAAACAAATACTTTTAAATTGACTCACCTAACCTTACACCTAACCTTACACCTAACATTATACCTAACCTTAGAAGGTTCTTCTTGATGGACTTGGGCTTGGTAATGGGCTTGCTCAAAAAACAAGTTTATATTTTCAACAGGGATATCGTACTGTTTTCCTTAACCTGTCTTTCTAGTGTGCTTCATGTAGTAAATGATATCATTTTAATGGTTTTAAGTGGGTGACCTCAATATCAATTGATATTGTTCTTATATGTGAGTTCTTATATGGTAGCTGAGTTCAATGTATTTAATGTGTGCGAGTGATATACAATATATGGGCGGCAAATTATTTGTCCTGAAAATAGCATAGTATAGGATATATAAATTGATGACAATAAACACATTTTTTTTATGTCCGTATTGTTGTCAGGAGGAAGATAGTATTGTTGCCTAGTTTCAAATTTGAACAACTTTTGTTGTGTCTTGTATATTTTATTTATGATGCGTTTACTTCATTTGGAGAAATCGGAATAGGAATCGGAATGATTTGAAATCAGAATAAAGTATCGGAATCAGAATAAGTTGTTTATGTCAACAATAGGAATCAGAATCGGAATCAATAGTATTACCATTGAACTGTTTATTTTACTTTGGAGTCGAAATAAATTAATTGTAAGTTACAAAAATACCTTTAATTAAAATTATGGATTAATTATAATAATGTACAGTTTTTATTATAATATATTATTTTTTTAATATTAAATAAAAAACTACATATTATAATAAAAAAATTTGCATATTATTTTAATAGTCTATTAACTTAACGTGCAGTTTTCTATTATAATATACTCTTTTTTTAATATTAAATAAAAAACTACATATTATAATAAAAAATTACATATTATTTTATTAGTCTATTATGATAGTTAAGAAATTGGTGATGAAAAACCAATGGTGTATGGTTTTTTATTATAATATGCTTTTTTTTTTAATTTTTTAAAGAAGGATATAAGAGATTTTTTATTTTGACTAAAGGAATGAAAATGAGAATAGGATTCTCAAGTGGGTTGGGGGGAATGAGATTCTCATTCCATAATCCCAAATTGATGTCGAACTCACACTTTTATTCACATTACGGAGTGAATTTTAAGCAAGTAAATACCATCAATCAATCTCATTCCTTAATGCATGAAGTAAAGACACCATTAGTATATTAAATGTATCATTTCTCAGAGCTAGTCTTTTAAAGATCTTTGTGATGTGTACATATTGACGATGCTCGTGTACATTTCATGTCAACCCAAATGATGAGTTCATTGTCAAATTGGTGACGAAGTTGTAGACAATTATTATTTTTTATTTTTTTGGTTTGTCACATACCAAGAACATAAATTTATAGAAGACCACATGATATTATATTAATATGTGAGTAGTTAGTCTATACTTTAACTAGAACTATTAAGCTGTTGACAAACTTACATTTTAGAGAGCTAAGCTTGCATATTTACTTAATTTTCATTATCAGTCACTTGCATCTAGAATATCTTAGTGATAAACTTTATGTTTCCATTCATATCACTTTGATTCATATTGGCAATATAGTTTAGGAAACTTTGAAGCAACACATTCAATTTAGATAAAGTTTTATTGTGATGACCATATGAATAGTTAAGAATCTGATGGAATGACAAAGCTACTCTTATGAGTTGTCATTTCAACGAGCAATTCTGGTTTTGGTAGGAGTTTTTTGAATGATCGATATAAATTTTGTATTTCATAAATTCACCATTTTCTTTGTTTTTTGTTTGACTAATCGTAAGGTTCTCCCTTTTATTTTATTTTATTTTATTCTTTGAGAAAGGTTCTCCCTTTTATCAAACAATAGCAATTTGTTAGATAAATTCTAAGTAGTTAGTATCTCATACTATTTGCTTATTATATATGTTTTTGTACTAACATCCTTATATTGTTTAGGAGTTTTATGTCAACATATTCATTTCACATCAAGTCTTATCTTGTCAATCATACTAATAGTTAAGAATCTAATTGAATGACAAAGATACTTTTATTACTATTATTTTGAACTAGCAATTATTTTTTTGGTTAAAGTCCTGTGAATAAGCGATGCAAACTTTGCATTTCAATAATTCACCATTTCTTTTGTTTTCGTTTGACTAATTGTGTGCTAATCTTTTTTATCTAACAATAGCAATTGTGCTATTTCTTTTCTAAATCACTAGTATCTCTCATTTCTTGCTTATCACATTGTTTTGTACTTCCGTAAATAATTTCAATAAATTTTAAAGCAATTGATTTCATGTCAACTTTAGTCATATCGATTATATGAATAATTAAAAACCGAGTGGGATGAAGAAGATACTCTTATTACTTCTCTTTTTAACTATCAAATATTTTTCTAGTAGGAGTCCTTTGATTAAACAATGTAAACTTTGAGTTTCATAAATTTGCAATTTCCTTTGTCTTTGTTTGACTAATAGTAAGATTCTTTCTTTTATCTAACTATAGCAATCTAACTAGATGAATCCTAACTAGTTAGTATCTCACATTACATATCATTTTATACTGATGTACATACTTTACCCAGCTAAATCTTAATTAAAGTGCTTCGGTTTTGAACCTGTACGTATAACGCAATATATGCTTTGTGTATCGTACTAATGGAGCAAAAGCTCAGGAATAATAACTGCTGTATGTAAGCTAATGTCAAACAGATGCAAGAGATAAAAAAAGAAAGGCTGATTTTGTCATGGTGTTAATTAAGGTTTTCTATATGTTGTTCAAACATGGACAATGGATTGGTTAATTGAATTATGAATTGATTAATTAGTTAGTTGATTGTCACCGTTTTTGACTGCCTTTATTATTTATGTTGTTAAACATTATAGAAACTTGATTACCAAGCAATTAGGAATTTTCTTTTATTCTGTGTTCCTTATTTTAATCTGTTAGGGTTTAAATCCTATACCTTGCAGCTTTGAATTTGAACATTAGAATTTACATTAAGCCAAAATTTCCTTGATCTAATTTTCATTTAACACTACATCAAAATTATGCTTTTATAACATAATTCCATAGTGTTCATATGGAGTGCAGTGAGAAACACAATAGTGGTATCATTTTTTTCTATTAATGCTTTAAAGTCAATAATATTCTAGTGAATTATGAAGTTAGGATAAATTTTTTAAAATAAAATAAAACCATGTGAGATTGATGAGCTTTCACTCTTTTTTACTTCAAATAAATTGATACATTCACATGATAGCCCATAGCATATTTTAAAATACTTAACTATTACATAATAACCTAGTTTACATTTTCTCATTTTTTCTACAAAACGAACAAATTTCGTAGCTAACTTCAAGTTTCAAATTTAAGGCACATTTCAACGAACCATTGAAAAGTTGTTCCTTTCAATGAGGTTACCCTACATTCATTCAAGTATTAAGTTCATTTATTTGACAAATTTATTTTGAATCTTCATATAGAGATTCAACTTTGGAAGTTTTATTTGAGATAACTTTTACTTTTGACTTTTATTACTAGAAGAAGAGAATTAAAAGTTAAAGTTTTTTCATTTGTTTTTTGAATAATATATTTCTAAAGAGTTTTTAGAATTTTGAATTTATTAAAAGGATAAAATTATGAATATGAAAAATTCATTAAAATGACAATACAGTTTCCTTGTTAGAAAACTCTTCGTGAATAAATTAGTAAATCTGATTTTTGATGGAAGAGTTTTTAAAAGTCAAAAACAATTTTTTAGAGTACACACAAACACTATCATTAGTTGCTCTTTACCTTCAAAAAGCTAGCTTTCCTATATGTTTCCAGCATCTTTTCATCATTTGTAGTGCATAATCTCTATATGTAGCTTCACAATGAATTTGTGAAAAAATATGAGATAATCTCAAAAGATCTATTATAGTTTGTAAAAATATCTATTTTACCATCTATACTTTCATTTTTAGCTAAATTTCTTTTGATGTTAAAAAATTAACAAAATTATGAACTCATCATTAATTTGGACCATTGGGGGAATTATCATTCTTTCACATGCATTCAGGAGATATGTTGAGTTTTTTTATTAACGTTATGAGGAATTTTGGATAAAAATAATGCTATAAATGATAGAAAAGACATTTTTATAAACTGCAATGAGTTTTTTGGGATTATCCCTAAATATAAACTTAATATTCCACTAAAGCGGATAATCTTTGTTGAAAGAATAAAATGATTAATTTCCTTCAATATACCTTACAAATGAAAATCAAAATCAGCTAGGGGATAGTGATTGTTTTTGTAGAGAACATGAGAGAAATGTGAAAATGAAATACCAACTATTACATGTGTCTCTAAAATCGTCTTTAAATAATGAAGAGTAATGGTTCATGACTGTCACATGACTTTATTTTTTTAAAAAGAAAGTATTAATTACAATTTCATATTTCACTAAAACATTTTTAGCACTATAGCAATATTTCCAAAAAGAAGGGAAAAAAAATAAAGGAACTTGTTGTAAGTGTTGTGTTTCTCATTTCACTTTTTTATGAATGCTATGAAAACATAATTTTGATACAGTGCAGTGCAGTGCAGTATAGCTATTATTAGCTATGATAGGAGAAACTGAAGCAAAGTTATTCAAACAAATGGAAATGACCACCTTTATTTTTCATAAAATTATTCAATTTCAGTAACCAAGTTAGCCTATCGATTTGAAGACTGTATTCCCTTTTGTAAGATTTCTACTATTCACTTTCAATTGATAGGGCCAATATGTTTTTGCTTGGTTAGGAGAGACATATGTAATATTTTTATTATGCAACTATTAATAGCTAATTTTTTCCTGCCAAAAACTTGTATAAAACTATTCATCTAACACATCTCATTTCATTAGCTTTGGAGTCATCTTTATTGATATGTATTTATTTGAGGGGCTAAACCAAGTGAGTCAAGGTTCTATCCTTACCTATAAATCAGGTACTATAGAGGTGATACATAGAGCTACCCTTATAATAAGGGAGATGTCTTATTACCACAGTTGCAGTTTTATATGTAATGTACGTGGGACTTGAACCCTCACTCATATAAAGAGGATGAGGTGCTTGTCTATCTTTATTAATCAAGCATACTCGGTTAAAAAACTCTCATCTGTTAAATACTCTAGCTACTTTTTTTTTTTTTTTGGGTTGTTGAAAGTTACTTTAGCAGCTAATTGTCTTGCAGTTTATATTTCGTAATTTTTCTGGACCACACTGATTTCTACTAACTATTCTAAATTTTAGGCTTTAGTTATTCCTTTAAAATTATCAGATTGGACTTGATTCTTTTCGAATTACAATTTGGATTTTCTTGCAAGTGACAACAATGTCATAGGAATAGCCCTTTTTATTATAAACAAGCATTAGCATCTGTCAACTGTAGCTAGTGGTACGTACTTAGATATGTATGAATGAGAATGCTTGAAAAACTGTAAGTCTTAAATGAATAGATTAAACAATTCACCTCACCTTAAGTTAAATCTTACATGGATTGCTGTCAATTTATCTGACACTTTTAGATTCCTATTATATATATTTTCTGGATCACCTAAATGGGTTGGTAAAAACTTAATAAGCTGGCCTAATAGATCAGACCCAATCTCTCAACTCGCGGAAGCTCTTTGAACGTCTTGCTCACAGATCGTGCATATAAGGCTCCAGCGACATCAAGCTCGTTAAACCCAGTTCGTATACTATTGCTAGGCTGAAATCGTCAGTCATCCTCAACAGCTTTAGCTCGCCCAGAGAGAGGTCGGACCCAGCTTATTACATATCATACACAAAATCTGTTTTAGACTAATTGCAACATGATTTAAGAAAATCTCATCTAACCAGGATGTGCTTAGCATCTAAATTATGCTTTGACAGAGTCGACCTGACAGATGTCAGGATCATTAAATGTAAACCATCATTTTATTTTAACTTATTTTGCATTACTGTAACACCTCCCCTTCTATAAATATGAGAGAATTTTCATTGTAAAACAAGATAGAAACACTTTGAGTGCTGTTACTCTGTCCAAATTAAGATAGAAGAACAGTGGACGTAGACATCATTTGGTCGAACCACTTTAAAAACTTGTTGTCTTGTGTCCTTCTTTTGCCTTCTTCTTTGCTTTTTATCAGTTTCTAGTATTATTTCAACCATCCTTGTAGCATTGGGCCTTGGAGAACCTCATTGACTAGATTTTGACATCAATAATTCCATAATTAAAATTTGTTGCAGCCAATTTCAAGAGTAAGATCAACAACAATCACTTGATGTATAACCACTGAAGGATCCAAAATTGTCAAGGGTTGTATGGATTTCTCTGCCTATGGTGCAGTGACCTAGCCCGGGTAATGCCCATTTGTGTCAGACCTTAACCAGCTTCCGCAGTAGTCAGGAGTCAAAGCTCTTGATTTGACAAATATTTCTTCTGTCCATTTTTGCTCAACTATTGCCCGATATCCTTCCGTTCCTATTACTGGACTGGATTGTACATGATGTTGGCAGCTACAACTGAAGCTTTTTACTAGCAATCAGGAGTCATAGTTAATTCTTAAAATTTCCCATAATGTGCATTTCTTTCTTCTAAATGTAAATTAGGGAGAATATGTACCATCATCCTAGATGCTAATGACTATATCATATTTCATTTTGGAAGTGAGAAGAGATTGGAGCAGGACCTCAATTTTAGGAGAATCCTAAACGATAGGGAATGTCAAGAGCTAACTTCTTTGAAGGCAGCCCTAGTAAGTGTTACCTTAGATCTTTTGAGTGAAGATAGAAGATGGTGGAATCTTGGCTCCTCGGATATATTTACTCGTAGCTCATATTTCAAATGGCTTTGGAATGGTGCTTCTCATCAAAGGGTCAATCAGTTCATGGAAATTTGAAAGGCAAGAGTTCCTCCGAAGATTCAATTTTTTGCTTGGTCACTAGCAAGTGGAAAGTTGAATACTAGAGAGGTCCTTCAAAAAAAATTTCCAAAAATCTGTCCTATGCTTCTTTTTGCATCCTGTGCAAAACCAGTGAGGAAAGTATGGACCATATCTTTTTAGATTGCAAGGTTGCTTCTAATCTTTGGTCTAGACTTTTGTCAGAAGCTAGGCTATCTGGGGCAGTCCTGGCAAGCTGTAGTCAAGTGTTGGTGGAAAGGTTTTCTGCTTTTGCTAGAAGGAAAAAGGCCAAAGTGTTATGGAAGTGTGCTATCCTAGCTCATTGTGAGTCATTTGGCAAGAGAGGAATAGGAGAATATTTGAATGAAAGTTTGAGGAGAATATTTACCGTGTATAATAACTTATGCAGTCCCTTCATTTAGCCTTGATTTGGCCAGTACAATCATTCTTTCAATAATCTACTTGGAGACTAGTTAACATTCCAGTCCATTTTATTTGATAACATTTTACTATTGCTTTAAAATTGGTTGAAAAGCTCAACTATAATACAAAATAATAGCTTGGAAAAATATTTTCTGTACACAAATCTGGCTGGTAGTCCGTTGATGATATCTGATCATGATATCTTAGTTCGTGATAATAACTAAGGTTGCAGTCAATCATATAGTTCAAACGCGTTTGCTTGATTTGATATAATTCTTGTGAGTGGTCAAGACTAGACCTGATAAATTTATTTTCATTAAAGAACATTTCATAATTAACTATTTGGACAACAAGATGCAAGAGAATACCATGAATGGTAATAGAGTCATAGATCAGTGCCACGAGTTCAGATGCCTTTTTCAGTTTCAAGAACTTAATGATCCAAAGAGGTGATACAAACTAGTACGATATGATCAAGATTGTGAAGTTCTAATATCGTTTAAATTAAGGGATTCATATTTACTTTAGAAAATTCTGATTCTCTTAGTCTAAGGGTAACTATGACCTAATGTGCTGCTCTGTTCAACATACAACATGATCATGGTGATAGTTGATCCATGGATAACAGAACTAGAAACTCTATTCATCAGGATACAGTACAATCAGAACACTCAAAAATTATATTTGAAATGAATTGTCAATGCAGCTACATTGGGTGTAGAGGTCACTTGGATTCAAATACAAGCTATGTCAGGCACGCTCTAGCTTTTGCACGGGGAAATTATTACAGTCAGTAATGAACAAAGTTAAAAAGTCTTTACGAAAATCACTTGACATGAAGATGGAAATAATAAATTCTCTTTGAGAGCAAGAACATTAAATTATTTTCAAATGCATACAAAGCAACGGCTATATGATCCACAGCAGTTTGTCTTCATAACAAGAACCTTGAACTCGCTGTAGTGTTTCTGTAGGACTTGTGACGACATGACCATTGCACACTGCAAACACAAGTTCTATGTCTATATCTCATTAAATTGGATTGAATATCTTCCTTGTGCATAGTAACCTAAGATGTCTGATGGGTTAACAATTTTATGAATTAAAGACGTCGATTTTTAAGTTACTGCAACCTATAATGTGCTTCTATTGGGTTACTATTATCAGTCATGACTCATGATGACAACTTTCAGCAATGACGACAAATTTTATAGTAACAGATGACTTGTCATTTTCAGGTGACGTGAAAAATGAATTGACTTCTTGGAGAATTCCATCTTGACTCCTCCTGGCATTGGCTATTGTCCTTCAATCACCTTCCATAATTCATAGCTACAACGGATTCCACAAAGTGATTGAGAATAATTAACACGACTTGACTCTTAATCATTGAAACAACCAAGTATAAACTTATGAACCTCATACCAGTGACAAGAGTAAGAGTACAAATAGAAAACATATGGACAAGAAGCTAAATCCAAAGGAAAAAGAAATCTCTAGTCGTTGGATTTTTAGAATAGACATTTGCTCCTAGCATAAAATTATTTTTATTAGATGATTTATTTCATGTGTGAAATGCTGCGATGGTCACAAATCAGAAGTAGCCAAAGGATGATTCTTTTCCTAGTATTGTCACAGGCGAAATGCTGCGGAGGTAACAATTACTAAGCTTCCTATAAATAACCTGCAATTCAAACTCCAAGAAACAGTCAAAATCACCTAAACCAACATGGCCAAGCCACAGCTACTCTATCTTCTAAACATTTTACCATCTTTAGTTGTCAACTGCCATTCCCACGACAGGAAGGTACATAAACTTTCCTGCTTTCTTGCTACTCCAACATTTTACATCATCATTATCTTCTTGAAATACATGTCAGAGGTTGTTGATGCCTTTATTCAAAAATACTAAATCGGAGGAGATTTTAGTATACATGGGGAATAAACCAAACGGAGATGTTCCAGTAACATCAGTACACCACTCCAGGCTGGAGAGTGCTCTTGGAAGGTTATTTAGTCCTATTAACAATCATGGACCATTGAGATTAACAAACGATGTGTTTTTTATACCATAACTTCTTAGATGAGGCACTTTTGGTTCAATGTTTAATTAGACTCTCCCATGTCCACTTCATAGAAGTGAGAGCTTTTCAAACTTCATGCATCTTAACCTATGATCTTATGACTTGCAGCATGACATCAGCCAAACCATCTTTGTTATACAGTTATCAATGAAGCTTTAATGGCTTTGCAGCTAAATTATCAGATGAAGTAGCAAAGTTGTTAGGTCATATTATCAGAAATGTTATTTAAAACGGATCATATACATTCTATCATTATATCCCATCTAACTTTCATCAAATTGAGTTTGCAGATATGGATGGTGTTGTCTCCGTCATTCCTACAAGAAGCTAAACCTTCACACGACAAGATCATGGGATTTTATGGGATTCACTCTATCATATATCAATGATTCTAAAGGAGGTGATATAATCGTAGGACTGATAGATACAGGTTAATAAACCATCTTTGTTGCTAGGATGTATGCTATTCTGGACTGTAGTTCTACAGAATGTTCTTCAGTTTGTACCCGAACTGGAAAGATTTGGTTGCTTCATAGGAATCTGGCCGGAATCAGAGGGTTTCAGTGACAAAGGAATTGGCCTTCCACCAGCAAAGTGGAAAGGAACGTGTCAGACTAAAAACTTCACCTGCAACAAGTGAACAATTCTCTCATCAACAATCTATGCTTTTAATAGCACATGAAATATTCATGGATTTTGTGGAACTTGACAGCAAAATTATAGGAGCTCGATGCTACAACAGCGATAATGTCTTTGATGAAAATAACAACATTCAATCTCCAAGGGACACGGAGGGACATGGAACTCACATGGCTTCAATTGCAGCTAGAAGAGACGTGGCCGGAGTAAGCTATTATTATGGCCTGGCTCAAGGACTAGTCAGAGGTGGATTCCCTCATGCAAGGATTGCTGTGTACAAAGTTTGCTGGCAAGATGAATGTGGTTGTGCAGACGTCCTAGCTGCGTTTGATGATGCCATTGAAGATGGTGTTGACATTATATCAATATCCCTTGGCCCAGATTTTGTCCTCCAATATTTTGAAGATCCAATTGCAATTGGAGCTTTCCAGGCAATGAGTCATGGAATGTTAACCTCAAATTCAGCAGGAAATGATGGACCACAACCAGGTTCTGTAAGTGACTACTCACCTTGGTCCCTGACTGTGGCTGCTAGCAGCATCGACAGGAAATTTGTGTCACAGCTGGTACTTGGCATTGGCCAAATAATCACAGTAAGCACTTGTTTCAAATAATAGCATACATATGTGTGCTTTTCATATGGACCTACACTTAGCTGTTATAATATTGTTTCTTGTCTTGAAACATTACAAGGGAGTTGTCATCAATAACTTTGAGCTCAATGGAACTTCATTTCCCTTAATTTGGGGTGGAGATGCCCCCAACATGTCCTCGAGTAGAATATCTAGCTCTAGATTCTACAGACTGCTTCTTTCGGGATGATATGGATTCACGAAAAATCAAAGGAAAGATTGTTTTTTGTGACGTCCTCTGGGATGGTTCCAGTGTTACTACGTCAGTTGGGGTGGGAGTCATCATGCCTGCCCCAAATTTTAACGACGTTGGCATCTCATTCCCCTTCCCAACCACCCCAATCAAATATGAAGACTTTTCCTGGCGTATTAGAGTACATCAGATCTACTAAGTAAGATATTAATCTAAGGATTCTAGAAAACTTTCACAATATCATGATCCTCATTTTTCATGAAATAATTGCAATGATGATGAACAAACCATTTGATCAGGAACCCAATAGCAACTATTCTGGCCGGTGAAACTTGGAAAGATGTTATGGCTCCAACCGTAGTCTCCTTTTCATCAAGAGGTCCCAATCTCATCGCCACTGACATTTTAAAAATATACATTTGTTAAATATTGCACCATTAATAGTTTGTCTAAGAAATAAGTTACCTAATGAATCAAAATCTTGGACTAAAATTGCTCAGCCTGACTTAACTGCACCTGGTGTCGATGTCCTTGCTGCCTGGTCTCCCCTTGCTGACCCTTCCAGGGTGGGGTCGTGATGTGGATGCTAGGATTGTCAAGTACAACATAAATTCTGTAACATCTGAAATCACTCAGATTTGAACAAGAAAAAACTATATTTCTCTAGGTTTTACAGCATGGTTTAAATAGACAATGAGTTCCTAACATCTAGGAGAATGATTGACTAATTACACAAATTAAGCTAGTCTATATCTATACATGGAAATACTATAATATACATTAAATCTTAAGATATTTCTCTCCTAGAATCATGTGATTGGTCAACATAGTTTCCAACACTCCCCCTCAAGCTGGTTTAAAGATATCTTTCATAGCCAGCTTGGACAATAGATCTTCAAACTGTCTTCTGTGAAGGCTCTTTGTGAGGATATCTGCTGTTTGTTCTGCAGTAGGCAAATAGGGCATGCATATTTGACCTTTGTCAATTTTTTCCTTGATAAAATGCTTGTCAATCTCCACATGTTTGGTCCTGTCATGCAGGACTAGATTGTGAGCTATTGCAATGGTAGATTTGTTGTCGCAATAGAGTTTAACGGGAGAAATTGACTTGATGTTTAGGTCTTCTAAGATTTTCTTAATCCAAAGTCCTTCACAAATACCTAGAGCTGCTGCTTTATATTCTGCTTCGGCACTGCTCCTTGCCACTACATTCTGTTTTTTGCTTCGCCATGTAACCAAGTTCCCACATACAAATGAACAATATCCAGAAGTTGATCTTTGGTCTGTAATGTCCTCAGCCCAATCTGCATCTGTATAAATTTCAATCTGGAAATGACCATTGTTAGCAAAAAACAGTCCTTTACTAGGTGACCCCTTTAGGTACCTCAGAATTCTCATTACTGCATCAAGGTGCTTCTGTCCTGGTGAGTGCATAAACTGACTCACAGCACTGACAGCAAATGTGATGTTTGGTCGTGTATGAGTTAGGTAGATGAGCTTTCCTACCAACTTCTGATACTGCTCTTTATCAACCTGTTCTTCTGGGTGAGCTGCTTTCAATTTCAGATTAGCTTCCATAGGAGTCTCCGCGACTTTACATCCAAGCATACCAGTCTCACCTAAAAGATCCAAAACATATTTCCGTTGGCAAACTAAGATCCCCTGTTCTGACCTTGCAATTTCCATTCCCAGAAAATACTTTGCTACTCCCAAGTCTTTAACTTCAAATTCACGGGCTAATAAACTCTTAAGCTTGCTGATTTCACTACTGTCATCACCAGTTAGAATAATATCATCTACATACACAATCAACACAGCCCGTTTTTCATTACTAGAGGTTTTTACAAATAGTGTATGGTCTCCTTGGCTTTGTTTAAAACCTAGTTTTTTAACAACCTCCCCAAATCTTTCAAACTAAGCCCTAGGTGATTGTTTTAGTCCATATATAGACTTGATCAGCCTACACACATTTCCCTTACCAATAAGATTTTCAAAACCAGGAGGAGGTTCCATGAACACCTCTTCATCTAGAAAGCCATTTAAGAAAGCATTCTTTACGTCTAATTGATGTAATGACCATCCAAGATTGGCAGCTAGAGAGAATAAGATTCGAATTGAGTTAACCTTAGCAACGGGAGCAAAAGTTTCTTGATAATCAAGGTCATGTGTTTGTGTGAACCCTTTAGCTACCAACCGGGCTTTATACCTCTCTATAGACCCATCGGTTTTGCATTTAATTGTAAACACCCACTTACATCCCACTGTTTTTTTCCCTTTAGGCAGCTCAGTACTCTTCCATGTATTATTTTTTATCAGTGTATTCATCTCTTCCATAACTGCTTTTGTCCAACTAGGACACATTAAGACTTCTTGTATGTTTCTAGGGATGGAAAGGTGAGATATTTTTGAAGTAAAGGCTTGATGATGACTAGACAATCTATGGTATGACAAATATTTGGCTATAAGATGATTGGTACATGACCTGACACCTTTTCTGATGGCAATTGGGATGTCGAGATCTGTATCCAACATTCTAGTGTTATCATCTATGTGTAACTCTGTCATGGTAGACGGATAATTAGGCTGGTCAGACAAACTAGGTTCAGAAATCATAGAGGTATTACCTGGATGAGGCTGTTCATGAACAGGTTCAGTGGGATCAGATGATGGACAAATTGCCTTGAATGGACTGATGAACTCTATTATTTTGAGACTTCTTTCTGGTATAAACCAGTACTTCAGGTGTGGGTTGGTGTTCCATAGCCAAATTCTGATCCTGTGATGTCAATTCTCCATCTGAAATAGGCAAAGTTTGACTTGGAGTAATGCTAGTGTTCTGATTTATAGGCCTAGGTGCACTTGGGATATTAGGAAGATAGAGTGGAGGAAAAATGATAGTGCTGGTTTCTTTACCATGACAGACCTTACCAGTACCTATTCCTTCATCTTCTAACACACTCTTATTCTCCCCCTGAAGATGAGTTTCAAAATATGGTTGCTGTTCAAGAAATACAACATCCATACTCACATGTACCTTTCTAGTTCTAGGATTAAAAACTTTGTATCCTTTCTGGTTATTAGTATACCCAATGAAAATGCATTTCTCAGACTTAGGTGAAAGTTTAGATCTGCCAGCATCTGGAATATGCAAAAAAGCAGTACAACCAAACACTTTTAGGGGTAAGTTTGAGTGCAACCTATTTTCTGGAAATATTTTTTTCAAACAGTTTAAGGGTGTTTGATGATTTAGAGTTCTAGAAGGGACCCTATTAATAAAATATGCAGCTGTTAGGACTGCATCTCCCCATAAGTAATGTGGGACATTCATAGCTATCAGGAGGGCTCTACTAACTTCAAGAAGATGATGGTTTTTTCTTTCGGCAACCCCATTTTGTTGGGGTGTATGACTACATGTAGATTGATGTTGGATGCCTTTATCTCTTAAAAATTGACCTAGTGTTTGATTGAAATATTCTTTCCCATTATCAATCCGAAAGATACTGATTTTTGTTTCAAATTGTGTTTCAATCATTTTATAAAACATTTTGAATAGGTCTTGAACTTCAGATTTTTGTTTCATCAAATACGCCCAACAAAGTCTTGTGTGGTCATCAATAAAGGTTACAAACCACCTTTTTTCAGATAAAGATGTAACATTACAGGGCCTCCAAACATCACTATGAATTAAATAGAAGGGTTTTGATGCCCTATATGGTTTTGAGGCATATACTTGTCTAGTACTCTTGGAGAATGAACAAACATCACATTGCAAAGTCTGATTTTTTAACTTTTGAAACAGAACAGGAAACAAGTGCTTTAAGTAAGGAAAACTAGGATGACCTAACCTATAATGCCAAGTCATTATTTGCTCTCTAATGGGAAGAGAGTTAACATTACAAGACAGCCCCACTGCCTGCTGTTTATTGTCTTCGAAATAATAGAGTCCATTTTCCTCTCTAGCATTGCCAATCTCCTTCCCCAATTTCCTGTCCTGAAAAACACAAGTTTGAGATGTAAAAATGACAGTGCAATTGGAATCTCTTTACAGCTTACTAATAGACAATAGATTACAAGACAGGTGTGGGACATGTAAAACAGATTCTAGAGTAATGCTGTCAGATATTTTTACATTTCCTTTTCCAACAATAGGAGAGAGACTCCCATCAGCTAGTCTGACCTTTTTATTACCAGGGCAAGGGCTGTAATTATGAAACAAGGATGATATGCTTGTCATATGGTCTGATGCACCTGAATCAATGATCCAGGGTGTATGGTTAATGTGACTTAAACAGCTAGTAGATAGGTTACCTGTGTGGACAAGAGAACAGTTAGGAATCGATGAATTGTTCACCAGTTTAAGGAGCTAATCTATCTGTTCTTTTGTGAGGGAAATCTATTCTGTTGAGTTGGCATGAGATGAGCCTTTTTCCCTGGCCTTCCAATTTTCTGGTTTTCCATTCAGCTTCCAGCAGGTTTCTCTGGTGTGACGGGGGCGATGACAGTGGTCACACCAGATTTTTTTTCTTTCTTCAGGTTTGCGAGAAGCTTTACCCGCTGAACTCTCTTGTGAAACCAAGGCTGAAGTCTCAATAGTGGTAGGTACTGGCTCCCTTTTTCCTAGCATCACAGCCCTTCTACTCTCCTCTCTGCGAACTTCTGCAAATACTTCATTCAAAGGTGCCAAGGGGCGTCTTCTTATGATACGGCCCCTGACATCATCGAATTTGACATTCAGCCCTGCCAAGAAGGCATAAACCCTGGAATTATCTATCTCCTTCAGATAATGAGCAGCATCTGTTAGATCCTTCCAGGTATAATCCTTAAACATGTCTAGCTCCTGCCATAGCCTCTTCAGTGCTGAAAAATATTTAGTTACTGTCTCTGTCCCTTGCTTTAAGTTTCCAAGTTTCAGTTGTAACTCATAGATCTGGGATTGATTCCCCAAATCTGAGTACATTTTTGTTAAACTGTCCCATAATTCTTTGGCTGTCGAATAACCAAGATAAGTGGAACTCACATCTTCCTCTATAGAATTGGTGAGCCATGCCATTACCATTGAGTTCTCTGCCTCCCAAACGCCATATCTTTCATCTTTCTTGTCAGGTTCCTTTGCATCCCCAGTTAAGTACCCTATCTTACCTCGTCCACGAATGTACATTCGGACTGACAGGGACCAACGATGAAAATTCTCCCCATTTAGTTTTATGGTTGAGATTCGGACAGGGTGATGGTCAGGCTGACTAGATGTGTTTTCAGTGTTTGACGCCATGATAAGGACAGAGTATTAGCAGGTTAAAGTCTCAGATTTGAGACCAGGCTCTGATACCAGAAATCACTCAGATTTGAACAAGAAAAAACTATATTTCTCTAGGTTTTACAGCATGGTTTAAATAGAATGAGTTCCTAACATCTAGGAGAATGATTGACTAATTACACAAATTAAGCTAGTCTATTTCTATACATGGAAATACTATAATATACATTAAATCTTAAGATATTTCTCTCCTAGAATCATGTGATTGGTCAACATAGTTTCCAACAACATCAATGTCCTGTCCTCATGTCAGTGGAGCAGCAGCTTATATAAAGTCTACTCACCCCAGTTGGTCTCCTGCTGCTATCAAATCTGCACTCATGACCACAGGTAAGATAAAAAAACAAATGCACTAATAAAATATCAATATTTCTCAGACAATCCTACTCAATATGTGTTATTTATTTTGAAACAGCCTACATCATGGACCCAAAAAAGAATGAAGAGAAAGAGTTTGCTTATGGATCTGGTCACATTAATCCAGTTAAGGCAGTGGACCCTGGCCTGGTTTTTGATGCATCAGGAGCAGATTACATTAACTTCCTTTGCAAGCAAGGTTATAACACACTTAAACTAAGACTTGTCGCTGGTGATAACAGTGTCTGTAAAGGCATTAAACCTGGCAGGCCATGGGACTTGAACTATTCGTCATTGACAGTAGCCATAGAAGATGGCCAGAAGATCACAGCCGTCTTCACTAGGACAGTCACCAACGTAGGCTTACGAAATTCAACCTACCATGCAACTGTGTACATGCCATATCCTTTTAAGGTCACAGTTGAGCCACTGGTCCTTTCTTTTTCAGCTGTTGGTGAGAAAAAATCGTTTGCTGTCAAGGTTAGCGGACCAGAAATAACTAAGCAGCCGATTGTTTCAGGCTCCATTGTTTGGAAAGATGGTGTCCATGAAGTGAGAACCCCACTTGTGGTCTACACTGTTCTCCCATCAACATTTAGCTCCTACAATAATCCCTCTCAATGTACGAGGAAATCAGCTCTGAAAGGCCCCTCCACGTATCACAGAAATAGAATACTTGACGAACATGTTCCAACTAGATGGCGCCAGTAAATCAATAGGCATGCCATGTCTTTCTAAGTTTCATTCAATAAAACTGAATGCACCTATCACCTGAAGATGCTGATATGGTATGTTTAAGCCACTTTGACCATAAATTATGTATGCTTGTCTTCTTTTATTAAATTGAATTTGAAAACTTTGCCAGATCAGTCATTGTCTACTTATCTACAGAATCCTTTTTCTGTTACGTATGATGTGTAAATAGCCTATCACCCAGTTTTGCAATTGAAAGCGATGCATCATAAACACTATTTAGTGGTATTTTCATTGCTGGCAGTCAAAACTTTGATATTATTGGGGTAGTGGAATATGGCACCAAGTGCCAGGTTGTAGAATAAATTCCGTCTATGTATTATTAATAATATGACAGAGGTACAGGCAGCAAGAGGGCATTGATTGAAATTAAATCAAGTCAAACACAAATAGTTATCAAATCATAATTCCATTATACAACCAGAGATGGAAACAATGCTTATGTTACAACGAAATGAGAAAGAATGTAAGCTGGTAGTAGTCGTTCATGTGTATGAATCCCAGTATGGGGGGTAATTAGAGCACTGTGACAGTTTAAGAGAAAATTTTGAAATTACTATGTCAGGCAGCATACAGCATGTCTGCTTGAATGATCGAATTGAGAAGCTTCCTCATGATTGTATAATTTAAGCATTTGATGGGGGCCTTGATTTTGTCTTCTGTTGAGTTGCATGATTTCAACATCACCAAACTGGAATATCCCTGCACAGCAAGATTGTATATAAGGTGCATACCAAATTCAAGTGTAATCTTAAGAGAAATGCAACTTGATTCATTGAATTATAAACTTCATGCAAAGGCAACACAAAACTGCTCTCCAGCTTCAAGAAATGAATCAAACCATAGGAAATTAGAATGGGCTTACGATATAAAGTTCTAATTAAACCTGGAACTGCTTTATATTCAGCTCTCTGACTCAAAAAATTACCACACAAATTTGGTCTTGATTACTTATTGAAATTATCTTCCAAATTTTATTATTAATGGTGAATTACTGACTTCACAAAATCTACCTAACTAGTTCAAAAAACTTTATAACCAAATGTCTTCCAGATACTGGATTCCCTCCGTACATAGATTAAGCAGTATTGGCCCCTTAATATAATCAATTGGTAACATCAAAATCTCATATCGATTCCAAGTAATTACTGCCAAGGGAACTCTCAAAAAGGAATAATCATTCATCCAAATTACACAAACAAGACCAATTAGTAATAAATAATAATAATAATAACAACGAAAACAATGCTTTTTAGCCAGTGCAAAACTTTTTGTAAGATATTTGTGAAGTGAGAATGGTTTTCTATTAGCTGTCTATTGTAATGTATGTGTCAGTGGTTATGATATTGGTCACTTGAAGAGCAAATTAGTATTAGAAAGACCAGTTTAAGCCTTAAATAAACTGAACTACAGAATATGCTAAACAACAGATTTGAAAAGCTGCCTATAAACACTGACTTATTGTCAAAAACTCACCAAGCCTGCTTGACTTCAAAGTAACTGCTAGTCTTTAAGCAAAAACCACATCCGAGCGGAACACATACTTGACACCTTTCATAACGTTCCGGGCCTCGTGCAACATACATTTGTCCCCATGAATGTGAAAGAAGGCCATTCCTTCGGCAGGAGCTACCTACAGAGTTCGAATTGAATTAAATCGACAGTTGTATTACACTAAATACGACTATAAAGCCAATCCAAGAGAGGAAGAAAAGATCATAGAGATTGTGCTTGCATAAAATAGAAATGAAAAAGGGAAAGTAACAAGAAAAACGGATATAAGGAACGATGAATTTCACCTCAGCTGCAAGCTTATTCCTTGAACTGTAGAAGACAGTTTCTCCTCCAACTAGAGGCTCCGAAGAAGAATCATTGGGGTTATTCGGATCATTTTTAGTCTTGCCTTTAGAACCACCACTCAAATATATTAATAAAGTATAATGGGTGCGTTTTCCATCTCCAAGGCTAACGCTTTCATCAATATGTTGTCCAAAGCGCTGACCAATCTTGTACATGAAATACAGAAAATGAAATCAAGGTTGGTGGCCAGGAATTTAGGGATTATATATGCTAATCATAATGGAAAGGTATAATTTTCATAGATGCCTCTCAGTAATTTAGATCCATATAATCATCTCTACATCAATCATAATGACACTCAATCCATTGAATTATAGAGATTTGCATTCATAAATAAGCCTGTTACATTTACATATTTCCTCTTTGGAGGAGTTAGCATTATGAAATGATTTGCAAGCCAACCAGCTTATACATATACATGTTACGAACAAGGAACAAAAAGAGATTGAATTTATAGTAGAAAATACCTGTAGAATCTGATATTTGGATTCAAGCCAACGGTGACCTTCCCCCGAATTTTAATATCAGTAAATAATTTGTTAAGCCCAGCATTCCATATTGTATTGGCAAGAACAGGATCATTGACAGATATTCGATCATTATCTCTATAAGCTTCTCCTTTCAATGGACTGAGACTCCCTTGGTGAACAAAACCTATTGATTCTGCAGTTTTAACAAATGTCTTTGATTCAGCAGATGTGAAGAAATTTTGCACCTGATCATCATATGCACAGTACTATTACAATCAAAGAATTCAATAGAAAATATTTCAAAATAAAATCTTGTTCCATGTAATTTAAAAAGCAACATATTCAGGAAAGCCTTTCATGCCTATTAAGTTAATCATTGATTTAAAAGGGCTCACCCAAGTTATTTACCAAACATGAAACAACAAGTCAAGCTCCTATACTTCAGTTGGATTATAAATAAACTAATACAATTATCAAAAGATTTGGCATTTCAGGCCAGCTGTGTATCCCAGGCTCACTATTCACTTCACACCTTGAACGTTTGAACCATATTTGACTTTGTTCTCCGACTTATTGCTTGGCATCTATAACCTAATGTTTCTCTACCATCTCAACTCTAGTTTAATTTTTTCTATCCACAACTTCACCCAGAACCGTAAGTGTTAATTCATGTTGGGGCAAATATTATGTTTGCATATGCCTAGCTTCATCAAAATTCTTGCCTCATTCTTGATCGATACCCTATCTTTTCCCAAATGCATCCAATGATTTCCTATCCTTTTCTTCCCCCACCATCCATCTCAAATTTAGAACGGCCCTCCTTAACTGAATACAAGCAAGTCCAATGAGGTTGTGCGACGAACTGTGAACTCATCTAGTCAAATTGAGATCACATCCAAGCTCAAAGCGAGCCCACATCATTATATCTACAACACAACACACTAATATTTAGACCTCACCAAACAACTACATTTCTAAAACAAAAGATCCCCACCATGCCACCTTTACAAGCTAAAGTAAACCCTCTTTCGAAATTGAAGGATTATGTACCTATAATGAGCTAGCTCAATTTTCAAACTTTCTTCTCCACAATCAACATCTTAGTGCAACAATAGGAAACCACATACAATATCACTTCAAAATGAAAACTTCAACAGAGCATCCACTAAATCACTCCAAAACTTAAACTGGGTATAGCCACACAAAATCACTTAAAAATGAAAACTTCAACAGAGCATCCACTAAGAAACTTGAACTGGGTATAGTCACAATGATCAAATTTCAAAACAATAAACATGATCATATCATATGTTGCCAAAAAAAATAAAATCAACTTGGGCAAACCACTCACACCAAAGCAAGCTAATATTATATAAAATACAGACATATAGACAGAGATATGGATATGTACATATTTGCAGCAGATGTTTATATATGAATAAAGTGAAACAACAGACAGGCTCATAGACAAATAGCTTTTACACCTAAAAAAAAAAAATGTAAACAGAGCAGGAAAAGATGTTACAGTGAAGAGATCTGTGTCTTTGAGAGGAGAAATGCGAAGATTAGGTTTAGGTTTGATAAGAGGCCATTTAGCTTCTCTCTTCGCTCGCCCATTTTTTTCTTCTTTGTTCCTGTCTCAGCCATTCTTTCTTTCTTTTTTTTTTATTTAATTTATTTTGTTTTCTCCTGCCAAATGTAGACTATAAAATAGATTATCTTCTTCGAAAATTAAAAAAGTAAAATTATTTTATAAATAGATAATTATGTATCTGTCCTTTTTTTTTAAAAAAAAAAGTATTTATCTGTTTTTAACTTTACATAATTGTATCATTAAAAATAGATGGAAATGCATTTAGAGTTTGTCTATTATTAAAATAGAATTTTTGTAGATTTTTTTTTTTTTTTTGCATAATATATGTGAATTTAAATAAAAAAGTTTTTTTTATTGTTTGAGAGTTTTAAGGTAAAAAAATATAAAAACATGTTATTATCTTTATCATTATTATTATTTTTTAAAGTTGACACCAAAGAGAAAATTAATTGTTTGGCTGTAAATCAACCTAAAAAATACTGAATTTTATTTAAGGCTGAATAATTATTAAAAAGAAAAAAAGAAAAAACTACTTATATAATCTCAAAATATACTATCACAATAAGAAAATATTTATTCTCATAATAACATGAGTGATTCAATCGAAATCCAATTATAATTAACATGCTTGAATCCCCACAAATAAAAGGACAAGCAACACACTCACCTAAACTAGAAAAAAATCTGTAAAAATATAATACTACATAGATTTTATAAAAACAATATACATATATATAATTCAATAGGTTAATTTTGTATTAACTTGCTTGTATCAAATATTAAAAAACAAACATATACAAAAATATCAACTCCAATGAATGAGTAGAGAAGTTCTAACGCTTACAATATTATTAATAAAATAAAACTCAAAATTCTCTTATATAAAAGGAATGAAGGTACACAACTCGGGGAGCTTGGTTTGATCATCGAGGACAACAAGCTTTTAAAGTCTAAGATGAGCTGTGTAGGTGTGTCCTACGTTCCTCGATCTTTAAATAAAGTAATCGATGCTCTTGCTAACTTGACTTTTAAGTTCGGCAGATGATTTTCTCAGGCTTAAAGCATGATGTTACGGGTGATTCACCATTTGCTTTGTTCTTCTTGGGCTAATGGTTTCATTTTCCTTCTGAGAAAACTAAGGGTGCATTTGTTATACCGAGTTGGATTGTATCATATCGTATTGGATTGATAAGAAATAAATACTATATAATCAATTGTTTGAATTAGATTGGATTGGACAAAAAATACATTACATAGTATTATGTTTAGGATTAAATTAAGCATATTAAAAATATTTAAACTATATAAATAAAATATAAAGAATTTAATAATAAAATTTTAAATTAATTTTATTCAAAGTAAAGCATATATATGGGCAAATAAAATTATTAATCTAATTAATTTCATTTTTATATATTAAATAATTATTTTGTTTTTATTTGAAAAAGTGTCATAATTTTATAACTCAAAATAATAATAAGAAAGTTGTTGAGAAAGCCACAGTGGCTTATTGGATATAACCCACATGGAAGGTGGTTTTCTTTCACCCACTCGTTGTCTTGTGATATAGGAAGTGTTGTAGCGTGTTCTCAATATCCATTGCATTCACTTCACCGAACAGCTTATTCGAAATTCTAATCCCACAATTTTTTGTTGCGACTGTTTCACTTTAACGTAATAAAATATCCGTTTTATATTAATATGGTAAGATGGATCAATAAAATGATAAGAAAAAATTAATAAAAAATATATTATAAAAAAATATTATTTTATTAATTCATCGCATCGTCACGTTGATATGAAATGAAAGATTTTTTTTCTTCGATATGACCGCACCTCCAACCACCCAAAAGCACCCTGAATGAATAAAATGTTACATTACGTCACATTCAAAGCTTTGAACGTATTTTAAATTCTAGGGAAAATGACATAAAGTTAACTCAAGTTTAATGCAAATAGCATGGTGCTCAACTTGTGACAGTAATAACACAAACATCCTTTATCTTCAAGAGATCATGGTATAACTCAACGGTTAATCTATCGGTTAAAAGGTGAACTTATCTTTTTACCCATAAATTACAACAAAAAATTATGAACATAACACCATAACATTTTATAGTTATATTTCAATTCAAACTAAATTACAAAATTATCCAACTTATTTTTAAAATCACACATTAGCTTTTGTCAAAGTTTTGAGAAAACTATATTCAAACTCGATTGCAGGTGCAGTGCTCCATTGCAGGTGCAGTGAATGGATGGCAAAGTATCTTTTATTTCCTTTGCAAAGGAAAAAATCATTCCGAAGGAGTACTTCTCTCTTGCTTTTGGGGGAGATCTTTGATGGTTTCTTCCACCATGGGAGATCGATTCTCCATTAGCCTTTGTCAATGACGACGGAGTTTTTGCTTTTATTTATTTTTTTTAATTTCACTTTTTATTTAAAATATTTATGTGATTTAATTTTTAACAATTTTTAAGTTATAGTAAGTGAATTAGGTGTAATTTAGTTGTTTATGTTTAAGGATTAAATCTAACGGTGAAATATGTTTATATTATTTTTTAAAAGATTTGAACATCATACTACATATATTAAATTTAAACCTGAATTAAATTTGAGAAAATTTCCCTGAATTCTAACTAATGCCTTGTATTAAACACTTGTTCTCATTTTGTTAACCAGGACCAAAGAACAAAAAAGTACTCCACATCTCCACCATGTATCGGACTTGGGATTCAACAAACCTTAATTGGCTTTTGCTTACCCCAATTAAATTCCAATTAGAACTTCAATACTGTCTCAGACATTATCATAATTTTCTGAGCCATTTTGGTATTTTGTCTTCTTCATGTGTTCTGCTCACAGTCTAGCCAATTACAAGATTTCAAAAATCAGTTTCAGGCCATTTTACTAATGCCAAAACCCCTAAACACATCTGAGAATGTTTAGTGTTTTTTGTGTATAATTTGTTTCACTTAAATCAAATACCATTGTATGAATAACCAATCGCATCTAAAATTTATATCATAAATGAATAAAAATAAATATTTATTATCATTTTATTATAACACCACACTAGACATTTTGAGAGATACAAATCCCATTTTTGGGGAGAGGGAGAGTAAATAAGGCTTTAATTTGTGGAAAAACTATTAATACCGTTTTTCTTCTATCTTTTTGATGTGTGGTATTTAAAAAAAATAAAAAATAAAAAAAAGGGAAGAAGAAGAAGAAAGCTCCCTCACACATATATGCCAATGAATGTGTACAATAGCAGAATTCAAACCTCCATCACATATATAAAAGAAAAATACATTAACAATTTGACCTATGAGTAGATGTGTAATAAAAGAATACTTATAAGGGACATTGTTGATGTACGAGCTGCGATTCTTGCAAAGCTTGCGGTTGTCAGCACTCAACGATTTGTGTGGGGCCGGTTGTAATGTGAGTTGCGATTCTTGCAAAGCTCATGGTCACCGACCGTAATGCAAGCTACTACTCTTGTAAAACTCGCGACCATTGATTCACTTTGGTCCCATAGGGTCACATCCAAAGTAAAACTTTCAACGTTATAGGTTTTTTAGGTGCATAACTCCTACCATTAAGCTGAGTAGTTTGGTGGTAGGAGTCTTACACCTACAACTTATATACAGGTAATAGGTTTAACTCCGGATGCAACCCTACGGGGCCAAAAGGGACTCAATAATCATGAGCTTTGCAAAAATCGTAGCTCACACGACCTCATACAAATCGTCGAGTATTGGGGTCTCTGAGACATACCCCCAACAGACGTATAATAGCGCTTTTAGCATACATCCCTATATTTTATTTCTATTCCCTTAGTAAGGTTGTATTGATTTAGATTTTCGATCGAAATCTAGATGTTTAACATTAAAGAATATTCATCAACTTAAATTCATTAATTGTGATGCAATAACATATTATGTTTGAGTAATGATTTTAGTTAAGTTGTAATTACGATAGTAACTTCTCAATTGTTTTAATTAATTTATTTATTTAAAAATATTTTATCTTCATTGTCGCAACTTGAACTTAACATATCGTCAAACTGGATAACCACTCTTTACCATTGTCAATGTGAGAATCTAGTCGACCAGGTTCTTGATGCCCAATAATGCAATCAACAGAAAACAAATCAAAAACAGGAGAAGAGGTAGAGAGGAAGAACTGAGGATAAAGGATTTTACGTTATTCGACCAGAATGTATCTACGTCCACGACTATTCTCTACTTAGAGAGACGATCTATTATTTATTCTGTCTATTCCCTTCGTTACAATGAACTTCAATTTTTATTTATAGAGAGAGGTGCTACAGTTTGTGTACAATGCAAATAAGAAACAATTTAACATTAATTACACTTTCCGAAATTGTGCCCATGATTTTAAGGATTTAACTTCACCAAGTTAGAAGTCTGATCTTATCTTCAGATTTGATGGTTGAGTGTTCCTTAAATTACGTTGCTACCATTTTATAAAAACTCAACTTGCATGTAAAGTCACGGGCTGGATTTCGTTCTAGGCGAGCTGGAGCCAGATGTTAAATAACTCTGACTATGACTAAGCAACAACCTGAGAGAGAACCATTTTTTACGAATTGGATGAAATGAGGTCAGTGATTTGGGACCTTCTTTACGCGAGCTGAGTGTCCTGAGGACTGAAAAACTTGGATGTCAGAAGGCTTGTTTCTTCGAGCTAGATGCTGGTAAGCTAGACCTATGTCCATTAGGTCTATTGGACCATTTTATTGGGTCTTTACCGACCCATTTGTGCAACCCCAAATTTACTCACAACAACCATTCTTATTGAGCCGTAATAACTGTTTAAATTTATAAAATTATACATTAGAGTTGTTGAAATATATATATATATATATATATTTAAGTCAAATTTTAAGTTAATATAAACATCGCCTTTTCATAAATACATTATAAAGTTAGAACATTAATATCTTCAAGGTTTTAATCTTTGTAGTTGATCTAACAACCAATAATTTAGGTTTTTAACATTATGACAACTTTGAAACAAATCTTGTTGACGTTTGGCCCCCTTTCTTTAATTTCTTGTATTTTTGTTCTAAAAATGCTATGATTTTTTTAACAAGTTTGTTGAAATTACAATAATGATTTATGTGTGGAAATTCGCACTGATGCATCGAATCAAGAAAATAACATCAAAATAACGTCATATCAATTTTGTGTCTCATGATTTAATCAAACCTACTATTGATTATAACATTATATATACATACATATGACATATTATTTGCAATAAAAAACAACGGAGGAGAAAAATCTAAAGAGTATAATATGCGTTGGCAAGAATTGACCCAAGAAAATGACATGCATTTTGCTCAAAATCAAAATGCAAAATCATATACATAGCATGCCTGCACTACGAGGAACACATTTACCTGTTCCAACCAAAAATGTTTTTTATTCTACCTTTTATTTCAAATATTGTCTGAGCATTTCTGAGAGATGTTATAGCAAGAACCTTTTATAATTGTGTGTATACAGATTTAAGCATCTAATTCCTGCTGACTTTTGTGGAAAATCTATTATGCCGTTTGAAGAAAAAAAAAATAATTAGTGATCAGTACTGGGATTCAAATCATACTCTCATTAGTGCTTGTGAGTTGTGAGAAAGAGGTTGGTTGGCTAAAAAAAATCCAAGAATGTTAAAGTTATTTTTTATTTTCTAGTGGAAGTCTTGGAAAGATGAAAATGAATAACAAAGATGTAAAAGATGATATGATATAAAATTTTGAAGAAAACCTCAACTGGATATTTAAACATTTAAAACATAATTTTAATTTTTTTTATACATGATTCTAATTTAAAAATAGAATATACGAAAAAAAAATGAAATTACAAAATAAGCTTTCATATTGATATATACTTGTTTTTAATTTTTTTTTCTCAAAATTATAAATATTACAAGTAAGAAACATTTTCAGTTGCAGAAATTACATCATATACTCCATAATTATTCTTTTGTTTTTTTTATGGAAAGTGATATGCACAATGGCAATTATTATTGTTAATTATTATTTTTAAATACCAATTAATTTTTATTCTTTGTTTAAAAACTTATTCACAATGATATTGTATACAATTCTTTTCATTACATTGTCTGTTAATATTATGATCTATTTGATCATTTGACAACTATACATTACTATCATTAGATTAAGCTTTTAGAAAACAATTTTCACTAGTATTACTAGTTTATTTTTGTAATACTAATAAGATGTTTCTACTAACATTCATTCAATTTAATAATTATCAAATTTTGAATAGTTACATTACAGTGATTTTTTTTTTTTTGTTTTTTTTGTTTTTTTTTAAAAAGACGTTTCTCCTCACAAATGGTCCAATGCAAGCTTTAATGTTGGTTTTGCATATAGTTGTTCCTTAGATTGTCCATATGATTACACATACATTCTTTCAATTTTATTTATATATTGTGTTTCCCTTCAATGCTAGTGCTATTATATTGTTTCACTCGATTTATTCAAATGAAACCTTAATACTAGCCATAACGTTACTATTACTAATAAACATTTAATTTCATCTATTCTGATCCTTAATTCTCCTCAAATAAATCAACGTTGTCATCATTGCTATCACTAATATTTTATCTCTATTAACTATTGATCATAAGTTTATATATATTGGGAAAAAAAAACCTATTGGACCATAAAATATACTTGTACTTTTTTTTGTTTTTGAAATATATATTTGTACTTTTAGTTTTAGGTAACGACATTCAACTGCTGAAACATAACATAAGATTATATTATGTAAAATGAATGACATTTAAGCACTCACGTAGAAGACTAAAAAGTTCAATCCTTAACCCCCAAAACATTAATAAAATAATGTAGTATTGCACCATTTTTATGCTAACTGGAATTAGAGAAATAAAAAATTGGTAAAAAAAAAAAACCCAACCGATTTGCCGCAGCAGCCCCGCACTACCACCATAAGAAAAGAAACCTTGGCCAGCCTACTTTTGCGGCGACACTGTGCTCTATTTGCCAACCACTACTCACGGCTAACCTTTAATTTTTGTTTATTTTTGGCCAATCAAGTCTCACCTTCAATTGACATGCACACACATCACATCCCGCCATCAATTTTCTTTTGTTAAAAAAATTAATTATTTGATTTTGGGTAACTACAATGAGATCCCTTGAATTTTAATATATTTATATATAGATTGAAAGCAAGTTTGTATTTATCTATTCAGGCATCCTCTACACAAATTTGTTCACGAGGAACTGTGAAAAGAGTATTTTCAAAGAAATGTATGAAAAACCCAACCTCACTACCTTACTTCGCCCCACCCTATACACGAGGCGAGGTTAAACCAAAATAATTGGATTTGAGGTAGGGCTGATGATAATTTTTAAAACAGAGTGAGTGTGAGGTTAGTTGTTCTCATCCTTGTCTTGACCTTGTTTATTGCTTATTAAAATTGCTAATATTTAATCAATTAAAATTAATATATAGTTTTTTGAATTAATATGTTCTTAAATCATTTACATTTAGCAACTTTTTACAGTTAATTCATAGGTTTCACTTTACAATTAATTACAGACATAACTACCACTCATGTTTTAGTATAAATCTTATTTATGATGCAATTATTTATTTTAAAAGATTATAATTATTGAACATATAAATATGGTGCATTATTCATTAAAAAAATGGTGGCGGATGTGAACTAATGGTGGTGGCGGTGTTGGAGATGGGCAGGGTGGAGCAAGGGCGAAATTTTTCAAGCCTAACCTTATAAGTTTGAGAAGACTGACATAAATTTACTGTCCAATTGCAATTACATTAAACTAAATGGGATCTCAATATATTTACCGTTTGAATTTTTAAACTCTAAATAGGGTAATTGTAAGAAAAATTTGAGTGGGGCAAGCATAATGTATTATTCACATCATGTCATACAGAGAAAATATCATATTTGATTAGATAAGAAATCGTGCTACTTAAAAAAAGGGTGTGTTTTTTTTATTTTATTATGTTTTGTCAGAAATTAAAAATTTTATTACATGATTGACAAAACATATTATAAGGAATAGAGCACAATTTTCCTCCTTGATACCATACATAATGTGATCGTGGACTAATTAAGTTTTATTGCATTTTAAAAAGAGAAAGATTATACGCAATTTTTATATACATAAATTGACTAGTTGATATTATGTAATTATTAATATCTCTATATTACCTTTTAAAACAAATTCGAGGCAGACACGAGTTGGGTTGGGTCGATTTTGGAGAAAATCGATCCAAAACCAACATGGATTAGTTTTCAAAATTGAAAACCAAACGTAGCCGAAATAAGGGTGAAACACGACATGGATCAACTTGTTTGGGTCAATTCGATTCAGGTCTATTCATGTCGGTATAGGCATTTAATAAACATTCAAACTTAGAAGGCCTTCGACCCTCAAGTAAACCAAAAGCAACCATACCACCTCACTAGTCCCTTATTCTCCTCTTCTCTCTCCACGCCAGCCCCTCTCATTCTCTCTCTATATTTGCATCATCACCAACTCAAATACTTAATAAAAATAGAGAAGAAACAAAGATCAATGTAGATCTAACTAAACTCGCAAGATTCATAACAACGACATCGAGAAAGTGCAAAAATAGAAAAGGGTAGTGAGGAAAGAGAGAGAGAGAGAGAGAGAAAATAAAACTAGAGGAGCACAACAACAATAGCGATGAACGATTCTTTTTAGTTTTGTTTCTTCTCCCTTCGACTCTATTATAGATCTTGGTTTGGAAAAAATGAAAGATGAGAGTAAGATTGAGGTTTGAGACGAGAGATGAAATGACTAAGGTTGAGAGTGAGAGTGAGGTTTAGGTTTGAGACGAGAGATGAAATGGTTAGGGTTTACCGTGAGAGTGAGGTTTAAGAAGAGAAAGAGACAAGAGAAACAACTTGAGAGATTTGAGAGTGAGAGTAATGGAAGAGAGGCTAGGGTTGAGAGTTGGAAAGAGTTTTGCCTTTTTGTAGTATTTAGTTTTAATGTGTAAATGGGTTAGTTTTTTAGTTTGGATTGTTTTTCTTTTTTTTTTTATAATCTGAAATAGAAGAATATGGATTTTAAATGTTGAAAACGAACTCAACTTAAAGTAGATTTGAAAACCGATATTTTCGAGTCGAGCAATCTTATTTTTTTGCTCACCGCAATACAAATAATTATATATCTTTTCATTCAATAAGATGGTGAAGATTCCATTTTCATTAAACATATTTTATAAATTTACATAGTTTTATTTCTTTTGTTTGAAAGAGTTATCTCTAATTCATGAGAGCAGCCCACGAGTAGTTATCGATATTCGACAAATCTTGATAGAAGTTTTGTCGTGTACCATCAGCTTTAAAAAATAAAATAAATCGATAATTAATAATAACCATAACCTGAGTAACACTAAACTACGATTTAAAAAATAATTGAAAAATAAAGAGAAAAATACACCCAAAAAAGGTTAGATGCGCCACGTGAGAGGGTCTACTCTGCTGGCATTGGTCGCACATATCTGATGCGTTGCCCAAGTCCCATTGGCCTTTCACGCACGTCCTTGTACGATGATGTTGACAAAATATAAGAATTTAAAGTCCAACTTTCTTTATTAAAATAACCAATAAATTTGACACTTCTTGTGCCATGTAACATTATTTAATTACTTCTTGTAATTAATTATCTTTGTTGCTTCATCTGTTTTTCTTAATTTTACCAAAATAAGATATGCTTTAAGTGAATTTCTCACTTCAATCTCTCCCTCTCTCCCTCTTTTTCTTTCCTTTTTTTCCCTCTTCGTTTTGTCCTCCCAACATTCTCTCTCTCCGTCTCTGTCTCTGAGTGATGTTCACTTGGATTTATGCTTTCCTTTTTTGTGGGGCAAAGAACTTAATTGAAACAGCAGTGAAAATTAAAAATAAAAAGAAAAAGAAAATGACGAATAATCAGCAAAACATATGTCTGTGGTTTGTGTATAAAGAGAATGAGACATCATCAACCATCATCAAAAGATCCTCTGCCTTACACCTCTCTAGGGTTTCCAACCATTTCCATTTTTGCACTGCTTTCATTCTCCTCCTGCACCTTCTTCTCTTTTCTGTCTTGTAGTATTCCCCTCCACAATTCAATCAACACAAATTTTTCTCTCTTCTAATTTAATTTTCTCTCCTCCTCACATCTCTTGATTCTCATTTCTTGTAATTAGTGAAGATCAGCTGCTCCTATAAAATCGGTGAGTTTCTGTTTGTTTATTATGTTTTCATTTTATGATGATTATCTATCTCATTAGGGTTTCGATGTATCTACACACGTTTGTGACTTCTAATGACTTGTTTTCATGAGAAAACTAGGACATGGTGAGAGGAAAAATCCAGATGAGGAGAATCGAGAATGCTACAAGCCGACAAGTGACCTTTTCAAAACGTCGAAACGGTTTGTTGAAGAAGGCTTATGAGCTATCAGTTCTCTGTGATGCAGAAGTCGCTGCCATAATCTTCTCACAGAAAGGAAAACTCTATGAATTTTCAAGTTCTGAGTATGTTTTCTCACTTTTCACGAAACAATTCTTCTTCCATTTCCATTTCCAATTGTTTTTGTTTTTGTATTTATTTTTTATTTTGTTCATCGTAACTTGCATCAGAAGACGAATATTATTATTATTATTATAATTATATGTACGTATGCGTGTGAAAAAAAAAACTAAGTACTGGTAGTTGTCGCACTGGTAAAGGTGAGTTTTGAGTGCGATGATGGTAGTGTTAGGCTATAATTGTTTGTCGAATTTCTTAGTCTCTCTCTCTCTCTTTTGAGTCTAAATCGAATTAAAATGACTGATATTTAGTTGTACTATACAGATTCTGATTGTAGTGTTTGAAGATTTGCAACATTTATTTGTGGATTTGTTGATTAGATTTCATATTTCGTTTGTTGGTGTAATAAAATCATATGGGAATTTGTTTGTTTTTGACAATATTTATGTGGGAAAATAATTTGTTTTATTAATTTTGTCGAAGTACATCGATCACCTATACTGACCATAAACTTTATTAAAGTTTCTATGTGCTCTTAGAAGTACTTTCTCTCTAGCCATGTTCGCTAGGGTTTGCAAATCAAAGCTTCTTGAAAAATGGATAGGACCACTTGCTTGGATAGTGGATTGATGAACCATCCATGTATGTATCTGATTCAGTCACAAGATTCTCAACAAAAGCACTTTTTACAGTTTATGAACTGCAAGATATGGTATAGGTGAAGTTAGTCATTAAGTCTTTTTATTCCTCCCAACTTCTTTGTTCTTGCTTAGTTTTAGTGTCTACTTGCGTGTACAACTGGTTTTGGTTAACACTTTTTTAACAGGTTATTTGGAAGTTAAAGTTATGATTGAAATTAGTTTATGACTCCTTCCTAGAGAAAAATCAAAGGTTGGATGGGTCCAGTAGTGTTTTCCTTTACTTGTCTTCTAGTGTACTTCATGTAGTATAAATGAGATAATTTGATGGTTTAAATGGGCGAGTTCAATGTGAATTGAAGTCGATATTGTGCTTTATATGTGAGTTCTTATTTGGTAGGATAACTCAGTTTATCTAATGTGTGTGAATGATATTTGATATTCATTTGGGCTACAAGTTATTAGTGCTGAGAATTACATAGAATATCGCATACCAATGGGTATCATCAAACAATTTGCTTTGTGTCCACATCAGGAGGAAGAAAGTAATGTTTACTAGTTTCAAGTTGGGACAATTTAATTTGCCGTTCCTTGTATATTTTATGGATCAGGTATATTAATTGGTATCATTTCTCAGGGCTAGTTTTCTAGAAGTCTGTTGATGTGTACATATTGATGACAAGTTGGGACAATTTAATTTGCCGTTCCTTGTATATTTTATGGATCAGGTATATTAATTGGTATCATTTCTCAGGGCTAGTTTTCTAGAAGTCTGTTGATGTGTACATATTGATGATGCTTGTGTACATTTCATGTCAACCCAAACATTGAGTTGGCTAATAAATTGGTAAGGGAGTTGTAGGCAAAATTATTTTTGGTTTGTAGCATACCAAGAGCATAAATTTATAAATACTACATGATAGTTATATTAACATTTTGAGTAGTTAATCTTTACTTTAAAATGAATATGAGCTCTAGAACTATTAACTGTTGACAAACTTACATTAAAGAGGGCTAACTTATCATCTTTACTTATTTTTCACTATCTTTAATTCATATTTATACTATCTCATATAAAGTTAGTGTTTTCTTTCATATCACTTTATTTGTATTGATGTTATAGTTTAGAAAATTGTAAAAACACATTCATTTTATGTCAAATTTTATCACGTTAATCATATAAATAGTCAAACATCCAATGGAATGATAAAGATACTTTTATTACTTGTCTTTTGAACTAGCAATTCTTTTTTTTTTTGGTAGGAGTTCTTTGAATGAGCTAGACAAATTTTGAGTTTCATAAATTTGTCAATTCCTTTGTTTTTGTTTGAGTTAAGGTTCTCTCTTTTATTGAATAATAGCATTCTTACTAGATAAATTCTAACGAGCTAGTATTTCCCACTACTTAGTTATCACATATCATTTTGTATTAATATTTACATATTGTGTAGGAAGTTCTAAATCAACAAATTCATTTCACGTGAAGTTTTATCATGTCATTCTTATGAATAATGAAGAATCCAATTGAATGACAAATATGTTCTTATTACTTTTCTTTTGAACCAATTTTAATTTGTGGTTGAAGTCCCTGGAGTGAGTGATGTTAACTTTGGTTTCATAAATTCACCATTTCTTTCGTCTTGGTTTGACTAACTATAATGTTCTCTCTTTTATCTAACAGTGGCAATCTTTCTAGTTAAATTCTAATTAGCTAATATCTCTCATTACTTGCTTGTCACTTGTTATTTTGTACCGAGTTCCGTATAGTCAAAAAAATTTGAAAGCAACACATCTACTTATTGCTTGTCTTTTGAACTATTGAATCTTTTTCTATTAGGAGTCCTTTGATCGAACAATGTAAACTTTCACTTTCATAAAATTGCTAGTTCCATTGTCGTCGTTTGACTAATTGGAAAATTTTTTCTTTTATCTGACTATAGTAGTCTTGCTAGATAAATCCTAACTAGGTAGTATCTCACAATGCATGCTTATCACCTCATTTTGTAATAATTCTGGTCAAAACATTGTCTTACCATGACTTAATTCTTTTCTCAGCCAAGTCACACTTGCGTTTTTGCCCACCTAAATCTTAATTAAAGCACACAAATATACAATCTCATATATTATGATTTATCCAAAACTGCTTTAATTTTCAACCTGTAAGTAGAAAGTAATTTATGCTTCGTGTTTGTATTAATGCAGCAATAGCTGAGGATTCATTGACTGTTATATGTATGGTAATGCCAAACAGATGCAAGAGATAAAAATAGAAAGGTTGATTTTGTCATGGTGTTAATTAAGGTTTTCTATCTTTTGTTCAGACATGGACAATGTATTGGTTAACTGAAGTATTAAGAATTGATTAATTGGTTACTTGCAAATTACTCCACACTTAGCTTGACAATACATATTTAGTTGCAGTTGCTCATTAAGTTTTCATGATACTTCCTCTCTTCCTTTTTATTCCTCCCAACTTGTTTGCACTTGATTACTTTTAATATCTACTTGCGTGTACAACTGGCTTTGGTAGTTTGGTTACTACCTTTTTACAGGTTTATTAGCAGTTAAAGCCGTGACTAACTCCTACCTAGGGATAAGAAAAGAAAAAAGATAGGATGGTAACTAGTACTGTTGTCCTTGACTTTTCTTTCTACTGTACTTAATGTACTAAATGAGATCATTTGATGGTTTTAAGTGGGTGAGCTCATTGTGAACTGAATTTCATATTGTTTTTTTTTGTGTGTGATTTCTTATTTGGTAGGAGAGCTCAGTTTATCTTTGTGCGAGTGATATATATTCGATAATCTATGGGCTGCAAATTATTTGGGTTGAGAATTACATAGAATAGCATATATAAATTGATAACATCAAACAAATTCCATTGTGTCCATATTAGAGTGAGAAGGAAGACGGTTATGTTGCCTAGTTTCAAATTTGGACAACTTCTGCTGTTCCTTGTATACCATTTCTCAGTGTTACATTCCAAAGACCTTTGTGATGTGTACGGCTGATGTTTGTGTACATTTCATGAGAACCCAAACCTCGAGTTACCTGATACATTGGTGAGGAAATTGCTGACCAAGAACATAAATTTATATGTTAAAAAAAAAAAAAAAAAAAGAACATAAATTTATAGAATACTGCATGACAGCTATATTAATATTTTGAGTACTGTAAAATGAATGTGAGCTCTAGAACTATCAATCTGTCGACAAACTTAAATTTTGGAGGGTTAACCTATCATCTTTATTTATCTTTCACTATTTTCCACTTACATTGAGACTAAAATTAATTTTTTTTCACTCATTTAACTTTTATTTATATTGATGATATAGTTTAAAAAAAATTTAAAGCAATACATTCATTTTATGCCAAATTTTATTGTGTCAATCATGTGAATAGTTAAGAATCCAAATGGAATAACAAAGATACTCTTATTACTTGTCTTTTGAACTAGCAATTTTTTTTTGGGTAGGAGTTCTTTGAATAAGCCATGCAAACTTCGAGTTTAATAATTTTGCCATTTTAATTGTTTTTGTTTGACTAATAGTAACTAACTTTGAGGAAAGTGGCTTGGTCTATTGGTAAAATCAAGCTCAGGTAATTGGTGGGTTCAACTCATCAAAGTTCCACTAATATGTGGGCAAAATTTTCATCTTTATGTGGGTAATCCTCTCTTCCTTCTAGGAGCAGAGATTTGGACCGTGCTTTAGAATCCTGTTTCAGTTGGTTCCGATAGTAATTTAATCTTGTGCCAGTAAGTCAACAAGAAAAAAAAAAGAGACAAAAAGAAATAGTTACTAACTATCTTTTATTAACCAATAGAAATCTTACTAGATAAATTCTTACTAAGAAGTATCTCTCTCTACTAGATTATCACATATCATTTTGTACTAGCATCCATATATTGTCTATAAAGTTTTAAGTCAGCACATTTCTTTAATGTTAAACTTTATCATTTTAATCATATAATAGTTAAGAATCCAATGGAATAACAAAGATGCTCTTATTACTTTTCTTTTGAACTAGCAAGTTACTTTTTGGTAGAAGTCCTTTGAATGAGCGATGTAAACTTTGATGAGTTTCATAAATTCATTATTTCTTTTGTTTCTATTTGACTAATTGTAAGGTTATCACCTTTTTTTTTTTTTTTAAACAATAGGAATCTTGCTAGTTAAATTCTAACTCGCTAGTATCTCTCGTTTCTTGTTTATCACACATTATTTTGTATTTACTTCCATACATAGTTTTAGAAACTTTAGAGCAATAGATGGATTTCATGTCAACTTTAATCCTATCAGTCATATGAATAATTAAATACCTAATGAGATGAAGAAGATAATCTTATTACTTGTCTTTTGAACTATCAAATCTTTTTCTAATTGGAGTCCTTAGATTGAACAAAGCAGACTTTCACTTTTATATATTTGCGATTTCCTTTGTTTTTGTTTGACTATTTATATGATTATTTCTTTTATCTAACTATAGCAGTCTTCCTAAACAAATCCTAACTAGCTAGTATCTCAGAGTACACGCTTATCACATCATTTTGTATTGGGCTCCATACATTTGGTTAAAACATTGTCTTACTATAACTTAATTCTCTTCTCAGCCAAGTCACACTTGCATTATTGCCCACCTAAATCTGAACTTCAAGCATCTAAATATACAATCCCATATATAATTTGGTGTATCCAAAACTGCTTCAATTTTCAACCTGTAAGTAGAAAGAAATATATGCTTTGTGCGTTGTGTCAATGCAGTGAAAGCTGAGGACTAATTAACTGCTATATGTATGTTGAAGCCAAACAGATGCTCATGCAAGTGATAAAAATAGAAAGATTGAATAGAAAGATTGACTTGTCATGGTTTTAATTAAGGTTTTCTATCTTTTGTTCAAACATGGACAATGTATTGCTTAATTGAAGTATTAATAAACTGATTAGTTACTTTCGGAATATTCCACTCTGAGCTTGGGAATACAGATTTAGTTGAAGTTACTCATTAAGTTTTCATGAAACTTCCTCTCTTCCTTATTATTCCTCCCAACTTGTTTGCCCTTGATTACTTTAAGTACCTACTTGCGTGTACAACTACCACTTTTTTACAGGTTTTTTGGTAGTAAAGCTGTGAATAAAATTAGCTGACTCCTGCCTAGAAAAAAAAAGAAAACATGGGCTGGGGTGTTTTCTTTATACTGTCGTTAACTTCATGTGGTAAATGGGATCCTTTGATGGTTATAACTTATAAGTGGGTGAGCTTAGCGTGAATTGAAGTTGATATTGTTTTTTATATGCGAGTTCTTATTTGGTATGAGAGATTGGCGTATATAATGTGTGAGACTGATATATATTCAATATTCTATGGGCTGCAAATAATTTGTGCTAGAATTACATAGTATAGCACATTTAAATTGATAACATCAAACAAATTCCTTTGTGTCGGTGTGTCCAAAGGAAGACAGTACTGCCTAGTTTCAGATTTGGGCAACTTTTGCTGTTCCTTGTTCATCATATGGACTAAGCATATTAATTGGTAAGAATTCTCAGAGCTAGGTTTCTAAATATCTTAATGATGGGTACATATTGAACTGTTTGCGTCCATTTCATGTCAACCCAAACCAAGAATTGACTGGTAAATTGGTAAGGAAGTTGCAGACAAACTTGTTTTTGGTTTGTGGCATACCAACAACATAAATTTATAGAAGACTAATTGTTATATTAATATTTTGAGTAGTTAATCTTCACTTCAAGATGAATATGAGGTCTAGAACTATTAAGCTGTTGACAAAGTTATATTTTAGAAGACTAACCTATCATTTTTACTTATTTTTCACTGTCTTCCGTTTATATTTAGACTATCTCAATGATAAAATTAATGTTTTCGTTCATATCACTATTATATGTAATGATGATATAGTTTAGAAAATTTTGAAACAACATATTTATTTTATATCAGGTTTTATCATGTCAATCATATAAATAGTTAAGAATCCAATGGAATGACAATGATACTCTTTTTACCTTTCTTTTGAAGTAGCAGTTATTTTTTTTTTGGTAAAAGTCCTTCGAATGAGTGATGTAAACTTTGAGTTTTAGAAATTCACCATTTATTTTGTTTATCTTTGACTAACTATATAAGGTTATTGCTTTTAGCTAACAGTAGCAATCTTGCTAGTTAAATTTTAACTAATTAGTATCTTTCATTGCTTATTTATCACATACTATTTTGTATTGACTTTCTTATATAGTCAAAGAAATTTTAAAGCTACACATTGATTTCATGTCAATTTTTATCAAAACATTTGTATGAATATCAAAAACCGATGGGATGAAAATGATGCTCTTATTACTTGTCTCTTGAACTATCAAATATTTTTCTAATGAGAGTCCTTTGATTGAACAATACAAACTTTTAGTTTCGTAAATTTGTGATTTCCAATATTTTTTGTTGATTAATTGTTAAGAGTCTTTCTTTTATCTAACTATAACTACAGTAGTCTTACTAGATAAATTCTAACTAGCTAATACCTCACACTACACTCTTATTATATCATTTTGTACTGACCTCCATACATTTGTTCAAAACATTGTCTTACTATAACTTAATTCTTTTCTCAGCCCAGTCACACTTGCATTGTTATCCATCTAATTCTTAACTTAAAGCATACAAATATTTAATCTCCTATATTCTATGATATATCCGAAACTATTTCAATTTTCGACCTTTATGTAGAAAGCAATTTATGCTTTGTTCATTGTATTAATGCAGTAAAAGCTGAGGAGATACATACATACATACATACATATATATATATATATCTTTGTGTGTGTTAAAGCCAAACAGATGCAAGAGATGAAAATAGAAAGGTTAATTTTGTCATGGTACTCTATTTGTTGTTCAGACATAGACAATGTGTTGGTTAAGTGAAGTGTTAAAAATTGGTTAATTAGTTGCAAAATATTCTACACTTAAGCTTGACAATACATATTTAGATGCAGTTACTTGTTTAAGTTTTAATGATACTCCTTCTCTTCCTTTTTTATTCCTCCCAACTCCTTTGCTCTTGATTGCATTGTGTGTCTGCTTGCAAGTGCAACTGTTTTTGGTTACCACCTTTTTTAAGGTTTTTAGGCCGTTAAAGCTGTGATTGAAATTAGCTGACTCCCACCTAGAATGGAAAAAAAAAGGGATGGGATCTCGTAATGTTATCCTTAACCTGTCTTTCTAGTGTGCTTCATTAAGTGCATGAGATCATTTTGATGGTTTTAAGTGGGTGACCTCAATATCAATTGATATTGTTCTTAACTTCTTATATGTGAGTTCTTATTTGGTAGGTGAGTTCAATGTATCTAATGTGTGTGAGTGATATCCAATATATGGGCGGCAAATTATTTGTGCTGAAAATAACATAGTATAGGATATATAAATTGACAACAATAAAAACCTTTTTATGTGCCCGTGTTATTGTCAGGAGGAAGACACTATGGTTGCCTGGTTTCAAATTTGAACAACTTTTGCTGTGCCTTGTATATTTTATGGACTAAGTATATTAAATCTATCATTTCTCAGAGCTAGTTTTTTAAAGATCTTTGTGATGTGTACATATTGACGCTGCTCGTGTACATTTTAGGTCAACCCAAACGATGAGTTCACTGCTAAATTGGTGACGAAGTTGTAGACAATGTTTTTTTTTTATCGTTTGTGGCATACCAAGAACATAAATTTATAGAAGACCACATGATATTATATTAATATGTGAGTAGTTATTCTATATTTTATCTAGAATTACTAATCTGTTGACAAACTTATATTTTACAGAGCTAAGCTTGCATATTTACTTAATTTTCATTGTCAGTCACTCACATCTAGAATATCTCAGAGATAAAATTTATGTTTTAGTTCATAGCACTTTGATTCATATTGGCAATATAGTTTAGGAAATTTTGAAGCAACACATTCATTTTAGATCAAGTTTTATTGTGTTGACCATATGAATAGTTAAGAATCTGATGGAATGACAAAGCTACTCTTATGAGTTGTCATTTCAACTAGCAATTCTTATTTTGGTATGAGTTCTCTGAATGAACGATATGAATTTCATAAATTCACAATTATCATTGTCTTTGTTTGACTAATTGTAAGGTTCTCCTTTTTATTTTATTTTATTTCATTTTTTCTTTGAGAAAGTTTCTCCCTTTTATTAGACAATATCAATTTGCTAGATAAATTGTAAGTAGCTAGTATCTCATACTATTTGCTTATTTTATATATTTTTGTACTAACATCCTTATATTCTTTAGGAAGTTTTATGTCAACATATTCATTTCACATCCAGTTTTATCATGTCAATCATACTAGTAGTTAAGAATTCAATTGAATGACAAAGATACTTTTATTACTATTATTTTGAACTAGTAATTATTTTTTCGGTTAATGTCTTGTGAATAAGCAGTGTAAACTTTGCATTTCAATAATTCACCATTTCTTTTGTTTTCATTTGACTAACTATCAGCCTATCTTTTTTATCTAACAGAAGCTTTTTTTCTAACTCGCTAGTATCTCTCACTTCTTGCTTATCACATTGTTTTGTACTTCCGTAAATAATTTCAAGAAATTTTAAAGCAATTGATTTCATGTCAACTTTAGTAATATCAATTATATGACTAATGAAAAACCTAGTGGGACGAAGAAGATACTCTTATTTCTACTCTTTTAAACTATCAGATCTTTTTCTAGTAGGAGTCCTTTGATTAAACAATGTAAACTTTGAGTTTCATAAGTTTGCAATTTCCTTTGTCTTTGTTTGACTAATTGTAAGATTCTTTCTTTTTATCTAACTATAGCAATCTAACTAGATGAATCCTAACTAGTTAGTATCTCACATTACATACTTATCATTTTATACTGATGTCTATACTTTACCCACCTAAATCTTAATTAAAGCATATAAATAAACAATCTTATATATGCTTTGATTTAGCAAAAACTGCTTCGGGTTTGAGCCTGTACGTAGAAAGCAGTATATGCTTTATGTATCGTACTAATGCAGCAAAAGCTCTGAATTAATAACTGGTGTATGTAAGTTAAAGTAAAACAGATGCAAGGGATAAAAATAGAAAGGTTGATTTTGTCATGGTGTTAATTAAGGTTTTCTATATTTTGTTCAAACATGGACAATGGATTGGTTAATTGAATTATGAATTGATTAATTAGTTAGTTGATTGTCAGGGTTTTTGACTGCCTTTATTATTTATGTAGTTAAACTTTATAGAAACTTGATTACCAAGCAATTAGGAATTTTCTTTTATTCTGTTTCCTTATTTTAGTCTGTTAGGGTTTAAAACCTACACCTTGCAGCTGTGAATTTGAACATTGGAATTTGCATTAAGCCAAAATTTCCTTCATCTAATTTTCATTTAACACTGTATCAAACTTATGCTTTTATAACACTAATTCCATAGTGTTCACATGGAGTGCAATGAGAAACACAATACTAGTTTCATTTTTTTTATTAACGCTTTAAAGTCAATAATATTCTAGTGAATTATGAAGTTAGGATAAATTTTTTAAAATGAAATAAAACCATGTGAGATTCATGAGCTTTCACTCTTTTTTACTTGAAATAAATTGATACATCCACATGATAGCCCATAGCATCTTTTCATTCCCAAAAAAAAAACAAAATGTTTAAAATACTTAACTATTTACATAATAACCTAATTTACACTTTTCATTTTTTCCACAAAACAAACAAATTTCATAGCTAACTTCAAGTTTCAAATTGAAGATGAATTTCAACGAACCATTCAAAAGTTGTTCCTTTCAATGAGGTTATCCTACATTCATTCAAGTATTAAGTTCATTTATTTGACAAATTTATTTTGAAACTTCATATAAAGATTCAACTTTGAAGGCCTCATTGAAATAACTTTTACTTTTGGTTTTTGCTAGTGGAAGAAGAGAAGTAAAAGTCAAAATTTTTTCATTGTTGTTTGAATAATATATTTCTAAAGAGCTTTTGGAATTTTGAATTTATTATCGGTGAAGAAAATGATAAAATTATCAATATGAAAAATTCATTGAAATGACAAAATAGTTTCCTTTGTTTTATAAGAAGCTCTTCTTGAAATAAGCTAGTAAATTTGATTTTTGATAGAAGAGTTTTTAAAAGTCAGAAGCAATTTCCAGGAGTACATATAAACACTATCATAAGTTGCTTTTTACCTTTCAAAAGCTGGTTTTCTATATGTTTCCAACATCTTTTCATTATTTGTAGTGCATAATCTCTATATGTAGCTTCACAATAGATTTGTGAAAAAAATAAGAGATAATATCAAAAAACCCATTGTGTTTTATAAAAATGTCTATTTTATCATCTTTGGTTTCATTTTTATCTAAAATTCCCTTTGATGTTAAAAATTAACAATAGATTTGTTGAGTGTTTTTATTAACGTTAGGGGAATTGTGGATAAAAACAAAATCATAAGTGGTAAAATGGATATTTTTACAAACTATAATGAGTTTTTTAGATTATCCCTAAATATAAACTTAATATTTCACTAAAGAGGATAATCTTAATTGAAGGAATAAATGATAAATCTCCTTCAATATACCTTACAAATGAAAATCAAAATCAGCTAGGGATAGTGATTGTTTTTGTAGAGAACATGAGAGAAATGTGAAAATGAATAAATATTACATGTGTTTGTGAAATAGTCTTTAAATAATGAAGAGTAATAGTTCATGGCTGTCACATGACTTTATTTTTTCAAAAGGAAAAGATTAATTGCAATTTCATATTTCATTAAACATTTTTAGCTCTATAGCAATATTTCCAAAAAGCGTTAAAAAAAAAAAAAAAAGAAGAAAGGAACATGTTGTAAGTATTGTGTTTTTCATTTCACTTTTTTGTGAATGCTTTGAAAACATAATTTTGATACAGTGAAGTACAACTATTATTAGCTATGAGAGGAGAGACTCAAGCAAAGCTATTCAAACAAATGGAAATGACCACCTTTATTTTTCATAAAATTATTCAATTTCAGTAACCAAGTTAGCCTGTCGATTTGAAGACTGTATTCCCTTTTGTGAGATTGCTACTAATGACCTTCAATTGATAGGGCCAACATGTTTTTGCTTGGTTAGGAGAGACATGTAGTATTTTTATTATGCAACTATTAATGGCTAATTTTTTCCGGCCAAAAATTTGTATAAAGCTTTCATCTTACACATCTCATTTCATTAGCTTTGGAGTCATCTTTATTGTTATGTATTTATTTGAGGGGATAAACCAAGTGAGTCAAGGTTCTATCCTCATAATTCAAGTACTATGGAGGTGATACATATAACTACCCTTGTAATAGGGGTGAGGTCTTATTACCACAGTTGCAGTTTTATATGTAATGTGGGACTTGAACCCTCATATAAAGAGATGAGGTGCTTGTCTATCTTTATTAATCAAGCATACTCAGTTAAAAGCCTCTCAGTTGTTAAATACTCTAGCTACTAATGTTTTTTTTTTTTTGGGTTGTTGAAAGTTACTTTAGCAATTAATTGCCTTACAGTTTATATTTCGTAATTTTTTTGGACCACGCTGATTTCTACTACCTATTCTAAATCATAGACTTTAGCTATTCCTTTAAGATTATCATATTGGACTTGATTCTTTTTAGATTACAATTTGAATTTTCTTGCAAGTGACAACAATGTCATAGGAATAGCCCTTTTTATTATAGACAAGCATTAGCATCTGTCCACTATAGCTAGTGGTACGTACTTAGATATGTTTGAATGAGAATGCTAGAAAAACTGTAAGTCTTAAATGCATAGTTTGAACAATCCACCTCACCATCCGTTAAATCTTAGATGGATTGCTGTCAATTTATCTGACACTGTTAGATTCCATAATTAAAATTTGTTGCAGCCAATTTCAAGAGTGAGATCAACAACAATCACTTGATGTATGACCACTGAAGGATCCAAAATTGTCAAGGGTTACATGGATTTCTCTGCCTATGGTGCAGTGACCTAGCCCGGGGATTTGCCCATTTGTGTCAAACCTTAACCAGCTTCCACTGTAGTCAGGAGTCATAGTTCTTGATTTGACAAATATTTCTCCTGTTCATTATTGCTCAACTGTTGCCCGATATCGTTTTGTTCCTATGACTGGACTGGATTGTACATGATGTTGGCAGCTGCAACTGAAGCTTTTTAGTAGCAATCAAGAGTCATAGTTAATTCTTAAAATTCCCCATAATGTGCATTTCTTTCTTCTGAATGTAAATTAGGGAGAATATGTACCATCATCCTAGATGATAATGACTATATCATATTTCATTTTAGGAGTAGGAACGGATTGGAAGCGGGACCTCAATTTTAGGAGAATCCTAAAGGATAGGGAATGTCAAGAGCTAACTTCTTTGAAGGCAGCCCTAGAAATTTGCTATCCTAGCGAATGGAAGTGTGCTATCCTAGCTTCGTTGTGGGTCATTTGGCAAGAGAGGATTAGGAGAATATTTGAAGGAAATTTAGAGGAGAATGTAGATTGTTTGTGGGATCACGCTCGATATTTAGCTTCTTTATGGGCCTCAGTTATAAAGGAATTTCGTAATACTTCTCTTTTTCTGATTCAATTCAGTTGAGAGGGAGCTGTTGTTGAAAATATAGACTTGTTTTGAGCAAGCCCATTATCAAGCCCAAGTCCATCAAGAAGAACCTTCTAAGGTTAGGTGTAAGGTTAGGTGAGTTAATAATGCAATTTAAAAGTATTTGTTTGGTTGGTGAAATTGTGTGGTTAGGATTTATTTGTATTTGTTAATTTGAATGGTTTAGATTAATTCTCTAACACTATATATAGCCCCTCTTGCATGAGGTCTAAGCATCACAAAGAAGAAGAAAACATAAGAGAAGCAAAACTTCTAGTGAGTGTGTGAGAAACAAAGTAAAGCTTTGTATTGTGAGGTGTTTTGAGTGTTGTAAAAGTTTTATTTTTGTTTTAGTGAGAATTTTCCAACAAAGTGGTATCAGAGCGAGGCTAAGTGTCTTATAATATACCAAATCGAAGCTCTCGACGAGAGGAGCACAACGCCGCAAAAATCATCCCAATCGGAGGTTCCACGCGCCCGCACGCGCCGTCGGAATATCACTGCAGAAAACTGAGTCAACTCAAACGAGTTGAACCGGGTTAACAGACCAAGCCGAACCGAGCCGAGCCAAGCCGAGCCAGACCGAGTCGAGTCGAGCCTAGCCTAGCCGAGCCGAGCCGAGCCGAGCCAAGCCGAATCCGAGCCGAGCCAAGCCGAACCCGAGCCGAGCCGCTGCTGACAAAAGCCTAACAGGTCCGTTGACTTTGACCGTTGACCAAAAGTTGACTTTTTGGCTCAAGTTCCGGTTGAAGTTTCTCGACGTTCTGAATCCATCCGTGCAATCAGAATTTCAAAATTCTAAACATATTAAAAGGTATGGCTAATGGTATGGTATCCTTTCAAGTTCCAACACTCAAGAACGACAACTATGATAATTGGAGTATCAAAATGAAAGCACTTCTTGGAGCACACAATGTCTGGGAGGTCGTAGAAAAGAGCTACACCGAATCAGAAGATGAGTCGACACTATCCCAAACTCAAAAGGATAGTTTAAAAGACTCAAGGAAGAGAGATAAAAAGGCTATTTATCTCATCTATCAAGCATTAGATGATGATGGCTTTGAGAAAATTTCAAGTGCAAAGTCCGCTAAAGAAGCGTGGAATAAGCTACAAACCTCTTGCAAAGGATCTGAACAAGTGAAGAAAGTTCGTCTTCAGATTTTAAGAGGTTAGTTTGAATCATTACATATGAAAGCATCTGAATCTATTTCTGACTACTTCACAAGAGTGTTAACCGTTTCTAATCAATTAAAAAGAAACGGTGAGACACTGGAAGATACCAGAATAATGGAGAAGATATTCTACTCGTTGGATTCCAAATTTGAATATATCGTTGTGACGATAGAAAAGACTAAAGATTTGACAACCATGACAATTGAGCAACTTCAAGGATCGTTGCAAGCTTACGAAGAAAAGCATAAAAGGAAGCAAGGTATCAATGAACAACTCCTCAAGTCCCAACTCAAAGAGAAGGAAGAAATCCAAAGCCACGAGAGATACCAACGTAGTCGAGGCAGAGGAAGAGGCCAAGGACGAGGTACAGGTCGTGGTCGTGGACGAGGTTTGAATTATAACAACAACAATTCCAACAATAGCCATGAGAGAGGAGAAAATTCAACAAGAGGTCGTGGGAGAACCAATTCGAACACGAGGTACGAAAAATCTCAAGTTCAGTGTTATAATTGTCAGAAATTTGGACATTATGCTTCAGAATGTAGAGCTCCAAATAACAAGGTTGAAGAGAAGACTAATTTTATGGAAGCAAGAACAGAAGAAAAAGAAATTTTGTTATTAGCACACAGAGGCAATGATGGAGACCAAGAGAATACTTGGTATCTCGACACCGGTGCGAGCAACCACATGTGTGGAAGGAAAAACATGTTCATAGAGCTCAACGAATCTGTGACTGGCAATGTCTCATTTGGAGATAGTTCTAAAATTTCAGTGAAAGAAAAATGTAACATTCTTATTCGTGCTAAAGATGGTAGTCACCAATTGATTTCAAATGTTTATTATGTGCCCAACATGACAAGCAACATCTTGAGCTTAGGTCAACTTTTAGAAAAAGGCTATGATATTCACATGAAAGATTGTAGTCTTTTTATAAGAGATAACATAGGAAATTTAATTGCTAAGGTGAAAATGTCAAAGAATAGAATGTTTTCGTTGAACATTCAAAATGATGTTGCAAAATGTTTGAAAGTTTGTTACAAAGATGCATCATGGTTATGACATCTTCGATTTGGGCATCTCAACTTTGGAGGATTGGAAATGTTGTCTAAGAAGGAAATGGTGAGAGGACTACCTTGTATTAATCATCTTGACCAACTTTGTGAAGGGTGTCTACTTGGGAAGCAATTCAGAAAAGGTTTCCCAAAACAGTCAGAATCAAGAGCCAAGAAACCACTCGAGCTCATCCATACTGATGTGTGCAGTCCAATCAAGCTAAGCTCTCTCGGTAATAGTAATTATTTCCTTCTCTTCATTGATGATTTTTCAAGAAAAACGTGGGTATATTTCTTAAAACAGAAATCAGAAGTCTTTGAAGTATTCAAGAAATTTAAAACTGCTGTGGAGAAAGAAAGTGGCTACCAGATAAAAGCAATGAGATCTGATCGAGAAGGAGAGTTCACCTCAAAAGAGTTCCGAGAGTTTTGCGAAGCAAATGGAATCCGACGTCCTCTAACCGTTCCGAGATCCCCTCAGCAAAACGGTGTTGCAGAAAGAAAGAACAGAACAATTCTCAATATGGCACGAAGTATGTTGAAAAGCAAAAGATTACCGAAGGAATTTTGGGCGGAAGCTGTAGCTTGCGCAGTATACCTATCAAATCGATCTCCAATAAAAAGTGTGTTGGGAAAGACACCACAAGAAGCATGGAATGGAAGGAAGTCAGGTATTTCCCACCTGAGAGTCTTTGGAAGCATAGCTCATGTACATGTACCAGACGAGAGAAGAAGTAAGCTTGATGACAAAAGTGAGAAGTTCATCTTCATTGGGTACGATAATTATTCTAAAGGCTACAAGATGTATAATCCAAACAATGGAAAGACTATCATTAGCCGTGATGTTGTATTCGATGAAGAAAACACATGGAATTGGAAAACACATGATGAAGATTACAGTTTCCTTCCCTACTTTGAAGAAGAGAAGGAGGAGCAACCAAGAATGGAGCAAGTAGAACAAGAACCCACTACACCACTAGCATCACCAGCCTCAACAGATAATGGAAACTCACCACCATCATTTCTGAATGAAAGAGATGTGGAGCGTACAAGAAGCCTGCAAGATTTTTATGAGGTAACTGAACAACATGATAATCTCACACTTTTCTGTCTCTTTGCTGATTCCGAACCAGTGAGTTTTGAAGAAGCTGTACAAAATAAGAAGTGGAAAGATGCAATGAATGAAGAAATCAAGTCCATTGAAAAGAATGATACTTGGAAGCTCGTAACACTTCTAAAAGGACACAAAGCAATTGGTGTCAAATGGGTGTACAAGGTAAAGAGAAATGCTAAGGGAGAGATAGAAAAACACAAGGTAAGATTTGTTGCAAAAGGCTATAGTCAAAAAGCTGGAATTGACTATGATGAGGTATTTGCTCCTGTTGCTCGATTAGAAACTATAAGACTAATAATTTCTTTGGCAGCTCAGAATAAGTGGAAGATTCATCAGATGGATGTAAAATCCGCCTTTCTAAATGGAGTCCTTGAAGAAGAAGTCTACATTCAGCAACCATCAGGCTATGAAGTCAAAGGCCAAGAAGACAAAGTTCTAAAACTAAAGAAAGCTCTTTACGGGTTAAAGCAAGCACCAAGGGCATGGAACAATCGGATTGACAAATACTTCAAAGAGAATGGCTTCACCAAATGTCCTCATGAACATGCTCTCTACATCAAATTCAAAGATGGAGATGTTTTGATTGTATGTTTGTATGTGGATGATTTAATCTTCACCGGTAATAATCTAAATTTTTTTGAAGAATTCAAGCAATGGCCGAGGAATTCAAGATGACCGACATCGAATTGATGGCATACTACCTTGGTATCGAAGTCAAGCAAAATGAAGATGGCATCTTTATCTCCCAAGAAAGCTATGCAAGGGAGATACTTAAGAAATTCAAGTTGGATGATTGCAATCCAATAAGCACACGGGTGGAATGTGGAGTCAAACTGTCTAAGCATGATGAAGCAGAAAAAGTGGATCCAACACTCTTTAAGAGTTTGGTTGGAAGTTTGAGGTACTTGACTTGTACAAGACCTAACATCCTTTATGCAGTTGGACTTGTGAGTCGTTATATGGAGAATCCAATAACTACCCATTTCAAGGCAGCTAAGAGAATCCTTCGCTATATCAAAGGTACAATTGACTTTGGTTTATTCTATTCAATTTCAAATGACTTCAAACTTGTTGGATATAGCGATAGCGATTGGGGTGGAGATACAGATGATAGAAAGAGCACCAATGGGTTTGCATTCTTCATGGGAAACACAGCTTTCACATGGATGTCAAGGAAGCAACCGATTGTCACACTATCCACCTGTGAAGCCGAATACGTAGCTGCTACTTCGTGTGTTTGTCATGCAATTTGGCTCAGAAATTTATTGAAGGAATTAAGCTTGCCACAAGAAGAACCAACTGAGATTTGTGTAGACAATAAGTCAGCCATCGCCTTAGCAAAGAATCCGGTGTTCCATAACAGAAGCAAACATATCGATACTCGTTATCACTTCATACGAGAATGCATAGCAAAAAGAAATGTGCAAATGGAATACGTAAGGGCAAAGGATCAGATCGCAGATATTTTCACCAAACCACTAAAGTTTGAAGATTTTTCGAGATTAAGAAGTTTGCTTGGCATGGTAAAACAAGTTTAAGAGGGGGTGTTGAAAATATAGACTTGTTTTAAGCAAGCCCATTACCAAGCCCAAGTCCATCAAGAAGAACCTTCTAAGGTTAGGTGTAAGGTTAGGTGTAAGGTTAGGTGAGTCAATAATGCAATTTAAAAGTATTTGTTTGGTTGGTGAAATTGTGTGGTTAGGATTTATTTGTATTTGTTAATTTGAATGGTTTAGATTAATTCTCTAACACTATATATAGCTCCTCTTGCATGAGGTCTAAGCATCACAGAGAAGAAGAAAACATAAGAGAAGCAAAGCTTTTAGTGAGTGTGTGAGAAACAAAGCAAAGCTTTGTATTGTGAGGTGTTTTGAGTGTTGTAAAAGTTTTATTTTTGTTTTAGTGAGAATTTCGATCCAACAGCTGTGAGATAATTGGTGTTCTTTTGAGAGCTTTTGTGGCAATGAAGTCTTTGTTAGTATTGGGGGGCAATTGTTTGGCGGTTGGTGTTGGTTGGGAGCTCTATTTTTGTTTGTATAGGCATTTGTAAAGAGTTTTGATCTTCATAACTCTTTGACAATAGGTTGTGGATAACGTAGCCACTTCTTTTGTTAATATAATATAATTTTTGTGTTTCCTATCAATAAACATATATATATATATCTTAAAAATAGTCTGTATATATTAGAAGAATTGAGGTCCTACTCTACATGACAAATTTGATTAAAGTGCCAAAACTAATATCAAATGTCAAGATTATCTTCTCATAATTTGACGTATGAGACTACATGGTATGCAATATATATGGTCAAGTGAAAATCTCTGTAGAGTATTTCACTTGTTCTTCGAATATGTCATATCTATAGAACGGCTATGGACTAGAAAAAGTAGTTCAGTTTATTTAGCTTCATCATATTAATGCTTTAGTCAGAAGCTGATGAATCACGTTGTTTCTATTTAATTTGAGAGAACAATCTAAATTTAAATACTTTGTGGTCCCGTGTTTTTTGCTACAAGAAGGTGATATGTATTGATGACATATTGTGTTTTGGATGCTTCAGCATGCAGAAGACATTGGAACGATACCGTAAAAAGAAAAATGATGGGCAAATTGACAGGCCTCATACGGAACAATACGTGGAGGTTAGACTTCCATCCTCAATTGTGCTAAGTTTTGGTTATTGTTATCATTTTTACTTTTTTTTAAATTTATACTTTCACCAGAGGGAGAGAACAATATTGATTCAGATTTTATATAACTTTATTACGGTTTTGAACCTATGAAATGGACAGTGTGAAAGGTCCAAAAACTAACACTCAACTATGAAAAAGATTTCTAATGTCAATCCTTCCAACTTTTATCATCTTTCTTCACGCTCACTTGTGGAAGTGTTTGCTTTATACATCAAAGTTTAAACATTTTTGAGAGATTTGTGATCAGAAGACCAGTACGTTGTAAAGAAGTTTCTTCTACAATTTTGTGATCATACACGTCTATAGATGAGAGTTATAGGCGTAGCCGCGTATGAAAGCATTAATGTCTTGTTATATTATACGTTGGATTGATGAAGATGCTTACTCATAACTATTGTCTAGAATTCCTTGGCATCACACGCTTATATCAATATCCAAATTCTAGTTGATGCTACACTTCTCTTTTAGATTGTATTTTGTAGGAGGGAAAGTATCAAATGTATGCTAGAGAAGAAATGTGAGTTATTGAATTTGACATACTGAATCATAATCGCTTAGCTCCAAACAATCATTTAGAAGAGTAACTATTTAAAGAACTGAGAAATGAAGTGCCTGTATAGTAAATATTAAGCATCAAACAAAAACAAATAAGAATTGGATTATTCATGAACTTGCATGATATCAAAATTAAGTTTACTGGTCAATAACTAGGCCATCTGGTAGAACTTATTTACATGTTTGTTATTACTCGACTACATGTTGTATCAACATCTTTTTATTTAATTACTATTATTGGAGTAAACCACATGAGGTAAAGAACTAACATGTGCATGATGATCTTAAACGTACTTGTGCTCATATTACGATTAATGTCAAAGCTAGGAAATCTAAAGGTTTTACTAAACACGTCGATGTAAATCGTCCTAAGGAGATAAGCACATATGTCAAGTATAGAGATAAATTTTGATTTATTTGATTTTGTTTAAGATCTTGATTTAATTTGATTGCAATCTTTGATTTGATTTTGATTCTGGTTTGTACATTTACTTTTCATTATGATTTTTATTGAGAATTTTCGTTTTTGGAAGATAGTAGTATAAATAGAGGTCTAATGTTTTCTATTTTTTTTTTTTTTAATTTGAAGCAGTTTTTATAGTTTCTCAAACTTATATAAATAAGAATTAAACAGTATTTGCTTTCCGATTTCTTCAAATTTTCTCTTCCTTGCCTTTTCGTTTTCAGTTTATCAGTTCCATTTCATGTATTATAGTGTGCTCCAAACGCAATCTCATTATATATGTTCAAAAATTAGAAATTTAGTATGTCAACATGATAAACACCTCGTCTAGAAACTTCAAAGTGATCATATATATCTACCACAATTCTATATTAGGTAAAATAAATGAAAAACCTAATGTTTGATAATGTTGGGATTGGATATATCTAATTCAAATATTGCATGAAAGTAAAGGCTTTTTAAAAATTTTCAAGAGGCAGCAAAAGTGGAACAAAGCAGGCTTCGAGACTGTTTTCATTACATCAAAATTACAATGCCACATAACTTAGCTAGACTAAACACAAGTGTGCCTATAAGCATTGCATGTTTTATAATTAACTTGAGATTTATTTTGTTAACTATTTTACAATGCATGCTAACTTGTCCTCTTAGGTTATGTTTGTTACGCATGATTAATATGGGGTGAGATTGGGAAAAAATTTTTCCAATCCTGCGTTTGGGCCTCGAAAAGGAAGGGATATTTCCCTTCCCAAGCCCACCTTCCATTCCTGCCAAGGCAAGAAATGGAATACCACCAAATTGAATCCCACCGAAGATGGTGGGACTCCATTTCTTGCCGTGGTAGAAATTGGTCTCTCTCTCTCATCTTCCTCTGTACTCCCCCTATCTCTCTTTACCTTCTACCTTTGTCCTTTCAGCCTGTCACCATATTCCTCTCTACCCAGCCTGTCACTGTCTTTCTCTTACCGTCTTCCTCTCAACCATCTCTTAATTTTTTTTTTTATGAGTTTCGTTTACCAATCAAATCATCTGGGTTCGATTGGAACCCAGGTGAAGGTCATATGGATTTGTTAAACCACACAAACCATGTTTTAATGTTGTTGATGATGGTGCTGTTGTGGAAGATATTGATGTTAATGTTGTTGATGAACTTGATGATGTTGTGATGTTGTCGATTATGTTGAAGACGGTGGGAGATGATGATGATGGTAATGATGCCGTTGAACCCTCTTGTTGATGATGTTGAAGACGTTTGGACCTCCATCAATGGAGGTGGAGATCCAATCTAGTGGATCTCCTTTTTTTTAAAAAAAAAAATAATTTTAAGTATATAATAAAATATTTAAATTAATGTTATTCCCATCTATTCCCAACCTACACTAAAGACAATGTGGTATAATTTTAATCTAATCCCCAGTTATCAAACAATCTCAATCTCTTTTAATCTCATTCTTATTTCTAATCCCAGTCCCACGTACCAAACATAGTCTTAGTTTAAGATTTGTAACCTTGGAAAGTACTGTAAAGTAACTAAACTTTTTGTACTGGTACTTTGCTTAAGCTCTTTGCTACCTATTCATTGGTCTATCCAAACTGCATTTCCATTTCTTCTATTTTTTTTAATTAAGTGATGTCAGAATTCAAAATGCTTCGACCTCCAATAGAAGGCTAGATTTTTTGTTACTATTGATTATTGTATGCTATTTAATTTGTTCTACTAAGTTTCTAATTAAGTAATACCAGAGCCTAAAATGTTTAGACCTGCTATAAAAGACTAGGTTTGTCTTCATCACAATTGGATAGATGTCTTTACAATTTATCATTGTAGACAATTTCTGTTCTTGCTGCAAATCTTTCTAATTTACCTGAGCTAAACCGCTTCATGTGTTTCACTTGTTGAAACTAATGAAACATTTTATGTAAGGTACAAGGATGAGTAGCGTATGTTCATTAAAATAATATCAGCACAGAAATTATTGTACTTAAAGTAAATTTTAGAGATTATCAATGAGGAAGCAGTGTTCCAAAACTCGCTACTCGGACCTGACTCGGCGAGGCAGCGAGCTGGGAGTACTCGGTAACTCGGCGAGTACTCGGGGAGTACTCGGTTTGACCATCGGTCAACGGTCAAACCGTTGACCCACGGTCAAACCAGGTCAAACTTGTAAAAAAATAAAATTTAATAATTTTCTATAAAAATTTTTAACACAAACATCAATTATCAAACAATATATTACTTCTAAACTGATAATATAACATAAATCACAAAATATATTTCCAATCCTATATTATAATCTCATTTTCATCAATGCAACAAATAAACCACAAATCCATCAATCATCAATCCTCAACAAAATGAAAAAACAAAAAAAAAAATTGAAAACAAACAATTTAGTATAACTGTCTAAGGGTTGGCGACTGGACTCACAGCGACGGCGACGGCAGAAGCAGAACGCGACGGCAACGGCGACGGCAGAAGCAGAACGCAACGGCGACGGCAGAAGCAGAACGCGACGGCGACGGTAGAAGCAGAACGCAGAAGCAGAAACCAGAATGCAGAAGCAGATCTGAGCGAAAGAAGAAGCAGAAGTCGCACCCCACTCGGCGTCGGCGAAAGCGGCGATGGTGGGTTGAACTTGAAGCATAACTCAGAGGCAGCACGGCGAGTCGGCGACGGCGGGTTGAACTTGAAGCAGAACGGCAGAAGCAGAACGAAGCAGATCTGAGCGAAAGAAGGAAGCAGCCAGCAGATCTGATGCTAAAATCGAACACCTGACGCCAAAACGGCGTCTTTTTGGTGTGCCAAAACGACGCCGTTTTGGCAAAAAAATAAAAATAAAAAAAAAGGCCGACTCGGGCCGATCCGAGCTGGGCCGAGTCGGCCCGAGCTGGGCCGAGTCGGCCGAGTTGGGCCGAGTTGGGCCCGAGTCGGCCCGAGTTTCAACAGTAGCCGATTCGAACCCCCCGATCTGGGGGTTCTCGGCTCGGCACCCAACCGAGCGGCGAGTACTCGGCGAGTACTCGGCCGACTCGGCCGAGTTTTTAAACAATGTGAGGAAGATAGATTAGAAAGATAATTTGTGATCTTAAACTAAAAAGCCGCATCAGCTTGCATTATAGAAGTCAGTATATATCAGTTATATTGTTAACTTTACTCTAAGATAATTATATTGATTTATTTTCTTCATTAATGTTGACGTGATTTCTTTAGATCACAAATTATTCAAAATGATGATACTCATACTTCTATTAAATTGGAGCTTCTCTAGTATGGACGGTTATATAAACTTTTTTCTAGTATAAACTCGTTTCAAAACGAAATATTAATCGATAATTTTTTTTTTTTTTTTTGAACTATTTACATCAACACAGATTCATAGTACTAAAAAATTTTCTTATGTTAATCAATTAGATTTGATTATAGAGTACTGTTGTTATAACATAAATTTGCTAATGATACAACACCATTTTAATTCTTGTTCTTTTTTCACAAAATTCCACATGCAGCAAGTGAAGCAAGATATAGAAAATATGGTGAAGAAGATCGAACTTCTTGAAGTTTCTAAGCGGTTCATAGCTAAACCAACACTTCTTCTAGAGACACAACACAGTATATAATTATAATATATAACTTTACAATTTGAGTACATTATTTCTCTGAAGCTCAAAACTTTTGGTGGCTCAGGAGGCTTTTAGGGCAAGATCTGGAATCATGTAGTGTTGATGACCTCTATGAGATTGATGGCCAACTGGAAAGGAGCCTGCGAATCATTCGGGCAAGAAAGGTATTGTATAACGGTACAACAGATGGATGTTTTTCTTCACTGATTTTTTTATTATTTTTTTTGGTCACTTCTCAGCGATGAAATACAAAGGAAAAAACAGCTGGTTGAAAGCTGACTGACTGACCATCTTTGAATGGCCTATGTTCCAGGATCAGCTATTCAACGAGCAGAGAGAGCAACTAAAAGAAAAGGTAACTTTATGTTCTATACAGACTTGATGAATCAATGTTTAATCAAGTTTAGTTTCAAAGTTTGAAGCATTTCAATATGTTTTTAATACACATTTCGGCCCTTTTCGGGAATCCAGGAGAGACTCTTGTTGGAAGAAAATGCAAGCCTATGTAAAAAGGTGAACCTTTAATCTGCCATGCATAAACTGCATTTGATGTTTAGTTTCGGTCTACTTATTTAAAATCAAAATATACGGTTAATTTGGACCTTAACGAGTCAGTTTTAATAGAAAAATTTCTAACTATGTAAAAATATTTTACTTTCTTTCAATTAAATATGGTTGAAATTTCAAGATGATTTCTTATTGACATCCTTAGCTCCCATCTAATGAATGAGTTAGAAACAATTTATTAGTGTTACAACTAATATATTAGATGTAGCATAATATGTGTACGTTATCGAAACATATTTTTTTTTGTATATATATTAGTGTGAAGCAAGTCCATTGCAGCCATCAACGAAACAAACAGAAGCTGTAACAAATTGCAGCCAAAGTTGCCATACGTCTGACGTTGAGACTGAACTCTTCATTGGACTCCCGGAAATGCGCAATAGGTAGCCTTATCAGTCAAAATGTGATTAGTTTGTAAAAATATCCATTAATGACTTCCAGTTGAACATAAAATAATTTGCCTTACTGTATTATTTTTGCTTTGATTTTCCAATGTAAACCAGAAGTTATAATGTTTTAGTAGCGTCATCTATTAGTTTTTCCAAATTTTTTGGTTTGTTTTGTTTTTGTTTCTGCTGTATCATGTGTACATTCCTGGAAGCAGACTCTAATATACCACTTACATTACTCGTGAATATATGTCTCGTGCTACTGTACAGATGTATAGTTGCAAGGTTGGTTATCAGTCATTACTATCTAAAGTAAGAGTGTATAAAATTTAAAAACAAATTACTTCAATAATTTGCTCAAGAGGTCTGTGCACGCACTCTCCTATCATATATGCAACAGAGGTTTGAATCTCTCGCTCCTAATATCTTTTGATGGTATGAGATAGATTTTCATGTATTATATAGTATTTTATTTAGATAGGTATCGCTTGATCCCTAAACATTCAAATTATCTTATATTATATATATATATATATATATATATATATAATGGTTGAATCTATTTTGTTATTATTACTATGCCAATCTAATTCAGGCAAATATACCCAAAATAAGCATTAGCAAACTATTGTTAGAAACTAGAATTCAGGAGTAATAATATGAAAAATTTATCTGATTTAACATTTGAAATGCAAACTTCAAAATGGTTTCTCATACGTTATTTGAGAAGCACTTCACGGATATTTTAATGAAAAAAAACAGCATAGATATTTTTATTTTCAATGAAAAGCAATATTGATCTTTTGGGTCTTGGGCCCATGGGTCTGCATGAATGGAAATGGGCTTGGGTTGAACTTGTGTTTTATGTCAATTGGGCTTAATAGATAGGACCCTTTTTCGGAATTGAGCAACCAATTAATTTATTTTCAATTTTTCGAAAATAATAAAATATTTGGCTCAAATAAATTACATGTATTTCTAAATTACTTTGGCAGTATATGGTTCAATGCATGAAGAGCATATATCAAAACATGATCCAGGAAATGTCAAAAACAAAAGCCTATATATATATATATATATGAATGTATGTACGTACTCCATCGACCTAGTGATTATAATAAAAGATAAATAGGATAAATTTTAAACTCAAATATTATGGATTTAATTTTGCATAAGCTAACACCTGAGTTTAATTAATAAGTATATAAGATTTAATTAGGGATGGCAAAATGGACAGGGTCTGCAGACCCTGTCCATACCCACAAGGAAGCGGTTCGGGTATAGACCCGAACCACTTTTTAAAAAATCCTAAAAAGAACCGGATCCGAAAAACCCACAGAATTGCGGGTAGGATATGGGTCTATCCGCGGGTCTCTATTAGACCCGCAAAATACCCGTTCCTTATATACTTCCTACCCGGTTCATTTTCAAAAAAAACCCTAACAAACCTCTCTCTCAACTCTCTCGACTCTTTCTCTCTCTCTACTCCATCGCCGCCGTTCGACAACGCCTCTCTCTCTCTCTCCAATCTCCATCGCCGCCGTTCCTCCACTCGACTGCGCCTCATTCTCTCTCCATTGCCGTCGTGTTATCTGCTGTGTGACCATCAGAACCTCTCCGTCTCTCTCCATCGCCCCGTGTCATCTGCTGTGTGTCCAAAGCTTCGAAACTGTGGTATCATCGCCGTCTCTCTTTCCAATTTATTTTTCTGGGTCTTTCGATTTCTTATATCTCACGGGGTTTCCAATTTAGTTTGTTGTTACTGGGTATTTGTGCACGGCAAACTCTAACTATAGATTGTGCAGTCTGATCCTATTTCTTTGTTGTTTTGTTTTTCAACATGCATTACTGTGATCTGGTTATGTTTTTGGTTTCTAGGTTGTGTGTGGTTTTGGTTTTTTGGTTTGTTTTTGCAATTTAAGAGATGGGTTTGATGGATTGTTGTGATATGTTTGTGGGATTTTTTTCTTTTTTTTTTTGGGGGATTTCGTGCTATTTTGATTCAATGCCTAGATGGTATAGACTCATTGTTTGTGGAAAATAAATGGTATAGACGCATCTTGAGCCCGATGACTCTGAGTTTGTTGAGGTTGATCCAACTGGAAGATATGGCAGAGTATGTATATATATGTATATCCATCTCTATGCTTGTTTCAATCTCTTGTTTGAGTTTAAAGTTTTGATTTTTTGTGTTTTTGTAATGGTTGTTGTTGCAGTACAATGAAATCCTTGGCAAAGGAGCTTCGAAGACAGTGTATGAATCCAAAGTTTTGATTTTTATGCATATATTTGGATACCCATTTGAGATTTGTTTGATGTTTGTACATCTGTGATTGTTTTGAGTGGATTTGTGCATGCCCATTTGAGATTTTTGGAAAAAAAATTAAGGTTTGTTGGGTGGTTTTATCAATTAGCTGTGTACATTTGTGTCTTGTGATATCAAAAGTTATTGCCGCTATGTTCAGTTTGTTTAATTTGACTGTATTTTAATATGTTTGGTAACATAAATCTGTGTTTTTATTATGTTGTCTTGATTGCACTATGTTTTTAAAACTACAATAAATGTGACTCTCTAATGTATTGTTCTATAGTCAGATTATGGCAAATTATAAATCAATTAATGGGGTTACAGTAGTTTACCCAACAAAGAGGTGGAAGAAAATCTCTAATCAAATCAATGGCTTTGATGTACATTGATATAATATTTTGTACTTTCCTTGACCAAAAATCGGTTCATTAGTCACTCTGGATCTGTTCCTTTTTCCATAGTTGTGTATATGAGTCCGTTTTTAGTACTGCGGGTAGATTCTTGAGTCCACATCGTAGGAGATTGCATCCGGACACGTTGAAAGCGTTGATGTGTGCACAAAATTGGATATAGGCTTCACTTCGAGGTGTGAAAGCAGTGTTACAAATTTATTTACATTATGCATATTATTCGTAATCTTTAATTTAATTTTTAATTTTTTACTTGATTTGTTTTATTAGGTGGTGTTTCGGAGGAAGAAATATATCATAAACACGATGAAGAAGAGCCATCATCATCTTGATTTTATTTTTTATATTTATATTTATAAATTTTTTTGTTATTTTGGGATGTAAATTAAAGATAAATTTTAACTTTTAATGTTATTTTTTGTTTAATTTTAATTGTGGTATTTTTTTGTAAAAATTGACAAGAATGATTATGAAATGAATTATGGATGTGAAATTAGTTTAATCATAAATTATGGATGTGAAATTAGTTTAATATGTTTTAAGAGAAAAAATTGATTTTTTTTTTCTTTAAAAAGAATCATGTTGAAATATTATATTCATTTAATTTGGTAGTTTATAAAAATTTTTTGGGAAAATTTTGGAAATTTTTTTTTTTAAAAAAAATTGGGGTCAACCCGAATTTTAATCGGGTTGACCCGTTTAAATTCGGATTCGACCCGGTTAATCCGGGTCTGATCCGGTCAAATAGGGTCTGAATCCGATTAAATCCGGGTCTAATGCGGGTATATAATAGACCCGTAAAATATACGGGTCGGGTCTGGATCATACCCTCAAATTTATTTGAGGTTATGGGTAGGGTCTGGACCCTCAAATAAAAAAGAGGGTCCAATGCGGGTCTGGGCCTGGTGCGGGTCCAGACCCGCATTTTGCCATCCTTAGATTTAATCTTAACTTTGGGAGATTCTCCAAGTCCTCACTCCTCATTTACAAATTCTTCATTTCAGTTTCTCACTACTAATCCGGTAAATTGTCAAGTGAGGATAAGATCATTTACTTTTAGAGCACTGGAAATGTTTAGCTGCTATATACAACTATCTACTGGAACAAATTCATAATTTTAGTGTTGAAAGATGTAAACATAATATACCTATAAGCTCAACATGTTTGTAAGCCGATTGATATTAATATATCATGTAGGTAGATCAAATAGTCCATATAAATATATCATAACTCTTTATCTTTATTTAAATATATATATATATATATAAACCATCTAAAATGATTTGATGGTAGAGAGCACTCATTCATTGTATCAATAACTCTTATTTGTGTAGCACCTACTGTAATTGGTATATAAAAAAAAAAAGCTGATCTCTTTGCATTATTAGACAAGCAAGAACAGGGCATTTCCATTATTTGATCTCCTTTTGGCGTATGTTCTTTCTTTTTCTCATCTTCAATTATAACATGGTTTGCATGGTCAAAGCTAAACATATCAATGTATCACTATATACATATTAAGACAACTCTACTTTTCTCTCTCCACTCTACCCTATCCCACTCCTGTATGCAGCAACCCTACCCATAACCAGACGCTCCTCTCTCTCTCTCTCTCTCTCTCCCTCCCGATACTATTTCATAAAAGATAAAGCGATAATAAAATGTAATGTACGTTAAAAACTAAACATTGATGATGATCACGTTTGTCTGTTTCTATATATACTAATAATATTTATGCACATAGAAATGGTCATAACTTTTGAGTTATCATAGGGTAGGCACTCAATAATGGGGCATTTAATACTTACATTTTTATTATAAGGTCCCCACCAACCAACTGGGATTGAATTGGATGGACCACTTTGAAATTCAAATAGTAGCCGTTTCTCTTCTTTCGAATATCTTTTTTTTTTTTTTTCTTTGTTTAGCGAATAGATTCATTTTAGATTTTAGCGTTAGGTGCTGTTTGGTTTGGTGTAGTCAGGAATATTGTGTAGGTGGAATCTGTCAAGGTTTCCACAACACTTTCTGATCTCAGATATATTTCTCCGAAATATGTATCGCTTCACCATCTCTCTCTCCCCTATTTTTTAAAATAATAATTATAGTAACCTGGGAAATTAAAAAAATGAACCAAAACATATGGCTGTATCAGTTTCCCAACTTGTATCATTGTGTTTCCTTCCCTTTGAAAACTTCTTCACCATATACTCAAAACTCATTGTTAAAATGCATACCAAAGTTTGTTTACTTGAAAGTGTCTTTTTTTTAAAAAAAAAAAAAAAAAATTGTTTTTTAATTTTTTGGCCTACTTCTTTTTTCCTTTTAAAATTTGATATGAGTTTGTTGGGATCAAACCAAAACAACCATTACAAATACAATTTGAAGTATAACTCCAACTATAAAGGAAGGGTCTCCCTACATGTTAGGATTTAATCACTAAGAGGAAATTCCCAATCACTTTACTAATAGTACATTTGTTCTTAAGAGCATTCTAAGAAACAAGTACATTGTCTGTGATTTAATAACTGTAAAATCAATTTATGCTGCCATATCGAACTCATGAAAGAGGTCCTGAAATGAACTTAGATGGAATTGTCATAGTGTGATCCATCCTCCTCAACGTCATGCTATGTGATATAATTAAATACAAGGCATCTGCTGACTACATATAATTTCAATAATAATACTAAATATTGTATCTTTTGTATTCCAACTTAATTTCAACTCATAGTGTGTTAAGTGATGAATAGATAAATTTGGAATTTTAGATAGAATGTGAACATTATTCTTTCATGCAATATATTATCATTTCATCCTGTCTAAATTTTTGCTTTTTAACTGATGATCATCAAGATTGTTAAGCTTCAAAAAGATCAATAAAAGGAAGTAAACCAATAAATTGGTTTTCTAAAATGAAAAACTCTCTAAAAAAAGGGGGGCATTCATGTTCACACAGTGATCGCAGTTTCACAAAATTTCAAGGCATGCACTAGAAAGGTTCTTCTCCTTATTTACAACAGTTGCTGCAGTTTCTCTCATTGAATGCACCCTGTTAAGCCCCGTCAGTACCAAAAGACAAAAGCATTAAATAGATAGATAATCAAATCAGATCCCCCAAAATTGGTGACCAAACAGTACAAAATTTCCACAAAGTTAGATCACAAACAAAGCACTCATATAAGTAAAACCAGATCTCTAAGCACTTACACAAACAGCTCCAGTCAACAGATCATTTAATAGAGAGAGAATAGGTCAAACTGATAACCTCTTAGATCTTCCCATTCTTCATCACTCATAAAAACAGGTACACATAATTGGACCTCACATCACATGTCACCACTTATTATTGGCAAACAACCTTCTTTCATCAGCATTTACTTCTGCATTCTTTTAAATTTCCCGCTCACTTTCCATATGCAACTACTACCATACTTTTATAAGGGTCTTTTTGAACCACATGTTGATCAGATTAGTAATGCTATATAAGGGCCAGATTTTTAAAAATATTTTAAATATTACAATAAGTTTGTGTAATTTTATGTTTTACAATATTATACGTTACCTATTAATACATATTTTAGAATTCATATTAATATGATTTTATGTCAATTTTTTTTTTTTAGGATGAGGGAGAGATAATTAAATTCACAGAAAACTATCCATACCTAATATTTTAGGACTTGAATGAGACTTAAACATTTGATATTTTAAAATTAAGAGAAACATTCAATCTCTATTACGAAGAGATATTGTGCATAGAGTTTTGTGTCATATTGATAATCAATGTTCAAATATTATAGGAACACATATCTATAAAATTATATAAAATTAATCGATAATTGGTTTACAATTAAATTTGTCCCAAAACGTGGTGATATTGTTTGAATTAGGAATCTAGATTATAATTTATGAAATAAAGATGTTCAAGCATCGAATTATGAATAGATACAGTAGTAATCAATGGTACGGTATATATTAAGTTATTAACTAAAGGTAATTTATATCATCTTCTTTCCAATTGTTGTATATTGAAAGTTAGACGAATTTGAGAAGAACTTCTTTTGAATATTTTATATATAGTTCGTTGGTAATATTTCATAGTTTTTTTTTTTCTAAATTAAATTAGATAATAAAGAACTTTGAAATACTATGAAAAAATAATAATAATAAAATGACTTCCATCCACGTATTAAAATCATAACCACTTACCCAAAGTTCAATTTGTACTTTAATACTTGAACTGGTAGTTCTGTCAGCTGTGTTGGAATATTAAATGAAAATGATGATTATTGCTGGTCAGTCTGGTCAGTCACAATACTGGCAACCATTGCAGAAATGAAAGCACAGATGTTACAGGACCTGGCTGGCTGGCTTCTTTTCTGCTATAGTAATCTGAAATGAAGTCCAAGAAGCAATAGAAAGCTATTGAAGTGCTGGAAAGCTTTGTACTAAATTCTTGGTCATAATTGTATTCTTCTAACGGACAAGTCTTAGTTAACTCAAGATAATGATGTGAGGGACATCATCTAACAGATATGAAGTATTTAAACATTAATTGGCATGATGAAAATATTATATATATTTTAATAACAATTGTGATGGTAATATTTCCAGCCATATTATTGTCAAATAGAAAGAATTCCTTTTATTATCATACCAAATTAGGTGGTGGCATGAAAATATTATATTTTAATGGCTTTAAGTACTTTACATAGAACCTTATAATGTTGAAAGTCTAAAGTCTCACAGTACATAAGAGAGACTTCTAAAGTTCATATATAAAATAGGTAAAATTGGTCTCTCTTCAATTAGAAAGAAAACAATAATGACAAAAGAAAATGTTTGGTTGCTAGCTATAAATATGGAGTAGTGACTAACGAGGGTTGTAATTCATTTTGTCACAACCAAACATGTTATTTTTTGTGCCTTAATTCATAGTTTTTTTCGTCTTTCTTTTACTGAGTTTTATAAGAAAACATAAAAGACAGAGGCAACTGCAATATTTTTATGAATTAAAAATAATAGAATTATGATAACCACCAAACCAACGTTTCAAAACTTGTTATTCACTACTTAATTGGCAATCCAACGAATAACGAGTACTTCACTACTTAACAAGTATTCAGTTTGACCGTTGGTCAATAGTGAATCCATTAATCGATAATAAAACCTAGTTAAATCTATTAAAAAAAAATCATAGGATCAAAACACAATCACTTGAATCCAAAATCTAACGCATTAATGAATTTACTCTTATTAATTTATCCAAAAGATATAATAAATTATATAAGATAAAGAAAATAGCAAACCAAAAGGTAACTTTTTTTTAAATAATAATTATAAAATAAATATTATTCTTAAAAAATTAATTTTAATGGGCTAGATATACTTGGCAAAAACTAATCTAAATATTTTATTTTAGGGTTAGTCTCTAATTTTTGTCTATAATTTGAATTAATACTCATAATCCACCTTATTTACTTGTAAATAAGAGAGATTTTGAGTATTAATTTAAACTACATGAGGAAAAATACTATTTTCTCTTTATTATTTTAAAAAATATGTAAATACTTTAAACCAAATTTAATTTGATTTAAAAAATTTAAAATAACTTTATTAGTTTTAAATAGATTTAAAATAAATTTATTTTTATTTTATTAAAAGAAATAACATAAATTATTTTTTAGTCCAATCACATATAATGTATTAAGTGAGGGACAATACTATATTTAATTCAATTTCATATTATATCAAACAAATCACACTATTAATTTATTTAATTCAATTTCATCCCATTCATTTCTATTTAAATCAACAAATCTAATCTTATATATCAAACGGGGTTTTAGAGTAAAGATATCCAAATCATATATTATATAATATAGTACTGACAATTTATATACTAAATCATTCTTGCATCACTCCGATCACTCTACAAAAAGAGAAATCGGTAATGCTTTTGTTTTTAAGATATTTCACCTGCGTCCATGGACAAAAAATAATTCCAAAATGAACAAAGTAATAAATAGCCATATCATGTATCCACATGTACAGGTATGGAACGCACAAACACAACAACGACAACCTCAACAAAATAAAAATAAAAACCAAAAATTAAATATAAAAAATTAAAAAAACACGGCGAGTGTTAGAGAGTCACTGTTCTCCAAATTAAGACCAAACCCCAATAGACTCTCTCTAGAAGAAGAAGAAGAGGATAATGTACACACAAACCATCTCCTCTCTCTCTCTCTCTCTAGTTTCTAGTCAAAACCGGTCATGGCTCTGCCCATGTTGCACTGCCCACTCTCTCCTCTCCTCGGCCGCTGCTCCACCATCGCCTTCGTTTCCTTCTCCTCCACCACAGGAAATCGCCGCTCCTCCTCCTCCTCCTCTCCCACCTCAACTTCCACGTTCAATCACGAAGCAATTCGCACCATTCTCAGCTTCCGCCTCCCCTTTGTCACTCTCCTCGGCTGCTGCTTCACCACCGCCTTCGTCTCCTCCTCCTCCTCCTCTTCCACCTTAACTTCCACTTTCGACAGTGAAGCAAATCGCATTAAAAAGGTTCAAACTGCTTGTTGCTTCATTTGCTTTTTATTTTATTTTTTGTTAGTTGGTTGAGTTGGGCCGAATTGAGTGAGTACGCGGTCTGACTCGATAAGTACTCATCCGAGATGAGTAGAATCCCCGATATGGGGGTAACCCCCCGATCACTGAATGCTCAATAAGTAATCGGACTTAGTTGTTAAGTTTTATAACACAACACTTAACATAATTTTGTGGTAAAAAACGTTCATTCGATCTAATAATATTTTATTTTCAAGTTGTTTCTACCAAATGTAATATCTCAAAATTAAAAAGATATTATGATAACTGCTTTTTAATTCATTACGATGAAACGTAATCCTTCCAAATAAAATCTGAATGATTAAAATATTGTTAGCGAGAAAATCCATAACCATATTACCAGCTCAAAAATTACGGGAGAGAACATAATACAAGCTATAAAAAATATGATTTTTGATGTCCAAACCTATCTCCAACTGCAAGTAAAAGTAATATGAACAACAATTTCCTTCAAATATAAAACTTTCATTAACTATTCTTATTGATTGGTTTTTCTCATTGCATTCACTGCGTTCCTACCTTAAGTTAAGTATAAATCAATCCTAATAACAATTTTTAAATAAAGAATTCGAGACATTTTTTTCATTTACGAAATTCTAATTTGTTAATTACGATAATCAGTTGATAAATAAGGATATTTTCCATATAAATCGTGCACTATATAAAGCTTCATATATAGTTAGGATGTGAACAGGGATTGAATCACCAAATTAGCACCCATAATAATTACATAGTTAATATAATATTATATTAGAGAATTCATAGGCAAAATATGGGTGTCTGTGCCATTAAAATTCCCTGTAAATTAGGAGTAGTAACATAACAAACTGTAAAACTTAATTATATGGTGAAAGAATCCAAAAGTAGATAAATCTATTATATTTTGGGATCAACTGACATTTAACAGATTAAAAACCTCATGATGACACAACATAGGCAAACTCATCATCTTCTCTCTGTATCTCTCTTATTCAATTTTATTCTTTTCTCTTCTTCTACTGACAACTATATCGATTGCGGGCCAGAAACTCAAATCATTGGGTTTCGAAATTTAAAGGAATCTTTGCATTAATGCCCTTCATGTTGGTTTATTTAATTTTCTTCCACCTTTTATCTATCTAATTTATTTTCCTGAATTATTATTTAAAGGAGACAAATGGATTTGTTGCTCTCATAAATGGCAACATATAATATTGCAATGTCTATTTCAATTTCTAATTGGTTCTGCTTAAACAGCAATAATTCAACAATTTTCTTTTTTTCTCTTTAATTGATACCGTTTACAAAACTTTGTGATAAGAAAAATATATAACTAGAAAACAATCAAATTAGTAAACTTATACAACCCTCAACTCATGTAGCAAATAAACGATACTATTCACATCAGACAAAATCAAATCAATGTCACTTTCCATACAGTTAACAGAAGATGAATCTAAATTAATTTATAAACCTTGATGATGACTCCAGCAAATACATTTTAATACAATATTCTTTTAATATATCGACTATGTTTAAATCTTAAATTAATGTGTCTAGATCTTCATTAAAAGAAAAAAAGAAAAAAGAAAGGGGTAGATATCTCCAACCAAACCCGATAAATCCAACCCAATTAGACTACTTTTTATTGAATTAGGTCGAGTTAAATCTTAAAAAAATTAAGATGGATTGAGTTAGGTTAAAAATTAAATTGGATTGGGTTGAATTAAAAATTAAAACGTCTATCTCTAGTTTTAAATTCAAAATTTTCTCCTTATTCTAGAAGAACATTTGTTAAAAATGAAGATCAAGAATAGTCTTTATGATAGATTGAATATTTTATTTTGAATAATTAAATATTTATTTATACTTATTTTATTTATAATCCAGTTGTAATGACTATAAAAACTATCAACTAAACTTTTTATATTTTTGTGGTATATTAAATCCAACTCAATCAATTTAACCCAAACCAACCGAATTATTATTAGATTGGGTTAAAATTTTTTTAATCTAATTCATGTTGGGTTGAGAGATTTTCAACGCAACCTGATCCAATTTAACCTGAACCTGAAAACGTCCGCCTGTAAAAAAGAGTACCCATTTTATTCTCATTTTGGACATGGGGCATATTGTCTGCATTAGGATGTGATTATGTTTGTGTCATGTTGCAACTTGAGGTTGGCTTTAAAATCCACGTAAATGCGTCTCGGGTGCATGCAAAGTACCATCTATAATTAATTTAAAGTTTAAATTATTATCTCTCTTTCTTTTTTTTCCCAATACTTTACAAGCTCAAACCACCATGAATGAGAATCGCATCTATATGAGTCTCCTAGCATACACCTTTTTTTTTTTTTCCAATACTTTACAAGCTCAAACTACCATGAAATGAGAATCAAATCTATATGATTCTCCTAGCATACGCCCTCTTGTTCGTATCTAACATTTAAAAGTGAAGGACCACCTTTTTATAATCTTTTGGGTTTCTTTAATTCTTTCTTATTTTTCGAAAATGAGAAATCTCATTTGTAAAAATTCATGATCTCATCACCTCTAGCTAGCTAGCTATTATGGTCGTGCATGGAAAAACTACCAAATCTTACACGCATGCTCAACTATAATCATGAAGATTGTATCACAATTTTATCAATACTCTTATATATCTCAATTTTAATAGCTTCTTATAGAAATTCATATGGGAAAAAAATAAATATCTTTTTTCAAATTCAGACGTCCACATCCAAATTTAGAATTCACTTTTTCGTCAACAAATTTTAATAATCAATTTGACTGATTGAATAATTGATCATTGCTGAGATAGAGGAGAAATCAAATGTCTCTATTTAAGTCATTTCCAACCCAAATATATGTGTACCAGCATAATTTATGGCATCTAATTTTCTCTTTCTTTCTTTTTTCTATAAAATTAGCTATAATTAGTTGAACAAAAGGAACATGATTCTCATGTGCACAAATCAGTCAAAATGAAAAATAAATAAGGAGCCATACGTAGGAAGACCTTTGATGGGCATTAAATGAAATTAATGCCCCCATTTTTTTTTCTTAGATGCATTTGAATACATGGGAATCTAAGTACTATAACAAACACAGTAATTACAGGATCACTAGCATTAAAAGAACCCACTTATTTTTCAAACATTTTAAACCCAAAAAAATAAAGTTTAGAAAGAGTAAAGGTTGTTGAAGTCCATAGAGAGAGAAGAGAATGGATTCCTCTGTCAATTTTTTTTTGTCTTTTAAGAACCAATCAGAAAGCGAGTGTTGTCTGGTCAACAGTCGCTATCTCCGTTTGTAACCTTCGAACAAGTTTACAAGTCCCAAATTTGTGGGCCCCTGCAAACTCCCCCGACGATTGGTATCTTATCACGTGAATCACCCATGTGACCCCTCTGCTTCCTGTCCCTCCTCTCTGTCTCTCCCATGCATACACATTCAATTAGGTGTAGAAGTTCTTTCTCATGATTTTTTTTCTATTCGATTCGTGTTTTTGCCATCAACTTTTGCATAAAAGCTCTGAAATCAGTACGCTCTGAATGACCAACAATCTTTTTCACCAATCCTGTTATTTATAACTTAAATAGCTTTCAATTTCTATATCACATATTAGAAAAGAATTGGACCGAATTCCAAAGCTGTTTCATGTATGAGTGAGTCCAATATGTCCTTCTCCACATCCATCACGACCCCTTCTCCTTCCTCTTCAAATGCCATCTTATTCTGCAACTTCGTTTTGGGCAAATCGCTATCAATCAAACCGTCAATGTCTTCAAGAACACGACAATCCGCACAAGGGAACTTTCCAATGACCAAACACAACGTGTCAACCAAATCCGAACCATGCATTGAGCCATAACGACGTCCACGTCCACACCAACTGGACGACCAAATCGCGTTACACCATGGCTTGACATCAATAACAGGCTTCAAAACATCGACCAAAACCTCATCCACCAGCTGAAACAGCAGCTTCCGGTTGCAGAGAAGACTCAGCTGACCGGAATCGGAGGTGGAGTTGGTGGTGTTTTCGAGGTGTTGGAAGATGGAAGGGTCTAGAGGGTGTGATGAAGAGAACCAGGTGATGAAGGACACTGGGGTATGTTTGTCCAAGCCTGTACGTTTTAGTATTCTAGTAATGTACTCGTGTTCTGCTCCACCAACGGTGGTGGTGGAGGTTGTTGTTGCGACACCGTTAGATCTGTCGTCGATGTTGTCTCGGGCAATGAGCGTGTGCGTCGCTTCTTGTTTGTACGAAATCTGGCTCGAATTACTAGATAACTGCAAGCCACTACTATGTTTCGAGCTCTGAGCATTTAATAAAACCTATAAATATTACAAGATAATTTTTACTATAAGCATGCAATAATGTTTTCACATCCTCTATGCAAAGGTAAACTGTACATGAAAAAATTTTTGATAATTAATTAAGGGTAACAAAAGAAAGAAGTAAAGTACCTGTTTTTGAGGGATTTTGGTGGCTGGAGGAGAAGGGTTTTTTTTAACTGGCAGAAGAGTAGGGACTGTGATGTTGGAAAGGTCGTTTGAAAATGGAGTCTTCTTGGAATCTTTGTCAGGCTTGTTGGCTCTGTTGGTTGTTGAGGGACGTACAAATGGTTCTTCTTGCTTGTTTCGTATAACGTCTGTGGTTTTTGGAGGCTTTTTGAGCCGTGGAGGAGTACTGAACCGTTCACTGCTGCCTGCTAATTTCTTGCATTTCTTGGCTGGTCTTTGTTCACTATTATGGCTGCTTTGTTGCTCTTGCACTGGTTGTGTCCTTGGCTTGGACGACACAACTCTAATGTGTTGTGCTTGAATTTTGTGGTCCTTGTTGTTGTTGGTGGTGGTGTAGGTGGTGGACGTGGGTGTTGTTGTTGTGACTGGTTTTTGTTTTGGTTCCAAAAATCTACTCAGTCTCGGTGAACAAGAAGGTGTTGAATGCTTGCCTGGACTTGTAGTTTGATCAGAAACCAACTTGTTCAAAGCCCTGGAGCTACTCTTCTTCGTCTTCAATGGACTAAAAACCTCTTCACTTGTTTGCAATGTCTCTGGTCTGCCCCTCAAAGTGTTCGTGATGTCAAGTCCAACTTTCCTGCTAACATTCACTTTAACTTGCTGCACTATCTGCCTTGCACAGTGGCTTGGACTCCTATACTCGTCCTCCTGTTTGATTTCTTTTCTTCTCAAGTATGAGAACTTAGAGAATTCAAGATCCTCATCGTTTTCTTTGTTGATTTGAAGCGAGAGACGGTGGTGGTGGTCCACGTCCGATCTTCTAGCCGAAGATATTCTAGGCGTTTCAGGCAAAGAACGACTGCCTGTAATATCAACCTCCATTGACTTTCTGTGGCTGATAAATGGCCTGTTTTGGAGGGGCTGTCTTGGCCTAAGATGGTGATGCAAGTTCAGCTTTGTTGGAAGACTTGTTGGCTCATGAAATGATGATGAAGAAGAAGATGGTGAGTTGGTTTCTGGGAGAAGATCCAGACCCATCAATCTTGCAACCAAGTTTGGTGTCTTGGCACTAGGAGAGGAGCTGATTTCAGAAGAAGAATCATAGTTTGAAGCTAGTGATTTTGATCTTGTGTCTCCATTATTGTTGGTGGTGATTGTTTTGATTTGGATACCCATCTAGAGATTCATAAAATAAAATGAAGATTAAGTTAGAGACAACATAGTATAATGATCATTATTTCCATGATTGCCTACTTTTTCAAATTACAGAATCTTAGAAGTACTAAAATTAAAAATAAATAAATAAAAGCTTGAAACCCAAAAAGATTATTTTAGAAATATATTTAAAAAAATGCCTATCAACAACTAATTAAACTTACAGGGAATTTTAAATTTTCTTCTTCCTCTTCTTCTTTCAAAATTGTTGACAATGGAGTCTCCTCTAACTCCAAGCTGTTCCTTGGTGCTTCCACTCCTAAATAACAACACAAAATAATAATAATAAATAACTCAAATTTTCAAAAATATTGTTAACATTTTGTTTGTCTTATATATATAGAGAGAGACAAACAAAAAATAGGAAAAAAAAAAACCTTTGAGAACAGTGTGGCCTTCTTCAACAGGGAGGGAGGACTTGAAAGATGAATGGTGGTGGTGGTGGTGGTGCAAAGGGAACTGAAAATGGTGGAAATCAAAGAAGTGAAAAACAGCACTCATGCAACCAGAAGGTGTAGTGGTAGTATTAGAGGTGGTGGTGGTGGTTGTGCCAACACTAGTGTCCTTGTCTCCTCCTCCTCCTCCTGGTCCTCTTTTAGAGGTTGAAGATCTACTACCACTACTACTCCAATGCCACTCTTTGCCCATTTTTGGCAAAAGAAAAAATTTCTCTACAACCAAAGATGATTTATATGGTAATGGGGTTGAAAAAAGCTCACTCTCTGAGTGACAATGACAGAAGAAGAACTAATAGACGAAGAAGCAGAAGCTAAGTGTTAGAGAGGAAGGAAGACGAAGAGACAGAGAGAGAAACAGAAATAAAAAAGCTGAAAAGCTTATACAAGTCAGCTGGTGAAGTAGCGAGAAAAGCGGATCCATGAAAGGCACATTATATAATATAAATCATGCCACCACCCACCAGCATTTGATTTCCGGAATTTTAAGTACAACTACAACACCAACACACAGGAAAAGATAAGGGTGGGTTTGTGTTGTGACTCTGGTTGTGTTTTGTTTTTATATTTTTTTATTTTTCACTGCTTGCCTTTCCCATTTCTCTCTTTACAACAGTTACACTCACTCCCAAGTTTTTTTTTTTCTTTTTTTAATATCCATACTCCCAAGTTTTACCAGACCATGACTGTGTAATGTAATTTTTTATTATTATTATTTTTTTTTTGGTATATTGGGAATTGAGATGTGTTAAAGAATATGTAAAAAGATGACGAAATGAGCACGCAGGTGTGGAATGGTTTAGACTTAAACAAAAGATAAAGAGCTCTCTTTACAATGTGCTTGTGATTCCCTCGCCACAACCCTCTGCTGTGGGAGTTTCAAGTACGTACGATGTGGCTTACTGGGGATCTGCAACTCCATTGGTGACCCCTCCATGTTTTATTAATTTTTTTTTCTTTCTTAAAAAATTATAATTAACGTTTAAATTTATATAAATTGTACACTTTTTATTATTTCTTACTTAATTTTTAGTATCAATAGATGTTAATGTATTATGTATGATTTGAAAGCATTGAGAATTTAGTTTAGTGTGTTTGAAAGTGGATGTTTTTCGAAAGTGGATGTTAATATAGTCCTTTTGAAAACATCACGTTTTATATTTCCTTGTCTCTTCGTCTTTTCATAATTTTCCTTTAATTAACCTCAACTTCGAATGAAAAATAAAACATAACAACCTATATATGGTTATGTATAATTCATAGGGCAGTTAGTGATTTTTTGGAAGTACATTTCAGTTTTCTTATTTTATATTTTGGTATCGGAAGGTGTTTGATAAAACTTTTAAAGTGATAGTCTCACATAATAACATTAATAGCATTAAGAGGTTCTTTGTTTTTCTCCCTAAACAGTGACTAATCTAATAATATTAATTTTATTGAAAATGGATATATAATATAGCTTAACTTGAATCTAAATGAGATTTTAAAACTAAATAATAACAGAAATCTAAATTCACATGATACGTTATTTACTACCGACTTGTTTACTTGTTTAGAGATAAATTTGTTTGAAAATAATTAAATTACCATTTGTACATTTTTTAATTATTAATATTACATTTATATAAATTTATGTTTGAATAACTTAAAATTTTGACTTAAAAAAGTAACTTCAATGTCCATTCTTTCATTTTCATTCTATTCAATTATTGTTATTAGTTTTGAATTCATTCATTTTTTTTACTCTTGGATTGAGTGACAATAGATGAATGAATGTTGAAGTCATTTTTTTAAGTGACGATAATAAAATCTTATTTTAGTCTAACCCATTTATTATGCTGCAAACAACTCGAAACTAATGATATTTTAACAAATTAGCCATTTTTAATGTAAATATTGATAATACTAATTTATAATTAAGATATAATAATAAAAAGTGATATAGGAATGGTTTCGTAGTCTTTAAAAAATAGTGTTAAACTGTTAGTAATCAGGTCCAACCTTCAAGCTAATTTCTATAAAATAATAATAATAATAACAGTAATCAAGGGGCCGAGGTAATTCACTGTTTGTTTATTATTGTTATTATTGGATTATAAATATAAAAAAAAATTATACAACATAATATTAAGATGAAATTGAAATAATATTATCTTTAGGAAGGTAGATTTGGTAGAAAATATTTTACATGCAATCAGTGATTTAAAATTAAGTTAAGAGTCAGAATTTTTTCACTTTTGTTGTGATTTTGTTTTTAATATTTTTAAGTTGTTTGACCATTTTAAAATACAAACACAATAACTTAATAAATTCAATTTAAATTTTTTATGGTTAAGTAAAAAAAAAAAAACCATAAAACTGTTGAGTTTGCTAACTAGTATTGAATTATTAAATGAGTTTTTATATATAGCACTAAGTTTAGATGATGAGGATGGTGCCCGGTCTGGCGAAAAGATCATGGCTCACTTACAACCATAGGCAATTTATGAGTTCGATCTTACTTAAGTCTCATTTTGTGACTAATTTTCCATTATCTGCTATGTGTTGCCCTCCTCAAAGTTAGCATCATGTGTAAGGTATCAATACTTTAAAAGGAAAAAAAAAAAAAAAAAAATTAGATGATCTTGCGGTTCATCAAGCTCCTTCTAGCTTTTTAATTCTTCTCTTTCAACTTCATTGTTATATACCTCTCATTTTCTCGTTCTCCTCTCACTTACACAAACTCTCTCACTCAAACTTCCAGCTAATTATCACTAGAAATATATCAATTTCATCTTTTTTTAATTGATTTGAACACAAGAATAGCTGGAACGTACATTTTGACAAATAAAGAAATATAGAGTTAAGAGTTGAAAGACATGAAGAGACTCCATTAAAAGCGCGACAAATTTCCCGATGACAAATTTCTTGTCAAATAATTTCAATGATATATTATAGGTCCAAATCCAAAGTGTTTGCTCCTCTAAGGTGTTTCAAAATTATTATACATCAGTCATAAAATTAGTTCATGAGTAAATAAAATAGTTTACGAGCAAATAAAATAATTTATAAATAAAGCATTAGTTCATGAAAAAATAAAATAGTTCATGAATAAAAAAACTAATTTACAGAAAAAAAAAATACAAATCTTTAGAAAGTAGCTTGCTTTTGGCACTTTTAATAAAATGGGTATAAAGGTTACTTACGTTGTTACTAAAACACTCATTTATATACTTAAATATTAGTTTTTTTTTTTCAAAAAAAAAAAAAAAAAAAAAAAAAAGACAACAACAACTCTATATAGTTAGAAATGCTATATATATAAAAGGGGAAAAAAAATTCAACTTTGGATAGTAAAACGAGAAAATTATAAAATTATATATAATATCGTATCTAATTTCAACATTATAAATATATAGTTACAACATGTTTTGCAATAAAATTACCTAATTATATGTACATTTGCATTTGACCCTCACAACAGATTTAAAAATATGGTTGTTCGATCAATATCATATTTAATTATTCCTCCAATACAATGATCAACAATTATTTTAAAACTACAACAATATCAAACAGGCCCTCATGATAATCATGTGATACCTATAATTGTAAGAGTGAAGGATGTAAAACTTGTGACACATAATAAAACCGTTAGAACGAAGAACAATTAATCATAATCTCTAACAGGAGTCATCTATTTCATGGACACAAGCTATTACCCTAAAAATTCTATTAGTTTAGTTAGATGTCACATAATCATACGTAGAGCTTCTATTCAAGTTTTGAAATTTATTTAAAATATTTTATTAATTGTTAAAATATACTAAAAAATCACAGAAACCTCTATATATATGAAGGGAGTTGATGGATAAAAATAAAAAAAAATAATCATTAAGCCATAGAATCATACGAATATATAAAATAAAATACTAAAAAATACTTTGGTAAAAACAAAGCAAACTAAAAACATTATTTTATCATAGACCAAATACTATAATTTTAGTTTTAAGGCTTTCAAGAGAAGTTTAAGTTTTAAAGCACTGCCAATGCCAAACCTGCCGACAACTTAGGTGGCAAAATCTGAGCCACAATTAAAGAAGAAATTCTTTGCTATTTTTTTCCAACCCTCATGATTGAAAAATCGAATTATTTCCTTTCGTAAACAAAGAAAAGAATGAGATTCTCTAAGACATTTAAAACAATCAGGACAGATACAAAATCCCATAAGAGAATAACTGTGTGAATATACATAACAAATTTAATCACTGATATATCAAATTTTACCATTGTATCATTATCATATACAACTTCCATTGAAACTCATCTTTAAAACAAAAAAAAAAAAAAGTTGAAATACAAAGAGGACCCCATGAGTGAGACACTGTAGTCGAGCTCGGACAAAAATTAGCACTGCAAGGAAGGAGCCTCCTTTTTTAAACAGTAAATAAAATCCCACATTTATCAGAACCTGGGGGCTTTGTCCAATGTGGAGGGACCGCAAAAAATGGGCTTCAAAATGTTTCTATTCTCTTATTTTGACATGTCACTGGTTTTTTCTGGGTGTCCCAGAACCAGGCAGGCACGCACAACAATACAAGTGTCCTTTGGATAAGGAGAGGAGGGCGTTGCGTGGCTTACGAGTATAAAACATAGACTGGTCCCAATTTTTAGGTAACATATACCTAGTAAGTTCCGCTACTAATACTCATGAAACCCAAGATTTTGTGGCTCATATACTTTTTAACATTTGAAATATATTCTAAGAGTGCTTTTATTACTTTTAACGAAACAATAAAAATTAGAGTTAAATTATTTTAGCTTAAATTTAATTGACTTTCAAACTTCAGTATTTAATCATTTATAAGGGTTTAAATAAATATAAAAGCAAAGTAAAAATTGTATTTCTCTCCAAATCTTTTAGTTTCACCGCTTCAACTATTGTAGTTATTTTGTTTTACTTTACTATTATGACTCCTTCAAATGAAGGATATTAGCTTATCTGTTTAAATCTAATAGGTTTCCCTGTTTTTTTTTTTCCCTCCAATGATTAAAGGAATGATAAATGTTAAGATGATAAATTTATATTGATACACTCAAACTCTACCTGAAAATAATTTTTTCTTTTAAATATCATTTACGATATAGCTATTTGTATCATTATCACACTAAATAAGAACTCTCTACACCAAACTAGATTACCAAATATTTAATTTTGATTATCAATAAACTATTCAAAATACTCTCATATGCTTTTGTTCTACCAAATAATGGACATTGGCAAACCAAATATTGCCAATTTAGACGCCATATGAGCAACGAAGAAAAATAGAGAACAATCTGATTTGATAATAGAAAAATAATAATTAAAAAAAAAATGTGAAACACACACTGCTACCTTGATGTGGCATAGTAAATTGAAGTGTGACATAATTAATTTGCAGGAAAGTGTGGTGGGTTTTTACTGTGAAGGACTATTGTCAAAGCAGAGGGTAGATGCCACCGGTTTTAATAACCATAAATGGAATATATGATATATCAGTGCTGCCTTGACCCACCACTTGTCTATGTACTTCCAATACAATCTCTGAACTTCATTGTCCTCTATAATGGATAGCATGCCATAATTGTTTCATTTCAGACATTATTCAACTAAAATTGTAAAGAGAAACCATTTATCTATCGTTGTATACATAGAATTAGATCATTATGTATTTGTGCCCTGCATAAATTAAATGTAAGACATCTAGATTTAAACATACAACTCATGTGAAATTTCAACATTTGGCGTTCTAAACTGCATAAATGGACAAATTTTACAAAAAATATCACAAATTTGATCCAACATATTAGTTGAATAAGCCAATTGAATGACTTTTCTAGTGGGTGTTTTAGGGTAAGTTTTGAAACAAGAAAGAATTTTTAAGGCTATCAAACATTTGAAGAATAAATAGAGGATGAGAAGGACTTCATCAATAAGTAGCTGACAATTAGACCAGAGTCAGACTAGTCTAATTAAGTTATGCTTTGAATTGGAAAATCAGTCACCTGCATCACTCTAATCTCTATAGACAGATTGACCTAATAATTTTGGAAATCGCAAGGAATGCATCTAGGGAGCAGGCAAGTAGCCCCGCTTGTTGGACCACTCAGTCTGTGGACGCAGTTGACTGGACTACTCAGTCTGTAGATGCAATTGCTTTCGCGTAAGAACACAGTTATAAATATAATAATGCTAATATTTCAATTTATGTTCTAAAATATGGTGCAATCTTTAAAACTCTAGATAAACTTTCATAATCTTTAAGACGAGGGAACAGAAAAATTTTCACATTATCGGTCAGAAGCTAATACTAGTTTTCGTCTGATACCAGGAAACAGTAAAAAGATAAGGAATCTTTAAAAGCTCTTAGTGATAAACACCTCTCACATAATGTAGCACACAGTGAGACAATAACTGGGTCCATGTTCTATTTAAATTTGGAAGTGCTTTTGCAGAAGTCAATTCATTTTTAGCAAAAGCATATGTTCACTGGTGCATTTTTAGTCCCACAATTGCTTCATACATTTCAATCAAATAAAGCTTATAACTATTTAAACACATTTAGACAAATGACAAAAACACTTTCAAAGATACAATTTTGCAACCACATAATGAACTTTTAAAAGCACAAATTCCTTGTCAAACTCACCCTCAGTGTCGCTAACTTGTCTGAAAATAGCCAATTTTTCAAACATTTGATAGGTGCCAAAAAAATAATAATAATAAGAACTTGAAGCATTCAAAATTTGAATTTGAAACAACAGACGTTCAACATCGTCCAATGATATAAGATGCAGTAGGCAAAATCAAGATGTCACGATAGAATCATAGACCAAGACAACAAATAAAAATGAAAGAGTCAATCAACTCTCATGTACCACTACTAGAAGCATATGCAGGCTGTAATAGTGTAAAAGCATGAACGGACACCATAATATACAGCACACTAGCAAACAACAAGGTGTACAAATGGTAACACCCAAAAAATTTGTTTGATTGTACAAACTGAGGAATAGCCTCATCATACTATCTCTAAACACATCCCTCAAAACAATTTTTTTTCAACTCCCTTAGTTGTCCTAGGTATTTTTGGAAGCAATTTAAATATTTGTGCATATTTTCTATTTAAATAAATGTACAAATTTCAAAATGCAATGTCTTAACTGCTATATTCAGAGAAGTTGTATACCGAAATAAATTGTTAGTGTCAGAAAAGATTCACTAGAGTCAGAACAAGGACCTATAAGGAGCAGAGGGAAGTAAAAAGTTAAAAATTGAGAATCTGGGAAAAATTGTTGTAAATCCAAATTATTAAAATTAAAAAAGGTATATTTGCTCCAACCTTGGATATAGTCCTACTCACTGAGAAAACAATATAAAATTTTCGAAAAACAAATGGGCCTTGTGTTTTTCATCCCTGAATCTGGGATTCTAACTCCAACTCAAAGTCACAGAAGCAGCAAAATTGCTTTAAAGTGGAGAAGATCTTGATAAAGATTTGTAGAAAGAAAATAATTGATGCTGTTATAAAGATTGAATGTCGAAAACACCCCCCAACTTTCAGTAAATTTGATTCGTGAAAGGTTCATCATCACCAAACAGATTTGTTACGAATAGAAAATTCTGAACAACATAATTATTACACGGCTACATGTAATCCTTGCATCTGTAAGACTGTAACACATAATGACATGTTTGCTGAAAAGAGAATGTTTTTCTTGAGAATTCACTAGGCAAAACGACAAGGAACATGAAAGAAGAAGTATTCTATAACAATTTCTTGCTTAAATATACTGCTGGAAAATTCAAAAGCTCAAAAGGGTGGTAAAAGGTCAGAAAGCTTAGGTAGAAATGTTTATATCAAGAAACAATAGACAACTGAAAGGGGCATTGGAAAAAAATAAGGCATTGATTTAGAAGTAGATGGAACGAGGACAGATGAAAGAATATACCCAGTAAACGAGTAAAATCCTAGTCTATTTGCATCCAAGACTTCACCATAGGAAAGAGAATCTGACACTATGATACTAAGCTCTACCATCCACATCAAACCCGGCACCTGTCCAGCCTGGTGCTGTAGATCCTCTGCCTTTGGGCACAGCGCCAACTCCCTTCCCTCGTCCATGAAACTGTGTTTTCTTTTTAGCTCTTATTTCTCCTTCAACAGTAGGCTGCTGGTTGTGGCCATTCATACCAGGAGAATTGCCACCATTTCCTTTATTAGGTGATGCATTTTCAGTGACTCCAGCGCCTGGCTCTGCTGCAGGGGCAACTGAAGAAGCATCTGGAGCTGTACTAATCTTTGCAGGACCCATTGTGGTTCCATCCTAAAGATAAATCCAAGTGCAAACTCTCAACATATTTTTTATTACAATGCTAATTAAATGTTTATGTCAAAGTTCACTTAGAAATGGAAAAAGTATGAAACAAACAAGAGATGGAAAAATGATGCCAAGTGAATGGGTATTTCAATTCCTTAATAATCTGGTTAAGCAGTGGGTCACTTCAAAGGAGGATAACTGCATGTTAAATTACCAGAGAGCTGAAACCCCACGCCATGCAAAAAGAGAGAGAGAGCGAAAGAAAGAGGAAGAGAGTAGGCTTGTAGAGTAGGGGAGAGGAAGTGCTGTTAATCACATTAATTAACATCTTCTTGCACAATATAAACAGTAGATATTCTCCTTGCACATCACGTAAAGCAAATATGGTAACTTTTTCTATATGCAATAAGTCTATCTATGAATGACATTAAGAAAAAAATTGAGTCTCTCAATGAAAAAGGACTTCTCTTACATGGTGGACATGGTCTTGTGATGGCTGGTTGCAGAATGTTATCTAATACAGACATGGAAACTGATGCAAGGATTATGATGCATATTGACCAACCCTCGAATACTAGAAAATCCAGGAAATTTTTAACCATGAGATGCTGTGCAATCAATTAACTAATACGGATTAAAATTGATAAATAGAAACAGGAAGAGAGCTTACATGAGAAGAAGAGATGGATGCTCTACTAGGGTTCAAAGCTTCCAATCGTCTTTTCAATTCCTCGAGTCTAGAGAACTGAGTGTTACTGCTTTCTTGAACCTATCACATTTAATAGCATTTAGTAAAATCCATAAAAAAGCAATATTTTGTATCAAAAGTTAGCACAATACAAATACCAGTTGATTCAAATCTTCACATAGCTTCTGTTTCAATGCTTCCTCATCCTTCACAACCTTTGATGCAGCTTCCCATGCCTGAGGTACGTTAAAATGACAAATTCAAACAATCATGATCCCAAGCAGTGAATCACCTTTCTTGGGTCTAATACAATGGAATTAAAATGTGATCAGTTCTATAAAATGACCTGAACATGAAGAGCAAATCCAGATCATATAAATATGAAAGCGTGTACCATTTGTCAAAAAGCTAACATATAAATGTGGTATGAAAACTGATTATTTGTAAGAAAACAAATTTTTATATCATGCACTTGTTCTTCAGCAAAGATAGTCCTACCCAGTCCCTTATAGCCTTAACCTTAATTAGAGGTGTTTACACAGATATTAGAATCCCTCTCCATTTGCAAGGACATAGCTGAAAAATTGAAAATGCATATTTGGCAACAATACAAGCTGAATTTAATCAGGAGGGGCAAACCTGTTTTGCCAGTTCTTCCTTCTGCTTGGCAAGATGAATTCTCTCAGTTGACATTTCTATTTTCTTTCTCAAGTGTTCAAGTGCTTAATTTATATGCCATACATCACAGCAATGGAAAATAACACGACATAAAAATCAACAAAGAAAAATTCCACAAGCTGAAATTTTCAATAGATGAAGATGATGATGTACCAACCTGCTCTTTTGGGTCCAGCAGTGAGTTTCATCTCCAATGTAAGATTTGCTAGCTCTCTTTCAACATCACGTATTTTAGAATAATTTTCTTCAATGTATCTGAAAGCAATTATCAAAAACAATTTTAAGAAAAACCCTACTATTCAGCATAGAAAAGAAAAATAAATGAAATTAAAGAACTTATATTAACAAAATTAACATAAATCTGAAAACAGGAACATCAGTTACCTAACCTATAACAATTGAATCTCTCAATGCAAAATAACTTAAATACATTTGAGAACTGAACGTGTTAATTGGCCATGGCTTCTCACGCTAACTCATATAACTAACTGACCTTTCTGTTTGTATAACAAAAGCAAATTAAAAAATAGGAGGAAAAAAGGAACACATGCCATGAATTTATACCCAAGATAAAACAACTACCACCCCACCTCCATCGCCCCTCATCATCTGAGCAGACCTTACTGTCACCACCACCCCACCCCCACCCCCATCATCATCATCATATCTCCACTCTAAAGACCACTTTACTACGTCAGATACCAAAACCGCTATCCCCATCATATACTCGCAAAAATCGGTGTGCATCAATACAATACCTTCCTTAATTACTCTAAAGCTACCTCCGCTATATCCATTATGCCTAGTTGCCTACTACAATATCCCAACAACATCAACCATCAGCCAACAATCAACATGACCACAACTAACACTTCCACTTCCTTTTTCACAAATCAAGAGAACTACAAATCCATTTACCAAAGCAACAAAGAGGAAGCCGTTTAAGAAAGTAGAAAGTTACACACAATATATTCAACTTCAACACATGGATTCAAATAGATTCTAACATAAGATTTTTCCCACGTCCTCACCACAATCAAACAACCTAACATTCGATTCCCACGCTCTGACCACCCAAAACACTTTATCAACAAACAACTATTATTTCATTCTCAGAATGGTCGCGTTTTCAGCAGCTATATAGTCCACCATTAGAAAATCAACTACATTGCAGTCTAGCATCTTCTTTTCCCTCTAATTTCAAAAAATTGCATTAGCAACTCAACAGAACACCAGATTATCGCATTACAAATTCAACATCACTCCACACTCCATTGGCAGCTGCCCGCTGCCATTGGCAGGGTTCGACACCCTCTTCTTACACGTTCATCCCCACTTCACCACCTTTTGAAAAAAAAAAAAATAGAACACGATTTCACTTTCTCGAGTTTAAAATTTCAATTCAAACAATCATTTCTGACGCTATGACTATGGACAACACTATATTAACAAACATTTATCTCTACGAAGACAAATATTGGCTTTTTCGGTTGTTATATGTCCACTACTAGAAATCAACTACATTGCAGTCTAGCATCTAGTCTTTTCTCTAATTCCACAAAATTACAATAGCAACACAAACACTACATTATCGAATTACAATTTCAACATCAAAACACAAACATAAAACATGTAAAAAAAAAAAAAAAAACTTACTTTCTCAATTGAAGCTGCTCCTCCTCGATCACCTGACAAAATCAACACGAGATCATATTCACATTTAATATTAACAACAGAAACAAAACAAAAAAGACACGAACACATAAGAGAGAGAGAGAAGGAGACCTTTTCAGTGTAGGCGATGACAGGAGCTTCTCTAGCGAGACCGTCGGATCCGATCTCAGGTTGAAGAGAAGGATTCGAAGCCATTTTTTGAATAATTGTAATTGTTAACACAAAACTCAACAGATTTTTACTTTTGTTGTGTTCTGTGTACTGCGGTTTCGTTTTCGATTGATTGAAGAAAAAAGATTTGATGATGCCGAGAGAGGGCGATGAGTGCTTGCAACAAAAATGACAAAAACGAACAATGTCCGATGTGTCGGTTAATGGACTCCAATGGTTCGTGTCAACTCCGGTTCAACCACCAATTTAATATGGGATAACTTGAGATATCAAAATTAAACTCTTTAATTTTAACAATACACTTACTTCAAAAAATATTTATATCTTATTAATTTTCACGTTATCTTATCATTTGCAGGATGTTAACGGTTTACATGATATATCATTTTACATTTTCTCATAATTTATAAGATATTGATAACTCACATGACACATCATTTGAACAATAAATTTGATAAGTCTAACATTACTTTAGACAAAATAGTTCTCTATGATTAATTCAATTGTAGTTGATTTTGATTAAAAATAATGTAATAAGGTTAATTATTTTCTTAACTATATAATTACATAATAAAATTTTGGAGAATTTTCCAGTATACGATGATAAAATTTGTGTGAGTTTTGAAACTAATATCAGACTATGAAAACCAATGTTTTTAACATCATTAACGTTTACAAACTATTAGCTTAAAGATGAAAGCAATACTTCGTGAATAAATGATGCGAACAATTATCTTTGTGATTTTTTGCCAACAAATGATGATCTTTACTGTGAATATTAATAATGTTAAAAATATTATTTTGATATTTTGATTTTACTTTCATAATTCATAGTAGTTAACTACTTATTTGGGAAGTTTTTGGTTGCCGTTCAAACCAGAGAATTTAGTTTGGGTGCTATAATAATTCTTCCATTTACTAAAACGCCCTTTGGATCTTGATAGTTAACTGGATGCACATGCTAGGCTCGTGAATAATGGAGAAAAGTAATTCAATTAATTTCGTGGTCCGAACCGTCCGGTTGCTTGAAGCTGCAGTGTTGCATTAATTTACTTTTTCCTGTGCATGTTTTTCTAGCATTAGAGAGCCCTTAATTTTTGTCTTTTAGTTAATTTTTTTTTAAACAATTTCAATAATTCAGGATTTTGGATATGAAAACACAACTTGAATTCACAATTCCATAAGTATGAAAGTTATTGCAGCGACAGGTTAATGCATTACATATCCAAATTTGTTAAATTTTACAAATTTTATAATATTTGTACTTGATAGATTTTCATCCAGATAAATTAGCAAAACTTTGATTTGAAATGGATATAAATTATCCTTGTGAGTGATACAACACCAGAGGAAACACAACACCACAGAAAACACAAAACGAAGAGACTTTTTTTCTAAAATAAATTCAAAAAAATAGAATATGATTCTAAATGAAGCATAGGCTTACATGCAATCTTATGTGAAACAACATGATAATTTCTAACCAAAACAAGCATGCTAACATGTGACTTTCCTGCAGAAAATGAGAAATTTTGAGCAGCACAGTAACTTGAGCAAAGCAAACTCAAGAATACAACACTTATCATGATGCCAAAATGAGAAGGAAGTACAAACAATTAAATCTTGAGTGTTGAATGATAGCTTTCATGATGCAGCCACAAGTTTTACGAGTTTAAGCACCGCTTCTTTCGTAGGCAGTGCAGGAATTGCACCTCTCTCTGTCACTGTGATGGCGCCACAGGCATTTGCAAAGAGGAGAGCTTCTCTTAGCCGCTCCTCGTCCTGTCATGAAAATCATTCAGAAAAATGTGATGCCACCTACAGTCTTCTACTCGGGGTACAAAATTCTAGTATATTAAATTAGCACACCCCTAATTATCGATTAATGTTCTGTATCATATATGCTGCAACTGGAATCTATAGACTGAATTATGGTAATTAAACTCTGGATGCTAGGATGAATAGACAACCATTGAAGTAGTTACAGAAATTTTCAAAGCTTCTAAGCCTGTGAAACGATATGCAGAAATTACTTGTTCTATGTTTTGCAGATTTATTACGAAGAAAAGAAGAAGAAAAATGTAAAACTTGATATAGATCGCCAGTTAAAGTTCGGATGTGAAACCTGGCATGGTGCTCAAGTCTCTTATTTACTTAAGTTTCAAAATAATGTATGCATCTATAAAAATAAAGTGCTACAAGTCTAGAATCTGTAAGCGAATATAGCATTCTTCAAGTGACCTTCAAAACAAAAAAAACAGCATCCAAGGTCCCTTTAATGGTAATTATATTGTTTTCAGTAGCAAAAAGACATGCAAAAATATTTTTTCTATAGAGCTCTGCTGGAATTAAGCAGAAGGGTTATATGTTGTTAAGGATTTAGGTACCTCGAATAGGTTTAGATCAGAAGCTAAGCAGTTAAGTATTCCACTGACAAATGCATCACCAGCACCAGTTGTGTCAACAGACTTACTTTTAACACCTGGAACCCTGCCCTTAAATTCCTGCATGAAGTTTTGAATGATGTTAATCTGCTTGTAACTCATCAATAATTTAGCCCGACTGGTTCAATTTACACAAACCACCCCAACAGATTTCATAAAGTTAGCATATTATACGTCTTTGGTGAAGGTTCAATATTCAATTTAGACCATTTACTTTGCATAAGTTACTACTAATGTAGTTTTACTGTCATCACGGAAGAACAGTCAGGATTAGGAGAACACCAGGATTGGAGGTAAAATCAAATATAAATGGAAAGGATTAGTCTACCTTGGTGTAATATCTACAGCCTTTTGACCCTTCAGTGACGATCAAAAGCTTGAGATTGGGATGATAAAGTTTAGTCAACACCACATTATCATCATTATGATCATCACCTCCGGTTAAGAATGTAATTTCATCTTCACTTATCTGCCAGTTCATAAGATAAGCTCAAATGAATTTGATAGCGACTACGATATCGGTTCTAATGCAACTGAAATCATTCATTCTTTACACGAATCTACAATTTCACATCATACCTTAATAATATCTGCTTGATCCCATATACTCATTATGCCATCCCGAGCAGCCTGTTCTGATGGCCATAGAGGCAGTCGCAAATTTGGATCATATGAGAGGATACTACCTGACCTTTTAGCCATGCTCATGGCAGCAAGATGGGTTGACTTGCAAGGCTCTGCAATCAAACTTATAGAACCATAGTGAAAGATCCTGGCCTGCAATTAAAGTATAATTTGGAAATGAATAAGTTGCAACCACATAAATCCAGTCAAGAAAAACCTATTTATGATTATATTTCTTAATTAAAAGAAGAAGAAGAGAAAAGACCTGCTTAATGATGTTTATATCAAGTTCTGATTCGCGAAGAAGCATATCAGCACTTGGATGACGAAAAAATAAAAATTCACGCTCGCCATCAGCTCTTAGTGTAACAAATGCCAGTGCTGTCCTTGCATTGGAATCATATCGCACACCAGAGGTATTGACATTGTTTTGTTTTAAAATGTCAACCAACATGTAACCAAATTCATCATCACCTACCTGTAATAAGTATCACATGTGATTTCAATTTACCAAATATAATCTAATAGAAACAAAATGAGACTGCCTTCAAAATGGTTCACAACATACAATAAACATGTATGATTGACTTAATGGAGTTAAAAGCAGGGTGCCCGAGCTAACGAAGTGCCATTTATACATAAAATTAATAAGAAAAACATTTTAGATACCTAAAAATCACAGACCAGGTCAAATCGAACGCATACCTCTGATAGAAAGAGCTAGAATCAAATTTCTCTACAGAGTCAAAAAGTTTAGTTTATTCAGCAGAAACTGCATGTTCTATATCCCTAGTTATGAAACATTTAGAATTGGTGGCTTTATTCTTGATGGGGTAGAGTGTGTAGTTGGGCAAAACAGTAGAAGCAGAGATTTCCAGATATGCTTAAACATCTAACATGTGAATCATGTAAAGCTTGCAAAGGGCAGTAAAGCAAATTTCACTTTTCTAGATATTCCAAGCAAAAAGAACGCCGTCACAGAATGCCATCCATGTAACTGTAACAAGACAAAGATTTTAACAAACCTTGCCAATGAAAGCTGATGTACCTCCTAGCTTAGATATGCCAACAGCCACGTTAGCAGGAGCACCACCAGGAGCCTTTTTGAAAGCAGGCGCTTCTGCTAGTGAAACTTCTCCAATGGTTGGCACAAAGTCAATCAACATCTCCCCGAAGCAAACAACTAGTGAGTTGTCATTAGAACCACCTATAGATACGTAATTTCTTGATATCAAAACAAATAGCAACCATACAGTTCAAGCAAAATTACTTAACATCAAAGAATAAAAGAAAACTCTGCCTTCAAATATTCCATTCCTAGTCCAGGCTGACAGCTTGAAAACCTCTAAGGTGTGCACAATGATGGCATACAAGTTTTTGACCATAATTAACAACAATTGTCCCAAAAATCACAAATTAAGCATCCATATCGAAAACTGATACTGTTCCAAGATCAAGAACCAAAATATAATTATCATCACTAAATATCTTTCAATCTGAAGAAATTGTACATGTCAAATCCATCTTTTTCCACACAATTCTGACTCGAATGATTCATCAAACAACCGATTCACATACTTATAACTCACAAACTCTTGATAACAATAACAACTACAACATATATATCTTTATTTCACATAATTTCTACAAAAAATAGGGTGGCAGTCCCAAAGATTTATGTAACCACATATACAATACAAGACTACATATGCAATCACATGATTCACATAACAAAGCACACACATTAAAACCTACAAAACCAGAGATCTACCCCTCCAGCATCTCATTCAAAACACGAAAACAATCACAAGATACCAAATTTAACACAAAATAAACAACCCCATTATCAAAAAATCACAAAGATACAATCTTGCACACAACCAGATACAAAACTATTCATTTCTTCCAAAAATAAATCACATATTCAATCAAGAAAACAAAGATTGTAGACACAGAGAGGAAAAGAGAGACGAACCTGAAGTGGGGTTGTGAGCCATTTTGAGCTCTGAAATTGACTGATTGATTGAATAAGATAGCAAACTATACACTTGTGTAATACACAGAGAGAGAGGATAAAAACTTGATGTGGTTGTGACAAGAAGACAAGTGAGAAATGGAGGCTGGTTTTTGTTGTTGTTGTTGTTGCTGTAGATGCAAATTGCAATCCTGGAGGATCGTTAAAGAGTTGACGAATGAGAAAACTTTTACTGGCTTTTAGTTCTGAACTGCACACACATACAACACGGCACAGGAGCCTGTACGTCAACAAATTATATTCCTGGTATTGCATATTCTTTTTATTATTATTATTATTGTTGTTGTCGTTGTTATCGTTGTTGTAATTTTTCCTTTTATAAGATTCGATGACTTGGATATAAGCTTTCTTCTCATTTTTTGGGCTTTGGGGCCATTTTATTCTGCGTCATTTTTATTAAAAAAAAATAATAATATGGAGTGTTCTCTCTAATTTATGATATAATCTAGACATGTCTCATGTGGATTTGGGCGGTACTTAAACTAAAATAAATTGATTTAAGATGGATTTGAGATTGATTATAAAATCCGCTTCAGAAATAGATCAGGTGTGGGGTTTTATTCTCACTTACATGGGTGTATATAATCTAAAGTTTATTTAAATTAGATGGATTCTTTTTAATAATAGATTTGAGTGGAATTCATACATTTTATAGACTTCATATTGATTTTGTTAAAATTATTTAATAAATACAATGAAATCTCAAAGAGAATTGTAATATTTGTTATAAATTTTTATCTTCATAAAAATCACTTTAAAATTCATCCAAATTCATTCAAATCCATCATTTAAATAAAATCAAATCAATGGCTTTTTAACTACAAATAGATTTTATTAGATTCTATATAAATCTGAATTGAATATACCTAAATTATAATTAAATTCATACAAATCTAAATTAAATGTTCTAGATTTTAATAAATTCCAAACAAATCTAGATTGAATACACATAGATTTCATTGAAATTCATTTAAATATGAATTAAATACTCTCAAACTTTTAAAATCCTTTAAATTTCAATGAAATCTTAAATTGAATATATCTCCCTTAATCTTCGCCCTAAGCCTATTTATTATTTGTTTATGTATCAATATTTATAAATAAAATTTAATATATAGTTCACTAATTATTGTAATTTAAATAGAATTTAAATTTTTAAGTATAATTTAGTTTTAATTACTAAATATGAATATATATATATTATAGAACTTATCAAATATGTATTTAGTATACACTCATTCATGGGTTTTTTAAGTTTATTTTTAATATTGGTTCTTGTTAGATATATTTAAAGATTTTTTTTAGTCAATTGTTAAATATTTAAACTATATTCATTATATTGGCATCTGAGCTTCGTTAAAATATAATAACCTTTAGAAAACAACTATTTTGAATGAATAAATATTTTATAATATTCAAAAAAAAAAATGGTAGGGGTGAACTAGAGATAGGAGTGGGTTTACCTTCCCGACCCCCTAGAAAATCCCTATTCCAACATTGTCAATTATTGAATTTGAGTGTCAAGGTTCGAACAACACTCTCATCTCTGTGTGGGTATATATATATATCGAATTTGAAAGCATATATTTTTTTTTGGGGGTGGCCTCAGTCGAGAATTCCTAACCATGTCCCAAACCAGCCCCTTTGACATGTCCACTCTAATTCTTATTTCATTGTTTATTTATTTAAAAAAAAAATGTTATAAATCTATCAAGACAAAATAAAAAGATTCCATATTATTAAAATTTTTATCAATTTTTTTTATATAAATAAACTTATGCGGTCTTTTTAAAAAAAAAAAAAAAAAATTAAGGGAGGGCGGAATCTTTTCAAGAATGAAGTATGGGAAATTTTGTTGATATATTAAGCAAGAACATAAAAAAATTATACTAAAAAAATGCATGTTTTCAAACTTATAAATTATGCAAAAGAAAAGTAAGCTTCCACGCTATCGCCGGAAAAGTAAAATAAGTACTTTTAAAATAATTAATGTTCCTGAGTTAAATTTCGCGAACACTAATGCTTAAAAAATTTGCCTTAGTTTTTCAATATTAATTTCAAAATTCACACTTTTTACGGTGCTAGGATAAAAAAAAAAAAAAAAAGAAGTAAATAGAACTCATCTTACAACATTTTATGTTTGCATTTTAAAATAATAGTAGTAATAATAACATTTTATGTTTGCACGTATGTGATGGGGTCTAAAAGATTTGATGATGTATTGACTCAAAAGATTAGAGAATATGAATAAAGAATAGATATGATTGTTAGTGTTTATTTGATCTAAATTAATCCATAATGGAAATGTAATTGTAGGTTTTATACAAATTCAAGGTTATACTTAATTGTATGTATGATAGATTTTCTATTCAATATGAGATTAAATATTTCAATAATTCATATAACATTTAATTTTGATAGATTACGATAAATCTCTAACACATTATTCAATGTCAAATTTAAAAGTAATGAAAGTACATTCAATGGTAAAATTTATTAGGTTAGAATCATAATGATTTTGGTACGTAATTTCATTTAACCTATGTGACTTATTTATTTTCTCCGTGTTTTTACTTACGACAGGTCAACAATTAATAAAAATTTACATATCTCATTCCTTGGACGCGTTTAACATTTTTCTTCTCTCTGATTAAGAAATCATGTGGGCGAGACAGTGCATGCTTGGATTAATTAATTAATAGAGACTAGTGGTTTGTGTGGGGTAAAACAGTGGGAGTCTCAGTACAAGGTTAGTCGAAAGAAGAAAAAAGGTGGGCCAGTGGTCAGCCACCAGCTAGATTTTTTCTGTAAAGCAATTCATTTTAAATGACTTATAATATATAATGTTTTTTTCATAGTAAGTCAAAAGATAACAGCTGGAGTTTAATTATTCCAAAAAAAAAAAAAAGTATTTGAAGTTTCATTTTCATGGATCATGGATGTAACTTATATGGGTGGTTTTTCCGTATATTATGAAAATAGTTTTCTCCCATTCATGAGATATTTGATTTTGATAGATATAAATTTTTAACAGTTTAAAAATTATAATATCTTATAATTAATAATAATTTAATTTAATGGAGAAACATCATTCATGATTGCATGGAGACAATCTTTGCTCATGATTTTCATGTTTTTTAAGTAATAATCAATGTTTAATTTGGTGATTTTTTTTGTCTTTGGCTGTCTTTGTATGTCCCGATGCCTTCAAGAGCGTGAAGCCTTGGAGAGATGCTCAGTTTTTATTTGTTTTGTTTTCATGTTTTATGTTCAAAGTTTCTGGAAATTCAGAGACAGAGAAATTGCAGTTGAAGCTTTTGATCAATATGATTTTATGGAGATAGCAATTACAAACACATGATCAACCTTTTGTAATGTAACCATTTGAATTTATAATTTTATGATTATTATGCTAAATAAATGTTTTTTGTATTCAAATTTTAAAAGAAAAACTTCGTTTTTGTCTCTTATATTTTGAAAAATATCATATTTTTGAAGTATTTTTTTTTAAAAAAACAATTTATTCTCTAATATTTTCAAAACTCTTTTAAAAAGTCAAAACTATCAGTCAATTAACGATTAACGTTAACAAAATATGTTAAAAATATTTTTACCTTTGATAGTTATCAGTGATAAATAAATTATTTGATTATCATCATAAAATAATGAATTTATAACTTAAATTGTCTAAAATGCACGTAAATTTAAATAGTTTAATATATTTGAAGTATTAATTCGAAATATACATTTTGAGAGTTAAAGGTCCAATGTGTCTTTTTCTTCATTATGTAATAGATCCCTTACGCGTGCGTGTGTATATATATATATATATATTTATCAATAAAATTTTATTGTGATCCATGTTGACTTGAGAAGAATTATTCCAACTCATATTGACGCAGAATCCTAGTTTCATTTCTTACCGTGAATATTGATAATCGGCACCCTTTAACTTGTTCTTTATGTTGTTAGCGTTAGAAGAGGATCCTTCGGAGGACCAATCAACTTCAATTTTCTATCAAGAAAAATAGGAAAAGTCGGAACACAGGATAAGGATTCTCTGTCAATGTTGATATGGTGCTAATCTTTTTATGAAAATAATTTAAATTTGAGTGATGTATGAGAGAGAAAAAATCTATCAATCTTGATCATTCATTTTTTCAAATGCCGATGTGTCACTAAATTATCAAAAGATTGACAAAAAAAATGATGGTAAAGAATCCTTACTCCGGAACACATCGTTATTTTAATGTTGAATAGTCCTCAATGTCTAAAAAAAAGGTAATTATTTGACACAATCAATCATTATTATTATATTGATAGTTGCTTTCAAAAAAATAAATAAATTATGATTTTAGTTCCTTTGATTTGTCCTTTTCTTGTTTGCATAATTATGCATCATCTAATAAATATTTATAAATTTCAGCATTTTAATTTTCTTTTTATAAAATATTTAGATAACTTTATAAGATTGTTGATTCTCAATCTCGCATAATAAATCATTCAAAAACCACATCTCTTGCGCGCGCACAAATATTTGTGCGAAGAGATTTTAATTTTTTTTTATATGTTTTAGTACAAATATTTGAGGGTTTGTGTGGACGAGTTACTTCATTTGTAACTTCGTAATTAAAATTCATAGAAGAAACAGACAAAGCTTGCTCTATCTTTCACCGATAAAATAGAAAAGGCCAGCACATGTATGTTTACCAGTTTTCGACATCAAATTTCTAGGGGGTTTGGGATTTAAAGACATTTCTATTTTCAACAAAGCACTTCTTGGGAAGCAAGCTTGGCGAATTCTCAGCCATCCGGATTCCTTGGCTGTCAAGGTATTAAAAGCTAAGTATTTCAGGCATGACAGCTTTCTTGAAGCTAAGTTGAAGGCTGGCAGCTCGCACTTGTGGAGAAGTTTATTATAGGGCAGAAGTTTATTGTTAAAAGGGATTCGCTGGCGTGTTGGTAACAGGGAGAGCATTCGCATTTTCAAGTATCCTTGGATTCCTAGAGAGTACACTTTTATACCAATTACTCCTCCCTCAAATGAAAATCTCAAAGGGGCTGAGCTTTTTCCCCTAGTAACAAATCCTGGAACATCCAAGCCCTAAACACTTCCTTTCTTGATGTGGATCGCGAAGCTATCTTAGAAATTCCTTTTAGTCATCGCAACATGGATGATAAGCTTATATGGCATTGCGAGAAGAAGGGTATTTTATACTGTTAAGAGTGATTATCATTTGGAGTATACAGGGCAATATTGTAACTCTAGCTCTTCTTCTACCTTGTCACGCAAGTGGTGGAAAATGCTTTGGTCGCTCAACATTCCTCATAAGATTAGAATTTTCATTTGGTGTGTGTGTGTGAATGATTTACCTACGTTGACAAATTTCTGTGCCAGAAAAGTTGTGGAAGATGTATTATGTAAGATATGCAAGAAATGTCTTGAAACTCCCTCCCACGCTCTCTTTTGGAGTAGTTTGTCTAAACCAGTTTGGTGCGCCACCACCTTCTAGAACGCACTCTAAATCAAACAAACCAGTTTGATTTGTTTTGTGCCTTTATGGACAGGTTCTCTATTTTTTATTGGAATTCTTTTGGCTTGTTGTTATAGTGTGTGTGGTCCAACCACAACTACTCCATGCAGGGTATCAGAGTTCGTTCCGGTCCTGAATTGGTTGAGTGGGGCTTAAGCTTGCTTGAGGAGTTTCAGAGTTCTTAGCTCATTATACACAACACTCAACAGTTCCGTTCAACTCCTCTCTCTTGGTTCCCCCCTCCTTTGTCACATTTGAAGTTGAATACAAATGTGGCTGCAAAATCTGGTTCTTCTTGGATTGGTGTTGGAGCCGTCATCCGAAATGATCAAGGCAATGCGGTTGCGGCCCTCTCCAAATCCTTTCCAGGTAGCTTCAGCGCTGAACTTGGAAGACTTTTGTCAATTCGCGAGGGCCTTCTTCTTGCTAAACACTTGCATCTTCAGGTGTCTTGGGTGGAAATTGGTGCTACTGATGCTGCCTTTTTTGTTGTCAATTAGTCTCCCCCTTGGTGTTCATTCTATCATATAATCCAAGATATTAAGGTTCTATGTAAGGTTGTTAGGGTTACAAACTGTTTTCTTATTCCTAGATCTTGTAACAGGATGACATATGCCATAACTGCTATTGCCTTCTCTTCTAGGGAGGATAGACTTTGGTTCAATGAAGGATCTGCTTGTATTTCTTCTCTTCTTTGAATGGAAGTTTTCTTAGGCTCGAAAAAAAAAAAAAAAATTTATATCAGTCATTATCAAAATGTTACATAGTTTCCTTGTTCGTTTTTCCTCGCTCGAAGATGTATAACTATGTAGTGCATATCCAATTAAAAACTTCCTAATTTTATTTTCTTATTCATCTGTCAAGCTTATAAATGTGTTTCTCTAACAATCAATTATTATATTCAAGTAAAGAATTAGAGCGGCAGTAGTAAGGGTCACGGCTTCATCAATTCTTTGATTTTTTTTTTTTTTTTTTGAAATTATATCTAAAAAGTTTATATATATTCTTCGATTTTATATTTTTTCCCTTCTAAATATTGTATCTTAATTTATTAATATTTATATGATTTTTCTAGCTCTGTCCCTGATTAAATCTATTTATTTATTTAGTGTCTTGCAGTTTTACTCCATATCATATAAATTCAGGATGATTATCAATAAATAATTATTAAACAAATAATAATAGAAAACATAATAAACTATCAATCCAATAAGAACTTCCATTGATGAGTAATATTATTGATTATAGTAGATAGTAAAATCTAAAATAATATATATATTATTACTTCATCCACGCTCATAAGCAAAAATTTTGCGTTCGCTGCGAGGGGCGATGCGCACAAGTTTGTAGGCTGAAATTATGAGGTTAATAACATTTTATGGCATTCTGCTCACCGAATCAGAAAGCAAAAATTCAAGTACTTTGTGCCTTTTTGATTTCTAATTTTAAATATTTTATGATGAATTCGGTGGTGTAGAATCTATGGGTTTATTTATGTAGATAAGATAGGTTGGAATCAATTATCGATCTGGTCTCTCGTGGCACCCATGCACACCGTCAACGCGTTGCGTTTTGATTTGGGAACTATTGAGTAATCAAGCCTCAAAGCTTATAAAAAGTTCAACTACTGTCACGGGGCATGTAGTTTGGAATTTTGGACAGAGTACACTACTTTTACTAATTTTCGATTAACGTTTACATAATTAACTTCCTTCAGGAAAAAAAAAAAAACCATAATTATACTTTAAAAGTTTGAAATTATTGTAAACATTTTTTTTTTTAGAAGAGGGATAACTTCATTAAACAACACCACAATGAGGGGTAGAAGGAGATACAGCAAGGGCATTTACATCAAGAACTGTCAGATTCAGCAGCCATGCGAGAAAGGAGATTTTTCAAACTATCAAGGAATATATTGTATCCTAAAGTCCAGTTTGCAATACCGTGGGCTACACATCCTGTAACTTATCACATGTAATGTTTGAAATTATTAGAAAGTAGGTAGGTTTAAAAAATAAAAAAAAAAGATAGGTTTTGATTTGATAAATCTTATTCCCTTCAAAATATTTAAATGAAAAGTAAAGATTAGTGATTTAATTATATGTCACGGTAAGATATGTACTAATTTTAGAGTCTAACTTAATGTTGGATCGAAATTCTCACTAAAACAAAAATAAAACTTTTACAACACTCAAAACACCTCACAATACAAAGCTTTGCTTTGTTTCTCACACACTCACTAGAAGCTTTGCTTCTCTTATGTTTTCTTCTTCTTTGTGATGATAAAACCTCATGCAAGAGAGGCTATATATAGTGTTAGAAAATTAATCTAAACCATTCAAATTAACAAATACAAATAAATCATAACCACACAATTTCACCAACCAAACAATTATTTTCAAATTGCATTATTGACTCACCTAACCTTTCACCTAACCTTACACCTAACCTTAGAAGGTTCTTCTTGATGGACTTGGGCTTGGTAATGGGCTTGCTCAAAAACAAGTTTATATTTTCAACACTTAATTCGATATATCTAATCAAGAATAAATAACTACCAAAATTTAAACCAAATTAAAATTACAAAAGTCATCACTTTACTTGACACGGGACTTAATTAGATTTGTAGTTCTATATAGAAATCGATAAATTAAAACGTGACTTTTAGCAACTGATTACATTTCCTTTTGCCTTACAATATTCTCTCTTTATTCACTACACAAATAATTAAAAATGAAAAAGTGAAGGTATCTAAAATATTCCTTAATGATGCCTCTAATTTATTCATTTAGGATTAATCCGTCCCTCCCGCAATCCAATATATCTACAATGGTGTGTCAAGATTGGGGAAGAAAACTTTCCAAACATGGTTGTCGGTCAAAATTTGCTAAGAAATATACTTGGAACAATAAAGGGGGGTAAACTCCGAAAATATGTTGATGAATATACTCACGGTTGTCTTACGCAATAAGGGGAGAAACATTTTTATATATGTTGATAAATATTTATGGTATAACTTGAATCCCTATTAGAGTACATTAATTATGATTTGAAGAAAAAGTATATTAACTACTTGAACTATAAGTGAATGTACAATATATATATATTTTTTATTTTATTTTTGAAAAAATTGACATTAAACAAGTAAAAGATCTGTTGAGACCTATCAAAATCAAATATCATTTATGCAACTCAGATATCTAAGCCCAAATATATACTCTCAAACACTACTTGTATGACTCTAAGTGTAAAAAGTCTATCAAGACTTATTAAGATTAAATACTATTTATGTAGCTTAGATATATGGTCCATATATATACTCCTAAATATTAGTTTTTTAATGCTACTTTACTAGCATTTAATTTGATTTATGTCTCATATTGATAAGGATAAAGATGCACCTGATATTAGATAAGGACTGCTACTGATATTAGATGAGATGAGGATACTGATATTAGATGAGATGAGGATTTGTTATAGCTGATATCAGATGAGGATAGTGATTGATCTTTTTGTAAATTGTTTATCACCATGTTACTGTATTTTCTGCTTGTACGTTTCTGTTTCTCAACCATCTATATTGTATGGCCTTTGTATCATTTCTATATATAGATACAGAATATGTGAGCTGAGTGTGTAAGTAAAAACATTCAGCTCATATACAATTCAGATCATATTCTTTATTTTTCATGGTATCAGAGCCATAGACCAACGTCATGGCTGATAAAACTCCAAACAGCTCTTCAACCACAGACAGCTCCTCTTCAAATCCCTCAAATACTAATACCATAGAGAATCACGTTGCTCCACAAGTAACTCATCCTTTTACCAAATCATTCAGCCATCCTTTATCCATTAAACTTGACAGCAACAATTTTCTTTTATGGAAAAATCAAGTATTTCCAATTTTGGAAGCTTATGATCTTGAGAAATTTGTTCTCGGAACACACACTTGTCCATCAAAATATCTTGCATCAAACAATGATCTTATTAATCCAGAATATCAAGTATGGATGAAGCAAGATAAATTACTTTTTAGCTGGCTTTTGACAACACTATCGGAAGGAGTTCAAACCCAAATGGTAGGTCTCACTACTTCACATGACTTATGGATTGAGATAGAGCAAATATTATGTCTACCGTTGAAGCAAGAGCCGTGAATCTTCTCTCAGAACTACAGACAACGAAAAAGGGAGCATTGTCAATGAATGAATATTTGCAGAAAATGAAGTCTATTTTTGACAACCTGTCTGCAATTGGTGAACCTATTACAAAGAAACAACTTAATCAATTTGTTCTTGGAGGCTTGGGACCAGAGTATGATGCAGTTGTAGCTAATGCCACTTCAAGGGTACTAACCTATGAGGAACTACGTGGTTTTCTTTTAAGCCATGAAGGGAAAATAGAAAGGTATAATGATCTGGCTAATAATACCTCATTGATGCCCTCCGCAAATGTCGCTACACAGCAAAACAACCGTGGTAGTAGTCAACGCTCCCAATATTATTCTCGTGGTTCTTCTAGCTCTCCAAACTACATCCAAAATGGTTATCGTGGTGGTGGAGTTAACCGTGCTAGAGGTCGTGGTCGTGGAGGACGACAAGCAAACAACCGTGTGTATTGTCAGATTTGTGGAAAACCAGGACATATTGCCCCTGCTTGTTATTATCGACTAGATCAGTCATATCAATCTTCTATCAACTCTAATGATTCGAAGAAGGCATTTGTTGCGTCACCAGAAACAGTAGATGATCCTGCTTGGTACCTAGACTCAGGTGCTACAAATCATCTGACTTCTGATCTCAATAACTTACAAATACGTAGTGAGTATAATGGGGCAGATAAGATCATTGTAGGCAATGGGACAGGTTTGTCAATTTCTCATGTTGGTTCTACCCATTTAAATTCACCTTCTCATTCATTACATCTTTATAATATTTTACATGTTCCTTCTATCAAGAAAAATCTCATAAGTGTAGCACAATTTTCCTCTGACAATAATGTTATTTTTGAATTTCACCCATCTTTTTGTTTGATTAAGGATCGACAAACGGGCAAGATACTACTTCGAGGGTGCCTTGATCGTGGACTGTATAAGCTGGAGTCTCCAAGACCATCTTCATCTGCAAAATATTTTTCATCAAATTTTGAGTCTGTTATGTCAGGGTCAGATAGCACTAAGACTTTATCAATGAATGTGTCTCAAAGTTCTTCAATTAAAAGTCATGTTGTGGGAACTTGGCATTGTCGTCTTGGTCACCCAGGGGTCAAAATATTAGATCAAATTCTTAAGAATTGTCAAGTTTCTATTAATAAAAATGATATTTTACCCTTTTGTTCTGCATGTCAGTTTGGAAAATCTCATAAATTACCTTTTACATTGTCTCAATCTCGATCTCAGAAACCATTTGAATTGATTCACTCTGATGTGTGGGGACCCTCTCCTATCCAATCAATTGAAGGTTTTCGTTATTACGTTGTATTTGTTGATGACTACACCAGATTTACATGGTATTTTCCACTCTCACATAAATCAGATGTTTTGCATGCTTTTCAAACTTTTCAAGCATTTATTGAACGACAATTCAATGCTAAGATTAAAATTTTTCAATCTGATTGGGGTGGAGAGTACAGACCAATTCATAAATTACTTCTTTCTTTAGGCATTCATCATCAAGTCTCTTGTCCCCACACTCCTGAACAAAATGGTCGTGTCGAACGTAAACATCGGCACATTGTAGAAATGGGTCTTACACTTTTAGCTACTGCTCATATGCCTCTTAAATTCTGGAATTATGCTTTTGAAACAGCAGTATATATTATTAATCGATTGCCCACTTCTATTCTTCATTTCAAGTCACCATTTTTTAAGTTGTTTGGTGTTCAACCTGACTATAAAATGCTCCGTGTTTTTGGAAGCTCATGTTTTCCATTTACACGACCTTATAACACACATAAGTTGCAATTTCGTTCTATTAAGTGTGTGTTTTTAGGGTATGGGTCTTTTCACAAAGGTTACAAATGTTATGATCCCAAAACAGGAAAAGTGTTTATTTCCCGGCATGTTATTTTTAATGAAACTGATTTTCACTTTGCAGATGAAGAGAAGTCTACTGCTCCTACACCCACTATCACAGCACCATCCACATTTTGTCCTCCTTTAGTTGTTGTTTCTCATTCACCTTCGTCTACTTCTCAATCACAACACCTTGAAACATCAATAAATTCTTCACAGCCACACCAGTCTCCTCTTAATATGTCACCTCAATCTACTGGTCATGAGGGAAATGTTCCTTTAGAACACCAACCACCACCACTACCAACTCAACCCTCAACTGTTGCTACACATCCTATGATTACTCGCTCAAAGAATGGAATTTTCAAGCCTAAAACTTATCTGACTACCCATCATCCTTTACCTAACCTTCACCAACTTGATGAACCGACAAATTTGTCTCAGGCTTTAAATGATCCCAAATGGGTGCAAGCCATGCAAGAAGAATATGTTGCCCTTATTCGTAATGATACTTGGGAATTAGTTCCTCCTATTCAAGGTTGCAACATAGTTGGATGCAAGTGGGTTTTCAAAGTTAAACAAAATACAGATGGTTCGATAGCTCGCTATAAGGCCCGACTGGTGGCCAAAGGTTATCACCAAAAGGCAGGTTTTGACTACACTGAAACATTTAGTCCTGTGGTAAAACCTACTACCATACGGATTTTCTTAACTCTTGCTGTTGCATATGGATGGGATATTAAGCAGTTGGATGTGAGTAATGCTTTTCTCAATGGCACACTTAATGAAGTTGTTTTTATGGAACAACCTCCTGGTTTTAAAAATTCCAAATTCCCAAATCATGTATGTCGCCTAAAGAAAGCTCTCTATGGTCTTAAACAAGCTCCAAGGGCTTGGTTTACTCATTTATGTGATACTCTCTCTACATGGGGTTTTCAAAATTCCAAGTGTGATAGCTCTTTATTTATTAGAATGACTGGTGGTGCACTCACTATTTTATTAGTCTACGTTGATGATATTCTTGTTACAGGTAGTGACACACAACAAGTTCAAGAGCTTATCACTTACCTTCATAAATCATTTGCCCTTAAAGATCTTGGCAATATTCACTACTTCCTTGGTGTGGAAGCTTTTCGAGACACTTCTGGTCTTCATCTTTCACAAACAAAGTACATTGTTGATCTTTTAAAAAAGGCTCACATGGATGGTGCTAAACCTATTAGCAACCCAATGATTCAAGGTAAACAATTATCTTCTCACGATGGTGATCCATTTGACAACCCATCATTATATCGCAGTATTGTTGGTGGTTTACAGTACCTCACTTTAACAAGGCCAGAGATTGCATTCTCAGTGAATAAGGTTTGCCAATATATGCAACAACCACGCGACACACATTGGCAGGCAGTAAAACGCCTATTGCGTTATTTAAAAGGGACCTTGACACATGGTCTTAAAATAACACCACATTCCAACTTTGATCTTGTTGCTTTTAGTGATGCAGATTGGGCTAGTAGTCCAGATGATCGTCGTTCACAGTCCGGATACTGCATTTATTTTAACAGTAATCTTATTTCCTGGAGCTCAAAGAAACAAGCTGTTGTATCTCGGTCAAGCACTGAGTCCGAATATCGCGCTCTTGCACTTGTTACTTCAGAAATCACTTGGATAAAGATGCTTCTCCGTGAACTTCGAGTTGTTCTACATCATAAACCTATACTTTGGTGTGATAATCTCAGTGCTTCATCCCTTGCTGCAAATCCGGTTCTACATGCGCGGACTAAGCATATTGAGATCGATCAACATTTTGTTCGTGAGAAAGTTCTTAATAAAGAGCTTCTTGTGCAGTATGTTCCTACAGAAGAACAAACCGCTGATATCCTGACCAAGGCCTTGTCCTCTTTTCGGTTCTCCAAGCTTCGAGACAAACTCACCGTATGCCAGCACCCGCTGTGTTTGAAGGGGGATGATAAGGATAAAGATGCACCTGATATTAGATAAGGACTGCTACTGATATTAGATGAGATGAGGATACTGATATTAGATGAGATGAGGATTTGTTATAGCTGATATCAGATGAGGATAGTGATTGATCTTTTTGTAAATTGTTTATCACCATGTTACTGTATTTTCTGCTTGTACGTTTCTGTTTCTCAACCATCTATATTGTATGGCCTTTGTATCATTTCTATATATAGATACAGAATATGTGAGCTGAGTGTGTAAGTAAAAACATTCAGCTCATATACAATTCAGATCATATTCTTTATTTTCACATATCAACTATATTAAAAATATTCAAAAATAAGCACGCTCTTTTCATAAATAACCTTTTAGTACAGATGGTTCTATACCTTTCTTATTCTTCAAGGGGAAAAGCTTGTGTGAGTGGTAGATTTTTTCTTTTATCCTTAATTTGTTCGATGTCAACTTGAAAAAAAAAAAAAAAAAAAAAAAAACTTTTTGACCATAACATCGTCACAAACATACGATGTATCTAATGCTGGAAAATTTTGAAAGTAATGCATATTTTAGAATGTAAATCATGGTCTAGGCATGTTAAAGCATTGCAAGTAAAAATCAGATTGCACCCCCTCTAGGACAAATATTAATGATGCAATCATGTTATATGATATTATGATCTCCAGCATCCAATGACCTTTCAATCCTATCGAACTAGTGAACTCTCAATACATATCTTAAAAAACAACTATAAATGAATTAGCTTCCTCATCATAAGATAGTTGTAACAACCACAATGATTTTGAACACACTAATTATATTACAAAATAACATGAGTTGCACAATATAATTAATTTAATAAAATTAAGCGATCAATTATTCATTGTATATAGTAAAATTATTATAACAGTCACCCCATTATTCTTGTAAAATTTTAACAATAACGGTTATAATTTCTAAAATTAATAGAATATAATCATTTTATTTTTAAAATGTAGGTAAAATTTCCCACATATAGTAGTCCATGAAATATTTATTCTATAAGACTTTCTCAAACAAATACTTCCACGAATATCTGAAAGAAACTCATGTTTCTTCCAGATCTCAGAATGCCATGCATGCACGTAATTGCATTATTATCACAATCACAACTCAGTTAACGACACAACAAAGCACGAGTGGACCTAACATGTCACAGCCCTAATACCTTGTAAACATATGCAATATAATTGAAGAGTATTGAATAACATGCATGAGAATCTCGATTTAAATCCATTCTTGACCGATGCTGCCCATCACAGATGTTCTTGCTTCGTTTATTCTATTTTGGGGAACGTATTGATGGTACCTGCTTTGGGATATTCAAAAACAAAACAACCCCAAATCCAAATTGATACTGATCAGAACTCATGCATATGCTTTCAAAAACATATTCAAACAGTTACAATAAACAAAAACCATTTTGTTTAAATAAAAATAATTAAAATGTTCTGTGAAAAAACTTGCATCTAAGAAGGTGTTTTAAACATTTTCAATTTTTTTTTTCAAAAAAAAGGAAAAAAAAAATGCTTTAAAACTAGTTCTAAAACAAAATACGACATCCTTTTATTGATGAAGTTGAGATTGGGCCCGCTCTATACTTCTTTAGACTTAGAATAATAATAGGTTCAAATTATATCTACCATTTTTAATTTTCGAAATTGTAGTAGCTTTCTGAAAAATGGTTCTAATTTAGCCTAGAAACACTTGCAATGCATCCCAGAGAAGAAGAATCATTATACCCCATTTGTACATTGTGAATAGATTGTGAAGGGTGCACCCTCAAGAGGTTGCGATTCACAGCTACAACGCCAGGACCTCCTGATTCTTGAGCAGCTGCTTGAAGATGTTTTACTTCCTCCAGCTGGTAAATAATCACAAGGCATAACTTGAGCACACTAGAACATAAACTTTAGAGAGAACTAAAAAAACCCTGAGATTGGACCTATTTTGAAGAAAATTAAATCAGTGAAATCACATCTAGAGGAGTTTTGGGGGCCGTTTGTTTTTTCCCTAAAATGATTTTTATTTTTTTTAACTTAAATCTTAATTTAAGTAATTTTTAGTTTTTTTTTTTCAATTATATCTTCATTTATGTTAAAATGATTTTTTTAAAAAAGTCAAATTTTCTAGCCTAAATCTTGATGAAAAAGTCTTTAATGAATAAATATATATTAGTTTCCCAAATTAACCTCTTATTATTATATTATTATTCCCAATCAAAAAAATTTCCAATTCTAACCAAACCCTATTCCTAACCCTAAAAATCTAACCACCCTAAGACCCACAACAGTCACCAATCAACGGCTGAAGGAGACCAGCCGACCTCTTTCATGCTTCATCGGGAGAAAACTGTCATCATCTTCGTCATCAACTGTCGCCTTCAACGATAGAGATTCGACTTCCTTCAGCAACCGTCATAGCAAAACTGGTTCTAGTACTGCTCTTCGTCATGGTGATGGGATTCGTCACTCTCTCTATCTCTCTTTTCCTCTACCCCAGCCTCAATCTCGATCACTCCTCTTCTTCCTCTGTCTTTACTGCTTCTAAAGCCATTGAGGTTCGATGCTTTTATTTTCCATTTCCATTTCTCACTATTTGATTTCATTTCAAATGGCCTCCTCTATCCATTTGCAGGAGGTTGTTGGCCTCCTGCCTCTTGCCGTCGGAGAGAATGGAGGAGGTCAACCTACTCATTTTTTTTAATATTTTATTAAAATTTAATTATTAATATATATTTTATATAGAATGTTAATATTAAATTTATTATTTTTATTAATTTAAATTCTCAAAAAAAAAAAAAAAGTTATAGATTAGAATATATATTTATGAAATAAATTTAATTGAATATTGAATGATATTGAAAGAATGTTTAATGAAAATAAGGGTGAAAAGGTAAATAAAATTCATCTCAAATTATAAATAAGTTATCCCAAAAATAAAAAAAACAAACAAGATATAAGATCTTAAATTTAAACTCTTATTCAAATCTTATTTAAATTAAGTCCTAATAATATTTAAGATTTATTAATTAATTAAAAAACAAAAAAAACAAAGAGAGAGAGAGAGAGACAAACGACCACCACCATAGTTTCGAAACTGTATGCTATCGGTCTAATCTCAGTGAAGTTTTTCGGGTATGCCCCCCTAATATATGCGTAAAAAACTTGCGTTGTATATTTTCTTCAGATGGGAAATAAAGCAAATTACCTTAGACTTCAGCTGTATATTTTCTTCGCCAAGGTCTTGTGCCTGCAGCAAGGTTTTACAAATAGTTGAGTGGGAGAAAACATTTTCGCTTAAGTAGAGAAAGTTCATGCAACTTCTGCACTGGCAATCCATCGAAGTGAAGTTAACGCATAATGATCACTAAACTACATTGACCAACCTTTTTCTGGAGTTCTTCCAATTCCCGAAGCATCAATTCCGTCTGCATTCACGAGCAGAGAATGATTACATCATCAGCTTATAAGCATTGAAACATGAATGTAAAGCAATTTAATCAAGAGGCATCATCAAAAGATAAAAATGTAAAACAAATCGAGTTAGTCATGACTAGCCCGAAAACTTACCAACTGTGTTAGTTTGATAATAAAGAAGAAAATAAGCATTTCCTTCTTTTTTTTTTCATTCTCTAGAAGTCTACAAAAGACATAAAATTACATCTCCTAACGTTGGATGCATCCAGCTGCTAAAATCAATGTTTTCATATGTTGCTTTTGAAAGTATGGGATTTTGTTAAGTTTGGGATAAAGATTTTGAGTTTTGGTCCTTCTATCTTTGTATATCGTATAACTTTCATTTACCCCATAAATTAAATCTGATAATAATTTATCCAACCAAAAGTATGGAACTAAATATCAAAACAACACCCCGATATGTCTACTAATATCTTCTTATTTTGAGGCGATACTAAAACTATCTCCGAATATTCCTGATATATTGAGAAAATTTTTTACATTTGCGATATTTTTATAATTTTAAAATTCAGATATTTTTACCGAAATCGATATTTAATTCCTTAGACCAAAAGAGAACTATATATGGAAGCCAAAAACATGTTGCATGATATGATTTAGCAGGTTTTCAACAGGACAAATTGTTTAGGAGACATTAGGTATAGTTTTCAATTTCATGATCCGTGTTTCGGCCTTTCGAGTGGACAACTAAAAGCAGATATAAGACTGTGTCTAATATTTTCTTTGGAATACATGATTTGAAAAGCTTAGAACTCATTAAAAATTAATGGAAAATTCAAAAAGAATTTCGGGGTACTTTATTTTTTTTCTTTATTAATATTACAGTAAATATATTCAAATCCCTCTTCACACAATACTACTGTACTGGTGTGATTTAAATCCAAAACACCCTACATAACAATAAGAGGCCATGAAGCAGTTGATATCCACAAAGAATACGGACTTTTTGTTTTTGGAAACCAGCCAGGAATTTTTTTTTTTTCCCCTTTTTCGAAGTCCCAACAAGGATTTGAAACTTACTTAACTATTAATTCTTCAAAATATTAATACCAACATATATTATTTTACAACAACTATTTTATAAGATCTTAAATTTTCAAGCACTTTTTCACCCTTATTTTCTGAAATTATTACCTTTTTAATAATTTGATCAGCAAAGAAAATCCCAACAAATAGCACTTAAAAAACATGAGTTTTAAAAGTAGCATCAAAGAACTGAACTAAATTTTTTACATCATTAGTGTTCATGAATAAATAAAGTAGTTCGCATGATTCATGAATGAAGACTACAAACAATACAAATGAGTTCTTTTGTTTGCGAATTGTAGTTCCCAATCATTAGTGATACCTAAAAAACTCATTTCAGTTCGTCAATGCTATTTTCAAAACTCACACTTTTTAATTTAGAGAAAAAAAAGATCCCTTGAGTTTTACTAGTACCTAAAATGGTTTTGGACAAAAATATGTACGCACCAAAACTATTTTTGCACAAGACTCAATTTCTTCAATTTTTTTTTTTTTTTTTTTTTCAGTTTCTAGATCTTCAAATGTTTTTTAATTCAAATTTTCTTTTTGGTTTTAACTTTTAATTTAAATAACATTATAAATCCATTCTCCAGATGAATCGAAAATAACTTTCAAGAAACATCTATGAGTCCAAACAACAAAGAAAGATGAGACAGAAAGCTTTTTATTTCGTTAAAGACACATTTTCTATTACACGTGTTTTGATGCTAATAAAACTCAAACTATTAAATAGATGATAGAGCAAAGGTCAAAGGAACAAGTACAAAAATGACATCTGATATCATTTTCACTTCTTGAAATTACACTACCAAAAGATTTTCAAATCTAAAAGAATCAAACTCATCAGTTTTCAGTTTTCTGAAGGTACTTTTCGTATTTTTGTTTTTTGTATTACAATAAATAAACTGCAATCAACCAATCCAAGTCAAACCTAGCGGCCAGCTAAACTAATCAATAACCACAGAGAATACTAACTTTTCTTGTTTGAAAACTAGCTATATTACGAAGACATACAAAACCTTCTATTAATTCTTCGAAGTATTAGTACCAGTGCCAACATTCATTTTCTTTTCAAAGTATAACTATTCTTGAAATTATGCTACCAAAGGCATATTTAAGTCTAGAAGTATCAACTTTAATTTTTCTTCTAAAACTTTTCAGATTTGCCAAGGACAACCATATATATATATATAAACTATTTTCGAAAAAAAAATCCTCAAGTTTTCGAGAAGAAATCTCAAGAAAGTAATATGCATGGAAGGTATATATCCAGTAATAAACCGAGTATGTTACTTTGGTCAGAAGAAGAAAGAATGATTTAATCATGAATAAAACCACTCCAATATCGCCATAAAAAATAGAAAAAAATAAAAACTACAGCAGCATCCGTGGTACCTTTCGCTGTCTAGCTCGTGAGAGAGTTCTTTCAAGCTGTTTTTCAATCTTCTGAAGCTCTTTTGCATTAAGTGGTCCAAGATCTTCTCCAATAAAATTCCTAAAAACATGTCGAATTAGTCTCTGATAGTTGGTATACATTTTGAAACAATATTATTTAATCAAGGATGTGGTATTAATATATCAGCTAACAGTAGAAGTCCAAGAATTCATCAGGCGAAGTTGTCACCTTTGTGAGCGCAGGAGAGACTCATATTTTGCCCTTAATCTCAAGACTTCAGGGTATACTACCTGCATTAACCGAGAATTAATGTACATATATATGTATTAGAACAAAGAAACAATATTGTCCTTTTGTATACTATCGATTCTCAACAATGCATATATACTTGATCAAACAATCCACAAAGCTACATTAACTTTAAATCCATTCATTGACTATATATATATATGTATGTATGTATGTATGCATATATGCCCTGTCCTTTTCTTATTTCTCATATTATTAATAATTTTTGGTATGAGATAAACCTATAAAATAATGAATAAATAATTAAAAACAGCGTTTTCAAGCATAATTTGTTTTATGCGATAAATATAAAAAGAGTAATATTACTCTTTTTAATATAATTATCATTTTTCTTCTCAACTAATGTGATAAAAAAAACTGTCATCATTACAATAATTGTTACATCATCCTCTACATAAAAAAAAAAAAATGGTCAAGATTAATGAGTGGAGTATCAGCTTAGTTATCACGTTGTTTCGAACTTCGGATGATAGATAAAGAAATGAGAAAATATAAAAATAACTGAAATTTAATGGAGAAAATATTAATTCGTCAACATCAACTGAAACCATCCAAAGTTAGAGCCATATTATACATCCAAAAACAAAAAGCATTAAAAGCATTATGATAACTTTTAATTTAAAAGACCTCAGCCGGTTCATTCTCAATCATATTGCTGCCTTCTGAGGTGTAGCAACATTGCCGGTACCGTTCTAGGGTTTTGGCCACACTGTTACAAATAGAAAATTGAAGTTAAGATCTCCTAGTAAAGTACTTCAAAGAGCCAATTGATGCTGTATAAATTGCCCCAAAATGTAACTTTCAAGTAGTAAAGTAAGTTGCATTGCAGACTAAGAAACTTTTTATGCCTATATGTGGGAAGGAAAACTATGATAAATGATTTATATTTTGGATGTAAATATAAATATCAAGTTATATTTATATATATATATGTTTATTTAAATTTTTCATAAAAAAACACACACAAAAAGAAAAAAGGCGTACAATTTACTTATTTGCTAACTCTTTTAAAAAATGAACTTCCTGCTTGTGTGTGACTGTGTAGATTGTAAAATGTTAAAGTAGTGTTCAATAAGTCCTAACTAAAACCTCCAGTTTTCTGTACCTATAAAGAAGCCCCTCCAGCACTGGAGTTATTACTAGTACTCTCATATATTCCTTAATTTTCATACTTACATACATACATACATACATATATATATAATAAATCAAATTGCCTTTCCAGGAAATTAAACCAAATTTACTTGCCTTTCAAAATCCCGTCTTCAAACTGCAATCAAGTAAATTCTAAGAAAATGAAGAGTTTCCAAACAAGCTTTTGTCAAAGCATGCAAATTATGCTTTTCATGAAAGAATTCCAAGAACTAGAATAGTTTTAGAGACAGAACAGAAACCCAAATAAACAAATTCTTATAAAAGTGTATGTATATAACCACAAAGAATATGAAACCTAAAAGCCAAGACTCAAAATCATTAAATGAAGATAGATATTCATACCTTTAAAAATAGCGTGTGAAGTATTAAGAATGCATAAATTCAAACATACCTTTAAAAATAGTGTGGAGTATTAAGAATGCATAAACTCAAACATTTTAAATTTGTATCAGTTACTTTAATTCTGAAGCCTAGCGAAAGGAAGACAACTGCGAAGTGATATAGGGCATGGTGTCGAGAGTGGGCAGAGAGATAGAAAGAGAAGAAACCCTAAACAGTAATCTAATAACCAGTCACATCAGACTTGACAACAACTCACTCTTGAACAACTACTTTTCTGCTACGATCTGGAGCAAAATCGTGAACCAACTGAACGTGTCACAACACCATTCGTAGTTACACTTCCAAATTAAATATATAGGCTGCCTCCTCGATTCAAAGAGCAATGACGACCCAAAAACCACATATATCGTGTCGAGTGTGAAAAAACCCACCAAAAAAAAATAATAAATAACACAAAATTCTAGCTGACACCATAGGTGATCAGATGTAGAGAGAGAGAGAGAGAGGATCTTACTCGGTGCTACCAAACTCGGAGAGCTTTCCATGGCTCGAGAAGATGATAACAGCAACCTCAGCGTCGCATAACAGAGAGAGCTCGTAGGCTTTTTTGAGCAGGCCATTTCTTCTCTTAGAGAAGGTCACTTGTCTATTGATTTTGTTCTCGATCCTCTCCAAGACCACTTTGCCTCTCCCCATTTTTGTGATAAACTAGAGAGAAGAAGAGAAGCAAGTGATTTCTCTGATCTTTTTTGGCCTTCTCTCTAATTTGTTTTTCTTTTATGTACTGCTGGTGGTTGAGAGAATACGTAACGTACACTACTTAGACATATAGATGAAGGGGTTGATATAGTAATGTACCCTAGTATTATTCGAAACCCAAATTAATGTACGGAAAACAGGGTTTAATATATATAATGTACTATCATTAATCTTATTCGAATCACAAATTATAATTAAGGAAAAACAAGGTTTGATATGTAATTGTAAGATTTTCTAATTTATATTGCACTTCTAGTTTTTAACGTTCAGTAATTCCAGTGTCTCAAAACAACCATAAAAAAAAAGGGTTCATTAATTCCAAACCTACATTTTTAATGAGTGTGTACATATGCTAGATATTATTAAAGACTCACTATATGTATAATTATGAGTGTGGTATATGCATTTAAAGATAACTCATCATGTTTCTTTTAACCACAAACCCTGCATAGTTATGTGAAATTATTGGGATTTTATGGAGAAAATTTTGAAAGAAAATGACAACTCATTGGGTTTATGTGTCTTTTAGTTCGTAAGGAAATTGCTACTGATCACTTTGAAAATGAAAATTTAATTAGTACTGGCCTGGAGGAAAAGAGTAATTCTAATGTTTCGAGTTTTCTAATGTATCTTCACAACAATAACATTGAAGGAAACGTTTGTTGATATGGAATAAATTTAAAAGTGAAATAAATTTTGTGGAAAGGTGAATAAAAAGTGAATTTTTTAAGGTGGAAAGGGGGAATTAATTAAGTTCATCTTTTTGTAAAAATTTAATTTCTAATTTGTGTGTATGGTTCATGTTACATAATTTTCAATAATGTTTTATGAATATTATAATTATAAATTATAATTTAAGTTTTTTGTTTCTCTCGTTAAAATGTTAGTCTTTTAAATTAATAAAGAGTCCAATAACTATAATTATTATTTTTTTTGAATTATTAACAATTAAATCAAAGTTTAGATGAGGGAGACATGACTCCAACGTGCAGTCTTATAGTCTAAATGTAAAAGAAATATGACTGTGTTAATCTTATTTTGTGGTATTATAAAATATTTATAAGCTACTTAAAATATAAATATTCATACTTATTTTTAGATACAAACGTCCACAACTTTCGGAAGCAACTTTGTCCATACTAGTAGCATTTATTAATTAGCTAGTTTAGTAAACAACCTTTTATTCCTATAAAAATGGGGAAACAAAGACAATCGAAAGAGACCTATTTAACAACCTGTTTTTGCAAGAAAATGGTAACTTTTCAGTTTCACATCTCCTTCTCTATCTAGCCCTGAATTTTCTTCCATGTATGAGGTGTGTGAGCGATCTCTCTCTCTCTCTCTTCTTAATTCTTGATTTCTTCCATTTATGAGAGATGGGACCTCAGTTAGTACAATTAAGAAAGACAACGGCTACGTGTCGAGTTGTATACGTAGAGTGTTCTTTTCTATACAGTAAAAATGGTACAAATACAGTTACTTTGCTCTGCAACAGTTAGTTTGGCCTAAAATCATTGGGCTTCTCCACGTGTCAGAAGCAAATTGGTACAGGAAAGAAAAAGACAGTAAGGTTGTAATGACTAGTCACTTCCAAGTTCACTCCAGCAAAGTGATGATAACAGTGTAATTCTATTTTTCGAGCTGGATAATAATGTAATTCTATTCCTACAAATTTTATCTGTCTTCGAGTTCATGTGATAATTATCGGTACCGTAGTTGCTCCACATGAAGACCTGACATGTGGCTGACATGACTCGTTGGCTTTCCCCAAAAATGCAATTCTGAAGCTCTTTCGCATGAAGTGGTCCAGGATCTTCTCCAATAAAATTCCTAAAAATATGTATCATTTCATTAATTAGTCTCTAATAGTTGCGATATATATTGAAACAATATTAAATTAACGAGATCATATTAATATATCACCTTACAGTTGTGTTGACGTGGGAAACCAGTCAACGAGATTCTTCGAGCCCAATGCCACAATGTGAGAAGATCTGGAACAAGAAATAGAAGAAAAGAGCACAAAATGAAGAAAACAAATAAGCAAGAACACAAACAACACAAGATTTTTTAAAGTGGTTCGACCTTTTTGATCTATCTACGTCCACTGTCTCTCTATTTTTGCAGAATACCAGCAATGTTCTCTCTCAAGTATTTTCGCTCTCTCTCTTACAATGAAAGTCTTCCCCTGTTTATAGAGGAGGAATGACTACAGAAGAGAATAATCAAATAAAATATCATAATCAACTACAATTAATATTTCTAGAACACATTTAATGCTTCTGACTTTTGTCAGGTCAACTCTGTCAACACGTGGGCTGGATGTTAACTCATGCTGGTTAGGTAAAACTTCTCAGAATTAGGCTGTCATTAGATGAAATAACTCTTCTTATCATGCACGATACGCTAACTTGCTGTAATGAGCTGGCACTGGGCGAACAGAGACAAAGGACGGACTGACTCGGCGAACTCAACTTCGTTACAACAGAAATGCTCACGGAACGATCTTGACTTCGCCAGAAATCAAACGGACTCGACTTCGTGGCAGACTCTTATCAGTCTTTTGCGGGCTTCGATATGGGCTTCAATAATAGGTCTTATTAGCTGGCCACTAATCTCATGGGCTCTTGCCAATCAATTTAGGTGATCTGAAAAACACCCACAACAAGTTGAAATCCAAGAATTCATCAGATTAGAAGTTATCACCTTTGTGTGCATAAGAGAGAGCGTATTTTATGTTAATTATAATCAGATTTAAAAGTTTAAATTGATATAAAATAATTAAATTATAATATTAAAAATTTAATATTAACACGTGATATTTTATCCTTAATCTCAGGATTATTTGGATTTGCTATCCGCATTAACCAAGTACACGTAAACTTATTTGAACCAATAAGAAACAAAAATGTCCTTCTGTACAATCGACTGTCAGCAATGCATATGTACTCGATCAAACAATCCACACCACACACACTTCACTAACTTTAAATACATTAAGTGACTACATGTATATCATAGTAATACTCTATCCTTTTGTTATTTCTCTTATTATTATTAATTTTTAGTATGAGATAAACCCGTGAAATACAAAAATAATCAATAAATAATTAAAAACAGTATTTTCAAGTATAATTTGTTTTATGCGATTAATATAAAAAGAGTGATATTACACTTCTTAATGTTATTAATTAATATTTTTCATCTCAAATCATGTGATAAAAAGGCTATCATTATTACATGGGATAATCCCAAAGAAACTATCTAGTTTATAAAAATATCGATTTTACCATCTCTAGTTTCATTTTTATCAAAAATCCTTTATAACGTTAATAAAAATATTCAAAATACCTCCTAGAGGTATATAAAAGGATAATAATACCTCTGACGGTCATAGATTCCGTTCAGTTGACTATGTTAACCGTTTGATTTTAAAGGCAAAAAGGGAAATGCGATAAAAAATTAATTAAAATTGATTAAAATACATTAATAAAAATATAATATTAAAATTAAAAATAGATAAACTTTTTAAATTTAATAATAATATAATACTAAGCTTATTAAAATAAATCCCTTGAAAAAAATTAATAATATTATAATTAAAAAATTAAATTAAGAAAATCTAAAATCTAGATTATTTACAAAACCCATTCGGAAACCATTTTCTTTTCTTTATCTTCTTCTTCTCCTCATCGCCGTCGACGACACCATCTCCCCATATCTTCTTCTTCCCTTCTCATTTTTTCTTCTTCTTCTTCTTTTTCCACCGATCTTATCGCTACCATCACCTATCTCCACCGTCGATGACTCTGATGCACCCATTCTACCACCGTCAAGTCGACACACTTCCCTCTCACAACCAGATCAAACCTTACCGTCCTCTCACCCACTCTCATCCCTTCACTGAGTTGTTGTCCTTCTTTAGAGTCTATCCTCGCCATCGCTGGTCCTTCACACGGATGACTCACTCCCTCCCGTTTTCCCTCGCTGGTCTATCACTCAGACGCACTCTTTCCCTTTCGGTATTCCCTCGACTTACTTCTCCTCACTGGTGTTGACTGGTTGCGGTGCTGTGCTTCTCCTTGGTTGATTTTGGTTGCTGACTTTGATTGAAAAGTTATTGATTTTTGATGATTTTGATTTTGCTTGGTAATTGTGTTAATGATTGATAATAATGGTGTTAATGATCAATGATGGATGATGGGGTTAATGTGGCAAAAGTTTTTTTGGTTGATGATAACTAGGTTTCCAAAAAATGGAAACCCAGAATTTCTACGGTTTTCAGTGATTGAAAACCCATAAATAGGGAGAGAGAGAAAACATAGGGGAAAGAAGAAAAAAAAAGAGGTGGCGGCTGGCGGAAGTGGTCTTATGAAGTTTATGGTTGGTGTGTTGAATGGTTAGTGATGAAGATTGATGATAAAGATGAAGGTTGAAGGTTGAAGATGAAAATGGTCTGACGGATTTCTTTTTTATTTTAATCAATTTTTTAATTCAAAATATTATATTATAATTATTTATTTGTTAAATAAAAATGTTTTATCAAGGTTAGAATTGTCTTTCTATAATTTTTCCAACGTTTTTGTTAATTTACTAACGGTAGGGGATAATTTGGATAAAAATGAGACTAAAATGGAAAAATGAATATTTTCACAATCTAGATTAGGTTTTTTAGGATTATCGCTTATTACAATAATTATCGCGTCCTCCACTTGTTTTTGTTTTTTGTTTTTTGTTTTTTTTTTTTTAAAAAAAAAGAAGTTTGGTAAAATTAACTAGTGGTGTTGTAGTATCAACTTAGTTTTTGCATTGTTTTGAACTTCGGATGATTATAACTAAGACAGATAAATAAATGATAACACACACACATATATATATATCTCAAATTTAATCGAGAAAATATTTGTCAATGTCAACGGAACCATCCAAAGTTAGGGCCATATAAATCATGGGGGTTGGAGTTCCTCCAAATATATTTTATAGTTTTTTTTTTAGTTATTCTCTAATTATAAAATTAAATATTCAAATTACATAACTAATAATTAATTTAAGTAGGTTTGCAGCAAATTTCTAACCTATTTGATATCAATTTTTAAAAAATGTAACGCTATTTTTTTTTCATTATTCCAACTACTTTCCTTTTCTATTTTTTCATAATGTCATTGGCGTCCTTTTTGTTTCCACACTATTTATTTATTTAGGTTTAACTAAGGACAAACCGCACTTTTCTTGAATGCATCACAATTCAACTCTTACATTAACCTTTCCTTTAACTGTTGACTAATAACGGTTGACCATCATTAGTAAATAAATATAATAACAAAAATGTAATTTTGCCTTTTTTTTCGATTATACAAAATATATTCAGATAAAAAATCTTTCTTCTCTCACCCCTCTTTCTCTCTCATCTTTTACCGACATTTCTTTCTCCCTTCTCCCTCCATTTTTCATTTTGCAATTGGATGTGTTTTATAAAGCTTTGATTTTTAGATAAAAAAAAAAAAGTGATCTGGTTTTTAAAGTTAGAGCTTTGTTTCTTATTCTTACTATTCAACGATTTAGGTTAAATTACAGGTATTTTATTTTTCATGAACGAATACCCTCTGAAAATTATCGACTAATAATTAACTAGTCTTGAATCTGAAAAGGCCACAATACCCCTTTCCTTCAACAAAGAAAAGTCACAACTACACTGACCTTATTTCTACACTAATTAATAAAATATTTATAATATTTATTTTATATGAAAAATGCAAGCATTAAAAAAAAAAAAAAAAACACCTAAGGAGGAACAATCTCATCCTAGGTGTTTTAGGTATTTCATATTATGAGGTTAACTTAGGTATTTCATAACTAACTCTGGGTAATTTAAGTATTTCATGTTCTAAGGATAGTAAGACTATTAGCTATTTAGCTGACTGTTAGTCGATGTTGATCAGGGAGGTTTATGTCATTTTGGTATAAGTTGTGGTGGGTTTAAAACTTTAAATACATATATTTTTCCCCCATCCTCAATGTTAGTCAAAATCGTCCCCAATCCCCAAACCCACCACAATTGGTCAATGTTTATCATCTTTTATATATTTGTTCTCTTTCTTTTAAATATATTATTAAATATATTTAATTATTTTAAATATTAAATTAATAAGAAGAAAATTTTAATTTAATTCCTAATGTTTGGTAAAACATTACATTTTTACTAATATTTACATTTTAAATTCTCATCATTCTTAACGTTTCGAAAATGTATCAATTTAGTCCTTATGTTAATCAACCTTAATAGGGAGAGAGTTAATTTGATCATTCCGATTTAAATATATTTATATAATTTTAATATAGATATTTAATATAATATATATTTTTATATTTTTAATTTAATATATAATTTTTTTAAAAGTTTAAAAGAAGAAGAAGAAGAAAAGATCTCTATGGAAGACCAAAAAATAGAGATCTCTTTCTGGTGAGAGAGACCAGAAAACTAGTTTCCATCGTCGGATTTGAGACCTGGTCTCCAGCGTGATTTTCCAGCTGGAGATAGGTCTTCAGCTGGTCTCCAGCGACTGGAGATCGACATTAGTCTCCATCGTGGGAGACCAGATATGGTCTTCGGCGATGGAGACCAGAGGGTCTTCACCGTCGAAAACTAGAGACTAATTGAAGGTAACACTGCCATCTCCAATTTTTTTTTTTTTTTTTAATTTGCATCAATATATATTTTAGATTTAGAAGATGTTTGGTTTGATGTTAGATGTTTAGTTTTGATGATGTTGATTTGATGAAAATAATGGAGATGATGATTATGATGAATGTAAAAGATGAAATTGAAGATGAGGAAGATGATGAGAGATAGAAAATGAAGATGAATTTTTTTTATTATTATTATTTTATTAAAATATTTATTAACAATAAATTGAATTAACAAAAATGATTCAACGATGTATCACAATTTGATTGGAAGGTGATCAATGACAATTTTGTAATAATAAGGATTTTTATTTTGCAATTATCAGTTTTTAAAAGGGTAATTACATCATTTTAACTATTTTAAATTATATCAAAAGTAAATTCGTCTTTTTGTCCTATCTATCACGTTTGACCGTTATTTTTTTTGTCAAAGGGATTAAATTGATGCATTTTTGAAACGTTAGAGATGATGGAAATTTGAGATGTAAATGTTAGTAATAAAGTAATATTTTGTCAAACGTCAGGGATTAAATTAAAATTTTTTCATTAAATATATATCAATTATTTCCAAAAAATAATAATTTTTATATTAATTATAAAATAAATATATTTTTATTTAAAAATGATAATATGTAGTTATATTTATTTCTTTGAAAATAATTTAAGATACATGTGATGTTATTTTAAAATTAATTTAATTATTTTGAATATAAGACATATTTATTTCATTCATATTTTTTAGTCAAATCCCAACCTTAATGGCCAAATAAAAGAAAGTATTATTTTTATCCAATCTCATACTGCATCAAACACATCATGATATTAATTTATCGAATCCAGCCCAATCTTATCAAATTCAATCCAATTATATCAAAACAATTTAATCCAATATCGTGTGTCAATCGGGCTTTTAAAATGCATTTGATTTAGCAAGAAAAGTATATTTCATGCAAGTATTTCTACACATCACAAAAATTTAGTGTAGTAAAACTCAATGAGTAGGTTCGACTACTCGTGAAGTACTCGACGATCGGGGTTTCATTGATCTGAGAATCTCTAAATCAGGTGTTCTGCTTGTGTTCGATGAGTACTTACTTGTGGGGCCCAACTCAACCAACTTAATAAATATTTAGTTCAATTCAACTCGATGAGAATTATACTAAAGTTGCTTTTAAAATTGTATGAGATAGATTTTATGATATTTTGTGATCACATGATTGTATTTTGACCCTATAATTTTTTTTATATATATATAATTTTTTCAAGCTTTACCAGGTTACTAATTACTCGCTAAGTAGCTGAGTACTCCACTATTTGTTGGGTCGTCGGTTGAATAAGTGAGTAACAAGTTTTCAAATACTGTGACAAAAATTTTGAGATTTGTATGTTGTTTAAATAATAAAATGTTGTGATGTCTATAATTATAAATCATTTACGTTTTTCACATCAAATATTACTTGCTTCCACATATATTTCTTCCAATTTTCTAGTTATATTCCCGGCCATTTTACATGTCAAATGTAATTACTTCCTTTTGTTTTTGGAAAAGTATAATTACTTTCATATTTAATTGGCTATTGCATTACATATGAAGACAAAAAAAAAAAAAAAAAAAGTGGTTTTTTGGTCCCATCTTCAACTTTTTTTTCTTTATTAAAAATAATGCAATTATTGGTTATAAAAAATAATCTTAATTGAAGCATTAACCTAGAGTTGTCAACGGACCCAAATCCTCATCCTCATCCTCATTTCCAGTTCGGTAAAGATTTTGAGGTTCCTTCGAGATTGGGGATGGGGAAACAAACCTGGATCTCCATTACTCCCATTTATAGTGTAAAGATATTTATATTCCCCCAATCTACATCACTTAAAAATATACATGGATACAAGATGAAGATTTATATCTTAAATGGGTTATGGGGAATGGAGTTAGGGATATCCATCCTGAATTTATTTAATTGTCAATTTGTCTTCCTCCCTACTTAGGAGCGAGAAATGTTGACCACCCAAAAAAAAAAAAAAAATTGTTCTGCAAAATACTTTTATAATAATTTATGCCCTTAAACGTATCTAGAAATGCTTTTGTAAAACAAACAAAAACAAAATACGTTGCTGCTTTGAAAAACAAAAAAAAAAAAAAGAAGAAGAAAGAAGAAAACAAAATACTTTCCTACATACTTCTAACTCTAAATGATGTTTTTGTTCATTTCAATTAAATACGTTCCGATTTCTGTTTTTTTTTGGTAAAGTTAATTACGAATATATTAAAGAACATTAAAAATTATATTCTTAATGCAAGTTAAAATAATAAATATACAGAAAAGTTGAACCTCTTATTATTCGATTCAAGCATGCCTGTAAATTAGTACGTTAAACAAAGACTGTAGACGTTGACATATCGTATAATTTATGGTCAAAATATACTGGTAACCCAGTACCTTAAATAATATTATTATGTTAAAAAATGTGCAGAGCCCCAATCGATGCCATGGCAGAGCCAGATCCTGGCTGCAAAGTTGATTGGGCTCAGTCCTGGGCTTTTTCTTGACATGACACTATCTTTATTGACAACCATCCATGTTTCCTTGACATAAATTCTGTTGAGGTAGCACTAAACTTTGCCAAATTTATTTGGTTCGATTTATTATATCATAATACGAAAAAAAAAAAAAATGATTTGGTTTGGATTGAAATATAATCCGATGAGTGCCAGTCTGGTTTGATGCCGAAATCAATTTAAAATTAAACTGGCCTTCATACATCCCTAACTGCGCTTACAATTATCTCTCTTTTTTTTTTTTTTTTTTTTGAACTTTTAACATTATACCCGATCTCAAATTCTTATCGCTTTCCTAACTACCCTACATTATATCACAATTTAAAGTTGGATTATTTTCTGTTTTTTTAAAGTAATGATGCAAGGATCATAAATTTTTTGCTTTTTCTAGATCCACAGTAAGCATTGCAAGAATTAACACAATCGATATTGACTCATACAATAAATGAGATAATTACTCTCATAAATAATTAGAAAATTTATTGGACGTGTATTTATAACTGGGGTAAAACTAAATGTGAAATTTTGAATATGTGCATATAGAAGGAGAATTGGGGGACACAAATTTATACATAATTTGTTGATAATTGGATGATGAAAATTTCAATGGTTTAAATCTATTTATACTTTTGTATACAATTTAATCTATTTACATATTTATATACGATTTAATTTTACACTTTATACGTCTCATCTCTCTTTATAATTACATCATCTCTCCCCTCTCTCATTAATAAAACCCACCAAGTAAAAGTAATTAATGCTTGTTGTGCCGGAAGACCCACATCTCTCCCGAACGGCTACTAGATGATATTTAAATGGGGTTATAGGCCTTCATCCATTAATATGTGTTTTGGATTTGATGTCCTGAAAGCAAAACTGTAAGGTCGTTAAGCCGAAGCGAACAAGATGTTAATGGACTATTTATAATACGTTATTAGTACGATCGCGATGAGGAGTGTGTTGTGACTAGAAGTCTTACATCACTTTCAAACGGCTACTAAATACGGTTTAAATGAGACTATAAGCCTTCACCCATCAATATATGTTTTAAACCCAAAGTCCCAAAAACAAAACTGTGAAGCCGTTGGGCTAGAGCATAGAATATGTTGATGGTCCATTTATAACAATGCTGACATTTTTATTCTCTTTTCCTCTCATATACTTAATTGATTCATTTTAACTATATGTCAACTTAGATAAAATTTATACCAAAAATAGATCCTTACTATACGTTAAACAAATTTGGAATCTATTGTCATCTAAATTTTATTTAAACGTTTGAGAATTACAGCAACATTAATAACTGTAGGTTTTCGAAACCAGTCACAAATATAATAATATAAGACTTTAATTAAAATACTCAAAATAAAATATATGGATAACAGGTTTGATCTATAAGAATACTAAAACAAATAAACAAATTTTATTAAACATCAATAAAGAAGCAATAACATATGGAAAGACATGGATTGAATCTCAAATTTGCAAAGCAAAAAAGGGAGAGAGGGAGGGGGAGAGAGAGAGAGAGAGAGAGAACGGCAATAGTGGAATTTTAGGAAATAGTGAAATAAATTGGTGGGTTTTTAATTGGTGAGTTTTTAATATTAAATAAAAAATAAATAAAAATGCCAGCATTAACTATTTTTAATGGGTGAATTTTTAATATTAATTAAAGAGATGAAGATGATGTAATTATAAAGAGACATAAGAGATATAGAATGTAAAATTAACTTGTATGCAAAAATATGAATATATCTAAATCATTTAAATCTTCATCATCTAATAATAAAAATAATGCTGCAATTGATTCAAACTTTTAAAGTAGTTGTACAAATAATGAACTTAACTACTACATAATTTTGAATGAAAATAATAACTTTTTTTTTCTTATTTTTTATGAATGACTCTCGTGAAATTTATTCATAATTCAACATTTGATGATTGTTTTTTCTTTATTTTTTCACTTGGGGAAGGAATTTAGAGTACTTAAATTTATCGGTGTGAATCATCATAAAGATTCAAATCGCTATGATTACAATGAGTTCAATATAAATTTGTTATTAAGTTATACTATTTTGTTTTCTTAAAAAAAAATTGATGGAGTTAGTATTTGGAGTTTATCGGGATCTAACGAGATTAATCATTATAAGTATGACTCAAAAATATTTTATCCACTACTCTTTTTACATGTCTAGTAAAATAAGTTCTTTATTTTATATATATACAATATATTTTTTTGAACTATTACTATAAAATCAAAATTTAGGGAGGGAAATAAAACTCAAATTTAAAATCTAGATGATAAATGTGTGGGGACATACCATTAAATCAAGATTGTCACATAATATATTTACCAACTTATGTATGTCTTTATAAAATATTTATTATATAAAGACATACATAAGTTTTTTTTTTTTTTTTTTTTTTTTTTTATATGTATGTCTTCATATAATAAATATTATCTATATATTTGAATACCTGAACATGAAATTCATAATGTTATATGTACATGGCCAACAAATATAAGCCTATTTTGTAAACACATTTCTCGACAATTCTAAAATCCTGTATACATATATATATTTTCTTACATACATGCATGTTTAAATACATTTCACCATTATATAATTATACCTGAATTTGATACTGAAAATTATATATATATAAAAAAAAGCTTTTAAAATCTGAATGTAAAATTGACCCAATAATTTGGTAGAAAAACATAGAGTTATATATATTTATATATATTTATTTAACATAAACATGGAAAAGCATATATGAATAAGGTGCCATATACCAACCCAAAATGATGTGATGCAACATATTTTTTTTATGTACCTCTTCGTCTGAATGATGTGATACGACACATCTCTTTTTATGTACCTCTTCGCTTGTTTAAGTAGCGAGAGTTTCAATTCTAAATGTATTTATAAGTTATCACTATCTAATATAATTCGATGATAAAAATTCTCATTTAATTTGATAATGATTCATACTAGATAGACTATATTATAAGTAATATCCAAAAAAAATGCATAAAAATATATTTATAAGGTTTTGTGTTTTTTCCCTGTTAATCCCAACAGACTTGTGGCTTGCTTCATATCTCTTTAAATAGAAAAAAAATAATAATAAAATGAAACAAGAAATATGAGATGACTATGGTACAAGAAGCACCGTGAAGGGAAAAACAGTTCACAGATGAAATCACATGTTGACAGAGCAATGTGCGGAGATAAGTGCATCACGTGTCCGGTCGTTACATTTTCTTTTCTCTTTAAAGTTAAAACCACTTCGAACTGGAATTATGCAAAAATAATAATAATAATAATAAAATAATAATAATAACTACTTGATCTTTCCTTCTGCTTCTCAACTCTTCTTCAACATCGCCACGCCGTACAGTGTGACCCGACCAGAACTGACCAAGTTCAAAACTTGAACCAAAACAAACCAAGCGTCCATTATGTCTTGCTGTCCTCTCTCTCACAGACTACACAATCTCTTGTTGTCTTCTTCTTCCTTTTCTAGTTTTAGAAACAAACCATCTTTGTCCAACTCCAGTGCAACTCTTTCCCTTCTCTCACACTCTCCAAAACTCCCTGTTTTCACAACTTCACATCCCCATTCACATTCTCATTCAATCTTCATCAGAGCCTCTTCCTCATCTTCTCCTTCTTCCACCACCTTAGCTGAGCCTGAAGGCATCAAGGTTGCTCCTTTTTGCTCCCCTCTCTCTCTATCTTTTTGTATACATATTTAAATGTTTTTGACTTCTGGATATTTTGTGTGTGTTTTTATGTTTCAGATTAATTCAGTGCCTACTAAGCCAATCGAGGGTCAAAAGACTGGAACAAGTGGTCTGCGAAAGAAGGTAGCTTTGACAATAAAAAAACAAAAAAAGCCTTCTTTTTTTAGTTGATATTCATGTTCTATATTGAGTTTGATTGCTGAGAAATGAGAAGAATATGAAATGCTATTCTGGGGTTTTGTTTATTATGTTCTTGGTTTTGTTTGATTGAAATGTAGCGTGATATTTGATTGTAGTTGCTTAAATGGTTGATTTAGGATAGTTGAGTACTGATTAGGACTGTGTTTTCATCCATTTTATTTTATTTTGTTTTCATTCGTTGCTAACCGAATGATGGATACCAGTCGATGTTTTGTTTATATTGTGGAATTCTATTATTATTATTTTTTTTTTAGGTTAAAGTTTTTATGCAAGAGAATTACCTCGCGAATTGGATACAGGTTTGAGTTTTTACACTTTCTCTGTTGTTCATTGTGGTGGTGATAATGTCAAGCATGTGTGGATTAGAATGTTTCATTTGTAGGCCTTGTTTAATTCATTGCCGTTGGAGGACTACAAGAATGCGGTTTTGGTGTTAGGGGGTGATGGTCGCTATTTTAATCTAGAAGCTGCTCAGGTAATACTGTATATATGGCTGTATTGAATAATACAATAACTAGTAAATACTAGTTCCCTTGTGTTATGCTTGTCTCGGTTTAAATGCAGATTATCATCAAAATTGCTGCGGGGAATGGTGTTGGCAAAATTCTGGTTGGCAAGTAAGACTTCTAATTTTTGTTCATTGGTGATTGATAATTTCAGTGGTCTTATCGAACATCCTTTGAATTTATAAATTAGAGGGAAGGGAATTATGAAAGTAACTCTTATCATATATCTCATATGCTCCCTTTGTGTCAGTTATATCCACTAACCTTTTGAAATTGTTTGGGGGAAGTTGATGGTGGTGGTTTTTCTCATTTAACCGAGAGATATACGAGAACTTGGAAGTTGTATTGAATTTTACTTTTCTCTGTCTAAAAAGATGCTCAAATAAAGTCATTACATCAACCCAATTCTTTCATCAATTGGTATGGTGGGGCATCAAGTTATGTGTCTTTCAAGAGCTTTTGTCATACTGAACTACTTCTACTAATGTAATTTCATCAACATTTTGTCATTGCAAAGCAGATTTCTTGCTGCAGTATTCAGGACACTCTGTTTTTATTCCGAAAAAATAAATGAAATCTCACTTTTGCAGGGATGGTCTTATGTCCACACCAGCTGTTTCTGCTGTAATCAGGAAGCAAAAGGCAATTGTTTGAGACTCTTTATCACTATGTTGTCAAATTTTTAGCATTACATATGAATTTTTTTCCGATGATTTGTTATTTTTATTTATAAAGTTTTATTTACTGATTAGTTGGACACTGGATTTCTCAGGCCAATGGTGGATTTATAATGAGTGCAAGCCATAATCCTGGTGGGCCTGAATATGATTGGGGTATCAAGGTAACTTGCTCGTGTTATGCTTTTGCACACTTTTAGATGTGAAGAATAAAATCCCGCTGGCCTTTTATGATTGTATACTTAGTTGTTTTCAGTCCAATCCTTTCTATTAAGTAACATAATAAAGATTGAAGACCCCGAAGCCCTATCAGTCCCAATTCAACTATTTGATGTTTTCTGACTTCAAATGCACATGTATTCACATTTGCAGTTTAACTACAGCAGTGGCCAACCTGCGCCTGAATCCATTACAGACAAGATTTATGGAAACACACTTTCTGTAAGTAGTAGATGAATGTACGTGCATTCTGCTATTCATTTTCCTTTCATTTTTCTTAATACCATCACTTGATTTTTTTTTTTTTTTTTTTTGAAAATTAATACCATCACTTGCATTGTCTTGACATGTTTAACAAAAAAATGCTTTTTAAAGTATACCTTTTGAACTTGATTTACTAGCATATAAGTTCTCTTGTTAAGAATATTTCCCAGTTATAGTAAAATTTTAGTTGTTGTGTGAAATGCTCTTCCTATGGTTGTTTTTACTAATTCAAAGTACACATGAGATCTAGATTTTGTAGTATTCATATAAGAAAATATTTGGTTGGTCTTAGATTGAATGGTAACCTCACCACTTCAGAGATGAGCAGTGCCATTAGTGTGGATGGGTGTGAGTTGCTTGTGCACGCCTATGCACACTTGTCAATATGTTAGTATCCCTTTGTCTGTTGCTTTTGACTATGCTTCCTTAGCATGGCAAGTTGACTGCTATTTGCTAAAAGTAATGACACCATATTGGCCAAATCTTTGTTAATTCTCAAATCCTAAAGAGATTTTGTCAATTTTGCCTGAGTATGTGGTGTGTGCCTGATGGTGTCTTGATTGTTACTTAACTAAGTTGGGCTTAAAGAACTAGCCTTTTGTAGTCACAATTGTATTTGATGGTTCTTGACCAGTTCTCCTGGGCAAACTGAAAAATTGGACTCTAGTTCTTCCTTTGAGTTGTGTTATTAGTCTTTCAAATTTTTTAGTTTGGTTATTTCAATTTATAAGGTGTTTGCATTATTTTCCTGATAAATGTATGGGCTCAGTTAAACTGAATGCTTTACATTCAGATATGGCAATATCATTAGGCATTTGACGTACAAAGCTGAAGAGCTAGGCAAAACTGATTGGCCCTTATGGTTACGTGTTATTTTTGACACTAGTTGGTAACTGGTCGTTGCAGTGGATATAACTGCTATTATATTAGTTCTTAGTAGATTGAAGAACGTGTGAATAAGATCTAGACTATTTTGTACTCTCCTTTCACTCTTTCTACTTTCTTGGTGGTGTCACTGCTGTTGTTGTCCTTGTCTTATTATTACTTTAGCTTGGTTGTTCATTTCAACCATCTTCACAAATAATTATACATCAGACTTTGTCAGCTGATGTTTGGAAAATTATCAATTGCTTCTAACCTGATTATTGCACCCTTTGCATGAAATTTGAGATGTGTAAATATTGTGCAGATCTCTGAGATTAAAGTGGCAGACATTCCTGATGTTGATCTTTCTTCTCTTGGAGTTACAAAATATGGAAACTTCGTTGTTGAAGTAGTAGACCCAGTTTCTGACTATTTGGAGCTAATGGAGGTGAAAAGCAAATCATGAACTTTTGGAATTTAGAATGACAATTTCTGTATACTTAATTGGAGTAACTGTGTTGACCTTTTTGCAGAATGTTTTTGATTTTTCCCTCATCAAAAGTCTCCTCTCACAACCTGATTTTAGGTATAACTTGTGCTTTTACCACTAGCAATCTCAAATAACTGTTGTTGTGGTACAATAGGATAGTATTATTTTCCCTTAGCCTGTTTCCTTTTGGTTATAGTCCAGGCTGCCAAGTTGCTTTTGCATAATTTTGATTTTGACTGATCTTTGTCTTTAGAAGTTGACAAAAGAAAGAAGAGGAGGAAAAAAAAGGTTTATACTGAAATTCATATCTCATGTCAACTCTACCAAAACCTGCAATGTAAATCCTGTATAACCAACCACATTTTTGTGGCACTATTTGAATTTAAATGATACTGCTTTGTAATTCTTTTGAATGCTCTTCTGTGTCTTTATTTCACACTCATCTGCTGCTTCCATCCTTCTTCCCCATTTACCTTTTCATTTGACACCTGTAGGTGGCCAATTGATGGTATCAAAAACCTATAATCAAATATTTATGAGCGAGGAAGTGATTTTCTTTTTCATTTTTTCATTATTTAAGATTTGAGGAATGACCAGTTTGATAAGCTCCTACATGCAGCTTTTGAAAAATTATTTTTGTTAGGAACATTCATTTTCCTTGTGGCTCTAGGGAGGGTGTTCTTGTTATTGATGCTCAGTTTCTTCATGCTTGAGAACTCTCTCCAGTATCCTTTGTTTTTTTTTTTTTTTTTTTTTTTTTTTTTTTAAGTTTATCACCTAACAAGGTGTCGAGGGCTCTCTGAGCACCTCATTAATCCCAGAGGCATGCAGTCTCCTATGCCGTTGCATTTTTGAGTTAATCTTGAGGGATAGCCCTTAGTTGATGTTCTTGGTGGATCAAACCTGGTGGAGTTTCTTTCATGTTGAACAGGGAATGGGTAACCCCACATTTTAAGTACATATAGCTTACAGTGCTTGATGGTATGGCTGTTCTTATTTAATGTTAATGTCAAAGATCATGAACTAGACCAAGATCAAATGTTACAATTCTTGGTGAATCTGCCATAATTTTATTGATCTCTAAATTGATGTTTAGCATAATGACAGAGCCGACATGAAATTGGAAGACACTTTTTGGGTTTTAAGAGCCATTGAGTCTCTTTTTAATTAACTAATCTGTTGTTAATTAAACTGTTCTTCATTGTCTTTTCATTTCAGTTCAAAGATGTTGACTACATGTAACTAGTGCCAAAAAATATCTGCAATTGAGCTTAAATGTCTCACTTTGGAAGAATGTTGGAAATTCCCGTTGTACACTTGGTTGAAGGTTTATGTACTATTCTGTGAAGGAGTGTTCATAACTCACTGTTTCATCTGCTTTGTGGATTTCACTCATCCCCGAACGACAAGACTTTGACCATTAACGTTTTGCTCTTGAAGTGTTGAAACTTGAAACTTTCTCATGAATGAAGCAGTTCAGCTAGATTTAATGTCCACCACTTCAATTACATGCATATGTTTTTTACTTGTTCCATTTACATTTCATTATCTTCTTTCCTGTTGAGAGTTGTGTGGTTTTCAATGTTAGTACTGTTCATTGCAGTCCTTTTTTTCCATATGTGCTTTTGGTTTTTCGTTTTATGGGAAGGACAAGTCTTTTATTCATGGTCTACTTTAATCTTGAGTACTTAAATGTGTGAGCAAGATCAAGGTTTCACGGTTTTAAATTATTCTGTATTGGTTTCACACTGTAGGTTTGTGTTTGATGCCATGCATGCAGTTACTGGGGCTTATGCAAAACCCATCTTTGTGGACAAATTAGGAGCCACACCGGTATGTTGTGCACATGAAGTATGTTGAATGTACTATTGATGTTCCTGACAGCACATGTTAGGCTTGTCATGTAGGAGTCAATCTCAAATGGAGTTCCACTGGAGGATTTTGGGCATGGTCATCCTGACCCTAATCTTACGTAAGAAAATTAAACCTTGCTAAAAGGTTGTTATATGCCATTATTGCATAGAATAACTCACTTATATTGAAAAACAGATACGCCAGAGATTTGGTCGACATTATGTATGGTGAGAATGGACCTGATTTTGGAGCTGCAAGTGATGGTACGTAGAATAAGAGTTTGATGCTTGAGTTTTGATGTATATTAGATCACTTGATACCTACTTGAACTCATACATACATATTGAGATGGTGGCGAATTTCCTTTAAGTCCAAAAAATCTTTCTGCTGGAGAATTATCTTCAATATTGAAGAACTATCTTGGATTTAAACCTCTTCTTGTTTTAATCCTTGTGCATCTTTAAGTGTATTCTATGTTGGCTTCTTGGTAATACTTGTGTATAATCATTGGTCGCTATCTTATACTTAATTTGTTTACATTTTACAGGAGATGGAGATAGAAACATGATTCTAGGTAAGGGATTCTTTGTTACTCCTTCAGACTCAGTTGCAATTATTGCGGCCAACGCACAAGAAGCCATTCCATATTTCCAGAGTGGTCCTAAAGTATGAAACTTAATAGCCTTCTCTTCCCTATTCCTACTTTAGGAACTTAAAATAATTCACTGCTTTAAAATAATTCACTACTTTTATTACTTAACAGGGTTTAGCTAGATCTATGCCAACAAGTGGCGCTCTTGATCGTGTTGCTGAAAAACTGAATCTTCCATTTTTTGAGGTTAAGCACTTTTAAACTATTGTATTGATCTTTCTTTGAATATGATGTACTACAAATGGAGATTTACATATGTAGGAATGCTCCTTTAATAACAAACAGTGGACCTTCTTGGACTCAGGTTCCCACCGGGTGGAAGTTTTTCGGAAACCTTATGGATGCTGAGAAGTTGTCGATTTGCGGGGAGGAAAGTTTTGGTACAGGTTCTGATCACGTTCGTGAGAAAGATGGCATATGGTAACTGTCTTTTATTGCCTGAATAACTGTCTGTCATGTCCTACAATTGCTTGCTTGTGTTGGATCACGTCCCTTTTGTTGATAATATGATAATCTTTTAGAAAAGAACTAATGGAGGTGAAAGCTCAAATATTGGTGTTGACAAGCATCATCTCGTAATGTTCATTGTTTTCCAGCCAAACATCATACATTTTGGCTTAATATTATATATTATTTATTAACAAAGGGGACAACATGTTGTCCCTTCTGTTGATAAATATGATAATCTTTTAGAAGAGAACTAATGTAGGTGGAAGCTCAAATGTTGGTGTTTACAAGCATCATCTAGTAATGTTCATTCTTTTCCGTCCAAACATCGCGCATGTTGCTCTCATGTTCGTTCTTTTTAGTTTAATGTTATATAATTTTGACCAATCAATGAAACAGGAACCAGAACTGCCATATGCTTTCTTAATTCTCTAGGATCAGTTTTATACATAGAAAAGTATTCTTTTTAAATTTTAATTATTGTTTTTATGAGGGTTTAACCTCTTATAAATTAATTTCAAGGGGGGCCATTTGGCGATGGTGATGGTGATGGCAGAAGTCATCCATGAACTTTGGTCTTGGTTGAGATCAATTGGCAGGTTAAAATCACTATAACTGAAACTTTTGACTTTGACATTTAACCCTTATGGCATGGGAATGGGTCTGGGCGAGGATGGTGGATGTTACATTTTGAAATATTTGCCAAATTGTCATCTTTTGGGTGTTGGCCACACTCAAGGCGAGGTCTCATGAAACCAGTAAACATATCCTGCCTCTGCATACATGTAGGATCCACTGCACTCACGCTTACTATGGATGGGGATAGTGATGTATACCTGTTTCATATTGTGTTATCACTATAAGTCTATAAGCAAACAGGACTTCTCATGGAGAAAAAAAGTACCCTTTTAACTTTTTAGGTGCATAGTTTTAAACAGCATGCCTAGGCATGAGGCACTGCAAGGCGTCGGATCTGCGCTTCTTCGGTGAGGCCCACACCTCACCGAAGGAGGCGATGAAGCTAGGTGCGCCTCTCGCAACTCTACTTGTTAAAGGGCTTCCGGCTGCTGAAACCAGCTAAATAGCCGCTGTTCCACTCTTTTCTCTTCTCCACTCCTCACGTCAGCATTCCAGCCATCAAAACTGGCGTTCCAGCAGGTGGCTGCTTGGTTGTTGTGGGATTAGGGTTGCAAAAGGGAATGGGATGGCGGTTGTGTGTGTGTGGATTAGGGTTTACTTACACGGCTGTGTGTTAAAACTTATATATATAATTATAAATAACCTCCTAACTTTTGATAAATTATCCAATTAGACCCTCAAATTTGAAGAATAAATGAAAATCCCTACAATTATATATACATTCATAAAAAATACCCCAAATTTATGGTTTTATACTATTTTTATTTTATTTTATTTTTTAAATTTTGCCTCGTTACGCAAAAGCACGCCTCACGCCTTGCATCTCACATCTTAGACTCCAAGGCCCTTTGTGTCTCATTGTGTCTTATGCGTTTTAGAATTATGTTTAGTTGTTGGAAGGTGTCAGAGCTCTATGATTGCATTCTGTGGTTTGCATGATTTTATTTCAACATCTATTATCTAAATTTGACTATCAGACTATGTTGTTTATGTATCAGAACAAATCATATTATTGCATGAGAACTATTAAATTCTATATGATGTTAAAAGTTGGCCTGAGATTTGTTATATTGATAATTGTGGAACTGATTGCTTGCCTCAGTTCCATATTTACTTCTAAATTATGTTGTCTTTTGTCTTATAGGGGTTTAATTAGACATAAAATATCACAATTCCCATTTGAGATGTCTTTTTCCCAATTAACAGGGCTGTGCTAGCTTGGCTTTCAATCATTGCACACAGAAACAAGGACAAGAAACCTGGGGAAAAATTGGTTTCTGTCTCTGATGTTGTGAAATCTCATTGGGCAACATATGGAAGAAACTTCTTTTCAAGATATGACTATGAAGTAAGAGAATCATCATTGCATATTGAATCACTCCTAAAATATCTGTAGTTCTTTTTCCTATTCATTTTGGATTATCTTGAAACTGGTGTCCAGAATAAGTTGTATATAAACCTCGGAAGAGTTGCAGCACTTTAATTTTGTTGAATCCTTGCGCAGGAATGTGAATCTGAAGGGGCCAATAAAATGATAGAATATCTTACAGAATTGGTTTCTAAGAGCAAGGCAGGCGATACTTATGGTAAGTTTGTACTGTAATCTCATTTCTTTATGTTACTTCTTATTATTGGCAATGTTTGACCGTTTCAAAATTAAAATGTTGTAGGGAGTTACAGCCTTCAATTTGCAGATGACTTTAAGTATACGGATCCTGTAAGTTTAGACATTGTACATGGTTTAATATTTTGACGTGATACATTTTCTTTGACAAGTTGTAAACTTTGAGTTGTTCCATTAAAATCTGTTTAATTTTGGTTATATTGAACGGTTAGGTTGATGGAAGTGTGGTATCAAAGCAAGGTGTTCGTTTTGTTTTCACTGATGGATCAAGGATCATATTCCGTTTATCAGTATGGACCAACTGTAGCTTTTTCCTGCAAAATCTGACATATGCTACCTTGACTTAATCATGGATTTTTGTATTTGTAGGGAACTGGATCCGCAGGTGCAACAGTTAGAATCTATATTGAACAGTTTGAGCCAGATGTCTCTAAGCATGAAGTGGATGCACAGACTGCCTTAAAACCATTAATAGGTTAGTTCATTGTTGTTTGTGTGAGATTCCACGGAAATTAGATAATTTATTAATAAATTACATGATCTTGTGTCAGATCTGGCATTGTCTGTATCAAAGCTGAAGGAGTTCACAGGAAGGGAGAAGCCTACAGTCATCACATAATGTGTACTCCTGTCGTTAATCTCTAGTATCAGGTGTTTTTAATGTTATGCTATAAGGGTGACAATCCAACTTTTCCTGGCTTGAGTTATCATATCTATTCAGTTTTGGCTTAAGGTAGAAATCCGGCATTACAAAACAATAAAAAACTTCATGTACTACATGTGAAATATATATGCAGCAATAAGATAGTTTCCCTTGTTGCTTAATAGCATAGCCACAAAATGGGAACATTGAAGTTTTCATTGATCAAAATAAAAAGCATTGACTGTAAGAGAATACAATTATTTTTGAGGTAGCTGCTAGTTTAGAAAGCATTGTTAGTAAGAAATATAATTGTTTTCAAGGTAGCCACTAGTTTATAACCCAGTGCAGTGACTAAAGAAGGTTAGAAGATTTACAGGCATCCTGAAAAATAATAACAATAAACAGAATTGTTTTCATATTATTGCGATGGGAAACCAATTTTTCAGCATCCATCAAATCCTACTAATCTCCTATTATCAGCAATGAAATTTCTGTCCAGTGGATAAAAAGTCCGATAAATCAGTATCCTGAGGAGGTCTGGTTTATTTTCTGCGGCCAAGTCCTGTTTTACTTGCTGAAAACTGTTGTTAGCACGATTTGCCAGTGCTTTTAGGCCTTTTTGGAAACAAGTTCAAATGTCCATCTCTCTCTCTTAGCAGCAATATCCTTTAGGACAATCTGTTCTGTGAGGAATACTAATTGGAGCACTCCACATTGCAATGTTGAATAGTTTGTTGCTAAATTATTGGTGGGAGCAATGACTGTAGACTACAATGATACAAATCAGTGATTGGCCAGTTAATAAAGTTGTAGGTCACTTGTTTGCAGACAATGGCTTGAATTTTTTAACCAATTGCATGTAGTCTAGGAAGCAATCCTTATTCAGTGGCATGATCTCTCCTCCCTGTAACATATGGGTACAATCTTTAAAAACCTGCAAGATTCCCTTCTTTAATTTTCAGGACCACCTACTGATCTTGATATGTTACTGTTGGTAATCTTTTCTTAAAGACTGGGTTGATCAATTGGTTAAAATGATCTGATCAGAACTCCATGATAAAAATCCAGCCAATAGCACATCCCCGACCACCTTTTATGGTACAACTAAGACCAGTATCTCCACCTTATAAACATGAATGATGGAAGACACATTGTCTTTATAAACTCTTTGAAGTTTTCTTCCCAAATGCAACCCCAAGTGACATAGTGGCACAGCACACACTCAACATGAGATGACATATTGGGACACTATTTTTTTTTTCCCTCCTTTTCATTTTTTCCTTTAAACTTCCAAGTCGTATCAGTAATCTCTAAGATACTTTTCTACCTTTCTCAGGATGTGACATTGTCTAACTATATTCTCTTCTTCTTAAAAAGGAATACTCCAGATAGGGGCCCTGTAAAAGTGTGCTTTTCAGTGCAAATAGAGATATATATGAGATGTAGGCCTCCGGTGCTTTGTTCTTTACCATGTACATATCATGCAACAGTTATCCTCTCTTTATATATGTATGATTACTTTACCTTATTTCAGGTTTAATACAAATAGATTTTGGGTGGTTCCAAAGTTCACGAAAACTTTCCTATGACACAGATTGTTTTTGTTGAATTTTATTATTGTATAGTTTCATGTCTATGATATTTACCTTATGTCATATACTGCAATAATTGTATGAGAAACAATTTAACTGTCTGTGCTTTGTGGTAACGTAGCTGTATCTAACAGCTTTTGATTAGAAGCTTTAACTACTACGTGACTTTGCAGCTTCTTAGGACAGTCAAGCTTGTGTTGTGCGGTGTCTTTGAGGGTAAAGACAAGAAGGTCTGTGAGATAGAAACATTCATATTATTATATATATGATCATATGTGAACTGCAAACATCAAACATTACAAAATGTTGGTGTTTTTATCATCATACTAGTCAATCTGTCTTACATATAAATATAATACATATATATACATTTATATATATAGAAGCCAAAACCAAAAGTAAGATGACTTGGAATACATGGAAGTGGTGTCTAAGCATGAAATTATAAGCGTAAATTTGTGTAATAGGATTGTCCATTGGCATCAACTGCGTTTCAATGAAAATGAGAACATACTTTTGATATGATTGCCGTGGAGTCCGTCTTTTTATTCAAAGATCCAAAACCAAAATCAATCCGGATTGTCTCTGCCCCCCATTTGTATTGTGATTTAAGTCCTCCACCAGACCCACCAACAAATAATGGTACAGACAAGAGCTAAAGTAAGCAATCTATTAGTGGATAATAAGAGGATGGAACTGTGTTTGTCCTAATTGTGACATAGACACAGAGACACAAACACACACACACACACTCACTCTCTCTCTTACTAGCTATAGTTGTGCATACATCCAACCTTGTTGGGTCTGTCAATATCATGGGATTTGCTCTTGGAGAGAAACTTTATCTGCATGCCATTGTGACAACTCCACAATCATGTTAGTTGCCTGTAGTGATGGACCTTCATGTCTCCCCTCCTTTTTTCCCACCCATAGTCTTCTGTCTTCTAGTGAAACAATATGAATTTGGGAAAAAACAATAAGAATCAACCAAGTGTTTTAGATCTTTTAAATAACACTTGTTTGTTCATGTAAAGCATCAATCTTTAATGAAATGTGAACAATGCACACAACAACACACATTTTAAACATTCACTTAAAAAGGTAATTTTAAAAGCACTCAAAAGATTGCATTGCCTTTTATGTTGATTTGATTAATGGAAACAGTGTGTGCTGTACTCTCACTATCATATTATTGAGCATCTAAAGGTTAGACATTCAAATTCAAAGTGAGCAATCGATCTTCTTCAATAGATTTTGCTAGGATACTTAAAATCTAAGTGATTAAGATTAATGGGGATTGTTAGATAGTGTGTTAAAATTTTGGTGTAAAATTTATTTTGAGTTAGGACTTTGGTTTGTTTGGTCCTCACTCATGTTCATGTGCAAAGTACAATTGTCATTGCCTTCAGCTTTTTGCTCCATTTTATTTGCCTTGTTAGTGATTGTTGTTGGCTCCACTATTATTTTCTCGGAAGAATAGATTAATGCGCTCCTTTTTCATTTTTCGTCTAGTTTTTTACTAGGTAATAATTCAGCTCCCACTGCCACAGTATTCCTCTTGTGTAGATACATGCCTTTGGATTTCCACAGTGTTTTTTTTTTTTTTTTTTTTTTTAAAAAAAAAACTCAATTTGAGCTTTCAAAGGAGAGGGTGTGACATGACATAAACTACAATCTTATTGATGTAACTGTGAAGGTCATATTATTTAATCTCATCTCATTTGTATTTCCACAATTATTAACCGCTACTTTCTTAAGTTATATTCCTCTAAATCTTTTGTATGGTTTGGTGTGAAACGATTAAGTTTTGTATTCCTAAAATCGATTATTGGATTGTCCCTCATTTATGGACATAAGCATATTGGCGACCTAAATATGTCGTTATGTTTATTTGTTTAATATTTTGATTATCATTTGTTTGATTGGCTTATTAGTGTTGGCCTTGGTTGCTTCGAATTTGAAGATCCAAGCTTTTAGTTTTACCTTATCTTTTTTTAACCTTCGACTTGTTCCATCCTATGTTTCTCTCTATTTCTTTTGGTTTGTTAGAAGTTTTCCATGTATGATTCGTTGAGATTTCAATCAATGACGTAATCTTTCAATTTGTCTATAGCATAGACAATGATGTTCACCGATTCACTTACAAGATAAACATAATCTTTCAATGTGTATGTGTGTGTGTGTATATATATAAGGCAAAGCTAATAGATTTATGTTGATGGGGTTACTGTAGTCAAAGTGTAAGTTGCACAAAATTGAATATAACATTATAATAATATTTTAGTTTTGTTTCATCAGGCGCCTATATCTACCACTACAGTAAAATCTCTCGTGGGTCTGTCCACTGTTAATGTGGTAAAACGGGTCAATAAAAAATGTGAGAGAAAAAAAAAAGAAAAAAGATTAATAGGATAAGAAAGAGAAAAATAAAAAACATTATTGGTCTGTCTTATCATATTAGTAGTGAGACGGATATATAAAATTTTTTCTTACTACCACTATATGTATACTTGTATAAATTGAACGGGACAAATTTGGAAACAAATATGAATATATTAAATGATTGAAACATCGTATTAAAATGTAAGTTGGGCCAAAATATTGAACTTTGAGGTAAGGGCAGATGAAGTAAAGAAGAGGTCGAGACGAATCAAATATTTCCAAAAATGTTGGTAGAAACCATATTCACTTGTAATATCTAAATTTGGTTAAATCATGTTTCCAAACATATTTGTGTTCCCTCAGTCTTCTCAACTCTCATTGATCATTAGATATTTTTAGGGAACAAAGCTTAATTTGAGTGGGAGAAAGCTTAGTGAACAATGGCATGCAATTGTTGTAACAAGTCAACTAAGGAAATGTTATTATAGTTTAAACACTAAGTTTGAATCTTGAAAAATATCCACCTTATCTTATTAGTGCTCCAACATGCATAGTTTCACATCCTTTATTAGTCAAACTGAATTCATACAGGCAATTTCTGTAATGAAAAGACTTTCAAGTTCTATCTAATGTAGATCCAAAGATATAGAATCACAATTAACAGTTGAACAGTTCTCTGACTTGTGCATCTAATTGTGGGATATCTTCCTATTTGGTCCACCTTCGATTCTACACCATAAATGGGTACACACTGAAAAAACTGTTTGTCTACGTACGATTACACTCTGACCATCAAATCAACATGAAACACAATTAAAAAGCTTGAAAGCAAGAGTCAAATTTGTGTACATAATAGAATTAATGCTTATAAAGATTTTTTTTTAAAGACATATTACAAGCTTATCATAACTATCTGTTAGACTTTTTGACTGGAGCATTGAGGTGTGGCTCAGAACTAGAGGTCCAGAAGCAGGAGGGGACAAAAGCTCCCAAATGAGAGGAAGAAACTTGAAATTTACCTACATATTTTTAGTGAGAGGACTGCACATTCGAACTCATGACCTTGAAAACAAGGTATGGGTGTGAGATGATTACCATTACGTCACCCCATATTGCGCCTAAAGTGTTTTCACTTTTGCTGAGTAATAAAGAAAGCTATAAACTTTTAACTCAAAGTTTGTGATTTTAACCTCCTTCTATCAATTTACTTGTAATCTAATGGTGGAGAGGTGTAAATGAATTTAGGATAGATGATGATACTAATACCCCCCTTTTTTTTTTAATTAAAAAAAAAAAGGTAAACATCATCTAGTTCAGAGGTCTATTGAAATATATCCAGATCAATAATTATTTATGTGTTATGAATATCTATTTCCATAATCGAGCGACTACTATGCCCATGATCTAGGAATAATGCTGTCGAAATCAAGGATAAGGATTCTCTGTTAATATTGACACGGTGCTAATCTTTTTATGAGAATAATTTAAGTTTGAGTGATGTATGAAAGAGAAAAAATCTATCAATCTTGATCATTCATTTTTTCAAATGCTGATGTGTCACTAGATTATCAAAAGATTAACAAAAAAAAAGGATGGTAGAGAATCCTTACTCCGAAATCAATCACCATATATGTAGTTTAGATATTTATTCTCATAATTGAGCAACAACTACTTCCATAATATTAATAGAAAACTACACATACAAGTTGGAAAATTACATTGAGATAATTGAATCTCTACCATCTTGGTGAATAAGAAGATACACAATCAGTTATGCTTGAAGGTGAAACGCATGACAATACTTGGATTGCAATTGCAAGGAAATGAGTAAAATTACTATTGAAATGACAGTCTTAAGTTAAATTTTAAGGTGATATAGCCTAACACATTAAAGGGACTATTGATCTCACATACCAATACAAAAAATTTTGGGTATGCGCCCATCTTACACAAAATGTTATGAACCTATCATACTTTATGTATGTTTTGTACGAAATTTATTTGTGTCATTGATCCATTAACCTTTAGAAAAAGATTGTTGTGTATATTTTAACGATCTGAGAAAATGGGCTGGCAAGGTCCAATGGGTAAAAGCCCAGTAGGCCCAAGAGTTAAGATACCATCATAGGAGCTCAAGCCGTTGTGTTTGAGTTTGTAGCACGCGAACCAGAGCTTTCGCAATGTAGTTCCTAGCTCGTTCATCATCTTCAACTCGCAACCTGGAGCAAGTTTAACTTATTAAGCTCGTCCAAAGTATCTTCTAAAAGTCTGAAATAACCCAATCGGAGAAAAAGTCAACTTATTTTAAAATAAATCAAATCTCGAAAATCTCGAAATTTGTTTCTGATGTGGTGGAGATAGTTTTGGAAATGCAATTAATTTCAAATTATTTCGTATTTTAATTGTACTCAAATTATATCACCCCACTCTATAAATAAGGGTTCAAAATTCATTGTAAGATACGAGAGAAATAATATACTGTAACTCTGTCAAAATCACTAGAGAAACAGCCTATTTGTAGGTATTGAACTTCAAGAACCTGGTCTACCAATTTTACACATCGACAAAGATCAACCGGATTTTCCTCATATCAAATATTAGATTGTATATACAAGTAAGATTGTACTGAAAACTTGTACACATTAAAAGGGACTCAAGGTTTCTTCTTATTTTTAATTTTTTAAACTTAAGCCGATACTCCATGCTTGCTCATATGGAAACACTAATTAAATTATATAAACTCCCATACAAAGAATTTACAACATCTAATTGTGACAAAAAAATGTTTGATTTTCAAGTTATAGGTTTGTACACCAGCGATTGCAACTTGGGGCTAGGCTTTTAATGCCAGGAAACCTCAAACAGGCCATTAAAAGGGACACTACACAGCAGTGTTTTGACGTTTTTCTGCGTCCAAGTTATAAATTTTTGATGGACACATCCTGGAAGAATTGAAAGGGCCAAAATGAGGCATTCAGGGTTTGAACAATCAACAATCTCTTCAATATTACACGTTGTCCTTTCTCTTGTATGACTTGGTGGAGTTAAGTGCTGCTTCTTGCAACTTGCGACTGGTACGATGTACAAAATTTGACGGTTTCCTATGTATAACATGTTATAAAGAGAATCTTGGTCACTTTTGGTGTTACATTACTTCCATCCCTTACATGGGTAAATTTCAAAGATTTTACTTATTAGCAGGTGATTGGATTTGGATTCGAATTCGAATTTGAATGGTCTCAAAATTTATCATAAACATTATTAGAGATTTTTAAATTAGTTAAAAATTTCCCTTTGGGTTGGCATTACATTAATTATGGTTCTCTCTTACCGTGGTAAAATCTCAATTATTGTTTGTGCTATTTGATTAAAATATCGAGGGATTCGCTATTTAAAAACTAGTTTAAAGTCCCTCTTAACATTAGTCATAAATCGTTTTAGACGTCCCTGAATTTTCAAAAATTTATAGACAGGACTATAAAACAAAAAGGTGTAAATTAGCTTTATCTATCTGTAATTTATGTTCAAGAAGAAGCTTTGAAATTTATGTAATCTTTTGTGAGACCTAATAAAAGGGAAAAAGGGGAGGGGGGCACAGGTAAAGTTGTGAGTGAGCACAATGTTGCTAGACATCTTTTAGAGGCCATTACAGATTCAACCAATTAATCTTTACCTTTAAAATTTCCTGAATCTCGAAGCAAAATCAATTGGGATTGTGAGTCTGTCCATTTTCTCATAGAAATCAAAATCTACAATGGACCCACAAGCAAAATCATGGTACATAAATTGGGGGCCAAAAAGCATGTAATCTTTTTGGTGGGTAATCGAACTCTATATATATATTAATTGTCCCTTAACATGGCACTCACTTTCTACTTGTAGTTGTACCAATCCGATTCCAACCTTGATGTCTAATCAAAAAAAGAGAAAAATAAAATTTCAGGGACATGTTTTGGGTTGAATTCATAGCCTCTTTTGTATAAATCATATCCTTTCAGTTTCAAAACCCACCCACCACTATGCTAGTTGCCTCTTTCACTCGTACCTTTAATTGCCACCCCCAACTCCCCACCCAGTGGCAAATTTGTCTTTTTACTTGGCTTTTCCTTTGTATCTCGATTATATATAATTATCAGGATTCTACGTCACTATTAAATATAACGAATAACAAATATTGTTATCTATTTTTAGTAACTTTTTGTATAGTACCAACTAAATATCAATTTTATAAGGACATGAAAAGTGTCTGGATGTAATTCAAAATAATATTCACTTGGCTTTTGTATATAACTATTACATGTATCAAATGGATGAAAATTATGTAATCAAATTAAAAGTGTCATAATACGATTACCTGTTTATGGCAAGTGGAGGAATAATGTGATTAGTAACTTAATTATTGCTTTTGAGAATAAACAATTTTTGATGAGCAATATAAGCTAACAAAAATGAAAGAAAATAAAAAATAAAATCATCTGAAAAATTAAGGAAATTAAAGGTAACCATCTGATTGAATAAGAACAAAAAATGGGCTACTGGGTCTGTGACACGAATAATAATCAACGTTAATGACGTGGGATTCTATATTATGGTGCATTATTAACCAGCACAACGCTTGTCAAGTGGGAATTCTGACAACATTTTGGACTCCTGTTAAAAATAAACAGACAAATCCTTTGTAACCACCAAAAGAAGAAAAAAAAAAAAAATTAATTTTCTCTCCTTCTGTCTATCTCTCCCTTTTACACTCGTGTGCAATGGTGTCACATAACAATTAGGAACTTAGACCTTGCCCTCTATTTATAAGTCACCTTCATGGATTTTACTGGCTTTGAAATTCATTAAAACTTGAAATTTAAATGAAACAAATTGGATAAGATATATAAAGTCTTACATCATATAATTAAAAAGGATCATCAAATTATGTATGTAAATTTTCTTCCCGCTCTATTAAACAGACATACCTCTCTATATGTATTTATATAAATTTTAAATAAAGATCCAAGTACTGTTAACTGCTCCATGATCTTTCGAATCCTTAATTTGGTGATGGTAGTCAGCTGTTTCCTTGACATGAAATTTCCTCAGCTAATGAGTTTCTGTCATTTTGTTCCATACAAAATCTTGCTGATTCCAACAGAAATATTTCTTTGTCTCTTCCTTAATACTACATATATTTTGTATTTTGCAATCATTCTTGGTTAGCCATACATGCTACAAAACACTACTCATTAGATGTACTTCTGTCACAATGACACACAGCTATAGTAGTTGCCTGTACTTCATGTATTTTCAGGAAATTTTAATCTCATATTTCTCCGATAGGATCATTAAAAGTTGTCCAGGTTGTGATAGTATCATAAATTATAAAATTTCTTAACTTACAACAAAGTGTCAGTTTAACTCAATTGACACCATTATATAGTAACACAACGGAAGTAAACATCTTAAATTATGTTATAATGGCATTGAGCTATGCTATCAGATATAGATATTTGGTTCCATAAAGCAGGCACAAGCCCTCAGGTTGGCTATAGGATTTTTAAAGTATATAGGTAGATAGGTAGATTGAGAGAGAGAAATGGCCATGATGGGTCCAACGAAGAGGTGCACAAAAGATAAAAAAAGCCCCCGTTAAGCTTACTAGAAGACAGTGAGAGACAGAGAGGAGCAATGCGGGTGACATTAACATATTTTCTTATGAGTTGTGATCAGGAAACGCCAAATTTTATTGGGAAACGTTTACCTGGCCAACTTGATAAGAAGACAATAACACCCCTAGAAGTTAAGTTGGACACATTACCTGATTTTTCTATTCAGAAGCACCCTCTTTGCAAAATTCAATCTTTAGAAGCCCATTTCTGCAAACAAATAAATTAAATAGAGAGATCGAAAGAACTATAAGATTCCAATATTTGTTCACCGATCTCCCCAATACGAGTGCTCTTGGCTTTTCTCTCAACAGACTTCTGAAACTTATATCAACGCTCTCTCATTTCTACCTCTATATCTCTCTCTCTCTCTCTCTTTATAATATCACTTAAAAAGGCCCTCCAAAAAGATTAGTATACTCTTTTTAATGCAATAATGGCAATTCACTGCGTCACAAATATACCATCCAAGTCTCACCCCCTAAAAGATGAGCAACAACAGAAGCAGCTAGTGTTTGATGCTTCTGTGCTCAGGCACCAAACCCACATACCAGAACAATTTATATGGCCTGATGATGAGAAGCCTTGCCCTAATGCACCAGAACTCCAAGTACCACTCATAGACTTGGGAAGTTTCCTCTCTGGTGACCCGGTTGCAGCCTCAGAAGCTTCAAGGCTTGTCGGCGAGGCATGTCGAAAACATGGCTTCTTCCTCGTAGTTAACCATGGAGTGGACTCAAAACTCATCGCTGATGCTCACAGTTGCATGGACAACTTCTTTGAGCTGCCACTTTGTGAGAAACAAAAGGCTCAGAGGAAAGTTGGTGAACACTGCGGCTATGCTAGTAGTTTCACTGGTAGGTTTTCCACTAAGCTTCCATGGAAAGAGACACTCTCTTTTCGCTATTCGGCTGAGGAATCCTCCTCAAATGTTGTCCAAGACTATCTTCTAAGAACAATGGGGGACGAATTCGAGCAATTCGGGTATGTAAAATTGGAATTTGGATCCTCTCTTAATCTGAACTTTTTGTTAGCTAGTTTAATACAGCGACACATAAATATTATAATTAATAAATAATTGAAATGTAATAATTTTTTAAATTTACTTGAGGAGAGGATCTGAATCCGTAAAAATGACACCATGTTGATCCCTTTTCAACATTTTTTATCTACTTTTAATGACTTAAAATTCAAATGCTTTTTATTGTGAAATATATATAGGAGGGTGTACCAAGACTATTGTGAGGCCATGAGCACACTTTCTTTAGGGATCATGGAGCTTTTAGCGATAAGTCTTGGCGTGGACAGAGCCTATTTCAAAGAATTCTTCGAAGAAAACGATTCAATAATGAGGCTCAACTACTATCCACCGTGTCAAAAACCAGACCTCACCCTCGGAACAGGACCTCATTGTGATCCAACATCTCTAACCATACTTCACCAAGATCAAGTGGGTGGTCTTCAAGTGTTTGTAGACAACGAATGGCGTTCAATTCCCCCAAAATTCCAAGCATTTGTTGTTAACATTGGCGACACATTTATGGTAAGATAACAAATTCGATATATGTATATATGTTTGGTTGAATTTGATCAGGGTTGGATATTTTGTGTCAATGTTGATGAAGTCACGTGGGGTTGTGTATATATTTTGTAGGCTCTAGCGAATGGGAGATACAAGAGTTGCTTGCACCGAGCACTAGTGAACAGCCAAACCACAAGGAAATCTCTTGCTTTTTTCCTGTGTCCACAGAAAGATAAGGTGGTAGCCCCACCAGGAGAGTTGGTGGACAATTACTGCCCAAGAATGTACCCGGACTTTACATGGCCTATGCTGCTTGAATTCACACAGAAGCATTACAGAGCTGACATGAACACACTCCAAGTCTTCACAAACTGGCTTCTTCAACAGAAAAACAGCTGAAGCTAAACTACATCCACAAGACAACAACAATAACAACAACATTCGAAGATGTATCGACCTGTCCAAAGAAAAAGACATGGGTGATGAGAACTGGAGAAGATAATTTAGGGGGAGGAGGATGATGGTGAATTTAATGGTGTCTTCACTAAGACAAAAAGAGCAAACTTACAAGGAAAAAGCCAGGTTTTACATTGTCTGGTGACTGCTAGCTATTCAATGATCATCATAATGAAAAAAAAAAAAACTATATATAAGAGAACCAATAAAAAGCTAAGGGATCAGCTAATTTTTTTGTATTTTGTTCCAAAATATAGAAAAATTATCCTTCTGTTCATGTAAAAAAATCCATAAAAAAATTAGGGTATTTAGGTTCTTAATTTAAGAAGGTACTGCTTAAGATTATATGTTTTTGTTTTTGTTTTGTTTGTGTTTTTCGTTGGAAGAAAAGGACCGACCTGAGTTATATACACTAAAAAAAAGGTCAATCAGTAAAGTATAGTTTCCTTCACGTTTAGGATCTAAATTCGACCCGTTATTCGATCCAAACAAATTAATAAGACATCTGTACCCATTATGGTTGTCTATGCAAAAAAAGAAATCATGCAAAGGCTAAAACCCAGCTACACCTATTAGCAAAAGTGACCAAATCGACACATTAGTAGCCCACCTTTAATATTATGACTTCAATATTGATTGATTCATTGTGTTGGACTTGGAATTAATACCTAAACCAACCCAGAACTGTATATAATTAATCATAATTCATATAACTTTCCAAGGACCCCTCTTTTTAAGTTTGACTAAAATATAGACATATACTGTTATTAATATATTAATCAACATTGATTATTATTATTTTTTTTTTGAAACTCAACATTGAGTTTTTTAAAATATTAATTATAACGAATATCAAAATTGCTCGAGACAAAAATTGTGAAAGATATTGAAATTTTTACCTTAAAGTTACAAGCCCCAATTAACTTATTATTCATCGTGAAGGACCAGGAAATCTGAAGAACTGGTTAAATTGGTTCTGGATGCTACGTCACCGCTAGCTTTAACCAATGAAGTTGTTTATTTGGTCTTTGGAGGTACGTGGTCAGAGTTAAATCCAAACAAAAAAAAAAATCCAAAATAAATAATGGCCCACCGAATTGAGTGATTCAGTGGGTTAGGATGCTAAAATCCATTGAGGATTGACAGAGCAGTGTATTTTTGTGAAAAAAAAAAAAAAACACAAAGAAAAGAAAATTTGAATATTTTTCTGGGGTGTTGATTAATTTTATTTTACATAAATGTATGTATATATGTATCTGGTGATTTGGAAGCTTGCGTGATATAAGAATGCAAAGGAATATTTTTTTGTCCTGGCGTTTGTCGTAAAATGCTGCAACATTCTTTTGATGATATCATTAAAAACTTTGTAATTAATTTTTTTTAATATCAGGATTTAGTGCAAATTCCCATGTAATATTTGTTTATAATATCATTTTATACTTTAATCTTTTCTAAATCGACAAATTAAGCTCATAAAAATTAGCTGTGGTCAAAGCATAGATTTGGGTAATTGGACAGGTAATTTATATTTTATTTTACACTAAATACAAAAAGAGCACTCGATAATTGTGCTTGCAATTGCCACCAGACACCAGCTATGACTTCTCATTTCTTTGTTTAATTAGTTCGGAGTTTAATCATTAATGGGATATTTGGTTGGGAATCTAAAAATTAATTATAATGATAGGTAGAGTTTCAAATTTTGAGATTTAATTTAAAATCTCATATAAAAATAATAAAAAAACAACATTTTACTATTTGATCTTTTAGATTGATTTTTTTTATTAGATTTAAAAGTAAATTTGCTTGCTAAGTTGATATTGGGTCAAAGAATGGTTGAAACTTATAAGGATTAAATACGTTTTATATGGTTCAAATATTAACTCTTATGGACAAGAAATAACTAATCTTACAATAAAAAACAAAACTACCATACGAATTGTAAAATACAATTAGTGATAACTGAATCTTTAACAACTTAGTAAATGAGGGATGTGTGAAACTACCTATGCTAAAAAATGATGTACCAATGCTTCCTAATTTGATGCTAGATTAATGCTAGTTCTTTATGAAATTTATTTTAAAATATTAAAACAAACTATAAGAAGTTTCAAGTTTCATCATACAAGGTGGAACTTTTTTTTTTTTTTTTTGGAAAACTAGAATAATTTTTAATTGATTTTTATGATAATACAATATCTAATTGGCTTGTCTAGCAAAGATTTTCCAAATATTCTATATTGAATAAACAAACAAATATATTTGCAATATATAAATTTAAGGGTTAGATTATATTAATTTAAAAAATAAATTATTTTAATATACATGAATTTAATTTCTTGCAATTTAAGGGTAGTCAACTTCCTTAATTAATTTACCTTTCTTCGTCATTGGATTGCAAGAAAATTGGAGAAAAGTTTCAATGCATATAGTGTATACATTTTTACTATTTAAAATCATATACGGATGTGAATTATTAATTATATGAGGAAGACATACAATTATATAAGATATTTATGCTACATGTTATGATTTAAAATGAAAAAAAAATATATGCTAAATGCATTAAAATTCTTTTCAGGAAATTGATGAACAAATATTGAAATTATGATTGTAACTAAAAATTTTAATATGATATAACCTAACTTTAAATTTAATAAGTATTAGATATAGAATTTGTTGTTATTTTATATAAAATGTGTAGCGTAACAAGGAAATTTTTAAAAAAAAAATACAAAATGAGTTAAACCAAAACAAAAGATTAATATCTAGTATACTTTTTAAAAGCTTTTTTTTTTTTTTTCTATTGAAAGAATTAAAAGCTCGTTATATATTCGGGGTGTTAATTTTATGGAATTAGAATATTCTCGTATGAAAGTGAAATTCAAATGTTTTTATTGATAATAGTGTTATTGTGAGAATAATGTTATTATTATAATCGTGAAAATAATAATAATAACAAGCTTCTAATAATAATAATAATAATAATCATAACAGAGGGGGATGCAGCCGCCACAAGTAAGGACAATGACAGTCCCATTCGCGTACACGCTTCCAAAAGGCCCGCATCACGTGGAACCATTTGTTGTTTGTTCTGGCACCACCTCCTCTAGCCCCAACACCAAATCTATTATTCTCTCTTCGAATGACGATGCTCATCTTGATTCATCCTCCGCACTTCCTCCTACCTACGCTCTTTTTCCTTCATTTTTTACTGTTTGGTAACTAAGAAAATGACATAAAATCCAATCCAGTGCTTCCTTGTAAGGGAATGATCAATTATGCATATAGAGATTGTTGTATGATTTAACTCCTTTATTTACTTCAAACCTTGGGTTGATGGAGCTTTCCTATTCATGTTTATTTGAGCATCTCCAATGTAAATGTGGATTGTCTTTTAAAAAAGATGGACATATAATCAATGTCAAGGAAATATGCATCATATGTGGTATAAATATGGATTTATAGACACTCAAGTCTAAAAGAGTTCTCCAATATTATTCTATTTATTTGAATGATAAATAGTCAAATAAGAATATATCATTAAAGAAAATTATTATAAAATATTATTTATGGAAGTTTTAATTATTTATTATTGACATGATTGTTCAAGAGACTCTTTATAAATAGACATTGAGGTTGATAGCCTCTATTTTCTTTTTTGTCATGTCAACTTAATAGTGGTTAAGGAAGTTTGCATTGGAGAGACTAATTTTAATCATCTATCAATTTATCCTATGTGACACTCTATTTTTTCACAATCTGCACTTATATTGGAGATGCTCTTATACTTTAAGGATTATCGTTTTGATGTGAAACAATTACTTATATTGATAATAATTTAAATGAAAGGAAATCAAGTACTATTAGAAAGAAAATTTAATTCCTTAGTCGAAAGAAGAGAATTAATTGAGTTTTTTTTTTTTCAATGAAATTTTATTTATATAATTTGATTTTTAATTGTTTTTAAGCAATATTATGATTATACTATAATGAATTAAATTCATTTTTTCCCTATAAGAAATTTTTATTATCAAATTTGCCCTATAATAACCATAGTTTAAAAACTCAGTGAGTTTCGTTGAGTTCTTACTGATCGATACTTCGTCAATCCGAGAACCCTTAGATTGGAGATGGTGTCCACTGAAGGTGGGTACGCGACCCAACTCAAAAGAACTCTATCAAGCTTGGACGAATTTGGTCAAACTCCACGAATCGGTCAATCATAAAATTGGCCAGAAAATCATCATAAAAACCATAAAAAAGGGGAACCAAAATCAACTTATAACAAATATGCAAGTCAACAACTATAAACAAACCACATAGTCACACAAATGAAAGTCTAACCAAATAAGTGAAACCCTTATTTATAGACAATTCGACGACAGTGACAACTTTAAGGAAATAGCGTCAACGACACAGAGGGAAAGAGAATGAGACTTGAACCGATAAAGAAAGAGACTTGAATGGTTGTGAGGAGGAGAGAGAGAGAACCGAGAACGATGCAGAGGGATTGACTTAGGCTTTGGCAATGCAGACGACTCATTGGAATGACAACGATGATGGCAACAGCTCATTGACACGGCAATGGCGACGATGATGTTAGAGAGAGAGAGAAGAGTGATGAGAAAGGAGAAGAGAGAAAGAGAAGAAGGGGGAGAGAGAGAGTATGAGAGTTTTAAGTGTGGTGTGTTTTATTTATATGTTGAGGATATAATTTCTTTATGCCCCAATGTTTAAAGAAATTATAGTTTATGCTTTTAAATTTCAAAAATTATAATTTTCCTCCTTAAATAGTGCTTTTCGAGTACTCTCATCAATTACTTTTCAAGTAATTGATTACTCGCTACGCTACTCGTTGGGTCACCGGTCGAGTAACGAGTTTTGGAACGCAAATAATAACATAATATGCACCTATAATATGCCCTAAAATAACATATTATGCATGTATACTCGTCTGCGTACCTTTTTTGTTTTTTGTTTTTTGTTTTTTCCTTTTACCACCTTTCTTCCCCTTTCAACAAAACATCATTTCTAATAGCATCTTACAATTACAAATTAAGTTATCATATTATGTAAATTGAAATTTTTTGACACAAATTTTAAACTAAATTCAGAATTTTATAGTTTAAGAAGAACTACAGTAAAAATACTGTATTAATTTTTTTCAAATAAAAAAAAAGGAAAAAGTATTAATTTACTTATAATTGTTGAATTATTCCATTGAACAAAATTTAAACCTAAAATGAAACTAAGGCCAACAGTCTTTATTAGATAAGCAGTAATGTTTGTCTAAATTGGGTTGTGCCAACAAAAATTGATTTTACTCTCACAACACAAATTGAAATTAATAATTTACGTACCCATGTCTATCTTATCAAGTATTTTCAAAGCTACATCATTTCCTAAAGCGAAAGATTTTTTTTTTTTTGTCGAAAATACAAATTACAAAGCAAAAGAATTGAAAACACAAATGTCAAATTGAAGCACGATACGAACAATTTGGGAAATGTAAATGACACCAACTTCAAAATAAAGATGGATTTCCAATTTATTTATTGCTATATTGTTATAGGACCGCTATACACAAAACTCAGTAATGTTATGATTTGGACGATGTTTCCAATTCCTCCTTCCCCCCACCCCACCTTAACTCTGTTTTGGGCTGTTTTCCCAAACTTGAATAAGCACCAAATGTCTTCGAGTTTTGAGGTGGCATAACCAGGTCCAAAATTATCCTACATGTGGAAGGAAGGCTTTAGTCATGGGGACTGGATATCTGTAAATTAAGATACGTACATATAGATTGAATGAATCCATTTGAAGACAGATGCTCTCTAAAGGGATAATCTAGTTAATTAGATATTTTACTTTTCAATAGAACATTAAGAATTGAATTTATTTTAATTTTGTGTAGATGTAAGCATGAGGTATTGGGTCTGGTGGATTGATATATTAAGAGTAGTAATGTTATGTGACTATACATGCCTTTGTAGAGTTGCAGACGATCGAGAGTCTACCGATTTGTTTTCTAGTTTTTCATTTTAAAATTTTTGTCGTCTTTGAATGATTAGACTTCAATCATAAGTATTAACTGTTGAATAATATTATTGAACTTAGATAGTAGTATGATCGAAAATATAGATGTAGTAGTCTATAGATAAGATTTGAGTTTCTAGTCTTAATCTCATATATTTGTGGTATATACATGCATTTGAATTATTTGACATTTCAAGCACCTCTCAAATTCCCAATAATAGGTTAGAATCCAATTGTCTAGCCCACAGCTCATTTTCACCATTTTTAAGGATAGCCAAAAGAAAGTGCATATACATAGTTAGACAATATTAAGAACGAAACATGTGTTATTGGATGTTTCCTTTCAGATTTTAAACCCATGATCATTGTATTTGTATTTAGTAGTAGTGGCTCTTCAATCATGGTAGATTCACTTCCAGCTTTGGGACCACTGCACATGAGAAGTCTCTGTCCCACTGCTTCACTGCTTTGCTTCTTCCTCCATGCATTAATTTTAATTCATTAATTTTTATTTGTTTAATAATTTGGATTTCGATAAGGACAAAGTTTGCTTGTATTTATTGGTAAATGTGTCGTTATCAAATTGCATGAAAGTAATAAAAAAGATAACAAGCCAACTAGTGTAAAGATAAACTCACCGTCATAAACAATAAGAAAAACAAGCTGCAAATTTATACTGTTTTCTGTCTTCATTATAATATTATGCAATGCAAATCACACTCTTAATTAAATTAGTCTAATCAAGACCTCAATTTTTTTCATATATTAACTTTATCTACTAGGCATTCTAGCTAGGGTTACCCAATTTTTTGTGTTTGATGCTTGCGTTGAAAACGTTGTCTTATGTTATTTTCATTGTCACAGGAATTTCTTATATTATATTCACGTTAAACTTTTTTTTTTTTTAATTGATTTTTGTTTTTTCCAACTTTAACACGTATCCCATTCCACCGGATCCACCCAACCCCATTTATTAATACAAAACAAATTAAATTTATTTTCAAGACTGATTAAAGGCAGGATCTTGAATTAAATTTGAAGATATTTATCTGACAATTAGATCAAATAAAAATGAATTATATATATATATATATTTATGTATGTATAAATATTGATTTTACTATCGGTGTTTTTAGATTTTAAAAAGTTAAGATAAACCAATCAAATTCATCTATTATATTTTCTTTCTCAAAACAAATTTTATCTTCTATTTAATTCAAATATAATGACTGAATTTAATTAATTCATAATAACTTAAAAGTTAAGAGACACTTATAAAAAAATGATTATATATATATATATATATTTTCACGCACCAAAATCTCTGAAAATTTAATATTTTTGAGGTCTCTAACCAATTTTAAAAGAAGCAACAAAATTTCAAATAAAAGTTTTAACACTTGCCAAGTCTACCTGTGACTGCGAATCTGCGATTAAGCTAATCCTAGGACCTAGACTCGAACAAAATTTATTCTAATAAACATATAATATAATAGCGAGATTAGTTGGAAGATTAGCTCACTCCCGAGATTAGTCAAGCTGGCTAATTAATTGCAAAGATCATCATATCGTGCATGATGAAATTGAGTTGGATACCTCGTTTTGTATTGAATATTCAGTTAAATTTTTGTATGAATTTAACTATTTCTTTAAACATAAGATCCACTTATGATATATAGTTACGTGCCAGGATGTCGAACACACATGACGGTTGATCCATCACACAAAATCTTGTTTCTTCTATTTCCTTGTCTTTTCCTTCGTCAATATTAGTCTGATAATGAAATGGTGAAGATGATCGATGTCAATTTCTATAATATTTTACACATATATCTCGTCGGGGGAAAACGACGACGGATTCTTTTATTTTACTCTCTTACAATCCTCATATCTCTTATCCTTCCAGCTACTGGTCTATTCAAGTCTAGAAAAAGAGTAACCACAGATTTTATGTGTTCTCCTTTTAAGATTCTAATTACGCGGGTGTGATTAGGGTTTGCCACGTACATTGAGGATTTTCATGAAATTTTTCTGAGTTTTAGTTTTATTAGGAATCTTCTTCTTGGTTGTTTATTTTGTTTGTTTCTTGGGAAATAGTTTTGAGATTGGGTGGGTTGGCTTTTGTGAGAGTTGTATCTAAGTAAACTTATTGGACAATTAATTCGAGGGGTTTTTTTTTTTTTTATGTTAATTAAAAAGGTATAAAATTTTGACAGTTATAATTCGAATTTTATAGTAAAACTTATATACTTTCCTTGATATTGGGTGAAATATAAGCAAACTGAGTCATTTATTTATATATTTGTTTGATAATAACTCATTGTAACGAAAGATTTTGAGGAAAAGTTTTATAGGGATTGTCTTTTATAAATTTCAAGGAGGTCTCTAATGAATATCAAGAAAGATTTGTAAAGCATTCTAGATCTTCTGATTTATTTATTAACACTAATTATAAATGTAGTGACCTTTGATTACTATGATGGCAATTTATTCACGTGGAGTTTAGCCTTATTCCGAAGAGATGTGGTGAAGGTTAGCCCTTTTAGAACCACAGGTTTAAGACAATGTAGAGTGTGAAGGATGTATGTTTTCATTGAACCACAAATAAGTGGGTAAGGTAGGGTTTCCAAGATTTTAACAAAAAATCTATAGATATTTTGGTTACAAATTTCACACCACAAGAACATTTTCAAGAAGGGTATATTTCCACCATACTCTACTTTGCGCTTCGTTATGTACTCTACTTTGAACTGTCTCGAACCCATGGTTCAAAGAGGGTCAACCTCTATCATACCCCTCCAAGGACAAGGCCAAACACTAGATGGATAACTGACTATCGTGGTGACCAAATGTCACTATAATAAATAGATAAAAGAATCCTATAAATAACACTTAAATTAATTTTAGTTTTGAAATAATTAAAATGAAATGTTTTAACATTCTTTGTTTGCAAACTAATAGTTAGGTCGTATGCGAACTATTTCTTTATTTAAGAACTATTTTGTCTTTAGTTTGCAAATTATCGGATCCTATAAAAATTAGGTTTTATTAACTTACTGATTCGAGTAAGGTTATCCAAATCAGTTTCTTCAATAACCTTTGAAGTAGTTGTAAGAGTGGTTATATAGAAATTTTACAACCAATTCAATTATGGTTATTGAATATTTGTATTAGATATTTCACCTAAACCAGTAAGATAGTCAAATCCTAAGAATTTATAGTTTAATATTAATATATGAATTCATACTAATTTTAGTACCATAATAAAAGAGTGTCCCAAACAAATCGAGGCTACATAAACAGAGGTGTAAAATTGATTAGAGTCCTTAGGAGGTCGATATGGCCATTCTCACATCATATTTACTCAATATAATAACGCCGATTGCACCCTTTGATTCGGTCAAGAAATTTTGTCATTTTATAATAGAGTAAGAAGATTTGATGTGAGTGGCTTTCATTGGCTGATTTAATAATTTATTTTTTTTTGAAATATTAATAATTTATTTTATACTAAAGTATTTTGTGAGGCAAAAGACGATAAGAACTGCTGCATCATGATAAGGACACAAGTCTAAAATTGTATGTAAAGACATGCAATCGAGTTGCAATCATACATGTAATTGAAACCTCTTGAATTCAGGGATTTGGCATGTACTAGCTGGGATGAGTCATCTGTGTTTTTTCAATTAAACTTGTTTCTTGCCCTCTAGTTCACAAGTATATTCTTGTGAACCGGAGCATCTGATGTTAACACATTCATTATAATTTCTTCGGGGAAATTTTCATTACCCACCCCTTAAATTTTGATTAAAACTTAGATAGGTACTATTGATTTTGTAAATTATTGTAAACGTCTTCGAAATTTTAAAGAGTTTCTTAAGCATCCATTATACAAATGAAAGACTTGTTTTGACATAATGAGACTTTGCAAAATTTATTAGAGGCCTTTCTTATAGCCGCAGGTGAGATTTATAATTAATTATAAACTAGATTAATGTGTATCTAATTATAAAAAATTTTAGAAAATTTATAAGACCACTGCCCATTGTAATTTGATGGTAAAGAGTGATTACTCAACCTTACGTCACCCAAATTAGAGTCATCCTTTGTGTAAATGGTATTAAAAAAAAATAATGAAGTGATCGAAATTTATAAATCAAACATCACATGATTACATAATATATATATATCACATGCTTCATCACCATTGTGGCATTATCAATACTACAATTCCAAACAATTTTTCACATAATTTAGAATGAAAATTTAATAGTATTTACTTGTACATAAACAACAGGCAAAATATACTCGATATCAATGCAAGAAATGGGCCTAAATACTTGTCTGATGAGCTGGGGCCCACCAATGGATGATGATCTAGTATGACTTTGTTGGACAGGTTCAGGTCCATGACTGTACGACCAGACCCATAGTTGAGCAAGCAGAGGATTGATATTTGCACCCGGCTAAAACTGGGTATGTACACTTTAGTAAGTTCACTCCATTAAATAGTTTTCTAAAATATTTTAAATTGTATACAAAAATTTTTAATGACATTTGTTTACAAATATACAATATAAATAAAACTAAAGAAACAATATTTTTGTATGAACTAAATCATAATTATAAATTATAATTTTTTAAAATGATATTCGATGAGGTGTATAAACAAAAAGGGTGTACCTGCAGCCTTAATGGGGTTCTAATATCGCTACTCCAAATCAAAAGTGGAGTATCCAAACCCAAAATGAGCTTGGACCAATCTTTAATTTGATTTGCAAGCTGGACTTCTTAGTCAAAAAACAAAATCTGTCGACTATTCCATCGTTTAAGTTTCTCGTTTCTTTTGAATGATTTTATTGGATACTTTATGGAGTTTACATCACCTAAGCATGATAAAGATTAGAAAATTTAGAACATCTTCGAGCAAAGTGATAGGATTTACTCATGGGAAAAAATATTTAAAAAAAAAAAACTCAAGGGAAAAATAAAGGAGCCTCCATAGTTGGTGATATTCATAAGGAGTTGGAGACTGCTTGATGAAAGTTATACCCCTTTTTTTTTTTCTAAGTTATATATATATATATATATATATATGCGCACACATACGCACATACACACACCACTTTATATATATGTACACACATCACTTTTTGTTTCCCTTCCGTTCTTTGATTTCTCAATTTCGATATATATATATATATAAACACATGCTGCACGAACACGTACTTCTACATTTGCCTTTAAGAGAAGATTTCATACATATACTCTTCTCTTATAGGCAAATATAGAAGGATGTGTTCATGCCTCATGTGTCTATATGTATAGAAATTGAGAAATAAAGGAGTTGCACCTCCTCCGTTTTCAAATATTTATCCAATAAAATTTTTATTACTAGTGAAACCAAGAAAAAAACAGTCGGATTGAACGGATTAGGTTTGATTCAAATCACGAGCAGGTTAGTTAGGTTAATAAATTATAAATATTTAAATTTTTAGTATTAATAAAGAATCGTGTTTATAAATGCCACCGATAAATCGGTTTTCATCAAATTGGAGGAATAAAATGGGAAAATGGGGCTCTTCAAAAAAAAAAAAAAAAAAAAAAAAAAGGTGGGGGTCTAATGTGGTTTATATAGAGCCTAGATGATGACCCAAGTGACTCGGTTGGACCATTGTAGGACAACTTTCCGTGGTTTGGGATTTGGAAACTCACGCAGGGGGGAATTTAGCAACTCAAAGGGACCATCTTAATGGGTGTATTGAGCTTGGTTCCTAGTCAAATAAACAAAAAAGTTCTTAATTTTTTTAGCACTGTTGCATCCTCTATTTGCAGCATTAATATCAATAATATGAATATTTTTAGCACTTCAAACAAGTTTTGGGTAAAATACCCCTTTTTCTTTAAGATAAACATATTTTAATTAAAACAACAAAAGAGAGAAAGTAAATTTGAAAACTAAAACAAGAGATAGAGAGACAAAAAAAAATTGGAAAACTAAGAAAAAAGATCATGTAGATGTAGCTATCAAAAATAATGAAAAGAATCATTTGAAAAAAAATGAGAGAAAAAAGACATCTGTTTAGACTTAATTAAGTCTTATTTTTAATTTATAAAAATGAGACCTATTTTATGTCTCATGGAAGATACATTTTTTTTTTTTTACAAAAAAAAGTTAAAATTTCCCAAAAACTGCAATTGATTAGAGAGGCACAATCTAAAGGGTTGTGTACTTTTTCCATTTAAGATTTAAAGGTAGTTTATTTTTTACACTTAACACTTAATGGTGCTGAATTAGACTAATTAAGATATTTTTGTTTGTTTTTTTAAGTGATCAAACCACTTAAAACAACCCAAAAACCATTTAATAAAAAAAGTAACATTTTTTAACTTTTCACTTGATATAAAATCACTAAATGATTTTATAAATATATTATTCCAAGGTTATCCTTTCCAAAATAATATATTTTCAAGTTTGTCTTAATTTTACATTATACAAATTTCTTTTAATACTTTAACAAATAACATTGAAAAATAAAAACCTTAAACATCTCAACTTCAAATTTTTTTATAGTTAGATTATTATATTTCTTCGATCAAATTTCGATAAGAATCTTTATTGATTAAGTATTTATACAACAACTTAAAAACCAAATTACAAATAAATTTGTTTAAGTATTTGATTTTTCTTGTTTAATTATAGTAAAAAATATATATTACTTTACAATTTCAACTTTTATTGTAATAGTAATTTAATTTAAAACCAATTTATTTATTTTTATTTGAATATATAAATTTAATTGACTCTACTATTATAATTAATCTTATTTTAATTATGAATAAAAATATTATATGTAAAAGTTATAATTTCAACTTTTATTGTAATAGTAATTTAATTTAAGACTATTTTGTTTATTTTTATTTGAATATATAAACTTAATTAACTCTACTATGATAATTAATCTTATTTTAATTATGAATAAAAATATTATATATATAAGTGTTTTAATATTTATTAAATAATTTATTATAATTGTTTGTATCATATTAAATATAGTTACACAACAACTAATAGTAAAATGATATAAACATCAAATTACTAGTAATCAGACTATTTTGACTTTAAAAAACAAATAAGATTATTATACATTCAAAGTTAAGAAAAGAAAAACAAACATGTCTATTAGATTTCAGTCACTATTCAGTTTTCAGTCTTAAGCAGCATTGTTCAGTCTTCAGACAAAAAACCAAACGACCATTTAATAGTGTTGGATTGTATTTATTAAGTTGTTTCTGTTTGTTTTTTTAAGTGGTCAAATAACTTAAAACAACAAAAAAAAATAACTAAAAAAAAAAAAAGTAAGGGGTCGTTTGTTTTTTCTACTTAAGACTTAAAGACTGTTTACTTTTTCCACTTAAGACTTAATAGTGCTGAATTGTATCTATTAAATTATTTTCGTTTATTTTTTTTTTTAAGTGATCAAACAACTTAAAACAACAAAAAAACAACTAAAAAATTTAAGTAAGAATTTTAACTTTTCACTTAATATCTAATCACTTAATGATATTTAAAAGTTTTTATTCCAAATCTATCCTGTCTAAAATAACGTAATTTCAAATTTATTTTAATTTTATATTACTTAAATTTTCTTGTCTTTTTTTTCCTTGATATTTATAAAAAATATATTTGAAAAGTAAAACATGAATACATCACATTCCAAATTGTCTTGAAATTGAATTAATATATTTTAATTATTTCTTAAATATATTAATATATTTAAATATAAATATGGTTATTATATTTTTTAATCATATTTTAATTATGAATAAAATATTGTTAATATATACATAAAATGTTTTAGAATTTGTTAAATCATTTATTTGCAAATGTTTATATTAAATTAATTAAAATTACATAACAACAAATAGTAAAAATGGTATAAATGTCAACTTACTAGTTTTCAGAAAATTTTAAATTTAAAAAAAAAACAAATAAGTTTATAATATATTTAGAGATAATAGGAAAAAAAACAAACATATTATTCAGATTTCAGATTTTAATCACTATTTAGTTTTTAGTTTTCAGTAATACTATTCAGTCTTCAGACAAAAAAACAAATGAACCCTAAAATTTTTTAACTTTTTACTTAATTACAAATCACTTAATGACATTTAAAAGTTTTTATTCTAAATTTATCCTAATTTTATACTACTCAATTTTTTTTTTATACTTAGAAAAAATATATTTGAAAAGTAAAATCTAAATATATCACATCCTAAATTATTTTGGAATTAAACTAAAATATTTTAATTTACAATTTAAACATTCATTTTTTAATTGTTTTTGTAAATATATTAATATATTTAAATATATAATATGATTAATATTACTATATTTTTTTAATCATATTTTAATTATGAATAAAATATTATTACTATGTATATAAAAATATTTTAGAATTTATTAAATTATATATTTTCAGATGTTTATATTACATTAATTAAAATTATATAACAACAAATAGTAAAAATGGTATAAATATCAATTTACTAGTTTTCAGACAATTTTAAATTTAAAAAACATACAAGTTTATAACATATTCAGAGGTAAGGGAAAAAAAAAAAACATATTATTCAGATTTCAGGTTTTAGTTACTATTCGGTCTTCAGCAACATTGTTCAATCTTTAAACAAAAAAATAAATGACCCATAACCCTATATCACCCTAGACCAAACCCTAGAATCTACCTCGAGCTCGACTCGTTTGGGCTTTACTTTGAGAACCCCTTACGAGAAATGCCCATCTTGTGTTTCATAATGCTTTCGTATCATTCTCCCACATCAAGGAGAAAATTCGCTCTCTCTGCGCACATCCAAGGAGATAGCTTAGATGTCAACTGATGTAAGGAGATGTAACCATTCCTCTTAAAAGCTGCAATTGATCAGAGAGATGTAATCCAACCCTATATCACTTAGCACCAGGCCCAAAAATCCACTCCAAACCCAACTCAGTGGCGGACCAAAAAATCCATGTAAGGGAGGACATTTTTATATAATAATTATAACATTAAAAAAAAAAAAATAAGTGATGTGAAATGCTCTTTATAATATTAAAAAAAAAAAAAAAACTAAATGATGTGAAATGTTCTTTATAATATTTATTTTAATTGTTAGAATAACGTTATTTGAAATAAAAATAACTAAACTATATAGATTTCTGGTAAGAAAATAGTAGAAGATATATAATTTTATCCCTTACAAGATTGTAAACAAAATTTTTTAAAATAACATTCTTAATACAAGTATAAAATAAAAAACATATTAATTGTGAGTTGATTGCACATTAGCTCATTTTTTCTTGGTGAGAGAAGTTCAAATTTTATATTACTAAAAAAAAAAATTAATTTAGGGATATATCTCCTTTATGATGGGAGTTGCTATTCAAATTGCAATAAATGTATGTAATAAAACTACATATATTTATTATTAAAGTTAATACAAGTATAAAATCAAAAGCATATCAATTATGAGTTTATTGCACAGTAGCTTCATAGTTTTTGGTGAGAGAAGTTCAAATTTCATATTATTAAAAAATAAAAAACTTAATTTAGAGATATGTCTCCTTTATGATGAGAGTTTTTATTCAAATTGTAAATAAATGTATGTAATAAAACTACATATATTTATTATTAAAGTTACTAATTAAGCTGCATTTATAGTCTTTTATTTAATAAATGTATGTGATTTATAACAAATTAAAGTAAAATAAAAATAAAAGATAAAAAACAATTATAATTCATATGGGTTTTTTTATTTATGAATTTAATCATAATAGTTTATGTAAAATAAAAATAATTCACACCAATAATTGTGAGTAAATCAAGACATATTAAGATTAAACAATACTATATATTTTATTCTCTAGTTCGTATAAATATGATGTAGATTGCAATAAAAAAAATGATTCGAAATGAATATAATAATTTCTGAAATTAAAATGTTTCAAATTCAAATATCAGTTCGTATTATTGGAAAAAAAAAAAAAAGAAAAAAATGTTCTAATAAGGGAACAAATTGAACCATAATACAAGTGATCAAAGTGATGGTTTCTTGAATACATTCAACCACCACTTAATGACCACTAAATCCATGCTCATTCTCATCAAAATACAAGGGTTACACACACTCTTGCTTTGGCGTGAACCACACACTCACACACACATCAAGTTTCTTTTGGGTTCCATGTAACTCAAATCAAAGCACTAATAAAAACCCATCATAATTTTAACTCATTTAAACACTTAAAGACATTCAAAATCATCATAAAAACACCTTCGGACAGTAGCTACGCTTACTGCTCTTCACCAACTGAAATCCATCCAAACTTCACCCAATTTAATTCTTTTCACTTCCTATTAATTTTATCATCCATCTAACATCCATTTAACCTAATTTTAGCACTAAACTCAAGCAAAACACCCACCAAAACAACCCCCTAAAGTATTGTCGTCCCTCTCCCTTTGGTTTCACATTTTGTTTTTCAATCTTTCAAGTTTAAATCAACATCAAAAGCATCCAACCTCCCTCTAAAATCTTAATATGCAATAAACTCAAATCTCATCATAAAAATATACAAAACTCATGCAAAACCACCAAAAATCATCACCAAATACACTAGTTTTGATGTCTATTTTATTTCTCTCGATTTCTTTTCCATTTCTAAGCTAAAATTCATGGATTAAACATGATTTGGACTCAAAATTAATGCCCAAACTGCAGCAAGCATGCAGGTCACGCCATCACCATAAAATCTCATCAAAACACATCCAAACTTTACACTAACCTATGCTAGTTTAGTATCAATTTATTTCCTTCAATCTCTCTTCCATTTCTAGGATAAAAAGTCAAGGATTTAACTAAAAAACAACTAAAACACATCATCACACATGCAGCCACGTGCAACTCTTAAAAATCACCTAAAAACTTCATTAAACTACATCAAAACTCATCCTATTTACTTGATTCTTGCTCTAGTTTCTTACCTTAACCTCCTTAGATGATTTTCTCTTGATTTTTGGCTTCAAAAGTGATCAAAACATGTTTGAAATCTGGTCTAGAGGCTGCTGCTCTCTTCTCCTCTATTTGCCATTTTCTTCTCCTTTCTTCTTCCTCTTCTTCTTGACCGTTTCTTTTTCTTCTTCTGTCGACCTCATCTCTCTTTTCTTTCTTTCCTCTCTTTACTCTCCACTCATCTCACGGCTGCTCTCTTCATTTCTGGGTTTCAGCTACTGGTCACCGCCTCTCACACCTTCCTTTATTTCATTTCATGCTTCATATATATATAAATCACCAAAAGTCCATTTTGCCTTTTAAAATTCACTCAATTAACAAAATTGTCATCCATTAGAATTGTGACACGTGTCCTTATCCTTATCCACATGCCACGTGTCACATTTTCATTGGTTACTTTTTGAATATTTATTCACTCGCTTTACTTTTTGATTTTTAACTTTTTCAGAACGCCCAATTTTGACTTTTCTGGGACTTTTTCAAAATTCTCTCAAAATTTATCGGGACCTATATTTGGACCTCCTACATACTCCTAGTAATTTTCGTGACCCTTAAAAGTCATTCTAAGCCCATTTTCGACTTTCTGCTTTTTACTAAATCGGTCTTATCAATTTTCGATTTGGCTCCGATTCAATCCGAATCTTCTTCGGATGTACCGTTTGAGTCTCTAGAATGCTTCTTGAGCATTTTCGTACTCATTTGACATAATTTCGAGATTTTTGAAATTTTTTAAAAATTTGTCCGGATTTCTGATCGAATCCAAAAACTGCTCCGATTTCCTTCAAACTGATTCGTTTATGATTTGATTTAGTTTCTATTAATTCCAATATAATTTTCAGAACTTTTAATATACAAAAACCATTTTTTAAAAATTACTATTCACACGAACGATTTTCGTCTTAAAAATACTATTCATCTAACATTTTACTTTCAATAATTTTTTAGATCTAATTCTCAAAAATTACTATTCACTCATCACTATTCATCCAAAATACTATTTATCCATATATATAGGGTAAATTGGGGTATTACAATGATATTCCAAAACAATCCCTCCTAGCTCTTCATACTTCAGCTTTAAGGCGTAGTGAGTAAACACCTCACGAGTTCGCCTTTTCTTAACGGCCTGAGGGACTATTATGGCATCTGCTTGAGTTATGAACTCCTTAGCGGCCTCACCGCTCAGAGAGGTTGCCTTCTCAACAGAGCGAGCTTCTCTCACCTCGATCCCTTCTGAACCAGAAGATTCGTTGTCTCATTCTCTGTATGATCGATGACTGCAATATGAAGATATCTACATATAAAAAGGGGGCGGTCAAGCCTCTGCATGCAGACCATACCTATAAATCTAAGTTTCCTATTCAAAGGAGGAACTTCCTAGTCTATAGGTCACAAATGCCACACAGATCACTAAGGACACGAGAGGCTCGAGCTACAACCTAACGACCTACGAGCTAATCTACCAATGTCTCTTCCTATAGCTCGCATGCATAATGTTTCAAACAACATTCAGCTCGCGAAGAGCGAGCCAACAAAATCAAATCAAGGAGAAATGAAGAGTCACAATCACAAACAGACACTCAACAACAAGAATACAAAATGTTCAAACCAGCACCAAACTTAGAGAAAACGCAACACATGTAGACTAAGAACAAAAACCTAGGATCGAGAGATAGTTTCGAAGACTTACTGCGAGCGAAGTAGAATAGGAGATGCCGATCTTCGACGGACCTGGATCTTTGAGATGCTGGTGCAAAGATTTGAAGCAAGAAGAAAATGAAGAACTCAGAGGCATCTGAAAATTGAAAATGATAGAGTAAGGGTGGAAAAGATTGGGCCTCCACTTTATATATGGACATGAGGCTGGAACCCTAACCATTAGATTTGGTGGCTCACCAACCATCCTAAATCTAACGGTGTCGCTCGAAATACGAGATTTTATTGTCATGTGCTGTCAGTTGAAGAGATGTATGCATTAAATGCATACAAAACGAGACATGTAAAGTGGCACGGTTACCCAAAGAGTTGCCATAGGACAAGTCGCGTAATGGGACGAAATTTGAAAAGGCGGTGCAACAGGCTTTGACACGTCAACGTTTACTACCGAGCTTAATATCCCAGTCCACAGATTGCACTGAGAGTTGGGAGGCTAATGTTATGAGTATTTTTAAAATTGTTTAAATGGACTGATAAAAGCCTAACAGACTGGTTCAATGGATCGACCCAATGAACAAAAACACATTCCGCCAGCACGCGGCTTGTAGATACAAGCTCTCAGCTCTCTGGTCATTTAGCTCGCATAAATAAGCTCTTAAATCGCTAACTCAGGTCATCCAGCTCGTGGAAATAAGCTATCTGTTTGCTACTACAGTTCTCAAGTCGTTGGTCAGAACTACTTAATACCTAGCTCCAAATAGTTCGCAGTGAAATCCAACCCATGACTTACCGTGTATGCTAAACAAATTTTCTAGACGCACAATAGCCTAATTTAAGAAAAAACTCAACTGTCCAATATAGAGATAAAGTCAAGATTCTACTTTTACGGGATTTGACCTTACACTGATGGGTGTCAGTCTTAAAAAATGTGATTAGTGCAGATTTTTTATTTTTAATTGTAATAACACTATAGTCTCTGCCTCTATAAATAGAGGCTCAAAGATCATTGTAAAAGAAAAGAGATAAAAATTAATAATATGTCGCTACTCCTGCTGAAAAATAACCATAGAAGCAACTGTGGATGTAGGTATATTTTTGACCGAATCACATAAAAAACCTCATTTGCAACGGTGTTCTTCCTCTTACTTTTCTAATTTTTTCTCCTATTTTGCATCATCTGTAGTACTGAATGAAAAATCTGAATCGACTAAATTCACAATTCAACATACACTATTCTCAAACCCAATAAAATCAAAACCGATTTAGTCACTGTACCTAAAAAAGACTAACAACTTCAAGGTGAGAAACCACTTTCACATAACTAACACTTGAATCTAACTAAAACACTATAAAGGGAAGCAATCAAGACCACCGAGAGATCTGCTACTGCTACGAAGGAGAAGATTGTGCTGCGATGACTAAGACAAGAGGAGAAGAAGAAGAGAGTGTTGTGGTCATGTGATGACGGAGATCTGCTACGGAGTTGTGAGCGAGAGTGAGGCAGCGTCGATGCCGTGCAAGCTGAGCTCATGAGTGGTGCGACGGAGATGAGAAGGAAGGAGAACAGAAGCAGATGAGAAGGTTGAAGAAGAAGATTCTTTTGGTTTATCTTTTTCTTGTTGCCTTTTAAGGTTTTGTTAAATTTTCATATTTTATTTTTTCATTGGTTGAAATAAATTTAAAATGTCATTTCTAACTTGTAAACAAATTTTAAATTTTTCTCAAAAAAAAAAAAAAAAAATTAAAAATAATAATAATAACTCCATCAAATATTGACATTTTTAAAAAAACAAAAAGTTCAAATTTAAATATTAAATATTTGAAATGATAATTTTCCCCCTGTTCATTATACTGTACATTAGATTTGACTATTAATTGATTGACGAGAGAGATTAATTTGATATTTTTTTGAAAAGTTAAGGATCATCGAATTTTTTTTAAATATAGTTAAAAATTTAATCATTTATCAAAATATAAAATTAAAATAATTTATATAAAAAAAAAAATTAAAAATTTGTATGACTTCAGGCGGCAGTGGACTCCCAAGGTCCCTTCGTGCGTCCGTCAATTTAGATGACTCATCTCATTTGTTTCACGTGAAGGTGAAGCCTTGTTAATTTGATATCTGTTTTGCTTAAGCATTTTCTTAATACCAACTTGATATTATATGCAATCCGCATAACGAGATATTCTCTTTTACGCTTGCTCTCATCATGTCTTACGTGGTTCAACGTCCAAAATTCAACGGTAATTGTATTCTTAATTCAAAGAATGTGATACACTTTCAACTTAAGAGTAATGGAAAATATCCCACCTATATTTTTCATTTATATCACAATTAATGTTGTGATGATAAACATTTTCATAGACTATCAATATTAATAGATGATAAATATTCAATTTGAATCTTTATTACTCATCAATACAGATTCACCCCTATTTCCATAGGTTAAGGTGGAACAGAGAACATCTATCATTAACGATGGGATACATCCACCGTGTAATGGAGACGAAAGAGATTTCAACAATCCGATTGCAATAAGACTATTCAAACAACAATCAAGAACTAGATTAGCGGTCGACCTAATTTCCATATTGATGGTGAATCCAGAAATATATGGTGCTAAGCTAGATCCGGATTTGGTGCCTCGTGAAACATTATTTATTGATATGTTGGTCAATTATTAAATTATAGGCCCTTCTATATTTGTTTAATTTTATTATTTTGTGACATTTATTTTGAAAATAGTTTTTTTTTTTTAATCTTCCATGAGTACCAAATATTTCGATTAATTAAAATTCGTTTGTCAATCTTTATATATTATTTAAAAGTAAAATGAGAAAAGAAAAATTGAAAAAAAAAAAAACAAAAAACAAAAAACCTTCTTTATTGGATATAATAGTAATAATCCTATCAATTAATATTTAAATTTAGGAATCCTAAGCATAAAAACAAACAAAATTCAATATTTTAATTATAAAGTCTAATCAAATAATCACTTAAAATAAGATTAATGTTTTATTAGACTTAAGATAAACAAACAAATAACACCTAAAATGTTAATACTATATTTTTGAAATGTAATAAAGTCAAAAATTTGAGACTATAAATAGCATAAGATAAATAAGGTTTAATTACTACGTCATTTTATTCAACACATAATAAATAAAATTTAATGGTCAAAAATCAATTAGAAATCATCCATGCGCAGGTTCATATAAAAATAGATTTGGCCATACAGGAATGCAGCGTAGTTAAGTTCAGTACAATATTATATATAGCTTTATAATATTATTCATAAAATCCAAAAAAAAAAAAAAAAAACACACACACACACACACACACAAATCAATCACCAAATTAGCACAACAGCCATCACTGATTATGCAGCCAATTTTATAGAGAAAACGAAATCCTTTAATTCATCAAACATGGCCTCGGCCTTGCTTGGATCCATAATTTCTATTCCATGAGAACCTCCCGCAGCGAATTTGCCCACGACTTGTACACCCTTTTGCTCCATCATCTTTGCCAGCTCAATCTGACGGTCAATTAATGGATCTCCATGCCACCCAATCACCGTCACCTTCCATCCCAACGACCTGATCTGATCCAAGAGTTTTGATCCACCCTCCAACGTTGGATTGCAATACTCATGATCACGATCAGCCCCAAGTGGCAACGATAATTCCCACAGCAAATCAGTAGCAAATGTTGGTACAATCGGGTCATTGACTAACCTCAGCTCTGATCCAGTCCTGTTGACCCCACCAAAGAAAGCATGGAGCAATATCAACCCTCTGATCTGCAATGGAGAAAAATGATCAACTTCTGCAGCTGCACGCAGTCCTGCATGGTAAGCTATGTTGCCACCTGCACTAGCGCCCATCAAAAAACAGTTAGAGAAATCAGCATGTTTCTGTAACCAAACTTCTTGGGTGGTTTTGATCCAGTGTAACACTTCCATTGCATCATCATAAGCCGCAGGCAGCCGATGCTCCGGGGCCAGCCGGTATTCGACTGATACAACAATAGCTTGAAGTTGGACCGCCATGTTCGAGCAAAAATCATGGAAAACGTTCGTGGCTGCGCTGTAGATAATGAACCCTCCACCATGGTAGAAAACAATGAGAGGAAGCTTGTTGTCAAGTGGTTGTTGACGGCGGGGTACGTATATACGGACCCAAACGTTGTTTGATTGGTTGATGAAGACATCTTTGGAGAGAACTGGAATGTGTTGGGGTGGATCAGGTGTAGCTTGTACCCTTGGATAATTGTTTTCGTTACGTGTGATTGAACCGTCAGGATTGGCGACGATATGGAGGAATTGGTAGGGATCAACCGTGGGTTGAGTTTGAGCAATTTCGTCTGACATTTTAGATGGTTAAACGATGACGATGAGGATTGATGCCTTGCTAAATCTGTTTTCTGCTTTCTTTCTCTTGTTGATGTTCCTTGTCTCAAGGTTTATACAAAGAGAAACACCCAAGAATGGGTATATGTATTTAGTAGTAGTGGCTCTTCAATCATGGTGGACTCACTTCCAGTTCCAGCTTTGGGACCATTGCACATGAGTCTCTGTCCCACTGCTTCACTGTTTAGCGCCTTGGTGGACTCACTTCCAGTTCCAGCTTTGGGACCATTGCACATGAGTCTCTGTCCCACTGCTTCACTGTTTAGCGCCTTGTTCCGCGCATTAATTTTAATTTATTAATTTTTATTTGTTTAATAATTTGGATTTTGAAAAGGTCAAAGTTTGCTTGTATTTATTATCAAATTGCATGAAAGTAACAAAAAAGATAATAAGCGAACTAGTGAGAAGATAAGCTCACCATCATAATTCATAAACAATAAGAAAAAACAAGCTACAAATTTATACTGTTTTCTCTCTTCAATATATTGCTTGTATTTGTTATCAAATTGCATGAAAGTAACAAAAAAGATAATAAGCTAACTAGTGAGAAGATAAACTCACCATCATAATTCATAAACAATAAGAAAAAACAAGCTACAAATTTATACTGCTTTCTCTCTTCAAAATATATATATTTAAAGGTATTGGGACGAATCCAAAAAATAATTAAAAATCAGATTGATAAGACTTTAGTGATCAACGATCCCTATACGATTAGAAATCATATACATCAAGATGAAAGATAATCCACATATATGAGAGGAAATCTTATCTTTATTGAATAAGATGGGGTGTCGAACTTTAATTATAAACCAATACTGTTTATGTGCCTCCATTGCACTACAAGTCAATTGACTCTTCAATATAATATTATACAATGCAATCATACTCTCAATTAAATTAGTCTAATCAAGACCTCAAATTTTTATCTTTTCATATATTAACTTTATCTACTAGGAATTCTAGCTAGGGTTACCCCATTTTTTGTGTTTGATGTTGGCATTGAAAACAACGTCTCATGTCTTTGACTGCTAATGTCGTTGGTTGGCACCAGTAGCCACCCATGCTCCATCATGTGGCATGGGTTCAACACCTCACCCCCGATCCAAAAAAATCATTTGTTTATATAATAATAATAATAATATAACATAATATCATATAATAATAGTTCTTCCACCATTAAATATGGGTTACCTTCCTATCCTCGAGTGGGTCTTTCATCTGCTTCTGTGTGGATGGATCCTTCTTATTTGGAAATAGTTTTTCAGGCCGTACTACAGTGTTTCTATCCTGATTGGTTTCGATTGTCTCTTGGGTTAATCTCAATTCTCAAAAAAAAAAAAAAAAAAAACCCAACATCTTATGTTATTTTCATTGTCACAGGAATTTCTTATATTATATTCACGTTATATATATTATATTGACGATGAGGATTGATGCCGAGTTAAACCTGTTTTCTCTTGTTGGTGTTCCTGGTCTCAAGGCTTATACAAAGATAAACACCGAAGAATGGGTATCGTTTTTCTCACTGCCAAATGTTTTCATTTTTTTGTCCAAAAATATTGTGGTTATCCTTCCATTATTTTAAAAGTCATACAAGGCCGGCTGATTTTAAAATCTTCACTAACTATCAATTATTTTAAAATATCCTTCTCATTTTAAAATATCTGCAAGAATGACGTCAGTCACCTAAAAATATTGAAAGTTAATCTCACTCAGTAGCCTTCTTCAGCCAAGTTCATAACCCGCCATTTTACAAAACAGGGCCGGCTGATGGCAGTTGCCTAAGGCCCCACCTAAATCCAAGGCCCCGTATCCTTGCTATTTTAATTTTATTAGATTAGTAATTTTAAATAATTGATTCTCATAATAAAAGTTTTCCTGTTCCAAAACAATTTTCAGAAATAAAATTTCAATCTTTATTTATTCCTCAAATAAATGTTTATTAAATTCGTTATTGGGTGTTAAATTAACTTTCAGATTTTTTTTTTCTTTCAAGAAAATGAAAAAGGAAACGTTGAGAATTTTCTATTTCCAAAGAACATTTAGGTGGACTTGAACTCCCTTTAATTGCTTCCAACGGTTTAAATATTATCATAATATATATTTATTTTAAAAGATAATAATTTTATATCTTCTATCTCTTAAGACTTTCATATTGTTAACGTTAGGATTTGGATCCTTAGTCAACGAGGTTGTTTATGAGCCCAAACTGTAGTTTCGTGTGGATGATATTGAACATGTAAGGTAAATAGAATGTGAAGAAAAGATCAGAGGCGAGGAGTAAGGACACGAAGAGATTTTAGAGTGGTTCGGCCCAAAAAAATGTCTACATTCACTGTTCATTCTCTCACTATTTTAGTAGAATAACAGCACTCAGAAAAAGTCCCTCTTACAAGGAAATTCGTCCCCTATTTATAGAGAAAGGGGACATACTACAGTTAAACAGAATAAGACAAAAGCGTACAGTAAATTGAAAACACAATGATATGCTACATTTAATGCGCCGAGATTTCAATTAATACGGCTGACAGTGCATTAAATGCGGTCGAACATACATTTAATGCTGCCGAATACGTCACTTCCGGGCTCTTCCCAAGTGAGATTTTAGGTGGCTGATCTGTATGGGTCATGGATGGCTACCGAGATCTTAGCCGTAGTCTTTGACAGAAACGACGTGCATGGCACGATTTGGGACTGTATTCTGCATAGCACCTTTGACTTCTGTTGACTAACGATTCTGAGAAGTAGGGTGAAGGTGGACTTTCCAACAGGTGAAATACATTAAGTTTGTATGGCGAATCATATGATCCTCTGGTGAACCAGTCATCTGGAGAGTTAGGAAGGTAGGCCAGGAACCAATGCTTCCGCGGCTAGTTATAATAATAGGCGGGCATTCTCGTAAATGAACAAACGGGTAGACGGGCATGCCCAGAAACCAGCGAACAGCCAGCCGGAATCATCTTAGGTGAATAAGTTCGGACAAAGCAGGTCTGACGAACGGCCCCCCTTGGCGGATAGCTTAAACGGACAGAATCGACGAACAAACGGGCTGATGATCATAGCGGACAAACAGGCAGACAGAATAAGCGGTCAACAATCAACGGTCAGCGAGCAGGATGAGCGATGAGAGCCAACGAGCAGAACCAGCGGACAGCCTGACCGATCACGGTCAGCGATCAGGATGGGCGATCACGAACTGGCCTTTTGCCATGGAGGTGGGCTGGAAGAATGGCGGATTTTTGAGTCCTTGGGCCATTGGATCTACACTGTAGATCTTTCTGGGTCCGATTGGTCTGATCGTTAAATCACCCATAACACATGTAAAAGCAAAATGGAAAAAGAAAACTTCCTTAAGGTTTCTTTCTGCTCAACAATATATCTTATATATTCAATCAAACTCTCTCTCAAGACTTATTTTTCCATTACTTGATCACAAAAATACTTGTTAATCACGTTCCAGGTTCTATTATTCCAACTCTACTACTTTAACCTTTTTTTTTTTTTTTTTAATTTTTAGTTTATGTTACTTTCAACTTATTATTAATTTTGTTTTTGTTTGTTCTAATAAACAACCAAAAAGAAAAGAGAAGAGTAGAAAAATTAGTTCAATGACAAAAGGGTGCTCTTGATAAATTTGTTATTAATAGCAATAAAAACACGAACTTGAATGAAAATTTTTAACTGAACAATCAATCCAAGATGATGAAAATATGAAAGAGGAAATAGCATTGAAGATAATAATAACAAAACACGGAACACCCTCTCTAGTGAGCAATAAGCAAAAAAATTAAAAAAAAATAAAACAAATGAAGGAATTATAGATTTGGATAAAACAACTGTACTTGATAGTATTTGTGATCCTAGAAGGAGGGATAATATAGATAATAAAACAAGATATTTAATAATTGAAAAAGATCCAATTAGAAAAAACAACATGATTTTTCCAAAAGATGAAAATTGTAGGCATTTTTCTATGACACTCTTTAATAAAAAGTTGCCTAATGGAAAAACACATTATAGAAGAGAGAAATACTAGGCTTTTGAAATATTTTGTTTAAATTCATATTCAAATGATGTAACATGTAAGTTGTCGACATCTTATAAATCATAAGATGATGTGATAATTAATAAAATCTTGATAATTTATATATCATATCATTTTGATATAAATTTAGATAAAATAATTAATAAGTCTAGCATTATTCTACAGAAGATGGCTACTGTATTTCAAAGAATTTGATAAAGTATGTTGTATTTTTTTTCAACACAAAAATTTAACCAACATTTTTGCATCTCAAAAATCCAAAAAAAATAAACTTTAGTTAAAATATGTATTTATTTATTTATGTATTATTATTATTATTATTATTTACATCAAAGGTAAAATGCTTCATTTAAACTTTTGTCTAAGACCCCAAATACCCTTGAGACGGCCCTGCTACTAAAGCAATACCTACTCACAAGTTATTTACACGATCAATCTCAATCGAAAGCATTCACAACCAAAACCATTGCTTTAATAAAACCAACAAAATACTTACTACCTGGTACTTAAGTAAAATTGAACAAAATTAATAAAAACTTCATTTTTTTTTTTTTTTATCTCAAGAAACAAACCAAAAAAAACAAAAGCAAAAACATGAGGAGATCCTAGACTCCAAGTCCCTTATCAAGTGCTGTAATTATTGCTTCAAGAGGCATGTATTTTTAATTATGATGTTAAATATGATTAATATTAAAAAGAAAAAAAAAGGCAAATTGGGAGGCCAGAACTGTATATATTATGTATATTTCTTCTTGTAATGATCTATTATATAGTTGATTGAATCTAATGATTTTTGCAATGTATGTGCGCAACAATAACAAAAAACCAAGCATGTGCTTGCAGTATTTCGATATTATCTAAATTAAATGTGAATGATGATTGAATGAGTGCAATAATGGAATCGTAGTAAACGAGAGCGACGAAAGAACCATTAGCAAAAACTTCCAGGAAGGACAGTGGACAAGGTGGAGATGCCGTGGTGGACAATGCAGATGGGAAGGAAAGGGATATGGGACAACCAGTTTCCTTTAGGGATGCACTGATGATGGGATCGGAGACGGAGGACATGTCCAAATTAGATTCGGAATCTGAAGAGGAATCATCAGAGGAGAAGAGTGAATATAATCCAGAAGCGCGACACATCCTAGATCCTTCAGATTATATGATTAGGGAGAAGGAAGGGTTTTCGGCTATATCTCTGTCTAGAAAATTGAAAGAGGTGATTGCAAAATCATGGAAGACATCAGTCATTGTGAAGTTATTTAGCAGAAACATTGGTTATAAGATGCTCTGTGACAGACTCCACGTGTTATGGTATCCTGAGGGACATTATACAGTGATTGACTTAGGGAACAATTATTTTTTGGTTAAGTTTGTGAAAAGGCAGGATTATGAACATGCACGAGTAGACGGACCATGGATGATTACGGATCATTATCTAACAGTGCGGTCATGGGAACCAGAGTTCAGTCCGTCTGAAATAGTCACCTATAGTGTTGTGGTTTGGATTCGATTTCTAGGGACGCCGGTTAGGGGTGGGTGTTTTCGGGTTCGAGTTGGGTTAAGTTAAAAATCTCCTCACCCAATATGGGTTGCGTTGAAAATTTTTCAACCCAACCCAACCCAATCAATTCTTCAACCCAACCCAACCCAACCCAACCCAATAATTGTCGAGTTGGGTTGGGTTAAGTCGATTGGGTTGGCATATTCATTGCAATACAAAACATTCATATTTATCAACTTGTTCAAATACAAAACGTTCCCATTGGTCACATAATACGTTTAATACAAATAAAAGTTTAAGTTACTACATAATTAAAAAAAAAAAAATTGAATTCACGATGAAAAGACACAAAAAAATAAAAACTAAGGCCATAATCCTAAAACCACAAAATATTACGTCTAATTGATAGCTCCCAAAGCATCAACTACATACACCACATATAAGTTCTAACATCAAACAAAACATGTAAGTTAAGTCAACCTAAAGTGTAACTAGTTAACATGTTTTCAACTTTTGCAAATCATAAAAGAACAAACATATGTAAGTAAAATATAAGTTTTTTATTTAAAATAATTACCTTAATAGCATGAAAAATAATCATGAATCCAAAGGTATGCTCACCCCAATATCTATGTAAATGGAATCACAAAATATTAGTAATATATAAAATTACACATTTAACATTATCATAATAAAACAAATCATTTACCTTTTTCAATTGCTTCATACAACTCCATCTCATCCATAGAAGGTGTAAGATCCAAACAAATATTTGTAGTCTAAAGTCACAACCTATAATAATCCACACATTAAAAGACTCAAGATCAATATTAAAACATATACAAGTAGGGAAGCCACATTAAATTAAAAGGAATCTACTAAACACAGTCTCACTGCCTCACACAGTTGACAGTACACTTTAAATTTATAACTGTTACTTTATTTGGTCCACACACTTTAAAATGTCTTCAAACTTTGGTCCCCTCATACAATTACTCACATACTCACAGTGTGACAGACGTTATTTGGACAGTGATTTCATTACACTATGACAGACGACCATATAATCTATTCCTCCATTACATATAATTTATTCCTCTATTAACTCCACTCATAGTCACAGTCCACACACATATATATGACACATCCATGATTCTATTTCCATCTATCTATTCCATCCTCCCACTCACACAATCACACATATGCACCTTCCAACCCACTTCCACTCTCATTGCCCAATGTCCATTGTAACTGTACTTAGTACATATACTTACACAATCCATAGGTCATGCTCCACCTTACAACTCTGTTTGGGCTCCCTTCATTCAGGTACCAGATCAGACCCTCTCGGCACGGCTCCACCCTCTCCTCCCTCTCGGCCACCAAATCTTACCCTCTCGGCCTTCAGATCGGACCCTCTTGACCTCTCCTTCCATCACTTCATATATTCCACTAGCCACACGACCCACACCCGTACCTCACCTCTCGGTTTCTCACTTAACCACCCGTACCTTGCCTCTCACCTGTTTAAGAAAGTTGATGATTGAACATTGAAAAAATGGAGATTAAAAAGAAAATATACCTATGGAGAGTGGAGCCCAGCGAATAGAGCTGGAAGACCGTCGGCCACTGTGAAGGATGACAATGAAAGTGTGAAAGCAGTTGTGTGTGGAGCGGGGAGGTGGAGAGGGATGAGAGAAAAATTGAGAGAGAATGAGTGAAAAGGAAAGATGTGGTCGGCGGACAGGGGAGTTGCTGTGGAAAATTATGTTTTTGTAGTTCGGGTTCAGATTGAGTTTTTGGTTTGATGTCTTGACCCGACCCGACCCAACCCGAAAGATAATCGGGTTACTCAAACCTAACCCAACTGGGGTATTTTGGCTGCTATAACCCGACCCAACCCGATCATTTGTAGTCGGGTTGGGTTCAACATGCCCACCCCTATCTCAATACTATGATGAGGCAGTACTAGAGTATCTAGGAAATCTAGTGGGTCAAACGATTAAAATAGATGTTCTTACAAGCATAGCTCAGAGAGGAAAATTCGCTAGAGTTGCAGTGAGTTTGGATTTATCTAAACCTTTAGTTCCAAAAATTTGGCTCGATGGTAGGTGGCAGAGAGTTGAATATGAAGGCTTATCGCAGATTTGTTTTATTTGCGAAAGAGTAGGTCACTATTCTTTGGTCCGTCCGGTCAAAAAGGTGATGAACCAAGATCCCTCACTGAATGTAGAAGTTACACGGAAGCATCTCCCTCAAAATAAAGAACAACAATCTTCGAAGATGGGGCTGGACGAAATAGATAATGCTTTTGGACCATGGATTGTCGCCTTTTGTGGAAATCGGACAGTTCCGAAAGGAACCAATATTGGAGGTGAAAAACATGACGGTAAGAGCGAAAATCATGTGTCAAGATATGATGTTTTAGCAGCGGAGATTTGAGGATGTTCCTACAATGAAGGAAAACCAGAATAATTTTGGTAAGATTGCTTCTCTTACTGCGAAAATCTCTCCCCATAATAATCCAAAGCTTGACAAATCTTTCAGAAATCATTCAAACCGAAAAGAACAACCTAGTAAACAAATCAATGAAGTGTTAACCAGCGTGGGCCCTATGAGCCACTTGAACCCAAACAAAACCCTCTCTATCATGCAAAATGAGAAAACAAAAAATAACTAAACGGCCCTTTCCCATGCAAAAATACATAACACAGAATTTGTACTACTTAATACTCTTGAACCCGACTCACTCCAACTTGTTGCCAGAACATCCTCACGGATGGAGATGGAAGAGGATGAACCCCCTGATTTTCCACAAATTCTGAGTAATGGAAAGAAACAGATAGCATGGCTTTGGATAACTTGAATATGTTGAAATATATTGATGCTCAGGGATCAAAACAAGCTTCTCTAGTTGTTAAGGAAGTTTATGGAACTAGGCGATATGCTTTATTTCACTTTTTTCCATAAATTTATGATGAATAATGATAGTATATTGTATTGGAATTGCCAAGAAGCAGGAAGCAAAGTGTTTCTGCGAACGGTTCAAGATTTATTCCTAAATCATAAACCCATATAGTGATCACTGAGAAGACTAGAATTACTGGAGCAAAAGCAACAGATGTGATTTTAAATATGGGGATTCCAATGTCTCACAGGGTAGAGAATATGATGGTTTTATCGGAGAAATATTGTTGTTATGAGATTCAAAGATGTCGGAGATTGAGATAATTGAAAGTCACTTTCAGTACATTCATACTAAAGCCGGAATGAAGCACCAAACTCAATGTTGGCATCTCACAGCAATTTTCGCTAGCCCTCAACCTATGTTGGATAATTGATTAAAAATATAAGATTGTAAATGAAAATAGAGAGTGTATGTGTGTTAATAAAATGTGTAATTGGAGAATGGTGTCATGTGTTGTATAGTGTGAAGATAGTGATGGTGTTGAAGTGGGTAGCTAGATTTTTGAATGAATAAACTATATTGGTAGCAGGTGACAGGAGAGAGAGAAGCTTGACATATAGAAATACAGAAGCTTTTATTGAGTAGTATTTCAAGTTGTGACTACTCCATAGCACTCAAAGTATATATATAGTTGTTACAACTGAACTTGGTTGTTTCATGAAGTTTCTTGACCAACTTCAATGGTCAGTTCTTAAAGCTTTTAATAACTTCAAAATTTCTTATTTCTTTTTTAAAACTTCTATATTTCTCTAGATTATTCTATACAGATTTCTTACTTTCCAGGTAATTTTAGAAGTAACTAGAAATATGTAGTAACTCTATCACTCCTCCTTGTTGCACATTTTAACAACTTTGATCATTTCACGCAGTTGCTCGAATTTGCCTCTTGGTAATGCTTTTATGAATATGTCTGTCAGTTGATCTTCAGTTTTGCAAAACTTGAGCTTTATTTCCTTGTTTGCTTCAGCTTCTCAAATGAAATGATATTTACTACGTATACGTTTAGTTCTCCTATAGAACATGGGATTCTTCGCCATTGCAATTGCCAATTTATTATTGCAGTAGATTTCTGTATCTCTTTTTTTTGTGTTTCTCTTATGTCTTCGAATATATGTTTAAGCTACATAACTTGACTAGTTGTGAGTGTCGTAGCCACATACTCAGTTTCCGCTGATGATTGAGCAACAGTTGCTTGTTTTTTTGATGCCCATGAGATGATTCCGGAGGCAAGTATAAATACGTGCCTTTAAGTACTTTTCATGTCATCTAGTGATCCTGCTCAATCACTAGTTGTGTAATCGATCAATGTATAATTTTTTTAAACATCTATACCATATCCCATAGTTTTTCGTTTCTTGTAGGTATCTAAGAATTAGCTTTGCTACTCCATAATTGACTTGAGTAAGATCTTTCATGAACTTAGAAAGTAAACTTGTAGAATACATTACATTTGGTTTTGTGGCAATCAAATATAGCAAGCTTCCAATAAGACTTCCGTAAAGTGAAGCATCTGCCTTGTTTGACCCGTCTTCTTTTTTAAATTTTTCTGTAGTGACAAAAGGAGTTGCTATGGGTTTGCATCTGCTTATGTTGAATTTCTTCAAAAGATTGTCAGTATATTTCTTCTATGATATAAAGACACCTGTTGAGTAGATAAATAGTTGTGTACATTGCTTTTGCCTAGAAAGTTTTAAGTAAGCCCTTCTTCATCATCATTCATCTTGCTACCATCATCATTATTCTATTTTTTCTTTCAGATACTCTATTCTGTTATGGGGTATATCCAATGATAAGTTGGTGCTCCATGCCTTTTTCTACTCACGACTTGTTGAATTGATTAGAGTTGTATTTCTTTCCTCGATCACTTCTGATTGTCTTCAATTGTTGATCGTTTTGCTTCTCGTCAAAACTTTTGAATTTCTTGAAAATAGCAAAGACTTGTGATATATATTTTTTTTTTCAGAAAATACACCCACGTCATTTTGATAAAATCGTCAATGAATAGAATGAAGTACCTCTTTTGATTATTTGTTGGAGTTCACATCAGTCTGCAAACATTTGTATGGACTAACTCCAAAGGCTTCTTAGCTCTCCATGCCTTTTCAAATGGAAATGATTGTCGATGTTGTTTTTCGAGCATGCATCCTTCACAAACATTGCTGATTTCTATTATCATTGAAAGGTCTCGCATCATATTTTTCTGATATAGGATCTTTAGACCGTGGAAGTTGAAGTGTTCGAACCTCTTATGCCAAAGCCATGAATCATCTACTTGTGCCTTCATAACTGTATCAATAGTATGTTTTCATTCGATAAGAAAACATCTAGTTTCTTTTATTTTAACTCTTGTAATTTTAAGGGCTTTATTTTTCTTGTCATATATTGAACAAGAATTTCCATTAAAATGCAAAAAGTATCATTTCTCTATCATTTGTCCCACACTTAATAGATTTTGAGGCATGTTGGGTACGCGGAGCACATCATTTATGTACTTCTTGCTCTTTTTCGTATTTACGGCAATAGTGCATTTTCATAGCCCTCACGAATTCACCATTTTTAATTCTTATTTTTGTTTTTATTCTATCAAGACTACAAAGAATGCGTTTCAATCTAAAATTAATGCATTCTTTGTAGAATTTTAATTTCGCCCTTCCAATTTTTCTCATGTGCTTTAAGGGAGCCCATTAATTCTGTTAGAGACAAGGTTTCTATATTCTTAGACTCCTCAACAACTGAGATTATTGGATCATATTTTTCTATACAACTAATTAATATTTTTTTAACTATTGATTAAATAATTCTTTTATTATTGAAAAATAATCTTTAGTGGTCTCATTATCCTTCATTTTAATATTTTCAAAATCTCTTCTCAAAGATTGTAGTTTTATAGTGCGTACCTTTTTGCTTCCATGAAACTCCTCCTGCAACGTATCCCACGTTTCTTTTGCTGTTATAGCTTCCATGATACATGGAAAAATATCGTCTACCAATGATTCCTGAGGTGCGAATAACGCTTGAGAATCTTTTTGCATATTTTCCTCTAGTGCATTCTTTTGGGCAATTGAAAGTGTGGAAGTATCTTCTGGGATGCTAAATCCCTTTTCAATAGTCTTACACAAATTTTGAGAACGAAAATAGGTCCTCATTTTAATGGACCAAAAATCATAATTTTCCCTATTAAATAGTGGAAAGGGAACAAAAAAACTATTAGAATAACTCATTGGTGTACGCCCAGTAGATGACTGAATGTAGCTCCAATACCACTGTTGGATAATTAATTAAAAATATATGATTATAAATGGAAATAGAGTGTATGTGTGTGTGTGTATTGGGAAAATGTGTTATTGGAGAATGGTGTCGTGTGTTGTATGCACTACAACAAATCAGCCCAACTATACTTGGGTATCCATATCGGGTAGCAAGCCCAGCGTACTTCCATACCGGACAGCAAGCTCGGCGTGCTTGCTGCCGATATGGATATTTAAGTATCCATACACGGTCAATACTCGATATAGATTTTAAAAATCTGGGTGGGCTCATGGTCCGACCCAGATTTTCCATACCGGGCTGCCCGGTATAGATATTTATTATCCATACCGGGTGGCCTAGTATGGATAATAAAATTTCCAAGCCAGGTTGACCCGGAATCAATAAATGTTTTCGATACCAGGTCGGCCCGGATTGGATAATGAATATTCGTACGGGGCTAGCCCGGTATGGATATTCATGAATCCATACCGGGTCAGCCCGGCATTGAAATTTTATTATCCATACCGGGCAATGGCTCGGTATGGATAATTTTGTCAAAAAAAAAATAAATTGATTTTTTTTTAATACAATAAAACTACCACCATCCTTAAATTATAAATATATATTCTTTAATATATTCAGAACATTTAAATTACATAATATAAAATTAAACGTACATTATAAACTGTTATAATATACCCTCAGTACATATATACTAAGATAAAATATATTTCGTTGGCCAAACAATCAGTGAATTTAATACATCTTCCAAAGTTAGTAGCTCGTTGGTAGGTCGAAGTAACGAAATACTAACCATTACTTTCTTGATGGCAACGCGCCAAAAATCTGGACCAAGATCGAGGTGATAAACTTTAGCATAGGGGTCCGTTGAGTCAATTGTTGCTTCCGCCACCACGATTTCTTTCCCATCCAATCTAATAATTTGCATTGATTGTTGTTCGATCTACTAACTTGGCTAGAAGAACCCCGAGATATGGACTGTATACACAAGAACTTCAATATTTATGCCTATAGAAAAATTTTAATACTTACATCTATATATATATATATATAACATTAAATTGAAACAATAAATTATATATATCCAGCATATATTCTACCTTAGCAGAAGGCTCAGTAAATTGAATAGATTTACTATATCTCATAGAATTTGAACCACTTGAATATTATGTCTATGAAAACAATAAATAGTATTGTTGTTAGGAAATATGGATATCGGGAGAAAAATAATTATATATAAGTCTATTTGACAACATATAAGCAATAATCGCAATATATTAAACAATACATATAAACTCGATCAATTTTAAACAAATTTTGATAAAGTTCCGTCTATTTTTTGAACTTACCAGATATTAAATTTCCCTACAATTTATCAAACTTCTCAATTTCTTGATAATCGATTCAACCACAGCTGTATATTTCTCAATAAAATTTCACGAACACAATATATATATTGTAACATAGACATAGAAAAAAATATGAAATAATTATTACATCAATTTGTGACAAAACATGGAAACGAAAAAATATATATATTTATATATATACTTAGTACCAAAAAGTATAAGTAAACATATAAAAAAAGTTTTGAGTCGTTTACCGGCTGCGTGGGAGGCATACATACTAATACTTGGGCTTGATCTATATTGGGTAAATGAGTCATGAGCAAATTTGTCAAATTAGCAATTGTCTGCTTCATAGTTGTCATCTCACCATCAACATGCTGTTGATATCGTGCAAAACTTTGTTTACCAACTACAGATGCTTGTACAATAGATGGTGTTACACCATGACCATTCTTCAAACTCTACCTCGATGTTCCTTATCAAAAACTTGTGAGACATCATCATCTCGAATTCAATGTTGAGTTTCTTGATGTAGTGCCTCCATTTATGCCTATAAATGATGTCATATGATATTAACATTAAAAAAAAATTATACACATTATTTAATACAATAACCACAATAATTTATTATAATAACTTAACATACAATTTTTTCAGTAGTATCTGCATTCACTGCGCTTCCATCTTTGTGTTTGTGACTAGCTATCCAAATGTCAACTCTATCGACTTTGGAATCTTCATTCGCAACCACTTTTTTTGCTCTCTAACATTGATATTGATATATACAAAAATATATACAAGTTCAAAAAACAAAAACTATACACATGTAAAACAATTATCACAAGTTTTTAAACTCTTACCAAATCTTCTCATAGTCATGCCATTCCTTTACGACTTGATGTATGCGGGGTACGATTTTTCTTTGACAACTCCCTATAATGCTTACTAATATCCTTAAATATTGTATAATTTATGAAAATCCATTAAACGTTAGTATTCATGCCAGCTTAAGAATATGAATTGTAAGATTACCGCAAATTCTGGAGACAATCGCTGAGTGACAAATTCAGTCTAATCCTGATCACTAATGTTAGTTGATTTTAGCATTTCGTATCTTCTATGTGCATCAAGACCAGGGGGAACGTCTCTAATTTGTTTTGTTATCTTGCCTTTATAGTGTCTCCAACACTTATTCATTATTTTTAATGTATGACCTTTCATTGAATCCTCAGCACCAAGTCGTAACTGCAATTATAAATTATTTATAAGTAATTAAATATATTGTAAAAAGGGATATGTAACATTGATATTATAAATCCATGAAACCAGTATATACCTTTATATTCTCCCACACTGTATCTTTTAAAGATTGTGATACCTTATCCTAGCTACTGTAGGTTATAGGTATCATCTGAGGTGCAATGGTTCCATAACCTGAACTGTAGATCACCGAATTTTCTCCAATTGGTTGTCTAACTTTATTTATTTGTATCCCTGTTGCTTTCACCTTTGCCATTTTCTCATAATCCAAGCGGTTGGGACTTCTTCCTCTCTCCACTGAAGCTACCTGAAGATTGACCAGTCGATGTTCCTTCAATCGACATCTGAAAATGTAATGAAAATAACATATATTAGAAGCCAACACGAAATATCATTATCAATATATAAAAGTATTGATATAAAAAACAATTCATTTTACGAAAATTTTGATAGAGTCTCCCTTGTTTTTCGACCTTACCAAAAATGAAATTCACCTGCAATGTATATAACAAAGTAATTTTACAACATATTTAATCATATCAGAGACTCTGTCTCTCCGCAAATATGAACACAAATTAAATCCATTTTATGAAAATTTTAACAAAGTCTTCCTTATTTTTCAACCTTACCAAAAATGAAGTTCACCTGCATTGTAAATAGCAAAATAATTTCACGACATATTTAATCATATCAGAGACTCTGTCTTTCGCAAACATGAACACAAACAATATATATATACAAACATATTACAAATAAAATATCCAAATGAAAAATTATATTAATAAACATTACATGTTTACAACCAATTGTCCACTTGCAGTGTCAATATCAAAGTACTTTCACAACATATATAATTACATAAGAGACTCTATCTCTTCACAAATATGAACACCTAAAATATATATACACACATATAATAGAAAAAATATGCAAATGAAATTATATTCATTAACATTATATGTTTATAACTAATTCCTCATAATCTATTTGAACATAATCCTCACTATCATCCATATTAGCGTCAAATTCAGTCACATGTAATGGTGTAGTTTTCATATAAGCATGCTCATCAAACTTCTCTAAGTCATGAAAACCTCTCGGAGTTTAGGATATTAACCTTGAAAATCTTAACCACTCCTTATCCATTTGAAAGTATATAACACTAAAAAAGAAAACACATAATAACATAGTGTTAAACTACATTAAATTATTAAACTTCCAAATAATTACTCAATATACACCAATACATAAGTAATAACATCTATTTATCAATTTTTTATCCATACTCTCTGCAAATAAATTCATGATCATATTCACATAAATCTCATTCAATTATCTGCAAATATAAAATCTACTATTTTATAACTCAATTTGAAATCTATTAAACATTAATTTAAAAAACAAAATATTAAATAACACACTTCCGCTGTGCAAGTTTGATATTCAACAAAACAAAATGTAATTTTACTATGATAATCATTAAGTAAACCACAAAACAATTATGTGATTTTACAACTAACTCAACAGTAATATTAAACTCTATTCAATACTCAAAAATTTCAATAATCTCAAAACTCTAAGTCATAAAATTTCAAAAACATCATATATAGTTCAAATCATCATCCAATATTCTAAATCATAAATATCTTTAGGTAACAAATTCAAATGCAACATATAAAAAACAATACAATAATAATTAAAGTCCATACCTAAACAGTAATATTAAACTTTATTCAATGCTCAAAAATTTCAATAATCTCAAAACTCTAAGTCATAAAATTTCAAAAATATCATATATAGTTCAAATCATCATCCAATATTCTAAATCATAAATTTTTTTTAGGTAACAAATTCAAATGTAACATATCAAAAACAATACAACAATAATTAAAATCCATACTTCTCTGCGACAGATAAATTAAAACACCGTAAGAGGATGAAATCGATGAATATAACGTTCCCAGAAGAGCACGAAGGAAAAATAAGCTACAAAAAAAAAAAATTAAATTAAAGTTAAACATTGAAAAAAAAATAAAACTAAAAACTGAAAAAAAAAAATTATTTAGATGGCTGGATTGTCGCTCCGGTGGTTAGACGGTAGTCCGACCATCCCTTCAGCTAAGCAAAAGAACAAGAAGATCAAGAAGAAGAAGAACGGTAGAAGGAGAAGAGGAGACCAAAGAAGAAGAAGAAGAAACGGGCGGGTCGAGCGTGAGGAGGAGAAGAAGAAGAAAAGAAGAATTATCGACGGGTTGGCGATGACGGCGACATCAGAAGGAGACTGAACCGGCGACTAGGTGGCGACAATGGCGGCTAGGGCTTATAAAGAGAGAAAGTGTGAGAAAGAGATAGAGAGAGAAAGAAAAATGAGGAAAGGGAGGGAGAATCGAACGGGTGGGTTTAATACCCAGATTATCCATACCGGGCGAGTTTGGCGCCCGGTATGGATAATCCTTTTTTATATAAAAATATTATCCATATCGGTCACCTGACCCGACCGGTATAGATAATCCGTAATATCCATATCGGTCGGGTCGAGTGTCCGGTATGGGTATTAATAAATTTTTTTATTATATAAACCATACCGGACGCCCAAATCGGTCGGTATGGTTTATATATATATTTATACTGGGCGGGTAGGCATTCGGTATAAATAATATATTTATTTCAAAAATAAAATAATCGAATATCCATACCGGGCACCCGACCCGATCGGTATGGATATTTTGATTATCCATACCGGTCTGGTCGGGTGCCTGATATGAAAAAAAAAATTAAAAATTTTTATCCATTATCCATACCAAGCACCTTCCTGCCCGGTATGGATAATCGATTTTCCATACCGGGCACCTTTTTGCCCGGTATGGTTAATTGCAATGTAAATTTTTTTTTTTTTTATTATCTATACCGGGCTTTTAGTGCTCGGTATGGATAATCCGGTATTAAAACACTGTTTTCTTGTAGTGATGGTGTGAAGATAGTGATGGTAGTGAAGTAGGTAGCTAGATTTTTGAATGAACAAAATATATTGGTAGCAGGTGATAGGACAGAGAGAAGATTGACATATAGAAATATGGAAGCTTTTATTGAGTAGTATTTCAAGTTGTTACTAGTTCAAAGCACTCAAGTGTATAGTTGTTACAATTGACCTTGGTTGTTTCATGAAGTTTCATGACCGACTTCAATGGTCAGTTCTTGAAGCTTCTAATAGCTTTAAAATTTGTTATTTCATTTTTACAACTTGTATATTTCTCTAGATTTTTCTATACAAATTTCTTACTTTCCAGGTAATTCTAGAAGTAACTTGAAATGTGTAGCAACTCTAGCTACACATTTGGCAAGCCTTACCATGACTTGGTATTATGTGTCAATTACCTTGGATGGTTATTGGAGATTTCAATTCAATTGTATCTCAGGCGGAAAAAAGTGGAGTAAATCGTGTGCTTAAGATATTGTGAGGAGTTTCGAAGAAGTATGGAATAGGCTAAACTAATGGATTTGAGGTGTAAAGGAAGTATGTTTATCGAAGGAATGTACATGAATGACTTGATAGAGCTATTTGTAATTCAAAATGGCGTGTTTAGTGGAATCAGGTAGTAATGCACCATCTTTCCAGAATAAAATCAGATTCTTGTTATAATGGATATGAAGGTTAATGGAAATCGAGATCGGACGTTGAAATTTCAATTAGCCTAGTTCACCTATGATTCTTTTGGCAACATAGTGAAACGAAATTGGAAATGGAGAGGTCCAGTAGATGAGTTAATTGCTGATTTTACTAGGACTTTAAAATTTGGAATAGAGAAGTGGAGAATATATACTCTCATTAAAGAGAAACAAACTGTTAGCCAGATTGACGCGGTCCAGTGAGCTCTTGGTTGGAAACATTCTTAAAAGCTTGAAATGATGGAAAATAAGGTTAGAAACATTCTCAAAAGCTTAAAATGATGGAAAATAAGTTTAGAGCGGAATATCTTATTTTATTTTTTATTTTTAATTAAAATATTATTTTATTTATATAAAATCAAATAATTAAAAAATTTAATATTAAAAATAAAAATTAACATATCTTAAAATAATAGTTATAAAAGAGTATAATAGCAATAGTCCTACCAATTAATATTTAAATTTAGGAATCCTAAATATGAAAACAAAAAAAACAAAAAAAATCAATATTTTAATTATAAAGTCTTATCAAATAATAATCCAAAATAAGATTTTATTAGATTTAAGGCAAAAAACAAATAGCAATATTTTTAAAATATAATAAAATCTAAATTTGAGACTATAAATGGCGTAGGAAAACTAATTTTTAATTACTACATCATTTTATTCAACACATAATAAACAAAATTTAACTGTCAAAAATCAATTAAAAATGATCTATGTGAAACTTCATATTAAAATAGATTTGGCCGTACAAGAACGCAATGAAGTTAAAAAGTACAATATTGCATATAACTTATATTATTTTCTTCATAAAATCCGTTAGTGAACCTGGTTAGTATGCTTAGCTTAGTTCAGTTCAGTTTGCTTTCTGTATTCACTTGACAGATCAGCCTTGTCATCATCATTCCAGCCAATCAATAGGCTCCAGGTGTTGAGCCTGTTCTGGTTAGTTAGTCATGTAATTGTAATGAGTCAATGAGAGCAATATGGTAAATGTAACTCCAATATAAAGTCTGATTGTTATTCTTAGTAAGAATATTCGAGAAGCAGGGTAATGAAATGGATTTTTGCTGTGTGTCAGGCTTCTCTCATTTCTTGAATTCTTGCTCATAGATTCTTGATTTTTCTTTTAGTTTTGCTTGTTCAGGATTAACTAAAACTGTCACAGAATCCCAAAAAAAAAAAATAATAATAAATTACACAAACCCCCCTGAGATTTGACGAAATCGCATAAAAAATGATGATGTTTAGGTAATCCACACTAGACTTTCTTAAAATTTTAAAAACTAAGCACAAACTTCGTCTGCTGTTAATAACTATTAGTCAACTTTCATCAAGTCAAAATTGTCAAAGGCAAAATGGTCAATACGCATTTTATAAAAATTTTAATTTAATATATATTAAAAAAATAATTAATAAATATATTTTTAATTAATAAAATAACAATATAATATTTAAAGTCTCAAAAAAAATTAAAAAATTCTTCTATGTCCCCATTTCATCTTCTACCTCTCCATCATCATCATCTTCTTCTTCTCCATTTCATAATTTTTATCATTCATATCTTATATTCATCAAAATCATCATCTCCATCATTTTCTCAAATCAGCATCACCCAAATTAATCATCATCATCAAACCAAACATGAAATTTTAAAAAAGGAAAAAAAATTCATCATCTAGAGACCAGATCTGGTCTCCTGGTCACCATCTAGAGACTAGTGGTCTCTGACGATGAAGACGCGCGATAAAGCAGTCTCCATTGCTGGAGACCTCCAGCTCCATTGCTTGAGACCGTCTCCAGCGATGGAGGCACCGGAGACTTTTGGTCTTTATTTTTAAAAAAAATTATTTAATTAATTAAATTTAAAATATGTAATATTAATTTTAAATTTATAAAAAATAAAAAGTTTGACTTTAAATTTGACTTGAGGGTGTTTTAGTCTTTTTGTGTCTTTAACCATTGATCGTGTGAATTCAACTGAGGTTGACTAACAGTAGAGGAGGTATGTACTGAGTTTTTTAAATCTTAAGGGAGGTCAATATGGATTACTCAAATATCGTCATTTTTGTGCAATTTCGCTAAACCTCAGGAGAGGTTTGTGTAGTTTGCTTCCCAAAAAAAAAACATAAGCTGTTGTAGGTATTTTTAGGACTACATAAATGAGTTGGTAAAAGCCCAATGAAATGGTCTAATAGGCCGACCCAATGGATAAAGGCCTAGCTTGCCAGCATCCAGCTCGCAGAAGCAAGCCCTCATATCATAAGACATCTGGCTCGCAAACAAGCTTTCAATCCCAAGACCTTAGCTTGTATAGAGATGCTCCCGGTTCATTGACCTCGGGTCATCCAACTCGTGGAAAAGAGCTCTCTCTTAGATCGCTACTCAGTCATAGTCAAAGCTGTTTAATACCTAACTCCAACTCGCTCAGAGCAAGATCCAGTCCGTGACTTGGCATGCATGTTGAAGTTTTCCAGAATGGTAGCAGCACAATTTAAGGAAAACTCAATTACTCAGTATGAAAATAATATCAAGATCTTATTTTTACGAGCTTTGACTTCACACTAATGGGTGTTAGTTTTGAGAAGTGTAATTGATATTAAATTATTTCGTATGTGTATTGTACACTAACTGTAACACACCTTTTTATATAAATAGGGGTTGAAACTCATTGTAAAGGGGACACACAAGAAATAATACATTGTGACTTTGCTGAAAAATAACCAGAGGAATAGTCGTGGATGTAGACATCTTTTTGAGCCGAATCACGTAAAAAACCTTATGTTCTGCGTTCTTCCCCCTCTGCCTCCTTCATTGTTTGCTTGTTTTTGTTTTGTTTTGTGTTAATTACAGTATTGGGTTGAAGAACTTGGGTTGACCATTTTTATACGTCAACATTTTGGAGTTAAAGAAAGAGTCTAGACTATAATTTTTCTCAATTTTGCAAACTACCATGGCAAGAGGAAGGACCATTAGAAGCGGTAACGCAGCAACTGATCGACTAGAAGAGCAGGCGAATCAGCAATAACTGACGCGTCTCATGTCCCCATGAACGATGCTGCTGTGGGTATGCCTCAACCAGCCCCTTGCCAGCCAGCACAAATGGTCTCTACAGCCAGGGGACTACAGGAGTGGCACCAGCGGCAAGAGGCATTGGAAAATACAGTACAGCAACTTGCAGATACAATCAGGGCACTGGTGTAGGTCCAAGCATAGAACGTGCCTAGACTTGAGGCTGTTGCTTCTAGAGAAATCTACCAGCAGCAATAGGAACAAGTATTAGCTCATGAAAGACCCATCAGAGGGGAGCTACGACCTGACAACTCAACCCGTTCCTCCAACTCACATTCAATAGCTAAAGGTCACCAAGTTGGCGTAGAAGAGGAAGTAGACCATTAGTGACGTTCAGAGTCACATCGAGCTGGCAGCTCACGAAGTTAGGTATATGCCCCAGGCCGTAGTTTTCCAGGTCATGAGCACAGAAGAGCCACCATGCCTTAGAATCAAAGGTTAGAAGAACTCTTTCAGAGAATTCAATGGCTCGAGGCACGACCTGATACCTTAAACCAGCGTGATTAATGTGGGAACAAAACCCTCTTCACCAGGAAGATTGAAACACGACCTCTCCCCTACGGATTCAAGGTCCCTAATATCCCTTAATACAATGGGAACAATGACCCTTACGATCACTTAGATGCATTCAACGTCCAAATGAACTTTGAGACGACAGATCCTTTGGTTAAGTGTCGCGTTTTCCCAACCACACTAAGGGATATTCCGCTACCTTGGTTCAAGAGTCTCCTAACTCGCAGCATAGATAGTTGGGAGGAATGCCAACGAAAATTCACAAGCCAATACAAGGATCTGAAGAGGTATCTCGCACCATCTTGCCACCTCGCCACAATCTTCCAACTACAAAACAAGCCTCTGAAAGACTATATCACCAGGTTCAGAAGTGAAATCAATAATGTGAAGAACCCCTCGAATGAGAGCATCCTAATTGCAATCTCAGCTGGGTTTCGCAAAAAGGGGAAGTTATATGAAAGCATCTACAAATCTCCAATGAATGACCTGGACGAGTTTTATGAGCGAGCTGTCAAGGAGATCAGATGAGAGGAGACCTTCGGCCCTGTGAAGTCTAGCCAGGAAAGTGAAGCGGGCAGTTCACACCAATCAAAGAAAATAAATAATTGTGAGAACGGAGGTGGAGGTCACGATAATGGCTCAGCCAATCAGGTTACCAAAAAGGCTAGAAATAAACCTAGAAATGAATGACCTCAGTATCAAGGTCACCATAATGGCTATAGCACTCTGTCCGACACACAGAATAAAATCTTTGCAATAGAGAAGAACAGGGAAGACTTCGGGAAGCCCACTCCCATGAGATCTCCAGTTAATCACAGAAATCAGAATAGGTTTTGTGCCTATCACAATGAAGTCGAGCATAATACCTCAAACTGTAGGGAGTTAAGGAATGCTATTGAAGAGCTAATAAAGCAAGGTTGCTTGAGAGACTACGTTGTGCGACCAACGAACTAGCAACCTTAACAGCTTCAATAGCCAGCGTAACGGTAGCTCGATGAGCTCCCAATCAACAACACGAACCCGTAGTAGAAACCATATTCATAATTCATGATGACCGTCACCTTGCGGGTGCATCCTCATACTCTGTAACTTTTTGAGTACATACCTCTAATATCAAATTTGATATTGATAAATGTCTCAAAATTTTTCATATCGTTGTGTCATGATTACTTTCCCTGCTGATTCCTTATATTAAATGCTTTCATTTTGACCGAAAATGGAATAATTCGAGCTATATTACCAAGTGACGACCTACTAGACATAGCTCGTGATTTATTACGCTGTTATCGGGTGACGACCCTCTGGACAGCTTAACCAATTATGCTATATAATCTAGGTGACGACCTTATGGACACAGCTGAGATTTTGACATCTATAACTTTCGCTATGTAATTTGGGTTTCGATACCCTCTGTGCATAGCTCGAAAGGTTTATTATACTATGTAATTTGGGTGACGACCCTCTAGGCATAGCCTAGGTTCTGACCTCCACAACTTTCGCTATGTAATCCAGGTTCCAACACCCTCTGAGCATAGCTCGAAAAGTTTATTATGCTATGTAATTTGGGTGACGACCCTCTGAGCATAGTCGAGGTTCTTACCTTCACAACTTTCACTATGTAATCCGGGTTCCAACACTGTTTGTGTATAGCTTGAAAGGTTTATTATGCTATGTAATCCGGGTGACGACCCTCTGAGCATAGTCGAGGTTCTGACCTCCATAACTTTCCCTATGTAATTTGGGTTCCGACACCCTCTGGGTATAGCTCGAAAGGTTTATTATACTATGTATTCCAGGTGATGACCCTCTGAGTATAGTCGAGGTTCCGACCTCCATAACTTTCATTATGTAATCCGAGTTCTGACACCCTCTGTGCATAACTCGAAAGATTTATTATACTATGTAATCTGGATTACGACCCTCTAGATATAGCTGAGGTTCCGACCTTTGCAACTTGCGTTATGTAATCTGGGTTCTGACACCCTTTGGGTATAGCTCGAAAAGTTTATTATGTTATGTAACCTGAGTGATGACCTTCTGGGCATAGCCGAGGTTTCGACCTCCATAACTTTCGCTATGTAATTCGGGTTCTGACACCCTCTAGGCATAACTCGAAATGTTTATCTCCTTGTCAGTCGAGGTTCTAACATACTGGACAGCTCGACCAAGCCCATGCTACATTAGTGAAGCGAGAACTTCGCCTCCCGAGCTCATAAGCTCGCATCATGCATTACTATCACTAATTTTTATGCATAGACCACTTTATTTTTTAGTCCACAGGAAATTTAAGGACTTGATGGAATAAAAGCACAAAACAACGCTGAAGTAAAACAAGCACATGCCAAGTAAGCCTCACAACAAGGAGAATCAGGCGACCTGCTCCTAATGCTTCTCCACCTCGGCTTCCTCTAACCTTAGCGACATGCACTTCAACCTCCTCTCTGGTAAGAGCGACTTACTTTTTAGCAGCCTTAGCTCGCTGTCCGATTTCAACCAGGTCGCTCCTTGCTCTATACAATTCTTCTTCACTCCTGAAGAGCTTGAAGTTTGACCTTGCAACCGCATAAATACTTTTCTCGCGAGTCAAAGTGATAAGACCGAATTTGAAAAGGCAACGCAACAAGTCCAGACACATTAGCTTTTACCAATAAGTTTTAGCTCCCAGTTCGCAGAACGAATTGAGAGCTAGGGGGTTAATGTTGTGGGTATTTTTAGAACTACATAAATGGGCTAGTAAAAGCCTAATGAAATGGTCCAATAGATCGATCCAATGGATAAAGGCCCAGCTTGCCAGCATCCAGCTCACAGAAGCAAGCTCTCAGATCATAAGACATCCAGCTCGCAAACAAGCTTTCAATCCCTAGGACCTCAGCTCGCATGGAGAAGTTCCCAGTTCGCTGACCTCAAGTCGTCCAGCTCGTGGAAAAAAACTCTCTCTCTGGTTGCAACTCAGTCATAGTCAAAGTTGTTTAATATCTAGCTCCAACTCGTTCAGAGCAAGATCCAGTCCGTGACTTAACGTGCACGTTGAAGTTTTTCAAAATGGTAGCAGCATGATTTAAGGAAAACTCAACTATCCAGTATGAAAATAATATCACGATCCTATTTTTACGGGATTTGACTTCACACTGATAAGTGTCAGTTTTGGGATGTGTAATTGATATTAAATTATTTTTCATTTGTATTATACATAAATTGTAACACTTCTCTCTATATAAATAGGGGTTGAAACTCATTGTAAAGGCGATACACAAGAAATAATACACTGTGATTATTAAAAAATAACCAAAGGAACAGTCATGAATGTAGACATCTTTTTGGTGGAATCAAGTAAAAAATCTTGTGTCCTGCATTCTTCCCCCTCTACCTCCTTCATTGTTTGCCTATTTTTGCTTTGTTTTGTGTTAATTGCAATATTGGGTTGAAGAACTTGGGTTGACCCTTTTTATACGTTAATAGCAGTATTTTTCTTTTAGTTTTGCTTGTTCAGAATTAGCTCAAACTGTCACAGAATCCCAAAAAAAAAAAAACACACACACACACAAGCCAATGACCAAGTTTGCAGAGCATGAGGTCTGGCATTCCTTCCTTTATACCACCATGCTTCAATTCCCCTTCATATCAAAGATTTTTTTTTTTTTTTAAACCACAGTAACATATAATTTTTTTTCTTTTATTTTTTTCAAAAAAAAATACACTTTACACGGTTTGACCCCATCATAACATATGATATTTTTTTTCTCCAAAAAAATACCGTGTCAATATAAATTCGACTAATGAAAAGAAAAAAAATAAAAATACACTTAGATTTTTTTTTTATATATATAAATTATTTTACACGATGAATTTTATAAGTGTAAAAAAAAAAAAAAATACATGAACTATCAAAATATAAACTATAATTAATTTTATTTTATTTTATTTTATTATAAAATATTTTCTCAAATAAATGTCTGGATCCGTTGTCCTCAATGGTTGGTTGAGGTTGCGAAGTTTCCTTTGGCATCTTAGTTGATTTAGGATTTGATTGATGATGATGAATACTGAAGTTGTTTTCTTTTCTATCTAGCTAGTCTTGTAATTTGCAAGACTTTTCTACTCATTGATGTTGATTAAGTTGACGAAGACTAGTACGTACGTACAATTACCCGGTAGGTAAGCACGATTCAATTCAGAATCTTAGTTGTAAGATTAGAAAGATGAAGAAGAACGTGAAAAAAGAGAATTCAAATTCTAAAATTTGACTTAAGACAAAAAAAAGAAACAACACCTAAATATTAAAGTTATATTTTTAAAATGTAATAAAACCTAAAATTTGAGACTATAAATAGCGTCAGATAACTAAGTTTTAATTACTACATCCTTTTATTCTATGCATAATAAATAAAATTTAATGGTCAAAAATCAATTAGAAATCATCAACGTGCAAGTTCATATTAAAATAGATTTGGCCATACAGGAATGCAGTGTGGTAAAGATCAGTACAATATTATATATAACTTAATAATATTCTTGATGTTGGGAAGTTTCGTTTGACATTTGATTTAGGGATTTGATCGATGATGATCAATGCTGTTTTCGTTTCCATCTAGCTAGTCTTGTAATTTGTAAAACTTTTTCTACTCATTGATGTTGATTAAGTTGAGGAAGACTGACTAGTACCTACAACTACCTGGTAGGTGAGCACAATTGAATTCAAAATGTTATGGTAAGATTTGAAAGACGGAGAAGCAGGTGAAGAGAGAGAATCCAAATTCTTCACCGAAACATGTTACACTTTGTTCTTTTTCTAGAGAATTTTTTATATGAACACATGAATTAATCACTTCTAAAAGATATAATAAGTGAATTTGAATCTAGAAATATATGATGTTTTAAGCTGGATCCGGATTTGGTGCCTCGTGAAACATTATTTATTGATTTGTTGGTCAATTATTAAATTATAAGCCCTTCTATATTTGTTTAATTTTAATTATTTGGTGATATTTATTTTGAAAATAGTTATTATTATTTTTTTTAATCTTCCATAAGTACCAAATATTTCAATTAATTAAAATTTGTTAGTCAATCTTGATATATTATTTAAAAGCAAAATGAGAATAGAAAAATTGAAAAAAACAAAAAACAAAAAACCTTCTTTATTGGATATAATAGTAGTAATCCTGTCAATTAATATTTAAATTTAGGAATCCTAAATATAAAAACAAACAAAATTCAATATTTTAATTATAAATTCTTATCAGATAATCACTTCAAATAAGGTTTTATTAGACTTAAGATAAAAAAAAAAAACCAAACAACCCTTAAAATGTTAATAGTATATTTTTAAAATGTAATAAAGTCTAAATTTGAGACTATAAATGGCGTATGATAACTAAGTTTTAATTACTACACCATTTTATTCAACACATAACAAATAAAATTTAATTGTCAAAAATCAATTAGAAATCATCCATGTGCATGTTCACATTAAAATAGATTTGGCCATACAGGAACGTAGTGTAGTTAAGTTCAGTACAATATTATATATAACTTTATTATTTTCTTCATAAAATCCAAAAAAAAAAGGTAAAAAATAAAAACAGACCAGTCAATCACCATATTAGCACAGCAGCTATCACTGATTATGCAGGCAATTATATAGAGACAACGAAATCCTTTAATTCATCAAACATGGCCTCGGCCTTGCTTGGATCCATAATTTCTATTCCATGAGAACCTCCCGCAGCGAACTTGCCCACGACGTGTACTCCCTTCTGCTCCATCATTTTTGCCAGCTCAATCTGACGGTCAATTAATGGATCTCCATCCCACCCAATCACCGTCACCTTCCATCCCAACGACCTGATCTGATCTAAAAGTTTTGATCCACCGTCCACCGTTGGATTGCAATACTCATGATCACGATCAGCCCCAAGTGGCAACGATAATTCCCACAACAAATCAGTAGCGAATGTCGGTAAAATCGGGTCATTGACTAACCTCAGCTCTGATCCAGTCCTGTTAACCCCACCAAAGAAAGCATGGAGCAATATCAACCCTCTGATTTGCATTGGAGAAAGATGATCAACTTCTGCAGCTGCACGCAGTCCTGCGTGGTAAGCTATGTTGCTACCTGCACTAGAGCCCATCAAAAAACAGTTAGAGAAATCAGCATGTTTCTGTAACCAAACTTCTTGGGTGGTTTTGATCCAGTGTAACACTTCCATTGCATCATCATAAGCCGCAGGCAGCCGATGCTCCGGGGCCAGCCGGTACTCGGCTGATACAACAACAGCTTGAAGTTGGACCGCCATGTTTGAGCAAAAATCATGGAAAACGTTCGTGGCTGCGCTGAAGAAAACGAACCCTCCACCATGGTAGAAAATAATGAGAGGAAGCTTGTTGTCAAGTGGTTGTTGACGGCGGGGTACGTATATACGGACCCAAACGTTGTTTGATTGGTTGATGAAGACATCTTTGGAGAGAACAGGAATGTGTTGGGGCGGATCAGGTGTAGCTTGTACTCTTGGATATTTGTTTTCGTTACGTGTGATTGAACCGTCAGGGTTGGTGACGATCTGGAGGAATTCGTAGGGATCAACCGTGGGTTGAGTTTGACCAATTTCGTCTGACATTTTAGATGCTTAAACCATCACGATGAGGATTGATCCCTTGCTAAATCTGTTTTTTTTTTTCTCTTGTCAGTGCTCCTTGTCTCCAGGCTTATACAAGGAGAAACGCCCAAGAATGGGTATATGTATTTAGTAGTAGTGGCTCTTCAATCATTGTAGTCTTGTAGACTCACTTCCAGCTTTGGGACCCGCTTTGGGACCATTGCACATTGGAGTCTGTGTCCACCGCTTCACTAGTAGCGTCTTCTTCCACGCATTAATTTTAATTTATTAATTTTTATTTGTTTAATAATTTGGATTTTGAAAAGGTCAAAGTTTGCTTGTATTTATTGATAAATGAGTCGTTATCAAATTGCATGAAAGTAATAAAAAAGTTAATAAGCCAACTAGTGTAAAGATAAACTCACCATCATATTTCATAAACAATAAGAAAAAACAAGCTACAAATTTATACTGTTTTCACATTTCAAAAAAACGTTACACTGTTTTCTCTCTTCAATATAATTTATTTTTGGGTATTGTGACGAACTCACGAAACAATCTAGGATAAGATTAGTAAAACTTTAATGATATAATTTAGATCAATGATCCTTATATAATTAAAAATTATTTATATTCGGATGAAAGATAATCTATATACATAAAAAAAAATTATCTTTATTGAATGAGCTAAGATATAAACCTTTGTTTTATTTCGAATCGTACTTTCACTACACTACAAACCAATCGATTCTTCAATATAATATTATATAATGCAATCACACTCTCAATTAATTTAGTCTTGATATTTTTATCTTTTCATATATTAACTTTATCTACTAGGAATTCTAGCTAGGGTAACCCCATTTTTTGTGACGTCTAATGTTATTTTCATTGTCACAGGAATTTCTTATATTATATTCACGTTATATTATATTGATGATGAGGATTGATAAACCTTGTTGGTGTTCCTTGTCTCAAGGCCTGTAGGAAGATAAAGACCCAAGAATGGGTATTGTTTTTGTCACTGGCAAATGTTTTCATTTTTTTGTCCAAAATTTGTTTAAAATATCCTTCTATTATTTTAAAAGTCATACAGGGGCGGCTGATTTTAAAATCTTCACTAACTATCAATTTAAGATATCCTTCTCATTTTAAAATATCTGCAAGAATGACGTCACTCTGAAAATATTGAAAGTTAATCGCATCCAGCCACCTTCTTTTACCAATTTCATAATCCTCCATGTTACAAAACAGGGCCGGCTGATAGCAGTTGCGTAGGGCCCCACCTAAATAAAAGGCCCCGTATCTTTGCTATTTTAATTTTATTTGATTAGTAATTTTAAATAATTGATTTTCATAATAAAAATTTTCCTGTTCCAAAACAATTATTAGAAATAAAATTTCAATATTTATTTATTCCTCAAATAAATGTTCATTAAATTCATTATTGGGTGTTAAATTAACTTTCAGATATTATTTTTCAAGAAAATAATAAAGAAACCGTTGAGAATTTTCTATTTCTGAAGAACATTTAGGCGGACTTAAATTCTCTTTAATTGCTTCCAACGGTTCAAATATTATCATAATATATATTTATTTTAAAAGCTAATAATCTTATATCTTCTATCTCTTAAGACTTTCATGCAAAAGCAAAAAGAAAAAAGAAAACTCTCCTAAAACTTCTTTTTGCTCAACAACATGTCTTCTATATTCAATCAAACTCTCTCTCACGACTTATTTTTCTATTCTTTGATCACAAAAATACTTGTTAATCACATTCCAGGTTCTATTATTCCAAAACTCTTTTACTTTAACCTTTTTTCATTTTCAGTTTTTGTTACTGTTTTCAACTTATTATTAATTTTGTTTTTGTTTGTTCTAATAGACATGTCTAGTAGAAATAACGTATCATGATATAAACAATTAAAATGAAAAGAGAAGAGTAGAAAAATTAGTTCAATGACAAAAGGGAGCTCTCAATAAATTTGTTATTAATAGCAATAAAAATACTAACTTGAATGAAAATTTATTAACCGAACAATCAATCCCAGATGATGAAAATATGAAAGAGAAAATAACATTAAAGATAATAATAACCAAACATGGAACACCCTCCAATGAGGAATAAGAAAAAAAATTAGAGAAAAATAAAACAAATGAAGGAATTATAGATTTGTGATCCTAGAAGGTGGGATAATATAGATAATAAAACAATACATTTAATAATTGAAAAACACCCAATTAGAAAAAACAAAATAATTTTTCCAAAAGATGAAAATTGTAGGCATTTTTCTATGACACTCTATATTAAAAAATTGCCTAATAGAGAAAGACATTATAGAATAGAGTAATGCTAGACTTCTCAAATATTTTACTTAAATTCATACCCAAATGATGTGACATGTAAGTTGTCGATGTCTTATAAATCATGAGATAATGTGATAATTAATAAAATTTTAATAATTTATATATCATATCAGTTTGACATGAATTTGGTAAAAAAATATTCAGTAAGTATATCATTATTGTATAGAAGATGGCTACTGTATTCCAAATAAATAAAGTATATTGTATTTTTGTTCAACACAAAAATTTGATCAACATTTTTACATGTCAAAAATCCAATAAAAATAAACTTTAGTTAAAATATTTATTTATTTATTTATGTATTATTATTATTTACATCAAACATAAAATGCTTAATTTAAACTTTTGTCTAGGACCCCAAATACCCTCAAGACGGCCTTGCTACTAAAGCAACACCTACTCACAAGTTTATTTATACGACCAATCTCAATCGAAATCATTCACAACCAAAATTATAGACCCATGTAATGATCATTGTGGAGACTAGAATTAGTGGAGCAAAAGCAACAGATGTAAGGATGACAAAATACGGGTCTGGACCCGCACTAGGCCTAGACCCGTATTAGACCCTCTTTTTTATTTGAGGGTTCAGATCCTACCCATACCCTCAATTAAATTTGAGGGTCTGATCCAGATCCGACCCGCACATACAGACCTGTATCAGACCCAAAGTTGATCGGGTCAGACCCTAATTAATCGGGTCAATCCAGTCAAATTCGGGTTGATCCAAAAAAATGCCAAAATTTTCCCAAAAGTTGTTGTACACTACCAAATTGAATGGATCTAAGATTTCAATATAATTTTTTTAAAAAAAAAAATCAATTTTTTCTGTTAAAATAGATTAAACTAATTTCACATCACATAATTCATTTCATAATCATTCTTGCCAATTTTTACAAAAAAAAAATGTCACAACTAAAATTAAACAAAAAATAACATTAAAAGTTAAAATTTATCTTTAATTTACATCCCAAAATAACAAAAAAAATTATAAATATAAATATAAAAAATAAAATCAAGATGATGATGGTTCTTCTTCATCTTATTTATGATATATTTCTTTCTCCGAAACGCCACTTAATAGAACAAATCAAGTAAAAAATTAAAAATTAAATTAAAGATTAAAAAATAATAACCACAATGTAATTAAATTTATAACCACTTTCATACCTTGAAGTGAAGCCCATATCCAATTTTGTGCACACATCAATGCTTCCAACGTATCCGAATGCAATCTTCTGCAATGTGAATTTAAGAATCTACCCTCAGTACTAAAAGCGGACTCAAAAGCCACCGAAGACACAGGAATGACAATGATGTCTTTGGCAATTCTAGCCAAAATCGGATATTTCCTTTTGTTTCCTTTCCACCATGCCAAAATATCAAAGTCAGGAGAATTATCTTCAACTTTTTCATCCAAATATTTCTCTAACTCAAATTTGTTCAAACCTATAACTTCTTCACAATCACGCTTATATTGTTCAAATTCAACCTCATCCTCATCCCCAAAGACATTAGTAGAATGATCAATATAATATAAGAATCGCCAACTTGTTCAATTATATCTCACATTGACAACAAATTATTTTATCCCTCGAATAATGAGATCCGGAAGATATGAGTTGTGATAAATAATATAATAGTTATAAAATATTTACTACATAAGTTCCAATTGAAACCAAAGAATTTTCTAAAGGTCTGTGCCTATCTCGTAGTTTTTCATTCCTTACAGGTATATGAGAATCCGCTTTGCTACTCCATAATAGACTTGAGTCGGATTTTGCATGAACCTAGAAAGTAAAATTGTAGCTTACATTATATCTGGTCTTGTGACAGTAAGATATAACAAGCTTCCAATAAGACTTCTATAAAGTGAAGCATCTGCCTTGTTTGACCCATTTTCTTTTCTAAATTTTTCTGTAGTGATGAGAGGAGTTGCTACGGGTTTACATTCGCTCATGTTGAATTTCTTCAGAAGATTGTTAGTGTATTTCTTTTGTGATATAAAGATCCCAAATTTTTCTTGGTTTATCTTAATACTAAGAAAGTAATGAATCAAACCCAAGTTTGTCATGTCAAATGTCTTCATCTTATCTTCTTTAAATTTTGCCATCATTTTCTCATTATTTCATATATAGATGAGATCATCAATGTATAAAGAAACAATAAGAAGATTATTACCTTGTATGTTGATGTTATTGGTTTACTTTTGCTCGTCTTGAATTCGTGACTTGTGAAGTATTCATCAATTCTGTTGTACCAAGCCCTCGGTACTTATTTTAACCCATACAGTGTTTTCTTTAACTTGAGAACCTTGTCTTCTTTTCCAAGGATCACGAATCCTTGTGGTTGCTCCACATGTCTTTCTTCTTCAAGATAACCATTTAAGAATGCAGATTTAACATCTAGTTGATAAATCCACCATTTCTTTTTAGCAGTAAGCACAACAAGAGCTCTTATCATGTTGAAGCAAGCAATTGGAGCAAATGTTTCATTGTAGTCAACTCCGACTTGCTGTGAGTATAGAGTTAAGTTTTGTTTTGTATACCTACTTAACTCCAATGACTTCTTTATCTCTAGTAAGATTTGTTAATTCCTATGTTTTGTTTTTTACTATCATCCAAATTTTTTTCTTCCGTAGCCTTTATCCATACTTCTTGTTTGGAGGCAGCTTTATAGCCTTCTAGTTCAACCATTATCAAGTTGCATGTCTTATATATTTTTGATAATTGTCTTGTTCTTCTTGGTGGTGACTCTGGTGAAGAGTTTTCTAGTTGTGTAGGTTCATCCCCTTCATAATGGTTGATTGTGCTCTTTCTTTTGACTTTTTCTGTCTCCTAATCATATACCACATCTTAGTCAAATTGAACGTCCCTGCTGATGATTAGAGTTTTTGTTCTTAAGCTATAGACTCAAAATCCTTTCGATTAAGTGCTATAGTCAAAGATAATGTTTTTTCAGGCTTCTCGTCCAACTTGCTTATTTTTTTCTCTAGGACATGCACATAGCATATGCACCCAAACACTTTGAGATGTTTTACAGAGGGCTTTCTCTCACTTCAATATTTTATTGGTGTCTTGTCTTGAACTGTTTTTGTTGGACACCTATTAAGTAGATAAACAGCTGTATATGTTGCTTTTGCCCCGAAAGTTTTAAGTAAGCCTTTATTCATCAGCATTGATCTTGCTATCTCTATCACCGTGCTATTTTTTGTTTCAAATGCTCTATTTTATTCTAGGGCATATCCAACTATAAGTTGGTTGAAGCCTTCTTCTTTGCAGAACTTGTTGAATTGACTGGAGGTGTATTCCTTTTCTCGATCACTTCTGATTGTCTTCAATTGTTAACCGTTTTGCTTCTCGACAAAACTTTTAAATTTCTTGAAGATCTTGAAGACTTGCGATCTTTCTTTTAGAAAATATACCCACATCATTCTAGTAAAGTCATCAATGTATAAAATGAAGTACCTGTTTTGATCATGTGTTGGAGTTCTCATCAGTCCACAAACATCTGTGTGGACTAACTCCAAAGACTTCTTGGCTTTTCATGCTTTTTTAGATGGAAATGATTGTTGATGTTGTTTTTTGAGCATGCATCCTTTACAAACATTGCTGATTTCTGTTATCACCGGAAGGTCCCACATCATATTTTTATGATGTAGGCTCTTTAGACCGTGGAAGTTGAAGTGTCCGAATCTCTTACGCCAAAGTCATGAATCATCTACTTATGCCTTCATAGTTGTATCAATAGTACATTTAACATCTACTTCCTTTCATTTAACTCTTGTAATTTTAAGGGCTTTATTTTTTTTGTTATATATTGAACAAGAATTTCCCTAAAAATGTAAAGAGTATCATTTCTCTATCATTTGTCTCACACTTAATAGATTTTGTGCTATATTGGGGATGAGGAGTACATCATTTACGTACCTCTAGCCTTTTTTCATATTTACAGCAACGATACCTTTTCCAATAGTCTCCACAAATTCAAAATTTTCAATTCTTACTTTTGTTTTTATTTTATCAAGGCTGCAAAAAACATTTTCATCTTTTATCATGTGATTATTATAGCCACTGTCTAAATACCAAGTTTCATTTTTCTTTTCAGCAGCATTTTAGCAAACACAAAAAAGATAATTTTCTTCTTCTTCTTCTTTTTCTTCAATAAAATTAGTTTGATAATTTCCTTTTAGTCTATAATCTTTTACAGAATGCCCAAATTTTTTATAATTTTTGACATTGTGGCTTTTCTTTAAACCAACAATCTTTTTCCAAATGACCTTCTTTTTTTTAACAAATTCCATATGAAGGAATATTGTTTTTATTTTCAGATTGTTGGTTTTCTTTGTTTTCAGATTTATTTTTTGAATTTTTAGCACCATCTTTAGATTTATGAGATAACATATTAAATTTAGATTTCGCTTTTCTAATTTTCTTTCATGTGTTTCAAGAGAGCCCATTAATTCTGTTATAGACAAGATTTGTATATCCTTAGAACTTCTCAACAACTGATATTATTGGATCATATTTGTTTGTACAACTACGTAATATGTTTTGAACTATTGATTTATCAGTAATATTTTCACCATATGCTGTCATTTGATTAATTAATTTTTTTGTTCTTAAAAAATAATCTTTAGCGGTCTCATTATCCTTCATTTTAATATTTTCGAAATCTCTTCTCAAAGATTACAGTTTGATGGTGCGTATCTTTTTGCTTTCTTGAAACTCCTCCTGCAACGTACTCCACGTTTCTTTTGCTGTCGTAGCTTCCATAATACATGGAAAAATATAGTCTGCCAATGCTAGCTGAAGAGCGAATAATGCTTAAGAATTTTTTTTATATATTGTCCTCTAATGCCTTCTTTTGGCAACTGAAAGAGTGGAAGTGTCTTCTGGGATGTTAAATCCCTCTTCAATGGTCTTCGACAAAATTTGAGAGTGAAAATATGTTCTCATTTTAATGGACCAAAATCATATTTTTTCCCTTTAAATAGTGGAAGAGGAATAGAAGAATGATTAGAATCACTCATTGGTGTATGCCTAATAGATGACTGAACGTAGCTCTAATACCACTATTGGATAATTGATTAAAAATATATGATTGTAAATGAAAATAAAGTGTGTATGTGTGTGTTTGGAAAATGTTTTATTGGAGAATGTCTGATGTGAAGATAGTGATGGTATTGGAGTAGGTAGCTAGATTTTGTGGACAAAACATATTGGTAGCAAGTGGCAAGAGAGAGAGAGAAGATGACATATGGAATATGAAAGTTTTTATCAAGTAGTATTTCAAGTTGTTACTAGTACAAAGCACTCAAGTGTATATATAGTTGTTACAACCGACCTTGGTTGTTTCATGAAGCTTCGTGACCGACTTCAATGGTCAGTTGTTAGAGCTTCTAATAGCTTTAAAATTTCTTATTTCTTTTTTACAACTTGCATATTTCTCTAGATTGTTCTATACAAATTTCGTACTTTTCAATTAATTCTAGAAGTAACTAGAAATGTGTAGCAACTCTATCAACCTAGTATATACCGTGAACTTTGGCAAGCCTTACCACGACTTGGTAATACATGTCAGTTACCTTGGATGGTTATTGGAGATTTCAATTCAATTTTATCTCCGGTGGAAAAAGGTGGAGTAAATCAATGTGCTTAAAATATTGTCGAAGAAGTATGGAATAGACTAAACTAATGGATTTGAGGTGTAAAGGAAATATGTTTACTTGGCAACGAAGGAATGTACATGAATGACTTAATAGAGTTATTTGTGATTCAGAATGGCGTGTCTAGTGGAATCAGGTTGTAGTGCACCATCTTCCCAAAACGAAATTAGACCACTGCCCAATTCTTGTTAAAATGGATACGGAAGTTAATGGAAATCGAGATCGGACGTTCATATTTCAATTAGACTAGTTCACCCATGATTCTTTTGGCAACATAGTGGAACAAAATTGGAAAAGGAGAGGTCTAATAGATGAGTTAATTGCATATTTTACTAGGAGTTAAAAATTTAGGATAGAGAAGTGGAGAATATAAATTCTTATTAAAAAGAAACAACTGTTAGCAAGATTGAAGGGGTCCAGTCAGCTCTTGGTTGGAAACATTCTCAAAAGCTTCAAACGATAGAAAATAAGCTTAGAACGGAGTATCTTATTTTGTTTTTTTATTTGTAATTAAAATATTAAATATTAAAAATGAAAATTAACATATCTTAAAATAATATTTATAAAAAGGGTATCATAGTAATAGTCCTGTCAATTAATATTTAAATTTAGGAATCCTAAATATGAAAACAAACAAAATTCAATATTTTATTTATAAAGTCTTATCATATAATCATCTAAAATAAGATTTTATTAGATTTAAGGAAAAAAAATAGCAATACTTTTAAAATGTAATAAAACCTAATTTAAGACTATAATGGAGTAGGAAAACTAAGTTTTAATTACTACATCATTTTATTCAACACATAATAAACAAAATTTAACTGTCAAAAATCAATTGGAAATCCTCTATGTGCAATTTCATCTTAAAATAGATTTGGCCATACGGAAATGCAATGTAGTTAAATTCAGTACGTTATTAAGGTTTTATTGAAAACTAACCTACTTTTAATAACTCATTTGAAAAATAATTTTTATTTTTTAATTCTCAACCTCAAGGTAGAGAATCTCAATCTCTAAGTTCGGAATCCCAACTTTCAGGTTGTGAGTCTTAACATTAATTCAAATCATCTCAACCGTAGGGATGAGATTTTTTCTTCATAAAAAGATAAATATTAGTTTTTAGGTTGAACTTTCCAAATGAATTTTTTTGTAATTATTTCTATAACTTTATAATATTTTCTTTGTAAAATCTGTTAGTGAACCTGGCTAGTACGCTTAGCTTACTTCAGTTTGCTTTATGTATTTTTACAGATCAGCCTTGTCATCATCATTTCAGCCAATCAATAGGCTCCAGGTGTTGAGTTTGTTTTGGTTAGTTAGTCATGTAATTGTAATGAGTCAATGAGGGTAGTATGGTAAATGTAACTCCAATATAAAGTCTGGTTGTCATTCTTAGTCAGAATATGCAAGAAGCAGAGTAATGAAATGGATTTTTGCTCTCCGTCACGCTACTCTCATTTCTTGAATTCTTGCTTATAGATTCTTGATTTTTCTTTTAGTGTTGTGTTTTTTTTTTTTTGGAAAGAAATTTTCTTTTAGTTTGGCTTATTCAAGATTAGCTCAAACTCTCACGGAATCAAAAAATAAAAAAACATATATATATATATATATATATATATATATAAAGACATACACACAAGTCAATGACCAAATTAGCAGAGCATGAGGTCTCACATTCCTTTCTTTATATCATCATGGTTCAATTTCCCAGCATAGCATAGTTTTTTTTTCAAAAAAAAAAAAAAAACATAATAACACATAGCTGTTCTTTTTTTTTTTAAAAAAAAAAAAAAAAAAAAAAAAGCATTGTGTACAATTTGATTTGGATAGCATTTTTTTTTCTCTAAAAAATGCACCATGTCAATATGAATTCGAATCATAAAAAGAGAAAATAAAAATGCACTGTAAATTTTTTTTATACAAACTATTTTATATGATAAATTTTACAACTAAAAAAACTCATATGAACTATTAAAATATAAATTATAGTTATTTTTATTTTTAATTTTTATTTTATTTTATTTTGTTATAAAGTGTTTCATTTGAATAAATGTCTGGATCCGTCACTCTCAATGGTTGATTGAGCTTGGGAAGTTTCACTTGACATTTTAGTTGATTTAGGAATTTGATTGAGGATGATCAATACTTGAAGTTGGTTTCTTTTCTATCTAGCTAGTCTTGTAATTTGTAAGACTTTTTCTACTCATTGATGTTGATTAATGTTAATGGTCGAAACTGATTAACACTCAAAACGATTTGTGTGAGACCGATTGTACACGGAGTTGTTACACGAGCTCGCCACCGTTGAACCCCCTTTGACTTGCAAGGCAGGTGTGGGATTGGTCAAGATACCGATATCAAGCTCCTTGCCCTTGTAGTATCTCTTCTGAGGTGGAACCCTTAACCTCATAGCTTCCCTTATCAAGCTAACTTCGCCACTCATGACCTCAATTTGGGTTCTAGCTTGCTTTCTATTGTATATAACCTTAATAAAATGAATTGTATCAGCAAAATTCATAGCGAACATGGAGCTTTTATTAACTATAAATAATCTAGATTACAAAACAAGATGAGTGAGCTATAAATTATTGAAAATAAGGTCGTAAGTGCTCTGTATTCCATGTTTGCAGCACTATTGCTCCACTTATACTGGTCAAGTAATATGCTTCATTTCCCAAGTCTTCTTTTATGACGTAAGGTCATTCTCAGTTCGGGCCTAGTGTCTCATTACTAGCCTTACGGGCTCCGGATAGAATGAGGCACAATATAAGATCGTCGGATTTGTAGCTCCAAACTCGGACCTTCTTATTATAGTATCTGGCCGCCTTTTGCTGATAGATGACAATCCTCATACATGCTGTCTCTCTTACTTCGTCAAGCAAGTCTAGGTTTGTGGCAATGAGCTGATTATTCTCTATTGGAGTGAAGTTTGTCCTTCATTGACTAGTCACCTCAAACTCAATTGGGATCATGGCCTTGGATCTGTAAACCATCAATATAAACTTTAAAGGCTCCTTTCAAAGGAGTTGAAGCCCCATCAAGGGAAAGCTAGCCCGGCCTATAGGGAAAATTGTCGATTTGGGATTCAACTAGCTCACCCCCACCAGAGGAAGAATTAGTGGAAGGCAAGCGAAAAGAACCGTGAGACTTAATAGACATGGCTAAGGAAAACCCAAGCATACGACGCTAAGCGAAGATGAAAGAAGAAAAGAAGGAAAATTAAAGCAAAAGCAAGAGAAGTTAGGCAAGAAAACCAGAAGTTACTTGGAAAAACCTAAGCTGCGCAAGAGAGATAAAGGATGGGGAAAAAGAAGAAAAAATGTGGGAGGAAGTAAATGGTTCAAATCCCTGGTATTCTTACTTAACAGGTTTTCAATCAATCAATAAAAGGGAAAAAACAATAAATACTAGCAATAGATGAGCATTGATTAATGTGCAAAAATGGAACAAAGAATGTACGCAATGTCCGGGAAACCGCATTTGAAAAAGCGGCATGTAAAGGTCACGTTTAGCACGTCTTTCATGGGAAGTTTGTAGAAGGCAAAAAAGAGTGGATCCGATCAAACAATTCGGTTGACACGCTGATACAGATTAAAATGGGATACAATTAGCAAAATCCAAGAGAAAGAAAAAAGCAAAAAATAGTTACGGAAACTAGAAACAAAGCTTAACTACAGTACATAGGTCAATTATTGAACCTAAAGTGAGGAGCTACTGTTAAGGGAAAATTGGATCTTGTTCCATTCAATTAAACCCAACATTAAAACCAGTTGAAATTAGTTTCAATTAAGGCCCAAAATAGAGTCTATGGAAGCCCATTGCCAAGGAACAGAGGCTCATGCCCTTTCAAATGATTAAAATAAATTGAAAAGACTCCATTGACCCTTGAAAAAGAGCGAGAATTGATTAAATTCGAAATAAGAACAGAAAATCCATATAACATCAGCATATCTCCCCTTTTTGACAGTTGGTAATAAGGAAATCAGGCCTAAGAGTAGGTTTACAATTGACACAGGGCAAATGTCAAATGGCAGGTTGGAAAAGGAGAGGTATTCATTACGCCACGTGTCACTTGGAACCAAGCAACCAAGAATAGAGAGCCACACATCCACCCAGACTAAACTAATCAGACTAGAGTGTAAGAAACCAGAAAAGGATGAAAGTGACCTAATTAATAGGGTGTTAGGAGACACAATGCAAATGAGCCAAATAAGGAGTTGCAAAAGAAAGTTGACCAAGAAAAGAAGGAAAAACGAACCCTAAGAGGAATAGGACAAGTATAAAAGGAGCCCAATGTTTCATAGAATAGCAAATAAGAGCATACACAAACCTCCAACATTGAGAAAAGGACATAGCTCTTACAAGTATGATATTCGGTAGTTAAGGAAGGAAATGAGAGCTCAATAACCCCACCTTTCGGGTAGCCTAGTCTTCATATCTTCCATATGATTCTTTTTCTCCTTTCCACCTTGTTAGTCGTAGCCGAAGGGAAAGATATCTTGTAAAGAGGAAGTCATTTCATCAATCCAGAAAGATTAAGGCACCTATGGGAATCTATTAGGGGTTCTCCCTCATTTCCTTCTGATTGTATTATATTCGTCGAATTAATGCCAAAAGGGAGTCATATTCCCTCTTTTCCTCTAGATATTGAATATCTACTGCTTTTCTATGATTTATTGTTGGTGTGATTGTTGTGGCAATTTTTGCATTAACAGATTCTATATAAATCTGGATTGAATACATCTATGTGTCAATAGAATCAATTCAAATTTAGATTGAATGCATCAAAACTTTTAAAATTAAATAACTATTCAATGATTGAATTGGCTTTATCACTTTCTTACTTGAAAATAGTAAGTAAATAGTTTAATTAGACAGTCCGATAAATTTTTATTAAACTGTAATTTATCTATTTATACTAATTGTATGACTTTTGTCAAACTTATATATTTCTAGGGGTGACATAAATATACATGCTGTGGATCTACCAAAATGGGGGGTTTTCAGCTATAAACTAGTAGAAATTAAATACGAATGGTAGTATGGCACATAGTAAATATGCCCAAAAAAGAAAGTACTACACTAAAGGCTGTAGCTAGGCACATCCAAAAAGCTGGTATTGGCTTAATTTTGATAGCTAATAAGGACAGTTTTTAGTTGTAAGCCATAACTCGTAAAGCTAGATCACCATTAAGTGCTTTTGATCACCATTATTGTTTTCTGCAAAAAGCCTAATTGACACCATGAAAAAAGCTGAACCAGAATATCCTATCTCTCTCTCTCTCTTCTTTCTAAACACTAGTACCAACCTCAATAAATCTCACTAAAATTTGCATGTATGATGTAACATAGCTTTCAATTCCTGTTTGGAATAATACATATCAGTTTGAACCCTGGCGGGAAACAAGAATTTATGTGTATCTGAATTTAGGGTGTGTCAAGTAATTAAGTTTTCCTCAGAAAAGTTGGTACAAATAATAATAATAATGATAATGGTGATCATGATAATTTGTTCCTGTTTTTAACTTATTATAACGGTTCTGAGAATTGAGAAAGGGCCTATATATGGACAGGAAAAATAGGTGAAGGATATGCAGAGAATTGTAAAAAGAAATCGCAATCTTCATTCATGGACAGATATGAAAAAGGCAAAATATTGAAGGGCTAATAATAGCTGGGGATTTTGGGGCAGTGATTCCATGATGGAAACACAGAGGTCCTACTTTGAACAACAATTGGACTGAGTTGTGATCAGAGGGCATTGTCTGAATTCAGAGATCTTCCACTCATGAAACATAGATTTATAATGCAAAGTTAGTAGGCCATACTTGAATCAGTTGTGTTTATATATCGACTCCTGCTTAGAGATCATATTTAATCTTAGACATCACAAGTTTAAAACTATGAACCAAAGGACACTTACAAGTTATATAGACAACTTTACATAGAGTCGTTGATCCGTATTTGAAAAATAGAAGAATAATGATTCTCACCTCATAAGTTTAAATGTATTTCTATGCTCAATTTTTAGCAACAAAGCTTGGATAGAAACTAATAAATTTTATTCTAAAAACGAAGCAAACATATGAATATTTACATTTACGAGATGTGTAGTGCGTAGAATGCTATCTAGAAGTTGAGAAAGTCGAATACTTACAACCACATTAATAGACTTATTAATTCAAGTGATATCATTTTCACCGGCCAACTCCCAACTTCATGTTTTAATGAAATGTTGTCGGCAAGATTGATAAATGAACTATTGAAAATATATAAATTTCATTTTTGAGATATATAGTACTTTTTTAACAAAATCTAGTCGCTGAAATTAATATGCATTTTCACTACAATGATTATGTGTCATTGAATTTGTGGATCATTAAAAGTAAGATTGATAAGTAAAACTTTAGTTAATCACTTGATCTTGTTTGGTGGAAATTTAGCCAACAAGTGAATGAGTTGACTGTCATGGGGCCAATCTGCAAAGTGAACAAAAGAGTATTATACAAATACGGTATTTAGTCATATGCTCAAGTTCTTTTTTCATCGAAGTACCAAAAAGGTTGAAAGAATCGTTATGAATGCTAATTTATGATCGATATTTATTCAATGATGGTCAAATCAATTAGTGCACCTCCAAAGAAAACATTCTAGAGTGAAAAAGACAAAATCAATACAATCATATTTTCTTTGGCTTGAAATGGCTCTATTTACGGAGGAAGTTGAGTATGAAGGACAATGCGATCAAGACCTCTTAATTAGTCCATGTAAGCTGCAATCGTCAAGCGATGTGGCTTCATATGCCATGTCGGCTGTCTTGCCCTCCCAAATATTTTTTCCTTTCCCTCTAATCACGGTTTGATTTACGAAAATAAATTTGCCACAAAGTGACTGCGATTAGCAAGATTAAGTGAAGATTAAGTGAAAATAAATACAATATTTTATCATTACATAAATGGTCATATATGGGGATGATTGCATCTGTTATCTTATCAAAGGCGCTTGTTGACAACGATTCATTGGGGTTTCTTCAGCTTATTTTTTGAACTGTGATCTTGTCACACAATGTCTTCTTGAGCACCCACTTTGAATGCTTTGTTGACAACTCCATGGCCTACATTGAGTTATAGTTGACGTGTACTGCCAGCTATGAATTAGATAGAATGAATCTAATTTTAAATTATATGCTTTTTGATTTATTGGATTAAAAGTTCTAGTATCTAAAGTTTAACTTGCGACACATTTTGTTTTATTAGTACATGAACTTGACAGTTATATTTCGAATATCGGAAATGCCAAAGAGTCAATCCCTTAATTGGCTTATTACAATTTCTTTTAGAATTATTTTCATCAAGAAACAGAAATAATGATGATGATGATCTATTTAGTGATTTATTAGTAAAAAGAAACGTAAACAATTATCTAATTTACATAGAATGATAGAAAATCTCCGACCCCAGGGGTGCGTTTGGTATCCAGGAAATGGGATGGGGTTGTGAAAAATGTTTTTTTACACTACCATATCCGGCGTTTGAGCCTGGAGGAAAAGGAAGGAATATTTTCCTTTCAGGGCTCACCTCTATTTCTAGCCAAGGAAAGAATGGTTGATGGGTTTCCAAATCTTGTCTCGGCACGAAATCAAATTTTTTTTTTCTCTCTCCCACCACCATTCACCATCTGTCTCTCTCCTACTGTCAGTCGCCGTCTCTTTCTCTCTCTACCAATCTTCATCTTTACCTTATTCCTTCAACCCCCTTCTCTCTGTTATTCTCTCACCGCAGTCTCCGATCTCTCTCTTTCTCTCCATTGTTCGAGATTTCGATTTTTTTGTTTTATGATGGTAGTGGGTTCCCAGATGATGTTCATTTGGATGAACCTAAGAGTATCTGGGTTTCAAACCCATATGAACATCACCTAGGTTCGAAACCCGGATGAACATCATCTGGGTTGGTTTGTGGTTTAACCAGGTTGATGTTTGTGTTTGACTAAATTGATATTTGTGGTTTATGGTTTGACTGGGTTGATGATGGATAAAGATGATGACTGATTTTGGTTTGATGAATATAATGGCTAATGTTGAACTAGATGTGGGTGGAAGATGAATTGGATAGAGATTCAACTCAAATTCAATGTCCACCAACCATCCATCTGGATGGACAGTAGAAATCCAATTTGGTGGATTTTTTTTTTTTTAAGAATTTTTAAAAAAATTAATTTAAAATTTAGGTTATATAATAAAATATTTAAATTAATTTTATCTCAATTTAATTCCAACTTACACTAAATATAATATAGTATAATTTTAATTTAATTCTAAAATTATAGTAAACATGATACAATAATTTTTTAATCTAATTAAATCCCATCAAATCTCAGTCCTTTCTAATATTTTCAATATTAATCCCACATGCAAAACGGACCGCATTCATTTGAATTGAATATTAGTAATACTAAAAGCTATATGTATTAGAACAGCAATCTCATGAAGTATCATATTTTAGTTTTATTATGAGATATTTGTTCTCCTAATAAAATTACTTTATTAATTGAATTATCTTCGAATTCAAAAAGTACATTAAAAAAAAAAAAAAGTAAAATCTACATTGATAAATGCGCAGAAGCAATTCCTTACTTCAACTAAAAGGAAAATATTCTAAAAAAAATAAGGAAAATATTCTCAATCCACAAATTCTTTCTTTTCACGTAGATGGGGTGAAATGAAACAAACAACAATTTTTTTAATAAAACCAAAAATTCTTTTGTGTTTAATAACATATATATATATATCACCATTTCCCGTTCCATTGGCAATTAATATTGAAAATATATGCAAGAACTTAAAATTGATATCACAATAATGTTATCAATAACTATAGACATTATTTGATGGTATAAAATATTTATTTAATTCATCAATATTTTAGATTTAAATATATGCACCGGAAGTGGTATCTTGAATGATGAAAAAGTATTATTAATATCTTTTCTCTTTTCAAAAAAAAAAAAAAGTCTTAACATTATTAATATTTTCTATAAAAAAAAATTTAACATATTTGATTTATATATCTTCATCGTTTAATATTTATAATACAAGGACATGAATTGTCAATTTTTTTAAAAAAATCCACATACTTATATGAAATATTTATATCACATATTATATTTTAAATAAAATAAGCATATATCAAGCTTATCGTTGCTTCTCATTTTCAGCATACTCCAAAAAAATACAAAAAATAAACATGTTGTGAACACTAAGAACTGTCATCTTAATTGGAAAGAGAAAAAAAATATAATAATAAAAACAATAAATGAACTTGCTGCTGAAATTTGTACAGTCACCGGTCGTCATATTAAAACCATCAAGCATCAACTATTATTACTGCCATATAATTATCACAGCAACTGTGCAAATCTCGAGATATTCCATACCAATCCAGAGCAGTGTTTCAAAACGAAAAACATTTTTCAAAAAAATATAAATTAAATTAAAATTTTTTTTCCTTATTTGATTAGATATATATAGATAGAAAAACGACTAACTGTTGCCGCCCTTTCATTGCAGCCGCCAATTTATTCATCACCTCCGAAAATCATTTGAGCAATTAAAACATCAATCTCTTAAAAAACAGATTTAAATTAATCAAACCTTCATATTAGCCTAGCTCATTCAAATTTTAAGGTATCAAAACTGGCATCAATGGCCGACCACGAACCACCACCACCGCCAAAACCTCCAAGCCACATTAATGATAACAAATTGTGCTACTACTCTATCCCTATTAACTACAATATAAATGTATATATTGTAGTAGTTAAGCATATACAGATATACAAAGAGAGATAAAACAAATTAAAATTTTTGCTTGTTTTCATCTTCTTTTTCATCTGTATATATATATCATCAGTCACCAATCTATCTATCTAATCAATCTTTAAATATCTATCAGTCACTTCAATAGGGGACAGTAGAGGACTGCAACTGAAGCAGGTGGTGGTAGCAGTCGGCGGCAGTCGGTCTCTGTTCGGGGTTCTGGTCCAAGCACCTGTTTTGCAACTCTCTAAGCATTTTGGGGACATTAGTCAGCCCACAGGTCTTCACCAAGTGGCCCACCCCCCACACGTCAACTTTCACTCCATGCAGACCCCTACCCATCTCCGGAGCGTGCCTCCCACGCGCCTCCAGGGCGGCGACCACCCCATGTGGGTATATCTGCGGTGCCCCAACTGCCTCGTCGAACCCACAAACAAACCACTCGGTGTCCCTGTCGCTTCTCCTCATCACTTTGTCCCAGCTCAGGTCCCTGTGCATGAAAGACAGGTCGTGTAGCGCCACCAAGGCTTTGGTCACGTACTTGAGTGCCTCCACGAGTTGGTCACAATTCGATGGCTTGAATTTGCACCCTCTAGGCTTGAACACTAGTGCTAAATCTTTCTCTGATGATCTGTATATGGACTCCGCATGAGGGATTCTGTGGTCTAGGAAATCGTATATCTCTTTCACTGCTGCCCATTTTCTCTTGCTCGAGAAAAATTTGGTCACACTAGTTGGCGTCATTTCAATGACATTTCCATTGCCCAGATCGATTCTTTCAAAATCACTGAAATGCTTGTAATTCCCACCGTTGTTGATGTTGTTGAAGCATCGATCGGCTAGCAAAGGCAACAGGCCAGCTATTCTATAGCATGGAACTAGGGCTTTTAGTCTCTCGGATGGTGAAGATAGGTCTATTGAATACAAATCGGTTCTAATGACTCGGTCTTGTGATCGGCTCAAAGCACAAAAGGTTACAATGTACCCAACTGCATAGTAGCCAAGTAAGTATGGAAGATCCATGTAAGTCCATAATAGCTTCTCTACTATAGAAGATGATGGATCAATGTAACCTTCTTTTAATTGGTCACTTTCTTCTCCTCTCCACAAACAAAAATTCCTAACAAAACCGGTCACATTCGGCCATTGATCCTGTAATGGCTCGGGCGATATTGAACAAGGTTTTCGTACAATAACCAACTCAACTGAACAAAATTTGGACACAACCCTATTAATGCAATCATCCCAAAGACCAATGAAAGAGTCTCTGCTAGTGGCAGTGAAGACACTGAGACTAGGGTTGTTACGGATTATCGGGCACAAAATGTCATATGTAATGGCTCTAGAATCTAGCAATTCAGTTGAAGTTGTGAAGAAAAGCTCTTTGCCTTGTGGTAAGTCTCTATAAACATCTCTTCGAAGTGGGAAACGTAGCTCCTCCGGCGGTGGCTCTTGCAAGTGCCATGACAACTCGAACAAGCTTGGTAGTGTAGATGGTGGAACACGTAGACAACCCACGTAGTAGTCAGTTGGATCTTGAAACTCCCATGGAGGAATTGCTGCAACCAACAAAAATTTATAAAGATTGGATATGGTGCCACTAACAATTAAGTGCTTGTGTTGACAAACAAGACTTACGTCTTACGGAGGGTTCTGTGAATGGAAGTTGAACTCTTTCAATGAAACCTGTTAAAGAGAGAGAGTGTGTGTAAGATGTGGATTTCTAGACTGAATTTTAAAAAATAAAAACATGGAACATTTTGACGGAAACTAAAATTTTTGTACCAGAAGAAGCAGTGGCTGCTGAGGAAGCCTTTCGTCTGCCAAAAACTTTGACTTGTTGTCCAGGAACGAATCTATCAACAGAAAATCCTCTGAGAGTTCCCTCTTCAAATGCTTCCATGTTACAAGCAACCATTGCATCATCAAAGAAAGTGAGCTCATCAGCATTCAAAAAGCTGGAACCTTGAAGTCTCACTCTCCCTCTATGGTGCTCTCCTTCTTCAGCCCATAAACTCACCGACTCCTCCCATGTCATCCTTATTTTGCCTATTCTTCTAAGCTCCTTGGAAGATGTAGATGAAGAAGGAACCCCCACGTCTAGTAAAGACTCAAAACCTAATAAACTTCCTCTAGAACCATGAAAGAAAGCTTCACCTCCACTAGTCATCACCAGTTGCTTTGTCCTCGCTAGAACAAATAAAAACTCATATATTGTTCGTAGACAAGTTTCAATAGGAAAAAACAAGATATTGATATCGATGTATATACCTGATAGGGAGAGGTCATCTTCTTTAAGAGGAGGTGGAGGAGGAAGAGCTCTGGTAGTAGCAACAGCAGTTCTATGGTCTTCACCAGAAGCCATGACGGAAGCCCTGCTTTGAGATGATCTAATGCGAGACCCCATGAACTGAGACAACTCTTCAAATACTTCTTCATCGAAAGAAGCTGGTAACCTGTGTAGCTTCCTCTCGTAAGGAGAGAGTCTGAAATAACTCTTGCCAATTTGATCTCTCTCATTACCTCTCTCCCATTCATGAACTTTTCTAAATTCACCCAACATGTTATCCCACTTAGTTCCAGCAGTTTTAGCGTCTCTGTTGACACCATGTCTTTGCAAGAACTCTGCAACTTCTCTATCTTTCTCAGCCCTAGTTTTGCCTCTTGTTGATTGGGTAGCGATGTCAGTAACCTGACCAGTCTCAGCTGGGTGATCAGTTCTTGAAGATGAGCCTGACCCGTTGGATCCACCTTGGTATTGAACCCTCCAAGCCCTAGCTAACCACAACATCTCGTTCGGTTTCCAAACTGGGCTCACATATTTTCCCTTCCTGAGCTGGGGGTGAAATTGCTCACCTTCTAGCTTGCTTGTGTCCTGTCCAGAGGCAGCAGAGAGAGATGGAATAGGGGAGTGTGGAGGAGATGAGGCTGTGTCTGAAGAGGAAGCTGCTGTGGTGTGAGCTTGGCTTTGTGGGTTGGTGGGGTTCGTTGTTGGTGAAGGGCTTGATTCGCTTGTGAATATAGCCATTTGTGTTTGCTTTTGTTGTTGAGATGGGGATGGCAAAAGCTTCCATTGACTACTATTATATCTTAGCCTCTTGGGATTCACAGGCTCAAACTGTTGCTCAAAAGGAGACGAAGTTGCACCAATTGGGACAAATACAGGAGTGGATATGAACGGAGCTCCACTGACCACACCCGCCTGTTGTGGTTGCTGCTGCTGCTGCTGCCTTTTTTCAGATGATTCCTCAAGTGGGTTCGTAGGTGAAGAAGGAAGCTGCTGTTGTGACTGTTGAGACGGCGGCTGCGGTTGTTGCTGTGGTTGTTGCTGCTGCGGTTGCTTCTTGGTTGTGTCTCCTTTGTTTTCACCCATCTCAAATGGGTCCAAAACAGTCTTTTGCTTGAGAGTAACCTCAGACAAGAACCATAATAAACTAACCAACTGGCTGTGGCTTTTGTCCTTGTAATTTTAATAGATCACTCTCACAAGGTTTTATATTATTTTATTGTTTTTGATGGGAGCTTTGGACTTGGATTTCTCCAATCAACGTACCTTGAGAAGGAAAGTAGAAAAATAAATATTTAGAAATAATAGAAAGATAAAGCAAGAAAATAAAAAGGAGAAAAAAAAAAAAGAAGAAGAAAGAGAGAAAAGTCGAGATTGTGGAACTGCCATGAATAAGACCTTTCGGTTAATTATCAGTTAAGCCAACCACACAGCACCAATTTGACGTTTGATTTTGACAACTAAGAAAAGAGAGAGATGTGTAGTAAAGTGTATTTATATATACACATAGTTATATATGTGTGTGGATGATTTGGGTCTGCAGGGGGTCATGATTGTACTTAGACTGTAAAACGCGGCTCTAAAAGCAAATTAACATTGTTTCCTCGAGAGAAATTAATGTTGTTGGTGTTTGTTTTTGTTTGGGCGGTGAGAATATAGAGAGAGAAAAAAGTGAGAGGTCTTGATTCCAAGACTTCCCGCAACGAGTGAGGGAGTGAGTGAGTGGAGACTGCGAGTCAGTGGGTGCGAGTTCTGTTTAGAGAGAGAGAGAGAAAGAGAGAGAGAGGGAGGGAGAGTATTTTGGATTCAGAAGTTAGATGTGGACACATCGTATTGTATGGCTCTGGTCCAATCACTCATGAATCTTTGCAATGCTTGACCTATTTTTTTGGTTTCTTGCACACCTCTCTCTATAAAGTCTTAATTTCTCTTCTGAATTTTTTTTTTTTTTTAATTTGATATCTAATGAATTAATTAATTGGGATATAATACAATCTCGAGAGATTTGATACCATATCTACGGTATTGATATTTATATCTACTCTCGCATTTAAGCACTAGATATCATCCAAAAATTAATTCCCCTAATCAAACACTGTTACTTTATTGGAATGATGGCAGGATTAGATTGGATGATATTGTATCAAATGAAATTGAATAGAATGTAATACTATCAAGTATGTCAATTGACAGTCAACGGTGATTTTAAGTAATTTATATTGTAATTTGATAATTTGAATTTAAAGATATTTAGAAAATTTAATTTATAAATTCATTATTTTATAAGGATAATTCAATAATTTACATGTCACTAACAATTATCAAGAATAAAAATATTTTTCTATATATTTTATTTATACTGAAAGTCAATTGATTGACCGTTTGGATTTTGTTGAAGAATTTTAAAAAAATTAGGGATGAAAAAAAGTATAAAAAATATTTAAAAACCTTATATCTTTCAAAACTTCAGGAATTAAAATGAAGTTTTTCTTTAGGGAATCATAACATCACACTAAGAATAAATGTAATAAGATTGAATTAAATTATTTTATATTAAATAAAAATATAAAGATTTATTTTTAATAAATTAAATTGTTTTAAAAATTTAAAAAAAAATGTATAATTACTTGTTATAGATAAATAAGCGATCAGAATAATTTAGCCCAGACGGATCTACAGTGCAGGCCCAGTGGCTCAAAAGTCCAATTATCCGCCATCCATCCAGTCCATCTTTCTGGAGATAGGGCCCATTAGTGGGCGCTCGTCGTGACCGCTGATCGCTATCGCTCAGCCTGTTCACTGATTCTGACCACAGACGCTCTATTCTGAAAGCTGGCTGTGACCGCTATATTCTCCGCCATTCAGATTGCCGTGTTCCCCGTTAGCTTCATTTGCTCAGTTTGACCGCTGGTCGCTTCCAACCGGTAGCTTTAAATTCTCAAACTCGCCGCTGACCGCCATCCGTAATAACCAAGTCTGCTCACCATATTATCCGCCACAGTCAGCCACCTGCCTCTTCGTCAACCTTGTCCAGACAGAGATATTCCCCAAGATGAGCCATCCGTCAGAAATGTCCAACAAATCATTCTCGTCCAAAGTTATCTGACTGAGCTAATCGCCAGTTTCTGAGCGTGGCCGCATACCGACTCTTTCACTTGTGATATCGTCCGCATCATCGCCATGACTAGCTGCGGTCTTGTCTGCTCATAATCCGCCTCTTCGACTCTCCGAGTAGCCAGACTTGCCAGATATCCTCTTATTCTCCCAGCTGGCTCGGTGCCCAGTCTGTCGAAAAATCAATTCGCCTCGTTCTTGAGTAGTCTCGGGTTAACAGAAGTCAACAGCGCCATGCAGAGTACAGTTCCGAGGCTTGCCATGCACGCTACATCCGTCAGAAGCTGTGATCTCCACCTCGACAACCATCATTGCGTATCCGACCCTGTCATCAGAAATCTCTCTTGGGCAGACCTCGGATGCAATGTATTCGACCGCATTTAATGTATTTTCGACCGCATTTAATGCACTGTCAGCCGTATTAATTGAAATTCCAGCGCATTAAATGCTGCCTGTCAGTGTAACTGTAGTTAACTGTTTACTTTTGTCTTATTATGTTTTACTATAGCGTGTTCCCTTTCTCTATAAATAGGGGGCAATTTTTACTGTAAAAAGGATCCAATTTTCTGTCAAAATAGTGAGAGAGTGAATAGTGGTCGTAGACATCTTTTTGGGCCGAACCACTTTAAAAATCTTCTGTGTCTTCTCCTCCTTGCCTCTGACCTTTCTTCTTGATTTTTATTGCTTTGCATGCATCTCATTGACTGTCCGAAACTGTAGCTTGGGCACGAAAACAACCTCGTTGATTAAGAAAAACCATTTTCCAACGTTAACATTACTTTTAATCAAACAATTTATAACTATTTTAAATAAAATAAAGGTCATTAAATTTTTATAATTTAAATATTTTTTCAAAACCAATCACGCGATGATTGAAAAAAATAAAAACCCCACAAACATGTGTTATGTTGAAACCCATCAACAGGTATGTTGGAATCTAATGCTATTTTCTATGCGGCTCCAAACGCATTCTGTATGCATAAGTCAAGTTTCTATCATAATGCAAACCTTTTAGAAAAAATAGTTTTCGAACTTTAAAATATAAAAAAGATTTGTCCATAAGTATATTCTGAGTTTGTTAGCATTTCTACCCAAAAATATATATATATATATATATATAAATATACACAACACTTCATTAAAAAATGAAGGATTTTGATATAACTCTTACATAAGAAAGTGTGAAAATGAAGGATTTGGATGTAACTCTTACATAAGAAAGTGTGCACATGAGAATACATATATATATGTATGTATGTATGTATGTATTTATGTGTGTGTATACGGGTGATTAGAATATTTTGAAATATTATATACGATACAACAACTTAAACTTATAATATTACCCGGTTAAACAATCGTTCGTTACCACTAAATTATATTAGATGATGACAGTAAAGATATTTATTTTCACAATTAAACACCAGCACGAGGACTTAATATTAATTCTACAACTAAATACTACATAGTTGTCTAAATATCTATCCCACAACATTCTAAAAAAATTTATCCATATTTACCGATAAAATGTAGAAAAGTGAAAATGAGGTACACCGCGGCTACTATTTGAGTTCAAAGTGATGTGGGCCGGGTTTTTAATTTTAGTTATCATTTAGCATGAAAAGATTAATCATCGTAACACAAACAATACTATTTAAATTTTATAACCTATTACCTTAAAAAAATGGTGACATATTAATATGGCAATTACACCCATTAACTTATTGATGAAATACACTTCCGTGCATTAAGTGACAGTGTGGAATCATAATTTTTATTTGAAAACTTTTTTTTATAGACTGGTCCTTCTACTGGAAGAGGTAAACTCCTTTTCCATTTATATTAAAGATAGACTTTTAAAAAGTAAATACAATTAATAACGTCAATGAGATACCTTAATTTGTACGTAGTTTCTATTTCTTTTTTTTTTTTTTTCAAAATTATCAATCATGATAATAATTTTGTTTAATTATTACATCATCGATGATTTTATCACATAAACAGTACTGTATGTCTGCACAAAGTGGAGCTCTTTACAGGCTACATCAAAAAGAAAGTTACAAAGAAAACCCAACAACTTAGAATAAAAAATCCTATTAAATGTTTTGGCTTTGGATCTTGAATTTATTGACATCATGAGCTACTTTGGCACTTAAATCATAGATTTATAGCTTTAATCTAGATTTTCTGAAAGTGATACATATTATCGGCATTCTACCTTGTTGCAAAGTTTTTTTTTTTTTGTTTTTTTTAAACCCAAATTATCATAAATTTTATTTTTGAAGAGAAAGTATCATAAACTATCTTGTTTAGTTTTCCAACTGTTCAACCAATTTTTTTTTTTTTTTAAAAAAAAGGAATTTGTTTGTTTGACAAAGTACATATTTCCTATATATTATTTTAAATATTTATTTCAGAACTTTTCTTAGTTATATGCATTTAAAGGTTAGCTTCATTACATTTCCCTAATTAGGTATTTTTTTAAAAAAAAAATTTATGGTGGGAGAGAGAGATTAAATTAATAGAAAACTATTTACACTTTTGATAATTATGAGATTTGAACATTTAATTTTTTAAAATCAAGAGTGGTATTCAACCATTCCTATCAAGAGATAGTGTATAAACAATGACACAAACTTGTACAATCACTTATGCTCATGGGTGATGTGCAAATTTAAATATTTTTACTTAATACCAAATAATAACAGGAAGAGTTGAAGCTCCTCGTAAGCTTCAGTAGGGCACAACCTACCTACCCAACATTTTGGGGAAAAAGCATAGTATTAATTTTTTCAAAATGTAATAATTACAATGCAATAACAAAATTTTTATATTGATTTATAATCAAATAATTGAATTTCAATGAGAGATATGAGCCCATATATAAAATTAAATCCATTCAAAAATTTAGATTAGTCCAATCGAAATTGCTTAAATTAAATAGCAATGCTCCCTGTGAGTCTTTCAATGCCATTTTTTTAAAAAAAAAAGAAGAAGAAAAAATTTTATTTAATCTTTAATGTTTAGCAAAATATTACATTTTAACTAACGTTTGCATTTTAAATTCTCGTATTCTTAAACGTTTCAAAAATATATCAATTTAGTCACTCTAACCAAAAAATGATAGCCAAATGTTACAGAAGTAGCAAAAATATAGATTTACACTTGATATAATTTAAAATAATTAAAATGATATAATTACTCTTTTAAAAATTTGATAATTATAAAATAGTCATTTCTATTATTATAAAATTGTTATTGACCACCTCCTATCAAACCTTGACACCTCATTGAATCAATTTTTTAATTCAATTTACAATTAATAAATATTTTAATTAAAAATAATATTTTTAATTTAAAAAAAAAAATCTCCTTCACCTTCTACCTCTCATCATTTTCCTCATTTTCAATTTCTACATTTATCAAAATCATCATCTCCATCATTTTTCATCAAATCAACATCACCCAAATTAAATATTAAACATCAAACCAAATATCTCCTAAATCTTAAAAATAAAAAATTGTAAATTTTTTCGAAAAAAAAATTATGCAAATTAAAATATATATATATGGTATCGCCATCTTCAATTAGTTTCACCATCGTTGGAGACCTAGTCTCCAGATGAAAACCAGACATTGAAGACTAGTCTTCAACTGGAAACTAGTTTCCAACGATGGTGACCAAAATCAGTTCGTCTCCATTACTGGAGACCAAGTCTCCATCCATCGTTGGAGACTAGGTCTTCAACATGGATTAGTCTCCATTCCGGTAATGGAGACCAGTTTTCTGGTCTCCCTCACCAAAACGAGAAGGTCTCCATGGGAGACGATCTCCCATGGAGATATATATTTTTTAATTAATTTTGAAATATTTTTTACATATTAAATTAAAAATATAGAAAATATATTATATTAAATATATATTAAAAATATATAAATATATTCGAGTTAAAATAATCAAACTAATTCTCTCCCTATTAAGGTTGACTAAGATTTGACTAATAGAAGGATTAAATTGATATATTTATGAAATATTATGGATGATAGGAATTCGAAATAAAAATATTAATAAAAAATGATATTTTACTAAACGTTAGAGATTAAATTAATTTTTTTTTGAAATTAAATTACAATGACCGACTTAAAAGGAGAAGGGAAGAGAAGGGAAAAAAAAAAAACCTTTCCAGCTACACTGATGTAATGGGTTGTATGTTAAAAGCAAAACATCTTGTCCTATAAAGTTTTGCATAGTCAATTTAATGTGAAAGTCATAATATTCCAAAAACACAAAAGTGTAATTAATCACCATAAATAACAGAGTTAAAAGTAAAAATTTCTTTTGTCAAAGGGAGAGAGAGAGAGAGAGAGGTGAGGTGGGAGACAAAAAGATATATAATATACCATCATTCTCAGGAGAAAGCGAACTCCGTGTGGCTACAAAAAGTGTAACAGTAGATCACATTCAAAGATGCCATAAAATGAGGCAACATAATATTAGTAAAAAACCACGCACCACCTTTAAATAAGAATAGTTGAATATTTTTTTTTATTTTAAAAAATTAAAAATTTATTTTTATTTTATTAAAATATAATATATGAACATAAATTTACTCTTATAGGAACAGACATCATCTAATTATAAGAGTAAATAGAGTTGGATTATTTTTTATATTTAAAAAAATATAGTAGTCGATATTTGTTCACTGACTTTGTTGGTTGTTTATTATTATTATTGAAAATGTTTATTATTATTATTATTATATCCATCCATCATCCGTGTATACTTTCTCTCTCTCCAGAAGGCAAAGCATGCGCAGAGAGATGGCAGTGAGTGAGAGGTGAGACCGTAACACGCCTGACTACAAAATCAACTCACCCTCCCCCCACCCAAAACCCAAGCACAATTCACAACCACTCCCGCCCGCCAAACTTTTTTCCGCCTAGTGTCCTCATCTCTCTCTCTCTCTCTTCACAATGACTCCCGCCCGCCAAACTTTTTTCCGCCTAGTATCCTCACCTCTCTCTCTCCCCTCCCCAACATTCAATGCCGCATCTCTCACCAGCTACTCAAATTCTTTTCTATTTAAGGTCTCTGGTGTGTTAGTTCATTCTAATTTTGCTAAGTAAAATCCTCGTGGAAAATGTGCATACATTTATCTAATAAACGTTCGCCAAGTGCAATTTTTCCATAAATAACATAACATATATAATTCAATTAATTGAGAGTATAATACTTCAAAAAATATATGTGTTTAATTAATGAAGAGGGCCGAGGGATAGACCGTTTTGATTTTTGAATAGAAAATTGTCTAATTTTTTAATATATATATTTGTTTACATTTATAAAAACTTTAATCTGCCAACACCTAATGGGAGAAATCTGCCTAATCGGACTCAATTTCTACAATGGTATTTACTAACATAACAGGAGAAATCACCTCGATTATATGTACATGATTGGACTTGAATAAAAGGGAAAAAATTACATGATCATATCTACATGCACATGGAACTCGACTTTCATAATGGACGAAGATCTACCTGATCATATCCTATGGTGAAATTTGACTCTCATAATGAGAGAAATCTATTGGTAAATATACATGATTAAATTCAAACCTTGATCCCAAATATAGAAAAAAATACACTATTATTTCAATTATGAGTGAATGTATATGATAAAATAATAAGTTATTATATTAAATAATTTTACTTTTCTTATCTTACATTCATCAATCATATTAAAAAAAACATATGCCTCAGCATTAATAACTTCCTGGTGTTTGTTATTTTGGTATGATTTATTTATTTAGAGCTCTTATCACAGTTGAGGTCTTGAAACGGCAGCACCTATCCAACTAATTCCTTTTTGAATTTCATGTCAAATATGAGTACACAACTACACATGCATACAATGTTTGTTGTATTTTGTAGCCAATCGAAAGGTCTAAATGGCCTTAGGCATTATATTATTCCGAAGAAAGTAAAAATACAAAACAAAGATTAACAAAAGGGTTAGGGGTGGGGAAAAACATGACAAGAACCGAACTAAACCGAGTTTTGTGCGGTTCTCAATATGGAGAACTGAACATGCATAAAATGGGAGTTGAAACTAACCTCAACCGAACATGGTTCGATCGGTTCGAGTCAGTTCAATTTTCTCAATTCCAAGCTTAAGTTTGGGCTTGCTTTTGGACCTACTGATAGGCTTATTTTAATGTGTGCTTTTATGGGTTTGTTTTTATTGATATCTTGAAGTCTATCTTCCTAAAGTAACAATACCAAAAAAAAAAAAAAAACAAGAACAAAAACAATAAGAAGTTGAAACAATCAACATTAGAAAAAGCTAAAACAATAAGAAGTGAAAGAGAGAGGCTTATAAGAGGCGATAGAGACAGATTAATGATAAAGGAGTATGACAATCGGGCAATGGTTCAACAACCGGCAAATTGCAACTGACTATAAAGAAGAAGAGCAACAATAAAATGAGGTCTGTGAATAGCGACTAGTTGTGAAGATAAAGAAGTAGAATAAAATAGGGTCGAACGAACGGCATTTGGTTGCTAAAAAAAGGGGTGACTTGCAACATGGGGTTTTGGTTTAGGGTATAATTTATATAGGATATATGCCCTTATAAGGTTGATTTTTTGATTCGGTTTAGTTATGGATATCCAAAACTGAATCGAATCGAAAAACAATTGGTTTTGCTCGAGGAGATTCGAACACCTCCTTATAGGTCACATGACTCGATCCTAATATCCTCCGTTTGGATCATTTGATTTGGGTAATATTTTTTTGCCTACCCCTAAAAAGCATAAGTGATCCCAAGAATCCTAAAGGATAGATGTCAAGATCGGAAGGAGGTTGAATATCCCATCAATGAAAAGAATAAACATGGAAATCGATGTTTGCATAAATATCCCATTCGTATGAGATGAGGACAAATGGAATTTCCTTTTTTTTTTTTTTGGAACAATTAATTTTTGTAAAATACCCGGTAATCACAGTTCAAGCCTTCAGACAAGATACTATTTAATTGTTGCCTAAATTTATTAATAAAACAATATAGTATCATTAAATGACTATATATTAAGCAAGCGATTAAATAATTGGTGCTTTTTTTTTTCCTTTCCCTTAACTGAACTTCAATTTGTTTGTTGGATATTATTTTAGATAAACAATAAATGCCAATTTTTAGTTTTCTTTTTTTTATAATTATTATTTATAATATGTTTTCAAGAATCGATAGTTAGTGTTATATATATATAATTCCTTTTTATTTAAATATGACATTTATCTAATCTTCTATAACTAGCTAGCTTCACATGGAAGCCCTCTGCAACCAATTAATCCACGCAAAAAACACACCAGACAAATCACATAGTGAGTGAACACATACTTTAGAAACATCTTTTAGGAAAAAGCAAGAAAGAAAATAAAATACCTAATTTCAAACAATCTGCAACATAAAGTCAAGATTCAAAAGTCAGGATTGCCTTGGATTGAGGATTTGTTCTGTGCACCGTAGTCATGTTCTAAATCGTTGTTTCTCTTTTTGATTTTGTTCTCGAATTTTGGTGGCCAATTAGAACGTTAGATCTCAAAAATGACAAGAAAAAAGCAAAGATTAAATTAATTATATAATTAATAATTTATTAATCATCCCAAAAAAAACCAATATTCCCATATATAGTGTTTTCTAATCCCTAGCTGACAAGTAACATCATTTTCAGTAGCATACAGTATAGCGTTTATGAAAGTCACTGGAATCTGGATCAACATGAATTTTGGGTTTTGATCCTTTAAGCTCTCGAGATTACCATCGTTTCGTGGAGAGTCAAATTAACCTCTCTCTCTTTCTCATATAAGGCTGCCATTATTGAAACTGAATCATCGTATTCATATATATATATACCTCATAATAAAATTTATAATAAAATAAAATCATTCTAGCTTCTGAAAATACATTTTAATTAATGTTAGTTTACATAAAACAATATTAACTTACATAAATTTTAAACTTAAAAAAATTTTCCTTTCAATTATCCATATCTATTTCGAACACTAGAGTCGGAAGGGAGGGATGCAGAATTCTTCAACAAATCAATAAAAATAAATTTTAACTGTTCCCTTAAAATTCACGAACCGTTAGAAATGGCAACACAGAATGACAAGTAAATGCCATCTATTGAAGCCTCTTTCTATATCTCTCTCTGTAACTACGCTGGTGGGACGCCACTCGATGACCCTAGTGAGTACTAGGCCGGCTGTTTCCTTTTCACAGTAGCTTGTGCTTGTCCACTCCAGGCCAGCTAAGCTTTATAATATTATCTCTCTACTACTGTGATAAATGCTCCTATCAAAGAACACATACGGAGAAGCAGCAGCATTGTCAATAAGCTGCTTTTAACAGATAGATAGCAGTAAGCAGAGTACAGCTGCTTTTTTGTGAAAGAAGTGATGTCAGAGGGAGATGAGAGAAGAGTAGTGCATGAAAATAATTGGGGTTTTAGCTAAAATCATAGGGCTTCCCTAAAATCATAGGGAGCCCTAAACATGCTTAATTAGGGCACATAGGCGAACTGGGCTTGCGCTCTTTTTACTATAAAAACATGCACATTGGGATTTGAGAAGCTAAAGCCTGTTGCCAGTCTTATTATTCTGCCCACCTTTTAGAATTTTTATATGCTTCTCAACATTATTTCTTATTAATTTCTACCTCATTGAGCTGTCGCCATAACCACCATAATTTGTGTTTTTCTTTTTAATAAAGTTTGTTTATATATATATTCACGCTATTGATTTTTTAGACAAAAAAAAAAAAATTCTCTAATTTTTAGGTGATTTGGGTACTTTAATTCATATCCCGTTTAGCTTTTTCGGTTGTCGCATTCTTTTCTTGTTAATTAAGGCTGTACTGCCTTCCAATTAATTGCAAAGATGGCAAAGTTAATCTTTGTATTAATAAAGTTAAGGGCTCCTTAAATGATAAAATTGTATTTTGAAGATTATTTGATCAAGTAAACAAGCGAAATTGATCCTATGTTTTTGAAATCAGAGGACAAATACAGTAATAAATTCAAAAATAAAAAAGGAAATTAAGAAAAAAAAAATAAGGGAAACACGTTTAGTTGACATCACAAGAGATTTCCAAAAAATAAATTTGAATTTTTAAAATAATTCTCTAAGTTTAAATTTAGATAAAATTCTCCCATAAAAGATTTTTAGTATACAATCAGGATTTTATAATTATATTTTGAAATTAGAATTTACTTTTTATACAATATAAAGAATATTTGTACCTATATAAAAGCATAAAATTGTTTTAGAAAAAGGTCAAACTACAGGGGCAAGTTGCAAATATCTCTGGTATTAATACGATGAGGCCAGGAAGGTTGACTTGGGTGTAATTTATAAACCATAAGGCACTTTTGAACTGTTTTTGTCATTCTCGTCTTTAAACACAAATATATATTATTTTATAAAAGAAATCCTAGAAAGATTATGCTTCATCTTAGAAGATATAAATTAAATATATTCATGCTTTGCGCTAAATAAGCTTTCTGACCAAAATATTTATTTGTACGTCTTGTTGTCCCAGTATGAATTTATTCTTTCACATGGTGCATATATATATATTTTATTACTACGGTCGGTCCAAAAACCATCGTGATTAAGGAGATGAGAAATTTATGACGCGATTCAAAAGTAACTCTTATACGGTAGTTATCGATCCACACGAAGATGAAAAGATAAATTACATAAGATGAGATAAGACAATAATAAAGAGATTGCACTGTTGGACGTCGAACCCAATTCATACGGAAGGAAGTTAGGGGTGTTACCAATCATTTTGGCAAAAGTACTAATGACACATTATGCATAATTATTAGAGTATATTTCTAAATAATGAGATACCATTGATTTAGCGGTTGTCCTTAATAACTATAATATGAGATTATGGATTTAAGTTGTGTACCTTTTTCCTAAATCTCATATTATTTTATAATAATTCACAACATATTGCCTTCAAAGATTGTGAAAGTTAATACTATCTCCCGTTGTGGAAGTTAGCTTTTCAATATGTACATATTACTCATTGTTTTCACATATTTTGACTTGATTGATTTCAATTTTTAAAAAAATAATAACAAATAAATAAAAAGATAAATATTTAAGCTGATACAAATGCCGTTTCTCTATAGACTACCCTGACGTCACCCAAACCTAAATCATTAACACAATTCTAGAACATTGAAGGTCCACTACCTGTCCATTTCAGATTTGAAAATAAATTGATCTATGTTTACTTGTCAAACTTTCTCATATAAAGAGATGGATATTGTGGGGCTTCTGAGAATAAAGGAAGATTTTAAATGGTGGCAGTGTTTTTCTTTGACAAATTATGAGGAGTGGATGGTGATGGTGACCAAGAACATCTCAAATTTTTGCTGGAGCAAATTTAGGTCCCGTCAAAATCGTGGGCCTATTCTTGCGTTGTGTGTGCTAAGGTTTTAAATACTGGCATCGGTATTATGCTATTCAATTTAGGAATATTATCGAGATAATATCATTATCGATTAGATATTTGATAAAAAAAATTTAAAAAATAATAAATATTTATTTTTAAATTTTGATTTTTTATTAAAACTTTAAAATAAGTTAAAATTAACAATTAACAAATGCATCAAATAAATTACTTTCGATAAAAGATTAATATATTTATAAGTAACTATGATTATATAGAGTGTATATACACTATACACTATAGCGATTATAAATATGTAATTATAATAAATATTTAAAATTATAAAAGTATAAGTTTTTAATAATCAAATCTTTAGTCAAATAATATTTTATTTTACAACATTTTCTACACATAAAAAATATAAATATTTACTTCTTTAATGATTAGTACATGTTTACAAAATCTTGTAGAAATAAAAGTTAGTACCTGTTGAAGTGGGAAACTAGTCAACGAGATTCTTTGAGCCTAATACTGCAGTGTAAGAAGATCACAAATAAGAAACAGAATAAGAGTAAAAGGAAGAGGCGAAAGAAGAATAGGATAACACAAGTTTTTAAAGTAATTCGACCCTTTAATTTGCCTATATCCACTGTTTTCTCTATATTTTTGTAAAGTGATGACAATATTTTATCTCAGTGTGTCTCTCTCTCCTTTAACAATGAAAGTCCTCCCCTATTTATAGAGGGTGAGGTGCTATAGTAGAAATTAATGAGACAAAATAACATTATGATTTATAATTAATGCATTTAGATTACATTTAATGCTTCTGATATTTGTCAGGTCAACTCTGTCAAAATGTGGATTTAGATGTTAACTCATGCTGATTAGATAAGATTTCCCCAAATTACGCTGTCATTAGGTGAAATAATCATTCTTATCGTGCAAAACACGCCAGATTACTGCTCTGGACTAACACTGGACGAACTGCGTCAAACAGACTGAAGCTGCAGAGAATACGGACTGGAGCTATGTAAACGGATTCATCACGCGAACTTGATATCGTTACAGTAGGGAATGATCTTTGTGTCATCAAGTATACGGATTGGACTTCGCTGAAGGTCCAACAGCCTTTGTGAACTGCGAACTTCTATACTGGGCCTGGTCTATTGGATCCACTTGCTTGGGTCACTAAACTCATGGATTTTTACCAGCCCATTCAGATAATCCGAAAAATATCCACAACAATACCAAAATAATTCTTTGGCAGTTTACAGACAGAAAGTATATTTTTGTCCTGATTTGCACAATAATTTTCTCGTGAAAATGTGTTATATAATTTTAAAGGTAATTATAATGTGTCACATATATGTTGCTTCATCCGTTTCAATTGATCCATAAATTGGTAATTAGGATTTACTTTAGTTGGTGAATATTATTGTTTAGTATGCATTTTAAGGATGATTTAATATATAATCATCGTCAAATAATGTCAAAATTCTCCAATCTAACCTAAACTAGTGTGACCCTGATTCTTTTGGAGCAAGTTTAGAGCATTGAACCTAAGTTTTAGGTAGGATTTAGATAAAAAAAAGTTTTACTCAATTTATAATTTGAGCAAGTTTTAGTCAAAAATATATCGACCATTGAATAAGAGAAAAACAATGGTTGAAACAAGGATTGGGCATTGAAAGTTGAATCTCGGTTTATAATAGATTTCCAGGTTCGCTTGTTGAAGCCCATTTGTTCACAAAAACAGGGCTATGTTTTGTCAATAAAAATAGAGTTCACATGCTAAAAAGAAAAAAAAAAAGAAAGAAGCTATTTTGCGAACTTTGTTTTGCTTCCTCTTCACTCTGTTCTTAGGTGATTGATGAAGTTTGGCAATGAAAGAAGTTGCAACGATCATGTCGGATGAAAGAGACCACCGTTACGATAACCATGAAGATTGTTGGTCTAGTCTAGTCAGCCATGAAGGTTGCTGGTGTGGTCTGACCTGGTCGATACGGCGACAGTTATAGAGGTCGCTGGTCTGATCTAATTGGCCATAGAGGTTGTTAGTATGGTCTAGTTTGATCAACGAATTACAAGAAGAGTTAATAAAGCTTGATGAAACTTTTTATTAGTTGAAGAAGATGACAAGTTGAAAAGTTTTTATTAGTTTTTATTTTTATGTTTAAATAGAAGGTGTCGTTGTCTTTTTATCTAAGAAGATATTAATAAACTCAACTTAGTTATTTGGTATTAGTTAAACAAGTGTTCAGTTTTTAGCTGCTATTTCATATGGTATCACTTTAGAGATTTAATTAACCATTTCTATCTTTGCAAGTTCATTTTAGGATGCTAAGAACATAATCTGTCCCACATTTAGAAATTATATTGTTATGGGTGTTTTCGCGACTGGACTAAATTTGTTGGCAAGGCCTAGAAGGTGGGCTCAGCAACAAGAAAGCCCAAAAATGTCTATCTCTAACCCTTGGAATATGCTCGTTTATCTTTTCGTCTGTTCGCTGAAAAGTTTGCTCGATACCCTACTCACGTATTTGGTCGTTAATCAACTTTTCTTTTGTGATCGTTTATTAGCTCGTGATTGAGCTCGTCTATGAGATTGGTCGGTTGCTCGTTCTCTTGTCCGCGCAACCCCTCTGATCTGTCTGTACGTGTTCGCATACCTACTCGCCTATGAGACTTATTGTTCGCCAATACATTTGATCGATAAATTGTTAGCCTATGACCTATATCAGTGACTCTCAAGATGGTTAATTTACCCGAACTTTATTTGTTCATTAACTTGATAAAGTATTATACTCACTGAAGAATTCACCTTTGATACGTCTCTTAAATCGTAAGTCAACGGAAGTCAAAAGCTGTCAAGTAAATTACATGCACGCCAATCCTGTCATAAATTACAGTCTGGATTAAGGTAATATCACCTAACTCACATGGGTTAACCGCTTGAACCCATGCTTTGGGCAGAATTAATCTAGCGTCGTCAGTAGCATTAAATGTAATTCAGACACATTAAATATAACCCATCATTATAACTTTGTTTCACTGTACATTATTTTGTTATGTTCTACTGTAGTTCCTCCCATCTTCTATAAGTAGGGGAAGACTTTCTTTGTAAAAAGCAGAATCTTTTGAGTGCCGTTATTCTATTAAAATAGTGAGAGAGTGAACAGTGGACGTATGCATCTTTTTGGGCTGAACCACTTAAAATTTTGTGTTCCTTCTTCTTTCCTGACATCTTTGACGTTATTTGCTTCATTGCTTTGCCAATTATACAACAACAACCCTAAAATTATAGCTTGGGTTAGAAACGAACCTAGTCGGCTAATTCCAGACGTCGACATATATACTGAATCATATTTTTATAAATAATTAAGTGGTTACAAATTTTTATAAACTAAATAAAAATAATAATAAAAAATTCCATGTACTGCTTAAGTTTATCTCATGTACAAGGGAGGATATATAAATTTACGGAAAAAAAAAGGACAATAAGTCCATTGTTTTTTTTTTTTTATTTAATTTTAAACACTTTTTATGACATTATGCCAAAGTAAAATAAAAATAAAAGAGGTTATAGAAAAACAATATTTTATGGACAGTCTTTGTTCTGATATAATCGAGTGGCGTTATTCGCACTCCATTAAAACAATATGTATACCTATTTTATAAATGAATTTCATTATAGATTGTTTTGAAAAATTATAATTTATAATTATGACTATTCAATATGAAAAATATTTTGTCAAATTTTATTTTTGTTTATAATTATTTATTTTTAAATATTTGATATGGTGTGCTTACTATACAGTTTTAACGGAGTGTAAATGAGACGGACACAATCTCATTATCTAATGTGAAACCGATCCAGCCGAGATTTGATTCCTGGGCACAGAGCAAGCCACTTACGCTCGTCTGTGGGCCGAACAAGTCAAAGTATGTCGGATCATATATCCAAACTGGCCCCCATCTATCTGTTAATCTGGCCCAAGTCGTTTTACCCACGTGACTTTCCATTTGTAGGCTCTTGCTTCGCTAATTATTATTATTTTTTAAAGACAAATTTAAATTGAGAAAAAAAATGATTTAGATGGTTTTGGAACCATTTTTGAAAATGGTTTTTTATTTTGAAAATAATTTTTTTTTTCTCAATTATAACAAAAAAGTAAAAAAACCAATTTTTTTTTTTGCTTGTTATCATTTAAAAAGCAGATTTTTAAAATAAATTATTATTTTTCTCTTTAAATAACTATTTTATTTATTTTCGAAAACAATATCACACATTTTTATATCATTTTCAGTTTTCGATGATAACTTTTGATAAATTCAACAAACGCATTTGTATTTTAAAGAGTGTCTTTTTTTGAAAAAACATGATTTTCATTTTTAAAAATAAATTTGGTAGTTTATGACTTCCAATAATCTCAAATTCTCTAGCATGGATGCAGAAAACTGTGCACCGAGCCATCACGACACTCCTTTTTTAGCACATCTAATCTGAATGCTTCTCATAATTTATTACTGGATTGGACTACATTAATTTAAGTTTTTGAATTTATATTTATAATTTCTTATTCATATCTATTTACTCTTTAGTAGAGCGAATGGGTAGATAAACTAAATTTTAATTTATTATAATATTAAATTTAGAATAATTAGATAAATTATATTTTAAGAAAATTGATATTGAATAAGACAAAAATTTGTTAAAATTAATCCGTACACAAACATTTGGGCATATGTTCCCGCAATTAGAAGATGTCTACTAAAATATTAAAGTTATAGATATAAATAAAATTTTGAATTGATAAAATAACTAATTCTTTAATATGAAGTAGTTGTTTTTTCTTGAAAGAAATTTGGACGTATTTAAAATTAAAATTTTGAGTGCTTGCATTTAGCGACGCTCATATGGAATTTCCTCTCGGTATAAACGATGATTAATAAGACAGCCTAGCTGCCCATTTTTTAAATAGTTTCTGTCTCGTATATGCTTTCTTCTGGAAGTCATTGACAACGATTTCAATCAAATTAAGACAAAGCCATTAATTAATAATATATACAAATCATGGAATTAACAATGAAAATGGAAAATTAGACATGATGGAAGACCAAGTCATGTCGTCTTTCGTTTGCTTCCAACTTAGAAGGCAACCGAGAGCCAAGAAAAAAGATACATTAATTTTCAATTTCACAAATTAAATTAACATTTTCCTAGCAATTAAAAATATAAAAATTAAGCATTTATTTCATTTTTTTAAATCCTGCTCTTGTCCTTCTGACATTGGATTGTTCCATCTTATACGTATACCCTTCATAGTCAGTGTCATTGTCTTCATCTTCCTCATGATCAACCATGTCTTCCACTTGTGCTATCTCCTTTTTTCTTCTCCCCACACCACCTTTAAGGCAATCCACCACTTCTAACATGCTTGGCCGGTTCTCGACAGTGCAATCTGTGCATCTGAGCGCGAGCATGACCATTGATTTTAGTTGTGCCCGATCAAACTTACCTTTTAATCTTGGATCAGCAATATGATCAAATGCCTTTTTTTGGACATAAGGCGTGACCCATTGCACAATATCGCGTTTCACTCCACCAGGAAGTTTCTCTAACGGTTTTTTAGCACTAATAATTTCTAAAAGTAAAACTCCAAAACTATAAACATCACAACTTTCTGAAACTTTACCCCACATAGCATACTCCGGAGCCAAATATCCAAGAGTGCCCTTCACTCTAGTTGTTAGATGAGTAACTCCTTCAGGTATCAACTTTGCAAAACCGAAATCTGCAACTTTCGCTCGAAATTCTGTGTCTAAAAGCACATTACTTGCCTTTATATCTCTGTGTATTATATGAGGATTTGCCTCATGGTGCAAGTACCTATCAGACAAAATTTGACACACCAAAAGGATATGATTTAATAAATTTATCAAAATATCAAAAAACCATTTGAGAAAAACATAAACCAAGTGCTCCTGTAAGTAGTAAATAAAATGTTGTTTTGTTATTTTCTCTTCACATAAAAACCGCCTTCTATTATTTAAAAATATTTTATGATGTCATCCAAATCACTTACGCTAATCCCTCGGCGGAGCCGATGCAGATGCTCATCCGGCGACGCCAATCTAGTAGACAATCGGGGGCGAGTTGGCCATGCAAATGGGTGATCAAGCTGTGATTTGGCATGTAATCATACACTATAAGCCTCTCATCTCCACCGGCATAAAATCCTCTTAAACCTAATAAATTTTTGTGTCTCACCCTACCAAGTATCTCCACTTCCACTGCAAATTCCATCTCTGCCTTTGCACTCATCGTCTTCAATCTTTTCACTGCTATCTGCAAATTAAATTAAGCCAAACCATTTTATCAAAACAACAAAATATACTTTTTTTTTTTTTTAATTTTTTTTTGTTTTCAAGAACGTAACTACTATTCTTTGAACCATAAATATTTATATATATTACGTCGGTGCCTTTAGTTGTACGGCCCCAATAAACACTACCAAACCCTCCTTCACCGATTTTGTTATCATTATGGAAGTTGTTTGTTGCTTGAAGAAGCTCCTTTAGCGAGTAAATTTCCCATGGATAATCTTTGCTCTTGTACACTTGACTACAAATTTGCAACAAAACAGAAAGAAGAAAATAACTTGAGTAAAAAAATTGAAATTTTGTGTTATGAAATTATGGAAATTAAGATCACAACAAACCTGATCTCTTGATTTTCTTGCTCTGGGACGCAACAAAAACAATTCCACATTTTTTTTGAAGCTAAAAGATGGTAATAAGAAAGGTGGACGGAAATGAAAGAAAGATGGATCAAGGAAATATTTGAAGCAGAAATAGAGAGAAGTTTGGTGAAGACAAAATTTAGCCTAGGAAGTCAAGGTGCGACTGCTATATAAGTGTGTGAAATCAAGACGAATTCTGTTCATGATCAAGCATCACAAGCTCGTGTCTTTTAGTGCTTGTTTGGTTTTACCAAGCTTTCCTGCCATTGGAAGTATCATATTTAAATATTTTCCATTGAACATTCTTAGGGATTACTTATACGTTTAATTATGGCCAGTACTGATATCATAATTAATTATGTAAATTTATTTTTCATTACGTTCAAATGAAAGTGACCCCATCAACTTGATTCAATAATCCATCATCTGGACCATGCACTTGATTGACTATATCTATGATCATGGGGATGACACAATGATCACGGAGGCATATCTTATAAAAAATTAGGATTGAAACAGCTGAGAAAATGTCATGTATCAGAGACAATTAGCTGTACCTAATTCATTCAAAGTGGAATAATTCTATGGAGAAAAATTAAGGAATTTTATAAGTTTTCGTTCCAGAGTACGTCGACAATAGTATTAGACTCGGCAAATTGCAAACGGACAAAACGAAAAATGTCGTGACCATTTATCCTTTTGGCACCAGCTTACAGGTACAAAATGATCATTGGAGGGTCAAAATTCATATATAGGACAGGTCTTGAAGTAAACTGTAATCAGTTCACATACACTGACTTTGATTAAGAACAGTAAACTAAATTTTTGTTTAAAAGAACAGGAAGATAAAATTGTTTACCATACATGATGTGTTGGAAAGCGAAAACAGTGGAAGTGATATAAACTCCCTTTAAAATTTGTATGTATAGTATTTAGGAAGTGCAATCCATCGAAATATATTTATATTTTTTAAAATGTAATCTTGATAAAATTTATTTTTAGAAATAAAAAATTAATGAAATAATAATTTTTATATTAATTTGATTGTAATTATATATTAAAATTTTTCTAAACAATTTTTAGTGAGTATAATCAGTTCCGTCTAATTGGGGCTGTATTTAAAAATTTAGGAGTTCTCTGAGTATTAGGAAAAGGTGGGGCCTAACATGGGCTCGGCTCATTTATGAGCCCATTACTGTGGCCCACATGGAACATTAGGTTTCGTTCACGCGTTGCATTAATTAATAAATGTTTTTAAGCAGATGAACGGGAAACTAATTAATATCTTTTTCATTTTCATTGTAAAATATGTATATATATATTAAATAAAATAAGTATAAGTTATTATTATTATTTATTGAAATATATATGATTTGGTTTTCTAAGTAATAATTTTTATGATGACCTATTAACGAATCGTTATTTAGTGTTGAAATGTTCTATCCCGCCCGCATTGCTAGTAAGTCAGATTTTGGCTTTAGTACATGGAGATTATCCTAAGAAGATTCGTTTTAAGCTTGCAAGTGAAGGATGCTTGCCAAAATAATTAGGAAACTTCGTTGTAAGTTCCATATACCTGTAACAATTTGTGGTTAAAAAACAAAAGAGTGAAGGATGTTTCTTTGAAACTCATGACCTGAAAGAAATCTTTAAGAGTTCAAAAGTAGTGCACGTCAATTTGTAGTTAAAAAAGGTTAAAAGATGCCTCTACGAAGCTCATGACAAGGGGCGGAGAAGTGGGAGGCGCGCAGGCCACAGGGGCCGTGGCCTCCCTAGCAAATAAGATTTTTTCAAGGGTCAAAATATAATTTGTATTGCATCCTGCGATAAAAGTAATGTTTTTCATTAGACCCCTTCAAATTTTTTCCTTTTTTTGAAAAAAAAAAAATTAAGAACATATCACATGCATATAGATAGAAAATAGTTAGACATATATCTTTTCCATAATAATAATAATAATAATAATAATAGGGAGTTTTTGTTGAAATGACTTATATTATATGTGCTTATATAAGAAGCTGAAGCTTTGATCTGTTGGTCACTTAGTTAAGCTATAACTATTTTGCCACCTTAGTTGTCTATCATCCAATAAGAAAGGGCCAGCTAGTAGTCTATTCTTCCTCTTGTAACAGACTATATATAGTGTTTTGCTTCACACGAAATGCATGATTGAAAAACACACTTTACTGGTCAATGAAAAGTTCCATCAATTCTCTCTAGTTGCTTTTTGTTTTACATTTTCTTGACTCAGATTTTCATGGTATCAGAGCCTTGCAAACACTAACTGTCATGGCGGCTCAACCAGAAAGATCTTCGTCATCATACAAGAATCAAGTTTCTCTTCTTTCATCAAGTTTGAACTTTAAGCTTCCATTGAAGCTAAATCATAACAATTATAGTTTTTGGCGTTTACAAGTATTACCTATTATTCGTGCTTTCGATCTTGAAGTGTTTGTGTTGATTTCTAAGAAGTGTCCTGCTAAGTATGTTCAATCGTCTAGTGATGGTGTTTTTGATTAAACCAATTTAGTTGTGAGTGAGGAGTTCTTGTCATGGAAAAAGGTAGATCAGCTCTTAGTAGGATGGCTTTTATCAACACTTAGTGAGTTAGTGTTTGGTTTAGTAACTCACTGCACAACTTCATATGATGTATGACATACTCTAGAATCTTTATTTGCTCAAGTATCTAGGGCCAAAATTCTTCAGATAAAAACTGAAATGCAAATGACAAGGAAAGGATCACTTTCAGTTAGTGAATATATGATGAAAATGAAGAAATTGAGTGAGACTCTTGCAGCTGCTGGTCAGCCTCAGTCAGAGGATAGGTTAATTTCTCAGATTTTAGGTGGTGTTGGTGCAAAGTTTGATCCTGTGGTTGTAAATATTACTGCAAGTCAAGATTCTGTTACTCTTCAAGAGGTTCAATTCTTATTGATGAGTTATGAAAGCAGGTTGGCCCAGCATAGTATGATTGCTTCATTTGATATAACTCAAGTCTCTGCAAACTACTCCACTTTTGGTTCAAATTCAGGAGGAAGGAACAGTTTTAGAGGAAGAAGTAGAGAAAGGGATCGACGTAGAACTGGTGGACAATCTGGAAACAGAATAGTTTGCCAATTGTGTGGAAAAACAGGTCACTTTGTTGCTTCTTGTCATAGACGTTTTGATCAGAATTTTCAAGGAATACTACATCAGTCCCTTCAACAATCTCAAAATCAAAATCAAAATGGGCAGTTTCAGGCACATGTTCATCAGTTATACTCCTCAGCTTTGCCAGGCTCACAAACTCATCAAGTGCAAATGTAAGAAGTGCTAGGATATTTTTAAGGAGGTTTTGGTCAAACTAATAAAGGAACAAGTGCAAATGCATACATTGCCACACCTAACTCAGTTGCTGATCCATCTTGATACATGGATAGTGGAGCTACTAATCACATAACTGCAAATCTCAACAATTTGTCACTTAAATCAGATTTCAAAGGGCATGAGCAACTGACTGTAGGTAATGGTGCTAAACTCCCTATCACTCATGTAGGCTCTACTATTGTTCATTCACAAACTGAACCAAAACAGTCCTTACACCTAAGAAATATTTTGCATGTACCATTTATAACTAAAAACCTTCTTAGTATCTCACAATTCACTAAAGATAACAATGTGATTATTGAGTTTAATTCCAATTTTTGCCTTGTCAAGGACAAGAAAACCTTGAAAGTGCTGCCGTAGGGAGGGTTGAAAGATGGCCTATATCAGCTGGATCTTTCAACAGCTGATGCGAAGGTGTTCCATAACTTGTCCTCATTTGAGTTGTTAGCATTTTTCTTTGCAACTCCTATTTCAAATAATATTAGCTCTTATGATTCTTTGTTAAACAAAACTCTTGCTTGTAATAATCTCAAGAATTGTTTTGTTGATGATTCAATTTCTTGTACAAACACTACTACTTTGTGTCATTCAAAACTTGTGAATTCTATTGATGAGAGTTCTACTAAGTTTGCTAATTTTGCTTCTTTTTCTGCTGTAAATAAGTCTAAAATGCATACATGGTATAATAAATTGGGTCACCCTTCGTTTGTTATTTTAAAACAAGTCATAAGGAGAGTAAATAAGCCATGTACTGCACAAGTATCACTTGATTTCTGCAATGCTTGTCAGTATGGCAAACAAAATCAATTGCCTTTGGGTTCTTCTCACACCATGTTTTCAGCACCTCTTGACCTGATATACACTGATGTGTGGGGACCTTCACCCTACATATCAAACCAAGGCTACAAGTATTATGTACATTTTTTGGATGCTTTTTCAAAGTATGCATGAATATTTCCTTTGGTCTCTAAGGATCAAGTTACACCAACATTTCTTGTTTTTCAAAATCTAGTTGAAACAGCCTTTGAAAGAAAAATTAAAACTGTCCAAAATGATGGGGGTGGAGAGTATAAACCTTTAGCTACATATTTAGCAAAATCAGGAATTCATTTTAAACATTCTTGTCCCTACATCCATCAACAATATGGCGATGCTTCATCAACAAAATGGCTCAGCTGAAAGAAAACATCGCCATATTGTTGAGGTTGGTCTCACACTTCTAGCTTAAAGTAAGCTTCCATTTTCATTTTTGTGGGATGCTTTTCATACAGGAACACATATCATTAACAGACCTCCTACACCAACTCTTAATCACATTTCACCCTATGACAAGCTTTTCAAAAAGATATCTAATTACCTTTCTTTAAGACCTTTTGGCTGTGCATGTTTTCCTCTCTTTAGGCCATATAACAAACACAAATTCAATTTTCATTCTTCAAAGTGTATCTTTGTAGGTTATTCAAATTCTCATAAAGGTTACAAATGTCTACACCCAAGTGGGAGAGTATATGTTTCAAGGCATTTAACTTTTAATGAAAAAGAATTTCCCTACATAACACTTTTTTCATCGTCTGATTCATCTGTTAAAACACCATTGTTATCGTTTGTTAAACCAGTGTCCTATGTTCCAATTACAAAAGCTCATCATTCATCAAATCCTGCAGTAGCATCTTCACCTGTCCCAAATAAATATATCCAAAATAATAAGTCTTTGTCAAGCCATCCTATGATAACCAGGTCAAAAAATGGAATTTACAAGCCAAAAGCCCTTTATAATACCTCATCTATTCTGTCCACACATGAACCTGAATCAGTCATAGAAGCCTTAGGCATACTAAGCTGGAAACAAGCAATGGATGTAGAGTATAATGTCCTTTTACAAAATAAAACCTGGGATTTGGTTCCACCAACTAGTGACATGAACATAGTAGGGAGTAAATGGGTGTTTAGAGTGAAATTTAGACCAGATGGATCTATTGAGAGACACAAAACAAGGTTGGTAGCAAAGGGGTTTCATCAAACTGCAGGTGTAGATTTTCTTGAAATTTTTAGTCCAGTTGTCAAATGTTTAACAATTAGAGTGGTTCTAACTTTGGCTGCCAGCTATGGATGGGATATCAAACAACTTGATATCAATAATGCATTCCTAAATGGTGAACTAAATGAGATTGTTTATATGAGTCAGCCAGGAGGATATGTATCTCTACAGTTTCCTAATTATGTTTGCAAGTTGAAGAAACCTTTGTATGGACTAAGACAAGCTCCAAGAGCTTGGTGTGACGAATTGAAAGGTGTTCTAATGAGTTAGAGATTCTTAAATTCCAAGGTAGATAGTTTTTTGTTCTTTTATAAGTCTGAAACCAATTTTCTTGTGTTACTTGTCTATGTGGATGATATCTTGCTTACAGGAAACGATCAAGATTTGGTTGATAAGGTGATCAATGATCTTAGTCGAAGTTTTGCATTAAAGAGGTTTGGTTCACTTAACTACTTCCTAGGCTTTGAAGTTTCGAGAGATAAGTTTGGTATCTATCTAACACAGAGGAAATATGCTTCTGATTTGCTCAAAAAGACAAATATGGCTAGTTGCACTTCTTGTCCAACTCCAATGAGCACAGGAACTTAGCTAGTTAAAGAGGGAGGAGATCCTTTTTCAGACCCGAAATTATATAGAAGCATAGTGGGAGCTTTACAATATTTAACTCTTTCAAGACCTGATTTAGCTTTTGCTATGAATAGGCTAAGTTAGTACCTTGCTGCTCCCACAACTTTGCATTGGCAAGCCTGCAAAAGGGTACTTAGGTACATCAAAGGGATACTTAGTTTTGGATTATTTTTCAAGTCAGGTTTACCAGGTCAAAACAAACTTGAGTTGAGAGGGTTTTCAGATGTTGATTGGGCTAGTAACCGTGATGACAGAAAGTCTACAAGTGGCTGGTATGTGTTCTTGAATGGCAGTTTAGTTTCTTGGAGTTCTAGAAAGCAAAAGGTAGTAGCTCGTTCTAGTTGTGAAGCTAAATATAGAGCTTTAGCTCAAGCTTCTATTGAAATTGCTTGGATCAAAGTGTTGATAAAAGAGTTGAGTTTTAAGCTAAATCAGCCTCCAGTCCTATGGTGTGACAACACTGGTGCAGGCTCTTTAGCATGAAATCCAGTGTATCACTCTAGGACTAAACATACAGAGTTGGATTTACATTTCCTTAGAGATAAAATATCTTCCAAAGAGCTTGAAGTGCATTATATACCAACAGAGGAACAAACAACAGATCTTTTTACTAAGCCTTTAGGTATTGTCAAATTTCAGTTTCTTAGACAGAGACTTGTGATTGATAAGTCAACAACAAACTCACCTGATCAAAGACCAGGTTTCGTTTGAGGGGGAGTGTTGAAATGACTTATATTATATGTGCATATATAGGAAGCTGAAGCTTTGATCTGTTGGTCACTTAGTTAAGTTATAACTATCTTGTCACCTCAATTGTCTATCATCCAATAAGAAAGGGCCAGCTAGTAGTCTATTCTTCCTCTTGTAACAGACTATATATAGTGTTTTGCTTCACACGAAATACATGATTGAAAAACACACTTTATTGGTCAATGAAAAGTTCCATCAATTCTCTCTAGTTGCTTCTTGTTTTACATTTTCTTAACTCAGATTTTTACTTTTTTTTCCATATTGTTGTGGGAGTCTCCTCTGTTGTAAGAATAGAGTTTCTGACTGCACATGGTGTCCAATTTTTGTCTAGTTTTGGTAGATTTCTTACCATTAGCATTAATTTGTTTTTCATTATCTTGTAATAATATAATAATAATAATAATAATAATAATAATTGGGATTGCATGGCTTGATAAATAAATATCACTAGCAACAACTTTGAAATGTAGAAAAATAATATGTTCTAGTTAGTAAAGACCAGAGTGTACTTAGTAATTAAGCATGCATGCAGTCAAGAAAAACCTCACTGGAAAAAAAAGTACTTTATTGTGTTATTATCTAGTTTGGATTGCACGGCTTGATAAGCATTAGCAGTGTTATTCAAAAGTATTACTGATACTCAAATTGAATAGTCAAAAAATGGCAGATGGAAAAGCTCGAAAGCAGAACACAGAAAGGCACAAAACATCAAAATTTTATCACATTCAACGTTTCTGGTATTAGAGGCAAGCGTACCATGCTTGTGTTTCAATCAAATCTGACATAGTTATTGAGGTTTGCAAAAGTAAGTCAAAATAGTTGAATTTACAACATCTATAAATTGTTATGGAAGGGGAAGCGAATACTGATGATGAAATTATCTTGGAATGCATATCCTGAAACAACCTATAAGTATCAAAAACACATAGACGAAACTTTTCAAGAAAAGTCATATTGCAGCATCATCATGCTTATTTATAATTCATTTCATATGCAGTTAGCACTAACATGCATGTGCATATGTTTAAACATTACATGCTAGGTGGCGCAGTAGGTATGGTTGAGACAATTTTACAATTAAGGAAATGCAGATTATAGAAGTGCACATTTTTGATGATCTTTTAATCAAATAGTGGACATGTAATAACATGGTAGCTAGATGCATTCCACTAAAAATTTTGCACTTTCAAGGTCATTTTACATATGAGGGAACGATTTATAATTATTGTAGGAATCAAGATATTTGACATAGACATCCTAGCTATAATATTTTCCATCCCATGTGATCGTTTCAATGATGCTCATACATAGCATTGAAGATAGTTCCAAACCGTGAAGACTAGCACATAATGAGTTACGATTAAATTGGAACTACAATCTTTTTTATATAGTAACAAAAATTAGTGGCTCTTTCATTGTAAACCAAGAGAGAAGTACGGAGGATAATATTATGCTACCATCGAAGCATGCTATTGAATAATATGATGTTATAAACATATAATTGAAAATCACATGTATGTACTGACATCCACATTTGGATAAATTGAAATTGGCAGTGAACTGTTGCTTTAAAAGTACTCATAAAAATGGAAAGAAAAAAGTAATAAAAGCTAATTATTTTTGTAATGCCTCAAATATCCAGATGAATAGTATTTCGGACGGAATAGTAATTTTTGGATAAATAATGATGAGTAAATAGTGATTTTTGAGAATTGGATTCCAAAAATTAGTGAAAGTGAAATTTTTGATAAATAGTGATACAAGTGAATAGTATTTTCAGACGAAATAGTATTCGTATGAATAGTGATTTTTAAAAAAAGGGTTTTGCATATTAAAAGTTTTGAAAATTATATTGAAATTTGCGAAAACTGAATCAGATCGAAAACGAATCAATTTGAGATAAAAACGGAGCAGTTTTCGGATCTAACTGAAAATTCGGATGAATTTCTGAAAAAAATAAAAAATTTAGAAAAATATTAAAATGAGTATTAAAATACTTAAGAAGTATTTTAGAGACTCAAACGGTGCTTCCGAAGGAGATTCAGATTGAAATGGAATCAATCCGAAAAATCGTTAGGGGCGATTTATTGAATTTTGGAGAGTTAAAAAGGGATATGGGAAGACTTTTAAGAAATACTGAGGTTACCAAGAGTATGTAGGAAATCCGAATATAGACCCCGGAAAAATTTTGAAAAGATTTCGAAAAAGTTCCGGAAAAACCGAATTTGGGTGTTCTGAAAAAGTTAAATATGGTTAACGAGATTTTTTTATATATAATAATAATATATATTAGTGGTGGGATCCTTTGAATAAATATATATATTGAATGATAGTGGATGATGATGGAGGAGAAAAAATAATAAAATAATAATAGAATAATATTAAAAAAAAAAAGATAAACTTAAATGAAGTCGGTGGAGGACGTATGTACATATATATGTGCTCGGCAGCAGAGGCAAAGGGAGGAAAGAAAAATGAAAGAAGGAAAGAAGAAAGAAAAAGAAAGAGAAGAGAGAGAAAAAGAGAAAAAGAAGAAATCAAGGATCCAAGTACGTTTTTCCTCCTTTCTTAGTCTAGTTTTCACCAATAATTAATTAAGAAGAGTTAGAGAAAAATTAGTGAGTAAAATAAATTGATTTTGATGTTATTTGATAATAATTTTATGAATTTTTGAGGATTGATGATATAATAGTCAATGGATTGAATTTTTGGCTTAAATAGAGTAGAACTGACATCAAATCAAGCTTGGAAGTGGCAAGGGGGTATGAGTCACATGTTATTCAAGAGTTTTGGTGAGTTATAAATTATGGATTTTTGGTAATTTGTTGAATTAAATTTGTTTGAATTGATTTTTGGGTATTGAATTAATTTTGAAGTGTTTTAAGTGTGATTGGTGTTGTTGAAATTGAAAAATGATGGGTGAGGTGTGCTAGGGTGTGTTCGGCCAAGGGGGTTTGATGTGGGTGATTTTGTAATTTTTTATGTTTGATGATTTTATGTGAAAAATTAAGTGAATTTGAGTTTATTGGTGTGAAAAAAAATGAAAAATAAATGGTTGGAAAATTTGTTGATGAATTTGGTTGGTGTAGGAATTTTTATGTGTTGAATTTACTTTGGAAGATTTAGATTGTTTTGGCGATTTTTTATGTGGTTTCAAATTGCATAGGATAGAGTTTATGAAAGGAAAATAAAGCTAGAAATTATTTGGATGAGAATTGGATGGATTTCGAAAATTATTATTAAACTAGCATAAGTAGGATTAATTAAATTTAACTGAATTGAATTTAGCTTCAAATGTAATTAGTATGTGATGAATTTAAATTAAATTGTGACTTGAAGGTGAAAGGCAAATCAATTAAGTATTGAGAAGGTGAAGGAATTCGAAATTGAAAAAGTATCACGAAATAGGAAACCGGGAAGTTTTCGTGAGCTAAAATATTGCCCAAAAAGGTTGGTGTATACTTCATTCGAAATTTCAATTTTATTAAGTAAAGTTTAGTATTTATAAGTTTTTGAAATATTATGAATTTAATTCAAATGTTATAGTAATTATATTTGAAATTTGATTTTATATTATTTGGATATGTTTTGAATGATTTTCGGGATAGAAAATAAATTGGAAACAGAAGGTTGAAAATGAAGGGTTTTGAATGATTTATATGATAAATTATTGATTTAAAAAGAAAGTTTTCAAAATCCTCTTTTATTTAAACGAATATATGTAAGTTTTGAAACCTAAGGGTATTTTTGTCATTTCGTGCTTAATTGGTGTTGATGAAATAATGTTTGAGTGAAGTATGAGATAAATTAGTGATTTGAAAGGAAAAGTTTCAAAAATTTTAATCGTCGACCAAATATGTGTATGAAATGAAAAGTATTGGTATTGTCAAATTTTGATGTTAGAATAAAGGGTAGAATGATTGTATGAAATGACCAAGATTGATATTTTAAAAGATTTTGAAAAATTGTTACAAATATGCGATTAAATATTTACGTGATTTAAAATTTATGTTTGATTTTGAAATACGTGGAATTGTTCCGGTAAATTGTAATAAAAAATGTTTAAATGTGATTTTAATGAATTTCGAACGTAAACGAAAAGAAACGAAATGAAATGGATAGAAACGAACAAGTTCAGTACCTTGATTGAGTGTATATCGGAAGAAAGACACAGATATTTTGAAAAAGATTTGATGAGTTAAGTGAATATAAAATAGTGTTTTATGATGTTTATATGAATAATTTGAATGTATGGAAAAACTGTTGCTGAAATTGTGTTTATCATTTTTAGAATGAAATTTTTTTAGTAAATAATAAAATTAATAAAATTGAGTAGAGTCCGAGTAAACCTGAACATCGGTAGGTGAGGACTGGTAGTTGGCTAGCCAATAAGGTGATATAGCAATACTACACCGTTACACCGATATCGATACGTAGTTTTCGATGAATGGATTATGAGAAACATCGGGTGTTCGGTCCTGAAGTCAAAACCGACAGTAATATATGATATGCGACCCGACGAATAAGCATCGAGTGGCCGATGTTGGGAACGCCGTTTATTCTGTCTAAGACCCGAATTCTAGTCCATGATATCGTGTCAGAATTTATTAAGGACATTGAAAATTATTAAACGAAATCGTGTTATTATGTTTGAAAAATTATTAAAAAAAATCATGTCATTATGTTTTAAAAATTATTAAACGAAATCGTATTATTAAATGATTTTTGATGACATGGATATGTGTTTCTTAATCAAGTGTCTTTGTTAGAATTGCTTTAAAATTTTTATGAAAATCGGATTAATATGCACAACAATAAGTTTTATGTGTTTTATATGTGTAATTATTAGTAAATTAATATCATTTGTGAATTCTAATAAAAATTTAAGAATTTTGGAAATATATATATATATATGAAAAATGATTATAATGATATTTGAATAGTATAAAAAGAAAATCATATTAAAATAGTTGAAAACGATAATTGTTGAGTTTATGTGTGCTTTAAATTGTAAATTGAGTTACTTGAAAATGTATTTATAAAAGTTTAAAAATTCGTGAAATCTAAATTTACGACTTATATTTTGAAAACTTGAAAATATTTGGTAAAATTTGTATGATTAGAATTGGAAAGAAATGATATATGTATTTTGAGTGTGTAATTGTTAATGAATTGATCAATTGGTGAATTTAATACAAAAGTTAAGAATGACCGTTAAAAGTATTTATACGCATATATGTATTTATTAGTTAATAAATTTTAGTGGGTTTTATTATGAATATTTGAGAATGACGAAATTGGATCTTGTAAAGGTATACTTGAAAAATAACTTTTATACACTTCATAGGTATGTTTATTAGTAAATTGTTATCGTTATAATTTAAATAAAATAAAATATTTTGAGAACCGTAAAAGTTTTCTTTACAATCTTGTATGTTGGGAAAAATGATGAATTAAAAATTAAGTGTACACCATTAAGTAGGAATTCTTAGCTTGTTGGATTTTTTCCTTGCAAATTAAGGTCTGGGCACAGTAGATAGAGTCAAACGAGAAGATAGTTGTCGCGCTACCTATGAGTCACAATCCCTCCATATGTGATAGTTTTATTTTTGTATATTCATAGACTCATGTATGATTTGGCATATTTGACACTTGTATAAAGAAATTATAATCTGTAACGTCCACTACGGTGCACATGATGAAGTTATGTATTTTAAATTAATTTTTGTGGCTTGAAAATATTTTTGAGAATTGTTAGTACACTGCTTGTGATTTATTGATAAAGTTTAGTGATAATATTATTTTGAAAAATATTTGTGTGGTGAAGTGATTATGGAGTCGGACTGACGGTCCGAAACGGAAGTTGAGAAAGTGAATGTATTTTAAAAGTGTTTCTTTTGAAATTTGTAAGTTTTGTAAATTTTGAATTTTCATAAAAACAGAGAAAATTCAGTCGGATTTTCATTAAATTAATAATAAGGTTCTGAAATAATAATAGAGTTTTCAAATAAAAATATTTGTAAGGTAACATTCTCCATCCAGATTCTCTATTCCGACGGGAGTCGGGTGGAGGGTGTTACAATTCTAACTGCATGCCCTCACTTGCAAGTTGCAATCAATAGTTGAGTTTTGACATCTTGATTTAAATAAGATGGGAGCATTCATATGAAAGATGGATTTATTTTATAAGAACTAATCGTGCAGAACAGCAATTTGTTATGAATAGAAAATTAAAGTTTCTAGTATTACTGACACATACATATCGATGTGGGAAAGCAGCATTCAGTGCAATTCAGAATCATATATACATTCGTGAATCCAAAAGTTGGAGCAAAGTAGTATATGTTTTTATGCTGTTGAATGAGCTAAACGGACCTATAGACACTAATTAACATTAAGTTTGAGAAGACCAAATAAAATTAATAGATGTGTAAACAAGTTCAACCTAAGAATATGTCCAAGCCAGTACTTACAAAAAAGGAAAGAAAAAAAAGTGGAATGTTATGTAAACCAAAACGTTTGTCCATTCTTCTGTCCCAAATGATGTAATTGTAAATTGTCATAGCTAGTCAAGAAATTTATCATGGATGCATATAACAATGACAAATTACTTGATTACCACAACACTTGGTATACAATTTGGATAAAGTTTGTGTGCTATAAAGTATTAATATTCTAGGATATTTTTTTGTCACAAAATTTAAGGTACAAATACCACATCTTACTCAAATTAAAATGTCTCAACTGCTATATATTTTTGTATGTACTCGTGCACACATGGAGATAAGAATTTTGGTTGAGTGTTATAATTTTGATCATCATCAACATGCCAAAATAAAATACATATATGTGAGGGAAAAAAATGGGGATTCACATAAGAAAAAGGAAAAAAACAAAGGTGTATTTATATGCAACCAAAACAAGGTGTGAAAAATTAAAAATGAAAAATCAAAGCGTGCATATGTTTGATCATGTGAGTTGCACTACTTTGGAGCCTCTCAATTGACTTGGATAATCAGATGATTAGTTGGTCAACAAGAGTTCTCAAAACAATTACACCGGCCGCTAAATCTAATTAATCCTACTTTCAAAAACAAACAAAAAAAAAATTAATTAATCCTGCTGATGCATGCACGTGATACATGAGCTTTTGACAAACTTATTATGTCCTAAACTTAACCGTGCATTTTAACAAGATTTGCAGGTATTTTCTTATACGAAAAATACGAAGACACCCTAGAACCAGTTTTTAGAGAGTTGTAAAACCAACTAACAACAATTTCACACTCATTGGAATTCATATGAACACCAAGGGTACAGCTTTAGTACATGCAAACATGGATATGGTACAAACACAACCGAGTACAGGGAGATGGAGAATATCAAACATTTAACATAATGATAGCGCAACCGTAAATATTAAACGCACTCAAATGGGATAAATTAAATTATCTATCAGAATGATATCTAGGTGAGGTAATCACATAATTTAGTTTCTGTTGCAGCCCATTTAGTTCTACACATGTTGGATCGGCAACCTGAGAGACAAATTCAACAAATAAGAAAATTCACAGTCTTGCTAACGACAACAATGTACATGTTAAACTTGAATAAAACCCCCTAACCTATGAATTATTGGAAGCAAGTTAGATATATAATACCTCGGACTGTATAGTGTGAAAAAGCCCCTCATCTGTTTGAGTGGAAACACATCCAACAACATCAAGTCCTTCTTCAACCACTACTTCAAGCACTCTCGATAGAAGAAAGTTTTCCTCTCTAAGGCCACCACTGATCACGATCTCTACTCCGCCGCAATAAGGATGGACAGAAACACAGTTCGTTAAACTTGTGTTTCCATGGTCAATAGCCACCGAATCCGGAACATTATTCTTCAGCTCATCTCTCTTGACACTCAAGTCTTGGATGTTGTTCTTCAGGTGTGCTATATATTTCTCAGCTACATCTAAGTGATCACTGACCGAACGTTTTCCCTATAAGACTCACCAGCAAAGAAACCCTGGAATTATAATTATGATAATGAAGAGATCATGAATGAAGATTACCAATTTCTTTGACACAATTATGCAGCCCGGTGAACTTATACATATAATTAAGACGAAAAAATAAAATTAAAAAAATAAAGAGATTTTGACCTTGATGGCCTCAAAAGGGAGGAGTGATCGAAGTGAAGCATTAAGCTTGGACATGTGTTGTCTTCTTTGTCGTTCGATTTCCTTACGCAAGATTTTCTTCTCACAATCATTATTGCTACTTCCTTCATTATTATTTCGGTTGGTTAGGTGATTCCCCTCCAGCGAAGCTTGACCCAAGATCAGATCCTGTTGAATGTAATCTTCTTGGTGGGGATTGAAGTGGTTGAAGAAGTCATCAATTCCTGGAGGAGGAAACATTGAATAAAGATAATTAAAGGGCTTCAAGCGATATCTTTGTAGTGATAATATGGAAATAAAAAATAGATACGTTGGTTGAGTGTGTGGAAGTCTATAATTCAATTATCCTAAGATATGTGGAGATTCTCTGCAATCTCCTCCTAGGCACGGTGAGGAATAAAGGCAAGTAGTGGGGTTTTCTTTGCTTTTCTCCTGCTGAAATTTCTGTTCATCTGCAGTAACATTTGGTGGACACGGTTGTGGACCACCGTGTCGGTGTATTTTTGAGGTCATTACTTTAGTGGTGTGTTTACATACTCTCGGGACCAGGGAATATAAATGAGAATGATTATATAGTTTTACCTACTTTAAATTAATCTTTATTGAAAATAAAAGCCTACGATTTCATATAAATTTAAGGTCATATAATGATATTATTATTCTATTCACTCTTTTAGAATTCTTTTTCTCGTTCCCTTTTAAATGTTGAAAAGTCTTTTGCACATACCCCTAGTTAAAAAAAAAACGCAATTGAAAATAAAAAATAAAGTGATAAAAACATATTTTATATTTATCAGTAATGTAGTACATAACATTAAATTATTATTAAAAATAATTTAATAAGCATAATATTATTATAATAAAAAAATACTTATTTTTTATTTTGAAGTAAAAAAATACATAATTATTGATGAAAAAAATAAATAATTTTCTTTTAAAAAATGTTAAAGGAATACATATTTTTAATTAATGACATTTTTATAACCAGTAAACAATCCATTTAGATTCCAAGTTAAAGTAAACGTCACAAAAGAAATATTATTTATTTTAATTATGATTCCTACAATTGAAGTAAACAAACTTATTTTAATTTTAATATATCAATTCAATTTCAGACCGATACGAAATTACAAAATTATAATGATATGTGATCTATCTTTTTCTATGCAGTCCTGTGAACTATTATATAATATTATTACACACTTTCCAAAATTTAAAATTATGCTCTATTTTTCTTAATATAATTATAATGTAATAAAAAATCTATTGACACAATTAGTTAGAGATTCATATATTTGTTTGGATTTAGCGAGATTAATTATTTTGGTATGAAAAATATGTCATGATCTACCATGTATGACCCGAAAAATCTATTTCCCATAAAATTGTAATTATTATTATTGTTATTGTTATTGTTATTATTATTATTATCACAACTCAAATGGCCTCACATGGACAACAGTATATTATATTACATATATATTTTATAAAATTCTGATGAGTTATTAACAAATTAAAGCAATGGAAACACAATCTCTGGGTGATAATGATTGTCCTATTTTCTGAAAAACGAGGGTCCCTTCTTGGATTTAATTATTTAAATATTGATTGCAAGGATGGGTTAGTTCAAATGATGTTTTATTAATTATTTTCCTGTGTTAGAATGTGAGATTCGTCTAGCACCATCAGAATCAACGTATGAACTATGAAGTGGATGATCCTAAGACAGATATATTTCTTATATTTTAGGCATAGTCTCTAATTTGGACATGGTTATCGTAATACTTAAAATGTAATATATAATTAGTATAAAATCAGCTTTGATGTTTCATATCTTGGCCCTCTAAAATACATATATTCTCTTTTAAAATTGTGTTTTTTTTTTTTTTTAAAAAAAAAAAAAAAATCTTTCTTTAAAACTTGTTTGTGCTCGCATCAAATGCTGATAATTAATTTATTAGCTTGGGTGGTGATTAAAAATCGTGTATATATATATATATATAATATCAGACTTGATTTGTATCCGTATCAGCCTCCTAACAACCGAGATTACGAGATCCTGTTCAGTTTTGTCTAGGACCAAATTGCTTTTGTTTTTGAATTCCTCATTGTCTTATAATATGGATCCTAATGGAGGATCCAATTCCTGATAATTGAAATTTCTGGGGCATGAACTCGATCTGACGGCAAAGCAGATCATCAATTGATTACTCAAAACAATGCGCGGGCCCTAAATTTCTAATCTTTTAACAACTAATAATAATCATAATAATAGTTGCTCATACCACACCCCACATTCGAGAAATTGCAGTTTGCACATGATGCTTTGTTGGCCCAAATGAGCCAGATGAACATATATATGGAAATTTAGCAAACATTTTTCTTTAGATTCTTTGCTACTGTTCACATATAAATTTCGAATACTAATTGATCTCAAGACCTCTTAATTAGATGTCTTCACAAGCAACTATTTCTAGTTCAGATCACAATCTAGGAAAACCTTAGTTCAATTCTAAAAGGTGCTAAACGTCAGCCGAGCGGTGGCCCAACGTCAAGTGTCTAGGGCGCCTAGGTGGCGACTAGACGGTTCTTCAATGTTTACGTCAATAGAAAAAATTAGATGTTATGTCTCTTTCCTTTATAAAATATGATTTTTTTTTTAAAAAAAAGTGATTTTAACTAATGATTGTGAAAAAATATAAATTATTTTAAAAAAATTAAGTCTATGCAATTATCTTTCTTCATTAAATGAAATTCTATTTCTCTCATTTCACTTGGGGCAAGCATGAAAATATGGAACCTATCGTAATGACCCGATCCGCTAGTGTTCGGTTCAGTTTCAATGTTCAAATTAACAGTGTTTGGTTCCTTTGGCTTAAAAACACCATGTTTCATAGATCAATTTGGTTCTAGATATCCAAAACTGACTCAATCTGTGAAACACTAAACATAAGGGGCGCATGCATAATTTTGCATCTGCCCCTATATAAAATAAACTCATCCCTTCTAGAATCTTTATTTTTCAGAAATCACAGCCCACTGTCGATCTCTCTTCTTCTTCCTTCTCATTCTTCCTTCTTCTTCCTTGTCCCATCGCCAATCAAATCCCACTCGCCCCACTACCGATCTTTTCTTCTTCCATCTTTTTCTTCCTTCTTCTCCCTCGTCTTGTCACAGATCGAAACCCCATGTCACCATCACGTCGATCAAAGGTGGGTTACTAGGTGTGAAGTTTGATGTTTGGGATTTACTAGGTTTATTTAAGTTTGCGAGTGTTGTTGTGTTTAGGATTTATTAGGTTTATTTGAGTTTGTGAGTCTTGTTGTGTTTAGGATTTACTGGGTTATTGGGTTTCTAAGTTTTGATGGGTTTGAAAGTTGTTATACATAGAACTGACTTAAAATGAACCAACTCTATAACACCCTTTTCTCGATTCCCAGTGAAATGAGAATTGAGACAAAGGATATTATATTTTTTACTAAAATTCATTTAAATCGTTTATTTTATTCAACTATTATAATTTATTGAAAATCTGGTAGAGTTTCCTTTATTTTTTTGAAAACCCAAAATAAAAAACCTGTAAGGAAACATAACACTTCTAAAATCGATCTTTCTCAACTTCCATTCGAACCTTTCGTCCGTCTCTAATTTACTTCACCACACAAACATATATAATAAAATTTCACATCCATAAGATTTAGAACCAAATAAAGTTATAAAAAACCATTCAATTTACATAATTTACAAATCATTTCAAAACTTTATGCAAACTAGTCTTTAAAAAAAATTCACACTTTAGCTAATTACACCTTTCCATGAACATACATATGAAGATATACATATGTGTTTCCAAAATGATGTTTACCCCAAAAAAAAATAATGGATGTGACTCGTGCGAAATGCTGTAGATATGTCCTATTTGTCTCTAGCTACAAGCCCAAACTCAACTACCTTTGCGTGATAAATCTAACGCGCTAAATATTTCTACTTAGTGGGTGTACATATATAATATTGAAATTGTAATAATTTATAAAAATACAACATTAAAATATTCTAAAATACACAATTGTCACATTGTTCTAATAAACACACAATAATTCAAACAAGTTGAAATTTGTCTAACTTAACCTTCAAAACCATATATTTAAGCTATTACCCTTAACAATTTTCGGAGTCCTTTGTAAATTCTGACACGATACCTTAGATCAGTAATGGATTTCCCCGATATTGGATACTCGGTGTCTCTTAGGGTCCGTAAATCAAAGTAGATAGTCAATCGTAACGGTGTAATACTGTTAATAATTATCTTATTGACATGCCAACTACCAATCCCCACCTACCGGTGTCTAATTTTACTTGGATCCTCTAGCTTTTTCAAAAATACAAAATTTTTATTTTAAACAAAACTTTTATTGCATAACTATTAAATCATGTTTTTGAATCCATTTTTCGAAATTCTTCGAAGCATCACTTTTGACCATTTCAAATGATCATTGTGCCCCTAGTTTTAGTATTACACTTTAACAAAACAATATCTATTCTCCTCTAGCTCTCATTCGGCCAAAGGAGGAAATTTCCAAACTTTTTCTTTTCAAATCCTTATTTCATTACATATATCATCAAAACATCATTTAATCAACACACAAATGGGTATGAAATGACAAAACTACCCTTAGTTGGAGAGTTAGTACCCATTCGGCCTTAGAGGGAAATTTTACAAAATTTCTTTCTAACTTAATAATTCATCATATAAACCATTCAAATGCCATTTAATTAACACATAAATGAGTTTGAAATGATAAAAATACCATTAAATACAAAGATAACCTATATTCGACCAAATGAAGGGGTTTTGAAATCTCTCTTTTTCATGCACTATTTTATCATATAAATCATTCAAATATCATTGGTTAATCACACAAAAAAATTTGAAATGATAAAAATGACCCTAAGTATTCCTAAGGAATGCATTTGGCCTTAGGGTTTAAATTTTTCAAAATTGTTTTTGAATTCCTTTTTCATCATAATATTCATTCCAAAAGCATCCAAATAACATATAAACACCATTCATACATATCTATCACATCACAAAAACAAAATCATCAAATTTCAAAGGACTTTTCCAATTTCAAGCTTACTAATAAAAAAGAAAATTTTTAAGATAGTGTATACCAATTTTTTTGGGTTTGATTTCTTGCTCATCCACACCTCCATGAGAACTCACAACTTCTCCTTATCTTTTTCTAGGCTTCCCTTGGTGAGATCTCCATCTAGGGTTTCAAAAGAATGCCTTTATTGACATTACAAGCAATTTAATTAAATTAAATGCATTTATGCTTAGCTATTCATGCCTAGGAATACTTCTATATGCTTACTAACCTTCCCCTAATTCTCAAACTAAAACTCACGTCACATACCTTTCATTTACACCTTTCTAGTGAATATCAACTTTGAAACTTGATGAATTTTTGGTGAAATTAAGGCCTTGGATGATTGAATGATGCAAGAATAAGGTTAGTTGTTGATTTGGTAGCTTGAAAAGAGAAAAAGAAATTGAGAGAAAAGAAGGAGGGGACGACTAAAGGAGAAGAAAAAATGAAGAATATTTCATGCCCTTTAACTATATATATACTAATCAATTTTGCTTTCCAATTTTTACCCCAAACAATTTCAAAAATCTCCATCTTATCCCTTGTCACACATGTTAGCTTATGATTGGGTATTCTTGACACTCACCATTCCACTAACTTATTTAACATCATCCTTATCCAAAAAGTCAAATAATTTATAATACTTTTTCACTTAAATTTGGAAATTCCTTATTGGTTTAAGAACTAATCCCATGTGATGCATTTTTACTTACTTTCCATTCCTTGACCAATCATGAAGTTCTATCTTTCGAACTCTCTCATTTAATCTCTAATCTAATTCGCTACTAGGAAAAAAAATATCTCTGAAAATATTAAAATTCTTAAATAAATAAAGGAATCAATTAATATCACACTAAATGCATAAAATTCTAATTTAATCCAACTTCACGTTCAAATATTTAATTAACGAATACTAATCATATAAAGAAATATTTTGGGGCGTTACAGACTCCATCCTGTTCAGTTTAAGTCAATTCTAATGTTCAAAATCTACGTGTTCAGATGTCATTTTGAAAAATGATCACTTTATTGGTTCGATTTGGTTCCTATTGAAATCGAACCGAACAACCAAATGTTCACTCCTATATTTCACCAACTCTTTTTGCATCCGTCTCTTTGTTTAATTTTTTCTCCTCTTACCAACTTTCTTTGCAACTACCTCTTCTTTAAACGACATTTAATTTTTCTTTCATCTCTATCTTTCTTTCATTGAACTCTTCTAACAAACCCCATTTGCTGTTTGTTTCTCTCACTCTCTCTACCTTTTCTCTCTCACCTTCTTAACCAAATCTGGCACTCTTTCTACTTTTCTTTTCTTTTTCTTTCTTGTTTTTAATCGTATGGATAGATCCCACTCTCACTCTTCTCCCTCTCTCACCTTCCCTTTTCGATGACCACTTCAACCTCACCTAAGTGACTTTAATAGACTGATTTCTCTGTCTAGGTAGCGCTAATCGACTGCGTAGGTGGAGACTCACCTAGAACCTCTGATTAGGAGGTTTTTGCGACAACCAATAGTCCTCTAGCTCCTAGGTGGCCTTTGGCCTCAAGTTTTAGAACATTGGTTATATGCCTTTGGACATTTGCTTCTTACACATTATTGTATTGAACTTTATCCAAATTATTCCCATCAACCAGCATCTTATACTCCCATCCAATATCATATGGCTTTTGTTTGAGAATTGTATTGGCTCAGGTAATGGAGGTTCCCGAAGATTATTAACATTGGCTATGAGTATATTCTTTCAAAATATCAATCAACTTAATAATCCACAAAATAAAACATTGCATAATAAGTCAATATCAATTCACAACCACAGCACAAATCACAACATCAACAAAACATAAACATACAATTTATGTATAAAATCAATTAATAATAGATAAAAAAAAAATAACAAAGATTTTTTTTTTTTATCAAAAACATGGAGTGCCTAAAAGTAGTGACTTATTAAACCCTAAATAAAATGTGAATAAGAAATCATACCTAAACACACAATATTCATGTTCATATATAATTATATATGTATAAAATCAATTATTAACAAATATATATATATAAAAAAATAACGAGTTTTTTTATCAAACATATGAAGTGCATAAAAGTATTGAACTATTAAACCCTAAATAAAAACTAAAAAATCCCTGAACAAAAGAAGTAAAAAACCTACCCAAAGAATGTAGTCGGTTGAAATAGTTGTAGTTGTCGTCGTTGGAGTCGCCAGTGTCAAAGTCACTGGAAGAAGGGAGAGTTAGCTTGGTGTCTTAGTGAGAGTTGACCATTAGTGTTCAAAGTCTCAAGTCTATTGAACTTATTCAAAAGCAATTTTTTTTTTTTTTTATTATAAATATTAGACACAAAAACGACTTCATTTTGAAGATTCGAAAATGAAATCCAAAATAACACCGTTTTGGACAAAAAATTAAGAAAAATTTGAATCGAAGACCTACCTAAAGCCTTGATTAGGCGGTTTTTGGGGTGGCCGGTGGTCACCTAATGCCCCAATAGCTAAAGAATTTGATTTCGAGAACGCTGGTTTAAACCAAGGTTGTGACAAAAGTTTACTATTGGATTGTGAAGTCTCAATTAGTAAAATTTTTATTATTTGTTTTATTTACATTCTTGTTTTGTTCAATAGTGATAATTTCCTATTTTACCGTAAGAGCTTTTGTAATAGGTTAACCCACCCCCGTTCGACTCAACCGACCTAGCCAGGTGGTAGCCTGGTCATCCCACGCCCGATCGATCAATCCGGCCCAGCCACATGAATGACAGGTACTGTCCCCTCCCTCAAGGGGTTTTACTCACCTTCCGTATCTCTAAAACCCATGACCTAAGGGTTAAGTACAAATGGGAAGCAAATAGTAGCTTAAATGGTACACACCTTGCTTTCCATTTGTATTTAACCCCTAGGTCATAGGTTCGAAGGGTGTAAGAGGCGAGTAAAACCTCTTGGGGGAGGGGACAGTATTTATCATCCACGTGGCTGAGCCGAATTAGTCGATCGGGTGTGGGATGACCGAGCTACCACTTAGCTGGGCCGGTTGGATCGAATGGGGTTGGGTTAGCCCATTACAGTTTTAATATTTGATCTCTTATATCGTAGGTATATATTTTTTTACACAGTATAATTAGAAAATAAAAATCGAGAGATTTTAATGAACTGTAGCAGAAATTGAATACCAGTGTGCTCTGTGGACTTAAAAAGATTACATTGACTTTCGAACCACCTCAAAACCTTCTGTCTTTTTAATTTTTTTTTTTTTTTTTGTTTATGTGTAAGTTTGATTTGTGTTTTGTGATTGCTTAATTAATTTCTACATATGCATCATACCATCATAATTAATGAGCCAAAATTAAGCTTAACACGGAATTTTAGATAAAATGAAAGGTGTGCAAGTATATGATGGGGAGAGTTAAATAATATGTAAGTTATCCTTTTTAATTAAATTTAATGATATATAGATTTCCAGAATTATAAATGAAAGGCTCCTACAACCAAGAAAGTAGCTATTAAACTACTTGTATGTAATTAGCAGTAAGTTTCTATTGAGTGCACATGTATATATATATATATATATATATATATATATGTGTGTGTGTATACTGATGAAACTAAGGAGAGTGGTGTTTTCTTATACAATTAATGCGCCAAAAATTCTTGTAAATCTACTTTGATCCTGCCAATGCTTGATTTATATAATCTCATAAATGGATTAACTATTAATATCTTATGTTTTATGCCGAATATGAGACTTAAATCATTAATTTTGTTGGATCAAAAAAGTGTTTAATCATTTTTATTAAAGGGTGGATTTATCATGATATAAAAGTATTTTCAATGTTTGATGTTAAATTTCGAATTCCTAGAAAATTAACCCAAATTAATTACTTGAGTGGGGGGTGGGGGCAAGGGAGGGGGGCCTCGTTGCGCCTTTACTTCATATGTCAAGCCACTCAAATAGCCTTTTTCGCCCGCCACAGATGTACTATGCCGAACAATTTTCCCTCCCCCGGACTATGCTTTGATGTGAGGTTGACAAATTACAAAGATGAATTATTACTGGAACGATAATGGTAATTAATTGCTCAACGTTTAACACAACTTCCTCAGTCAGGAACCTTTTTCTTTGTGAGTGGGATAAAGACAATTTGAAGCAGTTTCTTTGTCCTGTTTATCCCAAATTCCCAAGTCTCTTTAAGAAACAGTCAAACAATGGCCACCATGATTCACGTGGAAAAACTGAAAAGAATTATTGCCTGCAATTGAGGACTGAGAAATGAGAACTTCAATCCTCTGCCAATCTACGCATTTAACTGAGTACCTTTTATTTTTGTGATTAGTAGTTTATTAACAAGGAACACATGTAAAGGACAAAAAATCATAACCATACATTGTTAATGCTACAGATGACTTTATTTAAAAGTTAAAATAAATGTATAGAATCTTTTTGAGTAGGAGAGGCTCCTAATTTGAAAGATAGAGAAATCAAAATTGTTTCTACTGATATATATGTTCAAAGATTTGCAATGACATCTAGTTGAAGCTCATCATTCAGGAAAGATTGCGAGAAGGTATACCCAAGTATATAGCCTTCAGAATAGAGTTGTTATTAATGTTGTCTATTGTTAATGTTTTTATCATTCTTGCCGACAAATGCCACTGCAATGATCAAAATATCCCTCAACCATTTAAAAAATTAAGAATTAAAAATTAAAAAGCATTATAAATAAATCGCCCATTAGATTTCGCTGGGTCACTCTCTACGATGACATTGATCTTGTCGGAATTGTCTTCTTCTTCTTCCTTGTTGCTCTTGTAAAAAGAAGAAGAAGAAAAAGGTGAAGAAAAAGGAGGAAATGATGACAAAAAAGAAGAAGAGAGGGATTTGCTAGATAAAAAAGAGAGAGATTTTATAGGAGAAAATAATCGCCGTAAAGTATAGAAGAAGAAGAAGCATTTTTTTTTTTTTTCTTTTCTTGTTTGGAAATTGCACATGGATCAATTTCCCTTTAGGTAATGGGTAATTTTTACCTAAAGAGGATAAACATGATAAATTTGTTGGTGATGAGCATAAATGATAACTCCACCCCAATTTAAAGGTCATTCATTACACTTTGCCTTGCAAGAAAACTATTAGACTATGGTCTAAGATATATATCAACTGCATAGCTCTCAAGCTGAATTTCCTAGCCAGAACCCTTGTAGATACTCTTACATAACTTTCAACGATAATTAAATAATATATCTGAAATTATTTACGGCTGTTAAATCACATCATAAGCTTAAGCTCACTCTAACTAGAATCAAGTTGGTTCAAGCTTGCTAGAACTGCTCCCAGCTTCAGCAACGAGCTTAGAGCAACATCAGCTCCCTGCAGGTTTCCTCTCAATCAAAATGTAACAGCTTCTTGTGACCCAAAAAAATTGGGTTTGAAACAGCTGAGAATCTCTCTCTCTCTTACACACACACACACGCATATATATATATATATATATATATCAGGCGCAATTTGGTGTATGGAATATATGAGGCGCAGTTTAGGGTTAATTGATGGAGTGAAGGGGACGAGGTAGTGGATATAGGCATATCGCCAACTAGTACTAGCGGACTCAGGAATTCATATTAAAGAGGGTTGGACACTTTAACAAATTGACAATAACATTAAAAATAACTAAAATTATAATAGTTAAATATGGAATTTTCTTTTTGATTGGTTTCTAAGTAATCTCCATGGGCTTCAAAATAACTAAAAGTAAAAATAAATAATGCACTTAATTATACATATATAATCTTCAATTTAAAAATATCTTATAAAGCATAAGAAAAATGAAATAATATTTTTACTAAATGATAATCAACTTAATTTTTTATTTGTGATCATAATATAATGTTTGACAATCAAATTATGTAAACTTTATATTTAAATTAAAAATTAAGTTTTTGCTAGAAATTAAACTTAATCAAATATAATATAAAATATTTTTATATAAGAGAGTTTTTTATATCACTTTATTGGCTATAAACATATATAAATTACAAGAATAATTTAAAATTAAGAAATAAAAATTAAATCATGATCATACTTCAAGAAATTAGATGTAACGAATTAAAATTTAGGATCCATTGATTTGATTTTCAAGTCAAGTTAGAAATACTAATATTATACTTAGAATGTCTAAGAAGATATTAATATTTCAATAAAAAAAGTAAATGCATTTAAATTTACTTTTTATTATATATGTTATTATAATAGAGGTTCTAACAAACAACTGATAAATGTTTGAATTGAAATCAAGAAAATAATAAAAATTAAATATTAGTAAACATAAAGATAGAAAATTAAAATTAATAAAACGATAAATCTACACTTTACTTTCATAACAAATATATTTAGGAATCTATGTAAAAAATTTAATAAAAATATTATAACAGGTAATACTAAAAAAAAATAAAAATAAATAAAAATTTCAACAAGGGCACGCGTCCCCCGTTAATGCATTGGCTGCGCCTATGCTACCGAGCCACTACTTTATTATTTTGTCTCAATTACACAGCGTCAATGTTAAAAGAATTTTGAAACTTCTTTCGCAAACATATTTATTTATTGGGCAGTACCAAAAATAGTCACGGATCTTTTTTCTCAATTTCAAGTAGTTTGTGATTTTTTTTATTTTGACGAATTTAGTTATTATATTTTTCATAAGTATACCAAATTGGTTCTTTTGACTTAATAGATCTAACTTAATGGATTTGAGGATAACATGGTTCTTTTAACATAAAAAATACTTGATTGAAACATGTATTATAAAATAAATTAACACATCCTTTTCTAAAATTCCATAATAATATAAAATTTTAACATAATAAGTTTTAAAAAAAAATAAAAATAGAAAAGCTGAAAAATATAGAAAAAAGAAAAAGATGTGACCAGAGGCCAACCTTTCTCTATCTATGTAGGCCCACATTTTGTAAACCTATGTTTCGGTCCAATTCATATTTCTTGTTAAGTACAAGTGTATTAGAAAGTTAAAAGGTGCATTTAGTAGTCTTCAACAACATGAACCTAACAATTGAGCCAAGAGAGCTTCTCTTGAAATGGAAGACCGGCCCAACAATGGTAAAGCGAAGGGAACGAACTGCTACAAGCGAGACACTCTTTAAATAGCAAAGCCATGGGAAGCTAACTATTATTATTATTATTACTACTACTATATTTTTTTTTTTGAAATATATTATTAATAATATTTTATTTTTTATAGTGAAATAGATCTAGCTGAACGGCTCAAGTTTAATTAAAATTTTATTTTAAATATGATATGTCATTATTTAGTGAAAACATATAGGACCTACCTCCCTTTGCTGGCAAGTGAAATAGTGAATTAGTACGGTTTTAAATTTAAATTTTTATAAGCTATTGTGTCAGCACTCACGCCTAAATGACACTTGTATAAAACCAACGGTTTCAAGCAAATTTATTAAGTTGAAGAATTGTTGCGTGACTTGGTGAGCTTTTCTATTATGAGACGCCCTAATTTTAACACTGTATATATTTGGATGTCTAGTAATAATTTTTTAAGATAAAGCAAATTACACTTATCCATTGTATATATGTTTCTATTAAAATTCCAATCTTAAACTTTCATCATTACATAATTTTCAACTTGATAATAAGCCTAGTTTTGCCAAATTTATACAAACCAAAATTGTCTCCAAATTAAGCTTGGCTCACTTCTTCATGAATGTATAAGAGAACTTTTGACTTTCGATAAACCGCTCCTTAAACTAGGGCTAGAATTGGTAATAGAAAACCCACCCATCGGCTTGTTTCCACGGTATTTATTCCACGAAAACCTTACCAAAAACAAGAAGAGATTCACTTGTTTTGATACAACTAAGAACTTAACATTCCAAGTAATATATATATATATATATATTAATATTGCGTACCTCTTAATTTTAAAAAGTTAGAATAAATCAATCAAATTCATCCATTGTATTATCTTTCCTAAAACAAATTATCTCTCCTATTTAATTTAAATGTAATGAATGAATATGATTGATTCGTCCTAACTTTTTAAAATTAAGAGATGCTGATTATAAAAGTACTATATATATAGTATTAACCTGCACTTTTAGGGCATAACTTTAAATTCGCAACACACCAATAAATTGAAAAAAAAAAAAAAAGAAACAAATGCATTAGTTGATTATCATTCATTGGTTCTTCATTCCTACCTTAACTTTCTTAAGGGAACAGGTTAATGCTGCCCAAAATTTAATGGAAAGATGCTTTAAGATATCATATCTAAATTTGTGGGTCATTGGATACATTGACTTTTTCATGGTTAATATTTGCTATCATTTATTTGTGTATAATCAGTGACCCACAAACTTAAATTTAATTACTAAAATCAGTTCGTGCCTATAAGAGAAAAACAAATCTTTTGTATTTAACGATGTATACATGTTATCAGTTGAATTTATTTCATATGGAATGAAAATTTAATTAATTGGTTGTTCAACCACATGACATAAATTCAATGATAAGTTGATAGGACCCTTCCAGACTTTCATCTTGAGTTTGAAAAGAATCTGTGATATATTGAAAACTTGTATACAATTCTAAATTTTTCGATAGAAATCATATGAAAATTTAACAATACAAAAGGTGGTTTAATAAAAAATTTGATAATATGACTATTATTTAACTAATAATTTCACTCTGTAATAATTGAAATAAACCTTTCTAAAATATTTCAAATATCAATAATATCATATAAAACATATAAAACAAACTTGTTTTTATGTGAGAACATAACTATAAAGTAAGTTGATGTCATTTTCAAATCGGAAAGTCCAAACATAAGTAATACTAATGCAAAATCAAATATTTCACAACATCAAAGTGATAAGTACCCACACCCAAACTTAGATGCCATGCAATATATGAAATATATATATATAACATTAAAATATCATTTCTCAACTTCATATGATCGAGTGGTCCACCTATTTCGATCTGGAGATTTCTTTTGAGACACAAACAGTTATCTGAAAAATAGTTTTTAAAAATATAAAAGGATAAGCACTAACACCCAGTCAATGGACATAATTTCAAAGACTAAATAAATCATTTTCAATAATAATTAACACATATAACATAAGACTGATAATAAATAAAATTTCAATGATCTATTTTCAATCGTATATGAAAATAATACTAAAATTATATCTCATATCATGATAAATATAAATACTTGTATGTCTCATTTCTATTTGCTAATAAAAGTTCGACTTACACCAATCTAGTACCTGAAAAAATCTGTCATACGTGATGAAGATACTCAATACACACGCAAAGCTAAAAATAACATCTATCATAAATATGTTGGGCGACTCAATGACTCAATAATAAATATCCTAAAATCAAATCATAAATCATAATACATAAATAATAAATCAATTAAATAATTAAATAATTTTCTTTTGACAACAATTAAATATATAGAAGTTGAAATTTAAATAATTTAAAATAACTTAATTCAATTGAAATAAACAATCCAAGAAATTAATTATTTAATAAATAATTCATTTATAATAATTCATAGATAACCAAATCTAAAAATATATATAACTATAAATAATTTATTCAATTTAAATAAAACAATCTACTCACAAATTTAGTGTCAAAATCTATTTGGAACCACTAGCACCTAAATTATTTTTGAGTTCTTATCCACCTAAAAATAATACAAAAACCTATTTAGAATCTATTAAAAAAAAATACAATTCAGAAAATTAAACCTAACAAATTAAATCAACTCAAAAGTCAACTTCAATTATTTCCTATTTTCTCTACCTTATATGTATGTGTGCGTGTACTATACTGATCTCTTCCCATGCCACCCCTAAATTTTTTATCCCAACTTTATTGTTATTTTCAAATGTCGACCACCCACCTCATTTAAAATTTTTTATTATTTTTTCCATAGACATGGCCCACGACATTATCAATTTGTGAATTTATATTTTACACCCCATGTTTTACTATAGCCAATTTCCTTTCACACCTAACTTTCTTGATTTCTTTTAAAAATATCCTCTAATAAGGTATTTATCCACAAATTTCTTTATTTCTAAAACTTAAACCGGGCTAAATTAATAATAATAAATTACATTTCAATTAATCTCTTGGAGCCATTAGGATTCGAATCTTACATAAGATGTTTACATTATCATGCATGCAAAAAGTAATGATGTCTAAATGTGTGGCTCCTCCCCTCAAACATACAATATAAATATTGTTAGCATTACAATTATAAAGAAGTACTAATGTCCAAGTTACCAAAACATTGAACATAGAAAGGAATAAAATGGGCATCAAATTTTGATATCCCATCAAACTCCAAAGTTTCTCGGCTTGGAAAAGAAAATGTGTCATTTCAATACTCAAAATTTACGTAGTTATAACCTGAATACATACGAGTAAAAGGTTATTTAAGTTGCAAAATGTGAAGTATGGTCATTCAGCTAATCTAATTGCAGTTCAAAGCAATAGCAAAACTATCAGTCCTTTGCAAATCAGAGCTTTAAATACGATTATCACAATACTAAAGTTAAAAGGATCAGGTACGCATGGGTCCAGCTTTTCATGCTAATGATCACATTAGATGTGATGATTTCAGAATTACCAAAAAGAAATAATATATTTACAGTTCTCCCACTGTTATGTGTGGGTTGGCCCTTATCCTCGTGTGGATCTTCCCCCACCTTCGTGTGGGCAAATTCCTCTCATATGGGAGCAATATCCCGGGTTGCATCACCAATATTCCTATTTCGATTGGATTCGACAGTCCTCTGAACCTCTCTCAATCCTAAAAAAAAAAAAAATAAAGATTAATTAGTTATGGTCATTAAAATTAAATAAAAAGGTTAGTTAATGTTATTAGTTAGAAAAGCTGAGGTGGCAGTTTTTGATGCTAATGATAACACTATATATCTACATCTATATATATATATATTGACAACTTCATGGAACTGTTTTTAGTGAATGAGAAAAATCAATTCCAGAGCTTAAAGTCCTCAATGACGGCCGTTCTCTCTTTTTCTTTTCTCTTTGAGACATTTTAACAAATAGTGTTCCATTTCTTTTAATCACTTTCGTGAACAACCCCCATACTTGAAATTTCATCTATCTTGCTCCTACAGGCCATGAAATTAATGAAGAATGTTTGGACTGCATAATTGAATCAACCTAAAAAGATCTACAGTTGAGGCAGCAAGGCATATTACGAATTAATGATTTAACATATATGTGTGTGTATATGTGTATATATGTGTGTGTGTGTGCACCAATCAGTGCAATATAAGAATGAACCTCGTTGGATACATTGACATCCTAATTACATTATATTTTTATTCATCTCAAGAAAATGAGTTCATTTCATTGAGGCTCACTACTCACAGAGAATTGGAGATGTGTACAAAAAGTGAAGTCTCATAAAATACATCTAGATTAAAACTTAAGTTGGAACTACAATCCTTAGCATCGACCGTAGTACTATGGAACTTGTCAGATATGTTAGTTGTAAGCAAAAAGGGAAGAAGTTCAAATGATAAATAAATGCAAACATATATATATATATATATATAAAATCAAAGCTAGACTATCTAAATTTATGTTTAAATAATATGACATATGGATTATAACTTTCATACTTTTTAACACATTATTCCATATCAAGCACTATGAGTACCTTAAAATATTGAAAAACTAGCTAGCCACGTCAAATCCATCTTGTTAAAGTACCTTGCATTCTAAGAGAAGGGAGAAGGCCACCATGCCAGTACCCTCTCCCAACCAAAAAGGGAGATCTCTAGCTAGCTAGGAGCGCTTACCTTCTCCTCAAATATGTATATTCACCTTAAACACTTTGTTTAAATCTTTCATTATCGGACAAAAGATGTCTCTTCTTTATATTTATTGTGATTCTTTCATCGTGAGTAATACTTATGATCAAAGTATCATAATGAATGTAAAGAAAAGACATTACTTAATAGCACAAAGTTTATACCAAAATTTTTGGGCGAAAATACACACACACACATACGAATGTGATATATACATATACAAGATTTTTTTTTTTTTTAACCAATGCACACTGATTTAATTTAATTTGCGGAAAACTTGCAATCAATTGATTAAGCATAAATAAGCATTAGCTAAGTTAAAGTAAATTAATCTAATGAGTAATAGTTGAGAATATATAATTAATTAATTAATTAATTGGCTCAATAATGTACCTCCTATACCTATATTAATGAGATTATAAGTTTAAGTTATATCTCCATTTGTATCTTTCAAAATTTCAAATTGTAATAGCTCAATATACCTATATAGGAATTATTGTTTAGTGTTGGATACGAAATGAGGGTAATCAATTTTGTAGACATGTTACCAACTTTCATTTTTTTTTTAATTTAAAAAAAAAAACCAACAAAAGTACAAATTATTATTAATGCAATATCATTTTCACTTTCTATTTCTTCCTTCATTCTTTTCTCACTCTTAGCCTCTCTCAACGTAGTTATACGAACACATTTTTTATCATCAAATTCTCTAGAAACACATTATCATCTACCAAGTGGCAATAAATGAAAATTTTAGCAGTATTTGCTCTATTGGTGACGCAACACTTCTAATCCATAGATCTTGTGCTTTAAAATTCATGTGTTTATATCTCTCTTACTAATACGCGTTTATAGTGTTTGTAATATGTTGTATTTAATGTTTGTTTATGAGTTGCACTACGTTGATGAAGTCTTTCAATTGACTTAAAATTCCATGATAAGATTGGCAAAAAATTGGGATTCTCTACTGAGGTCTACCAACAATATACACACAACAATGACAACCTTTGAGATTCTTTTCCCTAGAACCAGGTCTCAGAGAGTTCGAAAATTGAACTAATAACATTTTCGCACTTATTGTAATTGAAATAAACATACAAGAGTGAAGCTTTATATATATATATATATATATATATATATATATATATATAGTTATGGGTATTTTAAAGTTATCTAAAGTGGGCTGGTAAAAGTCCAAGACTGGCCCAATAGAACTGCTCAATAAACTAGAAAGCACAGAGCCTGTTTGCCTAAGTCTCAGCTCGCAGAAGCTATCCAGCTCGCTAAACCGAGATCGTCTACTATTACGACTATTGGATCACCAATCATCCTCAGTAGTTACAGGTCATTCAGAATCGACCTCCAACCTCTTATTCTCAATTCTCCAAACACTTAATCCACATATGCAAGCTCATAGCCAGACTTCAGATATTCCATGAGCTCTCTGCTACAGTAGCTCGCAAATCTCAAGTCAATTTTAGTCAAAACTATTAGACGAAATTCAGCTAAGCGTATCTTATACGCTAATCCTTTCAGAGATTACAACATGATTTAATAAAATCTCACCTAACCAGCATGAGTTTAGTATCTAGACCATGTTTTGACAGAGTTGACCTGACAAATGTTAGTATAAAAAATGTAATATATCATGATTTTACTTTGTCTTATTGTACATTACTATAGTCTCCCATTCTTTATAAATAGAGGATGTAATTCATTTGTAACAAAGAGAAAAACACTTAGTAGAGATACTGTCACCTTGCCGAAATAGTTGATGAACAATCGTAGACGTAGTTCATTCTTTGAGCCGAACCACATCAAAAACCGATCGCAATAGTGTTTCTTCCTCCTCCCGCTCTTCTTCTTCTCTGCCATTTTACTCACCTTACAGTTTGGACTTCAAAGAATTTGGTCGGCTAAATCCAAATATCGATATATATACATACATACATACATATATGCAATATGATATGGTACAATCACAACTAACAAAAGAATTAAGATCAAACATTTTAGATCATGATTAGCAAATAGAAATTAAAATTTAAAAAGCATTTAAATGAGATATTGTATCACTCAGAATTGTATCACATAGTTGATTTTTTGTTGTAGCCTATATAGATCAACAAATGTCGGATGTGAAGCCTAAAAGACAAATTCAACAAAAGATAAAATCATGTTCATGTGATTGGATAATTATGTAAAAATTTTAACTTGGAAAAAGACCCTAAACCTAGATATAGACAAATCATACAAGCCACCATATAATAATTCCCTGAATGTAATACCTTAGACTGAATTATGTGAAAATGCCCTTCATTTGTTTGGTGGGAAACACATCGAACAACATCAAGCCCCTCTTCAACCACTATTTCAAGCATTCTTGATAGGAGCAAGCTTTCCTTTCTAAGGCTACCACTAATCACGATCTCCACTCCACCACAAGAAGGGCAAATCGATACACAGTTCTCTAAACAATTCTCCAAACTGATGTTTCCATCGTCAAGAACCTCTGAATTGGCCAAATACTTAAGTTTATCTCTCTTGACACTCAAGTCTTCGATGTTCTTCTTCAAGTGTGTTATATATTTCTCAGCCTCATATATGCAATCACTAATAAAATATTTTGCATGTAATCCCATCAATAAAAACCCTAGAAATATAATTATATTATAAAAACCAAGAGATCATGAGTGAAGATTATTCATTTATTTTACACAATAATGCAACTCGGCCCCTATAAACTTATATATATATTTAAGAAGAAAAAGGAGATGATGACCTTCATGGACTCAGTAGGGAGGATTTCTCGTAGTGAAGCATTTGGCTTGGACATGTGTTGTTTTCTCTATCGTTCAATTTCCTTACTCAAGATCTTCTTCTTATAATCATTATTGCCATTTCCTTCACTATTATTTTTGTTGGATTGGTTACTCCCCTCCACTGAAACTTGATAAAAGATCGAATCCCGTTAATAAAATCTTCTTAGTAGGGATGAAAGTGGGTAAAGAAGTCATCAATTGGTGGAGGAGGAAACATTGAACAAAGACTATTCAAGGGCTTCATGCGGTATATATCTTTTTAGTGATATTATGAGTTTAAACAAATAGATGCGTACGTTGGTTTGGAGCTTTTATTTTTCCTAAGATGTGTGCAGATTCTCTATAATCCTAAGATGTGCGAAGATTCTTTACAATCTTTTTCTGTGTAAGGATGAGAAATAAAGACGAGTGGTGGGACTCTCTTTGCTTTATCTTCTTTAGCTAAAATTGTTGTTCATATAGACTCACATTTGGTGATCTCTTTGTTGATGCGTTTCTTGAATCATTTCTTTGAAGTACTGTGTTTATCAAATATTTTATATCGGGCATGATGAAGAATAGAGAAAATTGATTCATTAGTTAAGCTTTTCTTGCAATAAAGTGCCAGTAATAATCAGTAACCAAATATTTTGCTTTGGTAAATTATTTATGGTCCATGTTTGATTGGTTCTTTAAATTATATGATTTGATATTCTGGCAACGTTTAAAATGAGTGATAAAATAGTCTATTGCTTAAGGAAGAAAAATGTCCTCCAATTATACGAGTTTGTACTGACCTTAAAGGAATCTTAGTCTATATGATTGATAATGATTTATGTATAATTTATAATAATATAAGTAGAGGAAATAAGGATGGCGGTCCTATCCATGTTTGATTTTGAGGTTGGATTTCCATCTTCGTCCCCATCCATAATCCCAAAATTCCTAAATATCTCCCTCCAAAATGAAATGTCGATTTGGGTACTTGGGGTCCCTTGACATCCTATAAACAAGCTTGACAATTGAAATACACGTTACAGAACTACGGTTTTATTTTCTTGTACATAAGGGCATATCCAAATATGCTAGGTATCTATTGTCTTTAATTAAAATAGCTTGTTATTTGTCTTTTTATAAACTCTAACTACTTTTCATGTTGTTAACTATTTTGTAAAAGTTGAATTATCCTAACTAAATATAAAGAGTAAGAAGGTTCTACCCAAATTTTCTCTTCTATCATTTTAATATTGAAATGACCTATTTACTGAAAAGTATCAAATTTTTGCCAAAAATGATACAACACAAAAATATAAGAATGTTGTAGCACATTTGAAATCAGAATGTTGCAACACATTCAATTTAACATGTTACAACACATCAAAGAAATAAAGACAATAAAGTAAACACAATGACATTTTTAACGTGGTTCGGTTTTACCTTACATCCATGAGATTATGCCTAGAGAGTTCAACTTATTAATGAATAGATAAAATATACAACCTATGCTTTATGCAAACCAAAACTCCATCCTAGTTTTGTAGAAATCACAAATCCATTAATAAAATTGTAGCAAGCTCCCTTTGCTTTCAATTATTACAGCTTGCTTGAACTTCCTTCAATTAGCTGCAACTTATCATATCTCAAAGACTTCACAAACTTGTCATACCAACAAGCTTCTGAGCATAAACCTATGTCAACTTAATCACTCAAACAAGTCTTAGATAACAAGCTCTTTAAGACTTTACAAACAATCACTCTAAAGCTCACTTTGGACTACTTAACTTGTCTGTTTGCTTGAATCTTTTTGTTTTATTGCATCCTGTATTTAAAGTAACTTTATACACATCAATATTTGTTAAGATAATACATAATTAAACTAAATAAATTAGAAATTAATTCAAAAGATAAAACAAAATAATCAACTGAAAAATTAGACAACTATCAAAATATAAATATCACAATTAAAGAAAATAAAATCAGCAAAAAAATATATAAGTCCTATTTTTTAACAATGTAACGCCCTTAAATTTATTTCCGTATGAATCATATTTATTGGTTAAATAATTGGATTCCATAAGTTGGAATAAATTAGAATTTAATGAAATTCGTGCAATCATAAAATATTTCGATTGTTAATAGGCGAAATTTGATATTTTCAAAAACATTTTTTTTTTTCACATAATGAACTAAATTTGAAATTAAATTAAATGAGTAGGATAATAGAAGCTTAGGATTGAAAAATAAAGTGAGTGTAATTGGATCGCATCGTGTGGGATTAATTTCGATCCAATGAAGAAATTTCTAATTTTAAAATGAAAAAGTATTAAAATAAATTTGAATTTTGGATATGGATAAGAATAAAGGAGTTAGTGGAATTGTGAGTTGTCAAGATGGACCAATGGGATGTTAGCATGTGTTTCTATGGGTTTAAATGTAAATAATAAAAAATTTTGGGGTCATTTTAAAAATCAAGAAAGTTGGTGACTATAAATAGGTGAAGTTAGTTGAAAATCTTCATTTCTTCTCCTTGATTGCCGACTTCTTCCTGTATTCTTACCGTCCACTTCCTCTTCCATTTCTCTTCATTTTCTTTGTTTTTTCATTCATCAAATCACTTCTAAATCTTGATCTTTCCCTAATCTACCCTTCTAAAGCATCAAAATTATCAAAACTCATATAGTTTTCAAGTTTGATTTTGCTAGAAAAGAGGTCAAAAGAGGTATGTTGAAATGGGTTTGTTATATTATGATGGATTTTAATTAGGAATGTCATAAATGCATCCATGATCATACAAATATAATTACTTTTGCGTTTAGAATAGTTGATTTGTGTGGGATCATGAAAGTTCCTCTTTGAAATCCTAGTTGATCTATTGGAGAGAGGTTATTAAAGTAAGGGCAAAGAGAAGCTTTGAGCTTGATTTGAGAGTGCTAGGAAGTTTTTGAACAAGTCCATAAGGTTGGTGTACACCTATTTTAAAAATTCTCTTTTGTTAGTGTGTCGAATGTTTGAAATTTATTTTGAAACTTAATGAATTTGTGTTTGGAATGTGAAAAACAAGTTTGAATGGTATTTATGTATTATTTGGATGCTTTTTGGATGAATTTTGAAAGAAAGAATTAAGTGGAACAAATTTTTGAAAAATGGCCTCTCTAGGCCGAATGTATAGCCTAGAGTAATCTAGGAGTATTTTGGTCATTACACTCCCATTTATTATTTTAATGATGTTTGCATGGGTTTTGTGATAAAATATGAATTGGAACAAAAATTGTAAAAATAAATCCCCTTTGGCAGAATATAAAGCATAGAAAAACCTAGGGGTATCATTTTGCTTCCATTTATGTGTTAATCACATGATGTTTTGATGATATGTGTGATGGCCTAAGAGTTCGAAATTAAAATTTTAAAAATTTCCTTTTTGGGGCCGCATGAAAAATAAAGAAAAGTGTATGTGTTGTTAAAGTATGACATGCAAACTAGGGGAAAAATGGTCATTTACAATAGCCTAAAGTGGTGCCCTGAAGAGTTTTGAAAAATATATTAAAAAATGTATTAAAAAGTTTACGCGATCAAAAATTTAGTTTTAAACTGAAAATTTCGTAATTTTAAAAAATTAAAAGGATCCATGTAAAACTAGTTGTTGGTAGGTAGGGATTGGTAGTTGGTTAGTCAATAGGGTGATTATTAGTAATACTGCGCCATTACAATTGCTTATCGACGTTGTATGACGGATCTTGAGAGGCACCGAATGTTCGATCAAAAAACGGAAACATGTTGTGAAATGCATCCTGATGGATAGTCACCAAGTGTCCGATGTTAAGGATGTTATTTATTCTGATGGGTAGCCACCGAGTAGTCGATACCAGGAAAATCCGTTGCCAATCTATAGTATTGTATTAGATTTTACAAAGAACTTTGAGAAATGTAATAAGAGCGATTTTGTAAATTTGAATGACAATTGATTTATATATATATATAAGGGTAGTATTGTAAATATGTTAACTAAAGGATTTCTGGAAGCTTATGTGATCAAAGTTTAAATTGAATCATGTGTGATGTATATGTTTTCGAAAAGTTGCTCGTTTATGCATGTTGTTTGATTTTCTTATTGCATTTTCAATGATCGATTTTCATCACACACTCTTATCCATTGTTTGTAAATATCTTGATATGCATGTTGAATTGATTCTTGGTATGATTTAGAATCTGAGTGTTCACCATCAGATTTTTCTTCTTGAATGTGTGTTGGTGAAGTTAAGATCTTTCCTGCACATTCTTGACTAACAAAATCAGTATTTAAAGATTAGATTCAAGCTATCTGACCTACCAATTCCTTATCATTTTCATTTTCAAAGTCATCATCACTCCAAGTGGTAGTCATGGCCTTTGATTTCTTCTTTTGAGTGTTGACACATTCTGTTTGTATGTGTCTAAATCCTTTGCACTCCCTACATTGAATTCCCTTTTTCTTCTTAAAATTAGATGGTTTAAAAGAATTGTTACCTTTAAAAATTATTGACCCTGATTTGAAATTTTTTCCAAATCTTTTGAGATATTTTTGAAAATTCTTTATTAGCAAAGCTAATTCAGAATCATCATCATTCTCTAAGATTTCTTAACTCTTATTTTCATTTTGGATTGATTATAAGGCATTTGATTTCTCCCACTTTCTCTATTTGAGATTTAGTTCAAATGCTTGCAGTGATCCCATTAGCTCATTCATCTTTATCATGCTCATATCTTTACATTCTTCAATTGCAACCACCTTTGCTTGAAACTTGTCTAAAAGAGACCTCAGAACTTTCTACACAAACTTGTTTTTAGGTATCCTTTCACCTAAGGCAAAGCGCTCATTAGATATATCACTCAACTTAGCAAAAAAGTCATATAACAATTCATCATCAGACATTTTCAGAGTTTCAAATCTTAAGGTTAACTCACATTTAAAGCATTTAACATCGTCAATTCCTTCATGAGTATTCTAACGTATTTCTTAAGATTTTTTTATAGTTGTGCAAGTAGAAATTAGTTTGAACTGCTTTACATCCATACCGTTGAAGATAGCATATAGAACATTGCTATTGTAATTAGCAAGTCTATTTTCTTTAACAGTCTATGATAGTTTTGGTTTTGGTACAGTTCTTTGCTATTCATTAGTGATTATTGGATGTGTCCAACCTATGAGGATAGCTTTCCAAGCTCTTTCATCGATAGACTTGATGAAAGCTCTCATCCTAGTTTTCTAATATGGATAATTGGTTCCATCTAATAAAGGAGGTATTGAAATTGAGGCTCCTTCAATTAAGGCAACCATGCTGCAAAGTAAACAGGTTATAAGATGCCTATTTCACTAAGTGAGGTCTATTCTGATATCAATTGAAATGACCTATTTACTATACAACATCAAATTTTTGCAAAAAATATTGTAACATAAAAATATTAGAATGTTGTAATGCGTTAGAAATCAATTTGAACTTATTTACATCCATACCATTGAATATAACATATAAAGCATTGTTATTATAATTAACAAGTCTATTTTCTTTAGCAGTATAAGATGATTTTGGTTTTGATACGGTTTTTTGTTGTCCATCAGTGATTATTGGATATGTCCAACCTATTAAGATAGCTTTCCAAGCCCTTTCATCAGTAGACTTGATGAAAACTCTCATCTTAGCTTTCCAATATGGATAATTGGATCCATCTAATAAAAATGGTCTTGAAATTGAGGCTCATTCAGTTAAGTCTGCCATTATGCAAAGTAAACAGGTTATAAGATGCCTAAAGATCTCACTAAATGAGGTCAGTGACTTGCTCTTATACAAATTGAAATGACCTATTTACTGTACAATACCAAATTTTTGTAAAAAATATTGTAACATAAAAATATAAGAATGTTGTAATACGTTTGAAATCATAATATTGCAACACATTCAATTTTATTATGTTACAACACATCAAAGAAACAAAGAAAGTAAAGTAAATACAAGGATATTTTTAACGTGGTTCGGTTTTACTTTACATCCATAAAGTCATACCCAGAGGCTTCAACTTATCAGTGAATAGATAAAATGTACAAACTATTCTTTATGCAAACCAAGACTCCCTCCTAGTTTTGTAGCAATCTCAAATCCATTAATAAATTTATAGCAAGCTCCTCTTGCTTTCAGTGATTACAACTTCTTTAAACTCTCTTCAGTTAGCTGCAATCTATCCTTTCGCGAAGACTTCACAAACTTGTCATCCCAACAAGCTTCTGAGCATAAACCGATATCAACTCAATCACTCAAACAAGACTTAGAGAACAGACTCTGTAAGATTTTACAAACAGTCACTCTAAAGCTCACTTTGCTTAGCTTGTCTATTTGCTTGAATCTTTTTGCTTTATTGCATCCTGCATTTAAAGTAACTTTACGCACATCAAGATCTGTTAAGATAATACATGATTAAACTAAATAAATAAGAAATTAATTCAAAAGATAAAATAAAATTATTAGTTGAAAAATCAAATAATTATCAAAAGATAAATATCACAATTAAAGAAAATAAAATCAGGAAAAAAAATAGATAAGTCCTGCTTTTATTTAAAGACCACATCTTTTTTATTTTCTTCCCCAAACTTGGTCAAAAACCTATCTAGGTACATTTTTTTTACTCTGCACAACAACTGATAAACTTCTGATGACAAGTTTATAGCGAATGAAATATACACTAGAAACTCGTGTAACTATACACAATCCACAAGTTATATAATGATAAATAGAGATCGTTCTCACAAAAATTGTCCAAGTTATATATATCAATCACTAAACTGATTAAAACTATATCTTATCCAAATTATTAAAATAGTAATTTGTAAAATAAAAATAAAAATAGTAAAGAATAAAGAATGAACAAGTAATAAACTAAATTACAGCCAATGCAGACTTGAATATAGGATTACAAACTTACCCTATCAATTCACTCAACCTATATTAATGTATTATAATTAGTTCATTCTCATCATGTGATTGATCGAGCACTATATTATCCACAAGCCTTTTTTGAATGGTCGAGTGGATTTATCTAAATTAATTAACCAATTATATGTCCATGACGATTAATCCACCTAAGCACATTAAGCATTCAATGACTCATTAGTGACCACACAAATCACATAGGTATATGTCTATCCTATGTAATTCTTGCTATCTTATTTCAGATCTAAACATATGAATACCTTTCTCAAGCGCATTCATGGTTATCAAATCAACTAAACTAGTGATCAATTAATTTAGAAGCATTAAGAATAAAATAGAACGAAACACAAAATATAAGAATTAAATTAAAAATAATATTATACAGGCGAGTTCATAGATTTCAGGTTACATTGTAACTCTAGATCTAAAATCCAACTTATCATAAAAAATATACACATCAAATCACCCAAGCAAATATCTAACAACATCCTAAAACAAAATTAAAATCAAATAAGGGTGAGGAAAATTTTAGTGCTTGGCATGATCCTTTCTGTCACTAAGAATTAGCCACGACTCTTCACTCCACTTTTGTCATTTTTGCACCAAGATTTAGAGGTGATGCTACTATGATTTTTCGAACTCTTCAAAGGTTGATGATGATCTGAGTTACAGCTTTGAATTCTCCTTTCTAAGGCTCTGTAGAACTGTTATTAAGGTTGACTTCATGCATATTTCATACTCTAAAACTAGCCTACAAATTCCTCATTCAAGACCTATTAGAATTGAGTTAAAACAAGACAAAAGGCTGTTGCAGAAATGGGTTCAATGGCTGCTGAAAATTTGTAGAATTTTGCAATTTGCACCCTTGAAAATGCCATTCAATCTCACACTCAATGTTTCTCTTGTTTGTCTGCGCCGAAAATAAAAACCTCTTTTTTTTTATTGCAAAATGAGACTATTTATACGAAGACCAGTTGAGGGCTTTTTTTGTCTCAAAATCAATTACCTGACTTCACCCCTTGATTCTCTACCTTGAATGTGAGGAGATGTTCTGCCAAGAATTTTTCTTGAAAACCTGCTTCTTTCCTTTCACTTATAACTTGACTAATAAACCGAAAATCTTTGAAGACATTAATGGTGATTCTCTACTAGTAAAATTAGCATGGAAACTTTTGTTGCATCATAAACACATGCTTTGAACGCTTGAAACTTCCCTACAAACAATTCATGCGGAAATAATGTCCAAGTCTAGGCCCAGCTGACTTACACAGGCAGTAGGCCTGGGTCCAATCCCAGTGCCCACCAACTGACTTGGGTAAAGGTTCATGACCTACTTCTATGGCCTGTAGGTTAATTATAAAAAGACCCCTCAGCTTTTTAAAATTCCATTTTTACCCCCAAAATTACAAAACAATCCCTTCATTCAATTTCTATATAAAACACTCAGAAAACATTAGAATACATTTATTTTACTCAATTTTTAATCACAAAAGACTCAATTAAAAATATAAGATCGTACTTAATTTTGGCCCGATCAAATACCTCAAACCTAACATATGTTCGTCCTCGAGCCAAGCCAAAAAACACAATAAACGAAAGAAAAGAAAAGAACAAAACAAAAAATTCACACAAACAAAATAAATGGATTAATACCCGAATTTTCATTATAAAGGTTAGGGAAAATCGACACCTTCAAACCTAATCTTTCCTTGCCCTCAAGCAAACCTAAATATAACTAAAAACTAAAATAATAAAAATAAAAATAAATCTGTTTTCATAGGTAAATATGATGACATTTAGCATATGTCATAAACCTTTAAACCTCTAGGTGTTCTTAGTATAAGAAATTGTGTTTCTTGAGAGTTTACCAGCTATGATACTCACAAACGCCTTTTCACAAATTATGGAACAGATAGGAGAATTGAACTAGAATGCCAATTAACAACAAATCATATGCTCAATCAATAAGTAGAGTGTAATTCTGCAAATTCAATTCATGCCTCTCTTGTCTTATGAATGTCATAGTCAAAACACAACAGCTTCAAGAAATACACACTTAAGTGCTAGGATTCAATTCACTTCGATTCTAAAGTTCACAACTTATCTCTCTATTTGAAATTACTTAGAACCTAGACCCAACACTCTTGTAATACATTCGAGATGGAAGTTATGCACAAGAAAATCTCAAATTTTTAAAACGCATGTGATTAAATAGCTGAAAGACCTCCAATATGCGTTCAAAGAATCTCATGGAAGGAATCAAATAACAATAACATATCAAACATTGTTTACCTCAACAAAATAGTTCAATTTCTTAATAGATCAACTAGGTCTTTTTAAATGATTGTAGCGGGGCCAAAGGGTGAATGGTTTAAAAGAAAGAAATGATAAAGTAGTATTCAAATGAACTTAGGATCATACATTGAGTTTTAAGAATTTAATTAATTAGGCACTGAACTCTTACAATGAGTTCACACTCCCAAGCTTTTTCTTCTTTTGACTTCTTTTCCAACCACTTTGTTTTTTAGTTTCGATTTTTGTTTTTTTTTTTTTTTGCATTTGCACTTTCTTTTTTCTTTTTGCATTCTTCATATTTGCTCTACTTTTCATTCATGCTTGTGTCTACACAGTCATCATTTTTTGTTCATAACAACTGCAAACATGCACAAAGTATTTCTCATCCACCATCACTTCAATCTTCATCAATTATTTGTATTTTTTTTCACCCCACCTTCTTTACCTAAATTTTACATCTTAAATGTGAATCCAAGCTCTAAAATGTAAGACTAAATTATTTCGAGCTTAAACATGGATTTATGTTGGTTATTAAGAACAAAAACAGTTAGGTTATTTATGTGTTTGGCTTCAAATTTGGCTAATGGACGCACATTCAGATAGGAAAAATTGTTTTGGCCTTTTATTAATTTAAGCACATAAAGTCCAGTATCACTTCTCAGAAGTCATCAAACTTTTCATTAAAAGCAAACAATTTATTAGATACAGAATATGCTCTTTCCTTCCAACCAAAACCTATAGAGGTCTGTCTATTTATTTTAAGAACATGAAAAGAGTATTTAAGAGCAACAAAAAAAAATTCCCTCAGAAATAAATGTTATGACTCGAATAACTCATATGAGAAATCTCCACTACAGATCTTGGACTACTTAAACATGTATCCTATTCACTACAATGTCAAGAATGTGGATGTAAATGTGCATATATGAGAAAGTATAAATCTTCACAGCATTCAAACAAAATCAACTCATTGAAATTTGCATGCTTATCACCATTAATCAAACACCTAATTCTCAACTCAAGCTATACCACAATTATGATTAAAACTAAACTAACCTAAAAACATATAAAAACTAGCAACCTAGAACAAAATAAAGTAGGTGTACCCCCAAACCTAAATTTTGTAAAGTTACCAAATTAAAGTGCAATATAAGAGTGAAGTTAAGAAACTTCCTTCACAAGCTTGGGTTTGGTGAATTGATCACCTTGACTTTGTAATGCTCTATTTCTTTCCAGGTATCCCTACAAAATAATAATAAACATAAAAATTAAAGATTAAAAGACATATAGAAAATAAAATATAAAAATATTAAATAAAAAGAAATTTAAAAACTCTTGGGTTGTCTCCCAAGCAACGCTAAATTTAAAGTCTTTAGCTCGACTTCTTCCTCAACTCTCTTAACCCGATTTTCATAGATAAGTCTTCATGCAGAGGAATGGCCTTTTCCCCTATGCTTGAACTTGCTACAGGAGATTTTATGCTTTCCATTGAAGATGTTCCTTTATTGGCAAGATGTAGGATGAACTTCCAAAAGCTCCTGCCTATTCCACCTTTTGATCTTCTTCTTGAATCGTCTTCCTCTCTCATATGGATGAAATCGGAAGTTTCACTTTCCCACAAAGAGCTCATAAGGATCTTGTGATAGTTCTTTGGTCCATTTAACTTCTATTTTGTTGTATTTCATGTCAACCTTTACACACTCTTCCTCTGTTTGTGGCACAATGCAAGGCTTGAGTTGTTTTAAAATGTAGGCGAGTTCATGGATTTCGGGTTATATTGTAACTTTAGATCTAAGATCTAACTCATCATAAAAAAAATACAGATCAAACCACCCAAGCAGATATCCAACAACATCGTAAAACAAAATTAAAATCAAATAAGTGTAAGGAAAATCTTGGTGCTTGGCATGATCCTTTCTGTCACTAAGAATTGGTCACGGCTTATTCACTCTACTTTTGCCATTTTTGCACCAAGATCTACAGGTTTCTGTTGCTATGATTGTTCAAACTCTTCAGAGGTTGATGATGATTTGACTTGCAGCTCTAAATTCTCCTCTTTAAGTCTATGTAAAACTGTTATTAAGAGCTAACTTCATGCATATTTCGTATCCCAAAACCAGCCTATAAATTCCTCATTCAAGACCTGCTAGAACTAAGTTAAAACATGACAAAAGGCTGCTGGAGAACTGGTTTCAATGGCAACTGTAAATTTGCAGAATTCTGCAGTTTGCACCCTTGAAAATGCCATTCAATCTCACGCTCAATGCTTCTATTATTGTCTCCACCAAAAAAAAAAAAAACCTTTTTGCTGTTGCAAAATGAGACTATTTATACAAAGATCAATTGAGGGGTTTATTTTTGTCTTACGATCAATTAGCTGACTTCACCCATTAATACTCTGCCTTGAATGTGCGGAGGTGCTTTGCCAAAAATTTTCCTTAAAAACTTGCTTCTTTCTTTGCATTCACCACTTGACTAGTAAACTGAAAATCTTTGAAGATGTTAATGGTGATTCTGCACGAGTGAAATTAGCATGAAAACTTTTGTTGCATCATAAACACATGTTTTGAATGCTTGAAACTTCCATACAGACAATTCATGCGAAAATAAGGTCCAAGTCTAGGCGTAGCTCACTCACGTAGGTAGCAGGCCTGCATCCAATCCCAGTGCCCACTTGCTAGCTTGGGTTGCGGATTCATGACCTGCTTCCATGGCTTGTAAGTTAATTATAAAAAGACCCCTCAACTTTTTAAAAATTCTACTTTTACCTTAAAAAATTAAAAAAAAAAATCCCTCCATTCAATTTCTACGCAAAACACTTAGAAAACATTAGACCACTCCTATTTTACTCGAATTTTCATCACAGAAGACAAAATATAAGATCGTGCTTAATTTTAGCCCGATCAACTTCAAGTCCTACGAAAATACTCAAAGATATATATTCATATAAAAAATTTTCTAAAGATAAATTCCAATAAATATAAAGAGAAAATTATTTTTTATCTTTAGAAACTTAACTATACATTTATCTTGACACAAGATCACATGAAATTGATTAGATAAATCCTGAGAAAGATAAATCATGAGAATCAAGTCAATCAAATCACTACTTGAAAAATACTCTTAATTTTGTACTAAGCCCTATAAACCAAAAAGAGTTATAACACAAATTATACTCTGATGTTGCAACACATTTTCAAGCATGGCGTTACAACATCCAGCAATCCAAGAATTATGCAGCTCATAGTAAACTGCCTTAAACAAGATACCAATACTTTATATGCAATAGACTGTGCATCAAAAAATATTACAAACTCTCTCTTCTGATATTTTAATATTAATACTTAATTGAAATATAGAGTTTGTTAGAATCACTTAGTCAAAAGTTATTAGTTAAAATACGTTTTTATTATTTTAGCTAAAATTTAGCTAAAACATGGAAAGTATGATTGGAGATGCTTTAAGAATCTAATAAGTATTTTTTTTTTCTTTTCTTATTATCATTTGAATTTTAATTTCTGTTGTGAAAGCGTGCATGTGCATGTAATATATGTATGTATCATTGTAATAGTTGATGATGGGACAAGACGGATAAAGAGTTCATGGATCGTATTAGAAAATGGGAGTGATTTGTATTTGAATTGTATTATTTTATAGTATAAAAATGGTATCATTTAAGGAAAAAAAAAACTCAGCCAAAAAAGGAAAAAGAAAACTAAAAAACAACAATAGGTTGGTGTGGGATTTGGGTGCTTTGCTAGACAGAAATAGAAACCATAATTTAAATTTGTATATTTGATACGCTATTGAAGTAAAATATAGGCGTTGCATCTCTTTTCAACTTGATGATTTAATTCCTTAATTCGTGTCCATGACTTTTCGAACCTCTGAGCGAATTGATCTCTTGCAATCCCAGTCTTCACCCCAATTGTATTGGTAAATGAAAGAAAAATGTAGTAGGTAATTGTGCAACTAATTCAGGTTCGAGCCATTGCATCAAATATGGTATTTAAAAATAATAATAATAATAAATCGTGTAAATGAGAAGGTACCTGATTAATGAGACATCTGATATATCAAATCCCTTATTGGACTACTTTAATTTATGGAAAAATGATATAAAACATACTTCAAATAATAAGTTAAAAGATGTGAAAACTCATTTCTTTGTATGTTGTATTTTTAGGATAATGAGCTACATATGGAATTACGGCTGTCCTGCAACGCTAGATTTTTAATTTCAATGCAATGAAGTTTTGTGTATTGTAATATGTAGTTCATAAATTTATTATACATATATTTTTTTTGAAGAACATAAATTTATTATATTTCTTTATATATAATTTAACATTTTGTAGAGTTTATGCTGTGATTGAGATATGTAATCACCATTATAACTGTGAATTGTTACTGTAATTGGGTAACATACAGCTGTCAGCACCATGATTTTTTTTATTCTGTTAATTATTTTCTTGGCACAGTGATTTCGTTCTTTTCTTTGCTTTTCTGTTTTCATATTAGGTGTACGTACACTCGTAACATTCAATGATGGATCACCTTCGTAGTTTGAGATGCATCGGCGGATCCGACAGCCAAACAAGAGAAACAAGATGATGTAAACAACCATAACCCCATCTTAGATGATGTCAATTGTAATGATGAAAAGCCATTCATCTGTTCGAGTTTGCTAATTTTTGGTTGGAAAGGTTGATATCATCTTTAAAAGCAGGACCCTACAGTTTGCATCGGAGGATGGTTTTGTTTTTGTGTAGGTGCAATGTATTACGAAACGCCACTGTCATATGTTGCAATAATGAACACATATATAATCAAATCAAATCAACACATTGGCTCTTTGATTGACTACAATACACGAACTGTACCTATTGTTAATAAGTAGTTGTAAGAAGGATTTATCCATTTTACTAATTAATTTTTTTATATTGAATTTCAATTCAACAACTAATATTCAAGTCAGAAATCTTATTAATGCCAATAAAATAGTATGACCCTTAATCTTCTTACTCAAATGTTAAATTCCAGGCATCAAATTTCATATATATTTATATATATGACTTTTATAATAAGATATACCAATTTTAAAAAGTAAAGACCAACCAATCATATTTATCCATTATATTCTCTCTCCTAAACAAAATCTCTCTCCTATTTAATTCAAATGTAATGAATGAATTTGATTGATTAATCCTTACATTTTAAAATAAGATAAATCTAATTATAAAAGCATTTTATATATATATATTGTGCTTATACCATCAGTATCTCCTAACTTTTTAAAATTAAGACAAATCAATTAAATTCATCCATTATATTCTCTCTCCTAAAATAAAGTCGGTCTCCTATTTAATTCAAATGCAATAGATGAATTTGATTGGTTCATTCTAACTTCAAAATATTAAGAGGCACTGATGGTAAAATTACTATATATATATAATAATTAGACATAAGATAAAAATCCACTGCATTTAAACAATATTGTCTTTTCCCAAAGAAAAAAAAAAAAACACAATATTGCCAACTTCCACATGCGCTTGATAATTAATTTTCACATCACCCGACATGGCCACATCAAAAACCGAAGGGAGCAACTGATACAGGTTATTTAATTCTGCACATAATATATATGAGATAAACAAATTTGTCAGTGCTATATTAATTCCCTTTTTTTTTTTTTACATTTGTCTTTTATCATGCAAAAGAAAAGTTTTATTTAATATTTACCAAAATAATAATAATAAGAATAACAGTTTGCAGAAGGTTGAATGGCATTCTTACTCGATAGGGCTTCTCCCTTTAACATGAAAAACTATTATATGGTCATAAACTTCATAAAATTTAAGACTGCAGCAGAGACATATATATGAATTTCCAATGTTTGTAAACTATTACAGAAGGGGAAGCAATACAGATGAAGCTGTCTTAATTATGCATACAACACTAACACACACAGTGGTGTGTAGTTGAGATAATTGAGGAGGAAATTTGGAAACAAATAACATATATTTCTTGATAACTTTACTAAAAGGTGGATGCCTATTATATACCTATTAAAGACTTATAAGTTTTGGGGTTGTCCATTGTGTACAAGTAAAGGGATCCAAGGAATATAAGAATCATGATCATTTCATATTGACATCCTAGTACAATATAGTTCAATATTCCCATTCAGATGAGGTCGTTTATTGAAGCTCACATAGTGTTTAAGAATATTAATGTCTAAACAGCAAATACTCATATAATACCTTAAATGTAGAAATACAATCCTTTATAATTATCTACTACTATAATCATAAGTAGTAATACTAGTTGTAGTCCAAGAGGATATATAAATTTAAATTCATGTACGTTTCATTCCCTATCCAACACTAAATTTGGGGATAACAAACAATAGAAAACAAGAAAAACATAACAAAAACTAGATAACGTTGAAAAGGAAGCAGGCTTTGGAAATTAACGTATATATGCAAGCAAGTCCGACATAATTAAGTATAACTTAAACAATTTTACCACAAAACCGAAAAAATATGAAAATGCAAACAAGACTATCCATGAGGACATAATGTATTTTAAGGTTATAATGTCCAGCCCATGTTATTTTCACAAATCTAGGGACTAGGTTTGAAGGTAAAAGTGTGTATCATTAAACCCTTTCTTAAAAATTAATTGCTTCAACTGCTTGCATACCAAGATATACCATATATCAAGTATTATACCAATCTCCACAAGCAAAAAAGGGCGCTACAAGAATTTACACACCAGGAAAAATAAAAATGTAGATTACATATTAGTTTGGAGAAGCAAAACCAAGGTGATAAAAAGTGAAAAATAATTAATTAATGTTACTATAATAAAGCCTTGCACGACAATGGAGTCTTTGAATTGATTTGATAACATGATTGTTTTGGTAACATGAGCGAGTGTCTTACAACAAACGCATGAAAAAGAAAAATATATTCTAGTCATGTATACAATATAAAACCAGTGACATAGTTTTCTTCTCTTTGTTTTTCATTTTTGTTTCGTCTTTGGATTTTATCATGCAGGCATTCTATCTAGGTTAGCAGATATTTTATTTCGAATAAAGCTAAGATATATAAACACCATAGGAAGTTAATGAAAAAAGTTAAAATTAAAAAACACCCTAGAACCACTTCTCAATTCTCATCATCTGAGAGTTGCAAAATTCAACTAATAACATATTCGCATTAATTGGAATCTGAGTTTACCCAACAAAGGTGGAAGCTTCAGAAATATGTACATGTAACATGATATGGACAAACACAAAGACATCTAACAACTGATATCAAACATATTCCAGGTCAGGAAGGTGCAAATAGAAACTCAAACACATTCAAATAGAATAACGTATCACTCAGAAATACTGATAATCTATGCTGACCTAATTGCATAACAAAGTTTCTTATTCAGCCCATGCAAATCAACACTAGTCGGATCGTCAACCTGAGAGAGAATTCAAATAAAGAAATCACTTTCTTCCAATTCAAAAACAGCATAACTTAGACTTGAATAACCCTAAACCGGTAAATAAAGCAATTATTGAAACCTCCATCTAATGTAACTACCTCAGACTGAAGAGTGTGAAAAACTCCTTCATCTGTGCGGGTGGAAACACATCGAACAATATCAAGTCCCTCTTCGACAACTACTTCCAGTACTCTTGACAGAAGCGAACTTTTCTCTCCAAGGCCACAACTGAGCACAATCTCCACTCCACCGCAGTAAGGACGGACTGAAACACAGTTCAATGAACAGTGCCCCGAACTTGTGTCTCCCTGGCTAAGTGCCTCCAAATCGGAAAAATTTTTAAGCTTATTTCTCTTGACACTCAAGTCTTGGATATTTTTCTCCAAGTATTTTATATATTTCACAGCCTCATCCATGTGATCACACACTGAACGTTTTCCCTGTAACCCATCAAAACCCTATAATTTAATTATTGATGAAAAATCAAGAGATTCATGGAACGAATAAGGGTTAATCATTTCTTTCATATAATTATGCAAACCGTAATAAATTTATACTTAAATTATTGGAGAAATAGGAGTTTATAAAGGTTGTTGACCTTAATAGACTCAAGAGGAAGCAGTGATCGAAGTGAGGCATTAAGCGTGGACATGTGTTGTCTTCTCAGCCGTTCATTTTCCTTGCGCAAGATCTTCTTCTCCAAAACATTATTATTGCTATTTCGATCATTATTTTCGGGCGCAGGAGATAATATTTTATAATTTTTGCCCATTTCCACTTTGTTGGTTTGGTTACTTACCTCCAGCGAAGCTTGACCCCGGATCAGATCCTGTTGAACAAAATCTTTTTGGTGGGGATCAAAGTTGATGAAGAAACCACTTTGTTGAGGAGGAAACATTGAACATGGACTATTCAGGAGCTTCAAGCAATATCTTTGTAGTGATAATATGTACTTAAAGAAATAGATCCGTTTGTTGGGAGTGTGCGAAGTCTATTAATTTTCCTAAGATGTGTGAAGATTCTCTGCAATCTCGTCCTACACAGGGTAAGGGATAAAGGAGAGTTGTGGGGCTCCCTTTGCTTTTATCCTTCTTAAATTGCTGCCCATCAACACTCACATTTGGTGCCAGTGGACCAAAGTGTCGGTGCGCTTTCGGGATAATGGCTTTAAAGTATGTTCACACGAAGGTGAGGAGAGAAAGTGGCCTTAATTCTTCCAATTCAGAATAGTACCAAGAAAATATAAAATTGTAATTATTTATGAACCATATTTGTAAAGTGGGTCCGAGTGACTAGCAATATAAATACTATTAGTTGTTTCTATAAAGGTTAATAGCATTTTCTTAAAATTATAGGGTTAAAACTTAGAAATTGTAGAGATCTAACTCTATATACATATAGCATATATCTAGTCATACTATCAAGAAATATTTATCTTCATAATATTCGAGAGAAATCTGTCTATAGATTCAGATTAAAAATCATGATAGAATTAACGTACGTGAACCACTAGCTAGCACAAAATTATTGGAAGACTGAATGGGGATAATTGTTATGTTCGGGCTTTGTGATCTTCTTTGATAAAATATTCTTACAAACTGTTGTATTCACTATTTTCCAAAATTTAAATTTCTGTTTTAAATAAGATATATATAAAACCTATTTGGGTCATGAATCAAGTAGTATTTTTATATCATCAGATATGGACACCGACTCAAGATGCCCAAAAAATATATATTTCAGTGCATCATATATCATCAAAAATATATATATTATAATGAGTGATTAACATATTAAAGCAATAGATAGTAAGATACACAACTTCATTGTGACAATAAATTATATGTTTTGAAACACAAGTAGTATTTGTGGATTTAAATATAAGCTGCCAAGATGGGATAGTTTAAATGATGCTTTATTTATTATTTTCTTTTATTAGAATATGAGAAATAAAAAAAATAAAAAAATAAAAACATTTGTCTGGCACGGGACACCCGAAATCAAAAAACTATCAAGTTGATGAATGATGGTCATGATATATAATAAATTACTTATGTTTTAGGCGGAGTCTCTAAGTTGGACAAGGTGACCGTATTTTTTCAGAAAAATATCATGAATATACAATTAGCTTTGATGTTTCGTATCTGGCCCCTCTTAAGATATGTTGTTCTATTATTTAATTCATTAGTATAGAGACCATTAAGTATCAATAATTATATGGAATAATAACTCAATAGGCCGATGAAGTTATAAGGTTAGGGTTCAACCACGAATGAATGCTTCTTGAAAATCTTTTTGAAAACAATATACTCTTAGGAAGAGTGTGGCTTTCAAAACATCTTTAATGATATAAGTTCTTCAGGAGTAAGAACTATTCGTCTTCGGGAGAAAACATATCTGACTCTCTTGAAGGGAGTTTAAGAAGAATGAGTTCTTCGGGAGGAATAACATTTAGTCTTCAGGATGAGATAAATCTTAAGCTCTTAAAGGGAATTCAAGAAGCATGAGATTATTGAAGTTGAGTGGATCTCACGAAACTAGATTCATGATGAAAATACTACATTACATCATTGTAAAACAGTATCTTTAATTGTGTTAGTCAGTTGGTATTTGTATTCTAAACCTTTATTAATAAGTTTATTTATCTTGGCATGATCTCATGGATGTAGATGAAGGCAGAACTACATTAAGAATATTGTTGTCTCTTTTTATTTTCTATTGCAACATTTGTATTACCTATTGCAACATCCAATTATTGTCTATTACAACAAATTTAATTAATCTAAATTAATTAAATATTTGATAATATCTAAGAGAACAGATCTTTCATAAATTTTAGTGTTACTAATATCTTAAGCTAGTAAAAAAAAATTACATACAAGACACAGTTGAGTCATTAAATATTTTTTTTGACAAAATTAAATATTAATTTATTAATAAAAAAGTTACATTTTTATAAAGTAAAGAGAGTTCAACCTCTCTAGTTCTACGCAGCCTATGCTTGATAATAATACATTCGGATTTGGTCTTCAAAATATATGGATTAATGGATGCCTGTCTCCCGTAAGCATTTACATCTTTTTAATTCAAGTAAAAAGTATATATGTGGCTGCTTTATACTAAACCCTCATTTTAAGGTTACTTTGATAGGGGATATGCTCCATACAGATGTCAAGCTAACCATGTAGCTTTTCACCTGTTACAGCAATGCTACTATACCTATCCTGTTGGCCGTCTCCCAGACATTACCACAAGGTAATGTTGATAAATTACAACTATTAATTATGACCAGTTGCGTAATATAATGGTATATTTTGCTCAGCTTTTAACACCACAATAAGGATCCCTTTTTTTGTGGGTTCTTGGATTAAGGGTAGGGACTAGGATAAAGACAATTTCATGAAGTCGTTTTCTTGGCCTTCTTTTGTTAAGAAACAGCGATAAGTGATCAACATGTAGAATGGGATAGACTAGAACATCGACCTTTGTCCAAATTAATAAAAAAAAAAAAAAAAAGGAACTTCGATCCTTTACAAATGTAATCATTTATTTATTTAAGGACATTAATACTTGTCATTGGCTGAAAACGAGGAAGAGAATGAGAAGGAAATAAATTATAAACACATTATCAATTACTAATATCACAAGGTCATTTTTAACAATAACGTAAGAACTTAGATGAGTTGAAAATTTTGTTTTAGCCCATGAAACTGGGGCGCTTAGCAGCTAGTCGAAACTCAAGAATGGAAGGTCGCAACACATCCAGGGGCGGACCCATCATTGGGTCAGGGGTACACGTGCCCCCTCTTAAATTTTTTAAAAATTAATTATTAGTCATTAGGTCTGAAATATATAAATGCAATGTCATATATCATCGCGAGTTTGCAATGGTGTTGTGGGTTAGATGACGCCTTTTTATTTGGCTGTTATCGGGTTCAATTCCTTGGCCCCACGAAAAGCTTTTGCTTTTCCTGCTTTTTCAGTCATTTGATATATAATATAAAAAATGTCAAACACTAACACAAAGATAAATTGGCTTTGTTGGTTGTGAAGCCTCTCTTTTTTCTCATAATAGCTTTTTAATATTAATTTTAGTCTTTTTAATTTTATATTATATAAATAATATCTTCGATACTAGTATAAACATAGATTGGTTTTACTGGTTGTACTTGTCTTCCTTCGAAAGAGAACGAGGGTTTGATCCCCTTGTGTTTAATAATTTTTAAATTTTTAATTTTTAAATTTTTATGGCATAGATCTTGTTTTTCTTTCTTCCATCCATCATGGTTCAATCTCTTTTCCTATCAAAATATGTTATTTTTCCTCAATTTTTTTTTTTTCCGTTATTACAAATTAATATTCAAATTTAAAATATTTTGACTTCATAAATTATAATACTTATTTCAAATTATCACAAATTATATTATATTTATACGAACTAGAGAATAAAAGAGAACTAGTGTACAATCAACTCATAACTTATATGTTTTTGTTTTTATACTTATAGTAAGAATGTTATTTTAAAATTTTTATTACAATTTTATAAGGATTAAAACTACATATCTCCTACTGTTTATGTATTTTAACTAATTTTATTTTATATAACGTTTTTCTAGCCATTGAAGGAAACATTAAAAAAAGAAAAAAAGTTATATAACTTAGTTTTCTGATGTTATAATTATTACATAAAAGTGTCATCTCTCACATAAATTTCTGGGTCCGCCACTGAACACATCAGAATACTATAATAGAGAAGTAGGTGAAAAATGTATTATTTACTAAATGAATACAAAATATGGAGGCCTATATAGGGTATGGAAAGGAATCAAATCATGCATACACCACAACAAAGTATAATATGTAAATGAGATAATATCATATAAAAACCAAATCAAATCATGTCATAATCCATACAATAACAATGAACTAGCTTCAGTGGTAATCAGCACTACAATTAGAAAAGTCTAATTAACAATTTAACAATAAAGTTAGAAAACTAGAGTATAAAAATTGACTAAAAGTTTCTAACTAAAACCTCACATTCTCTTTTTCCAAGGCTGCTAACGGGTGCAAGTTACATTTCTGGACCTGGAAAGAGACATACAAAGAACGATAAGCTTAATATATAGTATAGATCTTGATTGTCTCTATATTTTGAAATGATTACATGCTACCAGTACAAGATTGTTAATCAGTTGTTAATTTTATTTTGTATTCATAGAGATCTCTATATTGACTTATACATGCAAAATTAATTAAGGTAACCATGTAGATTTGCTCACAGATTCACAGACATAGTAGACTATATGTCAGTTTTCGTCTTTGATTTTAGGCTCTTAAAACAATTTAAAAACTTGTAGAATTTCCAAACTTTTAGACTGAATATGGAATTGAAATTAGCTCACAGTAATGAAATCTAAATAGACTAAAAGAAAGTACATATAAATTGGTTCTTCTAATTGAAGCCACCAAGACATACCTAGCCATAACTGCAACCTCTAAGGATATTCTACGTAACACATAATTGATGTACAAAATCATTTATGGTTGTTAAATTTCTATACTTGCTACTTAATTTTTATGTGCTTTTCAGAAATGGTGTATATATTGGGATATAACATACGGCGCAAAAGACTAACCCTTTTTTTTTTTTTTGACATAAAAGACTACCCCATTTGATCACAAACATGGCTAGGCATTTTGATTACTAATATAACATAGTTGATAATCACACGTTTTAATAAAGCTAAGATCCAAAATACAAATCTCTCGTCTTCCAAATAAAGAACAAACTAGCCTATTGAATTGTGGCATCCATATATATATATATATATATATATATATTATATTTTATCCTTTTTAATATGAGGTTCATAGTGGGCTTCCTAACATTGATCTCCCTTACAGTTGAACTCGAGTTGACTTTGATTGGCCATGCTTTTTAAGTTATCGTTTGATAGAGTTTGGCCCCAACACATATAACATTTGTCATAGGCTATCATATTACATTTCTATTACTGATTACTGTTTTATGGGTTTATGATGAGAAGTAGTATATATATTGGTTGATAGCTTATAACCAACTAGTCTTTCAGGTTTTAGCATTCATTGATATATGAATGCTTATTTTCTCTTTTATCTTTTTCAGTGTGGGATTTGTCTCATTTTCTTTGGCTTCATGCCTTCACATGTAGGCTTTGTAACAGTACTCAATAACCTTATTGTTAGTATAATTAAATTATAAGTTTATGTCAATAGAAAAATATCCAATTATAATGTTTAAGACTAGAGCGCCTATTTTTTCTCTCCATTTAAGGTTAATTTCCTTCTCATTTTTGTTAAGCTATGTTCTCTATGTGCTGTGCTTTTATGTTCTTTTCTAATTTTTTCCCTCATTCATGGGCAGTTGCATTTAACATGCAGCGCACAACACTTTAAATTAAAGTTTTGTGGAGTATTACAAATTGTTCTTGACTTATACTTAAGGTTTGAAGATTTCTTATGTTTAATAAGATAAATAAAAAACAAACAGAAAGGTTCCATTAATACGAAAGAGAACTAAACATCAATAATTTCGCTAATTGCCATATGTAATATGCACCTCCTAAAATAATTGTAATTAATCATGCGCATAGACGAAATGTCAGTTTACTATATATCCAAATGGCTACAATGATGAGTTGCAAGGTGAAGATTGGGATAAGAAGTTAATCAAGAAAAATATTCCCCACTAAAACTAGGACATATATAAATATGATTAATTATGATCAGATTCTTTTGCGTGAAACGTATTACCACTTTTTCCTCTGCACAAACACAGATTAATCAAAATCTTTCTTCAAGGTACTGTGAGAGAAATGGATCCCTAATGAACTCCACTGTAAGAGAATTATTTAACTATATCTTACTATGTTGTTTATTTCATCTAGCTAGTTATGCGTTCATATTGCACTGGAACAACATGAGGACCCTAGTAGTTCTTGCACATGCGATAATGACCATATTTTGCTGAAGAAAAGATTAAAAATGCTCAAGCTGATCATGCAGTACTGTCTTTAAAACAAAGATATACCAGAGACATATTGCACTTGCAAAGGTACCGGTTCATAATTATCAGTAATCAGGAAGCAGCAATTAATTAATTTGAGAAACCACGTTAAACTTGGAGATTTTAGTTGATGATGGTATACCCACTTCGGTTAGTTTATGTTGTATCCTGATAGATCAATGATGATGATGTACTCACGTCGGTTAGTTTCTGCTGTAGCTCTGACAGATCAATGTATCTCAGATCACTGACCTGTAGATTAAATTTGATTCGTTACATAAAAAACTTACTTGCATTTGAAGGATAATATCTCAAAACATATTAAATGAGAAACAACTCCTATTTATGGAACGGCACTAATTGACTATATATGTATATATACCTTGGTTTGGATAGTGAGAAGCTGCTTTTCGTTGACTTTTGTGGAGAGACAGCTAACAATATCAAGTCCTTCTTTAAGCAGTGCCTCAAGCACCGTTGAAAGGAGAAAACGTTGTTCATTGAAGCTACTGCTGATCGTAATTTCCAGTCCATCCAAACATGGATGGACCATGACACAACTAGGCTTATTTCTGCTTCCACTCTCCCAGCTCGAATTCGGCATCTTTTTTAGCTCGTCTCTCTTGTCACTCAGTTCTTTGATCTTATTCTTCAGGTCATTTATATAATACACTGCTCCGTTCATGTGATCTGACATCGAACGCTTTCCCTGGAACCCCAATTAAAATATATAATTTGTCCGCTAATGTTTCTTGAAAAGGGTATGTCAAATTTGCGAAAATTTGCAAATCTAGAAGTGCAAGATGATTCTAAGCAATTAGAAGAAGAGAAATGCAAATTTTCACCTTGATATATTCAAGAGGGAGTAGAGATCTAAGCGATGCGTGAAGGGTAGACATTTCTTGTCTTCTTTGCTTTTCGGTATCTTTATGCATCATCTTCTTCTTGAAATCATCACTTGTAGTCTCATACCTATCACTGACACTCATTTTTCCGCGCCACTGACTTTTGCTATCGCTGTTGTTAAGATTTTTGCTAGCTTGATCCATTGAATTATGAGCCGAGAAAGATTCTATCCTGAGATTATGTTTTCATGGTGGGGATTAGAGAAAATCAGTTATAATAAGAGAAGTTCATTGCTTCGGTGTGAAGGAAAATTAGATAACATTGAGAATTGAAGAGACAAAGATAATACCAGTAACCAGTCAAAGATTTCTTGTAAGCTGGCAATTCCAAGCAAAAAGGAGTAGATATGTTTGTTGGGGTATGAGATCTTTGATGGGCCTAAGTTGGATATATTCCTGTAAGCTCTCCAATTATAAAAGGTGAGTATCAAAGAACTTAATTACCTCATGGCAGTTTCTAGTGGTGTAGGGCACTGTAATTTTTTTTTTTTTAATTAATAATATAATTGACTTAGTTTGAGAATCAACACCAATATTCCTATGGTTAGTGTATATATATAGTATATGAAGGTTTGTACAAGCTTAATTTGTCCTGAAAAAAAATGAATTTAATGGCTTTAAAAAATATAAAAATAATAATAAATTTTAAAATGGTAGTAGACACAGTTAGTTGATAATCTCATCTTTTAGTAAAGTTCCCCTAAGTCAAAGAAAAAAGAATGTAATTCTACATTAAGAAGGGCATCAAATAGGAGAAAAAAAATATTTCAAATAAACAAGAAAAAAGTTTTAATGGTTCATAAGTGATTTAAGAGATGCACATTTTTTAATAATTCAAATAATTAGTTTATTTTTATTACTTATTATTATAGAGATAGATATCTCTCGACTTCCAATGTTATAAGTATATATTTTGGAATTGCACATAATATTTGATCTCCTTAAGTCCAATAGATTCATGATCGTTATATATATAAAAATATATATATATGAAAAAGAGGTTTTGTAGTTGATTTTCATCTTTAGAGTAATTGATTTATGGATGCTTGCATGATTATCGTACATTTTTGAAGTTTGATTTTGTTGATTTATGCGAACTACACATAGATCAGGTCAGTGTTGCTATAATTTTAAGAGTAATCACTATTAACTGTGTCAAAAAATAATTTACTGTAAAGTTAACAAGGATATTATTTGGTGAATTCTGTTGTTACAACTATTATAATTGTAAACATACATTTGGTAAATTTTATAGTAATTGCTATGAATTTATAAAACGTCTTAAATAAATATAAAAATAAAATATTTTTATTTTTACTTGGTTTGTGTATACATATATCTATATATATATATATAAATATTTGTGTAATTAAGGTTGAGGATGATTTGATCATTTTCATGACAGATTATTTTATAATCACTTTATAAAAATAACTACTATCTGGTTCTTAAAATTATTATCAAATCTACTTAAATTATTATATACTCTCTTTTAGATGTTTTACCAAATATCATTTTTTATATCAAATTATTATATAGTCAAATTTTAACTTCTCAAAAGTAATACTAGACGGAGAGTCATGGTTTGAAAAAAATTTGGGGTTTTAGTTATATATATTTTTTTAATATTTGAATTGAAATTTGGGGTTTGATTGACCACCCAAAAGTTGAACAAGTCATTTTTTTTTCTTTGTTAACTCAATGACAGCACTACAATCACGTTATTAAAAGGAAATTAAAATTAATACGCAACATCAAAATCAACTTGATTGCTTATTATTTAAGATTAAAAAAGCGAAGTAAGAAAACTACACATGTACCATTAGGTATCTTATTGAAGAAGTTTTTTCCTACATGACGGTGCAACTCGTGTCCAAAATGTTGGTGCTCACCTCTTTCTCTTTTCTTTTTTTTTTGGTTTTCCTCTGAAGGACGGTACTCACTAATTTAATTAATAAGATTTATTATAAATTTTAAATGATCAAATCTCATTCGTATTGAAATTTAATGTGTTACATAACTTTGGTTGGAATGAGGTTTGATCATGCATGATACATATACCCTAGGTTACATAACTTTGGTTCGAATGAGATTTGATCAAGATACATATACCCTACGTTGATCATGATCTATTATTATTTTTTTGTATTTTGAACTATTAATAAAATATTTCATTTAATACAGTTGCAGATATAATTTAATTGTCTCCCAATTTGAGTTGAGACACATGTTCAATTCCACTTACCAAAATAAAAATATTTATTTAAACTAATCAAATTTAACCACCATCCAATATGATTTGATAAAAAAAAATTGCTCATTTAATTTAGCAGTCATCCAAATTTAAGTCATTAAACCTTATGTGTGGTGTCTCAAAATAAAAATTTAAGTTAACATTTAGGTCAAGAATTTTCTTCTTTTTTTTTTTTTTTTGAAATAATTTAGGTCAAAAAGTTGAGCAAAAGAAAAATTAGGTCAAGAATTTTAGGAAAAAAAAAATATGTCAAGAAATTTAAAGGTTAACAATTAATAAATTCCTTATCATATAATAATAGTAATGACAATAATAATAATAAATTTTGAATTAGGAATTCCTTCATATTACTTTACAGAAATTATTCCCATTTATGATACGAATTCATTTAGTCACATTTTGATTCATATGTGTTGGTAAACGAAGGGCTTGTCACAGTAAGTTTGACTTGACTCTACGAAATCAACTCTTTAATAAGAACTGGCAAGGATCGATATGTTTTTGGACAAAAGCATTAAACTTGTCAAAATCAGCGAGCAACGCATGGCTTTTTTTATAAGTTTGGTGTAAATAATTGTCGTATTTTAATATTTCATATGAAAGAAAAGTACCATATTCTTACCAATTTTTTTTTTTTAACGTACTATCGTACCGATTTTCAACATCCATTTACTTTGACGAAACTTTCCTCGCTCACTTTTCGTAAAACTATACGTCATAACAGCAGGAAGATTTTATTTAACAATTTGATAAAACATATGTAATTTTTATAAATATTTGAACAGCAGATGTTAACTATGCACTTTCAAAATTTTATTTCCATATGTAATCATTATTATAAATATTATACAGTCACATATTAAGTATATTTAGATGCAGAAATAAACAACATATGTTATGGTTTGATAGTAAAGAAAACTTATATGTTTCGATAATATTTCAAATTTAAATCATCTCCTTCTAAATAGTTTATTAAAAAAAAAAAAAAAAAAACAATATAGTTAGTATCATAAATTTTGTATTTTTCTTTTTATAAAAAGGGCTTTGACATTAAGAAATTGCTCAACGGTATGTCTCTAACATTATGCCACAAAGTTGTTGGTTCAATCCTCTCCAAACTCTCTGAATTAATTATAATATTTTTTTAAAAAAGTATTTGTTAAGAAATTACAATATGAGAGTTAGAGGAGGAGGATATAAGTGGAATTCATAATTCCATTATTACGAATGCTAGGATCAACATAATTTAATCATAAATTTTAGTATATTAGAATTTGAATAATATCATGGATCATGTAAAATTGTACATATAATTATACAGTGAGAGATTTTTATTGGGTAGAATTACGAAAAGAACAAAAATTTGGATGAGTCTAACCGACTCTCGCTTCATCTAATATTTAAAGGCACATGCTAACAAACATATTATTCTGTTTTTCTTTTTTAACATATTTCCAACTCGTGGCTATTTATACAAGTTAGAAATAGTTGTTTTTCATCTTCTGATTTGCTGCTAGATGATCCTGTAGTTGATTTAGCGCTCAAATTTGCATTGGGGATAGCGTAAACAGAAGAGAATAACATTCAAACTTAAATAAAATAAATGTCTGATTTATGCATTAGTTTTGAACTAATTATACGGTAAAGTTAAATTTGGTTTCAAGGAAGAGAACAGGTGCAGCCGCAAGACTTCAACAATGTTGCTATAGTGGTGGGTGAGACAAAGAGAAAGATACAAATAATTAAACGCCGAAATATCTACAGTATCAAGAGAAGATCTCTAGAACAAACAAGATATCTTATATTTTATTGTCAGTCTAATTAAAAAAATGGACAAGGTGCTGCCGTATCGTATATTTTAATACAAATAGATAAACGTAAACTTAAAGCTAGCTGCTCCATCCGGTACTGCTTATTCTAATGAACAAACCATTAAGAACCAATCATTTAAAAAGAAAAGGGAAATTTTAATCTGGACCCCTAAAGTATTAGAAATTAATAATTTTTACCAATAGATGGTGAAATAAGTTATATGATCCCTAAATTTCAGAAAATATAGTAATTCTGTCCATTTAACCAATTTACCGATAATTAGACAACGAAATGGTTGAAATGTCAAAATTACTTTTGTTTTCTGCCAAACGTCAAAAAGGCATGTTAAAAAGTATCTTACTGCCTTTGAAAGGAAAATAAGTTAAAATATTATAAATGAGATTAAAGTACTGCACCTTTAGCTTTTAAACTTCTAAATTTACCAATTTAACCTTATCCTCTTAACTTATAAAATAACTATTTTGTCCTTGCCAACTGTATGTATATTTCTACTGCAACTGAAAAAATAAACTTTCCATTTTACCTTTAATGAATGCGGCAAAACTAATTTTCCTTCTTCCCTCTTTTATTTTTATGGGATTCTTCGTTTTACAAATTTTTTACATACAATACAATAGACAACATAGAAACAAAACTAAAGAACATTCAAACAGAGTTTTGGACGTTCCAAATAAGTTTTCAGGGTATCCCAAATCGGGACATCCTGAATGTGCCTTCAAGACATCACCAACTTAAGACATTCGGAGCTTATCTTTGGAACATTCGTAGCGTACAACATCAAGCCCAATCCTTGATCAATTTTATCATTAAATTGAAAATATTCAACCCAATTAATTTCTAAAATTTTGAGGACTAAAATGAAAATTTTCCAAAAGAAAATCGATGCATATAAACCCCCGAACCTAATCCACATGTCTTCCGGTCTTTTCTTGGATAAATGATCCAAGGTCAGTAATATGCATTAAAGGCCAATAAATAAAATATGAAATACTCCAGTGCAGTATAGAGATTCTCTATTTTGATCTTTTCAAATATAATTTCTTAGATAGTCTTTCAATTAAATATGGTGTTTTACATAGCGTTTTTTTTTTAATTAAATTTACAACTTAAAACGCACTTATTACCTATGGAACTTACGTATATTCAAACTATTACAAAATCCGTTCGCAGTAGAGATGTAAGATATGATAGCACGTTAATCCGATCCAAAGTGTTTCACCAAATATCTTTTCAATATTAAAGAATGTGGACCTTAGGACTATTTAGTTCTAGAAGATTTTGTGATAATATGTTGACATTACGATTAATTTATGATGAGGATATTATTCTTTATATATGGGAATTTAATTAAGAACAACAAATTGCATAATTGAGGCCATGTGAGCTATCAAAAGGCCACTTTATAGCTTTTTCTTTTCACTGGTTTCGTCTTCCTGGAAACTCTTATTTTTTTATACAGTTGTTCCTTTTTAGTTAAAGTTCTAACAGGTACCTTTTCTAGTGCCTAATGTTTCCAATGAAAAGAAAGAAGGGAAAATGTATGGATGACAACATTTCTATTTAACTTAATGATTTACCTGCTTTTGGCTTTGGCCATGACTTGTCGATCGACATGTCAAATACAAATGTCTTGCTCCTCTAACGGCACTGGCAGTGACCAATACGAAAGCCCATATTCCAGATGTGAAAAGAGAGACTAAAGGGTAGAAGTACTGCCTATAGATCTACTTTAAAATTGTGGCTCAAAGGTATAGGAGGTAGTTGTCCTACTGGAATGAGCGAATCCCTAATCGCGACTGTAGTAGAGCTCAACACTGACAGTGTTTTGGACGATCTATACTGCAAATGAAGTTTTTGGGTCTAGAGATAATTTAACTTGGTATTATAGTCAACTTTATCATAAGTGTTTCTGTTTGAACAACCTCATGTGAATTGAATTTCTGATTTTCTGTATATAAATTGTGTTTGGACTTGGGTCAGGTGATGGGGTGTTTAGAGCTTGATACCATTTCCTGAGTAATAATTAATTAAGTTCACTTCTGTTGCTTCACTGATACGTGAATACATGGTACAGTTTCATGTTGGGTTTATAGTCCCTTTTTTTTTTTAAGATACCATTTGTTATATATGGGAGAGATTCAAATCTGGTTTACTATCAAACTAAAATCTGGATTACTATCAAACTGAACGATCGCTCCATGCTATCTAAGCCATGTTAGATGGTGGTATGTTGAGTTATAATTCTCGACACCGTGTAATTTCGTTATTATTTTTTTTTTCCTTCTTCTTGCACCTTTTCAGTTAAGTACACTGTACATGAACCCTGTAACTTTGAATATTATTTCAATAAACCTTCGAATTCCACTCTAAATGAAGTCATTAGCTGAGGTATGAAAACAGGTGCATGATCTGTTCGTTTTTGCAATCCTGAATTGGAACGGTAGGTATGTATCATCTTCAAGAACAGGAAACCGCATCTTGGATGGTTTTTGAATCATTTTAATTTGCGTCAGGCCATGTAACAATGGAACGGGTCAAAAACAATCATCACTACCAATACATCAACATCATATAAGACAGGCAAAGAATATGGAAAGACATATTCATGTCTTTGTTCCCAAGAACATGAAAAACAAGATTAGACAAATATGTCATCATTTCAAGAACATGTTTCACCTATCATCCTCAATAATAGTGTGAACAATGATGATAAGACTAAGAGAGTGCAGGTATATACATATATAGATGAAAACAAAGAAAACCTTCTTGTTTGTTCACTACAGGTGGAACAAATTACAAGAATTGAAAGCTCACCAAACAAATGACAGCTTGCTAGATTTGGAATGATGTGTTACTCATATACTTTTTTCCTTTTAACGTCCGGACCATTATCAAACATAATTTTATAGTCCATAAAATTGACAGACTTGAGCACAGTAGACATACTTATTGACACAACACTAATTTGACAACCTCATTAGGAAATAAAGCATAAGAAATATATCTGAAATCATGTAAGGTGTAAAATGGAGACTCGAAAGGAAGACAACAAGAGAAGCTAACATCATCACCACCATAGACTCTTGTTAACAATTAATAACATATTTAAAAAAAAAAAAAATAGAACAGAAAAAGACATAGGAACATGGTGTTTGCAAGAAATTCAAAATTGATGTTCCATGTAGCCTTTTTCCAAAACTAGTGAATCAATAAAGCAAACAATCAAAGGGTTAAAATTACAAAAATTAACATATCAATCATGCATAATGGACAGGTGATTCCATGCAGCACATGAACACATTAATTTGTTTGTCTCTTGGAACCGCCCCGTAGAAATACATTTTCATCCTCTAGATATTAAATATTCAAAAAAACTCTACTGTCAGCACAGCGGATCAATTAAAAGTTCATTATCTATATAAATATCTTTGTGAGCTGGCATGAGATCTGAATCGGCTCAGAGATCAATCTGGTTGAGTAGAAAAGATATGATCTGACAGATATTTAGAGTTGAAAGAAGAAGTCTAGGACCATTATACATACCCTTTGGACCACAACTTAGTCGGTTGGTGGCACAAACAAATCTGTCATAATTCTGCTCTAGAACTAATTAAGCATCTCGATAATGATTTCAAATAAAGAGAGAAAACATGTACATCTAAAAAATAAATGAAGAATGCAACTGCACAATACCATATAGATGATGTTGCTTCATTTATATATTATTCACCATTACTGGAAGTACAAGTAATTGAAGAAAACAAAAACATAGCTGGGTTTCATTTTATACGTACAAATCCTACAAGAACAAGAATTTGATTATATTATTAATAATACAATTGATCCTAAAAAAGAAAACTCAAATAATGTGAGATCTTGCTTGTAATTAACTGCCATAATATTTACTACATCAAGCCAAAACTACCTTATAATCTGTGCAGCTATTCAAATAAGACCACATGATTTTGATCCCAATCATTCGCTTTGTATTTTGTCATTTCTAGTATCGCTCTTAATATAAATGAAATAAACATACTAATATGTCCTTCCACAAATAAACAAATGGAATCTGTCATGGTTCGTGTAATGATATTCGCACATATTCACACAGCTAACAACCTAATTAATCTCGTACTGAAAGTTACTTCTTATTTAAAAGCTGTGATGAGTGGTTAATTAACCAATGAATTGAGCCAGCCGTACAATGCCAAGTTGTAGATGCATTTATAGATCTGCAACTAATTTTGGCTGCTCATTTGAACTCAAAAGGTGGAAGACAATATGGAAGCCAAAGTATATAACACTACTCTTCATGTACATGCAACTACATGCACAAAATGCTCAAAGACAAAATTTGTAAATGGAGCATAAGGATTCCCTTCAGTTATTTTCTGAAGATGCATACTTAAAAAGATGGTGATCATTTCACATTCCAAGCAAAGTTTCTCATAAGGAAAAACCTGCAAAGTCGGGACTATCAGACATTAGTTCTCTGCAAATAGTTAATTTACTAACAAAATCAAAGTTCAGTTTTCACGTCAGAATGTCAGATTGAGGCAGTTCAAGATAAAACACCCAAACAGCCACAGTTGCAATGTTTACTTCACTTGGTTTAGTTTCTGTTGCAGCGCAGGTAGGTTGAAACATGACGGATCAATAACCTGCAATGAAGTAGATATATACAACTTCAAGCAAACAATAAACAAAATGAATAAAACCACAAGCTAGCTATCAATGATAATGAAAGGTACCTCAGTTTGTATAGTGTGAAGTAACTGTTCATTTACTCTAGTGGAGATACAGTTAACAACACGAAGTCCCTCATCGAGTAATATTTCTAGTACTCTTGATAAAGGCAAATCTCGGCCCCGGTATCCGCAACTATACACAATTTCAATACCAACCAAACATGGGCGGACGATGACTTGAGTCGGGGATGTACTATGATCTAAGCTTTCAGTACCTGAGCCAAGAGTACTTGTTTTGGAGAATTTCTTTAGTTCGTCTCTCTTGTCACCCAATTGTTTGATCCTCTTTTGTTGGTGCTTTATATAATTCACAGCCTCGTTCATTTGATCCGATATTGAACGCTTTCCCTGAAAGCCCACCAACACCATAACCCTAAATTCATAATCATGCCAGACAAGTAAATTCTCTTCCCCAAACCAACCCCCATTTTTTCCACAAACACACACATACAAGCACAAGCACAGAGAAAGGAGATTGACTAGCAAACTTATCACTCTTTTTAATGTCAACCAAACAGGCCAATTTATGGTATGACACAACAAGAACCATCAAGTCCTAAATATATATATATATGAGCAAAAAACAAAGGAAAATGAAGAGGAAAACATAGGGGTTCTCACCTTGATAAATTCAAGAGGGAGTAGAGACCGCAGGGAGGCGTGAAGGGTGGCCATTTCTTGTCTTCGTTGCCGTTCAATATCTCTATGCATCATCTTCTTCTTGTTCTTATTACTATTATTACCATTCGTGATCTCATTCGTGTCCATAGCACCTAACTTTGGGCGTCCGCTTTTTCCCTTATTGTGAGTTATATCACTGCCGTCCAGTGAAGCGTGATCCGGGATCAGATCTTGCGGGATTTTGTGTTGATGGTGGGGGTTAGAGGAGACGCTAAAGAACAGCTCATCACCCGTGTGTAAAGGAAACATCATTGTGCAAAAAAATATTCCAAGGTTTGAAGCTTTGTCTCTTAAGGTTTGTTATGGAGGAGATACGTTTGTTAGGGTACGATCTTCTCTGGCCCAAAGATGCCTAGATTCCCTGAAATTTGTTCAAATAAACAAGGAGATATAAGGAGTGACCTCACCGGCCATGTTAAAGCTGGCTTGTTGTGGGGACTGCTCCTATGTACAAAAGTAGCCTCCTCATTCGCATTCACATTTCATGGACCCACGTTGTTTATCTCACCAAACCCTAATTTTAATTTCTAAGTCATGACAAAGGGGAAAGTTGAAAAAAAAAAAAATCAAAACCAAGAAACTCATGAAAGACTCAGGATCCAAGATTAAGGCACGGATTAATGGAAGCATGGTGTAAGGCTAAAAGTTGTAAGGTTAAAAAGGTCATTGAATTTTATATATATTTATATATATATATATAAACTCTTAACTGACAAAATGAGATAAGTTTAATGGTATATTTCTTATGATTAGATTGTTAAATTTATGGGTTTTAAATATGGTTTTTTAAAATTTAAAATTAATTATGATGATTTAAAATCAAATTATTGTAAGTCTTTATAGTAAAAAAAATCATAAATAAAATTGAAGGAAAAAATATGAAAAACCTCAAAAAATGGAAAATATCATTGGACCTCATTTTTGAACCAAAAATAAGTGATTTTACATTAGTTTTATTTTCAGTGGACATTTTAATAATATCCCTATAATTGAACATTAAGGTCGGGGCTTAGGAAAGGGGTTGTAATAATTAAAATATATATATGTAAGACTTTTTAGTTGAAAATACATGAAATAAAAATGTATATATAAAATGTCAACAAAAAATTGTACATATAAATTTGAGTTAGCTAGTTTGGAATAACTTATAAATCTTGACTTAACAAAGTTATTTCAACATCCATCTATTTTCACTCAACTAAAGGGTAAAATATATATATATATATATATATGAATTCAAAAATTATAACAACTTTGGATCAAATAAAATGGATAGATGGATGTTGAAGTTACTTTTTAAGTCAAAATTTAAATTATTCCAGTCTAACTCAATTTACTTCAAATGCACAATATTATAGTAATTAGTAAGCGTTAAATTTTAGGTTAAAATATTAATTGGTTATGTTTTTTATATGGATTTTATCAACTTACTGATTGAGTAAAGTTACTTATCAATAATGTTGATAAAAAAATATTTTATAATTATTATTGATAGGTATTCTCATCTTATAAGTAAGATAATCAAACTCATTTATTTATTAAAATTAAGAGTAAACTATGATGATTTGAATTGAAATGATTAATTTAGAATAAATGATGTTGAAGGGTGATGATTAATGTGTAGTTGGATTAGTTGACTATGATGCGGGAAACAATAATCAACATCAGTACACGACACATGGGCCAACCTCCATCTTCTCCCAATGTCAAATATATTATGTTAATATGTTTATTATCATTTGAATCAAGAAAAAGCCATTCTCCACCATTGAATTTCCCACATGCTTATTTTGACAGCCTCAGTAGGGTCAATGAGTGATTGGTTATTGGTGATTAGTGAAAAAGGAGTATGACTTAATTGTATATTAACCCACCTTTGATTTTGTCCTACAAAGTTGAATCGATATGAAAGAACAAAGAAAAACAAAACTTTGGAGAATGGAAACGAGGAAAACATATATAATATATTTTAGGATAATGTTAATATATAAGTGAATGACTTTTTTTTGGCTTAAGAGTATTCCTTTGAATTATTGGATAATTTAAGTTAATTTACAGAAAATTTTCACATTTGTATTTTTGTAAAGATAGATTTGAACCCAACTCATAAGAATAAGAAGGATAAAGGACACACACAACTGTATCAAAATTAATATATGATTTAAAGTGATATTGATATATCATCTAACTTGTTTTAAATTAGTCACCGACTCACCTATATATATTTAACAAAGTATGCAAATCTTTTCCATTTCAAGTTAAACAATATATTTTGATAACTAGTACTGGAGCTTCTTCTTTAACTAATATAAATTGTATTATGTAAATCTTCCACCACTTGAAACAAACAACGCTATTGGAGCAGCATTGAATATCGCACGTGCTACTCTGTGGACAAACATAATCTATTAGTCATTTATTGAAGGACTTGCTCATAACGCTTGTAATTAAGATTTTACAAATGACATTCAAATTTAGATTTTTAAGAATATTTGAGAATTCATCTAATAAGAGATTATGAAATAATATATTTCTTAAAATAATATTGTAAGCAAGCATACAATATTGGTTTTTTTTTTAATATTTATTAAAATCAAATACTACTTATGCGATCTAAATATCTATTACCATGAATGAGAGATAACTACTCCTACAATAAGAGAAGAAAACTATCCACACAACTTATAATATATGCTTGGTGGAAATTTAAACTTTCATCATCTTTGAAGATACACAACTATTTTACTAAAAGGTCATGTATGCATATAATATTGGTGTGATTTTGTATAAAAATATTTCTTTTCGTGTATTTCCAATCTTGTATTTTAAGTTACAAAATATGTAGCACATTTTCTTTTAGGTAAGGTGGTTGTGTAGCTTCCGATTCACCTAATAGTGTACATTTAAATCTCACCAAATGCATTTTACAAGTCTCCTCTTATAATAGGAATAGTTGTCTTTTGGTTGTGAGTATATTTTCATACCGAACAAGAAGTGATTGATCTCATTAGGTTTTGAATCAATCGATGTCTATTTTTAAAAAATAAAATAAAATAAAATAATTATATAGCATATATGTCATCAAGAAATGGTAGCAACTAACAAGGAAAAAAAATTAATTATGAGAAAGCTTATCACAAATATAAGGCTAATTGTAACTCTAAGCAAATTTTTCATTGATAGCTGATGTATGCATATATATCATGGGATAACAATTAAATGCAACAGAAACCACAAAATTTGGTGTACAAGATTAAAGAATTAAAAACCTTTATCAAGTAGTTAACAATAGATAAAAACAATAAACATTCAGTTGAGTTTGACTTGGTCTTATAGTAGGGAAAAATAGATTTTAGGTTAAAGCGAAAATGTAGATTTAAAAAAATTTCAAAACAAAACTGGATCGATTGATGTTATTAATAATAATTTAATAATTTAAAATAATAAAATTAAATTTTATATTACATAAAGATTGAATTGATTCATTTTGATTTACAGATTCTTCACTACTCGATCTTCTCTACTATAACTCTTCATTAGGAAAGTGTGTATAAGCACGATCTTGAAGAATTTATTCATGTTCTTTTCACAAAAGAAAACATGCATTACAAGAAAATAATCGATAGCATAGACACCAAGGTAAGTTCTGCCAACCCCCTTTTTGCTTTGTATGTAGTGTGGCTAGCCCTAATTAAGGTTCATTGTTTTCTTTCTTTTGCATGAATGGCTAGGGAGGAAAATCGTGAAGTCAAAAATTCAATTTAAAACTTATTTTATAATGATCAATTTAGGGTTTATAATTTGGCAAGTAAACATGTTTTCTTCTTAATTAATTCGAAAATCAAATTCTTAATTAGAGGAAAATTGCCCAGTCAAAAAATCCTATTTATAATTAAATGATTAAACTCCCAAATCAATGAATATTCATAATCTTCTATTAGTTGACTTCAACTTTTCAAATCTAATGATTATTAAATTAAACGATTGAAAAATCATTATTTATTTAATGAAGCCACAAAGATTTGAACTCATAATAGATAAATAATTAAATAATTCATAATTATTAATTAAATAATCATTTTTAAATCATCGACACTATTTAAATATTATGTGCACCTAATAGTGTTACACTTGTCACACATATAATTAGATATATTCTTCTTTTCTCATTTTCTGTAGTGAGTACGAGCTAGCAAATTGATCAAATAGACCTACAATTTTGAGTTTTAATAATATCACAATTATTAATTAAAACTCTTTAATTAATTAATTTACTGTTATTAATTTTAGAGTTACTTCATTAAAAACCTAAAAATCGCACTCTCAAAATTACAAATATTTTACATAGTCTAAATTCTTCATTATCCATTGATCTAATCATTGCATATGGTTTGATCTTTTACAAGTAGTTCATAACTAGAGTTAGGTCATTAAAGTTCATTATACTTCTTTGATTATATCTTATTTTTGTAAATACCATTAATTTTCTAATAAACAGTATATTCATAACAACTAATCAATTTTATTTTTCTATTTATTCATAAATAAAAAGCGAGTGCTCTTATTATTCAAGAGTCGAATCAACACTTAAAAAAATTACTCATCTACATCTTGCAAGAATGAATGAATTTTACTATTGTATAAAATGTTTTCAGTCACTTATTAAATCGTTTATCCAAGATATGAAGTTTATTGATCCTAAATTTGTAACAGGTTCACTCTCTCTTTCTCAATCGTCTGGAGTGAGGGAGAGAGGGATAGATGTCGTAGTGTATATGTATATTGGGTTACAGGGTCAAGATCAAATTAAGTTTTCTTACTACGGTCCTGATCCGATAACCCAATCGAATCAGGCTTGCTATTTCAAACCCACCTTGAATCACGTTTTAGTTGCCAAACCCGCCTCGAAATACGAGGTTTGGCCAGATTTGGATCAAATTAAATATTTTTATCATCTCTGCTTGTCACCAACTCAGTTAATGTGTATGTGATGCAGGTCATGTCAGGTCATTTATGGTCTTGATATGTTTAATCTCAATTTAGTTCATTAATTTGTTAGGTTTAATTTATACATCGGTATATAAAATTAAAATTATACCCTTCTTAAATTTAAAATTATAAAATTTCCCCAGTAATACTAGTAATCCTATTGATCCGCAGTCCATTAAGCTGAATGCAACACAATCAATTTATCCGACGATTGTTCATGAGGCGACCTAAATTACGTGCCTTAGAATAGTTGTAATGTTAACTGAATTTGCATTAACTTCAAACGTCAAATTTTGTGAGACAAAATTCTAAAAAAATAAAATGAAATAAATCTATGAGACAAATTACAAGGAACCTGATGATCAGAAGCTATCATCATTCATCCAGTTACTTTAGCATCATTTTTTTGGACATTGGAGGATCAAACGAAGAAGTGTTTGTTAAGTAATTAAAAGATGTGTGTGTACATAGGTAATTGTGTAGGGAAGGACTAGGCCTAACTAATCCTCTCGATGCTCACCTTTATGAGCACTAGAAAAAAAAATTGTATGCCCTTTTGAATAGTGCATTCACCGGCCCACTATTTGGGAAAAGGCCGAAAAAAAAAAAATAAACAAGCACTCCCCCACTCATATGCTCTCAAGGAAGGTGTCCAGAAGATAGGGAACGCAGACCATAATCTATTTTGTTATTACTTCATGAGTTGGAGAAGGAGATGTTCAATGTGGGTTTTAGGGCAATTATTATATTATTATATTATATAAAAAAAACTCATGAAAATTAATAATATATATATGTAATAATACAACATCTGCTTCACATCTTTTTCCCTGACAAAAGCAAACTCTAGAATACATTGTTTCCATTTTAATACATTATTTTAACTGCTCGTGGTTATGATTGTGAACTTGTGATGGAGATTTGGGTATAAGGCACTTTGATTATTTTTAAGGTTCGAGGCCAAATTAGGCATTGGGATCCTTTTTTAAAGCTCCATAATGCTGCTTCATACACAATAATTGGTCACGCCTAGTACACAATTATCTGACTTGTGATCATTACACACTTCGTTAGACATTAATTTAACTTAACCCTTTTCTAATTTAAAGTGTTATTTGAATCTATATTAAAACCTCTCATGGGCACTACTTAATAAAAATGAACAATATATAATGTAACAGATCTTAACAACACATTTTATTTTATATAATTATTTACCGTCACATATATCAAAATGATTAGTAAAATTTCAAATTACGATTCTTTTAGAAAAATATTTTAGCATGTGTCCTAATTTAAATATTATAATATAGAAAGCAATTCAAGCAATGAATTCATATTCAATTTAGTTTTCCTCTTTGATTTAATGTTCTTGAATAATGTATATGATTTAAACAATCAAATTATCAATTAGCAACTCACATATATATGTGTGTGTGTTTGTTTGTATATTATCCAACTGCATCCTTCTAGCCAATTATTTCTTGCCAAACCCACTATAATTGGAGTCAAATGCTGTCTTGTGGAATATATTATGTTCATACAAATTAACTCCACGTGAGCAGTTCCTCATTCATGCAAATTTATGTATTTTCTTTTGGATAACTTCTATTTTATCAAGAATATGAAGTTCTTTATGTAATAATGCATAGATGCCGATGACCATTATAAATAACAGCCGATCTTCTATGGATTTTATTCTCCTCAAATTTATTTAGTATACAAAGTGCTTAGATGTACCAAATATTTAAAAATGTGAAAAAAAAAAAAAATTCCCTTTCGGGTACATGTCCTTGAGCCTTGTGGTACAACACATTACAAGCAATCAGTATTTTGTTATTTAAAAATTATTAAGATGCCATATGCTGGACCCCATCAGATTCGTTTGACATTAAAATGGATTTGTGTGATAATCAGATCAACCAGAGACAGTACCAGGATTTATTTACATCAGGCGTTTAGGATTCGCTGACCTTTGATTTGTATGATCATGGGATACACTAGGATATAAATATACACTTTGGTTTGCAGGAAAAGGAATCTCGGAAACTTTATACATTTTGATCATTTTTATTCTATAAAGCCCAAGCAGGAGGATTATCAAAAAAAAAAAAAATGTCCAAGCAGGATGGTTTCCTTCGTTAGCCCAACATTGGATTATTTTATTATAAGATGTTTTTCAGGGTTTGGAGAGACAATTTTTGTTGGGCATGGGTTTGGTGAGCACCTTATGACTCGTTATTGTATGAGCCTAACATTGGTGTTTAGCTCCTAAGATCCACTCACACTATGTATAGACATATATATTTATACACTCATAAGTATAACAGTAATACTATACTATTCAAAAAATTGCTCAAATTTAGTATCCAAATGATGCGTTGACAACTTTGTGTGTAATTACTATATTATTTATATATCATATCAAAATTAATGTGATAATTATATATAAGTTTACCACATTATTGAGATAATTTTTTAGTAGTGTAGCATTATTTTAAATATGAAGAGAGTTTGACTATTTTACTAATTGAATAATGTTACCTATAAAAAATAACTCTTAGATTTCCTTCAATAATCATTCTTACAACTAATTCAATAATTGTTATTGATAAATAATTTTATCCAACCTGTAAGTTAATAAAACTCATATAAATAAATAAAGTATTGTCTTGGTCATTGCACTCCCGTAGAAAATAAAAGTTATCCTTTATTACCCTTACTAATAGTTTAAGCTTAGGTATTGTGATAAAAGTTTACTCTTAACAAATTTTACTTTCTTTAGGATAGATACTAGGGTAGTGTTATGTTAGTACTTAAATAGTTAGAGTAATAAAAGTACTGTCCCGCAAACCAAGAGATACCCACTCCATATATGAAAATTTTCTCTCTAGCTTTTCAATTTTATGAATATGAATAAGATTTGAGCCATCTTTATTAAAAAAAAAAAAATGGGTGAACCATTTGACTTTGGAGAGAATTGCCCGTCTTTTTCTTTTCATCTTTGAAGCCCATTTGGTTGGGCCCAATTCTAAATCTAGAGGATCGAACTCTGGCCGAGGACGAAAGACGTTAGACCTGCTTACGATTGCCATTGAGAAATAAAAAGCTTACTTTCAACAACCAAGACTCGATTTAAATTAGATATGCCTGAAACATTTCAAGTGAATTTGGCATCCTCCAGCACACCTGGTCAAGTATAGAAAGGCTAGCTTAGCTGCTACTGCCTCTGAGGCTGACTGTGATAATTGAGAGCATTTTCTATAAAACAACATTGGCTTAAGGTAATATTTAATAAATTTATTGATCAGGCTCAATTTTGAATCAGTATCCATAACTTTGAGTCATTATGTATTGAAGCTCCTAACTTAATTTGATATGAACTTGTATTTTTGAGCGGGGATCTTTATCCTACTCTATGTACATGATTAGATAAATTATAGAGAATTTACAATTTCATGCTATCTTAAGTTGCAGTATCTCTTTTATGAAAAAAAAAAGTTGCAATAACATCAACAAATTTGCAAAATAAACAATACAAGAGATGTATAAACAGAGGAAAGAAATCCAAAAATCCAATTTCTGTTTTATACAAACCAATCAATCAGGAACTCAATATGCTAAGTCAGAAATTTGGGAAACCACCATGCAACAAATAGGCCAAACACTGGAAATAATAAGCTAATTTGCTGATGTCTACAAGCAAGTCTACCTCAATAGAACTGCAATCTCATACAGTCAGCTAAGCTCGAAAACAAATAAACCAATAGTTTTGTACAATCGCTGATGGCGAAAAAATTCTTGAATTCAGCGCTTATGTTAAAACAATAATGAATTTCGCATCAGCAGACACAAGTCTCGCTTGGCCAATTCACCATGTACCTTCAGAGAAAATAGAGGTTAGAACCAAAAAAATAAAAAATAAAAATCGATGACACAAGCAAGCGTGGTTTATGAAGTTACATTATACATGATAAAATTACTTGATTCCTCAAGACAGATGGACCGAAAACTTTGGAGGTGGTGGTTGAAAATCCGGAGACAAGGATGAAGTGATTGAAGTAACAAACCAGATATAATGAACAATGTCAAGAACAGAGAAAAGTTCAACAATTGTAAGATCTAAGTAGGAGAAGATATGTGAATGTCTACGTTACAAAGCTCAATCAACAACTTTTTAAGAAAATGAAAATGTGAACTCAAAGAGACATTGCAGCAAAAGCTTGGTGATTGTAAGTTTACATGCACATGTTGTGTTGGACTCTGCATAATTTGCTGGCTTTTGTACATATGGAATCACATTATTCAGAGTCCACCCAACCACATTCTGATCTCAGTATAAACACCTAGATTCACATCCATTACATGTACATGTAATGGATTATGTTATAATATCGCCCTGTCAATATCACTTCGAGAAGGCACCAAAATCTTTCGGCACATAAAACATTCTTCTCCATTACAACAGCTTACAATCATGAGTTGTTGTCAAGGGCCCCCAAAACTATAAAATGAAGTGTGTATGTACTGTGTGTTTCTGGAAAGCTGTTGTTGGCAGTATCCTATAAAACAAATATGTTAAATCGATACATGTAATATATTCTATCACTCCTAGAAATTGAGTTTCACTTATTAGGATGGATTTTAAATACCAACTTGAAAAATAAAAAACAGCAGCCTTCTCTCAGCTATAAGAAAATACTACTTATTGTCAACATAACCAAGTACAACGTGAATTCAGAAATAAATCTGTTAAGGACCTAACTATAGATCTAACAACAATCCCTGACTGCCCTGACTTATGCCCTAACTGCACCGCAAGTTACATCTCGCGATGTAAGTTGTGTGACTCCAGGTTAATGGGGTTCAACTTGCGACAATGTAAGTCGTGTCATTCTCGGGTCTTCTCATGCGACTTGCACTGTGAATTACATCTTGTGATGTAAGTCGCGTGGCTCTCTTCTTCAGCCTTCCAGACCGTCTGCTAACATCCTCATCAGAATCCTATATCCAGATCCACTTTGTAGCCAAAAGATGGAGATTATAAGAATTCGCATGTTCTATTTGAACTACGTACCATTTCAGTGATCAAAGAGAGCAACAAAGTTGACTGTTTGTCTCTGTTTTTCTAACTTCTGTTCCAATAGCAATATGAAAATGAAATTGGTCTTTACCAAGCATGAAAATTATTTATTAAATAAACAAACAGCTACAACTATTTAATTGTCTATAGTGGTGATCAACTTGTCAAAGTGTAAAAAACGAAGCTTGCAAACCCACAGAATAAAGAAAAGAGCAATACCTACATACATGACAGCTTCCTCTTCTGATTGCTGCACCCGTTAGCTGCTAATTAGTCAGCACCACATAAAACATAAAACTCTGATTGTTGCTGTGTTGGTATGTCAGATCATATCCCTTTCTGCAACTTCCTCATCAGACAGCAATTTGCCCTGTAAATCTTTACAAACAGCTAACTTGTAGAGTAACCTTTACAATGGTTGAAAGAGAACATTACTTCAACAAGGCTAGATTGAGTAACGGTTGTTTAAATTTTCAGTTATGACTGTGTACTCAGTGAACACAATCCATGGGTGATAAGGTAACCCCATTCATTTACCAGCGTCAAACACCAGCGCCAATGCATTTGTGACTATCACGTTGGATGAACACATATTTCCTTCATACACTAACAACTGATGTAGAGTTCAAGAACTCTGCTGCTCAAGATCCTAAATTCAGTGCTGTAATTTCCAGGGTTATAGGTAGATAGTGAAAACTTTTGATGTTTAAATATATTTAGATTATGCAAATATTACTGAACCTAAATTGACAGGCATGTGCAACGCACCAGAGCAACATGAGATTCAAAAATGTAAATTATGGATTTGCATTAGACTCCGTAAGCTCGACAAAACCCTATTGCATCGGATCAGTAGCATTCGTCACTCCAAATTTACGTAACATAAGATTCACATTTCAAAATTAAGTTGGTTGAGTTTGAAATGAGTCCCAGTGTCCCACATTCATTAATCATGAAGTCTGCTCTTGCTCTAAACTAGCAATTTCGAGGACGTCTAAGATTTTGGGCATTTGAAATGAACACTATCAGCATAGCCTTTCCTTTATGAGGAACCACAGACCTGTAAACAAACGCCAGCAAACACTGCTAGCAATATACAATCCACAAGATTCCCGATGCCCACTATGTTAACCAGTAACTCTCAACCACATTAGAGTTTATGATCAAAACTCTCCAAGGGTTTTTGGTTCCTCTTTATGCACAAATCTAGCAGGACTAAAAATTTTACTCATTATCATCTGCAACTATTTACATGGGATAGAACCAGAATTGTTAGACCACATACCAAAGTAGGCCACAGTGCAAATACTTATACATGGATAACAAATAACCTGGGAAAAAACTAATATGCTGTTACACACCAGTATGTTGGCAGGCTACAATGAAAGTAGAGAATTGCATATGTATGAAGTTCAGCCAACTACCAAGCTAGCAGATTACAGTATATGACAAAAAATTGAGTTCATAATTCTCATAAGATAAAATGCAAACTGCTTGTTCTATCCAAGTAGGCAATAGAGTTCACTGATGGTTGGTTTTAGAGAAGTATAGTCATTTACTGATTGCTTTTCTGAAACTCAAAGTTAGTGAAAGATAATGAAGTGGGTGACCAGAATCTTGATTTGCACCTCTATCACGGCTCATATAAATACGATGACAATAACAATGATTTTGAAGACAATTCCAAAAACCAACACCGCAATAAGAGAAACATTAAATATCAAGTCTATTAAATATAAAGATATAACCTTTTTCTTCTTTTACACAAAGATTACAAGCCAATGATTTACAGCGATGTACTACTACTGTATTCATGTAATTAGTTGTCAAACATTAAGAGACAAAAACTCACCGGCCCTTCTTCTGTGACTTGAAGGCAAAGCGCAAAGGGGGTGAAGGCGAAAACTCCGCAGGTAATTGGGGCGCCTCTGACTCCCCAGTAAGCATTCCAACAACCTCTTGCATAGAAGGCCGTTTTATAGGTGACCTCTGCAAACACAGCAGAGCAACCGTAATGCAAAGCAGAGCCTGCTCTTGATCCACAGATTTCACAACAGCCTTATCAACCAATTCAATAAGTTTCCCATTACGCGCCAGATGACGCGCCCAAGACAAAAGGTTTGCGCGCTGGAATTCTGACATTGGCGATCCTGTAACCTGAAGAGGACGCCTACCTGCAATCAAAACCAGCATCAATACTCCGAAACTATAAACATCACATTTCTCTGATAAGTCCCCACCACCACCATACTCCGGGGCAACATAACAAACAGTTCCTCTCATACTAGGCGTGCTAGTGATACCACCACTCTTTGGAATCTCGCCACTTGCCGAATCATTACTATTTCGAAAAACTCTAGACAGATCACCACTTAGCCCTTCTAACCACCAATCTAAACTACCTTTACTACTCCTACTCCTGCTCCTCTTCTTCCTCCTCCTCTCCACGTCCATTTCTTCGTCTCTCGGCCACCATTCCTCATCACTACTAATCCCCATTTGTTGCTTCTTCTTTTTCTTCTTCTTCTTCCTCGCTAATTCCTCACAATACTCCTCCTTCCACCACTCTCTAGGCTGCCTCCGCCTTTGCCTCTTCGAATTTTTCACATTCTCTTCCTTAGCTTCATCCAAGGAAGCCCACCAATCCAACCTTTTCTTCTTCTTCTTCTTCTCATTCTTAGAGGAAGAAGCAGCAGCTCCACCTCCAATCCAATTACTAGTTGGTCTCTCCTTTTGAACCTCACTTCCAATCCACTCCATCACATATTCCTTCACCTTCACATCTTCATCTGGAGGAGCTTTAGCAACACTCTCCGGGGACTCACTCAGCTCCTCAAAAGCTGTAGTGGTAGTAGTAGTCATCACACTATCAGTCTCAGCTACCGATCCGCAATCCTCAACTGCACCCCCACAGTTACTCTCCAAGTCCGCCTTTTTACTACCCTCCACATCACCACCACCACCTTGATGATCATCAACAACCTCTGATCTCAACCTGGCAAGCCCAAAATCAGCTATTTTAGCGGAGAAATCACTATCCAACAACACGTTACTGGGTTTTATATCACCGTGAATCACGGGTGGGTTCAAGCTATGCAAGTAAGCGAGTCCCTTAGCAATATCAATCACGATTGAAAACCGTTTCTTCCAGTACATCAACTCAGGGCACTTTTTATGCAACAAAGCGTCCTGCAAGTTACCGTTGCTCATCAGCTCGTATACCAGCAACATACGGTGCCGTTTCGGGTCGGAGGAGAAACCCAGGACCGAAACGACCCGGTTGTCGGATTCGAGCAAGGAACCCATGTAGAGCTCGTTGTAGAACTCACGCTCGCCTTGCAAGGACCCAGAGTCCATCACTTTGACGGCGACATGTTGGTGCTGTGAGGGGGAGGAGGAGGAGGAAGGGAAGGTGCCGTGGAAGACGGAGCCGAAGCCGCCCTGCCCGAGGCGGCGGGACTGGGAGAAGTTGTCGGTGGCGCGGCGGAGGAGGGAATACGAAAACCGGAAGGGCGGCTTGGAGGTGTCGGAGGGGACGGTGCGTTTCTTGGTGAGCTTGGAACGAAAGCAATAGGTGAGGATGAGGAGGAGAGAGAAGGCGGCGGTGGCGGCGGCGGAGAGTGGTGGCACGAGCTTGGACACGTGACGGTGGTGGTGGTGATGATGCGCGGTGGGGGAGGGGCTGATCAACGGTAGAGATTCCGGGATGGGTCGAGATGGCATGATGAAAATAATAATAATGGTAACAAGTGAATTGAATTAATAAAAATCAATCGACAAACAAGACTTGCGACTTGGGACGTCTGGTTTCACGGTGGATTTTTGTTGTTGTGAGTGTTGGATTTGCTTTTTGGTGTCATAATGGGTTTATTTACAGAGGATGGTGACCTGTACGTATGCAAGTGTACAAGTGGCCTTTATGTTATGGTTGCTGTGATTTGTACTTTTCCTATTTATTGTGTGAAAATTTTGGTTTCATTGCATTTTCATGACCATTCGACCATTTGTTGGGCAAAATGAGCCAAAGCCATGCGCCTTCTAGTCCTTTTCCTCTTAAATTAGTGAGGGTAGCACATGTTAGTGGTGTGGTCAGTTTGTAAATAATTAAGTTAGGAGTAATATCTAACACTGACGAATCATACTTCCAAAATATGAGAATGGTACAAATTTTATGGCTTAAGTTCATTTCTATGACAATCCAGTGTTATTTGATGACCAAGAGCACTCATCCGATTTGGTTCTAATCATCTCTACTGCTCATGCTATATTAAAAGAAAAAAAAACAAAAACAAAAACGTTGTCTCCATACATGTAATATCTCTAACAAAATTTGATTTCTAGTAATAGGGGTGGTTTGTTTTTCAACTTAACACTAAAAAAATCTAAATTAGATTTATTAATTTATTTTATTTACTCTTTAGATGGTCAGATAACTTTAAAATACCAAAAAAAAAAAATTAAAGAAATCATGATTTTTTTAGCATATTCAATATAGAGTTCATTGAAATTTAATAGATTATCTTTTAATGATAGATTTTGGTGAAATTTATAAATTCTATAAATTCTATATTGATTTTGTTAGTATTATGTAAGAAATTCAATGAATTCTTAAGCAGAATGGTCAAATTTATTATAAATTTTTTCTCCATAAAAATCATTCTAAAATTCATCTAATTTCATTCAAATTCACCACTTAAATAAAATCTGTGAAATCAATAAATTTTTTAATACATATAGATATTATTAAATTTCATACAAATTTAAATTGAATATACCAAAACTTATTTGAAATCATACAAAATTAAGGAGATTTTATTGAAATTTTAAAGAGAATGATAAGATTTATTATAAAATTTTCTTTCTATAAAAATCATTTTAAAATTCATCAAAATTCATTTAGATTATTACTTAAGAATCTGTTAAGTCAATGACTTTTTTTTAATAAATCTAGATTTTATTGAATTTCATACAAATATAAATTAGATACACCTAAAGTTTATTAAAATTCATATAAATTTGAATTGAATATACTTATATTTAAAAAAAAAAAAATATTCAAATCTAGATTGAATACATCCAAACTTTTAAAATCCTTTTAATTTAAATAAAATCTTAAATTGAATACTTCTCATTTTACTTAACTCCAAATCAATAGATTATATTAAAAACATTTTCATCCAAATCTATCATCTCAAAGATAATATACTTCTACTTTCACCCTAATGCTATATTGTATAAGCTTTTTAATATAATCTAATACTTATAATAAGCAAAATCTAATTACTTCAACTCTTTTAAAAAAAAAAAAAAATTAAGCTTAATCATTAACATTTAAACACCACTTTTTTAAACATTTATAAACAATATTGTCGAGAACCTTCATCAAAAGTGCGGGTCAAAAAGAAGTCAACAACGGGTTTGTCTTATTTAGGAATTAGTTTAATTAGAATTTATTTTTATTACTTTCTATTTTGTTTCTTCTATTGAATTAAAATTATTTCTATTTAGAATTTGATATTCTTTTCTTTTATAAATTTAATATTATTTTCTTTTAGGATTTGATATTATTTCTTTTTAGGAATTGATATTTGTTATGGATAATTTTACGATCAAGTCGATTGGGCCGAGGAAGGCCCACAGTATAGGCCCAATGACTCGAAGACCCGGAAAACCCAGTGATCGACTCATCTCTCTGACCGCCCGTCTGATCGCCAACTTGTTCGCTTTTCTGATTGCTACTGTGTTCGTATTCCATGTCTTTTTGTTGGTCGTTAATCTGTTCGCTATTAAGCTCAGTATCCTACTTGATATCTGTTCGTCCCTGTGCTCGCCCATCATATCGAATGAGGACCCGTTTTGCTTGATCGATCAACCGCTCATCACTTCCTACTCGTACTCACGTAACTACTTGTTTTTTAGGTCATTTGTCCGTTGAGTTATCTGACCGCTAGAGAGCTCGCTTATGATCTACGCCTGTGACCCTTAAGGCGTCCAATTACTCTAAGTTTTATTTGCTCGTTAGTTCGACAGAGTATTCTGTTCGCTGGAGAGGTTCACTCCTGTCCCGTCTATCAAATCACAAGTCAACAGAAATCAAAGCTGTCAGGTGGATTACAGCTCAAGACGTGTCGTCCATACTAATCCCGTCAAAGGTTACGATTTGCATTACGAAAATATCACCTAACTCGCGTGGGTTAACCGCCTAAACTCATGTTTTGAGCAGAATAAACCTGACACTGTCAGTCGCATTAAATATAATTCGGACGCATTAAATGCAACCCATCATTGTAATATTAATTTACTGTATATTATTTTATTGTATTCTACTGTAACTCCTTCTCTTCTCTATAAATAGGAGAGGACCCCCATTATAAGAGAGAGAGAGAGAGAACGATTTTTTAAGTATCGTTATCCTGTCAGAATAGTGAAAGAGTGAACAATAGACGTAAACATCTTTTTTGGTCGAACCACTTAAAAATTTCTTGATGTCTTCTCCTTTTCCTCTGCCCTTATCTCCTTTGTTTCTTACTTTGTTTGTTCAACAACAACCTCAATTAAAAACTGTAGTTTGAGTCTAAAACAAAAACCTGATCGATTAAATTCAGACGTCGACAATATTATTTCCTTTTACGTTTAGATATTATTTTCTTTTAAAAAGTTGATATCATCTCCTTTTAGGAATTGATATTATTTCATTTTAATTTAGATTTTATTTCTTTTTAGGTTTTCTATAAATTAGTTTATACTATTTTCTTAATTGATTGGTACTATTATGTTTTTAGTTGTTTTTTCTTTTTATGAAATCTTGTTTATCAAGAAATTATAAGGCTATAAATAACAATGAGACTTTAGAGTTTATGTATATTTTTGGTGTTGAAGAATTAATAAAATTCTCGTTTCTTAGTAAGGTAAATATCTTGTGTTTTTTTATTTTCGAAATAGCAATACTAGTCTTGTTTGGGTTAGAATTGAAGTCAATTTGGTAATTTGATTTTGGATTATTTTGGCTTTGTCAAGAATTCGTTTTGAGATTTGTTTAAGCTACTATTAGGTAAATTTTGTTATATAATTATAGAGGATCAATTTGTCAAATTCCATGGATGGATTAATTCAAAATTTATCCTATTTGTGGCGTGTTATTGAGTGGGAATAAGCTTGTTGTAGGATTTTAGATAGGTCCTCAACAAATATTTATTGTCACATTTTTTTTATCATAATTATAAGTAAAACTTATCGATATTTATATAAAAATGGTTTAAGATTATTAAATTATCTATTTTTAGCTGTCGGCATCATATTAAAACAAATACATAATAATAGTTAAAATGGGTATAATTATAAATGTTGATTTCATTATTTTCAGACTCCTTTTCTTTCAAAAACAATCAAATTGATGGTACATCCTAAGGTGGAAATAAAGAACAAACATATTATGCAACTTCAAGTGTCGGTCATCATTTATGGATGTAATTCAATAACAACTAATTATTTTGATAAGTTAGCTAATTTGTAACTACAATATTTTAATGCTAGTTATTGAATCCAACTATATGAAGACCATGAATTTATACCCTACATATATACATCAAAAGAGATATAAAAATGCTATAAGGGCATAACCAAAGCTTAGTCCAAATTGTCTGAATTGATTCAAATTTGAATTCAGTTAAAATTTATAGTTCAATTATAATTCAATCAAAAAAAGAAAAAAAAAAGATTAGAAAACCATTTTAAAAGAAATCGAATATTTTGTACCAGGTCCACTTTCCTCCATTAGCCAAAACTGACCAATTTGAGGGACCATAGGTGGAAGAAAATTTGGGTTAAGGTCATTGATTGGTAAAATTAATGGAAGAAAGTGGAGTTGGTGGATTTTTCTTTGTTTGTTTCTACCAATTTCAAAGCCTTGTCCATGTTACACATTGTTTGTTGTACGCTGAAGCAGGAAATTAGTAAAGAAAAGTGGAGTTTTTGGTTCTTCTATTAGGTGTTGAGCTTTGACCTTTTGTGCATCTCCGATTTTTTATATTTACGTCATAAGATAGGTGCTCCTCAGTTGTAGTTGGTGCCTGGTTGAAATCAATCTTTGTATCTGCAGCATCTAAAACGCTCCATATTTCAACACTTCTATTTATATTAATTTAATAAAATTGAAGACTTGTTCCAATTTTATTTTTTAATTACAAAGTCCAACTGCATGTGCAGGTTTTACAGGTTTTGAATTTGTCTATTCATTATAATATCGGTACTGATATTAGTATATTAACTCATTTATTAATATCTACATAAAGTATAATGAGAAAAGCAAAAATGCTTTTCAATGTTTTTCTCACTAATTATTATTATTATTTATAAAACAATGAAAATCTATGACTTCTCCAAATTATTAAAATCACCTCTGTTTTCAAATTCAAATCAGCATCACTTTCTTTCAATTGTTCAAAATTATATGCTCTTGGACTTGGAATATTTTTTTTTTCCTCCTTTTACTTTTAATTAAAGACTTTTCTATTCTTCAAATTTTATAAACTATTTGGATTTCAATTATTACCAAGTATATTTTATAAATTTGAGGAATTAGTTTTCTCCTTTTGTTACAAAAATAGCTTTTTTTGTTAAGGGAATAAATATTCAAATTGGATAAGTAGTAACTAATCTAATATATCTCTGATTTTTTTTTTTTTAATATCAGTTGAAAAAAAAAAAAAAAGAAAGAAGAGAAAAGACGACATTGCTACTCTTCAAATTTTGGCAACATATGGTGAAAGTTTATATATTATTCCTTTGTAACACAATATAAAACAAAGCGCTCATACATGCCACAAATTGTAGATGGCACTGATTTCAACAAAAAAAAAAATTGTAGATGGCACTTTTGTGCTTTTACGGTCATTCTCTCCTTTTGTCATACGATGATATGATTTAAGAGAAAAAGAAAAAGAAGTCATTCCAAGATGGTTAATTGGGAATTGTGCAGGCTGTAGGCTTTTGTCATCTGTCTAATTTATGTCTTTTTATTATTTTTTTAATACAAATGATTGTTACGAGTTATTAAAAATAATTATTGATAGTGTCATTTATATAACTATTCTTATAATCCAGAAATTATTTTTATAAAAAAATATTTACACTCATATTTTATATTTTAATATAATAAGAGTAGAATCCGAGCTTTTGATATCTTAAAATGAATGAAGATATTTAATCACTGCTATTAAAATAGGATGTGTCTAATTTTGTACCTTTTATACTACTTTTTGGTGGCATTCAATTTGTTGGTCAAAAATCTTTAGTTACAAGATTCATGGAAAAGATACTAATGGTGATGATGCAAGATCAAGTAGGCCTGCCACCTGTTCTCATTATGGGTGCTTTCTTTATATATATATATATATTTGAAGACGTGCTTTCTTTATATTTTGGAATTGGGATTAATACATAGGTTACCACTTCGACATCTTTGAAAGGCCTTTTCTAACCTATAAATTTTTAATTTAATTTTTATAGTCATTTGAATGGTATTTGCATATGGTTCAAGAGTTTCTATTTAAACTTTGCTTTCCTTTCCCCACCTCCTGTTGATCTTTACTTAGTTGGGCAAGTTTTATGTGTTGTGCTGTTTGACTTTCGTGTGAATTAGCAAATCTTATGGGCAACTGTTCTTCATTGCGTGAGAATCTTTGAGAGCCTGTTTATATGCCATTAATCACATACAGAAATGAGCATCATCCATTCTGGGAAAAAAAAAAAAAAATCGTCCATCCCTACGTGTATAATAAAAAATTTAATGTTTTAATGGATTAGATTGCAATCTTATAATAAAAAAGACTTTGAACAGTTTTGCATCTATCTTTTTTTTTTTTTAATTACATTACATCACCGAAATTAGTCTAAGTGATAACCGAAACCAAACGGAATCAAATACTGGTATCGCAGCTCGAGGAGCAGCTTCCATACGGAAGAGAACGATCACACCTTGATGAGAGGAAAATTCACCCTTATTTATAATAAGGGAGTGTCGAACCATGAACAACTGAATGATCATAGTGGGCCAGCAGAGTTTATAGCTGCAATGCTGGCCATTTGACGTTCTGCATCTATCGTTGTTCTTGTGTCGTTGCCATTTACGATGGTACCAAACATTGGAAGAAGGGATTGTAATTTTCTGATGACATTTGTTGGGTGTTTACGGTGATGATTTAATTTTTAAATTTTATATATAGGTTTACTTATAAATGGGTGTGTAAATCCTATTTTTCGATAGCTAATAGCAGTATTGACACCAGGTTGAGTGCTTTATAACGATGATTTAACTTATAAAAGTTTAGATATGAGTGTATTTACAAAATTGATGTATAAATTATATTTATGCTTGTCGAAATTGGAGCTTTTATATATATATATCTATATATTTTTTGGGTACTGATATAAAAATTGTTCACTCTAAAAAAATTAAAAATAAAAATTATCCAGGATAATTTATGTGATTGTAAAAGTGTTGACCTTTTATAAGTGTATCTATATTTCTATAAAAATTATAAATTCAGATAAGTTCATTAAAAACAACATTTACTTCTCATTTATGACATCACTTGAGTGGTTTTAAAAAAGGATAATAACAAATATTCGATTCCCTCGTGCAATTTTTCCATTTAAGCTTATATGCGATATCAACTGGCTTAGAACACCTCCAATACAAATATAAATAGTAAAAAAATAGAATATCATATAGAATAAATTGATAGAATGTTAAAATTAACCTCTCAAATGAAAACTTCTATAACAGTTGTCAAACTGACATGGTAAAAAAGAAAATAGAGACTATCAATCTCAAAATCTATTTCTAAAGAATCACATTAATAGTTATGTCAGTAATAAATGATTAAGGCTTCCATCAAATAATATTTTAAATATTTTACTTTAATGATATATTATTGTTTGACTATTTATTATTGAAATGAATATAATAGCATTGAAGAATCTTTTTAAACTTGAGTGTCTATCAATTCATATTTATGCCACATAAAACGTATATTTCCTTAACATTAATTATATGTTTATTTTTTTTTAAAGATAATCAATATTTATATTTGAGATGTTCTTATCAAACTCAAATCTGAATATTTAATGATGTATCAACTGTCATATAAGGTTAGATAAAAAAAAAAGGAAAAAATTATTGGATTTCTACTATTATTTTTTTAAAAAAAAAAAAATACATTATTCTTTCTTAACTACACACCCAATAAAAATGTAGCGCCAGAAGTCAACTACATTTAGAAGTCAACAATGAAATCAAGCAAAAGATTAGAGTAGACTCTAGTCTCTTGATTAAAATAATAATATTAACAAACAACTTAGCTGGAAACAATTTTCCGTGAAGTACGGGAATAAGTTATCCGCCTATGATCACACCATAATGGTTTTATTAATATTCTAAAATTAGAGTAAAGATTCTTCATTTTTTTATTAATATTTTAATAATTTAATGATATATTAATATCTAAAGAAATAAATAACTAAGATTATTAAATTTTTTTCTTTTTTATATATTACTCAAACTTAAATTACTTTCATAAAAATATTAGTACTATATCATCCTTACTTCTGTTGTGGGTATTTTGACGATTATGGACAGAAATGGAAAAAAGCCCAGAAATGAGGTCCACTGTATCGTTTTATAGGATGAAACTCAGAAAGTGCTGGTCAAATTGGTCATAAATCAAAAGAGGGGGCATGGTCGTCCATAAGCCTGTATACCCGGACACGTCTGATTATGTGTCTGATCGTTTTAATCGCTGAATAACCAGTTGACTGCATGAAGGTTTGACTGATTGATAAAGCATAAAGACAATCTGTTTGTGACTAAAGGGCTGCTCGATAAGTGTCATTCAGAAGTTATCAAAGTAGTCAGGAGGCCCTTGCATCTGCTCGATAGACAGAAGGATATTGCAAACTGCTCGTCTGCTCGATAGAGGAAACACATGATCGCTGAAGCAGTCTGCTCGATAGAGGCAATATCTGATCGTCGAATAGGTTGTTCGCTAGAGTTGACCAGTTGACCTTCTGGAAGGTGAATCAATTCAATTCAGGAAATGAGTCAACTTACCTATTCCCATACAAATCAAATCAAGACATTCTTGGCAATTGCTATATATACGGTAGAGATAATATTGGGAGATATAATCTTAATTAATGTATATTATTTTTTGCTTTATCTGTAAGATTCTTAAACCTATTTGAATTGTAACATCTCCTATATAAATAGGAGATAAAAATTCAGTATAAAGAACAAGTTGAAATAGATACAATTACTCCGAGAGAGAAGAAGGGATAATTGTCGTGGACGTAGACCATTGTTTTGCCGAACCACGTAAAAATCCGTTGTATTTTATTTGTTTTGGTCTTGGTTATACCTGTTTCGTTTGTGGTTGGTTGTATCGTAGGTATTGGGCTTGGAGAACCGAGTTGACCGAAATTAAGTGTCAACAACTTCTAAAACAAATCTATTTCTTATTTAATTTAAGAATTTCATCAAACATGATAAGATTATTTTTTTTTAAAAAAAAAATAAAAAATTGTCTAAGTTATGTAATTTTAAGAAGTACACAAGACAAAGAAAATTAAAAAACTTTAGTTTTATTTTTATATTAAAAAAATAACCCTAATTTTGTTTTGGAAAAACCCTTTGTTTTTATAATAAGTAACTTAAATTGAAAATATTATTATATCAAATTAATATTCATCTAATATAGAATGATAATTTTAATTTTTTTTAAAAGAAATGTATAATCTTAATTTTTTTTTTTTGAATATAATCTTAATTTTTTTTTAAAAGAAATGTATAATCTTAATTTGATTCTTCAGAATTGAAAAATGAAGTCTCAAGGGAAATTTCAAAGTATGAGCCGACAATTGCGGCTGCCACGTGAGATTTGGACATGATCAAATCCGACGACTCCCAAAACTACAAAACACAAACGTACTTCTATCTAGGAGAGGCAGGAGGTGACATTGAAGCTTGTCCACGTGGACGCCATCGTCAAAGTCTTGTCGCACGTGCGTTACATGCCATGCCACACCATTTCACATTCTGACCCACATGGTTACGGCACGCTCTGTTTGTTGTGTTGTGTGAGACAAATTGCATTGTGAATTCACATTTTGACTTTGCAATATGTGTCAAATTCTGTCACCTTAAAACATCGCAGTGGAGGATTTGAAGTTAAAAAAACATAAAAACAAATCTAATCTGAGATTTTCTCTTTTACATGTTGAAGCTATAATAATTTTCAGTTATAATTTATCTAAAAGTTTTGTTGGTAATAGCCCTTCCTCAAATTAATCAGTCTTGTTGAGTACCACTCTTTTTTTTTTTTTTTGGAAATAGAGTACCACTCTTTTTTACATTTATAATAATATGAATAGATTTTTTTTTCTTTTAAAATTAGATAATTTTTAATTATGAGAGTAAATATTTGAATTGTTCATGTAATATATAATCTTAATGCAATCTATATAAATTTGTTTTGAAAAATAATGCGTCGAAACCTACTGAAAAGAATCAATAATAACGTCATATCTTTTCTTTTCTTAACTTCTTATGGTTAAGTAAGCACTCAATCATTCTTACTAAATAACAGAGTGAATAGTATGTGTATATTCTTGTTACATGTGGTTGGGTGAGTTTAGTTGGGCTAACTGTGCCAACATATTACATGTATAAACAAAATTTTGACATAGGACCATTGAGCCATTTTGGTCATCGTGTGAGCAAATTTCAAAAACCACTTTGGCCCATTACAAGACGGCATCACAAACTGAAAAGCTAGGGGATTTGAAGTTTTCTCGGTAAGGTAATTATATTTTTCTCCACTGACATTTCAGAATAGGGTGATAATAAACCCCTTAATATTTCAAAATTCCATTTCAACCTTGTCATTAGTAATCCATTATAAAGTGGTATTCTCTGAGTTCTGACACGAATGGAGTGCAAAGAGACTCAATTACCCTTAAGTATTTCAGGTATGGAAAGTCTATTTTACTTTTCAAGTTAATGTTAAAATTTTAAATATTAAATAATTACAATGAAAATAAATGAAAGGATGCGGCCATCTCACCACAAAACAATTATCTTTCGTTTCATCATCTCATATTTTTCTTATCATAGTATTTAATTCATCAGATTCAATTCGTCATCATAGTCTCTCATTTTTCATCATCTCATCTATTACTCGATCATAATCTCTACCTTCATTCTCTCTTTTTAACCACCACCACTACCACTCAACACAAAATGCTAACCCACTGTTCCACCGCCAAACCCTAATCCATAGGGAGGAGGAGATCGAGTGTGGTACATTTTTTTTTTTTTCATTTTCCCCACTAAATTCAACCAATCAATAAATTTTTCAGCAACCTCATGTATATTTCTATCATTTTTATTGTGTTTAAAATCTAGATTAAGTTAAGATTTTAGATAAAAGAAGACTTTTTTTAAAAAAACAAAAACAAAAACAAAATTTAAGGTAAACAAATTGATTTTTTTTTTTTTAAATTGCATTTTGACGTCCAGAGGAAAATGACGTTACTTTTTCTCAGTATTAGAAAAGAAATCACTAAACAGAGCAGTCGGGTGTAACTAGGTATTTAAAAATTAAACATCATTTTCGTTTCAAATTTGAGAATTTCACTTCACTAATTTCAGTTTTACTTTCAAATAAACAAACTGGATCTAAAATAATCATATTAAGGTTTGCTCATACTGGTGATTAATATCCATGTTAGGTTTGAAGTAATTAAACTTAAATTTGCAATACGAGAGCAGTGAATTCCACTAAATTATAATACAATTCTTGTTTATATAAAGGTAAGACTCTATTCTTGTTTATATTTATTTTAAACTTATTGTGTGTGTTTTCTTATTTATATTTATATTTTTATTCAAATATTACATATGTAACAATTTCTTTCGTATGTTAAATATGAAATTTTGATTAATTTTTTCACATTTTGTCTCTTTTAATTATAAGTTGGATAATATATTATTTAAACTTAATCTCATTGGTGTTTCTCCTAATATATTCTTTAATTTGAAGCGTGATAATAATTATAAATTATGATTATTAAAATATAAATTGTTTATGTTTTAAAAAATACTGTTTATTTCATAGTATTAACTATAATTCATATTTAATAAATTTTATTATTTAAATATTTTGTTAAGTCTTTTTACTTTTACTGTTGTTAACATATTTATTTATAATATAAATTTTGAGAGGTAAAACTTATTATATTTCATTTGATTAGGTAAACCAATATTTTAATATATAAAATGTTTTCATACCATCAAAGTTTATTTTAATCCATCTTGATGTGGAATCCTGGTTACGTCTTTGCATACGAGAAATCAAGTTATAACACTACTGAAACTTTGACCTTCTCATCTCAATCTTACGGCGGCGTCCCTCCCTACTTTTCTCGAGAGTTGGTGTTTGTAGTTCTCCATTGAGTCTAAGCTAAAAAGTTAGAGGTTGGTGTTATCTCCCTCATGGAGCAAGAGAGGGAGAGAAAGCTAGAGTGAATTTGAAGAAAAGATAAATAATGTGAAAATGTTGATGGGGTTCTATAGAGGAAAGTGAGTAAGCGATGTGAAAGAAATGATAGTTATCTTCATGCGATGAGTTTAACTCATTAAAATTTTATTAACGTGTGAACAATTTTTTTATTTATGTGTGGGTAACTCTTTTCCACCTTTTGATAATACAGATTAGGATCATATTTTAAAATTTTATCACAGTTGATTTTAATAATAATTTGATTAGACGTTAGTAAGTTAAAAAAATAATAATAAAAATAAAAAAACTCGCGGAGTGGTGGACGCCGCATGTGCATGAAGCCATTTTAAAAAAACAGTGTGCGGGTTTTTTCTCTTAACCAGCTACTGGTTTTAGTTTAAAATTTTTATATATTATTTGTTTTTACGTTGCATCGCAGTTTTTGACATGTAAAGGGTATCCAAATAGTAGAGAGACTCAACCTCCATTGGCCGACGGCTACAGATTCCGCGGGCGGATTCCACGAATGTATTTATGACAAAATAATTAGTCGTTAATTTTTTTTTTTTAATATTTAGTCGTTAATTCATTGGTTGCACTAAACGGAGCATGTGTTTGTCATTCAATATAGAGTTTTCGATTTTGTTTTTGTTTTTCAATTACACCCAACATAAAGTTTTCAAACACAAATTTATGTGCAAAATCTGCTTGGATCTTTTCATTTAGTTTTGTAACCGGTTTGTTTCTGATTAACCTTATATAGATGATAATAAGTAACTGTATGGGTGTTTGTACATATACGTTACAAATTCAATCTCTAACATAGAAGGTTTTCAATGAATCAGTACAAAGTATAATGGCATGGAACAAGATGTTAAGACAAAAACGCATTTAAGCTATTATTGTGAGGTTATGTTAACTTGAAGTTTTAATTTGAATCTGAACTCCTAACACAATTTATTAAACCACTAGGAGTAGTAAATGAACACCACAGACACTTGAACTACAGCACATGACTTCTCACTAAATTCATATTTGATTTTCATTTCTAGAATCTAGATTTATAAACTTTTGAAATGATACATTATAAAAATATTTATCCAAATGCATGATTTGAATAATATGATAAATTTATTTATAACTGTCGCATCAACACCCTCGTCATGTCATAACTAATTATTTAGTTAAAGAGGGGAGGGGGATTAAGCAAAAAGGCCTTTCAAACATAGGGTAATAGTTTCTTTAGAAAACATTCTTTGTGCCCACAAAACGCCATAATATGTAAACTGCTAAAAAGGCCCAAAAGACTTCATGAAACTAATAAATGTTTGTAAACGGGCCCATTACAACGAGTTGTAACTAGGTTCGTGATTAAAAATTCTTTCAAGAAAGATTTTTTTTTTTTTTTTACTAGCACATTTTATTATGTGATATTGTTTTCGGAAATAAATAAACTAGTTGTTTGGAGTTGGTTTTTTTTTTTTTTATTTGTTTGGAGTTGTTCTGTAAACCAATTTGAAAGTGGTGAAAACAACTTTTTAAAAACTGATAACCAAAACAATTCATTTAAAAACAAAAGAAAATAATGTTTTTAAAATATGAATCCAAATAGCCACGGAAAGTTTAAATTGTGAACTTAATGGTTTTCATGCTTTTAGTCTCACCATCTCTGCAAAAGTCCTCCTTCAATTCCACAGGAAAAGTCTAACGCTGACCAATTAAACAAGCTTTTGCCACTTTAAACATTATTACAAAGTTCCCATAATTGGAAAACAAAAAAAAAGAAGGAAAAAGATAACTCTAGCTTTTCCACGTTGTTTCGGACATGGTTCCTCAGATCAACAACAATGGTGCTAATATTGTCACGACTTCCTCGTGCGAGAGCCATACGACATAGCATGGTGGCTGCAAACTTGGTTTTGGATTGAAAAATTTCATCCAAGTTAAAGCCACCGCTTGATTCCCCTGCAGAGTGGTTTTCAAGATCAACTTGAGGTTTTTCTTCTTGGAGACATGAGGTTGCTACTTTGCAAACGATGTGGTCAGACATGACATCCCAAATGCCGTCACTGGCCAGAACAAAGCACTCATCTTCTTCTGTAACTCTTTTGGTGAAGGTGATTTCTGGTTGTGATTTTAGCACTCTCTTAAAAAATCTATTGCCTACTTATTTACATACAAAAGAAAAAAGTGGCAAGTGAAATTACAAAACATGTATAGACGTAATAGATCATAAAATAAACATATATCCCAAAAATAAGCTCCTTAATATTATGAGCTTCACACAATTACACACATATATATAAATAAATATGGTAGGTCAGATGATGATTTAAATGTAAAGAGATGCTTAAATTTGTAGACTATGTTGTCATATTAAAATTAATACAAATGAATATTTCAGGAAAATATATATATATAAAGCAAATGAAAATTTATGTGGATTTGATGTTGTGATGTGAATTAAAAATATATATACCTAGACAGCGGGACACGTCAAGTCCATATAGTCGAGTTTCATGATATACATATGCAATATCTTCTCCTGCAGCCCTAATCCTCTCAAACTCATCTGGCCTTTCAGGCTGCAACCCCAACTTCAAAATGAGAATCTGTGATTGAATGTTAGTACAATAACAATAATATTATGGACAACACATACATCTTATGATATATAATCTGAAAATTAATTACAAGTTATTCTTGTAAAGATCGTAGGGCTGGAATGTTTTCACACTATACATTAATTTAGTAGATCTGACTCAACATATTCATATTGATACGACCATAAGCAACATAATTTATTTTTTTAAATAAATTAAGCTACATAATTGATTTATCTCATAAAAGATCCGGTAAAAGATCAAATAACATATTTTTTTATATAATTAAATGCAATCCAATAATTGAAATTTAATATTCAAATAAAAACGCAAAAGTATGTCCAATACGGTGTGAAAACTCATATCACAATAAGTATCATTAATGTTAATCATATGTAATTCGAATTCATACAAATATATATGATGATAGTGAAATGCATACCATATGACAATTAATCATGACAAACAATGTTAATAACTAATCATATGTAATTTGAATCCGTACAAATAATGCATACCATATGACAATCACATCACGAAAAACAATATTAATAACTAATCATATATAATTCAAATCCATACAAATATGAAGATAATGAATGACCTACCGCACGTCAGACAAATCTAACTTCATCATGCTAACAAAGACTATTAACTCAATTCAATCACAAAATTTAGTCATGAAAACCAACCTTTTCTTTTTTTTTTTTTTTTTTTGAACTAGTCATGAAAACCAACCTTATGATCAACAGAAAGTGGAATCGCTCTGCCACCGCGGCATAAAACTGCGCGTGAGTCACCACAATTGGCAACGACAATGTGACTAGGAGTCAGAAGAGCGACGAGGGCAGTGGATCCCACAACACCGAAACACAAGGGCACGGAGGTGCACTTGTTAGCGGTTTCGCCACATCGGCACTCACCACCTATCACCTCACTATCCATCCTCTGGAAGCTCTTTTCTACACCCGCACGCAGCAGATCCTCCCACCCGCTATTCGATCCTCGTTGGTTTTCTTGTCCCGAGCTAGAGCTGCTCCTATGACCACTCGCAGTATCTCCCGTCACCTGTATGCGCTCCAGCTCCTCTCCCAAAATAGTGTGCATCCATGCCTTGCACATATTTGACACCTACATTTCACACCAACACAACAAGAGTATTCGATTTAAATTAATTAAAAACAGAACTTATTAAATCCCCAAATTATTATTTTTTTTTTCACCATCTTATAGGTTAGGTAAATTTATACATCAATAATAATTATTGAATATGAATAAGTGTAGTAGCCATTTTTTTCTTGTCAACGAGCTGTAGATTTCAAATTTTGTTAACTAACGTTATCTAAAATTAATAAAATAAAATAAATTACTTGAGATCCTCTATGACCATCATAGACAGCAAAGAAATGGAGAGGAGTTGCACCCAGAAATGCCGGTTTACAAACATTGTCCTTAACAAACCATGCATCATCCATTGTTTCAGACAACCCTTGAATGGAAAAACACCCGAACTGGGGCATTGGATTCTCCTGCGGTGGCGGTGGCCGCTGCACCACCACCGCAGGAGGACTTAAGTTAGAACGCTGCAAACGACTCAACCTTCTTATCTCCCTCCTACGACGGCGGCTTTCCCTGGTTTCCTTAGCAGTTGGAGTTGGTAGTTCTATACGGAGTCTAGCTAACAAGTTATTGGTCTGCCTCATGGAGATAGAGACTGAGAGAGAGCTAGCTAGAGAGAATTTTCAAGAAAAGATAGAAGATGTGAAGAAAGGATTGTGAAAAGTGACTCGTGGAGGCTGTACTAAGCCATTTTGAAAAGAAAAAATGGTGTGTTTTTTTTTTTCTTTATTCTATCAACCAGCTACTATTTTTTATTTAATATATTTTTAATTTTTTATCTTAATCTTTTACGTTATCAAGTAGTTTTTAGCATGTAAAAGGTATCCAAAGAGCAGAGACTCCACTTGGCAGATGACTACCGATGCTGCTAGTGGATTTTTGGGTAGACAGGTTGTGGTTCCAAGAATGTATTTATGACAAAATAATCAGTCGATATTTCATTGGTTCGACCTAATGGAGAATGTGTTTGTCACCCAATATACAATTTTTAGGTTTTTTTTTAAGGACACCCAATATAAAGTTTTCAAACACAATATGCAAAAAATATGCTTGGAGGTTATCATTTACTGGTTTTTTTCTGATAGTCCATATATAGATGATAACAATTTATTGTATGGGTGATTTAAAAAAAAAAAAATTTATTAATTGGATGGGTGTGTGTGTGTGTGTGTGCGTGTGTGTGTGTATCGGCCGTTACAACTCAATCTCTGACAGAAAAGTTTTCAATGAGCCAGTACAGAGTATAATGTCATGAAGCATGATGCTTTCACTAAAACAAATTAAGCTATTTAAGTTTTTTCTTTTCTAAGGTTATTTTGACTTGAATGTTTATTTGAATCTGAACTTTCAACACAATTTATTAAACAGTACCGAGTAAATTGAGACCACACAGAACCTGATATTTATCGCACATGATTCTTAGAAAATGAAATATGATTTTAGAGACTATAAATCAGTAATTCTCACTAAATTCATATTTGATTTCCATTGTAAAATTCTACTGTAAGCTTGATAAACACTGCATTCTATTTAAATAATGCAATAATTTCATTTATTACTATCACATCCACCACCCATCATCTCATAATGAACATGGTTACTGCAAATCAACAAATTACTTATATAAAATTTGAGCAATGTAGCATTCTTAATAAACCTTATCACCATAATCTGCGATTTGTTTGCAACAAACACAACTGCACCTCTCACAGCTGTTAGCAAATATAAAGAAAAGGCAATCTCCAGCATATAACCCATCAATTACCACATAAGAGAAAAAAACCAATGTCAAATTAGCTAGAGCAAATATCCTCCCATTGCAGAAATCCTATCAGAGCCAATTGTACCGGTTCCATCTAAAAGATCACATTATTCTTCAACAATATATTAGCGCATAAATTTTCCAGCATGAGACCTGTACAGTGTTCATATCATTTTCGTTTTATCCCCTATCTATTTCACTATTATGCAACTCCTCTTAAGATCAACAACTATTACACTAATGTTGTCAGAGCTTTTTCGTCCCAAAGCAAGGCGAGTAAGCAAAGCAGCAGCCAGTGCACTTCTAGATGGATACAAGGTTCCATTTCCCTCATCTTCTATCTGAGGCCCGGCATTGAGGTCAATTGCCGTCAAAGCTCCACGATTTCCTTCTCTTAGACACTCGCCAGCTACCTCACTAGCCAACTCACTTGACAGAACATCCCACAAACCATCGCTTGCAAGGATTAAGCAGTCATCGTCAGCATCCCTTTTTGTGAAAGTTATCTCAGGCTCTGCCGTTACAACTGGTTTAAGATACCTGTCCCCTGTTTGTAGAAAAAAGCCACATGAGAACTTACAGCACCATGAATAGCACTCACTACATGACAAAATTTATGTTGGAGGACAAAACTTGTAGACTCCCAGACAAATGACATACCAGAAGGCATCAAACTACATAAAATGAGAGATCAAACATTTTCCAAGTTCGAACTACTAAAGTGTGCATCGTTTGCCAATATCAAATCTGCTTTTGATCATTCAGGCCAATCAATAAAGGTTCGCTACACCAAGGTCTAGCAGACAAGAAGTAAAAACATGATATTGAAAATCAAGTCAAATGGCCTATGACATTGCGCAGGTTGCATTAAATATCAGCACTCAACTTGGCAGCTGCATGCATTGACCTGCTTCAATACAAATAGCCAGATTCCTAATGTAAACTAACCTAATATCCATTCACGAATTATTTGAAACTAAGTTAGAAAACAGGTAAAAATAGATTCAACTGCTTTCTGCTCATGGAAAATAGAATATAATGTGTATTAACTGAAATGAAGCACAAATTACTTTCACTAAATGAGTGTTTAATGTACTTAGTGCATCAAAAGAATTAATATCAAATTAATAGAGAAACAATGAAGATAATGCATTTTGACTTAAATGAAGCACAAATGTCTTATTGCATGTATTGTTATCATATATCAAACCATTTGTTTGTACATCAAAATCTCCCCTGGCCAACCTAAGTCATTAATCTACAGGATGCATAGCCATAGAACCAATGATATGATAACAATAACCATTTCAGATGGTTCAATGACTCCTGATACATATAATCCTCAATGCTTCATTCTGTACGTGGAAGACAAAGTACAAATCACTAAACCACGTAACCAACAAGCTTTGGCTTGTTTATGCTAAAATAGACACTAAACTAGTAAATTAAATTATTAACTAAAGAATCAGTGACTAGTACTAGAACAATGTACTACCACTCGAACATAAGTCAAACCTCTCAGTCACTGCAAAACTTGACCATTGGGAAAAAACATGGAAACAACGTACCGTACTCATCAGCACTACTAGAATGCTAAAAAACTCTGGGGCTGCAATATATATTATCACCTATAAAGACGGAATGATAGAGAGCCTCAGTGATTTTAAATATTATCTAAAACATAAAGTATCAGTGATGTTAAATATTATTTAAAACACAAAGTAACGGCAGCGTCCCACAAAATATAACTATTCACTTTCCCTGCTGATTCAAACCAAGAAATTTCAGAAATGTCCAATAATAGAATACTTATTAATGAACTCTGCAAATATATAATTATACAGTCACTTGCGTACCCTTAGTAAAACTTTAGTCACCTTTAGTCCTTATAATATAATGTAGGTGCATTTCTGGTATATATTAGAACCTTGTGAATTTTGAATGATCATCATTTGACAAGGGAAAAATCCATAATTATTCACAATCCCATAAAAGATGAGAAAGCTTCAGAAAAGACTAAACTCTTTCTGGTGTTGTCTAGATTGTCGTATCCTAAACTTCTGAAAGGCAGCACAACCATGTAAAAGAAAGGAATCAGGTCATACAAAGGCTCCTAGTGTCTAAATCCAGGACAAAAGGTTACTACAATTACAAAAGGTGACTATTATTCATGTGTTTATTTGGTGGGAAAACCTTAGTGATGCAACCCATGGAGAATTCAATGAAAGGGGTCCTGCAACTTAAATTAAAAATATGCACTAACAGCAGTAAGCAAAAGTCTGTTAGTAGGGACTAATTCATTATTCAAGTCATACCTTCTACATATAAGTTTCAAAGAACAAAAACAGTATGGAGATTCTGTTAAAGTTGTAATTATTTACCTATTGCTCGAGACATAGCTAGGATGCCTTCAACTCGTGCACCATTCACAAAGATGACTCTTCCACCAGCAGCTTCAATCCTTTCAAGTTCATCCGGTCTATCAGGCTACACAAAAAGTTAAATGAATGCTGTTGTAGTTAATATTTTATAATGAGTAACTCGATGGAAAGACAACAACTCAATTACAATGCTCAAAAATATACAAAGAAGTTAGTAAGATTAAAAAGAGAGGATCCCTTCAGACAACACTAAAAGGAATAATCACAGTACACAATTATTACCAACTGGAGAAATACATTTGACTCAAGATGACACTACCAAATACAGAAAAAGAAAATTAATACAATTATTCTAGAATATATGTTTTAATGTTACCATCATCGTTGGGTCAGAAATCGGTCTATGTTAACCAACCACCAACTAACTAGACCGTGAAAGTCACACCATGCTACTAAACCAGATAAAATTAAGTAACAATCTGACGTACGGCTAAAATATAGTATACCATCTCATTGAACCAATAAACGACAATTTTCTTGTCGTTATGTAGTTAGCTACGGATATAATAGGCAAAATTAACATCAACCGTGCAAGAATTAACAAATCTTATGTCATAGTTTTGAGAATAACTTAATTGGAGCGTCAAATAAAAGTCATGTTATGATATTAAGCAAGAGAAAACTAATTAATGACCTGACGTATCGTCAAATCATAATATAACGCCTAACTAAACCGACAAACGACAAATCTATTGTCGTTACGAAATCAGCCACGGCCATAAAAAGGCAAAATTGACGTTGGCCATACAAGAACTAACAAATTTGACATCATAATCATGAGAATGACTCGAATGCAGCAGGCAAGCTTAACTTCATCCAATCATAGACTATAACTACAACACATTGTATGCTATGATCAGGCAGACGCATAGGTGACGTGTTGCCCTCACGTCACCCCAAGATTCTCTCTGTTGTCGGCACATATTATGATTAGATACTACCAGAACAAAGTCAAAAGTCACACGACCTGAATCGACCAACTACCAATTTCAAATTTCAAATACCGTTAACAAGTGAAATCACACACCAAACTGGTATAGTAGGTCAAGTTTTGATCAGCTCATATACCTCCAGATATAATCTCTCATCAAAACATCCTTCAACATCATCTTCCTATCCTCCACCACTCAAATATTCCAAATAGATACACAAAATCCCTGAATCCACGGAACCACTAGTAATTTTCCAGATATAATATGTCATCAAAACATCTTAACATCATTCTCCTATCCTCCACCACTCAAAAAGTCCCAATAGATTCACAAAACCCCAGAATCCCAGAACAAGTAATAATCATCAAACGATCATATGCTACTATATAAAATTTTTATTTTTTTAAGTAATTTCTAACTCATAAGAAAATTGAAAATTTTGAAAAATACAAGTTACATATAATAGCTAAACACATCATAAAATGGCTAAATATTTACATTTAACAACAAAATTAATCAGATTTCTAAAGGAGTATTAAAAGTGGAGTAACATTTATGATTGAGTCGATTGGCAAGCAATCTCCACACCAATTACGTGTCGACAGCACAGGAATACAATTGTTTATTATTATCCATAGCTTTACCCAATCAAGAAAAACCATAATTATCGTTAATAGGTGAGAGAGGACACGTGTCAGCAGTTGGTAGTAAGTCGAATTCAAAACATGAGAACCAACCTTGTGATCCCGACTGAGAGGAATGGCTCTGCCACCTCGACGGAGGACGGCGCGTGAGTCACCGCAATTGGCAACAATGATGTGGTTGGCCGTCAAAACCGCCACGACAGCGGTGGTCCCACCGAGGGCCACCTCCATCGAGTGGCAACCACACTCGTGTCCCACGCTACCACATGGGCAAGTGCTGACCGCCACCTCGTCCATCCGCTGGAAAGTCCTCACCAACGCTCTCCTCCACCTGTCTTCCCATTCCACGGCCCCACTCTCACCCTCCAACGCGCCACTCACGCTCATTAACTCTTCCTCTAAGAACACGTGCATCTTTTCCGTGCATAATGCCGCCACCTGCACACAAAACACAGAAACACAAAAACTCACACTAAAAATGACCGAATTGCCCCAAATTTCAATTCCAAAGTCAGGATTCACTAGACTAAAACCAAAAAAAAAACACACAGGGCGAGTTTAGATATTACATGAGGCCCTCCATGACCGTCGTACACAGCAAAGAAATGCACAGCTTCTCGCCCATCAATCTCCGGCCAGCAAAAACTCGTCCGTACGGAAATCGCATCCTCCATATCACGTGACCTCCCGGACACCGACATCGACCCGAACACAGGCTCAGTCACCTGCACCGCCACAGGCTCAGTCACCTGCCTCTCCTCGCTGGTGGAAGCAGAAGAAGGAGGTGGAGTAGTAGTCGACGGCATATCGCTGGCTTCCGTAGAAGTTCGCATGCGCTTGCATTGCGCAGCACAAGGCAGTGTCAGTGTCTCCCGTCGGTTCTCCTTGCGCGTATGGCTTGTCGAACCAGTAGCTGAAACGAGCCTCCTCATCTCAATCCTGCGGCGCCTGCGCTCCCTGCATTTCTCCAGCGAATCGCCATCCTCGTTGCTTAGCATTCTTTGACAAACCTCCGTCATTGAAGAGCCTCGTAAACATAAATAGACGTTAAACTCTCATCGCCGTCGCTGATCATTATCGCACAAAATCGTCCAAATCAACGTCTTGAGCTCGAGAGAGAAAACGTAACTACTTGTTTCTTTTAAGAAAAAATTTATTTTCTTTTGCTGTAAAAAATAAAATAAAAGGCAAGCCGCTAACTTTCACTGGATTTCTTCTTCTCCAGTATAGCCAGCTTTACGAGCGACTGTTTACAGCTGCCCGTTCTGCCCGACGCAGCCAATCTTCTCTATCTTCACGACACGTGTCAGCAGGACGCTTCGTTTTGGCTTTAAACTTCTACCAATTCTTTCTTTGCTGGTCAATTTTTCACGAATCGCGAAATATTATAGTCTGGATAGAGAGCCACGTGTCATAATAGCTCTATAAGTGGAGGCCCAGCTCCCAGAAGGAGCTAACAGGTGGTCGAATACGAAGCCGACCTGTTTGTTTGATAAAGAAACTATGTGGGACCTGTTTTGATAGTCATTTTCAACTCTTGCTTTTTTTATTATTATTTCATTTTTGCCCTCCATAGTCCTATATACGTGGCAGACAACGGGAGTCACAACGTCGCTAAAGTGACAGGCTTGTCCAGAGCTAACACGTGGGACACTTGTCTAAGAGAGAAAGTTACCGTCACATGTGTCTGTCTCTTCAGTTGCCAAAAGTGGCAAATGCCACATGGTGTACTGCGGCTACAATTCTTCAATCAACTGAGATGACAAAAAGTAATTTGAAGTTACATAAATTGTGCATCAAATATTATTCCTGGTGTTTGAGACAAATAAATGCAATTTTTTATATAAAAATAAACACACATTAAGGATTCATTAAATGAAAAGACATATTTATATTTTAATAAAATTGTTGATTTTAGGTTGCTAGACTATTCTATAGAACACTAAAATTCAACTTAATTGTTCATATTTATCATGTATAAATCATTTATAAAGGATAAAGGTATTTATATCTTTTTTATGTTAAAACTTAAATATATAAAATTAAATAAATTTCACCATCTAGAAGACTTTAAATTGAAAATTGTTATTATTAAAAAAAATATAAAATTAAAGTTTGTTATTTGCACAAAGAGTTTACAATACTCCCCTAAGGTTTACCCAAAAATAAATGAAAATATAGTTATGCTTTTATTACACAAAATCCTCATACTTAATGTGAGTTTTGTCAACACTAACTAAGTGAAAGTTATTTTAGTCCTTTCACTTGGAATCAATAGGGTTAGTGGAAAATGACTCTCCCTCTTTCTCGTCTCATCTCCCCATCGTCGGTCACCTCTCACCCACCATTAACTCTCCATTTCTCTTTCTTCTCTCTTTCCTCTCTTCCTCCAGTTCGTTCCTTTAATCTGTTCGTCTCCACCGTTGTACAGCTCTAGCTTCACTCTCTTCCTTTTCCACAGTCGCACAAATCTGGTTTCCCGTTTCTCCAATCTGTCTAGCTCCACCACCTGTACAGCGATAACTCACTGTCATTTCAAGTTGGAGGATGTCGCCATCACCATCGATGAAGAGGACGATGACGACATCCTTAATCTTGTCTCCTTCAACACGATTTCCCCTTCCTCCTCCGCTCCTCCCCTACCGACTACCTCCCCAAATGATCTATTGGTTTTCATGTTTATTTTTGGTTTATGTGTGTATGTTTGGGTTTTGTGTTTGTAGATGCTGATTTTTTTTTTATATTTGGTTTTCTGTGTTTGGTTTGCGTGGTAGACGTATGATGGAGTTGGATGGACCGGAGAAAGAAGAGAGAAATGAGAGAAATGGAGAGTTTTGATGGTGGGTGAGAGGTGATAAAGTTGATCAATGATGGTGAGTAGGTGGAGATGAGAAAGAGAGAGAGAGAGAGAGTCATCTTCCAGTAACGTCATCGATCTCAAGTGAAAGAATCAAAATGTCCTTCATTCAATTAACGTTGATAAAAGTCAACGTTAAACATAGGAGTTTTGTGCAATAAAAGTATAATTATATTTTTATCTGTTTTTGGATAAACCTTTGGAGAGTGTTGTACAATTCACTCTCCACAAAATTTCATGGAAATGGAGCCGAAAATATTTAATTTGCATATGTTAGCCATAATTTTTTGAAAAAATTCCTGGAATCAGTCGTTTGACACGTGGGGGGATGAAATGGCAAGCGCGGAGGGCACGCAAGCCCCGGCCAGTCATTTGAGCGCTGCCCTTATCGAGTGAGTTGAGGCAAGGCTGGATGGGACACGTGGCGTGCATTTGAGGGGAGACAGTGAACAAGAATTGGAGGGATTCCAGGGATGTGATTGGAGTTCAACATTGCGATGATGCTGGCGGTGTCCATGTCCACCGTCAAATATTGTGGAGTCCACTCTCACACTGTCCGGATCCCTTTTTTAGTTTCTTGTTCAAAAATGGCGAGATGGCTTTCAATTCCACACGTGGGGCTTACGCCGTCTGTTGAGTTGAATTCGGTTAAAAAATAGGGTAAATTAGAAATTTTTAATTTTAAAATGTAAATGATCGTAAATGGATAAGAGTTCGAGAAGTTTTAATTGGACCGACTTGTTTTGTTTACTACAATGTTGATGTTGCTACATCCAATAATTGAGGAAGAATTGGGGGTGAAGAAATCCGTGATGTCATTTTCATTGTAGTTGTTGTAAATTTAATTAAAATAATTGTTTTTTATCTTTTTTAAATGGTTAAAGTTGGTCATTGCATTACATGAATTTGATGAGGCAAGATCTAACAAACTGAATGGACAAAAGAGGTGCGAATTCATGGGCCACTGCAATGGGGCCTACGAATATTGGGCTTGTTGGGACGTTCGCGAGTCTGGTAGACAAGAATGTACAGGACATAGTCTGAGTCCATTATGTTTGGGCACGTTTGGGAAATGTTGTCAATATGATTCACAAAGGCAATGCTCTTTGACATTGTTTGGCATTATTTGATTTCTTATGTAATCGATCACAGTGGCAGTTTAAGAATGGCTCGGCCGAAGCAATGAATAGTTTCTGTTTTTGTCATCGGCGAATTATGCACTGCATCGTGATTGTCAACAATTGGAGATTGATTTCTAAAGGTGTCAATTGGACAGCGTGGGCCTAAAATTTTAAGTCCCAATCAGATTGAAGGTCGAGTACAAGCTGGTCAATAAAATTTTAAGTGGCCATATTTTCACTTATCAAAAATTTATATTTACATCCCAGCTGTTTGTACATCCCATAAAAAAATTTATTTTTTTAAATTTACATTTTAAATCCCACTTAATACCAAAAATATCTTTTTTTTTTTAAAAAAAAATTATTATACTGTATTTTTATAAGTACACCTAAGTTGTGTATATTTTATTATTTATGGGAGAAAAAGTTATGAACAACAATAACAAGAATGTGCTTGATAGGCATAATATCCTTTTCTAGTTACAAGCAAGTGAGCAACAACAATATCAATGTGTATGATAAGTGACGGACCCAGAAATCTATATGAGGGGTGACATTTTTATATAATGATTATTTCATCATTAAACTAAGTTATATAAAATTTTGTTTGCAATGTTTCCTTTAATTTAATTGCTAAAAGAATGTTATATGAAATAAAAATAATTAAAATACATAACTTGTAAGAGATATAATTCACACCAATAATTATGAGTAAATCAAGAACTATTAAGATTAAACAACACTGTATGTTTTATTTTCTAGTTCATGTAAACATTATATAGTTTGTGATAAGAAAAATAATTTGAAATGAATATAACAATTTGCAAAGTCAAAATGTTTTAAATTTGAAGATCAATTTGTAATAATTGAAAAAATATGAGAAAAAACATGTTTTGATAGGAGAAAAAATTGAACTGTAATAGAAGAAAATATGAGAAAAAGTATATAGTATTTTTATTTATATAGTATAATTTTTTTTTGAAATTATTTATGCAATATAATTAATGACTTAAAAAACATTTTTTGATGGCAGAAAAAAAAAATCAGCCTTAAAAGAAAGGGAAAAAGAAAAAAAAAAAAAAAAGCGCCTTTCAAATTCCAATGAAAAAAAAAAAAAAGCTCATCTTAATGGTCTCAAACCCGATATTTGAAGAAAAAGAAAAAAAAAATGTCTTTCAATGGGAAAAAAAAAAAGGCTCCTCTCAATGGTCTCGAACCCGATGTTTGAAGAAAAGAGGATAAGTTTCAACCATCAACACCATTCATGGTCTATGATTGTTTTTTAACATTTAATTTATATAATATATTTAATACTAATGAAAAAAAGCAACATTATCTTTTTGATGGAGCAAAATGCGGATTCAAACTCGGATGTGTTGTGACATTATCTTTTTGATGGAGCAAAATACGGGTGGCTTTTGGAAAAGTAAGAACGCGCTAACCAGCAGCGTCATTAGAAAACAGTGATGTGTTGTGACATTTTATTTATATATTTAAACATGTTATAAAGCAAACATAACTAATTTTTTTTAAAAAAATTTGGGGGAGGGGGAGGGGGAGGGGTGGGGCATGTGCTCCTCCTGAACTAAAGCTAAGTATGGGAATAATATTTTTTTTCAAATTATTTCCTTCTCTAAATAAATCCACATTCCAATCTACAAGAGCTATTAGGGACAACAATAACAATAGCAACACCTACAGCAATAACAACCTCACCTGCCTCCAACAGTCCATGTTAGCAGCCACCAATGATGCTCTCTTGAGATTCCTTTACCTCCTCCCTCCAACCCTCTCTCTCCTCACTCGTCACTCTCGAGCTTCATCCTCTACAATCACCTCCAGTCTTCCTTCTATCGTCTTGCTCTTTGATTAAAATCCTGATGATCTTGTAGTCTCTTTTGTTTTTCAACTCGGATTCTTTCAACTTATAGACCATGATATAACAAAAACAACAAAAATTAATTTAAAACTTGCTCTTTCATAATTAATTTCATTTAAAGATTTTGTTTTATTTTCTATACTTTGAATCAAATTGTATTCGCTAAAAAAATTTGATGTTATAATTAGCATTTAGAAGATTAGTTAGAGTTTGAGAAAGTAAAAGAAATTTTATGATATACATAATATTTTGATTAATAATTTGTGGGTATGCATGCAAAATATTTACTCTTTTAGTAACTTTATTCAAGAATAATATTAGATATTTGAAAAAAAAAAACCAATTTAGGGTGTACCGTGTACATACAACTTTTGAGGGGTTGGTAAATATCACCTCTCTAAAGTTTGTTCTGATGTCCAATCCTGTCCACAATCGTTGTTTCGAGCATGCTTGCCTGCATAAACCCGTGCGAGTTTGTATGGCCCATCAAATGTTAGCTTTTTATTTTATATACATATATATATACACACATATATATAGTATACATGGTAGTAGTATTTATATTCTTTGTATGAGTCTTTATCAATTAAGAAAGAGTTTTAGATGGTTACATGTTATATTTTAAGAGTAGCGATATTGCCACCCCTTAAAAATGATACGTATATCTCTTTTGTTTGTAAACCCCTTTTGTTTGTACACCGAACGAAAAATATAAAATTTTTCTAATTTGCATTTAAACTCCTTTTAATATTAATACTATCCTTTTAAAAATATATATATATATTGTATATGTTTTGTAAATACACCCCATCAATATATATTTTATTATTTATTTAAATTTTACACATTAAGATTGTTTCTACTAAAGGAGAAAACTATTTTTTAAGTAAATCAAAAGAGCGATAATATTTGTTAATTATTTATGAATGATTAAAGTCAAATTTTGATGATGAACCCTTTTTAAATTTTGATGATTACATTCATAAACCCTTTTTATTCTCTTAAACATAATTTTTTATTTACATCATAAGACTTGTATGAATGATTACCGGCTAATTTTTAATTAAATTATGATTGGATAAATGATTAGAGACTTACATGAATAATTAAATTTAGAGTTTGATGATAAGCCCTTTTTTCAATTTCTATGATTAAAGTCATAAACCTTTTTTACTCTTTCAAACTCTAATTTTTAATTTATATCATAATTACAATTAATTTTATAAAACTTTAAGTAAGATTTTTTTTTTTATGATAAATTGTGAGTATAGATTTGTAGTTTTTGGATGATTTGAAACACATTCTTTTACTTATTTGATGATATAATGAAGAAATTAGAAAAAATAAATAATCATTTTATTTGGTTTGTGAGAAAATCTAATAAAAGAATGAAAAATCTTAATGAAATGACTAAATATTTAACGATATTTTTTTATGATTAAATTATAATTATATGAATGATTGAAGACTTTTTAATTTTTTATAAAAAAAAAAAAGGTTTGAGACTGTAACAAAAAGAAGAGAATGGAAAATGATGATGTGGAGACCGAATGTTTGGAGATATTTTTTATGTCTAAATTGGAATTGCATGAATGATTGAAAATTTTTCAATTTTTTATGAAGAAAAGTTGGGGTTTGAAAAAGTAACAAAAAGAAAAATTAGGATTTGAGAAAGTAAAAAAGATATATAATATAAGTGATATTTTAATTAATAATTTAGTTGATGAACTTATTAAATATATACCTTTTTAATAATTTTACTCAAGGATAATATTATATATTTAAAAATTGTTAATTTGCAGCATACATCTAATTTTAAAAGGGCGATAATATCGCCACTCTTATTTTAAACCGTCTTAACTTTGCCCAAAACTCAGTCGTCTGGGTTCATCAGCCTTTGAAAGTCATGCCCGGCCCGTACGATTTAAGGGCTTAGATAAAGGTTTGGCTCTCAATTTAAGGGTTGGGCGTCAAAGAAAGGCTTGGCTCGTGATTTAAGGGTTGGTCATGTAGCGGGCTTGGGTCACTCAGTCCAATTGACATGTTAATTGGTAACATTTCCATTTATTATTTGAGTGGATGTATTCAAATTAGCAATCTTCCATCACTGTCGACACCGAATCACTATGACCTTTCTCAGTCCAAGCGGGCCTTGGGTCAATCAGTATTTGTGAAAGAATTTAGTCAATGCCATGTGATAAGATTTTGAAGTATTACATATATATATATATATAATATTCTCGATACAACCCAATCAATTGGTGTCAAGTTTCAAAAACAAAAGACAGAAAAATTGGAGACCGATTAGAAAATGGTGTGCATGAACAATCTTCCATCACCGTCGCCACCGAGTCATTATGACTGTTTCATTATGTAATCCCGGCTCTCAATACTATAGCCACTTTACCATGTAAAATCTTACTATATATAGTCGTGTAACAAGCAATAAAAATACACTTAAAATATTTTTCTTTTTTTTTTTCACATTCATGAATTATTTTCTTACTTTTTTTTACATTTTAATTAGTTATCTAATCTTCTAATTTCTTTGTCTGATGTGGGTAGCAAGTTTGTGTGGTCACATACTCACATATGGTGTATGCATTTTTTTCAAAAAAAAATTAATAAGTATCAGATAATTTGATATGTGATAAAAAATATACTGAACTTGTAAGATTAAACATTTTAAATAGAGTCTGAAAATCAACTCTTATTATATTTTAAAATATTTACTCTTATAATGAAAAAAAATAAATAAATAAAACTTGTTGTACATACTATAGTAAATGTGCATAGAAGACCTAAACCCCTATGATCCGATTTCTTGATGTTATTCGTCCTATGTAATACACTCCCTAGTGGGGGACAGCTAACTTTTAGTTCCTTTACTTAGTGACGTTCGGTGTCTCTTTATTCCTCATGTCAGAAATAAAGCCATAAAGGGATACATGTTATTGCAAAGCTGCTTAATAGTTTATAGATGATAGCCACTACTTTTTTCTCGATCAATAAAGTTTAAGGGTAATTGAGCCTTTCAAAACAAATGTCAAAAATGATGATTTTTTTTTTTGGATTAAAAATTATGAAAAATTGGTTCATACAATGTTGCGACTTTCTAGCAAGCTTGAATTTGCAATTTATAAATTTGTTTTCAATGTTCTAATGGTTTGCAATCTATTACTATGAGTGAAATACATGTGTTTCATAGTAGATTCATTCTCTATGAATGAAATTATTGTTGATATACATATACTCTCTGATGTCCAAAATCAGATCTAGCAAATTTGTCAAATGAATCTACGTATAGATCTATTTTGTAATTGTGTCATACGTGTTCACTGTTCACTATAAATGTGATTGTTTAACAAATGCATTACATGCCACACACTTAAACCAGTGCAAAACGAAACTTTTTATTTTTTTAATTTTTTTGGGTTCAATTTTTAGAATTTGAACAGGGGCTAGCATACGCTACAGCTTCCTGATCTAGCAGTGTTTAATGGGTTCTGTAGTCTGTACATGCCATAAACAATGTTTTATGTATACAGTTATAGGTGACTTTGAACCAAATATATTATTGGTAGAAACTATGTGTAATCAAATTCTAGCAAACTGAAGAACATTGACCATACTATTTCAAATCTCATGCAACTGAAACACTATTAAAAACAAGAAGAAACTGCATTCCAATAAAATAAAATCTGACCCGGGTGGCCTCTTGGCTCTTAAACAAACACACCTACTTATTGTGGAATCACAAACTCGATATTGAAGCTAAAAATATTTGCGGCATGTTTTACGATGGCGGCAGCCAAGTGACAACAATTGGACTTCTCACTTTGTGCACTCCATCCTTCCAAATCAAACCTCCAAATTCCGGTCTCGTCTCAAGAGATTTTGTTGTGAAAGTAATCTTGTATGAGAGTTTTTGTTGTTTCGCGGTGAAATTCAAAGCTCTTGGCTCCACCGTCACGGTGCAACCTTTGAAGCGTGACACCACAACATGGTAGTTTGAGACTGGAGGGCCAACATTGGTGACAGTCCTGTGAAGGGTGGTGCTAGAAACTGATGCCTTTTCCGGAAAGACAACTGACATTGCTGGGTAGTTCAAGTCCCCTGGATTGGCTAGAGAATGCGTACAGGTTCTGTTTGAGTACTTGCCAAAAACTCTGAGCTGCGTTGGAGTCAGACTCTGTGTGCAGAGGAATTCAAAGTAATCCTGAGCTTCAATGTCGTAAACCAAACCCGGGTCTAGAGCTTTTACAGGGTTGATGTGTCCAGCGCCATGGTCATAGGGGGTCGAAGCTGAGGCTGATGAGGCATCTTTTAGAGGGTGATGTGTGTTGTCATGAACATAAGCTGTTGTCATCAATGCAGATTTTATTGCTGCTGGACTCCATTCCGGGTGTCTAGCCTTGAGTAGCGCTGCAATTCCACTCACATGAGGACATGACATGGAAGTTCCTGACAGGATATTGAACTTCACTCTCCTCTTATCCGTCGGCAAGCTTGAAGGACCGGTGTCACCCGTCCAAGCAGCAAGAATGTTCACTCCAGGTGCCACAATATCAGGTTTCAGGATTTCCAGGCTCAGAAAATTTGGTCCTCTGGAGGAAAATGCTGCCACTACAGGAGAAGGCCTAATTCCCAACCTCGTACCGAGAAATGCTAGACTTGCTGTGGCTTTCGGATTTGTTGAAACATAATGTTTGATCAATTTCCCTTCAGTTTCTCCAACTGCAACTGCCGGAAGAAGGTGGCAATCCGCCACAAGTTCCTCACCATTTGCCGCCGTGTTAGTCAGAATCATTCCAACTCCTCCCGCATCTTTCACCACCTGGCCCTTCTGCACACGGGGACTAATACCACGATCACAAATCACAATTTTTCCTGACACTAGATGTGGATCCAATGTGCCTTCCAAGCACAAAGAACTTGGTTCAAGACTACTCGAGTTACTCCCCATATAAACCAAAGGATACTCCTTGTTTGCCACCAAAACTTTCCGGCCCTTATAGAGTGAAACTCCAGATATGGTCCTACCTGTTCCAAGCTTAACAGTAACTGGAAAATCCCTATCCATGGTACTAGCCCCAACTGTGGTGATCCATGGCGATACATTAGTGAGACTCACAGGGTCTGGACCTCCATTTCCAGCCGAACATGACACAAAAACCCCCATCTCCATTGCCCCAAAAGCCGCTATAGACAAACTGTCACGGGAATAGGAAGACACCCCACCACCTAATGATATTGACAAAACATTAACTCCATCAGCTACTGCTCTATCAACCGCCGACAGAATATCAGAACTGAAGCACCCGCCAGCCCAGCAAACCTTGTAAGCCGCAACTCTCGCTCCAACAGCCATGCCTCTGGCTGTACCATAGGCGTACCCGAGAAGGTTCGCGCCACGGACAGGTGAGCCAGCCACTGTCGCTGCTGTGTGTGTGCCATGCCCGTCTTGATCTCTTGGTGACTTGTACTCGTTTTGGTCGTTGATCTTTCCCGTAACAGCTTCATATCCATGGTAGAACACTCTTGCACCCACTATTTTTTTGTTGCAATGACGCTTCTCAAAGGCTCTACCTGTCTCACACGTTCCTTTCCAGCGAGCCGGCACCGGTGACATGCCTGTATCGTTGAAGCTGGCACTCTCTGGCCAGATTCCAGTGTCCAGCACCCCGACGATAACATCATGGTCCGCTAGGTTTTCAGACCAGACACTGGTGCTGTCTTCTGATTCTAGTCCAAGAAACATTGGACTCCTTGTGGTGTGTAATTCGTACTTCGCCTCTGGAAACACCGCCACCACCCCATCTTCCTCCTCTAGCTTCTCTGCTTCTTCTTGGCTCAACCGTGCAGCTACTCCATGAAAAGCTGCCTGGTAACTGTAGATTATTCTGTCTTCTTCTTCACCTTCTCTTTCAGGTTCGACGATTACAGATTTCACTTTTGAAGTGTACCAATCAAGGTGACTGGAGAAGGACTCAGGCATTGCTGATTTATCCATCTGAACAATGTAAGTTTTCTTGGTCAATAATGGAAAATCTGAAGACAACCCAATAGTCAAGGCTACATGGTTTGTGATTACAATGAAAATAATCCATTTCACAACAGATTTTCCTCCCATTTCAGCCTGGAAAAGACTAGTTACCGAGTGCAACGACAGAGGGAGAGAGAGAGAGAGTATATAAGACACCAGAATGAAGGAAATAATTGGAAGTTAGTGGCAGAGGTGGTGGTTTGAGAGTTAAAGTAAGGTAAATACTTTCATACACCGCGAAAAAATGTATCCAAAATTATATCTATATATATAATATTTTTATAATCAGAACCTCCTAACTTTAAAAAAATAAGATCAACTAATCAAATTTATCAATTATATTCTTTCTTCTAAAATAAATTCTCTCTCCTATTTATTTCAACTAGAATTGATGAATTTAATTGGTTGATCTTTACCTTCTAAAATCAGAACATTTTGATTATAAAAGTCATATATATATTATATTTAAATTAAATAGAAAAAAAAATTATTTTACGAGAGAATATAATAAATGAATTTGATTGGTTTATTTTAACTTTTTAAAATTTATTTTAAAATTAGGATGCACTAATTATAAAAATGTTACATATGTATATATAACTCCCTATTCTCAAAAAAAAAAAAAAAATCTACATCATTAAATGTTTTTCAATCCAATGATTAAAAAATTATGTTAAAACTTATATCAAAATTTATATTCTCCGATACTAACCCTATATGTATGTATGTATGTATTAGTATATAATATGATTTTAATAATATATAACAAAAAATTTATCATATGATATGATTTGGATGATTAAAATAAAATAATTGTTTTACAGAGGATAGAATCTTGTATTATTTAATTATATATGATGTAAACATCATATGATATCATTAATTTTTTATGTTAAGATGCAGCAATCTATTGAATGGTATAAGAATTTTGTATTACGTAATATGATTCCAGTTACGGCTGAATAAGATCCGTTGTAGCTAAAAATCTCTCTGTAGGGGGATGGGACCTCTTGCTGTGCCTGTTTGTATTGCTGTGGATGCAATAAAGAAGGTTGGTCTGATTGGTGACTGCGCCAATTCATGAGTTGAAGAGAGGTTGGCAAGCTGACCGGTGGTAGAAGTTAATGTGCCGATGGTCCTCTGAGGAAGACTGTGCTCCATTGTATTGGTTGTACTTTTTGTAGGGTCCCAAGAACCCACTTGAGCGGTACATTGGTTGCAGCCCAAATTTGGTTAAAAGGAGCTATTTTATAAGGTTTTATTAAAATATGAACACCCATTTATACATGATTGAAAATCGAGATTTTTTGTGATGCACTGGCGCCCTATCGCTGCTTCTCATGAGTAGGTTCGAAATGCAAATATCAGGTAGGTTTGTGAGTAATATCTTCGCTTTATGTGAATTATTCCTCCTATTTATGAAAACTTAGTCTCGAATTTTATCTTAAAATCCTAAATTAAAATGGCCCAACAAAGATAATTGTATTAATAATATCTCAAAAAAGAAAAACTTTCTTTTTCATCTATAACCTTTAATGCAAATAAGGATTTTGACAAATACTAAAGATTGAAGGAAATGTTTTTAATAGATTTCAAAATCATTCTTATTCATTTGTATTTATTATATAGAGACAGAATTAACAGCTAAAAGTCTGCAATAAATTTGTAATAAAATTTGTAGAACGTTTAAATGATACATTTTTAGTGGTTCATATTACTGCTAACACGCTTAATTCAAACTAAAACATATTCTTTTAAAAAAATTAGAGTTTGACGATTTCATAATCAAACATTCAAATTAAAACATGTTTAAAAAAAAAATTGAGTTTATAAAGTTTAATTATAATCAAACACTAGGTAAATATATGATTTAAAATCTATACTCATAATTAAAATATATATATATCTTAATAATATCAGGAGAATATCTACTATTATGATGAACAATTTTGACTACAAATATGATAGAAGTAACATGTACAATATACAATTTTAAATGTCCAAATATATTCATATAAATACTTTCTCAAAAAATTATTATAATTGATCTGACGTTTATAAAAATAAGAGATATAATTCGAATTTATAATAGAGGTATAGATCATAGAACTTAGTTAACTTCGATATTATACATGAAAAATCCAACGGCGATTTCAAATACGAGTAAGTTATTGCTTGGATTGGGCTATGAAATTATGAGGATCAGAGAGTGATTAAGAGTTATGAGTTATAATGATCATACACAGGAACAGTATTAATGCTGTTTACGCATTTGCATGGTACTGTCTGATCCTATGGTCCCTACCAATGTTGAAAATATCGATATCGACGGAAATATCAGTACTACGATTCGGCAGAAATGTCGACGGAAATATCGATATCGACGGAAATTTACGTAAAATTTACAGAAAGTACGAAAATTTAGTTAAAAACATAATATTTTTTAATGAAACTTTTGGTAATATTAAAATAATCATTTCTACAACCAAAAATCATATTATATTAAAAAAAAAACATATTCTATCTAAAAAGTAACAACTAAAAGATATAAATATAGATATAATATATAGAGGAGATATATGAAAATATAAAAAGTTTCCATTAAAACTTTTCAATTAATTTGCATCACATAAATAATGTAAATTTTAAAACAAAAATGAAGTCATAGGTGGTTCATAGATTGTATAGCTAGCATCTAGATTTATACAATACTGATACCATGACATATAATTTGAATGGTTTTGAATATAATCACGAACATGCCATGAATAAGCTTCTTGATTTCTTCCCACCATCTGTCCATAGATAGGAAATTATGTGTAAGGATCATTGGAGATCCCAAAACTTATATGGCCATCATCACTAGACCTTAAACTCATAGATTCAAAAGTAGTTGAAATGTTATCTTCATTGGATGATGACATCCCTAACTGCATTTGATGAATTCTCCTTGTATAATCCTTACTAATAGTCCCTATGTCTAGACCCGCAGCTCTACACCCATGGTCTTCATCTTGTGTGCAATGAGTGTATTGTTATTCACAAGTAAATTGGCTCAATGGCAAACCTATATCAGTATCATTTCTTTGAGTAAAAACATAATTATTTCCTCCATTGTTATCATTATCATCATTATTGTCGTCGTCATCATTGTCATCATCATCATCATCATCATCACCATCACCATCATCAACACCATTGTCTTCATTATGAATTCCGTTACTAGCAAGAGCTTAGGAGTTTTTTTTTTTTTTTAAAATAGCAATTATGAGATGTTTGAGCTTGACTACAAAATGGAATATAATAATGAGATTCCTGATGAAAATGAGATTATTCACGTGGGTTGAAAACTTATTTTATTTAGGGTTTTGTTGAAAACTAACTCATTTTTTATAACTCATTTGAAAAATAATCTTTATTGTTTTAATCTTCGCACAATGTCTTTTTTTGGACGAAAATGCCCTTGACCTATCATTTTTTGTCGGTCACTCTTTCTACCAAACGATCTGGTTAAGAATCTCAACCTCGAAGTTGAGATCCAAATCTACATCCCAACTTCGAAGTTGAAAATCTCAACCTTGAGATAGAGAATCTCAACTTTGATAAAACATCCAAGTTCACATTCTTAACCTTCAGGTTGGGAATCCCAACTTCTAGATTGGGAGTCATGATCTTGATTCAAATCCACATTCGGAATCTCAACCTTAGGGTTGAGATTCCCAACCTGGATGTTAAATCAAGATTGAGAATCCCAACTTAAAGGTTGAGACTCCCAATATATAGGTTGATATGCCCAACTTTAAGGTTGAGAATTCCAACAGTGATTCAAATTACTATCATTTTATTAAGGGTATTTTTGTCCATCAAATATATTTTTTATAACAATAAAATAAGAAATGTTATTTTAGAGATTGTTCTTACCAAATGAGTCTTTTTTGTAATTATTCCTTTTATTTATTTAATAAAAACTTAACAAATTCTTATTTGAAAAACTTAAATTTCACTTTTATTTTATGAAAATTTAACCGATATTTCCAGGATATTTCACGGATATTCTACGGATATTTCTAGAAATTTCCTCGATATTTTGTAAAATTTATACTACAAGCTCACGGAAAGGATATTTTACGGAAATATCGCGGATATTTCTGGATATTTCCAGGATATTTTGACGGATAGGAGATTACACCCCCTATCGATATCGATACCCTTGATTTACGGAAATATCGATGAAAATATTGGGAATATCGCGAATATTTTAAACTATAGTCCCTACCATCACATGATGCGTGATATCACCTCTTGATCACCGTTGAGTGGGAAAACGCTTATGATGTCTCATCACTTATGTTGACGTTATTTTATATAAAGTAAAAGGGTCTTTAATTACTAATTGGTCTCTGTTGTTTCCTTTACCCAAATAAAATTCCCGTTTGGTTCTTTTCACAATTATAGATAAAGCTCATTTAATGAGATTGTGATACAATATTTCAACGTGATTGTTGTTGCTTTTCTTGTTTTAGATAATTTTAATATCATTTAAATTAATAATTTCTCCATTTTTTTACAATATAATGAATAAATTTAAAACTCCAAAGTTAAAAGAGAAAATATGCACAACCTCTCTAGTAAAAGTGGACAAATATACAATATTATTGTTATTGATGACGATAAAATATCCGAATTATAATAATTTCAATACACAAAAAGTCATAGTCCATTATTTTTTCCAAATTTGATTACATTTATCAAATTATATAAACATTTATGATGTTTGTCATCATTCTCTAAATTTAAAAGCTATCTATTTGCTTAAACAAAATAAATCTTCAATTTTTTTTTTTTTTCACTATGAGAAAAAGGTAGGTTAGTGATCAAATCTTATTGCAATTGTTGATGTTATAAAGTGTCCGAATCATCATACTGACAATCAATAGAGAATTATTGTCCATTCTTTTTCCTAGATTGATTTAAACTCGTTACATTTATTAGATCTCAATTGTAATTTTAGTTGTCATATTTGACTCGTTTTACATGTTTAGATGTTGAGTGATTAAATTAATTATTAAACAAATGAGTGAGGCTATTGCCTCCCGAAAAACTTCTTCCGACGAGTAAGGATTCTCCACCATCATTTTTTTTATTAATCTTTTGATAATCTAGTGACACATCAATATTTAAAAAAATGAATGATCAAGATTGATAAATTTTTTCTCTCTCATACATCACTCAAACTTAAATTGTTCTCATAAAAATATTAGCACCATATCAATATTAACAGAAAATTCTTATACTCTTCCGATACCCATTTATTTAGAACACCTTAACATCAAAATTTGAATATAACCTTTTTTCTTTCTAGACCCATTGAAATCCCAAATATAACTTAAATGAAAAATTCTTTGTTATTGATCATTGTTCTCTCCAAGCCTTTTTTTTAAAAAGAAATTCATTGAGATAGTGAATTTTCAATATCATTGTAGTAAACTAGATAGATCTATCAAAAAAACGATTTTTTTAGTTACCTTGTAAAAAAGTATGAAGTATCAAAGTATTTTCATTGACAATTATGAATTATCTTAATATCGAACACCCAAATAACCTTCAAATTAGCTTTTAGATCATCAAACAAGATTGAAAACGATCCTTCCGTGTATTGTAAATAACGTTCAGTAGTGGCAAACTCATTCTACATATATAAAAAGAAGTTTGACAGTGGGGTGTCGGTGTGGCAATCAAAACTGGAAAAAGAAATTTGACACTGGAGTGGGAGAGGTGAGCAAGATTAGGAGGGGTTTAAAGTAATTTTAATATAGGTTATTTTAATAAATTAAAGATCTTCGTAAATGATGGGTTTGGAGATTAATATTTTGGGTGGCAAGAGAGCTGCTCTAAATAAATCTGCACTCTATAAGATAAGAGTGTCCTTGTAGGCAGTTTTTTTCTGAAAGTGAACCCTCATCCGAAATATTGAGACCGCTTTTCTTGAAATAAAGGAAGAGACAATTACTCCTGTAAATGCTCTAATTTCTTTTTTTAGTTTATTAATAATTAATTTCTTGTTCTTTGTAACTAATAAAGAAAAGAATATATATATATATAGAGAGAGAAAAGAATAGCTATTCATGTATAGATATATATATATATATATATTTTACTCTATGTGTATATAATTATTTGAGAATATATATATATATTGTTGAATTGTGGCTTAATTAGCCATGTTAGAATCCCACATCTAAAACATTAGATTGTGGTGGGAGATTAGTGGACTATAAATAAGTCCTTTAGTTAATTGATTTGGTATCCCACAAAAAACAAGAATTGTAAAAGATCCATACATTTGTATTATTCTTGTTTTCTCCCCATATATTTCTGGGTTTTTGGATCTTACTCAGATTTTGTAATATTTTGCTTTGGAGTTGGTGGAAGTTTTCAGCAGCGCCCGTGGACGTAGGTTTTATACCGAACCACGTAAATCCTGGTGTGTTCTTTCCTTTTTCGCTTTGCATTTATTTTTCTGCTTTTCTGCTGTATTAGTATTTGTTATTTATATTTAATAGCTAGCATTAGTAGTTGTGTATTTGTTTAATTTTCGCTGCGCACAACAAGTGGTATCAGAGCCCTAGGTTTCGATTGATCTAGGAAATTGTCTAGGGCATTAGCTAGCTATTAAATATTTGTTTGTAAAGCTTCGGTGTTATTTTGGAATAGTTACAATTTAGGGAAGCTCTGTCAAAAAGACTATAATTGTCTAAGGAGACTGGATTTTAAGTGGGACCGTTTGTGACCCCTCCAGCCTTTCCTGGGAGCTAACCTTTTGAGTACTATTCATTTGATCACCAAGCTATTGGCATAAAATTGTCTAGGGCATTAGATAGCTATTTGTTTGTAAAGTTTCGGTGTTATTTTGGAATAGCCACAATTTAGGGAAACTCTGTCAAAAAGACTATAATAGTCTAAGGAGACTGGATTTTAAGTGGGACCGTTTGTGACCCCTCCAGCCTTTCCTGGGAGCTAACCTTTTGAGTACTATTCATTTGATCACCAAGCTATTGGCATAAAACTTTTGTTGTAAAGCAGAAATGACATCATCTTCACATGTAAAAATTGAAGTAGAGAAATTTGATGGTCGAAATAATTTTGGCCTATGGCAAAGCGAAGTTACGGACGTCTTGTATCAACAAGATTTGGATATTGTTCTAGAAGAAACAAGACCAGAGAATATTGAAGAAAGGGACTGGGAGAGACAAAATGCGAAGGCATGTGGTTTAATTCGCTCATGTCTCTGTAGAGAGCAGAAGTATCCGTTCATGAAGGAAACCTCTGCTAGTAAATTGTGGAAGGCGCTGGAGAACAAATATATGAAGAAAAGCAATGAGAATCGGCTATATTTGTTGAAGAGGTTGTACCGTCTTCAGTTGAAACCAGGTTTGAATATCAATGACCATATTGATAATTTCAACCGTTTGTTAGCTGATTTGTTGAATTTGGATGAAACGTTCAAAGATGAGCAGAAGGCCATGCTGTTGATAGGATCTCTTCCTGATGAGTTAGATCATTTGTGCATTACACTTATTCATGGGAAAGAAAAATTGTCCTTTGAAGAAGTGTGTGCAGCTTTGCTTAATTATGAAATTCGTAAGAAAGATCAGAAAGAGAACAGGGATGAATCAGTAGAGGCGCTTACAGTTAGGGGAAGAAGTAAGAGTCGAAAACAGGAAAGAAGGGGCAGATCACAGTCAAGAAAAAGACCTGATAAAGATGAATGTGCCTTTTGTCATGAGAAAGGGCATTGGAAGAAAGATTGTTCGAAGTTGCAGAAAAAAGATAAGGGCAAGGGTAAAGCTAGGGGAAGAAGTAAGAGTCGGAAACAGGAAAGAAGGGGCAGATCACAGTCAAGAAAAAGACCTGATAAAGATGAATGTGCCTTTTGTCATGAGAAAGGGCATTGGAAGAAAGATTGTTCGAAGCTGCAGAAAAAAGATAAGGGCAAGGGTAAAGCTACTTCCGATGCATATGTAGCCGAACATGAGGAAGAAGATTTTGTGTTGGTTAGTCTATCATCAACATCTGGATCTGGTGAGTGGATTTTAGATTCGGGTTGTACTTATCACATGTGTCCACATAAGGAATGGTTCTTCAACTTCGAAGAGCTAAATGGTGGAATTGTGCTCATGGGTAATGATAACTCATGCAAAACTAAGGGGATAGGTTCAATCCGATTGAAGAATCACAATGGATCGACCAGAGTTTTGACAGAAGTTCGGTATGTTCCAGATTTGAAGAAGAATCTCATATCATTAGGAGCCTTAGAATCTAAAGGCTACACGGTATCTATCAGAGATGGAGTTATGAGAGTGGTATCTGGGGCTTTGGTGGTAATTAAAAGTACAAGAAAGAACAACTTGTACTACTACAATGGTAGTACAGTTACTGAATCAGCAGCAGTAGTATCAGATAAGGATGTTGATTCAGATATGATCAGGTTATGGCATATGCGTCTGGGACATGCAGGTGAGAAAGTTTTAAGCAGTTTGGTGAATCAAGGCTTGTTGAAAGGAGTAAGAACCTGCAAGTTAGATTTTTGTGAACATTGTGTTCTGGGAAAGCAGACGAGAGTGAAGTTTGCAACTGCAGTTCATGATACTAAAGGTATTTTGGATTATGTTCACTCTGATGTGTGGGGACCCACAAGGACAGCCTCCTTGGGTGGTAAACACTATTTTGTTACATTTGTTGATGACTTTTCCAGAAGAGTTTGGGTATACACGATGAAGAATAAGAATGATGTACTTGGGATTTTCCTTAATTGGAAAAAGATGATTGAGACTCAGACTGGGAGAAAGATTAAGTACCTCAGAACAGATAATGGAGGTGAATATTGCAGTAAATCTTTTCGAGAGGTCTGTCAAGATGCGGGTATTGTACGTCATTTTACAGTTAGACACACACCACAACAGAATGGGGTGGCAGAACGTATGAACCGAACGTTGTTGGAGAAAGTTCGGTGTATGTTGTCCAATGCTGGGTTGGGCAAGGAGTTTTGGGCTGAGGCAGTGACTTATGCATGTCATCTCATTAATCGCTTACCGTCAACAGCGATCGGTGGTAGAATTCCATTGGAGGTATGGTCTGGAAAACCTGTTACTGATTATGATTCTTTACATGTCTTTGGTTGTTCTGCTTATTATCATATAAAGGAATCTAAATTGGATCCGAGAGCAAGGAAAGCTATATTTGTGGGGATGTCTTCAGGGGTGAAAGGGTATCGTCTTTTATATCCTAATTCGAAGAAGATAATCTTCAGCAGGGATGTTACTTTTGATGAGTCTTCGATGCTGAAAAAGAAAATAGAAGATATTGTTGAGGGTATTCCGCAACAGGTGGAGTCTACTCGGAAGCAGGTGAAGTTTTTTCAGAAACAGATAGAGTCAACAAATAATCCAGCTAGAATTGTTGATGCAGATGATGACACTCCTATGATCGAGGAGGTTACTAAAGAAGAAGGAAAAGAAGAGGTTCCTACCCAAGAACCTTCGCAGCAACAAGAATCAATTGTAATAAATAAGCCAAGACGTGAGATTCGCAGACCTGCTCGTTTTGCTGATATGGTGGCCTATGCACTTCCAATTGTAGATGATGATGTTCCTTCCACTTACAGAGAAGCAGTCCAATGTTCTGAAGTTGATAAGTGGAAGAAAGCTATGGATGAAGAAATGCAGTCTCTTCGGAAGAATGAAACTTGGGAGCTAGCTCAACTACCGAAGAATAAGAAGGCAATTGGGTGCAAATGGGTATTTACTAAGAAAGAGGGATTTCCAAACAAAGAAGATGTTCGCTACAAGGCAAGGTTGGTGGCGAAAGGCTACGCTCAGAAGGAAGGGATTGACTACAATGAGGTATTTTCTCCAGTTGTGAAACACTCTTCCATTAGAATTCTATTGGCCCTTATAGCTCAATTGGATTTGGAACTAGTTCAAATGGATGTAAAAACTGCATTTTTACATGGTGATTTGGAAGAGGAAATCTATATGACTCAGCCAGATGGATTCAAGGTTGCTGGAAAGGAAAATTGGGCTTGCAAATTGAAGAAATCGCTTTATGGTTTGAAACAGTCTCCGAGACAATGGTACAAGCAATTTGATCAATTTATGATAGGTCAAGAGTACACCAGAAGCAAATTTGATAATTGCGTATACTTTCAAAGGCTACAAGATGGTTCCTTCATATACTTGCTCTTATATGTTGATGATATGCTGATAGCTTCTAAGAGCAAAGTGGAGATTGAGAAGCTGAAGACTCAGTTGAGTTCAGAGTTTGAAATGAAGGATTTGGGTGAAGCTAAGAAGATTCTCGGTATGGAGATTAGCAGAGATAGAGGAAAAGGCAAGGTTTGTTTGACTCAGAAGCAATATCTGATGAAGGTATTACAGCGTTTTGGTGTATCTGAATAGTCAAAACCTGTAAGTACGCCACTTGCTCCTCATTTCAAGTTGAGTGCATCATTATCTCCGAGTACTGATGAAGAACGTGAGTACATGTCTCGTGTTCCGTATTCTAATGCGGTTGGTAGCCTGATGTATGCTATGGTGTGTACAAGACCTGACATTTCGCAAGCAGTTGGAGTTATAAGCAGGTATATGCATGATCCTGGTAAAGGACATTGGCAAGCTGTGAAATGGATTCTACGGTACTTGTTAAAAACCGTAGATTTTGGTTTGGTATTTCAGAAAGAAGATTCATTTGGTCAGTTTGCAATCGGATATGTTGATTCAGATTATGCTGGTGATTTGGATAAACGACAATCAACTACTGGATATGTATTCACACTTGCGAGAGCTCCTATAAGTTGGAAGTCTACTTTACAGTCAACAGTTGCTTTGTCTACGACAGAAACAGAGTATATGGCATTGACAGAGGCTGTGAAGGAAGCAATTTGGTTACAAGGATTACTGGTAGAATTGGGAATGGGACAGAAGAATATTACTGTTTATTCGGATAGTCAAAGTGCCATTCATTTAGCAAAGAATCCGGTATTCCATGTTCGCACCAAGCATATTGATGTCCGATATCACTTTGTGCGGGAAATTCTGAGTGAAGGGTCGATTCTCTTACAGAAAATTGGGACTGCTGATAATCCTGCAGATATGATGACCAAAGTGGTGACAGCAATCAAGTTCAACCATTGTTTGGACTTGATCAACATTTTGAAAGTCTAAAAGACATATATGAAGGCATTGCTGAAGGCTAATACGCCAAGGTGGAGATTTGTTGAATTGTGGCTTAATTAGCCATGTTAGAATCCCACATCTAAAACATTAGATTGTGGTGGGAGATTAGTGGACTATAAATAAGTCCTTTAGTTAATTGATTTGGTATCCCACAAAAAACAAGAATTGTAAAAGATCCATACATTTGTATTATTCTTGTTTTCTCCCCATATATTTCTGGGTTTTTGGATCTTACCCAGATTTTGTAATATTTTGCTTTGGAGTTGGTGGAAGTTTTCAGCAGCGCCCGTGGACGTAGGTTTTATACCGAACCACGTAAATCCTGGTGTGTTCTTTCCTTTTTCGCTTTGCATTTATTTTTCTGCTTTTCTGCTGTATTAGTATTTGTTATTTATATTTAATAGCTAGCATTAGTAGTTGTGTATTTGTTTAATTTCCGCTGCGCACAACATATATATGTACACGGTTAAAAACATCATCCGATTAATAATCACATCTCACATGATCACTACTATCTCGGAGAAGAGGGGAAGGGATGCTTCTATAGGATAAATGATATAGAAATTTGAAAAGTTGAGTTCGAAGAAATGATTATATTGGGAATTGGTGTGCCATTTACTACTTGTTATTACATAATATGAAACTGATTTCGTTCACTATATTATGTAAAAAATTAAACTTGCCTTCTAATGTGACAGTTATACTATTATAAAATTATATACATATAAATAATTCTTAAAAATATATATATATCTAACATCTTATATGTTGTCTTTCAAATATAGAAACAATTACTAATTAGCTACATTAGGTTTTGCCTGAAATAAACAGAGCCACTTTTTCATTCAATTGACACACCCTTGCCCTTAATGAAATTTACTTGTAATTAGTGATCACAGTTGATGGATAAAAAGTCTGTTATACTCCTATCAAATTTCAAAAATTATTAAATACTATTAAATTAAATTCATATAGAAGAAGTGGAAGAAAATTTTGAATCTCCATTGTTTATCTAGACTTAAATACAAATTAGATATGGTCTAAAACAAACAGAGCTAACTTTTTAATTTATTAACAATCGACCAATACTGTTACACTAAACCGTTAATATTAATGACAATAACTATCAAATATATGTAAAGATCAAAAAGTCCTAGAGATTTAAAGAAAGAGTCAGATTGACAAATAAAACCTCGTAAAAGGATAAAAAAAAAACATTCATATAAAGGCTTAATCACATGTAGCAAAATACATCAAGTTTAGGTGTTCCCAAAATGCAACAGACTCTGGCAATATCATTATCCCAAAATTTTATAATTAAAAAAAAAAAAAAAAAAGAGTTCATTATAAGTAAGCATCTTAGAAAATACTACACAAAACACCACTTTCTGTCTTTGACACTAATTTACCCAAAGTCTAATCCTATTAGTAGTGCTCTTGCCATTGCCTTGACTTTGAGTTCAATTGTTAGCATCACAAAGCCTTACTTTCTACCATTAACAATAAACTAATGGTGCGTTTACTTTACTTGGAGGAATCGGAATAGGAATCGGAATGATCTAGAATCGGAATGACTTGGAATCGGAATGAAATATCGGAATCATATAAGTTGTTTACTTCAACTACAGGAATCGGAATCGGAATCAATATTATTTCCATTAAACTGTTTACTTTACTATGGAATCGGAATGAATTAATTATAAGTTACAAAAATACCCTTAATTAAAATTATGGATTAATTATAATAATGTGTATTTTTTTTATTATAATATGCTCTTTTTTTAATATCAAATAAAAAACTACATATTATAATAAAAAAACTTAATATTATTTTAATAGTTTACTAACTTGGTGTGTATTTTTTTATTATAATATGTAATTTTTTTTAATATTAAATAAAAAACTACATATAATAATAAAAAAATTACATATTATTTTATTAGTCCATCATGATAATTAAGAAATTGGTGATGAAAAATTAATAGTGCGCAATTTTTTATTACAATATGTAGTTTTTTTTTTTTAACATAAAATAAATAGATTTTTCTTTATTTTTTTAAAAAGGGGTATAAGAGACATTTTATTTTGACAAAGGAAATGGGAATGAGATTCCCAAGTGGGTTGAGGGGAATGAGATTCCCATTCCACAACCCTAAATTGATGTGGAGCCCACATTTTCATTCCCATTACGGAATGGATTTTAAGCAAGTAAACAACATCAATCAATCCCATTTCCCATTCTCTTTGTTTAATCCATGCAGTAAACACACCATAAGTTTAACGTTATATATTAATAGCGTCATTGTCATTTCCTTGATTCCCTGTTCAGAAGACTTAAAAAAAAAATCAATTACTAACTCATTAGTTTGGTATTAACTATTTTTTAAGTTAGTAAGTAATTTTATTTTATTTTTTGCTATGTAATTTTAATTTTTTATTAGGAGTATATAGGAACTTAAAAATTATTTACAACTCTCACATCATTCCCACATATATTCCTACCATTGATTTTTTTTTTTTAATTTATTTTTTATAGGGTTTAATCCATCAATCCAAACATTTCTTTAAACCTTAAGGACCTTTGATCTTTACACATATTTGATAATAATTACCATTGGCATTAACGGTTTAATGTAACAGCGTGGAGGTTGATTGTTAATAAATTAAAAATTACTTTTGTTTGTTTTAGGTCATACCTCAAGTTAAGGATGAGAGTTTATGGAATTGGATTGGATTGGGTTTGACTGAAAATCTCCCAACCCGATATAAATCTGGTTAAAAATTTTCCAATCTAACTCATTAACAATCAGGCTGGACAATAGTTAAAATATCGAAAAAATCCTAATGATTACGAATAACATCCATAATATTACATTATCACATATAAATTCAAAAATTACAAATAACAATTATAAATAAAGGTTTCATTCTTAAACCAAGTACAAAGAAAGATAATTCATAAAGTGTTTATTTACAAAAGTTTAACTTATCGAATATTACACAAAAAAGATCAGTCCATGAACCATAAAAGTACCCAAAAAATGTCAAGAACATAAGTGGTTGTCTTTGATCATCATCACTTAAAAGTGTTCTTTTAGAGGAAGAAAAAAATTTTGGGTTTAGAAATAGGGTTGGACGTAAGTTGGGTTGGATTGAAAATTTTTCAATCTTACCCAACCCAACATAATTTCTAACTTAATGCAATGCAACCCACTTCAAATTTTTTAAGATTTAACTCGATCCAACCTAGTCAAAAATGGTCAGATTGAATTGGGTTAGTGGGGTTGGGTTGTAAATGCTCATACCTATCTCAAGTAGGTGGATTTGTATTTAAGTCATCCATCTAATAGAGACTGAGATTGAGATCACTTAAGATAATTATTCTAAAAATTTTAGAAAATAAAAAAATGTGATACCATCAATTAATGTTTAGTGATAAAACAAAATTAAAAACATTTTCTTTTTTTTTTAAAAAGAAATAAAAAAATAATTAAAATCAAAGAGTATAAGAATAGGAAAAAAAAAAAAAAAAAACAATTAAAGGTCAGATCCCAAATCCATCTTCATTGATTTCCATGCTATGCATTGCTTGGATCTCTATTATAGGTCTCCGTCGCCTAGAAATCCTTAGAAATGGGATCTTCACGTCGTTTTTTCTTTTAAATTTATTTATTTTTTTCTGTGCATTTCTAAAATAAACAGTAAAAGATGGATGTCATTTTAATTTTAATATTTATAAAACTGTTTTTTAAATAATTATTTTTATCATTCATCATAAAAATTGATAGTGAAAATTAAAAAATATATAAATTTTGTATCAAAATAACAAAAATATTTTTTCAACTGTCAGTTTTTAAGGGTCAACCATGGTCAAAAGTTAATTCCATTTATAGAATGTAAATCCTTTTTCATCCAGCCCCGATGAGACTGAGACTTGAAATTGTGCAACGAAAACAGATGTTGTCAAAACTTGAAGTAGACTTGCTTTAAAAAAAAATAAATAAATAAAACTTATTGTAGACTTGGTTTGCAGAAAAGTTTGTTTCATTTTCGTTCCCCCCACAGCAATTGCTTCATGGCTAGGAAAGCAAACTCGTGAGGTCACTCTTGCTCGTTGTATGACAAACGGCGATTATTTAATTCCAACGTCTGCATCACATTGTGTTTTGACTACTGCATTATTGGTGATCTTTATCCAGAAGTATTGGATTGTTTCTTTCTTATCCATTCGAGCTGCCAACTATTTATTTATTATTATTATACCATAATTCGTGGTCTAGGGACTAGGAGAGGGAATTGCAACTTGAATTCACGGCCTGCACGGCTTTAATGAGTCGGTGAGGAGTTTATCATCTACTCATCTCAGTTTTTGTCAAGTTGTCAAAACCTTAATTCACCCTTAATTAAGTTTCCAAGATATTAACCCTTATTTAAAAATATCTGACGTTGATAAAATAAAGTTAGTTCTATATTATCTCTTATCATAAATAAACTGATTATAATATGATAAATGGTAAATACATATATTTTTCAAGTAAAATAAATAATCATTGATGATGATCCATATAATAATTGTTATTGGGATGGAAAGTATAAGACGTCTATCATTATTGTTATTTTAAAAGGATTAGATAGTATTTATTAACCATAAGTCTGAGTTTAAATTAAGATTGAAATTAGAAAATATTTTGAATTAGAAATTTGTCGCAATCTATGGCACTCAAGTTTTACCAATATACATTGAAAAATTAATGCTCGGTTACGGCTTTCGCCGCCTAAATTAATTATAAAGTGATATTATATAAATGCCTTAAACCTTGTTGATAATTGGATTAATAAAGTCCTCGCAGCACATCTGCAAGCTCCTTCGTTGATGTAGCTATCAGTCTAAAGATAATTAAAGTGCTTAGTTATGGTAAGAATAAGATTAGGATAGACCGATAGAGCACTCCCTCGAAGATTTTTGTGTCCCTAAATATTGCATATATATGAATTGCTTGAAAAGATAATTTTGAATAAGTTTACAAATAGGATAGGTTTTCCAACCGAAATGATCATTAGTTTTGTGTTGAATAAGTGGGTATCAAGGATTGGCATTGAACTTGGATGTTGAGTCCATCTAAACCCCTGCAAATTAAAACGTTTTAATTGGAGTCGATATCTCTCTTAAAGGATTAGTCATTGGATTGAATACACAGTGCTTATAAGCGTGCTTGGAAGTGATTTTGATTCTTTCGAAATCATGTTGTTAGAAAAATAGAATGTTTGAATGAAAATAAGTCCCACATTGAAAAAATAGAATGAGAATTGTTTATTTATAAAGTAGTAGCTTTTAAGACTTAAAAGAATGGACAAAATAAAGAATAAAGCTTAGGTTTCAATTGGATGTAGTTTTGACTTATAAATAAATCAAAGATTAGCTTGGACCTTGGGGCATTGGTCTTTGATTTAAAGAGTCATCTTATGTCACAATTAATTTTTTAATTTGATTCAGGATCATTTGAATTTTATGTTTGAATTTGAAAAAATCAAATTTGAAATTTGACTGAACAAATAACTATTAAAATCAACAGTTGTATCCATTGATACAGTTGTGTCCTTTTGAAAAGACACCAATCCTTTTATAAATATCAATTTCGAATTTAGTTAAAACAATTTTTTAATTTTTCATTTCTTCTTCTTCTGTTTCGATATCATAAATTTCAGTTTACCAGAATTTGCTTCAAGTGCTGTGAATCCAGATTATTGACAGTCGAATCCTGGGAAGACAGACACCAATAGACCTTCAAAACACAGAAAAAGGGTGCCAAATTTCTGTCTTAGGACATTACATTGAATTGTAAGTTTCTGTCATCCGGTTCTTTTCAAATTTTTTATTCTTTCGTTTTTGTGATTTTATTTAATTATTAAGTATTTGATACAGATTACTTAATATTCTAACAGTTCCATATGGAAATATTCCATTCTTTGTATTCATTGATTAATACACAACTATTTCAAATATATACGCTTTCGCTTAGGAGAATTATAATGCTTGGGCAACCTCAACATTGCTTGCCATAGAGAAAAGCACATGACTACCAAGGCAACTTGTCCATCTGATCACGAAAGCCTCATAAACTAAAACCATAAATAGATCTCAATAACTTTTCCTTGGCAACAAAACTAGACATTTTCTCTATAAAGGATATAAACCATATTTTTCTTTTTGTGAAAACAAAAGCATGCCTCTACATTTGCATTATTATTTGAAATTATTGAGATGATGGATATTAATATGAAGAACCGCCACAACCCACCGCACCGGTCTCCAACTTTTGAGACTACATACCAATAATGACAGTCAATGTCTTGGAGAAGAGGAAGCCGCAGCAGTAAAGTGATGTGATGGGCTACCATGGAGCTTGGAGGCTCTCTCTCACTGTTTTCTTCTATGTATTTAGTGCCCGACACACTGTTGTTCAACGCACACTCTGTTGTTCAACGCTATTTCTAGCATTTATGCTCTCATTTATAGCTTTCATGCATGGCACTCAAAAGATAGTGATTATATAAAAATAAAAATAAAAAAAGTTATTAAAAAGGCCTGCAAAGTTGGCCAATATTTGGATCCTGTGATCATCTAAATTCACATTCACATTTTGGGAATTTCGCAAATAAAATGTATGTTAATAATGTGTATATATATTTTTGAAATAGTAATAATGTATAGTTAGGTTTTCATTTTTTCTTTATTTACATTTCATAACTACTGATCGCAAATTTGATTTGCTATTTAATAAATAGTTAGAGGAATCCTGTTTTTCTACTTAAACAATTTGTTTTGCAACAATGATATTCTTTTGATAATGATTTGAACATTATGTGACCCCATAGTTATAATTAATTTAATATAAAGTCAAGTATATATGTAAAATTAAGATCAAACAAATTAAAGGTTTATTAGGAATCATCGCGATTAATTATTATTTACTTTATATGAATATGTTTTTTTTAGTGGAAGACAATTATTTCCATAAATAGAAAAAAAATTCACCCTAAATACTTGTAATAAATGTGATTAACTTATGATGTACTTTGTTAAGATACTATCACATAAAAATAATAAAGCAAACATCCAAAATAATAATAATAATAATAATGAAGCACTATGACTTTATAAGTTTATCAAATAATGAACTATATATGTATTCAATTTGGAGGAGTTATATATATATATGATTGATATCGAATAGATTAAAGAATTATCAGAAATCATTGAAATTAATCATTATTTATACAATATGAATATTACTTTTAATTAGAAGACAATTACTCCCAAAAAAAGGAAAAAATTCCCCAAATACTTGTAATAAATGTGTTTGACACTTGGTAAATTAATTATGTATTTTGTTAAAAATAATAAAACACTATGACATATTTATGTACTTTGTAAAGATTATCAAATACTATATGTATTTAATGTGGTGGAGTTTTATATTGGATGATTTGGGAATAATGTAATTTGTCTTACTTTTTATTCATTTTAGCAGCAAGAACATTGAGTTCCTAAATTTTGATCATAATCAACAATGAAAGTAAGATGATAAAACTATAATTTAATTTGTGTTTGTGTGTATAGATGCGACGCAGATTATGTTCCCCAAATCATTATTCGGACAGGATAAATTGAAAGCTGATTGGCTACTCTTCTGATGTTTTTACTTGAAAAACTTAAACCTGAGTTTGTTTGAGTTGCTTTTAGTGATTTTTTGGTGCATCTGAAATAATAGAAATGCACAAGTTTATGGAAAATTGGTTAGGCATCCTCGTGCTCTGTATAGCTTTGCTGCTAACCATCCAGAGGAGTTTCATAAAGCTCAGGGCAGGTCTGATGATGATGCGCCTTCGCTTACTGTTGGGCCGTCTGTTATCTTGGATTCCTTCTGTCTCAGGTCTGAAGATGAATACTGATGTTGCTATTCGTGTTGGTGAGAAGTATATCGGATTAGGGGGTGTTTTGCGTTACTCGTCTGACTCTGTTCTTCATTGTTAGGCGATCAGACTGGTTGGAAATTTCCCTGATGCTTTGGGAGAGTTGCTGGCAATAAGAGAAGATTTGCGGATTGCTTGTGAAGCCGGTTTCTTGATGTCACGAATTGAATAAGATGCTCTGAATGCGATCCGGCTATCCAAGACTGTAATTCTCTCCCTTCTGATTTTTTGATTGTTCATGATATTAAGAGTTTGTTATTATTTGTTGGGAATGATTCTTGCTACCGCGTATCCCGTTCTAGAAATATAGTGGTCCTATCTCTGACATCCTTATCTATTACTTTTAATTCTGTTGATGGTCGGAACCAGTTAATCTCAGAACGATTTGTGTGGTTGGCGTGATGGGTAAGAGTCTTTCCCCACAAATACCTATAAGGTTAGGGGTTTAACTCCGGACGTGACTCCACCGGGTTAGGGGTTCAACGGTCTCGATACTGATCGCTATATGCACAGCTCAGTCGGCCCCGCCAACCTGCGAGCTATAGGGGGTTCAACGGTCTCTGGGCCGGCCCTACATAAATCGTTCTGATGTTGACTGGTTTCGACCATCAACAAATACTAATCAAATTTGAGTTTATTATTATCCTTTATTTATTTCCAACTAATCTTTTGGAATGATTTTTTTTCTTCTCCTAAAAAAAAAAAAAAAAAAAAAATTCTCAAAGGACCTCTCATAAGATTCTTTGTTCAAACTAAAAATTCTCTATTAATATAATTTTAAGTTCTTTATATTTCTCTTAACATAGGTGATTATGCACTTTTTTATTTAGTAAAACGGTGGGGTTTGATTTTTTTTTTTTCTTTTTGAAACTAGGATTTGATTTTTACTAAACATATTTTACAAACTAGTGTGAATTCTCTCTCATTATTATTAAAATAGTTATAATTCAATTACAAAAGTAAATATTCAAACTGTACAAGTAGTGATTGATTTCAGTAAATTCTTAAACATCTCGGTAAGTTCTTAAACGAGAAACAAAATTTTTAGCTCCTGTTTCTCTAAATTTTCCTTAGTATCTACTTCATGTAGTCATTAAATTTTCAATTGGTTCAATTAAATTGATGAGAATTTGTTATAAAGAAATGGCAATAGCTTCTTTTGCTGCGATATTTCATTTACGCATTCTTCATTCTTAATAAAGTTTATTTGTAGCATTAATGGTTGTGAATATAATAAGTTAATTTCTTAAGAAAATTTGAAAATTGTAGACAAATAAATAAAAAATAATTAAAAAAAAACCATTCCTGTTAAAGATTCATCCACTACTATATTTGTAAATATTATGATAGGCAGATTTCTAATTGAGATTGTTGGCTACAATCATTAAAAAAACACTTAGTTTGACTGCATTGCCTATCTTTCACTAAGATCTTAAAAAAAAAAAAAAAGTATATGCATCTACACGCAATGATAAATACATATATATTATACAGAAGTTACATTTATAATCATTTTTGTAACCATGGCAAAATGAGATCGCAATGTTAAAATACATATATTATGCAAAAATTACAATTATAATCATTTTTGTAACCATGGCAAAGTGAGATTGACTTGACTGTATATTCCTTACACCCGCCTTAACAAACTTGTGGGTTCAAGTCAAATCGACCTCTCTCTAATTCCATAATAATAATAATAAGCATAAAATTATAATACGAAAATAATAAATACTTCGCAGAAATAGGAACAGTCTATAAGCGAACCCTGGTATATCAATCAAACTTCTTGATTGACCGACGAGATTGGATACTTGTGGAGACAATCAGCCCATGGGCCCATAATGGACTCCCCAACAATGGGCCTGACACACTCCCAAACCACACTACCGCATTTGGGCCCAGTCCCCATTCCAAGCTGCCAAACAGTGTCACCTTTTTTCACTCTCTCTTTAGCTTCCATGTACGCCAACTCGTACCACAACGAAGAAGAAGACTGGTTCCCAAACCTGTGCAACGTCATCGAAGCTGGCTCCATGTCTCTCTCACTTAGCTTCAAGCCTTTCGCTATATCTCTTATCAATGGCCTCCCCGAAGTTGGCAAGCCAAAATGGTGCACAACTTTTTTAAAATTGGGCACGTAAATTTCACCTGACTTGTGTGTAAATTTCCTCCTAACTATGGAGACAACGTGCCAGAGTTTCTCTGTGAAGGGAAGGATTCTTGAACCCAGAATTGTTATGTTTGTTCTTAGAATCTCTCCAGCTACGTGTAGCAAGTCCTTGTTGAGTGTAACTCCAAGGTGTCCATTAGAGTCCTCTTCACGTATAGCAGAACGATAGGCTTTATCTTCAAAGGCTCTTTGGGTTCTCACCGTGTAAAGTAGCTTGTATTTTGATGAATTTTTGGATTCTTTTCTGTTGGTTAACAAGATTGCCGCACTGCCCATTCTAAAGAGGCAGTTGAGGAGCAACATGGGCTTCTCGTGACCGGAATACCAACCTGTTGATAAGATTTCGGTGCTGAGAACAATAGCGTAGGAGTTTTTGTGAGTTTTGAGAAGGTTTTGAGCCAATTCAATGCCAATAGCACTTGCACTGCACCCCATGCCAGAGAGGTTATAGCTTTGAATATCGCTTCTCATGGAGTACTTGTTGATGATGATGGAGGAGAGAGAAGGTGATGGGCAAAAGCCACTGCAGTTGACAATGAGAATATCAATATCACGAGGAGAGAGTTTTGTTTTAGAGAGGAGGTCTTCCATGATAGGGAAGAGAACCATTTCAACTTCTTTGATGGATTCTTGTTGATGGGTTTTTGGAGGAATGTAGTGTAAGGCTGGAGGAAGACAAGTCTCTTCACTTTGTCCTGAAGAAGCAAGGATTTTGGACATGAAAGCTACACTTTCACTGTCAAAAGCTTCGATTTTGGAGGCGTTTTCAAGAAAGGAAGAGAAAGGCACTCTGCAGTAACGTGGTGGCTTGAAACATGTGAAGTCTACCAAGTAGACTGAGGCAGGCTTTGAGAGGTAGTAGTGTTTGATCAGAATGCAAAGAAGAATGATACAAGAGAGTAATATGAAGTGGAAAATGAGTTTCAGATTTTGAGCAATAAAAAATCCTTCAATGGATAGTACAAGAGTGAGAGTCACAAATCTCAAAAGCCCCGAGAAAGTTGAATAGAATTGCTTACATAACATGGTGGACAAGAGATAATCAGTGTTAATGGTTTTGAAAATGTTTTCATTATTGAGCTTGAAAAAGGGTCCCATTTCACAGAGACTGAGAGAGAGAGAGAGCTGAAAGAGATAGAAGATGGTGAGGTGTGAGATGTGTTCGAATGGAGTTGTAAATGAAGGGCCTCTGTATGCTAAAGCCTGCAATTGCTTGAGAAAAAACAAACAATGATATTAAACACTTGGGAGATGAGAGTCAATAATTCATTATTGCATGTATAAAGCAACAATTACTAAAAGCAACTTGCATGGTCATTCCTTGTGTTGCCAGTCAACTGTGTCCTCAACTATCAAACCTGAGTCAGAGAACGCATGGAAAATTTGATACTAGGATAGAGAGATCATAAATAAGGTTGGTGGAGTGACTTGAAACCAGCTATACGCCAAGAGGTATACAATTAGATTTGCATTTTTTTTAAAAGATTTACAGGGTTTCTACGATGAAAAAAAAGATATTTTTTACGTATTATTTTTTAATAAGAATGATTGAATATTTATTTTAATTTTAAAAATTAAAAATTTAAATTTTATCTTTATTAATTTTTAAAATATAAGATGTGGATTATGAATTTTTTTTAATTAAAATTATTTTCTTTTTAATTATGAAAATAATTACCTAAATTAAGTTATTAATAATTTATGTTTAGATTGTTATCTGGTCATAAAGGTGTAAAAAGTAATAAAAAATAAATAAAAGATATTTTCTGATAGAGAGGAATTAACGGGGCGTATTTGTTGGGTAAGTTGGAAATTAATGGCTAGGTATTAGGCTCCAACAGTGTCAAATAGCTTCCTGCTTTGACAATTCTCCTCTTATCGAAAAGCTCCTGCTTTGACACTTTTTCCCTTAAGAATCAATGTTGTGTTGAATTTTCTTGTTTGAATTTATAATCAAATAGCTAGCTAGTCAGAAACATTTATGGTCATCATAATTGTATTACACTAAAATAAAATTTTTATTTTATTCTTTTTAACTGCAGATTTGGCACTTTAAAAAATATTACTTAAATCTGCATCTTTATTGATATAACAATAAGGGTTTTACGATTAGATCACTTTAATTCTTATTAAAAATAAATATATTACATGACATTGTCAAGTTGAAATTTATTTTGAGATGTTATGCAGGTTGCTCTATATGCATTTAGGTGTTAACAAGTCCTGGTTTTACAAAATTCCGAACGATTTGAATATGATCTAAATTTTGGATTTAGATTTTGAATAATACTAAACTTTTTAAATATTTACTTAAATTTATACTTAAATGATGTGTTAGATAACTTGTCAAGATCCTATAAATCATGAGATAGTATGTTTATTAATAGAATATTGATAATTCACATGTTTCATCATTTGGACATGAATTTAGATAAAATATTTAAAAAACATAATATTACTCTTTAGGGTATATCCTGATTTGAGTTTTTTCCTAAAAACATAGTTTAGTAGTTGAAAAAATAAATATGAAAAATAATTTCATATCAACCATTAATTGATTGTAATGTTTGCATATTAAAGAAGATCTAAATTCTAAAATATTTCAGTTAGATAAGTTTTCATATTATGTTGAATCACTGTAATTCTCCTAAAAATGAACTGATAATTAGATAAGTTTTCATATTATGTTGAATCACTGTAATTCCCACTTTTCAGTTTTCCCATCCAAGTAAAGTGCTATAGTTGCTAATTGATAGTGGGTGTTCTTAAAGGTGCCCTCACAAGCCATAAGAAAATTTTAACAGCCAAAAATGCTTCCATGCTTCAAGCAGACTTATTCCAATCGAATCATACAATCTAACATACATTTAATCACACAAGGGACTACGGTCCATGACATGATTTGAATGGTTTTATTATATCCAGTCAGGTGCATTTACCGTATATCGGAGTTTTTCTCATGTCAATGCAACCGCTTGGTCGGCCTCAATCATAAATTCATAAATGGACAAAAAAAAATTATGTGGGATGGTCTCATCTTGTCACTGATAAGACCGTCATGTCCTAATAATTTACGCTGGGAGGATGATAGGGTCCCATCATCCCTTTCCAAGGTAAGTTAAAGGCGGTCACAAATTCTTATTGGATGTCTCACTACATCATTAGTGAGACCATTCCACATAAAATTTTCTCCATACAGAACAGGATATAGGTCCCATTCAAAAAATTCAAACTGAAGCCGTGATTCAGTTTGCCATTTAGGCCCAGTGAGTGTGACATGTCAAGGTAACAGGTTGTGACCAAAGAAAATAGCAGAGAAAGCTAGACTTGTAGGCATATAGCATGTTGACACCATGCGCCCATGGAGAGCGAGAAGTGTAAGTGGACGGTGAGAGACCTTAATTCCAATTTCCAAGCCTCTTTGAGAATTCGCCACCATATTTGTTTTGCACAATAACTGTGTACCATTACTATATCAGCTTTAGGAATGTTTGAACATTACGATATAATTTGTCAACGAGACAACAGTGGAAATCAAGTGTATGTCTGCATAATATTAATATCAATACCAACAACTGATATTAAGTTTTTGTCAGGACTAGTCAATATGCATCAATATATATATATATATATATATATATATATATTAAGCTTTGGCTTATTTGAAGATCTTCAGATAAACTCATTTACATTATTGAATTAAAATCACTTCTTGCATAAAAAGCTCTTAAAAAACAAGATCCATGATTGACATGAATTTTAGTTATTGAACTTATTTGTATGTGAAAATTACTAAGATACAAAACCTTTATATTAGTTGGTGGTTCGGAATTCTTGAGAAGACTTTTGAAATTCCATAAGAAATTATTTGTTGTGCAGTTTCTGTATTCATTTTTTTAATAAACTGGGGCTGGAAAAATCAAGTAGTAAAGGAGAGTTTTTTTCTTTTTTTGAAACAGTAAAGGAGAGTTATTTGTCTATGGATGTTGAAAATACTGAGCCTCGAATACATATTTCACGTTTACAAGACGGTTCATGTTTACGAGACCGAATAATTAAGTCTGAAAGACTGAACACATGGTGGTTCTTGTGTTCAAGAAAAAATTGCTTGGAAAATTTAAGTGATAGCTCAAAAAATGATGCGCATGGTTTGCTCGACTGTTGGGCTTTTCTCTAGTTTAAGTGGGTTTGGCATTTTCTCACTCTATTTTCAAACTTCGTTTTTGGCGTTGAGATAGAGGAGGGATATTGTTTGTCTATCAACTTTTATAATTAGGGTCAAAATGTCTCAAAACTATTTTAAATGCTATTGAAAACTTAAATTGATAATATGGTGCTAATTTCTCAAAAAAATCAGGTTCAGGTCCATTTAGTGCCAACTTAATAGTGCATGTGGGTGTCGACTTAATTAGTTCCAATTGTTACAAATGCTTGTTGATTTCGATAAGCTATCTGATTCTGATCGTTGCATAGCTGATATACTTAGGTTTGATTGAAAGGAATCATACATATAAATGGGGCTTGATTTGATTTGTCCAACTATATATGATGATATAGTTCATGATTCATTCAATTAGATTAAATTTAGTGTACTCGCAAATTATGGGTGCAAAATTTTATCTTCGGATGACATTATAACACCCAATAAAATTTTGCATTTAGCAAAAATTTTAATTCTTTATTTTGATTATGTTTCTACTTATAATCTGTGTTCAAATATATCTTATATTCATATAATTTTAGCTAATTTGTTCTTTCTCTTATTTGACTATAGGCTGTTACAATCCATATATTAGTTCTCCCACCAAGCCATTCTTGTGTTGTCCATCGGTACACTGCTTAATCAAGCCCAATGGGCCCTGCATGTCACAGTTTCTCTATCAATGCTGACGCCTAGAGTGAGGATATGGACAACCTAAAAAATTGTATATGCATTGTATTTTATAAGTACATTCCATTAAAATTTTTAAGATTCTAATCTTATAAATTACCAAAACTATAGTTTCTTTTAGGTTCTAGTTAAATACTATAAACAAATAATGAGAAGGGCGGGGAAGTGCAACTCCTCCCGTGGACCTCCTTACCTTTTATTTTAACTTTTTTTTATTAAATTTAATAATTTTTATTTTTTATGAAATTATTAAATGTAAGTTTTGTAATTAATACATAGTTAATATTTTTATTTTAAAAGTTATATTTTGTTAAAAAAATATAATTTAGGTTCAGAAATATTATAATAATAATAATATTAATTTCATTATAAGTAATATTAAAATTTTTTGAAAAATAATTTGAAGTGTGCGTGCGATTTTATAGAGGTAGATACTCTGTAGCCCAATTGACGTTGACAGCAAGTTTGGTGATTCGTCAAGTACGGCCCAGTTGAATGCCAGTCCGAAACCAAGCCCATTTACAGGAACCCTAGGGAAAAAGTGAATAATGTACATCTTAACAGTTTATCAGTCTCTGATTATTTTTCGAGAGAGCACATGTGGAGAGAGACTCGAATGCGTTCTTTATTATCTAGTCATATTGAAAAGAGAGATCTTGTTGACCTCTTATTAAAACATATATTTATGAGCTTATTATAAATCATTTTAGATTTGCAATGCACATTGAAAAAGAAAAGATTTAAAATGAATAATGACCTCATGTCGAAAAACTAGAAATAATTTTTTTTTTTTTTTTTTTTTTTAAGAATAAATAGATATTTTGATTTTCCATCATTAAACATAAATCACTGTTTTTAATTTTTTTCATCAATGTTTGTTCTTTAATTTGATTTGATTTTCTTTCCTTTCCGATTTTGTTGACTTTGAGGAATAATATTTATTGTCAAAATAAGGATATATAACAAGCAATATTCTCCATGAGATTTTTTCCAAAAAAAATCTTCATGCATGAGATCCAATGTGTGTGCACATCTCATTTAGTTTCATTGGATGCACTTCTATATTATTTTATGTGGATTCAATTAATTTATTTGACATTATCAGTGTGAAATATTCAAGATCTAATTTTGTTAAGAAAATTAATATTTAAAATATGTAAAAGTTAGCTAATAACGAGGAATTCATTCTGCCAGTAAATTTTATAACAAATAGAATCAATAGTAGTATATTTGTTTCTAATACGAGATAGACTGAATTCGAAACGTTTGCTATATTAACATGTTTTTATAAAATTGAAATTTACTGTTCTAATAAAATTAGATAAAATATCCTTATTAATATAATTTAGCCTTAAAAAATCGCGAACTTTTGTGTGTGTATATATATATAAACTCAAACCCGTTCCATGATTTCTTACCAAAATTTAAATCTGTATTATTTTAAATTTGAATTTAATTAAGTTTTTAAAATTCTTTCCACCAATAAGTAGGTTTACTTAAATTTTAGGAGTAGTGTGGGCAAATCAACATTAATTAGAGTAACCAATTGAAGATATCTTGCAAGAAACCTTAGAAATACTATCTGTGCTGTGTATTTGTTGGCCAAACTCATAATCATTTATTAATATGAGCTAATTTTAGAAATAATTAACAAACACTCAACACCAACATTCTTCTTTAATAAATACTAAAAGTGGAGTCTGCATGACTGTATTTGAAAGTGAATTATTTTCTATAGACGAATTCATAGTTTCTTAACCATTTTGATTTAAATAATCAGTATTTAAGTTTTGTAATTAATAAATCGTTAAATTTTTATTTAAAAAAAAATCAATCTCTCATTCAAAAGATATAACAGGCTCAAAATACTAAACAATGTATTAACAATGATATATGCTATGTATTTACAATTATTTTAATCATCGCTTATCGTTTTTATTAAGGGTAATGTTTAATTATTTTATTTATTGACATGAGGACTAATGTTCATCGTGCTAATTAAACAAGGAAATATATATATATATAACAAATAATATTCTCTATGGCATCCTGTGTATGAGCACACCTCAATTAGTTTCATTGGATATACTTTTATATTATTGTGTGTGGATTCAATAATTTAATAGACTTTATCAGTCAGTGTATACATATTCAAGATTTAATTTTGTTTAAAAAAATTTAAATATAAAAGATGTAAAAGTTAGAATTATTAATAAAAAAAAAGATGTAGAAGTGAGCTAGTTAGCTAGTCACCTGGGATTTATATCTTCCGATAAATTTTATAACATAAAAGTTCATAATTGTAATTTTTTTAACAATTAAACTTGAAAGGCATCCCCAAAATTACTGTATTAACATGTATGAACGAAATCGAAATATGCCGTTCTAATAAAATTATTTTTTAAATTATTTCAAATTAATATTTTTTTTAATTATACTTTATCCAAAAAAAAAAAAAGCGAATCCATTCCATATTTTTACAATTTTACCTAATTCTAAATTTGTATTGTTTAAAATAAAATCTTAGGAAGTTTTTGAAACTATTTCCAATAAGTAGCTTTACTTCAATTTTAGGGGTGAACAAATCAACATTAATAAACAAACAATCTGAAAAATATCTTATTAGAGATACTATACACTATCTGCATGTGCTGTGTCTTAGTTGGCCAAACTCATTATCATTTATTAATTTGAGCTAATTTTAGAATAAACAAACAATAACTTTAATATAATGCTAAAAATGGATTCTCAGGATACTCAATCTTAAAAATTAATTATTTTCCATGTAAAACCCAGATAGGTTCATCATCATTATTATTATTATTTAAAGTACCAACCCGTGACTGATTGATACAGGAACAAACAACAATATTACGAAACCAGGAGGTAAAAAAAGAGAATCAAATAAAATTCCAATCAAGAGATTGCAATTGTCAGCTTTAGCTTCTCTTTTGGCTTGTCTCCATTCAGAGAATCTCGACCGCTTTTTTGTTTGGTCCCCTATCTTATCATGCAACACATAGTATCTCTATCAGCCATTTAAGTTCTCGTTAGCGTGCCCAACAACAGTGCACCATGGTCACATACCACAGTAACATGTCTAAGCTATGGTTTTTATTGTTTTTAACAACATTGTTTCAGGCCCAAAACTTTGTGATTTCTCGACGCGAGCAGATTCCAACACCACCATTGCCTGTGCTACCACTTCCTTCATATTCTCAGCTGAAATGGCAACAAAGGGAGGTGATAATGTTCCTTCACTTCGGTGTGAACACATTCACCGACTCTGAATGGGGCACCGGGAAAGAGAACCCTGCTATATTCAACCCTGTAGGGCTCGACGCCAACCAGTGGGTGAGCACAGCTGTGGAGGCTGGTATTTCTCTGATGATACTCACAGCCAAACACCATGATGGGTTCTGTTTGTGGCCATCTAAATACACTGATCATTCTGTCACCGGAAGTCCCTGGAAAAACGGACATGGTGATGTGGTGCAAGAGCTTGTCGATGCTGCTGCCAAGGCTCGTGGAATCGATGTGGGGTTGTATTTGTCGCCTTGGGATCGCCATGATCGAAGATATGGACATGATTTGGAGTATAATGAGTACTACTTAGCTCAGTTACAAGAGCTTCTAAGGAGGTAACAAGAGTAAAAATATGAACCCCTTTCAAGTGTTATAAAATTAATTACTGTTGTCGTGTCAATTCAAAGTTAATTTATTTATTTAATTGGTTCAACCTTTTATCGATATTTATAATTAGAATTAAATCATTAAATTTCTTGTCAATGTCTACAAATCGTTAAAAATGATCGTCCTGTTATATTGTGTATGATCTAGAATAAGTGGTTTTAATGTTTTCATTTGTAGATATGGGAGTGTGAGGGAGATTTGGTTCGACGGAGCTAAGGGATCAAATGCACCAAACATGACATACTATTTTACAGATTGGTTTGCAATGGTGAAAGAGTTGCAGAGTTCAATTAACATATTTTCGGATGCTGGTCCGGATGTTAGATGGGTTGGCAACGAGAAAGGGTTTGCCGGGAGCACGTGCTGGTCCACCATTAATCGGAGCTCGTTGTCAATAGGAGATAGTAGCATTGTTGGGTAAGTAGATATTTCTTTAAAGTCATGCAATTCAGTTAACTTTATTTCGCTTAAAGTCTTGAATTAGTTGTTTTGCAAGTGAAGCCTGTTGTTGTTGCATTATTAAGTTTGGTAAAGGTATGGTCTCAAGTCGCTTTTGTTTATTTATTATAGGGGATACTGCTTCTCCCTTTTAATTTGGTTTTCCCATTGAAAAGGAAATTAGAATTAGTGTCCAAAAAAATTAGTTAAAAAGTATACCATCCTGCATTTTAAAGGGGTTTTTTTTTTTTTTAATTAATATTATAATAAATTTGTGGTCTGGAAGTACGGATGACTGGAACTATATAATCTATAATGTGTAAGTGTAAAAAATAAATCACTAGACCAACCTATTTTGTCAATTGTTTTTCCAAATAAAAGAAATTATTTAAATTTATCTCAAGATATGAAAGTGACTTTACGGACATTAAAATTCACGCGTTTTTAAAAGATGGACAACTGCTAAATAATACACTAAGTAAGACTATTAAAGAGACATAAGTGTCATTACTATTTTATTAAAAAAAAAGTGTCATTACTATTACAATACAATATCATATAACTTTACATTAAATAAATTAAATTGAAAAAAAAAAAATTGAAAAGTCATTGCAAAGCTCATTTGGAATTGAAATGGGTGTTGATTTATTGAATCCCTATGTTTTTTTATTTTTTTATTTTTATTTTTTTAATTTTTATGGATTTGTGTTGGGTGTTGATTTGGTGAATGGTGTTGGCAATTTTGGGTTTGATATTGTGAACGGTGATGGTGATTTTTTTCGTACTTAACATCTTAATGTACCCTACATTTCATGGTAGATTCCGAATGTCAAAATTTATGAGCAAAAGTCATATGTGTGGCCACGAAAAATGATCATTAGTGGTCATCTCATTTCATGCAACATGTGACAATTGGTGACCTACTTTGTTTTTTTTTTTTTAATTAATGTAGTTATCTCAACACGGGTGATCCAAAAGGGACTGACTGGTTGCCAGCAGAATGTGATGTTTCCATTAGAACAGGGTGGTTTTGGCACAAATCTGAATCACCCAAAAAGCTAAGTGAGCTACTAGAGATTTACTACAATTCTGTCGGTAGAAATTGCCTTTTGTTACTCAATGTGCCACCCAATACAACCGGTCTGATATCAGAATCCGACGTTCAAAGATTGAAAGAATTTAGAACCGCCATTGACACAATATTTTCTACAAATTTGGCTGAGAAATGTTTGTTGAAAGCAAGCAGCCAAAGGGGAGGAAAAAGTGGTGGTTTTGGACCTGAAAATGTGGTGGACAGCGATCATTTATGGACTTATTGGGCCCCAGGAGACCAACATGATAAAAATGATGATGAGCATTGGATTGAAATCAGAGGGCCAGATAGAGGGTGGTTGAGATTCAATGTGGTTAGGATTCAAGAGGCGATAGGTCTTGGTCAGAGGATCAAAATGCATGAAGTTTATGTGGATGGTAAAGTGGTAGCCAAAGGCAGCACAGTAGGGTACAAGAAGCTTCACAGGCTTGAAAGTGGCGTTGTTAATGCGCAAGTTGTGAGGATCAAAATCAAGGAATCAAAAGCAGTGCCTTTAATTTCATCTGTTGGTTTGCATTTTGACCCTTACTGGCACCCAAAAAATGTGCAATGAACTCATATTATGGGGTAACTTTTGGGTGCACTTTTTTAGTAGCATGTGTGTGAGGGCCATGCTGTTTCTGTTTGACTTCTTTGTCTAGTGTTAGCAGAGTCACGAAAAGCATGAAAGCACAAATAAATCCAAATGAAATTCCAATGTTACAGATGACGTACTGAATAATTTAGTGAAGTGCACTGCACAGTTTGTCGAAACTTGAACGTCGCAACTATTTGCCACTTTAATTCGTTTCATTTTTTTTTTTTATTGAATAAAAAAATTAAAGAAAATTAAAAGAGTGATCCAACTATATCAGACCATCCACTAAAATTCAAACAGAGTAATCATAGTTATTTACATCCAAAGAATTAATCCATCAATGTATTTCCTTGTACCATAGGTGATTTTGTATCTCATTAAATATTTAGATGTATAAATCCCATCAAACATATTTTCTAGGTTTTACATAAATAATTTTCTTTATTTATTACATAAGGAGATTAGTTGGCGCTTGTGGTTTCGTTGAGTTATGATAAAGTACGACAAGATGCGACAACTACCTTAACATGATTAGTGATTAGTAGATGGATGAACCAAATAAAAAATATGTTTAAATCAAAACCTTTTTTGGGAGATATTTTTCACCTAAAAGCATGACAGATTAAACTGCAAGAATGAAATATGAACCTATTTCTTGTGGAAAATTAAGAGCTTGTGTTCTTTAATTTGCATTTAATTTATTTTTTAAGCTTCGAAAATTTCTTCAAAAATCCTAACTTACAACATAAATATAAATAAGAATCCAAGTACATAAAAGAGTGTTTTATCATGAAATACAGCCAACACAATTTATTTTTCCTTACATGGTCGATAAAATAGGCAGGGTAGTTTTGATAGCCATGATGATATTATCCATCTCCGAACGTGAAATAAGGGTGCCGTTAATCTACTGAACTGCAGGTAAAAGATTCTGATTGCCTCAAGAGAAGTCCTACATCAAAAGCCAATCAAACCTGTATGTGAACAACAAGAGTATTCATAACAACAACAAAGTAAGAGGGCTAGGTGCCGTTTAATTTAAATATGCATGTCGTTGGTTCGGGTGGGGTGTTTACATGCTCAAGAAAAAGAAATTTTATGAAAGCAAAAACAACTTAAAAACTGACTTCACCATCTAATATTTGATAACTTTTCAAGCCAAATATTAAGATAAATGAGTTTTTAATTTAACTTTTTATGCCACATCAATAATTATCTCGACCTTGGGATTGAAACACATCAATGATTAAATATTGAAGTCAATTTTTAAATCTATTTTTTTGAAGTTGTTTTAATGTGAGCCTTACTAAATTATATAACTTATTAAGATAAAAATTTGAAAATCCCTCTAAAATTTGATTAAAATAAAAACATAACTATATAATTTTAAAATTTAATAAAAACTACTCTTTCTGGATAAAAACCCGACCATGAAACTCTCAAACTAAAAGAGTGATTTTAAAATCAATCTTATTGTTAAGTACTAAAAAATTAAACAATTAGCAAACATAGGACAATTTAATTTAGTCTAATCCTACCATTAAACGAGTTCACTATACATTCCCAAGTATTGTAGGGTTATCATTGCAGATTTTTAACATTTCACACAATTTACGGGACTTAATGATAAGTGTGTGTTGCTATGAATAATGTGTGTAAATATATATATATATATTTGTTAAATTAAAAAATTCCTTAATTGATATCCTTTCCTGATTAATTTGTCGCTCAATTAGCATTTCTTTTAGCACCACTTGTTTTATCGTATACACGAAACTAATTAGCAGAAATATTTGAAAAATAGTGACTAATTGTAAAAATGTAATTAGAGATACAAATCAAAGAGAAAATTGCAGAGAATCGTCAAAGTCCTTTAATGGTGATTTCCAGCAACTGATTTCATTAGAATAACTTAGTAAATTTATATAGAGTTTATATTAATAAGCTAAGTAGAATAACACACATTTCTGATGCTAATTAACAAACTTCTAACAAATTTCCTAATTTCATGGAGGGCTTGATATATGTACATGGACAATCAAGCACTCTTTCTAATTCCCTGATGTTTTCTTGATAATCCTCTTAGCTTGGATTACTACATATTATAAGGTCCCTATTTGGTGTACATGATTGGATGGGATGAGATAGGATGAGATTTAATAATTACTGTAACATGTTTAGTGTTGTTGGAATTTGATTGAATTTAATATTAAGTTAAATTAATTTTTAAATAGAAATATTTTAATTACTTTAAAATATATTTGATGTAAATAATAATTAATAATAATAATAAATTAAATATAATGTATTTTTAAATTAATAATGAAATTTTTTACTTTATAAAACTATTCTAAATAAATTTATAATTTTAAATATATGTAATATTATAATTATTAATTAAAAAAGACATTATAATATTTCTTTAATCTTAAAAGATTGAATGCATTAGAAAAGACACTGAAAGCAGAAGATATAAAATTTAAGTATTATAATATGCAATTAATACTGTAGAGTGGAAAAATTATATGAAATTTCATATTTAATGTATCAAATCAAAATTTTTACAAATATGATATTTGAATAGAAAAGTAAATATAAATAAGAAATATGCAATTGACTAGAAAAATATTCATATAAATATTTTGAGAAAAAATTATGTATATATTTAAGTATGAAAAGAATTAATAACTATATATATATTATAGTGACTCTTAATTATTGTAGTGACCATTTATCAACGAAGAGTTTTGGCTTTACTCCTAAAAGAGTATGATGAAGGTTGGCCATTTTTAAACCACGAGTTGAAGATACAGGCTACAACTGAGCAAAATTTAGAACAGAGTGCGGTGGAGGCACATCCTCCTTAAACTACAAATAAATGGATAAGATAGTGTTTCCATGGTTTGAACAAAAAACCTATAGGTATTTTGGTTGCAAATCTAGTATCACCAAGGCTTGCCTTTGATTTCAACTTAAGGGGATAAAACCAAGTAAATCCAGTACGGTTATCAACGAAAATAATTAGATATCTATAACCCTTAGTGGATAACTTAGGAGAGAGCTCCCATATATCTAAGTATACCGACTCTAAAGGATGCTTCACAACAATGTTAGAGCGAGAAAAGGATAATTAGTGAACCTTTCTGAGCTTGCAAAATTCACAAAAATCATGAGTAGATACATTGCAATGAAAATGAATTTCGTTAAGAACAAGCTGAAGTACTTTACATGGAGGATATATGATTAAGTTTTGCATGCCAAATTCTTAAACGCAAATCACTATCTGTTGGTATTACTAATTGATGGTAATGATGGAGTTGTTGTATTATTACACGAAGAGTTTTCATTATGCATTAAAAAGAAGGAGTAGGAGCCGAATTTGAGAACCTCTTGGAGCTTGTTTAAAGTAAATGAAGTAACAAAGCCTCCATTTAGTTGGTCTCCAATTAAAATTCTTCGTGAAACCTTGTCCTTGAACGCAAAATGGTCATCATGAAACTCTTCATAAAGTTGGAAATGCTTAGCAAGTACTGGTATGAGGAACATATATACAAGATATTATTCAAAATTAAAGGCTTGTAAGGTAGAGTATGTGACAATGATACTGCCTATGTGAGAGACGTTTAGGTACTCATCATTACTGACTACCATTTTACCTTTGCATGTATAATCTCATCTAATTGTCAAATTGCTTAGATTAGAATTAATGTGCCTGATTGCACATGAGTTCATATACCAAGAGGGGTCCGAAACGATTTCCGGAGTAGCATGGAAACCAGAGTTTTGATAAAAAATTAGCTTGCACTAACATGTTATTTGCTCCAGTTCCATTTCCTTGTTTTCCCTGGTCAGTGAGATTTGATTGAGGTTGATAAGAAACATCGAACATGTGATAACACCAGAGAACTATATGACCAATCCTACCGTAAACTTTACAGTTATTTTTATGTTAATTTTTACCAAATCTTCCTCCCTTATTTCTTCCACGAAATCCAAAGTTGTTTCCTCCTGTCTATATATTATTTCCTTGTTAACCCTTTCTATCACCAAAATTAGAGGCATAGTATACCAAGATATTCTTATTCAAGCCAATGTGAGAGATAAGATTGAGTTGTTCAATCTTCGCTTATGCAGCATGAACAATTAGTATGCATATCGAAGAGTCGTTGTTTTTGGTTGTAAAGAGATGAGAACTTCCATCGGTTCATACTCATGGCCAATGCCATTGAGCAAACTCAAAATTATGTTATTGTCGGTCACGAGTCGACCACCTGTCATCAATGGAGCAATTTGTTTTAACTTATGCACATAGTCAAAGATAGAGATTAAAGTTGTTGCTTGAGCTGGAGATGTGTCGTGGATTATTAAAGCCTCTCTAGAGTAGACTAAGTTTCACGGGAGGGCAGAACAATGTGTCACTTGACTAAGAACACTTTCATTAAGTGAAAAGAGCCAGCAGAAGAGTGAATTCATTACAGATTTGTGATTTTGTTGTGGCATCAAGTGTTGAACCTTCGTTAACATGTGATTAGTCAAACTTTTGCGGAGGACCTCACGCGCGCGTTAGAGATAAGAGATTCAAGCCCAAATACAACCTTATTTATTTAACTGAAGGCATCTATTTAATTTAAACTTAAATTTTAAAAAATTAAATTATTGGGCTATGAATCCAAGCCCAAGAGCTCAAGGCCACAGATACACATATATGTAATATGTTATATCCAACTGGGGAAAATACACTTATTCCCATATATAAGGGCTAGAAGCAAGTGTTACTTTTCCATGCGTGGGGCTGAAACACGCATTATACAATCTTTTACTCAAACTCAAACACACCCTTTTACACACACACACAAAAAAAAAAGAGGTGTATTACTAGCAATCTTGTCCTGTCATGATGGTTTAATTATACAATGATCCTCCAATATTGTATAATCACTATAAGATTAAGTAAAACAGATCACCCAAACCAAATACAAACACATAATTACACAAAGGAGACTAACATACAATACAATCATTTCAAGGGTGATAGACAAAACATAAAATCAACCATATGTGGAAATTAAATATGGATCAATCTCGGAATGGCGCAGAGATGGAGACCCCCATTGATTACAAGAGTGAGTGTCGTATCATATTGGACCGGTTTCTTTTCATCACTCAGCTTGAATACATAACTTGCTAACAAAATCATACAGAAGATCTTCATCTGCCTGTAAGCAAATTCCTTCCCTAAACAAATTCTTGGGCCAGCCTGCAATTTACACAAATGAATTAAGTTTGAGATGTTTGCAAAAATTAACTCAACTTTCCAAATGTATGTGAGTATTCATGTTACCTGGAAGGCTGTGAACTTGAAAGGGCTTTCCGGATGGAAGCGACCACTTTCACCAAGCCACCGTTCTGGCCGGAATTCCTCAGCATCATTACCCCATAAACTTTCCATCCTACCCATTGCATAAGGTAGATATATAACCAAGTCTCCTTTATCCACACTGAAGCCATCTGGCATTGTATCATTGGAAAAACATAGTTTTCCGTCCTGTTACAGCATCCGAAATTATTATTTTAAATCAGAGTATTTGTGAGTGTTATATCTAATATGTGCACGTAAGAACGACAATTTTCTCCTTAAAATCGTCCTGCGTTTTTAAAGTCAGGACAAGACTTGTAAACATTGATCAAAATAAATCTAGGCAGAATAAGATGAATATAACAGCCAATGACTAAAGAGTATGGTATGCATGTGTGAATCAGTGAATATATACTTACCGCAGGGACTGGAGAAAAGAGCCTAAGAGTCTCAGTCAAAGCTGCGTGGAGATACTGCATCTTGTCAAGAGTGTTTTCAGTTATGTTTGCTGCAAGTTCATCAATGCTTGAATCATGATTCACTTGGGTTGCTTCTATCACTTCCTTTGCAATCTTTTCTTGTATATCCGGGTGCTTGCACATCATATAGAAAAAAGAGGACAGAGTGGAAGATGTTGTGTCTTTGGTGGCCATTAGTAAATTGATAATAATGTCTCTCAAATACTTTGTATCGGTCTGTTTCGCTTCCACAAATCTTGATAGAACGTCTTCTTTCATCATCTGTCATTGAAGTGTTATGCTATAAACTATGGACGTATAATAAGCGTTGAGCTAAATGAGATGGTTCGTGCAAGAATTTTATATATATACTCACTGGTAAATCACCATGGGAATTTTGCACTTGTTCAAGTTTGCTTTTGATTATTTTGTATACAAATTCATCAACTTCTTTAATACACTTCCTCAACAGTGCCTCTGATCCAATGTTGAGGAACCGCTTAATCTTCCATGAGTAATCAACAGCCCGGTATGCGATAAGTGATCTAGCAGACTCAAAAGCGTCAGAGAAACGAGTATCTTCTTCAAATGTTCCACACATAACATCCAGTTCTACACCGAGTAACACTTTAAATGCCAAGTCTAAGGTTGCCTTCACAAAGAGGTCCTGCGAACAAACACAATCATAACCTAATGGAAATCAATTAGAAAATTGATTTTTTTAAAAATTTTTTGTTTGTTGACTAGCTAAGGAGATCATACTTGAATATCAATGGATCGATTTGAGGCTGAGGCATTAGCTATTATTCGAGCAAGTTTTATGGCGTTGGTTTTAGCAACTACATTACTAAAATCCCTGAGCGTCCTGGTGGAGAATTCATAGCTTGATAACTTCCTTTGATGTTGCCATTTTTCTCCATCTACATTGAAGATTCCTTCACCCAGTAGATCTATCAAAGTGGTATCATTATTCCACCTCTGCTTCCATGACAAAATCCAAAATTAGAATCTGGGAAATTCTCAATAATGCATTAAATTAAAGGTAAAATTTTCTAACTACGTTTTTCTTGTATAAGCATATGCTGTTTTTAGAGGGCACTTTTGTTGTTGAAATTATAATATCATTCAGCTTTCTATGCTGAGTAGCTTCTTGCTTTATTGTCGTGGAAGAGGCTTCAAATAGAGGCTACAACTATATATGGTTGTGTGCTGCTATTTCTTTGATCAATAAAAAAGATAAAGAGTCCTTAGTATTTGTGGTATAGATGGGAAAATTGTTCGAAACTATTGTCGCTTCTCAGGTGAAATTTACTCATATTTATGGAGATTGCAATTGTATTACTAATATCTAGCTAATTACTTTGGCCTAAGTTCCTCTACGTGGCGCGTAGAGAGCTTATCTCTTGCTAGATCAGCGTTGTGCTTGGGAGTATATCATGCTGCATTATTAACACGCTGGTAAATTTTATATAGGTCACATTAATATTTTTAGGAAGTTGTGCATCATGTCTTTGGTTTATACATCTTATCTATATATATATATATATATATATATATGTTGGTATTAATTTTGTACAGGGGGTAAAATTCATTATGTCCTCTTGAATTGCCGTTGTTTTTTTTTTTTTCTTCCTTCCGTTAGTAATAACATAGTCTATACAATTTAAAATTCAAGAGAAAGAAATAAGTAAATAATAGGATAGTTTCACCATCATCCCTATTATATAAATAATTATCAATTGAGTCCTTATTCTATTTTTCCTCATTAAAGTGTTTCTGTAGTTTCACTTGATAATAAGAACAAAAAAAAGCTCTTATTAATTGGATTAAAATAGTCTATCTAATCCTTTTTCCATAAATTTTTGTGCTCATGAGTAATAGTGTTTTGGTACTTTTGTATCCTAACAGTTTTTAGGGATATATGTTTTAGTATTTTAAAGGAGAATTTATAATTTTAACAAGTTCATATATATATTGTGTAATATTTCTATATATTCCTTTTGGAAGTTTGATAAATAACAAGACCAATTCAATTTGTAAGCATTATATGTAGGGGTATGATTATTTTTCTCTTAAAAAAATTAACTTTAATATTAATGCTTAAAATATATGGTCTAGTTACTATACAATTTATGTATAGTTTTAAGGACAGTTAATTGTTATTTGATTTTAATCCAAAAGTCTAGTTGAAATTAAAATGTTCAAAAATTAAGAAATAGCTAAAAATTAAATAAAACTAAATCATTCACATAACTCCTTTGTAACCATACACTTCCTAACTAAATCTATATTATATATATAAAGGGATTAGTTTGATACAAATTAATTGAACTAAAGACTCTAAGAGTTACTATTTTGATATATAGTAAAAGAAACAATAAGGAGAAACTGCCTGATGCTGTAAATCCTTGGATCAAATCAATAATTTTATAATTAGTAAGGATGATTTTGATATTTTCTCTTAAAAGATATTGTACAAGGACTGTAAATTCAACTGAAATTTCACTTATTGCCTATAAAAATTAAATACATCACAAAGAAATAAATAAGTATAACATCAGAGTGGCATCAATTGATCATAAACATCTTTAGGAGGCCGGATTGAAAAAAAAAAATAAAGAAAAACCATAAACACTGAAGCCTCATTAAAGTTTTTAGCTTCATTTGACTATCAAGATGAGAAAATAATTTCGCAACCGGAGATTTTCGTACGGTTGAAAATTGCATATGGAAATGAAATAAAGAAAAATAAATCTCAAGTAGAAAATAGCGGAAAAAACAAAGTGTATTAAAATAATATCAGATTAAAAAACCTTTAGCTTAGATGATGATGTGACATTCATAGACTTTAAAAAATGAGGAAGTCTAGAAAGGCTATCTTCAACAAATCATAAGTTCCAACAAACACAATAAAAATATCTCTAAATAATCTGCGAAATAAAATAAGATCATGTACAGTGAGAATTTCCAAAAATATTCATATTGATTATTTTAAAGTAAGTTTATACATGTGGAAGTGGTAAGAGACAAGGGTGAAAATTATTTCCCACGACGTCATGGATGACGAAACAAGCCATGTTAGTGGGGTTTTACACTTTCACTTGTCCTGGTTATACTATTTGGATTTGTCGAAATGATTACTATTTTGATGTATTGAACATAATTCAATATATACATATATAAATATTTAACAAATTTTAAGTAATATTAAATTATCTAAAAGTATGCTCAGCTTATATATATAATAAAAAGTGTTTTATTCCTTAAAAAAAATGGTATTAAACATTAATGAACAAGAATACAGTGTTTAAAGCAGAAAATTATAGGATAATGATAGCGACAGGTACCTTGCCATAGTTTGCGAAGTTAGTTTTGAGTATGTACTCAATATTTAAAGGATCGACAGTGAGAACCTGAGCAGTTGATCCGAGAAAACCAGGAAGCCTGTAGGTTTTGTGCTTGCGTGCAAGGTCAATCCTGAAATCCTCAATCCTGTGCAAATTCTTTCGCTGCTCAAAGACACTACCACCCACCGGATGATATCTCTTCCTGCCGTGGAATCTCCTCACAATCAGAGCAGCTAAGATCACCACCGTTAACGTTGTTGCTACCAGAGAGAGTGGAATGGAAACCTCAAGGTCCATCATCATCATCACTGAACTAAATTTGATCAAAGGTTTTCATTGATCTTGACCCAGCTTAAAGACCCTTCCAAAGCTCCTTGGCTGTCCCCACCTTATCTTAGAAGAGTCCTTTGCGTAATTCAGACGTTTCATTAGGCAACACAAGCCTGAAAAAGGCTGTGGTGGTGATCAAGACAAGTTCAAGGGATCAAAGGCAGTGTCTGTATTTTTTCCGTGATTAATTTTGACCCTTATTGGCACCCAGAATCATGTGCTTGACTTTTGACTTATTAGCAGTTGATTGGGATTTATAATAATTCAGGGACAGAGGCAGCCAAGGAAGAGCAGACTGGAACAGGGTTATCTGCACTTTTTTATTTTTCAAAACTTCAACAAGTTTGTTTCGGTATTGACATCCCATTAAGAAAATTATCTTATTATTTTTTTATAAATAAAATAAAATAAAATTGTCTTATTAAAATAAATTACTCCCCTAAAATATTTATATATGCACACTTTCTTAAATACATCTCGTAATCTTTTTTTGAAAAGAATTTAATTTATAATTCAAAGTACTGATTACTTAATACTAAATAAATTATTTATTTGATTTTATTTTTTTTGAAATTGATATCCAAAGTGTTAGAGTAATGTTGAGATCTATCTAGATCAAATACTAATGGCACTCAACCTTTGATACATTAGTGAATGGGAAGAGCCCATAACCACCTATTTGCCCCAACACCTTATTTTTTTTACATTTTTGTAAATAAACTCACTCACAACTAATTTGCTATACACTCAACATTTATTATTATTATTATTATTTAAAAGTTTGCTATTAGTATTTTCTTTCTAAAAATCTTATTTATTTTTATTTTTTAAACATGAAGATCGAATGAAAAACAGAAAGATAAAGCAACCACATCAAAATAAAAGACATAATTACATAAATATGATAAAACCAAATACAACACAACATATGTCATTTATTTATCAAATATATAATATATTTGAACTTCAAACAATTTAACAAACAAATGCAAAAACTTTCATAAAACTCATAAATATATATATTTTTTTGACGAATACAAATATAAATTTTATTTAGTATTATATTATAAAAAAATTTAATGTTGTGGATTTGTGGGTGCAGGTACAGATTTTATTCGCATGCAAACCCTCCTCAAGATCAAAATTTAGTATTCACACTTATCCAAGAATTCATTTAATTAAATCCACACCTACTCATTATGGGTTGAAATCCATGAGTTTATGGATGAAATTGTCATCCCTAGTTAATTTAAGTTTTTTAGGACACAAGTGATCAGACCTCCTTTGGTTGGGCCTTTTTTTTTTGGGTATTTTCACTTAACAATAATAAATTGATGATTTTTTTTTTAGTTATCTCTAATTGATATATCCACACCATGCACACGCAAGCTTTCGTCAATTAACTTTCTATAGTCAAAGCTCATTCTAAAAGATTATACTTTTCAAAAACCATTTAACATCTTTATAATCCATATCTTTATCACCATCACATTGTATCTTAATTACAAGTTAATTATTGCCATCGCTGCCTAAAATAAGACATTGCCATAGGTTGCAACCATCACTCCTTAATGTTTATATGCAGCTAGTATGCACAATTTTTTTTCATGTTTTATTTCATCCATGAACAAAACAGTGCTTTTTTTTAAAAAAGAGAAAGACGAAACAGAGCTTTATTGTCACATATTTGAGCGTCTACAAGCAAATTATACATGGTTCATTCTTGAGGTGGCACTAAGATGAAGACCTCCATCAATTGCAAGAGTGAGCATTGTTCTGTACTTGACTGTTTTCTTTTCATCACTCAGCTTGAATCTGTAACATCCCAATAGCAGCATACAAAAAGTCTTCATCTGCCTGTATGCAAATTCCTTTCCTAGACACATTCTTGGACCGGCCTGCGTCACACAATCGAATTAATAAGTCTGAGTACAACTTGGCGTGGCAGTTGTGAGTAAATTTTAGTTCTTGATTGTAAGTAAGTAGATTGTTCCCTCACCTGAAAGGCTGTGAACTTGAAAGGGCTTTCTGATTCAAAACGACCATTTTCATTTAGCCATCTCTCTGGTCTGAATTCCTCTGCATCATCACCCCATATAAATTTCATCCTACCCATTGCATAAGGCAAATATGCAACATAATCTCCTTTTTTCACATTAAAGCCATCCGGTAAGGTATCATCAGAAAAACACATTTTTCCATCCTGTCCAAAAAAAAAAAATAAAGATAAGCAATAAGTATAACCTCCAATAACAAAATTAATTATATCAACTTTTAATATTCCAATGACCAAATCTAATAAAAGATAAAATATATATATAATATAATTTAAGTGCACTCGAAAGTAAAAATAGATTAGTCCACTTGAAATTAAACTTCTAGCTGTAGCCCTGACTATGATATAATGTCAATTACTATTAAACCCAAAAATTGAAGCGCTCATGTGAGAGCCTAAACAATCATATGGAACTCTCTAATAGTACTTACCAAAGGAACTGCTGGGTAGAGCCTGAGCGTCTCAGTCAAAGTAGCATGGAGATAGTGCATCTTGTCAATGTTTTCTTCAGTTATTCTGGCTGCAAGTTCTTCAATGCTCGAATCATGACTCAATTGAGTTGCTTCCATCACTTCCTTTGCAATCTTTTCCTGAATATCAGGATACTTGCAAATCAAGTGAAAGAACCAGGAAAGAGTGGAAGATGTTGTATCCTTGCCAGCAATTACAAAACTGAGAATTATGTCTCTCAAGTATTTCGGATCCGTCTCCTTTAATTCCAGAAACCTTGACAGAACATCTTCTTTCTTGCCCTGGAAAATATATGTATTTAGTTTATTGAAAAAATATATATATATCACTGAAAAATCAAACCAAAAAATATTAAAGAAGTTTAAAATCTCACTAGCAAATCAGGATGTGAATTCTTGACTTGTGCAATTTTACTGTTGATGATTTTGTATACAAACTCATCAAGCTCTTTAATACACTTTCTCAGTACTGCCTCTGATCCAATGTTGAAGAACCGTTTAATCTTCCAAAAGACATCAACGTATCGGTATCTGACCATTGCGCTTGCTGTGTCAAAAGCCTCAGAGAACCTGGTCCCTTCTTCAGATGTTTTACACATACCATCCAGCTCTACCCCAAGTAAGACTGTGAACACCGAGTCCAGTGTTGATTTCATGAAAAGATCCTGCCAATAATAAACACCATAATTATTCAATTGTATCTCAAACAAGGGAAAAAAAAAAAAAAAAAACAACTCTGCTTATGATATCAAAACCAATATAATCATACTTGAATCTCTATATATTGGTTCGAGGCTGCAGCTTCTGACACTACTCGGACAAACTTTACTGCATTGGTTTTAAAGACTACACTGCTAAAGTCCCTCAGGATCTTGGTCGAGAATTCATAGCTTGCAAGTTTCCTTTGATGTCTCCATTTTTCTCCATCCACTACGAAGATTCCATCTCCTAGTAGATCTGTCAAGTTGGTGTAAGCGTAGGATCCCTGCTTCCGTGAATGTAGCCAAATTGAAACTTTCCATTATAACAGGGAAAAAAAATAAATAAATACACAAAAATGGAAATTTTTGAAGGTAATATAAAGATGGTACCTTGCCATAATTTGGGAAGTTGGTTTTGAGAATGTACTCAACATTTGCAGGGTCTGATGTGTAGACCTCAGTTTTGAAAAAGCTAAGCAACCTGAAGGTTTTGTGATTGCGAGCAATTTCAGTCAAGAAATCATGGAGCCTATGAAAGTTGCTTGTTTGTTGGAGGATGGTGCTGCCAATTGGATGATATTTTTTTCTCTTCTCAGGCGGATTCCTGGCTTTGAATTTGGTCAGGATCAAAACAGCTACAAACAATGCTAAAATTGTTGCTAGGAGAGAGGTCTGATTAATGGAGAAAATTTCTTCCAGAATCGTCATGACTCAACAAGAGATGTTTGAATTTTTGCTCTACGAAATTCTGGTAACAAAAAATAATGGCCCACTGTGAGGACAAATTAGTGTTTTTTTTTTTTTTTTTTTTTTAACTTTTACTTAAAACTTGCGTGGCTATAAAGATCGCATGTGATATATCACATGTGATAGAGCAAGTTGGCAACATTTAAAAGTTCAAAAAGAATGTCTGATAGGATGAGTTCACTGATTGGTTCGGTTGAGCGGTATCTTATTCATACCTAGGTCCAAGAACATCTCCAAATGTATAACACCAAATTTTATATCATTTTAGTGTCAACATCAAATTTTCTTGCACTCCAATGTATTTTATATCAAATTGGTGTAAAAGACATATTCAAAAATATTATATATATAATTATTAAATTAAAATGTATTAAAAATTAAAAATTATATTAAAATATATTCAATATTATACTTATTTTGAAGATCATAACAAAATATTTCAGATGATATATTTTTTTAATAATATTTAATAGATATTTTTAATTAAATTAATTTATAAGTTAACACCAAATTTGGTGTTATGAACAGTGTAACACCAAATTTGGTGTTGCATTGTTCATTAGCACAAAAAAATTATCTCGCGAAAGAAAAGTTGATGCATACGTTGGAGTGGAAAACTGCACCAAAATGGTGCACAACCCTCTTTTGGTGTATTAGTTGGAGTTGGTATAAGAGATTATAATTTCAAGTGGTGTCCTGTTCTTCTAAATTTCAAATTATTTTAATTGTTTAAAATAATAAAAGCATTAAAATTATGAGTTTGAATTGTATTCCTTTCTTCAAATTTCTAAATTATTGTAATTATTAAAAAATAAAAAATAAAGTAATGTATAATAGTAAAAAAAAAAAAGAAAAAGGAAGCTTGCTTAACATATTTTAAATGTGTCTCCAAGTTGGCCTGTGGAACACCCTAGTGATAGTGGAAAATTGGTGTATGGGCTGTTTCCATCCACACACTCCAACCATATCTTGTCAAAATTCTTTTCTCTCCATGTGGCAGTGGTCTCGACGGATAGTGAAATAACGTTGTTTATATTACCTTTTAATAAATGTGTTCTTGTTAGGTTCCTTGAAGCTGATATCGTAACCAAACTTCTGCTGAAATCGAAAGTAACTTGGTACATGACTCTATGGAGAAGAGAATATTTGAATGTGTTAAATCACTTGTTATGTTAATTTGGTCATTTCGTAAAAGAACCTACCGTGTACGTAAAAGCTTTGACAATCCTTCTGTACTTATACATGTTGAGCTATCTATTTTTTTTTGTGGAATAAATTTATTTTTGATCAAAATAAAAAAATTAGTTTCAGTCAAAATAAAGAAAACACTGTTGGTAAAAAAAAATCATTTTGTTCCAGTTGAAACTTCACTTTTTTTTTTTTTTTTAACTTGCTTAGATTTTGTATAATATTTTACATATGCTAATTTTCAAAATTTCACGTACATAGAATGTTGAAATGAAAATTTCTTGTTTATAAAATGTTATATGCATAAAATATTTTCATGGACACCAAATATAGTGTCTGTTTGGCATAGCTTTTAGAAGGCTTAAAAGCTCTTTTTGAATTTATAAGTAGCTTTTGGAGCTATTCGGATAATTTTAAAAAGAGCTTTTAGAATTTAGGAAGCTAGCACAAGATGCTTTGGCTAGAAGAGCTTCTAAAACAGGATGCTTAAATTTCATTAAATGAAACTTTTGTATTGACAATTCTACACTTATTACAAGAAACAACAAAATCATAATTCCACAAATATCCTCATCAATTAGAACATGTTTACTAAGCAATCCTAATCAAATTTCCTCGAAAAAATTCTACTATTAATATGATTTCAAAGAATCAATCTTCAACCTTTTCCTTCTACACTAACTTATGGTGACTATCTCTATATCATACCTCCATCCCTACCATGTCTACTTCTTAGATCGAATCAAATTTGTTGATTGTTTGATGTAATGGAAGAAGCATCCATCAAAATAGATGTGAGCAGAGTTAAAATCATAGTAATGGTTGAGTCTGACTTCGATTGTGAAGAAATGGAATAAGCAATTGGATAAACAACAGTTGAGTTTGTGTCTTTTGTTTGAAGGGTGTTTGATGCATTGGGTGAGAGAAGTGAAAAGATGGTTTTTGATGATTTGGGTTAGAAAGAAGTGAAAATTAAACAAAAGGATGAGAAGATGGTTTTTGATAACTTAGGTGAGAGAAAAGGTAAAAGATGGTGTTTGACTGCTTTTCCTGTTTTTAAATTTTTGGGTTTTGTTGTTTTTGACTTTTACAAAGTGAGGGAGAGAGAAAGAGAGATAGGAGAGATAAAGACAAAAGGGTTAGATAATTATATCAAGAAATGTATGTATGTTTTTTCAAAAAAATCCTAAATGTACGTATTTATAGTTTAATTTGAATTGTTATATTTATTTTATTTCATTATATTTTTTTAAGAAAGTATATTAGAAAAAATGTCACATCTCTTGAGAACTATATTTTATTGAATAAATAAATAAAATTATTTTAAATTAAATAAATTAATAAAATTTATTTATTTAAGTAAAAAATAATTATCTATTTTTTCAAGTAAAAAAAATAATAATCAAGTTAGAAGAGATTTAAAATAGTAATACCAAATATGTTCAAAATTATGTTTTGTAAAAAATATAAAAGTCATAGTATGTGTTGAAAAGTTTTTAAAATGTTACATTTAAATAATTTCAAAAGCTCTTTTGAAGATAAAAGCTATTTTAAAAATACATCATTCAAATAGTTACTGAAAAGCTCATGCTTCCCTTATCTTCTTCTCCAATCAAAAATCAAAAATAAAAATTATCTCAAATGAGTCTAAAAGCCTAGTTTATTTGCCTTTGAAAATACCTCAAGACAAGTGGAATGAACACCGAGGCAATTTGAAAATAACATAAACTTTAAGGTTCTATTTGATTCTCCAAAACTAAGATTTTTCATTGTTTAAGGGAAACTTAATTTTAGTTCATGAGATTTAAGAAAATATTAAAATTTTAAATCTCTTTTAAAAATAGTTATTTTTATATCTAATTTTTTCAAAAATCTTCAAAAAAATCTAACAATTAATAAACTAACAATTAACATTGGCTTTAAGTAATTTAAATTATAATTTTTTTGGAATAATTTAAATTATAATTTAATAATTTATATTCAAAAATATTTTAGATATTTTAATTTGTAAATTTATTATTTTATGAAGATAATCTAGTAATTTATATATCATCAACAATGATCAAGGACAAAAATATATTTTTATTTATTTTGTTAGTTTGATCATTAGTTGACTAACGGTTTGAATAATTTCAAAGAGTTTTGGAAAAGTTGGATATAAAAATAACTGTTTTCAAAATTGCTTTAAAACCTGATATTTTTTTAAACCTCAAGGACTAAATGAAGTTTTTCCATTGTTTTAAAAGTCAAAAGAAAAAACCATTCCGTTGCCGGGAATCGAACCCGGGTCTTTCGGGTGAGAGCCGAATATCCTGACCGACTAGACTACAACGGATTGCTGAGAAATGACGCTACACCAATATATTTATAAAAGTTTTATGGATATAAGACTTTTACCCTCTCGCGTGAATTCCTGTTACGGAATCTGATTATTAACATGGCTGATATTACTAGCTAGAATTATTGCTGACAGAAACATATCCTGGGAAAAAAATATATACTCACATTTGGCCAATGAATTGTGATTAACATAATGATATTTGTGTGTAGATAAAAGATTATATTTCATACATATGGGGTAGTGTGTCTGTTCTGATTACTGCCCACCTTGTTTTCTCAAACTATTAATGTATGTAATATGTTCAATAACAATGTGATTCTCTTTCAAGTTACTGTTTTTTGTGACTTATGGTTTCAGGAACATCACTGCAAGCTTTAAAATGGTATAAAAAATATATATATAGCCAAGCAACTCCTGAAGCGTCTTTACATTCGGCATCGAAGTAGATGATTAGATTTCTGCCGAAGGAATCACTTTCCGCATTGAAATTCAGATACGGCTGGCTTTAGTTTCATGTCATAATCTCATGTCGGATTAATTTAGGTCGAACTTATCTTTATCAAGGAGGGACAAGCAACATCATTGTGATCATACTAATAATATTCCTAGTAACATTAAGGCAGTTTGTTTCGAACTTAAATTAGTTGTGCTTGTCCACAATATTACAAGAAAAAAGGCATTAAAAGGCAAACTTCTGTTACCTGAGAATTTCAGAATTGAAGTTTTGAAGTTACAGTCTAGGATAAGCATACAAATGGAGCCCTTGATCCATATGAAGGGTGAACATGGTTCGATAAGTGGCTTCTTTGGTCTCATCCACAAGTTTGAATTTGAAGAAATTGAGAAGAACAGCAGCCAACATTTTCATTTGCCTATAAGCAAATTCCTTCCCCAGACAAATGCGAGGACCGGCCTAATTACAGGATGGAGAGGAATGAAAAATATTAAAAATAAACTATAAAGTGAATTCCAAGCCAAAAAAAAAAAAAAAAAGCAATGACACTGACCTGAAATGCAGTAAATTTGAAAGGACTTTCTGGTTGGAAAACACCACCATGAAGCCATCTCTCAGGCCTAAACTCCTCTGCGTCGTCTCCCCAGATGTATGTCATCCTTCCCATGGTATAAGGCATGTAGTTTACGCCATCATCTTTTTTTACCAGGAAGCCATCTGGGAGAATATCATCCTGTAGCGGACACTTTCCATCCTACAATGAATTCTAAGTTAGAGTTGAATTACTTAAAAAGAGAATAAAGGTTCAGTTAATGTACACGCTCTAAGGGCAAGTGTGAAATTGATCCTTCAATTAATGCAAGAAGCATTACCAGAGGAACAGCAGGATAGAGCCTGAGAGTTTCGGTTATAGCCGCATGAAGATAATGCATCTTGTTCAAGGCTTCTTCAGTCATCAACTTCACGAATTCATCAGCAGATACGCTGTTCTCAGCGTTGATCGATTCTCTCACTTCCTGAGCAACCTTCTCTTGAACCAGAGGATTTTTACACAGAATGTAAAAGAACCAAGTCAGTGTGTTGGCTGTTGTGTCTTTACCTGCTATGATGAAATTGAGAGTTATATCTCTCAAATATTTATCAGTCATGTTTTCTGGATCCTTCTCGCTCTCCATTAGAAACCTTGACAGTATATCTTCTTTTCCGCTCTGATCAGCAGATTGATATCAATAAACAAATGTAGAAAACATATAAGATTACGTTCTGATTAAGAAAAGTTCACTCACTTCTAGCTTTTCATTTTTCAACTGCTCCCTTTTGTAACGAATCAGTTCATAAACGAAATCGTCAATGACTTTGATGTTTTTCTTGAGGGAGGCCTCCAAACCAATATTAAGAAACCTTTTGACTTTCCAAAATGGATCAACGTATCGCCAAAACACAATAAAGTTGGAGTCATCAAATGCCTTGGTGAATTGCTTTCCAAACTCGCTTGATTCAGATAAAGCATTCAGCTCAACCCCAAATCCCACCTTAAATATTGAATCCAAAGTTGACTTCATCAACATCTCCTGTAAAATCAAAGAAACCAAAACCCGCTTGTAAGTTATATGAACCAAATTCTTAAGGTGTGCTAATCTAAGTCAAGGAATACTGAATTCTAAATTCTTTACAAATACCCCATTCAGCATACGATTCCATATCTAATAAGTTTTCTCCAACGCAGATATGAATATCTTCTTATGGGAAGCAAGTGGTGCTTTTTCTTTTCTGTGGACTACTTGAACAGTAATATCCTCAATTTTTGTTTACTCGATTCAATCAAGAAACTTGCAGAATGTTTGATAGATTTCTTTTTCTTTTTAATTCAACATTTAAAAGTCATTTAGCTTTCAAGCCGCATCTTTCATAAACTATCATTCCACTTAAGAAAGAAGCACAATAAAAAAACCTGAAGGTCTATAGTCTGCCTTCCTGCTGCAGCATCAGAAATCTTTGAAGTTAATTTCGCAGCATTAGCTCGGAAAACAGCAGTGCTAAAATCTCTCAAAACTTTTGTTGAGAATTCAAAACTTGCAAGCTTCCTTTGGTGGCGCCATTTAACTCCATCCACTGCAAATATTCCATCACCAAAAAGATCTCTCATTAAATCCCAATTATAGTCTCCCTGAAACATCAACACACACAAAAATCGGTGTTAGTTGACCGATAAAGTATCTTTCAGGAACCAAAAGACACAGACTAGATTTAACAGCAGTGAGCTAATGAAAGTTTACTACCTTTCCATAATTGGAGAAGTTAGTTTTTAGTATATATTCAACATTAACCGGGTCAGTGGTGAAGATTTCACTATAGGACGATGCAATATAACGAAAAGTACGGTGCTTCTTAGCAGTTAATGTTTGGTAATCAAAAAGTCTATCGAAGTGTATGAGCAGATGTAACATTAGACCTACAACTGGAGGCCGTTTGTCATTCAAGATAAGTTCTTTCATGGTTAAAAACAGAAGTTTAAAAGTATATACCAAAAGTAAGAGAATTAAAATCCCAAACAGGGCTAAAAGAAAACAAGCTGGAATGAGAAAGAGAGCACTCATTGTGAAAATTTTCTATGAAGAATTCAAAGTTAACAGATTATGGAGAAGAGTTGAATACTGTAACCTGCTTCCACAGCACATATATATAACATGTACAGCAGCACAACGTCATCATTACTTTGGAAGTTTTCTCATTGGGATCATCTATTGGATTAAAGTTTCTTTGGAGGATATCCATAAAAAACGATGTTTCCATTGGAGCACAAGATGATGTTTGAAATCTTTGATTTATTTAATTTGTAATATATAAATATTTTTTTCTAAAGAATGTAATATTAACAAGGGAAATATTATAAAAATTAGCAGTTGAGACTTGTAACTATATCATTTTGCATATTTAGTAGAATCCAAACAACTTATTTCAAGTTATGGTTTTCTTGGGACTTATTTTACAAAAAAATGGCATTAGGCACATCACAGGCAGCTTAGAAGAAGCTAAAAAAGAGATAGAATACCAATCCTGAAGCATCCTTATATTTTGACAAAGCAGAAAAGCAATTAGAATTTCGCCTAATGAACCTATTTCACTACTTTAACTCGGATACGGCTGTTCTCAACCTCATGTCACATTCTCACATCAGATAAACAAAGGTTGAATTCTAGACTTGTAAAAAGGTAGTGTAGCAATGTCAATTGGTTATCGAATATCACCAAATTGAGATCCCTCTAATGTGTAATATAAAATAAAAGTTGATTTTGAGTGATTTGAACTCAAATGAATTATCACTGTCCACTATGTTACAAGGAATGACGTGTAACTGTTACAAAAAAATCTCTAAGAATTAGCAATTGTTGCGAATGTCTAATGGATCTACGTATAGTTATTATATACCATGAAAGGGACATTTATATTTGACAATTTGTCTTTCTTATTCCAGTTACTTTTACAACATGACAAACAGGAATCTGATAGGCAGCTAATTTCAAGATGTATTATATAAAACCTCAAATCAAGATAAATTAAAATCCAAAATACCGTACAGGGATGGAGAAAGTGACATTGATATTTGCAAAGAGATATGGTCAATTTGAGACAAACAAACAAATTACTGATAAAACTAGGAATCAGAAGTCCAATATCCATTCACTAGAAGCTATAGAAGAAAACGGAAAAATTAATGATAACTGTCATTACCCAAAAAAAGTAGGAATAAAGATAATAATAGCTTCTACATTTTGCATCTACAATTGTATCATAGCAGTTAGATCAAGGAATATCACAATTGGGGTTACTACAAGACAGATTTTGAAAAATAGCAAAGTTTATTAGCATTTGAGATACACTTGAGTTACTTCCAATCTAAATTGTAACTAAGAAAGACTTTCATTCCTCCAGCATGAATAGTCTCCTATTTTGTGTCTCCATTCACCTCATCCCTTCAAGGAGCATCAGGCCTCCACATGTTAGTATAACTCGAAGTGTTTCGCGCAGCAAGAAACGCATTTCTGGTTTTGTGATGGTTGCTGCAAAAGGATGAGGCATTTTTTCAGAGAGCAAAATGATGATCCTTGTTTTCTGATAAAAATTAACGCTTTGCTTAGACGTGAAACATATCATGTTATCTGTGCCTCCATTGATAGATATCTGATATAATGCACCCAATCTTCATACTTCATCAATTTACTAAGTTCGTTCAAAACCCACATCGGTTCCTCTAAAACAACCTCAGGTGATCCTCTCACGGAGAATTCATGAATGACCCCATCAACTTCGACCATGCTACAGCCTGGGATTTCCTTTTTAATTCCTCTTTCTTTCATTATGTTTCTAATTCTCTTCACATCATCAAATCTACTAGCTTTGGCATATAAATCACACAAGTTCACATAGAAAGCATGGTTCATAGGATCCAGATCAATTAAATACTGTGCAACCCTTTCTCCTAACTCCACATTCCCATGCATTTGACATCCCCCAAGTAATGCACCCCAAACAAACACATCAGGCTCCATCGGCATACTTCTTATGAGCTTTTCTGCCTCGCCAAAGTGCCCAGCTCGGCTTAAAATGTCAACCATGCAAGCATAATGATAAACCTGCGGCTCCATCAAGTAAACATTTCTCATCACATTAAAACACCAGCGGCCTTGCTCTATTAAACCAGAATGAGCACAAGCCGACAACAGCCCAACAAACGTCACATGGTTTGGCTTCACTCCATCAGCTTCCATCTCTTCAAAAGTATCGAAAGCCTCCTTAGCATAACCATGTAGCGCAAACACCGAAATCATAGCTGTCCAAGCCAAGGTATCCTTCTTAGTCATTTCCTTGAAGACAGCATAAGCTCTTCCCACACAACCACATTTACCATACATGTCAACCAACGCTGTCCCAATAACAACATCACACTCAAGTCCACTTCTCTTCAAATAACCATGCACCCAATTCCCATGATCAATTGCACCAAGATAAGCACAACCCGAAAGCACACTAGCAATGGTAATCTTATCTGGTTTAACCACACCATCACCACTCAAACTCTGCATTTCTTGAAAAAATTCCAAACCCTCCTTGGCTCTACCGCCCTGAACAAACCCCGTAATAATCGAATTCCACGAGACAACATTCCTCTTCTTCATCCTCCTAAACAAGTCTAAAGCCCCATCAAGATCCCCACTTCTCAAATACCCAATCACCATTACATTCCAAGAAACCACATCCCTATCAAACATTTCATCAAACAACTTCTTGGCTCTACTCGCAAACCCACAAGCCATGTACAAACTTAACATAGAATTCTGCACAAAAACATCATTATACAACCCAAACTTGATGGTTTGACCATGAACACTAGGCCCAACAAGACCATCAACCCTCCTCACACACTCCTTTAAAACAAAGGGAAAGGTGAGAGAATCAGGAGCAATGCCGCTAAAGAGCATTTGCTTATACAATGTCAGAGACAGATACAAGTGAGTATCATTGGATTTACAAGCATAGGCTCTGATCATGATGTTATAGACATAGAGATTGGGTTCCTCTATGTGACGAAAAACGTTGGTGGCATAGCTGAGAGATCCGCAATTTGATAAGGCGCAGAAGAACAGGAGGCGGGAGATGAGAATATGGCGTTGGTTGACGTCGATAAATGGACATGTTATGGTCTGGGAATGGACTTGTTTCAGCTCTCTCATGCCCTTGCATTTTTGGATTGCGTTTATCAAAATTGAAAACTTCAGAGGATTTTTGGACATGGACAGGACTAATGAACCCAGAATTGCTTTGTTTCATTACAATAATAACAATTTTACGTAGCAGTAAGTTTTTTGGACATGGACAGGACAAAGTGAACCCACAACAGCTTTCTTTCATAACTATAATAACAATTTTATGTAGCAGTTGGCCGTGCGGTGCACCCCTTCAGTGATGCTCCTATTGAGCCATTGGACCATGGTTCGAACGGCAGTTTAAACCTTGTGCTGTTGGCTCAAGAGGAAGAACACTAGCAGGATGGGTATCACTGCACCACAACACCACCAACTGCCATCATATTAAGGTTTTGCTTTATTATAAAACCATCAGATCCTAGAGTTTCCCAAAATAGAATTTATACCAAACCATCACATGCTAAACATCCCATTCAATCATTTCTCAAATGATAGATGGGAGGATGCAATAGATGAAATGTATACAATTCTAACCAACATCTTCTACCTATTAAACTCTATTTATTGGTTAGGGAAATTTCTTATTTTCGTGCGTCCTTATATCTTGAAGATTTATCTTATTTATATTGCAAATATATTATTAAAAATCATTGTCAAATCTCATCAATTTATTCTCTCTAATTAAAAAACAAAAGAAACTTTAAGGACTAAATTGATGAGCTTCGAAAATAATAGAAACTACCACCTTCAATAATTGCTTAAAATTAAAAAAAAAAAAATCAGATAAATCATTAAAATATAAGAACTAATATAAAATTTTCCTATACATATATATAAGTAGGATTAATAAATAATTCTCTACCATCATATTTTTTTGTGCTAAATTTTTTATAATCTATTAATACATCAGTATAGCTTAAAATCTCGGTCCTCCTTAATCCACGGATTATGCCATAAATCAAAACTACCCCCATCTCCAATCCGCCACCTGCACCCTTTCTTAAGCACAGGTTTAGCACTCCAAATGCCTCTCCAAACAAAGCTTGGATTATAACCTAAAGTGGCGTTAAAATAATCAGTTTTTGAAAAATATTTGGCTTTGAAAACACGACTTACCAAGGCATTTGGATTGGAAATAAAGTTCCAAGCATGCTTGCATAACATAGCTAAATTAAACGCTTGCAAATTCCTGAAACCCAGACCACCCATTTCCTTCCTGGCACACAATCTATTCCAATTCATCCAATTTATCCTACGACGCCCATCCGTCTTTGAGCCCCACCAAAACGAGTTATGGAGCCATTAGTACAAGGGTATCCATAATCCGTCGGTTATGGAGCGTTCGCAAAGGATTGGTTTGGGGATGGTTATTCGAAAACATGATGGTAGTTTCCTTATGTGCCGGTCTCAGCTGGTGCAGGGGTGGTGTGTCCCTAGAGAAGCAGAAGCTTTGGCTTGTCGTGAAGCAATTTCCTGGCTTCTATCTATGCAAGTGTCTAATGTAATATTGGAATTGGATGCTAAGGTGGTGGTTGATGTTTTTCATTCTACAAAGCGGGATTGGTCTGAATTTGGTTGTCTTATTGAGGATTGTAAAAGTTTATTTCGGCTTTGTAATAATTTTAGAGTAAGCTTTGTTAAGAGGCATGCTAATGGCGTGGCTGACGCGCTTGCTAAGGTTGCTTGTTCCCATGCTAGCCCTTGTGTGTGGCATGTCACTCCTTTTCTTGAAGGTTTGATTGCCAAAGACTGTTTGATGGTTTAATAATATATTATTGTTCTTCAAAAAAAAAAAATTAATACATCAATATAAAAAGTAATGGATGATCAAAATTATTAAATTTCTTGTCTCTCTTGTATCGCTCAAATTTAAACTTTTATCATAAAATGATTAACGCCATATTAATATTAGCAGAAAATTGTTGCTCGTTAGTAGTTCAATTTTTTATACAATATTTGACACAAAATTTTGACCATTAAATTAACTAAGTTTCAATAATTTAGATTAATACACAAGTAATTCCTCCATCTTTTTGCCCAAGTGTCTGTAAGTGAGAAACCCCTTTTTTTTTTCAATTAACACTTCTTTGTTTGACGAAGTTGGCAAAATATCCTTATGTACAAAAGCCAGTAATCATCCATTTTAGAATAACAGCCTTGTGATTACATGTACACATAAAACAGACGAGAATTCTTGCTGCTTCCCGATAGAAAACCTTGGGGTGACCTGATCTTACTTTCCTGTAGATAATGAGTGTCTCGGCTCGAGCCAGCAACCGACCGCTCTTTTTGCAGGACGGATGGGTGGAAATAAAATCAGTCAGCCACAAATCACCAGAAATTTGCCTAACTTCTCATATGCTTTAGGTGCCACACCGCACCAGGATCATATCTAACATCACATCTTCGAACAAAATAGAATCATAGTCCAGAACATAACTGCGTCAGAAATCCCCTACACTATATTAGATTCCATGTTATCCAATTGCTTCAATATTTACTATTAAATGTAACATAGAAAGACCAAGTACTAGAATTCAGATTTTCAAAACCGAACCATATTTCCCTTGTAATTTGCATGAAATGTAAGATACCTCTGTATATGAACACTTGTTGGTTCGACAAAGTTAGTAAATGTCCCAAGTACAAACACCAGGATACCACACTGTGTAAAGTAATCATCTATTTTAGAAAACATAATCTTCGTGATTTCTTCTACGCATAAAAGTAACAAAGAAGAGTATTCATAATTCAATTTGGCATAAGTATTTTCCTGCTGACTCAAAGAAAACCTTCAACTCCATAACCTGATCTTACTTCTCTGTAGATGGTGAGTGCTTCTTCCATGACTTTAGCTTGAGCCAGCAACTGAGCTCTCTTCTTCCCAGATGGATGGGTGGAAAGATAATCTCTCAGCCGTGAATCACCAGAAATTTGCCCTAACTTCTCATACACTTTTGGTGCCACTCGAGGATCATATCCAGCAGAAGCAACCAGCAGCAGCCCAATATAATCTGCTTCCATTTCCATCCTGTTGAAAATGAGAACAAGTAACATAAGGTCAATACTTGAAAGCCAATCAATTTCCATCTATCATACTGCATTCAGGCAGATGGCAAACCCAAATGTCAGATTCAGGAGCATGAGAGTATATAACTATATAACGAAGTGATCAGAAAAGAAATAGCCAATTCCGTATCATGAAGGTGACAATGGACAATGACACAAGTTTCTTACTTTCTAACGTGTGTGTGTGTGTGTGCATTCACATTGACAGACAAACGATATTTATACAATGTTTATTAATAAATAAAAAATAAAAAATAAAAACTCAATTGGCTAGCTGACCATGTCACTAGCATCTTCAATGGGAGTGCATGATCCACTTGACGTAGACAAATAAGATCAGACCAAATTTAGTGCTACCAGAAAAGGCTAGTATCTTCATACTGAGGAACCCCTACACCATCAGTTTCATCCATATCTCCTCATATGTCAGTACAACACATGACACGAACATGATAAACTACAATCTCATCTTTTAGTGGAAATGAAATTTTACAGAGAGGAGCAACAATGAGAACAGAAAAAATACACATTCTCTCGAATCATATTCACGGCGCTTCTGCTTTTATGGAACCACTAGGAACTAATAAAATCAGATGCCCTGTCAATATACAGTAAGAAGCCTTCTATCTAGTATTAAAGGAATATTAGGAGTCGCTGCTCTGGTTTATTTGATCGTTTATTTTTTATGCTACCATCGATGTAATAGGTTAGGACGTTGCAGACTTATACCACAAGGTCATCCTGATTCCACTTTAATATAAAAGCATGGAACTTAGTGTTAATGAGAACATTCGATAAATTTCAGTTAAACAGGACATGTTTTGCACAGACAAATTCACATTCAGATCTTAGAGGATCATAAAAATAGTTTAGTACACAGCCCAAATACTATGACCAACTGGAACACCAAACTACTAGTACTTAACTTTGATATGGAAAATTAAATCTTTTAATATGAAAAATCATATAAAAAATAAAAAATAGCCTACCAAGAAATTCAATGCAGGGACCTAAAACACTTGATTCTACACCTTCAATAGCTTCCTTTCCTTTCCACAAAAATGACCAACTTACTTCAATATGCATACACTTATATGCCCCAAACGTAAACCATCCACAAGCCAACTAAGAAAGAAGGCTTCACCAAGAAACCTTAAATCTGATAACATATTATGCCAAAGCATCACAGAGTCCTATAACACAACACTAAACAATCTACTAGATCTAAACATGCATACAAATGTAAACACAACACCAAAAGTTATCCAACAGAATAAAATAAACATACTTGCGGGAAAAAGGAAGCCTCAAGAGGAGAGTAGACATTGTGTTGACAAGATCAGGCGTAACAAACTGATAAAGAATCAGTTGTAGAATCGCGAACCACAGATTCTTAGTAATCCCTTCTGCTGCATGTCGAGCCACGGCATGTCCAACCTAATTAGAATAACAAAACATAAATCATCAAAAACCCCTACCAAATCACTACAAAACAAAACACATTCAATATGCTACCTCATGCCCAATAATAGTTGCTATCTCCTCATCAGTTCTAAAATGCTCAAACAGCCCTGTAAACACCACAATCTTTCCTCCAGGCAAGCAAAAAGCATTAACAACAGGCTCATTCACCACTAACACCTCCCAATTCAAACCCTCCAAATGCGAAGTGGCGGCTTGTAACCCTCTCTCTTGACCCTTCTTCCTACTATGTTGAACCCAACTATCATCAAGAATCTCATCTTCCCTACTCCATTTCCCTTCAATCCTCCCTCCATCGCCCTCGCTAAGCGCCATCAAAGTCTCACGAGCCCCTCTCCCTTCATGAACCAAATCAGTCTCAGAAGAGGCATACCCCATATCACTCCATACTGTCTCATGCCTCAACCCTCTCTGCAAGGCCTCTATTATATCCTTTGAAATCAACCTCACCCTTATACTATCAGGGTGTATAGCAGGCAAAATCTTCCCCTTAAAAGCCGCCTTCATTTGCTGAAACTGTGACTCGCCCATCTGTTGCTCCATAGCTTTCGACAAAAGCACGAAATGGGTCCTCTTAGTGTACGGGACTGTCTCTAAATTCCCAAAATACAAAGTGATCACAACCCCAGAACCAACCAACACGACAGTCAATAAGTTCCTCGGATTCTCAATCCACTTCCTCGGTCCACGTGGCTTGAAATGTTGCACACGATAACGATCCACATAGTAATATCTCCTACCAGTACCAGCTGAAAAACAAGAAAAAGAAGAGAACCCAGAAAACTTAGCTGTGTCGGAGGAGCCATGATGGAAGGCTCTTGAAGTGGGTTGTTGGAGAGCAGCTCTGGTTGGAATCTTGGAAGAGAGAGACCGAATGGCATTTAAGGCTCGTCTGTAACAGCTCATGATTGAAGTGGTTGAAGAACATCAAGGATCAATGTAGAGTTGGTTTAGGAAACTAACAAAAGGCACCAGAGTGGTGTGCACGTGTCTGGATTCTGCAATTAGGAGACGGTTGAGTTTCTTTTATTCATGACAAGCGAGTGGGTCGGGTCCAGCATGAGGTCGGATCTATCTATCCGGGTTTGGGCATAGCATTTTTTCCAGGCAATTATTACTATTCCAAAAATCGATGTGACAGACTAGGCGAGCTACGAAAATCCTTCTAATCAGGAGGTTTGAAATGGAGCCCGACTAGCTCCCGGCTAGGCGGAGAAATCGCCGCGACCGATTTATTTATTTTATATTTCTTTCTAGGTTAATTGACGAACAATGATTAAACGTGTAAGCATTAAGCACCGCCTAGGCATCGAGCACTAGCCCCTTTTACAACACTAATAATATTATTCTTTTGTATTTCGTTAAACGGTAACGTAATGTTTTTAACTCATAAGTTGCTTGCCTGAGTGGGCGAAACACACCTATATAGCTTGTCTCAATCAACGCGTTGCATAGGATCCCTCCGGTAGTTTGTACCCGACATTATATATATATGCATGCATGCATACATATATATATGTATATATATTTATAGAGTTTTTCAGCTGCCGATAAGTGATAACTTTGTCCCCTTTATTCGTGGATTTTGTCCGTTCTGTGTTGTTTTGCATAAAAGACAGCTAAGAAAACAAAATTATTGACGGTTTGTAGCCCGTTAAATAGCTACTTTTATTGTTGACTTTTGTTTTAAAGCATCATTTCATACGTAAATATTACACTTCCAAATACAATCATTCACTAATTTGGGACACGGTTAAAAATACACGATACTTTCCGAATAAATTAGAATAAACGTTAACATATTCTCCTTACACTGCATCAAAACTTGAATGGGGAAATCGAAAAAGCCCCATGAAAATGAAACAAATAATAAAAGCTTAAAAAAAGACAACACTAGTGAGAAAAATTCCTATACGAGCCATTCTTGGGTTGAAATTCTGTGATAACAGCCCCATATTGAATATTTTTCTGCATCATAATATTAAAATCAATTCGCCTGTATTTGTAATTTCTTCTATTGACTGGCCAATTAGATCAATGGCAGCAGCTTTTCATGACTTCTCACCATCTGTTATTGCTGCGACCTCTTCCACCACCACCACCACCGTTGGAAAACCTATCGTTTCTACGACCAGAAAAGCCACCACCACCTCTGCCACCTGAAAACCTACCACCACCTCTTCTATCCCCAAAGCCACCACGACCACCACCACCACCACCACCAAATCTTCCTCTTGACAGGTCTTTTTCTTGCAAGCGTGGCAATGTTTTCACCACATCTAAGCTGACATTAGCAGCATTATCCTGGCCTGCAACCAATATCAATGATTAATAATAAACAAATAAAACATTAGGCAATTCCATGAATGTGCATAGCCATTGAATCGATGCCACAAAAGGTGATTTACCAATGAGAAATCAGAAACATGGTTGCAGAAACAACAAACAAGAATTAACACTGATTTTATAGGAACTTATAACTGTCACGAATCATAACTATGAGCCAATTAGTACCAGCAAGAAACAAGTCCAGATCCTCAGATGGGACATCAAACACTGCACCCCTTCCATCAGCTGTAAGAGCCATACCCTTTACCGACTCTACCTTCTCCTCGGGCACGAATCTTCTCAAGACATTGTAAGCAAAGCTGCAAAATCAAGGAACATTCAAAAGAGTCAACTATTTAAACAGCTCCAATAACACATGGAGACAGAGACACAGACAGAGGAGGGAGTTGAGCAATATACATAGAGGAAGGGGCATCACCTAACTTGGCAAAACTCAATTGACTAGTCTAAATCATAGATCACCAGAGCAACAAAAGGCCAAGAAAAAAAGAGGTATCAAACACGGCAACAAGGGACACTTTTAGCTTACACAATCAATGACAGACAAATTATAAGCATATAAATATGATGTGAGTAGGGCAATATCAGTTTCACCTGCTTTGTTCAATCAAATCTGGGTTATAGAACAACAGACTCTCATTAATGCTTGAGCATGTTGAATGACAGACCAGACATCAAAAACAATACATATCACTATCCTCATTGGATAATGACAAATTCTTTATGTAAGAGTTTCAAATACCTCAAGTGATTAGAGTTTTTAATTCTTTTTGTAGATGATTTCAATATTCTTTTAGTGGAAAGTGAACACCATCAAATATAAAAACAAAAAGTGGGAAAGTTTCAGGAGCTCACGAAGCTGTGTAGATGGGTTTTCCAGCTTCAAGAAGCACTGTAACATGGTCCTCCAAAGAACTGAGAAGTGATCTACTCTTTATATCAGTATAACCCTGCAAATCAAGCAACAAGCAATGCTTTATTACACAACATTCAAGAACTTGGTGAAGAGGGGAAAAACGGCGCACAGCAATAACATAATATATTAATATTGTTCTGTAATGAATTCGAATTTCAAAATAGAATAAAGAAGATAACTTACAGCAGCCTTGGCAAGAGCTTTAGCAAGCAGCTCAACTGCTGATAGACCAGATGTGTTCAGTAGCTCCTCGGCAGCAGACTTGAAGGCAGGAATAACACTGCAATTTAACACAAGCTTATTAACAACAAATCAGAACAAACAGAAACTTAACCTGATTTTGAGTAAGACGGATCATCACCTATCAGAAACTTGGGTTATTATTTCGGCTGCTTCTCCACCAGCAGCTTTTGCTATATCAGCTGGCTGAGGAGCAGATATGTGTTCAAATTTCACACCAGATTCTCTTTCTATCCTAGATACACTTGACTTTCTAGGATCATAAAGCATTACAGCAACTCCAGTATTGCCTTAAAAAAGAAAATAGGTTTCAGAATCTCATCAAACTACATGCATTCAATACAACTACACAACAAGTTTTCTATGTATACCTGCTCTTCCTGTTCGTCCAGATCGATGGATATAAGCTTCTACATCACGAGGAGGCTCACACTAAAACAGAAACACTAAGTGAGTATATTCCACACAAAGAAATCATTAAAATATTTAAACACTAAATAAAAACAGAGACAAACCTGGATTATTAACTGCACATCATTAATGTCCAAACCTCGTGCTGCCACATTGGTCGCCACCAATGTCATGAACTTTCCTGACCTGAACCCAGAGAGTGTGACCTACAAATACAAAGCCACAAATTAAGAAAATGTTAATAGAGTTAGTTAAAATAATTAGATACACTGCAAGTAAGACATTCAGTTTCATTTACTTTTAGGAAAACATTTTCATAGACAAGTCTCAAAGAAGATATCAAGATTTTCCTGGACCAAGATTGATTAGATTAAGGGTGGGAATTCATCGTAGGTTGGGTTGGGTAGAACATCTCCCAACCCAATATAAATCAGACAGAAAATTTTTCAAACCAACACAACCCATCCCAACTTTCTTTAAGATTTAACCCATCCCAACCTGATCGAAAATGGTCGGGTTGGGTTGGATCTATGGGTTGTAGATGCCCACCCCTAGATTAGATTGCAACCAGCTTATAACATAGAAAGCATAGTAGTCATCATATTTCCATTGACGATCACAAAAGAAGTTCCCCAGGTATAGAAAGCATAGCAGTCAACACATTACCATTAAATAAACTAAAATTTAAATGACTGATTGCTGGATATGTAACTATTCTAACTTCTCTTTAAATGTGCCTAAGAGTTCTACCGGGTAAAGGGCCAGCCGAATCCATCGAATGCGCCGAAACGCAATTTCTTTTTTCTCCATTTTCAGGTGATCTAGTACAGAAGAAATAGAAGAATGCATGGAAACATTTTACCTCACGCTGGGACTGCTGTATGTCCCCATGTAATGCTCGTGCTCCAGGCAACACTTCAGCAAGTTGAGAAGCAGACTCCTTTGTCTCGGTGAAAATAATGGTGCGACCTCCACTTGAGGAGAACAATCCCAAAGTTTAGATATGGAAAATATATATATTTAACAAATAGGAGTTTATAACTATCACAATTGTAACTAAACAGTAACTGAGCACCAGAAACAACTAACCTGCTATAACAACGAATAACATCAGGAATAACTTGAGCTCTTGCTGAACTAGAACAGGGAAGAACAATATGCCTGACATTTGTGCTTGCCTTCATTTTTTCATTTCCAACAAGATCTATGGTTTTCTTACTTGGCTTGAGAAACTTAGAAGCAATCTGGTAATATGAAACTAGTTTTAGTCATGCATACAGGGAGAGGTAATGAGATCGTGACATCTAAAAGAGGTATCATGATCTATTAAATATAACGGCACAACTTATATTATCAAAGAAATTTAAACATAAATAAAAATTCAGCACGGATGTAATCCAGTATCATAGTCAAGCCACATACATGCTTCACCCAATCTGGCAAGGTGGCACTGAAGAGAAGTGTCTGAACTTTACTAACATCCTCAACTTTGCCTAAAAAAATTAGTAACATGGAATTAATAATGCACGTAAAAATCAACTAAAGATCAACTACAATCAAAGAAATACATACCAAGAATAAGTTCAACATCATCAACAAAACCCATCCTAAGCATTTCATCGGCCTCGTCAAGGACACGAAACTTGAGTGAACTCAAGTCGATATTGTTCCTCTCAATGTGATCCTATACCATAATAGCAATCAAGTTAACATCTCAAGATCAATGAATGTAGCCAAAATTTCACATGCAAATTAATTCCAATGCATCAACAAACTAGCAAAACAGCTCAAGTGAAACTAGTATGAAAGGGCCCACCTTTACACGGCCAGGTGTTCCAATAACTACATCAACCCCTCTTTTCAATTTAAACTCCTGAGAATGATAGGGAGCTCCTCCATATAAGCAACAAGATGACAACCCCATTGCCCCACCATAAACATCAAAGTCATCAAACACCTGAAACCCAAAGAGAACATCAATTACATAATAATTCCAAAAAAAGGGATTTCTATAAGTAAATCCATCATGAGTTATGACATACCTGTTTGGCCAATTCCCTAGTTGGCAAGAGTACCAAAACGCTCGGTGCCCTGCCATACCCAGTATTTCTCATTGCTTTTGTCGGACCATTTATCAGAGACTCTAAAATCGGCAACACAAAAGCCAGTGTTTTCCCCTGTATCATTCACAACATTAGCATAAATAAACACAATAATCTTCGCAACATAACACAACACAACGAGAAAAGCATTTAATTACTACTCCCATTACACCGACCAACCTCAGTAATTTCTAATACAATAACAAACGACCTAAAAGTAACACAACCAATTCAACAACAACACCTAGAATCACATCACCACTATTTATACACCTAGCAGGCTCACTAATTTCTAATAAAAACAACAAGACACATTAAATGCAATCAATTTCACTACAACTAAAATCAATTTTCGACATAGAAATCAGGTTTATACCTGACCAGTGCGAGCCCGTCCGACCAAATCAGAGCCATCAAGAATCATATCAAAAGTCATAGCCTGAATCGGAAACAATGACTCGATCCCCTTCGACTTCAGCTTCTCTCTCAACGGCTCCGATATCCGGAACCGCGACACCGCATTCGGATTTTGCTCCTCCTCCTCATCCTCCTCCTCAACTTTCGCCTTCTTCTTCTTCTTCGTCTTCTTCAAATTGACTGGCTCGCCCAACTCGGAGCTCGTCTCGCTCCTCTCTTCTTCTTCTTCGTCGACCAAGTCCGAGACCTTCCGTTTCTTGCTCTCCTTCTTCTTGCTCTTCTTCTTCGCCGAATCGCCTTCCTCGTCGGACTCCGCCGCCTTCAGCTTCATCTCCTTCTTCTTCTTCTCCATTGAATAGACCGCCTCCTCCGGACTCTCCAGCGCTATCTTCTTCTTCATCTTCTTCTCTTCCTTTTTCTCTTTTAGGTCAGCGATAGCGATCGAAGGCATGAGTACGTTGATATAGAGGTAAAAATATACAGATATAACGAGGGGTTTCTCCTGCTACAAAGCGATATGGCACTGCGTTGCAGAAGCAGGAGAGAAAGAGGAGGAAGGAATTTGTTAGGGTTTGTGGTTTTATCGTCTTGACGGTGGAGGGGTTCTGGGCCGTTGGATCCCCAAACCCTATTTCGTTTGGATACATGCCGTTAGATTTTTATTCCACCTATTCAAAACCAAACAAGTCACAAATATCTAAGAATCAGCACGTGCTGCCGGTACCGTGGTACCTGATGCAGGTTAATATTTCCTAAATATATATATATATTTTTGAAAGAAAATATTTTTTTTTTAAAACCATATTCTCTTCATATATAAATAATAATTTTATCATATTATTCCGATAATAAATAAATTTTAAATGATACAGTATTATATTATTGGTTTATTCTTTACCAAGACAAGCATAAGTTTTAATGTTTTATTAAATATTTAAAATGTAATATTTTAATTTCAAAAAACATAACATTTGTAGCATAAGTAGCGATGTACCGGTAAAATAGGCATTGCTCATTTCAAATAATAATAATAATAATAATAATAATTGTCCAGGCACTTCCTCACTTAAAGGTTACAAGCTTTATACTCCTTTCCTCTGACAATTTATGAGTTTCACTCTTCCATGCATGTGGGCTGTTCCTTATTATTTTAAGAGCTATTCTTCGAACCATACTTCAAAGTCATGTCTCTATTAGTTCTAATTACCCATAAGCTAAGTATCAGTTATTAAATAGAAAAAAAAAAGATTTTGGATTAATCCACATCATATATTTGTTCAAATTGTCATATTATATTGGAAACCTCATATCAAAAAAAAATAAAATGGTTAAACAAAGTAAATAAATAAATATATATATGTAATAGAACAAATTGAATAATATAAATCTCCTCAAATGACCAAAAAAAAAAAAAAAACATAAAATACTAAACTCATCCATCCGATATTGTAAAATTTATTCCTAGAATAAGAAAATACTAAGCCCGTCCATCAAGAATAAGGTTGAAGAGCAATTTTTTTACGTTAGCAGCACTGTGACTATAAAAAGACGAATAAATACCAATTTTTTTCTAACCCTTGACACTAGGGGACAATTGTCGAAACTGCCTCTATCGCGTAACTCAAAAAACAGCTCCTATATAAGATGGAAGAGGTCGACCCATATTTTTAGTGAAAAAATTGTCACATTTAAAGGTGACAAACACTTGAACTTGTCTCATGCTGCTGGACAGATGGATTGATGATCACTTCATCGACTTACTTTTAAGCGAATAAATATAATTTATACAAAAATGAATATTGTATAAATCTGATAAACATGTATTCGTTTAGGGATTTGAAAATTAATGGACACCCTTGTGATGAATGCGTTGGATGCACATACCATTAGACTGTTTTGGGGCCAAAAGGGGCCTGCTATCAAGCTACCACGTCAAAACTAACACCACATTTTTGAAAAAAATTAAGAAAGATGATGGCCAATGATAGAATTGAAGCGATCATTGGAAACGATTAAAATTAATTAAACTTTACTCTTTTTTTGACATAATTAAACTTTACTCTCTCACCAAAATTATTTATAACACTTTTAATTTGTATCACATGAGACAAAACTCTATCTCCACGTTAAAAAAAAAAAAACAAAATCATGTTGTACATGTACATGTCATTGTGCTTAAGATCTTTTTTGTTTTTTTTAATATATGAAATGTAACTGGAACAGGTTCAGATGATGATTAGGACTAATCTAGATAGAACACTAGTAGCACGGCTCGAATGACTACATTGGCAATTAGGAGGGATCCACCCACACGGAAGTAGGAAAGAAACTCATACGAAGATGGGAGATCAACCCACACATAATGGTATAAGACCTAATATTAGTATATTTATTATAAGTATTATTAAATTATATATTATATTATATATATTTTTTGGATTGTTGGGAATGGGTGTCGACCCATGCCTCTTACAAAGGGAGGCATAGGGGTTGCTGGCGCCAACCACGTGCTTAAGATCTTTTGTAAGTCTCGATCATGCATTTAAATTGGTATTACAATTATATATTTAATTTGAAAGCAAAATTCATTCTAAACTTCAGATTATAAATATAATGAGATAATTAGTTTAATTAACAAATTAATTAATCTAACCTAGCTAAGGTAGTTATGATGTCATATTTGGATTTGATGCTCCATTTAACCCAAATGATTTTTTTTTTTTAATAATTATCGAAACATGCATAAAATATTTTGGAATTTAATCTAATAATGTTCAAGAGGTTTAATATGTTGGAGATTTAAATTAAGATGAGGAAATTAAAGAACAAAGTAAACAATGAGAACCATTATAATAAATGTTCCCATTTATTGAATCAACATCGATATTCTGAAATGATAAATAAACAACATTATTCCAACCTAACCAACAAAATGCTAATCCTAAACTTTAATAGAAGATGCACCGCTGTTAATTCCGATTTCGATTCTGATTCTTACAATTGAAGTCAGCAACTTATTATGATTTCAATACTTCATTTCGATTTCAGATCATTTTAATTCATTCAGATGAAATAAACACACAATTAGTGAAATCACTATGTTGTAAATTGGCCACGTCACGAGCTAGATCTTACTATAGACGAGCTGAGGTTAGATATTAAGTAGCTCTGATCATGGCTAAGTGATGACCTGAGAGCTTGTTTATGCGAGCTGAGATCATGTATGTGCGAACTGAACATTTGATATACTGAAAGCTCGTATTTGTGAGCTGAATGTCATATGATCTGTGAGTTTGCTTCTACGAGCTGGATGCTAGTAAGTTAGGCCTTTGTTTATTAGATCGACCTGTTAGACCATTTTATTGGACTTTTATCAGCTCATTTATGCAGTCTCGAACATACCCATAATACTATTATAATTAATTCATACTTTTAATTAAGGATATTTTTGTAATTTATAATTAATATATTTCAATTCCAAAGTAAATTAAATAACTTAATGAAAATACTACTGATTCCTATTTCAATTATTATAATTCAAGTAAACAACTTATTTTAATTTCAATACTTCATTCCGATTCTAGATAATTCTGATTCCTTCAAGTCAAGTAAACACATCATTAGTGAAGTCACTATGTTGTAAATTGGCAAAATGTTTGTTTTTGACTCATGGTAGAACAAATAGACTGTTGACTCATCCAAATAAGGTTCTAAGAGCATTGTTTTTTTTTTGGTTAGAAGTATTGTGATCATGAAAAGATGAATAAATACCATCTATACAAAAATGAATATTTATAAATATGATAAACATGCTTTCGTTTGAGAATTTGAAAATTAATGGGCGCCCTTGGAAATAAAAGTGGTGGGGATGCACACACCATCGGACTATTTTGGAGCCAGGGGACTGCTATCAAGCTACCACGCCAAAACTAACATCACTTTGTTGAAGAAAAATAAGAAAGATGATGGCTAATGATAGAATTGAAGCGATCATTGTAAACGATTAAAATTAATTAAACTTTGCTCTTTTACCAAATTTATTCATAACACTTTTAATTTGTATCACATGAGATAAAACTCTATCTCCACATTAAAATAAATAAATAAATAACAATGTTGTACATTTATATGAAACAGTAACACAGTTATATATTTAATTTGAGAGCAAACCTTATTCTAAACTTAAGATTATAAAATAATGAGATAATTAGTTCGTTCAACAAATCTATTAATTAATTATCTAATACCTAGCTGAGGTAGTTATGATGTCATGTTTGGATTTGATGCTCCATTTTACCTAAATGATTTTTTTTTTTTTTTATAATTATCGAAATGTGCATAAAATATTTTGGAATTTAATCTGATAATGTTCAAGAGGTATAATTTATTGGATATGTTAAATTAAGACACGGAAATTAAGAAAACAAAGTAAACAATGAGAACCATTATAATAAATATTTCATTTATTGAATAAACATTGATATCCGAAATCGATAAATAAACAACATTATTCCAGCTTAACCAACAAGATACTAATCCTATACTTCAATAGAAGATGCACCACTGCTAATTAGACAATGTTGCTTGATACAGAGTTCAAAAAATGGGTCGTAGAAGGATTGAAATACAACCAAAGAGCACTCCACATCGAATTTTTGAATAACGCTGCAGCTATCTTTTTTGATGTTTGAGACATTTTCATTCAAGAAAGTTGAGTAAATACCATTCATGCAAGACTGAACATCGGAGGAACCTGATAAGCATGTTTTGGCCTTAGAATCTGAAAAGAATGGATGTCCTTGAGATGGAAAAGTCGGCTGCACGGCCACCTCTTCTGTTGAGTCCAAAGTAAACACCTTTATGACCCCAGCCACCCCATTTACATTTAGGCCATTTCTTTGGGGATGAATGGGGTGGGCATGGGAACCAATGTCGGCCTTGTGGCTCCAACCGCCCCAACCACACCATCTATGGCCTAAATCAACCCATCCAGCCCATCCCCATCTGTGGCCCAAACCACCCCATCCCCAGCTATGGCCTAAACCGCCCCATGCACCCCATCCCCATCCATGGCCCAAATCACCCCAATATCGACACCAAAGCCATGCTGGGTCAACATCACTAGTAGCTTCTTGGGTTGCTTGAACATGATCACATTATCTTCTTGGGTTGCTTGAGTCACTGTTTTTGAGCGAAAAAATACGAAACAAGAAGATGACTAGCGACACACACTTCACAATCACTATTACCAATTGGAATTAAACAGACTAAATTCCAGTGAATCATTTTGGTGTCTTGTAGCAAGATTATATAGAATCCAAAGGTGATAAAGTTTATTCAATTTTCATAGATCCTAATTAATTTGACAACATTCATAAAACTCTCTTTATCCTATAAGATGAACGCCTTCATCTCTACATAACTAATACCTAATTTTAAGGCAGTTTTGAAATTGAAATTATAGCTTAATTTTTGCACTTACTTTTTGTTATTTTAAAAAATTCATAACATAAAAGTTGATGATCAAACTAAGCAGAAACCACAAATTCTTGAACCATATACTTGATAGCATCGACCATTGAGCAAAAGATGTAAAAATTTAATCTAAGATAAAAATCATTCCGTTGATAATCACCGAACGAACGGCTTGTTTTTAAAAAGACATGTATTGTTAGATATAGAATAAAGTACTAATCAAATTTCTTTGAATGGTTTTTGGTAGTGGTACTAAAAAATAATAGAATTAACTATTCAAAATTATAATCTAATTATCTAATTCAATTTCTATCTCATTGGATTGGTTAAATAATCAATTTTATTATTTATTGCATTGGTTAAATAATCAATTATATTTAACAGAATCCCTGTATCCCAAAATATAAAAATTAAAATCTATATTGAACTAATTAGTTTAGATGACTGAAAATGGATTTAAATTAGTAGTATCCAACAAAAAACAAAAAATTGGACGAACAACATTCTATAAATCAATCTCACTTATTTTTTCCTCAATAATTTTAAATCTTGCTTATGATTCAACTCTATCAAATTCCCTGCAAAACACTAAACTTGAAATTCTTTACCATGCATTGGGACTTGAACTTGAAACCTCACTCATTGAGGAGCCTCTTTTCTAGTTTTCTTTTTCTTTTTTTATTTTGTTTTATTTTATTTTAAATATTTGTGAAAAATGAAATTTAAACTTGGGTTCTCAACTTTGTTGAAAGGTGTGGTCACCAGTCAAAGTATGTGATCACTGATAACCCTCTTTTCTGATCCCTTTATATGATTGACAAAATCTTCCCATCAATCCTACCTTTTCAGCTCACTCTCCATGATTGGCAAAAACTCTTCCCATCAATGCTATGCTCATATAGTACCCGTTAAACAGAAGAACTAAATTGTTACAAGTTACAACTTCAAGCTAACCCAACTGATTATACTTGTGTGTTGACTATCCCCATATGCAATGTTTATACCACCATGTTCTAAGAAACAAAAAACAGGCACCAAACTGGAAATATAAGAAGAAAGTCATATGTTTATTTCAACAGACAAAATGTGTTAAGACTTAAGAGAAGTTCTGGTAAGAAGCATTTGTACTTACTCATGAATACTTCTAACAAAATATCCAACTCTACGTGCTCGAGAAGCAACTGATAACAGCTTTCCTAAGACACAATCTAACTACATGTTCCAAAAAACATTTCCTAGCGAAGCACTTATCTAAGAAGCATTCTATGTTATTTGTTCCTCTCAAATCCAAGTTTAATTTCAATTGAACACTACAAAGCATAAAAGACTATGAAAATGTTTAATATAGTTCTTAATTTCTATAATTACTACAGGAAAATGTCAATAGGCAAGACTGCGTACATTAGCTGTGACAAATAGCTAATATAATGCTTGTAGATACAAAATAATCTTCTGTGCTCCACAATGTAGTTGTAAAATATATAACTACTGTCATACTACAAAATAATAACTAAGAACTTACAACAGAGTGAAGAGAACAAACCCCAGAATCACATATGTAAACCATCTTCGAACTGATTGTTGCTGCGACGAAGAAGAGCCGTGGCACAAATTGAATCCATACCACAAATCAGAAGGAATAAAAGTGTTGTAGTCAAACGAAACATCTCTTGAATTATAACCAGAAATTGTCACACTCTCCGGTTTCCAACCATCAGCTCCACTTCTATAGAGATACACATAACAGATTTGATATGCACATGGTCCTTCTATCTGAAATGAGTCTGATGAGCACCGTTCAAATGTCTGCCTAGACGGATCGTCCAGTCTTGGTACATATACCTGATTCATTAACAACAAAGAAAAAAAAGAAAAATATCATAAATATAAAAAAAAAAAATCTATATCAATTCCATTAATACGATAATCCCATCAAAATACAACCAAATATAATGTAATTTACCTCAAAAAACTTTGCTTCAAACTCTATGCTAGAACATTTAGGGAGAATCTAGTTAAAAAAAGAAGCATTTTTTTGAGTTCTAACACCACTAAAAGCACATTCTATAATGGAAAAACTATCAATTTACTTATGTTGGTAATCTCAAACTATAATTTATTGAGAAACATCAAAGTGCCACTATTCCTACAAAAGACACTATAAAATACATTTTAAATTTTATCATATCCTATATAATTTTTAGCAGAGCAAGACTGTAAAATTGCAACAACCTTGTTGAATTTGCTTCTGGAATTAGGGTTTGGCTATCTTACCCAATAATTAACCTTACCCATCAATTGTAGCCTTTGGATTGGTTGTAACGGTTGTTATTGAAGCCAATCCAGGGGCTCCAATTTATGAGTAAGATTAATGGTTAAGTAAGGTAGTTAAACCCTTAAAATTATATAAAACAGATGCTAAATTCTGGATTACTTCCTGCTTAAGCATTCAAAAACCTAATATCAAACTTCACATTCATCATCAAATTTTCTATACTCTATATGAGTTACTATCACTTCACTTTCAATTGATCTTATTATTATCAGTTTTAAGATTGTCGACGATTAGATTGGTTGACTTTTTTATAACTAATACCACTTGTATATAATCAACGCTCCATGATCTTGAAACTGACAATATTAACATAAGTGGCGACAATAAATAGAGTTATTTATTTTCGATACGATGGATCGTCATTTTTTTCCTCATTGATTCAAAAAACATCTTTTACCTATTCTGTTAATTTGAGTTAACACTAATTCAATGGTTTTTTTTTTCGGCTTTTTTCAAATTATCAAGATTAATCCTCAAGGGAAAAATAAAAATAACTCTAATAAATAAATAAAAATATATATAATAGATAAAAATGTAAATTAAATAAAATAAAAGTTATTGAATGGGAACCTGATTGCCATAAGCGTCGCCAAAAGCGATACTGATGTGATCTCCAGTGTACTTGCTTGAAGAACAGCTTGTTGTTATAAACACATAGTAAGAGCAGCTTCCTAAATTCTTCTTTTTTGAAAAAATAAAAAATAAAAGTTAAATTCAATAATAAAACATTGAAAATAGAAAATCAGATAGATATGAATTTGGATACCTGAATAAAGCTGATGTTAAACGATTCCAAAGCTTGCGGCTTCAAGCTCGTCGTTTTGGCTTTGGAGATGGAAAATAGTGACGCGACGAGTAGAAGAAGCTGAAACGGAAGTGCTTTTCTCATTTTTTTCTACTTTTCTTGCTTTGCAATTTCTTCTTTAATTTAAAGGACGCACTGACCAGTATTAACGAATTTGTTGGACAAGGGCAAAACTGTCATTTAATTAGATATTAATTGGCGTTGTCAGTAGTGTATAAATATTGATTAGTACACGTGTTTTTATTGTAGTGAAGATAGTTGTCATTATTTCAACCGGACCGGATCTGATCTTGAAAGGCAAAACAAATTTGTGGGCGGCTGTTACATGGTATTGACAGATAGCTTAGTTGAAACTGGACCGGGTCGACTCCAGTGAGCCTAAGCCCAAATCTAATGTTGTTGCTAAAAGTACTTGCCTAATGATTATACATATTTTTGTGATTGAAGGCATTAAACGTGGAGAAAATCTTGCAATGTGGGGACAATTTTGGGTTTGTGGCAGCTATAGAATACCATTTGATATGATACTTTACAATTTTTTTTTTTTTTTATTGATACCTTATTAGAATGAAATTGTCAAAATCAATTCACATAAAACTCTAATACTACGGTTTAAATAATTATTTCTAAAGATTGAGGGATAACTAGTTAGATAAAATTGAGACTTGTTATACTTTAACCTGCAATTTTTATTTAAAGAAGCAAGGATAGGGTTGGTTGTCACTGCACCACCCGATTTACAGTTCTTTCTAAAACTTGTTCACTACTTTTAATATGTATGCAAGTGACAATTTTGCGTTTGTGGCAGCAGCAGAACGCAGATTGGTATGATACTTCCTAATTGACAAGTCTCCAAGTGATGAGCCTATGCACATCACAACAAATATCATTGCGCTCTTCATTAGAATTTCAGAATAACTTTTCATTAGTCTTTCATATTTGTTTTGCTTCTTCTTTTACAAAATTTCAGATGCTTTCACTGTTTCAATATGGAGAGATTGAAGGTGACACTCCTGCAGCAAAGTGACCGTGAAGGTTTTCTTCTATTGCCTTGCGAGATATGATTGAATCAGTACAGGTGGCCATTGTTATTTATGATTTATGATTTATAGTTTGTAGGATCACATGTCAAGAACATAGCATGCTTTTTGGTGCTTATTGTATCTGGATGAGTTGCTTTGGGTCCATTGGTTTGATTATTCTACAACTGATACATCATGTATCTTCTGTAATTGAACTCCATATAGGCCTATTAGGAAAATTTTGTGGTGGTTGTTATCGGTATAAAGGTACTGGAGTAGTTGTAAGAATTGGATTTGCATAGAAGGGAAGGGCATATATTGTATTATGATGGGAAATTGAAATTCACATTATAGAAGCAAAATAAGGAATACTTTAGAATGTTAACAAATGCAGAAAGATTCTCCTGGCTGTTGTATGTGAACATTGCTTGTTCTCTCTCTCACTCTCTTACACACACAGCTACCACACATTTAGTATCAGTTGGAATGCGATGTATTCATGTGATTATATTGTAAAGTTCTTGCAATTTTAACCTGCTAAACCTTAATCACATTCTTACTACTGTAGCTGGTTGAAGTCTGGTTCGGGTAACATAGTTTTTCTGGAAAAAGCCAGAAACTAATTTATTGTCTTTAGTCTTTGACTAATATTTGTTCACTTTGTTTTGATTATAATAAACACTTTGTTTTTGTCATGTATATTGGTTTCTATGATTTAGCTTGTTGGCAGTTTATTTATGTTTGTCTGGTTATACTTTTCACACCTGACATATCTGTGTTAGAGGGTCTCATTAGCATTGCATCTACATATTTACTTGAAGCTTTTATGGACTCTATCCTCTCCCTTCATAAAATGCATATTTCTTGTTAAATATATGTTGTTTACTTATTCTTGTTTGATATATTTTTTTGTTAACACTCTCTTTTTGATGTATTATTTGCTTTGTTGAAACTGTTGGAATCTATAAATGTTGTTGCAGGGCAAAAGTTTATCCTCCTTGGTGATGTTTACAAAAGCATATACTTAGTTGGAAGGAACAGGAAGCTCAACTTAGCTTATTGGCCAGAGATTTTGGATCACTTGATTGCTTTGCAACAGAGTTTTCGATCAATGGAATCACTGTAAGTCTTATGGTTTCAGATAATTAAGAGAACATTCAGGTTATATGCTTACTTATCAGTGCAATTCATTGATTTTAACTTGATTTTGATTGACAACATTAGATGGTTTACGTATAACTTAATATATTCCAAAATATTGTTTAAACATTGTTGTATTCGTTTGCACTCATTTGTCTTGTGCCCTTGGAGAAAATAGTAATATTGGATTACTTTTCTGAATTTCTTAATGTGCTGAAACAGATTTTCTATTGTGCATCAATGATGTCTAGAGTTTAAGAAAAAAAGCTTCTTTCAAAGGCTTAATTTCATGTTAGCATCCATGTGACTAAGTTCTTGTGGTTGCAGATGCATTCTACTTCATCTGATCATCTGAGCAGTGCTCCAATGTCTGATATGACCAACTGTGATGCTTTATTGTTTGGTACCCCACCCTGGATGGCTGAATTGGGAGTATTGCAACCTCTTGATGAACTCACATTTCCTAGGTTGCAATCCTGACAGAAAAAACTTGTTGGCACGGTTTCCCATATGGCCGGCTTCAATCTGAGATCTTTTCACCAGTTCTGACCAAATGGAAAGGCTCAATGGCCCGGCCCTGCCCTGCCCTGACAGCATACTTGAGAGAGAGCTGCTTGGCCAGTAAGTTTCATTTTCTTACAAAACTAGCTGTATAACCTTATCCACATTACAAGATCTTGCCTGATACATTATACATTGAACAACTCCAACAATATAGCAGCCCCTTAACATTCTGAAAACTCTAGAAAAAGTCTCACTAGTGGGATGTTTATGTCATCTCAATATCTCAGTGGCATGATCCTCTAATGTATCATAGTGTAATTCTCTGAAATGTTTTTTCTTATCTTGTTTTACTCTCACTCTTTCTAGGCATTCATTTGAAAGTTACTTTTATATAGCCAAGCGTAATGCTTGATGTTGTAGATATTAGCACGCTATTTGTCTTTGTTCAAAAATTCCTTACAATGGTTCATACTGAAGAGCTGAAATCAACATCCTTGATAGAATACAGCTGACTCATTAACTCTCCAGATTTATTGTAGAGTTCCAGTTATCTAATTCAAGACTTGTTGCAAAAGTTAGAAACATCTGGCACTGTTCTATTAGTATGGTTGCTTTAGTTCTCAATAACAGCAATAGATTTCCTTGTGTAAAAGTCAGACTGTTATGCTGCCCAAATTGATGTAGAATGAAACTTAGGTACTCAATAATCTTATTAAATTTATAAAGTTTCCTTTTTTCAGTTATGAGACACACTTGGAATTGCGCACACTAGATTGGAACAACTCAATCTCAAATTTCTGACAAATGTAATGACCTTGATCTAGGAACTTGCGTCTTGTGGGTGCAGCTTATATGAAAGTAGCTTTCGGTGTATCAGCATTAGAGGCAAGTAGTAACATTCTGTATTATAATTCCAACTGCTACAACAGTTGCACTGCCTGCCAAGGCATGGTCGAATCACTAGTCACGGTATTTGTATCTGTACTAGTAATTGATTTATCCAACATCATTGTGTTGATCAAATGGACTGAGGACTAGATATTAGATTCCTGTAAAGTGAACTTCTAATTAGCTAAATCTTAGTTAATTTATTGTATATATGCATTGCTGTAGAGGTAACATTAATCCTTAGTCTAGTGTAGCTTCAAGAAGTTACTACTTAGATTCCTCTTGTTGATGAATTAATGTAAAGTAAAGCCACAATCAGCTAGCATCATGTATTGCTAAGCATTACCTTGTAGAGGTAAGAGTTGCTTCAAGAAGTAGAATTTGTCTATTAACAGATTAGACAACATATATGACATGATTAACATGGATTTACTAGATATTGTAATCATTAAACGGTGGGAATCTTATGCAATGGTGAAATAAGTTAATGAGTTCCATCTATGACATCACTTCAGGAAGTGCTTTCACTATTTCAATGTACATAAGAATTTTACTATTTTTCTGTTGTTGTTAATATTATTATTTTTGTTCAGTAATTAAATGTAAACCAAACTCACTTAATTTCAATGTGAGTGGACTCAATACCAAGATTTTTTAGGTAACCAAAAATATTATCTGCTGAACTAGTTTAATATACTTCAATACAATAAGTGTACAAGGTTGATTCATTTTTATTAATTATTCTTTATTTGAAAATTGGATTTTCAATCCATATTAATTGTGAATGAAAATGAAGAGAAATCAAATTTCATTAGAAAGGGAATTAAGAAATGGAACTTAAATTTTTTGGGTGAAAGTGGTGATTAAATCTATCTAATATGATAGTAACTTAATTCCTTATTTGGATGTAAGGTTCATATAATTAATTAGATTCCCAATAATTTTTAGAAAACACTAGAATTATAAATCATGGATCAAGTTATTTTTCCTTTCAAGGATTTTTTATTGGTGAATATGTTAAGAGGATAGTAACGCCTCGAATATTGTTAGGTTACATAGTGTCCTTTTTTCGATCAAAATAAGTATATATTTTTGTGTATGGAGTGTTTCTTTTGTAATATTTTACAAAGATTTCTTCAAATTCAAAATTCAAAAAAAAAAAAAAAAGATTTCTTTAAATTTTTTAAGAAATATTTTATTCTATTTAACTGTATTATTAAAACTATATATAAAAACAATTTTTAACTATTGGCAATGTCTTTTTCGACATTGAAATATTCCTATAAACACCTAAAAACCGTCAGATGGTTCAATACAACAATCATTAGCATAGTTTTTAGATTCCAAAAGATAAAATATTAAACAAGATTTGATGTTCTACAGGGGCTTCTGGCCCACACACATGAATTTACTTTCTTACTGTTCTTCCATTCTTTCTTTTTTGTTTTTAAATTAAATTTAAAGATAATACTTTTTACTAATTAAAAAAAGGAAAAAAATGGTTCCCAAAAAAAAATGTAGATGGGCCGGGCCTATTACACGTGGGTGCGAGCGAATAATTCGGTCTAGCACGTACGTACAATGATGATGAGACACGTGCGGATTGTTCATTAATAATACATGAAAATGTGAGGTGATGAGGTGAGAGACCATGATCATCTTTAGTTTCTAAAGTGTGATAGTTTTTGTGACCATTTTCTTTTAAAGAATGTCCTGCAAAAGTGAAACACAACTCCTTCATTTCTAATTAATGTTGAGACCCTTCTTGTTCCCACCCTCACGCCCATTTTTATCACTTTTTCTTTGTAATATTTTATTTTCATTTTTCACTGTAGCTATAGCTTGTTTGTTGTACAAGTTCTTGTATATTTTTAAAAGCACTTATAGTGGGATCTTAGTAAGCCACACTACTTATGTTATAGGTCCCCATCAACTAGGGAGGCAAAATGAGTGTGTGTTGTGTGTGTGCCTTAATGTGAAAGGAGAACCCTTCATTTCTTCAAATGCCTCCAAAGTCTCCTTATGGGGCCCAACCTTGGCATTGCCATGTCCCAGTTCCAAAACTTGCACATTTTTAGTCACTCCATAGGGTTTTCTTTAGGCCAAGTGGTAGGTGAGAGAAATTTAGCATCATGAGGGTAGTTCATGTTATTGTATTTAAGTAGTATATCCGTTCAGTAGCGGATAATAAATGAAATAGTTTCTATTGAAGTTATTTAGATCGCATGCATCAATATAGTACATCGATCTAATAAAATTTGTTATCTATTCATTAAATATCAAAAAAGAAAAAATAGTTACATAATTCATATAATTTTTTTTTTTAAAAAAAATTGACACTAATTATAATTCTGTCATGATCTATCGAGATTAAATATTATATATATCATCCATAAATATACTTCTAAACATGAAAAATTAAATCCCAACTAAAAAAAAAAAAAAATGCACGTCACTTATTGAATGTTAATTGCAAGATATAATTAATTATATTGGATGCCGACGCATTACTTATAGCAGTATATCCATTTCATTGTAGATTTTAATGCTCTCAATATCTTAAATCCCCCGAACAAATTAAAGTTGTTAGTTATACTTTACTTTCTATTTGTTGTTTCCTTTTACTTTATCGTTTCTAAACTTCAAGAGAGAATAGGAGGGAGAGGGAGGGGGGGCATAGTCAATGAACCAAGCCAAAGCAGCCACATGGAAGAGAATGTATATTCTTGATAGCTCTATATATATAGCTTTATAAAAAGCAATAAGCCAAGTCATAACGATTTACAAATATATACTGCAAAATGAAGAAAAGGTCTCATTGTGGTCGGCTCATTAACTTGTGATAGAATTGAGCTGGCAATGCACCTATACACACAGTGTTGGATTGTACACAAAACTTTTAGTTTCATGTCTTTTTTACTACTTTTAGGTTGAATGATGATGATCAAGCAAGAATTTATGCAAATTAGTCTTTGAAAAATTGAAAAGGCATTTCTTGAAATGAAGTCTTTTATATGTAAGAGCACTGGCTATGTATCTCTCTCTGTTATATTGTGCATGCGCAGCATCCATTTGCAAGAGGAGCAAAAGACTGCACAAATTGCATATGATTAATGTCTAAACCCATCTTGGAAATCGTCCTTCTTTGCATGTAAGTACTGTTGATACATTTAATTTTAGGTTCAAAGGTTGTGAATTATAATAGCCAAATATATATTTAGCATCATTACAAAACTGTAGTATCAATTTGCTTACATGGGTGGTTGAACCAATGATTATGCTTCTTGAATTTGACCTAGTTTTGTATGATGGTAGAGATTCAACAAATTGGGCAGTTTGACCTTGCTAGAACATGCTAGCAACCTGTCCAAAAAACATTATCCATAATAATTAATGTCACTAGTCACCTCATGTCTCAAACTATGGTCTCATGTCTCAAACTATGTATAATAGTTCACCCCATAAACACCACATTTTATATAAATTTTATTATCTCTAAAGAATAAAAGTTTGTTTTAAGTACAAATAATTACGATTGTCTTTTTCTTTTTGAACAATTTCTATTGTAGTGTCATTAGAATCTACTTTAATACGATAATCAATAAGACATTATGCGAATATATATATACACGAATTTGTCAATAACGTCATATATATTAATTCTAAATAAAATGTTGATGTAACTTTCTATAATTTGGACATCTCATTGACATTGATATGTATATATATAGTGGAAGAGTATGTATATATATATATATAGTTGCATCATAACCCACAAAACACTGGTTTTGAATAATGGTTGATGGCATCACTCCATTATATGAATTTCGGCATCACACACATGATCTGTAGCTATGTCTGACCATCAAGAGTTCAACGGGTAGATTGTAGACAGTCGATAATGATTTCTGCTTTGAGTAATTACAGGCCTCACTTGCGTGGCAGCGTGAGAAGCTACCCACCAAGCATGCTTACCTTTCCTCCGCATGGTTCTAGACCCCATCATTAGTTATTTTCCACTTCTTTTATTTAATAATTTGATTACTAAGTATGAAAACGAACCCTAATTTTGTAATAAAAGTAACATTTTAAACAATATTTATAAATTCGAGGGTTCAGTCTATCTTATAGGACGACTACACCCTATTTTTTGTTTTTTAAATGATAATATCCAAGTTTATTCATTCCCTTAAAACAACAATATTCATTTTTTTAAATTACATTTATCAAGTTGTGAAGCGTGGTTCAAAAATCTACTTTCAGAAGATAAGATAACGGAAGTCTATCCACACAATGATGGGAAAGTTATCCATATAAACTGGAAGTTTTTATGCTCAAACTTATGACCTTGATATCGAAGATAGGGGTGGGGTGGCCGCCACCTTGGAGCATAATAATATCCACTTTTTTATTAGATTAAATATCTATTAAGAATGTCTTCGAGTTCAACATAGTTGTTATAAAATTAAAATAAATAAATAAAATCAAGGGGTTAAAGAGAAGTTTACCAGGGACTTGATATAAAATTTGAATTAAAATATTGATAGCAGCAGGAAGAGAGATGCGAGAGAAACCATATAATAATTTAATAAAAGCAATAAAGTGGAGAGAGAGAAATGATAATAAGAAAAGCAGAAAATTAATATATCATTATTGATTGAGGCCTCTCATATATATACAGGTTTTAAGTCGGTTTAACCGACTCACAAAATATTTTTATATTATTATTATAATATCATCCAGAACTTTCACAATACTCCCCCTTGGATGATATTATTATAATACATTAAAAGTTTCTACCAATAAAAACTCAAAATCTAAACAAAAGATATTTTATGATCTGCTGGATCTAAAATATTATGATCTTCTGGATTTAATAATATTTGGATGTGCTTAAAATGACTGTCTCATTAAAAACCTTATCAGGAAAACCCAGTGGGACAAAACCTGATTGAAGGAAAAAAGAGTGCAGTGCACATATATCCACATTGATTTAATATACTCCCCCTGAAAAATGCTTCAAAATTAATTATGTAATTTACATACTCGACGCATTCCTATGCCATAAATCAATTTCTCGAATGTTGATGTTGGTAATGTTTTGGTGAATAAATCTGCGAGATTATCTGGGGAGCGGACTTGCTTAACATCAATCTGCTGGGTTTGTTGAAGCTCATGAGTATAAAAGAACTTTGGTGAGATATGTTTGGTTCTATCTCCTTTGATGTATCCTCCTCTGATTTGAGCAATACATGCAGTATTATCTTCATATATGATTGTGGGAGAACTTGAAGCAGTAGATAGTTCGCATGTACTCTGGATATGGTGAATAACAGATCTCAACCATATACATTCTCGGCTTGTTTCATGAAGTGCAAGAATTTCAGAATGGTTGGAGGATGTGGCAACCAAAGTCTGTTTTGTTGAGCGCCATGAAATTGCTGTATCATTATAAGTAAAAACATACCCGGTTTGTGAACGAGCCTTATGAGGATCTGAAAGATATCCAGCATCAGCATAACCAATCAAACCATTCCAATGACGCCGTGTTGGTTCAGAACTGAACCTGGCCAACAAATTCACTGAAAAAGAAATATCAGGCCTAGTACATTGTGCTAAATATAATAAAGCACCAATTGCACTTAGATATGGTACTTCTGGACCAAGTATTTGTTCATCATCTTCTTTAGGTCGAAATGGATCCTTTTTAGGATCAAGAGATCGAACAACCATAGGGGTACTCAAAGAGTGAGCTTTATCCATATTGAACCGTTTTAGGATTTTTTCAATATATGCTGATTGATGAATAAGTACTCCGTATGATTTATGCTCGATTTCCAAGCCGAGACAATATTTCGTTTGTCCCAAATCTTTCATCTCAAATTCTCTTTTTAAATAGTCAGCAGTTTTTCGGAGCTCTTCAGGTGTTCCGATTAAATTCATATCATCAACATAAACTGCAACAATAGCAAATCCAGATTCTGTTTTCTTTATGAAAACACATGGGCATATAGGATTATTAATATATCCTTCATTTGTCAGGTATTTGCTAAGACGATTATACCACATTCGCCCAGATTGTTTTAACCCATACAAGGATCGTTGCAATTTAATTGAATAAACATTGTTGGCTTTTGATTTGTATGCTTCAGGCATCTTAAATCCTTCAGGAATTTTCATATAGATATCAGTATCAAGTGATCCATATAAATATGCTGTCACTACGTCCATAAGCCGCATTTCGAGTCCTTCTGAGACTGCTAAACTGATCAAGAATCTAAAAGTAATTGTATCCATCACTGGTGAATACGTCTCATCATAATCAATCCCTGGTCTCTGCGAGAAACCTTGTGCAACAAGCCTTGCTTTATGTCTTACAATTTCATTCTTTTCATTACGTTTCCGTACAAATACCCATTTGTATCCAACAGGTTTGACATTTTCAGGCGTTTGGACTACAGGTCCAAAGACTTTACGTTTGGCTAAGGAACTTAATTCTGCTTGAATTGCATTTTTCCATTCAGGCCAATCGTGTCTTTGTCTACATTCATTAACAGTATATGGTTCATAATCATCGTTCATAACTTTCAAAGATACTGTATATGAAAATATATCATCGATGATTATTTCATTACGATTCCACATACCTTCGGCACAATTGATTGAAATTTCTTGATTTTCAGAATTTCGTGGCTCATCAATTGTTTGTGCCTCTTTGGGGGTTTTAGTCTCTTCAGGGATTGACAACTCTTCTGGAATTGATTTTTCAGATAGAATGGATTTCGTAGTTTGAGTATTATTTTCAGAATAATCAGAATTTTTCATTATCCGTTTCCGGGGAATACTATCTTTTGAGCCCATTGGTCTACCACGCTTCTGGCGTGCAGTAGATGATTCGTTTGCTGCGTTCTGATTACATTGTTCTACAGGAACAATTATTCTAGCTGGTGCATTGGCAGCTGGTATATATGATTTTGTCACTTTAGCAGCATCATTAAATGCATCTGGCAACTGATTCGCAATTATCTGAAGATTAACTATTCTTCGTACCTCACTTTCACATTGGGTAGTACGAGGATCCAAATGAGATATTGTTGTCACATTCCATGATAGCTCATTTTTCTCTCCAATAGTGACATTTTTCTTGTGCTTCTCTTCAGGAGAAATTTTTCCTCCCCCTAATGGTGGGAAAGTTGTCTCGTCAAAATGACAATCTGCAAAACGAGCAGTAAAAAGATCACCTGTCAATGGTTCAAGATATCTGATAATTGAAGGTGAATTAAAACCAACATATATTCCCAAACGACGTTGGGGTCCCATTTTGGTTCTTTGAGGAGGAGCAATAGGGACCTGTACGGCACAACCAAAAATACGTAAATGAGAAATATCAGGTTGGTGCCCAAGTACAAGTTGTAATGGAGAGTACTGGTGATAAGCTGCAGGCCTAAGTCGAATCAATGTTGCTGCATGTAAAACAGCATGTCCCCAAGCAGAAACCGGTAATTTGGTTTGTAACAATAAAGTTCTAGCAATCACCTGGATACGTTTGATGAATGATTCTGCTAGACCATTCTGGGTATGTACATGTGGGACTGGATGTTCAACATCAATTCCGATTGATGTGCAATAATCATCAAATGTTTTTGATGTAAACTCACCAGCATTATCTAGTCGTATGCTCTTGATTGGATAATCTGGAAATTGTGCTCGGAGTCTAATGATTTGAGCAAGCAATCTAGCAAAAGCAATGTTACGACTGGATAATAAACATACATGTGACCACCTTGCTGAGGCATCAATTAATACCATAAAATAACGGAATGGTCCACTGGATGGATGAATGGGTCCACATATATCTCCTTGTATTCTTTGCAGGAAAGATGGAGATTCAAAACCAACCTTAGAAATAGATGGTTTAATTACCAATTTTCCTTGTGAACAGACAGTGCATATATTGTCATTGGATAATAGAATCTTCAGGTTCTTTAATGGGTGCCCATGAGAATTTTCAATGATTCTACGCATCATCGTAGATCCTGGATGACCAAGACGGTCATGCCAAAGTCGAAATATTATTGGTTTAAAGAGCTTCTGGCTTGAAACTACATAAGTTTCAATTGATCTCATAATTGTATAATACAACCCAGATGAGAAAGCTCTGAGTTTTTCTACAATTAGCTTCTGGCCTGAGATAATTTTAGTGATGCATAAATATTCAATATTCTTCTCATTTGTAGTTTCAATATGATATCCGTTACTACGTATATCTTTGAAACTGAGTAGATTTCTTCTAGATCTACTAGAGTATAATGCATCATTTATATATAATTTAGTACCATTTGTCAATAAGATTATGGCTCTTCCAGAACCTTCAACCAGATCTGCAGGACCTGATATAGTATTTACCTTGGCTTTGGCTACTGTCAAATTTGAGAAATATTTCTTATTCTGAAGAATAGTATGTGTTGTTGCACTGTCGACAATACATATATCTGCACCTTCCTTTTTGAGAATAGATAATTCATCCATATCCGTCTTTCATCATATAAACCATATGTTAGTACATCATTGATAACAAAATATAAAGCAAAATAAGTTATCTTACTTCTGGAAGATTACAAAAATATGTACTAATATAATAAAAGTAAATATGACTATATTAACTAGGCAACTTTCTAATTGGTATGGATATCTCCATCACCAATTGAGTAATCCACTTTTTCATCCGCATTATCAAGAAAATCTAATAATTCCAGGCTTGTGATATCTTCAGGATCATCACCTTGATCTGCAAAATTTGTATCAATTTTCTTTTCTTTCCCCTTTACAGAGGCTTGATACAGATCAACCAAATGCTTAGTCGTACGACAGGTACGAGACCAGTGTCCAGACATACCACATCTGAAACAAACATCTTCATAATGTTTAGGGGTATGTTTCTCTACATTTTTGCCCTTGTTATGTTTAGCATTATAAACATTCCACTTTTGAGAGATGTTTTTCTGGTTTCGATTACTTGAAAATTTATACCCCCCACGACCATGATTACTACGTCCGCGTCCACGTCCACGTCCATGACCTTTACTTGTACTAGCATTTGCTTCTGGCAGTGCAACTGCGCCTGCTGGGCGGAGTTCATGATTTTTCATCAGAAGCTCATTATTTTGTTCTGCCACTAAAAGACATGAGATTAACTCAGAGTATTTTGTAAACCTGCGTTCTCTATATTGCTGCTGCAGGAGCACATTAGATGCATGGAAAGTAGTATATGTCTTTTCCAACAGATCTGCATCAGTCAGTATTTCACCACACAAGTTCAGCTGTGAGGTTATCTTAAACAGGGCAGAATTATAATCAGCGACTGATTTGAAATCTTGGAGTCTTAAATTACTCCACTCATGCCGGGCTCTGGGGAGGACGACGGTTTTCTAATGGTCATACCTATCTTTTAGATTTGTCCACAGAGTCAGTGGATCTCTAATTGTGAGGTATTGAGTCTTCAGGCTCTCATGTAAATGACGGCGGATAAAGATCATTGCAGTTGCTTTATCCTGTAGAGATGTTTCATTATTATCTCTAATTGTATCAGCTAAGCCTTTGGACTGCAGATACAGCTCTACATCAAGGATCCATGAAAGATAATTATTTCCTGAGATATCCAGTAGAGCAAATTCTGGTTTTGCGATATTTGACATGACTATACACATAAAATATCACAATTAGTGACATAATCAAAATGATATATTTGAAACTTCAGGTTGTCGAATATTTCATTTGTATTTTTAGAACTTCAGGTCAAAAATAATAACTTCAGGTTTTAACAATAAATTTTTAGAACTTCAGATTCCATTGATTAAAATCCAGAACTTCAGGTTCTAGTACATTATAAATTTGAGAGAATAAAATATATGAAATATAAAGATATAACAGAGATAACAAATCAATTAATTAATAATATATTGAGCCGGCATAGCCGTGCATGAAATATATAATAAAAATAATAATAACAGAGCTGCACATATAGTACGTAACAATAAGTAAATAAATAAAATTAAATAGTTAGATCTGTAATGCATGATAATAATAAGTGAGTCGGCAGAGCCGTACATTGTTTGAGTCGGCAGAGCCGTACATTGATTGAGTCGGCAGAGCCGTACATATATTGAGTCGGCAGAGCCGTACATATATTGAGTCGGCAGAGCCGTACATTGATTGAGTCAGAATATCAAGAACTTCAAGTTCAAGATCGTACTGATAACGTGTTATAAAATTAAAATAAATAAATAAAATCAAGGGGTTAAAGAGAAGTTTACCAGGGACTTGATATAAAATTTGAATTAAAATATTGATAGCAGCAGGAAGAGAGATGCGAGAGAAACCATATAATAATTTAATAAAAGCAATAAAGTGGAGAGAGAGAAATGATAATAAGAAAAGCAGAAAATTAATATATCATTATTGATTGAGGCCTCTCATATATATACAGGTTTTAAGTCGGTTTAACCGACTCACAAAATATTTTTATATTATTATTATAATATCATCCAGAACTTTCACAATAATAGTGAAATTATCTAGCTCTTTTTTGCTTCTATATCTTCTCGTCTCTAAATGAATTTTATATATATATATATATGTCAACGGGTCCCAAATACTCAAGTGCTATTTACCGAGTGTACAAATTCCAAAATCCTTATATGAGACAGATTTTGAGAATTTTTGATATTAGAGATTGGGATGGAAATCCTCCCCATTTATAAATTGTGATGCGGATGGGAAAATCACCCCATCCCCATTACCCTCGTTTAATGTTAATTATTTATATATTTATTTATTTAATATTTTAATTTATGTAATTATTTATGTAAGAGGGGTTGTAATTTTTTAAATGTTTTTTGCTGGTTCAGTATGTTGAATTATTGATGAAATTATTATTATTATATTTTTTTTTTGTTAATTTTATTATATTATTAATTGAGATTATTTTTTTAATTATATGCATTCATACTAATTTCCGATAAAATGAGGACGAGGAATAAGAGGAAAACGGGGAAAATAAGGATGGGGAATCCACCCAAATAGCCCTAAATGGAGATTTGAATAGGAATTAGAGATGTCAAGTAGGGATCAAATGAATGGGGGTGGGCTTCATCCAAATCCCCATTTAGCGGAAATGGGGATAGCATATTTGGGGGCTTCTCCCATCCTCGTCCTCATTTCTCTTGTTTTCTTTATTTTTTTTTTTTAATTCTCATTTTGACCTTGTTTGACCCAAAGTTAATATATGTAATTAAAGACATAATTCATAAAATAATTTCATATGATTTCAACATATTTTCAAATATATATAATTTCAACATATTAAATCTATAACATTATATTATAATTACAATCTTCTTACATAAGTCATTACACATGCCTAAAGTTCAAACAATATAAAGTCATTACGCATAATGTCATAAATGGGGAAAATAGGAGAAATTATTAAAATAAATTTAATTAGTAAATATAAATATTTTAAATGAAGGAAATTGGGATGAAAGTGGCTACCCCTATCCTCATCTCTATTTGGATTTAGGGATGGATTTCTATCCCCATCTCTAATCTATAAGAATTTCCAAAATCTCCTCCCAAATGAGGATGGAGATTTGAGGATATGGGACCCCATTGACAACTTTAGTTGAAATAGGGGAAGGATGGAGAAATGGGGATGAGAAAACCTACCCTCACCTTTGAAGTGACTCATTGATGTCCGTAAATTCAATTTCTCATCTATTAAGAAATGAAATGGTTAAGATAAATAAATTCTTAAAGAATGTTTCATATGTAATTTAGAAATTAGTTCTGCAATTATTATGATACAGATAATTTGGGTAAGGATAAAAATGACCTAAAAAAATGGAGAAGATCATTTGCATCCTGCAAAATTTTTTTGATCATTTATATTCTAAAGATATATTTTTGAAGAAAATTACCTTTGAAGGAAGGAAGGAAAAAAAAAACTCATTTTCATCGGTCAAGTCAATCGTTGGATTCTCCTTTTTATACGTTGCCATCTCTTTTAACAGATTTTCTCCCTTTACATTCATTATCATCATCATCTTCTTTTTCTACTTTTGCTTCTCCTCCTCATTCTTATTCTTTTTCTCTTTTTCAGCATTATAATTATCATCGTCTTCTTCTTTTTCTTCTTATCATTCTTCCACCTTCTCTCCATCCTCCTCATTTTTTCTCTTTCCATAGTCTTCCCCCTCGTCGAAAAAGTGAACATACAAATTTATAAGTCAGCCTATCTTGAATCACGATTGTGCCATGCAATACTATTGTAACGACATTTTGTATTGTCATAACTCACACTAATATAAAAAAGTCATCATTCATAGCAGATAGATGTGTAAATCTACAGGCCTGCTTTTGCGTTAAGGAAGAAATAGAAGAAGAAGAAGAAGAAAGAGTAGTTTTTTTTATAACTGATCCATTAATTGCTCAAACACCCTGTAGTCAACTTTGCCAAAGATAAATATTGATCAATTTTTATATAAAGGTACAAAAGTGTCCCTATATCATTCCAAAATGCCTTAACTGCCCTTAAGTCTTAAAGTTAATCAAACTATTAAATATAAGTTTATTATTTAAATGGTATGAGACTAGATATGAGCTTACCCAAAAATGTGACCACCCTCTCCCGTCATTTAGTGGTGGGGAGGCTCCAGGCTCCCCTGTTTTATGGAGGGGGCGGTTAGATCCTCTCCTAGATGGAGAACGCATCACAACCTCCTACATATCCTAAAAAAAATGCCATTAGAATACTTCGAAATCAAGGAGAAGCCTACAAGCCAACCCTTGCTGGTGATGTCAGTGGTTGGAGAAGACACCCATCGATGGCCTCTTTTAATGTTTCTTATTGTTTTAAAATATAAATCAATTTTATTAATATATTTATATTTTTAAAAATAAATTTCATTCATCAAACCATGATTTTAACCTCAATAAGTTTGGTCAACAATTAACTTGACGAGAATTAACTAACAATAATGATTGTTTGTATAATTAATGCATTAGTTGAATATTATGTTACAATTACAATTTGCCCTACATACTAATCATTCGGCTCAATTTAGTTTTACTTTAATAAATTAGTTTTCATGATGACATACTAAAACTATATATTTCGTTCGAAATATTTCTCACTTTGTTTCCCATATAGAGCCTGTTTGGGATGAGCAAGGAAGAGCTTATTTTGGCTTATGGAAGTTGAAAGCTATTTTTACAGCTATTTAGATTGATTTAACAAAAGAGCTTCTTGTCTTTGGAAGCTCTTCTACCTAAAGCTACTCCACGCAGCTTCTCTTAAAAGCTCTTCCTGGAAAACACGGAAAGCCAACATTTGGTTTAATAAAATTTTCATATTACCAATTTTACCTTTCGTATGACAAACAATAAAACAAAAATTTCACTTATATCATTTATCTCTTCTCTACTCTGACAAACAACACCAATGAAAATTCATTTTCCTAACTCAAAAATATTTATGCTCTTCTCTACTTTGACAAATAACATCACCCAAAATTACTCAATTCATCATCAAAACCACCATAGCAACAGTCCTTTTATCACCGAACACCCACACCATCAAAGCAAGCAATGTCATCGACCCAACAACACTATCAAACCCAATTACTTCACCAACCGAACACCCACACTATCAAACCCAACAAAACCCATAACACACAGAAAGAGGAGAGGGATAGATTAGAGAGAGAATATTTTGGAAGAAGAGACGGAGGTACCTAAAGTCCTGGATGTCGTCCGTGTAGTAGGAATGAAGAGAGAGAACGTTGATCGGTGGGAGAAGGAAGGGAACAACGGGAGAATTGAGAAGAGAGAGACGACAGATGAATAACAAAGAAAATTGAGAAGAAAGAATGAGTTTCTAATAAGGACGAAGAAATAATGAAATATTAATAAAGTTAATTTTTTAACTTGTTTTAATTTATTATTTATTGAAAATCTCTTTATTTAAAGTTTAAGATAAATGTTATGATTTATTTATTTTAATTAAGGTGTTTAAGATAAATATTATCATTTATTTATTTTAATTAAAGTGTGAGTATTATATTATAGGTAGAGGAAATTCTAATAAAGTAATTTTTTAAAAAAAAAACTATGATAGAAATGGAAGAATAGTCATATTATAATTTATAAAGTTTTTTAAATATTTCAACTAAACAATCCTAAAAGTTCTTATAGATTTAAAGTTTTTAATTCAAACAGCAACTTAAAAGTTTTGGTTTTTACTTTTCTTCTTTTATTGTCAAAAGTTAGAAGTAAAAACTATCCTAAACGAGCCCGTAATAAATGACATAGCTAGTTTGTTGTTCGATATAATAAGTCCCAAGTCAAAAAATAAATAAAAAGAAAACTAATAACGAATTCAATTGGCTAATTCACTTGGGTGGTCGGTGGTGAATCTAAAATCTTCTTAGAATTTAGAAAACAAAGAGAGGTGGTACAATGCATTCAACCCAAAACGACATGTTATCTGCCCACTCATCTTCTTCATTCTTGTATTTGAATCCATCCCAAACATACTTTCTTGATAACTAATTAATTACATAAACATATTAATTGTTTGACTTTCAAACCATACAACAAAATCCCACTTTACAATTACGAAACAGATGTTTAATTGGATAACTAATTGATTAATTATATGTCTCTGGATCTGTACAGACTGGTTTCATCCAATCATCGAATGACAAATGTCAACGTTAGAACACGTCAACGCAGTCAAAGGTAATCCATAAATATCACGATAAGGAGGTTTCCTTTTCCAACCCCCGAAAGTTCTTGAAGGGCACTCCACAATGTTATCATTTACCACTGCAAATCCCACTGCTCACGCCCATTAACAAAAATATAACTATAATAACATTTTATTAATAGTTAATTATTTAAAAGAATTCATCATTGTTACATGTAACGAATAGAATAAATTTGGAGACCATTAGATAGTATAAATAAATTTACATTCGCTCATTTTTTTTCGAGGTTATACACATGTAAAGCCAAAAGTTGAGAATACTTTTATTTTAGGAAAATGATATGGAGAAGTCACAAGTTTAAGACAAATAACTCATTTATCAAATTAGTATTACGAAAAAAAAAAAAAAAACCCCATTTATCAAATTCTAACGTAATTCTTTTTTTTCCCTCATTTAAATTAATAATCTGCAGTTTTATTTTATTTATTTTTAAGTAATAATCTATTTGAAAAGGTTAAAAGGTCCGTTTTTTTTTTCCACTTAATATTTAATACCGTTGAATTGCATTTATGAAATTATTTTCATTTATTTTTTTAAATAGTCAAACTACTTAAAACTATCAAAAAACAATTAAAAAAATTAAATAAGAATTTTTAACTTTTCACTTAATTATAAATCACTTAATGACATTTAAAAGTTTTATTTCAAATCTATCCTCCCCAAAATAATATAATTTCAAATTTATTCTAATTTTATATTACTCTTTCTTTTTTTTTCCTTTATACTTACAAAAAAATATATTTGAAATAAAAAACCTAAATACACCTCATCTCAAATTATCTTGGAATTAAACTAATAGAGTTTAATTTACAATTTAAACATTCATTTTTAAGTTTTTTTTTTAATAAATTAATATATTTAAATATACAAATATGGTTAATACTACTATATTTTTTAATCATATGTTAATTACAAATAAAATATTATTTATATATACATAACAGTATTTTAGAATTTATTAAATTATTTATTTTTATATGATTGTATTAAATTAATTAAAATTACATAACAATAAATAGTAAAAAGGTATAAATGTCAACCGATTAGTTTTCAAATAATTTTAAATTTAAAATTTAAAAAACAAACAAATTTATAACATATTCAAAGATAAAAAAAAAAAAACAAAAAACAAACATATTATTCAGATTTTAGATTTCCGTCACTATTCAGTTTTCAGTTTTCAACGGTACTGTTCAGTCTTCCGATAAAAAAAATAAACAATTCAACTTATTAAATTAAATAACATTAAAGTAGAATCTTAATTTTTTATGATCATTTATCTGTTTTTCGAGATTCAAGATTTATTTATTTTATTTTGTTTTGAAGAGGAGATTCAAGATTTCATTGTAATAAAGAAGCAAAAATTAATTTTCTCATAATAAAAAATGGCTTTTTCATTAAATGCTTATCATCTCTATTTGCCCTCCGTCTCTCACTATGTTTTCTTTCTTTAATTCTTTTCCTATTCTTTTCACTCACTCATCATTCCTGTCATGGAAGACAGGGAAAAATAATAAATAAATAAAATTACTGAAGAACCCTGATAAGAACTTAAAAGGCAAATTTTTTGGAGACGGAAGGGACAAATGAGAGGGTACTGTGCAAGAGGGAGGCATGCACATTTATCAAGACACATATGGAGCTGCCCGTCCATGTTCCGACAAGTAAACAAGCTTATGCTTCGTTGCCTTTCCACTGCTAGGCAAAACATAGGCAAGGTTACAAATAAAAAAAGAAAAAAAAAAAAAGAAATCTCAATTGCATGTGCATGTAAGTTAAAAAAAAAAGAAACCACTTTCTCTTCTCTCTTCCCATCACTCTAATTTCAGAAATGTCAAATCCACACAAAAGGAAAAAATTTACCAAAACTTTCGTTCCACTACCCATGTGGATCTCAATGAGTGAGTTGGGTCCTTTCCTTAATATTATCTTTCCTTTTACCCTCCTCTAATTCTAATTATGAATATTCAAGATTATGAATTTTTGATACATCATAAATAAATAAAATATGTATCCAAAGAAATATTTTTTATATAATATCACATATTATATGTTTTGGTTTGTGTATCCGAATTGGTCAGCCACAGTTTGTTGGTCAACTTTGAATTCCTATTGTTTTTGAATGCAGGGAATCATTTTGAACCCAGTGGCAATGTATATCTAACTAGCTATTCAATTAACTTCTTTCTCCCAAAGTTACTTTGGCAATGGTTGTAGTCATATTAAATGCATCAACCTTATTAGCCCTTTTTTAACTTTTTCTTTGGCATTCTCAATTTATTATCATTATTATATTGAAAACAAAGAACTCATATGAAAACAGGTATCAAAAAGCAATATTGTTGTAATGCACCAATATTTCCAAATATATACCGATACCAAAACATTGACTAGGAGCAGTGCTTTTAAAAAAGCCACTTGAAAAGAGATGTCTAGCCGATGTTCTGATCTAGATGCATTCCCATGTATGCATGCAACTTTAGTTTTGACAATTTACATTGCATTTATACTTTTATTAAAATAAACATTTTTTCCTTTTAGTCGATCTTAATCAATTATATATGCACACATGTTTGACCTCAGCCGAGGTGCTATGTACAATCCTTTCAGCCAAGTTCAACACAACTTGCATTTGCATATGGGAATTCGTTGATAATTTAAAATATAAATAAATAATAAAAAGGAGAAGAAGAAGATCGAAGAACTCTCGATTTCGTTTTTGATAGAATTTTAATACACGTTGAAATTATAAACCACCCAAAAATATATACATACAAATTATTTCTAATTATCACACAAGTTGTCTCCAAAATGTTTGGTGTTTCACCCTTGATTGATTCATTATAAAGTACTCTAGATTTAAATTTCATTAATAATTTCTGTCTTGCGGTAAAAAACTAAAATTCAACTTTTCGTTAGATTGCGAAATTATAGAAATTGTATATCTTGTGTTTACACATGCATGCGTTGGTTGTAAAGGCTGATTTAAGTCATAAAAAGGAATGTGCTAATCTCAAACTTGATGCCACTTTTGGGCTTCTAAATTATCATTACTAGTGAAACTCTTTTTATGATGGAAAAACCTAATTATCTCTCTTTTTTTCTTTTTCCTATGCAAATAGAAATGCCTTTCTTCTTTATACTTTGGATGCTCATATTATAGCATCTGTAGGAAACAACAACTTGTTTTGACGGGGAAACAACAATATGTTTTTGTTTAGAAAAAACAACTGATTATAATCAGTGACATTTTATAAATTTAATTCTACGATCATATATGTTGTAGAAATACCAAAAACAAACAAACAACAATTAAAACACATATATGTTGTAGAAATACAAGAAACAAATAAACAACAATCAAAACACACATATTCGTATATTTAGAAAAAAAAAAATTCAATTAATTTTTTAAATGAAGTAGAAGTACTATAGTTCACTTCTACTGTCATCTTTCAATTTAACATTAATTTAAATTTTAACTTTAGATTTACAATCAAAAAGGGGTTTTAAAGTGGTAAATAGCATACCCTTGTCTTTTAGGATTCACTCCACTCATATTTAGGTGCATGAATTACTATTCATCAAGAATCTTTTGATGAAGATGAAAAATCAACAAGATGATTGCTTTCTCTTTAACCTCCTCTTCTTTTAAAGTTGAAAGGCCACAAAGCCAACCAATAATACACACGAAAACAAAACTTACTTCTCAAAAGAGAGATCATGCTATTTATTAAAATTCAAAAAGAAAAAGCCAAATTATAACATGGCCCTCCCCCTCCTCTGCTCTCCCTTCGACACTTGACAAAAACAGCATCTAAGAACCCCAAAAAAAAAAAACACTTTTTCTCGTCACCCAAACACCCCAAAATAATAATAATAATAATAATAATAATGTTTCTTTTGCCCACTCAGATATAATTCATTTTCATAAAGTTCTAAAACAAAAATATATATATAAAAATGAAAATGAAAACTCACTCAACCAAAAAACAAAACAAACCCACTCTCTTTTACCTCGACTAGACTCCAACCACAACAAAACAAACTAAATTTCTCACTTAAAGACCCTTCAGGCACTTGGACTGCAAGTGATTATATATTCTCTAAAAATGCACAGTAATATACAAATTATTATTTAATTTTTAATTTTTCTCATTCTCCGTGCCCTGTGTTTCTAATATTAGACTATCAATCTCTCTCTCTCTCTCTCTCTCTCTCTCTCTCTAAGTGCAACCCATTTGTATAATATTGAAACCTCTCTCTCTTGTTTTCCTCTCACAGGTCACAACTCGAAATTAAACACACCACGAGCGTCTCACCTCCATCATCTTCTTCAACCTTATCTCTCTGCAAGTCTCCTCCACTCTTCAATTATATCTCTCCATACCCTTCTTTGATTGATTAACCAATCAAATCCAAACCCACCTTAAAAAATAACACCACCTTTGTATTCTCAGCTTTTATGGCGCTCGAAACTTGGCTGATAAAAGTCAAAACAGCCATATCAAGCGGTTTTGACACAGTGAAGTCATCAGCAGTAGTACCGAAATCTAAGTTGTTGTTGTCTTCTTCCACGAAGAGGAATTCCAACGTTGGTGTTCTTGCCTTCGAAATCGCTGGGATCATGTCCAAGCTGCTCCATCTATGGCAGGCTCTCTCCGACAAGAACATTATTCGTCTACGAAACGAGTATATTTCTCTCGAAGGTGTCCACAAGATCGTGTCAAACGACGAGTCGTTTCTCCTAGGCCTCGCCTTCGCCGAGCTAGCCGAGAACATCAGGCTGGTGTCCAAGTCAGTCTCTAGACTCAGCAAGCGATGTGACGACTCCAATCTCCGGTCGTTTGGTAGGCTTTTCGAGGTGTTCTCTGACACGGGTCACGACCCTTTCTTGTGGGTTTTGAGCTTGAAAGATATGGAGACCAGGAGCAAGAAGCTGGACCGTTATGTCACCATCACGGCGACGTTGTATAAAGAGATTGAAGAGCTAACGGTGTTAGAGAGTGCATTGAAAAAAGCTTTGCAGTCATGTAATGTTGAAAATAACGAATCAACAAAAGAGCAAAAGATAATGGATCTTCAACAAAAAGTTATCTGGCAAAGACAAGAAGTGAAGTACTTGAAAGAGAGATCTCTCTGGAGTCGAAGCTTCGATGCTGTCGTTTCGATGCTTGCTAGACCTATCTTCACCATATTAGCTAGAATCAAGTTTGTTTTCGGGATCAACAACCGTGGACATCCAGCTTATCTTCCTCGAAGTCTCTCAGCTTCTGCAACTGTCCACCCAACTGAAAACCCTAACACATGTACCTTTGTGTCAGGGCCGTTAATGAATGTTCAAGAACAAAAGAAGAAAGATTCGGTTATTGGGTTCTTCGAGTCGAATTCTAAGCTTCTAATGCCACCACCAACGACACTAGGTGCAGCGGCTTTGGCTCTACACTATGCGAACTTGATCATTATAATGGAGAAGATGATCAAGTCGCCACAACTGGTTGGTGTGGACGCGAGGGATGATCTCTACGCGATGCTGCCACGTAGCATACGATCATCGTTGAGGGCTCGGTTGAAGGGAGTAGGGTTTTCAGCGAGTGATCCGGTGCTGGCAGGAGAGTGGAGGACTGCTTTGGGCAGGATACTGGGGTGGTTATCTCCTTTGGCTCATAATATGATCAAATGGCAAAGTGAGAGGAGCTTCGAGCAGCAGAATTTGGTGCCAAAGACGAATGTTCTCTTGTTGCAGACTCTATATTTCGCCAATAAAGAGAAAACTGAGGCTGCCATAACCGAGCTCTTGGTGGGGTTGAATTATATTTGGAGGTTTGAGAGGGAGATGACTGCAAAGGCCTTGTTTGAATGTGCCAACTTCAATGGGCAGTTGAATTTTCAAAATTCAAGTTAATGAAGATTGGTTGATCGATGGAAGATCATCTATTTTGGGTTTTTTTTTTTTTTAATAATTTTTTATGGGAATTTTATGATGATATAAAATGGGTTGGTTTTGGATTCAAGAAACTAATGAGTCTGATCAGATCTTTTGATCGATGGAGGGTTTGTTAGTTTTGCTGCACAGGTCACAGTACCACAACGTGTATATGCTTAATCAAAATATCAATATATAGATGTATTTTGTAAATGATCAATATTATTATTATCATATGAATCTGAGCAATTAATATGCTTTAATTTTGTTATGAATATATATTGCATGGACTTTCTCAATCATTACTTATGATCATCATGTGAAAATATTCCTCTATTTTTTTTTGGTTATTAGAGTTATTATTGTTAATATTACCAAAGACAACACAACTCTTTCCAGATTCAACTGGCTATAGTTTATTTGGTTAGTTTGAAGTTTGAACTTATTATAATTTCCAATTTCAATGATACTTGAGATATAAAACAAATAGAAGCTGATCAAATGAGATTGGCAAGTGGGTCCGAGCTATCACCTAAGATATATTTGTGATTTTTCGGCTCAAGGAATCTTACGCACTATGATTATGATCAATGATAAGATTAATGACTAGCTAGCTAATTGACCTCACTACTTTTTGATACTACTACAAATTAATTAGGTATAGGAGTAGACTTATTTTGGCTTTAATTGACTACTACTTATTCGTTTTACTCAAACCCTTAGAGAGAGAATAGTGCGGCTGTAGCTAGTCTGTAGATTTCATTTCATGAACAATATTGGTCATCCTTATGTAAATTTTACTTGGTGGATCAGTCTTACCGCATCATGCATCTCAAAAATATTTCACACTCACGGTACCAATATATAGTTTTCGTAATTATAGATTTATATATAGTTGATACTTTTAACATTTCATTTATTTTTATGCATATTCTAAGGGGTAAGGTTAATTAATTACATTAGAGTTACATTTTTCTTATATAGTTGAGGTTGCCCAAAAAATTTTACAATACAGAACCAGTCGATTGTGTTTTTTTTTTTTTTTTTTTTTTAAATTACCAAAAAACAACTCTAAAATTCATTTTGAAATCATTTATGGAATCTATCATGACCATTTTAATATCTCTTAAAGTTTATCAAGAACCTCCTTTACAAGATGATCATTGACTGGAAGGAAAGAAATATTAATCAACTAAATCTATCTAAAGATATAATAAACCAAACCTAGAGAGTTTACAAGTAGAGGAACGGAGGTAGGTGTGAGATTGGTAATTTAAAATATCCTCGAAAGAATTGATTGACACAAGGGGGCGAACCATCCCACTCCTTTGGCCTCAGTTGTTGTCGTTGATGATGATATATCTTTTTGTTATTTAATAAATACCGATAAATCCTTATGATGTTTTTGGGTATACAGCTCATGGGTTGGGTTGTTTCATTAGGACACAGGTGTCTCGTAAATGTTCCCATCTTTCTCACTTTTGTCTCCTTTAAGGGCCCATAACACCATCTTCAATTAACCAATGCTTTCTTATTATAATAACTAAAAAATGTTAAGAGGGATGAGAGATGTATGATGCCCATCCCATTACTGCAGCTTCGCCCCCCCACCAACCTCTTGGATTCTTTTCTCTTATTTTTATTTTCCTTAAATTCCTTACTTTTTGTTTTAATTAATTGAAATACACTAAAACATATGTTAGATTTAACAGATAGTAACAAGAATATGGATACGGTTTTCATTTATCTAGATTTTACAAATCCATCAACCATATAATATTTCATTTCAATATGACAAAAAAATAATTGAGTTTATATAGAGGCTATATCTATAATTAATGTGTGTGTATATATATATATAGTAATTTTATTATCAGTACTTCCTAACTTTAAAATATTAAAACGAGCCAATCAAATTTTATTGCAATGAATAAATTTGATTGGTTCATCCTAACTTTTTAAAATCATAAGACACCGATGATAGAATTAATATATATGATAATTTAAATGTGGGTCGAAAAAGATAATTTAACAATTATGGCAACAAAAATCCCTACCCTGTCTGCAAAATTCATGCAACTAGCAACCAACTTGGTAGACTGGACGCATTTATAACGGACAGATCCGAACACGATGCAATGTACAAGAGACTAGCTAGCCCAGTCAACTAGAGAAAATTGAATACTCGAGATTTTTTGTTCGCAATGAGGACAGCTGCCTGGTCGAAAGGCACCCACCTACTCTTGAGATGTCTGGGTCGAACCTCACCTAACCATAATGTATATTGCGATGATCCCACATAATTGTAGGTAGCCCTCTCTTGATTTTAACAGTAAATTTTTGGATCACTTAGTAAGTAACTTTATCGGTAGATATCTAACCTTGTGTCAAATTGTATATGTATCAAAAGAATATTTTTTTTTTTGTTTGCAATGCAAATATGATTCTCGAATGTAATACCAAATTTTAAAAGAAAAAACTAGAGATTTTATTGGATATTAGCTCCTTGAATTTTGTTTAAAGGGACTAGTACCATAACTTGATTGCATGTTGTCCGTTTCATTCTAATTCGAAATTGAGTAATTACTGAGTTGGACTTCGAGTCCAAGCAACATAATCGGGCCTCGAGTTGCTCTCTTTTATAAATTGGGTCAGAAGTTTGGACCTTTGGACCTCTTTTATCACTTGGGTTACCACTTTGGACCTTTAGATCTGTCTTTCAAAGACAGTCAATCTGACACCTCTTTAACTTAATTAGTAATGCAATTAGAAATTTAATTTGATTAGACGTTTGATGTTTTAAACACACAAACCAATTTAAGGCTAACTTCGAGATTACTTCTATTTGTTAAATAACCACTTATAACTTAATTTAAAAAATAATTTATTTAAAATATAAATAGGTAGATATTTGGTAAATTAGTTTTTTTTAATAATCAACTTAATCTTAATAATAAAAAAAAAAAAACAAATGTGTTTGATAAATTTTAAGTCATTAAATAAATTATTAAAATGGACATAATTGTTAAAATGTAATTTTTTTCCAACCTTCTTTTTTATTTTATCTTTATCCATTTTTTTATTTTTTATTAATAAAATAAAATAAAATATATACATAATAAAGAAAAATAAATTATTTTTAATTTAATTAATTATTTTAAATAATAATAATAATAATAACAGTGGTGGCCACCGTGGTGGCTACCAGTGTACCGGCTACCATTATAATCTTTATCCAATTTTTTTTTTTTATTTGGAAAAAAAAAATTTAATTTAAAGTTTAAAATGCAAGCACTTTAAAAGAAAAATATATATATTCTTTCTAGATTAATTCTTAAATATGCACAATTTATACTCTAAAACACAGCTATTTACTCAATCTGGTAAATCGATGTTCCAATCAGTACAATGCAAGTGTTATCCCAAAAAAGGAAGGAACAAAAAAATTACATGCTTTGAAAAAACAAAAACCAAAACTACAATTAATCATGACAAACCACCAAAACCTAACAAAATAAACCCACAATTATCATGATCATTAGATCCTTTGGGCTAGTTTATCAACACTGATCAGATGATTTTGCTTTATCAGTATCTCACGATCAAACTTCTTATAATCAAACGTACACGAATGTTCTGTCGCATACCGGTGCTTTCCACAAAATAGGTCCCCGCAGCGGCACTTGAAGCCTATCAACCCAACTTTTTTGTTGCATTTCTTGCATCTTGAAACATTTGATGGTCTTGTATCAAAAAGTGATAATCCATCTAGTGCATTGGTGGCTTCATCGAGAATGGATGAAGAAACTGAAGGGTTCAATGGGTTCGTGTCAGAAAGTGATAATTTGTCTAGTGCTTTGATGGTTTGATCGATAAGTTGTGTTTTGAGGAAGTGATTGTAGCACTTTGAGCACATGTTCTTGGTATCTTCGAAGCCATAGAACCCGCATCGATTTACGCAGAGAGGTCGACGACTGGCGTTGCTTGTATCCATTGTCTTCAAGATTCTTCGACCTATAGTGAGTGAGAAATATGAGAGGCAGCTAAAATTGATAGAGAAAGAGTGACTATGATTTTGTAGAATTAACACTCCGATGAGTGAGAAGATTGTGTGGTGTCTGGGTACTTCATGTATAGAGAAGGTTTATTTACAATTTTTAGTAGGATTTGGATTCACAAATTGACAAGGATTCGGAGTTGTACAAAAATGCAAATGTGATTCCTCGACCAAGAGGGAAATAGTATCCTAATTTTGAACGACTTTAGTTTCGGATAAAAGACAATTTATGGGCCAATTTGTCCAGTTTCCTTACAGTTATTACTTGTTTTGCATGTCACTAGACTTTATGCACACCAATCTCGTAAGTAAATAGCATTATAAAATTTAAGCAAATTTTTATTCGTTAATCACACTCCATCTTATACGAAAAATATAATTTTTTTCGATTATATTCTATTATATTTCTTTGAATAATTTCTTTTAATAAACTTATTTTATAAATAAATTAATTTTTTAATGAAATCTTTAATAGGGTATACTTATGAAAAAGATGTACGTACAATTTTAACCTAAATCCTTGAACTCACAAATCCCCTCCATCTATTAAAATGGATGTAGATAATAAGAAAATGGTTATTTGGGGACTTCGGTGGTGTATAATTAGATAATCATATTTTAATAATTTTTTTACTGTTTTTTTTTTCATTTTTTAATTACTATCGTTTTTTTTACTTGAAAGACATTTTATTCAATCTTCTGAAAGGGGAGTTCTTAAAATAGGGATGTACAAAGAAAATAAAAGCAGTACAATCAATTAGTGTATATTTAATTCACACTTTATTCAACTTTATTTTTGAAAGACAATTTATTCAATCTTCGGAAAGGTGAGTTTTGCAGTTAGGGATGGCAACAGCTCACCCCGAATCCGACCCAAATTTTTGATATGGTGCCCCAAATCCTATCCGTTATCATTCGATCTAATTTTTAATAAATCAAAAAATTTATATTAAAGATAATTATATAGATAATAAATAGGTATTAAAATTTAAAATAAATCTAAATAATATCCATGTAAAGATCATAAAAAATATAACTTCATTGAGTACAAACACCAAATAATAATTATCACATAACAAAGTTTTATTACATACATGAAAATAATAATTAATAAATAACAAAGTTCTATAATAAAAATATAATGTATAACAATTAAAAATAAACTATAATATTATGAGAAAATGTCACTAGATGACACTTTTAAATATTTGATTGACAATCTTGTCTCATTTCAATAAAGTTAACAATTGAGTCCAAAACTTTATTTTTTTTTTACATAAATACTCTTGATAAAATTGGTAAGAATGCTACATTTTTTTGAAAAATGACTCAATTGTTACACTTATTGTAAGGATATTTTGGTATTTTTACATATGATTTATGACTCAATTGTTACATTTTTTAAAAAATGACATAAATGTTAAGTCATTAATTTAATGTGCTATTTTTATACTTGTCTCTTTATTATTATTATTATTATTATTATTATTAGTTATAATAAAATAAAATAAGACTGGTTAACCAAGTGGACAAAAGTGTTTGGTCCAATTATAATGATGATGATATTATTATTATTATTATTAGTGTCTAATAAAAATAAAATCAAATTGATTAACCAAGTCGAATCAGGACAAATGTGTTTAGTTCGAACCCGACCCAATATAAAACCAAGTCAAACATTTTTTATCCAAACCCAATTTCAATGCCTTAAACCCACCCCAAGCAAATTGGAACCCCACCAATAGTTTGCTAAAAATCATGCATTACTTTGCAAAGGCATATATTAGTTCATGAAGGCATGACTTAATTCGCGAAATGCTTATAATTGTTATATCTAGTCCAAATAGTTCATGAAGACATGGATATGCGAACTTGACCATTCACGAACTAACAGTCCTTTCATAAATATATCGTTGACTTGATCGACGATTGAATTACCTATCACGAACTAAATCATTCAAAAATGGTTTCTTCCCAACTAAATGTATACAATCCAAGTTCACAAATAATGAAAATCAATCACCATTCATAAAACCCCATCTAATCCAATTCACAAACAATGAAAATTAATCATCATTCACAAAAACACAACCTAATCCAAGTTCACAGACAATGAAAATCAATCATCATTCACGAAACTCAACCTAATCCAATCCAAGTTCACACCCATGAAAATCAATCACTATTCACAAAAATCCAATCTAAAATGGGGAAAGAGAAGGTTTACTCACCTTTGAACGGTCAAAAGTTGTAAGTCATCATCCTCATCATCTTCTCTAGTGTCGTCCTCCGTTCGTCTTCTCTCTTCAACTGTAGCTGTGCACTCCAGAGACTTTTGCAATGTGTTGTTTTTGTGGTTGTTTTTGTTATTTTGGTGTGTGTGGGAGAGTCGTTATTTTTTGTGTATGTTTTGCTAGGTAATGATTGTTGACTACTTAAATTCATCCTCTTCAGTGTTTTGATTGAATTTATCCTCTTAAATATTTTAGTTTCACTTTGCTTCGTTTCAAACTTTTAAGGTTAATCCTTTTTTTTAAAAAAAAATTTAAATCAATCTTAAAGATAATTTTGTTATTAAAAAATGAATAGTGAAATGATGCCATTAATGGTGTTAATTCTTTGTGCACTTAAAAACAAACTCTATAATTAAAAGTGAACATGTATTCTTCTCATACTAGTATTTTGAATACACAACACTCTCTTTGAAAAATCAAAATTCAAAAACCAACCAAAACCTAACTAAAAAAACCCACAATAATCATGATTAGATTCGTTCAGCTAGTTTATCAGTCTTGATAAGCTGATTTTCTTTCGTTAAGATTTCACGATCAAACTTCTTATAATCAAAGGTACAAGAATGTTCTGTCGCATAGCGATGTTTGGAGCAAAATAAATCCCCACACCGGCACTTGAAACCCATCAACCCAACCTTTTTGTTGCAGTTCATGCATCTACTCTTCAATTTTGAACCCGAATCAGAACAGAACCCATCAGCGTTTATTACCTTTGAGACAGAATCTACTTCAACCAATATGTCGGATGAAGACATAGAAGGGTTTGATGGTTTAGTGTCCGGAATTGATAAGGTATCTAGTGCTTTGGTTGTTTGATCAATAAGCTGTGTTTTGAGGAAGTGATTGTAGCACTTTGAGCACATGTTGTTGTTCTCCTTTGAGCCATAGAAGCCGCACCCGTTTACGCAGAGACGTGGACAAGTCGCGTTGCCAGTAGGAGGATTCATCGCCGTCTTCTTTGGAGCTTTGATGTATGAGTGAGAAATATAAGAGATTGCTTTGAGAATTGCGAGACTGATTTTGTGAAGCTTTGAGGAGTGATTGTGACTTGTGGCGCCTGTATATAAGCAGAGAGAGGGAGGGTTTGATTGAATTTGCATAGGATTAGGAATCAGAGTTGTACAAGATTTGCTTTCAATCTAAACTAGGACGGAAATTATTTCCCAAATGTTAAAGGAAACTTTTGAAGGTCTTATACTTGTGCGCCAAGGATTATTTTAGAACTACTTTTCTTGCACTTTAAAAATCCTAGGCCAAAAACAATGGGCCGCTTGATAAATACTGTGTTTTTCTTTTGTTTTTGGTCCACCATATTTTGGGCCCTTGCTGTAGTTCACACCCCACCAATGTTGTCTTGGCACGTCTTTGATATGGATAATTTGGTTTCAATAATTATTGGTTGTAATTTTAAAAGTGGCGTCGAGGAAATTATTGTTTGGTGCCAATGACAGGGGCAATCTCAAAATTTGGGATATGTATTTTTTATTATTATAATTCAAAAATCCCCTAACCTGCTGAACAAGTTCAAGTTCAAAATGTAAGTCTACACCAAACAAAATTTGAGAGAGAGATATATATATATATATATTATAACACCTTTGTAAATTTGTATCTCAAGTTTAAAGTTGAAGTCTCCCACCAAAACAAATTTGAGATATATAATATAAAACATTTGTGAACTCGTATCCCCATCTTGTTTCTGGTAGTCCTCTCCAATTGTATGAATAATTATCTAAGCAATATTTATTATCGCAGACTCATAGTATTTAATTTACACAGATCCCAACATAACTCTAAATTAAAAATTTTAGCTCTTGATTATAGCTTAGTGTGGATATTCCTCTCTTCAATAATATGAATAGCTATTTACAGTCATACGAATCATTGTACTACTTGATTTGGAACAAAGCTCTAATCCGATGTCAACCCTCAATTAAAGTTAAAATAGACATGAACCTAAGGAAGTTACAATGCTATCGAAATTATTGAAATATTGAGCTATTTCACTGCTTTCATGTGTTATTATTTCTCAAATTTTTAATACTCGAAACTGTTCCTAGATTCTACATCGAACACACCACCTTAACATTTGACTTTTAAAATTTACAAATGAAAACCAAAAGCAAAATTTTATCTTCTACATAGATAAATTGTTCTAATATACTAGGAAGTGATGATCACAGGCTATTCTACTATTCAGTTTTTAAATTAATTTGAATCATATAAAGCAGCAGCTCGACTGACCAACTCCAAAACCGTGGTGCTGATTGAAGTGCTCACCTCTCCGTCTTTGTTAAAAGAGAGAGTGTGAGTGTGCAGGTAGGCCTACTCTCTTCAAACCCACAAAAATAGTGCAGTTAGTAGAATGTTTAGGTTTAATACCAAACCTTCCCTAACCCACTTTGTAAACCAATTATATAAATCAGGATGAGTGCATGAAATTGCGCACAAATGATCATAGATTTCATTCCAGAATGGCAGAAATCAATGTCACACAACATTCTATCACTAGGAAAATCAGGCTACCTCCTGCAGTCCCTTTTTTATGGGAAGTAAAGCCAGGAATGCCTATAAAGGACTGGAAACCTGATGTTCCTTCAGTTATTCCAGTTAGAGCACCTCCTGTCAAGCTTATTGCCTCGGTACCATTTGATTGGGAGGAAAAGCCTGGAACACCACTACCTTATTTTTCACAACCACCATTTGAATCAGTACTAACACCCCCACCAGGAAAACTCGAATCTATGCCATCACCTCCTGTGTTCTACCAGGGCTATGATGGTGATACTGATAGCAAGAAATATGAGGACAGTGATGATGCTGATGAGGAACCAAAATGGTTGTCTGAATTGGATCTGGAGGCATTTGATTTTGAAAAGGATAATTCATTCAGCTCAGTTCCCTCTCTCCTAGCGAACTGTCTTGTGCCATCTGTAGATATTTCTTCTGCTGTTCCAGTGCAGAAGTCTTCATCAGGAGATGATACAAGTGATCCGCTAGAGATCCCTTCCTCACCGGCTTCTGAAACTGACAGTAGTACAAGCAGCTATGCAACTGGGATTTCAAGCGTTGTGGGGGTTTCCTTCTTGGAATGCCTCTTTCCATTGCTTCCAGCCAATTCCAGTTTCCTTGAAAAGGCCAGGTGCTCGGAAGAAGGATTTCAGACGCCAGCAGAAGGGAAAGGCAAGGATTTCGATCATGAAAGTAATAGCAGTATCATTATCAGGAGGCCAACAACACTTGGAGAGTTAATAATGATGAGTCGCAGGAGGAGTTACCATCGAAAAGCTGTTCAAATGAGAAACCAGAATCTATCAATGGTAAATCCCCAACTCTGGCTCCCTTTTCAATGTAATTAATACTGCATTTGGTCTTAGGCACCAATAGAACAACTAAGAAGCATATTAGAAATCAATAGTTTAAAACATGAAAACAGGAATCAAATTATAAGGTCCAAATTTATTTCAATTTGACACTATGATGGGAAAAAAGACATCATATATATACATACATACATACATACATATATATATATATATATAAAAGCTATTTTGCACAACAAAAATCATGAACAACTTTTACTCTTGCCTGGATGAAACTATGACAGGAATCCGCTAAGAGAGCTTCTGGATGCGGCATCTTTGGAACTAGCTTCAAAATGATTGAAGGACTGCAGAGGAAAATGCGCCAGCCAATACTGAAACTGTTATAGAAGTGAAAACTGTATTTACCATGAGGTTCAAAATCACCGACAATCATTCATTTCTGCATCAAAAACTCTCTTCTGAGTCATTTTAGTTCCCACCTCCAACCCTCGATGATGTAAACAATTTACAATATCCAGAATGTAACCAAATGTTGAATTATGCAATAACTCCAGGATAACTGAACTTGAATTTTTATTTAATTTAGAAGCTCTGCATCACCAAATATTTTCCCCAGATGAGAAAGTGCAACAATATTTCAACTGGAAACCTTACTAGTTTCAGCGACTCTTTGGATCCGTTCTACAACCACAGGAATATCCTCTTGATCTAACGTGGCAAAACAACATCGAAACCATCCCGGTTCTATGCAGTGGCAGGCTGAACCAGGAGTGACATTGATTTTAGCAATATTCAACAGCTTATCCCATAACTCAAGTTCCCCTTTCTCACTGTAAGAGGGAATTAATTCACTCATATCAGCCCAACAGTAAAAACCCGCACTGCTATCTACACATCTGATTCCTACTTGTTTTAAACCAGCCACAAAGGAGTCATACATTCTCTTTATCCTCCTCCTACTAGTCTCAATATATTCCTGAGTAAATTTTATATCTGAAAGCATTGGGATTAGTAGCCTCTGAGTCAGAGTAGACATTGAAGAAAATCTTGTTAACTTCTTTGCAGCAGCTAAAACGCTCTCATTGTAGGAGTAGATAACTCCAACTCTAAATCCTGGAAGAGATAGGTCTTTCGACAACCCATATACTATATGAACCCTGTTCTTGTCAAAGTCTTCTTCTGAGTCAAGAATTTCTGCCATGCTTATAAACTCCTCACTTCCAAACGTAGAACCCCCATATATTTCATCAGAAATTATATGGATGTTCTTCTCTCGTGCAAAGTCTAATAGATCATAGATAGTTTCTCGTGGCAGTATATTGCCAACAGGATTCGAAGGGTTTGAGATGAGAATTCCACGAACTTTTAATCCTCGTTTTCTTGCTTGATTGAATGCTTGATCAAGGGCACTTATACTAAAAATGAAGTTGTCACTGCTACGACAGTGAACGGGAATTAGCTCCACTCCTGTCCGCAATGGCACATCCCTGTCAAAACTGCACATTGTTTCTCTAATTAGCTTTAATTTCTCAAATCATTTGAAAACTTGGTTTTGATCAGCACAAGGTTTAAAATGATGACAGAATTACCCAGGATAATAAGGTGTGGGAACAAGAAATGCATTCCCATGGTCTGCCAAGCAGAAGCTTAGTATCTCAACCGCAGGGGTTCCACCGGCAGTTAATATTATTTGAGAGGGATCAAACGAGACCCTTTGTCCCATGACCTGAGACATGAAACCTGCCATAGCCTACAAGAGGCAGAAAAGGATAATATAATTAGCAAGGCCGATACCACACACTCTATGGCATCCTATCACCAAAATTGGTTGGCAGTTGCAAGTAGAGAATGCAAAATTCACAATAAATAAGGTTAGTCTGTTTGATGTCCTTAAAGTAACAAAATTATCAACCACAAAAACCATGCAACACCATTCAAAATTAAAATTATCCTAAAAGAACAGTAGCCTCTCCCACCCCCAAAAACATTATTATATTATTAGAAACAGGGAACACCTGAAAAAATAGTGTCAATATCAATGGCTACCTCCATTTTGAAAACCCACATAAACTGTGATCAAAAGCGTAGAAATAAATGTATACATAATTACAGTACTATCGCTGTGCATATAAGTAAATTATCATTCTCTTTTTTTTTTTTCTCATGGTAACAGTATCATTATCTTTTTTTCTTCTTTTGGTAACAGTCATGACTTTTTCAACTCAAATTGATACCAAGAAACCGAAGGTTTTCCATATGAAAACCAAAGTACGTATTACCCAAAAAAAAAAAAAAGTAACGGACCAAAATTATATTCATGCGACACCAAGATCCAGCCAACGCTAGTCCCACACTCAAAAGGTCATTTTAACTAGTTACTTTTCCATGTGTCAACAAATAACTACTCTAAACTCTATGCAATAAAAACTAAATATCACTCTACAAAATCCACTGTTAAATTCATTAAACCATGAAACCAACTGAGCAAATAAGGTCTCACACTCACCATCATCAAGTCTAGCAGCCACAAAACTAACAAACTCAAGTTTCCAACAACATACTAACAATCTGAACTAGCTACACTACCCAGCCAGCAACCCGACAAGTACCTCACGAATTCTATCGTAATATCTCAAATATCCAACTCAGTATTCACAAAACCCTCATAGCAAATCTATTACTCTTAACACAGAGTTATATTTACTTATATCACTAATATCACTAATCAACATCCAAATTCAATTCCACCACATTGTAAGTAACAATGAACATAGAGTTTTTCACATTACCACTTTCATTTCCATCATTCCATCAAACGGTCGGTACATGGCAAGACCACTTATACTCAAATCACCACTGTTGGTCCCCATTATCGAATCCGTCAAATTCTCCGACATCCATTTCTCAATCAAATCCAAACATAACTGTAACCAATCAATAAAAATAGTCAATTTAAATACAAATTCAATAAATTTTAAATAAAAAAAAAAAAAAATTCCCGAAACTGACGCTGCTCTCGGACAACCCGAGTTGGATAATCCCATCCGGATTATCCGTTCTATGATACGGATCCTCCTTGGCTTTATCCAACCCGACATAGTACAGCGAATCACTCGGTTTAGCAACCAAGCTGGCCCGAGACGAGATCCGAACGGGGCCGAGGGATCCACGGGTCGACAAGCTGGCCCGCGACGACGTTCTCGGAAGTCCGGCGAGGTTGGAGGAGGAGGTGGATGGCGACGGAGGATCCGATGGCGGCTCTCGAGACCGGTGGCGTTTGAGGTAGAATTGGAGGAAGTAGTAGAGCGCGCATGGAATGAGAGAGCCGAGGATGAGGCCGCCTCTGCCTTGCACCACTCCCTGTAACGGCACAACGAGTCTCATTGCGGTGACGCCGGAGGGTTTTGATGGGTTGGGTCGGGTGGATTGACGGGTTCGGGTCATGTGGTGGGAGGTAGACCCGAGGCGAACTTGAATTCCTTGGATAGTCCGTCCGTTGGAGTTGTGCGTAGAGAGAGAGGTGAGGGAGTTGGTGAGCTTTCGTGGATGAGTGGAGAGTGGAGACTTTGAGAGCTGAGAGAGCGAATATTTTTGTTTTATTTGCAAGTGTTTTGAGAGGGAAGATTTTAGATGCTGGGTTGCTTGGGTCTTTTGTTTGTATCGAATGATTTTACTATAATGTCCTCGCATCGTTTGCACCTCTAGACCCTTCAGAAATTTGTTGTCTTTCTTCACTGCCAGGCGGCGCATCCCATGTAAAACGGGCGAAGTACTTAATATCGATTCAAAACGATATTCTATACATTTCACTTTTTTTCCTATTTAGGGTGATCAATTAATAATTTTAAATATTTATGATATTTTAAGGATATCTTTAACATTATTTATATTTCTATCCATGTTTTTATAAATTTAGAATCTTCATATTTTTTATATTTAATTTTTTGATCCCATCATTATTTTTATATATTACTATTGTCATTCCAACTCTAAATATTATTGAATTAGATGAGAATTTTACTATCATTTTATTGTATTGAAGGTGTGATATGACGAATTAAAAAAAAGTTAAATTATTAACATTTTTTATTTAAATTTATAATGTGATATTTTAATAATTCATATCATATTAATTATCATATCATTTCATAATTTATATAATAGTAATAATTTATATTTGACATTTTTATATATAATAGTGAACAAAATTTCTAAATAATCTAATATTACTTAAAAAAAAAAATAAAAGGACATGTAGCACTTGCAGCGATATATAAAATTTCGGTGATTAAGTGCAATGATCAGCATTTTCTTTTTTTTTAAAAAAAAAAGTACACAAATTAGAACTGTATGCAATGTACTTTAAGGCTATGTTTAGTACACGAGATTGGAATTAAATGTATTAGATTATATTTGAATGAATTTGATATATTATTCCATATTTGGTAGAACTTAAGATTTGATTAAAATTATACTATATTATATTTTGTGTAGATTAAGATTTAATTGAAATAAAATTAATTTAAATTCTTTATTATTAAATGAGGAAAAACCATTTTAGTTTCTAATTTTTAGAAAATGATCAAATTTTTAACTATGTTTTGAAAAAGAGCGAAATAGACCCTAACGTTTCGAAAAAAATTTTAAATTAGTCTCTCCTATCGGTCAACCGACGATCAAACCTAACGAATAACATGGTGTGCAAGAATAATTTTATCATTTCAAATCACAACTTAGGATCTTGACATATGTACGAATCAAATAATTTAAAAAATAAAACATAAAGGAAAATTAAAAGTAAACAATTAAGAAAAATTTTTAAAATAATATTAAATGAAAGAATAGATATTTAACATAAACAAAAAAAATTAATTTAAAAATAATTAAAATGATATTTACCCTTAAAAGAATTGAAAATTTTTAACATTAACAAAAATAAATAAAAATCTTTAAAAAAAAAAATCATCTCCATGTCGCTTCAATTCCATCAAACCTAGAAATCTCATCTGTGTCTCTCTCTCACCATCAACTGCAACGTCACCTCTTTCACTACAACGGATAGAACCGTATCTCTCTTTGCTCCTCTTTCTCCTCGGCTATAACATAGTGATTTTTATTATTTAATGATTTTATTTTATTATTCTATTTTACACTAATATTTAATACTTTATGATTTTTTAAAATTTGTACTAAAAAAATTGAGTCCAAAAGCAAAACTATAATTTCACAAAATTTACATATAAACTAGTAACAGTAATTTCATAATTAATGTTATTGTAATATTAAACCATGGATGGGGGTATGATGGTCTTTTGTCCATTTTAACTAGGTCCAAAGTAAATGAACCTTTTTATGTTTTTAATTAGGTTTGATCATCAATTTATTGACGGGAGAGACTAATTTGATATTTTTTTGAAACTTTAGGATTCGTTTCATCCTTTTCGAAACATAGTTAAAAATTTGATCATTTCTCAAAAGTTAGAGACTAAAATGATTTTTTTTCCCTTTAAAAGTTAATTTTATAAAAAATATTTCCAAAAAAAAAAAAACACAGTTCATCTTCAAGCCACCATGTTCAACAACCCACAATTCATCAACATAATCAACAACCGTCATCAACATCATCATCTTCTACTACAACAATATTGTTTTCTATGACAACAACATCATTAACATCAACAACAACAATAATATCCATCAGCAACATGAATTTTTTTTTTTTGGGAGAGGAGGGGTGGGTGTGTGTAGAGGAAATAGAGTAACGGTTTGGGTTTGACGGAATCCAGAACCACATGGTTCTAGGTTCGATGGAATCCAGTGATTTTGGATTGGTTGTCCGATAAGAGAGGAAGAATTAAAAAAAAAAAAAAAATTCCTATCTTAACGGGAAATGGGAAACTCATGGTTAAACTTGAGTTTCCATTTCTCAAGTTGAGTGGAAATGGAGGTAGGCCCAAGAATGAAAAAATCTATTCTTTTCCCTCACCCAAACGTGGGATGTGGGAGAATGAAAAAAAAAAAAAAAAAATCTTATTCCCACCCTATTTTCTATGTACCAAACATTGCCTAAAAGTTTTTGCTAAATCACCAATGTTGTGTCCCAACTTAATTGTGCATCAGCTTTTTATTTAATAAAGAGAAAATCCAAAAAAACAACCTAATGTATAAGAATATGTCTATTTTACAACTCATTGTTTCATATTTATTCGAAGTGCAATTTGATATTAACATAAATATCCAAAATCTCTCCTGGGGGCATACAAAATGACGATAATGTCCCTAACGGTCACAGATTCTGTTAGGTTGACATGATTGACCTTTTAACTCTAGAGGTAAAAAGGGAAAAACAATGAAAATTAATTAAAATATAAAAACAAAATAAATAATATTAAAATAATTAAATATAAAATAAATATATATGATTTGTTTTCTCTCAACTCTCTTTCCGTTACTTATCTCTCTATCTCTCATTTTTTCTCTCTCTATCTCCGACGGTCCCCCCTCTCTTTCTCCATCTTTGACAGTAGCATCTCGACGATGACGAGAACATGGTGACAGTGACAGCGACAGGTCTCCACCATTAGAGACCCAAACTAGGTCTCCTCACCGGAGACTCAGATCAATAGAGATCATCCATTGTCTAATTTTTTGTTATTGGTTTTTTTTTTTTGGTTATTGATTTCTTGTGCTCCTAGTAAGGATTCTAATGGAGATTGATGATTGTAAGCTTGATGATTGTGGGAGATTGATAAGAGGTTGAAGGTTAATAATGATTGTGGGTTGTGGAGATGGTGTTTGTTATTGAACAAACCGAAGATGATGAGTTTGCTAGTGGATATGGTGATTCAATTTTTTATCAATTTTTTAATTATATTTTTAAATAAAAATTTTAGGGGTACAAACATCTTTTTAATTTTTCTAAAACTTTTCTGTTAAATTTAACTTTTGTAGGATTTTGGATAAAAATAAAATATTAGTTGATAAAAGAATAATGTTTCATACGAATAAATACATCTCACTAATGTACAAATTTGTTCTATTTGGGAGATAATTTTTAATACAAATATGCATTGTTAGGTTCAAATTTTTTATTTGAAAAATGGGAAAAAAAAACACGACTTGATTTCATTATCTTATTGATATAAAGTGTGAAGTGCTTATCAATCTCTTATATATATAAAACGCTTTTATAATTAAATATACTTGATTTTAAAAAGTAAGGATTAACCGATCAAATTTATCTATTGTATTTGTTATAGGTATTTTTCGTAACATCTACTTGGCCTGATAAAAGCCCAACCAATTGATCCATCTGAGCTAGGCCCAATTCTAATTTGTCCATCAAAAGAAACCATCAAGCCCTGCATAAAACCTATGGTGTGAAGTACGTTCAAGCATCTATAGCGAAGTGAAACCTTTGTGGAGTGGAGCGTATAAGCATGTCGTACTGCATAACGCCACGCGCAGTGCGAAGTCTGGAGTCCGAGCTGCCCACTTCGCGAAGCTGAGTCCGTTCTATGTCAAGCCAGACTTATCTATGGGAAACTGAGGTCGCCGATCAGTTCTCCCCATCTTTCTACACTCTAGTCCGCCCAGAACTTCACTTCGCTCATTAAAGCATAACTTGTCTTGCACACTAAACTTGTTAGAGATTACTGTTCAAATCACAGATAATCACACCTAATCCGCGTGGATTAGTCACAGATCTCTTTCACATGTCCTGGGCATTTAATGCAATCCGACTGCATTAAAATTAAGTCAGAGATATTAACTGTTGTAATCATTTTGTTCTAACTCTTTGTTGATTGTTGTAACTTTTCTCTTTCTATAAATAGGAGAAGTTTATTCAATGTAAACTAAGAGTTAAACACTTAGAAAAACTGGCCGTTACTCTGTCAAAATGCTGAGAAATCAACAGTGGATGTAGGCAAAGCAAGCCGAACCACTTAAACACCTTCTTGTCCAATACTACCTTTGTCTCCTTTACTCCTGCTACTTACTATTTTGTGTTATATCCGTCATCCATGCAGTATTGAGTTTGAAGAACTTAGTTGACTAATTTTATACGTCAGCAGTATTTGAATTAAATAGGAAAATAACATAATAGATTAATTTAATTGATTAGTCCTTACTTTTTTAAAATCAAGTATACTTAATTATATCTTAACTATATATATATATATATAGGGACAAGATCAGAGGATATAAATTTTAAAAAGAAATTAATGATACAAATTTAATTTTTTTTTTTTTTTTTAAGAATGTGAAAGTTATTGAAGAGTTGTGTTGTACCAAATAATTGTACATATACTAACTTCTCTCTCTTTATTTATGTTATTTTTCTACTTTCTCTTTTCTCTATTTATTTATTTTTAAACTGAATTTTTATTTTAGGATATTTTGATCAATATATTTGTTTAAACATATGCAATATAGATTTTATTTGAAAGTTTATGTTGACAACTTTGAATTCATATATTGTTTGTATGATTTGGTTAAGTGAATAAAAAGAAAAAATTAAATGAAAATTGAGTTAATAATATTTTTATTTAGTTTAAAGGCAGAGATAAAATAAGGTAAAATATATCAATTCAAAATTAATAACTAATCTACGTGCTTGTTAATCCAATGGTTGAAAAATTGTATCAAAATTTATATCAAAATTTTGTACCCTCGATCCTACCTATATATGTATAATTTATCTAATAATGTGGTCATATTCAAAATAACATCTAATTACGTTTTATCTTTATATAATTCTTTAAGTTGAGTGTTCTTTAAAATTATTTTTGTATCTAGTAATTATATATAAAAAAAATGGGAAGATGGTCTATGAATAGTGATAGAATTCCACACCCCTGAAATTTGTTTAAAACTGAAATGACATTTTTACCCTTAACTGTGTGAATTGTGGAGAGGACTACTGAATGGATTTAGAACTCTAGACCTCTGATATTTATTTAAAAATACAATTACATTTTTACCTTTGATTGAAAAGGAAAACTTCATGACAAAAAAAAAAAAAACTTAAAAATCAGGTGATTCAAAGTAGAAAAGGTATTTCTTAAAAAAATAGGAGGTGCTTCTAGACACATACTTGTTAGACAATATGAAATTAAATTAGTCTTTATGAAATTAAAGCAGTCTATACTATAACTTTGTCCAAGTGAAAAATTAATTTTAAAACACATAATAATATAGGGTTAGATAGTAAAATTGAGCATCCAAACATCTTTTACATTGAAAATAAAAAATAAAAAATCACAATAGTATACTTCAAAGCAAAATACAAATCTGATCCTAAAAAATTTAATAAATATACATATATATACAGCAAAAAGTATAAAACATAAACGGAACATAAAATGCTTGTTTCTAGCCTGAAAACTTCAAGCGTTTAGAGTGATTAAGTATTGACAGTCAGTATGGCCAACAGTATGGTGATGATTACTTGGAAGTGTGGTGGTGAGATGAGACTTAAAAAAGTTTCATGAGTGTTCTATTCTGTCACCTGTGTTTCGTCGTCTTCAGATAGGAGTTCTTGATTTTCTTCAAATGTCAGTTATTATTTTTTTTTTATGTCATCTATGTAAAAACATTTTTGTTGGTGTAATTATTTAGTCTATAAATTGTTGTAGTTGTTAAAAAATATAATCTCACTATAAAGAATCAATTTCAATTCTCTACTTAGGAAACATTATCAAGATTTTTTTTATAAAAAAAAAAACACTGAAGCAAAAATTACAAAATCCAAACACTAACTCAACAACAAGAACAATAATAGTTAATAGAAATAGCAATAGAACATGCAAGAAAAATAAAATGGGGATGAGACGTAATTGAACTTGCTAGAGGAAATCTTGATGTGATGATGGGAGTCAATGGTGGTCCTATTTTTTATCTTTTAGTGGTAGAGAAAACTAGAGCTAGCCTAAAAGTGGCCCTTCCTCCACACTCACTAACTAGTTGACACCACCAATTGAACACCGAACAACACCGTGTACCATCACTAACAGCCAACAACACCACCTAACACAACACCATCACTAACCCACACCATAACACAACTAACAACACCATCTAACACAACCACAAACCCACAAATAACCTCTTCCATCATTAACCACAACCCAAATCAATCACCAAAACCATCTAAATTTGTTCAACTGCTACCTTCACCACTAACCCTAAGTACTGAAATCAAACCAACCAAAACCAAACCAAACCAAGCTAAGCACCCACTATACTATGGACACCGACGAGAAAGATGGAGACAATAAGAGAGAGAGAGAGAAGTGAGAGAAAGAGATGAAAGCAAAAGAAGCGGGAGAAGAGAGATTAGGGTTTTAACAAATCGACACTTTGAAGATGGAGAAGGACGGAAAAGAACTGGAAAAGAAGAGATGATAAAAGAAATCGGAGAATAGGCGGAGAGATTGATTGATGAAGAAGAAAGAAGAAATAGAAAGTTTGAGGTTATGGAAAAGCAAAGAGAGACAAAGAGAGGCGTGAAGTGAGGAAATGAGAGAATGAGAGACTTTTGTTTACATTTTATTATCATTTATTTTTAAATCAATACTTTATTTATTAATTTTAATATTTTATTATTTAATTTTAAAATATCTTTGAATATAATGGTAAATTTAGGAACTTTTGTGGGCAAATGAATCTTTTTGATAATTTCAATATTATCATAGTGCAATTGCATCTTTGCCATTTGTTGCTATCTTTGCAATTTGTAACTATGCAAATGTGTGTAATTAGTTGTTTTTTCTTTTTTATTAGTAAAAGTATGTGGTTTGTCATACTTATTCCATTATAATAAAATTAAACAAAATTTTAGTCTTTTTAAATGTGCTTGATAATGGCATTCAAATATTTTTGAAGTATTGTAAATCCATCAATTTTATCCCCTGATCACAATTTTAATGGTCAAGTTTAACAAACTCATAAACCTATGAAATTATCATATTATCCTCGTGAAATAGATTGTGATGAAAATACTTCTAATTTATTTCATAATTTTAACTTTATTAAAAGGAAAAACAATTTATTTTGAAATAGATTAATCTTAAAACAAAAAAAGAAAAAGAAAAAAGTGTTGAATTAAACTTAATAGAAGAAAAACAATTGTTATGGACCATTTTTGAACGAGTATGTTTGATAAAATTATCCAAACGTTTCTAAAGTATTGTAAATCCATCACTTTTATCTCTCTAATTATAATTTTGGCAATCAAACTTAACCAAAAAGAAAAAAAAGCAGAGACACCATTTTATTACTTATGAGCCTATAAAATTACCTTATTGTCCTAATGAAATAGAATGTAAAGAAAATGCCCCTAATTTAATTTATACTTTTAACTTTAAAAAAAGAAAAATTGCTTTGAAATAAAAATAAACTAAAAAATGAAGAAGAAAAAACTGTCAAATTAAACTTAATTAAAGAAAAAAATCTGAAATCAAATGTGATACTTACACCAAATCAATTGGAAGAGATTCCTCTTAAATTTTAGATTATTGCTTGTTAGCCTATTTCTTTCAATATCTTTAAATTGGAATAACTTTTAAGCTTGGAACTTGGAGATTGTAGTCTTCATAAAAGGTATTTATTGTGGTTTTAAATTTTTGTCTCATAACATTGTTCTACATATCTCATTTGTCTTGAGTGTGTTAGAATTTATTTAACTAAAACAATTATTTCATGACAATATTAGTAGTTGATATATACATGTTGTAAATTGTCAGTATTATTATTATTATCTTTTTAATTGTTGTTGTTAGTATATATTTTTCGTCCATTTAACGCTAGTTGTTTAGAAACATTGTTTTCTGTTAAAGTGTGTCTACCGGAACTTTAAAAAAAAAAAAAAAGTAGGATAAAAACATTTCATTTTATTTGTATATAAGTAAAGCATGTCATCTAGCAATTGATATATGGGCTTTTGTTTTAGATATTTTAAACACTCTTTTGCAAGTTTAAGATTCAAAAAACTACGATGAAACTTAAGTTCCAATAAATTATAATGTATATAAAAGCTTTAAGCATTATGAATATTAATTATATGTACAATTTCCCTGTAATATATAATATACTGTAAAAAAAAAAAAAAAACTCTTTTACTATGTTTATTTATTTAATTACTCTTTTCGAAATAAGAAATGTTTGATGTATTTTTTATAATCATTTGATATTTTATTAATATATAAAAATATAGTAAAGCTTTATTTTTTGTCTTCTAATTAAATTAAATATATTATAATTATTATTTATGATATAATAATAATAATAATAATAATAATTTTTTAAGTGAAAATATAATAATTCAACAGTTAAATTTAATTAAATAATAATATTTAATTATTTTAATCTTTAAAATTATTTAATAAATAAAATGAATATAAATTTAAGTACGGGCCATCCCGTGCGGCCAAACCTAGTGTTTATAAATAAGAGGCTTAAGTAAACGATTTTATCAGACAAAGTGATTTATCCAACAAAGTGAATACAAAAGCTAATGTTGTTTACCAAATATATTGAAAAATTAATTACACTTGTTCTTAAAATAATTTCAAAACTTCATTAAAAGCATTGAAGTGATAGGATATATAAATATATATATGTATATTTTTAACAAAAAAAGAACAAAACAAAACAAAAGGCTCTCATTGTCTATCCAATAATGTCAGCTCATATCTGGAATCGGAATAGCGTATATTGCCTGTAATCAGGCATGTAATCACAGAACCTTTTTTATTTCAATTTTTTTCAAAAAGAAAAAATTATGCAAAAAGATCGGAGATTTGTAGAGTTCTATCGGTCACGGTTGAATCAGAAACACGGACCATTTGTATTCACTCATCATTTCCATCATAATCACAAAATCAAAACAACAAGACACAACAAAACTATCCAACGGTCTACAGAGACTCATAGACAGACTGACTTGAAGAGAGGAAGAGAGAGAGACTAAAATGTCTGCGAGAGCTGGAACAGAGCAAAGAAGAAAGCGGAGTTCTAAGGCGTTTATATACAAAAACCCTACTTCGAAACGATGTCGTTTCTTGTTTTTGGTTTCAAACTCAATCCGCCGAGCTGACTCCTTACATTGGGTCAACTGGTTTGGATCAACTTGACTGGGTCTACCGATTACATGTGGGCTTGGTCTTACCCCACCCAATTCTCCAATCTGTACCACGGTGGGCTTGCTTAGAATCTTGTCAAAGTTTCATAGGGTCCTGTTTCGATTTTGGGCCTAAACTTAAATTTTGACCACTACACCTCGGGTTTATTATCTTGCTTATAGCTAAAATATAAAATTAAAAATATTTGTGGAATTTAAAATCATAACTATAACTGATACTCTGGTACGTGAAAAAGGAAAAAATTATAGCAACATTTAATTGATTGGGTATATAGATATAAGTGGAAATTACAGGAAATACCCAATAAAAAAACATAAATTTTGTTTTTACCCACTGAAATTTGAAAAATTGTTTTTAACCCCTCAAACAAACTAATTACATGCTATACCCAAAATACCCAGAATACCCCTAAGTATATAGGTGGCAGAAAGTGATGGAAAACAGTTTTGGATCACCGACCAAGCGGAAAACCGATCGGTTTTTGAGAGAAACCGAGGGAGAGCGAAAAACCGAGCGAGAGGCGACGCACAACCACTTTTTCCGGCCACAACGGCGACGATTCCGACTTGCCCAGAGGAGGATAGAGCTCGGGGGACGTGAGTGCTTTTGGCAAGGTTAGTTTTCGGTTGGGTTGTTGAGTTTTTTGATTTTCATTCGCGATTTGAACATGTTTGTGGAATATGGATGTTGGGTATTGCTTATTTGGTTTAGAATAGGTTGGTATTGACTGGGTTTGGCCTGATTTGTGGCTGATATGGCCGATTCCGACCATATGAGCGTCGTCTGGAACGCATCGGTTTTCCACAGGTGTGGAAAACCGATCGGTTTTCCACTGGTGTGGAAAACCGATCCGTTTTCCACAGGTGACCTGTGGAAAACCGATCGGTTTTCCACCACACCTGTGGAAGACTGATCGGTTTTGCACCACAGGTGTGGAAAACCGATCGGTTTTCCACAGGTGTGGTGGAAAACTGATCGGTTTTCCACAGGTGTGGTGGAAAACTGATCGGTTTTCCACACCTGTGGTGCAAAACCGATCGGTTTTGCACCACAGGGGTGGAAAACCGATCAGTTTTCCACCACACCTGTGGAAAACCGATCGGTTTTCCACCACACCTGTGGAAAGCCGATGAGTTTGGAAAACCGATTTTAAATGTTTGTTGGTTGAATAGTGAAAAACCGATACGGTAAACCGATGTTACATATGAAACTCTGATTGGGTGATGCACTTTGACATAGGTTTTTCGAAATGTTATGAATCATATCGGTTTTGTCAGTTGGGTTTTTGAGATCTGCTCATTTCAGGTGAAAAACCGAAGTAAAAAACCGAATCGGTTTTCCACACCAATGTGGAAAACCGATTCGGTTTTTCACACCTGTGGAAAACCGATTGTTTATGTAGTGGCAGAATGACTTTTAATCCTGATACTGATCTTTTTATCACTGTTTTTGTGTCCTACAGATGGAGTTCAAGTATAAATATAGTTTGCAAACAATTCCAAAGGAAACGAAAGGGATTACACATATTGGTCAGAAGGTGGTGAAGAAAATAGTTGATATCCTGACTGGAAGGAACTTGTATGACCGGTTTATAAGAGAGTGCCCATTCGGATATATGTTGAGGAATACCAACCATACGGCTGCCGGCTCCGTTCTATTATGGGTTCTCGCTAGAGAAGTGGAGGTGAGTGGACGTAAAGATGAAATGTGGTTTGAACTTGGTGGGAGCATATATAGGTTCGGGAAACAGGAGTTTTTATTGATTACAGGACTTCATTTTGGAGGCATAGACCGTGAAATTTTCCAGGCAACCCAAAATGACCCGAACAGTCTCCTACAGCGATGGTTCAATGGAGTATTGCCGACTATATCCGAGTTTGCTACATTTGTTGAGGCAAGAAGTCAGTTGAACCGTAAAGACGAGGATGTATTAAATGATGAAGATCTTTTAAAGTTAGCGAATATAGGGATTGCTTTTCATCTGTTTATGGGGCAGGATGAGAAGGCGAAGATGTCGCTATTTTTGTGGATCATCATTGAGGATATGGAGAGGTGGAACTCATTCCCTTGGGGCACATTATGTTATAGTGTCCTATTCCATTACCTCCGCATGGCATTGACTGAAGAGCGGATCAGAAAGCCACCGCGTAACATCAATATTTATGGCTATGTCTATGCGTTTCAGGTATAACCAATACCGTTAATATTTATTCCTTTGCAATGTGGTTAAATTAAGTATATGTAATATTTGTTTTCTTTGGCATTATAGTGGTGGTTGGTAGAAGTGTTTCCGGCATTGGCAAAGAGAATATCAGAAAGTGTCCGAGATTTACAAAATGAATTGCCAAGATGCTTGAGAAAGTCACTTAAAAGAACACCGACATATATCAACAGTCTTGATGATTTATCTCCCGTAAGTGGCAAACGTCAACTATATTAGTTTAGTAAATTTATTGTTTGTTTTAATTACACTTATTTATATGAAGTATAACATTATAATGTAACTGTATACATGTATATAATGCAGATAGTTGGCTTAGAGCAAACCCTTGAGCCTACCGACGCCGAAAGACAAACGGCTTATTGGAAATCCTTCAACCCTAATAATTTAGTAACGGGTGAAGTACATAAATCTGGCGGGGGAGGGAGTGAGGGTGACAGTGAAAGTGATGATGATGCGGATGATGACGATGATGATGGCGATGATAGTGATGATGATGATGATGGTGATGGTGATGATGGTGATGGTGATGATGATCATGACGAGGTTGACGATGTTAGGGTGGAGGGTGATGATGTGGTAGAGGGTGACTCTGTCGCAAATGAAGACGTTCAAGGCATGCAATCATCATCAGAGGATTCCCTTTCAGAGTTTCGTTCAAAAAAGGTCCACGATATCCCAAACGTCCATCCTGAGGTACAAATCATCCCTTTATATGATTATCTACGGAATATGAACATTGTATATAATGTAAAAAATATGAACATTGTTGTGTGGTAGTATGGTGTGACAGAGAGACAGAGTCTCTAAACATGATAGACGAAGTCTAATTTATTATAAGCAGGTTATGTTTTTTTGGATACTTAAAAATACAGGGGAGACTCTGGCAAAATTTTTCCTACAATCGTATAACCGTGTCAAAATTTTGTTACAGGTGAAGCAGTTGTTTGAATATATTGTAAATTTACAGAAGACAACTAATGAGAAGTTGAGTAGGATGGAGAAGAGGCAGAAGGCAACTGTGAAGATCGTTGAGAGCATGGATAAGAGATTAAGACGGATGGAAAAGGATTTCTTATGGATTAGGACGTATCTCAGCGACAGCGATGATTCAGATGATGATGACGGTGACGACGACGATCATCGCGGTGGGAGCTTTGTCCCAGAGGAGCCCATTTATGTCCCGACTACAGATCAGCCAGCACCATCAGCTCTACATCAGGACGAGGGGGTTCGTCAAACATCTATCCCTGAGGACGAGAGGGTCCAGCAGTCACCTATTGAGGTGGGCCAGTCAGACATCCAGCAGGAGATCCAGGATGTCGTTCTGGCACAGGGGGATCACCAGTCACCCATTCAGCAGGAGGAGTAGGAGCAGGAGATCAGCGGTGTAGCCGCTGCAGAGGCTGGGCCGGATGATGACCAGGTAGACATAATTTAAACAGTGTGTTTAACGTTGACGATTGAATTATAAATATTCTTTTGTGTCTTTGAATTTGAGTGCAGCAGCAGGGAGAAGACGGCCACGAACGGGCCAAACGAAAGACCAGGCCAGCAGCACCTCTACGGACTCCATACACGGATCCTGGGCCGGCGAAAAAGAAAAAAAAAATTGTCCAACAGCAGGTGACAGAGGTTGCACAGCCTGTAGATCCCATAGAGGCCGTCTATAATGAATATAAAGCTTCAGCACATTTGGACCTTAGGTATGGAAAAAAAAATAATAATTTCCTACAATCGTAGTTGTTGCCGTAACTTTAAATTTTTACCAATTTTTTAAAATTTTTTATTTTAGACGTGCGGTTGAGCGTTGCGCGTGGTGCGTGATTCCGACCACATTGGTGACCTTGGAGGACGAAAATAGTTGGTTGACTAGTGAGCACATCGATGCGTATTTGATGTGCATACGAAACGGATGGTGGAATGAGGACGAGGATAGAAGATACGCCCTTCATGGCACTTCTTTATTTGTAAGTTATTGGTTGATAAATTTTTCTAATGTATCATTGAAATCAAATAACATTATTAATTTTTAAAATGTGCAGGGCATTATGACCATGGAATACAATAAGCAATATGTCAACCAAGGAAAAAGATTTGATCCAGCTACAGCCACTATACCCCCAGAATGGCTGCCATTCGGATGTGGCAAGATAGATGCATCGGTCCCGTGGTGGTGTGTTGAGAATATAAGTGTTGTTTTAATATTAGAGTCTTTTATTTGATAATTGGAATTAGTCCTACAACACTTACATTGAGAGAAACTGTAGGTACTATTGCCGTGTAGCTTGGACCAACAACACTGGGTCCTCTGTCGAGTGTGCTTGAAAGAGAAGAAAATCTATGTGTATGATTCCCGGGCGTCCATTGACATAGAGGTACGGCTCCGAGCATTGGAGCCGTTGGTGTGTTTTATGCCCGTTATGCTTCGCTTTATTGGGTTTTATGAGAGGACTCAATTACATATGCCAGCTGTAGATGAGCGATGGGAGGTTGAGCGTATTGATGAGTCAGCTGTGCCACAGCAACCCGATGGGTGAGTTGTTAGTTAATATTTAGTTATTAATTAATATTTAGTTATTATTTAATATTTAGTTAATAATTAATATTTAGTTATTATTTAATATTTAGTTATTAATTAATATTTAGTTAATCATGGAAGTTTTTAATTACCAAATAGTTAGTATCTCTGAATTGACATATATTTATGAAACAGGACGAGTTGTGGAGCATATGTCGCCATGTACGTACGGGACCTTTTGCAATCCAGGGAAAGTACATGGGAATCACGACCACGTGATACACCTGCGGACGCCCTCGCACTGAGGGCTTCGCTTGCACGAGATATTTATTCATTTTCACGTCCTTTGTATAAAGTAAATAACTCTGGAAAATGGATGATTGATTCTTACGGGGAAGTTGTACTTAAGTGACATCAATAAACAGTTAATTATCCATATCCTATTCAAGTTTTGACTTAAAGTATTTATGTCAATCAGTGAAAACAATAATTTAGTTTAAATATTTTTTTAGTTATTAAAATATATTAATATAATTAACTAACAATAATTTAGTTTTTTATAATTCCACTAAATGAATAATTCCACTTAAAGAAATCATGAAATCAGTCGCACTAAATATTTCATCAAATGAAACCAATTTAAGTTAATTAATTGACATATATTAGAGTCTTTATTATGGTTAGGATATGTTAATTTAAAATTTCGAAATCATGAAATCATTGGTTTTGCATCATCCAACACTAATGATCTCATCAATTGAAATCAATTCAACTGAACGCATTGGCCTTTAGTTATTAACATATATTAATATAATTAACTAACAATAATTTAGTTTTTTATAATTCCACTAAATGAATAATTCCACTTAATGAAATCATGAAATCAGTCGCACTAAATATTTCATCAATTGAAACCAATTTAAGTTAATTAATTGACATATATTAGAGTCTTTATTATGGTTAGGATATGTTAATTTAAAATTTCGAAATCATGAAATCATTGGTTTTGCATCATCCAACACTAATGATCTCATCAATTGAAATCAATTCAACTGAACGCATTGGCCTTTAGTTATTAACATATATTAATATAATTAACTAACAATAATTTAGTTTTTTATAATTCCACTAAATGAATAATTCCACTTAATGAAATCATGAAATCAGTCGCACTAAATATTTCATCAATTGAAACCAATTTAAGTTAAACCAATTTAAATATTATTGTGTAACTTAAATATTATTAGTGTATTAACATCAATAACAACAGCAATAATATGATATATATATTTTTTTAAAGAAATAATATTATATTATTGTGTAATTTTGAAACCAAAGCTTGATTCGGTTTTCCATAGATCTGGAAAACCGAATCGGGTTTCCAGAGGAATCTGAAAACCCGATTCGGTTTTCCAGGGATCTGGAAAACCGATTCCATCATTCAGATTCCCCCTGAAAAACCGATCGGTTTTTCAGGGTCACCCAAAAACCGATTCGGTTTTTCAGGAACCCTGAAAAACCGAACCGGTTTTCCAGGGTTACCAAAAACCGAACCGTTTTTCAGGGTTCCTGAAAAACCGATCCGGTTTTCCAGGGTTACCAAAAACCGAACCCGTTTTCCTTTGCATGGAAAACCGATTCCGCTAAAATATTGGACTTTCTGTAACTGATTGAAGCACTTATAACAGATGAATGTGGTGTGCGGACACAGTCAAGCAACTGTAACAGATACTAATCTATTAATCCGTTAAACAAAACTAAAAGCAAGACCAATGCGATTATAATACATCAATTTAACGAAATAAGATAACTTAAACATGCTTCAGAGAGTTCATACGCGATTCCTACTCATTGTTTTCATCATTATCCATTTCTTGATTGGTAGCAGGAAATCGCAGAGGACATCGACGTTGGTTGTGTCCAGTCTCATGACACAAGCGGCATCTGCGGGACGGTGGGCCGTTGTCAATAACAGATGTGCTTGGGCCAGCTTCCGCATCCGCAGAACCTGAGCTCATCCCACCCCTGGTAGAAATAGGGGGGTTAGGGCAACGAAGACGGTTGTGTCCCCTCTCGCCACATCTTCCACACTTTTTTCTACGACGATCTTCTCCGGCTGAAGGAATCCGAACTTCTTTCGGCCTACCTGGTTGTCTTTTTCCTATGGGTGGTAGTACAACCATACTTCTAACTTCCCCAGAAACATTCCAGCTGGCTAATTTAGGGACTGGATTGATCGGACTTGCATATGCAGCTTTCAACCATTCTGTGCTGTAATACTGACTGGAAAGTGTATCACAACTGACGCCCTTGAACCTGTCAAATTATCAGGTAATACAAGTTGAAGTGTATAGACATAACATGAAAAGCTGAAAGCAAACGTTGAAATATCATACCTGGCCACAGCACATGCATGAACACATGGCAACTGATCTAAGTTCCACTGCTTACATGTACATGTGTGCTCTTCAATATTAACCACCGCATCTCCTTTACTAGGATGCATGACACTGTACGTTACCGGTTCTGTAATGGGATATACACAACCTTCCGTTGCTAGATTTTTTGCCAACATGATGCGATCGTACGCAGCAGTGGTAACATAAGTTGTCAATTGAGCAGCAGCAATACGTCTATTATTAAACCATCTCTGCAGCACATTTCTTATATATTCATGTGCAGTTGTTACTGGCAAACGGCGTGCTTGCATCATACATTTGTTGAGCGACTCTGCAATATTGGTGGTCATCATTTCATATCTTCTTTTAGGACAATGTGATCGTGACCACCTGCTCACCCCAGCTTTAACCAAAGTTCCATGTGTCCTCGGATGTAACACTCGCATTTCTTCCAATATCCAGTTGCATTCCTCAGTTACATAACAGTATGCTGCATTGTAAAATGCATTTTCCACATCCGAACGCTTTTTACAATGCTGCTTTAGGTTTTGCCATAAGTGAAAAAAACATAACACATGTGGAACTTCTGGAAAAGCTTCTTTCATCCCATTCGATATGCTTTTATGACGATCGGATACAATAAGCAAATCGTCCGACACGCCGATCGCCAATCGTAATTTTCTTAAAAACCACGTCCACGAACAGTCTGACTCTCCGTCAGCAAATCCATAAGCAATGGGATAAATCATCTCTTCTCCATCTTTGCATGCAGCAAAAAAAATCACCCCTTTATATTCACCTTTCAAATGCGTTGCATCAACAGCAACAACCGGTCTCATATAAGCTCGGAAACCCTCTATCGAAGCTCCAAGTGCAACGAAAGAATACAAGAACCGATCGTTTTCATCTCTCTCAATTGCTGTTATTGTGCCCGGGTTGTCTAACTTTAACATCTCAAAGTAGGACGGAAGCTGTTGATATGACTCATCCGCTTGTCCATACGCAAGTTTCTTTGCATATTGTAAAGCCTTCCAAGCTTTGCTATACAAGATTTGAACTCCATACTGCTCTAGCATTTCTCCAATCAATCGATTAGGTGTATACATATCTCTCCCCACCTTTCCCGCATACAACTTTCCGATGACAATGGCCTTCACACTTTTCATATGTGATTCCATGGCTGTCTGACGACACGTGTGCTCCGCCTCATACTTCAACACAAACCACATCGAGCAACCCTTTCTGCATCTAGCACGAACTATAAAGCTACAAGTTTTGTCCTTGCAACTAGCCTCAAATCGCTCCGTGTCTGAACGTCTAACCCGATATTCAAATTTCGCTTTCAGAGCATATTCTCCAATAGCTATACTCATTTCTTCTTTACTATTAAAAAATGCTCCCTTGTATAATGAACCAAGTTGGTAGACGGTTGACATAGCACTTGAAGCAGGCTCAATGTCGCCCAGTTCAACACCAGGAACAATCCAATGTGGTTGTAAAGGATTGTTCTGAAATTGTAAACCTGAAAATCTTATTTCTGGAAACCCTTCTTCTTCAGACACATCATCACCTCGAGTTCCCTCGTTATCACTATCTCCAGTTTCCTCAGAATCACTATCCCGTATCTCACCACCATTATCATTTATGTCCCAATCTTCATCATCAGTACCATAATTCATATAGTCATTGTTAACATCGCAAATTGGACTTTCTGTACATGTAAATTGGGTGCCAGCAGCATCCAGCGAATTATTGCTCCCAATTCCTGAAGTTCGATGAAAATGACTTTCAACCATTTGAGGATTTATAGGTCTTGACGTTTCTGCCTCGTTGTATCTTCTTCCTGGTATTGAGTTGGTGGCAATCGGAAAACCGATACGCCTGCTAACCTCAGCTCCACAATCTTTCACAATCTTATCCACATAAATCTCTTTAACATCAATATTTTTTATTGCCATCAAACCAACAACACCAAGATCGGACATGATACGTATCTTTTTAATTTTACCACTTGTCGCACTTTGTAGTAAATAATGTATACGAATATCCCACATTCTCCTATCAATACCAGCCTCTCTGTACACAATATCGACTAATGATAAAAAACTATTATTACTGTGAACCCCACACATGATCGACTCCCCTCCTACGTAATTACATCCATTCCACTCTCCGTCAAAATTGATTACAATTGTTTCTTGAGTCATTCCTGTAACGTTCAAATAAAATAATAAATCAATCTCATTTCAATTGGGCAACATTACAAAATACAATCTTATAATCAACTTAATTTATTATTTTAAATTAACTGTAATCGGTTTTTCAGTACGGTTTTTCAGTGCCACTGGAAAACCGGTTTTCCAGTGGCACTGAAAAACCGATTCGGTTTTTCAGTGACTGAAAAACCGAACGATTTGTTCGGTTTTTCAGTGGCACTGCCACTGGAAAACCGATTCGGTTTTTCAGTGGCACTGAAAAACCGGTTTTTCAGTGACACTGAAAAACCGAATCGGTTTTCCAGTGGCACCGAAAAACCGAATCGGTTTTCCAGTGGCACCGAAAAACCGAACGGTTTTCCAGTTTTTGCTTCGTTTTTAGCCACTGAAAAACCGATCACACAAAAATCGATCGGTTTTTATCGATTTTTCTGTGATCGGTTTTTAACAGAAACCGGTTTTTATCCCTGCAAATCTTCAATGTCTGACTGAAAAACCGATCGGTTTTTCAGACGCTATTCGCCCCTGAAATACCGATCGGTTTTTCGAACTTATCACTGAAAACTGATCGGTTTTTCAGATCGGTTTTCACTGACTGAAAAACCGATCGGTTTTTCAAGCCACTGAAACTGAACACCGATCGGTTTTTCAGTCCTGAAAAACCGATTATCACTCACGAAAAACCGATTTCGTCGCAGCTTCTGCAGTTTCCGTCGCATTTTCAGATTTCCATATCCATCAAAACCAATACAATCTTACAGCCCTAAACCATGCAAATACGAACTAAATAACCCAAAAACTAACAAATAAACATATACATTACCTTTGATCACCAAATTCTTCAACAATCAAATCCTTCAATGGATGCCACTAATGTTCAAAATCCTTCAATGGATATTGTGAGGAAGAAGATGAAGAGCAAATATAGACACTCAAACTCAAATCTCAGAAATCATCAATGCAAAAGTAGGTAGAGGAGAAATATGGAGGTTTTAGGAGGAAGATGAAGGTTAGTTTTGTAATTTTGAGTGGAAGATGAAGGTTAGTTTGGTGATTTAATCTTAAGGGTAATTTCGTAATCTTGGGTATATAATAGAAATAGTTTGTTTGAGAGGTCAAAAACAAATTTGATTAAGAATTGGGGTAAAAACAAAATTTCTCATTATATTTGGGTAAAATTCATAAATTTCCCATAAGATAAATATAAATTATTCAATAGATTGGATGGGTGCAAATAACACCCAACTAAATCTTATAGCTCTTCCACGGAAGAACAACCTTATTAAGAATTGACCTCAACTAAATCTTGATACTAAATTTTTAATTTTTAATCATAATCATTAATATGCATTTGATGAATTACTTGTAATTATGCAGTAGAGAATATGAATTTAATTAATATGGAATGACCTAATAATTCACAGTTGAGAGGGTGTTCAAATCTGAAATGGTATTGTAGTTGCTACATGATTTACCAATGAATAAATAAATGATTAAACAAATTGAGTTTGATTCAGTGATAACCCAGTAAGCCTCTTACATTTACATTTAAAAGGTCGCAACTTCAAGTCATTCCTTATCCCCAAACACTATTTAGTTATAATATTTCAAACATTGAGTTTGAGTCATTTCCCCAAACATAATTTAATAGTAATATTTCGAAAATAAATTTTAAGTTGTGAGTTTAACTTATTCTCTTTCTCCGTACACGATTTAATTATAATATTTCAAAAATCCCGAAACACGATTTAATTATAATGTTTCAAACATAAATTTGGTAGTGAGTTCGAGTCATTCCCTTCCCCGAACACGATTTAATTGTGATATTTCAAAAATTAAGTTTGAATAATTTCCCCGAACACAATTTAATTGTAACATTTCAAAATAAAAGCACAAATAAATAGTGATATAGGGTACGGTGTCCAAAACTTTTATCCAAATTGTAGATGGTTATTGGCCTCGTTGGTTAAAGCGCCAACAACCTCATGCCAAGAGGTATAGTTGTACACCTAGTAAATACAATCTGCCCATTAATTATGTGGATAGACCACTCATATCCGTATGAGTCGATCCCTCTTGTATAAGAGTAGTTTTTCAGACTGCGTCACTAGTGTTTTCATTATGATTAATTTTAAGAGTCTCCTGTGACAGTCTCAGTCCTTTAAAAAAAAAAAAATTCCAAATTCATGCCCAATTCCCCAAACCCAATTTAATTGTAGCATTTCAATATAAATAATAAAATAAATAGTTCAAAAAATAAGCATAATAATAAATAGTGAAGCCAGTGTAAATTCATGCCCAATTCCCCAAACCCAATTTAATTGTAGTATTTCAATATAAATAATAAAATAAATAGTGAAGCTAGTGTCGTTCACAAATTTTTGTTCAAATTTATGCCCAATTCCCCATACCTGATTTTTTTTCTTTTTTAAATTCCAAACCTGGTTTAATTGTAGTGTTTCAATATAAATAATTAAATAAATAGAGATGCTAGATGGTAGATTGTCCAAATTCATTCCTAATAATTGTATTGTAGTTGCTTTATGATTTACCAATAAATAAATAGTGAAACGAGAGCAGATTGGTCAAAAATAAATAAATAGCAATGCATTCCCTAAACCCGATTTAATTGCAATATTTCAAAATAAGTTAATAAACAAATAGTGATGCCAGGGGTTGTCAAAAAAATTTGTCCAAATTGGCGCATAAATAATGTGTTGTAGAGTTGTCAACACCAAATAAGGTTTGGGGATATTATTATAACCATATAAATATTGGGGCGATGAAATAATAAATAGAGTAATGCTATATTTTTAAAATATTTTATTAAAATGATGTGGTATATGATTTATCAAATTCTTATAAATCATAAGATGATGTGATAATTAACAAGATCTTGATAACGCATATGTCATATTATTTGAATAAAATATTTGAGAAGTCTAATAATACTATAATAAATATGGTGTTGATAACTTATATATTACACGAGTTTTAAACAATATAGTATTGTTCAAAAATAAAAGACTACTTCTATTTAAAATAAAATTTTAAGATAATCCAATGGGAAATTTATTGTTTTTTGCCAAATAAAAAGAGAATTTTAGTTTTACACAACTTTTTAAAAAAAATTGTTTCTGACCTTTCAAACAAATTATTTTCATTCTATACCCAAGATTACTAAACTACCCTTAAGTTAAAATCATCCAATTGCTCTAATATGAAATTATCAAAATAGTCTTCTTCTTCCTAACAACATCCGAACCTTTTTTCTCTTCTCCATTCATGGTTTTTCTTCTTCCATTCACCATTGTAGCCGAAAAATAAACCTCCTAGCAAGGGATTCTTCATTGAAACTTTATTCGTCCATTGAAGGTTTTTGATCATTCAAGTTTCATCCATCAAAGATTTTAAGTTTCTTCTTCCATTTGAAGTAATTTGAATTTTGAAGATAATGTATGTATTTTTATTGGTTGGTTTTTAGATTGTTTTGTTCAAATTGCAAACTAAAGACTTTAAAAATGATTTGGTTATGATATCTGATATTCGTAAAGTAGACTTGTCATTTCTATAAAATTTACGATGAAATCGGTTTTTCATACAAGTGAAAACCGATTTAAGCATTAGATAATGGAAAAATGAAATAAGCATTTTTTTCATATTTTTTATATTTGTTGTGTTTTAGATGCTGTATATCGAATTTTAACATTATATATGGTTAGATATAATTGTATTTTATTCTATTTGGTTATATTTGATTGGAGAGTGTTGTGAGTGTACAATAAATCCATCTAACTCAGTTTTTAGTAGACTAAAAAATTGGTATCGGTTTTTTGATCCACTTAAAAACTGAGTTAGGCAGTGTTGACATAATTTTGATATTTTTTATGTTTTTTATGTTGAGTATTGATTTATGGTGTTAGATTTGGTTCGATAGGATTGTATTTTGTAATATTGACCCATTGAAGTGAGATTAATTTATTAATAATATTATTTGAATATTACATGAATGGTTCAAAAGACGATCATAATTAACTTTAATGGAGAGTGGAATGGATGTAACTACGTTAAGGGTGAGTCGATCATGTGTGAAGTCCATAACGATAGTAATTTTTCATCATTAGTGGACGTTGTATACAAAAATGTTGGCATTGATAAAATAAAGTAAGATATCTGTATTTATTATTTACTACAAAGTATGACAAATTGCCAAGTTAAAAAGATACGCATCATATTCGATCTGGTGTGGTTAATTTGATGGTGATGAAAAATATTAATGTTAAAGAAATTTATATCGATAAGATTGCGAGAGATTTTAGAGTTAGAAGTTAATAGACATATCATTCGTCCAAATGTCACCGATTTAATACCAGAGACAAGACATGATATAGCAAATACGGATAGACCTATAAATCCACATATGGTTAAAAGTCAATTCTATTTTACTTCAGCTATTGGGAGCAATCAAGTTAATGTTTCTGCCGCCCCATTTGCATCTATGGAAAGCTCCATTTACGACATTAATGATGACTATATGAATGATGGTATTGATGATGAAGATCGGGACACAAAGTATAATGGTGATGGGACACAGGATTGTGACAAAGAGCAAACTCGAGATAGTAATGAAGATGAAACTCAATTTGATGATGTCTTTAAAGAAGAAGTATTTTCAGAAATAAGACTTTCAGGTTTACAATTTCAAAGCAATCATTCATAATTATACTGGATTGTTCCTGGTGTAGAACTGGACAATATCAAAACTACTTCAAAAACGTGGTATAAAGGTACATTATTTGACAGTAAATAAGAAATGAGTACAGTCATTGGAAAATATACTCTGAAAATCAAATTTGAATATTAAGTTAGACGTTCAGACACTAGGCGATTTGAGGCCGGTTACAAGGATAAAAATTGTCGCTTTATAGTTCATGTAAGATACAGAAAGGATTATTTGATGTGGCTTGTGTTGAAATATATGATAGAATATATGTGTCGTCAAGCAGCTATAGAATCACATATGAAGAGTGTGAAAGTTATTGTCATCAAAAAATTATATGCAAAAAGGTAGGGAGAAATATTTATAGACTTAATCGTTTAATTGGAGAAATACTAAAACAGTATGACGTGTAGATCTTGTACTGTAAAGCTTGAAAGACTTTACAATATGCAAAGAAACTAGCATATAGACAAGCAAATGAGTCATATCAATACTTTCCGTCCCACTTTGAAATATTAGAACTATCAAACTTTGGCATAATAACGGTAATTTAAAGAGATGAAAACAAGCGATTCTTATATTTGTTCATTGCACTTTGAGCTTCCATTAAGAGTTTTCGATCTTATATGAGACTGATTATTACTATTGATGTCATTCACTTGAAAAGTGAATATAAATGGGTCATTTTTTATGTTGCATGCAAAGATGAGTCGGAGATGATTTATCTCATCACTTTTGGATTTGCTGATAGAGAGTCAAACCGTTCATAGACTTAGTTCCTAAGAAGACTGTGGAAGGTGATCGGTGTGTCAAATGATTTGTTTATCGTATCCAATCATTGTAAAAGTATGTCGAATGGGATTGAAAGTTGATTTTCTTGAAGTTTCAAACATATTGTGTTTTTTCCATCTATGGTAAAACTTTAAGCAACATTGTAAAAAACATTCGAATATGGAAAATGCGTTTTACAATTCAGCATACAGTTATGTGCCAGGTGACTGCGACATAATATTTAAAGAAATTTAAGCGTTATATCTGGAAACATATGAAATTTTGGTTAAAGCTGAAGTAAGCGGGTGGCCACGGGCATATAGTCCAAAAAGAAGATATAAAATGATGACTACCAATATTATAGAGTTGCTCAACAATTGTATAATGTAAGCACGTCATTTATCAATAACAACTGCATATGAATATGTGAGAAATGTGCTATAGAGATGGTTTAATAATAGACGTGTTGCTACTGAAAAACTCACAATTTATGTTACCACTACTGCGTATGATCATATCATATTGGTAAAAACTTTATCAATGGAAGGTATTGTACATCTTGTTACATCACGTACAGCGTCATACATTCTAGTAAAGGTGATGCGGTTGTTAATATTCAAGCGAATACATATACTTGTAAGCAGCAGAACTTAGATCGGTTGACATGTATTCATGCATGTGTTGTAGCTAAGTATTGTAATTGTACATTGTTGCTTTCAGTATTTAATGTCATATTATAACACTTAAATTTGTAATACATGTCAGGTTCAAGGGTGTCAGTTGTGATACACTTTACAATCAGTATTATGCAAAGTGGTTGAAAGTTATATATACACGTCAACTTAATCTTGTTCCTAAATTGGTTAGTTAGAATGTTCCCGCGAATGTTAAAAATATGATTGTACTACTACTCATAGGAAAAAGATAAGCAGGTAGATCGAAAGATGTTCGGATTCCTTCAATTGGGGAAACTCGTCATACAAAAAAGTGTAAAAATGTGGAACTTTGAAATAGAATCCAAAGTTCGCGTATCTTGGCAAACGGAGGAGGTCACCAGTTGTCGGAGGTGCTCCGGCAAGGTCGACAACTGCGAGAGAATGGCCGAAAAAGGTGGAACGGACTCACCGGGTTTCGATCGAGCACGGGCGCAAAAAACGAGTCGAGGTTTCACTTTTGTAATTGGTGATGATAATGAGTTTCCTTCTATTTCTGACATCTTATACATATAGGGGCTGTTTCATAATTATACATTATGGTTTTCTATAAAATTTTAAAAATTAAGAGTTTATAGGTAAAAATGTGTATGGGTATGATGGATAGTTTGGATATATGATAAAATTAATTTGCTTCGGGGGTTAAAAATAATTTTTTTAAATAGTGGGTAAAAACAAAAACACCCTTTTAAAATGAGTTTTTTAATTTCAACTAATCTAATTCATTAAATACAAAATTTGAAGAGAATCGAATCCAATCCATTACACATGTCATAATCTGAATTATTTAAAATCATTTATTATTGTTTTATGCAAAGATTTGATTTTTTTTAAGTATTTATGTTATGGTTTAATTAGACATTCAATGCATAAAGCTATTTTTTTTAAAAAAAAAAAGAAAAAAACAGTCGATACGGATCCTCAACAACTTCGTCAACAAATTGCTACCATGAGGCAATCCTTCTTCAAAGATGTTTTTCTTTTCTTCTTTACTTAGAAATTAATGTGATTTTTTAATGAGTAATCCAATATTAATGCCAAGCTACTTTTCAAATACATTAAAATATCAAGAAAAAATTATATTAATAATGCCGAAATTTGTATTTTTGAATTATTTTAGGGAATTCTAGACCAACAATTTATTCTAGTAGAGAATTTAGAAAAAGAAAGTTACCTCACCTCCATCGAAGACTTGAGCAACATATATCGCAGAGACGCAAATAAGTGGCTCGACTTCATGGAAATAAAATTGTAAGTACAAAAAAGTTGTTAATTTAATTTTAATTTTATCTATTTTTTGGATACATTTAATTATTTTAAATGCACATTGTTTTTAAACTTATTTTTCTTCCGATGTGTGCATGTTTTGGCAAAACCCCCATTTGATTATAAAACTGTGGAAACACGACATCGTCAGCTTAGAGGAAGCGGTGCTAGGTAATTAAAAAAAATAATAATAATATTAAGCTTTCTAAATATTTTATTCAAATCTATACCCAAATAATGTGATACGTGAGTTGTCAATATCTTATAAATCATGAGATGATATGATAATTAATAGAATCTTAACAACTCACACGTTACGTTATTTGACAATATATTTGAGAAACTTAACATTATTATAATAAAAAAAATCAAACAACAGCAATAATAATACCACCAGCTTAAATATTCATTATGATTAATGCTACACTTTCCAAATATTTATTCAAATTATATGACAAAATTATTTGGAGCTACCACATTAATTTTAGAATAATGTATTGATAATATGGTAATTATATATAAGTTTATCATATCATCTGGATAATGAATTTGAACAAATTTTTATATTATTATTACTTATTCATAATATATACTAAGATTAAACAAAACATAATTTTTAATACAATTATTATATACATTTTCATCTGCAGCCTTGGTACAATAAGAGTTAAGAAATGTGGTTACTCAAGCCCAAATACTCTTCCACCAAGGAAATGTTTAAGGGTAACGTTTTAACTTCCTTTTCTTTTGAAGAGAAAAATTATATATTCACTTACGTATTAGAGCTTTTTCCTATTCCATTGCATATTGGATTTTACATAAAATTATTAGGAAAAAAAAAACAAATAATTGTTTTTGGGAATCCAACTCTATATTCAGATTTCAAATGCAATTACAATTAAAAATTAAAACATTTGCATATGAGAATTTTCTAATGGAAAATTTTTAATTTAGTCCCTAATATTTAACAAAATATTATTTTTTTATTAATGCTTGTATGTCAAATTTTCGTCATTTATAACGTTTCAAAAATGTATCAATTTAGTCCATCTGATAAAGAAATGACAGTCAAACGTGACAGACATGGCAAAAAAATAGATTTACCCTTAATATAATTTAAAATAATTAAAATAACATAATTACCCTTTTAAAAACTGATAATCGTAAAATAATCATCTCTATTATTAAAAAATTGTCATTAACCATATTCCAATCAAATTGTGACTCATCATTGAATCATTTTTTTTAATTCAATTTATTTTTAATAAATATTTTAATTATAAATAATATTTTTAATATAAAATTAAAAAAAAAAATCTTCTTCTTTTATCTCTCATCATCTTCCTCATCTCTAATTTCATCTTCTACATTCATCAAAATCATCATTTGCATTTTTTTTATTAAACCAACATCACCCAAATTAAACATCAATATCAAACTAAACATCTCCCAAATCTTTAAAAAAAAAAATGTTTATGCAAATTTAAAAATATATATATATATATTCAAGATGAATCCAATTAATCTCCACCATTAAAGATCAGAGACCAAATATGGTCTACGACTATGAAGAGTAGTATTGGTCCCCTCATTGGAGATCTCTTTGGACACTGGAGACTTGGTCTCTATTCTGACAATGGAGACCAGTTTTTTGGTCTCCCTCGTTGAAAGGAGAATGGTCTCTATTCTGTTTTGTTTTGTTTTTTTTTTTTAACTTAAAAGTATTTTTATATATTAAATTAAAAATATAAAAATATATATTATATTAAATATATATTAAAAATATATAAATATATTCAAGTTAAAATAACTAAATTAACCCTCTTCCTGTTAAGGTTGACTAACAGAATGACTAAATTGATATATTTTCCAAACGTTAGGAATAATGAGAATTTGAAATGCAAATATTAGTAAAAAAGTAATATTTTATCAAATATTAGGGACTAAATTAAAATTTTTTATTTTCTAATATTATTGCTCTCGATTCGACAAAAGAGAGTGTGAAATTCTAAAGACTAAGCCTATTTTCAGGCAAGTTTACTGATTATTCTCAAATAATTAAATTTTTAATTAAATATATATTATCATAATTACTCCTTTTTTTTTCCTTGTTTTTTGATCAGCTTGTAAATCAAATTGAGTGACTTAGCTCATCAAGGATATCCTCCACACTGATAAGAGTCTCTATGATTCATCTTTGCTTTATGTTTATTGCTTTAGTTTTATGTATTTAGGGCTAGTTTGATATACCTTCTATTTTTAGTTTTTAGCGGTAAAAGAAAAGAAATCAAAACTTATGTTTTTTAAATATTGTTCCAATAACACATTTTAAAAGTGTTTTTGAGATAGTTTAAATTGAAAATTCTAAATTCTATTATAACTATGATATGATCATTATATCCTAATAAAAATAAACTATATAATTATAATTTCATATCTATTTTAATAAATATTTAATTAAATAATAATAATTTTTAGAAACAATTATATTAATAAATAAAAGTCTGCCAACAACAAAGTAAACTATTAAATATAATTGTTAAAAGTAGAATATTGATGAGTGAAAATAGTAAAATACTTTTAAATAATAAGTAATAGATGAATAGAATCAGCAATAATTCAATTTTGCCCTTGAAGTTTAATTGAAACAATAAAATTATGATTGTACCCTCAAAATTATGAAAATAATATTAAGAATATAATAAAAAATAAATAAATACAAAACACATATAAATCTAAAATAAATAAAAGTATAATTACTTAAAATATAAAAAATTATAAAAAAAAATCAATTATTTTGTTTAATTAAAGTAAGGTAACATTTAAAAATGAATTCAATTTTGCCTTGAAGTTTAATTGAAACAATAGAATTATGATTGTACCCTCAAATTATGAAAAAATATTAAGAATATAATAATAAATAAATAAATAAATAAATAACACATATAAATCTAAAATAAATAAAAGTATAATTTCTTAAAATATATAAAATTATTAAAAAAATCAATTATTTTGTTTAATTAAAGTAAGGTAACATTTAAAAATGAATTCAATTTTGCCCTTGAAGTTTAATTGAAACAATAGAATTATGATTGTACCCTCAAATTATGAAAAAGATTAAAAATATAATAAAAATTAAATAAATTTTAAAATATAAATTTAAAATAAATAAAAATATAATTACTTAAAATATATAAAATGAGAAAATATCAAATACGTTATTTTGTTTAATTAAAATAAGGTAACATTCAAAAATAAGAATACAAAAGTTATTTTAAAAAAATAAAAATGGTATTAAAAGTAAAATGATATTAGAAAAATTAAAGGTAGAAATCTGTGGTTTGGATGTCAATTTTTTAGAATAAAGTTATTTATTTATTTATTTTATCTAAGTTTGATTCTTAATAAATCTCAATTGAATTTTAAAATACCCAATCTGATTTTTTAATGATTTAATGTCCCCTCCAATTATTTTTTGAAGCAATGTATATCCACAATTAATTTTTTTTTTCCTAACATTTTAAAGTTTTTTTGTATAGTTGTTATATATATATTGTAAAAAAGTATTTTCATAGATTTTTTAATTCTATTTTTTATTTTCTTTTCTTAAATATGGATAAGTGATATTTTTCAACGTTTGCGGATGATACAACCAAAATACCTTTAAAATCATTTGACTAATAATAATACATCTTATTGAGCTTTTTTATTATAATTTAGGGACTCAGTGAGCCACGTTTTTCAAAACGTTTGAAATTAACAATGAAATCTTCCCTTTTCAAATTAAAATTAATAATGTAATTTGTTGTTCAAAATATAAATTTTAATCAAATTAATTAAAATTTATATTTTAATTATAAGATATTTTAAAAGGATTCGGTTGCAACCAAACTTATTCAAAATTTCTTTTGAAAAATAGTACAAAACTTATATCATAATTAGAATTTAGAAAAACTTTTAAAATGTTCTAATCAAATTTAAAAATTCCTTCAAGAGTTCAAATAGTAACTTAAAATCTCAATTCTTATTTTTATTTTTTTTTTACCTTTTCTCCAAATATTAAAAAATTAAAAGTAAAAACTATCTCCAATGGACTAACATCTTCAAACGTGGAGCTCCTAGCAAAGATTTTGGTTTTCTGTTTTTTTTTTTTGTTTTGGGGGGAAAGAAAGCAAAGATTCATTTGGGCATAAAAGGAGGCGGGGAAAATGAATTGGAAAAAGATAAGGGAAAGGTGTTGAATGGGAGCGTGGCACCGAGTTTCAATCATACACATATTATTATACTTTACAATAAAAACAGAACCAAACAATGATGATTATGTGATTGTCTAGTTATGATAAAGTAATAAAGGTTTGTCATGATCATGATGGTGAACTGGTGATTCTCCTTATGGCCAATTAAAAAGAGAAATCATGATTTTCCTTTTGGCTGTTTCTATTGATTTTTATGATCGACTGACCTACATTACTGTAGGTTTTGGTTTTTGATATATGTTTTGTTTTAGCTAATTTAAATTCGATTTTATATTTAAACTAATTCAATGTTACTAATAAATGGTTCTATTATTTTAAATTTATGATATTCCATCTTAATTAATTTTTTTTGAAATAAACATAATCTAATTTTAAATTCAACTAATGGCTTCTTTTTCTTTACATCGGTAGCACTAAAATTAACATCAAAATTCTAAAATAATTTTCTCTTCTAGTATCATATAGTTCTGAATAAAGGACAAAATAGTTTGTGAAGGAGAAAATAATTTGTGCATGAACCTCATTCTTATAATATGGTGCATATAATTGATTTAGAAGACAATTATAAATAAAAATGATCGATGGTTAATTTAGATTAAATCATAATTTCTCGTTCTTTCTTTTTTTATTTTATTAAGGAGATTTGAACTTGAAATATTGACTTTAGTGATAAGTATGGTTACCAATCAAGGTAAACTTGTAACCGTCTTTAAATCATGATTTGAAATTGAGAAAATCTAAGCCAAACTTAAATCTATATAATTTGCTAAAACTAAGGAACATTTCATGGTAATTCATAAAAAATATATAAATATATTAAGAATAAATATGCAACTATAAGTTAATATTTATATTTAAATGATCGAAATAAAATAAACCCATGGGAAGTTAACTTCCTACAATTGTTTAATTAATAAACATCTCATAATAATCCACAAAAACAAATTTCCTTAAATATTAAAAATAAAGTAGATTTGTTAAAAGTGTTTTTTAAATTCGAAATTATTAATATATCATAATTCTCATCAAACTTAAGGGCATGTATTCAACTTAAAGTTTATTGAAATGTAATGGTTTTTTTTTTTTAAAAAAAAAAATGGATCTTGATGAAATTCATGGAGTTTATAGATTTCACATAAAATTTATTAGAAATTTTTATAAAATCAAATGAAATTTGTGAAGAGTGGTCAGATTTGTTATATACTTTTTATTTTTAAATTTTACTTTAAAAATTCATCAATTCCATCACTGAAATATGTAAACTCAATTATTTTTTTTAATGCACATACATTTCAATATATTCCTCATAAATCTCAATTAAATATACGAAAATTTTTAAAATATTTTGAATTATATTGAATTTTAAATTAAATATACTCTTAAATATTAAATATTATAATTGATTCATTTCTCATTAAATTAAACTTTTGAATTAATAGATATAGACAAAAATGACCCAATTAGGTGTTAAAAAAAATACTAATTCAACATAACTTATTGTGTTACACCAAAAGTAACGCTACTTGGGATTAAACAAATTGAATAGATTTGATATTTTAGAAATTATATAAGGCTTTTCCCCGAGAATGTACAAATAATTTATTCCTTTTATCTGTTAGTTTTCGAAGAATAAATAGCGATGACAAGGATTGACAAGTCACACGTCATTACCAATTGATGCTTGATATACCACCTTCCCATGATTTTGAATTTCTGAGGAGCGTGTCCACTGCCCCATGATGTGCAAAAGGACAGGGTCGTCCTTAGAAATTGAAGAAGGATAAAGACGTAAATTCAAACGAAAGGGCAGAGAGAATCCGCCGAAATGCAGACTTTTGGAGCTCTGCAAAAGGTAAACTCTCTGCTAGTACAGACAGGTACAGCGAAGACCAACCTCCATGCAAAAGACAAACATATGCTACCTGCCAGTCTGTTGCCGTCCAATTTACTGATTTGTCCATATCTTTATTATTTTTTCAATTTTAAATTTCAAATATACTTTTGCAATTGCTCGAGGCATCTTGCATTTGTTTGGTTTGCTGGTGGAACTATTTATATTGCATTAAAAAAGTTATAGGCAATTTTCATTTTAAAAATCCCTATATTTTCATGAGATATCCTTCCTTCAATTTATTGTCAGTCAAAATTAACAGTTAAAGGAATATTTTAGTCATTTTCATTGTACTTGTTATTTGATTGATAAGTGTATAGTAAAAAAAATAGATCTTCACCGTCCATCAAAGTTTGATGCACGATGAAGATTTAATGATTAAAAAAACTAAAGTAACACTAAATAAAAATTTTAAAAGAAAAAAATTCAAAACAAAATGAAAAAAATAGAGTAATTAAAAAAAATCAAGAGTAGACATCGGATGAACAATGGAGATCCAATCTGGATCTCCACTAACTATCAATGGAGATGGATCTTTGTCTCTATTAATAGATTTTCCATCTATGCTCCTTCACTGACGAACCTCCATCCCTTTCTCTCTCGCTAACAAAGCTTCATCCCTTTCTCTTTCTTGCTGACAAACCTCATTCAACTAAATGTTGGAACGCCACCCATTCTCTCTGGCCAATTGTTTCTTGAATTGTCGATTGACCTTCCTTTCTCTGATCATTAACACAAACTATTATGCAAAACCACTGCCACTACGAAGCCACTCAAACACACTCTATGACACCATTAAAACACAACCACCACCATTACCAAAATTGAAATCCCTAAAAACACCACCACTCCCTAACCGTCAAACACCTAACTATCACTCCTAAACACACCCTCATGTACAACCACCACAAATCAAAGCAAAGACAAAAGACATGGACTTTGTAACTAGTTCTTGTTGTACTTTAAAAACATAAATAAATAAAAAATAAATAAATAAAAAACTAGTTCTTGTTTTAGTTGTTGTACTGTGTTTAGTGGTGAAAGTCTTGAAAGCTCTCATTCAGTATGTATATATATAATTAATGATTTTAACATTAGCATTTCTTGATTTTAAAAATTTAAAATGAATAAATCAAATTTATTAATTATATTTTTTATCTTAAAATAATTTTTTTATTTATTTTAAATATAATTAATAATTTAATTGATTTATTATAATTTTTTAAAATTAGAAAGTATTAATAATGAAATCAAGACATATATATATATATATATTTATATATAAAGTGTTAAGCCGATGCAAAAGAACCGAGCAGGGTCAAATCGTTACAGCAAAACAAACATTATCCATCAAATAATTTAAAACACTATCGGTCATGGGACCCCACAAGTTCAAATGATTAAAAAATAAAAAATAAAAAAAATTAGATCCTTTCCATTCTGTAAAACCTCGACTCTATCTATAAAAGGACATCTTCAACGTCCGTGCTGCATATCGTTTCACGTCTCCAATCTTTCAACGAAAATCTCGCCGTCCATTTCGGAATTCATTCTCAAAACACACACGAAAAAAACAAAACAAAAAAACGCAACTTTCTCTCTCATTCATTCACGGAGAAAGCTTGAGAGAGAATCGAAAGAAACCAAATGGATTCATGAAACGCATGATCAGAACTTTCTCTTTCGTTTTCCACGAGGGAGAGAGTGACAAATTTTGGTAGAACCATTTGTTGTTCCTTTTTTCTTTATGCTGTGAAACGTAAAAATTTCAAGAACAAAAACAGAGCTTTTATATTTCGTTATCATTTTATACATATGATTTATTCGCATGATCACCATTGTTTGAAGAATTTTTAATAAAACAAAGAAAAAAGAAATGGAGATTGATGACGAAGAGATGGAGGATCTGTTCACGGAGACGTTCGTGGTTGATGATTTCGAATTCGATTTCGATTATGAATTCGAAGCTCCTCAGTTTTACGATTTCTCTCAACCGGAATCGTCTCGTGAAGCCGAAGAAGCCGATTGCTGGCTCGATACGGCTTCTAGTTATCCACCTTCACGTAAGCAAGCGTTTTAATTATTGATTGATGCGTTAAATTTTTAATTTGTTAACGTATATAAGTTTTTAATGTAAGTGGTTTTGCATTTAAAGTAAGTGATTATTGTGTCTAATTTTGGTTTGGTTTGATTGAATGTTATAGCTTTTATTATAAAGTTGAAATGGAGGTACGATATCTACGATAACCCTGTGGATATTGCAAGCGTCTCTTGTCATTCTGCAGGCGGCAAAAGCTTGACTTCTTTTGACATTGACTCAAATAATAGGATGGTGTTTAAGAATTCTGATGATAATGGAGGTAGCTCTCTTGTTTGCTTTTGTGTGTGTGTTTTTTTTGGAAATTATCGTGTAAACTTTCATGTGTTTGTGTATAGTTAGAGTTATTGTTACATAATTACTACGCAAATTACGATTAAACGATTTCAGTATGAAGAGGGGAATGGAAAGGGCAGGGTTGTATAGATTGATAGACAGGAGAGTATTTTGAAATAAGTTTGAGGAGTTGATGGAAAAAATTGAATTGATAGTAGTTTTAATGATATTTTGTCTTGGAGAGAAAGTATTTGATGTAGGTGGAGATGCATGTCCATTGTCCATGATTGATTTTATGGAAGTGTAGTTTTTTATAGGAGGTTAGCATTTGATAATGTGTTGGAGAAATGGTAAAAAATAAAAAAATAAAAAAATTAAGTGCAGGTGTTTGATTTCGACTTTCAAGTCTTGAGAACAGCAATTTGTGTGAAATGCTAGAGGGTTTAACCGCATATAAAACACAACATCCATTGTAGGTCCAGCTTTTGTGGGTTCAGCTTAGAGTGATTACCTATTTTCAGGGTTCTGATAGAGTATTTACTAACAACTTTTTTCAGTAAGCAATTTGCTGCAGTTACTTCCATTTCTCCATTAGCATATAAGTATACTTTTTGGAAGATGTTTCTGTTTTTAACTAAGGCACAGTAGGGTGTTGTTAATATTGACAGATGTTTATTCAAGCCATTACAGTTGCTTGATTTCATAATTAATAAACAGCCTTTGAGGTGAGTATGTGTTTTTTTTAATCTGAGAGACGAAGAGCAAATTTACAAAATTTTATTGAATATATACAAAAGGCCAGCTTAGTAATTCCATGTTGTTTCTTCATCTCTACTTTTTTCCTTTTTTTGTGTATAACTTCCTTCAGGACTGAAACTACATGATCACATGGGCCAAGGTGTTACCAAATCCAAAACCAAGCCTCCGGTCAAGGCATCTCTATCAAGGAGTTCAAGTTTGATGAAACCGACAGCAAGTTATTTGGCGAAGCATGATCAACTTCAAGAATTTTATTCCAATCAAATTTCTAGAAGGTGTTGGTTATTTCCTAAATAATTTACTCTTGAGGAATACTCTTCACATCATTTTTTTGCAGTATCAGTTTTGTACTCAAGATAATGAAACAGCATTGTTTGTTTATCGGAAATAATACAGTTTATGAATCATTAATTGTTTTGATCTATCAACATTAAATTTGTTAATTTCTATGGGTGGTTTATTACATTTGAATTTGGTTAGAATTATTTTTAGGAAATGTTTTAGTACTTTGATCTCTTTTATTAAATGCACTCTTTTCTTATTCCTTTTGTTGTTCTCAATTTTATAGGTGTCAGAAGTTGTCCGTCAAATCGGACAAGAGTTCACAGCATTCTTCTGTGATTGAAAACCTAGCAACCAAAAGACAAAAGCTGGAGGCTGGTTACTTACGCAAGGTGTGCTAAGGCACTTTTCAGTTGGTCATACCTATCTTGAATTAATGAATCTAGGCATAAAAACGGTGATGTTAAATTCTTTCTCAAAACTAAAAGTTGAATGATATATTATATGGTCTCTAAGATCAATATACTACCTCACTTTTGATGTTAGTATGTTTTAGACAGAATGAACATTTGTATGAATCTACCTGAGGAAAACTGAAAGTATTATAAATTGTTTCAAATTCGTTTTTAGTTTTTCTTTTCTTACCCTTTATATGTATGCTTTTCAATGAGTATGTAGGCAAAGAATTTTAAGTTTAATAAAATTTAAGACCTGGGAATTTAATAATCAATCGTTCCTGCATTTACTACTGCATCAGGAATTGCTCCACTTATTACTTGACATAAAACAGATAGGGGATTCTTTACTTTGTTTTGTCCAATCTTTTTAGGGTTATTACAAATCATATCATTTGTGCTCAGTTATTTTAGTCATTTCCAGGAGAAATTTTTTTGAGTGCTTTATTTTGCAATCAGGTTTCTCAACTGAACCATCATGCTCTTTTTCTTCACAAGAACCCTCAAAAGGTAAGCTTTACATATTTGAAAATATATGATGCATCATGTGTTTGTACACATTATCGTAACTATGTGCAGACTCCTTTTGATGTTGTAGTATCTTTTTACGTTATCAGTAGTTTCCAAACAACATTGAGTTGATTTTTAGGTTGATGTTCACTCGGAGTATGCTAGATCTAAAGTTACTATTCCTATAGAACCGTATCTGGAAACAGCAAATCGGGCACAAAGACATAGGTAGTAATTTCTTTTCCTGTCAATTTTTTTAATATTTGATTATGTATTATGTGTTTGTAAAAATTTTTTTCCCTGGAAGAGCTATTGATTGTGTTCTGTTTTCTGAATTTCAGGTGCAAGGCAAATGCAGAGTCAGGTGAAAATGCAAAATCAAACGCTGGTACCTTTAAAGCACATCCACTTAACAGAAAGGTAGGTTTCATCAGTTAATATTGTAGGTTTGAATTTTATAAGAACTATGAAATTTACAAGAAACCACTTTTACAATTAAGGTACAACAATTCGATCTTTTACCATTATTTTGTTTTCTGGTTGAACAGATTCTTGAGGCCCCTCCATCGCCTAGTCCGAAAAAGAGCTCAGTACAGCTGACACAGTTTCAAGTACTTTCCAAAATCTCTTATTTGACTTGTTTCTTTTTTTATTTTTTTTCTATAAGTTTGATGCATCTTTTATGGTTAATTTACAAGTTCTCTGCTTTGTAGGTCTTCCACCTGAGAACATCGGAGAGAGCTAGGCAACATGCACTTAATAAAGTAGGTCATCAAAAATGAACTTTATAGATCATGATAGTTGATATTATATTCTAAATATTTTTCTCTTAATTTTATAAATTATTTTAGAAGGTTTTACAATTTCCTTTTTCTACGCCTGGTATCTAGGTGTAGGAACATGTCTTTGATTATTGAAAGCTAATGATTTCCTCATCACAGGTGGCAAATATGTATGACTATGATTCTATTTTACAATTCGAAACTAAAGGCCCCGAAAGGTAATGTGTCTTTAATTTAGCTAACGTTACTTCCAAATTGAACATGCCTAGATTTACTCTTACTGAGTATAATTTCAATGACATTGGGTGTTTAAAATTCTCCTTTGCTCATGGTTTTAAACTTCTTGTTACTTGGGATTACTGTACATGGTCCAAGACTCAAAATTTTTCAACTCTCTTGTACGAAACTATCACATTATTTATTTAAACTTTTTTCATAAAAGCAAGTAGAAAACCACATTTCTCAAGCATTTTATAGCTTTCTATTCCTTCTCTCATATTTCTTGAGGTCCTCATATGTCTTCAAAGGGTAATTTTTGTTATGATGATGATTTCTTTCTATCATGGTTTTTGTCTCTCTGTTTCAGATTGAACTCCGTTGATTCCCCTAAAAAAGAGAATTGCGAAGTTAAATCATCTAAAGCTCAATCTCTCAATAAGAAGGTAATTTGAATACTATATGTATAACCTTATTTGCAAGATCTTGTTTTATATTGAGTTTCATATGTGGAGCCATGTTGTTGCCTGAAACAGATACTCTCAAGTAAAGGAGAACCAGGTGTCTTCAGCAATGTCAAACATGAAACAGGAGTTTCCTTGGTAATTTATAATGGATCCTTCATTTACTGTTGTTACTCGTTATCAGTGCTATGAAGGAATTTTTTTGAACAAGCACTATGCTTTTGTTTCCTAGCAGGAAAACAATTTGCCAACAGATAAAAGGTTTTTGAATGAGCCACCAACCGAACCATTCAGTAAGGTAGGAATCACTTTGTTATTCTTTACTTACTGTTTATTAGTTCAGAACTGTATTACTATTATATCAACACTACAATTTCTCACCTTTATATTTTTTGACCCTCTCTCTTGACATGATATCCAGCTCTCCCTATCATCTGAAATCCTACCTAACTCAAAGTCTCGATCAAAAATGCCTATAGCTATTAAGGTTAGATACGTTGAAGTTTTTCTCGTCAAAGCTTCCAAGGTTAATGCATATTGTATTTGTCATTTTATTAATACTTGAGTGCTTTCATTGATGAATTAAGGGCTCAAAAGAGAATGCACCAGCTTTGTTCCATCTCGAGCATGAGGTATAGTAGAGTATGACTCATTATATTATACTATATGCTAGAAGTTCTTTAGTTACACCAAAAAGTAGCATCCTTTCTCTTATGATCATGATCTCATAACATCCAAATTGTGCAGATGATAAAGGCAGCCAAAGATAGGTCACCAAGGTTTTGTCGAAACCAGTATCAATGTGGGAGTGGTAGAAGAATTACCGAAGTTGGATCCGAGTTCAGGACTAATAGGTATTAGTGTCACCGACTCTAAAGTAATTTGATATGCTCCGATTTGATGTCCTTTCCTTTTCTTTAGGGGAAAAAAAAAGGAAAAGAATAAAAAAAGACAGGGCAATTAGACTTAGACCAAACATTTTCAATGATTTTTTGTAGCAGGAAGTTGGATATTCGCTGAGAATTTCGAGCTCAAAGCCTATCAGTCGAGTCAACCAATTCAAATGAGTTTGATGTTCATCCCAACCAATTTATTTATAGAAGTATCTTCACTGCAAATTCTTTTGTTGTATATCAGTTTATGCAGAGGAAATAAAAAATTTATTGGAGAAAAATTTTGGAAACCTTATGAATGTACAGCTTTTCTTATCTATTTGGTAAATAGCTCATAGTATGGAGGTGGTTAAAAAGACACATTTATTTTGTTGTGTTTGTTCCTATTTAAACGGTTTTAAAAATTGTGATTGATTGTTAATAATAATATTAAAAAGAAGTAATTTAAAATATATATATATTAAAAGGAAGTAAATAGATTTTGACACCTTGTTGCTAATGATCATTGTAAATTATTTGATGAGGAGAAGATTTTTGGTTGCAGCGGGATGCTTATGCATATACTGTGTTATCTTTGTTTTGTTGTGTTTGTTAGTGGTGCAGTAGTTGTGTTTGTTAGTGGTGCATACTGCAGCATTTATTTTGTTGTGTTCGTTTGTATTTGAACGATTTTAAATATTATGATTGATTTATTATTAACATACTGAAAAGTAAATATAATTTTTTTTTCTTTGATACATATACAACTCGTGACATTAGGTCAGATATCTACCGCGACGTAATGATAGAATCTACTCAGTGAGCATTTCGAAAATTTACTCCTAGAACAAGAAGAGGGCTACCCACGAAAACATGAAAAAATTGTCACACATCTTATGGTTAGGGTTAGGATTGAACCCATCTTTTAATGTTTTTTCATTAGGCCACCCACTTTCCTCACCAGAGGTAAATAGATTTTGACCCTTTATTATTGATGATTTTTAGAAATTATATGATGAGGAGATTTTGGGTAGTGAAATGATCTTAGGCGAGTGGGGGTGCATGGTTGCATCCCCTGCATTCCGGTTTTTGCTATCGGATGCAATGGGTTGCACATGTAGTGTGCTCTTCTTTTATGCTTATGTACTTGTAGTGGAATCTATGATTTTGTTTTAAAAAATTTTAAATGGTCATAGTCAGAATTTGATTTAATTCTTATTTCATTTACTGTAAGTTAAAAAACCAAATGGTTACAATTTTTATTTTTTTTTGTACGTAGTCTTACTCCGTGTATTTTTATAAATATGTTTATGTGTTATGAATGTAGAAGATATTTTTCAGCTATGGAAGTAGATATTTGATTGCCTATGCAGTGCTTGATCATGGATTTACAATAGATCGATAAACTCCCAAAAGTTAAAGCCTAATAAAAAATACGATGATAAAATTGGAACTTTTGAAGTTCTTTTTTCTTTTTTTTCCGAATTTAAAGACCATTTTAGTCCACTAAATAGTAACACAGACAATCATAAATGATCATTTATTTTTTAAGAGCACCTCTACCGATCAAAAAGGTTATACATTATAAATTATGATTCTAGGAGTTTCCAATTATCATTTGAGCAGCTAAATATAAATCTTTGTTCTTTCAATTTTGCATACTTTCTTCGTAAGTCTATTTCATCTCCCAAGTGCACTATTTGCCAAAGTATATACAAATAAGAACTTCAAAATACACCAAGATCACAACCAGCTCAAACGTTTAATGGTTATATTCTTTACATGCCAATGAAAGGTTCAATTTTGCAACAATTTCTTCTTCATAATAATCTGCTTCGAATTTCAGTACAGATCTCCAGACAAGCATAAATGCTAAGCACAATCTCTAAACACTCGTGAACATGTCTCCATCCATGCAAACAGATTCCTGTCTGTTTTCAGCTGCATATATCCTGTGCGTGCTTTAATGACAAAAAGCGATTTAATTTAGTAATAATTGAATGCCAGACTGAACCCCAAAAATTGAAACAACTCACGTTGACAGTACCAAAAATACAGACAAGAAATTCTGACAGCTATTCAAAACATAAATACTCCTTAGAGGTAGTAGATTTTACTTGTATTGTAAGCTTTCAAAAGCAACCATCCAAAAAACATAATAATACTTCCAAATAATATTTCCCTAACCTAGACTGTCTGAAATGTACAAAAATTAGTGATGATAATTCAGCCCTTCATATCATATACAATTTCTTGGAATGGAAAAAACTACAAACAACCCTATAAACCAAAATTTGGGATTTCCATAGACGTTCAGTTCTCCAGTGTTGGATGCCCGATTATCCGGATCATCATATGATGGATTTCCACTTAGGGCAACAAAACAAAAAGACCTTTTAACTAGTAATTTAGAGGGTGTTCTTAGATATGACTTCTCCAAATTGAACAAACCACTGAGCATCCGACAAATGGTTCTCCTGCTTGACTTGTTGCTGGTGCTTGACCTGAGGCTGCTTCTGTTCTTTGTCGATCACAAACTTGGAGTAGTTGATCGGTTTCGGAGGTGTGGAAGCAGGTTTTGCAGGAGGTGGTGGAAGAAGGGAAAGCAGAACCCTTGAGACTTCCATCATCGTTGGACGGTCAGAAGGATGGCGCTTCGTGCACAGCAGAGCGAGTTGGAAGGTCTTCCGAACCTTGTTTAGCTCGACACATGTAACAGAAACCTCTGGATCGACAGCCTCCATCACCGTGTTATCATCGGCTTTGGACATTATCTGGACATAGAATACAAATGCAAAACATTAAATGGGATTCAAGACACCAATAATTATATATGACTAGCTAAATCTTTTATTAAAATAAGTGCTTCCGACAACATTATATTTAGATATATTAACCCAAGCAGTTGGATAAATTTGACCTAACAAACACCTGCATTATTGAAATCTAGGGTTGGTTTCCCAAACGCTAGTCAAAAAGAAGAAATTTGTTGCATAAGTATACCAGTTGATGCAAGTTAGACTCATTATCCACAGCTTTCTTCCCTGTCAGAAGCTCTAGAAGTACAATGCCAAAGCTATAAACATCCGACTTTTCATTGAGGCGAGAAGTGCGGGCATACTCTGGATCAATGTAGCCAATGGTTCCCAAAACATAAGTTGAGGCATGAGGCAATGCAGTTGGTATGCATTTAGCGATTCCAAAATCTGAGAGATGAGCTTCAAAGTTCTCATCCAAAAGGATATTTGAGGACTTAACATCCCTGTGGATAATTCGAGGGTTGCAATCATGATGCAGATAAGCAAGTCCTTGCGCTGCTCCAACTGCTATTTTCAGGCGAGTCTCCCAATCAAGTTTTACCTTTTTTGATGGTCCTGTGCATATAAGACAGAAGGTCACTTTTAAGTATAAAATTATACCATATACCGCATAAAATATTTTGCACAATGGGATTCCTGCAGGCCACGCCTACTAAAGGACTAGGACTTCCCTTTACTTTCTAACAATTCTTGAAGGGGAAAGAATAAAAAAATTACAAGTCAACTCACCATGAAGAAGATCCCACAGCGAACCATTTTCCATGTAGTCATAGAAAAGAAGGTTTCCAAAGTGAGACAGCGCATAACCATGCAAGCTGACAATGTTTCTATGTCTGATGCTGCCAATGGTTTCAAGTTCAGTCTCAAACTCTTTCAAGTTGTGAGGACACTGATTGTAAAGTCGCTTAATTGCAATAGGTCGGGAATTTTTCAGTACACATTTGTAAACCGTGCTAGATGCACCATAACCTATGATATACTTTTCATTCAAATTCTCTGTGACTCTCATTATATCATCAAAGGTATGAATAGCCATATCCATATGTAGAATCACAAGTTTGGGTGGTCCTGAGATGGAAATAGATCTCATCATAATGAGTTGGGGAAAAGATATGCATAGTGAGAATAATTACAAAGGCCAATACACACCCTGCCCTGTTCTCCCAGATCCCTTGATCAACCGTTGCTTCTGTTGATTGGATTTGTACACAGCAATTACAGCCATTACTAACAAAGTGATGAAGCCCAACGTCATGCAAACAACAGCTGCACGGGAAAATATAACTAGAAAAAAGCAAAGCTAATTAAATGATGTAATTAGCTCATTTATATAAATTCACATGTATAATTAAAAAAAAAAGGAACGGTATATGGAAAGATTGTAGAAAGATTGAGCTGGGACCTTTGGACTTTTGAATTGAAGGGCCACATATCGATCCGACCCAGTTGCCGCACAAAAGTGGATTTCCGATGAAGCTGGAAGAAACAGGATTAATCAAAACAATTATCGAAACTAGGAAAGACAAAACCTTTTTTTTTTCTTTTGCATACCTGTCAGAAGGAAATCGTGAGAAGTTTCTGATAGGAGGTATGAGTCCTGTTAAGTTGTTATAAGACACATTCCTGAGAATGAAAAGAAATTGATGTTAGGCAAGACTTTATTGACTATTAAAAGAGATCAAGGAAATAAAGAAATGTTCATACAAAGTAGATAGACTGAAACAATTCGTAAGCTGATCAGGCATTTCTCCTTGCAAATTGTTGTTGTTCAATATCCTGTCACACATGATTGAAAAATTGGTATACACAGGCATTTAAAACATGAATATATTCCATCAACTAAAAACTGGAACACAATACTACGAACTTACAGAGACATGATATTTTGCAGCTGGCCCAATTCAGCAGGAATGCTACCAGAGAGATTGTTGAATGACATATCCCTATTACAGAGACAAGTTCATATAACTCGAAAAAAAAAATCCCTTGCCAATAAGATTGCAGACTAGTTGAGAACAGCACTCACATAATTTGTATGCTTTTAAGATTTCCAAATTCTGCTGGCAATGGTCCATGGAGATGATTCCTACTCAAATTCCTGTCCAAATGAAAATATTATGCTATTACACAACCTCCAAATTGACAGCAAGGGTACAAATAAACTATGCTTTGGTTACAAGCTTACAGGGTGAGAAGGTGCTCAAGATCACCAACAGATGCAGGAACAGGTCCAGAGAAATTATTGTCAGAGAGATCCCTAAAGACATAAAAAAACATGTGAACATTTGATATAGGGAGTTAATACCAACAGAGGATGCCAAACAACTTACAGAGTATCAAGATTGATAATGCGACCCAGCTCAGTAGGTACCCTGCCTTTGAAATTGTTCTTTGAAAGGTTTCTGAGAACATTTAACATATTTCAGCTTATCAAGATTAACATCCAAGAAACAAATTTAAATGATAGCCAATCCATAAAATCTTCCTAAATGCAAAGCATCAGAACTTACAGGTAGGTCAGGCTCTCTAGATTCCTGAAACTTGAAGGGATGGACCCACTTAACTGATTACCATGCACATTGCTGTTAAACAAATTAAAAGTCATCAAAATGAAACGAGTTGATGCTAGAGACGTTCAAAAAAAAAAAGAGAAGTGTCCAAGTTTCGGTGTATGAAAAGTAGATATCTTACAATTGATTCAGAGCTGTGCAGGAACTGATATTATGTGGAATCGGTCCTTCAAGTTGATTGTTAGCAAGATTCCTAAAAGTCGAGCGATGACAGTATAAGGTACATATACACACAAATGATTAAAATATATGGCAAACAATGAAAACTCACAATTCAAACAACTGATCCAGCTTCCCAAGCTCAGCAGGAATTGTCCCAGTAAGTTGATTGTCATGCAATTGCCTAGAAAATTACTTGAATTAGCAAAGGCAAGAACAATGCACAACATACACAAGTTCAGTTAAAGGAGATTACTCACAAGTAGCTAAGCTTAGACATATTTCCAAGCTCTGGTGGGATTGGTCCAGTTAGCTTGTTGCCATGGAGATATCTAGAGTAACAAACAAAACTTAACAAGGGTACCAAAGAAAGAAGCCAAAGTAACATATAAAACTTTTCAAAGCAACTAACAGTTTCCCAGTGTATGACAAATTGCCAAGTATTGGTGGAATAGGTCCAACAAGCTCGTTCTCGCTCAAATCCCTGGTGAAAGGGCAGATAACAGTTCAAACATAAGTCTTAATTTGAATACTACAACCAAATCCTAAATCTCAAAAGTTAAGGCAACAATCATACTTACAAAACAGCCAGAGCCTGCATTAACCCAATTACTTCTGGAATTTTCCCTGTCAGCTTGTTTCCTTGAAATGATCTATATAAACAATATGAAGTTTAGAATTCACACAAAATAGTTCACCAACTAATTTTCAGCACTTTCATAAGATCCAATGATTGCATCAAAGTTTTGAGGAGAAAACACTTACAGAGTTGCCACCTGAAGGAAGCCAATATTGTACGGTATCTCCCCTGTGATCTGGTTGTAAGATATATCTCTGAAATTTATAATTGAAGAGAAGTTATGAAACATAGAGAGGAGGTAGTAAACAGAAAGCTTGCATCATTTTTCAGTAGACATACAATATCTCAAAGCTTGTACAGTTGCCAATGCTGTCCGGGATTTTTCCTGTTAGGTTATTGCCCCTCACATCACTGAGACAAACAAATCGTTTAGAGGTCTTCGATCCAGAGAGTCAGATGAAAAATAGTACAAATGAAAAAGGGTAGAAACCATAGTTCAGCGACTACTCACAAGTACCACAAACCAGTCAATTGACACATGTCAGGCAATAGAGTTCCAGTCAACAAGTTGCCCCTCAGGCCACTGTAATCCACAATTTATCATTAACACGGATACAAAGAATCAATGGCAACAACATTTTGTCATAAATTAAAAAGGTCAACAACCCATTACGATAGCTAGGAATCCAAAAGTTGAAAATGGAATAGAATTAAATTCAAGTCTTATATACTCACAGATATTGTAGCACTTCATTCCAATAAATTAGCCTTGGTATCTCACCCGTAAGTTGGTTCCGAGCCAGATCACTAGAAACATGTGAAAATCAAAATAAAATAAAACACCAAAACATATATGTCAAGAGCAGAAACGTATGCTTACAAACCAAAACCTGTAAAAAAACATATATAAGAATTTCTATTATAAATGAGTTAACTCACAGAGTCTTCAGATTAGGAATCTGGGTTAAAGTTGAAGGAATAGGACCGGTAAGTTGATTGTTCTTCAAATTCCTGCATTACATTACAAAAATTAGACTGAAGTTTTCTGCTACAGAATACAAGTCACAAGTGGGCATTGTGAAACTAAAGGGGACTCAAACAAGGAAACTTACAAATATTCAAGAAGCTTGAGCTTCGAAATTGAAAAGGGTATATCTCCATAGAGACAATTATCAGACAAATCCCTACATCATGCATCAATCAAGCATGAGAACATTACAAGCTATAAACCTACACCAACGCAAAAACTATACAAATCAAAAGACTAAAACACATTTAAAAGAATCAAAAGATATGAAAATTTACAGATGAACAAGAGAACCACAGTTTCCCATCTCATCTGGGATCTGACCAGTTAATTTATTCCCCTGAAAATCTCTGCCAATAAAATAAAAACAGTGAACAAAAAAAGAGAAAATGTTAACTCCAAACCAAAATCATATATATAATTTCTTGTTTTCTGTTTCGAAAAAAAATTAGAAACAAAAAAAGTACATACATGGACTGCAAGTTCTTCAAATCTCCAATGGATGGTGATATCTCTCCACCTAGATTCAAGTTGGACAAATTCCTACACAAACAACACCAAATAAAAGAACCCCACTTTGCTGTTAAAGAGAAACCAAAACTGTACTCGGTACAAAGACAGCTATTCTCAAGAACATGAAACCAACATACAAGGAAACAACAGAGACACTGTTATTGTCGCACAAGACACCACGCCAAGAACAGAAATCACTGTTGTGAGCATCGTCCCAGTCTAGCAACACATTAGCCACATTGCGAAACGAAGCTTTCATTGTCATCAAAGCCTTCCCTGAACCGTTAAAGAAACCATTTTTCTCCATTATCAGTAACAGAAGACGCCAATCCAACTAGACAAATAAGACAAAACTACTTAAACAAAAAAATAATACAAAACATATAGAATATTTTGACTTCATACATGAGAATATAAAACTCCAACAACTGGGTGGCATTTTATTGTTATTCAGTTATTTTCTCAGCAACCAAACAGAGCTTTTTTTTTTTACTTCGAAAAACATCACTTTCGAAGCTTGGACTTTTCACAAGCTTTGAACATGAAAAAGGGTCGGTCCATATTCAAGAGATTTAGAAGTGAAAATATTCCGAAAACGGATACATATACCAAAAATGGAGACCCAAAAGGCTCTACAATTAAAATGTGAAACCAACCCCAGATAAAGAGAAAGAGAGAGCAGGAAACAACCTTCATTGTTGAGAGAAGAAGCAGAAGAGAGAATAAACAAGAAGACAGCACCCATTACAAACCCCACTTCCAGCTTCCTCTTCCTCTCCATTTTCTTATCATAAAGAGTGTGTAACAACAACAATGCAACAAACAAAAAAACAAACCGTTTTGAAAACAAGAAGCTTGAAACTCTCAACTGGGTGGTTTAATCTCCGTAGAGAGATAAACTATAGAAACACTCAGAGGCAGCAAAAACAACAGGCGTTTAGCGTGAGGTGCAAGGTAGACTGAGCATAGCTGTTATGAGGAGAGAGACAGAGATAGTACAAATATAAAGAAGCTGTGGAGAGAGAAAACGAGTGACAAAGACAGACGACAATATAAACGGCGGTGAAGAGACGTTAACAGCTGACTACTAATCAAATTATTTTATTTTATTTTAATTATTGACAATAAATAAAGTAATTATTTATTTATTCATTTGGATCAGTAAAAGCAGCACAGCAGCGGCCGTCATTCGTACTAGCATTTCCCGAAGTTGTTGCAAAATTTGACAGCTATGGCTAGTTAGAGTAATAGAGTAGCATTTTTTAAGTTTAATCACTCTACTGTTTTTGTCTTATCCACTCCCGCGCGTTGGTGCGTGTTGTCGTCGGACGGTGTGGATTGTTCTTGATTCGGTGTGTGATGAGCCGTTGTACGTACGATTGTCACTGGATTTGGTCGGTTGGTTCCAATGGAGGCCAGTTTGGTTTGGTTCGGTGTCATTTCTGTGATTATTGATAAATTTGGACGTGGATTCACGAGGTTGGGTGTAAAAACATGGGTGGCCTTTTTAGTCAAAATTGTATGAATTACCTTATAAAACGTATTCATCGTAGAAACAAAGCAAAAATAGGTTATTAGAGGCATTTTAAACATTTATCGTAAATTTAAACAAGCTGATATTAAATAAAATATTATTTACATCATTCGAATATCTAATCCTACAAACCCATAATAAAAATAAAAAACTACTTATACAACATTTAAAATATGTTTAATTGAATTAAACTCCCAACTTCATTTAATGAATGAAAAGATGTCTATTTACATGTTTTAAGATCTAATGTGCAAATATATCTCTGACCATTCTTAGTATAAGTGGTTATATAGGTTTTTATCGACTTTAACGATGAAGCTCTTATTAAATGCATTTTAAAAATTTTATATGGGTAAATTCTCATTTTATGAGACATAAAATGGTGAAACTTAAATTTCATCAAATACATTCTACAAGTTCCGAATATGTGATTTTTTTTATCTTATTGAGGAATAATTATCTTTTATCAGGAGAATATATAAACAAAACTACCCAAACAATACCCATCTTAAATATCTTAACCATATTAACAGTGATTAATTTTAGTAGATTCAACAAACCTTTGCATTATTTGATATTAACCTTTCAAAAAATGGTCAACTTTAAAGAGAGTTCACTAGCAGTATAAGAGATTCGTTTCGGACAAAAATTTTATTCCATTATATCTACACTCGAGAAAGCTTACATAATTGACCCCACAACGAAAGCTTACATAATTGACCCCACAACGTAACTTCCAATAGACATTTTACACATTTCATATAATCCATAGTGAAGAAGTTGGTTGAAGCTTATTCATGGTTAACTTAAATACACTATCGCTGGAAGAGACTTGAACGATTTTATGTGAAACTTCCATCCGGCTGCAGCTTGCAAATATCTCTAAAGCCGGGGATCTTGTGCAATTGACTCAACCATGCATACATATATAAAACCTAAATCCAGTGTTGAATTTTGCTATTTCCAATCCCTTTAGATTTGGTGTATTTTGTCTCTTGTGAATTTTTTTTTTTACTTTTCCTATTCTCTTTTCATGGACCCACAGCAGGTGTAAGATCAAACCTCCGTATACCAAGACTAGGCAACAATGTCTGGTTCGGTTGTGTTCAAGGAGAGTTCGGTTTGGCATGTAGACGGCAGAGTTTTGAGGAAGAGGACAACTATTGCGACTTTGATCCTTAAATGAGCATAACTAATTCGACAGCTCTTATTTTATTCGCTATCGATTTGCCTCGCTAGTTGTCACAAACGCTTGTATCTTTCGTGTTTATGACGTCCTATGAAGTTTTTTATAAGCTTATAGCTTTCTGTGAAAACTAAAAAATATTAAATTGTTGGAAAATATTCTCAATTTCATATACATTTAGGTTTGTTTATTATAAGGGATTGAATAATTTCTGATCCACTCGTTTGTTTATTGGTTAGATGGGAATCTAATCCCGTGCAACCATATTATCTCACGTTAATGAGATAAATTTAACTCACTAATTTGATGAGTTATATTTATGAGAGCTTTTAAGTTTGCACCAATTTTGAAAGTAAACTTATGTTTTTAACTATCTTTTTATAAAAATTTTATTTTAATATTTCAAACAAACTAATTACTATCTATACCCAAGTTACCTAAACTACCCTTTCCTAGATTTCAGTTTAATTTCCTTTGATAACCTTATCAGAAATTACGTAATTACCCTTTCTTCTTCTTCCTCTTCCTCTTCCTCTTCCGCTTGTTATGTCACAATGGACTCTATATTCTTCTTCCATTTTCTCTACCATTTTATGACCTCTCCATCCTCTACAAAATTTGTTGTCATCCATTGACGTCCATTTGTGCACCCATTAAACATTGTTTGACTCGTAAGAACACACATTCTCCACATTAAAGTTTTTGTTCAAATTTTGAGGTACGTGATTGTTGTTGGTTATTTTCAATTTATTTTATTCACATTGCTTAGTGTTGGGCCATAAGAGTGAATTTTGCTTGTCATCTAACCTTATGTGAGTGAGATCTGGAAGTTTGTGATTTTCTGCGTTTTCTGCAAGTCGTCGGGTTACGTAGTGTAACGTAACCCGAATCGGGTTATGTTGATATATATAATTCGATTCGGGTTATGTAGTAAATCGAATCGGGTAATGTGTATGTATGTATACCGGATCGGGTTATATGGGTATACATAAGCCGAATCGGGTTACGTATAGAGCTAATCCGGATCGGGTTATAATACTAATACCGGAATCGGCTTACGTTATATTCACAAAAACCGAATCGGGTTATGTTTATATACAAAACCCGATTCGGTTTACTTATCAGAAGGCGAGAAATTTTTTATTTTATTTTATTTTTATTTTATTTGTGAGTACTGCTGTGTTAGACTAATTTGTTTATACTTTAAATTTGATAGGAATGGGTGAAGTGCCGATACTAGTTAAATGTAATGGAGAATGGAATGGAAATAACTATGTTGGGGGTGAGACATTCTTGATAGGGGCTCCTAGGGATGTCAATTTTTCTCAATTAGTTGAATTTGTTTACACAATTACTGGCATTGATAGAAGAATATGGGATATTCGTTTGCATTATTTACTCCGAGATATGGGGATCAAGATATCTATCACTACAGATCTTAGTGTGCGGGGTGTGATTTCAGACGAAAAAGTAAATTATAGAGAGATTTATGTTGATAAGATTATGAGAGATTCTGGAGGTATTAACTCTACTGTCCCTCAATTTACCATCAACACAATGTCATTATATCCAAGGGACGTAGAAGCACCTGCGGATAGAATTGTAAATCCATTTATAGGTGAAGGGCAAAATTGTTTTATTTCATCTAGTGGCAGCAATCAAGTTTCAACTTCTATTGCCGCATTCACATCCGTAGAAAGTCCAATACGTGACTTTGATTTTGGTGGAAATGATTATGATGATGAAGATCGGGACGCAGATAGTGATGGTGATGAGATATCGAACAGTGGAGATGATAATGAGGAAACTATAGGTGATGGCATTGAAACTGGAGTGGATGCAGAGACTGTAGAGTATCCAGAAATTAGATTTTCGGGTTCACAATTTGAAACCAATCCTTCACAACCATACTGGATTGTTCCCGGTGTAGATCAGTGTGAAATTGAGGCTACGTCAACTGCTATATCGACCTTCATCCGACGTGATACATTGTATAAAGGTGCATTTTTTGATAGTAAATATGAACTGAATGTTACTGTTGGAAAGTGTGTTCTTAATTCCGGGCATCAACATAAAGTTAGACGTTCATGCACGGTCAGATATGAGGCTGGTTGTAAGGATGTAAGCTGCAACTTTGAGGTTCGCGCAAGATGCAGAAAGGGTGGTTCGATGTGGTATGTGTATAAATATGTACCAGAGCACACATGTTGTCAGGACGCTTACGAGTCACATAGACGGAGTGTGAAGACTGTCGTGATAGCAACGTTGTATCAGAAAAAAGTGAGTCTTGATAGTATAACACCTCAACTTTTGATTGCAGAAATGTTGGAGCAATATGGTGTGCAAATAATGTACAATCAAGCTTGGAGATCTTTACAATATGCAAAGAAACTAGCATATGGAAGAGCGGATGAGTCATTTCAGCAGCTTCCTTCATACTTTCACATGTTAAAGGAAACAAACCCTGGTACAGTGACTGCAGTTGAGACAGATGAAAACAATCAGTTCTTATATTCGTTCCTTGCACTTGGAGCCTCAATTGAGGGTTTTCTTTCTTATATAAGACCGGTTATTGCGGTTGATGCCACTCATTTGAAAGGTGAATATAAAGGGGTGATTTTTGTTGCTGCATGCAAAGATGGGGAGGAGATGATTTATCCACTTGCCTTTGGTTTTGCTGATGGAGAGTCGGACAATTCATGGACCTGGTTCCTAAGTAGATTGAGAGAGATTATCGGTGGGAGGCAACATTTGCAGTCGGATTTGATTATTGTATCCGATCGTCATAAAAGCATTGCGAATGCGATGAGTAATGTTTTTCCCGAAGTCCCACACGTATTCTGTTTCTTCCACTTGAAGCAAAACTTGAAGAAACACTATAGAAAGGTAAAAGATGTGGAGAATATGTTTTACCTTGCAGCATATTGTTATACAAGGTCAGATTGTGATAGATATTTAGAACAAATTCAAGGAGCATGTCCTCAAATGCATGAAAAATTGGTTAACATCGGAGTGATGAAATGGTCACGTGCATATGCTCTAAAAAGAAGATATGCTATGATGACCACTAACATTGCAGAGTCACTGAACAAATGCATGATGAAAGCGCGACGGCTTCCAATAACAACCGCCCATGAATATCTACGACATATGCTGCAGAAATGGCATAATGATAGACGTGTTCATGCCGAGAATCTCAGAACTTCGGTTACCAAAACTGCAGAGGATCATGTGAACTCGATGGCTAATGAATCGACGAGTGCTACGGTATCTCCCATTCAACAACCAATCAAGTTTGGAGTTACACATGAACTAGGTTATGGTTTCGTTCAGCCTTTTGAGCGGACATGCTCTTGTCGACATTGGGATCTAGATCAGTTACCATGTCATCATGCCATTGCTGTTGCTAGGTATAATAATTATACTTATACTTTATTATTATTTTTCCTTATTTTATGTCATTTGGTAACTTTCTACCTTTGTCATATATATCAGGGTCAACGGTGTTCATTATTATACACTCTGTCACGATTATTATAGCAAGGAATGGCTGAAAGCTGCATATGCACGTCCAATCAATCCTGTTCCTGGCCCGAAAGATTGGAATGTTCCCTCGGAAGTCAAAAGTATGATTGTACTACCACCCGAAGGAAGAAGACAACCAGGTAGACCGAAAGAGGCACGAATTCCGTCAGCCGGGGAAAGTCGTCGAAAGAAAAAATGTGGAAAATGTGGTGAAATGGGACACAACCGTCTTCGTTGTCCAAACCCTCCCATTTCTACATTCGAAAGGACAAATGTAGATCATGCTGGGACAAGTACAGAACCTGTTGATGTTACTGAGACTAGCACAGCAACTGGTGCAGAGGTTGGAAATAGCTCCACTGCCACACACAGTACTGGACGACCCAGAACCTCCCGAAAATGCAGCCTTTGTGGTGTCACAGGACACACGCGACGTCGATGCGATCAACAATTTCCAATTTCACCCACAGAAGATGATGAAAATGGTGGTAATCATGAAAATTTGTAATGAATAAACTTAACGTTTATGATTTATCCTCTTTTGTAATGAATGACGAGTACTTATTATTGAAATCAATTATTAATTTATTTTGTAGCACTAATGTACATTAATATTTATTATATGATATGTGATATCGTCGTATGTTGTGTAATATTATGGGTAACATAAATAAAAAATAAGGGAGGTTATGTTAAATTTTGAAAATGTTTGCATAAAAAATTAGTTTTGGTTATGGTCAACATAATAAAATCTGATATCCGCTTCTGAGAGGAAACACAAAAATGGGAAAAAAAACAAAAAAGGAAAAAAAAATTAAAAAAAAAAAAAATTGTGAAAAGAAGGAAAACCGACGTCGGTTTTTAATCCAACCCGACGTCGGTTTTTAATCAATAACGAAAACCGACGCCGGTTTAAGTGTGGATCAAAACATGTGCGCGGACAAGTAAAACCGACGTCGGTTTTCGTTGGGTCACATAAACCGACGTCGGGTTTTAATGACATTAAAAAACCGATCCGGGTTTAACGTGCTCACTAAAACCGAATTGAATTTTTTTCTTTTGTTTTTTTACAGATTTCAGAGGCTGTTGGACTAAAAATTATCAAATTGGCATTAAATTATGTCAATTTACTTGAATGAAAGAAACATATTGCATATATAGGTATATTCATTACATTGAACTATTCTATGTCATAAGGTTATACACATTGTAATTGGAGATGCCATGTCTGATGATTGTATCTTTTGGGTGTGTATAATAATATGAAATTTTTAGTTTTTGGCCACCTTCTGAGCAATGTAAACATAGATAATGAGGAATTTTGGATGAATTTTTAATATTAGCAAGTGAAATTCGGTATACATAGGTCTACAAAAACCGAAATCGGTGTGTATATACCTTCTGAAACCGAAATCGGTTTTTGTGGCACAACGAAAACCGAGGCCGGGTTAAGTGCATCTTTATAATTTCGGCGATCATCCAAAACCGACGCCGGTTTACGTTGAGTAAGTAAAACCGACGCCGGTTTTAATGGCACCCTTAAACCCGATTTCGGGTTAACTTTCACAAAAACTTATTTACCTTATTTTTTTTTTTGGTTTATAATTTTTGTGAAATATTTTGCTAAATAATGAATCAATCAATCAATCAATCTAATTTAGTGAAATATTTTGCTAAGTAATGAATGAATCAATCAATGTAATTTACTGTAATATTTACATCAATCATATACAACTTTACCATTCTCATCTAATGTCCATCGCCCCCATTCGTCTGCCCTATACGTTGGGGTAGAATACCTATATAAATCGAATGCTATATGCGCCCTTATTCTACGAGCATCATCCTTCGTTTGGACAGACTTCCATTGACCCTCTAGAGAGCATAGTAGGTCATGAATAAACATTGCACAATATGCCCCGCAACTGCTCCTGTATTACACATAAAGTTGGGTCAGCTATTTCATTCAATAATACATTTATATATGATTAAAAAATTGACATTTACCCATCAGGTTGTTGAGGCACACGCAGTATATCAACGCGCTCCACATCCCATGTCTTTTCTATAGGTGGCATCTCTGTATTGGTCTTCCCGTAGTAATCAATCGCTCGTAAGATCAACGGGATATAGCGGACCAAAGGCTCAATGGCATTTCTCCTGTGTTCAAAATCTACATCGGCATGTGAATCATATATGATAATCTTTTGCTCTCTGAGGCACACCTTACAGACTATCCAATGGGTCTGATGTAGACTACACGGCATCAATAGCTGCATGTTGACAATGTCAGTGATATAATTATTATTTACAAAATCAAATAATAATTTTTCAGATAGACAATACTTACATTGTGAACAGACCACCAAGGGATTTTAGCGTCTTCCAATCCGCTTGCAAAATTACTCCAGTGGGGGGGGATCACAGCAATAGTGGGATCAAATGTTTTTCCTTGCCTGATATATTCGTTTGTCATGGTTATGGTCATATCCGCCTACAAGTGATAAAATAAAATTATTAACATACATGACAAAGATGAAAAAATGTTGATTTCGCAATTATTAAATGTTGACACTCACAAAAATGGTCGATCCATGCACTGCGTATCTATCATCATGAGTCTCATCCCACCACTCGCTTTCTTTGATTCGCAGGCATTGCAAATAACCGTCAATATGCGCTGACATCAACCAACTATCCTCACCCTCAATGGTACAAAAATCTTCAGGGGTGAATGTCATCGGATAACCGTTAACGGTGCGACTAAAATCAAAATAAAAGTGTCAAAGTTAGTCGTATTATATTAGTAATCGCATTAAACAAAGGTAAATAATTTATCAATACCTGAGGTCTAAAGAAGATGAAGCTTTAAACTGCTGGTACACATTTTGAACCATATCATCCAGCACCGGTACAGTTTCCGCCACCTGCTCCTTTGACACTTTTGTTTTCTTTTTTGCACGATCAGGATCTGTGTATGGTGACAATAGAGATACCGACGGTTTAATCTTTCGTTTAGGCCTTGATGGTTTTTCCTATAAGGTAAATGACAATCAAATTTGTAAGTACGCAATTGTAATGATATGAAAAACTAACATAAACCACAAAATAAATAAAAATTTACCTTATCAATATCATACTGGAATGGTGGATACTGGTGGGGTGGTAGATCCTCATGGGAAAGTGGGACATCGATCCCTCCTTGCAACTGCGATCTGATGTCCAGAACCTCCACAATCTATGAAAAAGCAAATGTTGTAATTGTTTGAACAACTAATCTAAAATATAAAAAATAAATTTACTTGGTCACTCTCATCCCGATGTCCGGGATCCTGATGAGCTAGTAGGTCATCATGGGGATGTGGGCCTTCGACCTCCCCAAGCAGCTGCGATACTATATCTTGGACCTTCACAAGTTACAGAACATCACAAGTTGTAATTTACAAATTTATAATAATTTCACAAAATATTCTAAAACACAAAATAAATTACAAATTTACCTGGTCAATCTCATCCTGATGTCCAGGATCCTGATGGGCTGGTAGGTCCTCAGGGGGATGTGGGCCCTCGACCTTCCCAACCAGCTGCGATACTATGTCCTGAACCTTCACAAGTTACAGAACATCAAAAGTTATAATGATTTTAAAAACTAAACTAAAATACAAAATAAATACTAAATTTACCGGCTCACTCCCATCGTGCTGCTGTGGATCAAGATGCGGTGGTGAAGCATCAGCATCATCATCATCATCATCATCATCATCATCATCATCATCATCACCACCGTCATTCGGGTCATTCCCGCCATCTGGAGGCATACGGATTTCCAGTATCCTCTCGATCCTACTTAACCTCTGATTTTGCTCTTGTTGTGTCTTCAAAATAGACTCCAACATGGCCATAATCTTCCCCACCTTCGTCTGAGGCTCCTGTAAAATTATTTTAATAACATTATAAATTAAATCAATTGTCATGCAAGAATAAAATGTATACAGTAGTATAATCATACAAAGTTCGCACCTGACTTTGAGAGGGTCCAGCGACCATGCGGGGACCACGTGGGGCTGCAGTGTCATCATACTGATCCTCGCCCTGTCTAAACTCATGTAGTCGTTTGGTCCTTCCCTCCGAATATGTACTCTCTGAGTCGGCTCGTGGGCTTGGGATGTGATAATCATGCCGCTGCGGATTCTCCTCCTCCTCATCCTCCTCCTCCTCACCAGCTGACTCCCTTTCACCCTCTACCTCCCTATTCGACTCCGTCTCGCCCTCCCGACTATCAGAATCATCATCTGTATCTTCATCAACACCCCCTCCACCTCCTACTTTATAGGTATTCTCCCTAATTAGGTGTTTAGGGTTGAAGGACTTCCAGTAATCCATTTCTTTCTCCGCATCAGTGGGCTCGAGGGTAGTATTTCCTCCTATTAACTACAAAAATATATAATATACTTAATATTATCATTACAAAAAATAATAGTCAATAAATAGAAATAAATGTAAAACATTTAGATACTTACACGAATCAGCTCATTCGACCAACGTATTTGCTTTCTGTTATTACACACCCAATTCAAACACCGTGGCAATACTATGTCGCCGCCTTTGACTTTGGATCCTACTCTCTCTTCCAACCACGGAAACATTTCCACCAGCCACCACTGTAATTTTCATTCGATTACAAAAAATTTGATAAACATTTAACTAATATATATATAAACATTAAACAATTTTCATTAAATCATACTAAATATCATACCTGAAAAGCCCAAATAAAGCCATACAAATTAATGTTGCGGCCAGTCATAAGCCGATCCTCATCAAGCGCACGACGAAGGCTTTCTATAAGCCTGCTGTAGCCGACTGTACCAAAGGGGAACTTATTCCACATATTAATATCCTCTATAAGCACCCACAGATAACCGTCCACCCTAGACCGATCATCATAACCGTAAAATAAATTATAAGCGATGACTATATTACTTAACTTCAAGACATCCTCATTGCTTATGGTCTCCCCCCGGACCCTTAACATTTGCATAATGTCACTTAACAATGGCGATACTCCTTTAAAAAGTCGTCGCAGCAAACTATTCTCATTTTCTTGCTTTCTCTTAAGCACTTGTAGGTCGAGATAACCAAACTGCAATCCTGTCACTAATAAAAACTCCTGCTTTCCAAACCTATATGACCTTCCCCCAATTTCGAACCACATCTCATCAGGTTGTGAATTAGGATAATTTACTAACTCTCTAGCAAGGATGTTTAGCATAAGGGGAGTGACTAGCAGCTGTTTACCGCTCATTTTTAAAAAATAAGAGATCGAACTCTCTGCCTTAAACCTATCTAATAGCTGCCTCTGCTGCAGAAACGCATTTAACTCACCAATCATCTTCATACTATTATGTGTACTCCCTAATGATTTTTCTGGAAGATGTTGCACCGGATGCCTATAATTGAATTCCATCTGAAGGCAAGAAAATCAATGAATAATTATATGATCAAAACAAACAAATTAATTAACAAGAAAAGCAACGAATAATTTGTTTATAATTTAAGAAATTAATTAAAAAAATTAAAATTAAACAAATTAACAAATTAACAAATTAAACAAATTAATTTAACAAATTAAAATTAAACAAATTAACTAATTAATAAGTTAACAAATTAAACAAATTAATTTAACAAATTAAAATTAAACAAATTAACTAATTAAACAAATTAATTAATTAACAAATTAAATTTGAACAAATTAATTAGTTAACAAATTAAAATTAAAAAAATTAACAAATTAAACAACTTAATTAATTAACTAATTAAAATTAAACATATTAATTTAACAAATTGATTAATTAAAAATTTAAAATTAAACAAATTAATTAATTAACAAATTAATTTAACAATTTAATTTAACAAATTAATTAATTAACTAATTAATTTTTTAACAAATTAAAATTAAACAAAATATTAAATTAAACAAATTAATTAAAATTAAAAAAAATTAACAAATTAAACAAATTAATTTAACAAATTAAAATTATCAAATTAAACAAATTAATTAAACAAATTAAAATTAAACAAATTAATTTAACAAATTAATTAATTAACTAATTAATTTTTTAACAAATTAAAATTAAACAAATTAATTTAACCGACGTCGGGTTAAGTTTTAACGTAAGCCGTTGTCGGTATATGTGTGAAATTGTAACCCGACGTAAATTATTATCAACGTAAACCGATTCGGCTTTTGATGGCTCAGATAAACCGACGTCGGGTTATATGGCCACACATTAACCGATTGGTTTCTTAGATCATATATCTACCAAATCTTTATATGTAGTTCAAATCCAAGCAGATTCTAACCAAATACAACATCATATGACCTTTATCATGTATGCCCAACATGTGAAAACGTTAAAACTTAACCCGACGTCGATGCAGTATCCAACGTAAGCCGATTCGGCTTTTGTTGGATCACGTAAACCGACGTCGGGGTATATTGTCACACATAAACCGATCGGCGTCTCAGATCATATATCTACCAAATCTTGATATGCAGTTCAGATCCAAGCAGATTCTAACCAAATACAACATAATATGACCTTTATCATGAATGCCCAACATGTAAAAACACTAATCAAATCTACAAATGGCTAAAAATTGGAAAAGTCATAGAAAATTTGAAAATGGAAAGTGAAAACATCTTACCGGTCGTAATGGGTGAGGAGACGTTCTCGTCGGCGGTGTACGGTGCTTACAGAACGACGGAGACGGCGTGCGGTGGTCGGCGATCGTTGAACTAGGTGATCGGGGTGCGTCGGGCGTGATCGGGTTGTGTCGGGCGACAGAGACCGAGAAGCTTTCATTTTCCCACCGACTTTTCGATTTATGTATGGTGGGCAGTTGCGTAATTTCCGCTTTCCGTTTTTTTTTTTGAAATTTGAAATTAGTGGCAATTTCGTAATTTTATGTTAGGGGTAATTTTGGTATCTTGGGTATAGGATGTAATTTATTTGTTTGAGAGGTTGAAATGAAAATGTTTTTAAGTTGGGGGTTAAAAATATATTTTCTCTTATTGAAGTTGTTATTTTTGGTATTTTTCTCTATATTTATTACATCAACGTAGAACAACAAATTTTTTTTTTTTATTACTTTTCCTTCTATTTTTTTTCCTTTCTTGCATTATTTATATAACACTTTAAAATTATTTTTATATATGTTATTAAAATATTAAAAATAATTGATTTATTTTAAAATTTAATTTCAAAGAGTTGGATTTCACTTTACAAAATAACAGTAAGTATTTTATTAGAGAAATATAATACATAATTATTTTTTATCCAATTTCAAAATACATTTGATAATTGATAATATTATTTTAATTCAATCTCATACAACATCAAACACGTTAGAAGATTAATTTATCAAATTTAATCCAATCTCATCAAAATAATTCAATGCAAACTTACATGTCAAATGGGACCTTGATGTAATATATACATTGTCAATATTATATTAATTATTATGATTTACATTATAGATGACTCATATGTTATATTATTTAGATAAATTTTATAATAACTTTATATTGCTTATAAAAAATTAATTACTATATAGAATAAATGAAATCTTAAACCCATATCATTAATAGAGTGAAACATTAATGATTAGAGTGAAATATTTAATGTGATATAATTAGGTAGAAAAGGAAAACTTTAGAATAAAAATTAGTTACCAACTACAAGCTACTCACTTTCTTTTTTTTTTAAAGAAAAAAAAAAATGAGGTCCACCCTAGAAACCGGCCTAACTATTACTATAGTTCAATAATTATGAAACATAAATCACAGTGATTGATTATAATGCAGGTGTATGCTCGAATCTCAATTGCTAACACAAATGTGAGCATCAAAGTCTATTTGCTTTTGCTGAAGTAGGCATGTGATGCAATTACTATCATAAATTATTGTGGGACTAAAAGTTAATTAGAAACTTAATTCTACTGTTCTCTTGAGCTTGAGGTTTATGCTAATTGTTACTCTTATTCAAATAACAGATGAAAATAAAACTTATGATAATTTTTAAAATTATTTTTAATAAATTAAAATATAATTAAGTAGATTGAGAATTTTCATATCAATCAAGTTTATATATGTATAAACCTAATGTCCCTCAACATTATAACACTTTTTTGAATATATAAATACACATTGGAATCGACATTTCTATAAAATTAGTGTAGTGAAAGATTTTTCTAATAATATATTTCTCGCACTTGTACTATTAAAGTTACAGACTCGAATTGTATTATGTTACATTTTAAATCTTAGATTAATTGTAAAAGCTTTAAAGATATTAGTTTAATGGAATTTATTATTTTTCAATCATAAAATATCCAACTTGGTGAGCACTTCGAACAAATATAGCATGATTAGGAAAAATTTTAGAGCTTCTTAAAGTTCTTTCATAGATATCGAAAAACAAATTTAAGTTAATGTTAATATATATATATATATAAAGCCTTATATCATTAGCAACAAGCTCCTACGCTAGTTAAAAACCATTGGAAATAGATAAGGTCGTTTAATTTAATAATAAATTTATTATCCATCTCTTCTAAAAACAATATAGGATTTAAATATAACCACTAGAACACAAATAACAATAAGGATTCGATTTAAAAATAAAAATAAATAGAATGAGTCCGTTCTAGAAAGCAGAAGCGGAAGCAAGAGACACTTTTGCAATAAACAGGCTTGCTCTTATGAAATGTAGTATATCTAGGTGGACCTCAATCTCTACACCACAAGCAAAATATCAATTTATTTTTTGTCAAAAAAAAAAATAAACATTTATTTATTTAGTTCCCACATTGCCTTTACTTCATGGGCAACCGGTTTCCATCTCTTCGAAAAGTCCTGTTATAAATTTACATTTTTCTCACCTCCTCGCTTTTGCAATAAACGATTCGATATAAAAGCAGAAGCAGAAGCTGTGCAGCTGCTGCAACAAGCACTTTTGCAATAAACAGGTTTGTTCGAATAAAGCTGCTCGTGCTTCTTCCATTATTTATGTGCTCAGTAATCAGTATATTATAAGATATTTATACATAAATAATATTATAACGTATAGTTTTCAACGAACAACAATTTTTTTTAAAAAAATTATCAACTTTATGCTGTGGACTACGTGGGGGTCCAGATTTTGTTATCGGGATCGGACCCTACTTCCTTTTTTTAATGGTTGGGAACCTAAGATTCATCCCCAGCCGTTTGATCATCAGTCTTCGATCTTGGCAATTTCGTTGATTTCCAAAGATTGGGAGATTGGATAGATGGTAAATTGTGATTGCGCCGTGCAGTTGGATCAGCAATACGTGTCACGTGTGTGTATTTACTAAAATACCCCCACCCATGTTGGCTCAAAATCCCAAAAATGAAATAAATGGTGGAAAATCTGATACAGATCCTTGAGCCCGTCCGGATGTTGGATTATCGGGTTCTTTAATAGCTCTTCCTTCAAGTCACTGCTTTATTGGTTTCCAATTTTGTACTTGCTTTTACGTACAAATTATTTTAACATTACTTCCTCGCCTTTTTAAATTTTTGAGGAAAAAACATTTATTATTGATTATTCTCCTTAAAGAAATAAAAATTTATTTAGTTAGTGAGTATAGGCGGAGACAAAAAGAAAAACTAGTACAAAGAAAAGGTACCATGCCCACTAAATTAAATACAACCATCTTGTAAGTTTTTAGATTATTGAAATGCATTTAATTATAAGAATTTGGTGTAATGGTTATTGATTTTATTGAAATGTTAATGTATCTGTACATCAACAAGCTTGGTTGTTTATTTTGTGTTTTGATATCAATAGTTTGTTTTGTGCATTACTATAACTGTATAGTATTTTTGAGGTTAAAAGTTCAATTTCTTTGCCCTAAATTAACTCTTAATCAATTATGTCACCTCCATAACTCATACCATATTGCCTAATTTACTAGTCTAAGCAATAATTATAAGAAAAAAAAATCTAAAATATGTATAACTTATTTACACGTGAAATTATTGTTGCAATGTTTTCATTTATATTTTTAACAAAAAAAAAGATGTACTACATATTTATATCAATGAATTTGGCTATTGAATATAATTCTTCTATCTACTTTAAAGAATTTAACTTAATGTTATTAAAAGAGATGTAGATTTAATTATTGTATAATATCTGTAAAATTATTATGGTTTTTTTTTTTTTATAAATACAGTTTGTAATGTAATAATTTGAAGATGTGATTTTATCAGCTCAAACTTATAATTTCATAAGTGTAAATGTTAAAAGTATATTATTGTATCAATTTTTAACTTGTATATTTTATGAGTTTTTTATTTAAAATTCAATCGATAGTAAATCATTCCTATAAACATATAGAAGATGTAATAGCAACATAGCATGATCCCATTGATGTCACCGTAATCACATTTCACTTATGCGGTTATGCTTATATGAAGACCATAATTGGAATCTTAACACATTTAAGAATTAAAATAGTAAAAAACAACCAGTCAAAAAAAAACGTGAAAAATAAACGAAAATCAAATAATAAAACAAAAAAACCACATTCCAAAAAGAAAAAAAAAATATAAAATCTTTTGCAGTAGTTGTGGCAGCCGAGGTAGACAGGCCAACAAAGGAGAGGATCATACACGTGGCAGAATCAGAGGGCGGCGAAGAGCGTTAAAGAGAGTGACAGCTGACATTGTAGCAGAGCCTAGTCTAGCTTAGGGGCATCCCGGTCTAACCCACAAAAAGCGAAGGAAACGAACCGGCTACTCATTCGCCGGTTGACGGCGTCAGCTGTACCACTGGCGTGACCCAACGTGTTGGGTCCCACGCAACGACAGACGCTGCATTCAATATTGGGTCACCAAAAGTTTGGATTGATGTGATTTTTGCTTTTTTATAATGTAATTTAATAATAATAACAGTGAAATGTATTTATTGTAAATCTGAAAATGTGAAAAATAAAAAAAAGAAACCAACAAAATATAATGAGAATGGCGTTTTGGATATGCTGGTTGGTTTGTAATGATTGAGTTGGATTTTTTCCTTGTCCTCTTCTTCCAATGAATGCTGGCCACCTGGATTAAGTAGTCCAAATTCCCAGGCTAGAAAGTGTAAACTGCCAATAGAATATAATATTAATCTATTTGCTTTTGTTCAATTAAAAGGAGATGTTTGGTTCACCCACCAGGGTGAGTCTGTTTTACACTAATTTATTAGTTTTTATATAATTATAGGGTAATTATTATTTTAACTCCAATAACATTATTAAAAAATCACTAATCACAATGGTAGATCAGCATGATTTAAAAAAATACATCAATTATTTAAAATAATTTTTATAATTTTTTGTTAAATTTTAAAATTATTCTTCATAATCTTATTTAGTTTAAAAACTTCTAATACTACTGTTTTTTAGCATGTTTCGAATAAATATATATTGCACTAATTTCTACAATAAGAATAAATTTATTCCAAATAAAATTTTAATGATAAAAATGAAAAACATTCATTTAATGGGATAAATAAAAAATATAAATTTATAAAGTTTAAAATGCTACTAATTTGAACTGCACCGTATTGACACTAAATAAAAAAATAAAAAATAAAACAGAAAAAACAAGGACTTTGACAGATTTTAAGAAGATCGGTGACAATTTTAAAGCTTTAGAAAAGACCTGTGGTCAGATTTCTAAATAATTTATTTACCATACTACATAATAAATTCATAAATCAAATCAAAAAGGTCAAAAGGAGTCAAAACAGCATAGAAAGAGTAGAGAGGAGCAGAGAGAAATAAATAAGAAGTAAGAAGTGGGCCCAGAGGATTGATTATACACATCATAAGACCCGTGATTCCTATCTTCCTTTCCAATTTCTACTGTTTCTCTCCTTTTTATGTATATAAATATTATTATTATTGTGACATGATACTATATCCTATCATCCTGCACTTTATAATTACTTATATAATATTTGCTATAACGATAGAGCTTGGTCCAGCCTCCATTGTCGTAATTGTTATCAGCATCATATTATTCAGTGTTGGGCTATACTTTTATAAGGCGCCTCTGTTTTCTCACCTCGACATTACAAAAGAAAAATATGGTTCATTTACACCTACGTATATTGATTTTTTTTTTTCTGTCTTACCTGTTAAGAGGATTATTAACAACATGATCCGTATAACTGTTTTTATAATAAGAAAGTTATAACTTCTGCTAAGAGAACACTTTTCGTGCCATGTGCTTTAATAGAAATGGAACTCAAAATATTGACCTATTTAAGTGAAGAGAACTCATCTAATGCTATCAAAAAGTGGTTGTACCTATGTATAATTGTATATTGATTTGCGTAAACATAATAGTCGTGTTACAATATAAATATATATATGTATATACATATATATATTTACACTTCATAAAATGATGTTATGAATTTACGAAGGAATAATTATCCACGCTTCATTTTTTTTTCTTATGTTAAATAAAAGGAAATTACACAAATTACTTAGGGTTGAAGTAATTCCAATTGGAAGAATTTTTATTTTCTCAAACTGACATGGACCTCCCATGCTGGAGCTTTTGCTCCTTTAAAAGTTAATGAATTGGGACTAAAATTAAAATTATCAATTTTAGTTCTTCATTATTTATATGATTAAAAATAGAAAATAGACGGTGGAGATTTGATATTCTCCATCTAATTAAAATAAGTAGAGATAGAGAGAGATGTTTAGGTTTTTCAGTTGGTGAGAGAATATGAAATTGGATGAAACCAATGGTAATTATTCCGGTTTTCGATGGGTTGAGAAGTTGGGATGATTGTTTGGATTTTTTCATGGGTGATAAAGATGAAGTCGGACCAAATTAATAATATTTGAGGTTTTAATGGTTAGGTTGTTTTTATGAGCGATGAAGATGAAGTAAGGGTTGAGTTTTCAATGGGAAATGAAGATGGTATGATTTTTTTTCTTTTCTTTTCTATTTTTTTTTAATAATACTACACTTCAAAAAAATTTATGCAAATAATATAGTAAATTTTTGTATAATCACTATATTGCAAAATTTTTGGACTAATTTTTGAAAAATGTAACATTACTCATGTTTTCTTCAGGCGATTGTTTGAGTTAAAAGATAAAATTGAATGTTTGGGGTGAAGGTGATGGGGAAGAAGTAATTCTTTTTATTAAATTTTTATTAAGTTATTTAGTTTATAATAGTAGAATGAATAAAAAGTACTAAACAATTTAAGTAGGAATAATTCAAATATTCCCTATTAAAAGTGTAGCCGATGGTCAAATTTAACGGAAGTTATCTAAGGAGAGAGATGTTCATGCGATTTTGAGTAAAAACTTTTATCTAACTTAAATTCAATCATAACTTGATGAGTTTATATAATTTAATTTAATTGATTAATGAATAAAATGACACATTGTAATTACTTTTTTTTCTGTTTATCTTTTTATAAGTTTATACAATTTAAAAACGTTTGTCTAGCTTGAATTCAATCTAGATTCGATGAGTTTATACAATTAACCTAATTGATTAATGAATAAAATGACATATTATAATTACTTTTTTGTCTGTTCTTTATAAGTTGGATTTTATTGCTTTCTTTTCAAGAAATTGCCATGGGCTTATGTAAATTGTCAATTTGATATTTAGTACGTTTCTATTCACCATTCGTCTCCATCGCATCTATTTCAAAAAACTCTCAAATGTGACAGTATGTCCTTTGGCTAATTTAATTTAAATCAATCAATCAATCTTAATTCTACGTCTTAATTCAAATTGGGTTGATTTAAATGTCAACATTAACTAGCAAATTAATAATCTAGAGTTTGGTAAAGAAAATTATTAAGTTGATCCATGCCTTCATTGGTGGTCGAAGAGGATTGAGATTTTAAGGGGGCTGTGCTGGCAGAGATTTAAATCTCAGAGATTGAGAAGAGTGAATTTGGGGCAAATATATAGTTTGAAAGGTAGCTCTGAGTATATAAAAAATGATTTTAGAGTAGTCTTGAAATAAAATGAAATGTGAACAAGAATTTGAAAATATTAAATCTTGTTAATGGATCGTCTTTAGAAAACATAATGATAAAATTAATTTACAAAATTTCCATTTATAAAGTTATCAGGAATACAAACTAAACATCCATTTGATATAAAAATATAATGTTTGAAATCCGAATTCAGACAAATCCCCAAACACAAATTCTTTTCAAAAAAAGGGAAAAAAATTATCCCAAATGCAAATCTACAGTTGAGAATTTGAGTTTAGAGGCTCTAACTATTAAACAACTTAACAACCTGTCATTTCAGCTCAAATCGATATTTTTCTTGGTTTAAAATTTCGTAACTGGTTATAGCCTGTGCCACTTCATTTATAGTACAACTCAAAATTGTAAGTCCATAAGATTCCCTTGCTAGCTCACAGACGACAATCGTGGCCTCTTCATTGATCGATTAGCCCAACAATGCAAAATAGCATAACATGTTTGATAAACAATTTTGACCTCTTCCATAAAGTCATAGGTCGGTTTAGACATTGTGGGTAAGAGCCTATATGAGAAAGTCCAATAAAGATTCTGGTTTTGGGCCTCGGAGTGCAATAAAGATTTTGATTTTTTTATTAAAATTGCTTGTGACGTTCAGGTCTAAAAACAGAGTAAAAGGAGCAAGGGTGAGGGCATTAGCATACATCTGTAAACAGACTGACCTCCTTTCACAAGCGGCACTAATAAGGCAGCGGAACTGTCAATAACCTTTCGCAAGTGGTGCCGCCGACGGCGAAGCGCCACGAATAAGGCAGCAGAACTGTCAATAAAGAGACTCATCTCCTTTAACAAACGGTCCCGACAACGACGAAGCGCCACAAATAAGGCAGCAGAACTGCAGAAGGTATGTGTATCGTTATCAATTAAATGAATGCTTACAATATTTCTGTTTCAGTAATATGCTTGAATGCAAATTTGTCACTTGTAGATGAAGTACTTGAAGCCTTTGCAGTTGTTCATGGAATTGCGGAAACCTTCTTCGGCAAAGTGTTTGGTAGTGGGTCTGACTTTCACTCCTAGGCGTGTCAGCATGGCGATCATAAGCGGTGATAATCCGAATGCAGAGTGTCTTGGGTATGACATCTCTTACGTATATTACTTGGGTTTTGCTGAGTGCATTAACCTCAAACTCTATATATATGTGTGTGTGTTTGGGAATGACATCTCTTACGTATATTACTTGGGATTTGCTGAGTGCATTAACCTCAAACTATATATATCTCTCTGTGTGTACGTATATTACTTGGGTTTTCTGTGCATTATTTCAAATAAACAATATTATACTGTCGTCAAAATGATCTAGTGTTAACAACTGGTGATTGGTGATTGGTTTCTTACTATCTTTTTATATGCGTTTATACATATGTGTGTAATTTGAATTTTGTCCATTTTTGCAGTACTCATCCTCGTCAAACCGAACACATTGTAGAGCAATTATCACTGACTCCAACGGTAGTAAATCAATTTTTTGTTGTCTTTTTGCTACTTCCATTCTACAAATTTAATAAATCTACAAAGAATACAAAGAATATGCCTTATATCTAATAAATGTTTAAACATTTGTGTTTGGTTAAGGTGCATTTTGTTCCACCTGCCTGACTGTTGTTGCACTTTTTTTTCTCTCTTATGCAGTTTAACGATAAAGTGCAGCTTAATGGTAAAGAAGCACTATGGGGCATAATTGTTGCCAAGAAACATGTTGTGAGTTCTTTTTTCGGTTATATTCAAGATTCTTCTATTAGTCCTTCACTCCTTCTCTTATTTGTGTATATATATACTTTTCTTTTTTGGTCAGGGTGCACCGACGGATAAACTTATTGATGACTTGTGCAAAATGGAAAAATTTAAAAGTTTAAAGTATACATATTGGGTAGACAACATTATATCAGAGGTATGTATTTGTAAAACCTATATAGAAAAGATCTTACTAGTTGAAGATGTTTTGCTTTTAAAACAGGTACAATTATGATGTACATAGAGAGAGTAGTATAACTCATTGATTGACTGATAGTATGGCATATTAGAATTTTGTCAAGTAGCTGTTGTGACTATTTATTAATCTTAATTTTGCTAGTGTCAAGTGTCATGTGTCATGTGTCATGTGTAGCTCTCAGGAATCATGTTGGTATTGTTGTATCTCACTCATATCTACACTATTGAAGTTGTGAGTTAAGTCAAATCTTTCTCCTTCTGAAATCCATTCTTGTTGGCACTTATTTTATTTATGAAACTGCCAGTCATAATCATTATTTTTGTTATGCCTATATTGATTCGTTTGCACTAGTTATACGACTTATAGTAAGTTATTTTTATTGTATTGGCAGAATTCAGAATTTGCATCCAAGATAGTCCAGGAAGATTGGTGGTTTAAGAGAAAGGAGCCAAAGAAGTTTTTTTTTGGTTTTCTGATGCTACAAGTAATTGCCTTTTCTGACTTTTCGAATCGAGAACATTTTTATTACTACTTTTCAATACGATTCAATTTGTTGCAAAGTAGGCCTTCAATTTTTTAAAATTCATGCCTGTTGTTACCACATTTGGCAGCAATACATGGATTTTTGGAACACCATGGTAGAAAGGCAAAAAGAGGATTTTATTTGTCGACTAAGTGATAGTGAGGATTCTGCGTATGAACAGGAGGGATGAAGAGGAGAATTCTGAGTATGACCACGAGGAGGATGAAGAGGCTCTCAAATGAACGGAGGTGGATTTTGCTTAATTCCATCTCGTCCATAGATGCCCTCATTGGATTATTGTTTTTATAATGAAAGTAAATAGAATTTGGGCGTGGTTAGCCAGGTTGGACTAAACTATTTCAATTTTCCTTGTTCGTGTTTGCAAATCTATTAATAAAAGTGTTTCTCATCAGTTATGTACTTTTTTGATATTTGTAATCGAAAAGTGGAGGAGAGATGGATTTGTGACGGAAGAGGTGGAAAGAGTTATGGATTAGTAATGGAAAGTGGAAGGAGTTGGATTTGTAATAGAGGAGAGAGGAGGTGATGGAGGTTGTACAGATAGAGGAGGCCGAGTGGCCACCGATGGGTGCCTCCTCTTCGTCTAAAAATGCAGGGCAGATGTAATGATTTTTTCAGTGGAAGATCCTCTAACTTTTATCTAACAGATTTTTTCTTTTTTCTTTTCTTTTTCTCAGTAAAATCTATTGCAATGACCATTATACCCTTTATTCTCTAATCAACCGTTGTAGTTTAAGTGAGGTTGACTAATGAAATGAGCAATAAAGAGGATTCGTTGGATTAATAGGACTCTTAGGATTTATTGAGATGAATTATTAATAGCATGACCTGAATGATTATTTCTACGTTAAGAAAACCTCTTAGAGTGGGAGCGTAGGATACTCATTCTTTCATTCTTTCTCAAGACTGGTGTATGCCTATATATACCGCGCTGCATAAACATAATAGTCGTTTCACAAAATATATATATATAATTTCCCTTTTACAAATACTTGCACTGAATGTTGTTATAAATTTACGAAGGAATAATTATCTACATTTTATTTATTTATTTACGTTAAATGGAAGGAAATTACCAAATTTCCTCAGGTTTAAGTAATTCCAATTAGATGATTTTTTTTTTTCCGGGGACCTCCCATGCTGGTACTTTTGCTCCTTCAAAAGTCAAATATCAATTTTAGTTCATAATTACTTACATAATTAAAAATAAAAAAATGGATGGTAAAGATTTGATCTTCTCCATCTAATTAAAATCAGTAGAGATAGGGAGAGATGCTTAGGTTTTTTAGTTGGTGATAGAATATGAAATTGGATGAAACCAATGGTAATTATTCCGCAATTCAATGGGATGAGAATTTCCGGTGATTTTTTGGATTTTTTAATGGGTGATAAAGATGAAGTCGGACCAAATTAATATTTGAGGTTTTAATGGTAAGGTTGTTTCAATGAGTGATGAAGATGAAGTCAAGGTTTGAGTTCTCAATGGGAGATGAAAATGGCATGATTTTTTTATTCTTTTGAATATTTTCAAAATTTTATTCAAAATTTTTGCCAAAACAATGTAATAAATTTATATATAATTATCATATTAATTTTGGAATTATGTAATGATGGCGTGGTAATTACATATAAACTTATCGGTTGTTACATTATTTCAGCAAAATTTTTTTGTTAATTTTTGAGAAGTCTAGCATTGCTCTATTTTTTTAGGTGATTGTTCTGAGTTGAAGATACAATTGAATGTTTGGGTGAAGGTGATGAAGAAATACTTTATTTATTAATTTTTTAATCATATTTATTAAGTTATTTAGTTTATAATAATAAAATGAATAAAAGTATAAAATGATTTAAGTAAGAATAATTCAAATATTCCATATTAAAAGTATAGTCGATGGTCAAGTTTACTGGAAGTTGTCTAACGAGAAAGATGTCCATGTGATTTTGAGTGAAAACGTTAACGTTTTTCTAACTTGAATTCAATCAAAACTTGACAAGTCTATACAATTTAACCAAATTGATTAATAAATAAAACGACACATTATAATTACTTTTTTTTGTCTTTTTATAAGTTTATTAATTTAAAAACGTTTATCTAGCTGATTTCAATCTACACTCGATGACTTTACACAAATTAACCTAATTGATTTATGAATAAAAGGACATATTATAATTACTTTTTGTCTTTTTTATAAGTTGGATTTTATTGCTTTCTTTGCAAGAAATGCCATAAGATTACGTAAATTGTCAATTTGATAATTAGTACTTTTATATTCATCATTTGTCTCCATCGCATCTAATTCAAAACACTCTCAAATGTGACAGTATGTTCTTTGGCTAATCTTATTTTAATCAATCAATCAATCTCAATTCTACATCTTGATTCCAAATTGGGTTGATTTAAATGTCAACATTATTAGCTAGCAAATTAATAATCTAGAGTTTAGTAAAGAAAATTATTACGTTGATCCATACCTTGATTGGTGGCCGAAAAGGATTGAGATTTAAGGGGACTGTGGTGGTAGAGATTCAAAGGGTAGCATTGAATAAATAAAAAATGATTTTGGAGTAATCTTGAAATAAAATGAAATGTCAACAAAAAATTAAAAATTTTAAATCTTGTTAATAGATTGTCTTTAGAATATATAATAATAAAATTAATTTGCAAAATTTCCATCTATAAAGTTATCAGGAATACAAATTAAATATCCATTTGATATAAGTAAAATGTTTCAAATCGAAATTCAGACAAATCCCCAAACATAAATTCTTTTCAAAAAAAGCAAATCTATAATCGAGAATTTGAGTTTAGTGGCTCTAACTATAAAACAATTTAACAACCTGTCATTTCATCTCAAATCTGTTTTTTTATCTTGGTTTAAAATTTAGTACAAAATAGAAAAACATAGACAAAATATCTTCATTACCACACAAAACCATTTTTAGTGATACACTCCAAACATTCACCACCATGCAGATGCATACCTTCCTATAGGTCAAGTAGGTGGTACGATATTTTATTCACATATACGGTAAAAATTTGAATCCCACCATTTATATTCATCATGTACAAATTTTTTCTGTTATCATATCCGAACGTTATAAAAACATACCCCCACGATATCAATAGTGTTTTAATCTAAGCATTTGAATCAGTATATTTCTAATAGATAAGGCTAAGATAACATAAAGTTTTTTAACTTAAAAAAGTTACCTCCAATATCCATTAATCCATCAATTTTCATTAAATCCAAAATCTAGTATCGTTTTGAATTCATTTAACTTTCTCCCCCTCGGATGGACTTGGAATGAATGTTAAAAGTCACTTTTTTTAATTCAAAATTTAAGATATTCTAACTTACCCTATTTCTGATTACCTTATAATTATATATTTGATATTCACCAACACTATCAAAATCTTTTACAAAAATTCATCAAGTTCATTTATTTATTTTTTTTTAAAGAAAAGATAATTTAAGTACTGTCTGAAACTTTTGTTTTTTGATCTTCCACCTTAAAACATTAAACAGATGTAATAGTACAATTAAAAAAAATTCATGATAATGTAACATATATGTATATCCAAACGTCCTTCAGGTACATGATTGGCAGCAACCAGGGACGTTGTTCTATCATGTGTGCGTGTGTAACTGTCTATCATCTAACTCTGCAGTGTTTATCTGTAATCAAATTACTGGGCCCGTACTTGGGCCTCGGCGGAGAAATAAACATCAAGGACTGTTCTACAACAGAAACAACACATAAGAAGCCGACAAAGCACGCTTTCAACTATGTAAAGATGAAGAGAAAGCACTTTTGCAATTACTAAAAGCACTTCAAAATAAATTATTTTGTCAGATGTTCTATAAACCTCTGGAATAAAGATGGAGAACCCCTTTAATTTGGGGTCATCCCAGATGACAATGGTACAAGTTTACAGGAACACAGCATTATAATCTGAAAATGGAAAATGCCAAACACAAATTAACTAGTCAAAGATAACAAGTCTCCAGTGTAAGATTATTGAATAAGCACTTTTCAGGAAACAATAAAAAAGAGGAAAAAGTGCATCAAAGAAGTTCAGCCGTCAAACAAAATTTTAAAGTAACAAAGGAAACACAACCTCATCTAGATCCGCAGATTATAATCCTGGATTGGCATCATGCCATCCCTTGGCGCATGGTGGAATGCTCATGAACTCATCAAATTCTTTTACGTGAATGTCACAGCACTTCCACTGCAAAATTTATATAAAGCATAAAGCATTGGCTTCAGGATATATTAATGATTCATAAAAACAGATGATAAAAATCGTAGATGCTGAATTTAAATAGATAGAATTCATACCCCTCTCATCCGGTCATGAAAAACAGCAGGCCCAGGATGGTAACTACATGCTGTCTCATAATTATCCTTTTCTTTGAAAGTTTTACCGCATCCCTTATTTTTGCAGGTTTGCGGCTCGTTTATATCAACTATCTTCTTCACTGGAGCAGGAGTTGCCTGAACTTCAACATTATTTACAGCAGACACAACTGCAGCCGAAAGGTTCGGACCCTTGGCTTGTGAACCTACATTGAACATGCTGTGCTTCAGCTTAACAGGTGAAAATTGATTCTACAGAAATTGGAGAAGTTAAAAAACTAGGCTTAAAAATATATTAGATAGTAGCCAATACTTCATAAAATAAGGCGTTCAAGAAAGATACAACAAAATGTTAAAGAGGCAGAAAAGCATTCTCTCACAAAGGCATGCTGATGGCGATTCTTAAAAGCTTTACAAAGAGAGTCAAAACTTTTCATTGGCACTGTTTGCATGAATTAGAACCTGTAAACTAAAACCTCCCACGTTAAGCAAAACCTAAAACATCACTGAGTTGAACTTCTGCATTTCCAAAACATCTCTAAGACAAAAAGCAGTAGATTTATTTATTTATTTATATATATAACAGAAAGCTAAATCCTATCAAAGAAAAATTACTAGGAAAGCAATGGATGGTTAAACTTTCATTTAATGTTTTAAAAGGTGAAAGACGAGGTGAGATGAGGTGGTCGCCTCGATTCAAAATGAAAAAAAAAAATCCTAATTTACAAACTCATCCATAACATTAAAAAGATAGTAAAAATCAATGTTATAAACATTATTATCAAACAAAATATAACAAATCCAACAACATACCCGAACATAAAAAATCTTAAGTTAGGCTAACATGACGAAAAATTTTAAAACAATTAAAAAGTGTAATTATATGAAATATTAGGAGCTATTTTAATAAAAATGATAATATAATATTTAATAAATATTAATAAAATTAAACAGTATATAAACAAGTCAAAACACTCATCCTCTCGTTCTCTCATAAGAAAACACTCCTCTTGTTCTTTCAACTTGCTCTCTCCTTCTCCTCTATCTCTTAACCAACTCTAATTAGGTAGTCCTCTCTCTCAATTGACTCCCTCCCTCTCCCCTCTCTCTCTCAACCAGCTCTAATCAAATCAAAGTTGAGAGAGCTCGAGTTGAGAGCATTTTAGTGACTTGATTTTGTGACGGATGGAGAGGATTTGAAGAGAAAATCTCACCAAAATGAGAGGAAGGGGCCGACTGGGTGGGTCTTACACAGTAAGGTTAGGGTTTTTAAGAAAAAAATAATTGAAATGTCATTTTTGCCCCTAAAGAACATGTTGACTGCCTCAGGGCGCCTCGCCTTATCGCCTCGAGGTGACCTAAGGCGGTCACCTCACCTTCCAAAGGCAGGGTTTTTTAAGTACTTCGTTTTAGGTGACCACCTTAAGGCGCCTTAGGCCCCAAGGCGGTGAGGCGACGCCTCGCCTTTTAAAACCATGCTTTCATCCAACACATATTTATGCGCTACCATGCTCTGCAAACCACTGAGTTATATTGTGGGATTACACATAACAATATAACTGTTTAATTTCCCACCATAAATCAGGGTTATGGCTCATACCACTCCCATAATTTTATTCTCATATATATATATGAGAAACAAATTTAAAACTTTCCATCTCCATGGAAACCTAAAATAAGTACAGTAAGACTTTAACAATGTATAATTTCACAATCAAAAGGTAAAAGCATTAAAATTGAATACCATGATCTGAGCAAAAGAAACCCTGTCGACATCTAGAGCAAATTTCCTTTGACGATGTACTGGACACAGGAACTTGTGAATCAGCAGGAACTGGTGCTTTTGGAGCAGTGACCGCCTTTTTTAACACTGGTTTTTCAGTTGTGTGTTTACCTGTCTTACATCTTCATTAATAGAAGAAACTTTGAGCAACTACTACAAACAACTTTGTAAATTAATAATCAACAAAAGTTACACATTGAAATGCAAGTAGGCTTAAGTGCAAATCAAATGAGAAGCTCATGTATGCAAATATGCTACTGACCGCAGGAACCCCTCTGCATTGTTCACCAGATTTTGCAATAGCCAATTGTAGGTTAACCGTTTTAGGGCAGTACTTATATAGAATGCTACTTCTCAATAGGCAGCAGAAGTGTAATTACAGTCTTACTAATTACCTCCCACTTAACAGCATCAGGCAAAACTGTCCCTGAAATCATTTCAAGCTAGAAACACAGGAAAATGGCATATGCATGCAGCTTGTGTGTTGTTTTTTCTCTTACTATGAATTTATCAACCATTATCTTCATCTCTAATTCTCCTAGACTATCACAAATACAGGAACACATGAGATTTCAGGCAAGCAGCAGTAATCTCCTCTCTCTCTCTCTCTCTCTCTTAAGTCTTTCACTTTTCCTTTGTTAACACTAACAAAAGCAGGAAGCAAGTCCTCCCAAAATATGAATTAATGAAAAAATCAAATATAATTCCAGCTTCTGTTAGCAATCGCTTCACTGAGACTTAATCAGTAGATCAACCAACTATGGTAACTCAAATTTGAGAGTAAGATATACATTTTTTATTCACATGAATCACATATGAGGATCAGATGGAGAACTGTAGTGGAATACATCCAGAAGAAAAATTCTTAGACATGTATTTGAACTGAAAACTGAGCTAATTTTGGTTGACACTGAAGTGTTACAATTTTATAATTAACATTTAACAGATACTTTCCTAGACTGATTTAAGTGTTAGAATTTTATATTAACAGAATGACTACACATTTTATAATGTCAGGAATAGGCACATTGAATGACGTTCAAAATTGGTTCTTGGGCTTGCCAAAGGAGGAACATTAACATACAGCTCAATTATGAATTTCCACAGAAGATGATCAGATGAACCAATCCATGACACATCTTCACAGCTGAATGGGAGGTTTTCATCACCAATTCATAATCAATCAAACAACGAAACCTTCAAATTTTAGCATCCATAAATATCCAAAAGAAAACAAAAGCACCTATTAAGGTCAGCCACAGCAGACTTCCTATATGCTTCAACCAACACAAGGCAATGATTTGTAAACAATGAGTACAACTTTTGTCACTGACACCAAAGTGAAACAAAATTTGAGCTTCTGACCGCAAGCTTTTAAAATCCAGTTAAGAAATGTGAGAAGCACTTACCCAGGAATTTCTAAAAATAAGCTGAAATCATGACTTCTTTTCTTGCAACAACTCCACTCTTTCATACCATCATGAAATATAGGCTGCAAAATGCATCGATAATATATACAATAAGGAAAATTTATAAACTAAGCAAACCCCCCTTCCTCTAATTTTTTTCAAAAAAACAGAACAATCATTAAATCCAACTTACTCCCTGATCAATCGAATTGCCGATGCAGCCCAACCATGTGAGAAAAACAAATCAATCAGCATAACAAACTAGAACTACTTACATTTAACAAAATCCATTGTATGTACAACAACAACAGCAAAAATGTCAATTAACAAAGAAAAGAAATCCGCTCATTACTTACTCACGCAATTATAAAACCTAATGTCTGCTCCTTCATCAACTAGAATATTTTCAATTCACAAATTTTCACGCATATCATGAAATCAAACATTAATGATAATAAAATTGACAATTAAAATATTTCAATAAGTGGAAATTAGCAATGAAAATTTTGACGAATTCAGTGGTTCAATCAACAACAAGATAATTAGTTATACAAAGCAAACAATAATAATAACGTGTCAGCGAATCCAAAAAGGATAAAAAAAAAAAAAACACTTGGATTCGAGAGAGAGAGAGAATACGGAGTCGTGGAAAGTGCAGGAACCGTCGGGATTGTTGTCTTCGGTGAACGTGGAGTTGCAGCCAATTCGCTGGCAGCGAAGTCTAACGGCCTCCGTTTGGTTCTGCGGTGGATTCTCCATTCTCAGTTTCGATGACTGACACCCTGTGTTTGCGAGCGGACTTTGAAGGCTATCGAGCGAAGACTTCTCGAAGACTCCAAGCAAAGTTGCCAGGCCACGGAATCCGGAATAAAGACACACCCTACGCCCTTTTTACTTTTCAGTACTTATTAAACTGGTTCACATACAAAATGACTGAATTGCCCTTTCAGCTTATTATTATTATTGTTTTGACATATTATAAATTTATTTAACATTTTTTGGACCCTTCTAGCATGGACTATAAGGTTCAACCTGAAATTAAACCCCTTGGGTGCATTACTAGCACCACTCCACCAACCACGGTATTATTATTATTATTTAACTAATTTCAAAGTATCATACTTATTTATGTAATTTAAAATAAAAAAAAAATAGTTATTTAGGTTTTTTCCTTACATGTAGCATCTTACAATTTCATGTATACTTATACTTTGATAAAGAAAAACTTCTTTTTTATTTAGATTTGCAAGGGTATAACATTTTCTTTTAACTGTAACATATAATAACGATTATTATGAAACTATAATAAACTTGGACCGATCTCCTAAGAAGAAAAACGACTAAGTAGGAGGGTGCCACTGTATTACTAGCACCCACTTCACGAGCCGCAGTATTATTATTATTATTATTTAACTAATTTTAAAGTATCATGATTATTTATGTAATTTAAAATAAAAAAAGAGTTATTTAGGTTTTCTCTTTACACATAGTATCTTACAATTTCATGTATACTCATACTTTAATAAAGAAAAACTTCTTTTTTATTTAGACTTATAAGGGTATGACTTTTTCTTTTAACCATAACACATAATAATGATTGATACGAAACTATAATAGACTTTCAAATCATTAGACGGTTAATGATTAGATAGTGTGGATGTAAATTCAATGTTGAAGATGACTACGGATATTAATCTCTTTTAAAAAAGAGGCAGCCATTCGGGCAGATCAAATAAAAGGCATATTTTGGGCAGAATAGTTATCATGCATACAAGACATATTTCAATTTTCAATTTTACAGTTGATATTAAGGCAAGTTAAACGCAAAATTACCACATACAGAGAGCGCACAGTTGTCAGTGGAGAATGGTTCTTACTACATTTCATTACACTTCAACAGTAGAAGAGTACTTGTCAAATGTTTTACAACATTCATTTTGGAAAACAAAATCGTTAACATTTGAAGTAAATTTATATCACTGATGGGGAACAGCTTACAACGCGCCAGACCGACTAGCATGAACAAGTCATCGGCCAAAAAATAATATTTACATTACTCAAAGGAATTATAATATGAATTTTATATGTACAACAAACATCGCCCTGAGTTGAAGTGCAATCCGAATCTTGGCATGTCATCTGGAACCTCAAAAATGGAACTAGTCATGGCACGAAACCATGTCCATGGTTCACAAATCATAAAGATCTTAGTGATAGTCCAATTACAAGCTGAAAATAGTGAAGAATGTCACAATGTTCTGTTATGGACTTCAATCAGATTAGCTCCCTCCTGTAAATATAAACAAAATAATGTATAGAATTTTATATACTTCCTACTTGTAAGGCCTAAGCACATATAAAAAATAAAAATTTGAGATATTAGAAATAAATGAAATGCGAGAGATATTTGTCATTCTGAGAGATTTATAGCAGCTGAAAATTCCCAAAATATTCAGCCAACTCTAGATTCGGGAATGATTGCTCTTATCTATGAGAAATGTATCATTTTTTTCTTATTTGCTTTTCTGAAACAAGAAACGTGTCCCTCTAAATATATTGAAAAAACCATATCAGAATCCCTGTAATCTCCACTTAAAATCCGACTATCCTTTAAAGAGTTCTGTGATGTGGATTGACATTCCATTACCATGTAAACAAGAACTCAATGCCCTTCTTGTTGGCATAATGAAATGTGTATGCATGCACAAGCAGCATGCATTGCTACATGATGTGTGTGTGTGTGTAAGAGAGAGAGAGAGAGAAACCTCGTTCTGTGTGCTGCCTTCTGCGGGAAACCATTGCAGAAGAATGCCCAAGTTCATTACATTTGGTATCAATTTGAACAGAAGGGGAGTTGTTACCTGGTAATGAGGTTTTACAATTATCAGTGACTCACCCAAGGGTTTTAAATTAATAATTTATATAAAACTTCCAAATGGAGATGCTGCATCAAAATCTTTACCAGACTAAGTGCAGTAGTTCCAAGAAGAAGAAGATACATCTTTCCCTACATTATCAAACAAAAAGAAAGACAATTTATGTGAAAAAGTTTGAAGCAGTCAGGCCAACAATCAAGCATCAGGAAAGAGACAAAGAGGTCACCTCAACAAGATGAAGATTTGAGGCGCGACTTAATAGAACAAAAGCAAATTCTCCAATTTGAGCAAGCATTATTCCAACCTACATTGTATACATAACAATTTCAGAGAATTAATGAACTGTCACTCAAGATTTAAAAGAATTAGAAAATTGCATACAAGATATATAATTTGTTCAACAGGCATCAAAAGCTAGCTTACAGCGAATGATGTCCTCATGCTATATCCAAACATCTTAGTAAGGCAAGCAATAACAGCTGTCTTGACAACAATAACCAAAATAACAGATGCTAGCAAAATGTCCACATGGTTCCATAGAAAATGTACATGTATGAGCATTCCAATACTAGAAAGAAAGAGAGCTGCAAACAGGTTACGAATCGGTTCCACCTGCAGTGAAGAATAGCATCAAAATCACGAAATATTAATCTGGATATTCTTAGAAATATGGAAAATATGTGAAATATTTGTAAATGACAACTACAGGAATGCAGCATCTTCAACCTAAACACCTCCCTAGTGCAATAATCAATTCATACATTTGGTTCCAAGCCAGGTATTACACATTAGTGCATATTCTACCCCCACTGAAATCCTATTCATGTAGAAGGTTCGGGTTGTTGTTTCATGTTTGCTCCCACAAGGTTTGGGATTGAAATGCACTAATGGGTTCCTACATGAGCAAAGATCATAGTTTCCTGGTGCATAGAGATAGTAGGGTTTAGCAGGGGTGCTGCTTCACTTTAGGTTCACTAAGCAAATTCGGGGGATTTCTAGGTTATCCACCAAAAAAAAAGAAAACAAAGAGCTTTGCCTATTCAAGATCCAAAAGAGCCCATATGTACGTATCTATGTACATAGGTATGTATGTATGTATAAGGATATAATTATATTTATAAAGAATTGATGAAATAACTTATTATCAATAGCCCAGAACAATACCTGGTCTAAAGTATGCTGTGCAAAGTCAGTGGTAGATATCATAACTCCAGCCACAAACGAACCCAACTCAAGACTAAGGCCCAATTTATCACTGCACTGAAAAGGAAATCCGAGAGTATTTACATTGTCAAGGGGATGACCACTCCACAGAACATATACATACCGTAGAAAAAGTAAACTCAAACAAATAACATTCAAATTCTGGAGACAAGAACAATCATCAACCTTGATATAACAGTAATATATTGCACTTACCCAAGCAGATAATAAGCAGAAAGCCACGGCAGCAAGTTGATAAAGTTCACTTGTCTGGATAAAACAAGAAAGCCAAAATAAACTTATAAAGGAAGCTATCCTAATCAATGCAGAAAAGTAATGAAGTGAAGCTGCAGAAACAATATACGAAACACAAACAAAATATGTTCAAAACTCACTTGAGATGATATCTGCATCATTAGCTTTAGAAAGCGAGGAACAAATGACCAGGACAAGACAGATGCAGCAATGAGAAACATGGACAATACCAACAGCCTGAAGTTAATAACAATTAACAGATACACATCAGATTCGATTGATATTACTTTGCATAAAGCAACTGACCAACGACAGCACAAACCATGACCGAAAAAGAAGAACAATAATATTAGAAGATAAAATAAAGGCTCAAACAAATTTACAGCTTTCCCATAGCAACCATTCCATGCAGAAGACCACTGCTACCACCCAAAACTGGGAGCAAAGCAAATAGTAAACCGACAGCACAATCCTGAAACAATCCGAGATCAAACAATAAAGGGAAATACCTCAATAAGTAGTCCTTCCAACTCAAACATGTCATTAATTGATTAATTATGATCTGAATATAAATATATCTTCCACCTCCGACATGTCACTTATAGATTAATTATAATCTGAATATACATATATTTTTTTACATTGAACCTGAAAAATAAGAGTCCCAATTGTCACTTGACCGTGAAGAGCATTATTACTATTCTGTTCCATCAGAAACTTCACCACCTAGTACAAGTAACAGGAAGAGCATTACCATACATAGCATCTGGCAAGCAAACCAAAATGGAAAAAGCAATCTAGAAAAGTACCACAGCAGTTGATGACATTGACAAGAAGGAACCAACAAAAACACCCTCTGACAACTTTGCTCCACACAACTGTTAAGGCATCCGATGGTCCAAGTTTAGCATCCATTTAATAAAAATCATAATTTCAAGACTTCACTGGAAAAAAATGAGGGTTTATTGTTGACATACAACAGAAATTATGGCACACAAACACATAAATATCACAATTTGAAGTAGACCTCCCAGAACGGCAACAGGCCCCACTACTTTTAACTGCATCAATGATGAACAAATTATAAGTGAAGAAATAACATAAATTAGCATAGAACTTTTAAGCATGATAGAAGATCTGATCAAAAGGAACATCCCAGGCTGAAAACTGAAGTACCTTTGTCAAAGAGAATTCCAGCCCTAAAGCAAAAAGAAGGAAGACAACACCGAACTGAGCAAAAGTTTCAACCTATGATGAAAAAAAAAAGAACGCGTCACCAATACATTAAATAGAACAGAGTACTAAATGACTGCACATGTATATGTATTGCAAGATAAGCAATAGTAGTTCATAATATATCAACAATTCAGCTGAGCCCAAAAGTTTCAAGTACATGAGGTCAATGACAATTAGTTCCTATAAGAATCCGATTCCTCTTAAATTAAAATTAGTGCAATAATGAGAAATTACTAATCTTAAAAAAAAATGTTAAAGTGGTAGATCAGGATAAATTTTCTAAGGGACATATATGTTTGTATACATGGAAATGATTGTTTTATAAACTAATTTTGCTAAAAATTTTACTCAATGTCTCATTCAAACTTTGAAAAACAAAATGAAACTGGTTGAAATATACTGGTTTCTTAGGTGGGTTTCTATCAAGTTCTCTTGATAGAAGTTCTGATCAAATTATTATATATATTCTATCAACCAGAACTAGTTCACTACCACCCCCATATAAACTCAAATCACTCAACATTCTATCTGCTGGCTAGTGCATGCTTTTACATCATCTAGTCTTTTGCAAAGACAACATCGATAACAAAATGATCTGAAAGCCAAAAAAATTTTCAACAAATGGCCCATTAACAAAATTTTGCATTATAAATACCCTCAGGAAGGCAATATTATGTACAGCCAAAAGTAACAGATTGGACAAAAAAAAAAAAAAAAAAAAAAAAAGGAAAAACAAAGGCATGGACTAGGGTTCATGACAACTGAACATAACATTCTGACTTCAAGAAACAATAATATTGAGCTATTCACAACAACATACCTGTACCATTTCACTAATAAATTTCAGACCGCCAGGTCCAATGATTGACCCCGCAAGAAGGTAGCCAACAATAACCTACCACACGGATCCGTGAACAAATTAGACTGGAAAAACCAAAAATAAACCCACTGCTTCACATCATAAAAATCTTTCAGTGTAGCTAAAAACCGATCATGTGAGAAGAAAATGGACAATTGATATAAATAATTAACTAATAAATACAGTTAACATGAAGACTACAAACCGGTTGTCCCAAGCACGAAAAAATAATTCCACCAATGGCAGCAGAAACTATGACAACCACCAAATCTGAAATTAATCTGCAGCAGTTGTGAAACAATATATTAAATCACAAATCTCAAGCAGTAACTAATCAAAACTCAAGTAAAACATAAAATTCAAGCCAAAAAGTGACAGCCCCTCAAACAACCATGAGCTACAACAATACCACAGTCGTATAACAGAGAGACTAATGTATTCTAGGATGTCATTCCAGATACCAAGATATAAAGATTCTCACCTCAAATCTACTTGAAGTACTGGATACTTGGATTTCTTGTTAGACATCACAAACACATTGTCCTACATTATGTAAGAGACACAACTTAATACGCATGAAAATCAAAACCAGAGACTATTTGGACCAAAACCTCTGTCCAAAAAATTCCACATAAAATTCAATAAAATTTCTCAACGCACCTTCTTGTCAATCAAGGTAGTTGTGTCGTCAGACTCTTCTTGATCCAGAGAAAAAACATCTTGAAGCTGGAATGGCCTTGTGCCACTGACCACATATATAAAAAAAAAGATTGTCATTTTGGTAACATATGAAAACATCATGACTGGTTTCAATCTCATAAAGCAACATTTTTAAACCACATAAGATTTTATACATTCCCATACTTCGCCTCTTGTGTACCATTCCTCTTGCCCTTGTCATGAGTTATTTTTGCTACAGTCTCCAGTTCAGCCTGAAAACATATAATCATAACTCAACTTTAAAATACAAGTGAACAATAGCTGGAGGAACACTGTATACTATAAAGGGTTGCATGGTCCCAGCACACCAATAAGCCAGATTCCTAACAACATTTTAGTTTATTTAGTTTATTGCTTGAGGATACCAGCAGAATTTAATGTCAGCTCAACATATCCAATTAATAAATATTCATAAGAGACAAGAAACAGAAATTCAGATGATATTTTCAAAATACAAAGAATACTTCTCTCTCTCTCTCTCTCTCTCTCTCTCTCTCTCTCATATTCACTTTGGCGGAAGATACTTAAACCCTCTATTAAAATATTCCATTCACATGAGCACATCCAATAGCTTTTCATGAAGAAGCAAACCTACTTGCTGATCAGCTACACTGCTGTTGAAGCTGCTTCCATCAGATCCTAGTGAAAGTAGAAAGTGGAATTAAATATCAACTGTAACAAATAGAACCAACTAATGAACACCAAAGAATATAATTAAGTACACGGGACAGTCACAGTCCTGATACAATCAATAGCTAAAGCAGTTAACAAACATCAAACAAACATTAAAAATAGCAAAGTCCACTAGTCTGGGAATCCAAGAGCATATAGTACAACCTTAAGGAGCGCCTTCTTCTCCGTATAGGGATAATGAAATTTGAAATAAAAGTCACAGACATTGATCTTCTTTTCCAAAATATAAGTCAAAATTACAATTCAGTACTGGAATACATATTGCAGCTATGATCTAGATGGAAAAAGTTATTTCTAAAATCTAGATGAAGTAACAAATAGACTGGTGCCTATTCATGTATGCCTAAACTAACATAGTTTGCAACTAAATATGCCTTGAACAAACATCATAGCTATATTCGATAGTCCAACCAAATATTTACCCACAGAACAAAATCAACAATCCATGGACAATAATGAGCTAGAATTGCTCCTCTGAGAACAGAAAAAGGGCGGAACCGATAACAGAGAAGCAGCTCTCTGAGACATGCTTTCACTAGTGCTAAGTCTTCCAACCACCTTGTCAGAAACCTATAAACTAATTGCAATCCCCAACATCCACCGCAAGCAGAAGACACAGTAAAACTGACACTCTGTCACGTTAAACACATAGAACCAATCTAAAAAAAAAAAAAAAGTCATATTCTTCAAATGTAGACCCTAAGATGAACTCTAAAAACCACATAATGGTTTCCTCCAGATAAAAAGACAAACTCTAAACAAGACTCCAACAAAAAACCGAACCTCACTTAAATTATCACCACCTAATCAATCATATTAATTCAATGCACGCGGTCTGCTTCTCAGTCTTCTTCAGCTCAAACTCTCACAAAGTCAATTGCATTCATAATATAACTCCAAAATTTTCTTCTAAATTAATGCTGCCTTTCTAATTTCAACATTTTATTAGCAGAATTCACAAATTTAAATCAAAGCTTATAAATATATATAATCAAGTCACGTACTGACTAAGTCAAAGTAAATCAAACTAAGTGGATCTAACTACTCATAATTAATACACTGAATTTATTATATAAGTGCAGTGAAGAGAAATATATACACACAATGACCATGAAGTATAACTAGACTAAAATTATCTAATGTCCTAAAAAAAAAAAAAAGTAAATTCAGCATAAAAAATAAACAAATAAAAATGAAAAAGCGAAGAAGTGAGACCAGAAGACTGTTCATTATCGGGAAACTCCTTGTCGAGGACGCGATCGAACATTTGAGCGATGCTGCCGTCTCCATTATCGGAGGCGGAGGTGTTGACGAGGTTACCGTAAAACCTCTCCCGGATTTCCTTATCAGATCTCGAGAACACGCATGTCGTAGCGCAAACCAGAACCAGGACCAGGCAGTACCCGATCCCAAACACCCTACTCTTCCCCATTGGTTCGAAGATTACGTGGAGTGAAGGTGGTTCGTTAGAACGATTTGGATAATTGGAGTTCGACAGTGGATGGATTGGCGGGATCGGGAGGACATGAAAATGTGATGGGAAATGGAAATTTGGACAAAAGTGGCATTTAAAATGTGAAAACGCTATGTTAACTGTATTTTATTCTTTTTAATTAGAGTTTTGCTAAATTTTCTATATTACCATTTGATTATATATTTAAATAAAATATTTTAAAAATCTATTTTTTTTTTCATTAAGATCATCATGGTTTGTTTTTTTAAATCACGTTTTATGAATATCAAATAAAGTGTTAAGTTTACGTGGTTGTTGAATTAACATGGTTGGTTAGAGAGGTGGGTCCACTCTTAGTTGGTACAGCTATCTACTAAGTGCGTGAGACGAAAAGCCTTATTATTCGTTTTTTTTTCAAACTCTTTTTTTTTTTTTTTTTTTTTTATATATATCTTTTTATTCGCTTTTTCGATCACATTGTTTTGTCTTTTCCGATTTTGTTTTAAATTTTTTATTTTGAGGGTCTTGTGTCGTATTATTACATAAAATACGTATTAGTGGTGATTGAATTTTATTTTATTTTTTTGAACTCAAATGACTTTTATTTGTATATTATAAGGAAATTATAAAAAGAAATATTAGGTCGTTTCATTTCAATTTATTGTATTTTATTTTCATATTATAGTACACCATGGTAATTAGGTATTCGATTTCTTTGCATAAGTTTTTTTGATAATTTCAATCATTAAATAGATAAAAAAATAATGAATTTTTAAGTATTTACCCTCGCAAGAACTAGGCGGAGATAAACAATGCTTATCATTATTTATGAACTTGAACTTGAATTTAAGTGATCGATGATCTTAATAAAGCTTGGAACTATCCAAAGTTGAATATTTAGTGGAGGAGTTAGTTAGTGGTAAAATGTCATTCAAATCCTTAATAAAGGAAGAGTCTCAAAAACCTCCTAGAGTTTTCACTCTTTTAAGAAAAATAAACAATAGTATTCTAATGTTAAATTTAGATTAAAAAAAATTATGCATGCATATATATATATATATTATCGACGTCTGAATTTAGCCGACTAGGTTCTTCTTAAGTCCAAACTACAGTTCTGATCGAAGCAGTATGAGAAAAAAGTAGAAAATAAAGGAACATAGGTCAAGAAAGAAAAATGGTGCACCGAAAATTTTTAAGTAGTTTGACCCAATTGATGTCTATGTCCACTATTCTTTCTCTCACTATTTTTGCAGAGGAACGACTCTCAAAAGATCAAAAGATCCCTTTACAATAAATTTTCTTTCCTATTTATAGAGAAATTGAAGATGCTACAGTAAAATGTAATAAGACAAAATACAGTAAGTCAAACTGAAATGATGAGTTACATTTAATGAGACTGACATCGGTTAGGTTAATTATGCCAAAGCATGGGTTTAGACGGCAACCCTATGCTAGTTAGGTGAAATTTTCTTAATCCACGTTGTAATCTCTAACGGGATTAATGTGTACGATACGTTTTGAGCTGTAATCGGTTATGACTGTTCTAACTGTTCTTGACTTGTAGTCTGAGAGATGTGGCAGAAGCGAGAAGAATATTCTGTCAAGTTGATGAGTAAATAAAACTCTGTCGAACTGATCTTATTAAGGGTTGTTGATAAAGGTAATTAGTTAGGTATCAAACGATCTGATAGACGAGCTGATAAGCGAGTACATGCAGAAAGGACTGAGCAATTTGGACGAGCATATGGTCAATCCCATAAACGAGTTCATTAACGATATGATAAACGAACACATAGACGAACAGAGAGTTGGGCCTTTTTGGTTATTCGATTATTGAGCCTACTTTTTGAACTTTTATCAGTCCATTTATCTTGATTGTGAAAACACGCATAATATATATATATATATATAAGAACAAATTTCTCATCGTTAAAGAAAAATTTTCTTAATTGTCTTGGGGATTTTTAGAAGAAATTCGAAACTAGAAGTCTATAACGTTAATTGTTAAAAAATTGCAGTTCTCTCGGTTAGCAAAATCAGTAACATGATTCTGGACTGGGCTGTGATGGGGCCGACCTAGTTCTCTAAGTGTTGATAAATTATCGGGCCGAAGCTCAATTGAAAAGCCGTACATGATGACGTGTCACATGCAGCGTCCACCCAAGTCTCACAACATCACTTTGTATTAACATTGATAACAACAGAAGGAGCGTGTTGGCCACAACTTCAACACATTCCTTTTTGCTCTTTTGCCTCAGCCAACACTCATTTTAGATCACACCCTCAGATCCACACACGTGTTCGTTTCAATGGCCTCGATCGTGACAACAATGGCTGCCGGATTCTGCTACAACAAATCACCAATGGTGGTGGGTCGTGGACCTGCTCATCATGGTGTTGTTGTCGCGGCTAGGCCACCTACTAGGCGTATGGCTGTGGTGGTGAGAGCGGAAACTGTGCAGGGAATCAATCCAGATATCAGAAAAACCGAAGACAAAGTTGTGGACTCTGTTGTGGTCACCGAGCTCTCCAAGCCCCTCACAGCCTATTGCAGGTACATATATATATATGGTGAACAAAATCAACCCATGTTTGTGTGTGTTTTTTTAGGTTGTTTTTCGTCTAATTTTAGACTTTGATGATATATAACAGGTGTTGGAGGTCGGGGACGTTTCCTTTGTGCGATGGATCACACGTAAAACACAACAAAGCTACTGGTGATAATGTTGGACCTCTGCTGTTGAAGAAACAGTGATGTTTCTTATTATTATTATTAAAATAGTGCTACTTCTGTCATTTTGTAGTTGCGAATTGAAAGTCCAAGATTTGATTGTATGGAGTATAAGAGTTTATTCTGGCAATGATTTTTCCCTACTTGTGTTTGTTTTATTCAATTTTTGCTTTATGAGGCGATAAACAAATCGGATTAAGAGTGTGTTTAGTCATAAATACGTTGGATTAAGTATCAAATTTATTTGAGGGTTTTGCTATGGTTGTGTACTAAGGACATATATTGATGTTAAGGGTACTTTTTTTTTTTTCATAAAATTTGATAAATAATGAACAAATTATATATTTTATTGTACATTAATTTACAACAAGTAGACTATTTACAATAATATAACAAATAGTAAATCATGAAAATAGTAATTAATATTACATGGGAATATATGAATTTGAATAATGCGGTAACAAAATTAACTAGAATTCAATCTCATTCTCTATAATAATAGAATAAATGTGATTTCATAAAAACCTAACTTTCAGTTTGAAAAGTAAGGATTGATTATACAAATTGGTATTTTAGGTACCGGTCAAACATTCTGTCGTAACAGAACGTGAGTACAGATTCTCTAACAAAGACGTAGTAGAACCCATCGATTATTCCAGACAACCAATCTTTGTTAATACTTACTACACATTACATGGCCCAATCATTCGCTTCGCATAATCTGATTTTGTTAGCATCATAAACCTTTTTGCCGGGCATGAGCCAGAGCTGATAACAGATTCACTTTCTTCATAGAAAGAAATTTATGTATACCAGTTCCTCCAGCAAATGCAAATAGTACCCAGTAGCGTGAACTCTTTAGGCAAAAATCTCTTGGAACAGGCTTTTTGGGGCTTTTGGGTCTGGGAGCCTGTTAATATCTGGGCCTCTAACTACGGCTCATCAATGTCCATTTGAATTTTTTACTAGGCTCCTCAGTCCTTCCTCCCAGTGACAGCTTACTAGGCTCCTCAGTCCTTCCTCCCAGTGACAGCTTACTAGGCTCTTGAGTATTTAAGGGAATTGCTATGGTCCGGCTGTTATAATTGTGCGAATTTGTTATTCTAGTGTTTAAAATTTAATTCAATATATTGAATTTCACAACTTTTAAGTCTAAAAAGCATAAATTCTATATTTATAGACTTCACAATTATAACATAAAGAATCTAATCCATAACATTGAAATTTACACATGGAACAATGTTGTACCGGTACGACATTTGAACCACAGCAATAATCCTGAAAAGTTTTAAGCGTTTAACAAAATTGTAAAAGTAAACCAATAAAAGCCACAACTAAATTTGCTTTGTGAGAACTCTTTATATTAACAACGGTGAATGACGGAAAATGTTTTCATTGAATAGATATTACAGAGACCCAGCCTTACATATATGCCACGAGAGTTTGACTAAATCAATGTGATTAATGTCTATCTAGTATATCCGATTGATGTGATTAATGTCTTCGATGTGAACTTGTTGACAATGTAATCAGCAGTCGCAGATGTCACTTTTGGCAACTATCATAAGATGTTAGTCACAAAAATACAAATCATACAGATCAAATTAATTCTACCGTCGAATTTTTAGTAGTCAAGACTAAGAATTCAGACAAGGAATCAGTCATTTGCAGACTATGTCTAACAGTTGCTACTCATTTGATGGCATGTGCTGGACATTCATGCACTATGACTAAAGCTTGAGTTTTATGATCAGAATCCTAGTCAAACTCAAACGTTTGAAATAATGCTTATGATAGATCCAATCAACGCAGCTCCTAAATTTTGTTGGTTTGTGAAAAGTTTGAATCAATAGTGTGGCACAATTACAATATATGAGGGTCAAATTGAGAAATTGTAAAAATATGCTTCACAGTGGATTAAACTCTACCGTGCTCCGTGAATATAAGGATTATATCAATTGATCACTTAATCATATAAAATTTCATGTCTTCCTTTTTAGCATCGTATATGCTTGATTTTGTACTTGCAATTGCCTATTTCTCAATAAATCTGTCGTTTGGACTTATTTTTGACAATTGAAAGTTGAAACAAGCAACGCTACCTACAGCTATCTCTTCATTATAACTTAGCTGCACGGCTATATCATTTTCAATATAGTACATTAGAAGTCGTTCGTACACATATTTTATTCTGTCAAGTTGACATTTTCTTTATTATTTGATATCATGTTTAATTGACGTATTGACGTTTGACTTGTCCTTTTTGTCAACTCCACTACTGGCCGACCCCCACCGTGCGGCCGGCAATGCATGTAACCGTGAAGCACTTGCCCATTGTAATTAGCAATACCATCAAAAGGGATTCACAATTTCACACTTTGAAAATGTAGTTTTCATTTGAATTTGGATATATTTCCATAGATCAACAAAACAACAACGACAATTACGTTTTATTTAGGATTACAATATAAGGTATTCTCATTGATTTTATAAGGTACGATGATCAAGTTTCTTTAAAATATATATATATATATATATGATGATCATGATGATGATCACATTGCATATTATAATGGTATTATTATCTAAATAAAAAGAAAGAGTAAATCAAGTGACTTGGTTTTGACGTAGTGACTGAAATAATAGATCACATATTGCTATTTAAGATAATAGTTAATTAATTGTAATATGATAGGTGATTAATTAACCATAGATCTTAGATTCAAAATCCACCCATATTAAAATTGAAATGATCTAACAAGAATTAAGGTTTCCGTAATACAAAGAAATGTGGGTTCACTTTTTATATTATATTGCTAGCATGTGCATTGAAAAATTCATGGCATCAAGAGTGGCAATTGTAACGCATTTATTAGAGTTTCACTGCATGAAATTCCCTATTACATGGATCATAGCTGTCCCAAAATTTTTGATGTCCAAAATTCTCAAAACGAGAATCTTGAATTTCCATATACATCTAGTGATCATTATTTTGATTGATGGAAAATAATTAACAAGTCTAGGTTTTGATTTAACATGGTTTGTTTTTGATTGTTGAGAGGCTAGCTCTTGACTGGTCACCTTTCATGTGTTGAAGTCATTTTCATTAGGAGATTTAGGGTGACATGAACACATGGGGGTTTACAAGTTACAACACATCATCATGAACATGACTTGTTGGTTTAAGAGAAAAATAACCCTAGTGAGATTTTTGAGGTGTATTGGACCCGATTTGGTAAACATTTTCACTTGATTTTTTCACTCATAAAAAATTCAGAGAAGATAAGATAATAACAAAGACAAGCTTTTGGTCTATAGCAGTTGGCGCTAGCTGTCTCCATGCATTTGGCATCGTTCACTCGAAGAAGGCAAAGAAATAGCGAGTTCTTCAATTCTTCCACCTTTATATATGGATTGTGCAATATATATATATATACACACAAAAATTCTTCAATTCTTCCCCCCGCCCCCTAGTGTTCTTATATGAGAGCAGGAGTCCGGACCTCGCTATCAATGCTCTTATCCTAGTAAATCTCATAGTCTCCTGAACCACTCCAAATCCTTATTAAGAAAAAAAAAAAAAAAAAAAGGCAAACTTTTGAATTATTTAAGTGAACTTGAGAAACATAATCTTACAAACGATATATATCTATATATATATATATATATATATACACACATACAAGATTTCATTTAGAGTGTAATTTGAAGGCGTGTTTCCATTGTCTTTGTATATAAAAGAAACTGTTTTTGAAAAGTATTTGTAAACACGTTTTCAGATGTATCTGGTAATATGTCCCATACATGTAAAATCAGGAATTTGAACATTGCCATTTCAAGATTCGAAAAAGTGTTTAGAGCTGTCAATTACAGGCTGTTCTTCAACAAATCAAATAATAGCAACGAGCAATTTCAAAATAAGAATATGACATGTTTCTATTCGAATAACAAGTTTATCTTTATTTGGAAAAAAAAAAAAAAAAGATCGAGTTTATCTCTTTTTTATGTTTTTATTTGAATTTAACAGGTTTATCTATTATTTATTTTTAACAAAATATTATTAACATGAGAATTGAGGAATAATGAATGGATTGGACTATTTAAGAGATAAGATTCAATTGGATAGAATTACACTAAATTAATATTGTAATGTATTTGGTGTAATTAGGATTGGATCATAAATTAAATTTATTAAATTGATTTTTAAATATAATAAATATTTTAAATATGAAGCATTAATAAAATAAATAAGTAAAAATACAATAAAGGGACATTTGAGTGGAATAAATTAATGCCACCTGCCCCTTTCAGGATGGGACTAATTTATCCCATTTAATTAAGATAAAAGAGGAAGTGATAATAAATTTTATCTAAAATACGTCCTCAACAAACGAAGAATTGAACAAAAATTTACCCAATCTCATCCCATCCTCGCTAACAAATAGGGCTTCCTAAAATTTTTCACACAGTCTTGTCTTTTATATTTTATATTTACTAGAAAAAAATGAGATAAATCTTCATATTTTTTAATTGGTTAAAAAATTTGAGAATACTTATATAACATTTTTAGAAGATTTTCTCAATTGAGGAACTCATCTCCATATTCTCTAATTTTTTTTGCCCTTTTACTACATCAACTTCATATTCGATAAGATAATTACATAAGAAAGGATTATTTTTTAGCTCATTATTTATTCCATCTGATACGAAATTTAACTCACATAGATAATTGTATTGGAGATATTTTTGTCATTATAAGAAAGAATGCTCACTTTAGCAAGGATAATAGTATACATCAAATACTCTTGTCTATGTTTTTCATCAACCTTATGGAACCATTGATATATCATTTATATCAACTGTCATGTCAACCTTAACCTCAAACATTTAATGACATATCAGCTGTCACACAAGGTTAGATAGAAAAATGTCATATAAAGTTAGATGAAAAAATTAAATAAAAATATTGAATGTCTATCATTATCCTCTAATAAATCCTTGGTTTTTTCATTTTGAACTGTTTTATTTTCTTTTCAAAATTTAAATATATTATGATTATTTTTTAAAAGGGACTTAAAAAATCACAAATTGTTAGGGAATGATATTTATCCAACTTCTGTAGGATATGAAGTGGTCTTGAATTTTTGTTGGAATCTCTTCAATAGTCAAAATGAGGACCTTGTCTATTAAATACCAAAAAGAGGCCTCAACTAAGATGAAACTACATGTGATCATAGGATGCTAAAGATGGCTGAGAACCCGCAATTTTGGAATGATCAAAGCAAAACCACGAATAAACAATCAAAGAGAGAGAAAAGAGTCGTTCACATTCCATTCAAAACCTTCATAAAGTTATTTAAAGTATGTCCTAAGTAAGTAATAATCAGTCTTAATCTTCTTATCTATCAAGCCCCACCACCCAAGCGGCCAAGCCCCACCACCAATTATTCGAAACCCAAAGTGACAGATTTAAAATTTTAGATTAAAACTAGTCAGACAATCTTTTTGTACAATTTTGAAAACTTATATATCTTTGACACAATAATAGTCATTTAAAAAATATATTAAATTTCTTTAATATATATTTTATTTTTCGAAAAACATTCACTTTTACCCCAAAACAAATTAAATTATTCGTTTTTATCTATTTTTTATAAAAATTTGCTTTTATCTCCTCTAACAAACTATTTTCATTCAATATCCAAGTTTACTAAACTACCCTAAAAATGTAAAACATGCTTACTAATCAAGCTTTAATTAAAAAGTGGACTTTAAAACCACTTAAAAACCGTTTTTAAATTCACTTAAAAATTAGTATCGGTTTTTAAGTGGATTTAAAAACTGATTCTATTCAGTCATCATCTGGCATTGCATCTTATCAGAAATCTCAATTTTCAAGTCAAATCCAATAGAATTTAACTCTAAACATCAATGCTTAAGATCTAAAACACAAAAACAAAAAAAAAAACCCTCAAAAAGTCCAACAAAACTAAAATAATTAATAAGATAAGTAAAAGATCTCATACCATGAATAATGGAGGAAGAAAATAAGGTAGACCGAGGTAATTTGGATAAAAGTAAGCATATGGTGCAATTAATTTGTTTAAGGAATTGAAAACAAATATTTTTAGAAATGTAGCTAAAAACAAAATTTGACATTCTTATATTAGTATTTTTTATATTTTTCACTTATTTTGTTTTATAGTTACAAAACAATAAAAAATCTACCAACACATTAAGGTAATGTTTATGATGAGAATGTGAATGAGAGTCAACTAATCACTTAAATTACGAGTGGATGCACCAAATATGTTTGATTTACTTCTTAAAGTGCTTCAAATAATGAGTGGAGTCGTATTGATTTTTTTTCATACTTATACTCAAACTCGACCCGTTATGAGTTTAAAAAAGATATTTATATTCACTCATAAATCTATTTAGTCAAATCAATACTAGTTCATTACAGGTGGATATCTACGGGTGCCCAAATACATGGGTAGAATTACCATCTCTAATTAATACACTTAGACGCGACGCATTAAGGTGTGACCATGAACCTAGTCCAATTAATTTTCTAATATAATCGTGTCCAATTAGGTCAACTTTGACGTCTACATCGAATCCTACGTATTTAAATAAATTTTTCATACATTGCATCAAAAAAGTACAATGTGTGATTATTATTTAATTATGTATCTCTTTGCTTTATTGATTAGCATTAATTTCCTATCAGCAAGAAGAAGAAAATCAGCATAATAATACTTTTTTTTTGCTAGTCAAGGTTCTTCATCACTTCTTGGGCACGTACGGTGCTCCCCAACCGAGCTACCAGCCACATCCACATGGTGTATATATGACACCTGGTGTTCTAATTTTTTTTTTTAATATTATAAATTTAATTAAAGATCAACCATATCAATTTAAAAGTAAAAATATCATAAAAATTGATAAATAAATGTTAAAAACTATTTTCTTAAACCAAAATTTTAGGTTCATATAACTTAATTCATTAATTATTATATTAGTACAATTATAATTTTCTACCCCTGCCTTCCACTCTCCCCTTCACCCGCTTAGACCTTTTAGCATACTCATCAATGAGTTATTTTTGTCGAAACCATTTCTTCGATTTTTGATAAGATTGTCAACCCTTTATAGTGGTTTACTCATCAAAATAGAACCTAAATTTTATTGAAATTAGAGTGCATTGAAGACAAAACAACTGAAGACCTGTTTAAGTAATTTATTAACAGAGGTTTATCACATAATTTGTGATTTGTTATTAATGTTGAGAAGCTAAGAGCCAATTGGTAGATACAAATATAGTGTAATAAAAAGTTTTAGCTGACCAATTATTAGATATTTAGATCTAAAAATTTAAACTATTAAAGAAACTTTGAACTTAGTAATGAAACTATCTCATGCTCAGCTATTTTCTTTTTTCTTTAAAAAGAAATAGGCTAAATATTATTATTGATCGAAATATGTAATTATAATCAAACATACAAAAGGATAGCAACAATCAAATTACCCACTATCTCCATAGTATGTAGAGAATCCCCAAAAACCACCCGTATTGTGCCTAAATCACTATTTTATTACCTCTAATTTGAATTTTTTTCAAAATCCCCATGACGTTAAATATCCCCTTAAGGTATGTAAAAGGACAATATTACTTTTGAGTATCACCAATTCCATTATGTTAAAAATGTTAACAGTTTGATTCTAAAGGCAAAAAGGGAATTGCATTTATCAATTCAAATAAAATTTTATTAAACCAACAAATATATATAAATTAATAAAATAATTTAATAATATTAAAATATAAAAATATAAAAGAACCAAAAAGAACCCAATACTTCAACCCTAAATCATCAACCATCTGCAACCATCAACCACCAACACCCCCTCACCATTCATCTCCTTCTCCCCCTTTCTCTCTTCTCTCATCGTTCATCTCCCCCTCTCCTTTTCTTTTCTCTTACTTTTTTCAGGTTTTTGATTGAGCTAATTGGATGGAGGTGGAAAAATTGAACAACGAAAAGTTAGATTGGCATCGAATGGAGGAGATCTGCCACCAACCTCTTTGGGAAGAGACTGACGCCGGGCCTTTTCCCATTGGCATTGGATCTCCTTGGTTCGGTTGATTTGGTGTTAGGGTTGTGTTAAGGTATGGTATAATGGGTTAGGGTTTTGATAGTTGATTGGTTAATGATTATTTTGGATAGGTTTTGATGGTTGTGGGTTAGAATTGTGGGTCGATGTTAATGGTTGTGGTTGATGATTGTTTTAGGCAGGTTTTGCAATTGTAGCATGGTTTGGGTTTGTTTGTTTTTGGTTTTTAGTTTTTGATGGTTAGGAGGGAATTTGGGTAAAAATTAAACTAGAATGAAAAAATGGAGATTTTGGCAAACGACAGATGGTTTTTGGAATTTTCTTTAAATAACTATGTGTTTTTGCTCCATTTATATTCGTGAGCTACAAAGTAACTGTAAGAAATATGATATTAAACTCTCAAACAATTATTTAATTATTTTGAAATAATTTAAAAGCTTTTTTTAAAAAAAAAACATATATTTCAAGCGTAGATAACATTTAAAGAGAATATGGTGCTTTACTAGTCATATTGGCCCTTTTGCCATTGAAGATTTTTTTAATTTTTCCTCCTTTTGTCCGTGGATCAAAATTTAATTCCTTTATTTACAAATTTCCTCAACTGTTATAATCGTAAAACATGAACCAAATCAACAAGTTTCCACAAACCCATATATTGAGCTGCAAGATTCACGTGATTCGATCTTGAAGTTCTCAAATGGCTATGCCATTGTTTGCTCTTAATGTCCACAAAAGCTTCCTACATTTGCCACTAATCCAAGTATCTTACTAATTAATTATTTTTAAAAACTTCATAGAATAACTTTTAAATTTATCGAAGTATAGATTAAAGAGAGCTATATAAAGAAAATTTCAAATCAAAGTAAATATATGTTTTTAAAATGGAGTATAGATGTATCCAGCTGTTGATGCTTTAGTTAAAAGTCACATCAATCATGCCTCTTGGTGTGAGTTTTATATCTAATAATAACATCTTCCATCAATTTGTATGGATAGCCTCCTAATTCACGTGTGGACTTTTTTCTCACCTCTATGTAAGTCGATCTCTCTCATATGAAAGTAGTTCTTCAAATCACATCATTGATATTTCATCGTGATTGGTCCCAATAACTTCGAAAAAAAAAAAAAAAAAGTATAGATAATTTCTTGTATGAAATGAATTTAAATATTTGACCCTCACTTTTGCTTACACATGATAAGAAAAGTAGAAGGCAAGAGTTTAGTTTAGTTTTTTTTTTTCAAACCTGAAAGATCGAGAGTTCATTCAAAAATGATTTTTCTTTATAGGAAATGAGAATGCATTATTGACAAAAAACATATCATTGACATCTTATTGTTTATACAATTAATTCATATAATAAAATAATAATAATAATAATAATAAAAGATAATGATAAACCTCACCATGCGACAATTACTTTGTGCAGTCCATGTGATGTGATCCATATACAAACCTTGTATTATACTGCAAAATCTCGCATATTTCTTTTTGTTTTTTTTTTTTAATACAAAATCTCGCATAAATTATATCCTCAGTGAATGAATTCCTCACCTGCAAGTCCCATTCTCATTCTCACCAATCATAGTGTGCCACCTGTTATAGGCCAAAATTTGAGAACATTTATAACTTTCTAAATTTTACCTTAAATCAACAAAACAATTTTGTCGGTGTTCATCGAAGCTTTGTTATCATTGGCCTCGTTGAACCCTTCACATGGGCCCACAGGAGCCCCAAGCGGTTCCTACGCTAGCCACCTTCCTCATCAATACAGCTAGAAGCAGCCCGGACGCCAGCCACACTATTTTGACTTCATTTTATAAGATAACGTGACGTCCGCTCTTAAAAACGACGTCGTTGACAGGTGTCCGTCCCTAGCCCTGGGTCCGTACACGTGTCTCGAGTGATGTCATGGGTGCAGCAATCACAAGTGAGACTTTTCTTGGGGCGAGTTGTTGTACAATAAAAAATCTACCGAGGATGCTGATCGAATCTCGTTCGTTCACAAAATTATTATGCCGGTGCCTGTGTCATTTTTGTATAGGTCGTTCTTAATTAAAAGACCTGGTTAAGGGGAGCCACAACGATCGGACGTCAAAGTAAAATATTTGTTTTATTTGTTTAAGAAATTTATAATTATTGTTTTCAAAAAAATATAAAATGCAATATGGAATAAAAAATTTAATCTATTTTTTCCTAAAAATAATATTTAGTTTTATAAGGTTTTGGATACTAATAAAAGAAAAATGGGACAACTTGGCGTAATGTTCTGATTAGTGAGAAGGAAAACCAATATAATTAAAAGAATTTATAGCTCTAACTATCTTGATAATTTGACACATTTGATATACTGTAAGTAGATAATTAATTTATAATCTAAAGGATTAAAAAGTAAGAATTTAGAATCTCTCATATATTAATTTTTTATTTAAATAAATAGATATAATGATATGTGTTGACGTTGGAAATTAGTCAACCAGGTTCTTCAAAGCCCAATGCTATAAAATGATTAGAACAAAGCAAGAAATAGATAAAAAGATGAAGAAGAGGGCACAAGAAGAATAGACACAACAGGATTTTAGAGTGATTCGGTCAATTTGTGCCTATATTTACTGTTGTTCTCTCATTATTCGGACAGAGTAACGGCAAGGTTTACACTCGATGTTTCTCTCTTGATTTTACAATGAAAATCCTCGCCTATTTATAGAGGGGGAGGTGCTACAGTAATATCTAATAAATTAAAATACAATGATGATTGCATGTAATGTCTCTTGATTACATTTAATGCACCTGACATTTGTCAGGTTAATTCTGTCAAAGTATGGATTTAGACGCTAAACCTATGTTGGTTAGGTGAGATCTCCTTAGATTACGCTACAATTAGTCTGAAGCACATTTCTTGCACGACACGTTATAAACGGGATTTGACATCATTCTGGGCGAACTGGAGTCGGAGTGGATGACCTGCGGTCTCAGCCTTTTAATAATGTGTGAACTGGTAAATGCAAGGCGGTCTCGACTTTTGGCGACTATTGGGCGAGCTTGACATTGTTGGAATCATGAAACGTGTGAACTGGACTAGCTTATTCGAACAGGCAAATTATATCTAGCATGTTGGGCCAATTTATTGGGTTTTTACCAACCTATTTAGATGATCCAAAAAATACTCATAACAGTATATATAATCAATTGTTGATTTTTTTTTTTTTTAGAATTTTTTCGTCTACTTTTAAACGCAATGTACTACTATAAAAAATCCAAAACGAATATGGATTAGTAAATTATACAGTATACAACAAATGTGTATATATATATATAAAGAAGAAATAACCATTTACAACTCGAATAGTTATAATATTACCATTACCTTATCCAAGGTCTTAGGTTGCCTTGGTGGTTGAAGGGTTGCCTTGATGGTTGCCACCCTTCAAGCCTTGCCTTATTCAAGGTCTTAGGTTCGATTTGCACATTGTCCCACTAAATAGTTGGTGGGCAATTTTCAGATTCTTACTTCTGCTTGGGAGTCTCTGTCTCTTATCACTTTTAAGAGCTTTAATTCTGGTCACACCATAGTGTTTTGATCAAGAGAATTTGACAAGATGATTACGGTATATGTAATATGTATTTATAATATATGAAAAAAAAAAAACCTACCTTTTTACACTTATGACTGGGTTTGTTATATTAGATAACTCTTCCTACAGTAAATCTTGATATTATGGTAAGATTGATATATGTTAGTATTATGGTGCTATTTTATGGTTAGATTAGGAAAGAAGGAGAAGAAAAATTTTTCCCGACTTGAAATAAGTAAAAATGTTTAGAGCATTCAAACTAGGGAACTTTCATCCAAGTCCACAACCAAAAACAAGCTAAAATATTATTATTATTATTATTTACAAATTGGATGTAGATATCAATATGCAAAGGATTAGATTGAATTATAAAAAAATATATATTATCTTTGAATTAATCATGAATTACTGTTTTTTTTTTTTTTTTTTTACAAAAAAGGGGCAGAAGCCCTAAAGAGGAAAAAAAAACCACTAATGAAAAGTCTGAGCTTCCTGATAATTAGAGTTGAGAAGAAATTTTAACTCAGAAGAGTAATAGATAGAATCATATCCTTCATCGTCATATCAAAACTTGCTTTTGTCAGCTAATCAGTAGCCTGATTAGCACTCTGTGACACAAAAAGTAATTCTACATAACAATTTTTCTTTATGTTATTTCAAATGTCCAGGAGAATAGATTTGAAGTATATTGGATTAAGATTTGAATGCAGAATCAAATCAATGACTTACTTATTATTTGATTCCACCAAAACCTTAGGAAGACGTATATTCCAAACAAAACGAAGACATTTTACAATCACCCTTAATTCAATTTTAGAACTATGCAAATACCCAGAGAACTCATAAATCCTCCCATGAAAATACCTTGATTATCACGAAGTAGACCCCCAATTGCAGCTTTTCCGATAGCCATTTTAAAAAAGCCATCGGTATTTAATTTGACTCATCCAAAATGAGGCAAACTCCAACAACAAATAAAGTTTAGAGCAATAGAAGTAGGAAACCTACTATAAAAGTCTCTCCAAGCAGCACAAATAACAAAAGTTTGTTTATTTATAAGATAAACTTCATTCAAAGGCCTGAAAAAAATCTAGATCATGCATTGCTTGGTTCCTTCAAAACTAGAGGAAGTAGCATATAACCGCAAAGGTAGAGGGCCAGGAACATTTTGTAGTTAGATTTTTCAATATCAATTCCTCTCTTTCAATTTTAAAAAAACTAATTCCTCCAATTTTTGGAGAATAAGTTTCATCTAGATATTAAAGACAAAATTATAATTCCTTAAAATATGCATATCATCCTAAAAAATATCGCTACAAAAAGCATAAGAGCTAGAAAGAATAAGATTCATCTATGCTTTTCTTGCATTCGTTAACAATCTGTCATGTTAAAACTGTCAAAGGAAGAGTTGCATCCTCTGGGAAACTTTCACCCTCCACTGAACACTTTAAACTGTGTCTTTTTGACTCCAACTACTGCTCACTAGGGAATTATAGGGAGATTCCAAGGAAAAGTGCTCATCACTAGAAACCCTTACAAAAAGGACGATTCAAACACCCCGCATCTTGATAAGGAAGAGAGGATATGGCAAGAAGAAGACATTTCTCGTCAAGAAGATAGTTCCTTAAAAGAGACCAATCCCATCTTCCATTAGCTCTAACTAAATCAGTCACCTTAATATTTAATAAATCAGGTGACACCGTATTTATACACGAAGTAATTAAGGCTCCTATACGAGCAACCCACCAATTGGACCAAAACCTAGTAGTTTCTCCGTTGCCAACTGACCAAGCAAGTTGTTCAACACCATTAAGGTGAACCAAACATAAAGCTTTCCACATAACACAATTAGACGCATCGGCTTTCCAAGTACCAACATTATTGTAAATCAATTTGTATTTTGATTTGATCACATCATACCAAAGGTTATTTCCAATGAGCATGTCTCACTCTAACTATTTCTATAAAAATGGTTCATGTCATGTAGATAAAATAACAATTAAGAAGCATCTTTAATGATTATAGTATTGCAATTAATTATACAATAATGGGAAAAAAAAAAAAGTCAAAATTGCAGACTTTACGTTGTTGACATGTTTAACAAGTCTTTCAAGGTTTTTTGCCTGAAACCATTGGAGAGATCAAATTAGTTTCTATAAATAAAAGCAGTTTTTATTTTTACCTTACAATTTTTTTTCCTTTTTTTGAGAAAACTTTTTTACCTTACAATTCTACAATAAAACAGTGCTCGCGGCGCGCCCAATCAGGCAATTACAGAGGAAGTCGAAGTTTCGAGATGGACCCACCGGAACCAACACAGACCCGTCACGTTCCAAAACTTGTTTTGAGTTCAACACTCCTGTCTGGTCCTGGGTCGCCCAATCATGCACTCGAGCACACGCCACGTGCCCCCCTCGGCTTCGCTCGCTTGATTTAATCTAATTAACTCCCTCTCTCTCTCTCTCTCTCTCTCTTCTCTGTCTATCGACTCCTTCATACACACACACACACACACACACGCAATCAGACGACAGACTTAAAAACACAAACCACTCTCCATTTCTTGAACCCAAGAATCTGATTCCACGGCGGAGCCATTATTTTTTCCGGTCAATCTTCGCCGGGAAAGTTTTACACTTGTGAATCTGATGCTTCCAATCTCAAACCCTTCGTCGACGTCACCGGACCCTGTCAGGAAACCACCCAAGACCGGCCAGTTAGATAGGAAGAACTCGTTTAACTCGATCTATTCAGTGATCCAATCAAAACTCTCTCTCCAAAACCGACGCTCATGGCTTCTCGTGTCCATCCTCTTCCTCCAGATAATCCTCCTCCTCATGCTCCACTCCGTCCCGGGCTCCCTCTCCCTCTCTCGCCTCGGCGGAGCAGCCAACCAGCCATCGGCGGAGGTCCCAATCACCGGCGCTGCTACCATCGCGGTTGTCCAGGACCAATGCCAGTCCGGGAGAATCTATGTCTACGACATGCCCACGATTTTCAACGAAGAGCTCGTAACAAACTGTCACGAGCTCAGTCCGTGGGGGTCTCGATGTGACATGTTGGCGAACGATGGCTTTGGTCGACAAGCGACGGGTTTGAATGGTATCGTACCGGAGGGTTTGGTCCCGGCATGGTACTGGACCGACCAGTTCGCGTCTGAGGTTATTTTCCACCACAGGATTTTGAACCACAAGTGTAGAACTCGGGAGGTGGAATCTGCTACGGCGTTCTATGTCCCGTTTTACGCTGGACTTGCAGTGGCGAAATACTTGTGGTCGAATTCTACTGCTAAGGAACGGGATTGGCACTGCGAGAAGATGCTGAGATGGGTCCAGGATCAACCGCAGTGGAAAAGATCGGACGGCTGGGATCATTTCATTACGATGGGGAGGATCACATGGGATTTTAGACGGTCCAATGACGATGACTGGGGTTCAAGCTGCATTTACCTGCCGGGGATGCGAAACATCACGCGCCTTTTAATTGAGAGAAACCCGTGGGACTATTTCGACGTCGGTGTGCCTTACCCCACCGGATTCCACCCCAGATCCGACTCCGACGTCGTACAGTGGCAGGACTTCGTCCGCCGTCGTAACCGCTCGACTCTCTTTTGCTTCGCCGGTGCTACCCGTGGCACAATCAGGAACGACTTCCGTGGCCTGCTGTTGCGTCACTGCAAGAGCGAGCCGTCAACGTGTCGGCTCGTGAACTGCGCAGGTGAGCGCTGCTCCAACGGCACATCGGCGATTCTGGAGACGTTCTTGGATTCCGATTTCTGTCTCCAGCCGAGAGGTGATAGTTTCACGCGCCGGTCCATTTTCGACTGCATGGTGGCCGGTTCCATCCCGGTTTTGTTCTGGAAACGGTCGGCTTATTACCAGTACCAGTGGTTTTTGCCCGGTGAACCGGCCAGTTACTCGGTTTTTATAGACCGTAACGAAGTGAAAAACGGGACAAAGTCGATAAAACAAGAGCTTGAAAAGTATAGCAGAGAGGATGTGAAGAAAATGAGAGAGAAACTGATCGATTATATACCAAAGTTTCTGTATGCAAAACCCCAGGAGGGTTTGGAGACCATAAAGGATGCCTTTGATGTTGCCATCGATGGGGTGTTGAAGAGATTCAGGGAGCAAGAGGAGTCGGGATACAAGTGGAAATAAAATAAATGGTTAGGGATAAAAAGGGAAATTTGCGATAAATGGATGAAAGTTCCAGTTACAGAAGTATAGAAAAAAAAAAAAAAAAAGATTAAAGTTTTTTAGACTAGAGTATTTATCGGAGAAGGTAGTAGTTAAATCAGTTATTGCAGTTTTTTGTTTTTCAAAAAGCTGCACTTGTGTATTCTTTTGTTTATGTACATTTTTACAGGGAGAGATTTGTTGGTTGGTTTCTATAATTTTTATAGTTTAAATTCTTTCAATGGGGTTTCACTTGGATGAGGAAATAATTGTGTTGATGATGAGATGAGGGTTGTGTGATAATAAATAGGTTGTATTGGATGATCTGATTTTGTTTCCGTGGAGAATTTCAGATTCAATTCTAGGCTTTTTGTGTCAAATGACCTGAAATGGGTTGATTGTGTTATTGGCATTGGTGATGAGATTGGGTGTATCTGTAGTGTTTCATTGATGTATAATTATGGAAATGGGTTGTGTTTGTGGTTTTTTTGTGAGGGTTCATGGTAAAAATAATTTGTCTCTAATTTTTGAAAAATGATAAAATTTTTAATTATGTTTTAAAAAAAGATTAAATCATATCTAATATTTTGAAAAAGTGTTAGATTAGTCCTTAAATTAGTTGATTGATGGTCAAATTTAACGAAAAATTTGAGAATATTTATTTATCTTTGAATTTATTACGAGTGTTTTTACGATCAAGACAAATGAGTTGACTAAAATCCAAAGAGCAGGCCTAATAGCCGAATAGTCAAAAAGGCCCAATTCTTTGCTCACTTATCTGCTCGATAATCTGTCTCTTTATATGATCGTGTATTAGCTTTTCTCGTGTACTCGTTTATCAGTTTGTGAATGAACTCGTTTATGAGATTGATCATGTGTTCGTCCAAACTGCTCAGTCCTTTCTGCATGTACTCGCTTATCAGCTTATCCATCAGATCGTTGGATACCTCGCTTATTTCCTTTATCAACAAACCTTAATGAGATTAGTTCGGTAGATCCTTATTTACTCGTTAACTTGACAGAATATTTTTCTTACTAAAGAGCTCGCTTTTACCATATCTCTCATACTACAAGTCAAGAATGGTCAGAACAGTCAAAACTGATTACAGCTCAAGACGTACCGTACACGTCAATTCCGTCAGAGATTACAGTGTGAATTAAAAAAATTTCATCTAATCAGTATGGAGTTGCCATCTAAACCCATGCTTTAGCAGGATTAACCTGACAGATATCAACTGTATTAAATGTAACTCATCATTTTAGTTTAACTTACTGTATTTTGTCTTATTACATTTTACTGTAGCACTTTCCATTTATCTATAAATAAGGGAGGAAATTCATTGTAAATGATCTTTTTGATCTTTTGAGGGCCGTTACTCTGCAGAAATAGTGAGAGAGAGAACAGCGGACGTAAACATCAATTGGACTGTAGAAATAGTGAGAGAGAGAACAGTGGACGTAGACATCAATTGGACTGAACCACTTAAAAATTTTCAGTGCACCTTATTCTTCCCTGACTTCTTTTTCTTTCTCTTCTACTCGTTTTCTATATTGTTTTGATCGAAATTGTAGCTTAGGTCTAAGAAGAACCTAGTCGGTTAAATCCAGACGTCGATAGAACTCTCTTAAAATGGATAAAAAGACTTTTATATTATCTCTACCTATAATTAAATATAATAATAATATTTAATTAAAAAATATCATCTTATGATTTTTATGTAATTACAACAATATTATTGGATTTTTTTTCCCAAACATCAGTTAAACAGTCATAAAAATGAAAAAAAGAAAATTAGAAAACTTTAAAAAAGTTAAAATAAAAAAAAAAAATCAATCAATAAAGTTGTTTGTTTTTTGGGTTTTTTTTTTTTTTTGAAAGAGTTTTTGGTTATTCCTAAATCAACACATTCATCGTCACATTCATCTTCTTCGTCAACCCTAAATCAATAACACATTCATCATCTTCATTAACTTAGGAATAACCCTTCACCAACCTTAAATCTCTAAACCCAGAACATCAACACATCTTCATCAACTTCTAGAGAGGCGGTGGAGACTAGCTCATCACAGTTCACCAAACTGCACAAACTGATGGAAAAAATAACAATTATTTTTGTTAAAAAATAAGAATTTGTAGAACACTGAGTATTAATTGTTTTTTTTAATAAAACTCAAGAACTCTAGGTCCATAAAATAATGAAATAAAATAATATAAAGAAATAAAAATAAATTTTTTACTTTATGTATTGATTTTTGTGGATTGTTTACCATCTAACTTTTCTTGATATGTCTCTACATTAAGAAACAAGTGAGTTGACACAATTATATATAATTGTGCTCACTATCTATTGATTTATTTTCTAAAAAGAATTAACAATATATGTAAGAGGTGAGTATTAATTTTGGTTATACAGAGAAGAAAAATATAGATTATTCTTCTCTGTATTATGCTGTAAAAAAAAAAAAATTCTTTTTGTTTCAAAGAACGTATAACAAAAACAAAAAATAATGTCTATTAGAAAAGGAAAATTATTTCTTTTCTATTTATAAATAATCACTTAGGGTTTTAATTAATCAGAATTAATATTAAACCCCATGCTTATCAAAATTAAATTTTTGTCCTATATAACATAATTAATTCATTAATTTTGAAATCGAATTTGTGATATCTAATTAACTCATAATTAATTTATACCTAATCACTGTTGAGAATTGAATTCAAAACCTTTTAATAAATTAATTAAATAATTATTAATTGATAATTGATAATTAACTAATTAATTATTAAATAATTTGAATAATCAATATTATTCAAATATCAAGTGAACATATATTTTGCTACTTACGTAATAATTGTAATTGGATGGTCTAATTATAATATTATAAATATAAGTTTCTTATAATGAAATGAGTTATTAAGGAGACCCGATTGACCTATAGTTTTGAGCTTCAATAATATTGAAATTATTAATTAAACTCTTTATTTAAATAACACACTATTATTAATTTTAGAGTTACTTTACTAAAAACCTAAGATTGCACTTTCAAAATTGCATATGTTTTTATACAATTTGAAATTTTTAGTGTCCATTGATTTAATCAATACATATGATTTGACTCTCTACAAATAGTTCATAATTAGAGTTAGGTCAAAATGTCCGTTTTATCACTCTAATTATTTATTAATCTTTAAGTATCATTGATTCTATAATGAACAATATATCCATAACAACTTATGAACATTTTTCCGTTTACATATAAACGAAAAGTTGAACGCTTTTATTGTTCAAGACCTGAATCAACCCTTAAGGGAACTACTTATCTACTTTTTACAAAAACAAGTAAAATCCATTATTGTGTAGAATATTCTTAACTATTTATTATATTATATCCCTAAAGTACTAAGGTATTAACCGGACATCTACACCGATCTTACCCATATAAATTAAAGGATATAACTCAATAAGTAAGAGTCCATAATATACTTAGGATTAAGATAAATTCACATATGATCATCTGATCGATAAATATAAATCTTTAAATTTAACGGATATTAATAAGAGACTTATATTTATTATAGTCCAGTCCTATATAATCCTTATTAAATAAAGTACTTTCATATTCGTGTCTCTACATGAATAATCTCGGATAAGACTGTCGTACCGAATATAAAATGGACTATAACTGTAGATTTACTATAAATAAAGTACCTAACTTCGTTTGTTTTTTATAAACTTTTTAGATTACTCATCTCAAACTAAATCCACTTATATATAATACTTATATATTTAGTTTGAAATTACATCAGTAACTAAAGATGTTTTTCATGATATATTCAATTTTTGAAAAAATATAAATCGAATAAAGTGAATACTTTATTAATATTTATTAAAACCGTTTACATAATTATAAGCTGTTATGGCACAAATCCCAACACAAACATCATAGGATGATGAACAGCTTATTTCGAGAATGACCTCCATCTCATTTTGGGTCTTTGTCATGGTGAGGAGACTGAAATCAGGATCCTCATATGTTGGAGTTTTCGATTCGAATCTCTATCGCTGTTATGGAAACCCAAATATGGGTCCCCATTTATGGTGGAACCATGAAGATAGACCTTCATCTCTGATCAGAACTGCAATGATAGAGGTTGAGGCTGAGATGGAGGTTGATGAGTAAAGAGGTTGTGATGAAGGTGATGAAGGTTGATGAGAAGAGTTGCAATGGGGATTGATGAGCAAAACTGTGATAAGAAGAGAGGCGGTGATGAAGGTTGGCTAAGGGCAAGACTGCAATGGACCTCCAACTCGAAGGTGAGAGAGTCGAAGAGGAAAGGATAGAGGTGGCAATGGCAAAAGGAGAGGCCGACGAAGAGGTCAAAAATGGTGAGTTAGAGAAAGTGAATAAGAGCGTGGAGGTAAAAGGAGAGGTGTGTCAAACTGTTAACGAAGAAGAGGTCTGTTTGAATTTCTTTGATGAAGGACATGATTTTTTTTATTTTCTGGGTTCCAAATCTTCGAGTTGAAGATCGGGAATTCTCTTATTTATTATTATTATTATTATTTTATTTTTTTGCAACAATGTTTTTATTATTTTTGTTTTCAGAGTCTCAAATATAAGGTTTTTATTTTAATTGATCTAGATTCCAATTTTTTTTTTTCAAGTTTTTAATTGTTTAATTTAGTTTCTTTTTTATTTTATTATTTTTAATTTAATTTATATTTTAATTTTAATTTTTTTTTTCAATTTATCTAGTTTGTACACAAATTATCATCCTAGAGCGTAATTAGAAATAATAATTTTACTCTTACCTACCATGTTGCCTATTAGGTTTGACCTCAAGTTGAATAGCGAAAGGGACTAATTTAACATTTTTTCTAAACGTTAAAGATGATTTGATTATTTTCTGAAATATAATTAAAAATTTGATTTTTTTCCATATTTTAGGGGCCAAAATGATTTTTCCCCAGGGGTTTAATGGCAACAGGTCCTGAATATGCAGAAAAATAAACCTGAAGAGTTGTATGGATGGAGACATGTTGAAATCTGGTGCATTGTCTCTTCTAAATAATAATAATAAAAAAAAAGCCTTGGGCTGCAGTGCATCATCCATGCACCTGCGGCCTGCCTCAAATGAAGTGTCTTGACCTGAGAGCATTTCCCCAACTCCAAATGATTCTTTTTTTTTTTTTTTTTAAGAATTGATTTTCATCTTTAATTGTTGCTTAAATTTGTGATTTCATTAGATCAAAATCAATTTTGGGTACATATTTTCATTCACATACCACCTATAAAATTGATGGTTCATTCATGTTCTTTTCAAAATAATGCAAAATGGCTGTAGCATCAATGGCATCAATGGCCACCAACGGTATTGCTGATCTCCCTAAACTATAATTTGATTGGCTGAAGTTAGATGATTATAAATTGATTACCAAAGTTGCTGTGATTGGCAATGCAGTAAACAAGGTAAAAGATACAGAAAGATACTGATGCCATCGATCATTTTAGGTTATGGAAACGTTTAACCCAATCTACAAGAAAAACCACAAATATTTTGTCATATGTTGTAATTTTGTGTACTGAGTTTGGTCTTTTGGGCTCATATGTGAAACATAAAATATGCGAATCTTAGTGGTGGGCCTTGCAAAAGGTAAAGCTAAAGCCATAACATAAAAAGTTAAAGGGAATCTTCATCTTTTGGTACTTTTTCTTTTAGATAGAAAATTTATTGTAGAAGCCAACCTGCCTTACAGTGGTTTAATTAATTAAAAATGGGTAAAATAACAGAAAGAAATGATATATTAACTTGTATGTCATATGGCGAAAGTCATTCCAGGGGAAGCAAGTGATATAATAAGCAACCAACTGGTTCCAACCAATGGCAGGAGGATAAGCATAAAAGGACTGGTTTGACAGGATTCTGAGCTAAGTTCATACTGCAGAGTATAAAAGGGTAGAATGACATGTGTTGTAATTTATAATTTTTTTAAAGACTTAGGTTATCATGGTCTTACAATCTTATTAGAGGTTTTTATTGTCTTGATAATTTGATCACTGATGTTGAATTATTAAGACCTTTCAAGACTACTAAAACTTTGATCAAAATTTCACATTATTGATTAAAATCATTCAAATTTAGTGAATCATTTATTATCTTCACCAAAAGGGAAAAAAAAAAAAAATCTATGTGTGTAATTGAAAGTAAGGAATTAAATTGTTATTGTTTGTCAGATGAATAGAGTATAATATAATTTCAAAATAAATAAGAAAAGAAATGCATTTGATACAAGTACTAGAAGAAATACAGGAAAATTTTACAATGTTTTTAATCTTATTTCTTTCGAAGGTGTACATTTTTTTCACAAAATTTAAAATTAGATGTTTGAACTTAATATCTTCGCCTTATGGAGAGATGTGGTTATCATTACTGGTAATCATATAAACATATGAGTTTAAAACTCGACTGAACTTTAATATTACTTTTCAGATTATTATAATGTTAATATTATATTTTTCAAATGACAAGTTCTAAATCAAATTTTTTATTTATATATTATTTTATTAAATAGAAATATGTTACTGTTTCAAAAAAAATAAAAATAAGTTACTGTGATACTTATAGTTTAATTTATTTATTAATTTATTAAATAGAAAAAAGTTATTGTCGTACTGATAAATTATAATTAGGTTAAGAAATAATTAGATGACTGATGTCCTTTTGCTATTATAAAAACCCATTACCTGTATTATAAAACTCCAAAATTATTAATTTTATTGTTAAGAATTTTTAATAATTTCAATATAAAAAAAAAAAAACTGAAATATCCTTAAAACCTCATGAAAGAATGAAACCTTTTTCATATGGGACCATAATAAAGTGGAAAATTAATAATTTTTTTTTCCGGCCAGTCGACTTTATCTTACACAAAACAATTAAAATTTAAACACGATCAGCATTATTGATAATCATAGGCTTGAAACATCTTTGAACTGACGACGACAACTTAATGAAGTTTGTTGAATTATTTAATCCAAATTCAAGACATTTTTTTGTAAAGTATGAGACAATTTATTTTTCATGTCACCAGAAAGAGCTTTGACATCATTGTTGATTTTATCAGGACTTATAAGTCTATCGGCATGTGTCTCTATGTGCGTTAGGTCTGGTATTGAGTTGGTGGCATTTCGAGGGACGGTAGAGCTAATAAGTCTTATCAACATTCTTATCAGCATTATTCTCTTTGTAATAGGGTTTTTTTAATCCAAAATTACACCCTAGAGACTAAGATCGTTCGTGAGAGATATCTTAATTGCAAGTATTTTTGGATCGTTAATTATCATTATTTTAATCCCAAAATATCTATTATTTATATTACGTTTTTTAGTAGAATTGATGTATTTATTTCATTTTGCGTTTTTATCTTTAAATGTAGGTTTTGAGAAGAAAAGAATGGAATCAAACAATTTTTCAGAAGTCAATTTCAACAAGAAAATCAGAGATCCGGTCTCAAAAAAGCTCAAAATACCAAAGCCAAAATGACAATTGAATAGGGGGTAAATTGTAAAAATTCAGAATCTTTGAGCCAAAGTGCAAAATTAAAGACGCTACTGGCCAAATTGTAATTTGCCATGTCGTTTTGGGCACTGGAAGATTAGTGGTTGCACTTAGCATGAGTGCTACTCATGGGGTGTACGTGTGAAATGCAGGCCAAGCCTGCATTTTGCAGCGGGTGGCGAATGTATCTGGGTCGCATAGGGTCAGATCCGTGTGTTTTGACATCCTTCTTTAGTCGTCACTCCGGGTTGGGTTGACCCTTGTGCATGCCCATGGATCCACATTTTGACCCATGCGTTTTTGATCGCCATGTGTCCAGAGCATTTAATCCATGAAAGCATATTCATTAGCATATTTTTGACATATTCCTTCTCTCATGCCATAAATATGAGAGCTCCCCACAGTATTCAACAGACATCAGCAGACATTGAAAGAAGTACGGAGGCAGTGCCAAAGGCTCCGGTTTTATCCTTTCTTTGTTTTATTTTTCTTATTACTTTTATGTGGTCATTTTATTAGTTAGGATTAACTTGAAGCCCTAAATATAAACCCGATTTTTTTTTTTTAATCTTTTTAATAAAGCTTAGTGTTTTGCACAATAAAATTAATGTCTTTATTTTAATTTTATCCTATTTATGTTGTTTTTTTGATTGATCACCTTAAAAACATAATTTTAGGATTATGTTATATATGTAAACCACATACCAAACAAATATATTCTTAGTTTGCAATAATAAATTACTTATGAATTAATTAAAAGATATTAATTCATGGATACTTAGGATAGACGTCACATTTTAGGAATTATGTGACATTCAGATTCTTCTAATACTTAATGAGTTTCAATTATTAAACCTAGGTATATACCATGCTAGGTTATAATTAGAAATATAGATATCTACATAGATGCCATGTGATTTATATATAATCTAAGAAAAAATTAATACGACATGTAGTATAGTCATTACCTTATCATGAATATTTTCATCAGGCATTGTCATGAATTTGCTTTATTAATTTTTATAACAAATTGAGGGATTGTTTAGTAGTGAATAAGATGTCTTAACTAAGCTTTTTATTATTAATTATCTTTATTTTAATTTTCCTCTTAATGTAATTTAGTCTTAAACTCAACTTCAAAACCCCTTTTATTTATTTTAATTATTTTTAGTTTAAGTTTTAAATAAACTTAGAATTAAAGTAAGTTGAAACTTCTCGTGGGATCGAACATTGCTTATTGCTATACTCAACAAAACGATTTGTACACTTGTAAGATTTAAAATTTGGTTTATTAAAAAAATTAACTAACAGGCATTGTCTTAGCTTGGAGTAAATAATGTAAATAGATGTCTCATATTCTTTTATCAATGTCAGTTATTATATAAATAAAGTCCATCAATGTAGAAAAATTGACATTCTTGAGTGTCCCATCATGAATGTCTCACCCCTTACATAGTTATTTTTATTCTATATCGTCACTTCACCTATTACTATAAAATTCAAAGAAAAAAATTAGTCTCACCCATACTCTCGACATATTCAATAACCAATTTTATTACTACATCTACCCAAATCCAACAAAATTCAACCAAATCCAATAAAATTCAATTAAGTCTAACCACATATAACCCTAAACATCAATACAAACATCCACAATACCAAAAAACGAAAAAAAATGCCAAATGATGCCTCTAGGTTTTATGGAGCTATAAAACTCGTTTTCGGACAAGTTAGAATCGGGTTTTATGAGTCTATAAAATCGGGTTAATAGCAGAAACTGCACTTTATTTTTTATTCATTCATTTTTTGTAGAGCTAATTTACATACGGTTAAATCAAAACCATAAATCATTCTTATAGCCTTAGGTAAACAATGTGAACAAAAAAAATTGAAAACAACTTCCAACAATCACATACTTTCAAATGATGTCGACTGTCGATCTAAACTTATTTGTGTTTTTCAAGCTATTCTTGAGGCGAATATAGATGGTGGTGGATATGATAGTGGCCGGTGGGCGTTGTGAGGGAGGATGTGGTGGTGGAGCTGTGGAAAAGGAGTGACCGTGAGGGAGAAGGGGCGACAACAGTGAGGGCAAAGGGATGGATTCGGTGGAATGGCTGAATGGGTGATGTGCCTATCGAAAATGAATTTGAAATGGGTTAGGATTAGGGTTTGGTTATATATATATATATATATATATATGGGAATGCATAAGTACGCAGTAACCCTTATAATATGTCAATATTACAAGATTTTTCTAATTTAATCGTATCAGTCCACGATCCATTTAAATAAACTCAATTTAATTTGTTTAATAAACGAATTAAGCGGATTGACACGATTATGATACGAATTCATTTAACTTAAATCACACCCATTAATTTTTAGGAATTCATATCAATCCATCGTGTCATGACCTATAATGAGAGATCACGAATGATATAAAATTTATATTTAAATAAGAGAAGTTTTTAAAAAATAAAGGAGAAAATGAAATTCTCTACACTAAAAAAGGCGAACCTGATTCCTAGTATATAACATCAAATTTACCTAGGAAGAAGAGCATTCTGCAATTGCTATTTGCTCATGCTCTCCCTCAGTCTACTCAGCTCATCCTTCTTCTATTAGATGTCAGAGCTGTGCGGCCATGTCCTCTTGCTGAAGAGTTGAAGAGAGCGCAGTCATAATGGCAAAAGGCATCAAGGAGGCTGCAGCAATAGGAGCTGTAGACGAGGTGGAGGAAAGGTCGACCGTTGGTGTTCAAGAGGACGTACTTGGCGGAGAAGTGGTGGCCATGGATGACGTTGTGGCCCGTCGAGATGGAGAAGAATAGAGAGCTTTTCGTTTCTTTTTTTTTTTTTTTTTGGAGGGGGCATAGGGGCCCTTTATGGGGTTTATTCGTCGATGATTGGTTTTAATTTTTTATTTTAAATTTTAGTTTATTATTTTTCATTTCTTTTATTTTGTTTTGTTTTTGTTTTTTAAATGTTTATTTTATTATAATGGTTTGAGGGACATGCATTGCTTTCCTATTGGTGGATAGGTTGAAAATAAATTGTTTTGTTAAGGTAAAATAGTAATTTTATGTTATGAACAGTAAATTAGTCATTTTCCATTTTCTATTACCGTTGATGGTTAGAAATTTCATCGGAGGGATCAAATTGATGAGTTTTGAGATAATTTAAAGAAGATATAAATTAATTTACGTTTTAAAAAGTAAAGTTTTCTTTACAAACTAAATTGAAATGTACGCTTTATTTTATTAATAGCATAAGGTTTTAATAGACTTCTATTCTAAAATCTTGACAAAATCTATCAAGAGAAGAAATGAGAGAAAACGAAACAAGAGAAAATAATAATATTCATTTACTAAATGGTTAAATTTCATTTGGGTCAAGGAAAAAAATGGGCCACGATTTAGGGGTAGGCCCCTACTAAGCTTGATTCGGTCTAGCTTCAACTAAGCTGTTTGTCAACAATACTACATAACATAGGGGAAACTTTAGTTTAGTTATCGGGGTTTAGAAAACTATCAAGTTTTTAAATTTTATTTTTTGAAATAATTTTTTTTTATCTGTGCTTTTTCAAAACTCTTTAAAATGGTTCAGACCGCCAGTCAACTAATGGTCAACATTAATGGAATACATTAAATTCCTTTTTTACCTTTGATGGTTATTAATAACATATGAATTATTGGATTATCCTCAAATTACAATTAAATTATTTAAAGTCATCATTAATCGTCAGTTGACTAACAGATTGAACTTTTTAAAGAGTTTTGAAAATTGAAAGAAGTTGTTTCCAAAGAAAATTTAAAAACTTGATATATTTTTTTTAAATCTTATGACCTAAAATGAAAATTTTCCTATAATACAACTACCTACTATAATTTTATTGTGTTTCAAATCGCCTGATCATAATCAAATGGATGAAAATAATAAGGACAATTGTCTTTCTTTCTGTAGTTGACCTTTTTTAGTCCATAAAAAATGTTTTTTTTTTTAAAAAAATTAATAAATAAGATATTCAAGAAAAATGAGATAAATATTAAGAGTAGACTTACAATCGGGGTAAAACAGAATTACAGTTTGACCATTAATTCTATTGGAAGCCAACCATTTGTCAATGATTTCATAGAAAGTAGAGTAATTAAGTCAATGTCCTAGGATGGTGTGCAATTTTATATAAAATGAAGGCAAGTTAATGCAATTTACCCCTGAGAGAAATCCCATTTTGAGTATCCCATGATGTGCGATCAGTGGGTTAATAAGTTACCGTGTGTCTCAACTTTTAACCATCTTCAGTCCCCCACAACACACCCCAAACTCTGTACTTGAATGTTTTATAAAGGCATTACTCCGATCCAATGCTCACATATGCTACACTTCAAGCATAGCCAAATAGTCACATTCACTGCTACTAATCTTTTTATCTTTTGTAATTAATTCACTGCTACTAATCTTTTTATCTTTTGTAATTAATCTCTCTTTGGTTATCTTGCCCATCAACAATGGTCTCAACAAAAAATGAACCACAACATTACAATCAAAATTGAAGTCCCTTCGTCAATTGCTGTTACACATGGAAGCCATTAACTTATTATTTCACCAAATGATTTAATGATTACATTACCTGATAATTCCATACTAATCCACTCTACTCTGTTGTAACCTGATAATTCCATACTAATCCACTCTACTCTGTTGTATATAAATACAACACTCGAACCAAGTTATCTCTACAAGCTTACCCATACAACCTGATTATGCTTCTACCGTACATCAATTCATCAATTATCTCAACGATATTTGTACAATAAATTAACTCAAATTCAGCTAATTAGCTATTCACTTTACACGAATCTAATCTCTAGTCCTCTGACAATTTGATAGACACAATGATGTAGGTCATCCCCCCATTTTCAGATCTAAGAAATTAGTTAATGGTACATACACATATTGTGGTTGATTCCATCCCACCCTGCCTTGCTGGTTCAATTGTCGCAGCCGTTAGAATTGTGACATCTCCAAAATTTTGCTACTTGCCTATAACAATGTCAGTATTTGCTCAAAGCTGCTTTCATATAGGCTGCACTCACAAGAAGCTAGTTCCCAGTGCAAGGTCATTTAAATTTGTAAGAATTTGCGACCGAGTTGTCCCAATCTGGTGTGCAATTTCAAGTTGTTCCTCCAATGGAAGCATCTCATAACTGCAGAGAGGAAACCATATAATTGAATAAGATTACTGAACATATAATTTTCATCCTACAGCAATTTTGTAGCATCACAGCCCGAGCTCAGAGTTCAACCCAAGGGATTTGATTGCATTTATTGAGAACTAAAGCAACCATAAAATGTAATACAGAAGAATGGATCAATGCCCGAAAGTTCTGATTTTGCAGCAGGTCTTAATTAGAAAACCGAATCAGGAGAGTTAATGAGTCAGTCATCTTACAGTAGGGGATTTTTTTGAAAGAGGTGCAAAATTGGGTGCTACTACCTGTGACATCTATTCGGTAACATATCTATTAGAGAAGGCCTTATTTTTGCATCATGCTGGGAATAGTGAGAGTAAACAAGATAAGAAATATGAGAATTGGACTAGCAAGCAATATGTAGAGATCTTGTCACCGAGATCTTGAGATGATGGAGCCCCTAACAAGTAGTACGACATTTTGTCTAGAGTTTCTAGAATTTTAAAGCCCGATTATCTTGTTGGAGTCTCCCAATATAATGCATAAGACTAAGATCTCGTAATGTGGCCAAGATTTTAAACCTAGTCTGTATAATTAATAATGTTTGTAAGATGTGAAACTCACTGGCCAAGCAGCTCACAGTCAACTATGCTGTCGGGGCCAGGCCGGTGAGCCTTGCCATTTGATCGGAACTGGCGAAAAGATCTTGGATTTAAACCAGCCACATGAGGAACAGCGTCAACAAGTTTTTTCTGTAGGGATTGCAACCTACGAAATGTGAGCTCATCAAGAGGTGCAATACACCCAAGGCTGCCATCCAGGGTACCAAACAGTAAAGCATAACGATTGGTTTTATCAGATACTGGAGCACCACCAGTACGATCAGACGAAGTAGAAAGCATCTGCAACCGCAAGAATTTAGTCACATGGGCACCAACATGAAATTCAGCCCTTGAGAGAAGCTTTTGTCCCTTCCAACTCTCAGACATCTTTGGTGCATAATAGAAAATCTGTTTCAACACATTAAGAAATTACAAAACGAAAACCAGTATATTTCTCAAAAAAAAATAAAAAATGAAAACCAATATTACTATTGTCTCTAACTGCACAAGACAAGTGAGTTTGAGTATAACACAAGTAAACAATTGGAGGAATTTATTACGTTCTATGACAACCGTCTAATGTTGTCAACTTAAACCATGTTAAAATCAATGAATTACACACAATGAAATATCTAACCTGAACATTCTTTTGATCATCTGAAACCATAAGACTTAGTGTACTTCCATCTATCAAAAACTCCGTTGCAAAACAATCAAGGGACCCAAAGTCTTTGGCCAATAAGCTAAGTTGAGCTCCCTGTTCCTTCCAACTAAGAAAGTAAATGCTTTTATGAACATCACCAAGTAGGATAAAACTTTTGACCTGCAACAACACATTCATAGAATTCAACAAAGTAGATGAAAACATTTACAAAAAAGAAGGGGGTTAACAAAAACATATATCAACAAGACATGTAAGTAACATTTAAATAATAACAAATATGTATTTTATGAAGGGAGAGAATGGATTCCATAAAAGCTTCAAGTAGATAGGTAGATGCAGTGCCACTGAGACCCTCAGATCCAGACATGTCAGGTGATGCCGAGTGTAACCAGATAAATACAAATAAAATGCCAACAAACTAAATAATTAGAACCAAAATAAATTATGATAATAAAATGTTTACTAAAGACAATGAATTAACTTTTTTTTTTTTAGTTACAGAAAAACTATGTTACACAGAGGAACCACTTTAGTAAGAATGTGATTAAAGTTCAGCAATTTAAAGTTGTGTAATCACGTGAATAGAGGCTTTCAAACTGACAGTAACTGTGTGCTGTGTGGGTGTGCATAAAGAGTTGGAGACAGAACAAGCAATGTTCACATAGACCAACAAGGATAATCTGCATTTGTCAACGTTCTGAAGTATTGAATTTCCCATCATAACATGATAGAGCAGATCCAATTAGAACCACGCAACTACCCTTATACTGATAACAACTGCTACTAAAATTCCTAATAGGTCCTTCTGGAGTTCAAGGCATAAAACCATGACAAATACAATAAAAAAAGCAAGAACGATATGATGGAGATGTGAATTGAAAATTTTATTAAAAACCATTCCACAGAGATTTAAATCAAACAACTCATTAAAACAAAAAACCACAATTCAAGAACTGTAACTGTTTTCTTTTTCATTTTAAAAGTATTTAGTAAAACATAGGTGCTAAGGAAGCAAACTTACTATATTTAGGCTGACAACATACAATGGTGGAGCATCATAAAATGCAATTCCATTCAGTTCGGTACCAGTCCATTTGTGTAAAATAATTTTTGGACCAGAAGCAATCAGCAGATGACCTTGAAGAGAGGCTAAAGCAGATATAGCACCCTTCAATTCCTTTGAATAAACTTCTGTTACCTAAAATGGTTACGATTGATTAATAGTGTTAACCTTGAAAGTTGGAATAATATGAAAAAAGGTTTTGAGTAATAATATTAAAAAAGGTTTTGAGAAACCAAAAACAAATTCTGCACCGGTTGAGCAAAAGGCAAATAATTGCGAAACAAAATGGATTTTGATCTATAAGTCAAAAGGCCATATGAGTTCAAAAACGTACCAGAGTTTGTGAATTATCACTACTTTTTCCAACAGAATACAAGAGGACACGCCCCCTTGCTGCCACATCCTCCCCTTGCACATATGCAGTCCCAATGGCCAAAAGCGTTTCATTCTCTTTTGTGGTCGTATTCTGGAATAAAAGATAAACGGAGAAATATCAAACTCTAATCCAAAATTATCGGTGATAGATAAACATCTTTTCCAAAAAACAATAATAGATAACAGAGTCCTGTAATCCCACAAAAATTGTCCTCCATTTTTTGTTAGCTCATAGCGCTTAACCACTCTGGAAAAGTCCATGCTGTATCTGTAACATATTCAAAATTTTAACTCACTGTAGTTGACAAGCAACACTGTCATTCTAACATAAATAACATTGGTATACGTTCAGTCTTTAATAATAAAGACCTTATTCACAGGTTCCATTGTATAAGACACCAAACTGTTGGGCCAAAAACCATAGACATGGTCCAGCAATTTTCAGCAAATATGATTTTGAATTTAAAAAACTATATGGCATAAAATTAAAACCCAATTAAAAGAAAAGGCAGAAACCAAGAAGCATTGATTTAGAATTTTACTCACCCCATTCTGCCTTCAAACTTACTGTTATTCCTCAAACCCTAAATTAACTTAGTGTCTTCATCTTACTACTAAGCAAGAGAAAAGCCAGAGTCTCATTTACTCGGACTGTATTGAATCATAACTAACCTCAGTCAGGCCCTTGTAATAGAACAATGAAAGCCTTGCAGTAAAGACAAAACTGACTGAATTCAAGCTTGAGTTAAGTAACCCTAATCCTAAGTTCAACCTTGAAATTCTTTTTAAAGCTCTTCTGCACATCTAGGATTCCTTGGCAGATCTTAATTGCATCCACTGGTTTCTCTGTTCATGTCATTCTACAACCTTACTGTATTGTTAAAATTGTTCCTCACACTTCAATGTTAACGATAAAACATTAACAATAGCAAGAATGAATTTGAAATATTAAGTACGTTAATAACTGTCTAAAGAATATCACATTTTATCATTATCTCTCCACCATTTATTCAGCCACCTCTCTCCAAGAAATACTAGAAAGGAAGGCGAAGACTATAATCCAGAAAAATAATTTGAATGATGAAAGAGTGAACTTACAAACAAAGTGACGACTCGCACAGTTAGAGCATTTTCAGAATTTTGCATAGGGATTGTAGCTTTAGTTTGCCAAGGTCCACCACTCCTGTCAGGTTCTAAAATTCGGACCTCAAATTCATCTACAGTATAAGTTCGATGGAGTTCAGCAGAACTAAGGTTATGAGTATCAATTTGATGGCCAACTTCTTGATCAATCAGCGATGAAAGAACTTGATTCAGTGGCTTGTGGACCTGCAAGAAATATACAGCATAGAATTTATAACTCTGATAAAAAATAAGAAAGTCTTACAACTCTAAGGCCATAAGTATATAACTGGATTGCTTACACAAAAGAACTATCTTGGCACACTATTGTCCAAAATATTACAAGTAATAAACAAGTATGTTCACTTTTTGTGACACAAGAAATGACACTAAGCATCCAAACTGAAAATATAAACAGAAGTTCAATCAGAAGGATAGATTAAAAAGAAAAAAGAACAAACTATAGTCTCAATTTGAAAGCCAAATGCAATATATTGTAAATTTCAGACAACATGCCAAATAATAGGCAGCAATCACCATGAACTCTTTAACCAGAAGGTCCAGGAAATATGTAAATAAAAAAGGCTCTGGTAAAGCAAAAAACAATTTATAGACCAAAAGAAGACAACTATTGCACGTTGATAATGCTAAAGAAATTTCTAACGTTAAAAAAAAAAAAAAAAAAAGCTGGTAAAGAAGAGGGAAGTTCACTCACAGGAACTGAAACTATTAGTGGGTACAAGTTCTTCTCGGCAAAGTAAGTGACTTGATGTGGAGTGCCTTTCAACGAAATCTAACCAAATCAATAGTTTCAGATGACAGAACAATAAGCATAAATTATTTTGATATAAAAGAGCCGTTAACAAAAACAAGAAAAGGATCGTACTTTCTGCAATGGCCAATAGTTGTCATAGGTTGTTACAGAAGGCAATTGGCAGATCTTCAAAATACCCTATAAAGTTGGAACAGAAATGCATAAGCCTCTTGACCCCAAAGGTAGGAGAAAAATAGAAAATAATGTAAAATGTTGTTAAAATCATACGTGGGATGTGACATAAATGAGCCCATGATTACAGTTCACATTGTGGAGAACAGTAAAGGCAACAATGGATCCATCACATAGCTGCATAATACACCCAAGAGGAAATTCAATGAATAAAGTAGCACACTTGCTTTAATAATATTTTTGTCGGTAATTTAGCACAATTAAACAATGATTTTAATTACATGAGCAGATGAGCTTCAACAGAATATTGCCAGGAAAACAGCATACTTGTACATTCTTAATCCAGTCAGGATTAAGTATAAAACATTGAATTAACCAAGCATGGTTACAACAAAAGTAAAAAGAAAGAATAAACTGTTGCCAGCAAGGAGAGGGGAGGAAAAGACACTAATGAATATTAAAGGTCATAGATACAAGAGCAATATATTAAACAAAATAGAACAGATATTCATCAATTTGAAGTCATGTCATAATAACATGTTAGTACCGTCTTAAACTTTTCGCAACATCTAAATGTGACTAATAATTCACCAGATCGAAACCTTATGAAAAAAGGTTGACAAGCTTAACAAACACTAGAATAAAAATCAGAGTCAGTAAATACTACAAAGCCCTCCAGGAAAATATTAATAACAGGAAATGAATTTGAAAACCATTTTTCTTGGGCTTCTTTTTGGGAGAAGCCAAGAAAAATTTATTTTAAAAAAATAAAAAATAAATAAGCAAAGTGAGCAGAAGTCCACAAACGAGGAGAAACTTGAAACAAAAATGAACCTTTTCAATGCTAAACAAGCCAAAAATTTTCTAACAAACGTATCTGTCTCTCTATTAGGCTGTGTGATATGAACAAGAGGTCTGAAATAACACCATTAAGCTATAACTTTATCCCAATTTTAGTTAATAAAAAAGAATGATGTCTTTTCAAAATCTTTTGAAACCACTCTAAAAGCACAGGTCAAAGTATAAAATTAATGAGAAAGAAGATATAAAGCAGATAGTAAACGGTTAGGAAAAATAAGAAGGAAGCAGGCTAGCTGCTATTAAGGAAAACTTGTTTTAAATACACCGGTAACACAGTCAAAGACCAAGAGAAAGAAAAATTTGAATGAAGTACACAAACATTAATAATCAACCAATACTATATCTTAAGAAGAAGAATAAATTAAATCATCAAATTTAACTTTCAAGAAAAACTTAAAACAGATGTAATAATAAAAACAGATGTAATAATAAAGGCTCCACTGGACTGCCCTTTGTTTAAACAGAAAACTAAGTTTCTGACCTGTGGATGAACTCGGAGGCGTTCTCTAAATACCATAAACCAAGCCGGTCTTGACCCAGAAAGAAAAAACCCTTGATGACCACTAATATTTTTAAAAATGGTAATTCTTTGGCATGGTACTCCATTTGCTGTCTCCTCCTTTATGTATGTGTCCAATGGGATACGGACAAATCTAAGATTTCTAAGCCTAGAAGCACTAGCATTTGTTACACTGACAGAACCTTGTGTAGAAACAGAATCCTCAATCTTAGTAGTCTCTGGACCTTCAAATAGGTAAGCATGGTAACAAAGAATTGTCCCATCAGTCAATATTCCAAAAAGGAAAGGGCGACTATGATGTCCAGACCATCTTTGCATGGCCAACTCAACAACCTTCATATTCTGAATATTTTCTTTTCTGCCTAGGCCAGTCACTTCTTCAGAACTTAGGTTACTATCAGTCTGAGAATCTTTTAGATCCCTCACATAGGTATCAACAAGGTGAGTTCTTCCAGACACAAATTTATCAACAGTAAAAACACAGTTAAAATTCGGGACATCAAATATTTCCATGGCACCATTCTCATAACAAACAACACAATATATATCTCCCTGATCAAGTGGCCCACCATCAGCACCATCAATGGCCTCCCCAACCCCAGTAGAAAGCCAAGCATCAGTACTTGTCTTGCGGAGCCATGGCTCTGGTCCTTTATCATGATAGAGTGTACACGCAGATATTGGCTTCTTGGAGCTTTCAACAGCAGCCGGAGTCTGTATAGAAACGGTGCAAGTCGAAGGATCTGTAATTCAAAGTTCAAAAAGAACTTGGTTAAAAATCCTAACAATAAACACTTGAGAAAAAATAGTGAACATGAAGATACCACACGTGTTCAAGAGAAACCCATACGCATACTCTTTACCTCTGAGTGACGCAAAAAAGATAACCAATTATCTTAGAGATTTTGTTGCCTATACGGATTAGGATTAATTCAGCAGTTTCCTTTTATTTTGAGATTTTAGGGATGGTTCAGAATTACTCATTTGACTAGGATTTAGTTTCTGGTAAGACAAGTGGTGTGGGGAAGATGCCTTTAGTAATCTATATCCTAGACTTTATAAAGTATCTCTCTCTCATAATTCTACCATCAAGTGTAGGGACAGAAGTTCACCTCTTTTAAGGGATTTAAGTTTGATCTCAATTTTAGGAGAGTTCTAACTTCTTTGAGGGCAGTCCTCGATAATATCTCCTTAGATGAATTAAGAAGCTAGAAGATGGTGGAAGCTTAACTCAGGTATATATATATACTTGCAGCTCGTATTTGAAGTGGCAACGTAATGATCCTTCTCATCAAGTGTTCAACCAATTCATCTCTATTTGGAAGGCAAAAATTCCTCCAAAGAGCCAAAGTATGGTGGAACTGTGCTGTCCTAGCCATATTGTGGTATTTGGCAAGAAAGGAATAAGAAAGATTTGACAGGAAGAGAAAGGAGAATGTAGATAATCTGTGGGATCGGGTTCGCCATCTAGCTTCATTATGGGTCTCTATCACAAAGGAATCTCTGAATACTTCCCTTTCTTTCTATCAACTAAATTGGAAGAGAGCTGTGAGATAATCGTTACTTAGTTGGGAGACTTTTGTTGTTAGTTAATTGTTGCAATGAGGTATTCATTATGCTTTTTTAAGGGGCAGTTGTTGGGCATTGAGATTGGATTGGGGCTTAGGTTTTGTTTGTATAGTCTTTGTAAAGAAATTTTGTTTGAACAAGGGCAAGTATAACTTCGCAATAACTACTGTCGTAACAGATTTATAGTTATAGTAAGATAACTAATTAGAACAAAACACAGAGTTCATCAAATCCAGTCGCATTCATTTAGCATGCATTGGTTGCGTTACAAAAATTCAAGAAACCACCGTGTGAATTGAGTAAATAACTTTACAGAAGAAAACATTTACAGATGATTCTAGTCATATCCATGCATAGACCATGAGCAAGGAGCTTTAACAAGCAAGTTACATGTTAAGAAGATCAGCTATACACTCAAAATTACATGCAGACTTCAGAAGATCAATCATGGAAAAAGGCGTACCTCCAATAAGAAGCCGAATACTTCCATCAGTCATTCTCACCAACACATATGGATCAGCAATAGAAACAGACAACACAGTGGAACTATCAGAACCAGAACTAGATTCTGCATTCGAAGTTGCAAAGCTTAAATCTTGAGTCATAAAAGAACCGTCAAGAATTCGAGCACCACGTTCGAAGACCTGGACAACTCGACGCCTACAGAAGAGATGAATAGAACATGAAAAAGACAACTCAAAATTTTGTTATCATAAAAAACTTATGGAAACTAATAAATTATGCAACTACTAGGAAATTGACATATTACAGCACCCAAAACCTCACAAGCTAAAAAATCCTTAGCAGGCTGCACAACACAATGAAATCTAATTTTCTAAGTGGAAAGCTACATATTGAAAAAAAAAAAAAAAAAAAATCTAGTCATTTAGAAACAAAAAAGTAGACCATCAGACAAACAACATGGAAAACATAGCCAAGCACCATTCAACACTATTCATTTGTCATTTCATATTAATTGCAAAACCATTTCCACGTAATGTCAACTTGTGAAAATTAAGAAGATGTAAGACTCAAGAGTTGCACTTTGCATATTAACAACTTAAAGCACTTGACACATCTCATTGCATAATGGAGTATAAATTGATTGAATCTAAGGAGAGAAAAAAAAAAAAAAATAGGCTATTGAGTACGGATAAAGTTGACAAGTTGATAAGAAAACAAAAGATCAACAAACTATAGCAATTAATACAATATCCTCCCCCTCCCCCTCCCCACTTAATAATTTTCTAGCCAAATGAACTGAAATAAAACTGAAATAATAATATTAGTTGACAACAAGAAACATTAAGAAATAATTTGATGTTCAGGAAACTTTAAATATTTCCATACAATAATATTACCACAGTAATGATATTAGTTATGTAAGCACCTTCCAAACAAATTCCCTGCAGCAATTGTTCTTCCTTGCACATAATAGTCTACACTTTCAGTGACTTCTGTCAAAAGATCAGCTGTTTCAAGTACCTAGAAAGAAATCAATAGTTGTCACATTAAGTCAAATTTGCAATTCAAATTAATTAGAACCCACAGCACCTAAAAACCATTATACCAACTTTAAAAATCCACAGCAGGGACCAATGAAAATCTGATTTTTTAAGTTGAGGGCCACATTTCAATTTAGTTACCATAAAACTATGCCAAGATAACATAAATACACTATCCAGCAAAAGCTGTAGCTCTACTAATGTAAAATCTACAAATTTTACAAACATCATCAACTTCAATTCAACAACCAAAATGAAATAAAATAGAAGAAGAATAAGTTAGCATACCATCGTTCGAGATTCCAGACTTATAATTAAATATGCATGATACTCATCATCATAGCTAGCCAATTTAGAAGAATCAGCATTATGACGTGTGCTCTTGTGGTAGACAGTCCAGATTCCTTTGCAACCTGGCAGTTCAACCTGCAAAATGAAAAGTTATTCTAAAATGATAGCAGCACACAATCACACTTGTAGGACTCTTCGTGCTTTTGTAGGTTAACAATATGGATATCCATACATTGAAATGGAAATGAGTTCAGTACAGTTATTGCATTTCCTGAAACCACCAGCATCCCCAAATCATATGTTGAATTAGAGCAGGTAGAAACAGAAGGGTAATAAAATTTTAGAACGATAGGGCATGACCCTGTTCGAGTAGCTATGCATTTGAAATTTTTACTAAAAGATATCTCTTAATAAGAATATACAGTAAGCAAAGCAATCTTAAATTAGCCAATGTCTGGGCAATGAATATGATCTCAAACACAAGACTTCATAAAAATGATGAATAGTAAAGAGTGTGAGAATTACTCTCACAGGCACCTAGTAGCACAGTATCTTGAACGTGATTAAATCTTATGATATACATATGATACTTAAAATATAGACAAAGCACAAACCTCAGTAATCATTTCTGGGCGAATCGACTGTCGAAGTACACAGAGAGCACCATTCTTTCCATGACCAGAACAGCACACCTAATCAAAATTACATGACACCTGATGTATCAGTTATAGAACAATAGCACCAATGGAGCCGAAGCAACCTCATCCAATACAATGAGAACCGGTAAGCAATCTACCTTCTTGACCTGTGCCTAATGGTCCTATAAACTCAAACTATAAATTAAAGAATGAAAATGAAAATAAAGACTCCAAAGATAGCCTAAGTAAATGGAAGACTAAACAGTCTAAAATAGATAGAAGCAATGGAACTAGCAAAACAATGTCAAAAAATATGTTTTAAGTTGCCTGTAACACATCATTCTTAGATATATCTTTTATTTATTTTTGAAGATCTAAAAAAGTTGCGACTGAATTTTCAAAACTAACCAGTTCATAATTACTTTGTTTCGAAATTCCAGTAGCACTCGCATCAGCATTTATCCTCAAGCCATAAGAGAAGTCCTTCAAAGGTCCAATATTGACCAACGAATCCCTGACAGCAAATGAAAAAGTTTTCTGGATACACACACAAAATAACATTATCAGGAAAAGATGATGAAAATAAAAACAATTAGTCAAAAATAGAGTCAGAGGATGTAAAGTTTTTTAAGAAATTGAAGTAACTGCTTAATGATAAATGAAGATATCTGCAACTAAAGGTGGAGGGTGTACACTTGTTTTATAGCACCCAATAAGAGATCTCATGAAAAAAAAAAAAAAAAGCAATTTCTCAAACCCACTGGACAGGAAAATTTCACAATAATCACCATTAGTCAAGTTAACTAATAATAATAATAAAGGGCCTAAGAAGGTCAGGACAAAATCTATGGCTACAGCATGGCAAATATATAAAATCTACAGTGAAAGGTATATATACTTATTAAGCATGAAGAAGATCAAACAAACTCACTGACGAAAGCTTCATAAACACTTTTGCACTTAATACAATATAAACCACTATGAAAAATAAACAATGAATATTTTGATTAAACATCTGATTTGAAGAGGAAGAAGCAAGCTTATCAAAAGTGCTGCTGCTAACTTGTGCAGAAGCGTATATCTCAGCGCCACATTCTTTATTCTGAGCATTAAAATTAATTAAAAGGGGAAAAAAAATATTATTTTGTTTGACAACAGTGATTTAATTCCCTTCAAACTTCACAAACTTCTGATGGGTAAATCCTGCAGCAGAAATATCACTGCAGAAAGATCCTGAAGACTTCCTTATATGGGAGATTGGTACAAACCTGTGCTGATTCTGTGTTATTTGGAGCTGAACCATATAAGGAAAGCTCCTCACCATTAGCCATATCTTGCAAGGCATCAGAAGAAGACCTTCGCAATCGCTTTGCCGAAGGGGTTTCACCCTCAATATCTCCATACTGAAACAGTAAAAGAACCAAAAAATTTTAGCCTCAAGAACTTATGAAAATTTGTAAAAGAACTAAAACACATTAAGAAAACTAATGAATAATCATTCTGAAATTTCATTTAGATGCAATATACATTGGAAACAGCACAATGAAATTTCTTGTGATGTGTGTGGGCAAGTCACTTTAAAGACTAGAAAATTTAAGATGACGAGATGAACTACACAATCAACAAAGGGTGAACAAAAGTTAAAATGTCAATATGTCATTAACATATAACAAAGTTGAATAGAGATTTTAAAATCCCAAAACACCATTAACTTGACATTTTATCACCCTAAGTAGCAAAAAGCAATGGATGACTTTCACAAACCTCTTCCTTCAAACCAGATGACAACATAGAAGTTACTGATCGACAAGCAAATTGCACAAGCAAACTATCACCCAACTGACTACCCAAGAAAAATAATGAATCTCCAATTGTAGTGATGTCCTGAAAAAAAAAAAAAAAAAAAAAGTGATTTATCACAACACAACCATTGTCAGAACTGCATAAATTAACCAATTTAGTGTTTACAATTAAAATATATAAAAGTTCCAATGGCTGCCACTAACCGAAGTAAGTACTGAAGGATTAGACTTGGAAAGGTCAAGTCTCTGCACAACCCTTCAAAAGAAAAAAGAACCACATGATACAAGCTATAAACAATGAATAGTGGTATCAATTTAAAAAGAATCAAGTCCATGACTGAAAAACAATATAGGCATATATTATGAGACTAAAGATGCACAAGTGAAAAATGAGAAGGGGGATATCCTTTTGCAGTTTATATGACTACTAAAAAAGCATACAGTGATCATCAGATATATGAACTTCTTCTATTGTCCATTCATAATTTGTCATTATGTTCAATTAGGAGCTCACAAACGACTAAAAATAATTCACATTGTCTTAAACAATGTGCACTAATTTATGTCACGAAAAAATAAAGAATGAAGAAACTAATTTATGAAGAAAGAAGTGTAGTGCTTAGATACTATTATTAATAAATTTTCCATCAGCTTAAGTTTTTAGGGTCAACTGGATATTCACATGGCGTTAGAGCCTTGTTATCCTTGACTTCGAGTCCCCCCACATGATTGTATTTGAATTTGTTGTTTTTTATTTGAATTTGTTTTGTATTTGTGTTTTTGGCTTGATCCACATGGCAAACCCATTAGGCTTACACGTAAGAGGGTGAGGTAGAGTGCTTGAATACTATAGTTAAGGTATTTCCAATCTGCCTAAATTTTTGTGTCCGTTAATTGCTAACAAGAAGTTCCAAAGTTTTGTCATTTACAAGCTCTTCAATGCTCATCAAGCAAAATTATTATTGGCTTATGTGATATATCAAACATATGCATAAAGATACTGTCACAAAATTATCAACATTGTAAATCATATATTAAATCTGCATCACTGCATTAATCACCAATCAATACTATGTCCCATAACCCATGTAGCTTTGTACTAGGAGTACTATGATCGTGATCCACCATCACTACGAAAAGATCAGCTTGTGAAGTAAAAGCTCTTGAACAACCAAAAAGTCATCAATGAAGGAAAATCTAAGAATACCCTACATTAAAAAGATAAAGCCAACAACCCTCAAAGTTGATAAATCCATTCAGTATCATATGGATCATATTTAAAAGATGAAAAATTCATTTCCACTTTTTTCATGCTTCCTGAAAATATCATACTGAAGTGTTATATCTCAGCATGTGCCAGTAATGTTCATATATTCTTTGGAAGAATTTAAATATAAGAACAGAAATTTAAATTGAAAAATGGGGGGAGACACCTACCGTCCGTCATAAACAAGTGTCAGAAGCAGCAGTTCCCCAGTTTTTGTTGATAGCAATGCCACATCATTTAGCAACCAAGTTGCGTTGGCAGCATCAAGTTCCACACTGAAACTTGATCTTGGAAGCTCTTGACTGAACCACAATGAACAAATACAAAAATGAATAAATTCAATTAAGGGCCTCAAAGTCAAATAATGTGCATTTAATTCATTGCCATATAAGCACAAACAAATGATGTGCCCCATACATAAAATGAAGATAACTGAATTGTCTACAAAGCTCCATATATAAAACAACCCTAAAACCTCGAGCATCAGATTAATAACCCAACAATAATAAAAGCTATATGAAAAATTTGAGTCCTAAAATTTCCAAGTTCAAACAAAAACTAAAATCCCATACTTCATAAGGCTTTTGGCTTATAAACAACTGTAACAATAAACAATGAACTTTATTTGCTATGAGGTAACATAATGAGAAGAGAAAGTTTCCTGACCTGCTATCAACAGAAACAGCATAACTGTTCAAAGCCAATGCACACGATGCTGACTGCACAAACATGGCACTGACTTATAAAGCATGTCGATGAAGTTGTAACACTAAATATCTCAACTCACTCAATTAAAACCCATAAATGAAAACAATATTAGGAAATCAAATGAGTGTACCTGACTATGATAGTGAATTGTATTAGCAGCAATCACAAGAACACCACCTATTGGCGACGGCACTGCTAGTAGCTTGTATGCATCATGCGGGAGATTCTGATGAAACAAAACACAGTTTATTTTATTGTTCTCATATTTCTTGTGTTAATGCAAAAATTGATTCCATGGTGATTGGATACAGTTACCAAAAAAAAAAAAAAAATAGTGAACCGATAGTCCTCCAAAAGTACAAACTAGCCAAGAAAGATAAACAGATACAAGAAAATCATTTAATGAACTAAAGTCTTTCAGAAGCAGATTGAATTAGAATGTAAGAACATCATCTAATAATAGAGCCATAGTACAGATGGCAAAATTTATGGGCACTAAGTGAGTTTAATGTTTAACATAATCTTTAGTATAGCAAGAAAATGCTAAATTTCAGAATTTCAACTGAAGCTGAAAGATAAAATTTTATTAGCATAGTTATCATAATTAGAAGACAAGAACTTAATTGTTTCGGACAATGTTAGGCCACTTCATGGTAGTTTCATACATACGTACAATTTGCACTAAAGCAATTTTTTAATCGTGATATCATGTCAATCTCTATGTTTACAGGATATTTATCAATAAATTATGGAGCACTAAACTCAAACTCTGCAATAAAATATATAAATATAGAATTATTTAATCTTATTCCAATTGAACCATTGCACAAAATTAAGATCAACCATGAGTATTTAATTTTTCTAACTAAATTTAAAACTTTCAAGAGATAGGTTTGCTTCAGAACATACCATAGCTGACCATATAAGGGGATGCTGCTTTAAGGTTGTGCTGATACTTAGTGCAGAAAGCATGCAAGTGTGGTGCTTCCATGAGACACGTCCAGCCCAAGTAAGCTCCCGCTCATGAAGGATGACCATCACAGGCTCAATATAACCTTTAAGACATAAATTTACCCAGATTTAGAAAGTGATCGAGTTCAGATTAAGCTGCTCAGACATAAGATCAAATCAGTCAAAGTCATATTATCTTTTTTGTTAAGTATAAAACCCAAATAAATTTTCATTATAAAGAGATAGCTGGCCTCCTCCACTGTACACAACTTTGCTTCTTAATGTATGGAGCCCAATTTTCCATGGAAGAAAGAAAAAGAAAGCCGTGCACTAGCATGACCAAAAGGATATAAAGGAAACTAAAAAGTGCACAAGTGGGGCCATGATTTGATGTAAATTTATATATATACATATATATACACACACACACATATATATGTACATATATACAGAGGAAAAAAAGACATTTGAAGAAAATTTGTCTACATCGGATTAGCCCCACAAAATTAGCTGCACTGATGAATACATATTCTTTCACATCAAAGCATGCAACAATCAGATCCGTCATAGTACACCGAACTAGACAGCAGTATCTCAATGACAGCAACAAATACCACACCACAGTAAATAGGCAATTAGAATAATGGTTTTAAATAGAAAAATTTTAAGAGTCGGGACAGGTTGTCGCAACTTAATACAAAGACAGAGAAGTCAAAAAATTTGAAAAGACGGGAAGGATATATATATATATATATATCGGAAGGAACCTAAAAAGAGGATGAATAAGATGTGATGGAAATAAGATTGAAACGAAAAGAATGAAATAACACCAAGGACGGAAGCATCATACATCCCAAGGTGTGGACACTGCACCACACAAAGCATCTCAATGGGTTGAACTGTTTCTTCATTCCTCCTCCCAAAAAAGAATAAATTGCATCCATCTAACGGACTTTTTACTCATTATCCAACAGAAGCAGCAAAAGACCAAAAATGCCCAAACAGCAATAATCACAAAGTAACCCTTATGTCCAGAAACCTGGCAGCTTACATATTTTTATTACTAAACCAAATTATAAAACAAATCAAGAATCTCAATTAAAAAGATTTTTGAAGGTGCTCAAAGTGGTTTTGAATCACTTCAGCTCTCTAAAATCTAAATTTACTATTTTGTTTATTTGCTCCATAAAATCCGTAAAGACAAAACAATTCTTTAAAGCAGATATCTTGCATATATGACTCCAATAGAAAATGGAATATACAAGTATTACTATCTCCTGATCATATCCATGTACTACAATAGAACTAGTCAATGAAAATTAATCAGTTATGCTCACCATGCACAAATACAAAGTCTTTCACATGCTTCATGTCCAAATCTCTTAAATTTATTATGTAAGATGACTCAATACGAGCAGAAACTGTACCAATAGAACCAAGACTATCTTCATCTCCAACCAAACCGGATCCACCCTGGCCACCAAAATTCACAAGAATGAAATTGATAAAAACAATAAGTAAATAAACATAGCCTTAAATACAGAAGTGAAAAACCCTTTCAGACAAAAAACAATGTAAGCAATAAGATTAATTTTCCAGCAGAATTAGTTGCTGCTTTGTTGCCTGAGGGTATGGGAGAGAACTTGCTGCTTTAGCACTTCATCAGATATTTTAAAAACGCTTGCATTGTGCATAGCCAGAAAGAGAAAGAGGAAATAAAGCAACAGTGACTCTATTGCTAAAGTCTTATAATGAACATGCATCTACAATCAATTTATCTGAACTTTTTGTCCTTAGCTTAATTCTATCATGCAACTTCAGTTCATCCACACAGGTAGCAAACCTACCCTTGACTGGCTAATTAGATACTCAATAAAAGGGAGTGTTATAATTGTATGCACCAGTAAGAAAGCAATTAGGAATGTTCCTGAAGTAAACACAGTGACTCCAAAACAGTGAGATTTAACAAATCTAGTCTGCAGGTTCATTGAACCTCACTTCAAGGGAAACTAAAATCTAGGATGACCGCATTTAGAGGTGCACAGACAGTACACAATGGTCAGACCTATATAGCTGCCTTATAAGTTACAATACTAATACAGTTTCCCTCTCAGAAAAATATGGTTCTCGTTATAAGACATTGATATCATATTTGCAAAGATGATTGCTCAACTACACTTTCACAAATCATCTTGTGGACCATTGTAGGAAAATATTCATCTGAAGCAATATATTTGCACATTTCAAGATATTTAATTCATGTAAAGTTTTTAATGAGGTAAGACTTTTGAGATAAAGCATATTCCAGAATTTTAAGGAAAGTTATGCATCATGTCTAGGGTTACGAGGATTTTAAACTTGAATAGATACACAACACATCTTTATAGTATTAGATAGGAGGCAAAAGAGACCTGAGCAGCCTTAAGTATTATCATCTGCAATCCATAAACAAGCACACTGCCACACCTGCCTTGAGGATCAACTTTTATCAATGGGCCTCTAGCAAACGATTCTCTACCTCTTTTCAAATGAAGCCACTCTGGACCCTCAAAACAATGCATAGAACTGAAAGAACAAGATGAATATCCATGAATAAGTATTATCTTCGAACATGAAACCATAAGCTATCATAAAAAACAAACACGTTTAATAAAAGGACAAAACATGAGCATACTTCTTCTGCACTAAATAGTTTATATAGGACAGCTAGTTATTAGAGGAAAAAACACCAAAGAAAGGAGCACTCCAGACAAAACTGGTATATTAACTTAAGTCAGACCAACATAATAACTGAACAACAAGATTCTAAGAAATTGTGATTGAGACTCAAGTTTTTTCATGCTCAATATTCCAAAATGTCATGCATTTTGAATCAAAATTAATAAAACCTTATCCTAGTAAGCTTGAATGAGGTTCCAATCCAATTAGAATTTCAGAGATAGTAGATTATGATGCATCATGCCAACCATATGATCCATGAATTATTGCTCTGAAGACTTCAAGATAAGTTGCTACTACAGGACTTCTAAAAATCGTGTTATTTAATCATACTCGTGTTTCGTGTATTGTGAAGACATGAATAGAAGAGTTAGAAAAAGTTCAAACCAAAACTATAAACTTTTGATGCTACAAAAATCAACAATACCCATATTTTAGCAATTACCCAATTGAACTGGATAAAATTACTGATTAAATAGTTAATCTTTAGACTTGGATATTTAGTCTCTTCCATTGTTTCAAACCCCTTCAACTGTGGCCTTAGCCTCATCTTATGGTTTCTCAACCTACATTGGATATTCACCAGCTCTGGCAGCTAGAAAAGCAAATGCTTGCTTTCCCTCTATGAATTGACTGATCAACGTCTGTTTCTATATATTGTGACCTAAAATGAACCTTTTCCGTTATGATAAACAAGATCCAGCCATAGTCTTTTCGATTATAGTTTGCTTTAATTTCCCAATATCTCCAATTAACTTCTCAAAGATTATTTCAGTTCATCCTAGTAATCCAAGTTAACAGATTTGGAGGGGAAAAAATTGGATCTAGGTTTCACATTTAACACCAGGCAAAGTGATTGCAGCCTGAAAATGGCAATACAACAAATAACAAAGGCAATTTTTACTCTAAAGTTAGAGCTGAAGTTAAAGCTAATAAACAATTCATCAACATGAACAGTTATTGGCCACATGACAGATGTAGAGAGGAAAAGGAATTTGGTTAATGCTCAGATGGAATGATGAGACATGGGAAAATTGCAGCTAACCATATTTTGCTTAACTGACAGAGTCAACAGAATTCAGAAAATGTCAAATTTTGTCTAATTAAGTACAAAAAAATATACTTTCGCCCACTAGGAAAAAGTTTAGTGTGTGTTTGGATGCATTTGTTTAAAACATTTTCCGGTTTTCAAAAACAAAAGTAGTCAAACAGTTACTTGTTTGAGTGTTTCCAAAAATTTATTTTCAGATAAAAATAAATAAATAAATAAACACAATGTTTTTAAATTTTTAAATAAAAAGTTGAAAGCAACAACTTATTGTTTCCATCTTCTCCTAAAAAGGATTTTCAAATCAAACTATTAACATTTTGTCTCCACGCAACCACTTTACCCAATTTTATTTCAAAAAAAATAAAATAAAAGAAACTACTTTACCCAATTTCAGATACAATAACGAATGCAATTAACCTTATATATAATATTTTTATTTTAGAAAAGTAATTTGATAAACATTCACATTTGCAATTAAAAAACAATTTTAAAAACATCGTTTTCATTTTAAATATTAGGTTTCAGCAACACCACTTTAAAAAAAATACCAAAAAAGTACTGGTCAGTTCCTATAAATCTTATTTTCAAATTTCAAATAATGATTGCTGCTAGAATCAATCGATTCCAAGTTAAATCCTATTTGATTGTTCGGAACTTAGGTACCCAAGATTGCACCAATCAAACAAAATTCTAACCAACATTAGCATACATCTCTATGTGGCATTCTAGGTTTTAGGGACTCTTCAACTTTGTCATATACATATCCTCTCTTAACTTTCTCCAACTCATAAATGCATCACAATTCACTCAAACTGGCATACATGATTCATGAATATAGACGGAGCTCTGGTGTTTCGCCAAGAAAAATACACCATTGAACCAATTGGCATACCTCAGACCATCTTCATATGAAGACAAAAACAGACACCTAAGACACTGGAAATGCTTCAAAGCATCTTAGAAAGGTGAATGGCACAATTAAAGTGCCAACAATATCCTTAATCTCACGGCAAGTGACACAAAACAAAGCATACACAGCACAAATCTAGCAAGCCAAATCATACACGTCATAAACAACCCACACTTGAACAAAGTTGCATGTCAATTTTTGAACCTCATGTACAATGCAATCAATCACATAAACTAATTTAAAATAACACAACTTAACCAAAATTTCAAACAAAAAATGATTCTAATATGCTCATTATACATTCCAAACAAATCCTGTACACGCCACAAAAATATACAACCACAACAAATTATATAACAACAATTAAAAAAATTATATCTTTACGTGGTGCGAAGTCCATGAATCGAATCATCAAACTCCAAAACCGATATTTTTGCATCCTGAAACGCCAAAACAATTGAATCCCTCTTCCTCGAATTCTCACCACCTCCTTTCGCCAGCACCGCCATCGACTCCACATTACCATGCAACCTGAAAACAAAATAAAATAAAGTAAACATACTATAATAAAAAAAATCAAAACTTTACACAAAATCCACAGTGCTCGATCGAAATCGAAGTGATTGGCGATAACCTGTACTGGCAAACGAGTCCGAGAGAGGCGCCGGAGACGCCGTCCATGAGAATGGAGCGTTTGGTTGGAGCGGGAGTTTTAGTGGGCTCTTCGAGAACCCTAACGATGTAGATTTCAAGAATGTTGGCGGCGGTCAGGACGAGGTTGGGAATGGGGCCGAGGCGGCGGTTGGAAGGCCAATCGGAATCGAGTTCTTCGGTTTGAATGAGGGGGATTTGGGGGACAAAGTCGGCGCGTGAGTGGGTGATAAAGCCGGAAGCGCAAGTGTTGATACCGGTGGGCCAGTGCATCATCTTGTAGGCCGCGAAGCTCATTTTGGAGGTGTTGACTTGGGAATTCTAGGGTTTTCGAATTTAAGAGAGAGGTGTCTTAAACCCTAGTGATGGTGTTTGGCGGGAGCGTGACAGACCCAGACTGACTACACCGACGCTGCTTCACCCACTGTGGACTTGCATAAATATTTTCGATAAAAAAACAAAATAAAATCTTTTATTACAATATTTTATTTTATATATATATTTTATGATCAGCTGAGCCCTATCTTTTAAATTATAACGTTTATTTTCCATGATGGCGTGCAGCTTGCATGGAGATCATGGCATTGTGCGTAAACAATATAACAGCTTCGATTTTCCCTATATGATAATATAGGGTGATATGTAATTTTCATCTAGAAATGACGTGAATGATTGTTAACAATTTGTTAAAATGGTATGATAAGGTGATGTGTTACTTTTATAATTTTCATCGTAAGATAATGTATAAATAATATGATAATTCATATTTTATCCAAATAATATAATAAAATGATATACAACTTCTAATCATGATAACGGTTAAATGCTCTGATAGTCAACAATTTTACTCGAATGATTTGGTAAAATAACATATAGTTTACACGGATTATGGTGATGTAATTGATATTGGTAACTTTTCCAAATCATTTATGCAAAGAATTTGATCCATATAAAATTATTGTTTAAAAATGCTTGTTCATATTTGATTAATACATTAATTTTATAAAATAATTTCCACATTGTTTTAATATAAACTTACAGAGTAATATAACATCAAGAGGTCATCGTAACTCAGCCGAGATCATTACTATTATGCATGTGAAAATAAAAATACTAACTATTTACGTTACGAAAGAAATCTAATCTTTGCCTTGATTCTTTTCCTTACAGGTGAGATTATTTCAATTTAATTTTTTTCTTCTCACTGACATCTAAACTTCAAGATCCAGCCCTAATTTGCTCCGATCCAAATTGGTATAATACCACATCACCCCATCTTGAATCTTATTTAGTTAGTGCTAAAGGCAACATCATTACCCTTTGCCTAAAAATGTCTATAGTCGCTTGACATTCAATAACCCAAACTAATTGTATGGTCAGGAAAAAAAAAAACAAAAGAACGAAAAAATAATCAATCACTCCTTATAAGCATGAAAATAGCAATAGGAATGGAATTGTTTAAGTCTCCAAACTGCCCATGTACACTGGAGGTATGCATCTCCAATCGCCTACAAAGCAAAACATTACAATGTGAAAAAAAAATGTTCACATCAGAGGATTGTAAACAAAATAAGAGCAGCTGAAGATACCACTGTATGAGAACAACATGAAGTATTAGGCAAAAAAACACGAAGAACCCAATTAAATCAGTAAAATGATTCAATTGCCTTGACATTCAAGTTCCAGAAAATGCCTTCGTCAGAGATAAACTAGTTTAAATATCTCCAGTTGATTTAAGAAGGCATCTGGCCTTAATTTTTGTGACAAAATGTAAGTGGAACAAGGTCCTCAGTAACAGAGTTTGCTCCAGCAAGAAGGTATCTTTTGCAAGCTACGCCGATGGTGGTGCCTAGTCTCAACATGGAAGGAGCATATCAGGGTAGTCTTTGACCAGCCTTTTTAAAGCTCAGAATGATATCTTCATTCATCTGCACGAAACAAGAACCACAGAATTTAATACCAAGAGTAAGAAGTCTTTTCTTCTACAATGCAATTATGGAACTTACAGATTTTGCAAGTTCTTCGGCTTTCTCATCGTTGAAACCTAAAGTGGCTAAAATCTGGTGACCTGCAGATGTCTTTTCCGACCAAATCCCAAGTAGCAAATAAGCTGTGGTTATTTACCCACTATCACCTGCATTACACATACCGATATCAATAAAGACGCAAATGCAATGACAGTTAGAAATTGTTGTTACCATTGAAAACACAGGCTACAAATATCACAGTCAGTATCCAACATCATTCTTATTACTCACCAGCCAATCAAGTTTTGGACTAGATGTCAAACATTTAAACAAAAGACTACACACAAAAGAGTCGTGGGGTTGAATACACAACGAATATCAATCAAACATAAGGACAACAAAAGAATAACAACATTTGAACAAAAAAAGAAGAATAAAAATTATCAAGTATTAATCATATCCACAGAAAGGATTGAAATATTACTGCATGTAATTTTACATCACCAAAAATTAATAAAATGAAAATTTTATAATCTGTCGATGAAAACTTTATAATCTGTGGCGTTGACTTTTTAAAGGCATATATGTATGACTGTTTAAAGCCATATTGACTCCAAATCATAACTCATAAATAATCAATCAGACAACTAATACCCCAATAAACAGTTCTTATGAAGTAGCCTACACAAACTCTTATATTTCAAAGCATTCATTCAAGTTTTTCTCATAAAGAAATAAATATTAACATATTACTAAAAAATATTTAAAATAAAAAGAAACAGTTCAAATTGTTCACCTCATCTCATTCTAGAAATCTATCAATTTCTACGCTAAGCTTTCATCAAAGCAGCTTCTCAAGCCTCAACCATTTGTAAAAGAACAGGGTAGCAATAGAAAGTTTACATGGAATTATTCTACTCATTCTGACACAAAAAGATAAAATCACTTTATCTACAATAATACAGAGTGTTTCACTACTTGTATTTTAGGCTTAAATTATAGTCTGCAAGAGAATAACGGGCCTTAAGGGTGATGACTAAGAAATTTTTGGTACGTTGACAAGAATCTTAATCTCTATATTTTCAAAAACACTGCAGCAATCTTCACACAAGTTAAATTTTGCACCCATCCTATCAAGCACTAAAAATATCATTCCTTTGAAACAATAAATTAACTCCACCCCTCCCCTCCCCTCCCCTCCCCTCCCCCACCTACCCACCTCCACCCCCCACACCTCCCCCCCCCTTCCGCCTTTTTTTTTTGAGAGAAAACACTAAAATAACTTGTCATCAACTAACACTCCAAAACTATCAATTTACTGTTTATGCTACCAGACAAATATCAAATCTGACGCTCTTTGACAAAATTTGTAACATAATTCTTAAGCTAAATTATTTTTGAAGGGACCTTGTGTTCCACGCCAGTCCAGCTGCTGATATTTATACAAACTTTTAGTAGTACGACTAGATTAATTCGCAACACAAAATCACAAGGCTACCAAAAGACAGCTAGAATGCCCAACATATAAAATACTCCAACTAGCGTTATTCATCAACTAATTAAAAACAATTTCACTAGGCAACCAAAGTACATATTCCAAGTTAATCCAAAATAACAAAATATAGATTTCCAGCTTATCACTCCATAAACTACCTGACTTCAATTTCTCATTAACGGCCCAATCAAGAGCCCTTTGCGCTTGTTTGGTCAATGGAGGATGCTCAGGGCTGAAAATAAACAAATCAGATCTTCCAAGCAACTTAAGGGTCTCTTCTTGCACCTTAAATAAGGTTATTCCATTAGCCCTCAAAAACTTGGCCGCTATAACTGTTCCTACAAAATATCCAAAAGCTCAGTCAATCTACATAAATTACTTACAACAAGCATTTACAAAGCAGATTATAAATATATGATCCAGGAAAATTCACATGGAAGATAAATACCACCCATTTGACTATAAAGAACATTGAGCGGGTTGGAATACCAAAACTGTCTACTATCACAGTACAATTTCCTAGATAGTAGTAACAACTACTTTCTTTCTTTCGCAAACTCATTCACCAATTATGATATAGAGTTGAAATTTCTCAACAAACATTGTCAAAACAAAAGAAAACAATATCCTAACCAGTATACTACTTACTTTCTTTTTTCGCAGGCTAATACACCGATTATGATATGGAGTTTGAATTTCTCAACAAACATTGTCAAAACAAAAGAAACAATTTCCCAGCCAATTCACTACTTTTATTCTTTTTTTCATATACTAAAACACCAGTCATGATATAGAGTTTAAATTTCCCAACAAACATTTTCAAAACAAAGGTAACCATTTCCTAGCTAGTACACTATTTTTTTTTCCCACATACTAATAATACATCAATTATGATATAGAGTTGGAATTTGAATAGCTACTAACCCTCAACCAAAATTCCAATCAGAAGAGTTTCAGTTCCAGTGTTGAGATACATAAACTTCCTGGCCTCCAATTCCGCCACGGCAAATGACCTAATTGCCCTCGCCGACCACCTGAACAGAAATCCCTCAGTAACAACAACAAATCCGTACACATACATACAACTAAACAATACATTAAATGAACCGACTTTGGAATCTTCTCGGAAGCTGCTGCTCCCTCCCGTTTCCTGCAAAAAACATCCAAACCAAATCAAACAAAGCAATTCTATACTCGTCGAGTCCTCAAAGGACATCAATCCTTACACGTCGGGGAGACTAGAGGAGACGATAGTGGCTGAGGTACGGTGGTTGAGGACAGACCGGCGGCTCCGATTGGAGAGTCGAATGGAGACCTTGAAAAAGCCGCAGATGGAGGTGGAGGGGAGAGATTTCGATTGTGACGACGGAAGCGAAATTGGGGAAAATGAGATCGTGTTAGTGGCCATCGTTATTGAAACCAAAACACGAGAGTGAGAGTAAGAGAGTTGTTTACGTTGAAGTGATGGTTACATTTGCTATTTGTACTCGTCATCTAGGACATAATTATTACAACATTTTAAAAAATAACATAAGTCATTAATTTAACATGTTATTTTTATACTTATCCCATTTGATAATGATAGGTATTATGTCGGAATGTCAAAGATTATGGTTTTTTTTTTTTTAAAATTATATTTATGGTCATAATTATCTTAATGAATACTTATTTCCTATATGATTTCTTTCTGTTGCATTTTGCCTAATTTTGTTTTTCATATTTATCTATTTTTTTCACTTAGTTTGACTCACAATTAGTGCTTTAAATGTTGCATTATTGAATTTTCATTGGTAATGTGATAATATAAATCAAGGATTTTTTTTTGAAAAAAGAAAAATGGAAAAGAGAAGAAAGAAAAAGACATACTCGTATTGAAGGTAATATATTAGAATGTATAAATTATAATTTAGTTTTAGAATCTGGCTAGATCATAATTATTAAGAGGGAAATTACATTTCAATTACAGATGGCAACTTAGGTTGGCAAATTGAGTTTAGATCTGTTGACGTCTAAAACTGGTTCAGTCAATTTGCTGGTTCGTTTAAGACCAAGATTGCAGATTTGTAAAAGATATAAACAAACAAAAAGAGAGACAGAGAGGAAGAAAGAAAACACATGAGACTTACTTGGTTCGGCCTTAAGAATGACCTACATCCACGATAAGGATGGTAAAAATATCCAATCAAATCCAAATCCGAAAAAATCAGGTTTATTTGGGGTGGGTTTGGGGTCAAAAAAATTGACTTTGGGGTGGATTTAGAGCCAAAAGGCTGACCCGCTTGGATTATCGGATCGGGAACGGGGCAAGCTTTTTGGTTCCGACCCGCCCCATTAACCCGACATATAAATTAAAAACAGAAAAACGTAATAGGTAACAGCAGAAAAACCTAATAGTTTATTATGTTTGTTTGATATTTATTAACATATTTTATTTATTTATATGTGTAGGGCTAGATTAAAAAGTTCAACAAGATAATTGTTATGAAGAAGATAGCGATGATGATGGTGAAGGGGTAAATTATGACAATTGTATATTACATTTTTGATATTATTTTTATGTCACATTAAAATGTATTAACTCAATTTTATTTATTTTTTTTGGTTATAGGTTCGTGTTTGAAAGCATTGTGATGAATTTTTAGCATGAATTTTTGTAATATTTTCAATTATTTATTTATTTAGTATTTGTAATGAAACTTGATTATATTGTTACTATTATTTTGGTATTTATGATTATATAGTATTAGTATTTTGGATTATGTAATGACATTTCATCTTGAATGTAGTAAGTCTTTTGATATTTATTATGTTTTTTTGTTTATATATTTGTTTTAGTTAAAAACTAAATCGGGTCAATAGATCGGGTTCGGGGTAAATCTCTCAAATTAGGTTTGAGTTTGGGGCAGAAAGTGGTAATTCGTTTGGGGCAAGGGTCGGATTTGGAGTATCTTTCAAAAATTTCGGATCAAGTTTGAAAAGGATAAAATCCGATCCGATCCATTGCCATATCTAATCCACGGTACCCCGCTCCGATGGTGGAGAGGCAGTCCCTGTTACTATATCTGTTCTGTGTTTACAGTGAGAGAAATCTCGAGAGGGAAGTCCCCCTTTACATTGATTTTGATCTCCTATTTATAGAGAAGATGTTACAATTTGAATAGGTTTAAGAATTTTACAGAAAAGGCAAAGAATAATTTACATTAATTAAAATAATATCTTTCGAGATTATCTCCACCGTATCTGCAATAATTGTCAAGAATATCGTGATTTAATTTGTATGAAAATAGGCAAGTTGATTCCTTTCCTGAATTGAATTGATTCACCTTCTAGAAGATCAACTGGTCAACTCTAACGAGCATATTGAGCGAACAGCTTACTCCAGCGATAAGATATTGCACCCAGCGAGCAGACTCTGGTCTGGGTGAGCATGTGCTCGAGTAATGTCAACGATCTGATTGTTCGAGCAAAGATCGCGTAAGTTGGTCACGTAGTGTAGTCAAACAGACTAGTTGTACAGGATGTCCGAGCAGCGTGAGAGCCTGTAATGTTGCAATGAGCTAGTTGAAGCGTGCAGATTTGCTCTTACGCGAGCTGATTGTCTGAGCTTTGGTCTTAGCTGGATTCTTGCTCATCCATCTGCTGGCTCATCAGCTCGTCTGTATGCTTATTCATGGACTGTACTTCGCTGGGCTACGAACGTAAATCTCAAGAACACATCCACTAAATCAACAATTCTTAGGATGTCAACGTCATCAACCGAGGACCCCTGGTTGCCACGTTATAGAGCACGAAAATCCCTTTTCGAAAACATATTATAATAGACAATCTGACAACCGAATACAAAGTTATGTCTGTTTCTTTATACCAGTAATCTTAGACCATTTTCTGTTGGAACGGTTTTAACAGGTTATCTTACTGGGCTTTTGGACTTTTATCAACCCATTCGGGGTAGCCCAAAAACACATACAACAAGATCAATATGACATGACACAATTAACTAATCGGATTGAATATGTCAAAACTGATATGACCCATTTATTAAGCAAAAAACATGATATGACTAATTCATTTATTAATCAAGTCGTGCTGTGTTTCAACTTATTTAACCCAATTGCTAAGTCAACAAGCCTCTAGCCCTAAATCAACTCATAGATATATTATTCATACGTTGTCAACATATGGTTGTGCAAGCTAATGTGCATACAAGCCAAAGATATTGATTGGGCATTCCAAATTTTCAATTGAAGAATGTACAAGCTATCAAAAAATAGTGCCAACTTTGTAAGGAATAGAAATGGAAGTTCAAGAATAACACCCACAAATTTAACAAAGCGAAAACCTTGCATTTCATTCATCAGCGATTTGGACTCAATTTACAAACATCTAAATCATAGCATGAAAAACATTAAAAATAAAAAAAGAAACAAAACACTATCAACACAATACAACTCAATTTCTAAGCATAAATACACAATCTATAAAACCATCTTAAACTCGTTGTCTCTTCATAAACAAGCACACTACCACACCTACCTTGAGGATCAACCTTAATCAATGGGCCTATAACAAAAAATTTTCTACCTCTTTTCCGTTAAAGCCACTTTAGATGCTAAAAACAATGCATAACTCTAAAAGAAAGAGATGAATATCCACGAGTAAGTCTTTTATCGTTAAAAAGGAACATGTCCATAAAAAAGACATTAATAATGAACATGAACGTAATTCTTTTACACTAAATAGTTTATAGAGGGCAGCTAGTTCTTAAAGGAAAAAACCAAGGAAAGTAGTACTCAAGAAAAAAAAAATAAAAAAATAAAAACTAGTATTGTCGTTATTCAAGTAGAAACCAAAGAAAGAAAATACAAAGTAAACAAAATTTTCACTAAACGAACAGGTTTCACTATAATTTTTCTAAATAACAATGTCTTATCCACCCAAGTTGATATGACCATCTATCAACTTTAAGTAGCAGTGTTGTGTGTGTTGGAGATGGAACATCAAAGCATTATAGACTGATTAAGCCATCTACAGTAACAAAGTTAGCCTACTAGTTATCATCATTGTCAGCAATATTGTCTACCGCGATAAGGATGATTGTTGAATGTGATAACAAAAATATTACAGATGTAACCAACTGAATCAAGCTATAATAAACTTGTTACCAGCCGCAAATGTCATACTTATTTTAGTTAAGATTTTTTCTCTTTTAACTATTATATATATTAGAACAACTGAAAATACTTATTTCATAATTAACAGGGCAAACAACACATGCCCTGTACTGACACAGACGCAGAACTGCCAAGGAAATGGGAGACCTGACAAGGAATATGAGTATTGGAGATGGAAACTCTCAATGTGACCTCCCTCGATTTGGTACTAAGAAATTTCGGGAGTTGATGAGAGCACTAGCTTTTATTGGAGATTCAGTTGCCCGAAACCAGATGGAATCTATGTTGTGCCTTCTGTGGCAGGCAAGTAAATGATGTCTTTACTTTGTGAACTAAATTTTCTGCCAAATGTACTCACATCACGATTTAGGGAGTTTTTAATAATGTAAAAAAGGGTTGAATACATTAACATAGTAGACAAAGTTCTAGTTATGCTGAAAAACATGGGACATATATAAGAAATTGATAACTAAAGCTATTCTGTACCCAGCAGGAACAAGATTTTTAGCCTTGATGGGATTTTTTCCAAGAGGTTGCCATGGTTTTGACCATTTTTCTTCTTCATTTCTGAATCTTCTCTTTTCCTATTTTAATTTGTTGGTGTTGACAATGATGATGTACTTCACCTCTGTATTTGACTATGAAAACAATGGAAAATAATTGCCTAGAGTGCTGAAATTATCAGAATGTTTTTTTTCTGATGGTTTTATGCACCTTGCCTTATGTACAACTGGCAGTAAGTCAGGTTAACCAACGAATATATTTTAGTCAGTGTAGAGAGATAAGTATGAAATACATTACATAGATTGCTAAATAACAATACTTGGGTGGAAACGAAGTAGGGTGAGGTGAGGTAGGATAGCATTTATGTAAAAGAGATATAAAATGCCCCAGCAAACACTAACCTTAAGTTCCTCATCTTCCAATCACTGGAAAGAACAGAATTCTTAAGGTTTATCTTTTATACTTGCTAGGTTGGGTAATGTGTAGAACTTGCATGTTAGACCTATACTTATGGCCTAGTTAAAGGCGGGATCGAGCTCAATTCACAGCTGTTATGGCTGGTTATCTGATCTTGTCAGATAGATATAGTCCCTATTTGGTTCAAAAACCCTATTTGAATCGTATGTGTTATGTTCTATATTTCTAGTTCCTGATTATCGTTAAAAGAAATTTTAGTCGGGTAAAGAGAGTGAAGTTTGTCTTCTTTTCTTTTTACGTATTACAAGGCAGGCCAGAGTCTTGCATACCATATTAGGTTTATGTCACAGTTATTCCTCAGGATTTCCTATTGAGATAAAGAGGATTGCACTCCACATCAAGATTGCTTTGCACTTTATCAATCTTTATTATTATTTAGGATACAGTTCTAATATAAAAGGAAAAATTATTGGATGTTTTCAGGTAGAATTTCCCAAAAATCAAGGAAACTGGAAAATGAAACGACGATGGTACTTTAGGTCAACATCAGTGATGATCGTCAGAATTTGGTCCTCTTGGCTTATACGGAAAACTAATGAAGCATTTGACTTTGCTCCAGATGGTATTGACAAGCTCCACCTAGAAGCGCCAGATGACAACTTAATGGAATTTATCCCTTCTTTTGATGTGACTGTACTTTCATCGGGTCAATGGTTTGCCAAGCAGTCAGTCTATATCTTGAACAATGAGATTGTAGGAGGACAATTATGGTGGCCAGACAAGTCTCGGCCTATGAAGGTCAACAATATTGATGCATTTGGCATATCTGTTGAGACAATTCTCACTTCTCTGGCTACGCATCGAAATTACACAAGACTAACCATTGTACATTCCTGTTCACCTGATCATTACAAGGGTGGTGCCTGGAATACAGGTGGATCATGCATTGGAAAGGAAAGGCCACTTGCAGTTGGTGAACTAGTGAAAAATGGATTTACAGACATAATGCATGAGAAACAGGTAACAGGTTTCAACAATGCATTGAAGAAGGCAATGAATTACTCAAAATTGTGAGATTGATGGATATCACAGAAGCTTTTGGTTGTCGCCACGATGGGCATACGGGTCCATATCAAAGCCCTGACCCGAATAAGATCACAAAACGTGGCCCAGATGGAAAACCTCCACCACAGGATTGCTTACACTGGTGCATAGTGGGTCCTGTTGATACCTGGAATGAACTTGTGCTTGAAATTTTAAGGGGAGAGTTTGAGGACAACAAAAACTAATTATCATGAGATCCATATGGTTTTGCGGTGGAGTAGCCTGCATTCACCAATCTGAATTTTTTGTGCTTCTGTAATTCGAAGGGTAATATAGTGGCAAGATTTAATTTATGAATGGGGTGAGGATTATAGCCTATTCCATTTGTTATTATTATTTTTTCTTCCTTAGCGAAATTTATCTTGTAGGGAAATATAGTGTTGTCATGGTGTTTGTAGAGGACTCGAAATAAATGAAAAACTATTGTTGAGTTTCAGAATTTTTATTGGTGATTCGCTGCTTTTCATCTAGTTGTACAGGTAAAAATTGTCAGCCTAGATTGTCCACGATTTTGAACTTCAATCTTCCAGTTAAAAAGTTTGGTTTCCCTGTTTGAGAAAATGTGAAAAACTATTACAAATCTCATGTTGGGAGGAAAAAAGCTGCCAAGAAGCAATATGGATGTCATGTGTCACTTATGACATATGGTATTATGTGAGTGAATTAGATATAATAAGTTTGGAGCATTAGATCATCTTTGTATGAAGAGAAACTTGGATAGAACGAAGACAGCATGCCCAAATAACGTTTTCCCATAACATCGTTTGCCATGCCACGTGACACAATTTTATATCTGAAACCTTATCTTTGTTTTTCAAAAATTGCTAAACCCTGGCCCTAACTTGTAAAGGTAAATTAATATTTTTAATTTTTATATTAAGGGTTATGTTGTCATACAATGAGTCAATGACTGTAACCATACATTAGATACTAGATCTATCATATTACAATCCAATGATTCAAATAAATGAAGAATTTTCTTAATAACAAATAAAACTTTTGAGAAAAGATCAGGCTTCTTTATAATTCTCCATGCATTATTACTGAGTCAGCATACGATCAAAACCTTTATATCAATCCTCGTTTTTACCATAAATATTGTAAAATCTACAGTATTAAACAACTTAAATTGAATAGTAATTTTTTTCTTTTTAAATTTCAGATTAAATGGGGTGGAGATGGAGACAGGGGTAGCGACGGGATTTGGAAGTACCTACAACCTCCTCAAATGGAAATGATTTGTTTACTTTAAAAGTTTCAAGAGTTCAACTACATCATAAAGTTACTGTTGAATTGAACTTCAAAATCTTTAGACATCTTAAAAGTATCTAAAGATCCACTTTATGAGAATTACCATACATAATTCAAGTCATCAGTCATCACATGATTTGCTTATGAAAATGACAAATTATTTGTAATATTTTCAAAATCTGAAGGTTAGTTTGGTAATGTAATTCGAAATAAATGTTATAAATTATAATAGAAAAGTCAATGAAAATGTATCCAACAGTCCTTTTTAGAGAAGGCAAAAATATATATCCAACATATTTAAAATTTTTATGCACAATCTGCAAAATATACTTAGATTAGATAAAAGCCAAAACAATTTTGTTTTTTAAATTTGTGTTTATTTTTTAATTGTTACATTAAATTCAAAATGGAATGAATAAACGATGGATGACTCAAACTCATAAGTGTAAGTACAAATAATGCGACTAACCAATCTCATCTTATCTTCAAATTTTGTGATTAGTTTTTAAAGATTAATGATTATAATTTTAACCAAATTATTTAATTAAAATTTTATTTAACCGAGTTTCATTCCTTCTTTTCTATTTTTGCCTTTTAAGAACCAAAAAATGACTATTGCAATTTACAAAAGCTCACTACTTGCAGAAAACAAGTACATCATAATATCAGTTTCAAAAAAAAAAAGTACATCATAATATCATATCCAGTTGACATCGGTTAACAACATAAAACAATTTGTTACACGTCCCCATCACCAAAACTTTCGATTGCTGACATGGAAAATCCCTATTGGACAAAACCATCATCCACCAAGGAATCCACAAACACTAGATAAACAACCCAAGCCCTTGTGTCCAGGCAAATTCCCATACAACCCAACACCATCGTCACACATCATAAGTCGTTCACACTCCAAATAAAACGTTGGAACGGCTCATAGCAACCCCAGTACAATAAAATCAAACGCACCAGATCCAGGACCAGGTCGCCGTCGAATTTCAAAATTCAAAATCAAACAAAAAGTCTCTCGCATTTGAAAAATCGAATCTTTCACAAGTGCTGTTCAATGGTCCAATTTCCGCAAACGGCTACTTCTCTCTCTTAACTTGTTCTATTACACTAATAGTTTTCAAACCTGAATCCTCGCAACTCTCTTACCAGACTCATTTTCCGGTGAAAAAAAAAAAGAAAAAAAAAATTCTTAGGAAAATAAAAGAAAAACAAAAAAGAAAACGCAATTGATGTTGTTGGTTTTTTTGTGTTTTGTTCTAATTTTTTGTCGTTTTGAAATGCATTAGCTGAGTTGTGATTTTTTGTTACTGATGGTTTAATAGATTGTAATTAAAAGTTGAATATAAGTGACTTTAAAGAGGAGCAAAGCTAAATTTGGAGAAATAATTGAAAAGTTTTGATCTTTTAGCGAAAATGTGGGTGAGAGATTTAACAGTCGTGATTTGTGGAGAATAAGGGTTTTATTTTTAATTTTTTTAAGAGAAATTAGGGTTTTAACATTGTGATTTGTTTTGGCGTGCCAAAGTTGTTGTTTAAGATGACTAATGTCCAAGGCGATCCGCTTCTGCAAGTGGAAACTACTTGTGGAACACTGTTATATGAACTTCAGGTTTGGGTTTTTCGTTTTTGTTTTGATGTTATCTGTAGCCGTAGAAAGTGAAGCAAGTGTTTGATTGTGAATTTGTAGCCGTACAAATGCTAATTTGTTTTTACAACTAAAACCCTTTAATTTGAGGGAGTTTTACCGTGCAATTCTGTAAAAGTTCCATAGAATTGTGTAAAAACAGAATGTAGGAAATTATATAGAATCAGCATTGTTATTAGTCTCATCAGAGATAAAAAATATGAACAGTAATGGTTCTTATTAGACAGGTCAGGAATGATTTAATGGTATCATTTGGATGGACATTTGTAAATGTTGAGGATAATCATTATTTGTTTGGTGTAAATGTTAATTTGTTCTACAATTAAAGCCTGTGAATTTTGAAAACTATCTAAAGGGTTTTAACTATGGAATTCGTTAAATACTGAGTAGAATTATAAAACAGAAAATAGAAAATTTATATAGAATTAGCATTGTTAGTATGCGGTCATAATGTTGGCCTATTGCTATGCTTTGTACATAAGAGATGAATTATGCGGTCATATAGTTGCATTGAGTGTAGGAATGCAGATAAGAGTCATAAGACTGAGTTGGAAAGAAGATAATGAAAAGATTGGAGATTATTGTGAAACCAAATAGTTTGATTTAGCTTCTATGTGGAGATGTATATTATTTTCCATCTCCTTTTACTGTAGTTTTATTTTTTGCTAGAACTTTTTTTAGAGGTTTTGGTATATATTATTATCTAATTATATCAATTTGCTTATGGGACCATATTTTCAATTCGATCAAAGTAGCTGTGGATGAAGAAGATTTGTCTCTAAGAAAGCCTGACAAATTTCACAGAGCGCTCCATGAGCTTCAAAAGGAGAAGGTTCAAATATTTTCTTCTATTTATTTTTGTTCTGGTGTTATCAAACTTTGGATATATCTTTTAGTATTTTGAACTTACTAATTTGATCATCTTCATATGCAGAGTGATAGGCTGAAACTGGTTCGGGGTCAACACTTTGAATTCCTTATGCTCTGTTCTTGGACTGGATTTTCGCCACACAATCAGTGAGGTTCATCCTAGTTTAGGTGAATCTGAGGGATCAATGAATATAAGCAATGATACAATAGAACGGTTGGCCATTGCCATAAAGAATCTGCGAGAGGTTAAGATACAAAGAATGCAAAAGGTAAATAATTGTGATAATTATTATAAAAACTATTTTTTTCAACCTTCTGGCTAACTTTAGATCTTTTTTCCTCTCGACTTGACCTTATGGACCCTTTCATCCATGGCAGCTCTAAGATCTTGCAACTATAATGTTGGAGCTATGGAATTTGATGGATACACCAATTGAAGAGCAACAGATGTTTCGAAATGTCATATGTAATATAGCCGCTTAGAACATGAAATAACCAAACCCAACACACTCTTTGTGGACTTCATTAATTATGTATGTTATTACTCTGTGAAAACTGTTGCTCTAAGTTTCTGCTTTTGTGTATTTACAAAGTTTGGGTGGTGGTTTGCTTTGGGATTAATAGAAAAGTAAACATAACTTGCAGGTTGCGATGGAAGTCTCTCAATTGGAAGAGTTGAAGTCTAGCAAATGAAAGAGCTTGTCATGAAGAAGAGGTCAGAGCTGGAGGAGATCTGTAGAAAAATGCACATGGTTCCAAAATCTGACAGCTCAATGGAATATACTCTTGAAGCCATTGAATCTGGTATCTTCTGTGGTGATATTTCACTGCATTGTTGATATGACTTGTATTTCTAATTATAGCTGAATGTTTAAATGATTGACTATTATGCCGGTGCTATAGACCCAGCTTGCATCCTTGAACAATTTGAACTTCAAATAGCCACGGTTAAAGAGGAAGCTTTCAGCAGGAAAGATATGCCTGAAAAGATTGAGAAATGGTTGGCAGCATGTGAAGAGGAATGCTGGCTAGAGGAGTATAACAGGGTTGGCTACTACACCATCTCCTCATATTGGTATTTTGTTGATTATCTGTTTATTTTGCTTTGCTTAATTGTCACCTGTGGTGGTTGTGCAGGATGAAAACCGATATAATGCTGGGAAGGGTGCTCATCTTACTCTCAAGCGTGCCGAAAAAGCTCGGGCCTTGGTGAACAAACTTCCAGGTATACATTGCTTCTTTTTAAGCTGACAATTTTCGTTATTTGAATCTTTAATTATACATGTGAACATGATGGAACCACATAGGTTTGATTATTAAGAAAGACTTCATATCACTTGGTTGCTATGATTTGATATGCAAATTTGATGGAACCAGCATAGGTATTATTATCTTCATCATGACAAATGGTTCTCTATTAGCTAAAATCTGAAAGTTGTTTGTGAGGATATCCTTATTTATGTTTCTGTTTCCACCACTTTGATTTATTATTCTAATATGAGTTACAAAATTACATTTGTAGAAATGTCTGTTTCTGTGTGTGGAATAGTTGGGTTTTGTAATAACCTTTCTTCGTAACATATTGGCTCAGGAATGGTTGAGGTATTGGTGTCAAAAGTCAAAAAACCATAGCTTGGGAAAAGGAGAGAGGCACTGAGTTCTTATATGATGGTGAAGCTGACCATCATTAGAGGAAAAGGAGGAAACCCTAAAAGGTGGAAAAAAGTATATGAGGATGCCTACCGTTCAAATAAAAGTAAGTTATTTTCACTACCCTGAGAATAAACTAGTATATGAAGAAACTCCCTGTAAAGAAACCCTCACAAGTATTAAGTGTTGCTCTTGGGTCTTATTAGCTAATATAATATAGGTTTTTTTTTTCTCCTTTTATGTCTTTATCCTCACGGCAAATGGACTTTCTTATGAAAATCTCATTGACATGAGAATTTGAAGGTTTTCACTGATGAATCATTGAGGACCTCTAAACTCTTTTTTTTTTTCGTTTGACAAGTAATTAAGGGAAAAACAGGTCACCCAGAAATGAGAATCCCTTTATCTAAGAGGACCCTGACGTCAAAGGGGATCAATATTGAATTTCTTAATTACCTGGATTATATTCCCTTTTCAATTCATTGTATCAATTGTAGGTGTGATGAATTTTTATATCACCATACATGATAATTCTCATTCAAGGTTTGTGAATTTATGAGCAATTACCAATATGCATTGGTAGTCTTCATTGGCATGATAGGAGTAAATATTGATACCACTATGCATATGTATATTTGTTTGCTACTTTTATTTCACAACAGGGTTGAGAGGTCGAGGGCTATGCGTGTCTATTTATTTCTTGTCATGTTTATGGTTAAGGATCTTTAAAATTTTAAGTGTTAGTTGAGGCAAATGCAAAATAGTTTTTTATTTTTTTTTAAAGAGAACTTCATTTTTAAATGATAAAAATTACTCAATTTTTAAACCCTTCACGTGAATTGTTTATTAATTGGCTAAAAATGATTAATTTTGTTTTTGAAGCTAAGTAAATAGAGATCTTATCTATTAAAAACAAATTTCCATTTTTTGGCTATTTTTAATAATTTTATCAACTTACCAATATATATACCTTATTTGATATCATGAAAGTGAATATAATAGTATACTCTGTGCTCATTTTCTGGTTAAACTTTATGATAATTTCGTTTCCTAGTCATGAGTAGGCCTGGTTGGTTTTCTCATTTAGCTAAGCAAATTAGGATAGAGAGTAAGCTATTTTCTGTAGAATTTGATGAGTATTTTGCTGGAAGAGTACTCAAGCTATTGGAGAGGAATAGTTATGATGTGTTTGAGTTGAAAGTGGGTTTGGAAGGTACTTATTGGATTGGGAAGAGCCTGTTGGAAGCTGCTAGAAATGTCAAGGATAGGAACTTTTTTCGCATCCATAGGTTCAATTCGTATAAGTTATGGATTAACCGATTTGAGAACTTCATAAAAGTATCTCTGGTAGTTGACAAATCGGGCTTGAAGAACATCATTATTCTGATGGGCGCCAATGTTGTTGGGTGGTCTGATTTTGCAAAGATGATTCTAGACTTCTTCTCTCCTTGTCGTAAGACAGGCTCGACAGGGCAGACCAAGCCGGATAGGATCACAAGAATGAATAGTGGTAAGCTTGTGGAAAATGCGGGCAAAATTGTCAGCGGGAACAAGAAGTCGGAAGGAGTCAAGAGGGGAACAAGTTTTGCTGAATGTGTTGTGTATGGTGAATGGACAAGAGCTGTGGTCTGTACTAAGGTAGTCGAATAGGTTGATTGGAGTAGTATTCAGATGGCTTTGTCAAAACTCTTAGGTTTCATGGTAGAGCTGAAACCTTTCCATGATGATAAAGCTGTCTTTTTCTGCCTTGACGTTGGAGAGGCTGATAGAATTGGCAACTGGGAGAATGTCAGTTACAAGGATCAGTATATGTTTCTTTAAAGCGATGGAACCCTAAAAGTAACTGTGCCAAGGAGAGAAAAATTTTTGGTGGAGGATGGATAGCCATTGAAAGGCTTCCATTCCATCTATGGAACAAGAATTCTTTTGTCAAAATTGCAGAGTTCTGTGGACGACTCATTTAGATAGATAAAAGTTGAAAAGTTCAATCTTTACGAGAGGCAAGAATTAAAGTAGGAAAAGTTGAATATGGTTTTATTCCGACTGTAATAGCAATCAAGGATGGTGATAGTACCATTGACATTAAAATCAGACCCTTGTCAAAATTCCTTCCTCAGTTTGGAGGCTTTTCCAGCTCTAAACTCAGACGCAAGGTTGAAAAAGATATACGTGGCAGTAAAAGAGGGTGGGGAAATTCAAATTTTCAAAATGGGCATTTTTTCAGGAAGCAAACAAAAGGGATTTAGAGGGTGAAAAGAAACAACAGCTGTAAGGAGAAATCAGGGGGAACAGACGTTTTCCGAGAAGAGGGTGAAATTCAGCTAGCCTTGAATCAGAAGCAAGATGTTGATTAGGAAATCAACCATTTTAAGAAGACAGGAGCTGTCGAGAGTGACCGAGTTTTTCATGAACTGAGGACTGTAAGGAAGGAATCGCAAAGTTATGAGTGGGCTGAGGGGTTTAGAGGACTTAAGTAAAAGAGTCCATCTTAACGAAAAAATGAAGGAGTCTTTTAGTGATCTTGGCCCTAGGTGTGGGCTCTGGGCTTCAGTTAGTAGGAAGTCGGATCAAGTGGGGTTTCCATGTAAAGAGCAGAATGGGCTTCATTTTCCTTTCGTATGGGGCTGGGCTCACTCAAATGGATCCCATGGGGATAATAATGAGGTACAACGGGCTCAATCTGATTCGGAGGGATGGGCTAAGCCCAAAGTCGAACACTTTAGATCGAAACCTTCACACCGGTTTCTTTTCAACGAATCAAGATCGAGTTGCTCCAACGATATTCATCTGGGTCACGTTGTTAGGCGAGCATCGATCCTGTAGGCAAAAGACTCAAATTCAGAAGGAGAAAAATCTAAAGGCGACGATGGCTCGGGAGATGAGATCTCGGACGAAGATGAGAAGGAATCCTTTAGATCGAATCTCAACAGGTGCTTCTGTTCGAACTGTTTGCGAATGAGGGTAGAACATGGAATCGTCGTTCAAGAGATTGGGTCGGAAACTCCTCTCGAACTTACAGTAGATGCATGTGGAATTGGACTGGAATCAAGGGAATTTTGTTGATGAGACAGAGTCGGAAAGTGAGTCGGGTGGAAACCAAGTAGAGAAGGATGTATTTTTTCAGCAGGAAGATAACGGGGAAGATGAGCTGAATCTGTCCTTATTGTTTGAAGAATAGAACTTGGGTTCAGTTATTGGTGGCAACCCCAGATCTGTGGAAAACAATATTAGAGGAGGAAGAAGGCAACGATTAAAGAGGTAAATCAAGAAAGCATGAGTGTTCAGGAGGTGAGTTGTAATAATGTAAAAGGGATTGTATGGTGTTACTAAACAAGATGAACTTGACTCTTTCTCATCCTGTTAAAGTGGGTCAAAAATCTTATAGTGTGAAGTCAAGCACCAAGGATAAAAGAAATAGGGAGGCTCAGAATCTTCAGTGGGGTTTGAGCTATAAGAGAGGGCAGAGGTAGTAAGGGTGCTCAGAAGTTATCATGAAGATTTTGAGTTGGAATGTAAGGGGGTTGAGGTGTTGAAAAAAAAGGAGAATGATTAAAGAGACAATTAGAAAGGTCAATCCATATGTGGTTATTTTAATCGAATATAAAAAACAAGTAGTGGATCATGGCATTATCAGAAGTATTTGGGGAGTAAAGTTTAAGGAGTGGGTTTATTTACCTTCTGAAGGTAGGTCCGGTGGACTTGTAGTCATTTGGAACTCCAAGATTGTCAAGGTTTTAGACTCAATGGTGGGAGAATTTTCGGTTTCTATTAATATTTTAGGGGTAGATGGTAGAGATTAGTGGCTTTCCGAGGTTTATGGGCCGAATAAGAAAAGAGAGGGGGGAATTTTGGAAAGAGTTATTAGGTTTATTTGGGTTATGTTCTCCGAGATGGTGTATTAGAGGAGATTTTAATGTTGTTAGATTTCCTTCTGAAAAATCCACTGGGGGTAGAGAGACTAGCAGCATGAAGGACTTTAATTGTTTCATTCGAGAAACGAATCTAATTGACCCTGTATTGAATTACTCAGATTTTACTTGGTCTAATTTTAGACAATTGCAGGCTTGACAGATTTTTATTTTTGAGCGATTGGGGAGAATTAGTTGGGGGAAAGGTTAGCCAGAATGCATTAGTGAGAACTATTTTTGATCATTGCCCTATTCTGTTGGATTCTTCACACAAGAATTGGGGTCTTACTCCTTTTAGATTTGAGAACATTTGGCTAGATCATCCATCGTTTTTTAGAAATATAGCAGATTGGTGGAGTGAAGTGGATCAACAGGGGTGAAAGGGGTATAGGTTTATGAAGAAACTGGAATGGGTCAAAAAGAAACTAAGAGAGTGGAATTAGGAAGTATTTGGAAACATCTTCAAGGAAAAGAATGAGATTACGGCTAAAATCTCTGAATGTAAGCTGAAGGTTTACTATGTGAGTCTTTGAGATCGGAAAGATTGCATTTGAAGTTGAAGTTGGAGAAATTGGTGATCAAGGAGGAAATGTTATGGAGCCAAAAGGCTAAAGTAAAATGTGTTAAGGAGGGAGATTGCAATTCTAAATTTTTCCATAAAGTTGTTAATGGAAGAATGAGAAGAAATGACATTGATAAGATTGAGTTAAGTGATGGGTCAATAATCGAAGAGGATGGAGCTATTGAACATGAGATTTTACGCTTCAAGGAACTCTATTCTAAAGAAGACGTGGTCAAACCAACAATTCAAAGTTTAAATTGGAACTGTATCAGTAGAGATAAAACAATGTGGTTAAAAAGACCTTTTGAAGAAAAAGAAATTAAGAGGGCGGTGGCGGATTGTAGTAAAGAAAAGACTCCTGGGCCGGATGGTTTTAACTTCGAATTCTTTCATGCATGTTGGGAGATTATTAAAGATAATTTGAGTGAGGTGTTTTTGGAATTTTTTGAGAATGAGATAGTCAATAGAATCACCAATGCAACTTATATTTGTCTCATTCCAAAAAAATCTTGTTCCTTAAAGATTGGAGATTTTAGACCAATTTGTTTGGTATCTAGTCTGTACAAAATCATTGCTAAGGTTCTTTCTCTTAGACTAAAAGATGTTTTGGATAGTACTATCTCTAATTGTCAGTCTGCTTTTGTTAAAGGTAGACAAATTTTGGATGCCGTCTTAGTGGCTAATGAGGTGGTGGAGGAGTACAGATCAAAGAAAAGAAAAGGTGTTGTTTTCAAGATTGATTTTGAAAAAGCTTATGATCATGTTGATTGGGATTTTCTGGACTTCATCTTGGAAGCAAAAAGGTTTGGGATGAAGTGGAGAAGTTGGATCATGGGTTACTTAAAATCAGCAAATTTCTCTATTATGATCAATGGGAAACCCACGGGAAAGTTCTCTGCTACTAGAGGGCTTAGACAAGGTGATCCTCTTTCCCCTGTTTTGTTTAGCCTTGTGGCAGATTGTTTGGGAAGGCTGATTGATAGAGCGAAGTTGGTAGAAGGGTTTTCTGTTGGTAAAGAAAATATTAACGTCTCTCACCTGCAATTTGCTAATGATACTGTTTCTTTTCCTCCGATAATAAAGAGAAATTTGCTTCTTTGGTGACGGTGCTTCGTTTGTTTTGTTGGATGTCTGGGTTAAAAATAAATTTAGTCAAAAGTGTAGTGACGGGCATTAATTGTGATGTTAACTTGGCCAATGCTTTTGGATGTGAGAGAGGGAGATGACCGTTAAAATATTTAGGACTACTGTTGGGTGGTAATCCGAGATCCTTTGAGTTTTGGGCTCCGGTGGTGGAGAAAGTTAAGAGGAGATAGAGGGATGGAAAAATGTTTTCCTACCTAGGGGCGGAAGATTGGTCTTGATTCATGCTGTGTTACATAGCATCCCCACTTATTATTTATCTTTGCTTAGAATTCTTATTGGGGTGGCAAAAAGAGTTGAGAAGATTATGCGAAATTTCTTGTGGGAAGGTATTTGCGAATGAAGAAAGATTCACTTAATAAGATGGAATATTGTTTCTCGCCCTCAGCATAAAGGTGGATTAGGGATTAGGAATATTGTGAGGAAGAATGTGGCTTTACTTAGCAAATGGTTGTGGACGTTTCCTTTAGAAGATAACTCTTTGTGGTATAAGGTGATTAAAAGTAAGTATGGCCTCCAAGGAAATGGATGGAATTCGAATATGGTCTTTAAAGGCTTTAATAGGCGCCCTTGGAAAGCTATTATGCACAATTTCAACATTTTTTTGAGTAATTTAAGGGTTGTAGCAGGAAATGGTAGGCGAATTCGATTTTGGGAGGACTGTTGGTTGGATCCCAAACCCTTTTGCTTAAAATTTTCAAGATTATACAAACTCACTTCTTTCCAAAATGTCTCAGTTATAGGTAGAGTGAATATCTCTTCTATTCATAAAGGATGACACTTTGATTTTAGAATAAATTTGAATGATAGAGAGATTGAAGAATTTTCTTCGCTTACTTCGACGCTGGAGGGTGTTTCTTTAAACCCTGATTCGAATGACTATAAAATGTGGAGGTTAAGTTCCAACGACATCTTTTCTTACTAGTTTTTTTTTGAAAAGTTGGTCAAAGATGATTCTCTTCCTAATTTTGAGTACGATAATCTTATATGGAAGTCAAAGGCTCCGATCAAGATCAAGTTTTTAGTGCGGCTTCTGACTCTTGGGAAACTAAACATATGTGATATCATTCAAAAAAGATTTCCTAATATCTGTCTTTCGCCCTTTTGATGTGTCGTGTGTAAGAGATGGGAGGGAAATTTGGATCATATTTTTCTTCATTATTCTGTGGCTGACTCGGTATGAAATAGTTTATTTTCTTTAATTGGTGTGAAATGATCAATTCCTAAATATTTATGCGTGTTTTTATTGGAAAAATGTGCAACATTCGAAAAAGGCAAAGATCCTTTGGAATTGTAGTGTTTTCGCGATTTTATAGGTCATTTGAGAGGAAAGAAACAGAAGAATATTTGAAGAAGTTGAAGAGGAGAACAAATTTTTATGGGATAAAGTATTTTATTTGGCTTCTTTATGGACGTCTTCTAGTGAAAAATTTAAAGATTTATCATTACCTCTTATTTCACTAGAGTGGATGACTGCTGTTTGTTGACAGTTTCTTTCATTTGTGACACTAAGTTTAGTGTTTGTTTTTTTAGTGGACTTCTGGTTCACAAATGTATTCTCATCCTTTTATTAATAAAGTTTTTGTTTCCTAAAAAAAAAAAAAAAAGAAAGTGAATATAATAGTAAAATTTTCATCATAAGGATTTTTAATTTCAACAAATCTTCTAAACTTTCGAAACCAAATCATACTCAATTCTAAAATTATTTATCAAAGAAAACACACTCGCACACAAGATTATATGGACAAATAACTAATCGATCATTTCAACTAACGCCGATGCAGCCAAAACAGGTGAAAACTTAAACACCAAGGACATTTCAGTAAATTCAACCCCAAAATAAATATAGATGTCTCTCCTCGCCACTCTAGCAGTCGCATGAAACTAGAGAGTGATTGTTTTTTTTTTTTTGCTTGAGTTTTTAATAACTTTTTTTGTTTTTTTCATTTTTATCTTTTATTACTGACTTTCCTTCGATTATGTTGTTTTTTCAGGTTATTTATTGGAGTTTGAAACTGTAAGGTTAGTGTTATTTATTATCAAACTTCTTTTATATGATCAAGAAACTAGATAGTGATTGTTTCTTTTTGCTTGAGTTTTTAATAATTTTTTTTTTTCACTTTTATCATTTATTACTGACTTTCCTTCGATAGTGTCATTTATTATCAACCTTGTTTTATATTAGTGTTGTTGTTTGTGTAGTATTTTGATTGATATATGCGAGGTTAGTCGCATGAAACAACAAAGCAAGATTGTCTTACACTCATCAAAGCTTCTCATTTTTAATTCAAGAAACTAGAGTTGTTTGTTCATTGTTTTCTTTTTACTGCAATTTGTGCATTGTTTTCTTTTTGCTTGAGTTTTTAATAATATTTATTTTCATTTATTACTGACTTTCCTTCGATTTTTGTTGTGTTTTCAGATTCTTTGTCAAAGTTAGTCACATGAGTGTTGTCATTTGTGCTTGTTTTATATGAGTGTTGTCATTTGTGCATTAGATATATGCAAGGTTAGTCACATGAAATAATAACTTACACTCATCAAAGCTTCTCATTTCTAATTCAAGAAACTAGAGTTGTTTGTGCATTGTTTTCTTTTTGCTTGAGTTTTTAACAATATTTATTTTTCATTTTTGTCATTTATTACCGACTTTCCTTCGATTTTTGTTGGTTTTTCAGATTCTTTGTTGGAAGCTGCGAGGCTAGTGTCATTTATTTGCTTGTTTTATATGAGTGTTGTCATTTGTGCATTATGTTGATATATGTAAGGTTAGTCGTATGAAACAATAAAGCAGGCTCGTCTTACACCCATCAAAGCTTCTCATTTCTAATTCAAGAAACTAGAGTTGTTTGTGCATTGTTTTCTTTTTGCTTGAGTTTTTAATAATTTTTTTTTTTCATTTATTATTGACTTTCCTTCGATTGTGTTGTTTTTTCATACACGATGAAATTTTTTCAACGAGAAAAATTTTTGGCAGAGCAAACAAAATTGGAAGACTGCTATCGATGTCTAAGGATTAAAACAAATACAATGCAGGAATGATCCTTGCTAACAATTGATTCAGGAGAGGGAAATTTAGGAATCCACGTCCAGTCCTATGAAATTCATCCAAAAGATCATCATATAATTGAATATATGACTTTAAACCGTTGTGTTCGTTTAGAGAAAGAAAATACTAAAGTGACATTCTTGCAGCAACTTGTATGTTTTTTATTTTACGTCTGCTTTTTAAGTTTATTTTTTAATAGTGACTCATGGTTTGTTTGAATTATCTAAATAATTGTTATTTTGTTTAGGTGAAAGACTATAATATGAGGTGTCTCGTACTGAGACTATCGCTTCCATTTCCTGTCCCCCACGACAGGGTCACCACGTTTCGTAGCTATACTACGCTTTGCAAAGTTCAAAAGTATTCAACAATATTTTTCGGACTCTTGTAAATGAAAACGGTTCGACCCAGTTGACCTATCAGCTTCTTGTTGCTGCTGCATACAAAGGTTCTGAGCTTCATAAACTGAATGGCAAAGCTACAAGCGTTATATTTGAGAGATTGAAGACACAAAAGGATAAATTTGACAGGTTTTTCTATGAGGTGGCGAGGTACTGGGACTCGATAGGTAACAAGTATTAACATAAAAGTTATTGATTTTTATTAAAATAAAGATGTATTCATTAACTTCTGCAATGTTGTTTGCAGCCCCCCCAACATGAAGATACAACTTTTATATAAGGTAAATATATATTGAAAAAAATTCATTTGAGAAAGTTAGATTGTTGTGATTTTAATTCAAGGACTGATCTTTATGTTTAGGACTTTTTTTTTTTTTTTTTTTGGCTATATTGTAGTAAAATAGAAGAATGATTGGTTAATATGTAGTTTCCACAGATTATGGATATTGTAAATGAAATGAAAGTAGTTTACAAAAATGCTGATTATCAAAGCATCCAATTATCATCATGATTCCAAGCTGCATCTCACTTTACTATATTAACAAATTATTAATATAGGTGTATCCTCCAACCATGATGACAATGAGATGCTTTGGTAGTCAGCATTTTGGTAAACTGCTCTCATTTCATTTACAATATCTATAATCTGTGGAAATTACATATTAACCAATCATTCTTCTATTCTACTACAATATAGCCAAAAAAATAAAAAAATGAGTCCAAAACATAAAGATCGGTTCCTGAATCAAAATCACAACAATCTAACTTTCTCAAATAAATTTTTTTCAATATATATTTACCTTATATAAAAGTTGTATCTTCATGTTGAGGGGGCTACAAACAACATTGCAGAAGTTAATGAATACATCTTTATTTTAATAAAAACCAATAACTTTTATATTAATACTCGTTACCTATCGAGTCCCAGTACCTCACCACCTCATAGAAAAACCTGTCAAATTTATCTTTTCTATTTTCAATCTCTCAAATATAACGTTTGTAGCTTTGCCATCCAGTTTACGAAGCTCAGAACCTTTGTATGCAGTAGCAACAAGAAGCTGGTAGGCTAACTGGGTCGAACTGTTTTCATTTACGAGAGTCCAAAAAATATTGTTGAATACTTTTGAACTTTGCAAAGTGTAGTATAGCTGCAAAACGTGATGACCCTGTCGTGGAGGAAAGGAAATGGTAACGATAGTCCTAGTACGAGACACCTCACATTATAGTCTTTCACCTAAAACAAAATAACAATCGATTTAGATAATTCAAACAAACCATGAGTCATTATTAAAAAATAAACTTGAAAAACAGACGTAAAATAAAAAATATACAAGTTACTGTAAGAATGCCACTATAGCATTTTCTTTCTCTAAACGAACACAACGGTTTAAAGTCATATATTCAATTGTATGATGATCTTTCGGATGAATTTCATAGAACCGGACGTGGATTCCTAACTTTCTCTCTTTTGAATCAATTGTTAGCAAAGATCATTCCTGCATTGTATTTGTTTTAATACTTAGACATCGATAACAGTCTTCCAATTTTGTTTTCTTTGCCAAAAATTTTCCTTGCTGAAAAAATTTCATTGTGTCTTAAAAAACAACACAATCGAAGGAAAGTCAGTAATAAATGACAACAATGAAAAAAAAAAATATTAAAAACTCAAGCAAAAAGAAAACAATGCACAAACAACTCTAATTTTTTGAATTAAAAATGAGAAGCTTTGATGAGTGTAAGACGAGCTTGCTTTATTGTTTCATACGACTAACATATATCATATATCAACATAATGCACAAATGATAACACTCATATAAAACAAGCAAATAAATGACATTTACCTCGCAACTGCTTCAAGCTACAACAAAAATCGAAGAAAAGTCAGTAATAAATGACAAAAATGAAAAAAAAAAATATTATTAAAAACTCAAGCAAAAAGAAAACAATGCACAAACTGTAACAATCGAAGAAAACAATGCATAAAACTATGCCAAGATAACATAAATACAATATCCATCAAAAGTTGTAGCTCTACTAATGTAAAATCTACAAATTTTACAAACATCATCAACTTCAATTCAACAACCAAAATGAAATAAAATAGAAGAAGAATAAGTTAGCATACCATCGTTCGAGATTCCAGACTTATAATTAAATATGCATGATACTCATCATCATAGCTAGCCGATTTAGAAGAATCAGCATTATGACGTGTGCTCTTATGGTAGACAGTCCAGATTCCTTTGCAACCTGGCAGTTCAACCTGCAAAATGAAAAGTTATTCTAAAATGATAGGAGCACACAATCACACTTGTAGGACTCTTCGTGCTTTTGTAGGTTAACAATATGGATATCCATACATTGAAATGGAAATGGATTCAGTACAGTTTTGCATTTCCTGAAACCACCAGCATCCCCAAATCATATGTTGAATTAGAGCTGGTAGAAACACAAGGGTAATAAAATTTTAGAACGATAGGGTATGACCCTGTTCAGGTAGCTATGCATTTGAAATTTTTACTGAAAGGTATCTCTTAATAAGAATATACAGTAAGCAAAGCAATCTTAAATTAGGCAATGAATATGATCTCAAACACAAGATTTCATAAAAATGATGAATAGTAAAGAGTGTGAGAATTACTCTCACAGGCACCTAGTAGCAAAGTATCTTGAACATGATTAAATCTTATGATATACATATGATACTTAAAATATAGACAAAGCACAAACCTCAGTAATCATTTCTGGGCGAATCGACTGTCGCAGTACACAGAGAGCACCATTCTTTCCATGACCAGAACAGCACACCTAATCAAAATTACACGACACCACACCTGATGTATCAGTTATAGAACAATAGCACCAATGGAGGAGCCAAAGCAACCTCATCCAATACAATGAGAACCGGTAAGCAATCTACCTTCTTGACCTGTGCCTAATGGTCCTATAAACTACAAACTATAAAATAAAGAATGAAAATGAAAATAAAGACTCCAAAGATAGCCTAAGTAAATGGAAGACTAAACAGTCTAAAATAAATAGAAGCAATGGAACTAGCAAAACAATGTCAAAAAATATGTTTTAAGTTGCCTGTAACACATCATTCTTAGATATATCTTTTATTTACTTTTGAAGATCTAAAAAAGTTGCAACTGAATTTTCAAAACTAACCAGTTTATAATTACTTTGTTTCGAAATTCCAGTAGCACTCGCATCAGCATTTATCCTCAAGCCATAAGAGAAGTCCTTCAAAGGTCCAATATTGACCAACGAATCCCTGACAGCAAATGAAAAAGTTTTCTGGATACACACACAAAATAACATTATCAGGAAAAGATGATGAAAATAAAAACAATTAGTCAAAAGCAGAGTCAGAGGATGTAAAGCTTTTTAAGAAATTGAAGTAACTGCCTAATGATAAATGAAGATATCTGCAACTAAAGGTGGAGGGTGTACACATGTTTTATGGCACCCAATAAGAGATCTCAAGAAAATAAAAAAACAACGCAATTTCTCAAACCCACTGGACAGGAAAATTTCACAATAATCACCATTAGTCAAGTTAACTAATAATAATAATAATAAAGGGCCTAAGAAGGTCAGGACAAAATCTATGGCTACAGCATGGCAAATATATAAAATCTACAGCAAAAGGTATATATACTTATTAAGCATGAAGAAGATCAAACAAACTCACTGACGAAAGCTTCATAAACACTTTTGCACTTAATACAATATAAATCACTATGAAAAATAAACAATGAATATTTTGATTAAACATCTGATTTGAAGAGGAAGAAGCAAGCTTATCAAAATTGCTGCTGCTAACTTGTGCAGAAGCGTATATCTTAGCGCCACATTCTTTATTCCGAGCACTAAAATTAATTAAAAGGAAAAAAAATATTATTTTGTTTGACGACAGTGATCTAATTCCCTTCAAACTTCACAAAGTTCTGATGGATAAAACCTGCAGCAGAAATATCACTGCAGAAAGATCCTGAAGACTTCCTTATATGGGAGATTGGTACAAACCTGTGCTGATTCTGTGTTCTTTGGAGCTGAACCATATAAGGAAAGCTCCTCACCATTAGCCATATCTTGCAAGGCATCAGAAGAAGACCTTCGCAATCGCTTTGCTGAAGGGGTTTCACCCTCAATATCTCCATACTGAAACAGTAAAAGAACCAAAAAATTTTAGCTTCAAGAACTTATGAAAATTTGTAAAAGAACTAAAACACATTAAGAAAACTAATGAATAATCATTCTGAAATTTCATTTAGATGCAATATATATTGGAAACAGCACAATGAAATTTCTTGTGATGTGTGTGGGCAAGTCACTTTAAAGACTTGAAAATTTAAGATGACGAGATGAACTACACAATCAACAAAGGGTGAACAAAAGTTAAAATGTCAATATGTCATTAACATATAACAAAGTTGAATAGAGATTTTAAAATCCCAAAACACCATTAACTTGAAATTTTATCACCCTAAGTAGCAAAAAGCAATGAACGACTTTCACAAACCTCTTCCTTCAAACCAGATGACAACATAGAAGTTACTGATCGACAAGCAAATTGCACAAGCAAACTATCACCCAACTGACTACCCAAGAAAAATAATGAATCTCCAATTGTCGTGATGTCCTGAAAAAAAAAAAAAAAAGTGATTTATCACAACACAACCATTGTCGGAACTGCATAAATTAACCAATTTAGTGTTTACAATTAAAATATATAAAAGTTCCAATGGCTGCCACTACAGTGATCATCAGATATATGAACTTCTTCTATTGTCCATTCATAATTTGTCATTATGTTCAATTAGGAGCTCAAAAACGACTAAAAATAATTCACATCGTCTTAAACAATGTGCACTAATTTATGTCATGAAAAAATAAAGAATGAAGAAACTAATTTATGAAGAAAGAAGTGTAGTGCTTAGATACTATTATAAATAAATTTTCTATCAACTTAAGTTTTTAGGGTCAACTGGATATTCACGTGGTGTTAGAGCCTTGTTATCCTTGACTTCGAGTCCCCCCACATGATTGTATTTGAATTTGTTGTTTTTTATTTGAATTTGTTGTGTATTTGTGTTTTTGGCTTGATCCACATGGCAAACCCATTAGGCTTACACTTCGAGTCCCCCCACATGATTGTATTTGAATTTGTTGTTTTTTATTTGAATTTGTTGTGTATTTGTGTTTTTGGCTTGATCCACATGGCAAACCCATTAGGCTTACACGTAAGAGGGTGTGGTAGAGTGCTTGAATACTATAGTTAAGGTATTTCCTATCTGCCTAAATTTTTGTGTCCATTGATTACTAACAAGAAGTTCCAAAGTTGTCATTTATAAGCTCTTCAATGCTCATCAAGCAAAATTATTATTGGCTTATGTGATATATCAAACATATGCATAAAGATACTGTCACAAAATTATCAACATTGTAAATCATATATTAAATCTGTATCACTGCATTAATCACCAATCAATACCATGTCCCATAACCCATGTAGCTTTGTACTAGGAGTACTATGATCGTGATCCACCATCACTACAAAAAGATCAGCTTGTGAAGTAAAAGCTCTTGAACAACCAAAAAGGCATCAATGAAGGAAAATCTAAGAATACCCTACATTAAAAAGATAAAGCATATGGATCATATTTAAAAGAATGAAAAATTCATTTCCACTTTTTTCATGCTTCCTGAAAATATCATACTGAAGTGTTATTTCTCAGCATGTGCCAGTAATGTTCATATATTCTTTGGAAGAATTTAAATATAAGAACAGAAATTTAAATTGAAAAATGGGTGAGACACCTACCGTCCGTCATAAACAAGTGTCAGAAGCAGCAGTTCTCCAGTTTTTGTTGATAGCAATGCCACATCATTTAGCAACCAAGATGCGTTGGCAGCATCAAGCTCCACACTGAAACTTGATCTTGGAAGCTCTTGACTGAACCACAATGAACAAATACAAAAATGAATAAATTCAACTAAAGGCCTCAAAGTCAAATAGTGTGCATTTAATTCATTGCCATATTAACACAAACAAATGATGCGTCCCATACATAAAATGAAGATAACTGAATTGTCTACAAAGCCCCATACATAAAACAACCCTAAAACCTCGAGCATCAGATTAATAACCCAACAATAATAAAAGCTATATGAAAATTTTGAGTCCTAAAATTTCCAAGTTCAAACAAAAACTAAATCCCATACTTCATAAGGCTTTTGGCTTATAAACAACTGTAACAATAAACAATGAACTTTATTTGCTATGAGGTAACATAATGAGAAGAGAAAGTTTCCTGACCTGCTATCAACAGAAACAGCATAACTGTTCAAAGCCAACGCACACGATGCTGACTGCACAAACATGGCACTGACTTATAAAGCATGTAGATGAAGTTGTAACACTAAATATCTTAACTCACTCAATCAAAACCCATAAATGAAAACAATATTAGGAAATCAAATGAGTGTACCTGACTATGATAGTGAATTGTATTAGCAGCCATCACAAGAACACCACCAATTGGCGACGGCACTGCTAGTAGCTTGTATGCATCATGTGGGAGATTCTGATGCAACAAAACACAGTTTATTTTATTGTTCTCATATTTCTTGTGTTAATGCAAAAATTGATTCCATGGTGATTGGATACAGTTACCCAAAAAAAAAAAAAATAGTGAACCAATAGTCCTCCTAAAGTACAAACTAGCCAAGAAAGATAAACAGATACAAGAAAATCATTTAATGAACTAAAGTCTTTCAGAAGCACATTGAATTAGAATGTAAGAACATCATCTAATAATAGAGTCATAGTACAGATGGCAAAATTTATGGGCACTAAGTGAGTTTAATGTTTAACATAATCTTTAGTATAGCAAGAAAATGCTAAATTTCAGAATTTCAACTGAAGCCGAAAGATAAAATTTTATTAGCATATTTATCATAATTAGAAGACAAGAACTTAATTGTTTCGGACAATGTTAGGCCACTTCATGGTAGTTTCATACATACGTACGTACCATTTGCACTGAAGCAATTTTCTAATCGTGATATCATGTCAATCTCTATGTTTACAAGATATTTATCAATAAACTATGGAGCACTAAACTCAAACTCTGCAATAAAATATATAAATATAGAATTATTTAATCTTATTCCAATTGAACCATTGAACAAAATTAAGATCAACCACGAGTATTTAATTTTTCTAACTAAATTTAAAACTTTCAAGGGATAGGTTTGCTTCAGAACATACCATAGGCTTCAGAACATACCACAGCTGACCATATAAAGAGATGCTGCTTTAAGGTTGTGCTGATACTTAGTGCAGAAAGCATGCAAGTGTGGTGCTTCCATGAGACACGTCCAGCCCAAGTAAGCTCCCGCTCATGAAGGATGACCATCACAGGCTCAATATAACCTTTAAGACATAAATTTACCCAGATTTAGAAAGTGATCGAGTTCAGATTAAGCTGCTCAGACATAAGATCAAATCAGTCAAAGTCATTATCTTTTTTGTTAAGTATAAAACCCAAATAAATTTTCATTATAAAGAGCTAGCTGGCCTCCTCCACTGTACACAACTTTGCTTCTTAATGTATGGAACCCAATTTTCCATGGAAGAAAGAAAAAGAAAGCCGTGCACTAGCATGACCAAAAGGATATAAAGGAAACTAAAAAGTGCACAAGTGGGGCCATAATTTGATGTAAATTTATATATATACATATATATACACACACACACATATATACATATATACAGAGGAAAAAAAGACATTTGAAGCAAATTTGTCTACATCGGATTAGCCCCACAAAATTAGCTGTACTGATGAATACATATTCTTTCACATCAAAGCATGCAACAATCAGATCCGTCATAGTACACCGAACTAGACAGCAGTATCTCAATGACAGCAACAAATACCACACCACAGTAAATAGGCAATTAGAATAATGGTTTTAAATAGAACAATTTTAAGAGTCGGGACAGGTTGTCGCAACTTAATACAAAGACAGAGAAGTCAAAAAATTTGAAAAGATGGGAAAGGATATATATATATATCAGAAGGAACCTAAAAAGAGGATGAATATGATGTGATCGAAATAAGATTGAAACGAAAAAGAATGAAATAACACCAAGGACAGAAGCATCATACATCCCAAGATGTGGACATTGCACCACACAAAGCATCTCAATGGGTTGAACTGTTTCTTCATTCCTCCTTCCAAAAAAGAATAAATTGCATCCATCTAACGGACTTTTTACTCATTATCCAACAGAAGCAGCAAAAGACCAAAATGCCCAAACAGCAATAATCACAAAGTAACCCATATGGCCAGAAACCTGGGGGCTTACATATTTTTATTACTAAACCAAATTATAAAACAAATCAAGAATCTCAATTAAAAAGATTTTTGAAGGTGCTCAAAGTGGTTTTGAATCACTTCAGCTCTCTAAAATCTAAATTTACTATTTTGTTTATTTGCTCCATAAAATCCATAAAGACAAAACAATTCTTTAAAGCAGATATCTTGCATATATGACTCCAATAGAAAATGGAATATACATGTATTACTATCTCCTGATCATATCCATGTACTACAATAGAACTAGTCAATGAAAATTAATCAGTTATGCTCACCATGCACAAATACAAAGTCTTTCACATGCTTCATGTCCAAATCTCTTAAATTTATTATGTAAGATGACTCAATACGAGCAGAAACTGTACCAACAGAACCAAGACTATCTTCATCTCCAACCAAACCAGATCCACCCTGGCCACCAAAATTCACAAGAATGAAATTGATAAAAACAATAAGTAAATAAACATAGCCTTAAATGCAGAAGTGAAAAACCCTTTCAGACAAAAAACAATGTAAGCAATAAGTTAATTTTCCAGCATAATTAGTTGCTGCTTTGTTGCCTGAGGGTATGGGAGAGAACTTGCTGCTTTAGCACTTCATCAGATATTTTAAAAACGCTTGCATTGTGCATAACCAGAAAGGGAAAGAGGAAATAAAGCACCAGTGACTCTATTGCTAAAGTCTTATAATGAACATGCATCTACAATCAATTTATCTGAACTTTTTGTCTTTAGCTTAATTCTATCATGCAACTTCAGTTCATCTACACAGGTAGCAAACCTACCCTTGACTGGCTAATTAGATACTCAATAAAAGGGAGTGTTATAATAGTATGCACCAGTAAGAAAGCAATTAGGAATGTTCCTGAAGTCAACACAGTGGCTCCAAAACAGTGAGATTTAACAAATCTAGTCTGCAGGTTCATTGAACCTCACTTCAAGCGAAACTAAAATCTAGGATGACCGCATTTAGAGGAGCACAGACAGTACACAATGGTCAGACCTATATAGCTGCCTTATAAGTTACAATACTAATACAGTTTCCCTCTCAGAAAAATATGGTTCTCGTTATAAGACATTGATATCATATTTGCAAAGATGATTTCTCAACTCCACTTTCACAAATCATCTTGTGGACCATTGTAGGAAAATATTCATCTGAAGCAAATATATTTGCACATTTCAAGATTTTTAATTCATGTAAATTTTTAATGAGGTAAGACTTTTGAGATAAAGCATATTCCAGAATTTTAAGGAAATTTATGCATCATGTCTAGGGTTACGAGGATTTTAAGCTTGAATAGATACACAACACATCTTTATAGTATTAGATAGGAGGCAAAAGAGACCTGAGCAGACTCCACATTACCATGCAACCTGAAAACAAAATAAAATAAAGTAAACATACTTTAATCAAAAAAATCAAAACTTTACACAAAATCCACAGTGCTCGATCGAAATCGAAGTGATTGGCGATAACCTGTACTGGCAAACGAGTCCGAGAGAGGCACCGGAGACGCCGTCCATGAGAATGGAGCGTTTGGTTGGAGCAGGAGTTTTGGTGGGCTCTTCGAGAACCCTAACGATGTAGATTTCGAGAATGTTGGCCGCGGTCAAGTGGTCTGCAGATGGAAACCCAGATCTGGTTTCCATTTTCCAGACGGAGTTTGGAAAGGAAACCCAGATCTGGTTTCCATTTTCCAGACGGAGTAAACCCAAACGCCGGTTCGGCGTCTGGGTTTCCACGTCAGAACCCCGTCTGGGTTTCCACCCAGACGCCGATCTGGGTTCTGGAAACCCAGACGCCGACCTGGGTTCCAGAACCCAGATCGGCTGGTGAAGAAAACAAAAAAAACAAAGAGAAGAAAGAGAAGAATGAGAAGAGAAAGAGAAGAAAACAGAGAAATAGAAAAGAAAAGGGAGAAGAAGAAAAAGACGAGAGACAGAGAGACAGAGAGAGAAGAGTCTGAGTGACTGAATGAGGCCGTGAGGGACTAATGGATTTTTATCTTATTTTGTCGTTTTTTAATTATATTAAAGTTTAAACGGTGCCGATCACGATTCAAGTAATAAGAGGGAGGTCATTATTATAAAATATAAAAATAATTTTTGATTGTAATAATATTAATAGTGAGTAATTCACTAATTTACTCTTTAAATAATTAAATTTTTTATTTCGTTTGTGTATAAATTTATTTTTTAAATTTTAAAATATAATTTAATATTAATTTTTAAATTTCAAATTATCATTTTAAAAAATGATTCCAAAACCGGAATCGAAACCGTTATAGAACCGAAACCGAAACCGTTACAGAACTGACGATTCCAAAACCGAACCGGAACCGTTTTATTTCAGTTAAGGTTCCGGTTCTAGTTTTTTTAGAACCGAAACTGTCAGTTCGGAACCGAAATCGAAACCAAACCGAACCAAACCGTGATCATGTTTAGATTGATTACACCAACGCTGTTACATCCACTGTGGACTTGCATAAATATTTTCGATAAAAAACAAAATAAAATATTTTTTACAATATTTTATTTAAAAAAATATACATATATATAAATTTTATGATCAGCTGAGCCCTATCTTTTAAATTATAACTTTTATCTTCTACGATGATGTGTAGCTTACATGGAGATCATGGCATTGTGCGTAAACAATATAACAGCTTACATTTTCCCTATATGATAAAATAAGGTGATATGTAATTTTCATCAAGAAATGATGTGAATGATTGTTAACAATTTGTTAAAATGGTATGATGTGTTACTTTTGTAATTTTCATCATTAGATGATGTATAAACAATACGATAATCCATATTTTATCCAAATAATATAACAAAGTGATATACAACTTTTAATCATGATAACGATTAAATGCTCTGATAGTCAATAATTTTACCCGAATGATTTGATAAAATAACATATAATTTACACGGATTATGGTGATGTAAATGATATTGGTACCTTTTCCAGATCATTTATGCTAAGAATTTGATCCATATAAAATTATTGTTTAAAAATGCTTGTTGATATTTGATTAATACATTAATTTTATAAGATAATTTCCACGTTGTTTTAATATAAACTTACAGAGTAATATAACATCAAGAGTTCACCGTAACTCAGTCGAGATCATTACTATTATGCATGTGAAAATAAAAATACTAACTATTTACGTTATGAAAGAAATCTAATCTTTGCCTTGATTCTTTTCCTTATAGGTGAAATTATTTCAATTTAATTTTTTTCTTCTCACTGACATCTAAACTTCAAGATCCAGCCCTAATTTGCTCTGATCCAAATTGGTATAATACCACATCACCCCATCTTGAATCTTATTTAGTTAGTGCTAAAGGCAACATCATTACACTTTGCCTAAAAATGTCTCTAGTCGCTTGACATTCAATAACCCAAACTAATTGTATAGTTAGGAAAAAAAAAAAAACAAAAGAAAGCAAAAATAATCAATCACTCCTTATAAGCCTGAAAATAGCAATAGGAATGGAATTGTTTAAGTCTCCAAACTGCCCATTTACACTGGAGGTATGCATCTCCAATTGCCTACAAAGCAAAACATTACAATGTGAAAAAAGAATGTTCACATCAGAGGATTGTAAACAAAATAAGAGCAGCTGAAGATACCACTGTATGAGAACAACATGAAGTATTAGGCAAAAAAAGACGAAGAACCCAATTAAATCAGTAAAATGATTCAATTGCCTTGACATTCAAGTTCCAGAAAATGCCTTCATCAGAGATAAACTAGTTTGAATATCTCCAGTTGATTTAAGAAGGCATCAGGCCTTAATTTTTGTGACAAAATGTAAGTGCAACAAGGTCCTCAGTAACAGAGTTTGCTCCAGCAAGAAGGTATCTTTTGCAAGCTACGCCGATGGTGGTGCCTAGTCTCAACATGGAAGGAGCAGATCAGGGTAGTCTTTGACCAGCCTTTTTAAAGCTCAGAATGATATCTTCATTCATCTGCACGAAACAAGAACCACAGAGTTTAATACCAAGAGTAAGAAGTCTTTTCTTCTACAATGCAATTATTGGAACTTACAGATTTTGCAAGTTCTTCGGCTTTCTCATCATTGAAACCTAAAGTGGCCAAAATCTGGTGACCTGCAGATGTCTTTTCCGACCAAATCCCAAGTAGCAAATAAGCTGTGGTTATTTCCCCACTATCACCTGCATTACACATACCGATATCAATAAAGACGCAAATGCAATGACAGTTAGAAATTGTCGTTACCATTGAAAACACAGGCTACAAATATCACAGTAAGTACCCAACATCATTCTTATTACTCACCAGCCAATCAAGTTTTGGACTAGATGTCAAACATTTAAACAAAAGACTACACACCAAAGAGTCGTGGGGTTGAATACAAAACGCATATCAATCAAACATAAGGACAACAAAAGAATAACAACATTTGAACAAAAAAAAAAGAATAAAAATTATCAAGTATTAATCATATCCACAGAAAGGATTGAAATATTACTGCATGTTGTCAACATCACCAAAAATTAATAAAATGAAAATTTTATAATCTGTCGATGAAAACTTAATAATCTGTGGAGTTGACTTTTTAAAGGCATATATGTATGGCTTTGACTCGAAATCATAACTCATAAATAATCAATCAGACAACTAATACCCCAATAAACAGTTCTTATGAAGTAGCCTACATAAACTCTTATATTTCAAAGCATTCATTCAAGTTTTTCTCATAAAGAAATAAATATTAACATATTACTAAAAAATATTTAAACTAAAAAGAAACAGTTCAAATTGTTCACCTCATCTCATTCTAGAAATCTATCATTTTCTACGCTAAGCTTTCATCAAAGCAGCTTCTCAAGCCTCAACCATTTGTAAAAGAACAGGGTAGCAATAGAAAGTTTACATGGAATTATTCTACTCATTCTGACACCAAAAGATAAAATCACTTTATCTACAATAATACAGAGTGTTTCACTACTTGCATTTTAGGCTTAAATTATAGTCTGCAAGAGAATAACGGGCCTTAAGGGTGATGACTAAGAAATTTTTGGTATGTTGACAAGAATCTTAATCTCTATATTTTCAAAAAGACTGCAGCAATCTGCACACAAGTTAAATTTTGCACCCATCCTATCAAGCACTAAATATCATTTCTTTGAAACAATAAATTAACTCCTCCCCCCCTTTTTTTTTGAGAGAAAACACTAAAATAACTTGTCATCAACTAACACTCCAAAACTATCAATTTACTGTTTATGCTACCAGACAAAAATCAAATCTGACGCTCGTTGACAAAATTTGTAACATAATTCTTAAGCTAAATTATTTTTGAAGGGACCTTGTGTTCCACACCAGTCCAGCTGCTGATATTTATACAAACTTTTAGTAGTACGACTAGATTAATTCGCAACACAAAATCACATGGCTACCAAAAGACAGCTAGAATGCCCAACATATAAAATACTCCAACTAGCGTTATTCATCAACTTAATCAACTAATTAAAAACAATTTCACTAGGCAACCAAAGTACATTTTCCAAGTTAATCCAAAATAACAAAATCTAGATTTCCAGCTTATCACTCCATAAACTACCTGACTTCAATTTCTCATTAACAGCCCAATCAAGAGCCCTTTGCGCTTGTTCGGTCAACGGAGGATGCTCAGGGCTGAAAATAAACAAATCAGATCTTCCAAGCAACTTAAGGGTCTCTTCTTGCACCTTAAATAAGGTTATTCCATTAGCCCTCAAAAACTTGGCCGCTATACTTGTTCCTACAAAATAACCAAAACCTCAGTCAATCTACATAAATTACTTACAACAAGCATTTACAAAGCAGATTATAAATATATGATCCAGGAAAATTCACAAGGAAGATAAATACCACCCATTTGACTACAAAGAACATTGAGCAGGTTGGAATACCAAAACAGTACTAACATAGTACAATTTCCTAACTAGTAGTAACAATTACTTTCTTTCTTTCGCAAACTCATTCACCAATTATGATATAGAGTTGAAATTTCTCAACAAACATTGTTGAAACAAAGGAAAACAATATTCTAACCAGTATACTACTTACTTTCTTTTTTCGCATACTAATACACCAATTATGATATGGAGTTTAAATTTCTCAACAAACATTGTCAAAACAAAAGAAACAATTTCCTAGCCAATTCACTACTTTCATTCTTTTTTTCATATCCTAAAACACCAGTCATGATATAGAGTTTAAATTTCCCAACAAACATTTTCAAAACAAAGGTAAACATTTCCTAGCTAGTACACTATTTTTTTTATTTTCCCAGATACTAATAATACACCAATTATGATACAGAGATGGAATTTGAATAGCTACTAACCCTCAACCAAAATTCCAATGAGAAGAGTTTCAGTTCCAGTGTTGAGATACTTAAACTTCCTGGCCTCCAATTCCGCCATGGCAAATGACCTAATTGCCCTCGCCGACCACCTGAACAGAAATTCCTCAGTAACAACAACAAATCCATACACATACATAGACAACAACAACTACACAATACATTTAATGAACCGACTTTGGAATCTTCTCGGAAGCTGCTGCTCCCTCCCGTTTTCTGCAAAAAACATCCAAACCAAATCAAACAAAACAATTCTATACTCGTCGAGTCCTCAAAGGACATCAATCCTTACACGTTGGGGAGACTAGAGGAGACGATAGTGGCCGACGTACGGTGGTTGAGGACAGACCGGCGGCTCCGATTGGAGAGTCGAATGGAGACCTTGAAAAAGCCACAGATGGAGGTGGACGGGAGAGATTTCGATTGTGAGGACGGAAGCGAAATTGGGGAAAATAAGAGCGTGTTGGTGGCCATCGTTATTGAAACCAAAACACGAGAGTGAGAGTGAGAGAGTTGTTTACGTTCAAGCGATGGTTATTGAAGGGGGTTCGGTTGTTGAAGAGCGCACGATTTCATGGAGTGTTCTTCTGATAAATTGAGAGATACAACTACAAGCATAGAACTGCCACAAATTGTTTTGTACTTTTTCAACGGGCAAACTGCACAAACAACCCCTGAGGTTTGACGAAATTATATAAAAATGATAAAGTTTGGATAACTCACACTGATCTCCTTTAAGATTTCAAAAACTTAACACCAACCTCCCCTACCGTTATTTAACCATCAGTGAACCTTCATTAAGTCAAAATTTTCAGAGGCATAATTATCAATACACACCTTATAAAAAATTTAATTTGATATATATTAAATTAATAAATATATATATATTTTTAAAAAAATTAAAAACCATATCTGATCTCCGATAAATCTGATCTTCATCGTCGGAGACCATTGATCTCCAGGCGCGTCTCCAGCAATGGAGACGCACGACGGAGGCCTCTCCATTACTAGAGACCTCCCGTCTCCAGCTATGGAGACGTCTCCAACGATGGAGATTGCTAGGTCTCCACCCAACGATCTCCATCGCTGGAGATGATCTCCAGAGATAGAGATCACTGGAGACCTAAGGTCTCCAATCTTTTTTTTTTAATTATTATATAATATTAATTTTAAATTTATAAAAAATAAAAAGTTTGACTTTAATTTTGACTTTGAGGGTGTTTTAGTCTTTTTGCATCTTTAACCATGGACCATGTGAATTCAATTGGGTTTAACTAATAATAGGGGAAATTAGTGCTGCGTTTTTGAAATCTTAAGGGAGGTCAGTGCGAGTTATCCAAACTTCATCGTTTTTGTGCAATTTTGCCAAACCTCAGGGGTTTGTGCAATTTGCCATTTTTTAAATGAAAGGATTTCAGGCTAAATACACCCCAAGTCGTTTCTATGTACACACTCTTGCCATCCACTTTGATCACACTGAAGTGTGAAGCTAGAGACAACCTTATTCGCCTCTTCTCTTTTTTTTTTTTTTTTTTTAAGTGCACTCTGATTTGTTTCTGTATACACACAACTTTAGTAAATCAAATATGTTGACTTCATTGGAATACATGTCGTGTGCATTAAGAACTTCGAGTTCAAGGCTTTTTTTCCTTTTTTGAAATTAAATCGAAGGTTTTTTTTTTTTCAATTAAAAATATTACAAATTTGAAATTTGAGAATGATACATACCATGTCCGAATGTCAAAGGTTGTGCCTTTTTTTTTTTTAATTATATTTGTGGTCATGGTAGTCAAGATTATCTTAATGAATACATATTTCATATATGATTTCTTCCATGAGCTTTTTGCCTAATTTTGTTTTTCATATTTATCTATTTTTTTCACCTAGTTTGACTCACAATTAGTGCTTTAGATGTTGCATTCTTGAATTTTCATTGGTAATGTAATATTATAAATCAAGGATTTGACTAACAATTAGTGCTTTAGATGTTGCATTCTACAATTTTAATTGGTAATGTGATAATATAAATCAAGGATTTGACTAACAATTAGTGCTTTAGATGTCGCATTCTTGAATTTTCATTGGTAATGTGATAATATAAATCAAGGATTTTTTTTTTTTAAAAAAAAAAAAAAAAAAAAAAAAAAAAAGAAGGAAAGAAAAAGACATACTCATATTGAAGGTAATATATTAGAATGTATAAATTATAATTTAGTTTTAGAATTTGGCTAGATCATAATTATTAAGAGGGAAATTACATTTCAATTACAAATGGCAACTCAGGTTGGCAAGTTGAGTTTGAATCAATCTGATATGGTACAATTAACTAATCGAATTGAATATTTCAAAACTGATATGACTCATTTATTAAATAGAAAACATGATACGATTAATTTATTTATTAATCAAGTCGTGTTGGGTTTCAACTTATTTAACCTGATTGCTAAGTTGACAAACCTCAAGTCCTAAATCAACTCAGAGACATATTATTCATATGTTGTCAACATATGGTTGTGCAAGCTAACGTGCATACAAGCCAAAGATATTGATTGGGCATTCCAAATTTTCAATTGAAGTATGTACAAGGTATCACAAAATAGTGCCGATTTTGTAAGGAATAGAAATGGAAGTTCAAGAATAACACCCACAAATATAACAAAGCGAAAACCTTGCATTTCATTCATCAGCAATTTGGACTCAATTTACAAACATCTAAATCATAGCATGAAAAACATTAAAAAGAAACAGAACACTACCAGCACAATACAACTCAATTTTTAAGCATAAATAAACAATCTATAAAACCATCTTAAACTTATTGTCTCTTCATAAACAAGCACATTCCCACACCTGCCTTGACGATCAACCTTAATCAATGGGCCTATAACAAAAAATTCTCTACCTCTTTTCCGTTGAAGCCACTCTAGACTCTAAAAACAATGCATAACTCTAAAAGAAATAAACGAATATCCACAAATAAGTATATTATCATTAAAAAGGAACGTGTCCATAAAAAAGACATTAAACAATGAAACATGAACGTAATTCTTTTGCACTAAATAGTTTATAGAGGACAGCTAGTTCTTTGAGGAACAAACCAAGGAAAGTAGTACTCATGAAAAAAAAAAAAAAAACTAGTCTTGTCGTTATTCATGTAGAAACCAAAGAAAAAAAATACAAAGTGAACAAAATTTTCACTAAACGAACAGGTTTCTCTACAATTTTTCTTAATAACAATGTCTTATCCACCCAAGTTGATATGACTATCTATCAACTTTAAGTAGCAGTGTTGGGTGTGTTCGAGATGGAACATCAAAGCATTATATACCGGTTAAGCCATCTACAGTAACAAAGTTAGCCTACTAGTTATCATAATTGTCAGCAATACCGTCTACAGTAACAAGGATAATTGTTGAATGTGATGAATCAGTAGTATTTTTGTTCAGTGTTAACAGGAATGACATCAGCAAAAGAATCCGTCACTTGGCTGTCCTCTCCTTGAGCTCTTGCAAGAGAAATTGAATTTACTAAAACATATTGTCATATTAAATGACCCATATTGCTAAGCAACAAAATAAATTATCTTTATTTTAGTTTTCACAGATACTCCGATACATGGTATTTTTATGTGTTTATGAAATGGTTTTGAGTGGGTGTTATTGCAAATCCATCCAACATGTCTTCTCACTTCTAATATAGTTCATTTATATATATACACAGTATTTATAAAGAGAGTAGCATTAGATTTTGTATGATTTACGAAAAAACACTGAAAAAGAATGATAGATCAATTTCCATGCAACTACTTATTTATTAATCACATCAAATAAACCACAATATTGTATACATGATCAGAACTAAGACTAGGAAGAGTTTAATACAGAATTTTTAAGTACATTTGTTTTATCATGAATCATTTTCTACTTCTTAACCTAATTAATTTGTTCAATTTGATAGATAAGACGAAAATGGCTCACCAACATACACGAGTGTCTCTCAACCAAATCAACATATCTTTGTTGGAACCCCTCTCTCAATGGCTCTTCAAGTCAATATCAATTAACACTTATTTCTTAGGTATGAAGAGAACGTTAGCCATTGTGTGCAAATTAGTATTTTATATGTGAACATAATAAATTAGTAAAATGAGAGGATATATTTAGATAGTCAAGGACTAATTTTTTATTTAAATTTACGATTTACATATTAAAACATATATTTACTTTTAATTTATAGTTATTGTCTATTCTTGATCAATTTACATTATTCAATCATTAAAGATTATAAAAAAAAAAAAAAAAAAAATCAAGTAATTTGACTCATTACTAAATTAGGTTAATCTTTTAGTTTACACAGTGAAATTATTTGGACCTAAGAAATCTTGATGTAGGGATCACACAAGATTTACTTGCCCTTATTAAGCTATGCACGCACTTTTGTCACTCGCTAACACACAAAAGTACGAATGAGCCATTTACAGCAACTAATTCCCCTTTAATCAATTCTGGAAAACAAATTTCAAAATCATATATCAAGCAAACTAATCAAAAGATTTTGTATGTTCAACTTCCATTTCTAGATAATTAAAATTATAAAGTCAAAAAAAAAAAATAATGACAAAATTTATGAACCTATGCAAACAATCTTATTTAAGTTTTATCCTAGACCAAACAATAACAAGTCAAACTTGATAGTTATCTTAAGAGTAAATTAGAAATTAGTTTACCGATTTGAAAATAATTATAGACAAAGTCAATTTTTAATGTTTATTACAATAAACCTCTTTGTCGTTATAGCCTGTCTGTTACTCTTCTTCTTCCTCGTCCATTTCCTCCTCATCCTCCACTTCATTCTCTTCCCCATCGCCGACCCACTTATTTTTCTTTTCCCCTTTGTCGACCCACTTCATCTCTTCCCCTTCGTCGACCCACTTCTTCTTCTCTTCCCCATCATCGACCCACTTCTTCTTCCTCATTAACGACCTCTTTCTCTTATTTTTATTCCTCCATCAGTTCCGACGATGCTTCTTCTTCTTTCTCTCCTCACTCTCCTCTCCTCTCCTCTCTCCATCGTCACTCTTTCACTACCCTCAGTCGCTCTCTTCTTTTCTCATCATCTGGGTTCACCGAATCAGGATGAAGATTTATCTGAGTTTCAAATTTTTTCAATTTTTTTTTGGATTTGTGATTGACGATGATTTTGATTTAGAATGATTGATGATTTAGATTTTAGAGTTGTTGATTGAATATGATTTTTTTCTTCTTAGTTCTTGATTCTCAGATGCTTTAAGTTATTCAATTTTTTTTGCACTTCTTGAGGTTATGATGGTTTCTTCATCATCTGGTTTTTCTCATTTTTTTTAGGGTATTGATTTTGGGATAATGATTTTGATTATGGGATGATTGATGTTTTAGATTTTGAAGTTGTTGATTGAAGATTTTTATTTTTCTCGGTTCTCGATGTTGGGATTTTTTCGTTTTTCAATTTCTTTTAGTTATGGAGATTATATCTCCATTTTTTTTTTACTTTTTTATTTTTTATTTTTTATTTAACATTTGATCTCAACTGCCTATTAAATATGATGGACGGTGGAAATCTTTTTTTTTTTTTTTTAAATTATTTTTAATTTTCATTTTTATATAAATTTATTTAATTTATTAACTTTGTTTCAAATTTATCTCTACTGTCCATTTAAGATGCATGGTAGAGATATAATATATATATTTTTAATTTTTTTAACTTATCTAATTTTTTATTATATATAAAATTCTTCTTGAAAAATAATTAAAGGTGAAGGTATTTCGATCTTTTTGTGAATCCATGGTTAATTCTAACAAAATTTACTAACGATAGAAGGGTTTATTGCAATAAACACCAAAAGTTGACTTCGCTTGTAATTGTGTTCAAACCAATAAACTAAACTATAATTTACTTTTATTTTAAATTCAAATTTTCAGTTTTTAAATATATTATTATTAAAGTTAAGATATTATTATCATATCATTAAAATTGAAAAGGCAATGTGGACATTTCAAAGGGCAAGGTTTAACTTCTCTAATAAACAGTTTCCAAAAGCAACCCCCAACTAACTTTTCAAAATTAATTAGAGAAACAATTATGAACTAAGCAGATTATAAAATGTTTACCAAACACTTTATTGCTCATATTTTAATACACTTATATTTATATAAAATTTAATTAAATCTAGATATATTAAAATAAATTATTGATTTATCCAAATAAATTTAATGATGATTTCAAAGTTAGACTATATTTGTTTTATAATATCTAAATTTAATTAAATTTTATCTAAATTTAATCAAATATATTCTATTTTATTGTAATCTCGCGCATAAAAGTAACCTTAAATTATATCAAAGCTCATCCATCCAAACTGTCAACGCTTCTCAGTCTTCACTGACATCACATGCCGTGTGGGTCCCACAAAGCGCAATCCGCACACGATCGATGGCACGCGCAATTTTTAGGTGTCGGGGACTCGTTCCTCAATGAAGCATGTTTCTTGGTTTAAATTTTTACTGCACTGTAAATAAAAAACACCACCTTTTCGGGAGGCGAGAATCAAGTGCGCGTGGCTTTATTTGATAACCTTAATATGATTTTGCTGATGTGGATTGATTCTGGTTCCACTTTGATTGGCGTTTCTCGCTTTTTGGTTGGGACACGCAGTTTCATGGTCACGCCCGCTTTGGGCTTATTAAAAGAATTCATCGAGTGTGGTAACTCCTTCATATCTGTTTGGGGATTTTTGGTTTAATTAATTCACATCATATGGTTCCTATGTTACTTTATGCCTTTCATTAAGAATGAGACCCCACATACGTAGTCTTGCATTTTCTTTTTTGCTCCAGCACCTAAACCCGAGGCCATTTCGGGTATAAAATTTAATATCCATACCCATCTATAGATTTATTTAATTAAATTCACACCCGTCCATTATGGATTATCATCCATGAGTTTATGGATGAAATTATCATCCCTTCTAACAATCTCATGATGTTACATGTATAATGTTTAAATTAAATAATAATAATAATAATAACTGTTGATACAAAAATTATCTACAAGGATTATATCAATAGTAATATAAAATTTTAACTGAATACAATCTAAGAAATAAATTCTTAGGTTAATCTTATAATCAACCTCAGGGGATTAAACCCCTGAGACAGATGTCATAAACCATTATAAATGAGAAATCCAGACTCCTAAGCTGCTATATAGATGCTCTAACTTGTTTGTGGGCAAAAGATCTCTATTCTTAGATTGCCTTGCAGATGCTACAAAAGATTTGTTGGCAAGAGATCCTTACTCAACCCGACGGCTAGTTTCCTTGGGATTAGTATATTTTCCTTCACTTGTCTTCCCTCAAATGTACCTACAAAATTAAGAACAGAGGTCAGGGGTCACCGGTGAAAACCCTTCGATACTCAAATCAATTGGTGGGGTTTTTGAAGAATTTTTAGAGGAAATGAAGTGTAAGACAACAAATGAGGTGTAAGACAACACTAAGTAAGCTTAAAACGAGGTACAATATTTTTTAGAGTTTCTCTTAAAGGAGTCTTCTTGCATATCAGTTCATCCCATGTTTTTTTCTAAAATTCTTACCTCTTGGATAGATAGTTATCATCTTATATATGTTATCATCTATGCTTTGAGCAGTTGCTGATCATTTTCTTATCTCTTGATATGGTCAAATTCTCATCAGCTTCCCCTCCCCTTACATCACTATATCTTATCGTCTATTCCTTCTATATCTTGTTGTTTTCTAGCTCTCATTGCCTTCTGCCAAGTGGTTGGTTGCAGGGGATATGTGCTCATTTCTTATTGGTTTGCCTAGCTTTGAGGATAGGTGGCATGTCATTGGTCTTTACTTGTGTTGAGGCCTGTCATGCTGCACTGTGTCAGTGCTGTGCTAGGTGCTAAAATTGTCTGTTGGATGACGTTGAAAATATTTGCTGATTGGACGGGTTCGGTTCCTTTTTTTCAAGGTTTCCCTCCTTTTTCAAACTTATCCCCCTTTATTTTTTTGATCTTTTCTCGCTTCTATTCTCTAGAGAGGTGATCGGGTCAAGGCTTTTTCTCTCATTAAATCCATTCCTCATAAGCTTTCTCTTGAAGTTAATTGGAGATTTAGGCAACTTATTTCAATTGGACCTAAGGGTACCAATTGATTTGAGATTATTTTAATCAATTTCAATTGATTTTGGAGTACAAGATTTTACCTAAGCAATAACAAAATAGTAATATCAGATTTTTCAAATTTTTTTATCAAAATTCATGTTCAAATAATTTCGTACCTGAGTTGTTAATATTTTATAAATCATGAAATAATATGATAATTAATATGATGTTGATAATTTATATACCATATCATTTGGATATGAATTTGGGTAAAAAATTTAGAAAGTTTAAAATTATGCATAACAAAAAGATGACATATTTAACCAAGTGAATCAAGCTACGATAAACTTGTTACTAGCTGAACATGTCGTACTTATTTTAATTAAAATTTTTTCTCTTTTAACTATTATATATATTAGAACCATTGAAAATACATATATCATAATCAACAGGGCAAACAACACGTGCCCTGTACTGACGCAGATGCAGAACTGCCAAGGAAATGGGAGACATGACCAGGAATATGAGTATTGGAGATGGAAACCCCCTCAACGTGACCTCCCTCGATTTGGTACCAAGAAATTTCTGGAGTTGATGAGAGGAAAGACACCAGCTTTCATCGGAGATTCAGTTGCTCGAAACCAGATGGAATCTATGTTGTGCCTTCTGTGGCAGGCAAGTAAATGATGTCTTTACTTTGTGAACTAAATTTTCTGCCAAATGTACTCACATCACGATTTAGGGAGTTTTTAATAATGTAAAAAAGGGTTGAATACATTAACATAGTAGACAAGATTCTAGTTATGCTGAAAAACATGGGACATAGTTGATAACTGAAGCTGTTCTGTACCCAGCAGGAACGAGATTTTTGGCCTTGATGGGATTTTTTCAAACAGGTGGCCATGGTTTTGAACATTTTTCTTCTTCATTTCTGAATGTTCTCTTTTCCTATTTTGATTTGCTGGTGTTGACAATGATGATGTACTTCGCTTCTGTATTTGACTATGAAAACAATAGAAAATAATTGCCTAGATTGCTGAAATGATCAGAATGTTTTTTTCTAATGGTTTTATACACCTTGCCTTATGTACAACTGGCAGTAAGTCAGGTTTGTTGGGAGAAAGTCTCTTTATAATCAATGCCTTCCTTTTGAGTGAAACCCTTGGCAACTAGACGAGCCTTATATCTCTCAACATTGCCTTTTGAATCCTTTTTGGTCTTAAATATCCATTTGCAACCAATAGGTTTCGCACCTTCAGGCAATTCGACGAGATCCCAAACGTCATTGTTCTTCATGGAATTCATCTCATCATTCATGGCATCAATCCACTTTTGAGAATTAGAACTTTGTTTGGCTTGATGGAAGTTGATTGGATCATCTTCCACCACTCCTATATCAACCTCATGTTCTTGGAGATAAACGACATAGTCATCCAGAATCGCATTTCTCCTTTCTCTAATGGATCGTCTCAATGGCATATCCTCTTGAGGTTGTTGAGTTTGCACTTCAGGTATAATTTTTTCATTTTGCACAGGGAGCTCTTCTACATTGTCTTGAAATTCTGGATTTACATTTTGAATAATGTCAGGGATAGAAGCCTGATCATTATTAATAGCAATAGTAGGAAGAGAAACAAATTCCTCTTCAAAGATAATGTCTTTCACTTTATCTCCCCCCACAAACTCAACTTCCTCAAGAAATCTCGCATTTCCCGTCTCAAAGAATGATCTAGTAGTGGGATCATAAAACTTGAAACCCCTTGACCGTTCAGAGTACCCAACAAAGGAGCAACTTACAGTTCTTGAGTCCAGTTTCTTTTCATTTGGCCTGTAAGGCCTTGCCTCAGCTGGACAACCCCAAATGTGTAAATGTTTAATACTAGGCTTCTTGTCTGTCCATAATTCATAAGGGGTTTTAGCTACCGCTTTGCTCGGAACCCTGTTAAGGATATATGCTGCAGTCTTTAGTGCTTCTCCCCAGAGGGATTCTGGTAAAGAAGAATGATTGATCATACTTCTTACCATGTCCTTAAGCGTTCTGTTTCGTCTTTCAGCAACACCATTCATGCTAGGTTTGCCTGGCATTGTGTATTGCGGGACGATACCGCATTCCTCTAGGAATTTAGCAAAAGGTCCTGGACGTTGTTCACCAGATCCGTCATATCTACCATAGTATTCACCACCACGGTCAGATTTAACAGCTTTAATTTTCTTACAAAGTTGATTTTCAACTTCAATTTTGAAAGCCTTAAATACATCCAGGGCTTGAGACTTCTCATGTATTAAATATAGGTACCCATATCTTGAATAGTCGTCTATGAACGTAATAAAATACTGTTGACCATTCCAAGAGGCTGTAGGAAATGGTCCACAAATATCAATATGAATTAGTTCTAAGACATCAGAACACCTGTTGACACCTAATTTCTTAATGTTTGTCTGTTTCCCTTTAATACATTCAATACAGACTTCAAAATCTGTCAAATTAAGGGAATCAAGAATTCCATCAGACACAAGCCTCTGAATTCTCTGTTTAGAGATATGACATAAACGCTTGTGCCATAATGTGGTGGAATCCCTGTCAGTTAATTTTCGTTTTGTACCTCGTGAATTTATATGCAAGGTTTCATTAATTGAGGCAATAGTATCCAACAAATATAGGTTATCATGTAAAGATAAAGAACCGGTACCAATAAGATTAGAATCTTGAAAAAGACTAAATTTATTATTTTCAAATGAACAAGAATAACCAAATTTGTCCAAAACAGAAATTGAAACCAAATTCCGTCTAAAAGACGGTACTACATAAGTCTCTTCCAAATTCAAAAATTGACCAGTCTTTAATAATAACCTAAAAGTTCCTATAGCCTCTACTGCAACTGTTTTGCCATCGCCCACATAGATGAATCTTTCAGCATCACTTGGCTTTCGGCTCCACAGACAACCTTGCTTAGACACACTTATGTGAGTAGTAGCACCAGAATCTATCCACCAAGTGTGTTTAGGTACAGAAGCTAAATTAACTTCAAAACAAACTAGATTGAGAAGCATACCTTTCTTGACACGCCAGTTGGCGTATTTGGGACATTCTTTCTTTATGTGTCCAGCTTTCTTGCAAAAGTAACAGGTAAACTCTCCATCCTGTTTCTTTTGCACCTTATGTTGTGATGTCCCAACTGCAGCTTCTTTTCCTCTTTTCCTTTTCTTGTCCTTAGAGATAGTTGCTAAGTTAGCACTTTCAACTTCGGACATAGAGCCCCTAAAAGTTTCCGAAATGGAATGTTTCATGATCATAAGACTCATGCAATTAGAACGGTCCCACTTCTCCATTCTCGCCTTTTCATCAGCGGAACTATTATCATTAAGAGAAGCAGGTTTTTCTTCCCGAAGCGCAAGGTCAAGATCCATGCAACCGAGAACAATCATAACGTTCTCTTTCCAATTCTTGAAATTTGTGTCATTAAGCACAAGAATGGAATTAATATTGGCAGATATTGTTGAAGCAGAAGTAACTGAATCGAGAACAAAATCAAATACAAGCTCACAATCAATAATCATGTCACAAAAATTATATATATCAATTAATAAATTCATACATGACATGATTAAATAATTCCCATAATGGTGGGCCCTAAAACAAGATACCTAACACAACATTAACATTTAGTCTTTGGACAGAAATATCAACTGTAAGTGGTACTCTCCGTGTAGTAATCAAATATTGACAATTAATCCTGTCAAGTAATAAGCCTTTCTTTGGACCGACTTATTACTCACATGGAAAACCAAATAATTGTCACATATTTATTACCACAGGTATGTCTATTATTTGGTCAAATAGTAACCTTCCTTTGGGCCGGTCATTATTCACATAAATAATAGACACACACATCTTAATATTTCAAAATAAACAAATTTAAATTATAGAGGTTACTTTGGCAACATATAATTTCAATTCAATTTATTTTAAAATATCAGACTATATATTAAAAAATATATATATATTTTTCTTTCAATTGAATCCTCAATTCAACAAAACGAATATATATAAAACTAAAATCTCAAGTAAATCAATCACCAGACCTGTCGCCGCACGGTATAAGAAAACTAAAACAAAATAGAATACACTAGCATCCGATGGACACATACTATAAGGCATAAGCAAACCCGTGCGATACCAAGAAACTTTTGACAGTATACAATCAAACAAAACTTGAGGGTTTTTTAACAATATACTGTATATAGACAAAACAGCAACCATGCATTATATATATATAATTAACGCAGGACCCACAGTTTTTTTTTTTTTTGACTCATTCCAAGAGACAAAACAAACCGACGACAGTGATGAAACAAAACAAAAGAATCAATGAACTGAATCCAATATATATATTTTTCATATGATTCTCGTGCTTTTTCCCAAAAGCAAACCTGATATATCCCTTTGTTGACTTTTACACAACCTATATTGCTTCTGTATGACTTTAAATAAATAAATAAATCAATAAAAACACCAAATTTAAGAGATTCATTTATCTTAAAGCTTATAGACCAGATGTGACTTTCACGTCAAACTACCTAGATTTCATCCGGTCATCTGAATCTGAATCTTGTTTTAATAATCCGTAGCAACACGAAATATAAATCAAATCAATTAATTTCTCGATGATTCAATATGAGTAGGCTCTGATACCACTTGTTGGATAAATCTTTAATAGGTATAAACCTATACCATAATCTAGAAACTCATATTAAATCATTAAAAATAATTGTAGAGAAAACATACCTGAATCCATGTTAATAATCTTGAATATGATTGGATCTTCCACAATCAAATCTCCTTAGTTGCTCTGTAGTTTTTCTACTTGAATGGGGAAAGAGAAAGAGAGCAATTTTTTGTGATTTGACTTGGGGACCATAACCCTTTATATCATTCTTTATATACTAACCTAATTAGGTTCCCATTAACCCTAATTCTATTAGTATTAGGTTTCTACACATTTAAGCCCATACCCATTAGATATTTCTAGAGCCCAATTAATAGATCACTTATTTGGCCCTATTAAAATAGATAGCCCATAATATAATTGTTATTAAATATGTAAGCCCACAATAAGAAATATAAAATATCCTAACAAGGTTAACCAACGAATATATTTTAGTCAGTGTAGAGAGATAAGTATGAAATACATTACATAGATTGCTAAATAACAATACTTGGGTGGAAACGAAGTAGGGTGAGGTGAGGTAGGATAGCATTTATGTAAAAGAGATATAAAATGCCCCAGCAAACACTAACCTTAAGTTCCTCATCTTCCAATCACTGGAAAGAACAGAATTCTGAAGGTTTATCTTTTATACTTGCTAGGTTGGGTAATGTGTAGAACTTGCATGTTAGACCTATCCTTATGGCCTAGTTAAAGCCTGGATTGAGCTCAATTTACAGCTGTTATGGCTGGTTATCTGATCTTGTCAGATAGATATAGTCCCTATTTAGTTCAAAAATCCTATTTGAATCGTATGTGTTCTGTTCTATATTTCTAGTTCCTAATTATCGTTAAAAGAAATTTTAGTCAGGTAAAGAGAGTGAAGTTTGTCTTCTTTTCTTTTTACGTATTACAAGGCAGGCCAGAGTCTTGCATACCATATTAGGTTTATGTCACAGTTATTCCTCAGGATTTCCTATTGAGATAAAGAGGATTGCACTCCACATCAAGATTGCTTTGCACTTTATCAATCTTTATTATTATTTGGGATACAGTTCTAATATAAAAGGAAAAATTATTGGATGTTTTCAGGTAGAAGTTCCCAAAAATCAAGGAAACTGGAAAATGAAACGACGATGGTACTTTAGGTCAACATCAGTGATGATCGTCAGAATTTGGTCCTCTTGGCTTATACGGAAAACTAATGAAGCATTTGACTTTGCTCCAGATGGTGTTGACAAGCTCCACCTTGACAACTTGATGGAACTTATCCCTTCTTTTGATGTGATTGTACTTTCATCAGGTCAATGGTTTGCCAAGCAGTCAGTCTATATCTTGAACAATGAGATTGTAGGAGGACAATTATGGTGGCCAGACAAGTCTCGGCCTATGAAGGTCAACAATATCGATGCATTTGGGATATCTGTTGAGACAATTCTCACTTCTCTGGCTACGCATCCAAATTACACAGGACTAACCATTGTACATTCCTGTTCACCTGATCATTACAAGGGTGGTGCCTGGAATACCGGTGGATCATGCATTGGAAAGGAAAGGCCACTTGCAGTTGGTGAACTACTGAAAAATGGATTTACAGACATAATGCATGAGAAACAGGTAACAGATTTCAACAATGCATTGAAGAAGGCAATGAATTACTCAAAATTGTGAGATTGATGGATATCACAGAAGCTTTCGGTTATCGCCACGATGGGCATACGGGTCCATATCAAAGCCCTGACCCGAATAAGATCACAAAACGTGGTCCAGATGGAAAACCTCCACCACAGTATTGCTTACACTGGTGCATAGTGGGTCCTGTTGATACCCCGAATGAACTTGTGCTTGAAATTTTAAGGAGAGAGTTTGAGGACAACAAAAACTAATAATCATGAGATCCATATGGTTTTGCGGTGGAGCAGCCTGCATTCACCAATCTTAATTTTTTGTGCTTCTGTAATTCGAAGGGTAATATAGTAGCAAGATTTAATTTATGAATGGGGTGAGGATTATAGCCTATTCCATTTGTTATTATTATTTTTTCTTCTTTAGCGAAATTTATCTTGTAGGGAAATATATTGTTGTCACGGTGTTTGTAGAGGACTCGAAATAAATGAAAAACTATTGTTGAGTTTCAGAATTTTTATTGGTGATTCGCTGCTTTTCATCTAGTTGTACAGGTAAAAATTGTCAGCCTAGATTGTCCACGATTTTGAACTTCAATCTTCCAGTTAAAAAGGTTTGGTTTCCCTGTTTGAGAAAATGTCAAAAACTATTACAAATCTCATGTTGGGAGGAAAAAAGCTTTAGTGCCAAGAAGCAATATGGATGTCATGTGTCACTTATGACATATGGTATTATGTGAGTGAATTAGATATAATAAGTTTGGAGCATTAGATCATCTTTGTATGAAGAGAAACTTGGATTGAACGAAGACAGCATGCCCAAATAACGTTTTCCCATAACGTCGTTTGCCATGTCACGTGACACAATTTTATATCTGAAACCTTATCTTTGTTTTTCAAAAATTTCTAAACCCTGGCCCTAACTTGTAAAGGTAAATTAATATTTTTAATTTTTATATTAAGGGTTATGTTGTTATACAATGAGTCAATGACTGTAACCATACATTAGATACTAGATCTATCATATTACAATCCAATGATTCAAATAAATGAAGAATTTTCGTAATAACAAATAAAACTTTTGAGAAAAGATCAGACCTCTTCATAATTCTCCATGCATTATTACTGAATCAGCATACAATCAAAACTTTTATATCAATCCTCGTTTTTACCATAAATATTGTAAAATCTACATTATTAAACAACTTAAATTGAATAGTAATTTTTTTATTTTTAAATTTCAGATTAAATGGGGTGGAGATGGAGACAGAGGTAGCGACGGGATTTGGAAGTACCTACAACCTCCTCGAATGGAAATGATTTGTTTACTTTCAAAGTTTCAAGAGTTCAATTACATCATAAAGTTACTGTTGAATTGAACTTCAAAATCTTTAGACATCTTAAAAGTATCTAAAGATCCACCTTATGAGAACTACCATACATAATTCAAGTCATCACATGATTTGCTTATGAAAATGACAAATTATTTGTAATATTTTCAAAATCTGGAGGTTAGTTTGGTAATGTAATTCGAAATAAATGTTATAAATTATAATAGAAAAGTCAATGAAAATGTGTCCAACAGTCCTTTTTAGAGAAGGCAAAAATATATATCCAAAAATATTTAAAATTTTTATGCACAATCTGCAAAATATACTTAGATTAGATAAAAGCCAAAACAATTTTGTTTTTTAAATTTGTGTTTATTTTTTAACTGTTACATTAAATTCAAAATGGAAGAAATGAAAGATGAATGACTCAAACTCATAAGTGTAAGGACAAATAATGCGAATTGCATAACTAACCAATCTCATCTTATCTTCAAATTTTGTGATTAGTTTTTAAATATTAATGATTATAATTTTAACCAATTTATTTAATTAAAATTTTATTTAACCGAGTTTCATTCCTTCTTTTCTATTTTTGCCTTTTAAGAACCAAAAAATGACTATTGCAATTTACAAAAGCTCACTACTTGCGGAAAACAAGTACATCATAATATCAATGTCAAAAAAAAAAAAAAAAAAAAGTACATCATAAATTCATAATATCATATCCAGTTGACATCGGTTAACAACATAAAACAATTTGTTACACGTCCCCATCACCAAAACTTTCGATTGCTGACATGGAAAATCCCTATTGGACAAAACCATCATCCACCAAGGAATCCACAAACACTAGATAAACAACCCAAGCCCTTCTGTCCAGGCAAATTCCCATACAACCCAACACCGTCGTCACACATCATAAGCCGTTCACACTCCAAATAAAACGTTGGAACGGCTCATAGCAACCCCAGTACAATAAAATCAAACGCACCAGATCCAAGACCAAGTCGCCGTCGAATTTCAAAATTCAAAATCAAACAAAAAGTCTCTCGCATTTGAAAAATCGAATCCTTCACAAGCACTGTTCAACGGTCCAATTTCTGCAAACGGCTACTTCTTTCTCTTAACTTGTTCTATTGCACTAATAGTTTTCAAACCTGAATCCTCGCAACTCTCTTACCAGACTCATTTTCCGGTGAAAAAAAAAAAAGAAAAAAATATTTTTTCAGGAAAGTAAAAGAAAAACAAAAAAGAAAACTCAATTGATGTCGTTGGTTTTTTTGTGTTTTGTTCTAATTTTTTGTCGTTTTGAAATGCATTAGATGAGTTGTGATTTTTTGTTACTGATGGTTTAATAGATTGTAATTAAAAGTTGAATATAAGTGACTTTAAAGAGGAGAAAAGCTAAATTTGGAGAAATAATTGAAAAGTTTTGATCTTTTAGCGAAAATGTGGGTGAGAGATTTAACAGTCATGATTTGTGGAGAATAAGGGTTTTATTTTTATTTTTATTTTTAATTTTTTTAAGAGAAATTAGGGTTTTAACATTGTGATTTGTTTTGGCGGGCTAAAGTTGTTGTTTAAGATGACTAATGTCCAAGGCGATCCGCTTCTGCAAGTGGAAACTACTTGTGGAACACTGTTATATGAACTTCAGGTTTGGGTTTTTCGTTTTTGTTTTGATGTTATTTGTAGCCGTAGAAAGTGAAGCAAGTGTTTGATTGTGAATTTGTCGCCGTACAAACGCTAATTTGTTTTTACAACTAAAACCCTTTAATTTGAGGGAGTTTTACCGTGCAATTCTGTAAAAGTTCCATAGAATTGTGTAAAAACAGAATGTAGGAAATTATATAGAATCAGCATTGTTATTAGTCTCATCAGAGATCAAAAATATGAACAGTAATGGTTCTTATTAGACAGGTCAGGAATGATTTAATGGTATCATTTGGATGGACATTTGTAAATGTTGAGGATAATCATTATTTGTTTGGTGTAAATGTTAATTTGTTCTACAATTAAAGCCTGTGAATTTTGAAAACCATCTAAAGGGTTTTAACTTTTAACTATGGAATTCGTTAAATACTAAGTAGAATTATAAAACAGAAAATAGAAAATTTATATAGAATTAGCATTGTTAGCATGATTAGAGAGAAAAAACATGAGCTGATATGTTGGCCTATTGCTATGTTTTGTACATAAGAGATGAATTATGCGGTCATATAGTTGCATTGAGTGTAGGAATGTAGATAAGACTAAGTTGGAAAGAAGATAATGAAAAGATTGGAGATTATTGTGAAACCAAATAGTTTGATTTAGCTTCTATGTGGAGATGTATATTATTTTCCATCTCCTTTTGCTGTAGTTTTATTTTTTGCTAGAACTTTTTTTAGAGGTTTTGGTATATACTATTATCTAATTATATCTATTTGCTTATGGGACCATATTTTCAGTCCGATCAAAGTGTTGGAAGCTTGAAGGAAGAGCTCAAGAAAATTCCTCTGCTGCTGGAGGAGATGTGCAAAAGGAAATCTGACAGAAGAAATCAATTCTTAGAGGTTTCAGAGCAAATACAGATGAGAAGTAATGAGATTTATGGCTCAACAGCATATATTTCTTCCAAAGCAGCTGTGGATGAAGCAGATTTGTCTCTAAGAAAGCCTGACGAATTTCATAGAGCGCTCCATGAGCTTCAAAAGGAGAAGGTTCAAATATTTTCTTCTATTTATTTTTGTTCTGGTGTTATCAAACTTTGGATATATCTTTTAGTATTTTGAACTTACTAATTTGATCATCTTCATATGCAGAGTGATAGGCTGAAACTGGTTCGGGATCAACACTTTGAATTCCTTATGCTCTGTGCTTGGACTGGATTTTCGCCACACAATCAGTGAGGTTCATCCTAGTTTAGGTGAATCTGAGGGATCAATGAATATAAGCAATGATACAATAGAATGGTTGGCCATTGCAATAAAGAATCTGTGAGAGGTTAAGATACAAAGAATGCCAAAGGTAAATAATTGTGATAATTATTATAAAAACTATTTTTTTCAACCTTCTAGCTAACTTTAGATCTTTTTTCCTCTCGACTTGACCTTATGGACCCTTTCATCCATGGCAGCTCTAAGATCTTACAACTATAATGTTGGAGCTATGGAATTTGATGGATACACCAATTGAAGAGCAGCAGATGTTTCAAAATGTTACATGTAATATAGTCGTTTCAGAACATGAAATAACCAAACCCAACACACTCTTTGTGGACTTCATTAATTATGTATGTTATTACTCTGTGAAAACTGTTGCTCTAGGTTTCTGCTTTTGTGTATTTACAAAGTCTGGGTGGTGGTTTGCTTTGGGATTAATAGAAAAGTAAACATAACTTGCAGGTTGCGATGGAAGTCTCTCGATTGGAAGAGTTGAAGTCTAGCAAAATGAAAGAGCTTGTCATGAAGAAGAGGTCAGAGCTGGAGGAGATTTGTAGAAAAATGCACATGGTTCCAAAATCTGACAGCTCAATGGAATATGCTCTTAAAGCCATTGAATCTGGTATCTTCTTTGGTGATATTTCACTGCATTGTTGATATGACTTGTATTTCTAATTACAACTGAATGTTTAAATGATTGACTATTATACCGGTGCTATGGACCCAGCTTGCATCCTTGAACAATTTGAACTTCAAATAGCCACGGTTAAAGAGGAAGCTTTCGGCAGGAAAGATATGCCTCAAAAGATTGAGAAATGGTTGTTGGCAGCATGTGAAGAGGAATGCTGGCTAGAGGAGTACAACAGGGTTGGCTGTTTCACCATCTCCTCATATTGGTATTTTGTTGACTATTTGTTTATTTTGCTTTGCTTAATTGTCACTTGTGGTGGTTGTGCAGGATGAAAACCGATATAATGTTGGGAAAGAGGTGTTCATCTTACTCTCAAGCGTGCCGAAAAAGCTCGGGCCTTGGTGAACAAACTTCCAGGTATACACTGCTTCTTTTTAAGCTGACAATTTTCGTTATTTGAATCTTTAATCATACATGTGAACATGATGGAACCACATAGGTTTGATTGTTAAGAAAGACTTCATATCACTTGGTTGCTATGATTTGATATGCAAATTTTATGGAACCAGCATAGGTATTATTATCTTTATCATGACAAATGGTACTCTATTAGCTAAAATCTGAAAGTTGTTTGTGAGGATATCCTTATTTATGTTTCTGTTTCCACCACTTTGATTTATTATTCTAATATGAGTTACAAAATTACGTTTGTAGAAATGCCTGTTTGTGTGTGTGGAATAGTTGGGTTTTGTAATAACCTTTCTTCGTAACATATTGGCTCAGGAATGGTTGAGGCATTGGTGTCAAAAGTCAAAATAAACATAGCTTGGGAAAAGGAGAGAGGCACCGAGTTCTTATATGATGGTGAAGCTGACCATCATTAGAGGAAAAGGAGGAAACCCTAAAGGTGGGGAAAAGTATATAAGGATGCCTACTGTTCAAATGAAAGTAAGTTACTTTCACTAACCTGAGAATAAACTAGTATACGAGGAAACTCCCTGTAGAGAAACCCTTACAAGTATTAGGTGTTGCTCTTAGGTCTTATTAGCTAATATAATCTAGGTTTTTTTTTTCCCCTTTTATGTCTTTATCCTCACGACAAATGGACTTTCTTATAAAAATCTCATTGACTTGGGAATTTGAGCGTTTTCACTGATGAATCATTGAGGACCTCTAAACTCTTTTTTTTTTTTTTTTTTTTCATTTGACAAGTAATTAAGGGAAAAGCAGGTCACCCAGAAATGAAAATCCCTTTATCTAAGAGGACCCCGACGTCAAAGGGGATCAATGTTGAATTTCTTAATTACCTGGATTATTTTCCCTTTTCAATTCATTGTATTAATTGTAGGTGTGATGAATGTTTATATCAACATACATGATAATTCTCATTCAAGGTTTGTGATTTTATAAGCAATTACCAATATGCATTGGTAGTCTTCATTAGCATCATAGGAGTAAATATTGATACCACTATGCATATGTGCATTTGTTTGCTATTTTTATTTCACAACAGGGTTGAGAGGTCGGGGGCTATGCGTGTCTATTTATTTCTTGTCATGTTTATGGTCAAGGATCTTTAAAATTTTAAGTGTTAGTTGAGGCAAATGCAAAATGGTTTTTTATTTTTTTTTTAAAGAGAAAACTTCATTTTTAAATGATAAAAATTACTCAATTTTTAACCCTTCACGTGAATTGTTTATTAATTGGCTAAAAATGATTAATTTTGTTTTTGAAGCTAAGTAAATAGAGATCTTATCTATTAAAAATAAATTTTCATTATTTGGCTATTTTTAATAATTTTATCAACTTACCAATATATATACCTTATTTGATATCATGAAAGTGAATATAATAGTAAAATTTTCATCATAAGGATATTTAATTTCAATAAATCTTCTAAACTTTCGAAACCAAATCATACTCAATTTTCAAATTATTTATCAAAGAAAACACACCCACACACAATATTATATGGACAAATAACTAATCGGTCGTTTCAGCTAACGTCGGTGCAGCCAAAACAGGTGAAAACTTAAACACCAAGGACATTTTAGTAAATTCAACCCCAAAATAAATATCGGTGTCTCTCCCCGCCAATCCAGCTAGGGGTGGCAATTTGGAACCCGACACGACGAGTCGACACGAAACCGACACGATAATTACGGGTTAGGATTGAGTGTAAACGGTTTGGGTAAATTAACGGGTCAACTCGTCTAACCCGTTAACTTATTGTGTCGGGTTAATCGTGTCACAGATTGACCCGTTAAATGAGGATAAAAATGTAATTTGATACTAGCGGGGCATTTATGTAATTTAAATGACAGCTATATATACTCTTCGGTCATCTTTCAAAGCCCAAAGGCCCCAAACCCTACCTGCTACCCGTTTGTCTTAGTCTTACAGCCGCCGCACCCCTCCACTCCACCAGTCCACTGTGCACCTCCACAGCCGCCGCAACTCCTTCCGTTCAGCGTCTCGTTCAGTCGCCGCCACGCAGATCTGCTTCGGTCGCCGCCATGAGTCTCTTTTGGTCACCGCGCCGCATCTCCTTCGTCACCCATCGTCTCATTCGGTCGCCGCCACGCCTCCTTCTATCGCCGTCGCATCTTCTTCAGTAGATCCTCTCTTTCGGGTCATCACCACGCCGATCTCCTTCAGTTGCTGCGCCGCATCTCATCCGCACGCCGATCTCCTTCAGTCGCTGCCACCCATCTCCTTTGGTCGCCGCGCCGTATCTCTTTCGTCACCCAACGACGCCAATCTGCTTCGTCGCCAAGCTGCGCTGGTATGTGAACTCTGAAATGTGAACATTGTGGACAGAAACAATACAATCTGATTTTTATTATTAGTTTTCTGATTTTTGAACGGCGTTATTATTAGTTTTCATGTGAAGTCTGAAATGTGAATATGTTAAATGTATTAGTTTTCTGATTATTCAAATGTGAATATGTTAGATGTATTAGTTTTCTGCTTTTTATTATTGTTAGATGTCTTAGTTTTCTGATTTTTGAAACAGTACAATCTGTTTTCTGCTTTTAAAACTAATAATAACATATAACAAGTGAATTTCAAATTCCTGTTGGATATCAACTATGAAGAAAGGAGGAGGGAGTAAGTATTGATCAAGTGTTAGCTAAACGGTGATTACAGTAAACCTTTCTTGCTTAGAAAACACGTTTTCTTGTTTTCTTTTCATTGGGGCAGCTATGTTGATTTGTTTTTTATTACATCTATATTAAAATTTAAATGTATTAACTATTGTTAAACGAGTTGATAACAGGTCAGTTAAACGGGTTGATAACATGTCGGTTAAACGGGTCATTAACGGGTTGATAAACAACCCGTAAATAAACGGGTTAATCAGGTTATTTTCGTGTCAACCCGTTACGAATTGTGTCGTGTTCGTGTTAAAGGGGTTCAACCCGTTTAGTTATCGTGTCATGTTCGGGTCGTATAAAAAATTATCGTGTCGTGTTCGGGTCGTGTTCCATCCAACCCGCCAACCCGGATTGCCACCCCTCTCCAGCAATCACATGAAATAACAAAGCAGGCTTCTCATTATCACTCTCTAATTCAAGAAACTAGAGAGTGATTGTTTTCTTTTTGCTTGAATTTCATTTTTGTCATTTTTTATCATTTATTACTGACTTTCCTTCGATTGTGTTGTTTTTCAAGGTTAGTGTTATTTATTGTCAAGCTTGTTTTATATGATCAAGAAACTAGATAGTGATTGTTTCTTTTTGCTTGAGTTTTTAATAATATTTTTTTTTTCATTTTTGTCATTTATTATTGACTTTCCTTCGATTTTTGTTGTTTTTTCAGATTCTTTGTCGGAGTTTGAAACTACGAGGTTAGTGTCATTTATTATCAAGCTTGTTTTATATTAGTGTTGTCGTTTGTGCAGTATTTTGATTGTTGATGATATATGCGAGGTTAGTCGCATGAAACAACAAAGCAGGCTCGTCTTACACTCATCAAAGCTTCTCATTTCTAATTCAAGAAACTAGAGTTGTTTGTGCATTGTTTTCTTTTTGCTGCAGTTTGTACATTTTTTTTCTTCGATTGTTGCAGTTTGTGCATTGTTTTCTTTTTGTTTGAGTTTTTAATAATATTTATTTTTCATTTTTGTCATTTATTATCGACTTTCCTTCAATTTTTGTTGGTTTTTCAGATTCTTTGTTGGAGTTTGAAGCTGCGAGGTTAGTGTCATTTATTTGCTTGTTTTATATGAGTGTTGTCATTTGTGCATTATGTTGATTGTTGATATATGATATATCGCATGAAACAATAAAACAGGCTCATCTTACACATATCAAAGCTTCTCATTTCTAATTCAAGAAACTAGAGTTGTTTGTGCATTGTTTTCTTTTTGCTGCAGTTTGTGCATTGCATTGTTTTCTTTTTGCTTGAGTTTTTAATATTTTTTTTTTCATTTATTACTGACTTTTCTTCGATTGTGTTGTTTTTTCAAACACGATAAAATTTTTTCAGCGAGGAAAATTTTTGGCAGAGCAAACAAAATTGGAAGATTGCTATCGATGTCTAAGTATTAAAAAACAAATACAATGCAGGAATGGTCATTGCTAACAATTGATTCAGGAGAGAAAAAGTTAGGAATCCAGTCCAGTCCTATGAAATTCATCCGAAAGATCATCATACAATTGAATATATGGCTAAAGTGGCATTCTTGCAGCAACTTGTATGTTTTTTATTTTACGTATGTTTTTTAAGTTTATTGTTATTTTGTTTAGGTGATCTATAATGTGAGGTGTCTCGTACTGGGACTATCGCTGCCATTTCCTTTTCCCCCACGACAGGGTTATCACGTTTCGCAGCTATAGTACGCTTTGCAAAGTTCAAAAGTATTCAACAATATTTTCTGGACTCTCGTAAATGAAAACAGTTCGATCTAGTTGGCCTACTAGCTTCTTGTTGCTACTGGATACAAAGGTTCTGAGCTTCGTAAACTGGATGGCAAGGCTGCAAGCGTTATATTTGAGAGATTGAAGACACGGAAGGATAAATTTGACACGTTTTTTCTAACCTGTCAAATTTATCCTTCCGTGTCTTCAATCTCTCAAATATAACGCTTACAGCCTTGCCATCCAGTTTACGAAGCTTAGAACCTTTGTATCCAGCAGCAACAAGAAGCTGGTAGGCCAACTAGGTCGAACTGTTTTCATTTACGAGAGTCCAGAAAATATTGTTGAATACTTTTGAACTTTGCAAAGTGTACTATAGCTGCGAAACGTGGTGACCCTGTCGTGGGGGAAAAGGAAATGGCAGCGATAGTCCCAGTACGAGACACCTCACATTATAGTATTTCACCTAAACAAAATAACAATAAACTTAAAAAACAGACGTAAAATAAAAAACATACAAGTTGCTGCAAGAATGCCACTTTAGCCATATATTCAATTGTATGATGATCTTTCGGATGAATTTCATAGGACTGGACGTGGATTCCTAACTTTTTCTCTTCTGAATCAATTATTAGCAAGGACCATTCCTGTATTGTATTTGTTTTTTAATACTTAGACATTGATAGCAGTCTTCCAATTTTGTTTGCTCTGCCAAAAATTTTCTTCGCTGAAAAAATTTCATCGTGTCTGAAAAAACAACACAATCGAAGGAAAGTCAGTAATAAATGAAAAAAAAAAATTATTAAAAACTCAAGCAAAAAGCACAAACTGTAGCAAAAAGAAAACAATGCACAAATCTTGAATTAGAAATGAGAAGTTTTGATCTCGTAAGACAAGCCTGCATTGTTGTTTCATGCGACTAACCTCGCATATATCATCAAATGACAACACTAATATAAAACAAGCTTGATAATAAATGACACTAACCTCGCAGCTTCCAACTCCGACAAAGAATCTGAAAAAACAACAAAAATCGAAGGAAATGAAAAAAAATATTATTAAAAACTCAAGCAAAAAGAAACAATCACTATCTATCTAGTTTCTTGATCATATAAAACAAGCTTGATAATAAATAACATTAACCTCGTAGCTTTAAACTCCGACAAAGAACTTGAAAAAGCAACACAATCGAAGGAAAGTCAGTAATAAATGACAAAAATAATAATAAAAAAAGTTATTAAAAACTCAAGCAAAAAAAAAACAATCACTCTCTAGTTTCTTGAATTAGAGAGTGATAATGAGAAGCATTGATGAGAGTGATGGGAGAGACACCGATATTTATTTTGGGGTTGAATTTACTAAAATGTCCTTGGTGTTTAAGTTTTCACTTGTTTTGGCTGCATTGGCGCTAGTTGAAACGATCGATTAGTTATTTGTCCATATAATCTCGTGTGTGGGTGTGTTTTCTTTGATAAATAATTTAAAAATTGAGTATGATTTGGTTTCGAAAGTTTAAAAGATTTATTGAAATTAAATATCCTTATGATGAAAATTTTACTATTATATTCACTTTCATGATATCAAATAAGGTATATATATAGGTAAGTTGATAAAATTATTAAAAATAGCCAAAAAATGAAAATTTATTTTTAATAGATAAATTAATCATTTTTAGCCAATTAATAAACAATTCATGTGAAGGGTTAAAAATTGAGTTGAGTAATTTTTATCATTTAAAAATGAAGTTCTCTCTTTAAAAAAAAAAAATAAAAAACCATTTTGCATTTGCCTTAACTAACACTTAAAATTCTCTTAACCATGAACATGACAAGAAATAAATAGACACGCATAGCCCTCGACCTCTCAACCTTGTTGTGAAATAAAAGTAGCAAACAAATGCACATATGCATAGTGGTATCAATATTTACTCCTATGATGCTAATGAAGACTACCAATATTGCTTATAAAATCACAAACCTTGAATGAGAATTATCATGTATGTTGATATAAACATTCATCACACCTACAATTGATATCAATGTTGATCCCCTTTGATGTCGGGGTCCTCTTAGATAAAGGGATTCTCATTTCTGGGCGACCTGCTTTTCCTTTAATTACTTGTCAAACGAAAAAAAAAAAAAAGAGAGTTTAGAGGTCCTAAATGATTCATCAGTGAAAACCTTCAAATTCTCAAGTCAATGAGATTTTTATAAGAAAGTCCATTTGCCGTGAGGATAAAGACATAGAAGGGGGAAAAAAAAACCTACTTTATATTAGTTAATAAGACCCAAGAGCAACACCTAATATTTGTAAGGGTTTCTCTACAAGGAGTTTCCTCGTATACCAGTTTATTCTCAGGTTAGTGAAAGTAACTTACTTTCATTTGAACAGTAGGCATCCTCATATACTTTTCCCCACCTTTTAGGGTTTCCTCCTTTTCCTCTAATGATGGTCAGCTTCACCATCATATAAGAACTCGGTTCCTCTCTCCTTTTCCCAAGCTATGGTTTTTTTGACTTTTGACACCAATGCCTCAACCATTCCTGAGCCAGTATGTTACGAAGAAAGGTTATTACAAAACCCAACTATTCCACACACACAAATAGGCATTTCTACAAACGTAATTTTGTAACTCATATTAGAATAATAAATCAAAGTGGTGGAAACAGAAACATAAATAAGGATATCCTCACAAACAACTTTCAGATTTTAGCTAATAGAGTACCATTTGTCATGATAAAGATAATAATACCCATAGTTTAAAATATCCACGATATTTCCGATATTTTCGTCGATATTTTCGTAAATCAAGGGTACCGATATCGATAGGGGGTGTAATCTCCTATCCGTCAAAATATCTTGGAAATATCCGGAAATATCCGCGATATTTCCGTAAAATATCCTTTCCGTGAGCTTGTAGTACAAATTTTACAAAATATCGAGGAAATTTTCGGAAATATCCGTAGAATATCCGTGAAATATCCTGAAAATATCGGTTAAATTTTCATAAAATAAAAGTGAAATTTAAGTTTTTTAAATAAGAATTTGTTAAGTTTTTATTAAATAAATAAAAGGAATAATTACAAAAAAGACTCATTTGGTAAGAACAATCTCTAAAATAACATTTTTTATTTTATTGTTATAAAAAATACATTGGGTGGACAAAAATATCCTTAACAAAATGATAGTAATTTGAATCACTGTTGGGATTCTCAACCTTAAAGTTGGGCATCTCAACCTCTATATTGAGAGTCTTAACCTTTAAGTTGAGATTCTCAATCTTGATTTAACATCCGGGTTGGGAATCTCAACCCTAAGGTTGAGATTCCGAATGTAAATTTGAATCAAGATTAGGACTCCCAACCTAGAAGTTGGGATTCCCAACTTGAATGTTGAGAATGTGAACTTGGATGTTTTATCAAGGTTGAGATTCTCTACCTCGAGGTTGGGATTTGGGATTTCCAACTTCGAAGTTGGGATGTAGATTGGGATCTCAACTTCGAGGTTGGGATTCTCAACCAGATCGTTTGGTAGAAAGAGTGATCGACAAAAAATGATGGGTCAAGGGCATTTTCGTCCAAAAAAAGATATTATACGAAGATTAAAACAATAAAGATTATTTTTTAAATGAGTTATCAAAAATAGGTTAATTTTCAACAAAACCCTAAATAAAATAAGTTTTCAACTCACGTGAATAATCTCATTTTTATCAGGAATCTCATTATTATATTCAATTTTGTAGTCAAGCTTAAACATCTCATAATTGCTATTATATTTTAAAAACAAAAACTCCTAAGCCCTTACTAGTGATGAAATTCATAATAAAGACAATGGTGCTGATGATGGTGATGATGATGATGAGGATAATGATGACGACGACAACAATGATGATGATGATAACAATGAAGGAAATAATTATGTTTTTACTCAAAGAAATGATACTGATACAGGTTTGCTATTGAGCCCATTTACTTGTGAAGAACAATACACTCATTGCACACAAGATGAAGACCATGGGTGTAGAGCTGCGGGTCTAGACATAGGGACTATTAGTAAGGATTATACAAGGAGAATCCATCAAATGCAGTTAGGGATGTCATCATCTAATAAATATAACATTTCAATTACTTTTGAATCTATGAGTTTAAGGTCTAGTGATGATTGCTATATAAGTTTTGGGATCTCCAATGATCCTTACACACAATTTCCTATCTATGGACAGATGGTGGGAAGAAATCAAGAAGCTTATTCATGGCATGTTCGTGATTATGTTCAAAACCATTCAAATTATATGTCATGGTATCAGTATTGTATAAATCTAGATGCTAGCTATACAATCTATGAACCACCTAGGACTTAATTTTGGTTTTAAAATTCACATGATTTATGTGATACAAATTAATTGAAAAGTTTTAATGGAAACTTTTTATATTTTCATATATCTCATATTTATATTATATCTATATTTATACCTTTTAGTTGTTACTTTTTAGATAGAATATATATATTTTAAATATAATATGATTTTTGGTTGTAGAAATGATTATTTTAACATTATCAAAAGTTTCATTAAAAAATATTATGTTTTTAATTAAATTTCCGTACTTTCCATAAATTTTACGTAAATTTCCGTCGATATCGATATTTCCGTCGACATTTCCGCCGAATCGTAGTACCGATATTTCCGTCGATATCGATATTTTCAACATTGATAATACCTATGCTGGTTCCATAAAATTTGCATATCAAATCATAGCAACCAAGTGATATGAAGTCTTTCTTAACAATCAAACCTATGTGGTTCCATCATGTTCACATGTATGATTAAAGATTCAAATAACGAAAATTGTCAGCTTAAAAAGAAGCAGTGTATACCTGGAAGTTTGTTCACCAAGGCCCGAGCTTTTTCGGCACGCTTGAGAGTAAGATGAGCACCTTTTCTAGCATTATATCGGTTTTCATCCTGCACAACCACCACAGGTGACAATTAAGCAAAGCAAAATAAACAGATAATCAACAAAATACCAATATGAGGAGATGGTGTAACAGCCAACCCTGTTATACTCCTCTAGCCAGCATTCCTCTTCACATGCTGCCAACAACCATTTCTCAATCTTTTGAGCATATCTTACCTGCGGAAAGCTTCCTCTTTAACCGTGGCTATTTGAAGTTCAAATTGTTCAAGGATGTAAGCTGGGTCCATAGCATCGGCATAATAGTCAATCATTTAAACATTCAGCTGTAATTAGAAATACAAGTCATATCAACAATGCAGTGAAATATCACCAAAGAAAATACCAGATTCAATGGCTTCAAGAGCATATTCCATTGAGCTGTCAGATTTTGGAACCATGTGCATTTTTCTACAGATCTCCCCCAGCTCGGACCTCTTCTTCATGACAAGCTCTTTCATTTCGCTAGACTTCAACTCTTCCAATCGAGAGACTTCCATCGCAACCTGCAAGTTATGTTTACTTTTCTATTAATCCCAAAGTAAACCACCACCCAGACTTTGTAAACACACAAAAGCAGAAACTTAGAGCAACAGTTTTCACAGAGTAATAACATACATAATTAATGAAGTCCACAGAGAGTGTGTTGGGTTTGGTTATTTCATGTTCTGAAACGGCTATATTACATGTAACATTTTGAAACATCTGTTGCTCTTCAATTGGTGTATCCATCAAATTCCATAGCTCCAACATTATAGTTGCAAGATCTTGGAGTTGCCATGGATGAAAGGGTCCATAAGGTCAAGTCGAGAGGAAAAAAGATCTAAAGTTATCCAGAAGGTTGAAAAAAATAATTTTTATAATAATTATCACAATTATTTACCTTTTGCATTCTTTGTATCTTAACCTCTCACAGATTCTTTATGGCAATGGCCAACCATTCTATTGTATCATTGCTTATATTCATTGATCCCTCAGATTCACCTAAACTAGGATGAACCTCATTGATTGTGTGGCGAAAATCCAGTCCAAGCACAGAGCATAAGGAATTCAAAGTGTTGATCCCGAACCAGTTTCAGCCTATCACTCTGCATATGAAGATGATCAAATTAGTAAGTTCAAAATACTAAAAGATATATCCAAAGTTTGATAACACCAGAACAAAAATAAATAGAAGAAAATATTTGAACCTTCTCCTTTTGAAGCTCATGGAGCGCTCTGTGAAATTCGTCAGGCTTTCTTAGAGACAAATCTGCTTCATCCACAGCTGCTTTGGAAGAAATATATGCTGTTGAGCCATAAATCTCATTACTTCTCATCTGTATTTGCTCTGAAATCTCTAAGAATTGATTTCTTCTGTCAGATTTCCTTTTGCGCATCTCCTCCAGCAACAGAGGAATTTTCTTGAGCTCTTCCTTTAAGCTTCCAACGCTTTGATCGAACTGAAAATATGGTCCCATAAGCAAATAGATATAATTAGATAATAATATATACCAAAACCTCTAAAAAAAGTTCTAGCAAAAAATAAAACTACAGCAAAAGGAGATGGAAAATAATATACATCTCCACATAGAAGCTAAATCAAACTATTTGGTTTCACAATAATCTCCAATCTTTTCATTATCTTCTTTCCAACTTAGTCTTATCTACATTCCTACACTTAATGCAACTATATGACCGCATAATTCATCTCTTATGTACAAAACATAGCAATAGGCCAACATATCAGCTCATGTTTTTTTTCTCTAATCATATTAACAATGCTAATTCTATATAAATTTTCTATTTTCTGTTTTATAATTCTACTCAGTATTTAACGAATTCCATAGTTAAAAGTTAAAACCCTTTAGATGGTTTTCAAAATTCACAGGCTTTAATTGTAGAACAAATTAACATTTACACCAAACAAATAATGATTATCCTCAACATTTACAACTGTCCATCCAAATGATATCATTAAATCATTCCTGACCTGTCTAATAAGAAACATTACTGTTCATATTTTTGATCTCTGATGAGACTAATAACAATGCTGATTCTATATAATTTCCTACTTTCTGTTTTTACACAATTCTATGGAACTTTTACAGAATTGCACGGTAAAACTCCCTCAAATTAAAGGGTTTTAGTTGTAAAAACAAATTAGCATTTGTACGGCGACAAATTCACAATCAAACATTTGCTTCACTTTCTACGGCTACAAATAACATCAAAACAAAAACGAAAAACCCAAACCTGAAGTTCATATAACAGTGTTCCACAAGTAGTTTCCACTTGCAGAAGCGGATCGTCTTGGACATTAGTCATCTTAAACAACAACTTTGGTCCGCCAAAACAAATCACAATGTTAAAACCCTAATTTCTCTTAAAAAAATTAAAAATAAAAATAAAACCCTTATTCTCCACAAATCACGACTGTTAAATCTCTCACCCACATTTCGCTAAAAGATCAAAACTTTTCAATTATTTCTCCAAATTTAGCTTTTCTCCTCTTTAAAGTCACTTATATTCAACTTTTAATTACAATCTATTAAACCATCAGTAACAAAAAATCACAACTCAGCTAATGCATTTCAAAACGACAAAAAATTAGAACAAAACACAAAAAAACCAACAACATCAATTGCGTTTTCTTTTTTGTTTTTCTTTTATTTTCCTGAGAAAATATTTTTTTCTTTTTTTTTTTCATCGGAAAATGAGTCTGGTAAGAGAGTTGCGAGGATTCAGGTTTGAAAACTATTATTGCAATAGAACAAGTTAAGAGAGAGAAGTAGCCGTTTGCGGAAATTGGACCGTTGAACAGCGCTTGTGAAGGATTCGATTTTTCAAATGCAAGAGACTTTTTGTTTGATCTTGAATTTTGAAATTCGATGGCGACCTGGTCCTGGATCCGGCGCGTTTGATTTTATTGTACTGGGGTTGTTATGAGCCGTTCCAAGTTGCACATTAATTTTTTCATATCATTTATGTAAAAATTTTTATCCCTGTATAATTATTGTTTAAAAATGTTTTTTTATGTTTGATTAATACTTTAATTTAATTTTCTCAAAAAAATAAAATTAATTTTGTAAAATAATTTTCATGTTGTTTTTAATTTAAATTTACAAAGTATTATAACATCGAGACTTCGTCATAACTCATGACGATCATTATTATCATAGATTATTATCATAGATGTGAAAATAAAAGACACTAACTCCTTTTCAAAAAAATAAAAACAAAAGATACTAACTTTTTACTTTATGAAAGAAATCTAATCTTTGCCTTTATGTTTTCACTTAGAGGTGTGATTATTTTAATTTAATTTTTCTCTTCCCACTTAAATCTAAACTTCAAGATCCAGCCCTGATTTGCTCCAATCTAAATTGGTATAAAATGTCGAGTCTATAGTCGATTGATATTCAATAACCCAAACTAATTGTATAGTTGGGGAAAAAAACAAAAAGAATCGGTCCTTAAGCATGAAAATAGTAATAGGAATTGTTCAAATCTCCAAACTGCCCATGCACACTGGAGGCTTGAAAAAACTGATCAGGTATGCATGTCCAACAAAGCAAAACATTACAACGTGAACAAAGAATGCTCAAATCAGAGGATTGTAAACAACACAAGAGCAGCTGAAGATACTACACTGTATGAGAACAACGTGAAGTATTAGGCAAAACAACATGAAGAACCCAATTAAATCAGTAAATTGATTCAATTGCCTTGACATTCAAGTTTTAGAAAATGCCTTCATCTGAGACAAACTAGTTTGAATATCTCCAGTTAATTTAAGAAGGCATCTGGCATTAATTTTTGTAACAAAATGTAAGTGGAACAAGGTCCTCAGTAACAGAGCTTGCTCCAGCAAGAAGGTATCTTTTGCAAGCTACGCCGACGGTGGTAATCTCAACATGGAAGTAGCGTATCAGGTTAGTCTTTGAGCAGCCTTTTTAAAGCTCAAAATGATATCTTCATTTATCTGCACGGAACAAGAACCACAGAGTTTAATAGCAAGAGTGAGAAGTCTTTTCTTCAACAATGCAACTACTGGAACTTACAGATTTTGCAAGTTCTTGGGCTTTCTCATCGTTGAAACCTAAAGTGGCTAAAATCTGGTGACCTGCAGATGTCTTTTCTGACAAAGTCCCAAGTAGCAAATAAGCTGTGGTTATTTCCCCACTATCACCTGCATTACACGTAACGATATCAATAAAGATGCAAATGCAATGACAATTAGAAACTGTTGTTACGATTGAAAGCACAGGCTACAAATATCACAGTCACTATCCAACATCGTTCTTATTACTCACCAGCCTATCAAGTTTTGGACTAAATGTCAAACATTTAAACAAAAGACTACACACCAAAGAGTGGTGGGGTTGAATACACAATGCATATCAATCAAACATAAGACAACAAAAGAATAACATTTGATCAAAAAAGAGAATTAAAAATCATGTCCATGGAAAGGATTGAAATATTGCTGCATCTTATTTTACATCACCAACAAATGATAAAATTAAAATTTTATAATCTGTGGATCAAAACTTTATAATCTGTGGTGTTGATTTTTTAAAGGCATATATGAATGGTTTTAACTCCCAATCATAATTCATAAATAATCAATCAGACAACTAATACTCCAATAAAGAGTTCTTATGAAGTAGCCTACATAAACTCTTATATTTCAAAGCATTCATTCAATTTTTCCTCTTAAAGAACTAAATATTAACATACTACTAAAAAATATTTAAAACAAAAAGAAACAGTTCAAATTGTCCACCTCGCCTCATTCTAGAAATCCATCACTTTCTATGCTAAGCTTTTGTCAAAGCAGCTTCTCAAGCCTCAACCATTTGTAAAAGGACAGGGTAGCAATAGAAAGTTTACCTGGAGATATTCTACTCATTCTGACATCAAAAGATAAATCACTTTGTCTGCAATAATACAGAGTGTTTCACTGCTAGCATTTTAGGCTTAAATTATAGTCTGCAGGAGAATGACAGGCCTTAAGGGTGATGACTAAGAAATTTTTGGTATGTTCACTAGAATCTTAATCTCTATAGTTTCTAGAACGTTGCAGCAATCTTGACACAAGTTAAATTCTGCACACATCCTGTCGAGCACTGAATATCATTCCTTTGTAACAATAAATTATTATTTTTATTTTTATTTTCAGAGAAAACACTAAATTAACTTGTTATCAACTAACACTCCAAAACTACCAATTTACTGTATATGCTACCAGACAAAAATCAGATCAGCTCTTTGACAAAATTTGTAACATAATTCTTAAACTATAGTATTTTGAAGGGAACTTATGTTCCACACCAGTCTGGCTGCTGATATTTATACAAACTTTCAGTACTACGACTAGATTAATTCGCAACATAAAGTCAAATGGCTCCTAAAAGGCTAAAACACAGCCAGAAAGCCTAGAATGCGCAACTTATAAAATACTCCAACTAATGTTATTCATCAACTAAATCAACTAATTAAAAACAATTTCACTAGACAATCAAAGTATACATTCCAATTAAATCCAAAATAACAAAATCTAGATTTCCAGCTTATCACTCCATAAACTACCTGACTTCAATTTCTCATTAACGGCCCAATCAAGAGCCCTTTGCGCTTGTTTGGTCAATGGAGGATGCTCAGGGCTAAAAACAAACAAATCAGATCTTCCAAGCAACTTAAGGGTCTCTTCTTGCACCTTAAATAAGGTTATTCCATTAGCCCTCAAGAACTTGGCTGCTATACTTGCTCCTACAAAATAACAAGCGCTCAGTCTGTCTACATAAACAACTTAAAACAAGCATTTACAAAGCAGATTATAAATATATGATCTCGGAAAATTCACATGGAAGATAAATACCACCCATTTGACTATAAAGAACAATAAGCGGATGGATTGGAATACCAAAATAGTCTTAACATATTACAATTTCCTAGCTAGTAGTAACAACTAGTCAACTACTTTCTTTCTTTTGCAAACTCATACATACACCAATTATGATATAGAGTAGAAATTTCTCAACAAACATTGTCGAAACAAAAGAAAACAATATCCTAGCAGGTAAACTACTTTCTTTCTTTTTTCAAATACTAATACACCAATTATGATATGTAGTTTAAATTTCCCAACAAACATTGTCAAAAAAAAAAAAAAAAAAAAAGATTTCCTAGCCAATTCACTACTTTCATTCTATTTATCATATACTAATACACTAGTCATGATATAGAGTTTAAATTTCCCAACAAACATTTTCAAAAAAAAAAAGAAAACATTTCCTAGCTAGTACACTACTTTCTCATACTAATAATACACCAATTATGATATAGAATTTGAATTTGAATAGCTACTAACCCTCAACCAAAATCCCAATTAGAAGAGTTTCAGTTCCAGTATTGAGGTACTTAAACTTCCTGGCCTCCAATTCCGCCATGGCAAATGACCTAATTGACCTTGCCGACCACCTGAACACAAATTCCCTCAATAACAACAACAGATCCATACACATACATACACAACAACTACAAGATACATTAAATGAACTAACTTTGGAATCTTATCGGAAGCTGCTCCCTCGCGTTTCCTGCAAAGAAGAAAAATCCAAACCAAATCAATCAAACAATTCTATACTCGTCGAGTCCTCAAAGGACAACAAACGACGCTGCTTATACGGTGGGGAGACTAGAGGAGACCACAGAAGTGATTGAGGTGCGGTGGCCGAGGACAGACTGGCGGCTCCAATTGGAGTGTCGAATGGAAACCTTGAAGAAGCCGGAGATGGAGGTGGACGGGAGAGATTTCGATTGTGAGGACGGAAGCGAAATTGGGGAAAATGAGAGCGTGTTGGTGGGCATCGCTATCGGAAACCAAAACACGAGAGTGAGAGTGAGAGAGAGAGAGTTGTTTACGTTGAAGCGACGGTTATCGGAGGGTTTGGTTGTTGAAGAGTGCACGACTTCTTCGAGTATACTTCCGATAACTTGAGAGAGAGAAGTACAGAACCGGTACACATTTGTTTTGTCTTTTTTTTGAAATGAAAGGATTTCAGGCTAAATACATTCCAAACCGTTTCTATGTACACACCTTTGTATCAACTTCAATCATACAAGTGTGCAGCTAGGTACACCCTGATTTGTTTCTATGTACACAACCTTTAGCAAATCAAATAAGTTGACTTCTTTGGAATATATGTGGTGTGCATTAAGAACTTCAAATTCAAGGCTTTTTTTTTTTTTTTTTTTTTGCCCCTTTTTTGAAATTAAATTGAAGGGGTTTTTTTTTTTTTTTTTTTTCCAATATATATATATATATATTACAAATTTGAAATTTGAGATTGATACCATGCCCGAATGTCAAAGATTGTGGAATTCTTTTTTTTCCTTTTAATTTTATTTGTGGTCACGGTAGTCGAGATTATCTTAATGAATACATATTTCTTTTATGATTTATTTCATGCGCATTTTGCCTAATTTTGTTTTTCTTTTTTAATTATTTATTTTTCCACCTAGTTTGACTAACGATTAGTGCTTTAGATGTTGCATTATTGAATTTTCATTGGTAGCGTGATAATATAAATCAAGTTTAAGTAAAACTCCCCCACCTCCGACACCCCCCAAAAAAAAAGAAAAAGACATATGAGAAGAAAAGAAAAAGACATACTCATGGTAAAGGTAATATATATGAATGTATAATTTAGTTTTAGGGATCGTCTATTTTTTTCCACTTAACACTTAATAGTACTGAATTATACCTATTAAAATATTTTCGTTTTTTTTTTTTTTAGTAGTCAAACCATTCAAAACTACTAAAAAACAACTGAAAAAAATTTCGTAAAAATTTTTAACTTTTCACTTAATTGCAAATCACTTAATGACATTTAAAAGTTTTTATTCCAAATCTATCATCCCCAAAATAACATAATTTTAAATTTATCCTAACTTTATATTACTCAAATTTTCATTTTTTTTTTCTTGATACTTATAAAAAATAAATTTGACAAATAAAATCTAAATACATCTCATTTCAAATTGTCTCAGAATTGAACTAATATATTTTAATTTATAATTTAAACATTTATTTTTTTAGTTGTTTTTCTTAAATATATTAATATATTTAAATATAAATATGACTAATACTATTATTTTTTTAATCATATTTTAATTAATAATAAAACATTATTAATATGTACATAAAAAAATATTTTAGAATTTATTAAAGTATTTATTTTTAAATGTTTGTATTAAATTAATTAAAATTATATAACAATAAATAGTAGAAAAGAGTATAAATGTCAACTTACTAATTTGTAGATAATTTTAAATTTAAAAAATAAACAAGTTTATAACATATTCAGAAATAAGGAAAAAAATATATATATAAAAAAAAGACAAACATGTTATTCAGATTTCATATTTCAATCACTATTCAATCTTTAGTCTTCAGCAGCACTGTTCAGTCTTCAGACAAAAAAATAAATGACCCCTTAGTATCTGACTAGATCATACTTATTAAGAGGGAGAATACATTTCAATTACAGATCACAACCTAGGTCCACAGGTTGGGTTTTGGTCAACCTGACATAACATAATTAACTAATCGAGATTGAACATTTCAAAATCGATATGACTCATTTATTAAACAGATAACACAACATAACTAACATGTTTATGAATTAAGTCGTGTTGGGTTTCAACTTATTTAACCAGATTGCTAACTTGACAAACCTCTAGTCCTAAATCAGAGAGATATATTATTCATATGCTATAAACATATGGTTGTACAAAGCTAATGTGCATGCAAGCCAAAGACATTGATTATGCTTTCCAAATTTCCAATTGAAGTCCGTACAAGGTATCAAAGAATAGTGCCAATTTTCTAAGGAATAGAAATGAAAATTTAACAATTTGGAATGAATTTACAAACATCTAAATCATAGCAAGAAAAAAGTAAAAAATAATAATAATAATAATTAAAAATAAAAATAAAAACCAACACAATAGAACTCAATTTCTAAGCATAAATAAACAATCTATAAAACCATCCTAAACTCATTATCTCTTCATAAACAAGCACATTGCCACACCTGCTTCGAGGATCAACCTTAATCAATGGGTATCTAGCAAACAATTCTTTACCTCTTTTCCATTACAGCCACTCTGGACCCTAAGGTTCCATTTGACACGCGGGATTGTATTGGAATGGAATGGATTAGAATGAATTGGATTGGAATGAAAAATCACCATCTCATGTTTGGTAGAATTTGGGATTGAATTAAAAATTATACCGTATCATGTTTGGTATAGGTTAGGATTGAATTGAAATAAAATTAATTTAAATTTAATATTTTTAAAAAATTAATTTTGTAAAAAAAATAATAAAATAATAAAGTGCATCAATATCATCAATTCAATTCATCAAAACCATCGTCTCCCATAACAACAATATCATCAAAATATCATAACATTAACAAAAAAAAAAAAAAAAATCACTAGTCCAATCTCATCTAATGATATGGTTTTAGGTGGGATTGAGTAATGCCAAAAGAATGGGACATGAGAGGAGATTGAATTCTTGAATCTCAATCCCATTGCACTCCCATTAGCCTCCAAACATGACATACAAATAGTTTGAGATTTTTGAATCTCAATCCCATCCCTTATCACATGTACCAAACATACCCTAAAAACAATGCATGAAACTGAAAGAAAGAGATGAATATCCACAAAAGAGATGAATATCCTCGAGTATGTATTATCATAAAAAAGGAATGCGTCCATTAAAAAGATATTAGGCTGTGTTTACTTACTAGATTGGGGAATGGAAACGAGAATTTGAAATGATTGACAATGTTTACTACGCTAAAATCATTCTAAAATTATTTCGTAATGAGAATAAAATTGTAGATCCTATATGAACTTAAGGTTATGAAATGAGAATCTCATTCTCCCTATCCTACTCGAAAATCTTATTATCATTCCCCTTTCTAAATTAAAAGACTTTTATACCCCGTATTAAATGGGATTGTGAACGTTTTTTGAAGTAGTTTATTTATTTATTTTTTGTTCTATAGATTACATGGTATATCTTGTTATTAAATAAAATTTTTTATTTTTACAATATTATTGGGTTATATAAGAGTTTAGAAATAATCACACAATCAATAATCATAGCAGCTACAATAATAGAGCCTAGCACTACACTTTCAAGGAAAGTTTATATATATGTGTGTGTGTGTATATATATATATATATATATATGAAAAACAAAAATTGTCACTATATTCTTATTCAAAATATAATATAAAATTATGAAATTTTTGTTTAAAAATAATAATAAAAAAATTATAATGTGATTTCATATATTATAGATAGTTTGAAATTTTTTAACACTAACAAAAATAAAAAGTAATCTATAGATACACAATATACTTACAATAATATTATTAAGAAAGCATAATAAAAAACATTTTTAATCAAAGACATTTTTGTAACTTGTAATTAATCCGTTTTGATTTAAAAATAAAATAAACAATTCAATAAAAATATTGTTGATTCCAATTTCGATTTCGATTCCGATTCCGATTTCTATAATTGAAGCAAACAACTTATTTTGATTTTGATATATCATTTCAATTTTAAATTATTTTGATTTCAGATCATTTCGATTCCTACTATTAAAGTAAACGTACCATCAATAACGAAACATGAACGTAATTCTTTTGCATTAAATAGTTTATAAAGGGTAGCTAGTTCTTAGAGGAAAAACCAAGAAAAGTAGTACTCATGGCAAAAAAAAAAAAGTATTGTTGTATTCATGTAAAAAGAAAATAATAATAATAATAATAAATAATTACGAACCGAACAGGTTCTCTGCAATTTTTCTAAATAACAATATCTTATCCACCCAAGTTGATATGACTATAAAGTCAACAGGCAACCGTAATCGGAGTCGTGGCTTGATAGAACCAGACTCTTTCACTCCTATTTGGGCTGCTGTAAATTGGAGTTTTATCCATTAATCTCAAGTAGTATGCTGGGTGTGTTCGAGATGGAACGTCAAAGCATTGTAGAGCGGTTAAGTCATCTAAAATGACAAAGTCAGCCCACCAGGAATCTTCATTGTCAGCAATACCATCTACTGCAACAGGGACAATTGTTGAATGTGATGAATCAGTAGTATTTTGTTCAGTGTCAACAGGTTTGACATCAGTAAAAGAATATGTCACTTGGTTGTCCTCTTCCTGAGTTTATAAGAGACTAGTTTTGGCTGCACGTGCTTAAATTTAATCTCAAGAATCAAACTAAAGTTTTGCACAATATCTTGCACTAATTCCTGAAACTAATGTCTGTTTATGTAGCAATTTCATTGACTTCTCAGCTGAAAACAAAACTGGAAAAAGTCATTATTATGTCCCAATAATCGAATTACACAAATGGCATCAATCAAGACACATACAATCGAATTAGATAGATGACATCAATCAAGATTCATACAAGATAGGTATATACTATTAGAAACATCCTTCACTCTTACATAACTCAAATAGAGTAGCGTCATAATCTTTTAACAATGACTAGTTATTAGAAACAAACGCCAGCTACTCAGATTTATTTATCTTCCTATCTTGATTCACATCAGCTTCCAAGAAAGTCCATCCCCACAAGTTTTTTAAAAAATAAAAAAGATAAATTTATAGCCACAATCATAAACTTGCAAATGCCAATACTGAAAATGAATTATTGCCTTGAGTGGAAACATTTTCATTTGCCCCAAAAATCAATTGATTAAAAACCTAATAAGACTTGCACAAGTAGCTGAATTGATATTTATGCTCCATGAGCATAAAAGGCTTATGCAACAATAAACTCAAGATCAATTTCTCAAACAACTGATAATGGTAAAGCAGAAAAATTTAGTTTTCTGTCAGTCGCAAATTTTTAAATCTACTATGACGTGGGAGTACTAGAATTAAATATCTAGGTTGTGAATGGTTTATGGCATTACTTTCCACTCATCTTGCATGTGTTTGTGTCTATGCATGCATGGATGGCTAAAGGCATTTAAAAATTTCAGATAGTTTCCAAAAGAAACATGCAATATAGCTACTACCTCAAGAAATTAAAATCCAATACCAACAGCTTACCTTATCAAGTATTATCTCAATGGTTTCATCCACTAACTTCATTTCAGATTCATATAGAAGTGCAATCAACATTTGCTTGACCTGCAAAAATGAAGACAATGAAGTTGCCTACAAAGATGTTTATAGAAAAAAATAACTAAATAAATAAACATTATCAAGAACATATATGGCAACCTTTGTCCCTTCACTAACTTACATCCGGCCATGAAATTTAAACTCCTAAAGTCACAACGACAAGGGAACTATAATTAGTGCAAGGAGCATGCTCATTTTAGTTTAGAGAAGAAAAATATTATTATACAAAAGAGATATGTCAACTGCATTAATTTTTTTTTTTTTAAAAAAAAGCTATATATAGTTTGCAATCAATTTTACTTTCGCTAAGTCTTGCAACATAAAGGTCCAACAATATAACAATGGGAAACAGTAGAGGAACCAAACATCTTGTAGCAATTACCTTTACAAAAGCTATACGGATTTCCTTATGATGTTTTTTTTTTTTTTTTGAAGACTTATGTCATTTCAAATTAAGAGAAAGACTAATTGTTCGAGTTTAGTAAATTTGATTTGGAGGAGAACTGGCTTTACGTGATATGGACACTAGATATAGAAACTACAATTCTAGCACAGCGAGGTAGGCACATGGATGGACTTGGACATAGCCTGAAGAAAAGCTTACCAAGGAAAAATAAATGTCACTAATTATTCTGCCAAGCACATGCATTCCAATGGACAAACATGAAACAAAACCCAAAAACTTGTTTGATAGAGCAGATTAAGGAAAACAGACAAAAGATACCAACATACCTCTTGGGGCTCAATAAACCCTGTACCATCCAGATCATAAAGCCTAAAAGAAACTGCAAAAGATAATCCAAAAATTAGTATGGCGGGCAACATACCCAAGGTCTTTGAACTGGGGGTCCATGTGTCTTATCCAGTCAACTTACTGTCAATTTTTTCTTCTAGAGGGACATTGGATGGAAAACATTAATTAATCTAACAAAGTCACTAAAATCAATGACTTCCTCCACTGAACATCGACTAGATCAAAGATCTGCATATAAAAAAAAAAAAATCCATATCAAAAATTAAGAGAAATATGACAGAAAATGACAACAACAAACTTTAGTTCAGGTTATCATACATATCCTGTTAGCAAATAAATTTTCCTTCTTCGGTTCTTGAAGAAAGCCAATCAAAACTCTTCTTGCATATACAAAAAGAAAAGAACAAAAGAACAAAAAACAAAAAATCAGCACCAGATTTTAAGGTGCAAAACAAGATATCAAACTTCAAAATTCAAGTTGTGGTTGTGGCCCATTTCTAAGGAACTTCAACCAATTCAGAAATCCAAGCATTGCGGACAGAATAACCTGGCTCACCACCAACTTCAGCCAGAATTCCTCTTTATTTCCCTTTCTTCTTTCCCATTAACATCATGGAAATCAATACAAGTACAAGTACTACAACAACAGTAGCACCCACCATTCCATACGTTCTGTCACCCTTCACATGATCTAGTACACCTATTTTTTCCATCACTGGTGGATCAATGACACTTTGCTTGGAATCCGCCATTGCAAATGTTATTCTAATTTAATACACCCTTTTTTTCCGTAAGAACCCAAACAAGGACTTAAAACAGATGACAGGTAGAATCAGCAACAAAATCCAATCATTGACTTACAATCTATATATGGCACCCAAAACCTCTCAAAAAAAATAAATGAACAAAGTTGACAACAAGAACAAATTACCATACAATATACAACCATCCAATACCAAAGCATCCAAACCACTCTAACAATACTATTGAAGATCTTATAGCAATCTACAAAAGACCACACTATAGCGCTCTCTAAAGCCAAAAACACGTCCATCAAGCACTAAACAAAAATACCTCAGACTTAAGCAATTAAGTTAAAAAGAGAGTCACCAAAATTCCACAAAATGGGCCAAAAAAAAATGATCAACCATGCCAATAACACATCAAGCTCAGATTTTCCCTCCATTTCATCAAACAAAAGACTCCACACACACACACACACACACACACACACACAAAGTCAAACAAACACATATCGACAAATCTACCTCTAAAACAAACCTAATTTAATCAAAACCAATTACCCACCTCCAAAAACAAAAAACAAAATTACACAAACTGATCATCACAACAATTTAACGGCACCTTGCCACCAAAAAAAAAAAAAAAAAAAACAACAAAAACAAATATAAATAAAAAACCAAAAATCCCATTTTCACCTTCTTGAAACAAAGCAAAGATGGAAACTTTTGACTCTACCTCTCTCTCTATCTGTATCTGACCACATAAAAAAGTAAGCGATCCCCACAACAAATATGATTCATTGCCACCCAAAAAAACCCAACAAAAACAGATATAAACAAGGAAAAGAAAAATCCAATCTTTACCTTATTTAAAAAAAAAAATTTAAAAAAATCCGATAGTTATCTTCTGTTATGGGTAATTTAGCGATCAAGTCGGATGGGTCAGGGGAGATCTACAGTGCAGGTCCAACGGTGTTTCAAGGGCTCAGCAACCTGCTTTTCTTCCTGACCACCTTTCTTGGCAACGGATCTGTACGATAGACTGACTCTCTATTTTCAATCATGTCCCAAGTCCCCCTGCTGATCGTCGATCTGCTCGCGAATAATATTGGTTGCCCGATCAAGGATCTGTTCATTGTCCTGCATACAATTATAGTTAGTACCGTTCCTCAAGGCTGATCACTATATCTGTTCGGTCAGACTGATCGCTATATCTGTTCGCTCAGGCTGATCGTCATATCTAATCGCTCATGATGATCGTAATATTTGTTCGTTTAAGCTATTCGTCGAAGGATGATTGACGGATCTATTTCGCCCGAGCTTGTTCGTTCAGAATTGCCCGTCTGGTTGTTCGGTGATTTCTGAGCCTACTCGTATACCTGCTCATTTATGAAATTATTTGCCTAACATTATGACTGGTCGCAGAAGTATTAATTCATGATCTGTCCCCCTAACTCTCAAAGTGTCCAGTCCGTCTGAAGCTCATCTGTTCGCTGGTTCAACTGAATATTCTATCCGCTGGAAAGTCCACCTCAGCCATGCCCCCCAAACCGCGAGTCAGCAGAAGCCGAAGACGCCACACATGATGCAGCTCAAAACGTGTCATGCACGCCATCTCTGCCAGAGACTACAGCCAAGATTACGGTGGCCTCCTATGACCCGTACAGATTAGCCACCTAAAATCACACTTGGACAGAGCTCAGAAGTGACAGTTTCAGCTGTATTTAATGTAATTTCGACCGCATTAAATGTGTTGTCAGCCACATTGAATGAAATCCCGGCGCATTAAATGCGGTCCATCATTGCAATTTCAGTTTACTGTATGCTTTTGTATCATTTTATTTTACTGTAGCACCTCTCATTTCTCTATAAATAGAGGAAGATTTTTATTGTAAAACGGTTATAATCTTTTGAGTGTCGTGATTCTGCTAAAATAGTGAGAGAGTGAACAGTGGATGTAGACATCTTTTTGGGCCGAACCACTCTAAAATCTCCTTGTTTTTTTTGTTCCTCGCCTCTGATCTCTTCTTCTTGTCTTCTTTACGTTGCATGTTCAATATCGACTGCTCGAAGCTACAGTTTGGGCCCCAAAATGAACTTTGTTGACTAGGATCAAAATCCAGACGTTAACATTTTTGACGCTAGAGGAAGGGGGTCCATCTTCAAATTCGCCACATTTTTCTTCTTAGCTTATAGAGCTCGCTTTTTATTCGCCATGGTGAGAGGGAGGATTCCTAGGAACTTTAACGTGACGGATAACCGCCCAGAAGCTTCAGACTAACAACGAAATACCATGTCTATTGGAGGGCTACCCGATGTTGGTGTAGGGACATCCAGTGTGCCCATAGGAAGGGATGCTCAAAGTATACCTCCTCTTTCTACTCGCCAATCTGTGCCTAATGCTGCAGGAGAAGATGCTATCAGGTGTTACAGCGGCGATAGGAAATGTTAGAAACTACGATGGTACAACTGGTCGGTGAAGTCAAGGCATTAATTTGAACCCAAGTCCAGCCTCCTCAGGGACCTCCCCAGGTCGCTCAAGGGAGGGATGTTGCCAGAGAACGGTGCGCTAAAGACCCTAGCAAGAATGGGAGGGACGTTAGGGAGTCAAAACGAGAAGGGTCAGTTCATTCTTCTAGCATGCATTCCAGCACTCGACTTCCTTGAGCTCGCGATGAGCGCCGGTCGGAACAAACTAGTCACGGCCATGATCAAATCCCAACCCGAGAGGACGGGACAGGACAAGGCCAAGGCCCAATGACGGGGGACTGGGGGCTTGAGATCATCGATCCCTGACCAGGCAGGATAGGCAATCCGTTATCAGGAGAGCTGAGGTACAAGGTCCGTTAGTTGAAGAGCTCCTTTAGAGGGTCCGACAACTCGAAGTGCGACCCGGAGTACAGGAACAAAGAGGCCGGACCGGAAAGAGGACCTCATTTGCTTCAGAAGTTGAGCTAGAATCGTTTCCTTCAAGATTCAAGGTTCCCAATATCCCTCAGTATAAGGGGAACTTCGACCCCTATGACTATCTGGATGCTTTCAACATTCAGATGGATCTCCAGATGACAGTCCACTCATAAAATGTCGTGTATTCCCAGTTACACTCGAGGACATCCTGCGGACATGGTTCTGGAACCTTCCCCCTCATAGCATCAACAACTGGGAAGAATGTCGGTAGAAATTTCTGAACCAATATAAGACATTAAAGAGGCAGCTCGCGCCACCCTGTCATCTTGCTACCATTTACCAATGTCCCGGTGAGTTGTTAAGTGACTATATCATCAGGTTTAGGCGCGAGGTGATAAATATGGAGAATCCAACAGACGAATGGGTACTAACAGCTATCATGTCAGGCTTGAGAAAAGACAGGAAGTTGTATGAGAGAATCTATAAATCCCCTGTGAAGAATTTAGGGGAATTCTACAAACAGTCAGAAAAAAAAATTCGGTGGGAAGAAGCAACCAACCCTAGAAAAGCCAGTTCCCAGAGGGATGAGACTGGTAGTTCCGGCCAGGGAAGGAAGAAAAGCAATGGAGGAAACAACCTTGGGGGCCGGAGAGACAGTAATCAGATTGCAAAGAAGGCTAAGAATCAGCCCAGACCAGGGGATAACCGAAGGCGAAAGCGACCCCGATATCAAGGCCATTACGATACGTACAATGCCTTATCTGATACACAAGATAGAATCTTCGTGACTGAAAGGAATAGAAAAAATTTCGGGCGACCAGCCCCCATTCAGACTACTGAAGGGCGAAAAGACAGGAGCAAGTTTTGTGCCCATCACAACGAAGTGGGGCATAATACCTCAAACTGCTGGGCACTCAAAGACGCTATCGAAGAGATGATCAGAAATGGTCGTCTGAGGGATTATGTTGTGAGACCCTCAAGGCGACCATCCCAACAGTAGCGTCCCCATCAACGCTCACAGGAGCCGTCGATCCAAACTCAGCAGAAGCCTGACTCTACCCAAGGATCTTCTATCAGAATAATCCATACCATTAAAGGGGGTCCCTCAGAGGTGGGAGAGTCTAATAGATCACAAGAACGGTTTGTGCGCGAGGCGAGACATGTCCAGCCTGCAGGTTAAAGAGAGCTAGGAGGACCTGCAAAGAAAGCCAGAAAGGTGTCAGAGGACATCGTGTTCACAGATGAAGATGTTCGGGATGTTCGCCTCCCCCATAACTAGAGGTGGTAAAACGGGTTGGCGTATCGGGTTGAGCGAATTTGATCCGATTCGTTTATGAATTTGATTAATTTGACACGAATTCGTTTAAAAAACGGGTCAACATTTTTGGATTCGACACGAATTCGTTTATAAACAAATTGACACGACACGACATGATTATTCGTTTATTATTTGGATCATAAAGAATCCGAATCCATTAACCCGTTAATTCGTTTAACCCGTTTCATTCATTTAATTCGTTTAACCCATTTAATTCGTTTAATCTGTAACCCATTTAATTCGTTAAAACCCTTTAATTCATTTAATTCGTAACCCATTTAATTCATTTAAATTAATCTCAGTATTTCAGCACCCTGCAAACCAAAAAAATAAAAATAAAACTTTCACATAAATTGTCATACATATCAAATAAAACTTTATCAAAATCAATCATTTATTTCTCAATCACAACAACCATGAACAAATCAAACCCACAGCATCCATGAACAAATCAAACACAAGTTAAAAAAAATGTGCAGTTATATAATTCTCAAAAAATAAAAAAATCAAAACTTTCAAATGAGGGAGTAGCGACCGTGAGAGGAAGGGGAGAAGGTCTGGTGACGTGGGGGAGAGGGGGAGAGGAGACGACGACCATGGGGGAGAGAGGGGAAAAGGGGACGGCGACGTGGGGGAGAGGGGACGCCGACGTGAGATGACGATGGTGAGGGAGAAGGGACGGCGATGATGGGTAGAGGGGCTGGAAAAAATGAGAATGCTTTAAGGTTTGGTTAAGTATTATATAAAAATACATAATTACACACAAACTCTTATAATATGTTAATATTATATTATGACCCCTAATTTAATCGTGTCAACCCGCGATTCGTTTAAGCTAACCCAATTCTGGTACTTATCCCTAACTAGCCTTTCATGAGCTGTCAACTTGGTGCGACTCCACACGTCGCTGATGGTTTACTTCATCCTCATCATACAGAAATGCGACCCAAACTCGGTCGCAGCCACCTTTCACGTGGCAGCTCCCATCTCGGCTCACCCTCACTCTTTAGCTCGCAGGACGTAGAACTTCCTCCTCTTCACTAGCTCGACGACCTTCAACTCTTGAATGTGAGTTGGGGGAACGTATTGAGTTGATAGGTTGCGATATCTCTCTGATAGGTCTTTTAGAAGCTAGCACTTCCTCTCATTGCTGCTGATAAATTTATTTGGGAGCAGCAGCCTCAAGTTTGGGTGTGTTTTGTGTTTAGCCTTGTGCTAGCACTCTAATTGCAACCGCAAGTTGTCATACTATATTTTCCAACGCCTCTTACCATTGATTCCATACCTATAGCCCCTTTGCTGTAGGAACCATCGGTGTTGGTTGGCAAGAGACTAGTAGAGGCATACTCACATTATCGCCGTTTGTGGAGACATGAGACGCGCCTACCATGAACACAGTTATATCATCTATCAATTGTATGTAACGCTATTGCTAATTCATTTATCTTTTTGCTGATCGGCATTCATGTCAGAACTTCTAGTGGTTCTTCCTTCTGCAACAATAGTTGAAAATTCAAAAGATTACAATCTGAGCCCTCCTTCTAGCACAAAAATGTTGACATTTAAATTCAGTCGACTTACGTTCTTGATCTAATACTACAAATAAAGCAAAATAAAGACAAAGACAAAAGAAAGAGAAGAGGAAGAACAACGAATGCAAGAAGATATTTTACGTGATTCGGGCCAAAAGTATGCATACTGTGACATCCCGGGAGCTCAATTGGTACCCACTTCTCTAAGAATTTGGTATTAAGCCCCAGGTGCCAGGTTCGAGAGGTGGGGGAGGCGAGAAAAATCCCCAGGGGAGGGAACAGTACCGATTAAGTGGCGATCTTGGGAGCCGGGATGTCACAATAAAAAGGCGCCTTTTTATTGTGACATCCCGGCTCCCAAGATCGCCACTTCCTGTGACATCCCGGCTCCCAAGATCGCCACTCAATCGGTACTGTTCCCTCCCCTGGGGATTTTTCTCGCCTCCCCCACCTCTCGAACCTGGCACCTGGGGCTTAATACCAAATTCTTAGAGAAATGGGTACCAATTGAGCTAATAAAAAGGCGCATTTTTATTGTGACATTTCGGCTCCCAAGATCGCCACTTCCTGTGACATCCCGGCTCCCAATATCGCCACTCAATCGGTACTGTTCCCTCCCTTAGGGATTTTTCTCGCCTCCCCCACCTCTCGAACCTGGCACCTGGGGCTTAATACCAAATTCTTAGAGAAGTGGGTACCAATTGAGCTACATTGGTACCCACTTCTCTAAGAATTTGGTATTAAGCCCCAGGTGCCAGGTTCGAGAGGTGGGGGAGGCGAGAAAAATCCCCAGGGGAGGGAACAGTACCGATTGAGTGGCGATATTGGGAGCCGGGATGTCACAGGAAGTGGCGATCTTGGGAGCCGGGGATGTCACACATACGTCCATGATTATTTCTCTGGTTATTTTGATAGAGCCACAATCTATTATTGATTATTGTCTCTACAATGAATTTCAACTTCTATTTATAGCGTTGAGTGTTACAATTTGGATACAATAAGATAGGAAAAAATTCTACATTAATTATACTTTCAAAACCGGTGTCCACCAATTTAGGGATATATTTCGCCGATATAGGAATTTGATTTTATGTCCAATTCTGGTAGTTGACTTTTCCTCAACTTAAATTGTTACATTTCTGGAAAAATTCATTTAATGCACACTTCGAGCTACGAGCTGGATTTAGCATTAACTATGGTTAATCAACGACCTGAGAACTACAACAACGAATTGGAATTTATCTATTAGGTCAATCTATTGTATCAGTTCATTGGGTTTTTACCAGCCCACTTATGCAACCCAAATACACCCACAACAAAAATAAATTTCCATTTTTTGACTATTTTTAATAATTTTATCAACTTACCAATATATATACCTTATTTGATATCATGAAAGTGAATATCTCTCAATTATATGATAGTAAAATTTTCATTATAAGTGTATTTAATTTCAATAAATCTTCTAAACTTTCGAAACCAAATCATACTCTGTCGACGTATGAATTTAGCCGACGAGATTTGTATAAACCCAAACTGCAGAGGGTGATAGAGATGATATAATTGGTAATGATGAGTGAAGAAATGGGTTAGAGGAAGAATATGGAACACTCAAGAGTTTTAGAGTGGTTCGGCCCAAAATCAGCTTACGTCCACTATTCTCTTAGTATTATGTAGGGTAATCCGTGTATCTTGTACATCCCTCTTATGGTGAAGGCTCTCCCCTTTTTACAGGAAGAGGGTGCTACAGTAGTACCTAATAAGTTAAAATATAATGATAATTATAGTTAATGCTTGAATGTTACATTTAATGTGCCTGATTTGCATTCAATGCGCTTGGGTTGCATTAAATGCGTATGACAGCTGTTGAAGCAAGTGGTTTAGGCGGCTAATCCAAGTGGTTAGTATAAGTGGACTGAGATTCATTTAATCCAAACTATAATCTTATCTGTAATTTTAGCTATAATCGCCGTAGTCTTTGACTGAGTTGGCGTGTGCAACATGTCTTGATCTATGATTGGCTTGACGGCTCTGACTGTGGTTGACTATCATTAACGAGCTGCAGCAGTTCGGGAGCTCGTCTGAATGAGCTGGAATACCCAAAGTTTGACTAAGCTTGCTTCTATAAACTGGCCATGTATTCTGATTCTGCGATATGGCTACCTGGCGATCTTCATATTTGAAGGATCTGCATGGTGGGTGAGCTGTGTCGATACGCGATATTCTCTTGCATTTGGAGAAGCTATATGACTGGCGAACTGGATTCTTGGACAGTTGGTGCGTCTAATAAACTGTTTCCTCATCAGGTTGTATGATAAATTAGAGATCTGTTGGACAGGCTAGGTGTTCCAGCGGATTGTGCCTTAGCCAAGTATATCGTCTTTTCTTCTTGGATGGTCTTGGGCTTTTAACTGCTTTGGCCTTCTATCAATAGTATTGGGCTTTTATCAGCCCATTCTAAGTTGCTTAACAATACCCATAACACCAGCCCCCAGTTTTCAATCCGTTCTGCAGACTGGAAAGTGATAGTCCATTGGTAAAGGCTGGTTCAATCTAATTTGGCGACCAGTTTTGGAGGGAACGGTTACACTGCCTTTTTCCAAATTCTGACTTATCATGGGACATGTGGCGACTATCCCAGCTATCGTGCAGGACATGTCTCTCTCTAGGTCCATTTAATGCATGTCTTTCAACTGCCAGCACATGATGACCATATCTCGTGAATCATGCTAAACCGTTAGATCTAAGGCAGTTAAAGAGCCACCAAATCTGATGGCTGGGGTTTCAGTCACACGCCCCTATATAAGGCAGATTTCTTGTCATTTTCAACTTTCTCTTGTCATTTTCAAAACGCTTCGTCTCCAACCTTTGCTTCGTCTTAGTCTCTAACACCAGCGTATCAGAGTTTTTCAAGATCATCGCTCTAGATTACAGAATTACTTCAGAGTAAGCTTTTCTTGCTTTTCTTATTTTCTAGTTTTTGTTTCTGATTTATTTGCATGAATCGTGCATTGTCTGGGTTTGGTTTTTTGTATCGTTCTTCATGTGTTCATGTCTCTGAAAACTTGTTTTTTGTTGCGACGCTTCATTTTATGCTGTTTGATCTTGTTGTCTGGGTTTCACATATGATTTTGTTGTTTGTGGCATTTTGACTGCGCGAACTGTAAGCTGAGACTTAAATAGGTTGTTAGCTCGTTTTGGCTGCAGGTTGAATTTCCATAGATTTAGTGATCTGCGCTGTGTTTGTGATTTGTAGACTTAGGAAATTCATTAGATATTAAGGTATTATCACACAATTAACTAATTGGGTTTAATATTTCAAAACCGATATGACCTAGTTATTAAACAGATGACATGACATGACTAACTTGTTTATTAATCAAGTTATATTGGGTTTTAAATTGTTATGTCATGACTAACTTGTTTATTGAGGTTTTAAATTGTTTAACCTGATCGCTAACTTGATAAACCTCTGGACTTAAATTAGAGAGAGATATTGTTCTGTATTATTAACATATAGTTGTACAAAGCTAATGCGCCAAATTTCTAATTAAGTTCGTACAAGGTATCATAGAATAGTACCAATTTTGTGTGAAATAGAAATGAAAGTCTAAGAACGATACACATAAGTTTAACAAAGCAATCGAAAACCTTACATTTCATTTATCAATAATAGAGAGGTGATAGCTGAGTACACTGACACCACTTCACTCACAAAGTAAATTTGCTCGTTTGAAAAAAAAAAAGAAAAAAAAAACCTTTTTTGCCAGTATTTTATTTAAAAAAGCATATATAATGAAAAATGCCAAAATCAAGATGATATACTATGTGATTTGAAATTGACACTTGAATAAAGATCTAAAAGTATTTCAATACTTGATAATATGCATTTAGAATTGTATTTTAGGATAAAAATTAATATAAACAATAAAAGTTTAAGACATAGATGAAAATTTAAATGTCGGTCAAATTCAAGTGTATCGAGTTTTAAATATTTAGCCCAAAAATGTATAACATTAACATTTGAATGAAGATATGTGATATTTTAATACTTAATATTTAGATTAACTATGTTATGAAGAAAAACAACACAAAGTAAAAGAAGAAGGAAAAAAAAAAGAAAGGTGAGAAATCAAAGTTTGGTTAATTCAAGTTTTGAATATTTAACCAAAAATTTATAACATTGATACTTAAAAGAAAATTATGATATTTAATGACTTATTGTTGATGATATAAATGTGGATAAGTCTTCGGCAGCTGGCGCTGTTGGCATAAGCGACAATTGCTCCTTGCCTTGAGCAAGGTTCGACATTTGGAGATAGCCAAAAAAATAACATGTTTTCCTATCTGGTGATAGTAAAACTCTAATTATCCGTAGGTTTGGGGGCAAATAATTTTGGTCGGCTGATAGTTAGAAATTTTAACCCTACCCCAAACCCACCCACTAACATCCCTAGTGTAGCTTCCATATAAAATTGTGAGATGATCTATCAATGATAAGTGTATGACTATGCAATCCAAAAACCTAGTTCGAAATTCAACCTATATAAGGTGATAAGTAATTGTCAATATTATATAAATTATGGAATGACGTGGTAAATGATAATATGAAGAACAAATCACTTGCCATATAATTTGAGTGATTTTTGAATTATCGTTTTAGGTTGAGTACTGTTATTGTTATGATAAGGTTTAGCCTAAATGACATGGTATGGTAAAGTGTAGCTTGCGTGAAGTTCATAGGATTATGTGCAAACAATATAATAGCTTACATCTTTCATACATGATATAATTAGGTGATGCGTTATTTTCATCAAGAAATGATGTGAATGACTATTAACAGTTTGTTGAAATGATGTGATATAGTGATGTTCACTTTAGTATAATCATAACATGATGTGTAAATAGTATGATTGACAACAGTTTACCCAAATAATATAATAAAGTGATATGCAGCTTCTAATCATATTGACAATTAAATGATCTGGTAGTCAACATTTTTACCTCAATGATTTGGTAAACTAATGTATAGTTACCACACATTATGGATATTGTCAATAATATGAGAGTTGCACATTAACTTTTCCATATCATTTACGCAAAAATTTTTATCCTATTATAAAATTAAAGAGAATAAGAACAAGAATAAGGGATGAAGCTCAAAAATTATAAGAATAAGTATTTTTCCTTCATCAAAGTGTCATATGTAACATACAATGCCTTTATTTATAAGCTTACAAGAGTATAACTCCAAAGGCCAATAGAACTTTAAAGGTTATAGATTACAATTATAATGAGTGAAGATAAAGGGGTAGGAGTTTAGAAGACAAATGGACATCTACTTAAATATAATATTTATAACATTTCCTCTAAGATATCCATTACACCAATATATACCTCATTAAAACCTTACCCTATGGGAAAAAATCGTAGTGAAAGAAAAATAGTACATTATATTAATGTATAATATGCAATAAAAACTGTCTCATTAAAAACATCGCCAAAAAAAATCCAGTAGGAAAAACCTTAGTCAAGGAAAAGAGTCCAGTGCATATTTCTCCCTCTCAAAATAATGTCATTGAGATTTCTATAATACCTCATTCCAATACTATGCACCAACTTCTCAAATATTGTTGTTGGTGATGCTTTTGTGAACAAATCTGCCAAATTATCACTTGATCAAATTTGTTGAACATCTATATCACTATTTTTCTAAAGGTCATGTGTAAAGAAGAACTTTGGTGATATATGTTTTGTTCTGTCTCATTTAATATAACCCTTTTTTAGTTAAGTAATACATGCAGTATTATATTCATATAATATTGTTGGCATTTCTTTGGTAAGAGATAATCCGCATGCTAATATATTGAGTCATTGACCTCAGCCACACACATTCTCGACTAGCTTGCAATGATTTCAACATGATTTGAAGTCTGCTTCATAGAATGCCATGATATTGCAAAATCACCACATGTAAATACATAACTTGTTTGAGATCGAGCTCTTTAGACAAATAACTTGTATCTGCATAACTAACTAGTGATGATTTAGACTCCTTTGAGTAAAACAAACCCAAATCATTTGTTCATCGTAGATAACGAAATATTTGTTTTAACTCCATTCCAATGTCTTTGGGTTGGAGAAGAACTATATCTTGCCAATAAATTCACAGAAACGCTTTATCAGGACAAGTATTATTAGCAAGATACATTAGTGTGCCTATAACACTAAGATATGATACTTCAAGACCAAGAAGCTTTTCGTTATCTTCTTAAGGTCGGAGTGGATCCTTTTTCACATCAAGTGATCTAACAACTATTAGGGTGCTCAATGGATGTACTTTGTCCATATAAATTTTTTAAGGATCTTTTCTATATAAGTTTATTGATGAACAAAAATTTCGTCTATCAAATGGTCAATCTGCAAGCTAAGACAAAACTTTGTTTTTCCGAGATCTTTCATTTCAAATTATTTCTTTAGGTATTCCACTGTCTCAGAAAGTTTACTTAGAGTTTCAATAATATTTAGGTTATCAACATATACTACAATAATAACGAACTCAAATCCTAATTTCTTTATAAAAACATATGGACAAATAGGATTATTCATATATCATTCTTTCAACAGATATTCACTCAAACGATTGTATCACATATGTCCGAATTGCTTTAACCCATACTGTGATCTTTACACTTTAATTAAATACATTTTATGAGAACTTGAATTATATGCTTCAAGTATTTTAAATCCTTTAGGGATTTTTATGTAAATATCACTATTAAGTGATCCGTATAAATAAGTTGTAACCACATGCATTAGACGCATATCAAGTTTTTCATAAACTGCAAAACTGATTAAATATCGAAATGTAATTGCATATACCACATGAGAATATGTTTCTTTATAATCAATACTAAGTCTTTGTGAAAACTCTTGTGCAATAAGTCGAGTTTTATATCTTACAACTTCATTTTTCTGATTTTGTTTTTGCACAAAAACTCATTTGCATCCAACCGGAATTACACCTTTTGGTGTTCGGACTACAGGTCCAAAAACTTCACGTTTTGTGAGTGAATTTAATTCTACTTGAATTGCTTCTTTCCATTTTGGCCATTCATTTCTTCGTCAATATTGCTCAACAGAATTTAGTTCAATCTCCACACTTTCTTTTATAACATCAAGTGCTATAGCATATGCAAAAATGTTATGTATAACTTGTTCTTTTCGATTCCATATTTTTTCAGAAGAAACATAATTTATTAAGATCTTATCATTTTCGCTATTTTCAGGTAGTTGAGCCTCTTCTGGGCCTTTGTCATTGATTATGTCTCAAGTCTCTTTAAAGGTACTAGCCTCCTTCATTGTGCCATCTTGTTCGTTTGCTCATTTTTTTTCCTATGATTTTTATCTTTGGAACTGATTAGTCTTCCACGTTGCAAACGTGTCTTAGATTCATTAGCTATAGGCTATAACTTTTATTGGAGCATTTTCAGCTGGTATATACGATTTAGTGACTTTCCTTAGGTCAGTAAATGCATTTGGTAATTGATTTGCAATAGTTTGTATATGAACTATCTTTTGAACTTCTAGTTCACATTGATTTGTGCGAGGATCAAAATGAGATAATAATGATGCATTTCATGCAATCTCATTTCTTAGCTATTTTTTTATCTCCCCGTAATATTTGAAAATTTATTTCATGAAAATAACAGTTAGCAAATCCCGCTATAAAAACATCATTTGTCATTGGTTCAAGATATTTAATAATTGAGGGAGATTCATATCCCACATATATGCCTAATCTTCTTTGAGGACCTATCTAAGTGCGCTATGGTGGTGCAATTGGAACATATACTACGCAACCAAATATTATTAGATAAGAAATATTTAGTTTCTGCCTAAAAACCAATTGAAATTGAGAGAATTTATGATATGATGTTGGTCTTATGCGTATAAGTGTTGTTATATACAAAATTGCATGTACCCAAATAGAAATTAAGAGTTTTGTTCTCGTGATTAATGGTCTAGCAATTAATTGGAGGCGTTTAATAAAAGATTTTGCTAAATCATTTTGTGTATGTACATGAGCAATTGGATGTTCTGTAAACCCCAGAGTTTTATTCTTTAAAAACTAATTTTTCGATGAATAGTATTTTCGAGTGAATAGTAATAAGTGATTTTCAAAAAATGGAGCCCGGACATTATAATTCCTAAAATAGGTATTAGAGTTATTAGAAGTTGAAATGGATCGAAAATAAGTCCATTTGAATAGGTTTTAACAATCCGAAATTTAATTTATGAAAATACCATTTTTAGATAATACTAGGTATTAATGATTTTAAACCCATTTGAATTTTTTTTTAAAGCATGAGATTGAGAGGTAAGATACTCAATTAGAGTATTACATGGTCAATTTGATGATAGGATGACCATAAAATATTTTTGAAATTTATTGAGTATGAATGATAATTAAATGCATTAAGGGCAACATGGACATTCCAACTTCAAATAAATATGGATTTGGTGTGAGCATCACATGGAAAGAAATTAAGTAAAAAAAACAAAATCCATATCATGTGAAATTAACCAATGAGAGAGTGACATATCAAAATGCACTAAAAAAAATACAAATATTTTAATGACCAATTGATTTAATTGTCCTTTAAGGGATGGATTAATATGAGTTATAATTAAGGCCATTATAGTAAAGTTAATCAAATGATTTGATGAAGGGCATTTTGGTCAATAAAAAGTGAGGGTATATAAAGTGATTGTGAAGACATTTCTAGCAAAATTAAAAGAAAAGAATTAAGAGAGAGAGAGAGAGAGAGAGCATAGTATTAGGCCAAGCAAAGGGGAAGAAGATCAAAAGAGTTTTCAACCAATTTTGCATGTCAAATTCACTTGATTTCACAAAATAAGGTGCTAGGAAGAAGATTGAGCAAGAAAAATGAAGAAAAAAGTGGTAAGTTACTTGATATTCATGGTGTTTTGATGGGTTTTCATGATGAAATGATTAAGTTATGTGTGTGTTAGATTTTTGGTATGATTAGAGGTTGATTGTCTTGTATTTGAGCTTGAAATTGGAAGGAGTTGCAAAAGAAACAAGTTAACAAGTAAATTATTAAGGTAAGTTTAGGGTTTTAAGTGATTTTTCAACTAAACTTGTATTTAATTGGTTTTAGAGTATTAGGTTGGTGTTGGAATCGAATTGATGTCGTTGATGATCATGAAAATGGAAAAATAACTTTGGATGGCCCTGATGTGAATTCGACCAAGCTAGGGTTTGTGTGGGTTTGAATTGATTTTGGTATTTTGATGAAATTACAAGATGTTTAGCATGATTTAAGTTGATAAGTATCAATATAATGAAAAGAAAAGTTTATGTATGGTTGTTATGTCAATTCGGCCAAAGGAGATTGTTGGTGTTCAAGTGGTTCTTTTATTATTGTGATGTGTTTTTATTAATTTATGCATATGATTAAGTGAATTTGAATTAAGAATGTGGAAGGAATTGAATGTGACGATGAATGTAATAGTTTAGGTCAATTTTGTAGTTTAGGGTGGATGCAGTGTTTTTAGTGAAAATGAGTGATTAAATGCTAATTTTATTAATTGGGTGATAAATTCTAATCTAGAATGTGTATTGTAGGTGGAAAGAAAGCAAACGAATCGAGGGAGATAAATCGAATGGCAAATTAATGAATTGTGGGCTATGTGAATGAAAATGTGTTTTATAAATTGTTATATGCATATTTTGCCATTTTATAACATCTATGTTGACAAGATTGCATTTTGTGATTAAAATTGATTTTCTCGAAAAATATTAGTTTACGGACATTTCACGTAATTATTTAAAAGAGAAATATTTTATACATGAAAGACTTGAAATGATAATGTTTATGTTTTAGTAAAATTTTTATACGATATGTTTAATATTTTAAGTTTATGAAATGAAGGAATTAAATTTTTAATTATGTGGAAAAAAAATGTTTTCAAACGCCAATGGCCTTCCTTATGTTATATGTTATGTTACGGATTATGATTTAAACCCGGTTGGTATACCCCACTATGTATGACAAGTATTGGGAGGGCGTATCACTAACATTGGGGGCATTGAATCTGTCAGTCAAGTCATGTAGCCCTCTATTTATATGAGGTATTATCTCATTCGCGTATGCGATGCAGAAAATTTCGCTGCATATGATGAGATGTCTCATATATATCATCACCTGAGCGTCGTTAATTGAATTGCCACGTGACTACTTTATGATTATTTGGGTTCTATTGGTGTGGTTTCAGTAAGGAAAAGAAAATCTTAAGTTACACAATAATTAAAATATTATTATGCTTTTATGTTTGAAACCATGTTTTGAGAATGCCCACAAATTTACTAAAAGTTTATGATTTTGATTTAAAAAATACTAGGAAACATAATATTCTTTTAAAAAGGTATTTGGGAGGTATTTTCGAAAGAAACGATTTTAATAGAAAAATCTTACCATTCACTCAGCTCCTTTAGTTCATCCCTCTTTATTTTATATTTTATGAAAATCTCTCCAAGTGTAGGAAACAGTGGTCAGGGTGCTCGCTCTCCCACCTCTGATTAGGTGGGCTAGCCGTGAACGGTATTCTATGAAGTATCATGTTACATATTTTGATTCCATTAAAAACTTATATATGTATATTTTTTTGGTTGTAAAGAATTTTATAAATTTTACAATGGTTGTAGTATTATGTTGTATTCGTTTAAATGAAACGATTTGTTGCTTATATGTATACACAATATAAATATTTTGGGATGTATATAAATGCTTTTGATTTTATGCATGAAATTATGTTTTCAAAATTTAATTTGTTTATGTTGAATTAGATCTCTTGTGGTCAGGTGATGATTATGAGATAGACCGAAGGTCCAATTTGGTAGTGGAGAATATTGTTTGAATTATTGAAGTTTTATTGAAATTGTTTTAAAGTGATTTGAAATTTTGGAAAACCTTGAAAAACAGCTGTTGTGCTGTCAAAATTTTTCTAGAAAATCTATATTATGGAAAAAGAAATTTTTATAATTGATAATTCACCTATTATGCAATGTTTTAAGTTTTAGGGCTTGCTTCACGATGTCCTTTTGGTGATGCTAGCTAAAATGCAGAAGGGTTCCATGAGGTGCTCAACGGGATCACGAAAACTTCGAAAGGGGAAATTCAGGGCAGGTCCCATCATGCTCAACAGTTATTCCAACTAACATGTAGTAATCATTAAAAGTTTGAGATATAAATTCACCTGCATTTTCAAGACGAATTGTCTTAATTGCATAATTTGAAAATTGTGCTCGTAATCTTATTATTTGAGCAAGTAATCTTGCAAATGCCATATTACGGGTGGATAATAAACAAACATGGGACCATCTAGTAGATGCATCTATTAATACCATAAAGTATTTAAATGGTTCATATAATGGATGAATAGGTTCACATATATCCCCTTGGATACGCTTTAGAAATGCAGGTAATTCCTTCCCAACTTTAGTTGGTGAAGGTATAATAATAAACTTTCAGTAAGAACAAACAGCACATGAGAATTCATTAGGCAAAAGAAACTTTTGGTCTTTCAATGGATGTCCATGTGAATTCTTAATAATTTTTCACATCATTATTGATCCCAGATGACCTAACTGATCATACCAAACAATAAAATTTTCTTTAGTGATGAACTTCTAGTTTATTATAACATGTACTTTAATTGTATTAATACTTGTATAATACAATTCAAAAGAAAGGGCATGTAGCTTTTCTAATACACATTTTCATCAGAGATAATTGATGTAATATAGAGATATTCTATGTTATTTTTCGTAGTCTCAACATAGTATCCATTTCATTGAATATCTTGGAAACTCAACAAATTTCTTTTTGATTTAATAGATAATAAGACATCATCAATAGTGAGTTTTGTTCCTTTAGGTAATAAAATATTTACTCTTCCGGAGCTTTCAATGAGTTTTACATTGCCTGATATTATAGTAACAGCGGCTTCCATTATTTTTAAATTTGAAAAATATTTCTTATTTTTCAATATGGTATGTGTTATGGCACTATTTGCTAAGCATATATCTTCACCATTAATACTGAGACCAATAAAAGGATGAGAAATATTCATGCTTCTTCATTTAAACAAAGGAAATACATAATAAGTTTCAAAAGAAAGAAAACAGATGACAAAAAGAAACACATCAATACTAAAAATAAACACACTAACAATAGTAAAACACACCGACTCTAATGCAATATAAAGATAACATTTTAAAAATGGATATCCTCATCATCAACTGAAAAGTTGATTTACCATTAGCAAATTCATTAATATTTCCATTAAGAAAGTCTACAAGATCCAAGTGTATTGTTCTCAAAGAGTTAAGATGATCATCACCAAAATTATCTTGAAATGCAAAGTTTGCCTCAATGTTTTTTTCTTTCTCCTTCAGGGAGGCTTGATAAAACTCTACCAAATGTTTAGCTATACGACAAGTACATGACTAATGTCCTTTCATTCCATACTTATAACATACACTTTCAGTATTTTTCGGTGATCTTATCTTGTGAAGATTTCTCATTTCATGTTTTTTTTTTTTTCACTAGGTGTGATTTTCTTAAAATTTGAAGAATTATTATAATGACCACCATGATGTCGAAAAATATTTTGTCCCCGGCCACATCATCTTCCACGTCCTCGATTATTATACATTGTCGCATTCACGTCAGGGAATGGACTTGAACCAGTGGGGCGTGACTCATAGTTTTTTTATCAAAAGCTCATTATTTTATTCAGCCACAAGAAGACACGAAATCAATTTTGAATATTTTTTGAAAGCCCTTTCTCGATGTTGCTATTGCAGAAGCACATTAGCCGTATGAAAAGTGGAGAATGTTTTTTTCTAGCATATCTTCTTCAGTGATCTTTTCTCAACATAATTTCAATTGAGAACTGATTTAATATTGTAGGATTATACTCACTTACTAATTTAAAGTCCTGTTATCGTAAGTGCATCCAATCAAAACGAGCTTTTGAAAGAATTATAGTTTTCCAATGATCATATCTTTCTTTCAAACTTTGCCAAATGATAAGGGGATCCTTTACAATGAGATATTCAGATTTTAGTCCCTCATGAAGATGCTGTCTAAGAAATATCATAGTCATAGCACAGTTTTGGCTAGATGCATCATTTTTATCTTTAATGGTATCTCCAAGACCCATAGCATTAAAGTGGATTTTAGCATGTAGTATCCACGATAAATAATTCTTTCTAGTGATATCAAATGTCATGAACTCAAGTTTTGTAAAATTTGTCATGAAGAATACTATCACAAAAGTAATAATTAGATAAAAAATAATTTTAATTCATATTAACAATGAAAAAAAAAATAACTATAAATATTCAAACACAAAGGTAGAAAAGAAATAAAGCATGTTGCATATAAACAAAGAAACTAAAGAATTTAGACAATATATACAAGTTAATGAGACAACAAAATCTAAATAATAATCACATTAACTTCATATATTTAATAGTGTGATTATGAAATTAAAATAATAGAAAAACAAATCAACTATGTATTATCATTATTTATAATATACACAATATGATAAGAGAAAAATAACAATAGATAAACTATGAACAAAACATGCATAGAAGTGTAAAGGAAAGTTAGAATATGTTATAGGCATTTTCTGGATTACCTAAATGGGTTAGTAAAAGCCCAATAAGTTGGCCTAATAGACTAAAAGACAAAACCAGTCTGTCAGCTCGCAGAAATAAACTCCCTGATCACTTTGCTCCCGGCTCACGTATGTAATATTCTGACAACGTCGAGCTTGCTAAACCGAGATTGTCTACCATTACAAAACTCAGATCGCCAGTCATCCCCAGTAGCTCCAGGTCGCTTAGATCAAACCTCAGCTCTTAGACGAAACGTACACGGTAAGAAGATTGTGTCAGAATGCTGACAGTCTAATTTAAGGAAAATCTCAACCACTAAGTATGAGAGTAGTGTCAGAAACTCATGCTTTAACAGAAGACTTTGACAAATGTAACAAATGTCAGTTTTAGGAAGTGTAATTAATTATGACTCTAATATTATATTTGTATTTAATGGTATCTTCCCCTCTATAAATAAGGGTGATATCTCATTGTAAAAAAATGAGAGAAACACTTTAAATTGAGAGTGCTGTTATTCTGCCAAAATAGTGAGAGAAAATAGTGGATATAGTCATTTATTGGCCGAACCACTTAAAAACCTAGTGTTCTTTGTTCTTCCTGTGCCTTTTTCCTTTACTCTTTGCTTAGCCTTTTGTTTTGTTTTGATTCCATTGCAGTTTTGGACTTTGAAGAACCTAGTTGACTAATTTTTAACGTCAACAGAATACTTACCTTGAACTTCTATGCTAGAATAAGTAAAATTGGTAGAGTTTTGTGCTGATAATATGTCATGAAATTAAAGAGAATAAGAACAATAAGAGATGAAGCTAAAAAATTGTAAGAATAAGTATTTTTCCTTCATCAAAGGTGTCCTATGTAACATACAAACCTCTATTTATAGGTTTACAAAAGTAAAACTCCAAAGGTCAATAGAACTTTAAAGGTCATAGTTTACAATCATAATGAGTGAAGATAAATGGGTAGGAGTTTAGAAGATAATTGGACATCCACTTAAATATAATATTTATAACATATCCTTGTATAATTATTGTTTAAAAATGTTTTTTTTATGTTTGTTAATACTTTAATTTTATTTTCTCAAAAAAAAAAAAAAACTTTAATTTTATAAAATAATTTTCATGTTGTTTTTAATTTAAATTTACGAAGTAATATAACATCAAGGGATCGTCATAACTTATAACGATCATTATTATCATAAATGTGAAAATAATAGATACTAACTCCTTTTCGAAAAAATAAAAATAAAAGATACTAACTATTTACTTTATGAAAGAAATCTAATATTTGCCTTTATGTTTTCACTTACAGGTGAGATTATTTTAATTTAATTTTTTTCTTCCCACTTAAATCTTCTTTTTATATAAATTTATTTGTTTTTTAAATTTATCTCTACCTTCCATCTTTACTAGGGGTGGGCATCTTCAACCCCACCCGACTATTTTTTATTGGGTTGGGTTGGGTTAATTCTTAAAAAAAATAAGATGGGTTGGGTTGAAAAATTTTTAACCCAACCCAACCCGAACCCGACAAACGTTTATCTCTAATTCTAAATCTAAGGTTTTCTCCTCTTTCTAAAAGAACACTTGTTAGGGATGATGATTAAGGATAACTTTTCTGATGAAATAAATATTTTATTTATAATTATTAAATATTTATTTATACTTATTTTATTTGTAATCAAATTGCTAAGACTATAAGAGTTATAGATTAGATTTTTTGTACTTTTATGGCAAATTAAATTCAATTCGATCAACCCAACCCAACCTGACTAGTACTGGCTTGGATTAGGTTAGATTGAAGAATTTATTGATTTGTTTATTATGATAATGTTAAATGTGTAATGTTATATATTATTAATATTTTGTTCTTCTATTTATATAGAGATTGGAGTGAGCATACCATTGGATCCATAAAAAATAATGTGAATTGATTATTTTTCATGCTATTAAGATAATTATTTTTAATAAAAACTTTATATTTTACTTAAATATGTTTGTTCTTTTATGATTTGCAAAAGTTGAAAACATGTTAGTTAGTTACACTTTGGGTTGATTTACATGTTTTGTTTGATGTTAGATGTGGCATGTAGTTGATACTTTGGAAGCTACCAATTTGACGTAATTTTTTATGGTTTTTTACGCTTGTGAGGACTTTAATGAGCAAACAAGTTGTGTTGACGAACTCTATTAGGATTATTGTCTTAATTTTTATTTTGTTATTTTTGTATCTTTTTGTGGTGAATTAATTTTTTTTTTCTTTTTTAATTATGTAGTGGCTTAAATTTTTATTTGTATTAAATCTATTATGTAATCAACGAGAATGTTTTATATTTGAACGAGTTGATTAATATAAATGTTTTGTATTTCAACAAGATACCAACCCGATCAACTTAACTTAACCCAACCCGACAATTATTGGGTTGGGTTGGGTTGGGTTAAAGAATTAATTGGGTTGGGTTGAGTTGAAAAATTTTCAACCCAACCCACGTTGGGTTGAAGGATTTTCAACCCAACCTAATCTGAACCCGAAAACGTCCACCCCTAATCTTTACTATCCATCTATCTAATATACATACTTTTTAATTTTTATTTAATTTATTTAATTTTTAATTATATCTAATTTTTTTTTTGAAAAATAATTAAAAAATGAGGGTATTTTGATATTTTTGTCGGTCCACAATTAACTCTAACGAAATTTCCTAATGACATGAGGGTTTATTGTAATAAACACCGAAAGTTAAATCCATCTTTAATTATTTTTAAACCAATAGACTAAATTGTAATTTACTCTTATTTTAAATTCAAATTTTTAGTTTTTAAATGTATTATTGTTATAAGTATTATCATGTCATTAAAATTGAAAGGGCAATGTGAACATTTTGCTCAACTTCTCTAACAATGGATTTCCAAAAGTAACTCCCAACTAAATTTTCAAAAATTGATTATAGGAAAAACAAATTTGAAAAGTTTATTAAACACTTCATTGCTCATATTTTGGTACACCTAGATTTATATGGAATCCAATTAAATCTAAATGAATTAAAATAAATCATTCACCTTATCCAATTAAATCGAATGATGATTTCAAAGTCAGGTTACGTTTGTTTTGATACACTTAGATTTAATCGAAGTTCATTCAAATTCGTTATATTTCATTTCAATCAACCTCAATGAAGCATGTTTCTTGGTTTGTTTAAATTTTTACTGCACTGTAAAAACAACACCACAACCATTTTGGGAGGCGCGAATCAAGTGCACGTTGCGTTATTTGATAACCTTAATTTGATTTTTGATAGTGTGGATTGATTCTAGTTCCACTTTGATTGGCGTTTCGCGCTTTTTGGTTGTGACACGCAGTTTCATGGGCACGCCCACTTTGGGCTTTTTAAAAGAATTCATCGAGTGTGATAACTCTTTTAGATCTGTTAGGGGATTTGAGGTTTAATTAATTCACATCATCTGGTTCGTTTGTTACTTTATGCCTTTCATTGAGAATGAGACCCCACCCCACTTTAGGTGACTGTTTTCTATATTTTTTTGGGGTTGATATAATTAATTAATAATCTAAAAATTAATTATTTTAAATTTTATATCACCAATGACCCACATATGAATATTGTTGGTTTTATTTTATTTATTTTTATAATTTCATATGTACTCTTGTTGCATTAAGATATTTTTTTGCTTTAACACCTAAATTTGAACCCGTTTCGAGTATAAAATTTAATATCCATACCCATTCACGAATCTATTTAATTAAATTTACACCCATCCATTACGGGTTGAAATCCGTGAGTTTGTGGATGAAATTCTCATCCCTACTAATAATCTCATGATGTTTCATGCATAATATTTAAATTAAAAAAATAATAATAATAACTATTGATACAAAAATTGTCTATAAGGACTATATCAACAGTAATATAAAGATTTTAACTGAGTACAATCTAAGGAATAAATTCTTAGCTTAATCCTATAATCAACTTCAGGGGATTAAACCCTTAAACAGATGTTACAAACTATTATAAATGAGAGATTTAGACTCTCAAGCTGCTATATAGATGCTCCAGGCTGTTTGTGGGCAAGAAATCCCTAATCTTAGATTGTTTAACAGGTGCTACAGATGGTTTGCTAGCAAGGGATCCCTACTTAACCCGACGACTAGTTTCCTTGCGATTAGTGTGTTTTCCTTTACTTGTCTTCCCCCGAATGTACTTGCAAAACTAAGAACGGAGGTCAGGGATCACCGGTGAAAACCCTTCGACATTCAAATTAATTAGTGGAATTTTGAAGAATTTTTAGAGAAAATGAGTGTAAGACGACACTAAGTAAGCTTAAAATGAGGTCTAATATTTTTGAGAGTTTCTCTTAGAGGAGTCTTGTTGCATATCAGTTCGTCGCATGCTTCTTTCGAAAAATCTTACCTCTTGGATAAATAGTTATCATCTTATATATGCTACTATCTATGCTTTAGGCACTTGCTGGTCATTTTCTTAACCTCAGATATGATCAAATTCCCATCAGCTTCCCCTCCGCTAACATCTCTGTGTCTTATCATCCATTCCCTTTATGTCTTGTCACTTTTCAGCTCTCCCTACCTCCTGCCAAGTGGTTGATTACAGGGGATATATGCTCTTTTCTTATTGGTTTGCCTAGCTTTGGGGACAAGTTGCTTGTTATGGGTTTTTACTTTTGCTAGGGCTTGTCACGCCTGCACTGTGTCAGCGTTGCGCTAGATGCTAAAGCTGTCTTTTAAATGCCGTTGAAAGGATTTGCTAGTCAGAAAAGATCAGTTCCTTTTTTGAAGGTTTCCTTTTTCTTTCAAACTCATTTTCCTTTATTTTTTTAATCTTTTCCCACTCCTATTCTCTCAAGAGGTGATCAAGTTTGGGCTTTTTCTCCCATTGAATCCATTCCTCATAGGCTTTTTCTTAGAGCTAATTAGAGATTTAGAAAACTTATTTCAATTAGACCTAAGGGGACCAATTGATTTGAGATTGTCTTAATCAATTTGAATTGATTTTGGGGTGCTAGATTTTTTCCTAAACAATAACAAAAGAGTAATATTAGACTTCCCAATTTTTTTAGTCAAAGTTTATGTTCAAATGATTTGATATATGAGTTGTTAGTATTTTATGAATCATGAAATAATATAATAATTAATATGACATTGACAATTCACATACCATGTCATTTGGACATGAATTTAAATAAAAAATTTGGAAAGTCTAGCATTATGTATAATCAAAATATAACACATTTAACCAATTGAATCAAGCTATAATAAACTTGGTACTAGCTACAAATGTCATACTTATTTTAATTAAGATTTTTTCTCTTTAACTATTATATATATTAGAACTACTGAAAATACATATATCATAATTAACAATACAATTTATGATTGATATGACTGTAAAGAATTTACTTCCAATTTAATTTCATAAAATTATTAACAATGCTTTATTAATTTACATAATAAAGTTACTCAGAATTGGCTTGCCAAGTTGGTCAAGCCTACCCTGCCCTCTTATCAAAAATGCAGGGTTCGAGTATTTGTCTACAAAAACGTGGATAATTACCACTTAGTGCACTTGTGTGTGTGAGCAAATTACGAATAAATCATTCTAGATGAAGTGCAGTTTTTCCACTTAGGGTGAGGTTCCCTTTCCCGATTTTTAAGAAGTAGAGTATAAATAAGTGTTAGGATTTAAACCATACTATATATATATATAAAGTTGTTACATGAAATTATTCATCCGAGTTCACAACTACAACATTCAAGCGTTTTCTTAGCTACGTATAACAAATTATTTTTTGTTTTTAGATAAGTATAACAAATTGTTAATTGAAACACATTTGCTACAACCTACAAGTTAGCACATTTTAATTACAGTCAACACAATGCTTGTCGTCCTTACAATTTTGGTTGTAATCAGTAGTAAATAACACAGAGTCAACCCGTCCAATTATAATAAAAAGCAATGATTGAATGATAATATAGTAACGTAATTTATACGTAGTTGACATTTTTTATTTACAGAGAATGAAAATATTAACATGTCCACCTTCATTCCATAGCCATCAGAGTTGACTATTGAGCCATGCAACATTAAATTTTTCTTCTAACAAGTATTTTACAACTGTAGGGAAGGAAACCCCAGTTGCGCTAATCACGTTAAAGGAAAACAAATAAAAAGCCATGTTAGACGTCCAATTTCAAGAAGATATTGACACAATTATTATCTAACTGATTAAGTCTAAATACATAATTAAAGAGTATATTGACACTTTCCCTTTTACCTGAGCGGTGTGCAGTTTCTTTTTTAATGTGCGTTGGGATTTAAATACCAGTATTGATATTTTTATCATCATAAGTTGAGAATTTTCTCCCGTATTGTGGAATAAGAATAGTAAATAAATACATATATACATTGTTGGGGGGAAAATTAACTTCCTAAAATCCAATTGAACCCAAAACTATTAATTAAAAAATCAATCCAAATAATAGGGCTCGAAATAAAATTTTAAAGGCAAGTCCAAAAGGAAACCACAATCCAACTTCAATTGTCCAGCAATAGGGACGTGGAAAGGATGAAGATGCCTCTACCAAGTGGCATGAAAGTAGACCGAAGGGGCACCTAGCTCAGAAATTCAAAATGAGACCCATTATATTTGCATGCCCTTGTTTCATCAAAAGGAAGGGAGATCAAGCCTAGCTACAGGCCTAAGACAGACAAGCAGCTAGAGGTTACAAGTGCCAGGTTATAGAAGAAAAGGAAGGGCTAGAATAGACCACAAAGCTCTATGATAGGAAGGATGAACGAAAAAGTGTCATATATCCCCCTAACTTGAATTGGCTGGATAAAGAGCAAAAGATAAGGAAAAAGTGAAAGCGACGAGAAGGGGAGCCATACGATATGAAGTAAGTTTGAAAGCAAAGAGATATAAAGAGGAAGTTGACCATTAACAGAGGAGGAGGAGGAAACCCTAAAAGGTGGGAAGAAGTATATAAAGATGTCTACTGTTCAAATAAAAGTCACTTTCATTAACCCGAGAACAAACTAGTATGCGAGAAAACTCCCTGTAGAGAGACCTTTACAAGTATCAGGTGCTGCGCTTGGGTCTTATTAGTTAATATAATCTAGGTTTTTTTTTTTCCCCTTTTATGTCCTTTAGCCTCACGACAAATGAACTTTTCCATGAAATCTCACTAATTTGAACGTTGAAAGGTTTTTGCCAATGAACCATTGATGATCTCTAAACTCTCATTTTTAGTTTGACAAGCAACTAAGGGGAGAGCAGGTCACCCAGAAATGAGAATCCTCTTACCTAAGGGGACCCTGACATCAAAAGGGATCAACATTGAATTTCTTAATTCCCTAGATTATATTCCCTTTTCAATTCATTGTATCAATTGTAGGTGTGATCAATTTTTATATAAACATATGTGATAATTCTCATTTAATGTTTGAGATTTTATGAGCAATTGCCAATATGCATTGGTAGTCTTCCTTAATATCATAGAAGTAAATATTGATATCACTATGCATATGTGCATTTGTTTGCTACTTTTATTCCACATCAAGGTTGAGAGGTAGAGGGCTATGCGTATATATTTATCTCTCGTCATGTTTATGGTCGAGGATCCTTAAAATTCTAAGTGTCAAGGAGGGCAAATGCAAAATAGTCTTTGAAAAAAAAAATTCATTTTTTAAGTAATAAAAATTATTCAATTTTCAACCCTTCACGTGAATTGTTTATTAGTCGATTAAAAATGATTAAATTTCTTTTTGAAGCTATAAGTAAATAGCGATATTATCTATTAAAAATACATTTCCATTTTTTGACTATTTTTAATAATTTTATCAACTTACCAATATGTATACTTTATTTGATATCATTAAAATGAATATCGCTCAAATATATAATAGTAAAATTTTCATTATAAGAGTATTTAATTTCAATAAATCTTCTAAACTTAATATTTGGAAACCAAATCATACACAATTTTCAAATAAAAAAAAAGGACACGCATGCAGATGATTATATGGACAAATAACTGATAGGTGGTTTCAGCATTTAAACGCGCAAAACGTCGGTGCAGCCAAAACAGGTAAAAACTTAAACACCAAGGGCATTTCAGTAAATTCAACCCCATAGCCGATCTTTCAGTCTCTCTCCACCGCTCCGGCAATCACATGAAATAAAAAAGCCGACTCGTCTCACAAAACTCGCCAAAATAAAATCCCCTATTTCTCCGTAGTAGAAACATTTATTATCATTTTATCGAATTGGTAAAAACAAATTCTCTCTGCTCACTTGAATTTAATTCTTCTCCCGATCCGAGATCTCTTTTTCCTTTTTAATCACGCTTTATCTGCCCTCATCTCGCCAAAAAAACAAAAACAATAATTATATTAAATTTAAAATAAAAATTAACTCTACCGGTCTCCAATCGAGATTTTCCAAGCTTCTCATTTCTAATTCAAGAAACTAGAGAGCAAGATAGAGATTGAAAAATGTGATTGTTTTCTTTTTATTCGAGTTTTTAATAATTTTTTTTTTCATCTTTGTCGACTATTACTGAAATTGCTGCGATTGTTTTTTCAGGTTCTTTATTGGAGATTGAAGCTGTGGGATTAATTGATCTGGTTAGAATTTTGGTTCTTTTGGTGGAATCTTTAGGGTGCATAGCTTTCATGTGTCATTTATGATCAAGCTTGTTTTAGATTGTTTGGTTATGAGAGTGAATTGTGTCTTCCGACCATAGATTTTGGATAGTGAGGTGATTGATGACGTATGATTGTTGTAGTGTAGAGCTTAAAAGAAAAAAGCCATGACTTTGGCTTCCTCTCCTAAAGAAGGTCCTCCCATGGCTGCCTTTCCACGGTCCCTTTCAACCATTGCAGTTACCGTGGGAGGACTTGCTATGTTCTTGATTTTTGCTTCATTGCTTTTAGTTTCGTACCCCATTGGTTCTACTGTTCGCGGGTATTTTTACGGTGTTGATAGGAAATTGGAATTGCCTGTTAATCAAAATGTTTCGGATTTAGGTTCCGGGAAGAGTAAAGAGAGTGTAGTTGTTGATAAGAGTTACCCCCCGTCTGGTTCTGGTTTAGAACCGAACAAGAGTGAAGCAAGTCCTCTGGTTGATGATAATGTTGATAAGAGTGATAAGAAGGTTTCGTCGGTCGAGTCTGGTGTACAAGTTTCCAAGGGTTTAGATGATTTGTCGGGTGATTTATCATCTAGTCGTACAAAAGAAGTTGAGACTAAAATTGGTAATGTTTTGGGAAATCAATCCAGTGATGTAGAGACAGGAAATGATAGTACAAGTCAAGGTGGTTCTTCTGATGATTCGAAAGTGGGGAATTCGAAAGCAAACAATGCGACCATGATGGGATCAGTTGTATCAGGTTTTGCTCTTTACTCTTTTGCTTATCTTATCTGTACTTTTGATATAGATTTGTTAATTATTGTATATGTGTTGTCATTTATGGTGGAATTTGCTTCAATTTTGGGAACTTTTGAGGATATTGGTCTGTTTTGTTACCTGATTATTTCAGAGTGGTTACTTGATTTATTTGTTATAGTTAAGGGCTATGTACCAATTATCCAGTTATTAATGTTAATCTTCTCAACTCTATTTTTTTGTCCTGATAAATACAAATATCTTCCAGCTAATTGTCAAAATTAGAAGGAAAAATATATGGGATTTTGGTTACTTATCCTCTTTATGGGTTATTTCTAATTACAAAACGTACTTAAAGAGTACATTAATGGCAAAATAATACATTTATGGAGGATGCAATATGTTTTAGCTGTAAGCTGCCTGACCTTAAATGGAAACTAGTTTCCTACTTTTTTAGTACATTGATGGACAATGTAACATACCATTTGAATAATTCAGATAGAAATTGTAAAAAGCATCTTCATATATGGAGGCAGTTATCAGCCGCAGATTGCTAGTAGAAGGGAAAATCTGCTGTTTTGCACCTCATTAACTTTTTCTTATATTTTTCTCCACTTTTTTGTCTATGCTTATATTGTGTGATTTTCAAGTTTTCAGCTTAATTATCTTTGTGTAGGTTGTGATCTCTACCGTGGAAGCTGGTTTTATGATTCTTTAGGACCATTATACACAAACAACACATGCCCTGTACTGACACAGATGCAAAACTGCCAAGGCAATGGGAGACCTGACAAGGAATATGAGTATTGGAGATGGAAACCCTCTCAATGTGACGTCCCTCGATTTGATGCTAAGAAATTTCTGGAGTTGATGAGAGGAAAGACACTAGCTTTCATTGGAGATTCAGTTGCTCGAAATCAGATGGAATCTATGTTGTGCCTTCTGTGGCAGGCAAGTAAATGATGTCTTTACTTTATGAACTAAATTTTTTACCAAATGTACTCACAGCACGATTTAGGGAGTTTTTAATAATGTAAAAAAGGGTTGAATACATTAACATATTAGACAAAGTTCTAGTTATGCTGAAAAACATGTGACATATCTAAGAAGTTGATAACTGAAGCTGTTCTGTACCCAGCAGGAATGAGATTTTTAGCCTTGATGGGATTTTATCCAACAGGTGGCCATGGTTTTGACCATTTTTCTTCTTCATTTCTGAATCTTCTGTTTTCCACTTTTAATTTGTTGGTGTTGACAATGATGATGTACTTCACTTCTGTATTTGACTATGAAAACAATAGAAAATAATTGCCTAGAGTGCTGAAACGATCAGAAAGTATTTTTTCTAATGGTTTTATGCACCTTGCCTTATGTACAACTGGCAGTAAGTCAGGTTAACCAATGAAGATATTTTAGTCAGTGTAGAGTGATAAGTATGAAGTACATTACATAGATTGCTAAATAACAACACACTGCACACTTGCCTTGGGAGGAGAAGAAGTAGGGTGAGGTGAGGTAGGATAGCACTAACGTAAAAGAGATATAAAATGCCCCAGCAAAGACTAGCCTTAAGTTCCTTATCTTCCAATCACCGGAAAGAACAGAATTTTTAAGGTTTTATCTTTTATACTTGCTAGGTTGGGTAATGTGTAGAACTTGCATGTTAGACCTATCCTTATGGCCTAGTTAAAGCTTGGATTGAGCTCAATTTACAGCTGTTATGGCTGGTTATCTGATCTATCAGATAGATATAGTCCCTATTTAGTTCAAAAATCCTATTTGATCATACGTGTTCTGTTCTATGTTTCTAGTTCCTGATTATTGTTTAAAGAAATTTTAGTAGGGTAAAGAGATTGAAGTTTGTCTTATTTTCTTTTTACATATTACAAGGCAGGCCAGAGTCTTTCATACCATATTAGGTTTATATCACAGTTATTCCTCAGGATTTCCTATTGAGATAAAGAGGATTGCACTCCACATGAACATTGCTTTACACTTTGTCAATCTTTATTATTATTTGGGATACAGTTCTAATAGAAAAGGAAAAATTATTGGATTTTTTCAGGTAGAAGTTCCCAAAAATCGAGGAAACCGGAAAATGCAACGATGGTACTTTAGATCAACATCAGTGATGATCGTCAGAATTTGGTCCTCTTGGCTTGTACGGAAAACTAATGAAGCATTTGACTTTGCTCCAGATGGTGTTGACAAGCTCCACCTAGATGCCCCAGATGACAACTTAATGGAAGTTATCCCTTCTTTTGATGTGATCGTACTTTCATCAGGCCACTGGTTTGCCAAGCAGTCAGTCTATATCTTGAACAATGAGATTGTAGGAGGACAATTATGGTGGCCAGACAAGTCTCGGCCTATGAAGGTCAACAATATCGACGCATTTGGGATATCTGTTGAGACAATTCTCACTTCTCTTGCTACACATCCAAATTACACAGGACTAACCATTGTACGTTCATATTCACCTGATCATTATGAGGGTGGTGCCTGGAATACAGGAGGATCATGCACTGGAAAGGAAAGGCCACTTGCAGTTGGTGAGCTAGTGAAAAATGGATTTACAGACATAATGCACGAGAAACAGGTAACAGGTTTCAACAATGCATTGAAGAAGGCAACAAATAACTCAAAGTTGAGATTGATGGATATCACTGAAGCTTTTGGTTATCGCCACGATGGGCATCCGGGTCCATATCGAAGTCCTGACCCAAATAAGATCACAAAACGTGGGCCGGATGGAAAACCCCCACCACAGGATTGCTTACACTGGTGCATGCCGGGTCCTGTTGATACCTGGAATGAACTTGTGCTTGAAATTATAAGGAGAGAGTTTGAGGACAACAAAAACTCATTATCATGAGATCCATATGGTTTTGCGGTGGAGCAGCCTGCATTCACCAATCTGCATTCTTTGTGCTTCTATAATTTGAAGGGTAATATAGTAGCAAGATTTAATTTATGAATGGGGTGAGGATTATAGCCTATTCCTTTTGTTATTATTATTATTTTTTTCTTTAGCGAAATTTCTGTTATAGGGAAATATATGTAGAGGAATGTGCTTTTGTAAAAGGTGGGGAGCTTAGCAGCTTCTTCTTCTTGTCACGGTATTTGTAGAGGACTCGAAATAAATGAAAAGCTATTGTTGAGTTTCAGTATTTTTATTGGTGATTTGCTGCTTTTCATCTAGTTGCACAAAGTTGTACAGGTAAAAATTGTCAGCCTAGATTGTCCACAATTTTGAACTTCAATCTTCCAGTTAAAACGGTTTGGTTCCCCTATTTGGGAAAATGTCAAAAAGTATTACGAATCTCATGTTGAGTGGAAAAAAACTGTAGTGCCAAGAAGCATTATGGATGTCATGTGTCACTCATGACATACGGTATAATGTGAGTGAATTAGATATATAAGTTTGGAGCATTAAATCATCTTTGTATGAAGAGAAACTTGGGTAGAACAAAGACAGCATGCTCAAGTAACGTTTTCCCATAACATCATTTGCCACACCACATGACACAATTCTATATCTGCCACCGTTTCTCTGTTTTCCAAAAATTTCTGAACCCTGACCCTAATTTGTAAAAGTAAATTAATATTTTTAATTTTTATATTAAGGGTTACGTTATTATACAATGACTGTAACTATATATTAGATACTAGATCCATCATATTACAATTCAATTATTCAAATAAATAAAGAATTTTCATACTAACAAATAAAACTTTTGAGGAAATATAAGATCTCTTTATAATTATCCAAGCATTATTGTTGAATCGGTATACGATCGAAATCTTTATATCAATCCTCGTTTTTACCATAAATATTATAAAATTTACAGTATTAAACAACTTAAATTGAATAGTAATTTTTTTTTTTCTTTTTAAATTTCAGATTAAATGGGGTGAGATGGAGATTGGGGCGGTGGTGGGATTTGGAAGTACCTGCTACCTCCTCGAATGGAAATGATTTGTTGACTTCCTTAATCTCAAGAGTTCAACTATTTCATAAAATTGCTGCTGACTTGAACTTCAAAATCTTTAGACATTTTAAAAGTATCTAAACATCCACTTTATGAGAACTACTATACACAATTCAAGTCGTCACAAAATGCTTATGAAAATGACAAATTATTTGTAATATTTTTAAAAATTGAAGGTTAGTTTTGTAATGTATTTCAAAATAAATGTTATAAATTATAATAGAAAAATAAAAGAAAATATGTCCAATGCAATAGTCCTTTTTAGAAAAGGCAAAAAAATATATTCAACATGTTTAAAATGTTTATGCACAATCTGCATAATATACTTAGAAAAAAAAAAACAATTTTATTTTTAAAATTTTATGTTTATTTTCGAATTATTATGTTAAATTCGAAGTTTAAAGAATAAAAGATGGATGACTCAAACTCATAAATATAAGTACAAATGATATACAACTAACCAATCTCATCTTATATATCTTCAAATTTTGTGATTAGTTTTTAAAGATTAATGATTATAATTTTAACCAAATTATTTAATTAAAATTTTATTTAACCAAGTGTCATTCCTTCCTTCCTATTTTTGCCTTTTAAGAACCAAAAAAGGACTATTACAATTTACAACAGCTCAATGCTTACAGAAAACAAGTACATCATGATATCATATCCACTAGACATCAGTTAACAACTTATAACGATTTGTTACAAGTCCCCATCACCAAAAACTTTCGATTGCTGACATGGAAAATCCCTATTGGACAAAACCATCATACACCAACAAATCCACAAACACTAGATAAACAACCCAAGTCTTTGTCTCCAGACAAATTCCAATACAACCCAACACACCGTACTCACACATCACAAACCGTTCACACTCTGAATAAAACCCAACGAGCGGCCCATATCAATCCCAGTACAATAAATTAAACGCACCAGATCCAGGGCCACGTCGCCGTGGAATTTCAAAATTCAAAATCAAACAAAAATTCACTCGCATTTAAAAAAAACGAATCCTTAACAAGCGCTCTTCAACGGTCCAATTTCCGCAAACGGCTACTTCTCTCTCTTAACTTGTTCTTTTGCACCAAAAGTTTTCAAACCTGAATTCTCGCAACTCTCTTACCAGACTCATTTTCCAGTGAAAAAAAAAAAAAAGGAAAAAAATATTTTTCAGGAAAATAAAAGAAAATCCACGTTTCTTCTTCTAACGCGCCCGAGAAAATTTTCGTTTTTCCAGGTTTGTCTTCTTCTTTGCATCAGATCCATCATCCACGTTTTCAAGTTCTAACGTTTCTGTTTCTCTTATTTTCTCGCTGTCTTCTTTGTTTGTTTGCCGAGAAAATAAAACTGCAGAAAACGCAATTGATGTTGTTGGTTTTTTTGTTTTTAGTTCTAATTTTTTGTCGTTTTTAAATGAATTAGCTGAGTATTGATTTTTGTTACTGATGGTTTTATAGATTGTAATTAAAAGTTGAATATAAGTGATTTTAAAGAGAAGAGAAGCTAAATTTGTAGAAATTATTGAAAAGTTTTGATCTTTTAGTGAAAATGTCGGTGAGAGATTTAACAGTCGTGATTTGTGGAGAATTAGGGGTTTTTTTAGAGAAATTATGGTTTCGGCATTGTGATTTGTTTTGGCAGGCCAAAGTTGTTGTTCAAGATGACTAATGTCCAAGGCGATCCGCTTCTGCAAGTGGAAACTACTTGTGGAACACTGTTATATGAACTTCAGGTGTGGGTTTTTCGTTTTTCTTTTGATGTTATTTATAGCTGTAGAAAGTGAAGCAAGTGTTTGATTGTGAATTTGGTTATTTGTCTGTTTTGTTTAGATAATTTGGGATGAAGTTGGGGAGACGGACAAAGAAAGAGACCAGATGCTGCTAGAGCTTGAACAGGAGTGTCTTGAAGTGTATAGACGAAAGGTGGATCAGGCTAATCGGTGTAGAGCGCAGCTGAGGCAGATGATTGCTGACTATGAAGCCGAACTTGCTGCCATTTGTTCTGCTATGGGGGAGCGACCCGTGCATATCAGACAGGTTAATGGTTTAAAGATGGAATACGGATGGATATTTGTGAATGTTGAGGATGACTGTTGTTTGTGAATATGATACAGGTTAATGGTTTAATGATGGAATACGGATGGATATTTGTGAATGTTGAGGATGACTGTTGTTTGTTTAGTATAAATGTTAATTTGTTTTTACAACTAAAACCCTTAAATTTGAGGGAGTTTTACTGTGCAATTCTGTAAAAGTTCCGTAGAATTATGTAAAAACAGAAAATTGAAAATTACATAGAATTAGCATTGTTATTAGTGTGATCAGAGATAAAAAATATGAACAGAAATTGTTCTTATTAGACAGGTCAGGAATGATTTAATGATGTCATTTCGATGGACATTTGTAAATGTTGAGGATAATCATTATTTGTTTGGTACAAACGTTAATTTGTTCGACAATTGAAGCCTGTAAATTTTGAAAACCATCTAAAGGGTTTTAACTATGGAATTCGTTAAAAGTTGAGTAGAACTATAAAACAGAAAATAGAAAATTTATATAGAATTAGCATTGTTAGTATGATTAGAGAGAAAAAACATGAACTGATACGTTGGCCTATTGTTATGTTTTGTATCTAAGAGATGAATTATATATATGGTCATGTAGTTGGATTGAGTTCAGAAATGTAGATAAGACTGAATTGGAAAGAAGATAATGAAAAGATAGGAGATTATTGTGAAACTCAAATAGTTTGATTTAGCTTTTATGTCGAGATGTGTATTATTTTCCATCTCCTTTGCAGTAGTTTTATTTTTTGCTAGAATTTTTTTTTTTGAGGTTTTGGTATATATTGTTATCTAATTATACTATTTGCTTATTGGGACCATATCTTCAGTCTGATCAAAGTGTTGGAAGCTTGAAGGAAGAACTCAAGAAAATTCTTCCGCAGCTGGAGGAGATGCGCAAAAGGAAATCTGACAGAAGAAATCAATTCATAGAGGTTTCAGAGCAAATACAGATGATAAGAAATGAGATTTATGGCTCAACAGCATATATTTCTTCCAAAACAGCTTTGGATGAAGCAGATTTGTCTCTAAGAAAGCTTGAAGAATTTCACAGGGCGCTCCATGAGCTTCAAAAGGAGAAGGTTGAAATACTTTCTTCTATTTGTTTTTGTTCTGGTGTTATCAAACTTTGGATATATCTTTTAGTATTTTGAACTTACTGATTTGATCTTCTTCATATGCAGAGTGATAGGCTGAAGCTGGTTCAGGATCACCTCAACACTTTGAATTCCTTATGCTCCGTGCTTGGAATGGATCTTCACCACACAATCAGTGAGGTTCATCCTAGTTTAGGTGAATCTGAGGGATCAATGAATATAAGCAATGATACAATAGAACGGTTGGCCATTGCCATAAAGAATCTGCGAGAGGTTAAGATACAAAGAATGCAAAAGGTAAATAATAGTGATAATTATTATAAAAACTATTTTTTTCAACCTTCTGGCTAACTTTAGATCTTTTTTGCTCGCAACTTGACCTTATTGGACCCTTTCATCCATGCCAGCTCCAAGATCTTGCAACTACAATGTTGGAGCTATGGAATTTGATGGATACACCAATTGAAGAGCAGCAGATGTTTCAAAATGTTACATGCAACATTGCTGCTTCAGAACATGAAATAACCGAACCCAACACACTCTCTGTGGACTTCATTAATTATGTATGTTGTTACTCTGCAAAACTATTGTTCTAAGTTTCTGCCTTTTTGTGTATTTACAAAGTCTGGGTGGTGGTTTGCTTTGGGATTAATAGAAAAGTAAACATAATTTTGCAGGTAGAGATGGAAGTCTCTCGATTGGAAGAGTTGAAGTCTAGCAAAATGAAAGAGCTTGTCATGAAGAAGAGGTCAGAGCTGGAGGAGATCTGTAGAAAAACGCACATGGTTCCAAAATCTGACAGCTCAATGGAATATGCCATTGAAGCCATTGAATCTGGTATCTTCTTTGGTGTATTTCACTGCATTGTTGATATAACTTGTATTTCTAATTACAGCTGAATGTTTAAATGATTGACTATTATGCAGGTAATATGGACCCAGCTTGCATCCTTGAACAATTTGAACTTCAAATAGCTACAGTTAAAGAGGAAGCTTTCAGCAGGAAAGATATGCTTGAAAAGATTGAGAAATGGTTGGTAGCATGTGAAGAGGAATGCTGGCTAGAGGAGTATAACAGGGTTGGCTGTTACACCATCTCTCATATTGGTATTTTGTTGATTATCTGTTTATTTGCTTTGCTTAATTGTCACCTGTGGTGGTTGTGCAGGATGAAAACCGATATAATGCTGGGAAAGGTGCTCATCTTACTCTCAAGCGTGCCGAAAAAGCTCGTGCCTTGGTGAACAAACTTCCAGGTATACACTGCTTCTTTTTAAGTTGACAATCTTCGTTATTTGAATCTTTAATTATACATGTGAAATGATGGAACCACATAGGTTTGATTGTTAAGACTTCATATGGCTCCATCACTTGGTTGCTCTGATTTGATATGCGAATTTCATGGAACCAGCTTAGGTATTATAATAATCTTTATCATGACAAATGGTTCTCTATTAGCTAAAATCTGGAAGTTGTTTGTGAGGATATCCTTTTTTATGTTTCTGTTTACACCACTTTGATTTATTGTTCTAATATGAGTTACAAAATTATGTTTGTAGAAATGCCTGTTTGTGTGTGTGGAATTGTTGGGTCTTGTAATAACCTTTCTTTATAACATATTGGCTCAGGAATGGTTGAGGCATTGGCATCAAAAACCATAGCTTGGGAAAAGGAGAGAGGCACTGAGTTCTTATATGATGGTGTAAGTACTTTAATAATATAGCCGAAGTTTTAGGTACCTGTGCTTTCGGTATGATTCTATCTTGTGCTTCACATCTCTGAAAATTATATGAATTGTTTTTTATCATCACCTGTCACTTCCAGGTTCGTCTACTTTCAATGCTTGAAGAGTATACTATATTACGGCAAGAGAAAGAGCAAGAACGCCGCAGGCAGCGTGTATGCTCTGTCATTTCGATCTTGGCATTTTTTCCAAATGGATAACACCTAAAATGATGTGTTCACAAATGTTTCTCTCTTTCAGGACCAGAAGAAACTTCAGGGGCAACTTATAGCAGAGCAAGAAGCACTTTATGGTTCAAAACCAAGCCCTTCGAAGGCTCATAGTGTGAAAAAGGCCCCTAGAATTTCCACTGGAGGTGCAAGCAATAGAAGACTGTCAGTAGGAGGAGCAACACTTCAGACTCCAAAACCTGATCTACTTAACTCCACAAAAGCTACTCCTCAATCACGTACTGTTAAGAAGGTTGACCGCATACTTCAAAATGACTATGCAAATCTCCGACAGGATGATGGCTTTGCAGCTGTATCATCAGCTGGTAAGTTTTTCCTCTCACTTCTACAAATATTTTGAAGGCCTTACATCCAATTTTTTACCCTGGTGACAAACCTGGCAAATGTTATTATCTTTTCTGCATTTTACAGAAAGAAGCATCATGATAGCTTAATGAAGAATGTACGTCTCAGTTATGTGATATACAAAAATCATTATGAACAATATTTGACAGTCATCTTAGGGTGGGAGATTATTTTACCATGATATCCACATCTGTTATATAGACATGTGATTTGTCACTGAAAAAAGTTTTTCATTTTGGTAGAAGAACACTGTATAAGCATTTTAACTAGAGTGAGGTTAAGTAGCATTTATGTTATAGAATTCCTTTTTGTTATACAAGAATCTAATCACACGATCTCTGCTTGGTGTTAACTTGTTTCCGTTCTTTTGGATAACTTCATTTATACTCTTGTTTCTTTTTTTTTTTCACCATTTTGTAGGTAGAAGAACCTTGGACTTCGCTGGTGGCCCTTTAAAGAAGCAGTCCTTGGGTGCTGCGAGTGCTTGTGAACCAGAGTCACCAATGATGCGGAAACCATTTTCACCCATCTCTTCCACAGCCTCATCGAAATCCAATATGCTTAACACATTGGATGATGCAAGTACACATGGTGAAACCATACAGAAAACGATCCCATCGAATGATTTACCGTTTACTACTCCATCGAAGACCACTGTTATTGCTGCAGATGGTGAGAATCGGACTCCTAAGGCATTGCCAATTCCTGTCCCCTCTACGCCAGCAACAGTTTCAGTTCCAATGCAGACAGCTATGACCCCTGCACCATCTTCTGCACCTGCACCAATTTCTTTCAGTGCTAATCCAGTTGAGGAAGTCCAAGAAGAGATCGAATACTCATTCGAGGAAAAAAGAGCTGGATTTGTGCTATCCAAAAACCATATTAAGCCAATGATACAAGTTTGATATTCCAGCAACTTTTAGGTGAAGTTCAAATTGTTGTAATGTGAGCTGATCAACATGGTTATTATTTTCATTCTTTAGATGTTTAGTGGGATAAGTCAAGTGTAATTGGCTTCTTCTGATTTGTGTACATAGTCTACGAGCTCTGACCGTGGGCTAGTCCTTGAAATTGTTTCCCCTGCTTAATCTGAGCTTTTATTTTTTAATGTGCTTGGCGCCAAATGGTTCATCTTATTTGTGATGTGCATGTCCTTTCGAGCTTTTTACTAATGTTAAATCCGTCTACCAAACCTCGTTAGCTATGACCTTAAAATAGGTTACTTTCTTCAAAGTATTCTAAGTAATCTCAAACAAAATTTTTAAATAAAACATAACATTTGAATATTAAAATTGTATAGAAGGGCATTTTGTAGCAAAAAGCAATTTGTAACCATATATTTGATAAAATATAGCATTTGAATTGTTTAGATTTGAGGATGGGTTTTCATCTCCATCCTCGATCCCAAAAATCTCCCAAAATGGGAATGGGATTTGGGTACCATTGACCATCATAATTTGAACGCTAGTATTTGAATTTATTGCATGTGAAAATTGCTCGTGAGATCGCATTTTATGGTGACACAGGGATCTAAAAATAAAATTTGCCCATTTTTACTCTAAAAATTTGTTATTTTCCAGCGTTCTTGGAATTCCGAGCACAAAAGCTTTGCGCTTCCAACGTGCATACGATAATCCAGACACTGCTATATAATTGTCTAACCAAGAGCTTTGGAATTTTCAAACACCTTGTGACAAATTTTTGTGTTTATATTCCTAGACTACATAGACTGTATATTTCAATTCGACAATTTGTTTTCTTCAATTTGACTGTGTCATAGCTCATTGATTTGGAATATAAATCGATAGAAACATGATTGCATATCTAAATAGAAGAGCTTCACTGAAAAAACAAAGTAGTTAAAAAAAAAAAGATGAATAAGATGCTTGTGCCCAAAATCAGAAACTTTGCAAAGTGCTTTTGCTCTCTAGTCACACTCAAAAGCCGATTCAACTCAGCTTCTGACTTCTATGTAATAGACATGATATGCTTGAGATGGTAGTACTACAACTAATAAAAATATATATCTAACAAAAGATTCTGGGACCCCAGACCAGACCAGACCATTCTAGAATTTAGTCACAGATCCACGCCATTGGCAGAGCCGGCCAGACATCAAGTACTATGAAAAATAAAAAAAAAGCACTTAATCGGTGGCTTTAGGATGTTGTACTTTGAAGCAACCGCAACAAAGAAGCACCCGCATGTAACATGTATCTAATCCAATCCATCCATCCATCCATCCATCCATCCATAAAGTGGATTAAGCAGCTAAAAGGCAAAGCACTTACCTAGAAAGAGATAATTAATTGTTGTTTAAAAGTGGCATTAACAGTAGATTCTCCAAAACAATAGGGGTATTTAATGTAAAATTTGAATAGTCAAACTTTAATTAACTGAAAAGACAAAGAAGGTGTCAGCCGTTGGAAAAAATCGCATGGCATGGCTCTCTCTAACCTTAACTTTACAGCTTTAAATTATTTCTTTTTTGCTTTAAAAAATTAATCCTCCCATTTTTTAAATATTAAAAAACCCTTTTTTCTTTTCCCAAATTTCTTTATTTTTTTATTTTCAAATTTCCCTGCCTCCCCACCATTTATTAATTCAACTTTATTAAATTTCCAAGACGGACGTGAACCATTTTCTTAACCAAAATTCATACTTTCATTTTCCCAATTAAAATATTAATTCTAAATTTAATTCTCCAATATTTAATCATTTATGTATTTTAATTATTATTATTTTAATTTTCCATATTTTCAACTTTATTTATTTCTCCTCCTTTTCCTGCAAAACCCTAAATTCATTTCACTTGAACAAAAAAATTCCTAATTCTCATCCAAAATTTTATTTTCATTTTCTTGTAACTTCTCCATATTTTTTTTTTTTCCTCAAATTTTTTTCTCCAACATTCAAGTTCTGTGCATTCTCTGCAATGGCGGAGATTTAAGTCACAGAATTGTGTTTATTATTTAGCAAAAATCGTTCTTTTAGGGTTTTCAAGTTTTGATCTTTGAAAATTGAAGTGGGTTTTTTTTTCCAAAAAAAAAAATTAAATTTAACTCGTATAATTTTTTTTTTCCTATCTGGGTTATGTTCTTGTGTAGTTGATCTCATTTTTACTGCACAAAGTTTTAATCTTTTTATTATATATTTTTTTGTTAATTTTGCTGTAAAACTAATTTGTTTTAGTTCTTCTGTTTGTTCACTGAAAAACCTTAGTGTTTGTAATGCTATTATTTTCAAAAATTTAGGGTTTATAGGGTTTTAGATATTATAAAAATTTTTTCTAGGGTTTCAATTTTGTTGATCTATGCATGGAGGGAAAAAAAGAAGACAACAATTTGAGTGCAGGAGGACTCACAGTCAAAGGAGACGAAGCTCCTGATAGCTTCAGAGTGGCTCCTCGTGTTGAAAATTCTACACCATTTGCTGGTCCCACCACCATCTCCACAGCCGCTACAGAGTCTCCGGTGACCACCACGGCGGTGCCGCCTGTCTCATGTTCCGCTACAGGCACGGAAGTGAAGAAGAAGAGAGGTCGGCCTAGAAAGTACGGCCCAGATGGGAAGGTGACAATGGCATTGTCACCTATGCCGATTTCGGCTTCGATTCCATTGACCGGAGAGTACTCTGCTTGGAAACGAGGTAGAGGGCGGCCGCTTGATTCTTCTATCAAGAAGTCACATAAGTTTGAATATGAGACCCCAGGTAGAATAAAACACTAACCCCTTTTTATAAATATGAAGATTTTAACATTTTCGTGTTATGGTTGTTTATATGTTTTAAATGTTACTGTTACATTCGGTTATTATGATGTGTTGGTTGTTATTTTGTGTTTTTGATGCATGTGTTTGAGTTGTGTGGAAAGGTAGAGGTGTAATTTGTGTTTGGTTTGGTGGGGATGAGTTTCAGATTTTTGGTGTTTGAAGTTGAGAGGGTATATATGTGGGCTTTTTGATCTGGGGAGTGGGACCAGTATATCTGAATCTGGCCCATATCTTGAATTAATGGTGGTAGTGAGAGGCAAGAGGGTGTTTGGTGTTTGACACTGTAAAAATCATGGAATCTATCTATCTATGTCTCTCTGGGTGGATTACTTTTTTTTGTTGCCTTTTTGGACAGAGAGTAGCAGAGTTTTGTGAGGAAATTGAGAGAGGATTATTAGAGGTGTCAACTTGTTTAATGATCTCTGTTAGCTGATGTCACTGGGTCCAAAATTTGGACCAGCTGACTGTTATGACAGATGGTTGATGTATATGTGATGGGAAATTAAACGAACAAGAACACGGAATATTTGTTCGTAAACATGGTAGAATGGATTTTGAATGTAGTGGTCAAATAGTAAAATACAAACTTGGGGAAATTCGTCTTTGTTGTACTAAGATTTGAATGGGAACCTGGCTGGAAAAGGAACTCTGTGACAGCATCTTTTGAAATTAGCATCAATCATTTGATGATTCTCATTTGTAATTTTGTTACTGCTATGGGAAATGTTAAAAATTAGTAAAATCTTTTGCAGCAGTTATTTGTTTTTGATCTCTCTCACCGTGTATACATGTGTGTTTGGTGGTATGATTTTTTACTTTATGTATTTTTTTTTTTTCTTATCAAAGTATTTGTTCGTATTACTAGTGCCAGGTCTTTACATTATAACTAATTGATCTTCCATCTACTGCCATACCACAAAACTTTTATTGTAATATTAGGACTGATTTTTCCATTTACCAACCTGTTAACTGTATGCTCAATGATAGTGAAGTTTTTCTTGTCTCTTTGCACTTGCACTTAAATTCTTTGCTGAAATTTGTAATTTCTTGCTTTTATTTTGTCATTGTTTGATTTATTTACTCACTGTACTGGTAAATTATCAGGTATCTTATTTTTTATCTGCAATTGGTATGCTTTTCAGGCATAATCATGCAACTTCTATTTTCTGAGCTTTCCTTTATAATTTACTGATTTTTTTTTGTCAAAATATTGTTTTGTAGGTGAGAAAATCGCATACTTTGTCGGCGCAAATTTCACACCCCATGTACTCACCGTTAATGCTGGCGAGGTATGCCTTTATATAAAGTGATATTTGGTGCAATCAGACTGGCACATTACACGTCCATGGAAATAAACTATGGATTCAAAATAAGTATGATACTATATTTTTTCCTTTAAATTTTTGGTTTTGTGGAGCAACCAAAAAAAAAATTGTACTTTTCTAGTATGCTTGGGGAGAAAATAAATTTTTTTTTTTTTTCATATTCGAGACTGAAAAGTTTATTTAATTTTTTATTTTTAAAAAAAAAAATTGAAAGTTAGGAATGACTTTTATTTCATTTTTTCAATAGTTGCTTATTGATCTGTTCTGTTTTTCTATTGCTTTTTAATTATTATTATGGCTGTTATAGGATGTTACAATGAAGGTTATGTCATTTTCTCAACAAGGAGCTCGTGCTATCTGCATCCTTGCTGCAAATGGTACAATTTCAAATGTTACACTTCGTCAGCCTACATCTTCTGGGGGTACCCTAACATATGAGGTGTGGCCCTTCAGCCTTCTCCAATATAATTTTCTTGAAAATGTAGCGACTGGCCTTACTATATATGTCACAGTCTTATTTTGGGCTTTTGAATTTAAAATGGCTGTAATTACTGTACTTAAACCGCGTCTCATCATTTCTGGTCATAAGTATATCAGAATCAGATGATTATATGCTATTCTATGTTTATTCCAGCCCCACTGTCTTTGAATATCATGCCACTGTGTTAATGTCCCTAAATGATTTATGGTGATTAGGATTTCTTTTGTTTCGAATTTAGGTGGACTTCTTGTTCCCTAATGAGAGACTTTCATAAGATCTCTATTCACATTTTTTACCTGCATACAATGAGAACCTGATATTGGAATTGGGGAACTACTTTTTCTATATTTCACATTTGGGGATATTAGGACCTGGTGTGGAACTCTCTGTCTCATGGAAAACCAGCATTCCTGTGAAAATTGATTATCTGTGTTATGAAGTTGATGTAGTTTATCATCTATCAGTGTCTTGAAGGTTGTGATTGCTTTATCTGCCTGTTTTTCACGTCCGTCCTTTATTTCTACCTTTTTAACTTCTTAACTTTGACTTGATGAGATCAAACTGTTATTCTTCTCTACTTTATTTTTTGTCATCACTCATTTATCGCAACACTTTTCAGGGTCGTTTTGAGATACTTTCCTTGTCTGGATCATTTATGCCTACTGATCATGGAGGAACAAAGAGCAGATCTGGTGGGATGAGTGTCTCTTTAGCAGGTCCAGACGGACGTGTTGTGGGGGGAGGACTGGCTGGTTTGTTGATAGCAGCTGGTCCTGTGCAGGTATACATTTACTTAAATATGTTTTTGACTGTTTTAAAATTATTTTGAATAAAAGCTGCATATATCTATTTTTAACTATAATTAGATAATAGTGAGGAGTCAAATATTAATGACTAAATGACAAACATCTCATAACACTTGGATCATGTTTTGCAAGTAATCATTTTTCAAATGCTATATATCTGATCGCCTTTAAATACACAGGTTGTTGTAGGCAGTTTCCTGCCAGGTCATCAGCAGGAGCAAAAGCACAAGAAACATAGAACTGACCTTGCACCAGTTGTAACCCCTATAACTGTCAATGCTCTCACTGCAGAAGATCTGAAGAGCGGGTATGGTGGAGTGAAGCCGATCATCATCTCTTCATCTTTCCATGGAGAAAATTCAACTTCGTTGAACCCCATGCAGGGGTTCAGGAACTTGGCTGCTGACAATAAAACGCCTTCACCTGATGAGGAATCGAAAGGCACCTGCCAATCTAACTGTGAGGTTTCTTGTTGATCAAGTTTGGACGTTGTATGCTGGTGTACCTTCACTGTTTTCCTCCAGACATAACAGCATTTAGGTTCTCTCAACCTTGTCTGAAAGCCAATAAACCCAAGTGGCACATATTAAGGGCTGACTAGGGTTTTAGCTGTGATATTGGTTTTAGCTCAGAAATGTACTCTCTCATTAGGCTTAGGTAGGAGTTTCTAATTGTTAGGATCATCTTGTGGTTGTTGTCCTCGTGTATTTTTCTAATGTTGTATTGTTGGTGTAGCTTTTTAAATCCATGAAAACCTGGTGTGTTATTCTCCTCATCATGTATTCTGTACCTGACAGATTGAATTTAAGTGGATGTTTTGTTGGTGCATGACTAATACTCTTTTGAATCTAAGACAATTTAATGGCATTGATGTTGCACTGTCCATTTATCTCTCCTCCCTGCTTCAAGTACCAACACAAAAACCTGCTGTATGAATTTCCTGTGATGTCTGGATTTTTTTTGAGTTCCAGCCAACTGTAAAAATGCTGAACAACAAAAGCTATTTAGGATATGGATCTGGGTTCAAATAAAATTTGGAACATAAAAGGTACTAGCACAAAACATAAAGAACCTTTGTACTCGTTTGAAATATTTAAAAGATTAATAGATAAGAAAACACAGAAAAGAGTGAAATATAAAAGCTGCTAGATATGGCATTTCCACCATTTATTCCACTTTTGCAGTCTGCTTTCTTTTCCTCCTTATCCATGTCCATGTGAATGAGAGAATCTGAGTCAACTTTAGAACTTTGTATGAAACTAACTTCTTATATTCTTTGTTTTAATTTATTCCAATAATAATATTCTAAATTGCTCATTTAGATAAAAGATGAGTGCAAATATTTGGTAATAGAAGCAAATGAAAGGATTTACTGACCAAAAAATCTTCTATTTGACAACAATTCTTGCAGAGCCAAGAAAACACAACCTCATATGTTTACACACAACTACCCTTCAAACATAATTAGGAACTAAAACAAATAATAAGTTACTCCAAAAAAAAAAAAAGAAAAAAGAATAAAAAAAAACAGCCATGTTTACACCACCGTTTCTGGGTTCATTTTTCTCAATGATACAATCCAAAACTTTCTCAAGTGAACCACCATCACATCATAGTCACATATCTACAAGAAGTTCAAGGCTTGATAACCATAACAAAGTCTCAAAGTTGGTCAAACTAGAGCTAATTGAGTAAGCAAATTGTATATATGTATATGTCTAGACTACTTGTGATGTCCTCCTTAACTCTGCCTTCCATCCTCTATTAACTTTTTCAATGAATTCTTCAACTCTTCTCCTCAACTCATCATCTTTTTCTTCTTCATGATCAATACTACTAATACTACTACTTCCACTACAGCTGTTGACATTTGAGACTTCTTCGACTTCAATTACTCTTCTGCTTCCATCAAATGAATGCATGGACTTCCTTCCTTTCTTAACATTTTCCCACGTAGAGGTCTGAACTGGGACAGGTTGATGAACTTCGATTTCTTGGTCAAAGTTGGAGCCCCCAGGTTTGGATCCCATGAGAATCATGAGGATGATCAGATTGCAAAAACAGAAAATGAAAAGAGAGTTGGATGCAGCTTGTGTGATCAACTCCAAAGTTGAATCAATCATTGTTGTGTGAACTGTGAAGGCAGAAGAAGACCCAAAAAAACAATCAAGACAAGAGACTATATTGCACTGTCTTGGCAGACTCTATATGGGAAGTTGACAACCAACATGGCCTGTTTATATAGTCGAAAAAAGTTTGCAAGAGAAGCTTTTTGCAGCAGAAGTTTTAAAGGGACGCGTGGTGTGAAAGCTATATTAAAAAAAATGAAATTGATCACTATAATATTATGGTCTTGGTTTTGGTTCAATCATAATTTAGTGTGTGAATGGCATGAGGAAGCTTCTTGACAATTGGGATGTCAATTGGTGGGGTTTTTGTTACATTAAATTAATCAAAAGTCCAGTGTATCATACCAACAGCCTCACATGGAACCTCGTTACCCTCTTATCTATATCTTCCCTCCACGTCATCTAAATTACATCACCAAACAGTCCAAATCACATATCGTGTTTTCCGGATTGATGTTGCTCTCGTACACTAGAATTATGGATTCAGCATGTGAATGATATTTTTCCACCGTATTATTATTGCGCAACGCTAAAGTCGTGATCATGTTAGAATTTCATGTTTAGTTTTATATGTCTATATCTAAGGAATCATGGCAACAAAATCCTTATAAAGGATCTCATCACCAATGATAATTTAAATCTATCAAATTCCATTTTTCTTTCTCAGTACTCGAGAGTCTTAGACCAGCCCCAAGTGGCCATCTTGTCATCATACCAATTTTGCTGCCAGAGAAAGTGGTAAGAGAATAAATCAGACGGGCGTTCCAAGTCAATTGGGTGTTAGGTAAGGTGTCAAAATGCTTTGCATTCTGTAGCATAAATTTGGAAAACAACAAGCTGCAAATAAGTTAGGTGCAGGAACAAGACAGAAAATAATCTTCTTGACCGGCCATGGTTGGTGACTGGTATTGTATTGGTGATTAATGATTATAGATGCCACAATAATTTGAAGCTAGAGATGAACAGGAATCTCACTTCTTCTACAGTTGATTTTGAGAATTTATCATATTATTAATAAACAGCCCATTGGAAATGAGCCTCAAATCTCATGTGTCTGTACCAGCTGGAAAAATAGAAATGCATTAACAGAGTTCAGATTAGGGGGTTGACTCTTTCTAATGATTAACCAGGTGGAGCAAATAATTTCAGTGATACATTCAAATTAATGAGGATGGATTCATGCATCCAAGAAGAAAATAATTTAGGACGACTGAAAAAAGAGGCTATCGATAAACCAAGATTACAAATATTGTCATTTCAAGCAAAGTTAAAGCCTTACTTTTCGACATGGAAGCATGTTGAACATAACAGGGAGACCAGTAACACAGTTGATAAACCAACAAAATTGTGATTTGCTAGGATTAAATAGCATAAAGCAAACTAGTGCTCTTACTTTTAAATAACAAAAACAAGAAGCATTAAGAGTATAAAAGATTACATAAGAAATCAAAAACCTGAACAGGCTTAAAGAGGAAAAAGTCATATCATCTCTTCCTTTTCTTGTTTCCCACCATGCCTTTATTGAAGCCTCTTACGTCATCTATAGTTTCGGCTGTGTTCTGCTTCTTCATGCCTTTTCTCCCTCCAAACCCGAACTTAGAATTTCTGAACTCCCTGCCTTTCTTTTTCTTCTCCATTCCTTTCTTCCCTTTTCCACTAAATTGTCTCGCCTTCCCACCAGAACGATCTCCAGGAGCTGCTGCAGGCCTCTTCTTACTTGATCTTTCAAATGATTTCCCATCCTCAAAAGCCAGATCCAGCTCATCATCATTGACATCACCAGAAAACCCACTTTGTTGCCTCTGCTTTCTCCATTTCTTAACAGATTCTATCTCTTCCTTTTTCTGCTTGGCTCTCTCTTTCGTCTTCTGGGCTTGAATCTCTTTAGCTAATTTCTTAGCCTCTCTAGCCTTCTTTCTCTCCTCAGCCTCCTCAATCTCTTTCTGCTCTGACAAAAGTCGACGCTTCACCTTCTCCATGTGAGCATCTGTCTTAACCATCTCTGCATAATAGTCAGGAGGCCTAAGAAAAGGTAGCCCCATTGACTGAAGCTTCTCAAAGGCCTCCCTTGTTCCCTCTAACGCCTGTGTGTAGAAAGCAGCCTCTCTTTTCAGGTCATCATTTACATCCACCTCTTGCTCCTGATTAATATCAATGGAAAGCCTATGTATCCATCCAACATTCTCCGGCCAACTAATATCTTGAAGTTTTTCATCAAGACCTTCTGCATTGTATATGGCTTTTTTTGAAGGTTCGAGCAATTTTACATCTCCCTCCTCATCTGATTCCGATTCCGATTCTGATGCGGATTCAGACAATTCTTCATTCAAATCACCCATTTCATCATCTTCGATTCCGTCATCATACAAGGTTGATTTTTTGTTAGGTAGACCCATTTAACTAAACCTATCAAAAGAAAAAAGAACCAAAAATCAACGTTTGGATGGAGGAGCAGAAGACAACACATTCTACATTTCTTTCTTAAGACAATGCAAAAAAATTAACATTCTTTTTTCTTTGAAATATACATCTATATAATACTTTCTATCAAACAGAAACAATTATCATCAATGTAATCAGAAAGAACATAATGTAAAAAAGCTACTAGATGGTGGTTTGTTATCCATCCAAATTTCCATTCCAAGCCACCAAAAGATTGTAAATAAAATTCAATTTTCTTTTTCAAGAAAAGATCATGCATATAACAATGAGGAAGCGTTTTTCTCAACCAACTGAAGAAAATCATATATTCTAAACTAGGGGGTGGCAATTCAGGTTGGCGGGTCGGGTTGGACAAGATACGATAATTTTTTACACGACCCGAACATGACACGATAACTAAACGGGTTGAACCCCTTCAACACGAACACGACACAATTCGTAATGAGTCGACATGAAAATGACATGATTAACCCGTTTATTTATGGGTTGTTTATCAACCCGTTGATAACCCGTTTAGTGACCCATTTAACCGACACGAATAATGACCCGTTTAGTCAACACATTTAATAATCCGTTGACAATCTATTTAACGATAATTAATACATTTAAATTTTAATATAGATCTAATGAAAAACAAAATTAAAATAAAAATACATCAAACCTAAAAAATACAATCATTCACAAATACAATCCAAACCAGAAAAATACAAATGTTCACAAAGATGATTATAAAAACATATTTGCAAATATAGTACTTCATTACAACAGAATGAAGCAGACTGCAACACTGCCAACACAATCAAGTATATGCATTACAACAGAATGAAGTAATTGTCTTTTTCTTTCAGCGTGGCTGTATTGTCTAGATACAATGACTCGCATAGGACGGGTAGGTGCAAACAAGTGATGCGGCTCAGTTGTAGATGTTTCCAGTCTTTAGACTTATCTGTTTTGTTTAACTGTATATGTTCTTTTCACGAATATTCTAGAATGAGATACTTGAGAGGATTGGTCGAGGGGCCTATGGTCAGGTTTTCGAGGCCCAGATCCTTATCAACTATGAGACGGTAGCTATGAAAATGTATGGCTTGAGAATAAACCTCGAGGAAACAGTGGGTGGGTATGCCTACCACTGCAGCGAGAGAAGTTTCCCTCTTGAAAGAAATGCAGCATGAGAACATTGTTAGGTATGATGTATGCAGCTCATGTAATGGTTCTCTCAGTATTCTGATGTGTGTACATTCAAGAACATGATTTCAATCAGTATTGTAAATCTCATTAGATGCGAAAAACATGCTACTTTGAAACAGGAAAAAAAAAAAAAGTTGTAATTCAATTTCCTATATTGTGCCTAATTTGCATTTCTATAGACGTGACAAGTGCAGCAAAAGATGTTAAGAGAAGAGTTCATTGTACAAACTTAAACCTACAACTGTTTGAATTTGAAAAGCCGTTGATCATGCATTCAATTGCTTGAGATGATGAAAAATCTACATACCCCTGCTTAGGAAGACTGAAAAGCTCCTGATGACGATGATGATGCAGCCGCGTCGGAGATGAAGGAGCTGATGACGATGCGACGACCGGCGTGGCTGGGTGACGAAGGAGACAGACGACCGCGTCGGAGACGAAGAACTGGTGTGGGTGCAGCGTGGCTGGGTAACGACCGGCGTAGCGTGGCAGCGACCGAAGGAGACGAAGGACGGCAGGAGATGTGTGGCGGCGACCGAAGGAGACGAAGGAGATGCGTGGCGGAAGTGACCGGCGTGGCGGCGATCACTGGTGTGGGCCGTGCGACCGTGCGAGAGACGGAGCCGTGGAGGTGGAGTGGACTGCGGAGGTGGGCTGGTGGAGGGGTGCGGCGGCTGTGGAGATGTGTGGAGTGTCAGGTGTGTGTGGTGTGGACTGTGTGGTTAGGGTTCGAAGGATACATATATATATATATATATATATATACACAACTCCCAATAAAATTATATAAATACTCCGTTATCATCCAATTACATTTTTACCCTAATTTAATAATCAATTCGTGACATGATTAACACGACACAAATCCTCACAATTAGTTAAGGCATTAGATGAGCTAACCCGTTTATTTACCCAACTCGTTCATGTTTAATCCTAACCCATAATAATCGTATTGATTTTGTATTGACCCATCATATTGGATTCCAAATTACCACCCTTATTCTAAACAACGACACACACTTCATCGACTAAGTAAAAGGATTGAAATATGCCTCACCCAGCCAAGCCGAACATCAATTTTATTTTTTCAAATGGAAGGTTAATTTTCTATCAGACAGTGGATACTAACATGAATCAAAATCATGTAAGATTATCTATTTTTTACCATATATTCAAAAGCAAACCATCTAAGCTCTCCATATAACTTATGTGGAAAGGGTAAAAAAAAAAATCAGCAAAACCTATAGAGTTAAACTCGCAGCAGCAAACAAAAAAAATAGATTTGTACAAGCCATAATAACCAAAGTGTACAATAAGTTTATGGTGTGTTTACTTCATGGATTAAACAAAGGGAATGGGGAATGAGATTGATTGATATTGTTTACTTGTTTAAAATCCATTCCGTAATGGGAATGAAAATGTGGACCCCACATCAATTTGGGGTTGTGGAATGGGAATCTCATTCCCCCCAACCCACTTGGGAATCCCATTCTCATTCCCTTTATCAAAATAAAATGTCTCTTATACCCCTTTTTTAAAAAATAAAGAAAAATCTATTTATTTGATGTTAAAAAAAAAAAAAAAAAAACTACATATTGTAATAAAAAATTGCACACTATTAATTTTTCATCACCAATTTCTTAATTATCATGATGGACTAATAAAATGATATGTAATTTTTTTTTTATTATTATATGTAGTTTTTTATTTAATATAAAAAAAAATTACATATTATAATAAAAAACTACACACCAAGTTAGTAAACTATTAAAATAATATTAAGTTTTTTATTATAATATGTAGTTTTTTATTTGATATTAAAAAAAAAAGCATATTATAATAAAAAACTACACATTATTATAATTAATCCATAATTTTAATTAAGGGTATTTTTGTAACTTATAATTAATTCATTCCGATTCCAAAGTAAAGTAAACAGTTTAATGGAAATAATATTGATTCCGATTCCGATTCCTGTAGTTGAAGTAAACAACTTATATGATTCTGATACTTCATTCCGATTTCAAGTCATTCCGATTCCAGATCATTCCGATTCCTATTCCGATTTCTCCAAGTGAAGTAAACGCACCATTATTATATGAAGGGTGTGTTTATTTCATGAATTGAGGAATGGGAATGGGGAATGAGATTGATTAATAGTGTTTACTAACTTAAAATTCATTCTGTAATGGAAATAAAAATGTGGGTCCCGCGTCAATTTAAGGTTATGGAATAAAAATCTCATTCCCCCCAACCTACTTGCAAATCTCATTCTCATTCCATTTGCCAAAATAAAAAGTCTCTTATACCCTTGTTTAAAAAAAAATTTATAAAAAAATCAATTTTATTTTATATTAAAAAAAAAACTGTATATTATAACAAAAAATTGTACATCATTTATTTTTCATCATTAATTTTTTAATTATCATAGTGGACTATTAAAATAATATGTAGTTTTTTTTTTTATTGTAATATACAATTTTTTATTTGATATAAAAAAAAAAAAAAAAAACTACATATTATAATAAAAAAAATGTACACCATTTGTTTTTCATCACTAATTGCTTAATTATCATAATGGACCATTAAAATAATAAACATTTTTTTTTCTTTTTAATTGTAATGCATAATTTTTTATTTGATATTAAAAAAAATGTATATTATAATAAAAAACTACACACTATTATAATTAATCCATTTAATTAAAATGACTTTTGTAATTTATAATTAATCTATTGTGATTCCAAAGCAAAGTAAATATTTCAATGAGAATACTGTTGATTCCGATTTCGATTCCTATAGTTGAAGTAAACAACTTATTCTGATTCCGATGCTTCATTCCGATTCCAGATCATTCTGATTTCTCAAAGTGAAGTAAACGCACCAGAAGAGTTTCCAATACAGCAAATGCATACACAAGCTCTTATAAAAATCCAGATCCATAATTTATAAAAAGAACTTCTTTTTAAGGTTTTGGGCCTAAAAAAACATCTAAATACATGTACAAATAATTTGGATGGTGGTTTGAGGGGCCAAACGTGCTTGATCGGAAAATGGTCATAAAGACAAATATTGAATTCCTGAGAAGGGCAATGATATAAATATGTGAACTTTACCTCAAATTAGAGTTTTATACATAACATGGACTTGTATATTTCATTGAGGGAAAAGTTTCTAATTCAAATTACTACAATCCCTCATTTTCCCAGATACAAAACACAGTCAACACTTTTTGACTCACAAGAAACTCTACAAACAATTCACTGACAACAAAGAAACCATCAAAATTTCACACTTCGGTGTTCAATTATCGTCTCATGTCATGCAAAAACAAATACACCAAGTATGAATTAATAAAAATAAAGCGATAACCCAGAAATAAAATCAAAAAATAACAAAACTTCAAAGAAAAAAAAAAATTCCAGTATCAAACGGCCTTGTTAAAACCATGACCCTAGCTCTGGTTTTGACATTGAATTGAAGTACAAAAGCAAAGGGGTTTTTAAGGTTTTGTTAATTGTTCAAATAAAGGTGGTCTGGATGGCCGTTAAGCCCAATTAATTGAGCAATTATTGGGCCGAATAGGCCTAATTGGAGTGTTGAAAATGTCCATTTTGCCATTAACTTGTGCGAGAAGGAACTTGAATGGACCTGGTTTCCGTATATTCCATTTGATGCATGTGTTTCTCCAACCGAGCCCTACGAAAATGAAAAGTAACAATCACAATCATCCCTGTCAGTCTTCACTTTTTCACACTCAACGGTGAAAATTGAATCACTCCATGATGTGCACGTATGTTTGGTTGTATAAATCAAATACCTTGAGACAAGCGTGATGGTTGGACAATACTCTTAAATAAAAAAAAAAAAAAGCGAAACACAACACAACAACAAAAACCAAAACGAAACCTCTTCGTGGACATTGAACAATGGCTACCATTAAAGTTGTCGAGGCTTGTCAGATCTTTGACAACTGTGAAAATCCCACCGTTGAAGTACGTTTCATTTCTCTACATTCTGTTTCAGTCATTCGATCAATCGTAACATATATTTTTAAAAAAAAAAAAAAACACTTTCTCACTTGTTTTTCTTTTCACTCTATTCATGATTTCAATATCTGTTTGGTTGCTGAGAAAATATGAGAAAACTTAAATCACCAGTGTTAATGTGAATGTGATCGTGTTTTATAAAATAGGTTGATGTGACTCTTTCTGATGGAACCACAATTAGGGCTACTGTGCCAAGTGGTGCTTCAACTAGTATATATATATTTTTTTATGTTATTAATTTGTATTGAACATACGTTTATCAGTAATTCTTTTTTTTTTTTTGAAAAGTTGATCAGTTATTCATTCACTTGTGTTTTGGTATTTTTTTTAAAAAATATATGGTAAAATTGTGTTATATTTGATCTCATAAGGTATTATATATGGTAAAATTGTGTTATATTTGATCTCATAAGATGTTATATATGGTAAAATTGTGTTATATGGAATTTTTTTAAAGATATGTGATGGTGTTGTTAAATTGTATTTGGTTTGTTAAAATAGGTATCTATGAAGCATTGGAGTTGAGAGACGGAGGGTCTGATTACCTCGGCAAAGGTGATCAAGCGGAAAATTGATTGTCTACTTTAATCTGTGTGTTAGGTTAGGTATTGAATTTAATTAGTTTGTTGCTTTCTCTATCATTGATGTATATTTTTGTTGTTCCAGGCGGTGCAGAATGTGAATGTGATCATTGGTCCTGCTTTGATTGGCAAGGTAGATTGTGAAATTTGTACATGTAGCATGTTTATTTTTTTCAAGGTTGCATTGTGGGGTGTGATTATTGGCGTTATTTATATTGTTGTTGAGTATGCAGGACCCAACCAAGCAGGTTGAGATTGATAATTTTATGGTGCAACAGCTTCATGGTACTGTTAATGAATGGGGTTGGTGCAAGCAGAAGGTATGGTAGTGGAGTGTACATTCATTTATTTGTTTCTGTTGATTTAATCATAGTGAATTTTGGTGTTGTCTTTACAGTTTAAATTTTAATGGTATATACATTTTTTGCCGCTCGTTATTTCAGCTTGGAGCTAATGCTATATTGGCAGTTTCACTTGCTGTTTGTAAAGCTGGTGCTGTGGTAAAGAAGATCCCCCTTTACGAGGTATAAAAACGTGGTTGCGTATTTGTCTGCTTCACTTTGATTTGTCACATGTATAGACAATCATTTTTTGTGTGTGTAACTTGCAGCACATTGCCAAACTTGCTGGGAACAAAATCTTGGTCTTGCCTGTGCCTGCATTCAATGTCATAAATGGAGGTTCACATGCTGGCAATAAGCTTGCAATGCAGGTAATTTGGGTTCAAGAACTTCTATTACTATGTTTAAATTTTGTTTGATATTTTTTTAGAAAAATTAAAAGGATTTTTACTTCATAATTGAAAATTTTTACTCTTTTCTCTTGTGCAGGAATTTATGACTCTTCCTGTTGGAGCCTCTTCTTTCAAGGAGGCAATGAAGATGGGTGTTGAAGTATACCATCACCTAAAGGTGTTCAATTTTTTTTTTTTTCCTTTAAATTTTTCCAGATCAAATTTTTTAATTGGTGTTATCACTTCATGTTGTATTATCATTATTTGTATCATGTCCTTGCCACTTCGTGTTGTATTATCATCATCCTTATTTTGTTGTTACCACTTTTATGTTTTTAGCTCAAACCGGCACGTCCCAATGTTGCACAAAATTTCGCACACCCGGCAAACATTCTACAACTCCATAATGGAAAATAACAAGAGGTTGAACTAGTAAAAACAAGAATAAACGTTTCTTTCTCTTTCGAAAATCAAAGTTTCGGAATCCATCTTGCCTGCTGTGTATTTAAGCAACAAAGAACTTCAAAATTGAAGGAGCAAAAGACACACCACCCATTTAACGAACATCAATCAATTCCACATCAAACACAAGCCACGAATTTGGTGGTATCTGTCCGCCAGCACCTTTAGCCCCGTAACTGCATCAAAGGTTACATATATAAATACAGATACATTGCTAAAAGTAAAATGATAAATCAAACATTTGAAAGTGATGGCAAATGCATACCCCATGGCTGGTGGAATTGTTAGTCTTCGTTTGTCTCCAACTCGCATGCCTGAGGATTCAATGCAAAACATACATAAATACTTTTAAGATAACTATAAAATATGAAAATGCAAATTCAAATTAAGTCAAATCATTCTGAGACCTACCATTGACCCCAACATCCCATCCTTTTATAACTTGTCCAATGCCTGAAAAATTAAAAAGAAATCAAAGAAAAGAGAAATTAAAAAAATTCAAGTTTCCAAACCTAGAGTCTAAATAAGGAAGTACCTAGTCGAAATTTGAAGGGTGCTCTTCCCACATTAGAGTCAAATATTTTGCCATTCTTCTTTAGTTTGCCAATGTAGCGGACGCTGACCTGAAACCGGAAAACAGATGTGGTCACTTAAAGCAATTTTCATTAGAAGTCCATAATTTATCCAATCAAACAAACATGAGGATTTTATGCATGCTTATACTTGTCATGTCTTTGCATATAACTAGTGTTTGTAATTTTTTGTATAAACTAACATCCATGCAGGAATTCACTATTACTTCAGCAATTGACTTAACACAGTCATGTCAAATAATGCATTAGCTAATAAAACGATAATCAACATGGCATTACTTGAACATTACAGAGTAAGCAAATTCCTTCAACAGATCATTTCTTCAATGAAGTCCTTACCTCAGTAGACTGGTAAAATATAATTAAAATATGAAATGTATGCAAACACTACTGATTAGCCAATCATGGAATCAGAAACTAGGTGGACAAATAGCAACCTGTTTTCCAGGAGAAGCTCTTTTGCCATCTGGTTTTCCCATTGCTACCTCCTCAATAACCAATCCATTTGGATAGGTTCTTACTTTGGAAGATTTAGCTGAAGTCTGCATCTGCTCAGGTGACACAGCAGAATCATTTTTGTCTCCCATGGCCGAGGCAATTTGATATTTTCTTTGCTCTTCACTCTCCTGAGCCTTCTTCTTCTTTTTCTTCTTTTTCTTCTCAGAATGAGTTTCACTTGGTACACTGCTTGCATCATTGTGGATGTCCCTGCCGACACATGCAGACGCACGCTCAAGTTACGTGCTTCAAAAATATGCCCCAACAAAGAATACTATATTAGTGCATGCAACATATAGGTACTGGCGAGGTACCTACATGCATGTTTTATAACAATGTACTTTGATACAGAGTACCATAAACCATTCCCAAGGTTTTTTTAACTGCTCTACGCCTTGGATGTCAATCATAAGGCAACATTTCTTAAAAGCTTCCATATGTGATGCTCATAATGGTGAAGTTCTCATTTAAACAAGGTGAGTAAGTGTAGAGTTTGGGTGAAAGAAACTTGCTATAGCCAAAATCATCTAGTAACTAATAAATTCAAATGAGTTAACTGCATTAAGGGAAAAGGAAATACCAAAAAAAAAAAAAGCTGGGCATGGTAATCTTTATTATGTAAAAATAACAATGCAATATTGCATAGAATTGACACCACAAATGCCAGACGGCAGTTCTCACTTGTGATTGATGTTGTGGTTCTTCTCATGCTGGTTTTCATCCTCCGATAAATCATTCGTCTCATTACCACTAGCAGCAGCTTCGTTAACTTGTCCCTTTTTACCATTTTCCTTTTGTTTCCTCTTCTTCTTCTTCTTCCTGAAATCAAGTGTAGAACCATTTCAAAAACAAAAATGTGATAAATCGGACATTTAGCATTTTTTCCTGCACAGTGAATACCATGGAATAGTAGAACCAACACATTTTTCAAGTTCCCCAAGTTCTAAGCTAACATTATGAGCAAATGGTCTCCCAACGGCCTTATAATCTAATAGCACATCAACTTTACGGAAGGACAAGAAAATAAATTAAGTTCTGGATTTGCAATATTGGGGACAAACCTTCCCTTCAAAAATAAAATAAGAGGGAAGCAACACCCTCACCTCCCCAATAAAAAAAAAAAAAATGTATTCGCAATTATTAGGAGTGGCTAAACTATCTCACCTTTCCATTTGCTCATCTTGATCAACAGTTTTCACTTTTCTTTTCTTGTTTGCATCTTGATCACCACTGTCTTTTGCTTTCTTCTTCTCAGCATCTTCATTTCCCGCTGCTACTTGGGGCCCATCGCTTTTATGTGATTGTGAGGTAGAAATAGGAAAGCCATCTTCGTCTTCACTTTCCAAGACTGGGACAGCAGCACCGCTCTTGACAACAATTTGTCGCTCAGAGTTGCTTGATTTATCTTTTTGCTTCAGTTGTTTTGGTTGACCATTTCCATTCGATAGTTTATCGTCATCCATTATTTCCTCAATTACAACTACATTGACCAAAAAGATAACAAATTTGTCATCATTATAAATCGCAACACGAAAAAAATCTGCCACGTTAAAATAATACCATAGTAAAGAACTTGAACATAAACACATGAAGAATATACACAGCACAATCACAAAAACAATTACCATAACATGGAACAATTAAGAGCTAAATAGAACACAGGAAATTCCGATTGATAATCCATTATAAGTAAATTTATGATACTCCGGAATTTTTTTAAAATAAGAAATGTCATCACTAAATTTTTGAAAAGTTTGGACTTAGACTGAGTACTTTCCAGTAAACAAATATTCAATGAAAAACAGTTATTATGTTTTTTCTTACTTCAATATAACATTGCCAAATGTTTATTCATTTCTAGAGTACATTTCTAGGTTATCTCAACAGTTTGGATACGCTGAAAATGAATTAACCAAATTTTTGTTCAATTTACAAGAAATTATCAAAGTTACTCAAGTCAGTGCAGAAATCCAAATAAAGGATCAAAATCAAGAAGCCAGTTTTAACTAGATCTTATCATACTAAATAGGATATAATTAATAATTTGAAGCTTCATTAAATTAGTCATAATATAAGAATTTTCAAGCCCATATAGACTGCATCGGCAATTGGATTAAAACAAATCTTACTATTCTATTGCTGGTTAAATTTACAGAAAACAAGATTAAGTGAAGAGATACCTCCACTATTGGGGACAGGTGAAGATGGGTACATCTCATCGTCATCGTCAATAAATTCATCATCATACTCGTCTTCAGTATCAAATTCCGAAGACTCATCTGTCTCAGTCTCCGCAATATCCACCCCATAGGAATCACTTCATTATATAGTAATGGAAAGACAATATGATCACAAAAGAACATCAACAATATTTGAATATAAACATTTAATACAACTAAAAAGAAGATCAAATATGATAATGAAAATTTAATTAACAACAAAGAATTATTCAAAAGGATACGAATCATATTCATCTTGGAGATCATCTTCACCGTCAGCCACAAAGTAACCACAGAGATGAATGCTTCTTGGACCAATTACTGAGAAAGCTACCAAATCTTCCTCGTCAAATTCAAGATTCAGGGAGCAAGACTCATTCTTATCTGGTAATAAAGAACATAAGAAAATTGGATTTTTATCTCCCACAGAACACTGAAGGATGCTTCTTGCTGATGATGAACCAAGGCCTAAAGTTGCCTGCATTATTAAAGAACGTGTAATAAGTAAACAAAATACTACTTTTAGCATGATTGTGGGAGACATCAGAATTCAAACAAAGATATCAAAACTTCAATTAGGGTGAACATCAAACTCAAGGAAATCTAAACATTCTAGATCATATAGTAAACTCTACTAAAATACACAACAACGATGAATCAATGCATAAGATATCACCTGCATAATTTTCATTATAGAAAAATCCCGAATCAACCACTAAACAAATAGTCTACAACCAATAACAAACTGCTCATATCCCCAATTTCTTCCCAATCAAATCCTCCCAGAACATAAAGTCAATACTGAAATCTTGCCTCATCCTAAAACAGATACTGTCTACGGTAAAGAAACAGACCCCACAAGTAGCCTTGAGCTCCAAAGTACGAATTAAAGTAATCTCAAGCTTCAAAAAAAGGCTCTAAGGTTAATTCTTTGCCGCATTTTCCCCTAAACTTTAAAATCACAAACATAAAAACTCAGTGAATATTCAGTATAAAACAAATATAAAACCCAAAAAAAAAAAAAAAACAAGTGTACAAACTTCAAAATTTTCCGAAGTCCAAAACCCAATTCCAAAACCCTGAAACTGACATGAACAATTCAAATCCAACAAAAACAATTTGAAAACATGTTAAAGCAAACAATCAATCACATCCAACAGTCTCGATAAGCATCAAGCCTTAATCCTAACTACATTGATCTTTTAGTACCTTTCCACTCCATACAAATTATGATCTTTCAATTTACATCATCTAAATGAGAAAACATAATTCATTACAACATCTAAAAACAAACAAACAACCAAATAAATAAAAACATATACATTCATATATATAACTTTACAAAATTTGTTAAAACAAACCTGAGTAACATGAAGCTTTCCTTGCACGTTATCGGAATGATAAGGGTGCGGTTTCTCTGGTTTCACTTCGATTCCTGTTATTAAATTCACATAAAACCAGGTTACAAAATCGAATTTTTATACTGTAAACAACAATATTATTATATATAAATACATAGCTTGCAAAAAGCAACCATTTTTGTTGCGATTTTTTTGGCAAGCAAAGTAATTAAATGGAAATGAACGGGTAATTGAGGGAATTAAAGAGTGAACTGACCCCAGAAGCCCATTTCTGCAGAGGAAATTGAAAATGATAGCTTTTTCTCTAAAACCCAAAAACGACTTCTTGCTGGGTCGCTTTTATGGTCGCCTTTAGCTGCTAAAACCCTAATTTTAACTGGGTTTATGTAGGTACTAGTCATAAAATGAAACCAGCATGTTACCGCTGTCAGTGGAGGACAAGTGTCAAGGGCTCGACACGTGGAGACTCTCACCTTCCGCAATTTGCTTGAAATTTCTAAAAATCCATTTCTTTCCACAATTTCAGTTAAAAATAAAAGAGTTATTTTCGTTTTTTCCTTAAAAATTAATAAATCATTATTTTTCCCCTTATTACTTAAAAAATCGTAAAAAAACCTTGTTTATTAGAAAAATGCTACTCTAGAATGTGACAATAAAAAGTTTTTTTACGTTTTCATAAACAATAAGGGGGGAAAATGACATATCATCAATCGTTAAAAAAAAATAAAAATAACTCAAATTAAAAGTTTTACTTTTATACATACTTTCTAACCTGATATGAAATACAAAATAGGTTAAAAAGTTTATCAAAATTTATTAAAATCTATTATTATTTATATGATTCGAATGTTTACTCATGAGATAACTATTTGTATAAGAAATAATTCTAATTTCCTTCATGTAGTTTGATATAATAGTTAAAAAACCTCCCAACTTAAAAAATCACAAAGGACCCCCTCTAGTTTATATGCATGGTCCAAAGACCCCTCTATAGTTTATTAAAATACCTAAAAAACCCTTTACCGTTCATTTGGACGTTAGAAGTTAAGAGTTGACCTAATATATGGAAAGACAAAACAGTCCAAGTAAAATAAAATATATGATAATATCAATTAATTAAATAAAAACAGATTTTTAAAAAAATGCCATCTCCACATAAAAATAAAAATAAAAATAAAAAATGAAAAAGATTTTCTCATTTCAGAAAAAGGATAAAAATTATTAAATAATATTAAAAAATTTATAAAAAATTAAAACAAGTTTTCTAAAAAATATAAAAATATAAAAATAAAAATTTTTTTTATCCATTTGACCGTCCAATGCTTCCTCTTCCATTAACTTATTCTTCTTACTTTTCTTTCATCATCTTCTTCTTCGTCGTCGAAAACCAGATGTCGGCATGAAGAGCATCTTCTTCTTCTTCCATTTTCAAAAGGTCGACAACGAGGATAATATTGGGTGTCCTTCACCGGAAACTGACGGTGTCCGATGAAGGACACCAAACGGTCTCCATTGTGTGGAAACCAAAATTGGTCTCCATATGATAGAGACCAGATCTGGTCTCCATGGCATCCATAGAGACTAGATCTGGTTTCCATCGTATGGAGACCAGTTCGCAATAGAGACCGTTTCGTCTCCTTCGCCAGATATCTCTTAATCTCCGACAAAGGACACCCAATGTTATTCATTTATTTCATTTTTTTTTAACTTAGTTTGATTTATGGTGTTTATATGTTTATGTTTGATTTTTAACTTAGTTTGGTTTGTATGTTGATGAAAGTTTATAGACTGATTTATGTGTTAATGAAGGTTTTTGTGGTGACGATGTTGATATTTTTGTTCCTTTTTTTTAAAGAAGTTGATGTTTGTGTTTTTATGTTGGTGTCTTGGTGATGATGTTTGATGTTTATGGTGATTGTTTGTATGTTTGATGTTTCTATTGGAGATTGGTTTGAAGTAAACCCAGAAAAATCTGGAGTTCCATGGTTGGAAACCTAGATTTTTTAAAAAATGGGTTTTTAGTTGTCGAAAATCCAAGGTTTTCGGTGGCTGGATTTTTTTTTTTCATTTTAAATTTTTTCTTAAATTATTTTGGAATTTAATTGGAAATTAAAATAAATTGTTAATTATTTTTTATTTTATCTATGAATTATTTTATAAATTTTTTAAACAATTTTTCTCCATTAACATTAGGGGTAATATCGTCTTTTTATGTATTATTACTATCGGGATACATTTTTCAGTAATAAGGTTAACAGAAGGGGGAAAGTATAATTATATTAAACTACATGGGGGTCCTTAGCGATTCAATCAAATAACAAGGGGTCCTTTAGTATTATCCCTTTGTATAATAAAAGGATCAAACTACTAATACAAATGGTGTACAATACTTGTTTAGATACACCATTAAAGTGAATGGAGAGTTATATCATTGTCTAACCTCATTTTACTTTATTATCATTTTTTAAAAAAAATATTGGGAAGAGTAAATAAACATCATTTTGGAGATTTATTCTACTAAATATATTCTTTAACTTGTTATTACATGACATTTGAACATAAATAATAGTAGTAATGACATATTGAAGAGAAATTAAAATAGATGTATTATGGTAAGAGCTAACTTATTCTCTTTTATTGTTAAAAAAAAAAAAAAAACCTTATTCTCTTTTATTATTACTTTCTTTTTAAACTTGGGGGAAGGGAATTTACGCTTCCAAGTTCGACTTTATTAAGAAATGCAGTTAATAACAAAGATTTTGTTTGTGATTAGATAAGAGCTAACTACTTATAAATGAAATTATATAAACATAATACCTAATAATGTTATCGTAAGTTATGTCCTAGAAATTTTTTCAAACAAAAAATTGATTACCTGCAGCTAGCTATTGGCACCATTGGTTAAATGGATGTCCTAGTTAAATGGATGTCCTATAGCTAGCTATTAGCACCAGAGCCCCCATACTTCATGGTGTGGATTCTACACCCAACTTTAATATTCTCCCACCAATTTATATGGGCAACCCTTCCACCATTGTATGAATCTTTTCCTTCTCACCTCTATTTTGATTGATCTCTCTCGTATAGAAGTAGTTCCCTGAGCCATAGTACTAATATCTCATCTTGATTGGTCCCGATAATCTTTTGAGTCAGTCATAGTAATTAAAAAAAAAAATGGATGTCCTATAATATATATTAGGGATAACTCTATTTTCTCCTTGTAATTTGCATAATGCCAAAATCCCCTAGTATTTATGAAAATAGTTAATATTCCCTTATCGATTTATGAAGTAAATCAAATCCCCATATAATTCATGAAAATATTAAAAAAAAAAAAAAAAAAAAACTCATTGTTGTCCAAGTTAACTTTAAAATTAAAATTTGACCATCAATGCAGAAGAGAAAAATCACAGAAACAACTTGATCATTTCGATCATTTTAATAACGGTTGTAACGATATGGGGTAAAATAAAATTTTTCAAAACTACAATGAAATAATTAGCGATTATATTGAATTATAAGGAAAAAGTGGAATTACCATTGGTTATATATGTGAGGAAAAAAAACAAAAACAAAAGCGGAATATCGCTTAAAAAAATATTTACAAAAACTCTTATATTTTGAGTAAATAAAAGTTTAAGGTTTAAATTTCTATATTCTTTTAAAAGAATGGATTTTTTTTTTTTTAAGTAAAAAGAAAATGGATTTTATTGTATACCCTAATGACATACATTAATTGTAAATGACTCATGATTTTTTATCTTATTTTTCTCATTATGTGAAGTAGATTGACATCCGATTTCATGCTAATTTTCATTGATTTTCTTTGTAACAAAAAATAAGAGTGGCGATATTTCCACCCCTGAAATACTATATATACACCCTATTTTGTATTCACACTCAATTAAGATTTTTAAAAATTTCTATTCTATAAGTATGCCATGTATATTACCAATTATGTTTATTTATTTATTTACTTTTTAAATATTATAGATAAATAATTATAAAGATAATTAAATTAATTAAATTAAAACATTAAAAAAGTCAAATTTTCTTTTTTATGTTTGTTTTGATTATTTGTTTCATATTCATGACTTCATTAGTTATCTTATGTTATCTTTCAATTTCACTGAAAATTCTTATATTTGACCAAAACTTTATATGTAAAAATATCAAACAAAACTAAAAACCTCAATTTTCACTAAAGCTAAGCTTTAACCAACCCAAAAATAAAAAATAAAAAACACATGACCTTTCAAATCTAGATCTCCATTGTCACTATTTATAAAACTACTAAAAACACAACAAAATTCAATGCATGCTGGGCTAACAAGAGCTTTACTTTGTTCTCATGAAATTTTAGAGAGGCCCATCTTTTGATTGGATTACTCGAATGAAAACAATGCAAGAGTCGACCGACAGATATGGGCCCTTTCAAGTGGGCTCTCTTTCGGCTCTTCTTTAATGGACCCAATTTTGATCTTACATTCAATAGCTTTTGTTTTTGCTTGCAAATTAATAAGCTTGTAATTGTAATATTTTTTTCTAAGTCCTTATTGTGGTAATAGACATCGGAGGATTAGATATCTGTACAGATAATACTTAATTTTGATGGATTTTGAAAGGACTCTCAGCTTTAGCTTTGAAAAAAGAAAAAACAAGTTCAAAAACAAGAAAAACCAAGCATAACTTCAAAACAAACAATATTAAAAGGAAAATATAAAAAATCATGGGCAAGTCCTATGGATCCTCAAGCAAGAGATTCTTCATACATTTGGCAAAAAATTCGTGAAAGAAGAATAGCTCAAACTCGAATTGGTCCATGATAATTGGAGAATCTTAACTCATCTTTCTTAATTTAGATGGTTGTAAATATTTTCATCCATCTTAACGGTTAGAAATTAAGTCCTATCATATGTATTTTATAAATATATTTAACTGCAGTAATCCTTTAATCTTTGACTCATTGGATGTTCACGTTAAAAAGGAAAACATTATTAGATCATTAACACCACATTTATGTAATAATTCAATAAAAAATAAAATTGGATGAGTTCTCAATTGTGACTTTGTATCTATGTATAATTTGGTGTGGTATAAAGAAGTACAATGTCTAGTACCCTTGAACCCTGTGCCCCCTTGAACCAAGAAAAAAAACAGTTCTTATTCAAATTTTTTGTTCTTTTCACCATTTGTTTTCATCAAGAAATTGTTTTTTTCGTCAATAACAACAAATCACATCCCATCCGTGTTAATAATCATATACTCTCTCATCAACAAACTCAATTTCACAAAACTTTTTTTTTTTTTTTTTAATTATATAAACAAAATGATGAAAATCCTCCAAAAATAAAACACAAAAAACAATCTGGTACATAATTATTAAATTGAATATAATTATTTAAGTACAATGTCACACTTTCCAATTTTCAAAAAAAAAAAAAAAAGGTACAAACCCATGGTATCATATATATGTTCAATTTAATGACGTTTGGGCAACTATTTATTCACCACGTTAATATCTACTCATTCATATTCTTTTTGAAAACTTATTTAACAACTTAAACTATATAATAATGACTGATTTATTTGTATTTATTCCTCTTTTGGTTGCAGAAAGACTAGACCATAACAAAATTGGCATTTAATTTTGAAAAGTTCAAATATGTAATACAGTTGTTAAGTAGAGTGAAAGATAATCCAAGATATTTTTATTTCATATATATATATTTAAAAAATGATATTATGATATTATAAGGTTGGAATCCACCATACCTGCACTGCAAAAAGAAATATATAATAATTTAAATCTATATACATAAAGTTGACAATTTGAAACACGTGCACGAATACGTATAGTATAAATGATTCTTTTTGTCTCAAATTAGAATGATTATTAATTATGATCGAATATTATATTTGCCCCCACCTCATCCTTTGAGACGGTAAGCCTGGTAAAAGCAGACCTGGTCTTTCACTATTTTTTTCACTTATTTGTTTTTTTCTTTCAACTTTTCTTTTTTTCTTTATTTTTTTTTTGTTCTTTCATTTTATTCAATTATTGTAGAAAAAAAAAAAAAGAGAATCGTCATTGTCAAATTAAGTAACAGTTGAATTAATTTACATTTTGATCAAATTTTTAGAGGGGTTTTTAAACATTATTCTAATAATTGCTTGCGAGTCAATTTGTGTTTTGCCATTACATATGCCCAATAAGGGTGTATTAATCACCATTATACCATTTTTGGCATATTATTGATTTTTGTTTGTGACATTGTACCTTATTTATTCCAGTTTTGCTAAATTATTGTTACATTACTAGAACAAATAAGATAAGGTTAATCCAATAGTTAGTCTCTCACACTTATACCTTATAGATAAAGTATTTTAGTCATTATTCTTTTTTGAATTCTGATTTTTTTTGTTATATATATTAAAAAAAAAAAATCAATGGTATGAACCAAAGAAAGCAAAACGTATATATATTATAATGGTTAGTGTACTTTTTTTTTTTTTTTTTTTAAAAAAATATTCATAATAAAGTTTTAAGTTTCATCATGTATATTTGTTAGTATGTGGTAAGAGATTTTTTTTTTTTTTCAAAAAAAAAAAATGTAAGTAAACATCTTCATATATTATGAACATAGATTCTTGACTATTTATATTTGATTACAGAATATTATTAGATTGGATTAATAGGTTTTGCTGTCAAATTCTGTCAAAAGAATTTTTTTTTTTTTTTTTTTAAAAAAAGTGTTAAAAGATGGTTTTATTATCATTTTTAAAAGCATAAACTATTTCATCACAACCGATGTCAATCAAAAAAAAGTTGTCTTTCTCCTAACTCTCAAATTTAATAGTCTAAAGATAAATAAATAATCTTATTAAACGATTAAATAAAGTATGAACAAACCTTAAAAAAAAAAAAAGAGAATATAACCCATTTTGTTAAGTAATTTTCATACTTATGGTGTGCTAACTACCCACCATGTAATTATGTTTTAATCTAATAATTAATCCCAAGAACCTGGGTTATCAGATTTGAAATCACTAGCCGAATTTGTTGATTTTGTACTAAACTTTAGGTGAATTTAACATTGTCGAGTTTTGTTCAAGCATGCAGTTGATTGCATATCTCATATATTTGTACACCGATTGAGACACTACTCTCTCTTTCGGTTTCCGGGACTGCTGCTTGCATCAATGTGTTTTTGGAAATTAGATTTTGTAACCTTTCGCATTAATTATTCCACACATTTTTACGCGGTTTATTATGAGATTTGACTAAGATCTTGGTTATTTCTATTTTTATTGACCTGGTTTTAATTAGAAGTTCGGGATCAATATAAACATGGTTTTAAAGATTTTTAACATATTTTAGAAAAAAGAAAAGAAAATAATTTATTAATTTAGATGACAAATAAAGAGAAGAGTATTTGACAAATTTTGAAAGAGCTTTGCTATTTTCCATCGAGTGAAATCAAATAACATGCATTAAAACTCGCTTAAAAGTAGATATATTTTTTATCAGTTTTAAAAGTTTATAATTCGTGTTATAAGTTATTTATGTTTACACATTATGTGTTAATAACCATTCAATCTCAATCTCAAGGACTTCATTTATTATCAACAGATTTCAGACTAAACTATGAAGTTATTACACAATTAAAACCACAACAAAAAAAAAAAAATTGTAACAAACTGAAAATCCAATATAAAATAACCTGAATTTAAATAGTAATTAGAGTAATACATTGAATAAGTTGAGTATTATGTACCATCAACGGAAGCAAATGGGTGGGTACATCAAAAATAATAGAGGTAGAAAATTAAAAATTTCAAGGAAAATCATGTAAGAGAATCTCTGTCACTATAATGAGAACATAAAGCTGAATCTGAAGGGGTCCATCCATCTCTCGACTCTTCAAACTTGAAAATCATTAGTGAGTTTCTCTCTCCCAATGAAGGAAAAGTCTTTATTATTTTTATATTATAATTATAACATAAAGTTTTTAGGGGTTAGACAGCAGCAATTGCTTTAGGTGAAATTGCCAATCACCTCTCACCCATACAACACATACTTTTTTGACTTTTTTTCCATCCACATACCTGCCTGTTGTGTGTATTTTTGTACCAGTGTTTGTGTCACTGTGATTAGATCTTGCATTCCTGTTTCGATTACTTTGGCAAATTTGTGACTCCAACACTAATTAAATATGTCCTCTTTTTTTTGTTAAAAAAAAATGTTTGATTAATTAATTTACTTTTAAATAAAAAACATGAATTAATATTTAACCTAAATATGAATTAATATTATACTGATTAGTAAATATATGTTTACTAATCAATAATCCTCAAATAGTGCTCACGAGGAAAAAATATTTACGTTTACTAAAATTGTTGAGAATCAAAATACATATATCTCACTGACAAATAATAAACTAAGTTTTTACTAAAAGTGTAACTTAATGCTTATGTCCTGAATTTCTGATTTTATTTTTGATAAAGCTTATTTATTATTATTATTATTTATTTAGTAAACGCGTCCCCGAAAATCTTTGTTGTTAAGTTACCTAGTATTCTTAATTTGTACATCAAACTCCGTTTACTTTGTCATTTCCTATCAAATAGAATTTCTCCTTATATAATTTAAACAAGATCAACGAATGAATTCAGTCTCTTTTATAATACAATATTACAAATGACTGAATTTCTTTTTGGTTAGTACTGTTTTATAATGGTATGTTGTAACCACTTCCCACCAAACTTTCATAGCACGATTTATGAGGGCAATTTGGCATCACCATCACACAGTTAAAAAGCATTTATGCTTCTTTAATTATAAAATGCCTTATAGTTACACCCAATAATGCTTAATAGTTGTGCCCATCATATCTTCTATACACCATAGTGTAATCATTATCAAACATTATTATTAAATTTTATTTAGTCCGTGACAAATGTAAGTGGTTAACTAGTTAGATTAGACCCTTGATTACTACAAAAGAAAATAGACAAAATTAATTATATATACCCAAAAACATGTTATAGGTTAAGCTTCCATTTTCAATATTTTTAAGCAATAATCACGGCAAAGGAACTTAAAAGTATTGACTTGAAGAGTTTACTGGGAATTTAAGCAAGATCCTTCCAATTCCAATTATAAGTAACATATTATAAGCAATAATCTCGTCATAAAAATTTTTGGGTTGTATCTTATATAGAATGAGAAAATATTGTGTGGTACGTTTTTATTGGAATTGTTCTATTAGAATCTTCCCTTTTCAAATAAATTGTCCGGTCAAAACTTATGATAACCGTAGCCTTTGTGTTTTTAGTTTTATTTTTTTTTTTAAAAAAAAATTCTTTTTTATTATTATTGGCATCAAATCAAAGTAATAAAGATTATCTGAGATAGGACTTTAAGATATTTATTCCTAAAAATATAAGAGAACGACTCACATAGCGTGAAAAAACTATTCGCATTCAAGTGAGAGGAAACGTGCTTTGAACCTATAATTTGGAAATGGCTTAGGTGAGGGGTGGCTTTATACCACTAAGCCATCCTTGCTTAGTGTGATAATTATAGTTTTCATTAATGTAAGCATATATGTGAATCTTATAATGTGTTGAAACCACTTTATGAAAGAATTTTTTTGTAAAAATTCTCATCTTAGTTTTAAAAATAAAAATCTCTTGAAGGGTCTTCATTGGAAGAAATTTGTTGGTATAGATATGTATCGTCCTCTCAAATCATGTCACTTGATATGAAAATTATATATAATAGAATATACGTACATCGGTACATGATTTTATTAAGTTAGAATTTACATTTTTTTAGGGCTAACAAAGTTTTTTTCGTCGACTATTATATTAGTTCAAACTTCGAAAAGGAGAATATAACTTGAATTCATAATTCTAGGAGTATAAAAAGTGAGAACATATATTTAAATACACTAAATATCTTCCTATTCATTATCGGAATTGTTAGAATCACTCACAAGTAATGCCAATGGTACCATGTCCGAGGGCACCAAGCACTTCTCTTAGATAATATAACCTTCGATCAACACTGTCACAATTTTGATCATAATCCTTCACGATCATGGCAAGACAACTTAGATGGAAAACCAAATTTAAACCCAAAACAATGCTGACTAGATAATGACTTATAATTGTAATCATAAAATACTCAAAATCAAATATATATAAAGTTGAATTAAAATTTCATTTTAATAAAAACTTAGTAATTATATAATAATTAGTCACGAGGTGTGTAATAAAACAAAGTGCAACAGCTCACTTATTACTTTCTCTCTTTTCTCTCTTTCTCTGTCTCTCTCCTTTTCAACGTCAACTTAAACTAAAACAATTCCACAAACACCTCTTAAACGCTCACAACCACGCTCGCTCGCTCGCTCACTCACTCACTCACTCACTCAAGTCCTTCTTGCAGAAGCGCTTTCTCTTTCAGGCCGCGTTTGGCTCTTCTCATGGAGAACGCTACTTCAATTATGTAGCCTCACTCACTCATCTACTCACCTCCAAACGCTGTCTTATTCTCATAACTCGCTTTTTCCCCATTTAATTGAAATTAAAAAATGGCTTCTACGAACTCAACGGCTGTGACGTCGTTAACGCCGGTGCAAGCGACAGAGTCTCCGCCGCCGCCGCCGTCTTCGACGGATGCGGCGATGACAGAGGACGTGGCGTCGAGAGCGGTGAACAAGAGGTACGAGGGTTTGATGATGGTTAGAGCCAAAGCTATAAAAGGCAAAGGCGCCTGGTATTGGGTTCACTTGGAGCCAATTCTGGTGAAGAACCCGGAGACTAGCCTCTCGAAAGCTGTGAAGCTCAAGTGCTCTCTATGCGACGCTGTTTTCTCCGCTTCGAATCCGTCGAGAACCGCCTCCGAGCACCTGAAACGCGGCACGTGTCCGAATTTCAACGCCGTCTCTCGGCCGTCAAGTGGTCACTCGCTGTCTCCGTTGCCGTTATCTTCCTTACCGTCGCCGTCTGTCCACGTCAGCAATAATAACAACACCGTTAGTGTTTGTAATAATAATAATAATAGTATTAATATTAATAATAACAGGAAGCGAAGCAAGCAACAACAGCAGCACCAGCAACAACAATTGAATAGTAACTCGCTGGCGATAGTTGAGTCGACTCGGTACGAGTTGAGTTACTCGCCGAGTCATACCGGGTTGACTCAGCAGCAGCATCAGCATTTGGTGTTATCTGGTGGAAAGGAGGATCTGGGTGCGTTAGCGATGTTGGAAGACAGTGTGAAGAAGCTCAAGAGCCCAAAAACCAAGCCCGGTCCTGTGTTGAACAAGGAGCAGATTGACTCAGCTGTTGAATTGTTAGCTGATTGGTTCTACGACTCATATGGGTCGGTCTCGTTTTCGAGCCTCGACCACCCTAAATTCAAGGCCTTTCTTGGTCAAGTTGGGCTGCCATTTACCTCCAGGAGGGAGGTCTTGGATGCCAGGCTTGACTCCAAGTTTGTCGAGGCGAAAACTGAGTCAGAAGCTCGAGTTAGAGAGGCAATGTTTTTTCAAGTTGCTTCTGATGGGTGGAAGACTAAAACTTGTTGTGGGGAAGATGGTTTGGTTAAGTTTATGGTGAATTTGCCTAATGGGACCAGTGTGTATCAGAAGGCTGTGATCACTGGAGGGTCAGTTGGGTCCAAGTATGCTGAGGAGATTCTGTGGGAGAGTGTGATGGGGATTTGTGGGAATAGTGTTCATAGATGTGTAGGGATAGTTGCTGATAAGTTTAAAGGCAAGGCATTGAGGAATTTAGAGGTTCAAAATCAGTGGATGGTTAATTTGTCTTGTCAGCTTCAGGGGTTTGTTAGTTTGATTAAGGATTTTAGTAGGGAGCTTCCAGTTTTCCGTAGTGTTACTGAGAATTGTTTGAAGCTTGCGGATTTTGTAAATAGTAAGCCCCAGATCAGGAATAGTTTGAGGAAGTATAAGATGGTGGAGCTTGAGTGTGTTGGGTTGATTCGGGTGCCTTCGAGTAAATGTGATTGTAAGGATAGTTTCGTGCCTGTTTTGGCGATGTTGGAGGATATATTAAGCTCTGCGCGTGTGTTGAATATGGTCGTGTTGGATGATTCGTTTAAGATTGGGTGTATGGAGGATCCGGTTGCTAGGGAAGTTGTTGGGTTGATTCAAAGCGAGATGTTTTGGAATGAATTGGAGGCGGTTTATTCACTTGTGAAACTCGTGAAAGGGATGGCTCAGGAGATTGAAGCGGATAGACCCTTGATTGGACAATGTATTCCTCTTTGGGAGGAGTTGAGATCGAAAGTGAAGAGTTGGTGTACAAAATTTAGTATTTCTGAAGAGCCTGTGGAGAAAATAGTTGAAAAGAGATTTAGGAAGAACTATCATCCAGCATGGTCGGCTGCCTTCATACTCGATCCTCTTTACTTGATGAGAGACAACAGCGGGAAATACCTTCCCCCATTCAAGTGCTTGACGCAGGAGCAGGAGAAGGACGTGGACAAGCTTATAACGAGGCTGGTTTCCAGAGAAGAAGCTCATTTTGCGTTAATGGAGCTCATGAAATGGAGATCGGAAGGATTGGATCCGTTGTATGCTCAGGCGGTCCAGGTTAAACAGAGAGATCCTATGACGGGAAAGATGAAAATTGCAAATCCCCAGAGCAGTAGGCTTGTGTGGGAAACCTGCCTCAGTGAGTACAAGTCGTTAGGGAAAGTTGCAGTGAGGCTGATTTTCCTTCATGCAACCTCATTTGGGTTTAAGTGCAATTGGTCCTTCATGAAATGGGTTTGTTTACATAGAAACTCACGGATGGGACTTGAAAGGGTTCAGAAGATGATATTCGTTGCAGCTCATGCCAAGCTTGAAAGACGGGATTTCTCAAATGAGGAAGAGAAGGATGCAGAGCTGTTCACTACATCGGGTGGTGAGGATGACATGCTCAATGAAGTCTTTGCAGATGCATCATCAATGTAATGTGTTTCCTTTTAACTCCTGGAACTTTTGAAACTGTAGGATTTATTGAATTCTTTTTCCACTACTTTTTTTTGTTGTTTCGATCTTTACATGTTAGAAGTTTTAGAAAGCTATGGGTCGGAGCCTGAGACAGATAAATATAGGGAAGTGATTTCACCAATGTATTACTTGAACTGAATAACTGCACAATTTAAATGGATGATTGATATTATGGAGCACGGTTTGTAGAGAAGAAGCCCTTTCTTGTTTATATACAAGAACATTAAAAAGGCCCTGTGAACATAAGAAGAAGAATGTTTTTAAGTTTTTGCTAGATCATGTCATGATTTATGTTCATATTTATTGTTTACAAGTTCAAAATGGATGTTTATCTGTAGTAATTGATATCAGAATGAATTATATACTGACATTGACAGACATTATCTGTTGCTTTTTATTCTCTACTTGGTGTGTCAAGTATCTATATATTATTGTCGTGACTAACTATTATAGGCCACCTTTTATAGTCTGCCGGTAGATGCAATATTGATGCTTATGATGTTTGAACTGATGAGTCTTTTTCATTTGTTCAAGACCATCAATGGAACAATGACATTAGCATCAATCATCGTGGTCCATAATTTTTCGAGGTGCTAAACATAGTTTACCCTGAAAAGAATTGAACTAAATTAGTAGCTCTGGTGTCCGAAATGATGACTTACAGATATACTTGTCCAGTTGTCTCAAGCAAATGAGAAAAGGAAATTGAATGATAGAAACCAAAAGGTGTGAATGGCTAAAATTGAAGCAGTAGATGGTTGGATGTTGCAAACATAAAGTGTGATGGACTTGCATGCGTAGGCTAGTTTCTTAAAAAATAAATTTCACGGATCCTTATTTAAGAATTATGCTTCTATACTAATAACGTCATGTATCATGAGTATTTTAACTGATGAAGAATTGATTAATTTTGTTACTCATAAAAGAGAAATTACAATGTTATTTAAAAATTGTGAAAGAACAAGGTGATTATCACCTTCTTAGCTGTTTCTAAATCAAAGAATAATTGTAATCCAGTAATTTGAATTCCTTTTACAGCTTGTTTTTGAACAAGATTAGATGTTACAACTGCAAATGAAATTTGATTTGCTTCATTTGTCGAAGTCTTTCATATGGTCACAGATTCATGATAGCTTTAGTTCTCCCTATACAAGCGGTAATCAAACATAACAAATGAGAGCGCAGCTAGTCATGTGACGCAAATGAACATTTGGTACAGCAATCAGGACATAGTATATTACATGATGCACAATAATTAATTTAATTATCTTCTCCTACCAGATCCTGAATCTCAGCCAAAGACAAAAATGTTTAGCTGCTTTGCATGAAGTGTCCACCAGAACTCTTAGTTGTTGGCTGAGATTGCTAATTTTGCTATTGTTGTTGTTGTGATTGTTGTCTTTGTTGCTGTCATCATTGTTGTTGTTTTCATTAAAGAGGAGTTATATTATTCATCATGTAGACTCACATTTAAATGATTATTACTTCATGGGCACTATAGATTAGGCATCCCTATTTCTTTTCCTCGATTGTTTTAGTGTAGGCTCCTGCATTACATGTGATATGCGCATCTCAACCTCCTATAATGAGATCTGAAATTGACATTTTAGCAGTTAAGCCATGTCCTAATTTCTTCAGATGGTGAATTAGACAGATTCAGTGCTTAGAGCTATTCCCATTTTTCACATGCGACGCGGACTGAAATCCATAGTCCTACACCATTATCTAAATCTAATACTTGAATGCCCTTACTAGATAAGATCCTCTCTCTCTATCTGCTCGGCTCTAAGAAATGTAGCAGACGCAATTCCAGCAGTTAAGGGTTATATTTAAAATCAGATAGTTGTTACAGTTATCCATACCCTTTTGCTTTCTAATGATATTCTTATGTTTATTTGTTCCCTAATTTACATGGGAGTCTGTACGGCAAATCTACAAAAAATGTTTGAAATTATGCAAAGTATATTGTTACCTAAATAAATCTGTGTTATAACAAGATTAACTAAGAAAGACAATGTACAAATAAATATCTGGGGAAATTTTTGATTACAACATTGAAAGCAACACAAACTATTTGCTACACCTATGCAGAATGCTGAAATATGACATGTTGCATGTTGACAGGTTGATGAGAGAAGCAAGTGGCTAATATATGTTTGGACTGGAGTGGCCACTGTTATAAGATTCTTGGTAGAGGTTGATGCAAAAGGACACCAATATAGCGTTGGTCCTGATATCTTAAAAGTATCTTTTTGCTGCAGAGTAGGGTTGCTTGAACCAGTTGGGTAAATAGCAAATCAGACATGGGTCAACCTCGGAAGAACCGGAGAGCATATCTTTGTTGTGCAAGGAGCAGTTCTCAGTGTTAGAACTCAACTGAATCACTGAGGAGGGTGTCTGTTTCTTGAAGATGTGGACCGTGGAGCCCTCCATCAGAGTGGCTGTCCATCTCAATGCTTTATTGTCATAGTCAAAGAAAAGTAAGGACGAAGGGGCCATCTTTCTCATCATTCTTTATCTCTCTCTCTCTCTTTCTCGCTGTGTATCAATTTGTTACTTCATTTCGCTAAGCCAATAGATCATCATATCCTGTAACTTATCTTTAAACATTGCAACTACTGCAACATTCTTACTCTGTTGATGGGACCTTTTTAAAACTTTTTGACGTCAAGGTTGAAAATTAAGTCTTGGAGAGCTATCAGTTAGAGTTGCCATGATTGCTAAAAAAGGTCTTGAGCAAAGCAGAAGCAAGGAGACTTGTCGGCATGAGGAGGTACATACAATGGCGTGATAGGGATATTGCAACGACCTTGAACTTACTTCGCTGGTTCTCATTTCATCAAGTGTTGTTGACTATACAAAACAGGTTGGTGATTAAACTAGTAGTGATTGCTTTATGTCAAAATTTTAGCCTACTTTTTGTTTGTCCTGCAGTCATGTTTATGCACACTGAGGCATATTGCCATCATCCAAGCCCTGTGGCCTATCTCTACTATAAAATTAAATTTTAGCTAGACTAACCTGTTGAACTAACGTGGACAATGTTGTTCATCTTGGCATGGAACATGATAGGGACACAGTGGCCAAAAGATAACACAGGAAGGATAAGTCTCTCTGATTATTGTGTGGTTGTGTACATGTGTAGCTTGGTGGTAATTTATATTTGCTATATCCCTCATTTCCAACCTTTCAACCCCACCACCACCTAAAAAATATAGATATGTGGATAAGAGAATTTTTAAAACACAAACAGAAGATGGGTTTATTTTTATTTTTCCTAATACTTGCAGAACTTTGGAGGACGGAATTCATGATGTGCAGTTTTTGGCAGGAGAAACAGTCAAAATTTACTGCATGTTATACAAGATCTATGAAGATGGAAGCAGTACAAGTTACGGGAGAAAAGTAACTGGGAAATTGAAAAATAAGAAAAAAAAGGGATGCATGGCAAAATAGCGTATGGCTTCTTTGGTTGGTTATCGTATCATTTTCCAGTAAGCAAAGTCAATATAGCATTCAAATGCTCATCATGATTCATGTTACATCTTGTAATGGTAATTTTAGTTGTTTTGTGTAAAACTGTATCCTATCATTCTACATATCATAAAAGCTTTTAAAGTTTGGACCACCACCCTCTTTCTCTCTCTCTCCATGTATGGGCTTAGATTTGCCCACCCACCTTTATGGTAAGTACAAGGTGAGTGACCTAGTGTATTTGAGTTTAAGGTGAAAATAAACTGAATTTTCACTTTTTTGGTTGAAAATGAAGTCTATAGTAGATGAAATGTATTTATCTTTGGTCTGTCTTTGCTACTTAATTTGATTGAGATACACAGGATTTTGTCGGCAGGGATAAGTACTTCTGACTTCTCACCAACTAGAACCGAAAGTTTTTCACTGGTATGGTATGGCTTCATTGTTCCTCCACTCATGTTCTTGTTAAAGGGAAGCAGGTATAATGATTAGTATGAGACAGGGCTCTCTTTCTACAAGAATCTTCTTACTTTCCATGATCCCCCATGATTAACCTTTCTTTTTATCGTTTCCTCTTTTTCTTTCCACTTATACAAGTCTTGATACAATTTGACATTCTAACCCATCCATGATCCATCTAAGATTTGTTGTATGATTTTGAAATGAATTGGTACTCAATGTCCGTGGCCCTTATCTATATTTGTGTCTAGTGCAGTCTCTTGTGACATCATATCTTTAAATAACCAGAAAATTTTCATTTCCTTAAGTTTTACTGATGAGATGGGTTGGTTGGTCACATGAAGCACTTTCATGGTAGTAAAAATATGCTAAAGTAATAGTAAGAATGTAATGTGAATGAGATAAAGTGTTGCTGTGGTATACCTTTTCAATATAATATTGTATTAGATTTAAATAAGAAAAAGAAAAGGAAATAATCTCAAGAGTTTTGACTCTCAAAAGTACGTAACTTCTCTGTTGATTGAATGATTTGGAATATTTTATTTTTGATTGAGGAGGGAATTCTGGTTGATTAAATGTTGAACAGAATTTGTTTTCTTTAAGAACAGTGATGATTCATAATTACACATGATCTATGAATAATTCTGCTTGCTACTTGATTGTGGTATTGATTTCATCCACATGCCTATGTTTTTCCAATTTTTAATTTTTGTTATCTGTTTTTATGATTGCTGGTTTCATACCCCCATTTTTCTAAGTTTTCAATGCTCTTTAGGCCCACACCATGTATAGGTTCTTTTTAACTTTTGTTATCTGTTTGATGAGTTATTAAACTTAAAAGTATTTTTAACGCGGTAAAATTTGTTAATGAAAGTTGAGATGATTTAGTAATAATTAATCCACGGTCAAATTATTTGGTTGTGAGCTCAAGTTATATCTTCTTTCATCTGAATTTGAATTTGCACTTTGAAAAAGGAAAAAAGTAGCATTTGTTCTGTTGAGGTTTACGTGCCAAATATGAGTAATTTTTTAACAGTCCTTAGAAGATATATCCAAGTGTTTGGAAATTACAAAGTTGGCTTTAAAATTAGTATCGTTGTGATTAATGATGTGAAGATCTCTGTTTGAGAAGAACTTCAGTGTGTCAGACATATGTGCCTTAAGCAAAGCACTTAAGATTTTGATATGTGGATGTAAATTATTAATAATATAAAATACTTGTGTAATAATGTAAGGTATTTATGTCACATTGTCATGATTTTAAATGGTTAATGTATACATATCAGGTCCGTTGAATCTTTTCTTTATTTATTGAAGCTTTAGGATTCAACAATTCCTGTAGTATCAAGTCCTTGAAAATCTAATATAATATATGGAAAGGATCAATTGAATCCTACTTATTGAATATAGTTAATTTTAATGATTTGAGTAGATTAGGTTAGGTTGAAGAGAAAGCTAATTGATTTATTAGACGATAGAATTAATTAATTCAATTCAAATAAGATGACAATTTACAAATCACTCAAAGTAATATTAGATTCAACTTTGTGTATAATTAACGCTTTTTAGTTATCATCAGAATATTATAATCTTAATTGATATAACTGTTTGAATTAACATAATCATATCACTTGTGTTTTCTCAATTGAGTTATCAAGAAGTAGGACAACCAATGTGGCAATTTACAATTGTAGGCATTGTATTTGAATTTCCCAAAAAAAAAAAAATTGAATGTCATTTTGCACACATACAAGATAACCCTAGACTCAACATCAAGAAAAAGCAAATGAATTACTTCTAATTTATCATTATGCTTTCACCAATTTCAAATAAGATCTTTATCCCTTGTAGTTTCATTGATTACTCATCTAAATTTTGAATTATTTGATGTGTCCAAAATCAGTTTTGATTATCACTTTTCCCCATAATTTTCAAGTTTAAACTCATCACACATGAGCAAGGAAACAAATTAAGTAGCATAGGGCCCATCCAATCACCAAATACATCTACTTTAATTATCATGATTTAAACTTATGAACTAAAAAATTAATTATAATAATAATTATAATTATACCCCCCTAACCAAAAAAATGCTTCCAAAATACATGATTAGTTAAGAGACAGTTTTACCAAAGCATATTATTTTATTTCAAATTTAAAGCAGACAAAAGACAAGTTCTTCATCTAATTGGACCAATTTAAACGGTCCATAACAAAGTCTAATTAAAATCATGTGCTTTGGAAAATTTGACTTAAATCAAGGCTAATAGGATGTTTTTGTTGGGTTAGTGGAGGTAATTTCTAGTTAATCATTACATTTCCAAAAACGACAAAAAACCCACATTTCCAAAAACGACAAAAACTATTTTGGGTCGACAATTTTCATGTAGAAGTGGGACCGATATCAAGCAATCTAACCTCAAATTAGTTACTTGTCTTCTGATGTTTCTGTCTTGGTTATGATGTCTTTGGTTTTAATTCAACCTAGGGTTGTTTGAGGATGTTCTGACTTTAATTTTAGGGTTCTGACTTTAATTTTAGGGTTAATTGCGATGTTTTGACTTTAGTTCTATAGAGTTGATTGGAATGTTTTGAGTTTAATTCTATTTGGATCTCAAATCTTGGTTCTTATGTATGTTAATCAAATGGCTAATAAAGATCAATGATGAGTGATAAATGATGAATGAATGTCAAGGCACTCATTTCATTAAAAAATTAAAAAACCCTATCTCTAAAACATTTAATTTTAGTCCAAATGTGGTTTGACGATGGATAATATTTATTCAGTCTGTTAATAATCTGAGTTTGAGTTATCCTAATTATAAATAGTACTAAAAAAATAATTCTGATTGAATGGTTGTGTGACTTACCCTATTTGTGTTTGTAATAAGGTTTGAATATCATCGATTTATATATAATAAATATAAAGATAAGCTTCTCGTAAGTTAAGAAAGTAGTTTATTGGGATAGTGCTATCCTAGTAGTCTTTACGAACCAAGTTTAAACGGCCCATAACAAATTCTAATTAAAATCATGTGTTTTGGCAAATTTGACTTGATAAGGCTAATAGGAGGTTTTGTTGGGTTAGTGGAGGTAATTTCTTGTTAACATTACATTTCCAAAAAAGACAAAAACCATTTTGGGAGGACAAGTTTTGTGTGGGAGCGGGACCAATATCAACCGATCTAACCTCAAGTTAGTTACTTGTCTTCTGATGTTTTTGTCTTGGTTATGATGATTTTGGTTTTAATTCAGTTTAGGGTTATTTGAGATGTTCTGACTTTATTTTAGAGTTAATTGCGATGTTTTTGATTTTAGTTCTATAGAGTTAATTGGAATGTTCTGAGTTTAATTATATTTGGATCTCAAAATCTTGGTTGTTATGTATGTTAATCAAATGACTAATAAAGATCAATGATGACTGACTAATGATGAATGAATTTCATGTACTCAATTCACTAAAATACAAAAAACCATATTTTTAAAACATTTAATTTTAGTCTAAATATTTGATGATAGAGAACATTTATTCAATCTAATAATGATATGAGTTCGAGTTATTCTAATTACAAATAGCACTACAAAAAATATTAATTTTAGTTAAACAGTAATATGACTTACCTTTTTTGCATTTGTAATAAGGGTTTGAATATCACCGATTTATAAATAATAAATATGAAGAGAACTTTTTCATATATTAAGAAAGTAGTTTATTGGGATAGTATTACGCTAGTGGTGTTATCTTTTAACGTGTCTTGATATATCTATTATTATTAACTCAATAACAATATTGATCTCTTTATGGCTTTTTTTTAGCTAAGACATAAATGAAAAATAGAATTTAAGAGTTGAAGGATATGATTTATGCTCCTTACCAGAATCTTATTCAATAAGATTATCTTTTTTTTTTTTTTTTGAAGAAATTGAATAAGACTAGTCGATTCGAAAGTTTTTACCCAAAATCTCAACCTAAATGATGAAATGTGGTAACTACAATAACTAAGAATTACTAAAAGATGAAAAATGTTCCATGTTTTATGAAAGAATTATTATTATTATTTTTATATCACTTATAGTGAAAATGACTCAAATGTGGGTTATAATCAGACTAATTTAAATTTGAATTATTCTGAATAAGCCCATTACTACCAAACTATATTAAACTATAGTAGGAAATAATTATGGTTAAATAGTATTAAACTTTTAAAATTATTTCTTGTGTTAAAAGTAAACTTTATTCATCACTATCGAATTTTGTTCCTAATACAATTAAAGTGATTTGCTGAATTTGAGCAAATACACATCGTCCTAGTTTACCAAGAGGACTCCTCTCAAATTTTATGTATGTTTAAAAACTGTTTAACCAAGTCTTTTAAAAAAAAAATATTCAATACTTTTCAAAAAAGAAAAATTATTATAAAAAATGCTTCTGACCAATTTCAATTTTATCTTAAGTCTCAAAAGATTTAGACTAACTAATGCACTAATTTTTAAAATTCATAGACTCGACTCTATATTTTTATGTGATTGACTACCCATCATACAAGTCTTACAGACATCTTAAACAACATTTCTAGTCATTCTTTGACAATGCTGTGCCGTCTCCATTTATGGTGTCTCTATGTGTTTATGTTAGAATATCAAATACAACAGAATCTCTCGACTTTTGTTAGTGTTTCTGACAAATTAACTAAGAGGAGTCTTTTACTCTTCTTATGACCAATTGTTTGAAACATACTAGGCTCATCATTGACACAACAACATATAAAATTGATATTTTCCAAATTGCTAAAGAACTTGCAATGCAATTCAGCATTCTGTTTTTGATACAGTGAAAAGGTTTTTAGGGGCCTGTCGACAAAGTTGGCAAAATTGGGCCTCCCAAATTGTTCAATCAGACCAATATACACGCAAACACAAAGTTCATTTTGGTGAATCGCTATCAAAAGCAGAACAAATGGAGATAATGTCAATAACAAGTTCTTTAGTAGGCAGCTCAAACAACATGAGTCTTCCTTGCAACTCATAAGAAATTGTCAGGTTGTGTATATTCGTTAAACTAGTCAATTGAAGATATAGGAATGATAAGTGTCCTTCGGTGGCTTAGTAGTTCAACATAGTTTAGATATTTACCACTTGATGATCTCTTATGAGTTGTAAGAACGACTCGTGATGTTTAAATTGCTACATATAGGTTTGCAATGTAACAAAATGATGTAATGAAACCGATAACTAGCACTAGTTTGAATCTTGTATACACATAATATTTGGAAATGGAAAAGATTAAAAGCAAAAATGCGAACTGCACCGCATACTAATCGTACTTCCGAAAATATACGTGACCAACTTGTTATGTAACAACCTATTTTTTGTTACTCAAATGAAAAGGACATTCATACTTAATATGCACATCATCATATTCTATCATCTTTCCTGTAAAATCAAAAAAACCGCAAGCTGATCGTGATATTGTGAAAACAAAGGTGATGATTTTGGAAAATACTCACTGAATGGGCAAAATCATTAATTTATTTGAGCACTAGCTGCCTCCATCAATCCATTGCGTAACTGCTCGCTGACATCTCTAACATGACCAGGGCCGTGAGGAATAAATACTGTAGTGTTCTTTGATGAGTTTCCGAGGTCCTTAATTGTGTCGAAGTACTGAGTGACCATGATGAGATCCATCACCTCCTTAGCTGTGGTGCCTTCCACCTTGTGAGAGAAGTTCAAGATGTTTTCTCTCATACCATCTGTGATTGCCTGCCTCTGCCTGGCTACTCCTACACCACCTAGGTACTTGGCTTCGGCTTCAGCTTCGGCTTTTTTAACTTGGAGTATCTTCTCAGCTTCACCTTTGTATACACTAGCTAGCTGAAGCCTTTGAGCTGAAATGATAAAATGATACTAGATTAGATGGGCATCCTCATTCCCTGGTCAATTTTAAATTTGGTTTTATAAAAATGTTTGACAGAAAATTATAAGATATGCAAAAAATAATTTAACTAATGGCAGACATGATTAAAAGAATATTGACAGAATTTAGGACTAGTCTGCAACTGATACGCATGCATTCATGCGTGTTTGCATGTGGGCATATATAGCAGTACATGATATATCTAATCAAACAGTTGCACGAACATAGATTTCAATTCCTTGTGAAATATTCATTCTGTGTAACCATGAAAAGATTTAGCTCTGATGATCGATCTTTCTTTACAATTTAACTCTCCACTGAAAGACAGCACGATATTAGCCTGAACCACAACTAGCTTATTATTTTGCACTTAACTCCCTATTTTCCCCAATACCAGCCATAAATTATTTAAGATTAAAATGAAGATATACGTCTAGATGCACTAAGAACAGCAAGATTTGCACCAGCCATTACCCGCATTGATCTCATTCATTGCCTTGCGCACAGATGCATCAGGTATAATGTCAACCATCAGTATGTGCTCAATGCTATATCCATATGCTCCCATAACCTGAAACATGATTTCAGCATAGAATTCAAAATGCTTTACTGATGACACAAAGTGGGAAGACACATTAGCAGGAGAGAAGCTAAACTCCTATCATATAAAATAAAAGTTCTGTACTGATAGATACAATACTGGGCAAAACAACCCATTAATTACTATGAAATCAATAATTGTGACCAATGTTTTAAAAGGCGAAAGGCGAGACGAGATGATGGAGTCTCAGCGAGGCGAGGCGGTCGCCTTGAGGCGAACAAGACGGCAGCCTCAGTCCAATTGAGGGAAAAAAATTAATAAAAAAATAAAACTCTAATTTAAAATGTTTAATGGATGAGAAGATATGTTGAGACTTGAGCGATAGAGATGATTTTATTTTTTATTATATTATATATAAACTATAAAACCCTACCCCATCAACTTAACTCTTTTCTTTCCAAAAAATTATTTTTTTATTATTACATATATGATTTCTTATTATTATATATATAAACTATAAATCTCATCCCTTAACTTAATTTTTATTTTTTATAATTATGTATATAAACTTTAAATTTTCACCCTATTAATATTTTTCCTGTATTTCAAAAAAAATTATTTTTTATTTTTTATCAATATATATATGTATTTAAACCTCAGTCCACCCACGAACCTTTTTTTTTCTAATTTTTTATCCTTTTATATATATAAACTATAAAAATCTGATCCCACTACCTTATTTTTATTATTTTTTATTTTTTATCATTATTTTTTTTGAAACTCCCACCCCACTAGCTTATTTTTTAATTTTTTATCATTTTATATATATAAACTATAAAAATCTCACCACTAACTTAACTTTTATTATTTTTTATTTGTTATCATTATATATAACTAAGAATCAGTTGCACTTCACTCTTCACTCTTCACTCCCAACTCCCAAGTGCTACTACCTTCTAGCTCACATTCACTCTCCAGTCTCCTCTCAGTCTCAAGCTCTCACTTTGTCACTCGCCACCACCGACTGTTACTCTCACCACAGTTCATCTTTCTAGTTTCTTACTCTGTCACTCCACCTTTCTGGTTTCTTCTAATTTAGCTTTACTCTCTCTACTTTCTCTCTCTTAAAACCAATGCTTGACCACTTCCAAAACTGATGTTTGTTATGATATTCAAAAGCTGGTGTGTTTGTGTGTTTTTTTGGTGTGTTTGCATGTTTTTTGTGTGTTTTATGGGTGTGCTACTCTGATCTAAGCATCAATTTTTTTTTTTTTTTTTCATGTAATGGACGGTCTGGACCGCCTCTGGGCGCCTCGTCTGAGGGCAGCCAGAGGCGGTCGCTTCACCATCCAGAGGCAGGTTTTTCCGGCTGTTCCGCCTTAGACGTGCGCCTCGAGGCGCCTTAGCCACCAAGGCGGCGCCGCCTTGCCTTTTAAAACCTTTTGTGACAAGAATCATAAATTAGAATTTATAATAAATGCAACAGTGTTAGAAATCCATACCAAAGTCGAAGTTCCAGGTTCATATTGTCATATTTATAATTTCAAATTAAAAATTCAAATTTTAGCAAACTTGTAATCAACATTGCAAAAGACCTTGTATTCCTTTCCTCTTACATTAACACGAAAAAGTAATATAATAAAAACCATATCATTTGAACATCAAAGTTAAAAAGACATACAAGTCAGATATGAAAAAGGTCAAAAAAAAGAAAAAAGGGAGACACTACCATTACATGAATCCTAGTAACGCATTTCTCGACACCCAACCTTGTAGCAAGCACATGACATGAAAATTCACATAATATACAAAATGCTCTTATAAGCCTAGCAATTTAGCCAAAAGGAACAAGCAGTTGGATGAATATTAAAAAAGAATTCATCAGTTATAACAGGGAGAGAGGAAAAAAAAAGAAAAAAAACAGAGGCAAAAGATGCAGCAAAACATAAATTTTATTAAATAACATTAAAAGAAAAATTCTATGCTAATCTAGTTACCTTCTCAAGCTCCTCCAAAACAGCTTTAGCAACTTCACCTTTTTGTTCAAAGAGCTCATCTAATGTCATTCTTGGAACAAGAGCACGGACCACTTTGAAGAGAAACAATTCACATTATTTAAAGAGCTTAGGAAGCAAAAGGGATACAGAAAGCTAAAAACATGATAAAGATAGAAATCATAGCTATCATATGACATGTACCATCAAACACATAAGCTTGGATCTGCTCTTTGGGATTTTGCAACTCATAGAATGCATCATCAGCATTTTCTCTGACCACCCGGTATTGAATAGAGCAAATCAACTGCACAAAGACATTGTCCTGGAAGAAGAAAAAGGATTATTGAATTGGTAGAGCAACAGAATATCAACTAACTAGGAATTTCTGTCATCATCTATCTGGGGAAAACGAAAAAACCAGAAAAAAAAAAGCTGAATGCCTCTACATAACTTATTCTCTCCTAAGCTTAGAAAAAAAAAAAAAAATTCTTATCCACAGCGTGGCATAGAAAAGCAATTGAGAAGTTGGTTTGGTTATAGCAGGTGGTGCTCTATGTATATAACCTACATGTCCGTTTCTGCCACAACCATCAAAATGATAAACTCAAAACAACTTTGGTATTACGCTGTATTGAAGTACAAAACATCATAGAAGGCAGCGTTGCATAGATTAGAAGTCCATTCTATCAAATTCACTTACATAGCATGAATCTCAAAACATAGATCGATAGACCAACCAATTCATACAAAAAATCCCCATTTCAAAACATAAAAAATCTAAAATCCGAGCTCTCACAATCCTCTTTACAATTCAAAACCACCATTTAGGGTTTACCTTAAATCGACTACTTTACTATAACAGACATAATTCAACTACAATGCATAGAATCTCAATTTCACACGAGCCCTTAATTGAGAAAAACGTGATAATGAAAAGAAAAGGAATTAGGGAGACCTTGGTTTTGGTTTCGATACGGACGTCGAGGGAGCTGATTCTGGTGGAGAGAACGCCGGCCAGACACTCGCCTGAGAAAGGATTGAAAAGGTTGAGACCCGGCTGAGCGAGGCGGTAGAACCGGCCCCACCTCTCCACCACCCCGACGCTCGCCTGGTCTACGCATCCACAGAATATGCAGAATACGTTTCCCATTTTTTATTTTTTCAAAAATCTTTCCCCTCTTTTACCATGTGAGCAGCAGTGGAGGGCACACGGGTTTCGATGTCTGAGTCGTATACACGTGTCGGACCTGAGTAACTGAATGACGTGTTGTGTATACACGTCGTCTCTCCCATTCAAATTTGGAATAAAAATCCTCTCAATTCCTAAATTTTAGAAGTATGGTTAAATTTTTAATTATATTTTTTTAAAAAATAAAATGATCCATAATTTTTTAACAAAATACCAACGAAGTCCCTTTCATTGATCAATTGATGATCAGACCAAATGAAAAATATTAAAAAACAAATAAAACGATTATTATGGTCTCGATTAAAGTTAGATATTATAATAATACATAACTACCAAAATACCTTTAATTGGTTTTATATAATTTCTTAAAATTATAATTTTACCCTTAGACATTTTTGTGTGCACACCTAGATTTGTCTAACAGTGATGGTGTATAATAAATTATTATAAAATACCAATTTTAACCTTGCAATCATTTTTTAAATTATTTTAGTGAAAATTTTTATTAGTCTCCGTAGACGTGAGAATTCAGCCGACCTAGATTATTCACCCAGTACCGATAAATAAGGCTAAACAGGAGAGAAAAGAAAAGTAAGAAGACGAAAAACATTGTTACAAGGAGATTTTTTCGTGATTCGACCCAAATGAATGTTTACGTTCACGACTGTTCTCTGATTATTTTGATAGAGAGACAATATATTATAACTTATGTGTGTCTGTGTTACAATAAATTTACAACCTTTATTTATAAAATAAAAGACTATAGTATCATTACAAATAAGAAAGAAATCATGATAAATTACATTATCAAGATTGACACCCATCAAAATATGCAGAAGTATGATTCTGACTTTACCTCCATGCTAGATAGTTAAGATTTTTTTTAAATCAAACTACCACCTTCTGGAAAAATCTCCTTAGCATGCATGTTACACCAAGGGTTAGATCTTGTTTTTAGTGAGCTAGAGCTAAATATCAAACAGTTTTTACTATAGTTGACTAGCGACTTAAGAGTTACAGCAGTAAACGGGGAATTCATTTCTATGAACTGGACGACCCAAGATCAGTGAACTAGGAGCTTGGTTATGTGAGCTAAATGTCCTGGGAGTTAAAAGCTCTTATTTGCGTGTTGTGCACTTGATGAGCTAGTCGTTTGACGAGGTGGATCTTAATTAATTATGTCAGTTTACTGGATCATCTCTGAAATTTTACCGACCCATTTATATAGGTTCAAAAATATCCACGTTAGCTTCCAACTTCCCTCTTTCATCTTCTAATACATTTGATAGTATAATATAATTAATATATGGAATAAAATCCTTCTTTTATCTATTATCTATACACTAAATGCACATGCAAAGAGTGATTTCATACAAGCACCACAACCTTTAATGACACTTGACTTGTGCAGCAATGCAAAAACAATGTCTTCAAAACGTCTAACAGCCTGAGCAGTGCCCTTATATATTTGCCAAACCTCGTGGATTTTTGAGTCTCAAAGACGGATAGCTAACCCGTAGTTAAGGTAACCTGAGATGATGAAGACAATCACCGCCGCTCAAGAAGTTGGCCGAACGGTGTCCTCCACTGGCGATAACTGCTAGTTTTGAACGAGCTCAGATGAGTTTTGATAGTGAAGACCCTGACGTTGACGGTCGAAACTTGAATATGATGATGAATATATCGTTGAAAGGTGGTGGTGGAGGGTCGGACGGTGGTGGTGAACGATGAACAGGGTGTGGGTTAACAATGGGTGAACGGGTATGGGTTGACAGTGTGTGAACCGGGTGTGGGTTGTTGAACGGATCCGAAAACTGCTGATGGGTGACTGTCGGACGGTGATGGTGGTGGTCGAGGGTCGGTGGTTGGTGATGGTTGAACACAGTGGGTGCAGGGGGTGGGGTGTTGGGTGAACGGGGCCGTGTGTGGGTTCTTCAAAAGGGTTGAGACGTTGAGTGTGTTTGTCTGGTGCTTTTGTGTGTGGGGCCGAATTACACACATGTCAACTTAACAAATTTTGCAATTTTTAAAATTTTTTCTCATTTTATTTTTAGCATACACGTGCCGCAATCCTTCATCGTGATTGAAAATGATAATTTTAACTATCTACTGTACTATCAATTATTTTAACCAACTATTTGACACTTTTATGAAAAATTGGAATTTATTTCATCCCTTTCAAAAATATAATTAAAAATTTAAGAACTGAAATGATTTTTACGTTTTATTATTAATATCCAAAGTGACTATTTTGTTTTTATATTTTAATTTTACCCTTTATTATTAATATCTTTGGATATTTACTTGGCTATTTTGTTTTAATATTTTAATAGGTGAGATACCGGAAACCTTTTTGGGTTAGATTTGTCATTTTAAGCTTGAATCCCTATATTATTGCAAATGGCTCCATTAATTCCTTAAACAATTTTTAACGAAATATGGTTGAAAAATATCCAAAAAGAAATCACCTAATACCGTATTGATATTAATAACTCATATATCATATTATTTAGATAAAATATTTGAGAAACCTAATATTCATTTCAAATAAATACTATAAAATCATAAAATGTTTAATTTTAATATATTTTATTAAGTTCAAAGATCAAGTTGACCTATATTACTTATATTAAGTTAAGTTAAATAGAGATATTTTATTAATTATTTGATAAATAATTATAATTATAAATAATTAAAAATTGGGATAATAATATTTTCTAATTGTAGTGTGGCGTAATGGCCAAAATCCACCATTAATTTGAGAAATCTCTAAGAACTTCTTTGTTGTTTGATTAAATATATAAAATACATCTTCTAGTTAAATAAATGTCCAAAAAACTTTTGTAGTTTAAGAAAATATCTAGAAAACTCTTGGTCTTTTTTGATAATTGTACATGTCAAAATCACATAAGGAAAATTTGAGACTTTTATAAATAACAGGGGCAATTAGCAATTACTCAAACAACAGGGGAAAATTGGGATTATCCCTTAAAAATTAGAAAAAAATCTCCCTGAAGAAGGTTTGGGGATAAATATGGGTAATTCTTATTTATTTTCTTCCATGGAATCATTTACTTGATTTTCATTTTGTTTTTTGTCATTTATTTTTAGGAGTTGATGGTGCCGATTCTAATAGGTGATACGTGCCAATGTACGACAATGAAGTCCAACGGCATGGGTTGGAGATTTGGAGAAGAAGATGGGAGTTCTATAACTTTGGAAAAGGTTTGGGCATATAATAATTTTCATTTTTTTTGGTTTTGTTTATTTTTTTTCAAAGCACATAGATATTGCACTCTTGTCTATTTTTGGGTTAATATTGCAAATTTTCCATGGAGTGTCAGATATTTTTATCCCCTTAAAACTATCTATAAGTTCATTCTCATTATATGAGTCATAATTACTAATTTTTTAAAGAAAAAATTGTAATGAAATGCCTTGACGTTCAATCAACTTCCAACTAGATTGTACTTTTCACAAAATAATCGATTACTATCCTCGACTATTGAGTTGATTGTTAATAATGATTCATATTTTGATTAAATATTAAAAATAATAATATATTTTATAAAATAAAATAAAAATTTTAATGGAGTTGATCTCCATCCAAAACATGGGGGAGGTTTGCACCCAACTCTCCTTCATGAATATCTCATTCAGGATCTAACTATAGGAGAACCAAGAATGGATGGCTTTCCCCCAGTTTCCACCTAGCTAAATTTCTGACTATCTGTATAAAATGAAGGAGATTTGTTGATGAACAAAATATATTATTAACAACATAACAATGAACATAAGTAAGGTTTATTATTCAGCTATAAGAAAAAATTTTGATTTTTAGCAGGTTAGTTGTTTTGTCTCTAGAATTGCTTGTAAAATAAAGCAAAGTAACATAGAGTGAAAACAAACATATAGGCATGTGCCGACATACCCATGCATGAATATCTTAAGTGCTATGGTGTGGAAAATATGTGATTGAGTTTAGAAAGAAAAAAAAATGAAAATAAAAAAAATAAGATTGATTGGCTATGACAAAGGGCAGACTAGGGTTTATCAATTTATCAAGAACTCTAAAGCCATAAACTTGGGTTTGTGTGATTTGATTTATTATTATGAACTTGGATTTTGATATCTTGTTTTGAAAATCATTACCCTCTTCAACTACCTACAAATTTCATAAAAAGCTGGACACCAAAATTTTCATGAGAACCATTATTCTAGTTGAAAGTAAAATTTTCTTTTTCTATTATTGGAAAAGATGATGATTTGAGAACATATATTTTCTTTTTTATATGCTTGATTTTTGTTCTTGTAATTATTTTTATTGTTTTAATTGCAAATTTTGTGAATTTGTGATAAAAGAAAACGATGAATATGATTGTTGGCTCTTGTGATTTCTATGGATTTTGAATGAGATTTTGGAATTTACTTAAGGAAAAAAAAATGTTTAAAAAAATTGCTGAAGAGTGTTAATTACCATAAGATACAAAAACTTAAACTAATAAGAAATTATCCAACTATAATATTTAAGGCTTCAGGTTGACACATGACATACCCCCTCACGTGTTAAGTGTGTAACGTAAATAGATGACAAATATGGCATACATGCTAAATATCTTCTATAGTATAACATGTGTAACAAAAAACATGAACTAAAAACTTCCAAACTTTGATACCCTATTAGTTATTATCATACCCAAAAGTTTAAAATAATAAAAAATGATTCAACTATAATATTTAAGACTTAAGGTTAATACATGACAAAAAAGATATATATTTTGTTTTCACTTTTTAATTTATTTTAAGAAGGTTATGTTGCTTTCAAAGAACGTTTTTGGGTAGATTTTGTTGCTCCATTTTATTTTAGGTTTAGGAAGATGATGATCTTACTATCCTTGTACCATTTGTCTTAGCCAACTTTAATTGTCCACGGGGATTAATTAGCTATTTTGTGAATGTACGATCTAATTCCAATTTGATCAAACATCAAAACATTATTAGAATTTTTCCTTTGAAAAGTTAGTAATTATGATCCATTTAATGAGAATGAAGTCGGTGGAGAGACAGTTTTAGAGGGGTGGAAATATAATATCAAAATTCTTTACGATGCAACGCTATACATTGGCGGGGGGCATGGAGTGACTGACTAGGCTCAAGTAACTTGCTTTAGTCAGCCCAAACGGGCAAGTTCAAGCAGACTAGACTAGTGCAGGCCTCACTGACATTCAAGCTCGTACTCGGCTGAACCCAGGCCCTATGGGTTCGTTTTATCCATATGTTACAATCAAATTTAGCAGAAGAAAGAAAATTTTCAGTAGAAATTTCAGGGTGTATGAACGATTCAGAACATTTCGGTATCATCTGAAACTGGAAGTGCTTTTAAGTCCAGCGAACGTTATATTTATCTTACTATTTCAGTGAAACTATATGATCTATGGTCATATTAATCAACAAAATAATCAAACAATTAAAGGTCTTATTTGTACAGAAATTAAACATAAAAGCCATAGGTTAGTATCCAGTACCCTAGGAAACAAACAAACCATCTGCTGCCATTAGCCATACTGAAAGATTTGTCAAAACAAAAGTTGGCTCTTTGTAAAACTTTCCATCCTCTAAACAATATCAGTAACATTATAGGGACCGTATTATCTGAAATGGCTTTAGGTTATATACACACAATTATTACTTAACACTTCAGCCCTAGATAACAGTTCAGAAGTACAACGGTTCATTTGATTCCGGGTTGATGAATACTCAAACGTTATAATATGTGTATACTTAATCACACGAATAAATAAAAAGTTAAAAACAGCATTCTTTGTTTTACTAGGGAAAACGTTCACTCTTCTCATCAAATCGGTCGAGCCAATTGGGGCATTCCAAAACAACTGATGAATTCCTTACATTAAACATCATGAATTTATAAACGAATGGACAACTAGTACTTTAAAATAGTCAAATTTATTTCTACAGAAATTAAACATGAAAGCCATAGTTCAAAATCAATTATCCCAAGAAAAATCTGCCAAGAGTTGGCCCTTTGCAAAAATTTGCATCCTCTAAAACTTATCTGTAAAATTTGCAGGAATGCATTCTTTGCACTTAACACTTGAGCCCTAGATAGTAGTTAAGAAGAATAAATGTTCATTTGATTTAGGATGACGAATAATCAACGTTATAATACATACTAGATCACATGTAAAATTAAAATTTTAAAAACAACATGATCTGTTCTAGTGATTCTTATAACCAATTAATAATCATCAAATTGATGGAGCACAAAAGATGAATGGCAAAAACAACAAACGAATTCCTTACCTTAAATACTAGATTCAAGCTAAATCAATAGTTGTTGCAATTTGGCAATCATGGTCTATTGAGTAGGATTACTCAGTCACTTCTTACCTTTGGTAGGACCAGCTTTGCTAGCAAGCATGGGACGGCGTTTGCGTGTAAGAGCAAACTCTCCAAACTTATGACCAACCTTATCTTCAGTGACCTTGCAACGAACGAAGTTTCTTCCATTGTAAATGCGCACAGTGGCATTAAGAAATTCTGGCAAAATAGAAGATCTGCGCGACCAGATTTTCTTATTTGCAAGTCGATCCTTCTGGTTCTTCAATTCATACAGAAATGCATCAACAAAACTGCCTTTCCATAATGATCGTCGCGGCATTGTCTCAACAATCAATCAACTCCTGCTAAATTAACAACCAAAGCAATCAACACCTCCAAATAAATCAACAAATGAAGAAGTGGAACCTTTCTTTTGGACTGGAGTGGAAGGAGATAGTGAGTCTCTGCGACTGGCAGTCTGTATTCACATAAAAGCATAAAAGCATTTTTAGTCTATGCTTAAACTAAAAATTTATGTCAAATCCCCAAACAGTCCCATCAAGTTATTTTTAGTCTGGATTCACATAAAAGCATGCAGTTCACTTCAAATGGTGCCACTGTATCTTATCTTTAGAATTGATAGACAATCAGAAGCAACATGTAGCCATAATCACAGAACACTAAAAACACCACAAAAATGAAAGGGTATTTGAACTCAATATTAAAAAATTCTTCCACATCAAATACAATGACTTACCAACATGAGCAAATATCAATGTGTTAACTGCCTGGATGGATTGATCGACAGTTGTGAGTTTTTTACACAAGATTTTGGATTCACGAAAAATCATTCATTTTAATATAAACTCCTCATACTTGTATATAAAAATAAATGATAAGAAAGCAAAAACATGAGAACAACATTTAATGACTCCAAATCTGTCTCCCCATTTATTAAATTAAATGTTGTTACATGACTTATAATACTTAAAACACAATTTAGTGTTAAAATAGCAGCCCCATTATGTCACTCGTCATTTTGAACTACTCTTATGTAATAAAATATATAAAAAAAGAAAAAATGTACATACATCTTATTCAAACAAATGAGTGGTTTATTGTATTAGTAAATAAGCATGTATCAAACACACTACTACAATTAATCCAATCACGATTGTAGTTAGATTTTCTGTTCAATAAAAGTGAATGCATTCACACAGCAAGATCCATTTGTTGGAATACTTAACCATGTTCAATTTCCTAGTAAATACTTATCCACGTTCCTCGTCCTTCACTTATGGGTGTAAATCACTTGTACACATCTCAAATCAATCTGATTTTTGAGTAATTTCTTATACACATTCACACATAATACACACATAAAACAGCTCTTCAAAACAGAGTGCAGAAACAAACATCTCGAAAATCAGTAGAAAACACAGATTCTAGAGAGAGAAACAGACAGACTTACGCAAAATCGATGAGAGAGAAAACGAGACTGCTTTTCCTCTTCTTCTCCTTCTTCTTCGTCTTCTACCTCTACTTCGTCAGTTCGTCTCCATACGAAGCAAATCAAAAGCTTTGAACTTGATCTTCAATTGAGTCCTAAATATCCAAACATCAATAACATCAATAACACACAAATAACCAGATAATATATCATAGAAGATACAAAGGCACAAAACCCAGATGCGAAACAACAAGCTATGAAGGACTTGGGAGGCATAGATGAATCGAAGCAAAACCCAGATGCGAAAGACCCAGAAAAATTTAAAAGACCTCCGGTTTTTTGGAAACAAACCTGGGTTTCGTTGGTCGGCGATGGAGAGAGAGAGACGGAGATGTTCTGGTGGTCGGCGATAAGACGGCAGCGATGGAGAGAGAGAGGCGCAGTCGAGCTGAGAAACGGCGGCAAGAGTCAGGAGAGTTGAAAAAGTCGAGTTGAAAAACTGGTTTTATGTTTATTTTATAAAGAAGGGTAATTTTGACTTTTTACATTCAAACACAACTATTTTAACGGATGTAACGGAGTGGGTTTTCTAATAAAAATGAAATTTTGGGGTTTCAATAAATATTGCTATTAGTGAAAGGCTAGTGTGGGTTGTTTGAATGTCGCAACGTGTAAAAAGCAACGGAAAATACCATGTTTGGGTTCTGCATGCCGCATGCATCAGAAAGAAAAAACTTCCATTTACATCCTGCTGGTACTTGCTTTTTCAAACCTCTTTAAGCGAAAATTTGAAGCTTGTCATTTCTTGAAACCTCTCTCTCTCTCTCTCTCTGTTTTGTTTGGAAGGCAGACGTTGCTTCTCATCTCTGAGCATTGCATGTCAGTATCTCTTCTTTGAAAGCTCTTCAAACCCTTACCACAGATTTCATCAACTAACTCAAATCTTCTTTCTCTTCAGAGCTGTTTGGTTTGGTAGGTGAGAGAGAATGTTCTTCAAATCTCTGCTTTTATTTTTCATATTTTCTAGGGACTTTCGTTTTGTGGGTTATGTGATGGACTGTTGTGTTGGTATGTGCTGCTTTGTTCATTTTTCTCACATCCTCTATTCTTGCTTTTGTTTCAATTGCTTTTATTTTTGGAGTTTAGGGTTTTTTAATTTTGAATGATAGGGTCTATTTTCATTTTGCTCATGTTTCTTGCAAAAATCTTTGCTTTAGTTCTGTCATATCTTTTATTTCATAGCTTCAGTTTTCATGTTTATCTTTGGGTTTTTAATTTAGTTACATTACTTATTGAGTGTGTTTTGATATGTAATGTGAAGTTTAATCCTTTATGTGAGTTTTTTCGCTGATATGGACTGTCTTGGGTTTTAAGAGGCATAGTTGTCAATTGTCTTAGAATGGTACATGATTCTGATGCCTGAGCAATATATATTTATTTGTTTCTGTTATTCAGATCTGCTTAAGTTGGTGTGGACAAGAATTCTGGTCTGAGCTTTGAGATTGGCCTCTGGTTAGGGGATTGTGCTCACGTTTGCATATAAGGTAAGAACCTTGAATCAAATTTGTTTGCTCATGTACATTTGTTCTATAAAGAAGTTCATTTATTTTTATTTTAATGATGTTAATTAACTCCCTAACCATAATTGATGTGACATATTATGTACAATCGAGTATTATATTAGGATAGAATATTACGGTTACACATTCTGTACAATCGCATTGCTTGATATTCAATATAAGATTTCATGATTATTTAGTTCTATTAGGAATATTTTGTATTACTCCATTTATACTTTGTGTGACTTGTGCTATCTCCCATTGCCCATTTCTCCTTATCTATCTCCCTGCTCTCTGTCAAATTACGACAAGCAGCTGTCTGTCAACAGAAGAGAGACCAACAGAACATTTCTGTTTGATATACTTGACAATTAAATTGATTTTTATCTGACCTTGGCTGTGATACCTGCAAAAAATTTCCTAATCTTGATAGTCATATCCTAAAACAAATACTTGTTGTTTCATTGAAGGAGATAAAAAAAACATGATTTTTAAATGCTATCCAAATTTTGCATCTTTATCTCTGGTTGCCAACACCACAGAGTACACCCAATTAAATAAATATTTTCTATTTGATAAGTTAGTGCACTTAAGATACTTAAAAAGCTTGCACGTCAGTATCTCTTCTTTGAAAGCTCTTTAAACCCTTAACAAGGATTTCAGCAACTAGCTCAAATCTTCTTTCTCTTCGAAGCTGTTTGGTTTGGTAGGTGAGACACAATGCTCTTGAAATCTCTGCTTTGTTCACATTTGAGGATCTTTTCTGGTCATCACATGTATTGCTACTTTGATTGATTTTCGTATTTTTCTAGGGACTTTTGTGTTGTGTTTTGTGGGTTATGTGATTGACTAAAATCATCATAAAGTTAATGCTAAGAGGGAAGTTAAAATTTTGAGTTACAACTTTTTTACATCCTCTGTTCTGGTAAAGTAAAAGTTATATTTTGGACAGTATTTGTGGGTGTATATCATAATTTTCTTTAGTTTTATAAGTATACTTATTTAAAAAAAATGTTAATGTGATAGGGACCTCCATAACAAGCTGACATCAAATTAGATGGCTGAGACGACTGAAAATAGTGTACGTTTCTTTATACTTTTGTAAAATTTCGTAGATGTTAATTAATTTGATTTTTTTTCCTTATTTGTTAGGATTTGTGAAAGTTCATTCTAGTCCTTTGATAGAGCACATAGAAGTCATATATGCTAATTAACTTGATTTTTCCTAATCTGTTAGAATTAGTGAAAGTTCATTATAGTAGTTTGATAGAGCACATAGAAAACAAATAGACATCTAGGCACACATTCAATGAGGATTGAAGATGACTGTATTAAAAATCTTTGAAAATCACTGCCCTATCTCTTCATTTGGGTCTTATAAAAACTAATAAATTAAGAAAGAAAGAGAATAAGAAAAAGGAAAACAATTTGTGGAGGGTCATAAGCATAACACTAAAGATGTATACATTTTTTAAACTCTAGGATTCGTCTTTTAGTATGAGTACACTACAAAAGACTCATGTCCAGATTATGTGATGTTGATACATCAGTTCTCTGGCATAGTTGCATGTTAATGCTGCCTATAGATAAATAGGCAGGAGGGCATCATAACGGTTGGTTAGTTTTAGGTGCTTTAACATTATATATATATATATTAATATGTTTACAATATCCTGCGACTTTAGAAATTCTCATAGTGGTGTTTTGAAACATTAAATATGTCTCCTATTGTCTTTTTTTTCTTCCCGATTGATGACTTGAGCATATACCTTACAAAAAATGTACAATTTTTTAAATGGAATTTAAGTTTGAGAATAAAGAACTTGATGTTGCCCGTTATGAATGAGAATTTTGTTTGATTTTGTGCATTGGAGAGAGTTTTACATCATTTTTTGGGAAGTCCTCACATTTAATAACAGAGTAGCAAAGCATCCGTTTTTACCACGAAATCCTGGTCCCAATCTCCTATATTGGGACTACAAATCTTCATTTTTTTAGTATCTGTGTTTGATGTGTATAATGGTGCTCTTTAATGTATTGAGCTATATCGTCAAAGGAGTTACTAGGTGATATAACTAGTTAACTATGTTAGTTTTTACTTTTCCTTCTTGCAGTTGAGGTTGACTCCCGAACTTGTGCACAAGTTGCACAAAACAAATCCATCTCGTGTTAAAAGCAATATTTGTTCATCATTGAAGGCTATTGATAACATTAACAACAGGCTGACAAGAAAGCAGAGGTTAATGTTCCAGGATACATGCTTTGGGCACTTCCTCAGTTTAGGTAGCCATAACTTACAATTTTCAACCCAACTGGTCCACCAACTTTTGCTTAGGGAAGTTGAAAGTCCAAACCCAAATGAAATGTGGATCTTGGTAGGAGGAAAGACGATTAGGTTCTCTATGCAAGAGTTTTGCATTGTCACAGGCCTTAATTGCAGTCCTTGTCCGAGGATAGATGTCACGAAGGTGGAAGGCGTTAGACTGATAGATGAATTTTTCAGAGGAAACATGAATTTGCATAATAACGATTTGGAAGCTGCTTTTCTCCGAGTTACATCCAACAATGATGAAGCCATGGTCAAGCTAGCATTGTTATATTGTTTAGAGAGAGTTCTATTGGGGAGAGAGAATAAGTCTCCCATAGATGTTGGGCACATTTTGTTGGTTGATGACTTACAACAATTTAAAAAATACCCATGGGGTCGAATTTGCTTTGACATGACCATGAAGAGTCTTAAAGAGGCCCTACAGGACCAGAAATCCAAAGGAATGTGTCCAGTGTATAATCTTACAGGATTTCCATACGCATTTCAGGTATATTTATCAGTGAGTGACATTACTTTTGATTCATTACTTCCTAACGCCATTGTTTTACTAATTACATGCTTTGTACATCATTAGGTTTGGGCTTTTGAAGCAATTTCTTCCGATATTCAAGATGTTGCTTTTAAACATAGCTATGCACTTCCAAGAATAAATAACTGGTGGAGCACCACAAAACCAAGTTTGAAGACAGTGCAAGAATTTTTGGGGCAGAAGAATGTAAGTATAGTATTATACATTGTTTCTATACATCTTTTAGTCGGTCAGTCTGATTAATTTTTGTTTACAGCTACAAGTGCAGACTGTTTTGGAAGTCACGGAGGAAGAGAAACGACAAGAGTATTTACGCCAATTCATCAGTCCCGCGTATCGTGAGGTGCCATTGACAAACACTCAAGAAGTTAAATCTCAAGTTGTCAGAGCAGATACTATGGAACATAATCCTGCAATTGCCAAGCAATCGAAGGTTGAGTTGTCAACTCCTGAACATTTTTCTGTTAGTGTATGTCCCGTAAAACTTGTCTATTGGTTAAATGTGTTTAATATAATGTTTACTTATTTATATCTTGGACTTGTGCCCCTTCTGATTGATGTGTTATTAAACTTCTACATGCAGAAGATAAAATGTGAGATTGAGGAGCCTGAAGCTGTTATCACTGAGTTCTATCCTGAATCAGCAACTAATATTATGGCAAAGAAGAGGAAACTCCCAGTTGAAGTCCCTTCAGGTGATATATTTTCATAGCTTCTTTTATTAATTGAAATCTTTAGTTTGAACGTAGATGTTCTTTGATTGATTCGTGATATCTAAAAAAGTTGAGAAGCCATGTCTAGAGCCTAAAAAACGCACCATGAAGCACCCGGATCAACAGGACATGTGCCGTTACAGAGAGGCACCCTTGTCTCCCTCATCTCTAAGTCAGTCTGCTAGCTCAGCTGAGCACATACCATCGTCTTCTTCGTCCAAGGTAATTGTCACTATTTTCGCATGAGCAAACTGAGCAGCATGTATCGATTACTGGTCCTGACCGGGTGAATGTAAATGTTTTCTTGTCAGCCACACTCTCAGTTAATGAATATGACATGCTATGGTGATGATCAAGCAAACCATTTGGGTCATGAAGAAGCACTCCTGACAAAGAATAAGGAGACTGCTGAAGCTGCTCTAGGTAATCTTATTTCCATTGTTGCTTTCAGTCTGCTTGAATTCTTTGGATCCAATCCCTATCTGTCAATTTTTTTTTTTTTTTCTCCCCATGACAGAGTTATCAGCAGAAGTGGAGGAGCCAAGTTCAACACCTACACAGTACACAGAGACACCTCCTGATGCGGGTCCTAGCTCACTTTCTAGGTTGGGGGAGGAACATGTCTTGTTTGCAAGGATCAAGTCTATGCTTGACAGGTCCCCCCAAGACTTCTTGCAGTCTTCACAATCCGTAATAGTCACTCCTGAACAAATTAATAAAGCCAAGCATATCCTCCAACCAGTTTACTCAATGAAGTTTGAGCAGCTTGCGCATCCTAGGCAAAGGGACCAAGTTGAATCTTCCATTGAGTTGTTGTTGGAGGCTGGCCACTTTCCCCCTTGTATGCTTGACATGATTAGATCCTTTCACAAGAATTTTATAAGAAACATAGAGAAGCATTCAAATTGTCGTGAAAGGATCAATAGATTTGACAAAAACAACCAAGAAAGTGAAGTACACAAGGAAGAATTGGCAAAGAAACACAGCCGATTTGATCACATTGTTCGGGAAATTGCTATGGAGACTGAAGAGATCAAGAAACTAACAAAAGAGCTGGAAAAGAAAAGGAAATCTGTAATCCTTAAGGAGGCAGAAGCCAAGGATCTTGCAGTGTCATCTACAAGTTCCGCAGATGCCTTAACTCGTTGTATGCTCAAATTAAAAACCCTAGAGAAGGAGAAGCAAAATGCTGAGAAGGACAAAGCTGAAATTGAGGAATTCTGGGAGGAATTCAAGAGGAAAACCAGGAAGTATATGTAACTCAAATCTTTTGCAGTGTCATATTGAACCATAACCTAACATATATAGGAACAGTTGTATTCGTGCTTACAGATATAGAAGCTGTTGTGTAAGTTTAGGAAATTATGCTGGACGGATATCAGGACAGAAATGTCAATTACAAGTTGAATGTTGCGAGTATAGTTTCTCAGACTCTTAAAGCATTCTCCACATAATTATGAGAAATCTTAGTTGCAGAAAGACAATCCGACAGGCTTCAGAGATTCTCCACTTAAGCTTAAAACTAAGATAGTAGTGTACCAATTTGAAGTAAATATTAGTGTTGACAATACAGAGTTTTCGGTTGTTTATTTCAAGAAATGTTTTTATTATGATGTGTTTATTGTCTATGATCTTGTTCTTTAAATTTGTTCAACTACTTTGTTTAATGAGTTAATTGGTGGCAATACTAAATTAGATATGATGTATATGATTTCCTTTCACTTTCAGCACATGATGGCTCCTGAACTTGCACCTAGATAGAACAAAACTGATTTCTACCATGGCAGCATCAATTGTTTGTCATTGAGGGATGTCTTTATTAGGAGGCTGAAAGTAAAGCAGAGGAAAATGTTTGAGAGTACCTGCTTCAGCTACTGTTTTCAGCAGAAACATTCCACCACATTTTGCTTAGAGAAGTCATAACTCTCATACATGAACTATCTGGTTCTTGGTAGGAGTTATGCATTGTTTCTACAGCCTTAGGTATAGTCCTTATCTGAGACTAAATGTACATAAAAAAGTGAAAGTTTCAGATTAACATATAACTAGTTATACTAATCCTACTCTGGACAGTAAATTTTCTATTAAATTTTGTCATGCACAGCAGTGCCGAATCATAAACTGCATAAGAAAATATTTTCACCAGAAAAATGTAAACAGGACTAACATTGATGTGCATGCACCACTAATTTTTATGATGATGTAGTAATTAGTTTTCCTTTTACAGCTGGACGTGCACACAGTTTTGTGAGTGAGAAGGTAGGAGGAAGAACAAAGTTATTATTACTAGCATTTTGTCACTCATGGGTCTAGTGAAGTGCCAATGACATTAGTGAAGCTGCCTTAGGTAGTCTCTTTCCCTAAGATACTTTGTTTTTGCTCAAGCTCCTCCAATAAATAAATTTATCACAATCTTCTATTGATGATGTCTGCTCCTCTAGAAGGGTTTGGCCTACAATGATCATCAAAACTAGGCTCCTCCTGTTCATCAAAAAAGTCCTCCCTTGTGGAAGCTACTATCATCCTGCTTAGAAAGGGATGTTTAATTTACAGGACTTAGTTCCCAACTGTCTTTTTTGTAGTCTAGGCACATATGGCAATGGCATCATCAACTTGGCCATCAGCCAGTTGTCTTCTCATCATGAGACTGAGGCTGCAGTCATTTCTACTCTTCCAAAGGCATTTTGTTTCTTTTTTGGTTTACTTATATGGTCTCCTCTTTTAACATTTTAATTAATGGAAAACAAAAATACTACATTTTAATTATTCAACATTATAAATTTATAATTCAGTGGATTATTTGGCCTTCCATTTTTTAATTAATTTGGCTTAGCTGTAAGCCTTCTTCATGGAGCTCATAAGCCAATATTTGAAGAGTCTCAAAGACATCCTAGAGTCTTCACATGTCATGTTGGCAATTACCTAATGTTTTCAACATGTATATATGTTATATATTTAAAAATTTAAGATGATAATTAGTTTTCAATATATATATATATATATATATATGATAAATTGATGATGACTTATGATTTACAGTAAGTACACTTATGTTACAATAATGTTTTAATAAGTTTGTTTGTAGATTATCTCTTCTATTTAAATGTTGAATAGAACCATATTATGATAAATTCTTTTGATTTATTTGTGGCTTATTATGTTTTTTCGATGATTCTTTTTGGTCAAACATTCTCTTTAAATGATTATTTTAAAATCTATTTGCGTTTATGTTTCATTTCAACAAGTATATGTTTTTTAATTTGATTTTCTAAGGGCTCATCGTTTATGGCTCTGCGTTTTTATTTGTCTGAACTATTATAGTATTATGTACACACTTATTTGTCCGTAGGACATTATGCCCATTTGTCAGGTCGTCAAGAGAAGGTCGGAGATGAAAGGGAAGGAATTAGATTATTAGATGAATATATTGTTGAACAGATCATTATGTGCAAAAGGATGTAAATGAGAATGGAACTCGATTTAGTAAACATTTGACCAAATAGATTCCTAGAGTTTATCATTTCTTTTACTATTGAGTTAATTATTTGGAACTGAGTAATGTTAGGTTTCTCAAATATTTTTATCTAAATCTTTGTTCAAATAATGTGGTAAAGGAGTTGTCTATTTTTATAAATTATGAGATGATGTGATAATTAATATGATGTTGATAATTCATATATCATATCATTTAGGTATGAATCTAGTATTACTCTTATGATTTGCTAAAAGTAAATGATTTATTTAGTTAATAGATTTTTAAATTATTGCCTAGGGATGTCAAAAATCCCAACAGATGTGGATCCCATAGAGATCCGCCCTATTTGGGATAAGTTTGGTACAAAATATTTGGGGTATGGGGTGGGGATGAAATTGAATGTTAGCACCAATTTTGTTTTGAGCAAGGAACGGTATTTTAAATTCACCCATGCCCCGTGAGACCCTATAATTTTATAATAGTATAATATAATATTAATATTTTAAATTATCGAGCTCTACACACTTTAATCAATGCAGGTCATGAGATTAATACATTCTTCAATCCATGTATGATATGACTTTCAATTACCAATGCATATCTTAGATTCAATTCAACCAAAGCATGACATGAATAATCTAAAGACAAGCAATCTTGTCATTAGAATTTCAATTTTGTCAAGATTCAACAATGTGTTATTTATACATTTAGATATTTACGTTATAGTTAAGGTCCCCTTGGTACACTTGGAATATCGATACATTTGATAAATAATAATAATAACAATAACAATAATAATAATAATAATAATTGTATTATAAAATTATTTATTGTAACTTATTATATCTTTATTATATTTGATTATAACTAAATGAGTCAGATTATATTTATAATCATTGATAAATCGAATCACATTTATTTATTGTAATAAGACATATTTAGTTGTAATAAAATATAATAAATTATGATCAATAATTTTAAAATGCAATCACTCATTTTTTTTTAATGAAATGTATCAATATCAAAGTATATGCAGAATGTTTATATTTTATAGTAAACTATTTTATTATGAATGAAGCATTATTTATATTTTTTTAATATTGTTTCATAAATCAAGATTTACAATTATGATTTATGATAAAAAAATACTTAATTATAATATTATTATAAGAAAATGGGATGGGGTATGGTGGGGATGGGTTGATGGGGAACCCTCTTCCCAAATATGGATTTCTCGTTCCCGTCCCGAGTGAAGAATGGACCAGAGATGAGAATTCTAATTAACTTCGGGTTTGAGAAAAGAAAATGGTATCCTTCCTCCGTGCCCGCCCCCATTGACATCTCTATCATTATCTACGCTTTAAGATTAAGCAACAGAATATGTTTGCGATTTTGGATAATTTGTAATTCCATCTCTTAGCAAGTTTAGGATCTGATTTTTTGTTGTTTCTACTAAATGTTTGTAATATCGATTACTTTCTTGATAGGATACCGATACGGAGAAGGGAGTGTAATTTCTTTTCTGCAAAATATTGAGAAAAATTTTGAAAATATGCTCGATTTTTAACATTTAACATACTTTTATATAATACCATGACTATAGAGAAAAAATATTCAAATTCCATGTCATTTTATTAATGTTATATGAATCAATGGTAACGACACTATTTGAATAAGTCTTCATTTTGGTATTAAAAGTTTTATGTTGTATATTGCAAACTATTAGAGAATGCAGTTTTAAATGAAGTTTTTTAATTTTGTATGGCTCATATGTGCATTATATGAAATATTATACTATATAATTGTTATATATTATATAATTTTTTTTAAAGAAAAAGAAATTGTTAGATAATTGATTGTTTTAACCTTTTTAGGGCTCATGATTTCAATATTTAAGAATTATAGCCAACTTTTCATACTTTTATAACTTCTACATTAATGTCCATCGACACTTTTGTTAAAATTTCTATTAATGTTAATTGGGGTAGCCATATTCAACCCAACCTGACCTAACCACTTCCTATAGAATTAGATTGGATTAAATCTTTTTCAAAATTGGGATAGAATGAGTTGGATTAGGTTGGGTTGAAAGTTCAATTGAATTGAGTTAGGTTGAAAAACCTGATAAACGCCCTTCCTTAGTTCAAAAGCCAAGATTTTTTCTTCTATTTAGAAGAACACTTGTTTGGATAAAGATTAAGGGCGGTCTTTATAGATAGTGGATTGAATCTTTTATTTTCCATAATTGATTTTATATTTATACTAATTTTATTTGTAACAAAATTGCTAATATCATTAGAGTTATCAACTAGACCTTTTGTGCTTTTGTAATAAATTAAATCCAACCCGATCAACCTAATCCGACTATTATTAGCTTAAGTTGGGTTGAAAAATTTTCAATCCAACCCATATTGGTTGAGAGATTTCCAACTCAACCTAATCCAAACCCGAAAACACTCATCCGGCCCTTAGATATTAATACTTTCATACATTGTTTCTAACATATTCTACCAAGCTTGGAATTATGAAAATTTTCTAGAAAACCACTAGCTGCTAATAAAAAATATCTTTAGAGTTCTTTGTTCTACTCTCCTCCCCCTCAGCATCCGCTAGATTTGCCGATGCATATATCTATATAGATGACACGTGATATATCTAATTTCTATGGACTTCCTCTTCTTCAAATATCATCGTAAAAGCACTGAAGAGTGTCGTTTGATCTTTAACCCAGATCCTTTCCGTTTTACAATGAAAAGAAACGATTTTATCAACTAAATTAGTACTAATACAATTATATGCATACAATTTTGTACTTAATATCTTTAATGCTTTAATCTCTTCACTATTTCAACAGCAATCGGGTGATTGAACTTGATTCTGATTAGCCACGCTCGCTGCATTTGGGCTTGCTCTTTGGATATTAACCGGTGGAAATTGAGAAACTTTATATATTCAAAACCTTTCATGAATCAATTATATGTTCATTTTTAAAAAGAGTAATACTAAATTATACAAATATTTATTCAAATTTACACCAAAATGACATAATATATGAATTATAACTAATATATCGTCTATCACATTACCTTCGAGATTAAGATATATATGATGAGTATTACGACTCACACATTATGTTATTTGGTACAGTTTAACAATGTTCTTTTAAAAGTTACAAAATTACACTAAATAGAGTACAATGTATATTCTTTAAACTTTAAAATAAGCTTCTTCACTCTAACAGTTTTATTTGGGGTCATGGACTTGACACAATTATCTTTTGCTTCTAAACCAAAGCACATCTATATATATTTATATATTTGAAGTAAAAGCACATATAATTAATTGAAGAAATCTAATGTTTGTAACTAATTGATCCGGGTCTCATTTGCAAGCAGTATAGAATGGCACAAACTGATTGCTAAATATTCAATGATCAATGGAATAGCATTTGCAATTTTCACCCATGATGTGCTTATAGCTTTCAATATAACTATGACGTGTGTTATTGCCACATGATGAATTCAGAAGACAAAAAGACATACAAGCAGAACTGCGTGAAGGCACCTATCTCACTGTAGAGACTGCTGGACCTTAATAGCCACAAAATATGTTTCTGTTCATCAACAGTAGCAGTGTAGCTTCGTTGAAGACATATTGAAAGGAACAAATGATACCTATTAATGGACTCCATCCTAACCCTGCTTGCCCACCCTTGTTTTCTTTTTCTTCCCACCCTTGTTTTCTTTTTCTTTAAACAAGAAGAAATAATCCAAAAAAAAAATGTATCTCATCTTTCATTAAGTCCAGATTTGGAATTCAATTATTCACAATAATAATAACATAAACAAAGATTAAGTGGCGAAACAACTTGTTATTCATTTTGACATTAGAGATGATATGCTGTTTGTGTCCTTGCAATTTATATAATTCAAACAACTTGTCATTAATTTGTTTTATAGGGATGTTGTCAAAAACGTTAACATCTGTAACTCACAAGCTTGGTACGTGGCTCTTCAACGGACTTGCATTAACATTTATAAAATACTCAGGGTGAGGTAATTGTTACATTAACAATTGCCAATTTTTGGAACCTAAACTCAAGCTTTTGAGATTCTTAATGAATGTCTTTTCTAGATGTATGAATATTAAATATTATAACACTTGGCTTTCGTGTTTCTAGAGAAATTCTAAAAGGTTTTATGACGCCAATGAATCAAGGTCACTGTAGAAACTCCATCGAATATATCAAAGAAGTTCAAAATCTAACAAATGTTATGTGACAATATATTAATTACTCTTTTATGAAAGTGTAAAAGAATTGTTTTTGAAATTAAGATAATAAGAATGCCAGCTCATTTTTAATACGATCCGATCCCATGCAAACCTTCAATTGATTATCTTTAGTACCTTTAGGCCTTGACACGCAAACAAATCTCCTAACATGAATGTGCTCTCGCACACGTATGCATATATCTACAATCCAGTATATCATTATAATCAAATTTTGTTCAAATCAATTAATAAATAGCAACATCGAATATAAAATCATAAATGATAATGAAAAAAAAAACTAAAGAGTGTTGACCCATGCAGACATGTCCCATGCAAAGGACACATTACCAAATTCTGGAGAATCTTTAGACCCACTACTTGTATCAAATTATATATCATAATCATACAGGACTCCCCATTTCTAACCACCATCTCAACCTTTCTTCTGACTCCCACCACGTTCCTTCTGTTTTCTTACTTGTTTCTTTGAATCCAGTCGCAGAGCCAAGAAGCTACAAACAAAACGTTTTAAGTTCATGATGGTTTAAAAAATGCTAGATATGATCATATGATATATCATATCATATCATAACATGCATGTAATTGGCTGCATCTATCTAAGGCTCAAATTCCCACCACCACCAAGCATTTGAAATCATCTCCTCTGCAGAATCAGTCCTGTAGAGGAGAAACGTTTTGATGGTAAGGATGTACATTTATCATTAGACAATTTATGAATGACATCATATACATCAATCTTAATAACTCATTGCAATAAAACAAATGGGTTAAAAACATGTCATGTGGAGGAGATTTACTTTGATGGGAAGGAATCGTTAAATAGACACATAAATGATATGATAAGTCCGTTCATGTTTTGTAAAGGAAAAATATTATGATATAACGATATTTATCGTTGGACAAAGATATAAGCAACGTGCACGTTCGTGGCGTTAATAATTCTCGCTTGAGTCAGACACATGGGGTCCTGCCAACAAAGACAGGCAGACAAGAAAGTTCTTTTGATGGGGCTTCATTTGTTAGCTGTGTGCTCGGGACGGAAACAAGCTTGATAGATTTAGATCTGTGCTTGGATTTTGGAAGGCAGAAACAGGAAGTCTTGTTGTGTAGACAGCTCATTTTGGTGGAAAATTTTTCTTATTTTAAAAGGGGAGTGTTTTATTGTTTGGAGATGAATAATTTGATCCTAGTTTTCGTGAAATCTAGCTTTTAATGTGTCTATAATCCCTTCAACTACAGCTTTAAATGCCACTTCTGTCTTAATTAAGGGTAATGATTTGGAAATTAGGAAATTAAAGCACAGTAACTCTTCTACTTCTAAGTGTGTGGCTTTACTGATAAGCGTTGCGAGTGAGAGTAGAGATAGTGCAGCATTAAGTTATCATATAATAAGTTCTAGATGAGAAAAATTTTGCTTGGGAGTATCTATACTATAAAGAGGAATGTTAAATACACTATATCAATTCACTCTCTTAATTTACTTTTCGGTCAATGTATGATATATACACAAATTTGTATTTTCATGTCCAAACTATAAAATTAATTTCTTCAATTTTTATGTTCGAAAACTACAAGAAAGTATAAATCTGGATATGTATCACGCATTGAATGGAGAGTAAAATAAGAAAATGTTTTGGGAGAATGCTTTTAGCATTCCTCATATTGCATTTGATGAATTTGTTTATATAATACTTACTACCAATAGCATGCATCTAAAACAATTGGTTATAAATCTATACAAGATAACCTTTAGTCTAGAGGTTCCTATTTCATTTACCTAGAATTTAGAATCCACATGTCAGGTTTCTTAATGTCTTCTAATATTGTGTCTTGATAACAAAGAATATACATTAACCCTCTATTCACAAGTTCAAATTTGAATTTAATGATTGAAAATTAATGTTTGAATGAAAATAGATGTGAATGTACGTTCACATTATTAGAGAAGTAAATAACTAATAAGATATAAATATTTTTTTAACTTATCTCAATTTATAGACATAATTAATAGAAATACCATCAACTCACACACACACATATATATGAGTTTTGGAACTAGCATAGGGAATAATTGGTACAAGCGAAATAAAACACTAATGATGCGACTCGGAAAATGAATCCTATATAGGAGGGATCAACTTATATATAGGTGGGGACGCGGCCTAAACATAGGTTGTAATCTGTTATAATTTTATTTGATTATATACAGTAAATCAGGCTGTTATCTCTATAAATCAAACTTTGAAGTAGAACATTGGTAATTAAACTAACCCTGCACCATTTTTTGTAAACTAAATTGATCATTACGCGATGAATCCCGGTTCTCAATGGTCAACTTACTCTAGAGAATTGCTATTTAATTAAACATTAATATCAATTAACGAGATGCCAGAACACACCCTCATAAATTAAATATGATTCCAATCCTATTATTTAATTTATTTTTAATTAATTATAAATGTTCTTGGAATTTCTATCCAGCCCGTACATGAGACTGTACAAATTGTCCATACTTTTTAATTGCAACCACACCTAATATTAACCAAATCTTAATTAAATTTACATTTTTATAATTACAAGTTTGTCGCTTTGCTGCCAGAATTAACATGGAGCCCTGCTTGATTTGTCTCTAAGACATCAACATGATTTAACGCATTGCTTCTGGATTTTTTTTTTTTTTTTTTTTAATTTTAGTTTTAATATTCATAATGTCTCTCAAGTTTGGGACATCACAGCTAATTGGTGAATCTTTGGGAAATATTGTTGAAATTGAAACTATATAAAATTGAAATTAATCATGCTACGCCTCCTAAATTATATTATTCATATAATTAATAAGAGTTTAATAATTATGAAGCAGCTGTCCAAGAAACTTACTTAAGATCTTTTGTGGGTCAATAGAAAGATTAGCAGTCCAATAATATTTAAACCAACTTATTTTTTAATTTATTTCTTTGTTTTACCAAGATCCATGCAACTTGGACAAATATGGGCCAGCCCTAACAATTAAGTCCATCCCAGTTGATGCCTTTTATTCGTACTTGAATTATTTTTATATTTTTGTTCTAACACAGCCACTTGTGAGGGCGTATGGTCCCCTTCAAATGCCAACCTCACTTTGTTGCTCCTCCTATATAAAAACTCCACTTCTCTCAAATAAAGCCATCATCAATTCAACATAAATTTGAAAAAACAATACAAAAATATAAGCACCACTCCTTTCTTCTCTCCAAAAATCAAAGTACAAAAAAAATGGCTTGCTGGTCTGCTGAAAATGCCACAAAAGCTTACCTCAAAACCCTCAAAATGGTGAGTACTAATTAATCTAACAATGTAATTTTAATGTTACAAAATTTCAATTCTCAGTACTTGGTGTTGATTTGGTGTCAATGTTTTCTGACTTTAGTGTTGTAATGTTAATTTGTGTAGGGCCAAAAAGCTAAGGAGCCAAATGAGGCAGAGTTTATATCAGCACTGGCTGCTGGAAACAACGCACAATTGATGGTTGTGGCATGTGCCAATGCAGCTAATGCCAGCACTCTAGCACTGGTGGCTGCTGCTCATCAAACAGGTGGCCGTGTGGTCTGCATTCTTCAAGGGCTTGAAGAATTGATATTGTCCAAAAAAATCCTTGGCTTGGATGCAAATCATGTGGAGTTTGTTATTGGGGATGCTCAAAATCAGTTGTCAAGCCACTATAAGGAAGCAGATTTTGTGCTGATTGATTGCAACTTTGAGAACCATGAAGGGGTCCTTAGAGCAGTGCAGGCTGCAGGCAGGAAGAGGAATGGTGCTGTTGTGGTGGGATACAATGCATTCTCCAAGGGCTCTTGGCGGTCCGGCAGCTCGAAAACTCAGTTGCTGCCCATTGGAGAAGGGCTGCTGGTTACAAGAATAACCCCTGCTGCAAGTAACGATAAGATTGATGTTGGTCTTGGGAGGAAAAGTCATTGGATTGTCAAGGTTGACAAATGTACTGGTGAAGAACATGTTTTCAGGGTCAGATTTCCACAAGGGAAACAAATTGAAGCTTAAATTTATGATCTCTACAAGCAATTGCTCACTTTTGGTTGCTTAGAGAAGCGTAAAATTTTCTATGATTTCCTTCGTTTATTTTTTTCCTGGTGACTGAAGAGAGCAAATGGTATTAATTGGCTTTAAGATATATAGATAATTAGAGTTCGAAGACTTAGAATATTTAAGATGCTCAAATGTAAATATAGCAAGCTATATGTAAATATATGTACATGTACTACTGTCAAATTTTCAATTTTTGAAGGATTAATATTTGCACAGCATTTATTAGAAGGACATGGTTGACTATCAGTGGGAATGATTCATCTTGCCTTTTTTAAAGTCTTTTTAAGAATGCATATCACATCTTAATAGAAGTGGTTAAGCAATTCTTTTGATTCTTAGAGATCAAGAGTTCAAGTCTCATCCTTATCCTAAAATATAGAGTATGAGTAGTGTTATATGAATTTGATCCCTCCTAACCTCCGCCATCATAAAAAAATAAATAAATAAATGATAAGCTTTGAGAGGTTTCGGCTAGGGTGGACATCTCCAACCTAACTTGAAAGACCCAACCCGCCTTTTTTTATTCGGTTTAGTTGAAAATTGGATTGGATTGACAAATTTTCACCCAACCCAACAAATGTTCATCCTTAATTTTAAATCTAAGATTTTTTTCTTTTTCTAGAAGAACATTTCTTATAGATGAGGAACAATGACAACCTTTATGGTGAATTGAATTTTTTATTTATAATAATTGAATATTTATTTGTAAATCAAATTGCTAGGATTGTGAAAATTATCAATTAGACATTTTGTGCTTTTATAGTGCATTAAATTCAAGAGCGGCGATATTTCCACCCATCTAAAATCGTTTATACACCCCTTAATTTATACATTTTCAATATTCTAATATTACTCTTAAATTAAATTATATAATATTATTATAATTAAATTTGAATACTCCAACTACAAATCTCAATAAAAAACTTGATCTATTTTGATAAAGAGTAGTCAAAGATAAGAGCTTTTTATTGTGTTTTTAGAGATTTTATCAATAATGAAAATGAAGATCTAGATTTGCAAATTTATTTATTTTTTTTTTGGGGGGGGGGGTGGTGGGGAGCGGGGGGGCGGATGGGGGTGAGGTCGTGGTGGGAAGGGAATTAACACCATCATTATCCATCAACCGACCCAGATATCTTCACTCATGAAAAACACTAGATTATCTATCAACCAACCCAGACAACTTCACTCATCTTTGTTCAACCATCCATTCAACCAAACCATCATCAATAGCAAACATCATCATCAACAAACCTTCTAACATTGTAACAACAACATCAAACATAATAGCAATATTAACAAAGAAAAAAAAATTACCACTTTTTAGGTTTCTAACAAAGATTTCTTGGTTTTTGCATTGGGTTTCAGACAGAGATTTATAGGTTTTCATGTCAAAAACGTAGAGATATCTAGGTTGGGGTTTTCGGAATGAAAACTCAGAGATCAATAGGTTTTTGATAGAAACCTAGTTTGGGTCTTCGTCGATAGAGGGTTTCCATCGACGGAGACCATCACCTAAAGAAGAAGAAGAGAAATGAGAGGAAGAAGAAGAGAAAGTCTATCCATCGTTGAGAGAAGAAGAAGAATAAGAATAAAGAAAGAGATAGAGGAAGAAAGAGGAAAGAGATAGTGAAAAGTAAAGAGAGAGAGAATATATTTAAGTATTAAGTTTTATTTTTTTTAATATATTCATTGTTCATCTTATTGATGGGTGGTGGACATAATTTTTTAAAAAATTATTAATATTTTTAAATTTTTTTAATAATTTTGATTATCACCGTCCATTTTAAAGATGAACTATAAAGATTTTTTACAATTTTTTTTTAAATATTAAATTATCATTTTATTAAATATTACTATTTTATTTTACTTTGATAGTTTTACCCTTCCATATAACAGTCAATCATTGACTTTTAATATCTAAATTGATGGTAGGAAGTTTTTTGGATATTTTAATGAACTACATGATTTTTTTTTTTTTTCTATTTTCTAAATCAAGAGGGGGGATATTAGTGATTTCTTAAAGTAATTGGGGATTTTGACTATTTTATCAAACTATAGGGAGAAATTGGGATTATCCCTTATGTTAATGTATTTATTGCCCTCAGAAGTTATTTCGTTTGAGACTAGTGCTGGTATTTCTACCGGAAAGAAATTTATTATTAATACATTCATTTTTTTATTAACATTTTATATTACACGAATATTCTTATATTGAATTATCAATAGCTACATATAATTTATAATCATTTTTACCATTAAAATATAAATCCTTTTACTGTACACATATACACTGTTGGATGCACTAGTCCATATCAATGGATAATCTCGTTTCAAACCAAATTGCAACCAAATCATCCATTAAAGATCTGGTTTCAAACCAAATTGACCGTCAATTTGGTTCTAAGTTGATTGGCCGTCCATTTGAAAAAACAAATGAACTTTATCATTATATTCTTTTTTTAAAATTAAGTTTTTAAATAATTATTAATAATAAATTTATTTTTATGTTTTTTAAATATCACTTTTATTTAATTTATTTTTAATTGTTTATATTTGTTGGTGTTAACACGTGGCATATTTCATATCTAAAGGTAAAAATAGTCTTTTAAGTGTTATGTTTGACCAATGTTTGCCTTAAGTTAGGGACTACATTGATGAATGTTTGAAAGGTTAGAGAATGGTTAGGGATGATAGCCCAAAAATGAATTATAAGTTAAAATGATAATAAATTGAAAAGAAAAAAGAATGCAAGGGTAAATATGAAATTTACTTTTAAAAAAGTGACATTTTTTCGTGGAGGAAATATATTGTAATCTATGACAAAAGAGTGTGTAAATACTACCTCGACAAAAAATTCTACAGTAGATATTGAGTTTGCAACCCTTACAAAAACTCTTTTTTACTAAACATCGTTTGCTGCAAAAGGCTTCAATTTACAGTGGATTTTCTATCTAGACTAGCTTTTTAGTAAGAGAAAAGGGTGAACTTGGTAAGACCATGGCTGTTACAACCATTACAAAAACTCTTTTTTACTTTGCTGGAATTTCCATAGTTTTCACAACAATGGTTCTCTCTTAGTGTAGTAATAGTGAGAAGCAAATTATAATTTAGCTACTCAGTTTAAATTCTAATTCGAGCGAAGCAAGACTTTTGATGTTATTACAATTTATCCCTCCACCGTTAGTAAGATTTCATTACATTTAATAGTGAACTGTGTCAAAGCGGCAAAAAGATGAAATTGTCTTTGGTGATTGAAGTTGACCCAATTAACAAATAAATAATTAAATAAAAAATTATTTAATTATGCCTTCTCTCTAAAACCTAGACATCTGGGTTTGAATCTAATGAAACCTAGAAATCCGGGTTCGAATCGAATGAAGCTGGATTTTCTTCTTTTTCAAATCTAGAAATCCAAGTTCGAATCGAATGAACTCGGATTTTCTTCTTCTTCTTCTTCAAACCTAGAAATCCGGGTTTGAATCTAATGAACCCAGAATTTCTAGGTTCATTCAATTTTTTTTTTTCATTTTTTTTTTCTGATTAATTGGGTTGAAATCTAGGTTCGAATCAAATGAACCCATAAATTCTAGGTTCATTTAATTTTTCTTTCAATTTTTTTTTTTTTTAATTTTTGCTTCATTTTTTTTTTCTAATTTATTGGGTTGAGCTGGTGGTCTTCATTTTTTGTTGAGGGGGTTAAATTGATGACTATTTGAGTTGATGAGCTTTTTCACTAGTGACTGTTGGTGATATTTTTATGGTGAACTAGCGATTATTTGGGGTTGAGTTGGTGTTTTTTTTATGGTGATTATTTGGGTTGATTTTTTTATCGAATGAAAAAGATGATGATGATGGGTTCAAGATGAAGGAAATCGGAAAGATGAAGAAGATGACGATGGGTTAAAGGTTGGATTTTAGTTAATATTAAATCTTTTAGTTTGGTTTTATTTAATTTTTAATAATTTTTAAAATTGATCTCCACCCATCCATCTTAATATGGATGGTGGAGATTTGGTTACAATTTTTATTTAATTTATTTTAAAGTTTTTAAAATTCATTTTTAAAAAATAAAAAGTAAAATCAAAAGATAATTTTACTCATCACTTAATTAATTTTAACATAGGTTTGTTAACGTTAGGGGGATAAATTGTAATAACACCAAAAGTCTTGCTCCGCTCAAATTATAGTTTAAATTTGATAACTAAATTATAATTTGCTCTAATATTAAGCATGAAAAACAATAAAAACCTAATGACAGAAAGCAAAAAAGTTTTTAACGTGGTTAAGTCTTTTTAATATTGTTTACGTCTATGATTATGTTGTTAATGAATAACTTTATACAAACAGTAAGACATATTTTATTTTCTGATCCTAATTATAAATCTAAATTTTAGTCAAGAAGGATGTGTAGGAGATCATTGTTAAAACAAATAACAATAATATATTTTAACAATCTTAACACACTGCAAGCGTAAAAGGACCAGATAGATTTTACAAATAGATAGTTATTATATTTATAAACTTATTAAATTGTCAACTTCTATTTTAGATTTATAAATCTTGTAAGAAGGTAGCGGTTTGTTTCTTTAATGTGCCTCTTAAGTAGACATAACCACGGTTCGGTTCGAACCGTGCGGTTCGAACCGAACCGTGACTGTAGAACCAGAACCAAAACATAAGGTTCTGGTTCCGATTCGGTTCCGAACCGGAACCGTCACTGTAGCGGTTCCGATTTCAGTTCTAATCTTAAAGGAACCGGAACCGCCGGTTCAAAGAACCGGTGGAACCGGAACCCTCTTGAACCGACGGTTCCGGTTCTTAAATAAATTAAAAAAAAAAAAAAAGACAAAAGACAAAAGCCATTTGGAAACTCAGACGGTGGAAACCCAGAAGCCGTCTGGGTTTCGTGGAAGAAACCCAGATCTGCCGTCTGGGTTTCCACCTGGAAACCCAGAACCCAGATCTGGGTTATCTGGGTTTCCAGATGGAAACCCAGAAGCCGTCTGGGTTTCCAAACCCATCTGGAAACCCAGATCTGAGTTTTCAGATGGAACCCCAGAACCCAGATCGTCGTCGATCAGATCAGCATCGATCGGAAACCCAGATCGGCGTCTGGGTTTCCCAGACGCCGATCTGGGTTCGGTTGGTGAAGAAAACAAACAAAACAAAGAGAAGAAGAAGAAGAAGAGAGAAGAGAGAAGAGAGAAAGAGAAGAAAAAAGAGAAAAAGAAGAAGAAGCAGGAGAATCGGAGAAGAGGAGAAAAAGAAGAAGAAGCAGGAGAATCGGAGAAGAGGAGAAAAAGAGATCAGACAAAGAGAGTCAGAGTGACTCAGAGGGAGAGAGACAGAGAGAGGAGAGAGAAGAGTGATTGAGTGAGTCAGTGAGAGTAAATGAGTGAGGGTAAGGTAAATTGGTAATGGATTTTATTTGGTTTGTATATAAATTTATTTTTTAATTTTAAAATATAATTTAATATTATCTTTTAAATTTCAAATTATCATTTTAAAAAAAGGTTCCAGAACCGGAACCGAAACCGTTATAGAATCGAAACCGGAACCTGAACTATTATAGAACCGTCGGTTTCATAACCGAACCGGAACCGTGTTATTTCGGTTAAGGTTCCGGTTCTAGCTTTTTAAGAACCGAAACTGTCGGTTCGAAATCGGAACCGAAACCGAACCTAACCGTGATCATGTCTACTCTTAAGACAGGTTAGCAAAATAATGCAATTTTTGTCAGGTCATTAATTTTCATTATAAGCTAATAATGTATTAATGTCCCTCTAATTGAGGACACAGACAACTAATTGTTGAATATTTAAGAAAAATGACACAAACGCCTCGATTTGTCAATTGTCATGTTACTTCAAAGTCGCCTCGGTTTGTCAATTGTCAGGTTACTTCAAAATATTTTGACTAAACAAATCCTTCAATAATTCTTAGCTAGCAGCCTAGCATCTAGGAAGCTTACCTCTTTCTTCAGTACCTCAGTTATCCTTTTCTTTATCCATTAATTGTGTTCATCTCTTCTAATTCTAAGGTTTGGCTTAATTACATCATGAATTCACTTAAATTTAAAAAACAAACGAAGATTTTCTGAGCAGTAGTATGGAGAGCTTGTCATAAAATTTGATTAAATTTAGAGGCTTGTGAGATTTTTCATTATTGCCTTTCAAATCAATTAGCATTGTATTATAAGCGTGGTGGGATGTTTCAGTAGTAACAACCTGTTTGGTGTGTTTGTATACGTTAAGTTCAAGCTTAATAGCCACCAAAGTGTGTGACAATTTTTCCCGACTATATGTGGGATGTCACCCTACTTTTTGTGGTTTGGCATTTTCCATTTTTGAAAATTGACCTCCAGATCACACCATAATGTCCACAGCTATTAGTCTCGGATATACTATGAGCCAGTCTCAATCATAAAAGAAAAATAGTATTGTATTATAATTTTAAAATTAACAAAATTTAAGGTGAATTTGATATTGATATAATATTTAAAATAATCATGGCTAATCATATTGAAAAAATAGTCTATTGCAACTTTTATCAAATTATTGTCCGGTTATTTTTGCCGTTAAAATTGGTATAGATCTCAATGCAGTGTGCATACTTTTGGTAAAATTTTATATTAATTACAATAAATTTATAAAATATCTAAAATGCACATAAAATTAAATATTTTATATTGTATTTAGTGTCAATATATTTCTATATTACTGAGGTTGGAATATATATTTTTATGTTATATTTAATATAAATGATTTGATCATATAAAAAATTCATCGAATCATTATTTCATAAGCACTTTACAGAATAACTCCCACCTAAATTTTAAAAATAATGTTACTGTTAACATACTCAAATTATTAAATAACAACTTTTGTAAGTTACACCAAACATTGTTTTACTAATATTCAAAATAATATTAAACGGGGCCTTAGTACAATTTCAAATTTTCAATTTTGTTTTGACGAAATACCATATCAGAATTGCACATGGAAATTGCGTTGAACTTTGAAATTTCCTGCTGTGTCTATCAAACATCAATCAGTTCATGCACATGTAGGGGGTGGTGATTGGGCCCATATTGAACACAGGCATAGCCAGCCTGCCAAATACAAGTCAGGACCTGGTCTGACTAAGCCTGATCCAATTTGATTGCCAACAAAAGAAAAACAGAAGTGACAGCTGGGAAATAATTCTTCATCATCATCATACTGTGCAAAGAAGCTGTATGCAATCAAGGTAGAATCCAAGGAACAGCATCACGGATTAGTCTTTCGAAGCCTAATTATGCATATCTAGTAAGTCATAATGGAAGATTAGCAAGAAGAAAATCTTGATTTGTTTTGATATGATTTTGTCTCTGAATTGGCATGAGTGATGTCTTCAAGTGTAACAAACTGATCAGTATGTCCCTTGATTTTTTAGCGTGTGACGGGATCAAAAACAGGCCCAAAGCATCTATTAATCTATTAATCTACCGTTTCAAAGGATCAAAAAAGTTTCAAAACCGTTTTTGATTAGAGAAAGACCCTACTATTAATCTACCCATCAACTAGTACCAGTATTCCAATAATGAAGAACATCTTTCAGACAATGTTATTTAACAGCTTGAAGAGCAAACTTCATAATTTTCTCTAGGGAATAGATTCTGAATGCTCGCTACTTTCAATAGCAAACACTAAATTGTTAGATAGAAATAGTTGCACCAATATTGTTGCTGCTACATCAGATACTTCTTGGCATTGATAAGTACTAAAGCGCAGCAAATATAGGATTAAGCGATTAGGCGCGAGCTCACATTATATACAGTACTACAGAGATTCATAGAAGTCTACATAAATAAACCTTAGAATTTCTTATCAAGTGACTACAATTTGTTAATAGAGGGAAAAATGAAAGTTTTAATAAGGGTGATTATAGATGAAAGACCCTCCATAATATTCCATCTACAGGTTGTGGCAAACTTGTTTTCAATTATAGTACAACTACAAAGCTTGGTCCTCAGTGAGAGGGCATGAGCACATAATGACAATAAATCCTAAAACGTTTCATCATCGATGAGTAATTAGTGCCATGGCCTCCCTAGCCTGTCATTACTAACTTGAAAATTGTTCAGGCACCGGATGAAATGAAGAAATGGAATCTAAAGAAGACAACTACTACAGTTACTGAGCTCTTGAACAATCTCTTCCATGGTTGGTCTCTCAGTAGGAGATTCATGAGTGCAAAGCAAGGCAATTCTTGCGAGTTTAGCAGCTTCAAATTCAAAAAATCTGCCGTGAAGGTTTGTGTCAATGAAGTCTTGGACTCTGCATGACTCAGCTCCAAGTCGTACCAGGCTAGTTACATTCCGCTTCCCTGAGAGCACTTGAAAAACTAGCACTCCAAATGCATACACATCACTTTTCTCTGTGAACCGACCGGTAGTAGAGTACTCAGGTGCGAGGTAACCCATCGCAGCACTGGCCTTCAATGCTGAGAAGACAACATCATTTGTAAGAAGGTTGTTTAGGCCAGAATCCGCAAGTAATGGGTTGTATCGCTGGTCAATGAGAACCTTCTCAGCCGAAATGTTCTGATGGACCAGAGCTGGTTTGTTCGCTTTGTACTTGTGTAAATACGCCATACCTGCTCAGGAAACAACGAATATTGAAGAACAAAGCTTAGCATAGAAAATAAGTACCCCATTAAAACATTATTGCTTTTAAAAAGTAAAATCCTCAAGTGACAATGTCAAAAACTAGAAGAAAACACTGACCTTTAGCGACGCCCTTAACAATGGAAACTCTGGTGGACCATTCAAGGATGTGGCCATCACCGTCTATGACATCCAGACAGTGAAGCAAATTTCCATTGGGAACGAAATCATAAACGAGAAAGCACTCACCCCGCCCTCTTGAGCAGCAAAATCCTCTCAACCTGACTATATTCTCATGCGTTAAAGAGGTCAAAATATTCAATCCCTTCAAGAACTCAGCTTCTTCTGACTTGCAACTAGTTTTACTAATGCTCTTTATTGCAACAACAGATCCATCTCTTAAAATCCCTTTGTAAGTTGCTGAAAAGTTACTCTTACCCAACAAATTCACCTCAGAGAAGTATTGAGTAGCCGTCTCAACCTCTTCAAGATTGAACCTAAAGCTCTGGAAGACTTCTTGGGGAAATGCACCAAGGTATCTTCCATCGGCCAAGGGGTCCCATCCATTAGCATACTCAAGACTTATAAGAGGAGAGCCATTCTTCCTATAAACCCCCTTGGCCTGATCAACACTAGAATGGCTATCAGAGCCGTCAAATGAGCTCTGAAGCTTCTGTCTTCTTCGACGATATTGTGTGAAGGCAAGGATTCCTATAGCTGATATTGCTACAGTAACAACAAGCACACCAGCAACAACAGACGCATGGTGGGATTTTGGCGAATTCAAGCACCGAGTTTGGTTGCAAGCCAATGGCAAATTTGCTGTCTCTGGTATGTTTCTAGTAGATAAAGTGGTGCCTGCTCCGTAGGGTTCAGGTCTACTAGGATTGATGTTATTTGAAGCCTTGCAAGCTTGCAATGAGGAGAACCCATCACCACAAAGTTCAAGATTGTTTTCATACAAAAACCCTTCATTTAGTCTCTTTAAAGCTACACCAACCATATCAAAAGCAACATTAAAATGTATTCAACGAATCAAAATGAACATTAACCAAGAAATGAACCAAACAATTCAAAGTGAGTTGAAAAAACATGACTACCAGGAGGTACATTGCCAGATAGAGTGTTGTTTCGAATGTCTAGAACTTTAAGCAAAGGAGCATCAGCTAGTTTTCGAGGGATCGAACCAAAAAGATGATTGAAACTCAAATCTAGCCTCATTAGTGAACCCAAATCCCCCAAACTTGCAGGGATTGCACCAGTTAGTTGATTAGATTGAAGAGCAACAACACTAAGCTTTTCCAAAGAACCTAACTGTGTGGGTATGCTTCCTGTTAACTGGTTATAGCAAAGCTGCAACACTACAAAATCATATGCAAAAACACCAAAATTAGACAAAAATGCTGCAACATTTATTCACAGATACAACTGATATTGCATATAATTCTTATAAGCCTATTTTACATTTTCTCAAAACAAAGAACATGCAATACAAAAAGTAGAAAACTATGAACAAGCAAACATGCAAAAATCATGAACCACAAGGACTAAAAAGAAAACAATGAGTCAACAAAGCTTTAGATTGATACATAAAACAAGAAACTAACCTTGTAAGCTACCCATGTGACCGATCTCAGGAGGTATATCACCAGAGAGATTGTTGACGTTCAAGTACAAGTCAGTAAGCTCAGTCAAGTTGGCTACTTCTCTTGGTATGTCTCCATACAAAGAGTTGTAATGCAAGTAGAGGCCAGTCAAGTGTTTGAGACCTGAAATGGCAGGAGAGAGCTTGCCGTACAAGCCCTTTCCTTGGAGGGAAATGTTGGCCACTTGAGACTTGTCGTTGCAGGCTATTCCTTCAAAGGAGCCATCACATGGATCACCATTGATGGTCCATGAAGAGAGGTACCTGTCATCTGGGTCTAGAGATGCTTTCACGTCCAAGAGAGCTCTTAGCTCTGTGCCTTCACTGAATACTACCGCCCATGTTAGCAGTAGTAGAAGCATAGAGAAGAGAAATGGGTTCAACGTCTTCAAATTCAAAGCCATGTTGATTTTGGTTTGAAGATGGTTTCACTTTCTTTTAGTGTTTCTGTTTTTTACTCTGTTTTTGGCTTGCAAATAAGCAAAAGCACCCAAAAGCTAAAGCACTTCTCTCTCTATCTCTGTTCCTGTGTCTAGGACAAAGAGAAGAAATGGTGGTGAAGAGACAAAGATGCAGAGATATCCATACATTTCCTCGGTGGGAGGATCGTGTGTACTACTACATCGTATAACTCAAAAAGAGAAAAAAAAAATTGATTTTGTTTTTTTTTTTTTCCAAGTTAAAGAAAGGCGTTCGATGGCCGTTAGATTGTTTGACTTTTTGAACGATCATAGAAATAGTTACAGGCTCAGCTGCATGTTAGCAATTTTAGTTCAGGTGATGGAGAGGAGACAGCGATTGACTCTGAGTTTCGGTTCCAAACCGAACCCGACCCGAAATTGGCCCGTTATTTTGTAATATGAACGAACCCGGGGGTTATGCCACGTCGGCGAGTTCTTTAAAATTTGCTTGTTAAAAAAATAGGAAAGTGAGTCACTTGGTTGCTGGCGCGCGCCCATGCCTCCTTCGTCAGGGGCATGGGTTCGACACCCGTCCCAAACATCCAAATATTATTTATATATATATTATCTAATATACTTCTAATAATTATAATATACATATATTCTCTGATCTCCCATCGTGTGGGTTTGTCTCCACTCGTTTTTGGGTGTGTTGCTCCCTCCCAATTGGGAGTTATGTACTATCTTGGTTGGTTCCGATCGTCCTCTAGGTCTATCCCAGTTCATGTGTTCAAAAAAAAAAAAAAAAATAGGAAAGTGTTGTCAAATATGTTGGGTAATGGAACAGTGAATAGAAATTTATTTATTTATTTTTGAAATATGAATATTTGTATATTGATGTATTAAGAGAATAAAAATAATATGCGTCCGGAAACCATTTTTTAAAATTCAAGTATTGCCAAGAAATGGTGAATTTTAATTTGATTTCAAAATTGATTCTAATAACAAATCTTTTTCTTTGTTTTGTTGTCATGAAATATACATTCAAAAGTAATTTAGGTGCATAAATCATATTTTTGTGTGGTAAGATTTGCATCCTTATTACAAATTTAAAGGTCTTCAAAAGGAAAGTAATTCAAACTCATTTTTCATTAAGCAAGAGTTTTATCTAAACCAATCTCAAATACATTAAATTTATTCTCATTTTATAAGTTCAGACAATATTTATAAGTGATTGTTGACACGTGACTTATATATTTTTTTTAAATAGATGCGTGACATCAAATATATATATAATATATGTATATAAATATGAAGTATTTGTTAAAGTTTAAACTTTTGACATTGCCATAAGATATTGAGACATATGTTACAACCTATATAATTAACCTTAGTTTAGACAATCCATTTAGGTAATATATTTTAAAGATACATTTTAATAATCCAAAATTTAGTTATACATATATTTATTTTATAAATACATCAATTTATAACTTTCAGACTCTTTAAAAAATAAATGTAATTTTAATTTTTTTATCATATTTTTAATCTTTAACATATATACTCAAAAACGTGTATTAATGTTTACACACGTGGTAAATAATGATTGGTCAGTTAGCAGAGCGCGTGGTGGCAGCCATCCTCAGCACCGAGGTGTCTAAAATGCAAGTCAAATTCTAGAAACAGCAGAATCATGTGCACACAACCTCATTATAAAACCTAACAAAGCCCTAATCCATGCCCTCCAATTTGAAAATAGACAGTGATGGTAAAGAAGATTTAATTGGGTACCGTTGATTTCTGTAGGTGTTGCCCTATATATTCAAATTAAAATGAAAAATTGGTGGTTTGTGATTTGGCACACTGTTAGTATTTTGTGCATATTTTTGTGGCCTCTTTAAGTGGGACCCATTCATGGTGCCGTGTCATACTCTGACGTTACTATGATGTCGTATTTATGGATTCTAATGCTTGCAAAAGAAATTCTTCATATATTTTATGTTTCAATTTTTTGCATGATTGATTGTATATATATTCAAATTTAAATAATAGATATTTTTGTTTACTCTTTAACACTATATCAATGGACTACCAAAGCTTGTAGATACAATTCTCTTAGCTTACGATTTGGAATATAACTCTTATAACCATGAGAGTCGACTCACATTCTATTGGAAACGTTTGTCACATTTTATGATTTTAATGAGTTTCAAAATTTACGGTTTCTTGTCAAGTGTAGATGAGAGGAATTGTCATTATTCCGTGACAACTCACCAAACTCTTAAATAATTAATATTTAATAAGATATTGTTTAAGTCATTGAGCATACGTATCAAATTAAGTTTTGGCTCATGTCCATTGAATAGATCTTGTCCATTATGGAACTCATATGCAATTTCACTAATTTATCTTAATTTATAACATTTACTTTGAAGTATGAGTTTCATGGATTGTGTTTCATTAATATTTCAGATTGTATCTATTTTAAAATTATTGTAATGATCATTACCCTATATATGATACGGAGTTGTTAATAAACTTGATAATAATTCAAGTTCAATTCAAGTTCAAATAATTATACTGTAAGTAATATTTTAAAATATATATATATTATTGTAACGGTAATGTAGACATTTGAACTCCATATAATACTCAGCAGAATTAGTTATATTTTATAAATATAAATTTGATTAAAATCGAGAAGATCAATGAATTTTGGGAATTAGAGAAGGATCCGATGTTTTTATTTAATTTCAAAGGATTGTTTCTTTTTTAATCTTTTGAGAGTTTTGGAGTTCCCTTTATAATAATTGAAGATATAACATGGCTATAATTATATGTCTAACTATAGAAATTTGGAGCACTATATATTGTATATTGGTGATAAAAAGTTTTTTTTTTTTTTTCCTTTTTTATCATTTGGTCTATCAATGTATGTCTAGTGTTCGGATCATTCCATTTTATATAATATTTCAAGAAAAACAAAAACTACAAAAAGTTAAACCTGTTCTGTTGTGACAATTCATTATGGTTAATCAATTGAGTATATTGTTAATAGGTAACATCAAGATATAAGGTTCAAATAGAATATACGTAGAGGATACAACAGGACGATTACATTTGGTCGTGACTTGTTGCTACTGTCGATTTTTAGAGAATATGAAAAAACTTGACAGACAGTAAAGTCAAGGTAGTAGGTAAGTTGGGTTTTTGTTTTTTACGAAGATGTGATAGCAGCAAAAACAAGGACCACATTACATCAACATTATCTAGCAAGGCTCTGGACCAGTTTAGTTTAAATGGTTACAGAGATCTCAACATCATCCAACACCATACGCTTATTCATCAATTGATCAACAACCTCTGATATTATTGCTTCTCAATAACCCGAACTGTCCTTTTATCAGTTTTTGGTTCGTTTTCTAGCATATGTTTGTAATAATGAGACGATTAATTTGTTGGACCAGTTACCAACAATACTTGCAACTTGCGAGTCTATTGATAAGATTGTGATACCTTATATCATCGACAATGAGAACTCCAAATGAATGTTTCCTATGAAATTTAATTGGAGTAAAAAAAAAATAATTATATTATTTCAAATTGAAAATTTTTTATAGAGTTCTAAAAGGTAGATTCACTAAAAAGGTTGAACTTCAAAACGATTTATTGTTTCATGGAAGAAATCAACTTATATATACTCATAAATGTATATAATGAGATTTTTAATCACATCCATATATTTAAAAAGAAAAGTATACACCACTCAATCAAGAGTGATATACTCAAAGAGACTTTCCGATTCTATCATGATAAATTGTTCGTTTTGTAAAAAATAAAAAATAAAAATCATAAATTATTTTAATGTTATTTATTGAATGTAATATTTATTTTAGTGACAATCAATATATACGAAAAAAACTTCAATATGTCTAGATATATACTTCTAATTCAGTGATATTCATAGTGAAAATTATGATTTTAGTGAATTGATCGTGTACGTTGGATACATTATAATTTTTATAACACCTTGTTATTCATCAGATGCAAGATTCTACAACATTAAATCCTTATTAACTAAACTCATGAAATATTGAATTACACTCCCTCAGTCCCTCTATCTCTCTTGACAGAGGATAGATTCCTCCACAAAGACAACACCAGCTTTGAGAGAGAGACAAAAAAGAAAGCGTTGTTAAATGCGGGAAACTTGAGAATATCTAGGGTTTATCAACTTAGTGGCTGTAGTCCACAACCTTCATATATTTGAGAAAACCAAGAGATTTTTTAATTTAAACTCCTCAGTCGGTTAACTTAAAAAACCACCAAAACCAACCAAAAAGAAGGTTTTTGCTACAACATATATTATATGAACAGTCTCCATTGCTGCTTTTTAGGTACAGATAGATCTTTGGTCTGATAATTTTATCAGTCCTATGCTATGTCCATTCTAGAGGAGCAATAGTACTGCTAGAGTGAAAGTCTGGGTGGGGCTGTGCACAAATTTTGTTGGCCAACCAAGTGGTGGTGCAAAGATTCGTCAATTGTTAAATATTTTCATGATATGTTATTTAATATCTGAAGTAGTGCTTTGAAGCATCAAGGTATCTGTTCTTTCTCAGCTTTAACATGGCTTTTATCACTGAAACTTTCTCAGTTCCTTTGCAGAGAAACCAGGCATCTCTTATTTGAAAAAGTATGGCATGACTGATCACTTTCCGTATTTTCAAATTAGTCCACTTTATGGATGTAACATAAGTTTTGGACTTAAGCTATATGTAACGGGCGAATGGCAATACATATTCTGCCATTACGAGGATTTTTGGCTTTTACTTCTTAATTTTTTGGGTTTTGAGTTTCAATGCAATTTAATGAGTTTTTTTTAAAAAAATTTTCTGTCAATGATTAGAACAGAATGTGCATGAAGATTTTGGTTTTAGTTATAATTTTGAAGAAAAACACTTTATAATTAAATAAAAGTTTTATAGTGCTTTTTCAGTGGAAGATAGTTCAAGTGTTTTTTTTTTTTTTTAAATAAAAAATATTATCATTATTGTTATTTTAGAAAAATGATAACCCGACATATAATAGACTAGATTTTTATTGAAATCTGTAAAGATCGAATAATACTTATACGTCTCCAATATCTACTCATTAATGTACGAGAAACAACTGTTTAGAGGGAGAAAATTAAGCACATAAACCGTAATATGTATTTGATGGGATGTTTTCCATAAATATCATTATATATATATATATATTAATATTTGATATATTGAGGAGAAACATATGCGAGAATTTCAACACAATGAGAAATCTGAAATGTCGTTTTTGACTGTTAGCTGGAATTATTTTATACATTTGATTAGTGTACAGCACTTTTTATGGAGGGTCCATGAAGAATTTATAGAGCTGGGGACTCTTTTAAGATGCTTAGGGCCTGGAGTCAACATCAAATTGAAGAGCATCTCTTTTGTATACAAGAGAGAGAGAGAGAGAAAAAGAGCCTATAAAGAATTTGCGACTTGGGCGGCTACAATAATACTACAAAGTACACGAAAAAAAAAATTGAAAGAATTTGATAAAGGAGATCATGCAACATAAAGTTATCATTCATGCATATTAAAAATACTATATATGCATGTACAAGAATAAGATGCGGTCGCACTTTTAAAGGACTTGTTTACATTTAATTTTTCTATGGAGAATTCATTTAAAACTTAATTACAAAATATTTAAATCAGAACAAGTGTGTGGTTCAATTAATTTCTCCTTACGGGAAAAAAAAAAATTGTCACGTTGCATTCATCATACTATTAGTGAAATCATAAATGATTAATTTGTCAAATATCCACAAATTAGAACTAAATGTTAAAGGAAAAACAAAATAGAACCTATTGTTTGAATGAAAACTACACCTTATTATAATTATAAGTAACATTTCATATATATGCATTTTATTTAACAATGTTAATCTTTGATTATACAATGATTTATTAAATATATTGTAAATGTTTTAGCATATTAAAAAGAAAGGTTTTAGTAAATTTTGAAATCATTCGATGTAGCATTAGCTTATATACAAAGAGGTTTATTTTTCTTTCCATATCATAGAGAGACCAACAATTAATAAATTGTTGATCACACCCTACTATCTAGTCAGTTATAAAAGCATCTCTACGAAGATTCTCTTAATGTTAGTTAAATTCTAGCTAAAATAAGAAAACCATTTTAGTTAGCAACTTTCGATTAAGTCACTTCAACCATTTTCTTTATTTTGACTAATTCTCATACTAGTTTATTTTTTCCCAAAAAAAAAAAAAATTGTTTGCATTATCACAAATTTAATTATTCAAATAATGGAAGAGAAAGTTTGGTTAAAATTTTCTTATTCTTTACATTTAGCCAGGAAGATTCAATATATATATATTTTTAATTAATAAATAATACGAAGAGAGGTTGGAGTCAATAAAATGTTATATTATTAGTCTTTTTGGCCAAATATAATGGACAACTAGTATGGTTAACTTAAACCTATATGTACCAAAGTGGAGCAAAATATGGGAAATTTAAATTAATTTAATTACTAAAAATTTCTTGCAAAATCAAAATTAAAATTGGGCGGCATTAGAATTTCATGGGCAAGTGCAGGCTGGCTAGCTGCCTTTAACTTGGCTTTTGTGAATCCTTTTAACACTTTCTATGAATGCCTTTCCATCTCTTTTTGTTGGACCTTCCACGTCAAGCAAGGAATTGATGAAATCCTATCCACAAATTACTTTTCTTTTGGTCCTCGATCTCCTTTTGCAGTCGCATGCTATAGAGTGTAGAAGATAGCCAACCTTTAAAAGACAATATTCATAACTAAAATCTATAAAGCTTGAGGAGTACTATAGTACTGCACAATTTCGTTTTATGTAGTTTTAATTGTTTTATTTATCAAGTCGTTTAATTATGCTCTATGTCATTCTTCCCTTACTAATAAAATAACTCCCTTTAGGGTGGAGATTTGCAAATGTTCACGTAATTATTTGTTGTTTGGAGAAAGGAAGCTGAAGTAGCTGGAGGTATATGGATGCTCATGAGAGTCGTGAAAGCATTGGCATCTTAATTGTAAAGCGTATTGCTTTTTTCTCTTCAAGCATGAAAGGTGGATACATACATCTGCCTAGCTGGCTTCCCGGCATGAGTGAACCCTACTGAAAAGATGATCACGTCTAAAGCAAAATCATTATTTTGGATTGTTCTGTAAAAGGAAGGCCATATGTTTATTTTCTTTTCATTTCGATGTTCAAATTCAATTTAGTTTATGTCCTATAATTGTCCAAGTAATGAATTATTTTGTATGGTTTTGTGAACTTCTGACTCTTGTTAAGATTTTTTGTGGACACTTTTCGAATTAAAAACCTGAAGAGCAAATAATGAACAATGTTAGCTATCTACTAGACTCATCTCAAGCCTCAAACAAGATACTTCTATTGATAGTCTAGTCTAAGGAACTTGTTTTCCTAATATCACAAATGCCTCCCAAATATTATCATGTGAAGGCTCTTGTAGAGGTTACTGATCAATTATTTTGAAGAAGGAAATCAATTTTTTTCCTTGATTCTATATCTTTCCAAAAAAAAAAATTTAATGTGAGCAGTATTTGATCCTAAAGTTTATTTTACAACCACGTGAGATGTCACCAACCGAGCTGAGCTACCATTAATGTCTTCCCCAAAAGAAAAAAAAAGTGGTGGAGTGTGTGCACTAAGGAGATTACCTTGTATTTATCTGTTTGTAAGATATTATTCCTTTCAAAAGAAATCGTACCTCATTTCCACACTTACACATCCAATCAGAAGTAGGTGGGGAGCCCAGAAAGCCAAGTAACTCAATGGGCTGAGCATGGAGCTATTGGGCTTGGGCCAGGCTTTAATACTAAAACAAAAATCACTTCATCGAGTGAAATTTATTTTCGAGTTGCTCTGCCCAATTGGTCACTCAAGACCTTCAGTCTCTGCCTAGATCCAATTTACAAACAGCATCACTTCTTCTAGGTCCTGTTGAAACTGCAGCTAGTGTAAGTGAAATATTTTTTCTCCTAATCAATTCATATAAGTGAAATATTTTATGTAGACCTTTATTTAATAATAAATAATTTTTCAAACTAAAAACAAATTTTCATTTTTGTATTGCCCATTTTGAAATTGTCCCTTTGTTTAAGCAAACCGGCATAATCTAAACCCTTGGATGAGAAATTGATAAATCCAACGGTTGTTGTCGTCTTGTGGAATAGAGTCAACGGACCCCATTTCGTCAACCTTGTAGTTAAACAACCATTTACTTGACTAGTAGTTGTGGGTTGTGACTCGTGAGTCGTGCGTTGCAAGTTGTGAAAACGCTGAACAGACAAGAAAAGAACTCAAAAAATAGAAATCAAGCAAATTCAATAACAAAAAACAAGCATCATATCATGAACTTGTTTAGATTGGTGGGGGACATGACCCACCTGCTCAGTATAGTTCTCCTCCTCCTCAAGATTCGTACCACCAAATCCTGTGCTGGTATATATTCTTCCTTTTCCCAGTTTTTGCTTTTTTTTTTTACTCCACTAATTTTTCCTGTTTCTGTTTTGCTTTTCATGCTCTTATTCAACTTTTCCATATACCCTCTTGTGTTTACTGCTATTTGTTGTTGTTTGTTTAATTTATTATGTCTTATTTGTGAAAGAACTAAAATGGGAATGTTTGTATGTTTGTTGAGATAGAAAAAAGAGAGGAAGATGTTGTTAGTTTTAAGAATTTTGTATTTTTGCAGTTTGACTTTGCTAGTTTTCTCTTTATAGTTCATTGAAAGATGTTGTTTAATTTGCATTTTTGACTTCTTTAACCATAAAAACTTAGGGGAGGATAAATTGCATTAATTCTAGTATATATTATGGTAACTGAATTGTGTAGGAATTTTAAGAGAGCTTTTCAATGCTGTGGTTTATTGCTTCTTAATTGTTTTGTGAGGCAATGTATTGTTTATAATATGTGAATTTGAAAATTTTCTAGTTTTGTGTGAGTTTTTTATCTGTTTGTAGGCTTAATTTATCTTTTGTTTGCGACCAGGAATTTCCCTCAAAACTCAGGAACTCTATGTTGTAGTATTTGTCACTCGCTATGTTGATTTGTTTACGAGGTACGTCTCGTTCTATAACTCTGTGATGAAGGTAGTGTTTCTTGGAACTTCATTTGCTATTGTTTGGTATATGAGGTACCATAAAGTTGTGAAGCAGACGTATAACAAGGATGAGGACACCTTTAAACATTATTTTCTGGTTCTAGCGAGTTTTGTGTTGGCCCTTTTGATTCCCCATGAATTTACTACTATTCAGGTATGATGTATTCTTATCTTCTTTTTCTTCCTTTGTTTTCTATCCGATGTATTTCTTGATATGGTAACTTAAACTATGTAAAAGTATAAACCACTATCTATTGACGAATGCTGCAACATATTGTAGAAAGAGCATGTGTATTTTAATCTTACCAGGGCTATTTTAAACCACAATTTTAATTCACATATAAATGACCTTTACTCGTTTCATTAAGTAATAGAAATGTTGCATTAAAGTTCTTGTATGTGATACTAGTTCAACAATAATACTTTCAGTGGTGAGTAAATTTTAGTTTCGTGTGTTTAAGGGTCCTATTGAAAATTAAAACATCAAAGACTAACTTGCATTCATGTTATACATAGATATTACTAGAAGAAATAAATAGTTGAAATATCTCTGCATTGTTATTACTCTGGGAAGAAAGCAATAACTTAAGTAGTTTGAAGCCCATATAAAAAATTAGAGTCTGATGTGTGAACTAAGCAATAAATTTCTCCAAAACTGATTGTATGAGCATAATTTAATTAGAATTCCTGGTTAATTGCATTGTTGCATTCAAGATCCCAAATGTTGTTTTCTATCACGGTGATCATCTGAAATAGCTTGCTTCGATATCTATCATAGTGAAGAAGTAAATATTGATAATTTGTGAAGTAAAAACAAGAATATTGCAATGAATGGTTGGAAAATAATGCTACCCTTTACTTATTAGCTGGCTGTGCTCTCTTGTGACAGATTTTGTGGACATTTTCTATTTATCTTGAAGCGGTTGCAATCTTACCCCAACTGGTATTGCTGCAAACGTCAAAAAATATCGATAACTTAACTGGACACTATGTTTTTCTTCTGGGGTATGCCATTTATGTTTATCGAAGCTCCTTACTTTCTCTTGTCAAAAGTTGATCATTCAATTCTTGTTCGGTTGTGTTGCTATTATATATACATGTTATTGTTTCTTGGAATGTCTCTGTTACTACTTTTTTCTGAAGCTGAACTGCATTTACTGACACTTGTTAGTGCACAACTAAACATAAAAATTACTTCTTCGACCATGTTGTTCTTTGAGTATATGTTTTTAAATTAACAGGAATTATGACTTGTGGGTTATGTTATATATAGCTATTTAAGTACTTTGTTTATGTTCTCTTTTAATTTTAATTTTTATTTATTTTTTAATTTTCTATATAGTGCTTACCGAGGTTTGTACATTTTCAACTGGGTTTACCGCTTCTTCTTCACGGAGAATTTCAAATTCCGCTGGATACGTAGGTTTTTCTTCCTTTTGCTTGTACTGCTGTCTTTAAGATGTTATTAACTTGAGATTTTTTTTGAAATCCTAAAAAACAGCTTGGATATCCGGCATCGTTCAGACTGCTCTATACGCAGACTTTTTCTACTACTATATTAAGAGGTATATTTCATATCCAATGATCTGCTTGTCTTCATTGAAACCAATTAATTCATTTCCTTTGAAAGAAGGGTTCAGATAATTAGTAAAGTTTTTCGGTTGAAACATGAACTTCCTCAAAAAAAAAAATACTTTGCCCAAACAAGCAGTGGAAATTTGCTTTTTAATTTTTGCATATGTTCTAACAAACTTTTGTGATTTTTCAGCTGGAAGAACCAAGAGAAGCTCCAGCTGCCTGCCTGAGTTGGAGCCATAACAGTTTAGGGTTATACTAACAACATTCATGCCATGGCAGAGGTTTTAGTTGACGAAGATAATATTCTAGTTACCTTTGGAATATATCATCATAATAAGTTTGTATTTAATGAATGCATATATTTTCTTTGATACATGTTTGTGTGCATGGCTGAATCTTGCACAGAAGCTTTACGGTTTGTGTGGCAACTTCGGTTTATAGCTTAGCTGCACTGACATTAATGTCGCAACAGAGGAAATGTTTACAGGACAGGGCAGAGTGTCCGGGATATGCCATCTTCATTTTTGCCCTGTCAAATTTTTCTCTCCACGTTATTGTCTTGAAACATGCATTGATAGCTAGGAACATGACTCGCATCTTCTTTCCGCAATGTCTTTTTCTTTTTCTTTTTTGTGGGTTTGGTTTTGTTAAATTATTAAGGAACGTTTATGCAATGTTGAGATGATAGCATAGGTTTTAGTAGTTGATTTTCTATAGCCTGAGTGTGATACCAATAGTTATGAGCCAATAATTTGTTTATAAGAATTTGAAACTTATTGATAAGATGATATAGTGGTTCACCCACCTCAGACTTTTTGTGGTAGGTGTGATGGAGAGATTGAATTGGATTTGATTGGATTTGATTAAATTAATATAATATTTGTTTGGGTAAATTGATTTTTGAATAAAATATAATAAATTAATCTTTAAATATATTTAATGTAAATATAAATACAAATTAATATTTATTTTTTAATATAAATATAAATATAAAAAATTCGAAAAGAATGGGATTTGAGAAACCCACGATTTTAAGTCGGCTTTAAAATAGCATTCTTTTGGGATTTGAAAAGTGGTGACGGATGGGTTTGGGCATTTTTTTTTCTTTCCTTCTTTGCTCCAAATAAGGGTAAAGGTGAATTAAGAAATTCTTTTTCTCAATCACATTGTTTGTCCTGATCGTCAAACGTGGCTTTGAAGTTGTGAGTTGAGTTGTGTTCCTTAAATACTAAATTAATTAACTACTCAAAGTATGGCTTTGCACAAGCAGAGCCAATTTTTTGTTTTATTAACAAATTCATCTGAAAACGTAAGTGTTGACCGTTATTTTTAATCATTAATCACAGTTGATCAAGTAAAAGTCAAATATACCTTTATTAAATACTAATTTTACTAAAATACTATTAAATTAAATTAATATTAAATCTTTACTGTTCATTTAATATATGGTGGAGATATTTCGAAAAAAATTAAGAAAAAGAGACTTAGATTTCTACCATCCACGTTAGAGATGAAAGGTGGAAATTAAATACAATAAAAAAAAAATTAATTTTTTATTTAAAAAAAAAGGAAATAAAATGTAAGATTAGAGATGTAGATCCAAGATGGGAACTTCACCTCCAAGATATCTAATGATGGAGATCTCAACCTAAGATCCCCTTTACAATGGAACCCAATCCTCATTGAAAGATGGAGGTCTAGATTTGGGCTTCCATCATCGAATTCTAGGTGTCCATCTTCAAATATGACAACCCAAGTTTTGGGCCTGATCTTAGTATAGGATCTCCATCACTAGAGACACCTTCAATTTTATTTTATTTTTTTAAATTATTTCATCATCTATTATAGAAATCGACAGTGAAGATTAAAAAAAAAAAAAGAAAAATTAGCTTTAAAGTTATTTTTGCATCAAAATGATTAAATTATTCCCTCAATTAGTTTTTTGTTGGTCAATCATGGTCAACACTGATAGTTTAGGATTAATTTATCAGTAGAACGAAAATTTGGCTTCAAGGAATTTAATAGGTGAAGAAAATCTTTAGTAGATTGCTTAAATTTGTTTGAAAAATTTTCTAAATTGTAGAGTATTTGATTAAATTATAAATTTCATCAGATTTATTATGCTTAGCGTAAATATCAACGTGTTTAAAAATTTTACCTCCGGATGGGTAATTTATTTGTAGTAAAATTTCGCTTTTGCTTCTTCGACTTCAGCTAGTGTGGGTAGGACTTGCAGTGCCTGGCGCCACTTTGGTTCCATGCATGCCAATGCCATTGCATGCAGTGGGTTTCGTTTTCTGCGCCAGTTCTCCTGCTTTTTGAATTCCGCGCAAATATCTTTTAAATTTGCCCTTTTTTTTTTTTTTTTTTTTTATCAATGTGACTTTCTCTTATCCTATTTTAATTGTTTTGTTAAAATGAATTACGCAAAACACTTCCTACGTTTGTAAAAATAAATGAAAACACAATTATGTATTTATTGCATCAAAACCCCATGTCTAACATTAACTTTCATCAAGTTTAACGATTGATCAAAATTTTTGAATGAAAATTTAAAATATCTTTAACAATGTAAAGTTACCTAATTACCTATGAATAAGATAAAAATATAATAAAATATTCTACAATTGTCACATGTTCAGCCGCCAATACCACCAATTTTGCACATGGTTTAAATTTTTAAAATTTTATTTAATTGATCAATTTACCGTTCGGAATAAAATTAATATTATGAAAGTAAGTTTTGTATTGAATTAATGCCATGAAAGTAAGTTTTGTATATAATATTTTTTTCGTCATTTTACCCTTTGTAATGGAATAAATTTGCAATTCATAAATTAATTAAAAAAAATTCTCAAATTTTTTCAGCCCTTTAGAAAGGGATGACGACATGGTTTTACATCCAGCTTTCTGCGCCTTCATGTTTGTTTCATTGATTTTTTTTTCCTATTCTTATATCTTACCCTTTTCCTCCTCTTATTTGTTCATCTAATGCAACACCTTGTTTCGTTTTTTTAATTTCCTATTCTTATTTCTTACACTTTTTTGTCTCCTTATTTAATGGAAATGTCTAGTGGAAGCATATATCACTTAACACAATGTAAGTTAAACATTGAATTACAAATATTGTTTAATAGAAACATAAAAATATTATGTGCAACAAGTATGACACTGAGGAAGTAATGTGTCTCACCTAAACATGCACAAAATATAAGCACTGTAACACTTAATACCATAGAAACAGTGTATCACCTAAATAAGCATTTGCAGCAAGTACCAGCTAACATAAAAATACAAGTATTGTATCACTATCAGACAAAAATATGCCCCACATACATGCATGACTTTTTTTTTTATTAATTTTTTTAAATACAAGAATTGTAATTGGGACGGATCCAGATGATTACTAAGACCAACCGATATAGAATACTAGTAGCACGGTCTAGGTGACTGCTCCAATTGGGAGAGATCCACCTACACGGAGATGGAGGAAAAACCTATACGAGAGTGAAAAATCAATCCATATATAATGATGGGAGACCTATTATTATTATTTTTATTATGATTATTATATTATATCATATTATATATATAAATTTTGATTTGTGGGATGAATGTTGAACTTATGCCTCTTATAAAAGGAGGCACGAGGGTTGTTGGTGCAAATATACATTTTATAAATTTGATCCAAGATTCTTTTATTATTTTATTTTTTTTTATGTCAAACGCTGATGTCATCTCCCACTGGCCCTACCAATTCCGAGAGAAATGATCAAAACATCTTTCACTCAGTTAACATTGACAAAAATTAACGTTAGATATGAGAGTTTTGTACAATAAAATGATAATTATGTTTTCATCTATTTTTAGGCAAACTTCATGGGAGTATATCTAATTTATTCTTAATACCATAAGGATCTCATAGGTTAGCTTAACTGGGGTGGTGCAGTGATAGCATCTTCGTCTGTCTCTGTTTTAAGTTGTAGATTCAAGTATAATAATATTTTACTCTTTATGTAAAAGTTGTAGGAGGCTTTCTTCTATTATTTGGGAGTAGTAATTCAAAACGCATAACTAAAATCTCACGTGGACGAATCATGATAGTGTTTTAATCCTGAAAAATTTCAAGAAATTAAAAAAAATATATATATATATATGATAGGTTACAATTAACATTCGAAACCCAAAAGTTCAGTCAAATAAGTCCAGTATATGATAATAATGAATATTTAAGAATCTTTTATGGGTTACATTCGGATCCAAAAAACTAGTCAATTATGCACAACTAGGCAACTACCCCATGTCCCACTTTAGTTCCAATCCTTTTCAGCTACCTAAGACTAGGAACCTTGACAAATAACACCACGGTTGGAAAGGAAGACACCGACATTTTGGACAAGACCTTTACCAGAGTAACCGAATTTGAGTCCACGTGCATATGATTGTGCCATGCCATCAGCGGTTTACCTTAAGAAGAAGCCTAAGGCTATGGAGGAGGTTTTTCTTTTGCATTGAAAGTTGACATAAAATTAAAATTAAATGGATTCAAAATTTATTGAAACTTATCAGGAATGTTCATTATTTATGCCTCGGAGATATTTATTTTAATAATAAAAGATAAATATTCTCACGATAAAACAAAAGAACTATCTTTAAAAAAACTTAAAAAATGTGTATGAAAATTAAACCCTCGTTATTAAGATGGATGGAGATATACACAGTTATTTACGTTGGGAGTAAATGTATACTCATGAGGACTCTCTAACCCAATACTAGTTACCGATCATAGTACATAAATTATCCATCAAGATGATTTAGATACAAGATTAGTTTTTATTTGTTTTGAAGCTGAGGCAAGAGCAAGAGTCAAGACCACAATTTGTTTGCACAAGATGAGATTATAACTTTATAATCTTGCATAATTTCACAACTAGTCGAGCTGGTCTGTAGTTAGTTAGTAGAAGTAGAACTAATTTTTGTGCATAAGATGAAATTTTTTGAGTAAATAAATACACAGTGATTATCAAAAAAGCTGCCACTCTAAATATTGGCATCCTGGTCAATACCTACAAGAGAGAATTTAACCCCTGCAGGGTCGGCATTGTTTACCTACTTTTATAGGAAATTTGCATTTTGTGTAGTCAAAAAAACTGATCAGCACCGGCAATATCGTTAAATAAATGTTTGGAGCTCGATCATCCCATAAATAAATTTGACTTCCGCAAGATAGGAGAGAAAAGCAATCGTCTTATATAAATCAGCAAATAATTTGTATAGGTCAGTATACATGTATGGTTAATTTTTTCGTACTGTTTAGGTTCTCAAAAAAGAAAAAAAAAAAACTTATATGACTCGAATCCAGATTAAGGCCAGAGTTGACCATATGAATTTTCAATTAATTCAATTTATTGATCAATAAGTGTAACATTGATCAACCAACTTTTAACTTTTGTCAGAGTAATATTTTTGTAATTTACAAAATACAAAACAAAGAAAACGTAAATAAGTACCTGAACCATAGTTTGAAGGAGTCTTGAATTTGATGATAGATCCCCTAAGAGAGATGAAGCATAAACCATGCCAATTCACTTTAACATTGGATATCTAATATTACTTTTAATTCTTGCATGACCATATATGATAATGCAATATTAAGCCAAAGCAGTCACAGGGCAACTCTCCTTTGGCAAATCAATGGTATATATTATAGGACCATTACCTGCCAAGTAAGAGGTGCCCTAAAACTGGTTTGCTTATCTAATTAAACAAGTTCCTTTCAGCTGTTTGATGCATTTTATAAGCTCTTTGATCGACCGAAGCTGCTGGTAATGGATACAGAATAAACCACTGAAGAAATGGCATATGCTTTGAGAGGGTTATGCCAGGGATATTCTTGGAGAGACTGCTTTTTTCTTTTGGGGTATTTTCTCACGCTGGCTAGCTAAGACTTTCATTTTTAATTTCTTGATCTTCCAAATCAAAAAATATGAGATTCTTCGTACTTGCTTTTGTAGGGTGATGGGAAGCTGAAAAAGAGCAGCAGATAGAGAGAAGCTTCTCCATTTCTGGAAGATGCATGGCAGCCAGATTAGTGATGGCCTTTTCTTAAATTTTTATGATCTTATAGCTTGCTTTCGGGTCATATTCCTTTTCTTTTGCTTTTCCTTGTTGGCTTTTGACTCTTTTCATGTTGAACAAGACTTTACCATGATTAAATTTCTGAAGAAAAAAAGGAAGAAAAAACTTTGCCATGATTAAGTAGATCACTTTTGTGTTATTTTTACTACAAAATTCTCTCATATTTAAGACTAACTAGCATGAATAAGTATTTCTAAGTAAAATTGATTTTTGCCGCTATTATACATGTGTTAGTGATGATGATCATCAAAGAAATCTCCATTCTCACATAATTGATGTTGAAAGTGATGTTATCATCAAAGAAATCTCCCTTCTCACCTAATTGATTTTGAAAGCGGTGTTCCTGCAAACATTATTAACTTCATATTTAGAATCACACAAAACAAAATTGAAACAATTTAATAAATCAAATTCGTTAAAGTTATTTTTGAATTAAGTTCTATTTGTTTAATCAGGATACGATATGTGAGTTGTCAACATCTTATAAATAATGAGATGATGTGATAATTAATATAATATTGAGAACTTATATGTTATATCATCTAAACATGAATTTAGGTAAAAAAATTTAGAAAGCTTAGTATTATTATTTGTTTAATTGAGTAATACGATATTTTTCAAATATTTTGTCCAAATTCATGCCTAAATTACGTGACATGTGAATTGTCAACAGTATATAGATCATGAGATAATGTAATGATTAATATGTGGTGTTGACATCTTACATGCCACATTATTTGAATATGAATTTTTATAAAATATTTAGAAAATCTAGCATTATTCTTGTTTAATTGGGCTAGCTTCCTAAATCATGTTATTAAAATTGAATTTCTGTGTGAACCAAAAATTGAATTTATATAAAAACCAGACTTTTGTTGATAATAAAACTAATAAACATTGGAAATAAACAAAATCTAAACATAGAAGAAATCGAACAAGGGGGATTAACAAGAATTGAAATCATACTAATGAAATTGATTTTTTTTTTTTATTTATTACAAAAAAAAAGAGATAGAAATTGATTTTCTGTAATTTGGTGGTGTCTACTATAATTGATTTGCCTTAATATATATTGGCAACAAAAAGTAATAGTTACATGAATCTTTGGCATAAAAACTTGTTATACATCATATAGTAAAATTAGAACATATTTGGAGTATGAGAATGAGAAATCCATCATGCTAGCCAAATTTGCACATCCAAAAAAGTTGTGGCCTTGAACAACCCAAACAGTCAATTTTGGGCCCAAAAAAGTGGACTGGATCTGAGTCAGTGAAGCCCAATTGGCCCGGTACACGTTTGTCATTTAGAGAAATGAAAAGGGCAATACAGCAGAATCGAATTTCTATAAACCCTAACTGGCTAACTATAACATCGACCACTATAAGGCAAGCTAGGGTTTGCGGCTTCCCATACTATTGCTGAGGTAGAAGCTTGAACACAGAGGTCCCCTTGTCATCACCGTCGCCGTCACCATGGGTCGTATGCACAGTCGCGGGTACATTTCTCATCTCTTCTCTCTCGATATACATGCATATACATAATGTATGTATGTGTTTATATCGGCGTCTGATGTTGTAAATTTGTTGCAGTAAGGGTATTTCGTCATCGGCTCTGCCTTACAAGAGGACTCCCCCTAGTTGGCTCAAGATTTCGAGTCAAGATGTGAGTTTTACGATAAATATACCTGTCTTTAATTTTATTGCAATTTGGTTGTTTATCTTATCATGCTGCTGTTTATCTTGATTGACAAGTTCATAATCCTAAGCAATATATATATATATATATAGTTGATTGAAAACTTGATAATGCTCATTTTAAGAGGTGGGGGAAATAGAAATTGAGAGAATGCTGGACCAGATTTTCTTTTTTTGAATTCTGGGTAATTAAAATGTTGACACAGTTAAGCAAATAAGCTGATTTAGTTGTATTCAGGCTCAATCATAGTGGAGTTATTATTTTCTTTTCTTAAAACCTGTAAAGTAGATACTAGATCCTTTTTAGTTTTTATGGTGTATTTGCTGTGTTTATGATGTGTTTTTTGCCCTTTAAGGTTGACGACAACATCTGTAAATTTGCAAAGAAAGGTCTGACTCCATCCCAGATTGGTGTCATTCTTCGTGATTCTCATGGGATTGCTCAGGTCAAGAGTGTTACAGGAAGCAAGATACTGCGTATCCTCAAGGCTCACGGTAAATATGAAGTCTGCTTGTTTCTTCAAATTTGTTTACGATATCATTGCTCTGGAACTTCTTAGTATAAATTTTAAATATGTTTGAATTAGGATGTTAAAATATTTGGCTGAGTTGCTTTTAGGTTCTTTATGCTGTGAGAGCATATATTTGGGTGCTTTTATATAAGTATCTTCTGAATTAGGATTAGTGCTATTTTTGCATAAGCTTTCCTCCTCGTTTTGATATCTGATGTTAATAAAGCTAAAATTTTGATATTTAAAGCTTAAATTGTTTTCTTGTTCTACAATTTATTGATGATCGTAGTTTTGTTTCGAACTTTCGCTTTATTGTCTTTTTTCTGCTCAATTTCCATAATCCAGTTTTAAATTTTGGATTCATTGGCTTTGTAAATTTTTTCTAATTTTTCTTGTTGATCTATGTTTCGACAGGTCTTGCTCCTGAAATTCCTGAGGATCTTTACCACCTCATCAAGAAGGCTGTAGCAATCAGGAAGCATTTGGAAAGGAACAGGAAGGACAAGGACTCCAAGTTCCGATTGATCCTTGTTGAGAGCAGGATTCACAGGCTTGCTCGTTACTACAAGAAAACAAAGAAGCTCCCCCCTGTCTGGAAATAGTAAGTTCACATGCTTTGTGCAACGTTTCATCTTAAGATTTCTGTGAATTGTGATTGGGAAGTATATGATTTATCTGCAATATCACTATCCGCTCTCTTGTTGGTCTTGCTTATGTGAATTTCTATGCTGAATTTTATCATATATCAAAGTTGGTTCGCTGATATATGAAATTTATTCTCTGGTCGGCTATGTGAAATATGAGGGAACGTATGAAAATGAGCTTATACAAGTACTTGATATCTTATATAACTAGCTACTTTAAAAACAAAATTCCTCTTCATATTCCACTTATGTTTCTTGAAACAAACTAAGTTTTGAAAGCATATTGAGAAATTTCAGAAACATGAATACGTTTTTAGTAAATTAGATAATGTGAGAATGTGTCTTGCAAGTTTGGACAGAATTAGCATTTTGTTCTAAGTATTATATTATAAGTTGTTGACTGTGATTTAATCATGTTTTACCTTAAATTGACCTTATGATGACCTGGAGATATTTCATGAACCTTTAGATCTATTTTACTGTAAATTGCTAGTTAATATGGTGATAAAAATTCAATGCTATACTCTTAAAAAATTTATTCAAAATTTTTGTCTAAATAATGTGACAAGCTGAATTGTAACATTAATTATAGGATAATGTGGTAGTTATAAATCAATTTATCACATCATTAGACAATGAATTTGGGTAAATGTTTGGATAATGTAGCATTACTTAATAAAATGTAGTGTTAGCATTAAAATTACTTTCTGTATTTAACTAGCTTTTTATGGTGACAAACAACCTTTTGGCCATTTGAGATTCGAATTTTTATTATTACTGATTCAACCCCTTGCTTGCAGTGAATCTACCACCGCCAGCACTCTTGTGGCTTAGGCTAGGTACATTGCTTGGCAGCATTTGAGATATCCATTGGCATTAGCAATACTCTAACGAGCAAAATGGCGTTTCGTGGTCTAGTATATGTTAAGATGTAAGACTTATTCATAGCTTTTAAAAGATTTTGTTTTTTTTGCAAGGAGAAACAGTCATTAAGAACTTGTTACATTGGTGAATGTTTATTTGTTCTTGAGCTTTTCTGCTTTCAGTGAACCTCTTTGTCTGAGATATAATTTTAGTTTGAATCGTATCTGTTGCTCCTTTGATTGCATTTGTGAACTTGATCAGCAGAAAAGAAAAAGGAAAAAATTTGAACTGTTTGACGGGCAGTGTAAATGCGGCGGAGCCCCTTGTGGTGAGGCGGCATGAACAACAGAATTTGCCCAAAAATGTGTTTTTGGTCGTCCAATGCAACGTGGTTTTTGTGTTTCTGATTATCAGTCAGTGCCTTGCTTTCCCTTTGAGTGGGCATGGTCGTGCAACTTGTTTCTTTTGTTTTCCTGGATAATGCCTTTGTTTGATTTAATGGACAAATTTAAATATGGTAAACTAAGTGAAAGCTGGAGCACTGATTCAGTATTTTAAATGAATCTTGCTAACAAGTGTTTTGACGGTTTATCATATGTGGCAATGATTCAAAAAATTAATATGGAGTAATTATTCTTTATACACTTGATGTACGCCTGCTTTTTGAAAATTAAATATGAATGTGTGACTATTTTCTCCATCCTTGTCTTGTTTATGGTGTATGTTAGAGACTTACCAACCTATTTAATGACAATAAATCAATCGTTAACGGTAACTCCAATCATCAATATTTTAATGCATACAACTCTAATTAACCACAAATAATGAGTAAAGACTCATCTAATCTTGAGTTCAACAAGGAAATGTAAATATATGAACTTTTTCTTGCGGTTCTTGTAGATAGAGCTATACACTAGGATTGGTAACGGGTTGGATTGGAGTTTGGGTTAATCCATTTCAAACTCAATGTGTCCAAAACGGGGTTGTTACTTTTCGTCTTAAATCCAAATCCCAATTGAAAGATCTGTTCTAAGTTCGATCAGTTGACCAAATTTAATTTTTAACTAATGATATAATTAATAATAAAAAAACAAATATATAAAAAAATACATATTTAAGTTTTTAATAGTTCAATTTAACTGTAATATAACGTCACATCTATATAATTATTAATATAAAATTCATAAAATATAAATACAAATGACTTACTATATTATAAATATTTCATTAAAACTATTAAAAGGCTTGTTACATTCAATATAAAGCTTAATTACACTATAAAATATTATTACATAATCACCGAGAATGACAACGAGTTGAATTATGTTTAGGTCGGTTTGTCTCAGACCCAATCTGAAATTTTAAGGGGTGCAAATTGCTACATTCTGCTCGAAATTTGTCCCGAATATACCGAGTTTCTCTGAGATTTGAATCAGATTAGGTATTTTTATCGTCTCCTACTATACACTACGTAGGATATTCTCTCCGTATATTTAAATGTGCAAAAATAATATTGGTTAAATAAAAATTTATAAAAATTAAATAAGTCGTGTAAAAATAAAATGATAATAATTATCTCGGTAATTTAGCCCATCAATCCGTCAAATTCATCCCAGATAATGTACATACTTGTATCGGGAAATGGAAACTGGGTCGGTCATCGTATGGATTCAAGTCTCAACATGTAGTCGGGTCGGGCCGTCTTCCATATATGTCTTTTCCCACCACAAGCAAAACCGAAAACCCCAGAAAAACCCTGAAAGCAACAAACTTCAACAGTAGTCAAATTAGGGTTTTGAAACATGGTGCTAGGACTTCGACAATTTACCCAGAGGAGGAGCGACGGTGCCGGAGAGCCAATTCTCGACGTCGACAACGGCGAGGAGCTCATGCACGTCCAGCCTTCCGTCTCCATCGCTCTCGCAAACCGCTCTCCCGACTCCCCTGGAACCCTCTACATCACCTCCAAGTACTCAGTCTCTTTACAATTTTTGTTTTCACAGTTCAAAGACTTAAATTTGCTACGTTTGTGGTGATTGATTGAGGTTTTAGTTGAACAGAACGGAACAGAGTAGAAAAATGAAATCTCTTTCCAATTTTATGTATTGAGTGTTGAATTGAAATGCGCAGGCAGGTGATTTGGTTGAGTGATATGGATACGAGTAAAGGGTATGCCGTTGATTTCTTGTCTCTTTCGCTTCACGCTGTGTCAAGGGATCCCGAGGCCTATTCGTCCCCTTGTATTTACACTCAGGTCTTCTCATTTACTTATTTGTGTATTTGTTTTCAACCCGAATATGCGTTTTATCGTTATGGATTTGGAATAAATTAGACAGGCTTTTCTGTGGTTACTGTTTAAAGAATTTATTGTTTCATGTATGTTTTGCATCAGTAGTGTTTGTGTTTTTATCTGGTTTGTTGTGTTTCTGATTAATGTTGTTTCTTTTATTTGATAGATTGAGGTTGAGGATGGTGATGGTGATGGTGATGAATCAGAGGCGTCAGATTCAGAATCTAATGATGTGTTGGATTTATCGAAGGTCACGGAGATGAGGCTTATTCCTTCAGATTCTAGCCAATGTAATTTTAATGGAAAGATTAATTTTCTGGTTGCTTAGTACTTGATTGATGAGAAATGTTAACAATTGACTTGATTTAATGGTGTGGCAGTGGATACACTGTTTGAGATATTTTGTGAGTGTGCTGAGCTTAATCCTGAACCTATTGAAGGTGAGCTTTGTTTTTCTTTATGTAGGGGAAAGTTTTTGTTGAAAGTTTTTATACTTGATGTTGCGTTAAAATGTTTGCTGCGTTAATAGCAAAGTGAATTCATTTTTTCTTGTGCCTTCGTTTAGAGGAACAAGAAGGGCATAATTGGGTTTTCAGTGCTGATCAGTTGGAAAATGAGGCTGCAGGTATATGGGTAGACCACAATGTTGCTTTATGAGTTATTATGTTTTTCACATGCATATATGTCTTACGCTTGTGTTTCTTAATAATTGGCATTCCAGTTGGAGATGATTCGGGATGGCATTTTTTCCAGGATCCGACGAATTCAATTGGTCATTCAAATGGTGATCATGATCTGGCTAATAACGTGCTTCAGGTGGGCTTATGTATGACCATCTTACTAATTGTTTTTTTGCCTCGTTGTGCTCAAATCTAGTGTCTCATATTAATATGTTATTTATTATGTATTTTAATGCATCACTAGCCGTTGCCTTTTACCCCTTTATTTATAAGGTGATTGCAAGTTCATTAACACTGACACTTGAACCTATTTATGTAGTTTATTAAGCTGTAACTTGTCATGTCGACATAATTGGCGAAGGGATTGTTTGATGTCTCAAAAGTTTATTTCATTTGTTTTGAAAACATTTACTTATTGTTTAACACCTTTCATGTGGTGGTAACTGAAAAGAAATTTTCAGAGCTCTCTTACCAGTTAAGATTGTTCAGTTCCAAAGGTTGTTGTCCGTCATATGAATGAATGATTGAATTTGATTGAATTGCGGAAAATAAAATTTGATATTCACATGGCAATTAGTTATGCCTTATTCAATTGCACGAGTCAAGTGTTTTGTGTTTTGTACAGTGGAAATTGAATTTTTAGAACAGGAGGTGAGTTTTCAGTTAATGGCTGTGAGCTTAGCTTCTTTAGGTTTTGAAAAAGAAAAGAACAAGTGATAAAGATGTGAACTCTGGCTTGCTAAAATTCATTGAGTATTTATAAGGGCTTGGTTGTGTATCCTATGTAGATGAACTCTTTTCTGTGGGACTGTAGGTAACAAACAAGAGCTAATTACTGGCTTCATCAAAATTAAAATATAGGATAATATTTAATAACTATTTTTCTCTATTCTGTTCTTCAAGAAGTTTCTATGGATAATCTATGGGGGTGCAAGTTATATTATATCCTAGTTATTGTGATGTATAACATTGAATACTATTTCAGTGCATGTTAATGAGATGTATCGTTTAGCATGCTGGACATATGCATTGTGTTAATGGCTCTTTGTTCTTGTGTACGTTTGTTTTTGGGTTTATTGAGAGTGAGAAATATTAAGATTGTTATAGACCTACATCCTATGCGTTGGATAGAATATGTGTCTAAACATATGTTTTAGCACTCTACTATGGGTGGCATGGTTCGTTTGACACCTTTCACAGCTTGTCTGATTGATTTCATATTGTATGCCTTGCAGCTTCAAATCAATGATCAACGCTTTGAGGATGCAGAGGAGATGGAACATGACAATGACGACAGCCATCATTGAGCCTTTGGCTATTACACTCATTTTCAATCATTGCTCATGGCAACCCTCATCCCATGTCCTGCCTATATTATTGCTGTATATGTAACAATACTTCATCAGAGGCTTGAGATGACAACAGATTCAGGTTTTCATTTAACTTGCCTTGCAACCTTTTATTAGTTTGTGTTTTTAGACAACTAATGTAGAAGTACTAGAGATTAAATCAATGTGCAATCAGTGCAATTTTACCTTATGTTTAACATGAATCCTTGATGCCATTGGCTCAAAAAAAGGAGCTTTCTTCTATCTCCTTTTCGACCTTTATCGTTTCCTTCTTTTTCAATTTCAACCTTACAGGGTGCCTTTTATTAATACATAGCTCTCTTGTTTGACCGGACAGAGAACTGTTGTGACGTTATTTATTTATTTATTTTAATTGTTATTTTTTATAATTTTGTGAAGCCTAGAATAAAATTGTTTCTTTTTCATATGCGCTTAAGACACATTTTAAGATTTGAAAGATCTTTGTTTAAGGTTTTTTTTTTTTTTTAAAAAAAAGGTCAGTTGGATTAAACTCTGAATCGATGGAAGACACAAAAATGAACAAACCATGAAAATGCAACCTGAACTAATTTTCTGATAAAAATTTCACCAAACCGAGTATTCATTGGACCTCGTTTTCCCAAAATATAACTAATATTGAAGGTCACATACAACATTATTTGACTGATTCTATAATCCTTTTCTGTATTCGTAGTAGGAATTATAGAACTACAATCTACAATCACAAATCAATAAAACCTGTCAAGAGACATCAAATCAAATCTATGTAAATGATAACTTAAAATAAGCACCGACTTTAAAGAAAAAACAAAAGACTTAAAGAAGAATTTTAGGATTATAAATGTCGAGGACCAAAATAAAATGAAGTCAAGGAACACATCTGTCTTAAAGTTGTCTAGAGATTTTGTCATATGAGATCATTCGCCAAGGATCTTGAACCCGGAAGGTTGGTAGTCTACAAATACGTTCGAGTTTGTGGTTCTCTTTTTAAGCGGTCAAATTTCCATAGAGAAAAATGGCATCAAGCACTTACAGTAATCTTGTCAGCTTGACCATTGAAGGCTGGAAATGGTGGTGGGATGAACTCAGAGAGGACATAATCATTAGAGTAGTAGCTACTCTTGTGGTGGTGGCACTAGTACTTTCTCGGTATGTATGGTTGATCAAGAAATCAAGCAAATATACTGCACCTTTGCCTCCAGGTCCAATAGGCTTGCCTTTGCTAGGCAACCTTCCTTTTCTTGAACCTGATTTACATCTATGTTTTGCTAAATTTGTATCGAATTTACGGTCCAATCATTAAACTTCAACTGGGTAGCAAAATTTGCATTGTGATAAACTCACCTTCTCTATCAAAGCAAGCCCTTAAAGACCAAGATGCATACGGTGGACTTGATATAGTCTGGAGCCCGAATGGTCCTGGATGGCGAAACTTGCATAAAGTTTTTCCATGCGAAATGATGAGTAATACAAGCCTCGATGCTTGTTACACTCTTCGTCGAAGAGAAGTACAAGAAATGGTGAAGGAGGTGTATGGGAAGGTTGGTTCATCTATCAACGTTGGTGAGCAAATGTTTCTGACCATCTTGAATGTGATAACAGGCATGTTATGGGGTGCTTCGTTTCATGGAGAGGATAGAAGCAAAAGTGGGATTCAATTTAGACAAGTGATTGGGCAGATTGTTGACCTGTTGGGAGCTCAAAGTGTCTCTGATTTCTTCCTTATTCTTGCTCCGTTTAATCTACAAGGAGTTGAATCGAAAATGAAGAAACATTTGGTTTGGTTCGATAAAATCTTCGAGTCCTCGATAGATAACCGATTGAAAGTTGACGATGAGGAGGGCGAAGGCAGCAAGGATTTTCTACAGTTCTTGTTGGAACTTCAGAAAGATGGAGATGATAAATCTTCATAATCCATGGACCAAATTAAAGCTTTGTTTATGTTATATTTCTATTCCAAATTCTATAAGATGTTTTTACCAAGTATCATGGGTTAACTACATAATCATTTTATTTTATTATTATGAAAAATGAAGCAAACCTTTTTGCAGGATTTGAACCTAATATATAACAAGACATCTTATTAGCTAAACTAGCTTGTATCTGGAACTGCAAGATTCATCTGAAGCCACTTTTCCTTAGTTTCATTGAGTTAAATTCGTATTCAATAAAGTCCCTTGAATAAGGAAATTGTTTCGAATAAGTGAACAGGACATTGTTGTAGGGGGCTCTGATTCATCATCAACCACAGAAGAGTGGGCAACGACAGAATTGCTTCGACATCGAAAAGTAATGAGAAAAGCCTCTGAAAAATTGGATGGCGTTGTAGGGAATAGTAACACTGTGGAAGACTGCCGTCTTGCCTAACTTGAATATTTGGATACAATACTAAAAGAGACACTTCGGTTGCACTCACCAATGCCACTTCTAGTCCCACACGGCCCAACTATAACTTGCACTCTCTCAGGATACACAATCCCTAAAGGTTCAAGAATCTTCTTTAACGTGTGGTCAATGCAGCGGGATCTTGAAGCATGAGAAAATCCACTGGAGTTTCAACCTGAAAGATTCCTGAAAAGTGATGGAAAACGTGACTATCAAGGAAACAACTTCAGTTGTCTTCCATTTGGGTCAGGGAGGAGGGTTTGTGCTGGAATTCCTCTGGCAGAAAAAATGCTACTTTATGTATTGGCTACTTTGTTGCATTCTTTTGAATGGAAATTGCCTGAGGACGCAGAGGTTGATATATCTGAGAAATTTGGAATAGTTTTGATGAAGAAAAAACCCCTTATAGCCGTACCAACTGCAAAATTATCTACTCTGAAGCATTATTATCAATATTGGTGAGTGAAAATAATAACCTTTTCTCATTTTGCTGAAAAAAATGAGAGAAATCTTCTCTCTTTGATGTACATGTGTCCCTTTTTGTTATTGTGTTGTTTTTAATGTGTCAAATAATAAAAGAAACACATTTTCCTAGCTTGTGTTGTAGTTATTATCTAAATAGTGGCGTCATATTGGCTATTATTCTATAATTAATTAAATAATTTGAGTTATCGTTAAATTGAATGACAAGTATATTTTATTTCTTTTTTTGAGATATCATGTGCAATGTATGCACTTGAAGCTAAATCATTATCAAGCTTGAATGTGGGTTAGCTGTGCGGTGGTGGCATTAATATTTTATTAATATCATAAGACACCTATTAGATAAAAACTCACTTAGGGTGTATTGTGGCTTTTTCTAGAATAAAATAAGTGAAAATACGTGAATAATGGTGAGTATAATATTTATTTTGTTACTATTATTCATTGTCGTTTGATGGTAAAGAGCTTTTATTTAGTTTGATAATGTTTCATGTTTATATCAATCTTATTCGGGTTGACTCCACCGTAGATAGCATTAAAAAAAATATTACTTTTGTTTCTTCACTTTCGTTAAAGAATTGTGAAATAAAAGCAAGAAATTTATTTGACATGTTCAAGATTAAAAAGTTGTAATGGTAGTGTAATCTGTCTGACAAACAACTTCATAGGATTTCCATTCAAGCCTAGAAGAGCTATCACATTTCACTTCAAATTCTTCTATTGTTGTAGTACTAAGACTTGACCTAAGAATGTTGTAACAAGCAGTGTTGAAAAATGAATTTGTCTATGCCCCTGAAGCGGTTGGACTCTCGTGTGGATCCCATGAACAAAGCCATTTGATAAGACTAATTACAGTCTCACTGCCTGATTGCATTAACAAAAAGACATGCACACTAGGAAGCCGTGGAAGTTGGTACGTCATACAACTAGCCATAGAATACCAGTCCTTCATGCCAAGAATCCATAGTTAGGCTGCCTAAAACACCATATATTTTGAAAATTAGATCCAAGGTCGAGCAAAGTGGTGGACACAGCCAAAAAAAAAAAAAAAGGAAATTACAGAAATAGGTGTCTCAGTGTAGAACAATAAGTTAAATGACCATTATGTCTTGTATTGACATGTGTTGAATGCATAGTTACCTTCTATGAACCAAAGTTTAGATGCTAAATTTACTGCCAAATGCATCCTACCAAGGCTCTTGGTAGGCATAGAATGCCTGCTCTCTTTCTTCCACCGTGATTCACAATGTCTACTATTTCGCGTTGATCTTATGTCTATTATTTCAGAGGGGTCTACAATTTACTTGGTTCTATTTCACATCAGTCTATTTATTCATGCTATTTCACGTTGATGTAACCTATTTCATATTGCTCCGATTAAACTTTAGGATGTTCCATATTAATTGATCTAATCAATATCCTAAATATTTTATGAGTTATTAAAAAAAAAAAGAGAGAGAAAACGGTGTAAACTAGCATTATATAGCTGAAGATTTGTTTTATTAGCACCAAATAATTTATTAACAACTACTTGAATAAAAAACAATAATATCCTTCATTAAAAAAAAAAAAACTATTTTTTTTTTAATTTATCAGTTAGTTCATGATTCTATTTTTTAACATACTGATTCAAAATTCAGTTTTTATAAAATTGTCAACCTGATTCAACTAGCACCAAATTAAGTTGGACACTTGTCGACTTGCTCATGTGCGACATGGCTGCTCCTTCAACATTGTTCTTTGAGACCAATTACCTGCTGCTTCAACATTCTTTTCTCATTTACATGCTCTGTTTTTTCTTCTTCTTTTTTTTCCCCATCAAAAACTGAGCAATTACATTCAAAAAGCTACCGCCAACATATATATATATATATATATCTATAAAATCAAAACATAAACAACAATATAATCATTATGAATATATGATTGTGTATGACCAAAGTAGAAGGATGGATCAAAAACACAAACATTAAATTTCAAAAGAAAAAAAAAAAATAAACATCAATATTCACAATACATATCATTAATATGCAGTAATCATAAACTACAAATATGATATAAGATCATCATTTTCATTAGAAGCAATAACTATTAAAAAAGAAGGCTAAAAATTGAAACTCATAAAAAGACGGAGATTATTTTTATTTAACATACCATGTTATTATAAGATTCCATGTAAAAGGCACTCAGCTGTGATATCTTTAGTTGACTGCTCAGTCTGCTCTTGAATTGTAGAATGAGTTATTTTCAACAAAACAACATGGTTCTTTTATATAAGGATGAAAATGAAGAAATAAGAATATATGGAAACTTAGATATTTATGGTAATTTTTCCTATCCTCATTTTATTTGGTTAAAAATGATATCATGGCAACCAAAGATATTGCAATGGAAACGGCTTGATATTACAAAAAAACCGTTCCAAACACCTATCCATAAAATAATTTCATGGGATGGAAATAATAATAATAATAATAACACAAATGCAACACAATAACTTTAAAATTTCCTATGAAAATTATCTAATTTAATTTGAACCTGAAAACACATAGTTAAATCACCAATCAAACACAACCTATATTAGAAAATTATATCAAGAACTTAGTAACTAATAATCAATAATTAAAGCCAAAATATACCCATAATATACTATATTGTATTTAGATCAAAGAAACTTCCGACATTAGGTTATTTTAATTTCTCTTTTGCACCTAGGAAAGACAAAAACAAGTGATAAATTGCATGATTGTCTTTATGTATTAAGAGCAGATACCCCATGGTGGATGAAATCTTGGTAAATTATCATTATAAAAGCTTCAAATTTGTTGAGTGTGAAAGCTTTTGTGCTTTGATTGGTGAAGTATCCTTTTGTTTCGTAACAAATATGAAACATGTTGGAACGGATGAAGAAAATTGAAAAGTTGTACTCATGTTAATCCTTCATTCATATGCTCAAAGAGTAGCTTAATTTTTTAGAGAAAGCTTGAGGAGAAGATAAATATAAAATTAAACAATATAAAATCTATGAGAGAAGATAAGAGAAGAGACAATGATCACTGAGAGAAAAGCTCATTTTATGAGCAATATTTGAAATGAAAATCTAATTTATATTGCCTTGAGAATCTAACAGTATTAATGAATGAGATACGAGTAAATCTTCTCTGATTTACTTGCTCAAGATATGGATTTTTGGATATTAAGACAACCTTGATATAGAAATTTTAATGGGCCAAGTTTGGAGAGAAAATAGAAATTACTGACCCTAACAAAAATAATTTACTCTCAAATTTGCCCCAACCTATTCTAGGTTGATGTTGGTGTCAGGAATTTTTTGAGGTGAGGCAAGATGTTGCAATCCCTGCCCTGATTTTTTTTTAATATATGTTGCATAATTTGTGTATGTTTAATAATAATAATAATTTTTTTTAATGTTACCACCAGAATCAACCACCATACCATAAACCGGCCAACCCCACCTATCAAACCCTCAACCAATTGGAGCTCCAATCGCAAGATGAACATGGAGGGCTTCATCGCCATACAGATGTGCATCACAAGCTAGGAGATTCCACATTGCAACTTCGTCTCCTTCGACTGTGGTTGCGTCGACGCTTTCCATGGAAGGTCTCGTTACCAAACAGATGCGTTGACTGCGACTGCAACTCTGTCTCTTTCAACTGTGCACAAAACAACCTTTGTTGCAACTCCTTCTCTGCCTCCGTCTTTGTTTTGAGCTACCTAAATCTTAATTTGGGATTTGGACATCTGGGTTGCTCGAACCCAATCTACTGAAATGATCATGTTTTTTTTTGTTTGGTCACAATTTTTTTGACTAGCTTAGTTTTGATTAGTTTAATATTTCAAATATAATATTGTTATAATAGAAATAATTGATGCAATCATTAAAATGTTTTTCACAATTCTTTTTTTTTTTTTTAAATTTTTAATATTATATCATCATTTAATTTTTTTTACAATAGTTTTTTTTTTATTTGTTTAATTTTCAATATTATATTATCATTTAATGTCTTTTAATAATTAAATATTTTTATTAGTTTTTTTACTTTTAATTTTATTTTGATTAAAATTTATTTTTGTTTTTTTAATTTAATTACAATAAAAATAAAATGATTAAGGGTATTTTGATTTTTGTACATATTGTGTGAGGATTAACTATTAATTTTTTTTTTGTCAGAGAGACAAATATGATGAATTTTTGTAATATTAGGGACGATGAGAACTAAAAATGCATTCATGAGTAAAAAAGTAATATTTTACCAAACGTTAAGAATTAAAGTGAATTTTCTACATATATATATATATAGTCCAATTGGGTATACTTAGGTATGCATACATTCGACCAAAAAAAAAAAAATATGATTATAATTTGTTATGTGTGATTACAATTAATATGTTTGATTAAAATCAGTAAATATAATCACAATTAGTAAATTAATAAATGTGGTCATATTTACTTATTGAAATAATACATGTTTAGTTGTAGTCATATATAATAAATTAAAATCACACATTTTATAATACAATCACATTTTTTTTTTTGTTAATTAATGTCTGCTAAAATGTGTCTATATATATGTATGTATGTATGTATGTATACACTTTTTAGAACTAATTTTAAGATCCAATAAAGTGAATTTTCCAATTTCAAATAAATAAATATATAAATAAAGTGAATTTTCTCATATATATTTAAGCTGATTGTATTTTATTACATTCGATTACAATTAAACAAGTCTGATTATAATAAAATATGATCGATTATTGTAAATACAATTTACTTATTTAGTGATGATTAGATATATTAATACATAATCAAATATAATAAAATATAATTAATAATTTTAAAATATAATTACTCATCTGTAGTTGTCAAACATATCAATATATAAGTGTATCATAGAATGTGTATATATATGTGTGCACTTTTCTGAACTAATTTCAAGATCCAATAACAACTTCAATCCAACGCTTTTCTGTACTAATTTTAATATCCAATAACTACTTCAATCCAACACCGACAATCAAACAATTTTCTACTTATAATTTAATGAAGTGTATACTTGTCTGAACTAATTTTAAGATCCAATAACGAATTCAATCCGACACCGACAATCAACCAATTTTCTACTTATAAGTTAATAAAGTATTTTTGCTAGCACAAGAAACAATAGTTTAGACTTTGGTCAACGATCAACCTAGGGAAGTTTACATATAATAAATCAGATATCGATACTAGTATCACAATTTTTTTTTGAAAGAGATTAAAGTTAGAAAAAAATTATTCACATATTTTGTATTTTAGGATAAAGATATAATTTAAATTTTAGGATCAAGAAAAGTACTACATCACTATCTTACTAAGGGTAATACTTAATTATAATTTGAAAAAATATTTTGTAAAGTGATAGAATAAGGGGTCGTTTGTTTTTTTATCTGAAAACTAAATAGTGCTGCTGAAAACTGAAAGCTGAATAGTGACTGAAATCTGAAATCTGATTGACATGTTTGTTTTTTCTTTTCTTACCTCTGAATGTATAATAATCTTGTTTGTTTTTTAAAGTTAAAATTATCTGATTACTAGTAATTTGACATTTATATCCTTTTACTATTAATTGTTATGTAATTTTATTTAATATGATACAAACAATTGTAATAAATTATTTAACAAATATTAAAACATTTATATATATAATATTTTTATTCATAATTAAAATAAGATTAATTATTATAGTAGAATCAATTAAGTTTATATGTTCAAATAAAAATAAACAAAATAATCTTAAATTGAATTACTATTATAACAAAAGTTAAAATTATAACTTATATATATAGTATTTTTATTCATAATTAAAATAAGATTAATTAAAATAGTAGAGTTAATTAAATTTATATATTCAAATAAAAATAAATAAAATGGTTTTAAATTAAATTACTATTACAATGAAAATTGAAATTGCAAAGTAATATATATTTTCTGATATAATTAAATAAAAATAATCAAATACTTAAACAAATTGATTTGTAATTTGGTCTTTGAGTTATTGCATAAACATTTTATCAATAAAGATTCTTACCAGAATTTAATTAGAGAAATATAGTAATCCAGCTATAAAAAAAAAATTTGATGTTAAGATGTTTAAAGTTTTTATTTTTCAATATTATTTATTAAAGTATTAAAAGAAATTTTTATAATATAAAACTAAAACAAACTTAGAAACATATTATTTTAGGAAGGATAAACTTGGAATAATATATGTATAAATCATTAAGTGATTTTGCATTAAATGATAAGTCAAAAAATGTTACTTTTTTTTTTAAGTGGTTTTTGGGTGATTTTAAGTGATTTGACCACTTAAAAAAACAAACAAAAATATCTTAATTAACCAAATTAAGTACCATTAAGTGTTAAGTGTAAAAAACAAACAACCCCTTAGTGTCTTGTAAATACATCTGAAAAACAATTAATACTCTAAATTTCAGTTATTTTATCATCATATTAAGAATATTTTGTTAGTTATTATTAGATTCAAAATTTGAGTTGATAAAAAATAATTAAATTATATATAATATTTTAAATTTGAAATTATTATACGTTAACGCATTCTATTTTATATTGCCGTTGATTTTACTTCCGTCCATCAGCCTGAAATGCAATTCGATCTAGAAAGACGAAGATAAAAGATAAAATAAAATTTGTGGAAAGTCAGTGCGGCTGCTTCCGTGTGTCATTTGCCATCATGATCATCTGTTGTGATCAAACTCCAGTCAAAACTCTAAAAAACCAGCTAGAAGCCTCACTCCAAAACCACTGTTAAGTTAAATACTCTGTTCTTCTGCCCTATCATCAGCCGCATATTGCGCTTTTAATTCGTGCCTTATTGACCTAGCCAAGAGTGCAAGAATTTGATCAAATGTTGGGCCTCAATCCAGGAAAAAATAATCCATTCTTCTTTGTGTTGTTGGGTTCAAATGATCGTAGTAGTTTCAAATTGTAGTTAAAATTAACTATAGTAACATGGTGTAAATTCATTATCAATACATTTTATGACCTATAATGTGTGTCTATATATATGCATATATGTATGTATCTATATATAGGGTTTGATTACTTTACTCAACCACTAATCTTACTCATAAATTATAGCATTTGGATTGATTTTAACAATTAATCTTACAATCAATTAAAAACTATAATTTATAAGTAAGATTAATTATTGGATAAGATAGTTAAACATATATATATATATACATATACACAACGTACAAACTCTACTTATAACAGTAAAATTCATAATTTTGTTGTAATTATTTGCACCATTGCAGTGCAATTAAGCATATATATGACCCTTGAGTAATTTTGCTACAATATTTGTTCAAAATTTGCTACATTACTGAAGTGAAAATTCATATCATTACGTCTTGCCAATCATAACATGTGATACACCAATTTGCAATTTTTTTTTTTTTTTTTAACACAACTTTACAAACCTTATTCACAATATTTTAATTTATAATTTTGTTTTAGCTATTTGCACCGCTACGATACTGTGACCATGACCTTACTAGTACAAACCATTACAGTAGTCTTTGCGGATAAAGTCCACATTGATCAGAAGCCACGCGGCTCTCCCCTTCGCGAAAGAGTTTCTTTTCTTGACTTTTCTTCCCCAACTTCCGCATCCAAAATGTTCAAATTACAAATTTTCTCTCGAAATTTCAAAGTTACACGTCATGTAACATTTATCACAGCCTCCCTATTATTCTATATAAACCCAAGACGATTCCTTCGCAATTGCACCAATCAAAAACACATTACACATTACCTTTTTATTACTCCATTTCTATAAATCATCTATATATCATGAAGCTCTTCAAAACCATCTTTTCTTTTTTGGCTATTGCACTCTCCACCACCTTGGTTCATGCAGCCAAATTTGACATCACCAACAACTGTCCTGAGACTATTTGGGCAGCTGCCGTGCCTGGTGGTGGCAGGCGACTAAACAAAGGCCAAACATGGACCATAACTGCCGCCCCAGGTACCAAAGAAGCCAGAATTTGGGGACGTACCAAGTGCAATTTCGATGCCAGTGGGAGAGGCAAGTGTCAGACTGGTGACTGCAACGGGGTCCTCGAGTGCAAAGGCTTTGGATCCCCTCCCAATACCTTGGCTGAGTACGCGTTGAAGCAGTTCAACAACATGGACTTCATTGACATGTCCAACATTGATGGTTTTAATGTCCCAATGGAGTTTAGCTCCACCTCTCCTGGATGCAAACGTGTGATCAAATGCACGGGTGACTTAGTAGGGCAGTGCCCTAAACAGCTCAAAGTACCAGGAGGATGTCAAGGGCCATGCTGGATATTCAAGACGAACGAGCACTGTTGCAATTCTGGTAGTTGTGGACCGACAAATTTCTCCAAGTTTTTCAAAGCTAGGTGCCCGGATGTTTACAGTTATCCAAAAGATGATGCAACAAGTACTTTCACTTGCCCTAGTGGAACAAACTATAAGGTTGTCTTTTGCCCTTGAAGCATGCATGTATGCATTCATTGTCAAGTGAAATTAGACATGTTCCAAATAAATGTCATTGTAGTGATGTGCCTACAAATAGAAGATATACGATCCGTAGTTGAAATAAAGGTTATGTCATCAAAAATGAAATAAATTTTGTTATTTCGGAGACAAATATGTTCACCTCGGCCCACACTACAACAAATTATGATTTTAGTGACAAAATATTTGGGTACGAGTTTATATTTCGTCACTAAATATATATATATATATATATATGACATGATGACTTGATGAGATTCCATTTTTCTTGTATTAGTTGTTTTTTTTTTTTTTTATAATATTTGTTTAAGAGTAATGTTATACTATTCAATAATTTATTTAAATATTATCTAAATGATATGATAAATTTATATATAATTAGTTTATTATCAATATATTATCCTAAAATTAATGTGGTAATTACAAATAAACTTGTCATATTAATATTTGGACAAAATATTTTCAGAAATATAACATTATTTTTTATTTAAATATGTATAGCCATTCGTATGGCTATACATCTATAATGTATTTATAATAGTTTTTGATTTTAAAGTCAAAGAAGTAATATATTATACTTATTCACATAAATCCCACTAACTCCCACTAACTTAAATTTTAATTGGAGTAAAATACGCTAGTTATATAATTGGATTAAAGACACTATATTAGTAACTTGTCATATACTTACATTCCATGTGCTCTGACAAAGAAAGTCAATCGGTACACTAGTCATCTAAAATATAAAATTGATAAAATAAAGATCTAGGAAGTCTTTTCCTAGATTTGATTAGAAAATACTTCCTAATTGACACCAGATCAGTTAAAGAGCCCTGGTTGTTGTCGGGAAGTTCCCATTAACCTCCTCATGGTTGTGGTCAGAAGGCTCGCGCAAGCCTTTGCCAGTGGTTGTGGTGGCCGGTGGGAAAGCTCACGTAAGCCTCCCTTGGTTGGTGGTGCAGGCCTCCACTGTTTTGGTGGGAGGTTCGCGTGAGCTTCTTTGTGGTGGAGACTCCACCACAAAGAAGATTCTAACAGCAATGGAAAGACTACTGAGCCTCTCCCTCTGCTGTTGGTGGAGGCCTTGATATCCTCTATTGTTTAATATGTCCTCCATTCTTTTTTTTTTAAACATTATAAATATGTTTATATAAGTTACAACTATCAAAACCTTCTGATAGAATTTTATTATGCAACTTGAATCTTCTGCTCTAATTAGATGAAAGAGAGCTATCTATATAAAATTTGTCCACCTCTTGATAAGATTTATCATAAGTTGAACCCACGATCTTTTTAACTCTATTTTTTTTTTGTCAATTTCAAATTTTAATTATTTTATTTTGTTATTAAATATTATAGAGAATGATATTATTCTCATTTCATTAGTTAACTCAGTCCACATGGGGTGTTGGTGCCATGTCTCAATATCCTTATCACAACGACGGAACATTTACCAAATTAGTTACATATATAATCAATATTTATTATAAATTCTTGACTTAATCTTATTGCACTCTGTTTTCTTTTATCAGAGTAAATTATAAATACAAAATATCTTAAGCATATCAAACTCGAGGAAATATTGACATATCAACTATCAACAATGTCCAATGAAAAATCTTTTTTAGTTTTTTCCTACTTTCTCATCATATAATCACACAAACTTGTTTATCGTTACTCGCATTTTCTTTTGAACCGTATAGTTTCTTTCTTCTCCTTATGATTATTTTAATGCCGAGATTCATTTAACATTTAACTTGACTGGGACCTCTATCGTCCGGTCTCTTCTTGACTTGTAGTTTGTAAAGAAGCCACAAAATTAGACACCAAATTGAAATTCCAAGCGGTCACGTTTTTATATAGAGTGTCAGGTATTTTTACCCATCTAAAACTGTTCACATACCATCACCACATTCCATCAACTGAGTTACGATTATAAGGAAAAATTACATAAATACACTCCATTTTAGGTGTAATTGCAACTAAATAGGAATTTGATTGTAATTTTAGTTGACTTTCGTAAACTTAAATGGTCGACTACCTTTTCAATGTAAAATCACTAAAATATCCTTCCCTATTATTTTATATTTTAGTATCACTTAAAAATAATAATTTATATTAAAAAGAGTTAATTACACAAAGTACTTTGATATGTATCATAAAGACACACATAATGCTAGTTTATCACTAATTACATGTGAATATGCTTGACCAAGTTTGACTAACAACTTGAAGGAAATATTAACACTTCAAGGGTAAAATAATCTATTTATATATTAAACTTTGTCCAATTATAAATAACCATGTCACACTTAAATTTATAAATAATTTGAATAATTAATTATATTAAGTAATTTTTTTAATCTCTAGAAAAAACCAATTTCTTTTAATAAGTTCTTTTAAGAAAATTCATATACAAAACATACAAAACTTTATTGTTCTTCATTATTCAAAAATCTTCATCTAACTCAAATCTAGATCTTTTAACACTTATATTCTTGTGGTTCAAATACAAGCACTGAAAATTAGAATAAGTTAACAAAAAGTCTTCATCCCCATCTTCAACTAAATTGATCCAAACACAACATTCACTCTTCAACCACAATCAAAACCCTAACCTTCTAACACAATACAACCACCACCCCAACTCCAATCATAATCTTCTTTTTCATCAACAGAACTCAAATCAAACTATAATGAACCAAAATAATAATAATAATAATAATCAATTTAAAGAACAAAGATAAAAAATAAAAATGAGAAGAACTAGGTGAAGATATTGTCCAGACCTCTTGCACATAAATCACCTCAAATATGGTGTGAGATGCAGTGATGGTTGGAGATTCAAAACGGTGACAATGGTTAGAGCTTCAAATAGGTCAACTATGGCTAGACCTTCAAACGGAGAGGCCAAGTAGTGCTTGAGATAGCATTGTGCTTATTAGAGCTTCAGAGGTGATAATGTTGGTGATAAATATGGTTTTAGGCAGTGTTCCAAAACTCGCTACTCGCTACTAGATCGGCGAGGTAGCGATCGAGTACTCGAAAACTCGGTGAGTACTCGGCGAGTACTCGATGAGGGGTAAAATTGGTAAAAACTATAAAAATGTATAAAAAACTATAAATAACGTAAAGAAATGGGCTAATTGAAAATAATAAAAATATTATATTGTTAAAGATAATGGTTTTTTTGAAATAATGAGAAACAATGAAGGGTAATTTTGTCCAAAACCTAAAAGGCTGAGGGACATTTTCGGATAAGTATTTGAAACCAACAGGTCCAAACCGGTAGACGCTATTTTCTTCCACATCTCCTTCAATTCTCTGTATCTCTACTCTACTCTTTGATTTCATTCTTCTTCTTCTTCTTCCGATCTTCATGGCAATGAATCTTATTAGACAATAAACTAAGATGATGACAGCAACGCAGCGGACAAAGTAGACAGAGTGGATTCACAGACGGAGACGATGACTGCGATAAAAGAAGCGACGGAGGACGACGAGAAGACATCAGCAGCAGAAGTCAACCAGTGATAACAAAAACGCAGAAGCAGAAGTGCAGAACAAAAACGCAGAAGCAGAAGTGCAGAACAGAACTGAACTGAAGACTAACTGCATGCTCAAAAATCGAGTCGACGATTCCAAGTCGGGTCGAGTCAGCCCGACTTGGGCCGAGTCAACACGCGTTGGGCCAGAGTTGGGCTGATTTTGGACAGTTCTGAGTTGGAACCCCCGATCTAGGGGTTCTCAGCTCGACAACCGGTCGAGCGGCGAGAACTCGGCCAACTTGACCGAGTTTTTAAACACTGGTTTTAAGACAAGTGTGGGTATTGGTGATAGTAAGGGTTTTAGAGGCAATAGAGTAGGGGTGGGCAAAAAATATGTGACTCAAACCGAACAACCCAACTTTACCAAAGAGTGTTCGATTCGAATCACATATTCTTTTAAAAGGTATTGGGCTCTTAACGAAAAAAACAAAATGTTTGTTGGGGTGGTTTAGTTTTGGATATCCAAAATCGAACCACATTGAAAAACCAACCCTATAAAGATACATGTGTAATTTTGCATATGGCTTATATAAAGACCAACCCTAACATCTCCCTCTTATCTCTCATCATCTTTTTCTTCGGATAGCCATCCATCTAGCCCGACTCACCTCTCATCCATCATTTCAATCGCGTTATCGCTTGCTCATTGCTGTCGTCGTGAATCTTTCATCTCAATCTCATAACCTTCTAATCTTGTTTGCCCTTTCATTTGAGTTTTTTTTTTTTTGGGAATGTTTCGATTGAAAACAGTTTTGTTTGGTTTTGTTGTTCTTTGATTAAATCATGACTCTTCTTTAGTTGTCAAGATCCACACTGACCACCTTTTTAACTATCTTACTATTTCCCTATCCTAAATAAGGTACTTTTTTCTGTTGGCAGATCTATTGAATCAATATGATTTAAGTTTTGGTGATTTCGTTTCATTCTCTTCTTTCATTGTTAAATCAGTATAATTTAATCTCTCCATCCCATTCTCTTCTTTCATTTTTTGTTTCACTGGTTTGTAGTTTGATGCTTTATAAAAACATTTGAAAGTGGCCTAAGTTTGGGCCCATAACCGAGGTAACTGACTCGAACTGAGGGTGTTCGATTCCAGTTGATTCTACTCTCTAAATTCATCATATTCGATTCTCCATGTTGACAACCAAACATTGTTCGATTTAGCTCAGGTCCAATAAGAATTGAATTGAACACCTATATGTCTACCCTTAAGACTTAACATGAGTCTTAATATCATTTTGATGAAGCGTCAATATCATTTTAAGTGTGTTTCCATGGATTCTTGATCTTGTTGTTGCATAAACCATAATTGTGAGCCGCTCAATTGCATTGGTTTCCACATTACTTTTAGGCCTTGTTATCTTGAGTGGACGTACTATTAGATATTGCTGCACCTGATGTGATGGGAGGATACGTGCTGATTCATATGTTGTTGGATAAAAACTTGGGATATTACCAAATCCATCCCGTTTCATTAGACATAAGTCAAAATCCACATCGTTGTTTCATAGATAGCCAAAATTCAACTTATTTAATAATATATTGGTCAAAATCCACTCCTAGTTTCACAAATGGCCAAAATCCACTCTAACGTTTTCATTATTCTTTAAACCCCATCATTAAGCATCCCTTAAACATTATAAGGATAAATGTGTAAATGCAATATCAAATCCTAAATTAATCAATTAAAAACTATTCTATAAAAAACTAATTTAGATTAAAATAATAAAAAAAACCCTAAAACTGTATTTACAATTAATTATAAATAATTTTATTTTATTTTTAAGAAATAAATTTGTAAATTTTATTTTGTTGAAAAAGGTACTTATATAGAATTTTAATTGAATTTTAACTTATAATATTTTATTTCTAAAAATTGATGCAAATAACTTTTATTTAAAATCAGTTCAATTTAATATGATAAGAGCTATCTCTTATAATATCAGACATATAATATAATTTTTTTCATCAAATCTCACACAATATCAAACAATATAATATAATTTAAAATATTTATTTTCTTAATTTTTAATCCAATTTAATTTATAATATTGAAATAAAATAAAATATTTTAAATTAAATTGGATTAAAATTTTATTTAAATATATTTTTTAATATAATAAGTGTTTACATTTATTTCTTAAAAATGCATAAAATTATTTACAATTAATTTTAATATATTTTCAAATGTTTTTTTTATTATGATTTAAATTTACACTTATTTATTTACCCTGACGATGTTTAAGGGATGTTTGATGGTGGGTCGGATTTTAGAGAATAACGAAAATATTGGGGTGGATTTTGGCCATTTATAAAACTATGGGTGGATTTCGATCAAGATTTTATGAAACATAGTGGGTTTTGGCTATTTATGAAATTAGAGGATAGATTTTGTCCAATATTTTATAAAATGAGATGGACTTGATGATATCCTAAAAGGTTGTGTCACTTACTATTACATTTTATCTTTATACTTTATAAAAATAAAATATCTTTGTTTGTTTGTTTGTGAGAGAATGAGAAAGATCACAATTGTTATAGACCAACATCCTATATGCATTAGATGGAATGTGTCTATCTGAACATTTGTTTAAGTACTCAACAGAAAAGGTTTATATATATAGTTTTGAGAAGAAGAAAAGAGTAAATGTAGATACTTTCAGATATGTTGGAAAAACATCTGCTTCCACAATGAGGCAAGCCAGGAAAGAAAATATTTATATGTCTGTAATGTTTCTACAAATGATGTAATCCCAAGACAATGTACAAGTGTCTCAACCTATTTGTTAAATGTGTCGACATACAAAGATAAAAATAATTTACTCAAATATACTATGTTCTAACATCAACCAAATATGGCTTGCACGGTTTGTTTTACACCTTTCATGGCATGTCAATTCATGATCTCATATTGTATGCCTTGCAAGTTTGCAAATCAATGATCAACACTTTGTTTTCAATCGTTGCTCATGGCAACTCCTCGCTATTATCGTGGCCTGTATCATTGCTGTACATGTAACAATAGATGCAATAGAGTCAGCTTTTTAATTAACTTAACTTTTCAACCTTTTCATTTGTTTATGTTATTGGACAAGTAATGTAGAAGTACCAGAGATTAAATAAATATGCATATTTACCTTGTCTTTATAATGAACACTTGATGCCGTGATGCCAGTGCCTCTTAGTGAACATCTTCCAGAGTCTGAGCCAAGAAATGCAGCTTTCTACTATTCATTTTTCTACCTTACCATTTCTTCCTTTTTCAAATTAGACCCGAGTGGTACCTTTCGTTCGGACCTACCTAGTTTGACGATGGACAGAGACCTCCTATACAGGGAGGTTTAATGTAATGAAAACTTAAGATAAGGATATTTAATCTTTGAAATGTTTTAAGATTTGAAAGATTTTTGATAAAGCTTTTTTAACAAACAGAGAGGTCACCTTTGAATCGATGGAAGAGGTATAACTATTAGCAAACCAACTTTGAAAGTGCAATTTGAACTAATTCTCTTTTAAAAATTGCCTCAAACTGAGTCTCCATTTGTCCTCGTTTCCCCAAATTATTTTTCTAATAATAAGAACAATCATAACATTATTATTGTTAATTGTAGCCAACCTCATTGATTCCCTGTTCATATATGTATTTTTAATACTTTTTAGAAGTTTAAGAACTGTAAGTCAACAGATCAACTCTATTAAGTCCTGCTTATACCAGGCATTATTGGTCTTCATTAACCATTTGTTTTTATAGTAATTAATCTACTTCATTGGTGTCATTTAAAACAAGCATTGTAGGATTTTATATGTTGAAAGAATCAAATGAAAAATGAAGTCATGCAACACACCTGTTTCAAAGTTGGTGACTTAAGTTGATTCCCATTCTCCAGGTATTTTAATGGCTTTGTCCTGTTAGCTTAACATAGGCCAAGAATCTGTGAGCCGGAATAATTTCTGTCTACAAATATATTCAAGTTTGTCCTTCTATTTCGAATAAAGCTTAATTTTCATGGAAAACAATGGCATCAAACATATGCAGTAAGCTTGTCAACTTGTGCATTGAAGGCTGGAAATGTTGGTGGGATGGACTTACTGAGGACACCATCATCAGAGTAGCAGCTACTATTTTGGTAGAGACAGTTACAGTTTCATGGTATGCATGGTGGATCAAGAAATCAACCAATATACCCGACCATTGCCTCCTGGTCCAGTAGGCTTGCCTTTGCTAGGAAACCTTTCTTCTCTTGATCCTGGTTTTCATCATTGTTTTGCTAAATTGTCGGGAATTTATGGCCCCATTATCAAAGTTCAACTGGGTAGCAAACTTTGCATTGTGATAAGCTTACCTTCCCTAGCAAAGCAAGCCCTGAAATACCGTGATGCAATTTTCTCCAATCGTGACCCCACTGCATCAGCATTAGCCATCACATATGGTGGCATTGACGTAGCCTGGAGCCCCATCGGGCCTGAATGGCGAAAGTTGCGTAAAGTCCGCGCACGCGAAATGATGATCAGTAATACGAGCCTGGATGCTTGTTATGCTCTTCGTCGAAGAGAAGTACAGGAAATGGTGAAGGAGGTGTATGGGAAATTTGGTTCACCTATTAACATTGGTGAGCAAATGTTCCTGACCAGGTTGAATGAGATAACGAGCATGTTATGGGGTGTTTCATTGCATGGAGAGGATAGAAGCAAAGTTGGGGTTCAATTTAGACAAGTGATTGGGCAAATTGTTGATTTGTTGGGAGCTCCAAATGTTTCAGATCTCTTCCCTCTCCTTGCTCCGTTTGATCTACAAGGAGTTGAATAAAAAATGAAGCAAGTTTTGGCTTGGTTCGATAACATTTTTAAGTCTTTGATAGATAATCGAATGAAAGTTGGCGACAAGGAGGGCAAAGGTAGGAAGGATTTTCTACAGGTTTTGTTGGACCTTCAACAACACGGAGATGATAGATCCTCATTATCCATAGGCCAAATTAAGGCTTCGTTTATGGTACATTTCTATTCTGAACTTTATAACTGTTTCTACCGAGTATCATGGTTTAATTACATGATCATTTTTTTCATTATTACAAGAAATGAAGCAACCGTATTCTAACCAAGTGCAAGCGGGGATTTGAGCCTCAGACCTCGTCTACCAATGAGAGAACTTATCAACTAATCTACAATTACAAAATTTATCTGAAACAACTTTTCCTTTGTTTCATTGAGACGAACTCATACTTAATACGATTTTTTAAAAGAAAATGGATTGTTTCGAATTTGTGTACAGCACATTATTGCAGGAGGCTCTGATTCATCAGCAACAACAGTAGAGTGGGCAATGACAGAATTGCTTCGACATCAAAAAGTAATGAGAAAAGCCTGTGAAGAATTGGATGAAGTTGTAGGGAATAGTAACATTGTGGAAGAGTGCCATCTTGCCAAACTTGGATATTTGGATGCAATACTAAAAGAGACACTTCGGTTACACCCACCAGTACCACATCTAGTCCCACGCAGCCCAAGTATAAACTGGACTCTCTCAGGATACACCATTCCTAAGGGCTCCAGAATTTTGTTCAATGTGTGGGCCATGCAGCGAGATCCTGATGCTTGGGAAAATCCACTGGAGTTTCAACTTGAAAGATTCTTGAAAAGTGATGGAAAACGTGACTATCGAGGAAACAACTTTAGTTTTCTTCCGTTTGGTTATGGGAGGGTGCTGGTCCTTTGGCAGAAAAATGGCTACCTTATGTGTTGGCTACTTTGTTTCATTCTTTTGAATGGAAATTACCTTAGGACACTGAGGTTGTTAGAAAAAGTTAGAGTTAGATGAAGTCATTATTTGGTAGAGTCGCAATATTGAAATTAAGTAAAACATGTAGCCGTAATTTGAAAATGGTGAAGCAAATTTTTGTTGACTTTTGAGTGGTGGCACATATGAATGTCTTAAGTAAATGCGGCTTCGAGTTGGTCTGTATGCATATTCAATTAGAACTTAAATTCTTCAAAGGAACTGTCATTGTAATATTATATTATTTATTTAATTGTGAAACATCTGTGATAACCATCATTGTGCGCCTATATTACGGCACGGGCGCTAGTCATTTTATGTATCCTAGTCACAAGTCTAATGTAGTATATCTTAGATATATTTAAGAGTTCTCTTTTATCTAACTCTCTTCTAAAATTTTAGAGAAAGGTTGTATTGTAGTTGTTGATTTAATAAAATTCTTCTAATCTTGGTCAATTGATGTTTCCCTGACATTGAAGGTTTTATTATATAAATCTCGTGTCCACTATTTTATTTTATTTTTTGGTAATATTATTCTCAATTTTATATTTATACTGATATTAGAATAGCATCAAGTCGTCATAATAGTGGTATTAAAGTCATAAGTTCTTTAAAAAATTTGAGTATGTTCTGTAGTTGCAATAGTCTGATCTTCTACATCAGAAAAGAATTATTATTAGTTATTGAAAATAAGTGTGGTAGTGTATAAGTGCATGTTTAGGAAAGATTTTGGTTAAGAAAGTCTATTGTGACTTGCCTTTTTTTCTTGAAAACTGACATGGGCACTATTCACGGATACGTGCATTATTCCAAAATACGGGTGCTATTCACATTACTATTTATTGAATATCTTGTGAGTATTTCATAAAGATGGTGGCGAAATTTGAAATTTATAAGTTTAATGAAAGTAATTTTTTGTTATGGAAAATAAAAATGAAGATTATCTTAAGGAAAGATAATTGCTTATAAGCAATTGAAGAAATACCAGTCGAGATTACTGATGACGTCAAATAGAAAGAGATGGATGACAATGCAATTTCTAATATCCATATAGTCGTAACAGATGGTGTATTATCAAATGTAGCAGAGAAAAAGACAGCTAAGAGGGTATGGGACACTGACAAAATTGTATAAATCCAAGTCACTACATATGAATTTTTTTTTTAAAAAAAGGAAATTTGGTAATCTTTGAATGGCGGAATCCACAAATAGTAACCAACCACATTAATATCCTAAATACTCTATTTTCTCAACTTTCAGTGTTTGGTCATATGATAGAGGCAAATAAACATACAAAAATGTTGCTTCAAAGTCTACTCGATTTGTATAATCAACTTGTTATCAACCTGACAAACAATATTCTTATAGACTATCAATTTTTCGATGATGTTACAGCTATCATCTTAAAAGAAGAAAGCAAGCGGAACAACAAGGAAGATAGATTGGCAAATAGTATATAAGCAGAGGTTTTGTCGACGATAAGAGGGAGATCAACGAAATGTGACCTCAGTGGAAGTTTCAATCATGGTAGATTAAAATCAAGAAGCAAGAAAAATGTAAGATGCTACAATTGTAACAAGAATGGCACGTTAAAAGTAAGTGTTGGTACAATAAGAAGAATAAAGCTCCAGAGTCATCAAACTCGTGGGGATGTATAGTAAGTACCTCAGATGATGGTCACATCTTATACAGCGAAGAAACCACTGTTGCAGAAAGCAGATTATAGTTTGCTAATGTTTGAATTCTAGATTCAACAACCACTTGACACATGACCTCTCGTAGAGAATGATTTCATACATATAAACATATCTCATAAGGATTTGTATTTATGGTTGATGATTATGCTTTAAAGATCGTTGGTATCAGCACAATCAAGATAGAGATGCATGATGGTACAGTTCACACTATTCAGGAGGTATAACATGTGGAGGACTTAAAGAAAAATCTATTGTCTTTAGGATAATTTAATGATCTTGTATGTAAGACTCATAGAGAAAATGAGATCTTGAAAATTGTTAGAGGAGCACGTGTTGTTATGAAAAGAGAAAAGATTGCTGCAAATCTATATATGTTTAAAGGAAAAACACTACTGGAGGTTGATTCATGTGTTGTATCAACCAATCATAGAGAAGAGTCAACGATAATATGACATCGCAAATTATGCCACATATTTGAACGAGGTTTGAAGATTCTTTCCGAACAAAAATTGCTTCTTGGGCTTAAAACGGTAAATCTATCTTTTTATTAGCATTGTGTGACAAGTAAGTAACATAGATTGAAGTTCAGCAATTATACTGTTAGGAGCAAATATATTCTGGACTTGATTTATTCTGATATTTGGGAATCATCGGATATACCCCTAGGAGAAGCAAAATACTTGATATTATTTATTGATGATTACTTTAGGAGAAGTTGGGTATACCCTATCAAAAGAAAGTTAAATGTGTTTCTAGTGTTTAAGGCATTCAAAGCGCAGATAGAACTTAAATCTTAGAAAAAGATCAAGTGCTTGAGGACAAATAATGGAAGAGAATATACAGATGGGGAATTTCTTGTTTTTTACAAGTAAGAAGGAATCGAAAGGCAATTCACAATCACATACACTTCTCAACAAAATGGGATGGCAAAACTGATGAATAGAACTCTTGCAGAAAGAATAGGAGCTATATTGAAGATTGTGGGTTTACCCAAGTTGTTTTGGACAGAAAGAGCGAAGATCGCATGTTATATGATAAATTAATGTTTATCCACAATAATTGAGTTGAAAACACCAGTGGAAATATATACCGGTAAACCCGCTGATTATTCTATTTTACATTTGTTTGGATGTACCGTGTATGTGATGTATAATACCCGAGAAATAAGAAAGTTTGATCCAAAATCAAGGAAATGTATGTTTTTAGGGTGTGCTGATAGAGTGAAAGGGTATCGCCTATGGGATCCCGCTACCCATAAGGTTATCATCAGGAGAGATGTAATCTTTGTAGAAAATCAACTTCAATGAAGTAGAGATGATAGCACTTCAAAAGAAACTTAAGAGACTACAATTGTACGAGTGAAAAATAATTAAGGACATGAAAGTTTAAGTTCTTTTGAAGCAGAACCAGAGCATGAAGTATAAGAACCAATGGTGACCAAAGCTCCAAAAATTCGACAATCAACTCGAGAGAGGGGACCATTAGTATAGTACTCGGAGTGTGTTACTAAGAGCAATATTGCATATTGTCTTCTAACAGAGGATGGAGAGCCTTCAACTTTTCATGAAACTACAAACAGCCCAAATACACCTTTATAGATGACAGTAATATCGGAAGAAATTGAAGCTTTATACAAAAATAAGACATGAGAACTTATACATTTACCATAAGATCTAAAAGTCATTAAAAATAGGTAGGTCTTTAAAATCAAACGGGATAACAATAATCAAGTGGAGCGTTATCGTGTAAGATTGGTGGTGAAAAGATATGCTTAAAAAGAATGTATTGACTTCAATGAGATATTTTCTCCAGTGGTCTAACTTATAACAATAAAGGTCGTCCTAGCAATGTATATTACATTTGATCTATACTTAGAGTAGTTAGATGTGAAAACTACATTTATTCATTGAGAACTTGAAGAAGAAGTTTATATGTTTAAACCAAAAGGTTTTGTTGAAAAATGTAAGGAGAACTTAGTTTACCAGTAGAAGAAATCTTTATACGGTTTAAAACAAGCATCACTGATGTGTTGGTACAAGAGATTTGATTCTTTCATTATTATAAGTCTTAGATACAACAGACTTAATTTAAACCATTGTACATACTACAAAACGTTTGGAGATAGTGGTGATTTCACTATCTTGTTGTTGTGTGTGTATGACATATTGGTAGCAAGCCCCAACAAAGATCGAGTCAAAGAATTAAAGGCATAGTTGGCTAGGGAGTTTGACATGAAGGATTTGGGTCTAACAAACAAGATTTTAGGGATGCAAATTCACCGAGATAGAAAAGATAGGAATATTTAGCTCTCTCAGAAAAACTATTTAAAAAAAATCTTGTGACACTTCAACATACAAGATTGTTAGCCAATTTCTACCCTACTTCCTATAAATAATAAATTATCCTTAGGTATGAGCCCTAACAATAAATTGGAGAGGATAGAAATGTCTCGAGTACCGTATGCATCAATAGTGATAAATTTAATATTCGCTGTAATATAAATAAGACCGGACATTACACAAGCAATGAGAGTGGTTAGTCTATATATGACGAATTCTGGTAGAGAGCATTGGAATGTTGTGAAGAGAATTCTGAGATATATAAGAGGAACCTCAGATGCGTCATTATGTTATGGAGGATTATAGTTTTTTTTCAAAGGCTATATGAATTCAGATTTTATAGGAGCTCTCAACAAAAGAAAATCCACTATAGACTATGTGTTTATGATTGCAGGAGGAGCTGTAAGTTAGATTTCCAAGTTACAAATAGTTCTAGTTTTGTCTAGAACAGAAGTAAAATATATGGTAGCTACATAAGCTTGTAAATAAGCAATTTGGATTACAAGGTTATTAGAGGAGTTTAGATACAAACAATAGAAAGTTTTATTGTTTTGTGACAGTTAAAGCGTCTTGCATATTATAAAGAATCCAGCCTTTCATTCTCGAACAAAGTACATAAGAGTCCAATATTATTTCATTCGTGAAGTAGTGGAAGATGGTAGTATAGATATATAAAAAATACACACCAAGAAAAACCTAGTAGATGCAATAACCAAGTCTATCAATACTAATAAATTTATTTGGTGTAGATCCTTATATATATTTTTGTGGAAACATGAGCAATAAGAGTTTGATTAAAGATTAGAAGGATAAAACCATATCAATAAAATGGCTTCAAATGAGAGAATATTAGAAAAAGACAAAGTTAGGTGAAACTATTATTTGATGGAGCTGCATTGTTGAAATTAAGTAAAGCATATAGTTGTAATTTGAAAATGGTGAAGCACATTTTTGTTGATTTTTAAGTGGTGTCACATGTGAATATCTTAAATAAATGTGGCTTTGAGTTGGTTCATATGCATGATCAATTAGAACTTGAATTCTTCAAAGAAATTACTATTGTAATATTATATTATTTGCTTCATTATGAAGCATCTGTGGTGACTGTCATTGTGTGCTTATATAAAGGCATGAGAATTAGTTATTTTACATAGCCAAGTCACAAGTCCTATGTACTAGATCTTAGGTACATTTGAGAGTTCTCTTCTCCCTAGTTCTCTCCTAAAATTTTAGAGAGATATTGTATTGCAGTTGTTAGTTTAATAAGATTCTTCTAGTCTTAATCTATAGATATTTTCCTTACACTAAGAGTTTTACCATATAAATCTCATGTCCACTACTTTATTTTATTTAATTCATTATTTTTTAATATTATTCTCAATTTCATATTTACATTGAGATTATAATAACATCAAGTTGTCATAATAGAAGTTGATATATTTGAGAAATTTGGACTAGTTTTAAAGAGGAAAAAGCCACATATTATCATGTCAACTGCAAAATTATCTACTCTGATGTATTACTGTCAACAAACGGTTAATGAGAATTAGAAGTTTTTCTCATTTCGTTGAAAAAAATGAGAGAAATCTGTTCTCTTTAATATATATGTGTACATGTTTGTTTGTTTGTTTTTTGAAATAGTGTCCATGTTTGTTTTTGTTTTGTATTCATGTATCGAATAATAAAAGAACCACTTCAGCTTGTGGAGTAGTTATTATCTAAATAGTGTAATCTGTATTAAAAATACAGATCAATTTATTCAACCAATAAGTAAATAGGCTTTCATACACATTTAAAACTGAAAACGATATGTACAAATTTTGCTAATATCATAATGACTTACTAGATAAGAACTTACTTCCAAATGTACCCTTAGGCCTCATTTGGTATGGTGATTGAATAAAATAAGGTTAGATGGAGTGAGATGAGATAAAAATAGATTATATTAAATTAGTATTATTTCATATTTGAGATTAAATTAATGATTTGGATGAAAAAATTTTCATCCAAAAATAGCTCCATACGTAAACATTTATGGGTTAGGAAAACGTTTTTTTCAACCCAATTTTTCCTGGCTATCAAACATAGCCTGAGGGTGCATTTTTATATGTACTAATTAGATACATCTTCTATTGTAACTTTTTTTTTTTTTTTTTTTGGGTTTTGACATAGAAGCATCATCTTCTGTACCTGTTTCTATGCTTCCACTTCATCTTACATCCATACTTCAATTCTGTCTTCATATCTTTTTTTTTCCTTCTTATGAATAAATACAACAAATCTCTATCCATCCCCCACATGATCTTAAGAAAATAAATTTTTCAAAACTTACAATATTTTATCATGCGAATGACATATATTCAAATTTATAAAGTCATAAGTTCAAATCATTTTTTCACTGTCAAACTCTGATATATAAAATCCTAATTTATGCGAAAGTTTTAAAAGTTGTAAAAGTTATAACTACCTATGTTTTTACACATATACCTATAAGTTAGTGGCTAGTAGACTTCTTTTTTTATGATATGATAAATTTTAACTTTAACATGTATAAAGAGTTCATTCATTTTATTACATAGGTAGATTTATGTCTATGTCATAATTCATATAAATTGTGTTATTTATTTGGTGTAAGATTTTACAAATTTTTTTATGCAAAATCCTTTGTATATATTTAAGTATTAAAAAAAAAAATGAAGTAATTAGTTCAACAAAATATTTGAACCTTTAAGAGAAAATATCCAAAATAATCCATTTGGAAGGTTGAAGTTGAAAAGTAATCTAATTTAACCCAATTATGATATTCTTGCATAACTAACCTTTTTAGGACCAATTTGCCCCTAGTTATAAGAGGAATTACAACCCCAGCAGAGATAACCTCAGTTTCACAACATCATTTTCTTCTCTCCTCATCGCCTGGTCTACGCAATGCCCAACCTCTCTCTATCACAAACCCTAACCACCCACCGTCTACTTTGCGCGACTATGTCTCTCTCTCTCTCTCCATCGACGCCGTGTCATCTACTGTGCACCTCTGACACTTCAACGTTCTTTGATCAACTCTTCATCTCTCTCCACTTTGACCACCTAGCTGCTTGACAACCTCTCAACTCTCAACCAATGATAGATCCAAAAAATTTATTCAGGGGACATATGAATAAAGTAATAAAAATATCGAAAATTAAAAACATACTAAATGTGTAATATTTTTATGTAAAATAATATTCGATAACATTATATAGTTTAAATAAAATAAAATATATATTATATTTAGGCAAAACAAATACTCTTATACTTAAAAATTCAAATGAAATTATTAAAATAAATAAAAAATAAACTATATAAAATTATAATCTTTCTTGACGAGGTTTCATATATTAAAATTGTTTCATGATAACTCTTTTATCAATTTTATCAAAAATATATTTCTCCACATACGCAAACAAGTTATCATCTAATAATTGATTTCTCATTCAATTACATAATTTAGTCTTCATAATATTTATAGAAATAGAAAAAATATTAGAAGTATGAAAATTAGGTCTAATAGAAGTAACAAATAAGAAAAGAAGTTAATTCTTTTAAGGATAGAAAAACTAAATAATTGAATAAGAAAATAATAAATAATTAAAAAATAATAAAGTACGAAATTTGAACAAAAAGTGGAATCCGGTAGAAAAAATTTATAACTTTAAATCAGGTTTTGAAATAAAATGATAAAAAGTGAATAATAATAATAATTAAAAATAAAACATTAATTGAAGTTGACAATTGTAACACTTGTTGGATGGCATCTACACATCAGTATATGCATTGCTGCAGTCTGCAAACACTTCAACGACAGAACAATTAAGGGATTTATTTTTGGACTGTACAGTAAATTTAATAATATTTTATTAAAATAAGTTGGGCACTGTATCCCCCGACCCACCATGGTGGGTCGGCAGGTGAGTTCAATTTGACAATCTTTACTTGTGCCCTTTTTATTCTGACTTCTCTCTAACATCAGCTCTCAACTCTGAGGCTTCATTAATGTACTTTCAATATTTTGCCGAAGCGGGACTACGAAGAAGAGAGAGACTCGAGCTTCGACGCTTTTCTGGGTATGTTACGTATGTATATATCTACTTTCAATATTTATATGGAAAGTTATGTTCTTGAAATATACTTCAATTTGTGAATTGTTATTGGGTGTGTTTTTATGTTCATGAGCTGTTTTGTTTGAAATTTGAATCAGAAACTTGATGGGGTTTTTATGTTTAGTCAATTGTTTTGGTGGAAAATAGTTAGGTTAGAGAAGAAAATACACATGTTAAAATCGTAATCGGCCTTTGTATAACTGAAGCAGCTGTAGAGGTGTGTGAAATTTTGTATGGTTGTGTATTTCTGATAATTGAAAAGAAAAAAAATACAGAAGATAGAATGGTATAATAGGACCCTGATAGGGTTGTGTTATTTCAAGTAAGTATTGGTCCCCAGGGCATACAAGTATCGTTCCCCCGGGCATGGATGGTGACGGGCCACTGTTACACACACACGTGATCGCACCACTCTCTTTCGGAGCTTGTCCAAATCCCCAGCACACCTCTGTCAAAAAGAAACAAAAAAAGATAAGTTCCCCATCACACCATGCTGTAATTACTAAACTACCCCTACATCAATTCGATTTCCCAAATTTATGAATAATAATAGGGCTGTATAAAAGAAAAAATGCCACTTGCTCACTTTAGGCTCTTCTTGTTCTTGCTCTTCTTCTTATTTCTTCTGTTCAAGTTCGTCAAAGCTGACTTGAATCTGTTTTTTGTGATTCAACAAAAGTGTTTTCTCGTTGGTGGTTCTGTCAATCACTCTCCGGTTAACCTCTCTCTCTCTCTGTACCCTCAAAAGGGTTTCACTTCTCTGAGGTATTTACTAGTTTTTTTTTTTTTTTTTTTTAATTTTACAAAATTGTTTGTGTTCATTTTTTTTAAAGGTTTGGTTTTTGGTTATGTTTTCTGTTTTGATTTCTGGGTTCTGTTCTTTTTACACGGGTTTTTAATGGTATGTGTCTTTACTTTGTGATTGTTTTGGTAAAAGATGATTTTGATCTAATATTAGGACTTGAAGTGGTGCTTTTTTTTGGTTCACGTTTGGTTCTTAAGATCTGATTGAGTTGAAATGTGGTAGCTTTGTGGAGTAGAATTACTTAGGGTTATGCAGGAATGAGTACAATAAGGTTTGGATTTATGAGAATTCTAGATGTATTTGCATCTCATATCCATCATTGGCAATTGTTTTGGATGTGTTACTGGCTTTGTTACTGTTGGTTTAGGTGGTTAATTAAATGATTTGATTTACTTGTTTAACTGTTATTGTTTTTAATTTGGTTGTTTTTTTGAAGTAATTGAAATGCATGAAATCGATACTTGTAGTGATACGTTATGAAGGGAAGTCCTCTGTGCCAGCGCGACGAGATATACTTCAACATTTTTGTTGGTCTTATTTTTCATCCTTCCATGTTGGTTCGATGAGAGTGTTGTTTGCATTTGTATTTCATGTGTTTAGGATACGATGATGTATGTCTTTTCTTATAGTTATTGTGATGGGAAGGTGATTTATTGGTGAAGACTGGCCGGGGGCAACATTGTTTATAACATTTGGGAAGTAACCAAATGAGGAGTGTAATATGTTTGAAGAGAAATTGTTGACAGTCATGAAGTGAGTGGTGTTTGGAAGATATGGAATTTGATTATAAATGAATATGAGTTCGAAAGAAGCATATTGGAGAGCATGGACGTTTTGTTTTTATTTTAAAACATTAGTGTAATTTTTGGAGATTATAATTCGTAGCATTGCTTGGAGCTTTTGCAACGTTTAAAATTGTTTCAAAAATTGTCTCTTCAAAGACAAGCAAGACAATTGGAACTAAACTGATAAATAATTCAGAGATTAATTCTTGAATATTTCATGATTAATTGGATTTACGTTTCTTGAATAAAATTTTTGAGTAGTTTCAGTTTCATGTTAACAGAAGGGAAAGTTTGTGAACCTTTTCTTTGCTATTGCAGTTATTTGTACATTTTATTTTGTTTGCTTACTGATATTCTTTAAGATGTTAACTTGTGTCATCTTATATTCTCTTTTGTTTATTGAAAAATATATATACTGGCAGTTGCTTGTATTAGATTGGAATTTTGAATCTTGAAACCCTTAAGTAATTTTTTGCTTCCACGAAAGTGAACTTGCTGAATCATGGTGATTATTGAGGTTTGAGTTATTACTATGCTTTGAATAATCATTTGATGGTGATGAGTTCATCAATAGAGTGAGAAAAAAAATATTGATAGATATTCAAATTGCTGTATTTATAATTTTTTTTTTCTGGGTTTTGTTTGAAATTTTTTGTTCTTATTGATCAATTGATTTTTTTTTTTTCCTGAAGATCAATTTAACATTGAAGGTGAGGTCTCTAGTGTGTTTGGAACCAGTGGTTCTTGGCTTACAAACAAAAATTTTGTGAATTTTTGTAGGTTTGGGTGGAGTGTGGTTTCCAGCTGAATCCTTGGGTCTTGCATGGCACCCGAATCTACAAACTGTGTGGATGTGGTATGAGAGGTGTTGGGAAGAAAAAGGGTAAGAGAACTTTACCTATACTTTTTTCTCTTATTATAGTTTGTTGTTTTATAATTTTAAAAATAAATAATAATAGTTTCAAGATATATATTTATATACATATATCAAGAAACTTCTTTATGTATTGATTCTAATTGGATTGTAGTTGAACCTGATCTTCATCGTGAATATATGGACCAATTATAAAATTTCAACTAGGAAGAAAAGTTTGTGTTGAACTAATAAGCCTACCTTCATTAGCAAAACAGATTCTCAAAGACCATTATGCAATCTTTGCCAACCACGACCCTCCAATAGTAGTAATAGTCAGCACATATGGTGGAATTGACATAGCGTGGAGCCTTTATGGCCCTGAGTGGCATAAGTTGTGTAACATTTTGGTTCAAGAAATGATGAGTAACACAAGCCTTGATGCTTGTCACAGGTTTCGTAAACAAAAAGTCCAAAAAATGGTGAAGGGGGTGTATGCAATGGTTGGTTCACCCGCCAATATTTGGGAGCAAATGTTTCTAACTATACTCAATGTGATGATGAGCATGTCATGGGGTGCTTCATTGGATGGAGAAGATAGAAGCAGAGTGGGGATTCAGTTTAGGCTAGTGGTGGAGGAATTTGTTGACTTGTTGGGAGCACCAAACATTTTCGATCTTTTCCTGTCCTTGCTCGGTTTGATTTACAGGGAGTTCAATCGAAAATGAAGGAGCTTTATTTGTGGTTGGATAAAATATTTGGGTCCTTGATCGATAACCAAACAAAGGATCATGAAGCCGGAGAAGAGAACATGAAGGTTGGAGAAATGAAGCAAAGACTTTATACACACACACACACACACACATATATATACATATCACTATCCAAAAATTTCATATATATAACAATTCCTTTGTTTCTTTTTCTTTCTTGTATGGTTCAAAAATAATTTCATTTTCCTTACCCTTGTAAGTTTAAATTCATCAACAGGACTTGTTGTGGCAAGGACACATACATCATCAACAATAGAGTGGGCGATGACAGAATTGTTACAAAATCTAGAAACAACGAGAAAAGCCTACCGGAACTGGAGGAAGTGGCCAATCTGCAATATCTGGATGCTATAATAAAAGAGACACTTCGATTGCACCCCCTGATGCCACTTCTAATCCCAAGAAGTCCTTGTACAACTCAGACTATCTTTAAGTACACCATTCCCAAGGGCTCTTGAGTTTTCTTTAACGTATGGGCGATGTAAAGTGACCCTGAGGTATGGAAAAGTCTACTGGAGTTTCAATATGAGAGATTCCTGAGTGATGCTGATAAAGGTGACTATCAAGGAAACAATTTCAATTTTCTTCCATTTGATTCAGGGAGGAGGATTTGTCTAGGAATTCCTTTGGCAGAGAAAATGCTCCTTTATGTTTTGGCTACTTTTATTACAATTTTTTGAATGGAAATCAAGGTGGCTATCAAAGGGACCTCGAGGTATGGAAAAATCCATTGAGTTTCAACTTGAGAGATTCCAGAGTGATGCTGAAAGAGGTGACTATGAAGGAAACAATTTCAATTTCTTCCGTTTGATCAAGAGAGGAGGATTTGTTCCAGAATTCCTTAGGCAGAGAAAATGCTCCTTTATGTTTTGACTACTTTTATTACATTCTTTTGAATGGAAATAGCCGGAGGGAACAAAGCTTGATTTGTCTAAAAAGTTTGGACTTGCTTTGAAGAAGCAAGAATCACTTGCTGCAATTCTAACTGCAAAGTTACATTCGGATTTTCACTATTAAATTAAGAGTTGGTGATGTCTCTCATCAGTCTGAAAAATCTTCTATCTTTGTTGCATTATTTTTACCAGTCTACCGTATAAAAAGTCTTTGTAAAGAGAGAATAGTTAAAATAATAGTCTTAACTAAAGGTATATTATTATTATCATCAATTCTCAATAATTTTATTGATTTTGTTAACATATGTCTTAGTGAGATATGCTAAGCATTCCTTTAATCTATTATAAAAATTCACACTTAAAATTCTCTTCATGTTTTCTGTTTTAAGAGAAAATGAAAGCTGTTGGCGGCAAATTACATTTTACTTTTGACATTATCACTAAATCAATACTTTAAATTATTATGACACTTAAATAGAGAACTCCCTATTTTACCCTTAATGAACATGACAAAATTCATCACTCTCTTCCATATTTTCTCCTCTGATTTTTTTTTTTTTTTTTTTTTTTTGAAAGCTTAGTTGTTATGAACTTTTTTGATTTGATGAAGAAAGAGATATAGAAAGTGTGCAGTGAAGGGTCTTCATAGGTAGTTAGTCTTAACTCAAGCAAGGCCCAATGATTTCCATGTCTTCCTTGGCGTTTCCAAGGTGATTTTCAACAAGTTTTTCTTCTAGAGCAAGGAGCGAATGAACAGAAATCCAACCTAAGATCATGAATAACCATAATCTTCGCCCGTTATCTCCTCATCTTCCTATTTATAAGCCACAGCTCACTTCGACGTTTCCAATTTCCCATAGAATCTCCGGGGCTTTCCTAGCCACTCTAGTTTTGTTTTTTTATCTTCTTTTTTCTGAAAATAGGTTTGATTTGCTTCACCTATGAGAATTTCTACCAATTCTTCTTTTATTCATCAAAGCTTATCCTAATCTCCGTCGAGATTACTGCCTTAGCCCTTTCCTATCATCTGTATAATGGGGTTCGTCATTTATTGACGGATTTCTCTTTCTTAGAATTGGAAGAAAAAGATTGAAATGACTGTTCCAAATTTTAGGATTTCTCGGTGTGTTTGGGACATCTGACATATCCAACTTGAGATCGATAGCCCTAAATTATGACACAATTTCTTACACAAATTTTGAGACTTTAAATTGAAATGAATTAATGTCATCTCCAACGTAACACCAGATTGGTGTTTAACACCAATTTGGTGTAAAAAACAGTTCCAATATAGACACTAAATGTCCAACATGAGCCCCGCAGAGAAAATTAGTGATTGTGCTACAGTTGGACACCAAATTTGGTGTCCAATTGTAGCTAACACCATTTTTTCAAATGATGGGCCACGTTATTTTTTTAATTTTTCAAAATTTCAATATTATCCCTAATATAATAAATACAACAAATCTAATTCCTTTTATATCCTTTAATATATTTAATATAATTATATAATTTGATTAATAATTATACATAAAAATTAAATTATTATAAACAATATATACCGTTGAAAATATTTCATTAAAATCTTTAAAATGAGTATAATATTGAATATGTTTTAATATATTTTTAAGTTTTTAATATATATTATAAGTAATATATTAAGATAATGTCATTTTAAATTATTTTTTGTATATAAAAATTTATTATTTTAATAATTACTTGATAGAATTGATAATATTTTTAATGTAAAAACTTAATAATGTAATAAAAAGTAATAACATTAACATTACCATTACCTTAAATTAAAAATACATGATAAAAAAAAATATAAATAACAACAACAACATAACTTAAAAATAAAATACATGACATAAATACTTCTAAATAACCATTTAGAAATCTGAAAGGTCATCTCCACTTCCTCCAATACCATCAAAATAATTGTCAAATGCATTGGATGACCCGCTTCCTCTTTCAAATTGTTGGTCATGGGTTATTTTTTCATAAATTCTTTTTTGTTCATTTCGAATAATATCACGTAGAATTGGATCTTTTTATAGAATCCATATTCTTTAGTAAAATTTTATTCTCTTCGCGTCGTTCTCGTAACTCTAATTTTTTTACCTCATTTTGAGCTCGTAACAGTTGGAATTCATAACTCTTTTGGAGTATAGACTGAATTTCAGTAAACTTACCCATCATTTGCTCACTATCTTTTTTTTATGAATTTAAAATATTGTAGTATCTCTTCACCTTATTTCTTTTTCATTTTTTCTTTGTTTCTCCCAATAGGCCGCTCAGTTGAATCATTATTGTCATTAAAATCATCAACTTGTTTTTCAATTTCGAAGTCTGCATTTAAATCAATACAAAATGACGAAGCTCCTGCAAACTTGGACGTGGTAGAATCTGTTTGTGATGTTTCGTTGCCGTCATATCTCTTTCGACGGTCTGGAGTTTGTATGCTATTAATAGCATAATATTTCTCTATATCTTTAAGGAGGGGTCACACATGATCAAATTTGAATCCTTTATTATAATTTGGATCTTGTGCTAGTAAGGCTTTGGCTTGATTTAACTGCACAATACGACAAAAAAATTAAAGCTATAACAAATAGAATGAAATTAAGAATAAAATGAATTTCATAAAATTCGTATAACTCAAATTTAGAAAATACTTACAATATCTTGTTCAGAAGCGCCACTTGAATTCAAATTTTCAATTTTTCGAATGTATCCTCTTAACTTGCTAATTGCTGCATTAATTACTTGCATTCGAGCTGTCAAAGATTTTTTAGGTCGAACTTGAGTGATATGGGTTGGTAACGCCATATGATATTCAGTCTCTATGCGAGACCAAAATCGAAGACTAGATTGGTTGATGCCTATAATTGGATTTTGAGAAACATTAAGATATATACGATAGAGAAGTTGGTCCTCCTCATTCGAATATGAAGTACTTCATAGAGTATTTTTAGACTTATCGCCTCAATTCTTGCTTGATGATATTTTTGTAGAGATATATGTTCGGTGGTTGGAACTAAAAGAGAAAGATATTTTAATTTCTAGAAATAGCCATTATTTATAGATCCATTGTGGAAGAGATAAGAATACCGTTTAACGGTTATGATCAAACCACTTTTCATCCAACGGTGGAGATTATATATGGTTAGATTTTTGTGTCATACCTAGGACAGAGTATGGAAGAGATAAGAATATCGTTTAACGGTTAAGATCAAACCACTTTTCATCCAACGATGGAGATCATATATTGTTATATTTTTGTGTCATACCTAGGACAGAGTGTGGAAGAGATAAGAATACTGTTTAACGGTTAGGATTAAACCACTTTTCATCCAACGGTGGAGATCATATATTGTTAGATTTTTGTGTTATACCTAGGACAGAGTGTGGAAGAGATAAGAATACCGTTTAACGGTTAAGATCAAACCATTTTTCATCCAACGGTGGAGATAATATATTGTTAGATTTTTGTGTCATACCTAGGACAGAGTGTGGAAGAGATAAGAATACCGTTTAATGGTTAGGATCAAACAATTTTTCATCCAACGGTGGAGATTATACATTGTTAGATTTTTATGTCATACTTAGGACAGAGTGTGGAAGAGATAAAAATGAGGTAGATAAACAATTAGGTGGATAAAAATGAATTAAAAAATATTAAGTGATTAAAAAATTATGTGAAAATATAATGAAAATAATATTTTGTAAAAAATTAAAAAAAAAAAACTATATAAGTATTTAATAATTTTGTAATATATTGTGAATAATTATTTGAAAGTAAAATTCTATACTAAATAAATTAATTAATATTAATTAAGGAATTATGTATAGAATATTCTGTGAAGATATCTTTTACATCAATTTGGTGTCATGTACATTGGAGTGTTAAAAAATTTGGTGTCAAAAAATTTAGTGTTAACACCAAAATGGTGTTGCACATTGGAATTAGTCTAAGGGTCAGGATTAATTCTTGATTATACAATAAAGTAAATAATCCCACCCAACTTTCTCTTTTCTTCTATTTCTCATATTTCGCTCTCTTAATAACACCCTTCATTTCTCTCGTCAATTTTAGATGTTAACAAAAATGAAATTTTGACTTTTTTCTTCCTGTAACACCCAATAAGAAGCGACGAGAACATCAACACTATTTCAATTAAAATATGAAATTTCTTATAAAATTTTGACTGAATTAATTTTTCTTTTACTTTCTTCTGTATATATTTAACATTAGCAAAGATATTTGTTGGAAAAACAAATCATCAATAAGAAACCACGAGAACATTGACACATGGCTCTAGAATTTAAATAGATCCTGCCCATTTAAATCATCTTAATCTAATGGTTAATAAATTATGTGAGAATTTGTGTAATATAATAGCTACAATGTAAAAGCATTGTTTATGTTATAATTACTTCTTTTTTCCTTGCTTGAACTGGTGCAATGGTGAAATGATGAGCGGGTGAAATGAAGCTTTTAGGTACACATTTTTAGGTACAGTGGTAAAATGGTGGAGCTGATAGATCCATCCAATTTATGAGCCACTTTTAGAGCCGTTGGTAGTATCGTGGCCACATTTTTTAAGGGTACGAATGTCTTTTTCATATTTTGCCTTCTATATGTGCATGAGGGTAATTGGTATTTAATGGATCTGTTATTATTTTATCTCATCAAACTTATCATTCCGAGATAGTTTAGATATTTCGTAATTTTGGAGGAAAAATGTCTACTTTTGAATGAAAAAACTAAGTGTTTGCCTATAGGTGGTTGTTGGCTTCATTGGTTAAAGTGTCAACAACCCCATGTCAAGAGGCATGATTTTACATTCGGTAAATACGATACTTCCATCAATTGTGTGGACAGACTCCCCACCTCCATATGGATTGATTCCTCTCATTTAGGAGTAACTCTTCGGGTAGCACCATTAATGTTCTTATCCTAATTGGTCTCAACAATTCCCTAAACTAGTTCCAAATATCAAAAAAAAAAAAATTGGGTGTTCGCCTAATATTTTAAAGAGTTATTTTCATAATATCCCTAAAATTGTAAAGCAATCAAAGCCCAAAAAACTCTAGTTGGATCAGTTGGTCTTTTGATTTGTTTCAAACAAGGCTCGTACCTTATTTATCCATTTAATGCTACTGGTGATTTTTTTTTCCCTTTTTTTTTTTTAATATCAACATTTTATAGATTAAAAGACTATTAAAATTTATCAAGATAGATTATTGAAAGTGCAATTTAAATAATTACTCTTATAATCGAAAGATAATAACTCCTATTAAGAGAAAATACATTTTTCTATAGACGAAAGGGGGCATTTTGGGTTTACAAGAAACGAGAAGTGATAATTAATGATTATATTAAACATTGGGAGATTAGAATTATCCTAAAAAAAATGTTTTAGAGAATGTGCTTGCTGGTTTAACCATGCTCAACGGACCGTCAGTCAAACATGATCAAATATAAAAGAAAAAAATTATAAAAAAATTGTGAACAGTCAAACGTAGCGAACAACAAGTTTGAGTTGGTGAGTTTATTAACAAACAATGTTGCAAAAAAAATTTACAAAAATTTTACAACACAGCAAACGATGACTATCATGAGCTGGAGAGTAGTGAGTTGGTGACTACTATGAGCCATCGAGCTTCAAGACGGAGAAGCATAGACAAGATAGCACTATCGCCTACCTTGAGGACGTAGAAGCAGAGACATCGTCATTTTGTTAAGAGTACGACATTTGAGAGAGATTGACGTTGCACAGAGCTTAAGGTTACGTGGGAGAAGAGAATGACTTTGGAGAGAGAAATGTGAGGTTGGAGAGAGAGTGTTTGAGATCTGTTGGAGAAGTACATGATCGACGACGATCGTTACATTTGCAAACCTAAAGGAACATGAAACGACGTCGTTTCGGTCCTTGAACTGTTTCGACAAAATATCCTTATTTATTGAAATAATATTGTTTTACAAGTTAGGATCTAAATTGGGATATCTCACATTATTATTGGCTCATTAATATTAGGAGATCCAGCCCCATTTGGTTACAGAGAACAAAATACCTTGTAAATAGTTGGTTCTATCCGTTAAGAAGCCCATAATTCAAATTAAGCTTTTGTTTAGACCCCATTTAGTGCACGAAATTGGATACAATTGGACAAAATGAAAGATTAAACAAATCCTATGCTATGTTTGTGATAATTAGAATTGGATTGGATTTAATTAAATTAATATAATATTTATAAGCAAAATACACAAAGTCCCCCTCAGGTAAGACATAAATACAGTTATAGTCAAAGATTGAGTTTAATAACACAATAACCCCAGTTTAACGGTCAAAATGTGTTAAAGTTAACGGTCAACTTTAATTTAAAGTGTAAAGACATAAATGCCCTCCATTTTTAAAATTAATTTTTTTTTCTTTTAAAATTTTAAACACTCAATCTCAACTTTCATCTTCATCAGGAGATCACGAAGGTTTCTACTCATCCAGAAACCTTCATCTCCCAAATATCAATCTGTATCCAGACATAAATGACCACTCCCTGCAAAAACTCACATCAATATGTAAAAACCCAAACATATCATTAATCATCTGCAAAAATCCAAACACGTCCAGATATCATCTTCAAACACATCCAGACATCATCTTCAAACAGATCTGGGTTCGAACTCAGACGAACCCAGATCTAGGTTCGTCGAACCACGTCTGGGTTCGTCCAACCATGACAAACCCAGATTTGGGTTCGGCATGGTGGTCTGACGAACCAGACGTCTGGGTTCGTCGTCGCGAACCCAGATCTGATCTGGGTTCGCGCTGGGTTCGCGTCATTCGAACCCAGATATGATCTGGGTTCCACAAACCCAAATCAGGGAGAAAAGAAGAAAAAGAGGAGAAGAAGAAGAAGAAGAAAAAGGTAGTGGAGATTAGGTAGAGGCAGAGAAGAAAAAAAGGAGGAGAAGAAGAAGAAGAAGTGGTGGGAGATCAGGTTTTGGAAAAATAGTTTTAATAATTTTTGTTATCAATAAATGACGAAATTACCCTTGATCAACCGAGAATTGGTTAACAGATACTGTTGATTCGGGGGTATTGTGTTATTAAACCCAATCTTTATCTATAACTGATTTAGGTCTTACCTGAGAGGGGTTTTGTGTATTTTGCTCTAATATTTATATAAATTAATTTTTAAATAAAATATAATAATTAATCTTTCAACATATTTAATAAAAATAAACATAAAAATTTATATTTTAATAAATTTTGACATTTAGAGACTTCATAAAATTATTTTAAATAAAATTATAATCACAAAATAATTTTATTATATTTTATTATAATAAAATATTACATTTTAAGAAATTAAATAAAAATAAAAATAATCCAAAATCATGGATTTTTAAAATCCTATCAATTTAGAATTTATCACATCTGAGCCTAGTAAAAGATTTTTCCTTTCTGTCCAACCGGAGGCAATGGTGGGAACGACAATTTTTTTTTCCCTAACCCACCAAATTGCCGGGGTTCCAAACAAAACCTTAGAGCTTACCGGCTAACATGCTACAAGCACATCCAAAAACCACATAGAAAGAAATACTTGAGAGAAAATAAAAAAGCAAAATGTAAACATTAGACTGGTATATACAATTTTGAAATATCCAATGTTGGCATAACTTAATGTTCCGATTAGACTTGGGAAATGCTGAAAGTAGATGAAGCAATAGTAGTACACCCAAAAACCAAAAAATTAAATTAAAAAAAAAAAAACACAACCCAGTAATAACAAGATGAAATTTGTCTGCAAAAACAGGTTGCCACAGCTGCATTTATCGTGAAATTAAAAATCAAATAAATGATTCAAAATCAACATCCAAATATTACCTTAATGAAGTAAATGGACAGTAAACAAAATCCATCCCACATAAACAACTGACATAACTTTTTTAACTTCCAGAATAGTATGGGAAAACAAAAACTCATGTTGACCCTACAACAAGCATTCATTCAACCTTAAATCTTAAACACATATTTCCGAACCAGACAGAGTGACAAGGAGAGTGGTTGCTTCTGAATAACTAAAAAACTAATAGAGCCAAAAACGATGACCAATGCATTTAAGAGTCGGCAATGGTAACTTCCACCTCAACACCAGGTTCAATTGTAATGGAAGTGATCTGCTTCACCACATCAGGGGAGCTGAAGAGATCAATAACTCTCTTGTGAACACGGAGCTCAAATCTATCCCAAGTGTTGGTACCTGCAAACCGAACAGCCAGTGAACACTTTGCAGAAATTAATCGTAATTGGTAATGAAGCATAAAGCTCTTCAATAACATTAAATGTGCACGGCAAAATAATGGCAGTACACCACCTTATACTTTCAACTAGCCAGATACTGCATAATTAGAAAATCAAGATCATCAACAGATTCTATTTGCAAATCAACTCTCATTGAACTTCATACATGCATAAATTCGGACAACATAGAACCTAATTATGTAACGCCAGCATATAACCAGCCCCAAAATGTAACCCAAGCCGAACAGCCCATCAAGTGTTTACCAAACCCAACACTTGGCCCATCACCTAGTTTAAACAAGAGAAAGCAGAGCAGCAGGTTCTCTATGTGCCAGCAAGTTATGCGAAGCACACTTTTGGCCTGTCACTTGACCACGACTTGCTGGCACAAGGCAAGATTGCCTGCCAAAATGATGTGTCAAGAGTTTGCTAAATTCTAACACAAATTATTGGGTTGCTTTCAGGGCAGGGTACTACAGCCTCAATGCGTAATTGAGCAACAAAAGAATATTAAGTCCAGGGCGACAAGTATTATAACAAAAATCTATTTGCCACTTGTGTTTCCGAAAGTTTACTCTGTCATATAAGTTGTGTTTATAAATTATATATCAATAGGGTGCCGGTCAGGTCCCTTATATAGTGACAGTAGTCTATACTGGATCATTAAACTAGCAGAGGTTCTAACAAATCCATGGACTTGCTAGCTTCAAGTGTAAAGAGGTTATATAGGAAAATACCTTCACCACAAGGAGACTTCCTAGTAGTAATGTGAAGAACCTTGGTTGGCATTCTCACGGGTCCCTTGACACGAAGTCTCTTATCCTTGGCACCGCGAACCAAATCCGTACACACTAATTAAACAAGACCAACAACAACCATCAATAAATACCCAGTAGCCAATGCTCTAACAGCAACAAAATCAAATGGATATCATTGAAAAAGTCATCACCGATGTTAAATAAAATAAAAGGGCAATGAAAAAGGAGAGACCTTTTTCAAGATTCTTGACGTTCTTAGAGGAGAGAGTGATTCTGATCTTGTGAATCTGCTCCTGGGGTTCCTCCAAACCAGGCTTCCCTTTCATTGCGATGTAAGACGCCATTCTTCTTTGCTGATTGTAACAATTACACAACAACAAATCAATCAAATCGAAGGCAAGAAGAGCCCCAAAGTGAGTGAGAGGTAGAGAGAGAGAGAGAGAGAGACCTGGAGGGAGGGACTGAGAGAGGGAGGATTGGTGCTGCTGTTTCTGGTGGTGCCTCTTCTGTCAAACAAATGGCCGATTTCATGAAATTTTGCGAGGCTTATATATGTGTGCCATTATTTCTAGGGTTAGGGTTTTTGATTCCATCTCGCAGTATTCACGTACTGGGCGGCCCGATTGAACAATTTTATGGGCTTGATTATGCTGGATCCGGCCCATGTTCTACACATTTTTTCTGGCCGAAACTGGCTTTAGAATTAGAAGATGATTCAGTAGAATTTGTAATTAGTTCATGATTAATATTTTTCACATGTTATAGATCTCACAGTAATTAACACAAGTTTAACATTTAAACTCATAAATTTATATTGGACACAGACTTAGGGGTCATTTATTTTTCCACTTAAAATTTAATAATGTCGAATTACAACTATTAAATTGTTTTCGTTTGTTTTTTTAAATAGTCAAACAACTTAAAACTATAAAAAAATAACTAAAAAAATTAAGTAAAAATTTTTAACTTTTCATTTAATTACAAATCACTTAATGACATTTAAAAATTTTTTATTTCAAATTTATCATTCCAACAATAACATAATTTCAAATTGATCATAATGTTATATTACTCAATTTTTTTTTCCCTAGATACTTAAAAAAAATATATTTTTAAAAAATATATAAATACATATCATCTCAAATTATCGTAAAATTGAACTAATATATTTTAATTTACAATTTTAACATTCATTTTTTAATTGTTTTCTTAAATATATTTAAATATATGTAAATATGGTTAATATTACTATCTTTTAATCATATTTTAATTATGAATAAAATATTATTAATATGTATATAAAAAATATTTTAAAATTTATTAAATTATTTATTTTCAAATGTTTATATTAAATTAATTAAAATTACATAACAATAAATAATAAAAAACTTATAAATATCAACTTACTCGTTTTCAGATAATTTTAAACTTATAAAATAAAAAAACTTACAACATATTCAGAGGTAAAGAAAAAAAAAAAAAAAACACATTATTAAGATTTCAAATTTTAATCACTATTCCGTTTTTAGTATCACTATTTAATCTTCAGACAAAAAAAAAAAATAAATAAACAAACATCTCCTTAGTTCTTTGAAAAATTTCGCAACCTCTACACACAAACTCTTGGAGAGCTGAGAATTTAGCAAAACCAAAAAATTTGATTCCCAAATCAAATTTATTTTTGGGAGAAAATGTTTAGTCCATTAAGTGAAAATGTAAATTTAATTAAAATAATAATACAGAATGATCCTTAGTATATCTTAGAAGAGCTTTATAATCAAATATAAAAACTATAAGGAAAAACCCATCTAATTATGTAAAAATTTATAGTTTTTCTAAAAGGATCCTAACTGTTAGAAGAGGATTGAAACACAATCTCAAAATGAAAAGGAGAGAAATTGATGGCCCCAAAAAGAAGAGACTTTTATTTATTTATTTATTATTTTCCATTTCTCAAGTGTTCTCATTCATGTTAAACACAATATTTTAGGGTTCCTTTCATAGCCTTTCAACGGAGTAATTAAAAACAGAAAGGACAATAATCATAATATTAAAATAATGATAATAAAGTATACCATTTTGTATACGAATTCTATGAATGTGAACATTAAAGACTGCACTTCTGATAAATTATAATTCCTCAACTCAGCCAACTTCAATCGGTATAAAATTTATTTATATAACGAAAGAAAATCCACCAAAAAGATTCCAATTAATCTGACTTTTAAGAATTTTCTTCATGGAGTAACAGCAGACGGCTTCAACTTCTTTGGTGGTGGATTTCCACCAGAGATCACCACATATGAATAAAAACAGACCATTGCAGCACTGTGATAAAAAATCAAAGGAAAATTCTTATGAGTTAACAGTAAAAACTAAAGATTGTTAATGAAAACACTGAAAGTACATAGATTACCTAATGACAGCATAGAACCCTGTGGGAATTACCTTCTTTGTCTACATCCACACACCATTATATCATTAGGAATGACAAAACTAGTTAGAAAAAGGGTGAAGAAAATACTACAATGTGGTTGTTACCGGTGTGTAGGCTTCATAGTTCTTCCAGAAGAAGAATGCTGAGAGCACTGCAAGATCACAAACACGGTGTTACCCTATGATTGGCTCTTTAGGATTTTACATGCCTAAATCCAAGAGCAAAGTATCTTCTTGAATTTCAGGAAATGTCCTCAATGGCTTATGCTTTACGATATTGCAAATGGCCAGGCAGCTTCTTGTCAGTTTTTTCCTCGAAATGATATAGGTGAAAGTTTTATGTCAAAGAGATGTATTACTGCATTTTTGTTACGGTTTTTTGTATTACTGCATTTTTGTTACGGTTTTTTCTTCAAAAAAATGAAAAAAGAACTGGTGGAGGGAAAATTAGCACTTCGCTTTCTATTTGTGATCCAAAAGTTTCATGTGCTCAGAAAAGATATACCCCTTTAAAAAGCAATTGATTCTCTCAGGATTAGAATGTTCCAATGTAACTAAATCTATCCATAAGCATCATAAAGTGTTGTGTCATCCAACTTTCAGTACTTGAGGAATTCAATCAGTTAAACAACTGTTCCTTCCATTGTTAAAAAATTCATTCCCCATCATCTTCAACAGTCTTCTAGCCAGCCCCACCATTACTTGTCCTGCTTAGCTCACTGCTATTTAAGGTTTGGTATGCATATACTCCTATTCCTCAAATATGTGTATGTAGGATAAATGCAAATTCATCACTGCAATAGAAGTAGATCTGGCAAAGTCCTATCTTAAAACGTCCACACAGATACTTATATGATTTAAACAGAACAGCATATATAAAGCTAAGGGTTCAAAAACTATATAGATATGGACTTCTTCCATTCTAATCTATCCCAGTATGCTTCTGAAAGATACCATTCCTCTCCCAAAATGAATAAATAGAAAGATGACCAGAGACTTAGAAAATTTAAACAAAAGAAAAAATGTAATCCCATGTAATTTCTTACCAGCTTGTCCTAGTATGAATGGCAAACTTGATTTTCCTTGCCTCCAAATCTTTAAGCTGAAGGTGCTGAGGGCTAGCAAAGCACCTCCAATCATGACAGTTCTTAGAGTTGCAAGATTTCTTGAGAATATAAGACCAAGCAGGCCCCCACCTAGCACAAGACCACCTGGGACAAGGTAGAATTCAAGTTCATGAATAAGTATCTCTTGAAAATTATTCTGTGACACATCAAATAAAGAAAGGGCTTTTCATATATATCTATAAATATAGGACTAAAGACATAGGATCAACACTATTTACCGGTGGTAATTTATACAAATTAAAAATGATAAAGAAATAAATATAATCCAAGGAAATCCCCGGAAGTTTCAATAGAGGTATACATGAGGGAACTAGCTAGGTAAATGAGTTAAGACATGAGAAACTGATTCTTTTTTCCTTTTTTTTTTTTTTTTTCTGGTATTATGAATTCTGCAAGGCCTCACTGCCTCAGTTAGATCGAGTCCCAAGTGAGAAGGAGTGAAGGACTAACGTTAAAGTGGCCACTCTAAACCAATTTAGATATGACCTTGATGCAGTGCTTAAGGATATTTCATGGGTTCAAGGATGAGAAAAGGCATTGGTCCAAATACTAATTGTAAGAAAATATTCCAAGTCATAGGTATCATACCCAAGTGGCTAGCTAAATCTCCCACCAACAACTTTAAATACGAAGGAACAAATTGTTTCAAAAAACATAAATAAAATAATAATAATAATAATAATAATTTTACATATATATATATATATTTTTTTTTAAAAAAAAGTGTACATGATTGCCTTACAGTTACAGCTTAAACATTTATCGACCTATCTTCTTTCACACTCTAGATTTGAAACACTGATTTTTTTCTTTTTTATAAGAGAACCATCTTTGCAGCATCTTGCTAACTTATTTAAACTATTTCATTCTGAGTTTACCTCATCTTTGAGAAACGCACGCAAGCAAAAGCCATTTTTAAGCCACTTAAAAAATCAAGCATCACAAATAGGTATGCAGAAAAATTATGAAGCAACACAAAACAAACTGAAAAGGCATCAAATTCACACCCACCCACCCACACACACACACACACTCACTTGAAACAGCAATGTGTCAGCTGGCTTAATTAAACTGTGTTCAAGCAGTAAAAAACCAAGTTCAGTGAAATGTTCAACAAGAATCATTAACAAGGGTGCATGAATAAGATGTGGGTTTCCAATACAGACTTGGAAGCTTTAAATTTCTAGAAAACAAAACAGACTGACCATAGGGTATCCCAAAACAGAAATCATGGATTTTTGCTGCCCTTTTCTGTTGGCTGACACCAGCAGCATGGTCCCCTTCTGCAGAGTTGGTTGTCCCTTCAATATGGGGTTTTGATTCATCAGCATTATAACTTAGATTAGTCTTAATCTGAGAATTGTTGGTGCCACTTCCATCAAGACTCATGACAACCCATGACTGCAAAAAGCCAGTATTTTAGTTTCAATTGTACACAATTGAATTGAGGGTGTGTCAGTAACTTGTTGTCCTATCAAAAAAACAACTTGCAACCTAACTGGTTCCTTTTTGATAAGTCATTTGAACAATACAAGGAGCAAAAAGAAAGTACCTTGGAGGTGGGAAAAGTGGGAGTGAAAGGGGAGCGTAGTTGGAGGTGGAGGTTGCGGTTGATTGAAGAGAAGCAAGACAGTTGAGAGCTGCTCGCTGCCATCCTCAAATGCAAGGGTTTTGTTTTGCTTCCATCCCGCTGCCTCGCAGTTTAGGCTGGGTTCTGGGCCCCGAACTCCCCTCAGTTGCCATTTCTTTTTATGGGTGATGATTTTGGACCTCGCCCATGTTGGACCATATTCACTGATTTTCGCTGCTCTTTACGGAGGCATTAATTCACCGTGGCTGGCACTAGATTACGTTAATTCTCCGTTACACACACGAGATTTGATTAAAATTGAACGGAATAGATTGAATTGGATTTGATTGAAATAAAAAATTATAGTTTTATATTCCGTAGGACTTAGAATTTGATTAAAAATAATATCATATCTTTCGTATATGTGGGAATTGGATTAGAAAAACAATTAATTTAAATTTTTTATTATATAAAATTAATTTTATAAATAATCTTTAAAAAAAAAAAAACAAACGTCATCTCCCACAATTCATCAATATCAAATCTCATAATTCATCAATATCATAATCTCACACAATTTAACATCATCAACTCATTGTTCATCAATATCATTAATCCAATTCTTCAACATCAATATCTCCTACAACAACGACATCATCAACAATATTAAAACATCATAACATTAACGAAAAAAAAAAAACTCAGAACAGGGGTTCTGTTCAAACCCAGAACCCGAACGTAGTTCTGGGTTCAACAAACCCAGAACCACTTAATTATGGGTCTATTGAACCCAAAACCAAGTGGTTTTAGGTTTCCAACTCGAGGAAAAAAAAAAAAAAAAATAGAGTTAGTTCATCTGGATCAAGGAGGAGATGAGAGAGATGAAGAGCGGTTTATAATAGTGGTGGTAGGTCAGCGTGGTGGAGATGAGAGAGAAAAAGAGTTTGTGACTTTATGGAGAGAGAGAGGATGAAATGAAAAAATAAAAATAAAAATGAATCCTATGAACTTGGGATTTTGAAAAGATATGAGTAAGGTTGGGATTTCATTTCCCAAGTTGAATGAGAATGAAGGGGGGTTTGGGAATAAAAAATTCATTCCCATCACCGGCTCCAAACATGGGATATGGGAGAATGGAACAAAATGAATCTTAATTTCATCCCAAATCTCATGTACCATACATAGGGTAAAAGTCATATTAAACACACCCCATGTTTGTAATTACATCGAATTCAAATTTTAAAATACAATAATAGTATAATAGTATTGATTAGCTATGTATAACATATAACAGCTTACGGTATTGACGATAATCCAAATTTTAAATGTAATAGCGTAATTTGACGGTAATGACACTTAAATCGATGTTATGAAAGTAAATTTATTGACAATGCACATTATTTAATCTCGATAAATCCTAACAAACTCTAATCATTAATTTCTATAGATTTTCGATATTGTATTGAAAATAATCCTAAGTATAGGGTATTCATTACATTTTTTTTACAATGGGCATCTGGGGATCTATTGATCTTAATTTTGTCACCTGCTTGTAATTAGTTTATTGCATATCAAACTTGAACTAGCTAAGATAATACTAAGAATTTAGTGAGATCCGGTCTTTTAATACCAAGCAATGTGAATAGGAAGTTACCAAGGCACTTAGTAGAGAGGTTTGTACGTACGTACCAACTTGATCGTCAGTAGAGAAATTTGCATTCTCATCCACGGCTTTCTAGCTGTAATTTCCTTATCACCGTTTGTCTACCCACAGACACATTTACGGATGTACCAACTTGATATTTGCCTACCCATGGATGGGCTTAAAGTGTTCAAATTTGCATCTCACAAATTAAAATTTGATGTTTAAATCAAAATAAAGTATGTTCGTTCGCACAAAGAGAAAGAGAAGAGTAAAAGAATACTTAAACGTATCACAGCTAGAAATGTGAAATAGGCCTTCCTAGGATCATGGATGCTTGAAAGTGCTTTGAAGACTTTTGATAAGCAAGGAATCAACTTGGTCAAATAGGTTGAGAGAAATAGATTCGACATCCGCAGAATTGATAAAGCAATTACTTAAGTTCAAAAGAAGATCAATAGATGCATCAAGTGATGACTTTAGCATAGCCACTATTTTCACTGCAAACATCAAACATCCATCTGATGATGTAACGGTACATTTCCAAGGGAAACGCGTATGAGGGAATAGAAACGACTAATATACAAAAGTTTAAAGCTTGTAAAATTACAGCAACGTTCAGGAGAGTTGATTCCCCATTGATAATTAACCTTTTCAAACATATTACAAAATCTAAATACATTGCACATGTGAGCCTAAGACTCTGAGCCTCTTCAGCTGAGTAACATAATGATTTCTCTTCCCCATAGATGAGTGTCTTATCACTATCCAAGATGCCCTCTAATCACATTATTATTCAAGCAAGCATAGTCTTGGTCTTGTCTTCACTAAATTTTGAAAACATGAGGGATCGAAGCCAGTCAGCCCGATGGGTGCTCTCGATTTGGTAGACAGGCTTAAGAAACTGCTTTGGCTGCTTCAATTACAGCTTCTACTGTAATTCCAAACTCCTTGTATATTTTACCAGCTGGTGCACTTGCTCCAAATCGTTCAATTCCAATCGCCTTACCCTTGTCTCCTACGATCTTTCTCCATCCAAAAGTTGATCCAGCCTCAATGCTGACCCTGGCTGTTACAGCAGGTGGGAGAACACTTTCCTTGTACGCATCAGATTGCTCATCAAACAATTCCCACGAAACGAAGGACACCACACGAACAGTCTTTCCTCCCTTCCTGAGTTCATCACCTGCCTTGGCAGCAATTTCCAACTCTGAACCAGTTCCAATCAAGATAACGTCAGGCTTGTTACCCGAAGAGTTGTCAGAAATGATGTACCCTCCTTTCGCAACTCCTTCAATAGATGTTCCTGGAAGCTGAGAAAGCTTTTGCCGAGAAAGTGCAAGAATTGACGGTCTCTTACTATTGAGAACTGCAACCTTATATGCACCTGCAGTCTCATTTCCATCAGCTGGACGAAGCATAAGGATATTCGGCATGGCCCGGAAGCTTGCCAGATGCTCAATAGGTTGATGGGTTGGCCCATCTTCTCCAAGCCCGATTGAGTCATGGGTCATGACGTAGATAACTCGAGCTTCACACAGAGCTGAAATTCTTATGGCTGCTCTCATGTAGTCAGTGAAAACAAAGAAGGTTGCACAGTAGGGGATGAGACCAGGGCTGTGGAGTGCTATTCCGTTGCAAATGGCACCCATTCCATGCTCACGAACACCAAAACGGACATTGCGCTCTTCAGGGGTGTCCTTTTGGAAGTCGCCAAACATTTTTAACAAAGTCATATTTGAGGAAGCCAGATCAGCACTACCACCAAGAAGTCCAGGGAGAACTCTAGCAAGAGCATTAAGGCATTGCTGAGACAAATTTCTAGTGGCATCCGCTGGACTTTCCGGAGTATAAGTCTGAAAAGATGGAAAATTTACTGCCACAACTCTATCATCAAGATCTCTTAGTAGTTAGTAATGCAACAGCAAAAAAATATCACTCACCGGAAGTGCTTTATCCCAACCAGCAGGCAATTCACCTGTAATGATAGACTTAAGCTCTGCTGCTTCTTCCTTGTATTTTTTCTCGTACTCTGCAAACTTGACATTCCATTCAGCTTCTAGAGCAGCTCCATTAGGAACATGGCGAATCCAGTGCCTGTGAAAGATAACAAAGCTCACTAAAAATCTAAAATCAATTTCAGAGGGACGATTTTCTTAATTGCATACGTTTTAACATCCTCAGGAACATGGAAAGGCTCATATGGCCACCCAAGGTTCTTCCTTGTAGCATCCACTTCTTTAGCACCTAATGCACTCCCATGCACGCTGTATGAGTTTGCCTTGTTAGGGGAACCATAGCCAATGGTGGTAGTCACCTGCATAGGGAAGAAAAATTAAGCATAATCATAGAAGCAGACCAACTTTAAAAGCATACTATCAAAATCATATTCCCATAATTTCTTGTCATCTTCTTGGAGAAGAAAGTTCACCTTAATTAAAGTAGGTTTGTCTTTGACAGCTTTAGCTTCCTTGATGGCAGCACGGATGTCATCATATCCAGTGTTACCATTCTTCACCCAGATAACATGCCACCCAAGTCCCTCAAAACGGGTATCCACACTCTCAGTAAATGCAAGTTCGGTGTCACCATCAATGGAAATGTGATTGTCATCGTAAAATGCAATCAACTTTCCAAGCCCCCAATGGCCAGCAAGGGAGCACACTTCATTCGAAATTCCCTCCATTTGACAACCATCCCCAAGTATCACATACCTAAATAGTGCCAATATCAATTTGATCGAGCATGTAAGGCCTGATATTTGCATATCTTGTCTTTTTAGCTTGAAATAACAAAACACAAGTGATCTATGTTAAAAAGAATTTACGTGTAATGATCGACAATTTCAGCATCAGGTTTGTTGTATCGAGCAGCCAAATGCCTTTCGGCAAGGGCCAAACCAACAGCATTGGCAATACCCTGACCAAGAGGACCTACAAATAAACAAAATGAACATAAAATTATATTAGGTAAATTCTTGATGTTATAACATACGACAACTTCAAATTCAATAAAATTAACATTTTTAACCAGTTGTAACTTCAACCCCGGGTGTTTCAAAATTTTCAGGATGACCGGGAGTTCTGCTTCCCCATTGACGGAAAGACTTCAAATCCTCTTCCTAGCAATTGAAACAAATACAATGTCACAAATAGAAAAAAAAACAACAATTTGATAATCACAGAAAAAGATTCAATGAACCTAATCAAACATCACAGATCAATATACAAGTCTGGTTAAAATGCCGAATTTAGCCTGACTTTGCTCAACTACAGATCTCTAAATACTTTTTCATTTCATAGCTACCCAATTCTCTTCTAAACAAAATCACTCTCTTTCTCTAAGTTTTTCCACCAAAATATAAGTTTTGAATCCAGTAACGCTCAACAAGTCAGTTCAATTGTAGCTTTTCACTCATCAAACCAATCAAAATTCAAACTTTTTCATACATGATAATAACATGTACAGACATGCATGCATCACTACCATTTTCTTTCTCATTTCTCTCAAACACACACCAAACCAAGAAACACAGCAACATGACAAACAAGAGAGAAGACAGAATCACCTGAACACTGTCATAACCAGCAAGATGTAGCAAAGCATACTGCAACATGCACCCATGTCCAGCCGACAAAACGAACCTGTCACGGTTGAACCAATAAGGGTTCTTCGGGTTGTACCTCATGACTTCATCGTACAATATGTGACCCATTGGAGCGCAACCCATGGGCAGACCCGGGTGACCCGAGCTTGCCTTCTCCACTGCATCTATAGCCAGGAACCTAATCGTGTTCACCGACTTCTCCACCAATGCCGTCTCCGCCTTCTCCGTCGCCACCTCCACTGCCGCCGCTCTCACGCCGGCTCCCCGAGAACCCATTTTCCGGCGGGAGAGGGCGGGGCTGAAGAAAGAGAGGCTCTTTGGGGACTGGGAGGAGCCATGGAGGTGGGGTTTTGAGAGAGGGACGAGAGGCTTGGAGAGAGAGAATGTTGAAGAAGCTGAAGCAGAAGCCATTGTTGTTTAGAGAGAGAGAAAGGAGTGGCACTGATGTCTATGTAAAGCTTGTTGTTTGTAAGGGAGATGGGTTTCTAACCGTTGGATGTGAGGATGTGGAAGATCAGGACCGTTGAGTTTGGGTAGGAAATGATTGACGATTTTTGCCATTCGTTTTTTCAATCATTTGTCGGTTTTTTTTTTGAAAAAATTTTGTCTTGTAGTTTATATTTATCTGATTTCTCCGCCTTTTATTTTGTGACCAGTAAAAAAGACTGGACGCTTGGCTGCTATTGAAGTACCGCCACGTGTTACCCAGTTGAATATTGCAATCCGATAATATGGATCACGATCATGATTAGTAAATACTATCGTATCATGTCGTATATATGCATTGATACGGTCGTATCAGTGCTAGCTCGTCCGTATCTGTTTGTTTCCATATAATGCATACAGTCATACTGTACACGTATGCTCGTATATGCTATTATATGGTAAGGGCAAAAAGGGAAAAAAATGTATAAAATCACTTCACCCTAAAACTCTCTCATTTTCTCCCTAAATCCCGATCGGCTGCATCCCTCCCAAACCCTCTCCTTACCAACATCAAAGATTCCCTTTCTAGCTATCAAAGCTTCCATTTTCGACGACCAAAGCTTCCACTTCCGACAACGTCGTGATGCAGAAACTTTCAGGCTAGTGCCGCGCATCTGTCTTTTTATTCTTCGAGTCCTCAACCGGTATTCTCCTTTGAACTATGATTTCTCTCTTCTCTTCAACTCATTTTTTTTTACTGGTTTTTATTTTGCAAAATGAAATGTCTGTTGAAACTTGAAACTTTGAAACCCGACAGAGACTTGAACATAATTGAAAACTCAGCAGTCAACAGTCTCTCTTGTCTCTTATAGGCAGTCTAGACGTCTAGTCTCTTTTAAGATTCAAGTTTTTTTAAGCTTCAATTTTATATTTACATTGTATATTTTATATTTACATTTGCATTTTAAGCTTTAAGTTTATATTGTCACTTATAAATTGTAAAAGGCCTTATGGTTGTGAAGTACTAAAGTTGTGATTTATTAATCGTAAATTTGTGATAGCTAGTAATAAAAAAGATTCGGCGTGGAAGTACGAGGTTGAGATTGAAGTATATGAGAAAAAATATATGCGGTGTACTTTATGTGATAAAGTAATAAGGGACGGAGTTTATAGGATGAAAGAACACCTTGCGTCTATTAAAGGGAATGTTGCCCTATGTACAAATGCTCCATCAAACGTTAGGGATGACATCAAAAGTTATATTGATGAGACCCAATTCAAATTTTTTCTAGATTAGTATCTGGTAGGCCTTACCTAGCACTTTAACGGACCTCTCTTAAACTTTACTAAGCGGCTAAAATAAATCCGTTAAACGAACCCTTGACACTAGCCCATTTAAACTTCTCTTTGAAGCTAATATAATTTCTTCGTTTTGCAACTAGTTGGGTTGGTTTCATTTTAAACTCAAGTTGATTTAATTGGGATTTGAATTAAATCATGAAAGTAATCATTTTCTTTTCAATTTCTTAAATCATTTTAATAAAAATCTGACAGCATAACGGCTGCGTTTATGAGGTTTTCAAATTTCCTACCAAAAAAATATACTGCCAAATAATCTCAATCATAACACAACTTCTTATTTTTCACAAACATACATCTCAACAATCATTCAATCATTTTCATAAAAACCACAATTGATGACCAAAGTCTTTCATACCATAAGAAACTTTGCAAACTATTTACATCACAAAAATGTGATAATACAAGTTTTCAATTGGAGGTAATAAAAGTTGCAAAAGTGATGCATGCAAGTTATTGATTTTTAGTTTTAACAAAATGCAAGAATGATCCATGAAATGCATTCGTCGAGTGTGCCCACCTATTTTGACGAAAGAGTTATTTCGCCTCTTCCACCCGCTGTAGTACCTAAGAAGAATTCATGAAATACAACAAAGAAAAGATGAGCTCATAAAAGCTTAATGAGTACTTTAGAATTTTGGTTTAAGTCTTACATTTCCTCGATTCATAAAGTAATTACATAAACAATTCAAAGTAAAACTGGCAAGGATAAATTTCGAAACAACTGAAAAAATTTAATGACAATTATAAACTTATTTCAATATTAATAAAATCTCAATTTAAATATTTTCTTTCTAAAAGCACCATTTGTATCTCTAAATACTCTGACCACATGACAACTAAACTATTGTCTCAATATGGTATGTCACGTGGCGATTTTCAACTGATACCAACTGTGACACTGTTAAAACATCTCGACAACTACGTATGAAATTTTCTGTATCACAAATCGTAGCGTGAGATAATCTATAAGTTTTGCCAACTACGTGCGGAATTCTCTGCATTGCAAATCGTAGCACTGGATAATATATAAATCTAATGGTGTACGCATGACTTTTGAAAATCTGTTTTACTAAGTGTAATAAGCACAAAACAGCTTATCTTTTCAAAACTTTAGGCTTGAGCTTATTAACCTCGATTCTCATAAAAGTTACTTTATTTTCAATTTATATCGAAGCAAATATAATAATTTTCTTGATCAAAGAAAGAATTTTGCATAACAATAAATCATTCATAAACTTTTTCAGAATAATAAAGTTGTGTTTCATAACATAAACATTATAATGCAAGTGTGTAGCATTCACCCGGATTCCACGCTTATTGAAAAGCTTCAACGGGCTTCTCTTGCTCCACTTGTTTGCTCCTCACCTTAATTTTTCTTAAATTTTGATCTCCTAGCTTAAATCAATCTAAAATCTTGATTTGGAGCTTTGAAATGGTTGAAATTTGCTTGATTTCCCTTGCTTTTCCTTTGGTCGTCTACCCCTTAGTTTCTCTCTCAATCTCCTCTTTTATTTTTCTAAGTGTTGGATGACCAGCACGCTTATATATATAGCCCTTATATGGAAAAATGATCATTTTGCCCTCCTTTAAAATTTATCTTACTATTAAGTTCAATTAACTTCTAAAATTTCTACTAACATTTTAATATCACTTATAAAAATAATACTTATGGAATTTAGCATTTTCACCCTATAATTTATCTACTAATACTAGGAAATCCAAAATTAAAGATAGCAGCTTACATATATGGTGAATTCGGAGAAAGTGAAAACATTTAATCAGTTAGTTAGGTAGGAAAAAATTAATAAATGTATGACATTGAATAGTCGATCGAAGTCTATGGAAGGTTTGGGTAGTGGTAGTGTGACTCAAAGTTAGAGAGAGATTAGGGAACTTATGGATATGTTTCTCAATGGTGTAGAAGATAATTAGATTAAAGAATTGGGAGGAATTATAAAGGAAGGAACTGATAAGGAGTTGCATGATTGAACATGCGATGAGGTAGGCTGATTTTTCTTTGAGAATGACATCGCATTTAATATTACTGATAGTCCATCTTTTAGGGCAATGATGTGGGTATTTGGGTGCTATGGGACAAGTTTCAAACAACCAAATAACTATGAGTTGAGAAGTTCCATATTGAGGAGTGAAGAACAAAACACCAAAACTATAGTAGTTGAAATGAAGAAGACATGGACGAAAACAGGAGTGTCGATATTGTTATATGAATGGAAAGATATGAGGGGTGGACAGTTGATCAACTTCCTCATAAACAATCCATATAGGGGTGACAAAACGGGTTAGTATGTCGGGTTGAGCTGAATTCGATTCGATTCGTTTATGGATTCGATCAATTCGACACGAATTCGTTTAAGAAACAGGTCAGCATTTATAGATTCGACACGAATTCGTTTATAAATTAATAACACGACACGACACGATTAATTCATTTATCATTTGAATAGGATCCAAACTCATTAACTCGTCAACCCGTTTATTTGTTTAACCCATTTAATTCGTTTACCATTTAACCCCGTTTAAATCTTCAACCCATTTAATTCATTAAGGTTGAATTCGTTTATCAACACGAATTCGTTTATCCATTCGTTTAACTACAAAAGTAAACACAGATCATTAGATCCAAACAAATAAATCTCATATAAAAAATGAACACAATAGATCCAAACAAATAAATCTCAAACCAAAAATGAACAAAATAGATCCAAACAAATAAATCTTAAACTGAAAATGAACACTTAATAATAGATCCAAACAAATAAATATCATACCAAAAATGAACGCCTGAACAATAGATCCAAATAAATAAATATCCAAACGATAGATCCAAACAAACAAATAGATATAGTGGTGGAGTCATGGAGAAGGGGCGGTGACTATGAGGGGGAAGGGATGGCGACCATGACCGTGAGGGAGGAGCGACTGCTACTGTGAGAGAGAAGCGGTTGCGACCGTGAGAGAGGATGCTCAGTGACTGTGAGGGAAGAGGGGCTGTGACCTTGAAGGAGAAAGGACGTCGATCGTGACCGTGAGAGAGGAGCGGCTACAACCATGAAGGATGCTCAGTGACCATGAGGGAAGAAGGCCCGTGACCTTGAGGGAGAAGGGACGACGACAGTGACCGTGAAAGAAGAGCAGCTGCGACCATGAGGGAGAAGCAACTGCGACCGTGAGGGAAGATGAGCTGCAACCGTAAGAGAGGATGCATAGTGACCGTGAGGAAGAAGGGGCGACACCGACGACCATGAGGAGAAGGGGTCTTAACCGTGAGGTGGTGAGAGAGAGTCTGTGGTGTGGGTGGCTGCAGAAAAATGAAATGAGTTTAGGGTTTGGTAAATGTGTGTGTATATATATGTATGCATAATTACACATTAACCTCTATAATATGCTAATATTACAATTTTACTTTAGTTTAATCGTGTCAACCCGTGATTCGTTTAAGTAAATCCGATTCGATTCGTTTAAGAAACGGATTAAGCGGGTTGACACAATTACAACACTCGTTTAACACAAACTCATACTCATTTATTTTTTGAGAATTCGTGTCGACCCGTCGTGTCATGACCCATATTGCCACCCCTAAATCCATATGACACAGTTTTTTTTCGTTCAGTTGATGTTAGTGATGTAGTGAAGGATGCGACATTGTTGTAAACTTAATGATGTGGTTGAAAATATTAGAGAGGATATTATTGTTCAAGTGGTAACAGATAATGCCTCTAACTACAAGAAGGCTGAGGAAATGTTGATAGAGAAGAGGAAACGGTTGTGGTGGACGTCATGTGCAGCTCATTACATAGATTTAATATTTGAAAAACTTGGAGAACCACCCCAACACAAAAATGCATTGAGAAAGGCGAAGAAGGTACCATAATAGTCATAGTATTATTATTTATTTCTATATTTTTTTCAACTTAACTCATATTTTAATTAAAAAATTTGTGCCCTATAATAGGTGACAAACTTCATTTACAATCATGGATGGGTGTTGGCGTTAAAGAGAAAGTTTACAAACAAAGAATTAATCCGACTTGCTCCTATAATGTTTGCTACTGCATATTTGACATTAAAAGGTATATTTGAAATGTGGCAACCTTTACAACATATGTTTACTTCAATGGAGTGGGAGGGATATTTATATGCAAAAAAGCCAGAGGGGAAGGAAGTCAAAAAAATCATACTAATGAATTTGACTTTTTGGAAAGGTATCTCTTATCCATTAAAGATTAATAGACCTCTTGTTCATGTGTTGATGATAGTAGATTCAGAAAAAGTGCCCGTAATGGGATTTATTTATGGAGCAATTGATACGGCTAAGGAAGAGATAGCCAAAAACTTGAGGGGGTGATGTTGCAGCTTATAGTGAGTTTGGAACATAATTAATGACAAATTGGAGTTCTAGATGCATTGTCATTTACACGCAGTTACTTACTTTCTGAATCCTCAATATCAATATTCATAAGAAATTACCGATCATGAGATTAAGTGAGGGTTGTATAAGTGCATGGATAGGCTTATTGCAAATGTCAGAGAGCAAGAGAAGACAGATTTATAGCTTAAAGATTTCAAGTAGGCGAGAGGGGTGTTTGGCAAAACCCAAGTAAAAACTTCTATCACCAAACGTACCCCCTGTATGTGGAGTTTTCTGTTAAGTGTTATTCAATCATTTGTGTTTTCTTACTGAAGAGATTCTTATTGGCATTGTAGTTGAATGTGGAAGCAATTTGGAGATCACACCCCATAGTTGAGATCTTTTGCAGTGAAGATTTTAAGTCTCACTTGCTCATTCTCCGCTTATGAGCGGAATTGGAGCTCATTTAATAAAGTATGAGTCTAGTTAGAATATGCTATAAAATTATTTTTTCATTAATACTGATTTTTTCATTATTAATTATTGTAGATTTATACTAAAACAAGAAATCGGTTGGCCACGGAAAAGTTAAACTCATTAGTATACATAATGTACAATAAAAAATTACGGTAGAAATATGAGAAACCACAATGTTTTCCTAATGATGTTGACCCCTTAGTTTTTGCCGACTTGCCTTCTAATAATGAGTTGGTCACAGGAGAAGATGTTGTGGAACTGAGTAGAAGTAGGCCACAACGACGAAAGAGGATTAGAGATATACGTAAGTTTATCATTAAGTGAACGAAGTAACTTGAATATACATTGAAATTTTTAATTATATTACTTTAAATTCTTTTGATGCAGGGAAAGGAAAGAGTGTTCAATCAATGGACGATGAAACGGAGTGGGATGACATCCCTAGTGAGGAGGAGAATGATTGCGATGATGATGATGGGGAAGATGACAATCATGACACATCCGTTTTCATTTCAATTCTTATTTCCGACCACAGACTTTACCGGAATCAGATGATTAGATCATCTTTTATTTTTGTGACTTTTGTGTTGTTTTCGGTTTGGAATCGACGTATTGTTACTACGTTACGTACTAGCAATACATTGTTTTTCGTCTTTGGTTCTTATGACTTTTGTATTATTTTTTGTTTAATTTGATATTTAAATACATCGTTGTTCTAGAAATTCATGACATTTCCTACTATTTTTGTTTTTTTTAACTATTTACCGTATAATACGCCCGTATAATACGTACCGGTTATACTGTACCGTACTATTTTAGGGTGTCCGTACCGTACCAGACCACGTATTTATGAACCTTAGTCACGATACGATGATTCAACACAAATTCGTAAAAAATAAACAGGTATGGGTTTAAGTTAAATGAATTTGTGTTATAATCATGTTAACCCGCTTAATTCATTTATTAAACAAATCGAATTAGGTTTAGTTAAACGAATCGCAGGTTGACACGATTAAATTAGAATAAATTATAATATTAGCATGTTATAGGGGTTAGTGTGTAATTATGTGCGTGTGTATATATATATAAATAATATATATATTTTTTTACACACACACATTTAACCAAATCTTGAACTTAGTTTCATTTTTCTACAACTACCCACACCACACTCTCTCTCTTATCACCTCACGATCACCACATATTTTCCCTCACAGTGGCCACCCCTTTTCCTCATCTCCCTCACGATCACTACCCTCATTCTCCCTCAAGGTCACTGTCGTTTCTACCTTACGGCCACCACTTATTCTTCCCCATGGTTATCGCCCCTCCTCCCCTTTTCCCTCACGATCGTTGTTCCTTCTCCCTCACGGTCACCACCCCTTCTCCACGGCTCCACCACCTTAATCTCTCAAAATGACCCTTCTCTGTATTTTGATTCTTGTTTTCATTTTATTTTTTAATAAAATGAAACCAAAACAAATAATTGCATATCCAGTTAAGTATTAGGAATTTACTTACCAAAAATCATATCATCATTTTATTAGCTGTGCTTGATTGATTTGGAATTATTACTTTGTGATATGATCTGTATAAAAGTTTTATTGAACCTAGTTATAAGTATTTGAAACTTTGAGATTTATTTGTTTGGCTATGGTTCCCTTCAAAATTCCAATCCAATACTGAATATGTGTTGTATATGTTGTTATGCGTTCATGTTTGGTTAAACAAATGGTTAAACGAATTTAACAGTTAAATGAATTAAACGGTTAAACGAATTAAGTAGGTTAAATGTGTTAAACGGGTTAAATGAATTAATGAGTTGATGGGTTAATGGGTTTGAATCTTTTATGATCCAAGTAATAAATGAATTAATCGTATTGTATCGTGTTATTGATTTATAAATGAATTTATATCAAATCAAAAAATGTTGACCTATTTCTTAAATGAATTCATGTCGAATTGGTCGAATCCGTAAATAAATCAAATCGAATTTGTCTCGACTCGATAGGCCAACTTGTTTTGCTACCCCTAATGTCAATGAGTCTGTACCCTTTGATTATTGTAGAAATTATCCGGATGAATAAATTTAAAATCTAGAAATTTATGATCTAGTTAATTCAACTATTATTAAGTTTTAAGGAAGTTGTAATGTTATATATGTGGTTTTCTTTTTTCTTTTTAAGAAAACTTCTATGGACTTTGTTGATACAAAAATCGTCTTCTGAGGATTATATCAACAGTAATATTAATATTTTAGCTAAATACTGAATGAAAAGCTAATTTCCATGTAAATCCCTCAGTTGCTAAAGGGATTTAGCCCTTGAGGTGGTTGTTACTGGATAAGGGATTTCAGCTTCTGGGATTGATGTGTTTCCCTCATCTCTTTGCTTGTCTCTTCTCCGATTTCACCTGTAAAACAAGAAAAATGTCAAGGGTCATCAGTGCTTCACTGGCAAAAACCGTCGGACACTCAAGTCAGGTGATTTAATAAGGGAAGCTCTCATCGACTGGAGATCAATGGGTGTTTTTAGATGAGAGAAGTTGTTCAACACTTAACAGGCCTAGAACTAGATCCAATATTTTTTAGGATTACCTCTTTAACGAACAGTTACCCTTTTATATATGTTGGTACATGTGCTTTGGGAGCTTGATTTTCATTTTCCCTTCCCTTAATACAGTTGAATTCCTATCAGCTCCCTCTTGCTCACACTTCTGTCCCTGTTGCCTATTCCCCCTTTGTGTCATTGCTTTCCAATCTTGCTATGAGCTTGCAAAGCCTTGATCAAAATGTTTTGTAGTGGTTATGTGCTCCCCTTTTATTGGCTAGTCTGACTTGGGGGACAAGTGGCATGCTGTGGACCTTTCCTTTTGCTAGAACCTGCCACACTTGCATTGTGTCAATGTCGCGCTTCATACTGTAATTTGTTCTTTAGGTGATGTTGAAAGGCTTTGCTGGTCAGAGGGGATTGGTTCCCTTTTGAAGGTTTCCCTCCCTTCTCAAACTTATTTCCTTCCATTTTGAAAAGACAACTTGACCTTTTTCTGCTCTTGTATTTTCTAGGGGGTGACTGAGTCTTGGGCTTTATGTTCGGTTTTATTATTCACAGGCTTGCCTCTTCACATAGATTTTAGGGGCTTGGACAATCCATTTCTATTGGGCTAAGAGGATCAATTGATTTAGAATTTGTCTTGGTTGATTTCAATTGATTTTTGAGGTGGTAGGTTTTCTCCAAACAGATTTATAATAATTTTAAGCTAAATTAAAATATAGGGTTATGAGTTGTTTGTATTTTCTATTTTAACATTCAATGAGTCAAAATTTAAATGATTGGAAAGGACTGAAAATCCATTGCTAATCTTGATTAAAAAAAACATCCATCTCAGATTCAATCCAAGACTGACAAGGTGGTCATCAGGGTTGAAGGCATTCTAGGTATTTTTGGTAAAACTTATCCATTAAGTAACAAAAAATTCATCAATCTTTTTTTTATTCATCATTTGATTGTCATTCTATCGGAGATTTTAGATAATTAAAAAAAGTGAAAATACATCTATCGAGAAAACAAGGTTTATATCCCTTTTATTTGTCAACAAAGATTTACTTGTCACACGACTAACACTTTATTTATCAACGAAGATCCAAGGAGGTATGTGGTCAGGTATACTATTAATAGGTTCATGGTCTGAAAGGTGGAAGTAGAGATTAATATGTGGATGCTGGCACAAATCTTCGTTTGTTTCCGCTTGATCTGAGCATGATCTTTACACATAATTTAATCATTTGAACATGATAAATTATTAAGTGCCTATTTATCAATCTCTAATCTATATATTCCCCACGTAGCCAAAATTAACCAACAATATTTTTATAATGCCAAAATCTGCATTTTCAGATAAAGTCCACAAAAAACAGAAAATTCTCTACTAATTTTGATCCTGAAATTTCCTCCATCGAGCTTCAAAATGACTCATAGAAACACTCATTAGGTTGTCTATGATCCAGATATATTATCTTTAATTGGGATAATATTCTCTTATGTGTAATACCATCTCTAAAATTTGCATTTCCGTAACCAAAAGTGACATATGACTAATGACATGAATAAAATTAAATACACAAAAAAAAAAGTAAAATATTTGGGAAACACCATCTAATGCATACAGTATATGGTAATGCATAACAAACAAACAACAACCAGATTGGAAATATGATTAGTTTACAAAAAATAGAACTGGAATGCTATACAAAATCTCATTGAAACTGGGCATTTTGCTCTCACATAAATCGTGCCGATAGTGAACAAAACATTGATGTTTTTTATTGAACTGGTTCTAATCTTCATCAAACCATAAATTGACCTATTAATCCTAGAGGCAAAGAGTCAAGATGATATGGTTGAATACTCGTATTGAATGTTCAGGAACCAAGGCATTTGGTTATAATTTAATGTAACGTTGATTAATTATATTTACGGCAGGTATATATGTATAATTAGCAAAAGTTTGATCATACAATATATATGCAAACGGAACCTTCTATGTGGAAAGCGCAAATTAGCGCCACAAAAAAAACACAAGACTTAAATGGTACAAGCTGAAAAATATCATAGAAGGCATCAAATTCATTGGACTATATGTTAAAATATCTAGTGATCTGAATGATCCTTACATATAATTCAATTATCTGAATGGGACTCTTAGTCTTTACATATCTAACTATATAAATTCAGCAATTAGCTAAAATGTGGTAAACCAACAATAGTTTTACAATGCAGCTCTAAGTGGAGTGGTGCAGTGGTACCCTCCTTTCTGATCGCTACTCTTCTTGAGCACTCATTCGCAAGCTCGAGTTGCAAGTCCAACATGGGTTTATGGATAATTTTTCCACTTGTGTATGAATTATCCCTCCCGTTTCTAGGAGCTTAGTTTCAAACTGTGTCTTCCCACAACAGTAATTGTACTTGTAATATGTAATATGTCAAAAAAATTTATTTTATAGTGCTAAACATGCATTTTCATATAAAGTCAACAAAAGATGGAATATCCAACATTGATGTTGATCTGAAATTTCCTCCATCAAGCTTCAAAATGAGTCAGAAGATCACTTGTTATGTCTGTTGTCCGTAAACCAAAAACGTTAATTATTAAAACATGCTTAATTGGAAATAATTCTCTCATGTGTAAATCCATCTCTGAAATTTGTGTTTCCATAAACAACATATGACTTGAATATAATTAAACCAAAAAACATAAAATATTTCAAAAAAATCAATCTAATGCATGCACCACTAATGCAATTCATAACAAAGAAATATCAACAACATGAGAAGTATGATTAGTTCACAAAAGATAGTATTGAAAATTTGAAATACCATACAAATCTCATTGAAACTTGCCATTTTGCTCTCATAAATCATGTAGGTATTAAGCAAACATTGATACTTTTGATTGAAATGGTTCTAATCTCCATCAGAGAATGAATTGACCTATTAATCCTAGAGGCAAAGTGTCAAGATGATATTGTTTAAAACTTGTATTTTATATTCAAGAACCAAGGCACTCGGTTATAATTTAATATAAAGTAGATTAATTATATGTAATGCCAAAATACATGCATGATTGAAAGATATTTGCTCATACAGTGTGCAAAACAACCATCTAAGTGCCAAGTGCATACTAAAACATACAACAAAATACAAGGTTTGAAAAGTACAATGTGAAAATTATCAAAAAAAAATGCAGGGTTTCAAAAGTACAAACCAAAAAATATCACAAAATATACTCTTAAATATTAAAACTATTAAAAACGACAAGGTGTCGAAATAGGCAAACTACCACATACTCCATTAAAAAGTGCACATTGAACCTTGTATCCTTCCAACTACAGACTATCTCATTTATAGTTGACAACGCTGGCAAAGTCAAAAACATTTGTGGTAAAACTCATGGCCCAAAATAAATTCATAGAAGGCTACTAACACAAACCATAAACAAAGAATGTTTACTTGGTTCTCCGAGGATATTACGTTTATTTGCTATGCAAACAATTCGACCTCGTATTTCATTCACTGCATATTTAATTTATTTATGTGCAATAAGACTATCCGTATAAATAGCCTTACGCTATATAATTTGGAAGAATGCGATTATAACCCACTTATAATTATCACTAGCGACATTATAACCAAACCCATCATACACAAGATAATATTCATCAAGATCAATATCACTTCAAAATTTGAGCAATATTTGGTGCTTTTTAGTTGATATGTTTCACGAACCTACGCCAATGAGATCGCATGCATGACAGAGGAAACAGTCATACAACTTACGTGATATGTTTCCTTATAAAATATGCACTTTTTCTTAATTTGAGGCTTGGTTGTAATCAAGATGATGTTCAAAAACAGTAATAACATCGCACTCTTACAACATATGTGCATGGTTGGGCCCAAAAAGAAAAATGAGTCCAAAATTATGCCCAGCTATCAAGCCTGATTGACATTAGCCGATGTGGTCAGCTCAGCCCACTTGTTAAAATATTAGAAACTTATACTTTTACATGCTATGGTTGCAGATTTCAATACATCAAGAAATATTTTAAGCAGTTGAGCATTGCTGATATGCACCGTAACTATAACATAACCATACCAATTCTTACAAATGGATTGTCAGCAGTCAATCAGATTTGAAGGCAATTAATTAAATTTAGTGGCTCAGTCAGTCTCAGTAATCCAATTTTGGAAAAAACATATAATATCTGCATCATAAAAATTTATTAACAAGTAAATCAGTGTCACACTCAAATTTGACATGTGAGTAGCTCCCCTGCAAATACAGCCAATAATTATTTGTCAATGAATTCATGAAAAAGTAGATAAAAAAGACAAAGTAGTTACCTAACATTCATCATTTCCGAATGCCAATCATGTTCCATCAAGATAATTTTCTCAAATTAGATATTTGTGGATTTTATCTTTGAAATATCTTTCATCCAAATAGTATTGAAGTTCTGTCAAATTAATAAAAGGTGATTTGGGATGATTAATTCAAAGATAGACAGTGAATTTGAGACAAAATGTAAACTAATAAGTCATAACTTGGACAAATTTGCACTGCTTACGCATAAAAGCATTTCAGACAAAGTAGCTACCTAATATTCATCATACCTGGTCACATATCATCAAATCAAACAATATACCGCGAAACCTTTTGTTTTATTCGTACAAATAATGAAAGATGGCTCCTTTTAGTTTTCCAGAAACGAAATTATAAGAGTTGATATTTTTAACATAAATGATAAGATTTTAGCAATAATTGAATGATAAAGAGTAACTATAAGGATGAGTAGTAAACTTTCTTTCTTTCTTTCCTTTTGTTTTTTTTTGTCACTGAAATTTATTCGAAAGACTATCGAAACCATACAAAATGAGTAGTAACCTTATTCATGCAAAAAATATATATATTATGTGAGATATTCTTATCACACAAACAGTGAAAGTGAAACCTTTTTTTACCTCAAAAAAAAAAAAAAAACTATTTTTTAATGAGAAAGTAAAACTATTTTTAATTAAGAAAAATTGACATAGGAGATTTTTTATATTATCGATTAAATCATTTAATTATATTATAATGTAATTTTAAAAGTTTATAAATTATATGATGATATAATAGATAATTCTTACGTCTTATCATCGATGTGGTTTAACTATAAACCTCCCACCTCCCATACACGATTCCTAAATCAACATGGACAAATCTGGACAAAGTTCCTATCTACCATTCATCATTTATAGTTACTTACAATCAATGGATTTTCTAGAAAAAAAAAAAGGTGTTTTTTCTCTTTTGTTTTTACCTTCCAAAGAATCTTTCGTTCAAACATCATAATGAATTTAATTTAACAAAAACAATAGATGATGGATTCTTGTTTGTTTTTTCAGAAACATAATGAAGTAACTTGGGACATATAATTCAATGTGAAACAAAACTTACAATCATTTTCAAAATAAATCAATTCTTACGTGATCACAAAAAAAATCATAGTAAATAAATTTGATGTGTTCGTATTACTCGGTGACTATTTTTATTTATACCGTTTATCTCAAAAATCAATCAACACTTAATTAATACAAAATTGAATGAATTTGAGAAATAATTACAAGCAATAATGGCATAATAAAAACGAAAATAAGAAGAAATCAAAGTCTAGAAAATTTTTAACATGATTCCATTATATATTAAAAAAAAAAAAAAAAAGTCCCTGCATCCATGATTATATTATCACTTGCGGTAAAAGCAGAGAATTAGCTTGCGGTAAAAGGTGGAGAATTAGGGTTTCGCTAGGCTTTCAAAGGCTAAAATTCTCAAACAAATCATAAGAAAATCCCCAAAATGTCCATTTTCTCAATCAAAAGGACCCTAGTTATATTCTTAAGGTCTCTTATACAAATAGAATTTTAAATTATAGGAAATTTTAGGATTTCTTTCCAAATTTACATTAGATTGCATTATATATAGAGTACTTGAAGTGAATTACACTTCTTAAAAATTTTCTGTTTAACGTAGAACTCTTCTGCGTTCAAGATTCTATTGTAATAGGGAATAATAAAAGTTTCTGTCATTCGAACTATCTTTAGAAAGCATAAGTTGCTTCATATTCGAGCTGCTTTTTGCTATGTTTCATTTTTCGCTACTTGAAGTAATTAAACTTAAGATTTTATACAAACGTACGTGACATGCTTGTGAATCCCAGTAATAATGTCATTCTTTGGGTTTATGGGTATTTTAACTCTTTATTGAGCTTAAGGTCTAGATGCTATTTTTAAGCACAACACGTACAAAATAAAATTTTTAATTAAATTAAAGTAAAATAAACTATCATATCAATTAAGTTAAAAAAACAGAAGTGATAGTCCCTTCAAATGCCAAAACAATAAAGTGTGTTGATGACAACATCATTTTCAAGCGCATAACATCTATTATAATTTTCATAGAACATTGATGTTCATTGGGATCTTTGCAATAATTCATGTCGAAAAGACATTGTTAGACTGCTAATTAGCTTTATATTTTATCCATGAAGCATGATTTATGCATCCTTTCGGTTCTTTTTTATTTGTTAGTCTCTTCAGTCATTCCATGTTTAAAAACATCATTTTGTGGGTAAGCTTTTATTCAATCATAGGACCACTAATTTATCTTTTGTTCATTGCTATTCCCCATAAAAATAGCTAAATGTTGTTGAACTAATAATTACAATAAAATATCTTTAAAAAAATACAATAAAATAGAAAATCTCAATAATTATTTGCCTTTAAATTTGACTAGTCCCTTAATGGGATCAAATTAAAATAAAAAGGTCATTATTAAAGTAATATATATATAGCTTTTGTAGAATAATTTCTTAACTCGACAATAAGACATAACCAATAAAAAACGGAAGGAAAAAAAACAATAAATTCTACGAAAAAAAATGCCGACGAAGCAAGAATTTAATTTCTTACTTGGGTGTTGATTAATATCACTTTATCCCTTTTTTTAAAAATATATATATATATATATCATAATCACAAATCAGAAATCAAAATTTTACTCTTCTCATATAAACGGATTTAATTTCAAAACTTAGCTATTGCACAACAGTAGATCATATCTATTAAATTGTAGTTGATACATAACATTTGTACAAAATTAATGTTAAGTTATATGGATAGTAGCTCATTTACTTTTTGTGGTCCTATTGCCCATAATGGAATTAACTTGCGAACAGTTCATGAACCATAATAATGTAAAAATCATGCAATTTTGTTACACTTCATCATCAATGATCAAACCGAAATATCTTTTTTTCCCTTCCAGGCTAGCTATCTAGCTGCCTACATTTATCAGCACTGAATATACAGTATTCAATGTGCACCTTCACAAATTCATGTTTATATTAAGAAATTTCAACCACCCTACATTTATTTTATACCCTATACATTGGTTTAACTTGCTTTTTCTCTTGTTTTTTTCCATCATGATACACATCTACTGTACATTTTAATTTTCAAATCTAAATGATTTACATTTATCCATCGATTGTTGAAGGGTAAAAATGACTTTCAGTAAACAAATAATATAACTAAGTTTTGATATTTGTTTGCTTGTGAAATTGCGTTGAAGCAGAGTGGGATCATGAGAGAAACTTTCAGGAATGCATCTCAAGTTTAATCTCCATCAATTTAGCCAAAAAGTCAGCATCAATGTCAATTTCCTAAAAAGTCTCAATTTTTTTCCCAAGAAACTTTTTAATAACTCTTCAAAATTAGATTGCTTCTGACAAGAGTTTGATCCAGCATTTGATATCATGTACCAATCCAATTTATTTATTTTGAAGCTAGACTAGGATAGAGTAGATCTGCCCCCTACCTGCATGCAGTTTTGTAGTAGCTAAAAATCAAGGTGCTGATAATTTAAGGTCAATTTAAAGACATTTCATTGTCAAATATATTGATTTTTCTTTTTCTACTAATATATTTTATAAGTACAGGTATTACAATCACAATCTTCTGACATAAATTCTAAAATACAGTTAGAACTAATCTCTTAGAGACTAAGAAGAGAGATTCATACAGATAAATGGAAATTGTTTCAAACTAAACTCATATAAAGGTAAAAGTGCGGCTCGAACCAAACACTCAAAGGGAGACATTTTTTTTTATAAAAAAAAAAACTAAAACAAAAAGAGAGAGATTCTGATGAAGAAGCAATTGCATATACCCATTTAAGTTGTGTGTAAAAATGCGGTGTAAATTAAACAGAATTTCAAGATTGCGGTGCTCTGATTGAAGTCAAGTGTTCCCAAAAATATTTACAAGCCATGAACAGAGGGGCAGGGGACCAAAGTGACTTTTGCAGAGTTTGTTCTTTTAATTGGTCCTGGAGCAGCAACTTTAGACCTTTATCAACCATTCTCAGTAGACATGCAAATTTACAGTGCCGTACTCACAATATTATTTGTTTTCAATTTGTCATAAAGTACATATAAAAAAGCAAAACTACCCACCAATAAAGCCCTTGATTCAAAGGACAAAGAAACTAGCCCCAATCAACACCACTGCTTACTCCATAGCAATTAAGACTAATGATTAGTGTTAGTGAATAAATTTTCTTGTAATCTAATCATTTAATCTAGTCACACAATGTAATAGTTTTTCATATAGATTGACTCAACATTTTTGATCATTCTAATATCAATTTCTGGTTTACAGGATTTGACTTAATTACAACCTGTATAGTCGATACTAACTGGATCCGGGAACCTATCAACTTCTAAGTATGTTCTAATTATGTGCATGAAAGAATTTTTAACTCAAAGACTCACGAGGGTGGGCCAATTGCCATTTCAAAACAGTCCACAGTTGTAAAAAATATCTTGGACAGGTCCTTCTCAGAACAATCTTTATAGATGACACCCAGCCCAAGGAAAGATTGATTTTCACCTAACAATTTAGACTTTCTCTCCGAGATTTTGTGTGTATATCGGAGTACTTGAATATCGATTTCAAGTACCAGCAGCTGAGAGAAAAGGGAGATGGTGTTAAAGCTGCTGCATTTAAAGTGATAGGTTTAACTCTTATTTTTTAATATTTATGTGGATAATTCTAAATAGATTTTTGAATATATATATTTTCGAATTATGATTTAGAATTCTATTTCAATTGATATCATAGAAGTTTAATTCAATATCACATACTAATACTAATAATAATAATAATAATAATAAAAGTCAAAACAGCATGGCTTTTGACAATCAATTTTAGCTCCCCATATGATTCCCCCAATATTTATGTTTGCGAATTCGGTGGAAGATAAGTTAGCTGCACAAAATCATTGTTCATGACTAGGACGTGAAAAAAACTGTTGCGGGTGCAATCACTGATTTCACTGTCTCGTCCAAGTTGCCTTGATGGGCCCTCCCCCATCCACACATGTCTCGATTATAACAAAACTTTGGATGTCAAAAGTTCTATCCGTGAAAGCGTTCCAATGGTTGATATTTGTTAGATATTTACTAGTAACTAAAGTAAACCGATCAGATAAATTAGTACTAATAATTCATGGTGTAAATTTTGTTTACAAAGATGTAGTTATATATATCATCCTCATTTATTTTGTGATCTTCATTTTAGTAGAAGAAAATTGAGATTACTAAATCAATAATATAATATTCACTCTTCGATCTAGCTTGTTGATATCAAATAAAACATTTATTCAATCGAATTTTATTCGGATCATTCCATGAGATCGTGAACACTTGGAAAAAAGAAATCAGTAATATAACTTGATGCATAAAAGTTGATTAAATTGTTGGGGAAAAATGACTTGATCTACTGATAAAACTAAACTCATTTATTATATTTCTTTGATTGATAAGTTTAATTCGTCAAGGTTTCATAAATTTATAGATAATTTATTTATTTATGTGGATACTTCTTTTTTATTTTTAAAAGCAGAGATATAGACTGTAAAATCCTATTTCAACTAGATCGGTAGTAATTCGTGCCGGGTAAATCAGGGAAAAGTAAAAAAAAAAAAAAAAGATTAAATTGCAGGAAGACATTTTAACTCGAGTGAAAAAAATGACTTTGATGATAGGTCCCACCTTCCACTTACAATTCCCAAACTGTATGAAACGTGTTTCCCACGCGCCTGGTCCGAAAGTGTGGTTGTCGCCAATTCCAAGCATGTACCCCAGTAATACGTAAACACCCCAAAGTTTGCGCAGCTCTGTCTTGGCAGCACTCGATGCGCGCGTGAGACACCACAAAACACATGTCAGTCACTGCACGCGTGTGTGATTACCTACTGCCCTCTCTTGCCTCCGTCAGACATGGGAAATTTACGAAAGGTCCTGCAAATATACTACTTTTTTTTGAAAAAATATTGTAGAAAAAATTTCTTTATTAAGGTTTTTAATACGTGATTAAGGCCCGTTTAGTATTACTATATATTTTAAAATAATTAAGGTTATTTGTATTGAATAAATAATCTGTTATAAAGTTAATCACATTAGTATTTGGTTAATTCTACTATTAAAACAGTTACAAAATTAAAAAACATAATATATACATTTGATAAATTTTTTATTAATTATTGTGAATTTACAAAATATCTAAAATAAATATAAAAATTAAATAGTTGAATTTATATTTGATATAAATATAATTTTATATAAAGTTGGGATATAAGTGCATTTTTATAAAAATTAATGACGATGATTTAGACATTTAAAAGATTTATTAATTCCACGACAAGTTACTTTTTAAAATTGGTGTGAAGTCTATCATGATTCTTAAACAATCACTTATTAGAATTTTACTAAATATTTATGTACCAAAATTATTAAACAATGAAATCTTAGCATCTCAAAAAAAAATAATAAAACAGGCTTAAAAGATTTTCTATTCAAATTTCATAAGTACAAAAACTTAGAGACAAATTGTTGTTGCTACCTCCCTAAAAGAGTTAACACTTCAAAAACATTATGTATTTAATATTTAGTTTTTGTGGGGAAAAATATGTATTCTTTGGGAGTAAAGATTTTATATTAACTTATGTTTGTACTAAACTTTTTATGAGAGGAGTTTAAGTTTGAATAATATATAAAGAGAAAAAATCTAATAATTTTTATCATTGGTTTTTTCTAAGCTGATATATCATTAATTATCAAAAGTTTAGTAAATAAATGAGTGAATTCTTGCTCATTTTTGGGACTGTCATAATTTTTTTTTTCTTAACTTGAGGTTAGAGATTTGGACTTATAACCTGAATTTAATAAGAAGTGTAATTACTAACAAGTTATGTGTGCTATCAATTAAGATCCACTAAAGCTATGGAAGAACCATAGCACCCCAAACCCATGAAGAAACTTCAATTTCTTGTATTCATTAAAATTTTAAAATTAAATAACATACTTTAGATATTGTATGAAGGGTGGCCCCCGTATAGATTTTTTTAAATGTTGAATGTCAACAATCAAATGCATAAATTTGACCAATGAACACTGATCCAAATAACCTTTTTTATTGCAAAAATATCATTATATTTCTTTAGTTACAGAATGCATATTTTTCATCATCAAAACTATTTATGGTAAAATATTATATCCAACGATCAGTTTTGCTATCGAAACTATTGACAATAATTTCTTTAAACCATCATAATAAATTATTTAGATGCAAATTGTAAACCTTGTTGTTGCTAAATAACATATGGTGGTAAAACTTTTGACATTCAACCTATTTCAATTAATATGTGATCAAAACTAATTATTGCAATTAATATTTGAATAAAACGAATTAGTTGTGAAAAGTCTTTTATGATAAATCATGCACCTTCCACAAGAAAACTATTTGTCACAAACTACCTTTTTTTTTTTTTTTTTCTTGAGTGTTTATAAACTAATAAAATTAATTCATTTATTCTACAATTTTAAAATTAATGAATTCTTACTTGATACTTTCCTTCTTTCCATTATGAATAAAAGCGTGGTTCAATAACTAAAACTAAAAAAATTATCAACTATTTCAAACTTATGTTAATGGTTCTTAAAGAATAAAAAATCAACAATATTCCCACTTGTTCACATAATAATTGTCTGTGTTGTTACTCTTCCATCTTTAACCTCAACTTATTTTTGGTTAAGTGGATTATCAAAACCAGGTTCTAGAAATTTAGTTTAAAATCAATTAAAATATGATTTTCTAAATCTAAAATAGCCAAAAGTTTCATTTTTATTTATAAATATGGTTTATTTTTGTCTTTTTTTTTTTTTCAATTTTAATATAATTATTATGTGTTAATCATTTATAATTAGTTCAAATTTTGACACTCAAGAACAAAATTTTCGTTTTCGCCTCTAGCTGGAACCATCCTAAATATCGTATCTTAGTATACATGTATATGTAATAAGATGAAATTGTTACATTGAAACGAAACTTTTGCCACCATTTAAAATTATAGAGTTATTATTAAAAAGGTTCAAACTTGAGGGGCTTATTGCAAATCTCCGATTTGGACATCAACGAGGACCAAAAAAACAGAAGGAAAAGAAAGGCGACTTCAAAAATCACAATCTACGTTCAACGATAGAATCGAACGGTGGTGGTCGGGGTGGGACCCGATCAAAGGTGTAGAGAGTAATGTTTTAGTGCCTTAAAAAATGTGATTGATGAAGAAGGGAAGAGGACCCCACTACTGGAGTGGCCCGCAAAAAATAGTCACTGTCAAAGAGAGCTGTAGGATTGCTACTGGTTTGTTCGGCCTCTGTTATCATTACTCATTAGAGAGCCGCGCAATTCACTCCGTGATTACCACCCACATACATAGACCCCATACATACCCTTTCTGGATCTTTATCATTCCGTGTTGCGCACTTCATGTTCCTTTCGGTGATCTCCCGCCCCCTCCCCCTTTCTTTCTTTCTTTCTTTCTTTCTTTCTTTCTTTCTTTCTTTGTTTTTTGTTTTTTTAAAATAAACTACGGTAGGACTTTAAGATATAACCCGAAGATCCCTATTAAAAAATGTCGACACTAAGGGCATAACTCATGAGTTGAACCTACAACTTTAAGTCAAGGAAGAGATAGACAATGATTTTATTATTACACCATCGCAACTTTTTTCGTTCTCCATCTCTTTTCGTTCTTTCATTTTTTGTTAAAATCATCATGCTAATATATAGTTATTTACTACTAATTTGATGTAGTTCGAGATTCTATTGGACGAAACACCTTTTCTGTTGTGAGAGTTATCATATGAAATTATATTTAAATTGATAGATGGTGTTAAAATACAACAAACTGTTGATTAAGTTAATGTCTAAATTAATAAGCTAAAATTTTTAAAATAACTTAAAAAAATATTGTGGGTTCTATATTTATTGCTATACAAAATAGTGTATTTGGATTGATGTATAGATAATATTTGGGACATGTTTACCAATCCCGTTTTATACATAAATTGTAGGTGGTTGAATATTAACAAGTATTATTTAAGAAATATATATTATTCTAAAACGTTAAATATGTTTGGTAGTATTTATTGAAAGTAGTTTTGTTTCTTTATTTCATACAAAATTGTAGCTTTAGAGATCATTAAATCAAACTAATTTTCAATTATTAATTTTCTTTCCTAAAACAAAAATAGGTTTTGAAAATGTTACTAATAAACCACTTAATGGTGAAGATTGCATCATTAGTCATGCATAATCGAAGTGTGATTGATACATGAAATTCCTTTTGATAAACTATTTTCATGTGATATTTGAAATTTTGAGTAAAAAAATGATAATCCAACCACAATACATCAGGTAAAAACATGAAATTCTATTTATTAATACTTTGATAAAATAATGAACTATTCTTGCATGATTAACGTGATTTACATTGATTATGTTATGTGTTGCAACGTGGCTAGAAAAATATTTCATGCTAAAACAAAGAATTATTTTCAAAATAAGACAATCTATCATCTCATTACCCATATACCTTAATGTTTTCCATGTTTAACAACAGCAACTTGTAGGGTTTTGGAGTCATTTCTAATAATTATGTGTTTAACATATTGCTTGATAAATTTTGAAATTAGAACAAAATTATAAAATGATTGAACTAGAAAAAGGCTTAATTAGCTAATATTGAAGGAATGTGATCAAAATAATATAATTTCACAAAATTCAGCATAAAAGATGTTGCACTAGACATAATCTTTGTCCAACCGACGGTTTGAGGAGGTCCATGGCATTAGAAATTAAAGAAAAAAAAAAAAAACCAACAGACACTCATGGCGAAGTTTATAAATAACCCCTGGGACCACTATTTTTGTGAAGAGGAATACTTAATACACTAATTGATAAAAAGAGAAGAAAGAAAAAAAGTCTTAAGTAATAAGAGTTTCGTATTAACAGAGAACACTTGTTGATACTATAACGGCGAGTGTAGAGTATATATAGCTTTTCACTCGTATAAAACAACATATAAAATTTATTTTGAAGGTTAACAATCCACAAAATGTACACACGTTTCATTTGTATGAGTTACTGTGCTTGTTAAAAATAGCCTCACAACATTAAGAGGTTATGCAGTTGAAATTCAATATATGTATCAAATTGATTAGGATTGTGTCAAAGTGTGTGTAGCTAAATGCAACCATACCACTCGTGACCAATAAAGGTCACGAGTTCAACACCCAAGATTAAGCTACCAAAAGAAAAGATAATAAATTTTCCTCTCATTTTAGTCTAAATTATTCTCTCATCCATATGTAGGTTATTTCCTCTGCAATGAGAGATTTTTTTCAGTAAGGGTCATGAGTTCAACACCCAATGACCCAGTCACCAAAAGAAAAGATGACAAATTTTTCTCCCATCTTAGTATAAATTATTCTCTCATTCATATAGGAGTTGTTCCCTTTGAAATAAGAGCTCTTTTTCAAATTGCATCACTAACTTTTCACCATGTTAAGTTCTGATTATCTTTCAAGCCAATCTGAGATATAAATATAAAAAAAAAAAAAATGAGTAAGACTGTACAATAACTTTCTAAATACTCAACGGCATGGGGTCATTAATTAACGTGGAAAAATGAAAATAAAGCTAAGAGGAAGAGTGACTGAGTGAAGACTCATGTCTCATTTTGGACAAAAACATAGCCAATCAAATCGAGGATAGAATGCAGCACATGAAGCCGTCATGGACCTGACAGCACTGTGGGAAAATATCATATGCCTTTTTAAGAACCAAACGGAGCTAAGAAACATAAAATCGACCATCGAGCTAAGATGTGAAAATTCAGCAATGCCCCCATTTCACTTCGTGGGTTGTCCTGCTGTAAGAAGACAACCGGTGGACCCATTTTGTCACCGTTTGTACGGCAAAAACAGCCAAGGAGATAAGGTTAATATCGTAAAATCATAACAAAGCCATCTGCCTTGGGTTCAGTCTATGGACCAAAATGTGAAGAGTTGGACTCCCCTACAAAGAGACGCTTCCCAATTTCATCTCTACAGCCAAAGAAATTGTTGTATTATTGCAAAGAGGAGAAGACATATATGTAAAAGGGGATTAAGGTGTGTGCGAGAGAGTAAGAAATAATTAAGATTTAAATAGAGTTAGAAAAGAGAATCCAAGAAAGAGGGCAGAAGGAATAAAAATACTTAATGATGGATAGGAAAAAATGGATAATAAACTTATTAAATCTAAGTCATCCAAATCACATAGATGTCAAATTATGTCAAATATTGTGTCAAAAATTGTGTCCTCCGATTCCTTTCGATATTTAAAATATTTAATTTCACTAATTTATTTTGTTGCATGTTCTTTTTGAAATAAAAATGACCTGACTTTATAGTTTTCGGTATAAATAGAAATTAGTCTTTATTTGAGCAAAACTTTATTTACTATCTTTGTCTCCATGGGACTGTTTTCTGAATTTGATTGGTGTTTTAACATGTACTTTAATTGATTAGTCTACAAGTAATCAAATTTAGTATGATGATGATCAACCATTATGTTTTCAAAGTAATCAATTATGTCATATGATATCTTAATTATATAAAACTTACTAATACAATATATTCACACATTAAGTTTTGTATATTATTTCCTTATATTTACACTTATTGAGTGTGAGTTTGAATAATTTTTTACTCTTTCAATTTTTTTTTAATGATTAAAAAAAAAAATTTGTACATTATAGTTGTGACAAATATACTTGTTGGGAACATAACTCTCAACAATGTTGAGACTACAAGTTCAAAATCCCATCCCCAAATTAAAAAATAAAAAAAAAAGTTCAATGTATTATATAAAAGTTAGATTCTATTAACTTTAAAATTTTTAACAAAAATTAGTGATGCAAATACAAACAACAATACCAATTATTTTAATTATTGTACAAAATTATTATATATAACACATATAAAGTAAGCTATTGGAGTTTTACTAATTTTCACTAATCAAATCATACCTCAACAAATATCCAAAAGTTTATAATGAAATTATTGGTATACGCCAAAAAAAAAAAACTCATTATTTCCCTAGTAGAACTTCGTTTTTTTTTTTAAATGCCCAATAGAACTTTTTAACTAATCTAATAACTGTACATTTTAATCATCAAATGAAAAATAGAAAAAATAAAAATGATGAGAAGAGACAACACGTGAAAAACTTAAATGATTTTGAAGAGATATAAGAATCGTTAACCAAAACTATAAATGAGCACAGGTAAGAATTAAATCAATTTCCAACAACTGCAAGTACACGCAAAAAAACATAAAATAAAATAGAAATTGTTGCATCATTAACTTCGCATATAATAATCCAATCAATATCATTAAAAATCCAATTAATTCATCAGAACGGTACAACCCACGGTTGTAGAGAAACTCAAAGCGCACCAAATAAATACCTCCAAGAACGAACAGATTAATCAAATTCCCAAATTACCCCTCCCAACATTTTCCCGCGCTTTTATAGAAACCCAAAAAGTAGAAAGAAAAAAAGTAATTTTTTTTCTGTGAGATAAAAATCAGATCAGATGACGACAACGGCATGATGATGATGCTGCTGCTCCCTGACTTACTCTGACTGGTAGGCCCCACCTCGTCTCCTCTTTCTTCACTTTAAGAATCTATCTGTCCTCCATTACCCGAAAATCAATGGCCAAAAAATAAAAAAAATGTAAACATTTAAATTTTTTTCAAAAAATTAATAATTTATTGGCTCTGTCCGTATATATATAACCTTGAAAACAATTCAAAACGCTAGACATTTTCATTTGAAGCTACTCACTTCACTTCACTCACGTAAAATGACGCCGGTTCCGGTGGTCCTGACCCTCACCATAGTTACCCTACTCATAATCTGTCCGGCCATTGCTTGGCGTCCATGGCCTCCTCATCTAAACAAAACCAACAGCTCTGATTACCTCTACGGCAACTCCAAAAAGTACGAGGGCTCATCGGAGCTTGTCCACTTGAAGTACCACATGGGTCCGGTCCTCACCGCCAACATAACTGTCCACACAATCTGGTACGGCACGTGGCAGAAGAGCCAGAAGAAGATCATCAGGGAGTTCATCAACTCAATCTCAGCCGTTAATTCCAAGCACCCGTCTGTGTCCGGGTGGTGGAAGACCGTACAGCTTTATACGGACCAAACCGGAGCCAACATATCCAGAACGGTCCGCTTGGGTAAGGAGAAAAACGACCGTTTTTACTCTCACGGCAAGTCGCTCACGCGCCTGTCCATCCAGTCCGTTATTAAAAGCCACGTCACCGCTAAATCGAAGCCGTTGCCGATAAATCCGAAGAGTGGGCTTTACCTTTTGCTCACCTCTGCTGACGTGCGCGTCCAGGATTTCTGCGGACAGGTCTGTGGGTTCCACTACTTCACTTTCCCGTCTATCGTGGGCTACACACTACCGTACGCGTGGATCGGGAACTCGGCGAAGTTTTGTCCGGGCGTGTGCGCGTACCCCTTCGCTGTACCTGAATTTATCCCGGGGCTTAAGCCGCTAAAGTCACCCAACGGCGATGTGGGAGTGGATGGGATGATAAGCGTGATTGGTCACGAGATTGCTGAACTGGCAACCAACCCGTTAGTTAACGCTTGGTACGCAGGACCCGATCCGGTGGCTCCGGTGGAAATTGCCGACTTGTGTGAGGGCATTTATGGGACGGGGGGAGGTGGTTCCTACACAGGGCAGATGCTTCTGGACGGACATGATGGTGCCACGTACAACATGAATGGAATCCGACGGAGGTTCTTGGTCCAGTGGGTGTGGAACCATATTGTTAGTTACTGTACTGGGCCAAATGCACTTGATCAGTAATTTTGAAATTTTATTTGTTTATTTTTATTTTTGTTTTTTTGTGGTTTTTTATTTTTGAGATATGAATGGCTGTTCATTTGTGAAGCTTGTATTGATGCATAATTAGTTAAGGGTAGTTAAAGTTTGTTAATTATAATTATTATATGTGATAATAATTATTATCTCTGTATACTGTTTTTGTATACAATATAGATGGTGTTTCCCGCCTCGTTTGATGCCACTGAATTTAGATTTTTTACAAGATTGTTTTTAACTATTTTTATTAATTTGAGATTTGGTTAATTCGGAAGAGGGGCATGCTATTGAGTTAATTTCATTCTTGAGTATCTTGATTAAGGCATGGGATTAACGTCATTAATGCATTTAATGTATATTTGTTATTTTTTTTTAAAAATTATATTCAGTGTATATATATTTTTTTATTAAATGATATTCTGTTCCAATCTTAAGCAGATTTTTATCCTAAAAATGGAAAATAATTCTCTTTTTTAAATTATAAGATTTGTAGTTAATTTTAGGTAATCTTGCGATTTTTTAAGGAGAATATTATTGAAGAATAAAAATCTCAAAAAAATTGAAATGAATCTATCAAATTCGGGGCGTGCAATTCTCGGAAAAATGTATCCTTGAAGTCTGAAAACTTTCATTATCACGTATGTTTTTTATTATATTTTATTATTTGTAAAATGTATTTTAATATCATTTGTAAAAAAAAGTGCTATGTTATCATCACATTTACTTATACATATTGTAGTATATATTCCACGTATAATTATCACATATCTATAATATTCCACGTATAATTATCACATATCGGACTCGTTTGATGAGAACATTGATTAATGGTCTGAAACTAAAACTTTAGGAAGGGGACCACAACTCCCAATCATAGGATATCTCAAACTACTACTTTTAAATGACAATAAATTTATTATTTCATACCTAATTAGTTTATAACTCATTTTAATCACATTATTACATATTTTTGTATTTAATTATCACATTTCATTCTTATCAATATACTATATAAATAGAGTTGTCAACTGGGCTGTCATCCCCCTATTCCCATCCCATTTGGAGGGGGAATTTAAAGATTTTTTGGATTGAAGATAGAGATAGCGATAACAATTCATTTATAATCCAAATGGGAATTGTGGTAGGGATAGAGACGGTGGAATTTGACCTAAAAATAAATACCTTGCTCTCATTTCTATAAAATAGGGATTTATGAAGGTGGAGCAATGGGGAACACAAGGCCATCCCTATTTGTTCCATTGATAGTTCTATATATAAAGCTCTCATTAGATTCAGCAAAAACGTAAAAAGAAAAAGCCAATGCCAATAGAAAACCCTTGTTCCTTTTCCGTGAGTATTTTCTTTTTCCCTTTTGTCAAATTATACCTATTTTCTTATTCTTTCTTTTTTAATGTCGTACTTATGTATTTTTTTTTTTTTTTCAATTTTCGAATTGTTTCATATTTTGTTTTAAGAAGGGTTTATGTTATTGTCTAATGGCCCCTGTATGGATGGTTGCTGTAATAACTGTAGTGGAATAGGTAAAATTTTAATTTTATTTTATTTTTCCATTTAATAGCTTATTTTTATAATATCTTAGTTGATAAATCTATTTGCAATTTTTTTTTTTCATAAAAAATAAATCCCTTCAATATCTTGATGCGAGATTTGATCTCCTTTTACATAGCAATACGAGACATATCAATTAAACTAGTTTTTTGTAAACCTTTTTTTCTAATATTTTCAGATAGAAAAGCTGTTGGAACTATTTGAATTATATGATAATTGAGTTTGTTCCCTAGAAATCAGCCTTAATACCATGATAAACTATGAAACATAAATTTCTATTAGATATATATATTTTTGAATAAAATTGTTAGATTATAAATTCATTTTTTTTTTTTGGGAATAGGATTATAAATTCAATTTTGATAAATATTAACTATTTTTTCAAAACTTCTAAGATATAAAGTTTTGTTCTCACGCTTGAAAAAATGAAAGGGGACAGAGGCTCTTAGAGAGAGGCAGAACATGAGATAGAGGCTCTGATGTAGTTTTATTTTATTTTTATTTTTTTTAGACATTAAATACATATTGCATAAACAAGACCTCACAAAAGTGGGTGAAGATAGAGGCTTCAAGATGGGAGTAAACAGTCAAAAATTGCTAATAAATTGATTAGTGGGAGGATGTGCTGGTTTGAACCCTAGAAGGCAATGGGAGTGAGGTGGCTTACCACTAGGAGTAGGACATCCCCACCAAGTGTAGTTTTTTAATTGTTGATCTTGTGATTTTATTAGATTCCCACAAATTCTATCACTGAACTAGTAATCTTTCTTTTAGATTGTGATCATTGTTTTCAACTAAAATCATAAAAAATATTGTAAGTATCTTTGAAAAATAGTAACTAAATTGACGTTTAATTAATTTAAATTAACTTTAACAAGAGGCATATTATTATTAAAAAAAAATATATGACCCAAGTTTGAATGTGAAAATGAAATCACTTTGAGAGTAGTAGAATCCAGCTCAAGCACAACCTAGTATATAAATAGCTTTTCATCATTATTCATGAACGATAATCGAACACTTTAGAAGCAAATTAGTGGTTCTCAGCGGCGCCTGAAGCACTTTGACTTGCGAGGGCTTATGTGGTACCAACAAGAATAATATTAAATCATACTTTGCGTTTCATCTTCCCTAATATCATTTTTTTATTTGATTGCGGTCCTCTAAATTTAGGAGGCCCATCATTTGTCTACCAAGCATGCAAGGACTACTATTTTTATAATCTTGACAATATTTAGGGTTAGGTTTTGTGGGGTTTTGACATTAATTATAGAATATACTTCTTCATATGTGGAAAATTTGGATCGAAATTTTTTATATCAATAATTATGAGGCAATTTTTTTTCCCTAAAATAATATTCTAAGCTAATCAATAATTTATTAGCACGAATGATTAACAGGATCTACCCACAATGTGTTTCAAATATCTACTGCCATAGGAGATTATATCACATATAATGATAAATTCATATCATGAGTTTCAAATCCCCAACACGAATGTATGAGATGAGAATAATATTTTATTTTTTTTACACCCAAGTCAATATGTATTCTAATTATGTTTCAGTTTTCCAAAGTTCAATTTTTATTAATTAAAAAAAAATGTTTTATGATCTTAATCATTTCACAATATTGTCAAAACTTCCAAGGCTTACATCAAAACCTTCCTGGATGTAACTAGTATTAGGAATTTTGCAAATGGGAGTTACTATTTTAGGCTAAATAATAAATTTTGCGTGATGAAAAGCATGCAAGGACCTTGAAGAATAGGTGAAAAATTGATTAGTGTAAAAGAGGAAGATGAGGCCTTTAAAGCGCAACTAGATTATCTTATTTTCAGACAACTTGCATGCAATTTTGGAATGCAACAGCCTGATAGCTGGTTCAAAAGATTGATTTCTGAGATCATCTATAGGGAGGAACACCGAATCCATATATATATATATATATTGATTTTATTGATATCTTGTTAGGATTAGAGAACTACCGAGATCAGTCTACATGAGTCTATAGTAGTACGGTTCAGATAATTGCTCCCAAATATTGAGAGATAGCTACCCAGAAAAAAACGAGACTTATTATGCTCGAACGTGCAACTCTACTTAGAGAAGTAATGATACGAGGGGTGGCTACCATTGCACCATCCCGCTTGCAGCATACACCAAAGATATTTTACCTTTCACAATTTCCATAGTAAATTAGTAATGCTCTACTCCAACATTGATCTTGCATATTCTTTTCAGAAAAAGTAATTCACTAACGTTAGACACCTACCAGAAAACACAAAACTGTACAACTCTGATCTGTTTTCCTGGACAAAAAAGTGTGTCAAGAATCATGCACCTGAGAATTTTTAATAATTCATTATACGTGGAAGATTTCAAGATATTGCAAGCTGCAGCAACATATATGCTTATTTTCCAAGTTCAACATTGTGGCAAGATGCAAGGTGTAACAACAACGGAAAAAATAAAAGTCTGTCTTGGAGAAATATGTACTAATATTTAGCTGTCTTTCTATTTTCACAGTAAAATGAGTTAAATGAGAAGTGCATATTATTAAAAAGATTTCCATCAAAACAAGGTCGTGGCCACTGCATATGGCCAACGATTACAACATATACAAACCAGAAGGCTTTTTGGAAACAACGTTGCAATAACATCCACCATATTACTGCACAAAGGCTTAGTAGTCCAGCAGAAGAATCCACTAGCGTACACTTTACTTCATCAACTGCCTCTCTTACTACCATGTACTACCCAATAAGAAGCATAAGTCAATTTCATCACAATTTACCGATAGGCCCTGCTGGAACTGGAACCATCAGTTTTGTTCATGACTTTATTTTTGCTCATTGAGTTTCTCATTTTGCAGGTACTTAAGTACTCCATATGCAACTGTTCCAGCAATAAAAAAGCCGACAGTTGGAGTGAAAGTTGGGTACAAATACTTCACGAAGAATTTATCAACCTCATCCGGTAGGAAGCCTGTAGAAGTGATCCAACAAATGAGTTGTGCAATTTGGAAGCATCGTAACTCATGGCTGTCCAAAATTTAAATTCGAATAATATGACTACTTTCCTTTTTCTATCAAAACTGCTAAAGTTATCTTGTCAAATTTGTTATATATGAAGGTATTAAGTGAGTCATGTTTGGATGTTCCTCGGCCTAGAACCCCAGATAACTGATGTCATATGCTTCAGTGCATATTAAGGGGAGGGAACACATATTTTCAAAGTTAACAGTTGAGTGTTGCAGTTAAAAGCTACTGTTGCATTGAAGACTTTCCTTTTGTTTTTTTGAACATTACATCTACGGAGAGCTGGCTGAGATATCATTTTAAAACGCGGTTCAGAAATCTGCTTCAGAAGATGGAAGAGGTCTGCCCACATAGTGGTGGGAAAGTTACCCACATAAAGTGGGAGTTTTTACATTCGAACCCGTGACCTTGGCATTTAAGGTAGGGGTTGGGGTTACTACGACTCGGCCACCCCACTTGGAGCTGCATTGAAGACATTTTGTTTAAGGAGCCAACCATAGTAGCCAAACCAGCATTCTCTGACTTATCAGGAACACATGTACATTGATAAACAACTCAATGTTCAGTATGCCCCAATCCCAGAGCTATATAGCGGGGCCAGCAATATAATACTCAAGTCATATATGCCTCATGCCTGATAAAATCATCTCTATACATCTAGAATGCCTGATAAGGATACGATTTTACCATCCCGTGCCTAAATGGAGAATCTATGAGATTTATGGAACAACAGTTTAGGAGCATAGGAGGCTAACCTCAGCACCGCAGATTCAATAGAATAGGTTGAAGATAATCTAAAACTGCATAATATAGCTAATTCAAACCCTATTACTAAGAACTTAAGCCTTCTAAAAACATTGTATTGGAAACAGTTTGCTCCTTCATGTCTATAAATGATCAAATGAAACTATTAAAGCAAGTCTCACATTATCCCCAAATATTCACTTCTAAGGCCAACAGGAGCCTTGGTTTCTAGCTAAATGTTCAATAAAGGTCTTACCTGGTCGAAATTTCACAAAATCTCAACTAATTCACCAAATAATCATCTTAAATTTCAACCAGTAGTGCTACTACTGATCAAACACAAACAGCTCTATATCCAAATTTTCCAACTAAAATCTCAAAAAGGTTGAAAAAATGATGATACCTGAAGCAGCAAGAGCAATTCCTTGAACAAGAATGACTCCACCAATCCCCAACCAAGCAAGAAGAAAAGCACTCTCATTCTTCATCATCTCCTTGGCTTTGGCCTCATCTTCTTGACTTATCAAAGTTGGTTTCTCAACTGGTGCTCTTCTAATAACAGACCCTCTTTCTCTTTCTCTTTTGCCCTTCGACTTCTTTTTCTTGCTCACACCACTCACATTAACTTTCCCAGAAGTAGTAGTTGAAGAAGAGCCAAAACCAAGGGCGGGTGAAGTGGGTTTGGGGTTATTGGAGGGTTCTTCTGTGTTGGTGGAGGGTGTGTTCTGGGATCTGATTGTGAATTTGGATTTGGATTTGGAGAGAAGAAGAAGATGATAGGGTTTGTTGGTGGTGAAAGATGATGGAGACTGGATTTGTAGCGCCATTTTCTGTTTAGTTGGTTATTCTTGTGCCGATATCTGTCGAACTATGTTTTATTTTATCTCTTGGTCTCTGTTTGTTTGTTTGTTTGTTTTAAAGATTTTAACCGAGAATTATCGTTAAGTTTAACCTGTGTGGTTTTATTATATTTGTTACAGTAAATTTTTTCCACGAGAGAAAATAATATTTTGATTTTAAGGTGATAAGTTATGAATCTCATGAAAAATTGAAAATGATGCACAATTAAGTATGTTTTATGCTAATCAAATAGTACAATAATGGGTTTTTCAATTATTTTGAGTTGTGAATAAATTTGGGACTGTACAAATGGACTGGTAAAAGCTCAATGATTTGATCCAATGGATCAACCCAATGGATAAAGACCCAGTTAAGCTAGCATTCAGCTCGTGGAAACAAACCCTCGGATTATAAGACATTCAGCTCGTATAGAGAAGTTCTTAGTTCACTGACCTTAGGTCGTCTAACTTGTGGAAAAGAGCTCTTTTTCAAGTCCTTACTCAGTCATAACCCGAGTTGCTCAGCACCCAACCTCAACTCGCCCAGAACAAAATTCAGCTCGTGGCGTGGCGTGCATATTGAGTCTTTTCAAAATGACAGCAGCCAAATTTAAAGAAAACTCAACTACCCAATGTGGAGACAATGTCAATTCTATTTTTATGAGATTTGACCTTACACTGAAAGATACCTATTTTCGAAAGCGTAATTGATATTAAATTATTTCCTATTTGCATTATACACAAATTATAGCACTCATCTCTCAATAAATAGGGGTTAAGACTCACTATAAGGGAGAGATTAATAAAATACTGTTACTCTGACAAAAAATAACCAGAGAAGGTAGTCGTGGATATAGGCATCTTCATTGGCCAAACCATGTTAAAAACCTTGTGTTTTGCATTCTTCCTCTTCTGCCTCCTTCATGGTTTGCTTGATGTTTTGCTTTGCTTTTACTTTGATTGCAGTATTGAGTTGAAAAACTTGTGTCGATCATATCTAAATGTCAACATTTTGTAATAAAATTAATGTTTTATATATTACATGTATAGGCTACTAAGTTTAATTCTAAAAAAATATTTCAATAAAAAAAAGTTTTATTCTAAATTTATGATATTGATTTCATGAACATAATTTTGTTTTATGTGAGAAGTAATAGCATAACTAGGGATAATAAAAATACCTGATCTGATTTAAACCTTTAAAAATCCGGTCTATTTAGGGCAAATTTGGAGAGAAAAATAGCGACCTATTTGAGAAATACGTTAGATTTGGGATAGTCCTAAAAAATTCTGAATTAGGTTTGGGGCAAGCTTTCTTGATCCACTCGATTTTGTAATCCGGTTTATATATAAAAAAAAAAAAAAAAAAAAAAAAATCGTAAATTGCAACTTTGTGTTAAAGAGAGTTATTATACAGTGTCTAAGTTTTACATTGTTAACTTAACTGTTAGATTTTTTATATAAATTTTGCACTTTTTTAGAATGATCATGGATATTGTAGCCAAGTTATATCTTTTTTCGTTTGTATATATATTTTAATATTAATTATATCATTAGTTAAAAATTAAATCGGATTAACAGGTCGAGTTTGAGGGAAGTCCCTCCAATCAGGTTTGGGACTTGGGTCGAGTTAAGGGTACCTCTCAAAAATTTTAAATCGGGTTTGGTAAGAGTTAAATATAATCCAATTCGATCCATTGTCATCCCTTAGCATAACAGAGAATTACTAGCATAAGAGAGAAATATTTGAACATGAAGCTCATATTTGTTTAGACGTGTGATTACCAATTAGAAAAATTTAGAAAATTTAAACTAATTAAAGCTAAATGTTACAATTATAATTCCAAACATAGAAGTTGTATCTATGCACAAAATCCATACTATTGTTTAGGGTTACAAGAGCATAGCAAACATCAAACCCTTATTTAATTAACCAAAAAAAATTGAAAAACCTTTACAACATAGTTTTATCTTCTTAAAATCTTATTACTACATAATCTTCTATTTTAATTTATTCAAAAGCTAAAATAAATAAAAAAATTGTTATTGATTATTGTTCGACAAGTAGAGAACAGAAGTCATCATTTAACACCTTATAGTTAAAAAGTACCAACTAACATAACTAAACAAAACACACATCAGTTCAGTTCGCAGCTTCACTCGAGTTTCGTGTTGCATCTCCCTCCTCAACAAAGATAAGAAGATAAACCTAATTTTCTCCTCCACAACTTTGTATTATTTTTTTCTTTCATGCATTGACACATGTAGTAGTAGTATCCAGCTCTACATGACCCAGAAACCCTTCTCTTTGTTTGCTTCTTCATGGACTATAGTTCAGTTTTACTCATAAACCCCACCTCTTTTTCATGGCTGTTGTCTCCTTTTCTCTCCCTTTCCCGCCAACTCGTCAAAGTTTCCCCGGAAGAAGAAACAAGTCCATTTGTTGCGTGTCTCCACCTGCTGTCGGAAGTGGGTCGGCCATTTTGTGGTTCAAGCAAGATATTCGTTTGGATGATCATCTTGGTCTTGTCGCTGCTTCCAAGTATCAGTCTCTTGTTCCTCTTTATGTCTTTGATCATCGGATTCTTTCACGTGAGTTGGTTACACTTATAATTTGTTTTGTTTTTGTTTCTTGTTAGGAATTTTATTATGTGAAAGTTGAACACGTTTTATGGATTCTTCAAGTACATGGAAATTTGGGTTCTTTTTAAAATTGTATAATTTAAAGCATCAAGTAGAGTATATTACAAGTTTCAGAATGCATATTTTTGGTTTTTTTGGTTTCTATCTATGAAATTGAATTTGAGGCTTAATATCTTGGGAAATTCAAGAATTGGGGTGTTATATGCTTTAGTTGAGACCAATTGGACAAATGAATTGTTTTACTTTATGGTTGTTGATAGATGAAACTGAACATTGGTGAATGTGTGATATAGTATGGACAACAAGTGCGAGTTATAGTTGTGGTGACGCAGGTGATAATTTTGTGTGCAGGGTATTCTGATGAAATGCTAGAGCTGGTTCTTTTCGCTTTGGAAGATTTGAGAAAGTTGTTGAAGGAGCAGGGGTCTGATTTGATGATCAGGTTTGGGAGAGTTGAAAATGTCATACCGGGGCTTGTTGAAGAGGTTCTTTGTTATATGCTATATTTGCTTAGTTCAATTATATTTTTGGAGGGCAATTTGAAGCTCTCATCCTCTCATGTTGTTAAATTTATCATGAAGGATTGCAACAGGTGAGAGCTACCAGTATAGTTGCTGAAGAGGAGGTTGAGTACCACCTTTGCAAGATAATGGGAACTGTGGATGAAGCCTTGGCAACATTGCCTTCTTTAGATGGGAAGCTGAAAATTTTGCAGTGGCGTACTCCATTTTATGATATCAAGGTGCTTATTTTTGTTTTGTATGAGTGCTTGATGTGTGACTTCATGTTATTGATTCCCTGGATGTAACTGGTTATGCATATTCATGTTGCATAGAATTTGAATGACCTGCCTGCATCATACATCGACTTTACGAAACTTCAACTGCCACCAACTTCGCCTATTGTGTCACCGGCATTACCTCGTGCAAGAATAGAAGTCGACTGGGGTAAGTTTCTAGTTTGATGAAAATTAACCTTGTACTTTTATGTTGCCTGCTAGTTTTCATGTCAAGAACTTTACCTTAGAGATTTTAGTATGTGAGAAACTTTTGATAGACATTTTTTAATAACGCCAGGTGGAATGATGATTGAACTATGAATCAGGTGCTTTGCCCACTTTTGATGAGTTGAAGGAGTTTGTGAATGAGAATCCGTGGAAATCGAAAGAGAGTTGGTATGTGATCACGAAGATGTCAGCTGAAAGGTTAATGCTGGAGAAGTTATCAGAGTTGCGGAAAAGAACTAAAAGAAACTTGGATATTGAACATGCCCCAGAGAAGAGGGCTGATAAATCTGTTTTTGTCACACGAAAAGGGAATATTGTGGGAGGTGGAACAGATTCTGTATTGAATGCATTAGCAGCATATTTGAGATATTTGGAGGGCACCAGTCGAGGCGACTGGCAAGAGTATGTGACCAATTCTTATGATGCTGATTTACTTCAATAGGCAATAGGATTTTAAGAATTTATGAGAATCTTTCTGTGATTGTTATCAAGAGAGGAAGAAAGAATCTGTCAACGGTGTTGTGCATAGTGTCCTTGTCACCATAATCGAATAAATTAATTTCTGTTAATCTCATATTGCTGAATGTGTATGATATTATTCTTCTCACTAATGAATTGGGTGCAGTACAGCATAAAGGCACAGAACTTGGTTTTTGCTTGTTGACAACTTTTAAATTGTGCCATTTCTACTCTTTCAAAATGTTACCTATAAAGTGCTTTCTTCTAACCTTGGTTATACACTATGCATAAAGCTTACGTGCTTGAAATAAGTATCATTCCTCTTAGTGTATATTTCCCTATTCATTTTTCTTGACAGACTGGCAAATCCCTTGAAATGCAAAAGATTTGTTCCCTTACATTTTCCTGGCGTTAGAGGTTTTAGAGGTTCTGTATAGGTTAAGGCAAGTGCTCAACTTGTTTCTTATACATGTTGGTGAAGCAATGTTTGTTGTCTCTCACTATTTATACTTCACAATGATGATTCATTTCACCTTTCATTCACTGAAGCATTATAAATTGGAGCTTTAGTAATATGCTTTGGTGTTTGATCACAGAATTCTGTTTCATGCGCTGGGATTTAGGGAAAAAAATGAGCTTTCAGTGACAAGTTATGCCTTTGAATTTAATTCTATATTATAAGAAAAATCTTTTCGGTGTGATTTGTTGCAGGGTACATGAAAGACTACGTAATGCTGAAAGTCGAGATGGAGCTTCATTTTTTGCACTCTTTGGCCCGGCGCTCTGTCTTGGGATTATATCTAGAAGGAGAGTGCATTACGAAGTTATCAAGTATGAGAAAGAGCGAAATGCTGGATTTTTATCTCCCTTTGGATATTCAGCTGCCACTGTCGCCGCAGCAGCTGATGTTGTATGCTCAATGGAGGTATTGTAGTTATTACCAATGATCATTTCATATTTCTGGCACATCTGTATCGGCACAAGGTGATTATGCTTTATTGGTGTGACTTTTAACTTTGAGAGGGTGTTTTTCTCTATCCCTTTTTGCCTCCTTTTTAGTTTAATAGCAAATAATTTTCATACAAATCATTTTGAGGCATTTCGGTTTCCTTACATGGCAGTGGTACTGGCTAATGGCACTAAGAAGTGTAACAAGTTGCAAAGGAATGTATTCTACACAAATATGGAGATGGAATGGCTATCTAATTCAGGTTTACTGTTGAAAACTATTTCAGACATTTAACAATAAATTATTTGTATGAAAAGAAGATCTGTTAACTTCTATTTGGAGAAATATTCAAATAAGGATAAATGATTTCCACATTTTTCAAGGATATATTACTTTTGCAGTATACAGTTGTTGGTCATGAAGGACCTTCTATTTTACTTGTGCATGGCTTTGGTGCATTCTTTGAGCACTACCGGGACAATATATCTGCCTTAGCTGAAGGTGGCAACCGTGTTTGGGCCATCAGTGCTTTGGGGTTTGGCAAGTCAGAAAAACCAAATATAGTGTACACTGAACTAGTATGGGCTCAGCTGCTTAGAGATTTCATTGTTGAAGTTGTAGGTGAACCAGTGCATCTTGCAGGGAACTCGATTGGTGGTATGTTCTCAGTTCAAACTTGCATATATAAGTTGCAAGAACTTGTTTGCTTTACTGGTTTTCTAATTGTTACCATTTATTATTGCCAGGCTATTTTGTTGCTATTGTTGCTAGTCTCTGGCCTGCTTTAATCAAGTCTCTTGTGCTCATCAACAGTGCTGGCAATGTTATTCCTGAATATTCTTTTGTTCCATTTTCTAATGTAAGTCTAAATTAATACTTTGTAAATTCCTTAATTGTAAGTCGCATCAAGCCCATCTGCATATATCTGCTTGTTTGTGTCCAGAAACGGCATAGCTGGTCCGCTGGATTTTTCTGGTAAGTCATGCATTGTTAATTTTTGACAACATTTATAATTGCAAGAGATGATTAAAATTCTGTGTAGTTGTTCAAGCTTTCTGTGAAACAGTAAACAAAAAATTGCACATAATTCAAAATTAAACCTTACAATGTGGTTGTTCACATTTGTGCCTCTATCCTGGCATTCTGTAGGATTATAAAAGAATGAAAGACTAAGTTTCATTCATTTCTTTTTTGTTGGTGTCAGTGTCTTGTTTGATAGAAAATTGCGCTTCCTATTATGGTGGACACTATCAGATTAATGTAAATGTTACTGTGTGGGACTATGGGTCATTTATAGGAGAATGCCATAGAAAATAGAGGGGTGTGCATATAATTGGGTTATTATCTTCTGCTCTGAACTTACATGTGACAGGAAATTTTCCATTTTATTTATGATCTCCATAATTTAATATTTCAAGCGTTTTAAATATCTTAGGAGAGACGGACTTCAGGGGCTGCATGGCTAGGTGCTCGGTTACTTTTGTTCTACCTGAGATCGAATCTTAAAAACATAGTGAAACAATGCTACCCAACTGTAAGTGTTCTTTTATTGTGGCTTGTAAGTTTTTTATTGCATCCAGAAATTGTATGGTTACCAATTCTGTTCCCTTCTGCTTCTCAGCGAACTGAACGAGCTGATGATTGGCTTATCGATGAAATGCTTAGAGCTGTATCCTCATATTCAACTTATGTAAATATATAGGTTTAGCATACATTCTAGAAAAGCATCACCTTAACATATATTAATTAAGTCCCATGATCCCGGTGTGCTAGTGGTGCTCGAAAGTATTTTCAGCTTCAACCTATCAATTCCTCTCAATTATCTTCTGGAAGGATTCAAAGAAAAGGTTCTTATTATACAAGTAAGTACTCACTGGTGAAAAATCAAGATCACCACCTCTATGACGTGTATGCTAGTGTTATTGATGACTCGACTTCCCCATTACAATCTCTTGTTATAAGTTTCGATATTTGTTGATGTATTTACTATCAGGGAATGAAAGATCCATTATCTGACTCCAAGTCCAAACTGGCTATGCTTAAAGAGCACTGTGCTGGGGTTGTAATCAAGGAACTCGATGCTGGTAATTCTACTAATGTATTCTCAAAAGTTGTTGCCTCTGCTTGATTTTTATTTTTTTCGCCCTTAAACATTAAAAAATTGTACCAGTAATTTGTTCTCCTATTTCTTTCATTTCAGGACATTGTCCTCATGATGAGAGGCCAGAAGAAGTGAATTCTATCATGCGAAAATGGGTAGCAACCGTTGAAATTAAATTGCTAGCTGAGAGCCTTTTGTAGTTACAAGGTTTACACATCTAGCGAAAAGATAAAGGGTAAAAAGAAAGTTTATTTTGTAGTTACAACTTGTTATGTGAGCAACTATCCCAGTGCCAGAATGTCTTAGAATCTCCTACTGGATCATTCAACATATCGGCTGGATCTTTGGCTCCACAATGCAATAATTTTGTCTTAAGAGCGGTTCCTGTGGTTAGTGATAGTGGATCCTCCTGGCATAGCTTCTACCAAATGGTTGCAGCAAAACATTTGGTGTGTAAGTAGTTATCATCTCCTCAAGACTCGATAATCGCATGCATAATATGATCATTCAGTGTTAAGATGATATTTAAGATATAAGTTCATAAATAATTAGGCAGCATTATGCAACACAACTAAGAAATCTGTGAACCACAGTTTTCATAGGAGATATGGTATGGTAAATAGGCTTGAGGAGGTGGTGTAAATAGGCTTGAGGAGATGGTGTAGACCTTTTGACTAAAGCTGTTATAGGGTACACAATGAATCATGTAACTAACATCAAGAATCATATTAAATATGCCACTGTAAAGGATGGGCAGGTGAAATATCTTCATTTAGTTATACTGCATCTAGTTTCTCTGCAAAGCCATTTAGTCTCTACAAGTTAAGAGTATTGTGCAGTTACACAACTGAAAGCTAATTATGATATAATACATACCAGAGCAAAGATGAATGTCACCATTCTCACAGTCAAATGGCTTTTTCACTGCATCATACAACTTAATATGAGTATACATAGAACCTCAAATGTTTATATCTACCTGCAAAAAAGGACAAAAATCAAAGGTTAATGTATTTGTATTTGCGATAAATCGGATCAGTCATAGGTTCTTGGCCTCGTCGTTAGGCTTCCACTCCAGTTGACCATGTTTATGCACATTTGTTTGAAGAGCTCAATTGAAAATGTAAAAATTGTCAAGTAAAAAGCATCTTAAAAGTTGTATGTGTTATTTCTTTTATGTAATTAATTAATTATTAATTTATGAGATAATTTGCATGAACATCTCTTAAGGTTTGATATAATTATACGTATATACGAGTTTTGATCATGATTATAGAAATGCTACCTCAAGTTTCATAAGCGTTGCAGCTATACCTCCTAACATTAGGCATTAGTTAAGTTCGTTGGTCGTTAGTCAAACATATTAAAAAACTATAAAAAGATTTAAATACCCCTATTATTTTAATTTTAAGAATTAGAAAAATTAAAAAAATAGAAAAAAAATAATTAAGAATTAAAAAATAATAATAATAAGAAAGGTTGAAGATCACCATCACTGCCTCAATCCAAAGGTATTCACTATTGGAGACTTTCTAATGGTGGAGACCTCTCTAGGTCTCTACCAGTAGAGACTCAAGTTTGGGATCTCCATCGTTGGAAAAGGTGGAGATAACGGACCTAGAAGCAGGTTGGGCATCTAATGGAGACCTTATTTTGGGTCTCTTCATTGGATTCGAAAACCTTAGGTTCCACCAATAGAGGTATGAAGGTCTTCAGTGGCAAAGACCTAACAGATAAAGACCCATATAGCTTTCATGCGATAGAGATCGCATCTCGTTTTCATGATCAGAGACCAATTTAGTTCAAAGATGGATATCCAACTTTCATTTCCATCTCTTTGGAGATGGAGATGAATGGGTGGAGATCCAATCTCATATCATATTTTTATTGTTCATCTTCAAAGATGGATAATGTAGATCTATGTTTATTTATGATTTATCAATTATCATTATTTTTATTATTTTACATTATAATGATTAGACTTGGAGATTTTTAATTTTTTTTATTGTAAACTTTTAGTTGATTGCTGCCCTGTGTCTATCAAGACACCAATTTTGTGCTTTAAAAAGGGTGGATAATATCTGCCAAAGACTATAACAGCTTCTATTTTATAGCCTTTCATTCTTTAGTTATTTTATTTGATATTAAAATATGATGCTATTTCCAGTTACCAAGTCAAGAACCGTTAGACTGAACCAAACCGAACTAATTGAATCAATTTGATTCTGTCTGGTCTGAAAAATAAATTGGTCCAAATTGGTCTTATTTTCTGCGGACCACAATTTGTAGTTTAATCTTTTTTTTTTTCTTTTTCTTTTTTTTCGAAAAAGTTTGATCTAATTTTAGTTGAAAACGGACCGTGCCCAGTCCTAAAATTTATTTCCTTTTGTCTTACAAATCTTGTCTTGATTCTCAAATCCTAAAGAGTCAAGATGACAGTTCCACAAAGACTCCACATTAACAAATTCAAGGGCTGATTTTCAATCTCACTAATTTGCATCCATAAATTCAAAGATCAATGGGCATATTTGATGTTGTAAATTCTAAGGTGGGTATAACTGAAAAGTAGTATTTTTCTTTCATTAATCTTCTTACAGCAAATCAACTACTTTCCAAGTACATATATTTTTGCAAATGTTACATTGCATTAAACAATGACTTCCCCAAAAAATCAATGCCAGTCCTACTTTCTTCTCTTACCAAAAGAACAAATAAACATAATGATACAATCACTTACAAGTGGATTCTTTTTGCTTATACGAAGCATGTGGATTTCCCGAATATTTGTGTTAAATTGAAACTTCCCTTTTTTGGGAACGTACAGAACTTCACATCACCAACAACTCCCTGCAATTGTTGTGGGAGCCATCCACTCCGAGGGTGACTTTAATTTGATATTTTTATTTCTCTGATTCAGCTACAGCGCAATCAGTTTCTGCTTGTCTTCGACTAGCTTCATTTCATCTGACAAACTTGTAATGTCGGGAACTATCCCAGTGCTGGAATGTCTTAGAATCCCATCTCCGACTAGATCATTCAACATACCAGCAGGATCTTTGGCTCCACCATGCTGCAATAATTTTGTCCTAAGAGCAGTCCCAGTGGTTAGTGATAGGGGATCCTCCTGGCATAGCTTTTGCCAAATGGTTGCAGCAAAACATTTGGCGTACAAGTAACTATAATAGCCTACACAAATTAAGGAACAATCATAAACGATGGATAATGTTCAATCCATATCCTAGGTCTGCATTACATGCTTCTGATTTTCACTTCTGCACTAAGACGGAATCAACCTAAATGGCAACATCCTTCAGAAATTAAGCACATTATGAGACATGGTTCAAACATACCTGCACCATAATTAATGAGGTGACTAAATCGGATCTGCCAATGTGTACCCTCAACATGCTTCCAGCTGGTATATTGCTTTTTCGTATCTGCAACAATCGAGCCTGTATCTCTGTGTGGGACTGGCTGTTCCCCGAAGAGCACTTGGTCAACCAAGGCATAAAAAATCTGATGAAAGCCAAACAAGCAAACAAACATTGGTTAATACTTCTTTCTACCACGTATTGAAATTGTAGGAGTCATTGTTTATTCAATTTTAGCCTTCGATAATAGACCTGGCGCTGCAATTCAGTTGCTGCAAACATATCTCTGGCACCTTGCAATGACTCTACCAATTTTTCAGGTATTACTTCACCAGTTGAATAATGTTTAGCAAATCTCCTCAAGACTCGATAATCCCATGCATAATACCTAAGGAATATGATTAATCAGCGTTAAGGGATATTTAAGTACAGAATTCATCTTCACTTATTCACATAGATGGGAAAACATAGATTAAGAAGTTGGGTATCAAATATAAATATTACAAGTTGCACTCATTTTTGTAGGCAAAATTGAAATTTTACCCAAACAAATTGGATTTTAAAAGAAATTACCAATGAAAGATATGCTAGAAAAGATTTGCAAAATACTATAGAAAATTTGTTAACTAAAATACAGCACATACACTTCTCTCTGCATGTTCCATGAAAAAAGATATCATCATTAAAGAGGTGCAACATAAAAAGATTTATGACAAAGCTAACGAAACAAAGGTATTACTGATTTCATGGTAATGGAAAGGTTGAATCCATCTGATCTAAAATTAATACTCATCAACATGATGAGAATTTAACTGCGAAATTAATCCGTCCTTCACTTCGCACAGTTTCTAGCAAGCTGGACTATATCCATTGAAGCTTTTGACTATTTTCATTTTCTAGCAGGAAAGCTAGGTCTACAAGACACCTCTTTAGCAGCACATAGCATAATTTGTCCATAAGATAAAAATTATAAGGTCATCAAGAATAAGGCACCATTGTGCAACACAGATGAGAAATCTGTGAACCACAGTTTTCATAGGAGATATATTATGGCATTTGGAATGGTAGATTCAAAAACAAGAAGAGACAGCTTGGTGTGATCTCATGAAGAGTTTTTGGACGTAAAGAAAAAGATATATTTAGATGGCATCAAGGTGACATTACAAGAGACCAAGTCTGACCTTTCCCAAGCTATTTTAATTTGCCCAAGGATGTATTTTGTTCCCTTTCCACTTCACCTTCTGAATCATATACCATGTCAACTTTGACATTCCTTAAAGGTCAAGGGTCCTTAATATAAAGACTGTGGCCCCATTTTTCTTGATGTACTTCATTTGTTGAACTAATAAAGTGAAACAGTGGAAAAGCAGCATGAATTTATACCTTCAGTGTATATTTATATTTTACTCTTTGTTTTTCCCCTAGTGAATTGGCAGACACGTTCTCTAAAGATCAGTACCAATCCATTGAAAGATTATTGTAATTGAACTCAATATATTAATCCTGAAATATAAACGACATTACTACATATATTTCTTCTTATTTTTTGTTTCCAGTAAACTAATTAATCCAGTAAAGGGGTTTTCAAGAAAGAAAATCATTTTGAAGAGATGAGATCGATCTGGTGGTTTAACCCTCCATATCTACATCAATGAGGTAGTGGTTTTGAGTCGTGTTTCTTTCTGCAGTTCCACAAAGTAATAGTTCAGAAAGAAAGAAAATCCTTTTGAAATTGTAGCGTCATACTCACTCAAAGAGGTTTGAAGGCATTTCAGCAAAATCTAGAACCACCCTGGTGCCTGAGAAGTGTTGGTAATCCTACAAAATAGTTAACACATAAATTACTATGGAGAACCAAAGCCATCTACAAGAGGGGATGTGAGATATCAAAAAATACCGTTCTTGAGAGCAAGGAATGAAGAGCATGTCCAAACTCATGAAACAGGGTTTCTACTTCACTGTGATTAAGCCTTACAGTTGATGAGTTATGAGAACCAGCAAAGTTGCAAACAAGGGCCACAACCTGCAGTATTCCCAAAATAAAGGCAAAATCAGCAAGAACTAAATTTTAGCCCATAACAACTTTCAGGATTACCAGTGCCAGTAAAAATTAGATTTAATAGTCCATAAACAACTTCAGGATTATCAATGTTCGCAAAACTAATTTAACAGCCCATCAGGATAATCAAAATGCATCGGTATTTATTCTAAAGAAATTTAATAAGCAATATTGGCTTCATAAATGGCTTGGGTAAAAGAGCACTAAACATGGACTGTAATACAAGTTCATGAGTTCCAAATTTATGGCTATCTCATGTGAAAACTAATGTTGGAACCATATTTAGGTCAGGTTCAACCTTTTTTCGGTGGACAACTAAAGGTTAGTGGTCATTTTTATTCATTTCCCTCGGTGGAAAAAACTATAAAATCAACGAAATGATCTATCCAGCCATGAAAAATTTTCAAAAATAAACTTAAACGTAATCCCACTTTCATGCTTTTCCATTTATTAAACAAACAAATCAGCAGCATAACTTTATTGAATAACTAAATATAAATTTACACAATTTAAAAAAATTCCACAAGACCAAATATAGTACCAAAAACTACATATGTATGTGTTATACAATACTCAATATTATGACATATTGGGAACTGCAAATTTATTAAATCTAGCTTAAGAGCTTGGAAATTCAAAATTCTCGTCTAGCTAATGCCATCAAAGGAACTGCTAAAAGAAGTAAAGGTTAATTAGCAGTAAGGCTTTCTAGTAATCTAAAGGACCCCAATACTACTGCAGAAGATCATTGATAGCTCAAGCCATAGAATTTGATTAGACAAAACCTTTAAATTCCAAAAGGAAATAGTTAAACGAATCAAGTACCACCTTGTATGATGGTACAAATATAAACACAAAACAGAGGATATTTCTAGAATCTATGAACATACAGGAAGCTGGTATTCTGATTCAGATATCCGGCGCCCCCCTTTGATAGCAAAATTAGCACAACCTGGATACTTGCCTGCCCTTGAGTACAAATCAAGGTACAAATACCCCATGTCACCCTGAAACAAAGGCATGATGCTTCAATAGAGGTTGGAGCAGACATGGAAGAACAGCAAATTGAAGTCAAAATATAACTGGACAAGCAAAACTGTGAACAGTGAAACAAATTCATTTTCAACCTGTGATAATAACTGTCAAAGTAAGATTCTGAAGTTTAATAGAGATGGGAGCAAGCAATGCATGTTAAAAATCTAAACAAGGCCATATATGTGTGTTTGTTCCAATAATTTTTTGATTGGTAAGCCTGAACCTAAAACAAATTCCATCATACTCTTCCATGGTTGATCCCAGTCATTGAGTTATTGTGAAAAACTAAAATTATATCAAATCTTGGTGAAAAAAAGGTAAGACCAAACTTATCAACTCTATATTCATCAAACTGTGGAATACACAGACAACATAGTGTACGTCATACTAATCTCAAATGACAAGATTTGTGTCAATCATCCATGCATTTACCTCTTCAGGATGATGGAGAGACATTTTAAGCACATCTGGGTGCCACGATTCGCCTGGTGCCAGGGGGACACTATGAAATGTTGCACCAAATAAAGACTCCACCAGCACTTTTAAACCCTCGATACATCGCTGTAAAGGAAAATATGATGCCACAACCTGCCAAAGAAATATTCGCACAACTCATCAAAGACTAAACCCTACTCCATAACATTATTGCAGAGAAACAAGAACAAAATCAAGTTCACCATACATCAGGAGAGCATCAGCCAAATGAAACTCTGCTGGTTACATTCAGTATGCAGAATGAGAAGAAATACAACTTACTGAAGAGTCCAAATTATAAGCAGAAGACTTCATGATTGCTGTGTAGTATGCCTCATCCCATGGCTCTAAATCTACGCATCTTTGACCACTTTTTTCCCTCTTGAATTCCCAAATTGACTTAAACTCCTAAAAGAAAAGTAACCCATCAAATACAAAAATTACCAAATAATCTTAACTAAAAATGCGATAGTGGAAACATTTCAGCCTCACAAATATGCTCGAAAAAGAATATAATACCTCATCAGCCTTTGGCTTAATCATCTTACTCATCTCAAGCAAAAAGGTCATCACAACAGCTGGTGATGAAGCCATATTTGGCGTCACCATGAAATCAGAATAAGAACTATACCCCATTATCTGCATGCCTCATTAAAATAAAAGAAAAAAAATGAGTGAAGTATATTTGTAACATATAAAAAAATACATCAGTTGCTACCCACATACATAAAATACAAAATGAAAGCTGTAACTAATTAACATAAGAACCAAATGTCTTTTTTACTCGTGTGGCTAATTACTTGTATATGGAACTGTAAAAATTTTCTTCTAAACTCAAACACATAAGAATAATTTTGATTATGTCCTTGAGCCTTTAATGACATATTTTATGCTAATCAAGAAATAATTTGTTCATATTACTTGAACAGGAAATTCATCCCTCCCTCTTGAATGGTGAACTCATGTTTAGTCAAGCAGTAGCCATACAGTTTCATATTAGATAATCACTTAAATTCACAGAACTTCCACTAGTGGTTGTTAAACAAATGTGCAAAAAAAAAAAAAAAAAAATTTGTATCATTATAGGAACACAACAAGAACAGTTATAATAAATAGATCTTAAAAAATTGGATACGACAATGGCTCAGCACTAAAAGCAAGATCAGACGTGCCAAGCAATGTACATAACCAATCTGGTAAATAGGAAAAATGACACTTGAAATGATACTTCTCAAGCATAGATCAAGCTAGAGATGTAGGAAATATATTCATTAATAAAATTATTACTAAACAGATTCATATCAGAAAACAGGACAATGATGAAACTTATAATTATCATCCAATGGCCACTAAAAAGAAATTCCTAGCCCATTTCCAGCTTGGCTACAAATCTCTCTTCTCTGTTTCTATAAAACGCATTACTTGTTGAATCCCATATAGCAGGCAGCTAATGGCAAGGTCAATTTACGGTACTGATAAAATGATGTCAACAGGTGTTAAAAGATAGAGCAAATGAAGTTTGCAGAAACAGTATAGAGGCTTCTTTAATGTCATACAGTTAATGCCTTCAATCTAGAGTTAATGAGATACACATTTAATATGGAAAGTGTAGAAACATATTCACTGATTATTTATCAGATCAACATATTTATTATGTCACATTTAATATGGAAAGTTTATAAACATATTCACTGATTATTTATCAGATCAACATATATTTTTTTTAAAAGTACTTCATGGCATTACATATATTTTCCAGACTCTGTATATGATTATAAACAACCTGAGAAAGCTCATGGCGGGCTGCTATTAGCTTATCAAGAACTTCATGGTTTGCATGTGGGACAGAATTTCCTTTCACATATGCCATCTTCCTAACCTGAAAGCAAAAGGAGAAATACGAAGGGGATAAGAAGAAAGCACAGTGAGCTTTAGATGACAGCCAGAAAAGTATATTTAAATGGGGGCAAAGTGCTCTTCTTTTTCTAAACAGAATCATAAGTGACTTGACCCACACTTTGAGAATACCAATAAAAGGAAAAAATCAAAATTATCAAGGTAGTGGTTGTTTCTAGCAGACAGGATAAACATTTTGATCAATTATTAGTTTTACTGTACAGTCTCAAATTCACTTGAATGTAGCACTAGGGGAGAAAATCCTGATATTTGCAAACAAAATACAAAAAAATACCTCATCATCTGACGTCCATTGCAGAATAGAATGTAGAGTGCGCGGTTCAGTTGTTATCTGAAACCCTTTTTCTTTTCTGTTATCCCATGACCTCAATGACTTACTTGATGTTTCGGATGTTATTTGGTATACAGGCTTGAGGAGATTATGCAAATGTTTTGGGATGCGTGATGCCGGAAATATATCCACATGACCTGGGTCAGTGATAATATTTTGACTAAACCTGTTTCATATCCAATACTTACACCATGAATCACTTAACTAACATCAAACATGGTTTATCAATCATATTAACCATGCCACTGAATACAAAAGCAACTGCAGAGCATCACAGTAAAGGATATTATACTTACTCCCTGGATAGATGAAAAATATCTACATTTAACTGATTTACTCGATCTAGTTTCTCTGCAAAACCAAGTGTGATTTTTATTTTCTACAAGTTGAGAATTCTGCAGTTACAGAACTGAAAATTAAGTACGATATAATACATACGAGAGCAAAGATGAATGCCACCCTTCTCAAAGTCAATGCGCAGGTGATTGGCAGCCCTATGAGCTTCCTTGGAAGGCAAATGACTATCTTGTTCTGCTTTTTTCACTGCATCATACAAGGTATGATTTGTGTTGAGATACTGCATACCAACAAGAAACACACGTATGAGATTAATAGAAACAAAACAGCTCATCAGTTTATAGTAAAAGAACTCCCTTATTTCAGACAGGTGTCAAGGAGACCAATATTATTTTGGACATGTTAAAGCCTTCAATTCAATATTTTAAGTACCAATGAATATGTTGGAGCTCATTTTTTAATAAGTAGCAGTGGCTGAAATAGTACAATAGGCTTTTTGGCAATTGAACTTATTTAATAGTTCACATGTGCCAAGTATATGCCTGCAGACAACACAATAGTGAAACAATTTCACTACAAATAGGAAGAAACAAAAGCATGCACCAAACAAGAAAACAGAAGCCAAATGGATTATTGGTCACCTCACATGTAGATATTCATTGATTCTCATTGACGCCTTGTTAGCTTCCGCAACAAATTCTCTGATAAAGATAACAATAAACAGAAATACATAATTAATACCCTAAAAAATAGTGCACATTGGTTCTAAAAATCGTATTAAAAGAAATTACAGTGAAACAACCTATCAGGATGAGTTTGTCTACAAAGCTCTGCAGAATCAACAACAGAACAGACCTGGAAAAATTAAACGGTGCAATTACAACAGACTCTCCAAAGAGCAAATTAATAATACCAAAAAACAGGAAAAATAAATAAATAAATAAATAAAAGAATCTACTGTATTCGAAATTTCATCCATTGCACGGATAACTTCAGCAGATGACGGCATCTCAGATATAAAATTAAGGAGTTCCGCGGACCTAACAATACAAATGGAATTGAAAATATTAATACCAAAAACTACGAGTTAAAACAACAGTTAACACCATGACCGAATCAGCCAGCTGGAAAAGTTCCTGGATATGCTAATTAAATGGTCCATTAACTTTCTTGATTAATTTTTACATTCAATTTTTCTTCTTTTTATAAACAAAAAATTATTCAAACCAAAAACACAATAAATGCAGCAATCAAATAATCATAAATTCCATTTTATGTTCTCAGCAACATAATATAATAAATATCAAGTTTCCAGCTGCAATTTTAATTTAATTATTTTCTCAGCTGAAATTATGTAAACGTATGTAGTTTTGATTTCGTTTATTTTACCTTTCAATGGCATCGTCGACGAACCGTTGAAAGCCTTTGGCGGTTTTCAGGTGTTCGAAGCCGTAGAGACCGGTCGGAGCTCCGTTTCCTCTCCGACTGTGGAGAAGGCGGGTCGAGTAAGGATCCCAATAGCATGATTTGAGACGGAGAATCGGGGCGGTTCTGCGGATAAGGGTCCACATATTTTTGGCGGTGGCGCTGTGAAACGTGAACTGATGACTGATGAGAGGTTTAAACATCGGACCGGGGATTCGGCTTATTAGGTCCAGTTTTGAAATCTATTTTCAATTAATTTTAATCTGAAATAAAATTTTTTCATTACTATCAGGAGGATGTTTTTATAAATAAATTAAATTAATTTTAAATGAAATAATATATTATAAATTAAAATATTTAAAATAATTTGAAAAATAATGTAGTATATTAAATTGTATTCTATAAATAAATATAACAATAAAAAAGAAGTTTAGAGAAAATAATATTTACTTTCAAACCAAAATAAAAAGGAAGACAAACTTGAGAGTGATTAAAATAAGGTGGACCAGAATCTTGAGGGTGTTTAGAATGTGATGGATCACAATCTTGAGGGTGTGATGTCTGCATTCTCTTAAGTCTATTGATTGGTTAACAAGAGTCTATTGATTGGTTAACAAGAATGGGGATATGATGCCATGGTTTTCATGAGACATGTAAGGCCCATGGATCATTTTTATTTGGATGATATTTGAATGGAATCATTTTCACATGTTCTTTACATGATTTCTCTCTCACTTATATTCATATTCATGTAAACCAGCTCTTCTTCTACATGTTCTTTACATGTCCATACTCATCTTAGGCCCTCCTCTTTTTGTACCTCTGTTTCTCTCATAAAACAAACACTCCCCTGCTTTTTCCAACTCTTCCAATTTTCTCTCTATTTTTTTACAATTCAAAACACAACGAGATTCCCTTCATGAATTTCATTCTTTCTCCTTCTCTCTCTCTTTGATGTGTTAGTGCTTTATGAATCTTTTAGTTTTTCTATTTCATTTTATGAATCTTTATTTCATTTCAGTATTCCCTTCCACTCCATCAAACAAAAATCAAAGTAATAGAAACTTTTCTTCACAACTATAATCGATTGGTTCAATCAAATAATTATTCAAAACACAAATCCAAAACAAAACTTTCACAATCTAACCAAAATATGCACATGTATGCAGAGAATCAAATATTAAACACCTTAATCACAGTTTGGTTTCTCCTTGACCTTGACCACAATTTTACCTAAAGTAGTGCAAGACAAACATGAGAAAGAGATTAGGGTAAGAATGATGGTTGTGAGTGAGCGAGAGAGAGAGAGAGAGAGAGAAGAAAAGTATAAGAAGTCCCTCCAGTTATCTTTGACCTGTCATGCAGTCGGTTGAGCTTGAGATAAAACCTAAAAATTTGAGTTATAACCTATTGTATGTATTTTTGGACTACCCCAAAGGGGTTGGTAAAAGCCCCCCCCCCCCCCCCCCCCCCCAAAAAAAATGACCCATCTGGTTAGCCATGAACTCACTAGAGCTGCTCGCTCAGCCTGCTCGCCCGGTCGCCCACTAGAGCTACTCGTCCGGTCGTCCACTAAAGCCTGCTTGCTCGGCCTGCTCACGCTAAAACAATATGATCTGCTCGCTAGAGCTGCTTGCTCGGCCTGTTCCCCCTACCGCCCGCTAGAGCTGCTAGCCCGACTTGCTCGTCCGGCAGCCCGCTAAAGCTACTCACCCGGCTTGCTCGCCCGGCTGCCTGCTAGAGCCTGCTCTCCTGGCTAGCCGCCCAAAGCTACTCGCAGATAGCGTGACGTACACGCTAAATCTTCCTAGTCTGTGGCAGCGTGATTTACTCAACCACTACAGTATGAGCGGTGTCAGAAGACTCAGACTTTTTCACAGAAGACTTTGAAAATTGTAATATGCATTTAATGCTTTTTCATTACTGTAGCTCTTCCCTCTCTCTATAAATAAGGGAGAGTTTTATTGTAAAAGAGACATTTTTTTTTTCTTTTTCCCTCTCTCTCTACAGCTGTAACAAAATAAACAGTAATAACAGTGATTACTGCCCCTCATCAGAGCCGGTGCCGTGGACATAAACCTTTTCCTTGGTCGAACCACGTAGATTCTGTGTGTTTTTCTTCTCTCGGTTTCTTTTTCCTCTCTACCTCTATTTTCTCCCTTATTTCTCTCGTTTCAACAAATCTGCAGTTTGGGCTTCGAAGAACCTTGTTGACCAGATTTTAACGTCAACATAACCTAATGAATTGAGATTGAGAATGTGAAAATCAAAATTGAGTTGAGAGTGAGTAAACTTGAGATTAGGGTGGTGTGGGGAAAAATGAAGATTGTCCACAATTTTCTCTCACCAAACTTTTGGACTTTCTAATTAAGCATACGTCATGAGCAACTTCTATGCTCTCTAATTAAATATTCATTACGGGCAATTTTTGTGCTCTCTAATTAAATATCCATCACGAACCTCTAATCAAATATCCATCATAGGTGACTTGAGTGCTCTCTAATTAAATATCTGTAACGGGTGGTTCACATGCTCTCTAATCAAATATCCATCATAATGGATATATTTAAATGGACTACTTTGTCACGAGCTTTTAAAAGTCCATTATTAATAATGTTTTCTAACACAAGCCAAATTCATGGCTAGTAAATACTTGGTATGGTACAGGCACCCCACGGTGGTACGGTACGATACTGTTAGTAAATATAATACGAATGCATATACAGTAAATGGTTAAAAAAAATAAAAAACAAAAATAATAAAAAATGTCATAAATTTCTAGAACAACAATATATTTAAGTAGCAAACCAAACAAAAAATAATACAAAAGTCACATAAACAAAAAATGAACAATAATGTATTGCTAATAGTAACAATACAAAACCAAAAACAATACAAAAGTCACAAAAACAAAAGATTATCTGATCATCTGATTCTAGTAAAGTCTCTAGTCGGTAATGAGAATAGAAATGGAAATGGAATGTGTCATAATTGTTATCTTCCTCATCATTATCATCACGATCATTCTCCTCCTTATTAAGGATGTTATCCCACTCTATTTCATTATCCAGTAATTGAACACCTTTTCCTGACTAGATCGACTATATAATGTCATATATTTATCAATTTTTTCTTCCCTGACTAATTGATTATACCTTTTCACTTTTTGCGAATTCTTCATATACCTTTTGATGTCATCCCTAACATTCGGTGGAACAATTGTACATGGGGCAACATTCCCTTTAATACCCGCAAGGTGTTCTTTCATCTCACACACTCCCCATTTATTACTTTATCATATAAAGTACACCACATAAGCTTTTTCCCATGTATTTCAATCTCAAACCATACTTTCACATCGAATCTTTTTATTAGTATTATTACTAGCCATTACAATTTATAAATCACAAGTTCACAACCACAAGGCCTCCTATAATTTATAAGTGACAATATAAACTAAATAAAACTTAAATGTTATTGCCAAGTGTGTAAAATGTAAATAAAAGCTTTAAACTTTAAAAGACTTTAAGCTTAAAAGATAGACCACCAATAAAAGATAAGAGAGACTGTCAAGTTTCAAAATATAAAATAATTTTTCAAAATAAAAACAATCCTTCAAGTCTTCAATAACAGACTTGAAGAGAAGAGAGAAAGCTAAAGATCAATTCAAGAGAAAGGAGCAAAAATAAGTTGAAGAGAAGAGAGAGAAAGCACAGTTCAAAGGAGAAATATCCACTATAAAAGAGAGAAAGACAATCTAGACCTGTTGGAAAGCTTTTGCGTCGTTGGAAATGGAAGCTTTTGGCACTAGTGAAGAGAGAGTTTGGGAGAGACGCAGACGATCGGAAAAAAATAGGAGAGTTTTTAGGGTAGTTAGGTTTTATAACCTTTTTTTCCCCTTTTTTACCCCTCAATCCAACCAAACCGTATATTGTCATGCACAACTATATGTGTATGGTAAGATCATATTGGTACACATTATATACCCAAAAATCTATACAACCGATATACGGTCGTATTGGTTCTATTACCGATACGATCATATCAGTGTATATACAGTCTAATACCGTATTTACGAACATTGAGCCAATTTGTGGTCGTGATAACTAAACCGTAATAATAAATAATAGTTATTATAGTTTTTTCATGGGACATGGTCTTTTATGAAATGTAGAGTTGTGACCACGTCTAATAGTTTCTATGAGACGTTGACCATGTCTCATAGTTTTCATGAGACATGGTTCATGTCTCATGGAAGACCATGTCTCTTAGAAACTATGGAATTGGATTCTCATTATTGTGACATGACATAAATACATCACACCTTCAAAATTCTGGTCCACCTTATTTTAGTTACTCTCAAAATTGTCTTTATTCTTATTCTGGCCTGGTGGTGCATGGTGCATTGTCATGTACTCTTTTATGTCATTAGGAAACTGAAATAAAGGATGACAATAAGGACACAACATGGTATTATGATGGTGTTTACTTTCAGTATAGTTATCGAAAGCCTTAACATTGTTGATAAGCTAGCCATAGCTTTAGCACCAGACAAGGGCTAGGTTATTCATAATGAAAATAAAGGAAATTAGTTGGAAAAAAAATAACAAATGATAATTGTTAGACGTGGTCCACAACTCTTCGTCTCATGTGGAAGAACCATGTCTCATAGAAACTATTAGATATGGTCCACAACTCCACATCTCATAGAAGACAAAGTCTCATGAGACTTGGATGTCTCATGGTTTCCATGAGACATGGTCCACATCTCTTAGTTGATTTCTTAATATAGACTAAAATCTAAAATGTATACATTTAACTTTTTTTTTTTAATAGTTTGCGTGTAATATATAATAACATCTAAAAAAGACTTGATTGACCCCCTGATACTGTACCTTACGATGATCTTACAGAATATTGGTTATTGTGAGTGAGTTAGTATTATCCCAAAAAATAGAGAATGAAAAGTACAGCATATCGAAAAGCACAAGTTATGTCGGATGACAATGTGCCACGATAGTTAGACAGATAAACTATATTGTGAATCCCATATATCAATATGACACTTATAATCAAATATTAGATCATAACCCTAAGAAAGTTAATTCCAAAGTTAAAGAAAACTTTTGCCCCGTTAATTATATGATAATTAAGAATCAAAGTTATAAAAGAATTTTGACCTGTCAGTTATAGAACAATCAAAAATCAAAATTATAAAATAAGAATATTGACACCACTCTTAAGAATGAAATGAGAAGGTAGGAGATAATTTATGATTGATCACTGTAAGAATTAAGTTGATAAGATTATATATTCATGAAAAACAAAATAGATGGAAACTCTTACTCACTTAACAACAATTCGACTCTCTTTTATTTTAAGGTTACACGACCTTAAATAGGCAAAGATACAAACTAGTTTTGGAACATAATTAATTTTCTAACAAAAAGTTTTAAATTATAGGATTAAAATATAGGAAAATAACACCAGGATGTAAATAAAAGATTGGGTGACATTAACCAACTACATAAAAGATTGGGTGACATTAAATTCATAAGATCTTTTGAATCTCCAAGATTTGCAAGATATGTATTAAATTCTCAAGAACTTCTTAATCTTTAAGATTTGCAAGATATCAATTAAATTCAAGAGATATTATGAATAACACAAAAATGGCCCATTGTAGTTTAACCCCAAATCTTGCTTCCTTGGTTTCCATCAAACTAGATTGACTCATTATTTACGTATGCACATTTATCATTTTGGATATATAACAAATGTTGTTACTAATTAATGCAGGATCAATTGCAAAGCCTTTGTGTGTAAGTATATCGGCAACATCATGAGATATAATAATGGGTCATGAGACTTTATTAGGAATGATGTGTAGACAATCTAAATTGAGATCTTATACGAGATATTCGTTTAAGTATATCAAGAGACTAGTTAGCTATATACATACGAAGTTTTGTAATTATACTAAGATCTTGTTTTATTTGAAATGTTTATATTATATGAATTGATTTTGTGGTAGTACGAAGTTTTGTGGTCCCTCCGTGTGATAGTCGAAGCGTTTTTTTTCCCCATATGTAGGTGAAATGATGTTCTAAAATGTCCTAAAAATAGTGGAGATTCTATCAAAAATTTTGTGAAAATTAGAATCTGTCAATTTTTCTTAATGGCATCGATTGAACTGAAGTTTTAAGAAATACTTCAAAACAGGATGTTGATGTCAAAAAACTTTTTATGACATTGTATTCGTATGAAACTTTTTAATGATACTCATATACGAATTTGATGATTTATAAAAAAAAAATTTCTTGAATTTGGTGATTTATGGAGGCATTTAATTAATGTTATCATTTGCTTTTATAATTTGAAGGTTTAATTGATATCATCCTATGCATTAGCTATACATTATCAAAAACCTATTAAAATTACAATAATAACAAACCAGTCTAATGATAGCCTACAATCTAAACAACTCTAGTTAACTACAATTAATGTATTGTTTATGCATCGCATGACACCAATTAAACTTTCAAGTTATAAAAGAATATGATTGAATACTATGGAAATCACGTGTCCTTAAGCAAATCAATGACAAATGTGCAACATGTAACAAATATTTGTCACTTCAAGAATAACGTGAGTGACAAATGAAAGATGCTTTTACATGAATTGTGACACTTGAAAAGTAAGTTTTGTTTCCTTCTAAAACATGATCGAGTGTTTTGTTAGAGAGAGAGACTGATTTTAGGAGCAAATACACTATTAATCAAAAGATAAAAAGACTAATTTAAGTATTGGAAGGTACTCACGAAGATAACTTATGAGTCAATTTAACAAAAATGTTAACTTGATTTGCAGTTTGAATTGTAGCTGAAAGTTAAAGAAAAATAAACCATCGAGAGAAAGGAATGTTCGAGGATAAAGTTGACTTTCGAATGCAAGTTTCGGTTGAAACAATACTAATCTTTACACTGTACCATTTAAGTTATCTTAAAATTAGTTGACTTTGTGTAATTAATAAAAATTAACAAAAATCAATTTTGGTGCAATTAATTAAACTTTTTATGATTTGGATGAACTTGAAAATTTATTTAACTTTTAGATATTAAAATCTTTAAATCATTATTGAAGACCGTACACATTTCAAAATAAAAACTCCAATTAATGAGTAAAGTTAGTGGTCGGATAAAAAACAATTTTTTTTGAAAAAAAAAAATTGTTTTATAAAAACATTGACTCATTTTTAAAATTCCAATGTCATAAACATCTAATTTAGGTTTTCAAAATTATGAACTTCCTATTAGATAATCCAAATTACTTATTATTATTATTATTGCCTAAAATAAGTAGAGTATATTTTTATTTTATTTTTTATTTTTAAAGAGAATTAACGTAAAGAAAAGCAGGACCGGTGGAGATGATACGCGGCATGCATGCACGTTTGGAAACAAATTCTCCTCAAAACCGTTTTCCTTCCTTCGTGTCACCCTCAAACCTTCTCTTCCCGCGAAAACCTCAAACACACACTCTCTCTCTCTCTCCAGAATCTATTTTTTTTTCTCGGAAAATTTCCTCTCACAATGCAACCAACTAGAAAATCATCCTCATCATCATCATTAACACCAAAACAATTACAGCATTTCTAATCCATGTCTAACTCGCTTGACAATCACGATCCCTCCACGTCGGCCCTGTTGTCCACGTCGACGCCGCGCGGCAAGCTGAGGAAGATCCCACCGATTTCACTTTGTCGAGGAAAAAAGGAGGATGGAAGTGGAGCGGTGACGGCGGACGACGACGATTCCGCAGACGATGAGGAGAGACAACAGGAGCAATCGGAGAACGACGACGACGACGACGACGATGTGCCGATACTTGAAGCGTCTTCTCTCGGTTTGAACCATATTAAAACGAGATCGCTGCCGTCTCCGTCTCCGTCGCCGTCGCCACTCAGGTTCTCTTCTTCAGCTGGTACTCCTAATCTCAAAAATAAGTTTAAAATTGACAAGTCCGAGGCTGAAATCAGGCCAAAATTTATCGTTCCTCCAAGCAAACCGGCCACGGAAACAGGTTTTTTTTTTTATAAATTAACATTTGAATTTTTTTTTTTTTTTTTTGTTTTTAAATAAATTAATTGAATTGTGTTGTGTATAAGAGATTGATTGCTGGAATTGTTGTTAGGCAAAAAGGTTCCTTGGAGTCATACAAAATCACTGCGGTTTCCATCACCACTCAATCCAGATTTGGAGGTAATAAAAATAAATAAAAAATGTTGATTAATTATATTTATGCATGTTTGTATGTATAGATACATGAAATCGAGTGAGTAGGAGGAAATTGAGGTTGATTAATTACTTGGTGGATTATATAGGTTAATCATGCAGCGTTTGCAAAGGAAATGCAATCGCCGCGATTTCAGGCTATTTTGCATGTTACAAGTGGAAGGAAGAAGAAAGCTCCGGAAATCAAGAGCTTCTCTCATGAGCTCAATTCCAAAGGAGTAAGGCCTTTTCCTGTTTGGAAATCGCGGGCATTCGGTCACATGGAGGTATGTAGTTTTGTTTTTTTAGATTGTGTTAATTGTATTGATTGTTTATGTAGTGTAATATGTTTGTTAATTAAGTTGATTGCAGGAGGTTATGGTGGCGATTAGGGCAAAATTTGATAAGTTAAAGGAAGAAGTGAATGTTGATTTAGGAGTATTAGCTGGTGATTTGGTGGGTACACTTGAGAAGACTTCGGATTCTCATCCGGAATGGAAGGAGAGTTTGGAGGATCTGTTGTTGATAGCACGGCAATGTGCCATGATGTCGCCTTGTGAATTTTGGGTGAAATGTGAAGGTATTGTTCAGAGTCTAGATGACAGACGTCAAGAGCTACCGATGGGAGTTCTCAAACAAGCCCATACTCGGCTTCTTTTCGTCCTTACTAGATGCACTAGGCTTGTGCAGTTTCAGAAAGAGACGGGTTATGAAGAGGAGCACATTTTGGGTCTCCACCAACTCAGTGATCTTGGAGTTTATCCGGAACAGATTTTGGAGATTGCACAACAGGACTTTAGTGGTCCATTGGCTGGTGGGAATTTAGTGAATGAGATACAGAGGACAAAATCGCTTGGGCAGGAGAAAGCCAGTATAGTTTCAAAAAAAGATCAAGTTGGTCAGCATTTGAATGTTGAAACTGAAACTCTGGAGGTTGGCACTGCCAAAACTCCTGATTCAAGCAGCTATAGGATGTCATCTTGGAAGAGACTTCCATCTGCTGCAGGAAAAAACAGAAAGGGCTCTAATTCTGTTGATACCCCCTCAAAGGGCAACTCCCAACCATCGAGGAAAAAAAATGAGAAAAAAGCTAGTAGTGATGGTTTCAGTCTTGAAAATGCAGATACTCCATCTTGCCATCCTCCATCCTCAAGACTGACAAAAGTTGCTTGGTCATATTGGGGGGAACAACAAACCGTATCATATGAGAATTCAATGATTTGCCGTATTTGTGAGGTTGAAATACCAGTTGTGCATGTTGAAGAACACTCTCGAATATGCACAATCGCTGATAGATGCGACTTGAAAGGTTTAACCGTAAATGAACGGCTAGATAGAGTTGCTGAAACTCTTGAAAAATTACTGGATTCGTGGACACCAAAAAGCACACCAAGAAGCAATGATTCTCCAAGGAGAAGTATTGAAGTTGCACTCGAGGATTTAAATGATCAGTCACCAAAGCAGAACAATTTGTCTCGCAGATGCTCTGAAGATATGCTTGATCCTATTCCAGATGCTGATAATGCTTTTGTCATGGAGGAACTGAATGTTTTGCCTGAAATATCATGTGACAAAAATCTGACGGGTACTGATGTTGGGACAAAAAGTCCATCAGCTGGAAGCTTGACACCGCGATCGCCATTATTGACACCACGTACTAGTCAGATAGAATTGCTGCTGAGTGGACACAGAACAATGAAAGAGTTACAAAATGATCAGCAGGTTTGTTAACTTTTAGCCCTGGACATGATAATAGTGTTATAGCAATTTTGGTAATGTTTAAAGGAAAAGTAGTTTGATCAGTTGGCTGGGTTTTTCATCTTTCAATGTGACCATAAAATGACAGATAAACAAGTTACGGGATATAGCTCGCTCCATTGCAAGTGTAAATGAATGTGACTACACTTCATTAGAGCATATGCTTGATCGTCTGGAAGATCTCAAGTACGTCATACAGGATAGGAAAGTGGATGCCCTTGTTGTAGAAACTTTCGGAAGGCGTATAGAGAAACTACTGCAGTAAGTTAATTTTACTTCCAACTTTTACTTGTCAAATCTATGTGGTTATTTGTATGAAATGTGATGTTCATCAATAGATTACTTAAGATTTTCTTAATATTTAACAATTAAATCTACAGTTTGTTTCTGTTCTTATTATCTTTTTATTTCCTTACTTATATAGATCCATAAGTAATTTTACATTAAATAATGCCATCTCTAATCCTATCTATACAAATTTCTGAAATCTATAGGGAAAAATATGTATATCTCTGTGGGCAGATAGAAGATGACAAGGTAGACTCATCAAATGCCATGACTGAAGAGGACAGCTCAATAGATGATGATACAATTCGAAGTTTGCGAACGAGCCCTATTAATCAATGTTCGAAGGACCGAACATCTATTGAAGATTTCGAAATAATAAAACCAATCAGTCAAGGAGCATTTGGGAGAGTTTTCCTTGCTAGAAAACGAGCAACTGGTGATTTATTTGCTATAAAGGTCTCTGCATGTATAGCTTTAGTATCACAAATAATGATGAAATACTGATTTAATTTGGCTAGAACTTTGTAGTATCATATGGTGTCTTAAGTATGCTATATGGTAGAGAAGATGATTTAGTGCTTTTATTTGGGAAGCTTATTTTGATGATTTCTGATTTTAAATATTAGTTGCACCTGCTCTTTTTTATTTTTATTTAATTATTTATTTTTTTCCTTAAATGAAGACTAATAGCAAACTAGAGTTTAAATATAGATTTTAGAATGGACTTGAGGAGTGAACCGTGTAATTAATTTCAAACTATCACAAATAAAGGAACCGCTGTCAAAATAATCATTGCCCAAATTAGCTTAACTTATTCTGTGGAGTTTCTATTTTTAAATTGCTGCTGCATGGTTTCTTCTATTAGTTTTGTGGTATGCGCTTATTTTCTGTTCATTGAGTCATATCTCTTTGTATGCTAAAAATGTTAGTTTTTTTTTTCTTTAGTCCAATAGTCTCAAGTCTGATTTAGTTACTGCTTGTGTGTTAACTCATATATACAAGTTGTGTTTCATACATGACCTCTTAGCATAGGTGGTTATATACCCTCCATCCTCCAAAAGGCCGATTCCCACTAAGTGCATATTATAGCTTGTGTGGGTAGTTATCTCCTTTATAGTTGGAGTAGTTGTCCCCCATTCATAAGAGTAGATGCACAAGTAGTATTTAATGTTGACAGTTGCAAGCAGACCCCTGACTCGTTCTGTATTAGCTTATAGAAAAAAAAGTACAAGTTGTACTCTGAAAGTGTTCATTATTCTGTTTATATCGGAAAAATATATGTTTTCTGCTGGTATAACCCAAGACTATCATTATATAGGCATGACTGTTGATACAACTGTTTCTACAGGTTTTGAAGAAGGCCGATATGATTCGTAAAAATGCTGTTGAAAGTATATTGGCTGAGCGCAATATCTTAATATCAGTCCGCAATCCTTTTGTGGTAAGCATATCCAACAACTTATAGTCATTTGATGGATGCATTGCATGTGGATAGTTTGCTAACGTGCATAGGACCTGATGATGAACAGGTTCGATTTTTCTACTCATTCACATGCAGGGAAAATCTTTACCTTGTCATGGAGTATTTAAATGGTGGAGATCTCTACTCTCTGTTGAGAAACTTAGGTTGCTTAGATGAAGATATGGCTCGCATATATATTGCAGAAGTTGTAAGGACATTCATATTCCTGTTGTTTTGAGGATTTGACCTTTTGTGCTAGCTTGATAAAAATTTCTCACGATGGTACAATAGTTTGTTTAAAAATTTTTAGGTTCTTGCTTTGGAGTATTTGCACTCTATGAATGTCATTCACAGAGACTTGAAGCCAGACAACTTGTTGATTGGTCAAGATGGTCATATCAAGGTCGATATTTTGCATTTATAGAGCATATTATCTTTGACAACGGTTGATAGTTTTGGCATTATTCAGTTGTATTAACTTACTATTTAGTGTGTAATATTTCAGTTTTTTACGTTGTTTAGTAAATTTTAAGCATAAGAAAGAAATTTTATATGTTACATAGTTCCACATTGATTGGAGAAGTGAATTTGTATTGCTTTATCAGGTGAGAGTAAACCTTCATTTATGAGCTAGCTTCTGTGATCGAGTTAGGCCCAAGGTTCTTTTCTGACACCATATAATTGAGTTATGCTCTACAAACAACCAATAATTCAACAAGGGCAGATTATTTTTATAACATGTACAGGGGGAATTTCTCAGTTTTACTGCATACTTTTATCTATAAGAAAAGAACATACTACCGGGGACAATTTAATTGTTAATTTTACATGTTTGTTTTCTGGTAATATTTAGTTGACTAACTGGAACGCACAACAGAGCTCTGCATCTCAGTACGAGATCAATATTATTTCATGATTTGACATTTCCTATGTTTTTCTTTCTGTGTCTCTTAAAAATGCATTCTATGATGGGAGCAAATCTCCTTAAAAGTTTATCTTTTTCATATGATTTGAGTTTTACTGTTTGTATATCATAAGCGGTGACTGAGTAGATTCTTGTCTGCTTAGAACATGATGACAATGTAATTGCTTTGCCTTGTCTTCCCATAATAATTTTTATGTTTTTGGACATTTTGAATTCATTCATGGCTATGTTACTTGTCACTTCTCCTAAATCTCTAATTCCCACTATTACAGTTGACAGATTTTGGGCTCTCGAAGGTTGGTCTTATCCACAGTACAGATGACTTATCAGGTCCATCGCTTGGCAGTGCTGGATTTCTTGGGGAGGATGAACCAAAACCTGCACTTTCATCACAAAGAGAAAATCGCCAAAAGCGTCCAGTTATTGGTACCCCTGATTATTTGGCACCTGAGATACTTCTTGGCATGGGACATGGTCAGCAAAGTTGTTATTGATAGCATATATGAAAGTGAAAATGTCAAGGGCATATGTTCAGAATTGAAAAAGTGAATAACAAAGTTGTATGCACAAAAAGTAATATAAGTTGGGATCTTATCATGTGCCTTTAGCACATATTAACAGAACCTTGTATAAAAATATGAAATGAGGCTATTTATTTTCAGCTGATTGATGTTCCACAATGTTTGCCTTCAGGTGCAACTGCTGATTGGTGGTCTGTGGGTGTAATTCTTTATGAGCTGCTTGTAGGCATACCACCATTCAATGCAACAACACCACAGGTAGGCCACTTCTTTATACAATTCTTTTAGATGATTTAATACATGCTCTCTGTTTTTTTTTTTTTTACTAGTTGTCAATTACATATGTAAAATGAGTATTTTTCTTTATCGATCACCTGAAACATTGGAATTGTAGTTTCACACCATTGGATAATTATTGGATACATCTTGACTTCATGACACTGGTCCTATTGATTGCAGCAAATTTTTGACAATATAATGAACAGAGATATACGCTGGCCAAAGATACCAGAGGAGATGAGCAATGATGCTCATGATCTAATTGACAAGTAAGAGTTTTGAAAGAGATTTGTGCAATTATTGTCCATTGAACTTGCAGATCTATGCTGGTGATGTCCTTTTATACAAACTTGATACGTCCAGATTCAGGGAGATTCATTTTTGTTCTGTTTGGACTATAAATTGGTCTTTCAATTCACGACTTATAGATTTATACTTGGTTATCTGTTTTGTCTGATCAGAATTTTATGTTCCATGCACTTGTCTAACACTTATTAAAGATGCATGATTGTGATGTGGAAATCAGTGCTGTTCCTAGGTTTGTCATTTTCCAAATCCATAATTCTCTTGATTTTATTTGAAGACATTTATCAGTCACTTAGAGCTAATTTTTACATAATATTCCCTAGTGAAATATAATTTGATATGTAGCTTCAGCTACTTCCAGTTCCCTTCTCTGATGATTTTCTCACCATGCCTAGGCTGCAGAGTATCTTGGATTTCTCTTTTTAATATGCAAATTGAATTTTAGTCAGAAGTTGATTTGACATTGCTGTAGTAAATTTAACTACTTAAATCACTCCATTGGGCAGTATTAATCAGAGTCTACCTCCATTGGGCAGTATTAATCAGAGTCTAATAGAAGGCTACACTTATTAGAATATGTTAAATCTTAATGCTAGTATTCAGGTTATTCCCTGGCTTTTTGGGTCCAACAGCGACTTTAAAGAATCATGACAAGCAGAATAGGGTTCTATCTTGGCAGTTGGTAATTTAAGGTCCTCTTGTCATGAAGAATAGAGATATATAACTCAAACAACTATATTACAGATTGTTGACAGAAAATCCTTTGCAAAGACTAGGAGCAACAGGAGCGAGAGAGGTACCTTTAACAACCACTGGAATAGACTTATTTACGTATATACCATGACTTTGGAAATTAAGCTTGAAGTTTCTTGCAGGTGAAGAAACATCCTTTCTTTAAGGATATCAACTGGGACACACTTGCAAGGCAAAAGGTCCTCTTATATTGACTTGTTTAGACTTTTTAAATTCTAAGAATGTAATTGGCATGTTTGCGATAGTTGAACCTTCCTTATGGACTGCAGGCTATGTTCATACCAGCAGCTGAAGCACTTGACACTAGTTATTTTGTGAGCCGTTATATATGGAATCCAGAGGATGAAAATGTTGTTGGAGGTAGTGACTTTGACGACCTGACTGACACATGCAGCAGTGGTTCATTCAGCTACATTCAAGATGAAGATGTGAGAACAGACTTCAACATGATTATCTGTCAAATTCTATGTACATAGAGCTGTCAGTGAATTTTAGCAGAATTTGATAAGATTCTTAATTTGAATATTCTAAATGTTAACAAGAGCTCAATCCATAGTGAATCATGGGCAGAAAATAACATGATTAAAAACTCAAAGAGCTGAAGAGGAACTGAAGTGAAAATTATGTAGAATTGTTATTTGAACTTGATCACAATTTATCGGCAGCCCTATGTTATCAATATTCATCAACCTGACTGTTGTTTTCCTCTGAAACAGGGAGATGAATGTGGTAGCTTGGCAGAATTTAGTGCTCCAAATCTTGCTGAGCAGTACTCATTTAGTAATTTCTCTTTTAAGGTAATGCCTGTAAAACTTAAATATTTTCTTTTGCCGCTGGATAACTTAATTTATTTGGTGGAAGTCAAAACCGTTGCTTGCTGTTTACATGGCTTTGATACATCAAATCATTTTATTGTATCTGCTATCTACTATTAATTAACTATCCTCTTAGATACTGGTCGAATACACAAATGAAGTCATCTACTAGAGTCGGTAGAGAAATTTATCAATCCCAAACTAAATACCACTTAAATGCAAACTTTGAGGAAAGAAACAGTGTTTTAAATTACCAATTGCTGTTAAACCCAAAAGGCTTCATGAATTTAGTCTAATTATAAAATTTACATCTTGATTTTCTCAGAACTTGTCTCAGCTAGCTTCTATCAATTTTGATGTGGTTGTGAAGACTGCCAGGGAATCAGCAGAAGCCTCTAGATCTGTTCCGTAATTTACATGGTTAAATCTAGCATGGATACTCTTAACTTATTACAGACATTCACAGTCATCTCTGTTGTTTGAAGAAAACTTCAAAGAGATCAAGACGAAGCTTGTTTGATGTGATGTGGTTTATCTAGCAAGTATAAGTGCACATAAAGTTCTCAGTCCATGCTCACCAGCTTATGGTAAAAATGAACTTGAAGCTGGCCATAGTTTTGCCCATTGACATCATAGCACCATCCATCAAAAATAGAAAATGGCAGTTCCAAGAACAGGTCATCGATTATTTTTTTATTTTTTATTTTTTCCTTTGAAGATTTTAAATTCTTTGTAAATATATGCTTGCTTTATAATAGATGAATTTTTATTTTTATGTTGTTCTCTTAACTTTATTAGTCATTCCATGCTATGATTTTGACTTTTTCATGGACATGTCATATTGTTTCTGTTTCTCATGCTTCTATGCACAATGAATATATGTCAGAACTGATTTGCACATTTGGTTAGACAGAACTGTGCTTGTACTCTGCAAATATATATGGTCTTTTATTATTATTATTATTATTTTTGAAACTAAATGTATATATGGCCTTTTGATCATTTTTTTTCCTGGTTCTTGGAAGGAATTACTAGGAAAAGAAGTAATGTTTCTCCTCCTAAGAGTAAATATAAAGACTATAAGCAATTATCAAAGCAGCTTTATTTTTGTTCACTTGGGAAAAGATGAATTTCATAAGTGTCTGTTTTGTTATTTCGTTTGGCATTTGCTCCTGGGGATTAAAATATTCAAAGGGATGTGTGCGGTAAAAATCATGTCATGTATATACACGGTATTTAAATTATAACAGATACACACACATGGTATGATTTTATTATAAGGTATACGGATGATGTGATTATATATTTTTTCCATTGAAGTATTTCTTGGGATTGGGAACACAGATGTTGGATTTAAAATTAATTTGTCTGATTTTTGCCTTAAAATCAAAGAAAATGTGTGTTATCTTTAATTCAAAAACTCCACGGACCAAAGTTCAGGATTGATTTTATAATTTTGATTTTGCCACACATCATTGACACTTGTATATTGTGATTTTGTAACTCCTATTATTCTTTTTGATTGGTGCTGCAGGTTGTTTGCAAGTTACTAAATAATTATGTCCGAGCAAATTCTTCCTTGTGGCCAATTTAGGAGTCCTAATTATAAACCGAAAGGACCATGTTGTCATATTGATATACTATTAATCCCAAAAACCAGTGAATTGGAAAGTGTCTATAAATAGTAGTCAAAGTACCTTAACAGTTTGGGGTATATAAAAATGTGAACTAAATGGGAGTTCGCCCAAGAAAATCTTATTATATTGGTTTCTAGCTTTGCAAGTGGCCACATTATTATGTCTAATCTAACTAATCATTCTTTCTTGCAAAGCACTTCTAATCGATAGAAAAACTGTGGTGGGTAGAGTACTCTAATAAGAGTGCTTCTTTCAGGTATGATGATTAAACATTTTAGACATCAATAGGTGGCCAATATAAAGATAGAAAGAGCTAAGAGAGCTTTTTCGCATAATCACTTTCTTCCGCTATTGGATAGTGCTTGTTAAAGAAACCAATAAAAGGACCACACAAAGACAGTGTAGGGGTGCATCCGAATGTATCATATTAGGATATCAAAGATGAATAATATTGGAGAAGTTGTATGTTTTAGAAGTTGAGTAATTAAGATTGAAATCTAATTAGATAAAATACTTGGTGGTTGTATGTACACTAAAATTGATATCATTATTTTGTTAAAGAAAAACGACTCAATGGCAAGTGGTGTAAAGTATCACTCTGAGTAGGCATTCCACTTGATTGCCCCTCATTTTTGGACGCATTTGAAGACTACCAGCCAAGTTTATGATACGTTATCTTCACCAAGCTCATGATAATGATAGAGAGGTTGGAAGTTAATCCTCAACTAAGTTAATGTGAAATTTCTATATTATAATCACAATTTATATATATATATAGAATAATTTTCATCTCATTGTGGAATTAAATTAATTAAGTCAGTACATTATATATAAGTTGTTGATTAATCATAAATAAAATATTAATCAAGTCAAAGATGATGAAAGTAAGTGAATCTAACCACTAATAACTAAGAAACTACAATTATTATGTCAATATATGCTGCAGAAAATATATATATATATACATATATATAAAAGTCTTCAAGGATCTCCCAAATCTCATTTGAAAGAGATTTTTCATCAAGACCGGTTTGTTAATTATAAAAGGTTTTATCAGTTGAAATAATTTATGCCCACGAATGTACAGCTAATGGGCAAATCATCAAACTCGATCGGAATTATATGTCCGTAATAGTTAAATAAAGTTTTCTTTAACCTTGTCTAGGAATAAATATAAACAAGCATTTTTTACTTTAAAATCCATTTTAAGAAATTTTAGGAGCAATATTATTTTGTTCAAATTTTTTTATCCAAAAACATACATCAATGACAAGATAAATAATTTACAATTATCATTATCATTCACAACATGATCACATATGGGAACTGTTATTTGACGGCAGACCCTGAATAATCGTCCGTTACCATGTTATTGCGTCAAAACAAGGGTAGTAAAACATCAATTTGTTCTTTGTATGTCGCAAATGTCGTTCATGTATCGTCATCAGCATCAAGTCATTACCTACCTATTTATTTATTTATTTTTGAATCTCTCTTTGTTACTTTTCACTCATTTTAATATTCAAACAGGTTTTCTTCTGGCAAAAACTCAATGCGATATTTTAAGGGATTATTTTTATATGGTCCGAAGGGCCTAAATTTTTGCAATTGGCCAAAATCATTAAGTTACACCAATTGTAGAAATATAAGTCACGACTTAAAAAAAATTCTTATTGAGAAATATGTCACAATAATAAGCAATTATAGTGTGACATGTATGGTAAGGACTAATATGGTAACATAATAATTGTGTAATACATATGGTGAGAATTAATATGGCAACAACATGAACCAATGAAGAAATCTTAATTAAATATTCAATAGATGGTTATATTGTTCACTATGTAAGAATATCTCCGATGCTCTTATAAATTGTAAAAAAATTATATGTTACATAGGATAAATATATATTAAATTAAAATAATTCTCTCTAATGCAACTTTCACTCATTAATGTCAAGTTGGGGTGGTACAAAGAAAAAAAAAAGATATTATCAATATGATCGTTTATTTGTAAAAGGTGTATTAGATAACCATATCAACAAATCAATAATTAATTAATTCAAATTTTCAAATCTAATTAAAAGTAAAAAAAATGGAAGCATTAAATGGAAAATACGAAAACATTAAATAAAAATATATTGAAGCATTAAATGAAAATACATGAAAGTATTGAAGAACAATTTTTCAATTTGAATGTCTATCAAATGATGTCTATGCTATATATAAAACAAATCCATTAATATTGATGACATATCACTTTTTTCTAAAACATAATCCATGAGAATATTGAAGATGCTCTAAACCTGAAGTTGTTACTTGACATAAATGTGCAAGTCCAAATAACAAGCATGAAAGTTTTTACCATGGATGCTCTGCACTTCCTTGGTCCACTTGTCTCTATCCTTCTCCTAATCTACCAATTCACCTCAAATAGAAGGAATCAGCACAAAAACTTGCCTCTAAGTCCTCCTACTCTTCCTATAATAGGTCATTTCCTACATAATAGGTTTATATAGTAAACAATCATTAAGATTTCTTCATTGGTTCATGTTGTTACTATATTAGTCTTTACCATATATGTTAGCCATTATTACATTACCATATTAGTTCTCACCATATATGTCACACCACTATTACTCATTATTGCGACACATTTAGGAGGTGTATTTAATCTAAATTTTTAATGATTTTTCTAGAATTTAAAAAATTTTTGGTATATTCAATATAGACTTTTAAAGAATTTATAAAAGTTATGTGATATTCAATATAGACTTTTAAGGTATTACGTGATATGAGCTACTGGCTTTTGTTCAATAAATGTTAATGTTAAATGTTTCCAGTTATAATTGTAATTTATTTTATATGGTTTATTTACTAAAAATGTTACAAGTGTTAGAGATTGTTTGTTTTTTGTACTTAATACTTAATGGTATTGAATTAGATTAATTAAGATATTTTTATTTGTTTTTTTAAGTGGTCAAACCACTTAAAACCACTGAAAACGAAAGTAACATTTTTTAACTTTTTACTGAATACAAAATCACTAGATAATTATATAAGTATATTGTTATGGGTATTTTCGGATTCCTTAAATGGGCTGGCAAAGGCCCATCAAGATAGTGGCCCAAGCCACCAAGACCGGGTATGAAGCACTATTCACCAGATCGCCAGATCGCTCCAGTAGTCGACGAGAACGAGCCCGTGAGAGGAACTAGCGAAGATAAGGTCGGACGCCAATTGCCTTCTTAGCGAAGTTAAGCTCGTATGCCGGTCATTGCGACGTTGAGATCGTCAGGCCGGTCGAAGTCAAGATCGTCACGACGAAGCTTCAGTCCGTTTTCTACCCAGATTCGCCCTGTTTCAGTGCAAGACAGTAAAATAGCGTGTCTTGCACGATAAGTAAGGGTTTCTCACCTAATGACAGTTTAATTTCGGGAAATCTCACCAAACCAGCATGGGTTAGCAGTCGGCCCACGTAAAGCCAGAGTTGACCTGACACAAGTCAGAAGCATTAATTGCATTTCAGCAGCATTAATTACGACAAGATCAGTCTTTTTTTGTCTGTTTATTCCATCTGTAACCTCATCTCCTCTATAAATAGAGGAGGACATTTATTGTTAAGCATCCAGAAATTTGAGAGGGCTGTTATTCTGCCGAAACTTAGAGAGAGTCTGCCATTAATACCAGAAACAGTGGACGTAGGCACTTCTAAAAAGGCCCGAACCACTTCAAACTTTGTGTGTTCTTCTTGTTTCCCTCTCCTCTTTTTTGCCATTATTGGGTCTGTTTGTTGCAGGTCTCCTTATCTGTGCAGCATTGGGCTCAAGAATCTGGTTGGCCGGTTTACCACGTCAACATATATTATTCCAAGTTTATACTTTCTAAAATAATATATTTTTAAGTTTATCTAAATTTTACATTATGTAAATTTCTTTTAATACTTTAACAAACAATATTAAAAAATAAAAACCTTAAACATCTCAACATCAAATTTTCTTAAAGCTGGATTACTATATTTCTCCGATCAAATTTCAGTAAGAATATTTACTAATCAAGTGTTTATGCAACAACTCAGAGACCAAATTGTAAATCAATTTGTTTAAGTATTTTATTATTTTTGTTTAATCATAGTAGAAAATATATATTACTTTACAATTTCAAAATTTGTTGTAATAGTAATTCAATTTAAAACCATTTTATTTATTTTTATTTGAATATATAAATTTAATTGGCTCTACTATTATAATTAATCTTATTTTAATTATGAATAAAAATATTATATATAAGTTATAATTTCAATTTTTTTTGTAATAGTAATTCAATTTAAGACAATTTTGTTTATTTTTATTTAAATATATAAACTTATTTGACTCTACTATAATAATTAATCTTATTTTAATCATGAATAAAAATATTATATATATAAGTGTTTTAATATTTGTTAAATAAATTATTGCAATTGTTCATATCATATTAAATAAAGTTACATAATAACTAATAATAAAAGAATATAAATGTCAAATTACTAATAATCAAACAATTTTAACTTTAAAAAATAAATATGATTATTATATATTTAGAGGTAAGAAAATAAAAAACAAACATGTCTATCAGATTTCAGATTTTAGTCACTATTCAATTTTCAGTAATACAGTTCAGTCTTTAGACAAAAAAAATAAATTACCTCTTACAGTTTTTAAATGTCATGTGAAATTTACTTATTGAGTTAACAGTTTACTCTCCATCTCTACCATTTTTGCAGAGTAGCCACAGTTATGTCAGGATATTGAGTTTCTTATCATTTAGGGAGTGGTTACGGGCAGAACTTAGCAGCTTGAGTTCGTGATCAATGTTTAGAGAACTATTATTCCTTTTAGTTTTATCTATTTGTAAAAATTGATTTTCAATTGGTTCTTTGTTATTGTTGGAACAATTTTTTTTTTTAATTGTGGTTTGACTTTAAGTTCTTGATTAAATAAAATACATCCTGAAATTTAAGTTTTATTGAGCATCATTGTGGATTCCTTCTATCGGAATTTGGGGTAATGACTTTTAAAAAGTTTATAAAAATTATGAAGTATTCAATCAAAACTTTTTAAGAGTTTATAAAAATTATAGGATATTTAAAATATCAATGACTTTTATTAAAATAATAATTAAATTCATAAATTCTCTCTCACTCCCTTAAAAAACTTTTGTAGATTTTTATCGTTGATTATAAAAAGCAAATATCATAATCTGTTTTACATTTGAATTTCCCTAAACTTAGTGATAGTTATAAATAAAAATATTTCACTTATTTAAAAAAAAAATACACACAGAGAAATATATATATATTTCATTCATTTTTTTATTGTGAATTACATTTGATCAATATTTTTTTTCTTATGTTTAAATTGCTAGCTTTTTAGTTTTTTTTAATCTTATTAGGCCCATTCTTTTCCAAAAGATATTAATTTATTATTTTGTAGAATATTTCAAGTTTGAATTAAAATCGAATAATTAGATCTCAACAAAATTAAATAAATTTAAGAAAAAGAAACATCTTATAATTTATATATATATATATATATATATTGAAGTGTGTGTGTGTGTATATATATATATGTATGTATGTATAGACACACATGATACCAAAAAAATAAATTTCTAACATCTCGTTATTCTCATGATAAATAATACAACTATTATTAACTATTGTGTTATAAGCTAATAGTTTAACATTTCTTGTATACAAGTAATAAAAATAGAATTTACAAATATACAAATGAAAAATCTCATTGCTTTAAAATCGATGAAATTAATCAATGAAATCTTTGTTTCTTATACACAAAAATAAGAGGAAAAATCTCTATTCCAAAAAAAATAAAAATAAAAATAATATTTGGAGATTGTTAACTAGTGGTTTATTAAAAAATAATAATAATATATTTGATTATTTAATTCTATCTATACATGTGATATTTTTTCAACTTTTATTCCTACGACATGTTAGAAAATTTCTTGAACTTTTACTTTTGATTAGTTAATTTGATTAATATAATAATCAATTTTGATATTTATAAAATATTATAGAATTAAACAATTTAAATTTTGTAAAGAGCAAATTACAATTTAGCTACCCGGTTTAAACGCTTTCACAGGCGGAGCAAATGTTTCCATTTTATTACAATTTACCACCCTACCGTTAATGAATTCAGTTACATTTAACTAAGCCAGGGGTAAAATTGTCTTTTCATATTAATTTTTTTTTAATTTTAAATTTTATCCCAAAATATGCAATCTATCATCAATTCAAAGTTCATCACCCAGACCAGCAACATCACCCAGCAAATCATCACCAGCAACCATTGTCAACCAGCAACATCACCCAGCAAATCATCACCAGCAACCATTGTCAACCAGCAACATCACCCAGCAAATCATCACCAGCAACCATTGTCAACCAGCAACCATAAAATGATTCCAAACATCTTCAATCAACTAGCCAACGTCACAACTTCTGAAAACCCAAAAAATGACCTCAAATGTATCCATCAAACCCAACATTATCAATCTCAAAAAGCATCAAACCCAATATCATCTGAAATCAAAACCATCAAACTGAAAAAAATACATACGATGAACCCAGATTCTGGGTTCATCGGACGAACCCAGTTGGGTTCGTTCGTGAACCCAGACGAACCCAGCTGGGTTCGTCAGTGAACCCAGGTTCTGGGTTCGTCAAGAACCCAGATCTGGGTTCCTGATGGGTTCGTCAGGAACCCAGATCTGGGTTCCTGAGAACCCAGCTGGGTTCGCTGAGGAACCCATCTGGGTTCGTCAGGAACCCAGATCTGGGTTTGCTGAGGAACCCATCTGGGTTCGTCAGGAACCCAGATCTGGGTTCCTGAGAACCCAGCTGGGTTCGCTGAGGAACCCATCTGGGTTCGTCAGCGAACCCAGATGGGTTCGTCAGGAACCCAGACTAGGTTCCTGATGAACCCATCTGGGCAGCGAACCCAGCTGGGTTCGTCAGGAACCCAGATCTGGGTTCCTAATGAACCCAACGGGGTTCGTCAGCGAACCCAGATCGGAGTGTCTGGGTCTCCGATTTGGGTTCGCTGACGAACCCAGCTGGGTTTGTCAGCGAACCCAGATCGCAAAGAACCCAGACGATCCGAGGAAGAAGAACAACAGAAGAAGAAGAAGGAAAGAAGAAGAAGAAGAAGAAGAAGGATGAAAGGAAGAGAGAGAGAACAACTGAGTGAGTGAGTGAGTGAGGAGTTTATCAGATATATATTTGGTCAACTGGTCAACTTTAATCAAAGGATAATTTTGTCTTTTCACCATTTACCGTCAAATATAACGAATCTTACTAACGGGAGGGGGGTAAATTATAATAACATGGAAACATATGCTCCGCTAGTGAAAGCGTTTAAACCGGGTAGTTAAATTGTAATTTGCTCTTTTGTAAAATATTATTTTTAATAATTGTTTTTCACCAATTTATTTATACTATGTCAAAAGAAAATATTTTTATTGAGATAAAAAATATAATATATAAAGTGTATAATTTACATGAGTTTGTTAAAAGAATATATTTTTATTTTACAAGTAAACAAAAATATATAAAAATCTATTAATATCTATGAATCTTCATTATTTTCATCATTACTAGATAATGCAGGGGGATTGAGACTCAATAACAATAAAGAAAATATGCTAAAGAATGAAGAGATGTTATAACTGTTGATATGTGAAGTGATGTTAAAATTATTGATAACATTAAATATTAGAGATTTTATTTTTCATAGAAGACATAAAATGAATAATGAAACGTTTAAATACTTGGTGTTTTGATCATCAATTTATGTAATTAAGGTGACTTTACTTTTATTTTATGTGTGATGCTTTTTCTTTATTATTGACATGATAAATATAGTTTATTAACTTGTAAAGTATGTATTACATTATAAGTTAGTGAATGTTTAGTCTATAAAAGTATATGAAAATTTGTAAAAATTTATGAAAGCTTATGAAAGTCCTTCATAATTTTAGACTTTCATAATTTCTTTTAAAAGTCTATCAAAATTATTTGAAAGTCTTTTTTTTTAAAAAAAAAAAAATTGTTAAAGTCTATAAGAGTCTTTAATGAATCTGTAAAGTTATTAAAAGTCTATGAATTCTACAAAATTTATTCATTGGAAAAAATCTATAAAAGTCTCTCAAAGTCATGATTGAATACTTATTTAGAACATACTTGTTACATAAATTTTAAATCGGCTTCCACTCTTTTGTCACCACCATAATTTTAAATAGCTTCTACTCATTCATCACCACCATAATTTTAATTAGCTATTAACCCTTCCGACACTTCATTCTTCTCTTTATTTTCTTTTTGCGTTTTACTTTTGTTAATTTTTCAATTAACTTATATTTCTTTCCTTCTTATTGCATGATTTGCTTTTGGTGAGAAGAAAGAGAAAAACACTTTATGTTTTATTAATTGAAGACATATATGTTTTATCATGTAAAGAGACTTTTGTCCAAAAGTCCACTTTAATACTAAAATTTATATTACTTTTTATTTATTTATTTTTTAAGCATATTATAATTATTGGGACTACTATAATAAATATTATGATAAAGTTCGAAACACTATTTTTACAGAAGCTTCTATTCTAAGAGAAAATTTGTGTTTACCATTTTGAAGGAATTTAAATGTAATTATCTACATATATAGAGAAGGAGTCAAGTGATAATTATTTACATTTATGCGGATGGCACTCGAACCCGTGCACTCATCTAAACACAATAATTTGGAGTTCTCATTATTTTTTTAATTATACTCTCAAAAATAAAAAAAAATAATGGTGACAATGTCTCCAATTTCTTCACGTCTTCATATTTACTCAAAAGATAAATGACTAATCTCTCATGTCAACTTGTCGACAAAAAAAGAAAAAGGAAGAAAGCAATTAACCAAACTTGTGTTAATATATTTTTGCTTATAACCTATAATAAATGTATCTTTTTAATATCATTCATAATATAACAACTCGAATTTAGAAGATTAACAGAACGATTGAGTATTCTTTTATATTATCATATTAAGTGTTATATAATTAAAGAACAAAAAGAAAAAATTAATGCAAGTGTTTCTCAATAAGTACTTTTAAATATATGTTAATACAATTTTCTACAAATATTAATATTTTTTCTTATCAACTATAGTGCTCCAGCTTTTCGTACATATCATATAACTTACTTTTTCAGTTTGTATATTGCTACTTTCTAAAGCCTTTTGATAAAATATATACAGACATACAGTCATAGATGAAAATTATCATATAAAGCACATAATGTAAATTTTTTATTTAAAAAAAAAAAAAACTTTGAGATGTTGAGGAATTAATAAAGTAATTATGTTTCATCAATTTTGCTGCCCACAATCCATAAATTTATTGGGAAGAAGAGAAAGAAATCTGAGTAGCAGCCTAGCAGCTGCATTAAGTCATATTTGGTAATTGACGGTTGCACCCATTTCAACTTGTATGCGACGGTACTAACTCTATAATATTGTTTTGTTTATAATCTTCTTCTTGGTAGATTATCCTATTTTGTCATATTTACATGAAAAATGATTAAAGATTAGGATCCAAGAACTAAATGTTAATAAATTTCAAATGGCTCTATTTTTATTGGAACCTAACAGTCACTATCCCATCAAAAAGTCAAATTGTTAGGAAAAAATTCTTAATAAGGTTCAACGATTATAATTTTTATATTGAATTTAATGACCGGTCTTATCATGTAAAAATGTCTACACGTCCTCTGCCACAGTGAATATGACCAAACAACCAGAAAATTGAGAAAGTTGGAGGGCAGCTAGCGACCCAAACTTGAAAGCCTCATAATATTCTTAACGATATATATATATATATATATTTAAATTTAAAAGTGACGAGTTCTACAAGTAATCACTTCGCGAATAAACAATATAGTTCACACAGTCTATAGCGTTCATTTGTAAATTATTTCATAGCCTATTTTCTTTGTTTGTGAATTATAGATTGTGATCATTAATGATATTAAAAAAAAAAACGTATTTCAATTCTTCGATGTTATGGTGCTATTTGTTGGGGGGTTTTCTCTAATCTTAATAGTATTATGTTGATAATTGCTTAACTTAGAAACTACTATTCGATTAAATTTTCACAAAAATATTTCAAACATTAGATTTAAAATAACTATCATACGTAGAATTTTAGAAGTTTAAATCATGAAATTTATTCTAGAAAATGATATGTTGATTACTGGGATATTTCAGAAATTTGTCTTTTATGATGATCAATTAATTAATTGATTAATTGCCTTTCTTTTCTTTAATAATTGAACTTAAAAAACTTCTTGGTGGAATTTAAAAGAGTGAATACATGAATCACTTGAGGCTGCTCGGCTGTAAATGATTTTTGTTTCTGAACATGGGCAGTGAGTCAGTGACGATCAGGCACCAAGGCATGCCGATGATAATATTATATGTATTGTCTTTCTCTTCTCAAACACAGAAGAAGCTAACATATAAAAGCTGATAAGAGTTTTTACCTGTTATATATAGACTTTTTGATTGATAATTTAAAATGAAAATATGTTTATTAAGAACATCACAATTCTTTAAACTGAAATTAAAGTCTTGACGAAGATTAATTCAACATTTTGTTCTCTGGTAGATAGGGGCAGAGACAAGATCTCAACTGTAGGGGGATCAAAAGAAAATTTTGGTCAAAAGAAAATTTTAACTTTTTAATTAATGCAAATCAAATTTCTAAAATATTTGAAAAATAAGTTAATAAAATTAAATTTAAGTATCTACTATAATGATATAAAAAATTAATGTACAAATATATATAACATTTAAAAAAAAAAAAAAAGAAGTTATGCAAAATATTTATTATGTTTAAGGAAATATTGATTTAATATTGAGAACATAAAATAAAATTTTTTGCAAGGGTATTATTAATGTTCTTAAAAAATATATAGTTTAAAAAAAAAAACTAAAGAAAAATGTATAAAAATAAATATTATATTATTATAATATAATTAACAATAAGGCATGGGCAATGCGCATAACATATATGAATTGAATTCTATAAAAATAGGTCTCTTAAAACAAACAAATATTTATTATAAATATATAATTATATTAGAGAAGACACTTATAAATTTTTCATTGGTTGGGCCCCCCTCTCTCTCTCCGCCTTTGCTAATAGAGATAATGATATATATCGATCGAATTATGATCATAGCAATATTGATTAGTTTATATGTCAATGTTGCTTCCTTTGAACACTAGTGATTTTTTAATAAAGCAAAAAACAAAAATCATAAACATTTGGAAACTTATATCAATAATTTAATTGAAAAATAGATGTCATATTGAATCATGATATTAACAACACATTGAGATTATTCTTCTTGTTGCAGACCTTTTATTATTGCAAAGAGCAATATATTCTTCACAATCGGCAATTGGCCATAAGATGAGTGGTGCTCCGTGAAATGGTCACTTTGAAAATGATTTTTATTTTTATATTTTCATCGACATATTTTACTTTCAGAATCTTTATCAACTATAACATTTATCTGTTTTTCCTAGTACATTTTTATTGTTAGATTCACCCACCTTCAAAAGAAAGAAAAAATAAGAAAAGAAAGCTTTGGTGTATCCTGACAGATTGTATAATTTCTTCTAATATAATATCTTGTAATGTAAAATTATGAAAGAAATTATAAACAATTGATTACTTATATTACATACAGTGTGTCTTTCAAATACATATAGATACAGTGCGATGTACGGAAGTAGAAGACACACCATGCCAACAACAAATTGAATCAATTTTCCTTTGTAAATTAGTAAATATTAGGTTCTTTTCAAGTAAGGAAATTTAATTATTAATTGGTGCAAAGTGGATAATGTTAAAGAAATGCCAAATAAATAACTAAGATATGGATTTTAAATATTGTGGTATTGTACTTGCAAGTGCTAAATTCTTTAGCTCATTACCTTATTAATAACCAGTCGTCTGTCTCGTGATTTACACACCACCTACAACAAATAAGATGCAACATCACTTAGGTTTTCCATCTCATGAAGAAGGAGATAAAGCATGGGATCATACACATGTTATTTATTTATTTGTGAAATTATGATTTATCAAATGCGGTAAACAACAATAAATCCCGAACAAAATATTACACATGATTCTCATACTTGTTCATTTCTATCTATCTCATAATTTTTTATTTTTTTTTGACTTATACCTTTTTTTTTTTAACTAGTATATATTATAAATGTATATATATATATATTACTCCTGAGAGATGATTAACTTATACGCAAACGAGATCACTACTAGAATCTTACTCTCTAAGTAGAGATAAGAGGCGTGATGCCAACTGCACAAGTATTGAATTGTACTTTGTAAGGAAAAAAAGCAAAAGAAAAGTGGACACATATATAATTAAGTGGATAGTTTGGTGGAATACACTATAATTTTAATCTTTCCCCTTAGAATAACCTATTATGGCGAAAATCATCTTGTCTTACATTTGAAATCACACAATTTTTGCATTATTTTTTTGTCTATTAAGTCAGTAAAAATAATGTTCTCTATTTTCGTCAGAGTCTGCTTTAGAAAGATGAACTAATGATTGCAAATTGAGAACATATAATTCTGGCTTACCCTATCTTTGTTGACAAGTGATTTTCTTGACAAATTAGCCCAAGCAACCTCAGAAAACAAACAAAAATAGTATTTTCTTTTTCGCTGTATGAATCATTCAGATGTCTTCGATTGAATAGCGTTATCACATCATTATACTTAGAAATATACGTCAACTCAAAAACAAAATAAAAATCCCATGTAATAGAAGAGTAAACGTAATTGATTAACTATATCACATACTATAAATTTAATAAACAGTTCTATCGAAGACTTTTCGAGTATCCAAAACACAAATTAGCAGCCCTCTCCAACTGGAGAATTGACAATTGTCAACTGATGTTAGGCTAGCTTAGAAAATATAAATGTTGGAGTAGAACAATTGTATGTCGAACAATTGTATGTCACCAATTAATCCATTATTAGATGCTTTTTACAAGTCTCAATCTGATAAACGAAGTCATTGTTATAAAAGAGACAAATAACAACCAAGCAGACAGTATTCTGATCCATGATTCCCTCTCACAGTCTCACTTTATTAGCTTTTTGTTTTATTAACAACACAAAAGGTACCTTTACATGTACAGTTTTTCATCTCATTTATCCATACAACATCAATTCTTCACATACATGTACAGCTTCAATCTGAAACTCCTCAAGAGTCAAGACTGAGACTTTGGTGGTTAGTCTCTTTCTTATACTTAGACTCTGCAGTAATCTTCGATCAATTAATTAACCATCACATGCCCCTTAAAAAACACTTTATAGAAAAAAGGTTGAAATAATCACCACTTTCTTCACTTAGTTTGATAAAATGACATCACACCAGCCCGTGTTAAGTATCTTTCAACCTTTGAGAGCTTAATACTGAACTAATTCAGGGTTTTCAAATTTTAGAAGTTCCGATTACTAAAAGTTTATGAGAGAAACTCAACTGAAAAAGATGGAAACTTGTTACACAGAACAAATCTATAATTCTAGCATTTAAAATTCCAACCTTAATGTACATATTTACAAAGATAATAGTAAAAAAACACAAATTTATACTTAATTACGGGTTTATCCATAATTATAATGCACAAAACCCCACTGATAACATTGAAATCCATAATTTAACGTAATTAATTTACCATTAACGTAATACTATTATAGCATGTCAAGTAGAGCTAGTTTGCTTAAGAAATCGAATTTATTTCTTAAACATTTTCCACTTTCTTTTTTTTTTTTTTTTAATCAACACTAGAAATTAAAAAGCCAGGATTCTTATGTTGACCTGTTCTTTCTTTGAAGTGCTTTATGTTTTCTTTTTACAACTGTACTTTTTCCGTCAACGGCAACCATGTCACAACTTGCCTTCCATGTCTAAAGCATTAAAAAATTCCCTTTCATTGAAGTTAAAACCAAGCCCGAAGTCCTGATCATCTCCAAAAACCTGGTAGTCCATCAGCCAAGAAGAGTGCTTCTCCTCTGAAGAAGAAGTGGAACAAGTAGAAGAAGAAGAGAGACCAAATTGATCCCTGGTTGTGACCATAAAATCCCATGAATTGTCCTCCAATAATGTCTCTGCCCACATGTAACTCATCAACAAGTCATCATCACTGCTAGGGTCCATTGACCTGGGGGACGACTCATTGTTGGAGCAGGAATTTTTGTCGCTGTTTGCAGGTACTAAATCCTTCTGATGATGGTCATGATCAGCATCAGAGCTTGGCTGCTCCTCATGATCATGGTCATGATCATGATCATTGTTACTATTATCTTCATCATCATTAGAATTAGGTGCTTGTTCTTGACTGTTGTCGATCACTTGTTTTTGAAGAGGCTCGTGTGTGACTGGATCAATTCCCATCTTAATTAGCTTTTTCTTGATGTGGGTGTTCCAGTGATTCTTGATCTCATTATCTGTTCTTCCAGGTAATCTTGCTGCAATCTTGGACCACCTAAAGCACATGAAAGTGTATTTAACTTAATGTTAATAGCAAATTACTCTACTTTTTTTTTTTTTAAATCTCTACGATTGTTAATTATTACTTATTAAAGCTACCAACTTTTTACTATTATTAAATTATTTTCATTTGTAATCACCTCCAACCTTTTGTATATTCATGCACTAAATCTACAAGCCATAATGATCACTAAAAAGAGAATAATTCATTAATTTTTCTAACTTCTTATATTGGGAAGTATAAAGTTTCCCACAAAATCTAATAAAATTATTGAAAAATTATAACGAATGATTAAAATTTTTGGCGAATGTCAAACTTCATAAAAATAGATATAATTACAATTATGTGAAAGTAAATCAAAATTTCATAAAATTAGAGAAACGTGAATATCATTATTTGTTAAGAAATAATGCATAGTGAAGATGAAAAATTTAAGAACCTATTGCCAAGGTGAGCATGGAGGTCAATAACAAGCTGTTCTTCAGTTTCGTTAAGGAGCCCACGCTTCAAGTCAGGGCGGAGGTAGTTAGTCCAGCGAAGGCGGCAGCTCTTGCCACAGCGGCGGAGTCCGGCGAGCTTGGGGACGGCCCGCCAGCAGCAATGGCCATGAGTGAGAAGGAAAGTGACCAATTTCTTGTCTTCCTCAGCTGTCCAAGGCCCCTTCTTGACACCCAATTTGTCACAACAAGGTTGCCTGCCCATGCCTTTGGTAATAATAATAATGTATGACACTTGAATCAGTAACACAAACTCACCCACCTATATATACAAGTGACTTGCCTTTCTTTCATATGTTGGTTTGAAACCATAAGTGGTGCCACGCGTGTCTTGCTTCTGTGTGTGACACCAGATGCTTCTTGTATTGTAGTATGTAGGCATCAAAATTAATTATTAGTGGCATTTGGGCCAAGTTATGTTTTGAGTAATATAGAAAAAAAGACTCGTGAATGACTGAATGACTCATTGAATAAATTAATAATTATTTTTATTTATTAATAATAAATTAATAATTATTTTTTCATGTTTAAATGTTTGATAGTGATTTTAGATGAATTTTTAGATTGACTTTTGAATATAAGTACAAAAATTTTTTGCTTAAAATGGGTGGAAAAGTATTTTCTCCTGATTAAATATTAAATTAATATGTTTTCTGATAGGTGGATCTAATTTAATGTTTTCAAACTATGAAAATTAATCATTTTAATTTGTTTGGTTTAGATTTTTTATTAGGTGATTGAAAAGACTAATAAATTATTAAAAAGTAGTATGATTGTTTTATAATCTTATAAAAAAGATAGATAGTACAAGTAAGTTCTTGAAATTTCTATATTAGATTCTTATGAATTCAACTATAGCAAATTGCAATTCTTTAAATTTAAATACCATGAATATACACAATTAATAAAGAAAAAAAATTACTTTCTAAATTTTTTTTAAAAAATTGAATATGTTTCACAAGGCACGCAAAGAACGCAGAAGTGAGAGGTCACGCCAGATGCATCGTGATCATGACAAGAAAATGTTGGAAAATTAATAATAAAAAAATAAAAATGAATAATAAATTAAAGAATTGGAGTGTGGGATGCGCGTGGAATACACGCTCATAGAGGTGCGAAAATGATAGGAAGAGGAGAGAGAAAGGAAGATATAAAGGGGCCCACTATCAGTTTGTGAAAGGAGCCTGGGACCTAATATGATCTGTTCGCGGGTGCTCGGGTCCACTCCAGCGGGTGTAGGGTCCATGATAGTGATGGTGTGTAAGTGAGTCATCCAATAGAAAACTTACACCTAGTCATTGCCAACTTTCAAGTTTTAACATTGTTTTTTTCCGTGTGGCCAAATGCCCTTACTTCACTCTTACTTAAGCATTGCATCATCCATTTTATCATCATCAATTTACACTCTGACGCACATAATTTAAGGAGTTAACATTTTTACCCTCTTTAATTGTTTTCAATAATTACGTCCCAATATCATGTATTTAGATAAAAATATCATTTTCACTTTTTGCTTTGATTTTCTCTGCTTTTTTCACAAGTTGGATTTCCCATCGGTTTCTCACTTAACTCTAACATGATTTCTCATTGAACTCTTATAGCTCTTAAGTCTCTCCTCCTCATCCTTCTTTCTTTCTCTTCCTCTAATTCTAATTCTACTTCTTTCTTTTTCTTTTTCTTCTTCTTAATCCTTTTTTCTTCTTACTTTAGGAAATTATGCAGTGTTGGAGCAGCATGACTAATAAAATTAGGATGGATCAACGGATAAATCATACTAGGTGGATTAACATTAATCATACTGGTTTGTCCATCGTGATTTGTTCAGCATGATTTGGAACAAATCATGTTGGATGGACCAACGTCATTTGTCCAACATGATTTTTAGGTAGACAATTGTTAATCATGCTGGTTTGCTTTAATGTGAGTAACGTTGGCCTATCCCAAACATTGACATTGTATATTTCATCGAAGGAAGAAAAAGGAGGAAGAAGAACAAGGAAGAGAAGAAAGGGAAGAGGAAGAAAGAAGAAGTAGAAGAAGGAAGAAAATAGGAAGCAAAAGAGAGAGAGATGAGTAATGAGAGTGCTTGATGGAGAAAAGAGAGAATGTGATAGGGAAGATGTTGGATGAAAAAAAAAAGAGATTCTAGTGAAAGAGATGAAAACGACGAAAAATATTAGGGTTTTTTTTTTTTTTTTTTCAAAGGGTAATTTTATCAAAAAAAAAAAAAAATCTCTTAGGATTCAAATGTTATAAACATTGGTAATGGACAAAAATGTTAACTCATTATTCATTTATGCCATTTAGTGACATTTTCATATTTTTAAAATATTTTTTTTTCATAAATATCCATTTTTATGTTTTTCTCATATAATCAAATATACATTTGTCCTTAAAAAAAAGAAAACATTAAATCTATATACAAGTTTATATTTATATTTAGTGGAAATAATTAAAAATGTCTCAAAACAAGTATTAATTTATTTTTACCGAAAAACAAAGTTAATCACTTTTTGCCTCAAACAAAACTTTTATCATTGTTGCCCATTTTTAGTTGGCACACTATTTCAGACACGTGGAATCCAAACATAAAACACCATTGAAGTTTCATTTGGAACAAAAAGGGGATTACTATTTTTAGGTTATAAATAACTTTTTCTTTTTATTTTGACCAAAAATAAAGTTTTCCTTGTGTTTTTAGTTATTGATTATTGAAAAAATAGAAATTATCCAATAACATATTTTATAGTTAGACATTGGATGAATTGAAATTCAAGATCAAATCAAGTTAGAGTTACAATTATTCAATTAGAACTTTTTGATTAATTAATTAATTAATTTATTTTAATAAAGCTAGTATTGAACGAGTCAAAGGTTTACCAAAGCTTATTAAGATTAAACATTACTTATATACCTTGAATATCTATTCACATAAATAGAAGACAACTACGATCTCGAGATTAAATACTAGTTGCATGATTCAGAGATATAGTAGTCTTATGAATGAGAGACAATTGTCTCCATAATAAGGGGAAAAAACTACTTAAACTACAATATGTGTTTGGTTAGAATTGAATTCCTAACTTTTTGAAAGATGAGAAGGTATACAATTACATGTACTAAAAGGTAGTGTGTATTGAAAAAAAAAACAAGAACTTGATAAAAATTTATATCTTATAGCAGTACTTTTAATAAGTGGCATTAAAAATTAAGGAAAATTTTTCAAAAAAAAAAAAAATAGCAAAGGGGGAAAAAAAAGACATCAGTTACACTACTTTGTTCCAACATTTACTAATTTTTAATAATTAAAATATAAACTATCTTAAAATAATAATTAAAATAGAGAATTTTTATTTCCCAAAAGGCTATAGACCGGTTAGATAAAATTGATAATTATTATATTTTCAAATAGAAAAGAGAATTTTCCAAATGAGAGGATAGAAATTAGAATTAACTTCATTTTAAACAATAATTTTGTTTCTTGCGTTGGGTACTTATTTAATTTAATCCCAAAAATTTTAGTATACAATAGCTTTCAACTAAAGTTAAAAAATCTCAACTTTTATTCTTAAAATTTTTAATTAGCAAACACGTATTAAATAAAATATTTTAATGACATCAATCTACTATATCTAATTTAAGGTCATGTTTGAATAAAAATAATTATATATATATATATATAATTTCTCTATATTTGAATAAAAATTGAAATAAAATTTGAAATCTAGGGAGTGAGTCCTGCCCATAGTCAAGCCCCAAATCTGCATAGATTTCTACCTATTTTCTTCATAATCTCTAGTGAGGCGATGGAAAAGAATAAAATGAAAAAAATTACAAAAATAATAAAGGAAGAAGAAAGAAGAAGAAGAAGAAAGAAAACGAATAAAATGAGAAGCAGGTGAAGAGGAGGATGAAGAAGAAGTGTCGATGGAGAAGCATATCAGGTTAGAAGTCATGGATTTTCAAGTTTACTTTTTTATTTTCTTTTTCCTTTAAATGATGTGTGAATAAATTTGCAAATTAAATAAGAATAACACGTCAAAATACATGGCTTTTAGATCAGATTTAGTAAAATTATTAACCTGAGTCATTTTCCTGTCTTGTTTTGTGAAGTTTTTAAAAAACATTAACATGAATAAATTAGAGATTTGGGGTTTTTGAAAGTAGACAGATTAAGCAACTTGAATCTCATCTCCCAGTTCATCATGCTCTTGATTTAAAGAAAACATTTAAAAAATCCTTCACGGAGCTGGTGTTTATAATAATGTAATGCGCATAATATCATTAATAATATCTCATACTACTAATGATGTAATCTTTGAGACATAGAATCGTCATAAAACTTTAAAAAATAATTTGAAAATTGAAATTTTATTAGTCAAAGAATCAAAAATCTCATTAGAGACGACAAAATAATGTCATGATCATTGCTTCGTGGAATCAAGAAGGTGATTTTTCCAGAGGGATGTTGGTTGGTATGATGAGGAATTTTAGTATTGGAATTAAATGTCACAATTAGCTTTAAGTGTATAGGCAGCAAACCCCTAATTTGCCATGTAATTCACAATTTCTTCAGGGGTCGTTTAATGGCAAGGTCCCATAGAGAAGTTATAATGTGACATTTTTTATGAGAGAAAAGAATCTTGAGGGCTTTGATTGATGGATTCATTAATTGGAAAGCCGATGTTTTTTGACTTGGGGTTTTAGGTCTTGATTAGACACTAAAAAGACTTGAAAAATGTGTATTTAAATGCGGATAATAGAATAAGAGGGAATTCAATATGGCAACATAGTATGTTGAAATGTTGTCATATTAAATTTAATAATCATTTAAAAATATAATTAGTATTGAAAAGATACTAAAAAGTAATCGTGCTTGTTATGGTCATTTTACTTTGTATTCTAAAATGAATTGTAAAATTTGTACTCAATTAATCATTTAATTACAGTAATGTCGTTGAAATATAATGTTGTACACATCGGGAAGAAAAAAGTAAGGGAAAATCTTAAAAACCACACAAATTTTGATAGATTACTTATTTCCCCCCTTGTAGTTTTGTTTTTATTCAAAAAACTCCATTCTATCACGTTGATGATAGAAAAGTGCAACTGACATATACGGAATGTAAAAAAGCCAAACTGCTCCTCTAATATTTTAAAAAATAAAAGCAAATTAAATTAAAAAAATGAAAAAATAGAGATCCTGATTAGATCTCCGTAGTCATGAACTTCATCTCAATTTCAATCTTTTATACTTCTGGAACCCCTCTTTCACTCTTTCTTCTCTCTTCTCATTTTTGGGTTTCTAGATTGAAAACCCATATTTTTCATCATTAATATCGTATAATCATCAATCCCCCATAATCATCAGTAAATGCAAATTCAAACAAACAGAACTGACCAAAAAAAAAAAAAAAACCCCACTTGTCTCCACTATTGGAGACGTACTTGGATCTCTAATAGTGAAGACTATTCTAGGTCTTCACAGTGAAGATCTAGTTCAATCTTCACCGTGGAGACCCAACAATAGTGGAGACCTAGAACCGAGGTCTCCACCATATTGTCGTCGGTGTTGAATCCACCAATAAATTGGGTCGGAGATGGAGAGAGAAAAAGGAAAAGAGAAAGAGAAAGCAAGAGAGAGGAATTGAGAGGAGAAAATGAAAATATTCTTATATATATAATTTTTATTTTTAAATAAAAACATTTTTTAATATTATTTATTTTATTTTTTACATTTTTATTAAAATTTTCATTGATTTTTTTTTTTTTTTTTGTCTAAGAAGTCAAACGATCATTTGTAACAACTTAACATAATCTATTACTATAAGGGGTAATGTCGCCATTTCATATGCTTCTAGGAGAGATTTTGACTGTTTAAGTTAAAGTTAAGTGATATTTTGGATAAAAATGAAATTATATAGAGGAAAATAAATAATATAAGGACTTTTTAGGATTATCCCAAAATTTGATAATCGCCAAAGACTAGTGATTGATGTAATCATCATCTAGTCACCTACAGTTAATGGATTACATAATAACTGACCTCATCATGGTTCGCCCCGTCCACATGCTTAGGCACGTGGACGATTGGTCTAATCGCACCCGATAAGAGATTTCTTGCTTGAAAGAGTCATTTATTATTATTATTATTATTTATTTTTTAATAGACGAGTGATAGAATCATTTGAATCCGAATCATTATCAAACAAAATAAAAACTTTCTACCATCAATTCATATTTGATCAATAATAATATTATTATTGTATTATTATTATTATTGTTTATAGACAAATAAACTAATTGGGAATAAAAATAAAGCGAAATTAAATTCAATGGGAAAGAGAATTTGAAAAGTGTATTTGATATCTTAGGGGAAAAGGGAATTAAAAATTAGGTTTTCTTTCTAATAGGAACATAATTTTTATTTATCAAAGTAATTTGATTCCCATTAGTTTTCAATAAACATTAACAAAGTATTTTTTTTTTTTTACTAAAAAAATAGCATTAAAATATTAGGGAGTTTGGAAAATAGCACCAGAAAGCTAAAATGAGTTTTAGGGGGGTGTATTCAATCTAGATTTCATTTGAGTTTGTTAGAGTTTCTTTTAATGATAGATTTTGATGAATTCTATAGATTCTATCATATTTTGTTAGAATTATATTTAAGAATTTATTGGATTATTTTATGGATTCTATCAGATTTTGTTATAATTTTATTTAGAGTTTGTTGGATTTTTTTATATAGATTTAAATGAAATTAGATATATTTAAATGGAATTATTAATGATTTTATTTTTTTAAAAAAAAAAATCATATGATGAGCAGCATATTTTACGTGGCCCAATTTTCACCACCAAATTATATAAATTATGAATATAATTATTTTATTTTTATAAATCACATTAATGAAAATTTTGATATTATGAAATGATATTCATTTTTTCACATCTAATTATTTGTTTAATTTTTTTTTTTTAAAAAAAAAATGCTAGTATGTATGTATCAACTTAAAATCATATCATATCGTATTTATACATTTTTGAAGAGTATATCACATTCAATAAAGTTGAAAAACATCAAGTTTAAAAATTAATACAAATCTGTAGCACCAGCAAAACCTCTTTTTGTATATATATGTGCTTATATGTATATATGTAGAAGATTGATAGTTTCACATTTTCAAATTAGCAAACTTTTAGGACCAATATTTAACAGAACCAACAACATATAAATTGTAAGTGTAATGTATTAATAAAATAGGTGAGAATAATTATCAAAAACTCAAAAATATTAATAGCATTATTCAGGGTGAAATTTTCATCTTTCGTATGTGTTATTATTGCTTAGGAACCTTAACGGCCATCACCTAATTTTTATCCATTCTTCATTTATACCTATGCAATATTTACCCATTCTCCGTAATTATTATTATGCATTATGGAATTATCATTTGTGAAACCATAACCGTAATAAGTCAAAGCAGAATAAACCTAGATAGAATTAAGAGATTAGTCAATCTTCAATTGCATCAACTCGTAAAATATTAACAAATAGAGAAATTTAAGTTTCCTCTTCGAATCTCACCTACTAGGTTTTGTATAGATTAACGTGAGATTACAATTATTGCCAATCAAAAGATTGAGTTTTTGTAGGTTTTTGGGTTCCATTAGAGACAAAAATACTTGTTGATTGTTGAAAATTTTGTAGGTATTGGTAATTTAATTACTGAAAAAAAATTTCAAGAGAAAAAAAAAATGAAGGTATGAAATCTATGAAATCTTTGGAGGTAAGGTAAGATTTCGTATGAGTTTTTTTATGCATATCTAGGTTCAAAAAATCCATTAAAATCTATTAAAATACAATTCCTACAAAATCATTGATTTTTTGAATACACATAAACTTATTTAGATTTCTTAAAAGGTTTAATTGAATACACAAAAATTTTATTGGAATCCTTACAAATCTGAATTGAATACACCTGAATTTTAATAGAATTATAAAAAGTCTACATTGAATACATCTAGATTTTTAAAATCTTTTGGATTCCAATAGACTCCTAAGTTGAATACACCCCCCTTAGGCTTTATTTGATACAACTTCAAATAAATATTTTAAAAGTAGATATTTTGAAAAAAAATATTTTCAAAATAGATCTTTTGAAAAAAAGTTATTAGTTGTTTGGTTATCAATTAAAAAAACTCTTTTAAATTATAGACTAGTTGATTAAACTATTTTTAAAGCACTTTTAGATTATTAAATTACAAAAAAGATATGAGAAAGAGAGATAGTATATTCATTATAAGAATGTAATTGTTTCAACCTTAACCATAAAAATTAATCAATCAAATAACCAATAATTATTTAATGTAAATATATTTTTAAAACACAGATTTTCAATAAAATAGATGTAAAATTATTTTGTTTTTCTGTATTTTATTTTCAAAAGAGAAGTGTTTATTTAGATTTGTTAATAAGATTTTATGTCTTTAATTTTATTTGATCTAAATAGATTTTCAATAACGTTTCATCAATGGAATATCATAAATCTCCTATAATGACCAAAAAAAAAAAAAAACTATATTCAAATTTATATTAAAATTAAGATGGTAAAATGTAATGAATATAATAATTATAAGTTCAAATTTCACCTTTAACTTTTTATTCCACCATTTATCAGGGGTTGCAATTGTTTGCTTCACATGATCCCATCCTAAGCCAGTTTCCTTTCCTATTAAACTTCTCCAAATTTGCCAATCCTTCTTAAGTGAGTCCCACTTGTTTTTAAATTGTTTATAGTTATATGTTTTACCAATCATGACATTAAACTTGGTCAAAATATTTTTATAACCAAGTTGAAGTAGCCATTCGGTCGATTGCCTGGCAAAGGTCTCATTAATACAAATCTTGATGAAAGATTCCACTGTAGAATCATTCTATTCTACCTTGGTTCTTTTTTGATTTTCTTCTACGAGGTTTTCCATTCTAAACAAATAAAATACAAAAATTGCTATAATTAAAGTCATATCTAAACTAAGAAATCTATTATTAAAATAGGTGCATTTCAAATTAGAACTATTTGTGAACATAAAAACAAAAAACTAATCACAGAGCATGCATGAATATTAAAATAGAAAATTAATTATATATATACATATATTTAATTCCATTACTTTAACAAAGTACTTCATATATATCAATAAACCACTAATGAAACTAATTGTTGTGTGTAGGGGGGGGGACCCATCATTGGGCCAAGGGGGACACGTGCCCCACCCTCCCCGCCCCCTCGAAATTTTTAAAAATTTAATTAAATAATTTCAATGCCATAATGTTTCACATATGAGGATTGATGCTGATGGTTGCTGTGCTGGTTTCGCTATCTCATGTCACAGGTTTGAATCCTACTAATGCATACAAGATTTTGTTTTTTGTCTTTTTTAATCACTTATTTATTATATAAATAAATTACCAAAATAAAGCACAGTTGCAAAATGACTTTAATGGTTGTGGTTGCCTACCCTTTTCATAAGGAACCGGGTTCAACACCCTTTACCGCATTAATGTCATTTTTCTTTTTTTCTTTTTTTATTCACTCATTGCTTTGTTTTTTTTTTCTCTCTCTCTCTTTTTTTCCCCTTATTATTACGAACTGATTTTCAAACTTATGATATTGGGTCGTTTGTTTTTTTGTCTGAAGATTGAATAGTACTGTTGAAGACTAAAGACTGAATAGTAACTGAAATCTAAAATCTGAATAACATGTTTGTTTTTTTTTTTTTTCTTATCTCTGAATATGTTGTAAACTTGTTTGTTTTTTAAATTTAAAATTATCTGAAAACTAGTAAGTTGACATTTATACCATTTCTATTATTTGTTGTTATGTAATTATAATTAATTTAATACAAACATTTAAAAATAAATAATTTAATAAATTCTAAAACATTTTTTATGTGCATATTAATAATATTTTATTAATAATTAAAATATGATTAAAAAAAGTAGTATTAGCCATATTTATATTTAAATATATTAATATATTTAAGAAAATAATTAAAAAAATAAATATTTAAATTATAAATTAAAATATATTAGTTCAATTCTAAGACAATTTGAGATGAGATGTATTTAGATTTTACTTATCAAATATATATAATTTTTTAAGTATCAAGGAAAAAAAATGAAAATTTGAGTAATATAAAGTTAGAATAATTTTGAAATTATGTTATTTTGAGAATGATAGATTTGGAATAAAAACTTTTAAATGTCATTAAGTGATTTGCAATTAAGTGAAAAGTTAAAAATTCTTACTTAATTTTTTCAGTTGTTTTTTGGTAGTTTTAAGTGGTTTGACCACTTAGAAAAACAAACGAAAATATCTTAATAAGTGCAATTCAGCACTATTAAGTGTTAAGTGGAAAAAACAAACGACCTCTTAGACTTCATAAATTATTATACTCACTTCAAATTATTATTTTTATTACAAACTATATCATGTTTATACAAACTAGAGAATAAAATATATTGAGTTATTTAGTTTTAATAAGTCTAAGTTTACTCATGATTATTAGTGCGATTTATTTATTTTTAAATAAACTATTTTATATGATAAAATTCATAAATAAAAATAATCATATGAATTATAATTATTTTTATCTTTTATTTTTATTTTACTTTACTTTATTATAAATCATTTACATTTATTAGATAAAAGACTATAAATGCAATTTGATTAGTAACTTTAGTAATAAAAATATGTAGTTTGATTACATACATTTATTTGCAATCTGAATAACAACTATCAACATAGAGAAGACATATCCCTAAATTAATTTTTATTTATTTTTTTAGTAATATGAAATTTGAACTTCTCTCATTACGAAAAATAGAGCTAATGCACAATCAATTCACAATTACTATGCTTTTATTTTTATACTTGTATTAATAATATTATTGTAAAAAATTTTATTTATAATTTTGTAAAAGATAAAACTACATATTCTCTATTGATTATGTATTTTAACTATTTTTATTTCATATAATATTCTTCACAATTGAAGGAAATATTACAAAGAAAATTTCATATATAAAAGTGCCAATTCTCATATAAATTTCTGGATCCGCCACTGGTTGTGTGTATATATATATATCAATGAATATATATATAAATATACATATATATATCAATGAATCACAATAACAAACGCAATTAAAACTAATTGCAGTATGTATATATATATATGTATGTATATATATATATATCAATGAACCACAAAAACAAAATCAACTGCAAATTGCAGTGTGTGTGTGTATATATATATATATCACAAATATGACATATAACATTCATGATAATAAAATAAAAAAAATTTTGCAATATCAACTAAAACCAAATGAGAAAAAGAAAAAACATAAAATATAGAAAACTTACTGGTTAAAGAAGAGTTATCAGAAGTTTTATGAAATAAAAAGTGGATGAAAGTGGAGACTATATGTTTATATTTATAAAGAAAGTGTAATAGAGTTATAAAGATAAGAAGAAATTAACAAAATAAAATAGAGATATATTAGACATTTTAATCTTTTAAAAAAAGCTCAAAAATATCTATCTGGAGAAGCTCAAATCTAGAGATTCCCCAAGTAGACATTTTTCAGCTTTTTTAATTTTTCAAAAATTCGATTGATATGCCAATCAAACGATATGAAAAAAATTAAGTAGAATTTTTAATATTAAAAAAGTACTTTTGACCAATAGATAAACTGTATCAACGTACACTTAATAATACAATTTCAATGTTTGCTAATTTTTAGAACTAAATTGACCCTCATTCTCATCAAAAGGATAAATAATTTGGACAAATGTTTTTTATTTATTTACTTTTAATCATAGTTTGCGAATATATATATGTATGTATGTATGTATGTATATATGTATGTATGTATGTGTATGTGTGTGTTGGGAGGAGGCTATAACTAGGAAAACAAAGATTAATGGATTTGGTAGTAAATTTTACGAGGGTTGAATTTTCATTTTTGTAAGAGCAAAATACACAAAGCCCCCTTCAGGTAAGGCCTAAATCAGTTATAAATAAAGATTGTGTTTAATAACACAATACCCCCGAATCAACAGTATCCGTTAACCAATTCTCAGTTGATCAAGGGTAATTTCGTCATTTACATAACAAAAATTATTAAAAAATTATTAAAACCATTTTTCCAAAACCTGATCTCCCACCACTTCTTCTTCTTCTTCTTCTTCTTCTTCTTTTTCTTCTCTGACTCTACCTGATCTCCACTACCTTCTTCTTCTCCTCTTTTTCTTTTTTTCTCCCGATCTCCACTACCTTCTTCTTCTTCTTCTTCTTCTCCTCTTTTTCTTATTTTCTCCCTGATTTGGGTTCGTGGAACCCAGATCAGATCTGGGTTCGAACGACGCGAACCCAGATCTGATCTGGGTTCGTCGTCGCGAACCCAGATCTGATCTGGGTTCGCGTCGCCGCGCACCCAGATCAGATCTGGGTTCGCGTCGCCGCGCACCCAGATCAGATCTGGGTTCGCGTCGCCGCGCACCCAGATCAGATCTGGGTTCGTCGTCGCGAACCCAGATGATCTGGGTTTGCGACGGATCTGGGTTCGCGACGACGGGAACCCAGATCTGATCTGGGTGCGCGACGACGCGAACCCAGATCCGTCGCGAACCCAAATCATCTGGGTTCGCGACGACGAACCCAGATCTGATCTGGGTGCGCGGCGACGACGAACCCAGATCAGATCTGGGTTCGCGTCGTTCGAACCCAGATCAGATCTGGGTTCGCGTCGTTCGAACCCAGATCAGATCTGGGTTCGCGTCGCCGCGCACCCAGATCAGATCTGGGTTCGTCGTCGCGAACCCAGATGATTTGGGTTCGCGGCGTCGCGAACCCAGATCAGATCTGGGTTCGCGTCGTCGCGAACCCAGATCATCTGGGTTCGTTGTTGTCGCGAACCCAGATCTGATCTGGGGTTCGCGACATCTGGGTTCGTCGTCGCGAACCCAGATCTGATCTGGGTTCGCGACGACGAACCCAGACGTCTGGTTCGTCAGACCTGGGTTCGGCGTGGTTCCCTGAACCCAGATCTGGGTTCGTCATGGTTGGACGAACCTAGACGTGGTTCGACGAACCCAGATCTGGGTTCGTCTGAGTTCGAACCCAGATCTGTTTGAAGATGATGTCTGGACTGGATGTGTTTGAAAATGATATCTGGATGTGTTTAGATTTTTGCAGATGATTAATGATATGTTTGGATTTTTACATATTGATGTGAGTTTTTGCAGGGAGTGGTCATTTATATCTGGATGCAGATTGATATTTGGGAGATGAAGGTTTCTGGATGAGTAGAAACCTTCATGAACTCCTGATGAAGATGAAAGTTGAATGAAGATGATGAAAGTTGAATGAAGATGAAAGTTGAGATTGAATGTTTTAAATTTTAAAAGAAAAATAAATTAATTTAAAAAATGAAGGGTATTTATGTCTTTACACTTTAAATTAAAGTTGACCGTTAACTTTAACACATTTTGACCGTTAAACTGGGGTTATTGTGTTATTAAATTTAATCTTTGATTATAACTGTATTTATGTCTTACCTGAGGGGGGCTTTGTGTATTTTGCTTTTTTTGTAAATTTATTAGTTTGCGAAAATAAGTTAGTTCGTGAAGTTAATATAATGAAAAATTAATAATTATTGTGGTGATATTTTTTGACGGTAGATTGTAGAGCTTTGTGCAACCAAGGTTAGAATTTTTGTTTTTTGAAATTTGATAAATAGGAAGGTAGCATGAACTTCCTTCAAATGAGCTATCCTTCAGCTTTGCATCATTATTGCTTCGTGAACTATTTTTAACCATCATAAACTATATTTCGCAAACTATCTATGTTATTGCGAACTATTAACTACTTTTCATCAAATTTTATACTTGGGTTTTTCTCTCACCTTGTTGCTAATTTAGTGGAAGTTACTAGTATGTTTACATTAGTTGTCAAGCATTGTCAAAGTTTGAAACTGATTTTTTTTATTTTTTATTTTTTAAATGATGTGTGTAGATGCTAACTTGTCAATAATGGTCGCTCGTTCTCAATAAAATTTAAAAACAAGGATCATTTGGTTTGGTAGTAAATTGTACAGCTTTGTGAAGCGAAGGTTTGAATTTTTGTTTTTGAAAATTTATTAGTTTGTCAAAATGAAGAATTAATATGGTGGTATTTTTTCAAAAGAAAAACAAAGAATAGATGCCTTAGTAGTAGATTATAGAGGTTCGTGCTTCCAAGGTTAGAGTTTTTGTTTTTTGAAATTGGGTAAATAGGAAGGTAGCATGATTTTCTACTAAATGAGCTATCCTTAACCTTTGCGTCATTATTGCTTCGCGAACTATTTCTAGCGATCATGAACTATGTCATGCTATTGCGAACTATCGTATGTTATCGCAAACTATTAACTATTTTTCATCAAATTTTATATCTAGGTTTCTCTCTGACATTGTTGCTAATTTAGTGAAAGTTGTTAGTGTGTTTACGTAAATTGTCAAACGTTGGCAAAATTTGAATCTGAAATTATTTTTGAAATGATGCGTGCAAATGCTGGATTTACTGTTTGTTGATATAGGTTGCTTCTTCTAATACCAGCTTATATAGAGCTACTAGCAACTTGTAGAAAAGCCCCAAAACTTAGCTTATAGCGTGACACTGCTGGTTAAAGGCATTTCGAAACTCAAGTAAGTTGAAATATATGAAACAATAAAAGAACAAAAACTGTTGCTTGCGAGTGTAGAAATGGAATGTTGAACAGTCAGTAGAGGCCTTATGACAGAGAATTGAGTTACTGGAATATTGATGATTGTAGTCGGAAGAACGAGAGATTACAGAGAAGCTTTTGTTTTGTTTTATTCATGCAAGGAAAATTTTGTCCGAACACTATTGTAGGTGCTATATAAACTCAAATTATTAATCTCATGATATTTTCAAAACCTTGAATTAAGAGTCCTAGTAAAAGAAACTCCCCCATCTCAATATATGCCATAATATTTTCGAAGATAAAATATGCTAACACTCCTCACGGATTGTGTAATGATATTGAGATGCCACTAATGCCATATTATACATGGACACCTCCTTACTCTTAATGAGTCATAGTTGTACTTGTGTCTCAATGTCATAGGGCATTAATGACGTTTCAACACTTTTTGGGATCACGTGACCGACCTTTTTTAAAGTAGAGAAGAGAGATTCCACTTTCCAATCTTGACTCCACTTTCTTCTTCCATTTTTTCACACCCGAGTAAACATTTCACACAATAATTTACCTGGGTGTACCCAAAATGGTCCATATAACACTGGGCCCAATAAATGTGGGTCCAGAAGGCCGACGTGTCATTGACTAAACTTGCATGAAATGGCACGTTTTATATGAAGTCAAATAATGGCACGGTCACTTGTTCGATTAAATGCCTCGCTGAAATCCAAAACACATAAAAAACCAAACGCAGAGAGATGTGGAGGCGCGTTGCTTCACTTTCTCCCCTGATCTCTTCCAAAAGATCCTCTACTATCAACCAGGTAAAACCACAACCTCCTCTTTATTTTTCAATGCTGCTTTTCTCTCTTTGAAATCGAGTTACATTTGTGTTTAATAATGTTGTTTCGTTGATGGGTATTGTGGTTTCATTTGCATTGTCAAAATGTTGCCAGTAGATAAATAGTAGATTTTGGATGTTTGAAACAAAAGAAAATTTTGCCCACTTGAAGAAACCCAAAAAAAACTGGGTTTGTGTGTTGGATTCTAAGCTTGAAAAATTTAAGTTTGTTATCTAGAATAGGTTGATCGTATGTTTCGTGGCGAAGAGATGGCCATGAATTTGGTTTATGGAAGGAGAATGATGGGAAAAATGTTTACAATGTTGGGGTGTAAGTTATGTTGAATTAATGAACATGGCTGCGTTTCGGTCTGATTATGATTCTGTTGTTTGTTGTTAATTTTCCATAGTCTTGGCCGATAATCAAGTTCACGCCGGAAATTATGATCTTGCGTTGGTGTGATTGTTTTGTTATTATGATTCATGACCTGCTTTTTGCTTATGGTTTGTGGTATTGGATACAGGCAGCTTATGCATTCAAGGGTTTTGAATCATTTACGACGGAAATACCAACTCAGGTATTATCTTTTTTTTTTTTTTTTCTGTTATCCACCTATTAACTTTGCCAGTAGGTTAGATCTTATGTGCTGCTTATGAATGTTTTTTAATTGAAATTGAAGGAAAATGCAATGATGTATCTGAGAGCCTTTGTAATTTCAATTCACCTAAATTTGAATAATAAGTGAAAATTCTTTGTCTATACCACAGTCCAGTGTGCCTCTACTGGATACCTTAAAAGCTGCGTATTGTTGGGGGCAGGTTGGCAAATGGGGATTTTAGTGGGATCCGGATTTTAGCTGGTGAAAACACTTGTTTGGTGATGATAATGCGAATGCAATGTGAGGAATTTGAATGGGTCAATTGTTGTGTGGGCATAATGTCTTTATTGTGGCTGAGCAATGAGCATACGGAAGAAAGAGTTTGACATCTTGCTATTTCTTACTGGTGCTTCTTTGGTTTAGCAATCATGTTGTGTTCGTTTTCTTCAATTTGATATTTTTGCTTCCTAAAAGAAGGTTTTAGTAAAGATACGGTTTATAAACAGTCTAGAAGTTGAGAACTTGATTTGAACTCTGAAAATTTTGTTTTCCATGTGTATTTTGGCATATAATTCTGTGGTTGACCATAGCCCACAGGTATGGGATGTATTGACACTTTCCTGCTCTAGTATTCAGGGGCGTATATGTAAAAAGATTTTGGTCTTTGGACTTGCTTGTATGCTTATGTTCCTTACTTTGATGCAGGCAAAAGGTGCAATGTTGTTCAAAGGGAAAGCTCCATTCATAACTTTTGTCTTAGGTATAATAGTTTTCTATCATTGAGTGACATCACACTATTTTTGTTAATGTTTTGTGGGCTGCCATGTAGAAAATCACACTGTTTTTCTCAAGATAATTTATTTTCAAACTTTGTTTTGAAATTCTTATTGTTTCAGACTTGTTACAGCATTTGAGTATATGACCAGTATATACCAATACAGATTATACGTTCAATGGTTTTTTGTTTCAGATATTTTTTGCATTTTCAATATCATGGGAAGCAATTTTGGAGGCTGACCGGTTTCAAACTCAAGCAATCATGTATACCTGAAAAATATTAGAATGTTGCATATCCGTTGGAAGAATTTTGTGAAATTCTGCATGAGAAACTGTTTAAATGTGCTTAACCACATACGTGCACATCTATGTCAAAATTTTCAAGCTTATGTATTATAACACTTGTTTCCTTTGCTCCCAGGTGGCCCCGGCAGCGGTAAAGGTACTCAATGTGAAAAGATTGTGGAGAATTATGGATTAATGCACCTAAGTGCAGGAGACTTGCTAAGGAGAGAAATTGCTTCTAACAGTGATTATGGGTAATAATATCACATTCTTATTACTGATAGTTGTTCGGTTGGTACTACTCATACGGATTAAGACATTTTATGATATTAAACTGCTATTTTCAGCACTATGATCCTCAACACAATTAAAGAAGGAAAAATCGTCCCTTCAGAAGTTACAGTTAAGCTGATCCAAAAGGAGATGGAATTAAGTGATAACCATAAATTTCTCATTGATGGTTTTCCGCGAAGTGAAGAGAACCGTGTAGCATTTGAAAGAATCGTGAGTTTTTCTCTATATTTTCATCTTTCACATAAAGTTGTGTTTTCTTGTTTTAAAATATTGTTTAAATCACTCTCAAAAAGACTTATTCTATGATTGTGAGGTAAATAAATTTTGTTAGACCGCTTGAGAACATTGAACCTCTTACCAGAGTCATATTGATTAGTTAAAAAGAGTCAAAATAATATTTTTAATAAAGGATGGGAGATATGATAGAAGATATTATGCGGTAATGAATCTTGACCAAAATATAAAATAAGCAAATCCAGTAAGAAATCAATTATTGGACCAAGTGCTTTTTTATTGTGTGTTTTATGACACTATGAATAAGTATAACCATATTGTTCTTAGTGCAGATAGGAGCAGAGCCTGATATTGTCCTCTTCTTTGATTGCCCTGAAGAAGAAATGGTGAAAAGAGTGTTGAATCGTAATCAGGTACTTATGCGGTACATTTCTCCATGTTGTCAAATCATTTTAAAATCATTAATTGAAGGATGATGTCTTTTAATTGCAGGGTCGAGTTGATGATAATATAGATACTATCAAGAAACGTCTCCAGGTGTTTGAAGCATTGAATCTTCCTGTTGTCAATTACTATTCAAAGAGAGGAAAACTTTATACGGTAATAATTTAGTAATCAGCAACTCAAGGGTTGGTATTTATTATGACTTTAAAGTTTTCAACTTAACAGGTTTTTCATTTTGTTGTTAAGAAATTTAATCTACCTAAGTTCACAGACATCTTTCTTTTCCTGGCATATAACTGGTTACATAATTTTAGATTTATATATTCATTGTAGTAATGCTAGCTTTTACATCCAGATCAATGCAGTGGGAACAGTTGATGAAATATTTGAACAAGTTCACGCCGTTTTTGCTACACATAAGGTATGTGATTTTTTATCCTTGGCATTAATTTTAATGTTTTAGTTCTACGGTTCATTAAGCTTTTGTCTTCATTTTGAATCATGCTAACAGGCAGGAATTATGTTATATTCAATTATATGTCATCAGTCTATGCAACTCCTATTCATTCATCTCTATGCTTGTGCCTTTTCTCTGTATATCCTTTCTTTCTTTTTTTTTCCCTTGGAATCGTATATTTTTAAAGTTTACTGAAAACTCATTTAAAGATCTTTGAGCAGAGTTGGTCTTATTCTGCAGGAGTTGATCAAATGAAGCTTAAACGTGTAGTCCCAGAAAGAATGGGAAAAAAATTCCTGCTATTTCAAGGAAATTGCCATGCCCTTTCGTGAAGATTACAAGAATAGTGGTAACCACTATCTTTTATTTACTTTATGAAGAGAAACAAAAAAAAAAAAAGAAAGGAAGCAAGATCTGAACTCTCGCCATGAAGTCTGAGATTTAGAGGAAAAATTCATCAAACCAGAAGGTGGCAATTTCTTTAGCTTTGTTTACTGTGATTTGCAATTGATGGTACGTGTTCATAGCTGAGTTTGCAATGAAAATTGTTACCTAATGGAAACAAAAAATGTAACTTACATTGTAGCGTAACCTTCAACCGTAGGGAATAAACAATGGAAAACTTTCAAGGATTTGAGCATTTATGGATTCAGCTGATGCCTGCAAATACGCGATTATCATATCCTGAATATACATATATATATACAAACTTTATATAACTCTTGAACTTTCCACATTTCATAGTCTTATCTCTTATGCAGTGATATTTAAGTCCAAGTTACACATCTAATCTTGACATGAACACATAGCTTTTAAAGTCAAATTTTCAATATGCCAATAAAACTTGATTATCACTCAACCTTTATCAAGTGCTATGTGTTTAAAACTTAATGTTTTTGGGAAAAGTTTTCGCTTAAATGATGAGAGTGAAATGGAAACAATATTTGAACAAAAACATTAAAACCTCGATATATCATAATTGCTTTTTTTTTTTTTTTTTTAACTGACACTCTTTATTGAGTGGGCTTTGGAAATGTTACCAAATCAGTAGTTTGAGTTTATAAGTTATCTATTTGTATTTTTGGACAAAATTGCTCTCTTATAAAAGGGTAACGGAAACTCAACAACCATCAAAGATTGGGGGAGAAAGAGAGAGAAGGAGAAGACAAAAAAATAAAAATAAAATAAAATAATGATCGACCGTTACAGTGGAAGGCGACAACGAAAAGGCAATCAATGGTGATGACAAAGAATCTTTCCAAGTTTGGGTTTATGAAATAGATTGATTAATTTGATTGATAAAATAGGGTTATTACGTTCACATTTTTGAAATAAGTGAGAGATTGAAATGGGTCGGGTTCCAAATTAATGGCCCATGGTCTGAATCCTATAGGAATACTTCATTCATATTGAATCTAATGAATAAATCATTTATGTTGAATATGACGAATAGGTCTCGAATTTGAAATAATTCGAGACGTTTTTTTTTATTCGGGACATCTTTTCTCAAATTCAAAACCAATTTTTTTGAATTCAGGACCTATTTTCTAGAATTTGGTGTTTATTTTCCTGATAGATATTCATTAAGGAATTAGGTCTCACACAAAGGAAATAGATATTGAATGAAAAACTAGGGCCTCAACAAAGAAAAATAGGTCTGAAAAAGAAAATAGGTCCCAAAATATTGAAATTTTAAATGCATAACTATTTTTTTTTTTTTTCCATTTAATGCCTTCCTTCCTGATCCTCCATTTTTATTCAGTTTCAACAACTAAATTTCTTTACACAAATTTGCATTACTTTACAAATTCAAAACTCAAGAAAAATCATAGTTTTGCAAACAAAAATTTCAAAATCCGCAATAATTTTCTCATATTTGCATACAATAGAATGAGAGAAATAGAAGAACGAGAAAAGTTTCTAAAGAGAGTCGAACAAGTGGCTGAAAAACTTGAGAGAAAATGAAAGAGAAAAATATTATAGAAAATGGAAGAAGAGAGCTTGAGTTTTATCCCTATTTATTAAGGCCAAAATTGGTATTTTTCATTATTAAAACTTAAATTATTAATCTAGTGACGACAGGATAGAAAAATGAGTGATATTTCTCTCTATTTTTACATCTGAAACAAATTCTCATAGTTTGGGGAATTATCTGAAATGGACTGTGTGAAATCTTTTTTAATGTAAACTTGATTGTGTTGTATTATTGCTTCCAATTTTGAAGCCACAACCTTGTTTCTAATAAAATTGGCTTCTTGCTTACTTCCATACTAAACAACAAACGATCCTTTTGTTCCCACCAAATTGGTGGGTTAAATTTATCTCACTAAAAGTGGAATAAATTGATTGTGTGAAAATAGAGAAATCCAATCTAATATAACCAATAAACAAAGGATTAGATTAGAAATTATCCAATCCTTCGTAAAAAATGTAAAAAACAAAAATGAAAAATATTCAATTGTTCTGATTATTATGAACTTATCACCAATTAAATTTCAATTGAATATCATTACCTTGTTATTATCACCTATTTTGTTATTAATTTATGAAAATAATTTTTCCAATTATCTATGCATAGACATATTTTGTAATAATTAAATTATTTTTTCTGTTTCTCTTATTTTGGTTAGTATAATATATTAGGCTATATTTTATCCACCTAGTTTTAGTAAAAAGTTGTCTGATTACCAAATTAAATAAGGTTCTGAGTTGTCACCAAAATAAAATCTCAATTGAATTTTTATCACTATCACTCCATTTGTAAACATCAGCAATAACATCATCACCAATCACCATCTTGTTTACTTATACAATCTGATACAATCACTCTCCCTATCAAACACACAGAGAGGATGATAATGGAGTTATTTGGTCAAGTCATGGTAGCTCTTTTAGCTGCTTTTCTAGTCTCAAAAATTCTGATAGTTTGCAGGATTGCAATTTGGAGGCCGTATGCAGTGACAAGATGCTTTAGAAAACAAGGAATAACGGGGCCTTGTTACAAGGTTGTTTTAGGTTCTCTCAAAGAAAAGAAGAAATTAAACAAGGATGCAAGAGAAAAGGTTTTAGACACGTACTCGCATGATGTCATTGATAGGGTTCTTCCTCACGTTGGCAAATGGTCTTCTCAATATGGTGATTCTCAATTTCTTCTTCCCATTTTTAAGTGATTATTCTTAATTTCTTATTCATGCTTGCATTTTCAATTGATATGTAGTCTAACCTTGATCATCAACACAATATATATATATATAAAGTTCTTGAATTTCATATTTGTAAAAAATCTTTTTATTTTAATCAATTGGTTGGTACATTACACTACTAGTTATTGGTAACACCATTATAAAATGGATTTGAAAAAAAAAAGGATTTTCTTATAGTAAACTTGTTTACCTTGCATAGATAGCTAACAATTTTTTTTTTTTTTTTTGTTTTTGTGGGAAGATGTTAACAATTTTTTCTACTTCGTTGATTATTGAGTTCGATATTATAGAATTTCAGACGTAACAAATAAGTTGTCTGCAAATGCTATTGAGATTTTATTATTATTATTTTTAAGTAAAAATAAATTGAGTTTTGAAATTAGTATCAAAATTATAAATAGAGGTTTTTTTAGGATTAGTAGCTTGAGGGCAAACTATTTCCTTATGTGAAAATTAATAGATAGTTGGCATATGTAGTAATGGTGTTAAAAATACTTAGTTTACAATTTTTATGCTAGTTTCAAAACTCTAGATTTCTTTAATGCTATATATATTGGAATTTTTACATATTGTAAAATATATTTATGGGTAGGTTATATATAATTTGTGTTTGGCGGACACCACACAAACACACTTTAACCACAAAAGTTGTTAAAATAAAATATTTGGTGGCTATGAAAAATTTATTGAACGTATGAAATTAAAAATATTTTCTTAGAGCAAGGATTTTCTGGATTCTTGTTTTCGCTAGATTTTTTAATTTTATAAAATATTTGGTGGCTTTGAAAAATTTATTGAACGCATAAAATTAAAAATATTTTCTTAGAGCAAGGATTTTATAGATTCTTGTTTTTGCTAGATTTTTTATAAAAGGAGTTTAAGTTTGAGTGATATATAAAAGAGAAAAATATAATAATCTTTGTCTTTCGCTACTTTTTATGTTGATGTATTATTAGATTCTCAAAAATTTAGAAAAAAAATAATAGAAAATTCTTACTTAGTTTTTGAACACTCATGTTGGTGAATGGTGAGCGTCAAACATTCGTCTTAAAAATTTGATGCTATTTTCGAAAAGAGTAAAATGCAAAAGAACCCCCTAAACTAAAGCGTTAAACATACGAATATAAGGTTTGAGTTTAATAACAAAATAGCCCCAATTTAACAGTCAAAATTGGTTAAAGTTGACGGTCAACTTTGATTTGATGTGTAAAGACGTAAATACCCTCAGGTTTTAAAATTAATTTTTTTTTTCAAATTTTAAAAAATAAAAATTAATTCATTAAAAAAATAAATTAAAATAATAAATATTATTTTAATAAAAAATAGTTAATCGAAAAAGGAAAAAAATCTAAAAACAAAATGAAAAAAAAAAAAATCAATTCTAGGTGATGACTGATGAGCAGACGAACTGATTTTTTTTTCAATTACCCAGAAACTACGTCACTTGCATGTCTACCTCTCCCAGATCCAGAAACTCCTCTACTCTCAAATGGCAGAACCAAACAACCTTTACAAACCCAAACATATCATCAATCATCTACAAAAACCCAAACACATCATCAATCAATCATCCACTACATCAACCCCAAACACCCATCTACTGTAAACCCATCCAGACATCATCTTCATCTTCAAACACGTCCAGCCCCAAAACCCCAAACATCCAGCCCAAAAACCCCAAACATCATCTTCAAACACATCATCTGTCTGGGTTCGATTCGAACCCAGAGACGTCGACGTCTGGGTTCGAATAGAACCCAGATCAAATCTGGGTTCGAGACGAACCCAGACTGTCTGGGTTCTGGGTTCGATGCAGTGAACCCAGATCCTCAGATCTGATCTGGGAAGTCGACGTCTGGGTTCGAATAGAACCCAGATCAAATCTGGGTTCGACGAACCCAGACGGGTTCGAGACGAACCCAAACTGTCTGGGTTCTGGGTTCGATGCAGTGAACCCAGATCAGATCTTTCCAGATCCCCAGATCTGATCTGGGTTCGCTGCGAACCCAGATCTCGTCTGGGTTCGTCTCGAACCCGTCTGGGTTCGTCAAACCCAGATTTACCCAGATCAGATCTGGTTCGCAGCGAACCCAGATCGTCTGGGTTCGACGAACCCAAATGAGTGAGAAAAGAAGAAAAAGAGGAGAAGAAGAAGAAGAATAAGAAGAAGAAGAAGGTGGTGGTATAGGTCTGGCAGAGGTGGAAGACGGTGAGAGCGACAGAGAGATGAAAAATTGTTTAAAAAATATATTAGTAATTTTTCAATTAATTATTCTTTCTTAAATAAAAATATTAGTAATTTTTTAATTTTTCTTAATTAAAATATATTAGTAAAAGACGAAAATACCCTTGATCAACTAAACTTAGACTAGCAGACATTTCTGGCTTGGGGGCATTGTGTTATAAAAACTAAACTTTGATTATGAGTGTTTAAGACTTTACCTGAGGGGGGTTTAGTGCATTTTGCTCTTTCGAAAATTTATGTTAAATTTAGTGCTATTTGCGGGTATTTTACTTGAAAAATTATGCAATCATACATCAGGAGAGCTATTTTTGTTTTGGAATGGAATGGAGCCTACGATTTATATTACAGACACAAAGCTGGTCATACAAGTACTGCAAAACAAGTTTGGTTTCTATTATCGACCCGAGCCAAAGCCTACACAAGTGACGTTAGTAGGGAAAGGATTGGCTTTACTTAATGGAAAGGACTGGGCCAGGCACAGGAGGATAATCAATCCTGCCTTCAACATTGAAAAACTCAAGGTCTCTTAAAATTAACTTTTCTTTGTTTCCAAGCAGTTTTCTAAGTCTAGAAATAAGATTACCTGATGTATATTTTGTCCAAGTTTATCATAATGTGTTACGTATTGTCGATCTTTTATAGGTTATTTTAAGGCAAATGGCCACATGCATCATAACTATGCTCGAAGAGTGGGAAAATCATGTCACTATGTCTGAGGACCAGTGTAAAATAATAGAGATGTATGGAGAATTTGCGAGGCTTACGGCTGATATAATCGCCCATGCTGCCTTTGGAAGTAGCTATAAAGAAGGCAATGAAGCCTTCAAAGCCCAAATTGAGCTTCAAAAAATCGTTGTAGCTACAATGAGTGATATTTTCTTAGCAGGAAGCCAGTAATTGCGTGCCTTACTCTCTTAAGTTATACTTCTCTTATTAATCTTTAACTTTTGGTATTGGACTTCAAGGACAATTAAGTACTCACATTACTTAACAAATTATTATTTGTTTCCCCTTTAGGTATCTACCTACTCCATCAAATATTAAAATATGGATGCTTGACAGGAAGTTGAAAAACACAATAAGAAACATCATAGAGAGAAGATTGAATGCCAAAGCTAATGATATTTCAGAAGATTATGGAGACGATTTACTTGGTGTAATGATTGGAGCCTCAACAGTGGTTCAAACTGGATCCATTCCCAAGTTGAACATGGATGAGATTATAGAAGAGTGCAAAACATTCTTTTTTGCTGGGCACGAAACCACCGCCTCTTTGTTAACTTGGACTGTGTATTTATTGTGTGTACATCCTGAATGGCAATCAAAACTTAGAGAAGAAGTGTTGAAGGAATTTGGGCGGGGGATTCCTGATGCAGATATGCTATCTAAGTTAAAATTGGTGAGCTATCAAGTATCATGATATCTTGATTTTTTTTTCTTGTTTCTTCCAATTTATTTGATTGAAAATTTCATTGAATACCAGCAGCAAAAAAAAAAAAAAAAAATTCTTATTCATGAAACTAACACATAAATTATAAACAAATTTTTTTAGCATTATTAGTTTGCACGAACTATGTGAAATAACTTTCAGTTTTTCCTATAGTGAGAAATTTCAAACCAAACACGCACACACACTCTCTCTTTCTCTCACTCTCTCAAGTATGGGTTGCTACCCTTCGTTCTTGGGAGTTGATCTCTGGATCGCGCCTTAACGCTTATGGTTTACAATTTTGGTACCGATTGAACCCTAGGTTAGTCCCATCATTAAAAATTAAAAAAAAAAGAACTTTATTTGATTTGTACAAGTACCTTTTCTGTAGGTGAACATGGTTTTGCTGGAATCATTGAGACTATATAGTCCAGTAATAGAGTTGGCAAGGGAAGCATCAGAAGACATGAACTTGGGGAATGTAACAATTCCTAAGCATACACGTATTATGCTTCCAATCTTGAAAATTCACAGGAGCAAAAAATATTGGGGAGAAGATGCAGATGAATTCAACCCACTAAGATTTGCTAATGGGATCTCCAAAGCAGCAAGACACCCACATGCACAGCTTGCCTTCTCAACCGGTCCAAGATTTTGCATAGGTCAGTCGTTCGCTATGTTTGAAACCAAAATGGGAATTGCATTGATCCTTCAAAGGTTTTCCTTATCACTCTCGCTTGAGTATAAGCACGCACCAGTTAATAACATCACTTTGCAACCACAGTTTGGTGTCCCTGTTATTGTAAAACCATTGCGGTAAATCTGTTTTAGAGATAATTGGCTTATATATTATATGGCCAGACTTCATTAACTAGTTTTGCTGTTTGTTCAGCTCTATCAATAATTGATGTTGTCACCAATACCAATCTTCTTAACTTTCTCTTTACGAGAAATATGGGATCCATTGTTAATTCATTAGTAATGACATTACACCCAATCGGTTACCATCAACTGTAGTGGGTAATAGGGATGGACTGCTGATATTAAATTTAAACCTATTTAATCTTTATTTTTTATTTTTTATTATTTTTAAATGGATGTCACAAATCCTTGGAAAAGTATTGAAAATGCTATAGTATAGCAAAATTATCAAATCCAACGCAACTATTTTGCATAATCACCCTCATAAAATCGGTTGTAAAAATTGCCCTTAAATTTTCATTACTCGTTCACACTTGAAGCACCATATATACATTTTTGTAACAAATGTAAGTTTCCTTTAATTCAAAGTAGTTTTCTTTGTTGAACTATGTTCAGGATTTGAACAAAATTAACATTAAGCCAAAAATTTTAAATGTAGAATTATATATATATTTTTTCTTATTAATTGGTACAAATGATAGAATTAATGAAGTTTATTATTAACCTTTGATGCAAACCTAGCATGATTGATAGATTTATTACCATTATTTATGGAGAAGAACAATGCATCACGGAGTTTTACAATCATCAAAAGATGATGTAGTTAAGTACATTGCCCATTGCCATAAGACCTAAAGAGGACTCGTTGTTCATTTAAGGAAGAGCTCCAATGACTCCAGTTGATACAAGGCATCTCTAAGTCGATCGTTGAGAAGCTTCCTCCTCATAACCTTATTCTTATAACAAAATGATCGGTATGAAATTTAGCACATCGATTGTTGTGTTTGGTTAAGGAAGAAATGCTCAAAAGTTTCAGGGCTTCTGCCCAAAACTTTTTGACAACCTTTTTATCGTTTAGCATAGCTCTAGTCATTTCCTACAAGGTTCAATTCTATCTTTCCATAACATCATTATGTTCTCCTAAACATACTACTTGCATAGGACCCATAAAATCCATATGTAGTAATTCCAACACATTTGATGTTGCAATATTCTACATATTTTTGTGAACTCCTAACCTATTTCTATGTTGACAAGGACCACAGACTCTTATTGATTTCTTACTTAGCTTGAGTATTTCTTGAACAACATCTACATTCATAAGCTTGGTTAAAGATCTGACATTCAAGTATCCTAAATGCTCATGCCATAGGTTTATGTCATTGTTTGACGTGCTAGGACTAGTCAACGAATGAAATAAAATATATTAATTATCAACATATCTTTTTCCTTCCAACACGCATTTGTTAGATTGATCCATCACAAGACATTTATCATGAGTAAAATTAATGAAGTAATTTTGATCATAGATTTAACTTGTGCTAATCAAATTAGCTTTCAATCTTTCCAGATGAAACGTATCTATAAGCTCTGGTAGGCTCTTAATATTGAGAGTTTCTTGACCATGGAATCTTCCCTTGGCTCTATCACCAAAAGTATCTTCTCCAACTGATAATGTTTTGTAATTTTTCAAACATCCTCTCTCTCCTATCATGTGTCTTGAGCAATCATTGTCAAAATACCATGAGTCAGAAGAATACTTATTTGGGCTAGATAGAGTAGCAAAACAATTCAAATAAGATTTTCTTACACGGATTTTTCTATTGTTTATGTTTAAATCTACTTTCACTCTTGGAGTTTGTTTATGAAAACCTCTTCTAAACAAGTATAACTTAGCATAGCATCTAGGTTTGATGTGATTTTTAACACCACAAAAGTGACAAGTTGAAACAACCTTAATAGACTTACATTTGTAACTACACGCTTTTGGTTTCTTGCCTGTTGTCATGACATGCTAAGAACATGTTGCATCATGCAAATTGGATGTTGCAACAGTCTCTTTACTTTGAGGATTTTACAAACACTATTTTGGATTCTGACTTCTCACCATTAAAGCCTAATCCAAAATGATTTCTTACTAGTTTTTTTATTATCAAAATTTCATTTAGCCTTTCAGTTCTAGAATTCATCATCTTCAAGCCTTTTTGAGTCATTTCAAGTTCACTTGAAAGTAGCGGTGGACATCACCATGTTCGGGTCAGCACTTCTAAGTTCAAACATGATCCAGTAAGGGGGAGAAACCAAGTCGATCTAAATATCCAGTGTTCGGTTCGGTTCGGGTTCTATGTTTAGACCCAATTTTGAGCTTTTTTTAGGTCAATTTTTTTTTTTTTTAAAAAAATTTTTTCTACTCTGTGACTTCATCTCCTTCATGCTTTTGTTCCTTTGAAACTTCATCTGCTCTATGCTTCTGTTGTGTGACTTCCTGTCTTATATTGTTATTATAAATACCCAACTCAACAACAAACACAAAACAATATAACATGAATGTTTTGCTCAAATTTATTAACATTAAAAAAATTATTTATCCATCATAAACATTTTACTCATCCCTGTCAATAGATTTCCACACAGAAAATGCCACAAAACAAGCATGCAATCTCAAACACAAACACCTATAACAAAATCTAATCAACAATGTATTAGATAAAGAGATGGCTAAGAGATACTTTGGTGGTCGTCAAGGATGACGCGGTCGACGGGAAGAAGAGAGATGAGAGATGAGAGGAAGAAAATAGAAAGGATGTGGCGACAGGATTAAACAATGTTATGATTTTGTATTTTAATGTTTTAATTTGAATCAGTCATGTCACAACATGTAATCTATATGTTGCAACAAATTAAACACGAAAATAGTAAAGTAAAAATGAACACAAGCACATTTTTAACGTGCTTCGGTTTTACCCTATATCCACAAGACCTTACCAAAAGAGATCAACTTACTAATGAACTTAAATAAGTACAATATATTTTTGACTTATCCAATTTAAGACTCCTTCTTAGAATTAATGCAAGATGAGTACATGTTAACCAATCCTTAAAGCAAGCTCCTCTTACATTAAATGGTAGATAGCAGCTTGAACTACTTTCAAGAACTAAAAACCTGTCTCCACCTTCTAAGGTTTAATGACTTGCCATTCCAACAAGCATATAGTCTAGACTAAGTCGCCTCACCCAGCCTAAGTCTAGTACGCAATCTTAGAGAATAAACTCTCTAAGATTTATAAGCAATTCTCTTGATCACTCAATGTCTTTACACTACTTAAATCTCTCTTCTCTGTATGAAGTGGTTTTCTTTGTATTTGAAAATGCGTAGCCGATCGTCTGAAACGGAAAACACCTAAAAACTAGTTCCTATAATAATTAGATAGAGAATAAAATATCGACATTAATGAACAACTAAAAAATTGTAAGGAAATTTCATAATTTGTAGTGTTTGACTAAGATCCTTGTAATCCAATATTCTTACTTGTTCGGATATGATACTAGAATGTCAATAAACCATACTTTGCACATTTATTCATTAGTTGACTAAGAAAAACCTTTCCAAAAACATACAAAGATATTTTCCATGTTTCTTGCACAAGAATAAGTCAACCAATTAAAGTATTTTCTTATAAAAAATATCTTCATTAATCCTAAATTATAAGGAAAGTAAATACTTTATTATTGGCAAAAACCTTGTCAAAGAAACACAAGAATATTCAACAAATCAGACTAAACCCATTAAACATGTCAGCTATAAAAGGACACAAAATTCTGCACTGAGTATTATCAGTAAAAATTATTGTAACATCATAACTAATGTTGCAACATTAATCCAAATGTTATAACATAGATAGTGATTAATTCAACATTTAAACACTTAGCTGTCCATGAGTTTACTTGTAATCTATTGTTTTGTTGCAGCACACACTTGCTAACTCAATATCGAACCTCAATGTCATAAGATGCCAACATTAGTGCACTTCACACATATACACTAACAGGTAAGATCTGTGATAGTACAAGTGAATCTACTAGTATCTTGTTGGGAAGATGTATTATTAATAGTTGTTTATATTTTAAATAAGGTCTCTACTAAGTTAGTTTCTTCCACACCGTATGAATTATATACAGGTAGGAAACTTGACTTTACTTATATGTAATCTTAGAGGTATGTAGGATATGTACATGACATTTCCAATAAATAGAAAAGTTGGGTGTTAGAGAAAATATGTATATTTTTATTAGATACTTTGAGCACTCAAAAAGATATGTATTCATGAGAGAAAACTCATATGGAATATTACTAAATTAGAGTCACAAGATGTGAACTTCTTGGAAAAGGAATTTCCCAGTAGAGATGATGTTAAAAAGGAATTTCAATTTTATGAGTTGAACAATTTAGATATTGTTCCATGTCTGAACACTCAACTAGAGGAAGATAGAGAATTACTTGAACATTCTATCCCTAGTGAGAGCGACATGGCTATTGGAAGAGCTCATTCATTTGTTTCTAGTGGGAGCGAAGAAACTAACAAGTTAGTACTCTCAAAGCTATCAACTCATAGAAGCAACCGTAAGGTTGTTCCTCATCATCAATATAATATTGAAGGGGAAGTTTTTATGTTTGCTTTTCATGACAGTGATGAGCCAAAAAATGTGAATAAAACTCTTAACTCATCTATTAGAGATTTTTTGGATTAAAGCTACAAAAAAAAAAAAAAAAAAAAAATAGAGTTAATGAAGAGCAACCATATCTGAGACTTGGTTGACTTATTGCCTAGTCGAAAAGCCATTAGATATAAGTGAATTCTTTGTATCAAGCGCAAGACAAATGACTCGATAGAGAGTATAAGGTAAGGCTAGTAGCAAAAGATTATGCTTAATACGAGGGTATAAACGATGAGGAAAGTTTATTGTGGTAAAGTTTGCTTCCATCCACCTTATATTAGCTATCATCGCACACATGGACTAGAATTGCATTATATGGGTGTAAAGATAGTATTTCTCAATGAAGAACTAGGGGAAAAATTTATTGAATATTTATTCGTGGCTTCAATAAAGTTTTTAGTTCCCTCTCTGTATTTTTTTGACATTCTAAAAGTTTAAAAATAACAGAAGAAATTGTTACAAATACTACAAGTGTAAGTCTTATGTCCTTATAAATTGAGTTTAGGATATTAACCTTGAAAATTTTAATTACTCCTTATCCATTTGAAAACACATAATACTAACAAATAAAACACGTAACAATATAGTGTTAAACTACATTAAAATTATTAAGCTTTCAAATAATGAATCAATATACACCAATGAATAATTAATAACATCTCTTTATCAATTTTTATCCATACTCTTTGGAAACAATAAATCATTCATGATCATATTTGCCTAAATCTCATTAAATTATCTCCAAATATCAGGACTACTATTTTATAACTCAATTTGAAACTTAGTAAACATGAAATTTCTCAAATAAAAAGATTAAATACCACAATTACGCTGCTAAGTTTGATATTCAACAAAACAATATGGAATTTTACTATGATAATTATAAATAACACCACAAAATATATGATTTTACACATATTGCAAAAGTCAATATGAACTCTATTCAATACTCCAGAATTTCAATAATTTAAGAACTCCAAGTCATAAAATTTCAAAAACATCATATATAGGTTATATCATCATCCAAAATTCTAAATCATAAATATTTGTAAGTAACAATTCCAAATTCAATATATCGAAAAGAATCCTTTTTGAAAGATAATTTAATCCCATTACGCTATAGGACACTAGTAATAATTCATAATATCATTGTCTTTAATATGACAATTCTCTATAATGAATTAAAAATTCTTAATCAAAATTTACATAGAGCTGTAGCACTCTTTTCACTCAAATGAATATTACCAAACCAATAAAATCCCGTTCACAAGAAATATAAAACAACAACTTTTTAATAATTTAAATCAATGTAGTAATAGTAGTATAAGTTTAGATCCATATCAAATTCGTCACTAATATGAAAATAAAATTTTACCAAAAAAATACTTTTAACCACAAAATTTGATAAAATCCACTGCAATAATGTAACACCCCTCACCCCGATTTCCCGTCGAATCGAGATTCGAGGCGAAGAGCGTTACAGTTCCAAACTGAAAATTCATTTATGCATTTAATTGAAAATTTCTTATTAAAGGAAATGGAATCACCACTAAAAGTTTTATGATATTGAAAAACTTTAATATCATTTTCTCGTGTATATTTTTAGAAAATTCGATAGAGTCTCCTCTGTTTTTCTGATAATCCAAAATTTAAAAACATGTAAAGAAAATGATAACACTTCTATAAAATTTATTTCTCAACTTCAATTTGGACCTCCCGTCCGATTTTAAAAATCACTTCAACACGCAAATAATTAAAATAAATATTTAATCAAAATCCACCACCATAACATTTTATACTACATACTCATTAAATTATATACATAACTTACAAATATGTTAAAACTTTAATACAAGTTGTACTTTACGGACATTTAAATTTAAAAACTTATACTCATACATGATGGTGCCCATGCAAATATACACACATGATACAGAATGAATATTACTCAAAATTTTATGACAGGATGTGACTCGTAGAGTATCTGCAGGGATTTCGTCTTCGTCTCGGCAACAAGCCCAATTCAATTACCTGCGCGTGGTAAATCCAACGCGCTAAGTATTTCTACTTAGTGGGTGTACACTTAATTTAAAAATCATGAAACTTCAATTTCTCATAATAAAATCTCAAGAAAACTTTTCAACAATAATTGAAAGTTCAGAAGAAAACACAAGTCATAAAAGACATAAAATATTGGTTCAAATATGACTTTATAAAATTCGGTTTTTTCTCAGTTTCAAATAAACATCATATAACACATTAATAATTTATTGACTGATAAATAAATATAAACATAAAATTTGTTTTGACGAGATTTTGAAACAATTTTCAACCAGTATTTTTTTTCGTTACTAAGCTTCATAATTGCATTAATTTACTAATAAATACACATACAAAATATATACAGTTTATTATTAAACACATAAATTATATTTGTAAAAATTCTATTACATATAACTATGAAAACACTTTACTATTTATTATACACATTAACTACATAATAATCATTTTTCATATATATATATATATATATTAAGATACCACAATTTCATTACATCATCCTTAATTCTCGAAATAATAGTCGTCAATTAATATTTCATAAAATTTCAAACTATCATCATTTTCGCTAATGATCTAAGTTACTAAAAATTCTAAATGCAAAACATATAAATAAGTTATATCTATTGATAATTTACATCTTTTCTCAATTAATATTTTTAACGCCATTTTTAAACTTTCGTTTGAAAATTACTAATCAAACGCTTTATCATAATTACACAGACAAAATCAATGAGTAATTTCTTTCCAACTTTTAATTAACTTATTTTTATCAATTCTTTTTCATTTTCTCAAAACTCACTTTCTAAATCCGGATTTCATAATTTCTCAAATATTTATAATAAAATATAATAAGTTTCATTTTAATATTCTTAAGACGATAATTAAATTCAAATTTTTCAATAATCACATCAAATAAAATACACAAACCATCAGTTTTTCAAAGTAACTTCTATCAAACATATTTCAATATAAACTTTAGTTACACAAACTTTTATGAAATCTATTATTAAACACATTTACACTATTATTCTTTCAACTCAATTTTTATATCACAATCATCATTATATTTCTGAAATAGCACGTTATCATCAAATAGAAACCAAAACACAAGATACGAATTTCAACGATATATTCGTAATGCATTAACTGATCATTTAAAAATTTTAACCAATCGTAAAGTTTACGGCATTATATCAATTAATAACTAAAATGTCAAACTCATCATGTCAAATTTTACTTGTCATATCTAATTACGATAATGTCATTTCTCTCATATCATTTTCCTTTGTAATATATCTCACACACTTTACTTTATCAAAGAACATTTATCAAATATATTTGTGATTCTATCATTTTTCTTTAATTAGAGCCTTGTGTAAAATTCTATCACGATACCATGGATCGGTAACGGGTTTACTGGCATCAGTCAGACTAAACAGCAACCCCGGCAACGGCCGCTTGGTGTCTATCTACCGGGTTGCATATCACAATCTAGTTCCGTTTCAGGACCGGGCACGCGGTGCCTCTCAAAGTCCATCATACAACGTATGATATCAATCGTAACGGTGCAGTACTGCTCAAATTCACCCTATTGGCTAGCCAACTACCAATCCCCATCTACCGGTGATTAGTTTTACGCGGGCCCTTTAATTTTTATTAATTACTAAAATTTTTCATATATATATATACATACAACTTTTATCTTTTAACAAAACTTTCATTTAAAAACCAATAAACACAATTTCAGTCACAGTTTTTCTCATACTTAGGAATTATCAATAGAAACGACATGAAACATACATTCAATTTACTCATCACTCTTTTTCACATATTCATACATTTATTCCGATATATATATATATATATATATTCGGTCAATGTACTCAACTTATTCGTTTTTTTCCGTTTTATTTCGTTTTTTTTTTCGTTTACGTTCAAAATTCAGTCAAATCATATTTAAACATTCTTTCAGAATAATTTATCAGACACACACTTCAAAACCCAACAAAATTTAAATCTCATATATATATGAATACTTATTTAAATCTATTAGTCAAATTTCTTTGTTTTACCTCTCATGACCACTGTAAATGACTATTTTGCCCCTCACTTCAGAGTTAACCTTTTTAATAAACACTTTTTACTTTTTCGTTACCACAAATTAATTCCAAGAAATTAATTTTATCTATTTAATTTTATATTATTCATTTATTTCTTTTCAATTCGATTCACTTATTTATTTATTTTTTTTAACACATCGATCATTCAAACATCACTCGAATAATACAGATGGTATAAAAATGACAAAATTACCCCTAAAGCACACTACACATCAATTTCGTCCATAGGATATATTATTTCTGAAATTATTTTTCAAATCTGTTTTTCATCAAATAAACTCATTCATGAGCATACAATTACCATCCAATTAACATTTAAAACCTTTTAACATCTCAAATAAACAACAGAAACAAGTGTAAGGAGGTTTTATATATTTGATTCAAACTAATAAAATTAAAAGTCTCAAAATAAGTGTACACCAACCTATTTGGGTTTTCCAATAGCTTTCCACTCACCCAATGGGAGGTTTTTATGCCTCCCTAACCTCCCCTAAATTCTCACAAGATTAAACCCCTGCCTATGATTCCAAAATACACAAAAATCAACAGATAAATCAAAATAATAAAATCAAAAGCTAAAATAACGTCAAAATCATGCTTATGGATGTATTATAACATCCATAACTAAAACTCAATACAAAATAATCAACTAAAATCAATTTACCTCTTTTTGACCCATGTAGAGATCCGAAAATCCTCTTGAGAGATTGATGGTTTTGGTGCTTTAGAGACTAAAAATAGGTGGATGGTAGGAAGATTTAATGATTGTGAGAAAATAATTGAAAATAAGTAAAAAGAATTAGCAAAGAAAATGAAAAATCACCAGAAGAAGCAGCGCACGGCAGAGAGGAAGAGAGTCGGTGCTGCAGCTGACAGAACTGAAAATTCTGGAAAAAAAATGGTTTTATAGACACCAACTATTCGAAATTACGAAATTGCCCCAAATTTTTCATTATTTACAAATTGACTCCAAAACTTTTTATTTTCTGCATTTACACCCTTACTCACATTCTAATATCCCATTTGACATTTTTGACATCTCATACTTTCACTAACTTATTCAAATTTATTCATAACCTTATTTTATCCACAAATACATAATTTATTTTAATGAAAAATAATAATCATAATAATAATAATACTAATAATTATATAGTAAATCATTTATTTAACTCAAAAATTATTCTCCATAATACAATCTAATTACACTATCCTAATTTTCTCATTTTGCTATTTATTTTATTTAAATTCGAAAATACTTCTTTACGGGAAAAACATTTTCAAAAATATTAAATTTCATTTATTAACGACCAAAATATTTTACAATCGTGCGAATTTCATAAAATTCAAATTTATTCCCATTTAATAAATTACTTATGAAATCAACAAATAGTAATCGGACAGAAATAATTATCGGGGCGTTACAAATAAAGCCCGTATCTTTTGTACAGATAAATTCAAATAGCGGAAGAAGAGTAAATCGGCGAAGAAAACGTTCCCAGAAGAGCATTAGATGGGTGAATAAGTTGCAAAAAAGGAAATGAAGTAAAAAAATTTGAAAAAAAAAAAAAAAAAAACGATCACTGTCGGACTGCTGCTCTGGTAGTCGGACGGCAATCCGGCTATCCCATGCAGATACGAAAGAAGAACAATATGAAAAAGAAGTAGAATAGAAGAAGAAGAAGAAGAATAAAAGGAAGAAAAAGAACCATAGAAGAATAAGAGATCAAAGAAGAAGAAGAAAATGAGAAGAAGAAGAGGAGAAGAAAAAGATGACTCACTGGCGGGTCAGATGGAGGTGGCCGACAGTGAGGTTAGTCTGCAACGGTAGCGATGATGCAGTGATGGCAACGACAACTAGGGCTCCTAGAGAGAGAATGTGTGAGAAAGAGATAGAGAGAGAAAGAAAATGGAGAAGATAAGGGAGACGGTTGGGCAAAATGATATATATCCAGGTTATCCATACCGGACGAATCAAGCCCCTCGTATGGATTATCCATTTTTATTTTTTCAAAAACAATTCGTTATCCATAACGAGTACTTGACCTGCTTGGTATGGATAAGATGATAATCCATACCGAGTGAGTCGAGTGTCCGGTATGGATAATATAATATTGTTAATTCCGATTATTCATACCGGGCACCCGACCGACGCAGTATAGATTATCCATCTTATTCATACTGGGTGGGTCGGGTGCCCAATATGGTTGATATTTGCTTTTTAAAAAATAAAAAAAATGGATTATCCATATCGGAAGCCTTACTCGTTCGATATAGATACCCTTAAATATCCATACCAGGCGAGTTGGATGCCTGGTATGGATAAAAAATAATATTTATTTTTTGTTTGATTAGACTATCCATATCGGGCTCCAAGCGACCAGTATGGATAATCTTACCATACATAATAGGCAGTGGTTGCCCGATATGGATAAGTGTTTTTTCAAAAAAATTTTTATTATTATATTTGATTATCCATAGTGGACCTTTAGTGTTTGGTATGGATAGTCCGGTATTAATATACTATTTTCTTGTAGTGTTACTTGATTATAATGTCCATCATCCATATATGAGTATGGTTTCAAAAATCGTTACTCGCTAATAAACCGACGAGGTAGCGGTTAGCAATTTATCGGTTACTCAGTGAATAATTGATGATCAATCAACGAGTACTGTTGGAGACGGTCAAACTTCTTAAAAATATATATATTTAAAAGGGAGGTTAATGTTGTGTGATCAAAATTTAAATATTGATGTAATCTAATTAAATCTTAGGGGCCATATGTAATTTTTCCTACTATACATATACTTAAACAACTCAACCCTAACACATCTATATCACTCTCAACTGACGCCACACTCTCTCTCTTTTCTCTCCCTCCTCATCTCTCTCTCTCTCTTCTCTCCCTCCTTCTTCACCAACCTCCTCCACTACCATCTCCTCTTCTACTGCTTCTTCCTCTCCAACTTTCGTCGGATCTCCCCCTTCGGCCTCCTCGTCACCACTCTCTTCCAAACGACGGGTCGAGCTTGTGTGGTGATAATTTTTTGCATTTTTTTTTTCAATCTCTGTGTGATGATGATTTTAGTATGTTGATTCTTTTTTTTTCCAACCTTTGTGGGTTTGATGATTTTTTTAGTCAAGTTTTTTTTTTTAATTTTTTTGGGTTGATAGAGTTTTGAGTCTATATTTAGGTTGTTATTGTGTAGGCCGATTTGGACTGATTATCTGATGAATCGGACGAGAATGCAACTTCTTTGATTTCAGCACCAATTTGGGGGTTATTGAACCGGCACGGTGCTGGTTACCGATTAACCAGTAAAAAATCGATTAAATCAGTTGATTTTTAGAACGCTTTCCATGAGACGAAAGGTGAGAATCTTATTTTTAAGTTTCTTTCATTTTGTTGGGGAGTAATGTGGACCCACTGCATGAAGCCATGTGTCAGCTCAACCAACTCCCATTGGAGCCCTCCGTCTCTCACTATCTGAAGATAAGAAAAACAGTGTCTCGCTCTCTCAGGTACACATGCACAGACAGCTCTCCTTCTCTCTCTCTCATCTCTCTCTGCACATACATGGAAGACACAAAATGATGGTGGTAGACAACTGCCATTGCCACCGGCGAACCACCAGCAAACAGCCAGCAAGCTGTCGACACACATCGCCGACGAGGGTGACATTACCGACTCCATGAGAGCCACTCCCTTTGCGTCTTCGAGATACCCCATTCGAGCACCCAACTAGCAGTTTCATTGGCCCCATGAGTTGCCATGTAACACCACCACGTCGCTGTCCTCGTCAGTGTCGACCAATGGAGCCGTCATGTGAGACAATCGGAAGAAGGAAGCCCCACGGTGAGCACCATGATGGGAGGAGTAGGACGACTTCTGTCAGGCCAGCCTGGACCTGGGCAACGCCGGAGAACCGCCCAGCAACCATGCATGCGGAGTTGGGGAACTGCAACTCAATAGGTGGACAGATCGGGGAGGACAACTTCCAGCCATGGTAAATTACCAAACAGTCCTTACGAGTAAATTATAGAACGACCCTCTTGTTAAATGACTAAGTCATATCTCTATTCTTCATATTTGCAGAAAATGCTAAATGGTTTATATAATTTACGTTTTACCCCTTGTATGCTAAGTTAGTATAAAGGGAAAGGACACTTTAGTCTTTAATTAGTGAAACTACTATAGACAACCCCAAACTCATGGTAGTTAATGAAACTACTATAGACAACCATGAGTATGCAGATACTACCAAATAGGGTTCTATTAGTCTGAATCTCATGATAACGTCTCACTTGGAACCATAATTGTTTTCTCCGAGCGGAGATAATTATAAATATGAGCAAAATGAATAAATTATTAGTGAAGGTGAGATGTTAGCCTTCGGTAGGTTAAATAATCTTTGGATGAATGTTCCTATTAGAATAATGACATATATTCGAGTACCCACGTGTACGTCAAGATGCCTAGAAACTAAATTTTACCTCATTGAAAAGGTAATTTATTTGATTTATTATTATTTATGTATAGATTATTAAAAAATATGAACTGATTTAAGTATCAGAGAGTGCTCCTAGGGGCAAACCCGTGATCACCCTAACGAAGGTTTTTATATGTTTTGCAGATCATATTATGGAATGCAGTTAAAGTCAGCTATTGCACAAAGTAGATACTCAACGAGAGATCCAGTCGACCTTCGAGCCTTCTTTTGCAGCAGCACATCTTTCATTTTTTGTAAGAATTTATTTTCATTTATTTTTAAATTAATTGTGGAAATCCATATTGGATCTCCACCGTTGGATAGATCACATCTAATGGTGGAGGTTCAATCTGAAATCCACCATAGTTTTTTTTTTTTTAAATTTGTTTTATCTTATTCATGGACAAAATGGTTTATATGTAATATGATGTTAACTTGTAATGCTTACGTTTATTTGATAACTAAATACGTTATAATGAATATATTTAATGTATTAATTGCAACACCACACTAACTTGCAATGTTTACATATATACGGTGGTAATCAAACTACGTTAGAATGAGTATATTTAATGTTTTACTTGCAATACAATTTTTATATGCAACATGACTTTAACTTGCAATGTTTATGTTTATTTGGTAATTAATTACATTAGAATGAGTAAATTCAATGTATTAATTACAACAACATATTAACCTATAATGTTTATGATTATATGGTAACCAAATAACGTTAAAATGAGTATATTCAATATTTTACTTATAACACAATTTTTATATATAATATGACATTAACTTACAACGATTATGTTTATTTGGTAATTAATTACATTAGAATAAGTATATTCAACGTATTAATTGTAACATTACGTTAACTTGTAATGTTTATATTAATATGGTGACTAAACTATGTTAAAATGAATGTATCTAACGTTTTACTTGCAACACAATTTTTATATGCAACATGATATTTACTTGTAATGCTTACGTTTATATGATAACTAATTATGTTAGTACGAGTAAATTCAACGTATTAATTGCAACATCACATTAAATTGTAATGTTTACGTTTATATAATAACCAAACTACGTTAGAATGAGTATATTCAATGTTTTACTTGCAACATAAATTTTATATACAACATAATGTTAACTTGCAACAGTTATGTTTATTTGGTAACTAATTATGTTAGAATAAGTAAATTTAACGTATTAATTGCAACATTATGTCAACTTGCAACGTTTATAATTATATGATAACTAAACTATATTAGAATGAGTATATTCAATATTTTATATGCAATGTAATTTTTATAAACAACATGACTTTTTTTTTTTTTTTTGAGGCATTAAACAACATGATGTTAACTTGCAATGATTACGTTTATTTGGTAATTAATTATATTAGGATAAGTACATTCAATGTATTAATTACAACATCATGTTAACTTGCAACATTTACTTTTATATGGTAACTAAACTATGTTAGAATGAGTGTATTCAACATTTTACTTACAACACAAATTTAGATGCAACATGACGTAAACTTGTAACTCTTATGTTTATTTGGTAATTAATCACGTTAGAATGAATATATTCAATGTATTAATTGTAACACGACGTTAGCTTGCAATATTTATATTTAAATATCAAATTACATTAGAATGAGTATATTCAATGTATTAATTGTGACACCATGTTAATTTACAACATTTACGTTTAACTAACAACCAAATTATGTTAGAATGAGTATATTCAATGTTTTAATTACAATACACTTTTTATATACATCATGATATTAACTTGCAACGTTTACGGTTATGAGATAATTAATTATGTCAGAATGAATATGCTCAGTATAGCAATTGCAATGTTATGTTAACTTGTAATATTTATGTTGATATGGTAACCAAATTATTTTAGAATGAGTATATTTAATGTTTTACTTGCAACATAATTTTTATATGCAACATAACATTAACTTGTAATGTTTATGTTTATTTGGTAACTACTTATATTAAAATGAGTATACTCAACGTATTAATTGCATCACCATTTTAACTTATAATGTTTACGTTTATATTGTAACCAAACCACATTAGAATTAATATATTCAATGTTTTACCTACAACACTATACAACATGACGTTAACTTGTAACGTTTATATTTATTTGATAATTAATTATGTTAGAATGAGTATATTTAGTGTATTAATTGTAACGTTATGTTAACTTACAATGTTTGCATTCATATGGTAACTAAACAACATTAGAATAATTATTTAAACGTTTTATTTGCAACAAAATTTTTAACTTGTAATGTTTATGTTTATTTAGTAACTAACAACATTAGAATGAATGTATTACACATAATAATTGCAACGATATGGTAAATTATTTTGTAATCTATGAACTATTTGAAATAATTTTAGAAAATTATAATTTTATTGATTCCTTATTTTATATATTATACATATTTATTAATTAAATATATTTAAAAAATCATAATTTAATTATTATATTAAATATTTTTTAACTTTGTAATTTTCAGTAATATTATTATAAAAATTTTAATTATTTTTATATTTTAAACTATTAAGAATTTAATTTTAATAATCTATTGAATGGTAACATGTTATAGCAGGTTACATATTTTAAAAATGAGTAAATTATAAATTAGTTATTCGGTTGAAATCAATTTTCAATCAAAATAAACTTTAGTGATTTTTTACAATTTAGCTACCCCAAATTAGTCTAAGTTAGTCAACGTTAATAGCTTTAGCGGTGTTTTTTTACTTTTGATCTTATTTTTATTTTTATTTTTTTTAGAATAAATTTTAAAAACAAAAAGAAAAAAGAAAATTAAATCTAAAAAAACTAATTTAAAAACAAAATTTTTTAAAATACTCCATCGTCTATAGAGATGAATTTTAATAAACCAAAAGATTAAAACAAAAGAGAAAAAAAAAAACTAAAATTGAAGGGTTGAATCAGATGAAGATCTGGATTCCACACTAGGTTCTTCATCTTGGTTGGAACCCAGAACTTCATTTAGTTGGCGTTTGAAATAACAAAACCCATTGGAATTGTCGAACATCATCAACAATCAAAATGTCACTTGAAAAACAAAAACAAACAAGACAATCAAGCATCATCCAAGAAACAAAAACAAACAAGACAATCAAACATCATCCAAAAACCAAAAACAAACAAGTAAACAAAACCCAGAAATCCGAAGCAAACAAAACCTAGGAATCTGAAACAAACAATACCTAGTCGAACCCTGATGTTAACCTCTCCTCCCTTATCATCAATCCAACAAAATCGTCGTCATCTGCCGTCAACTCAAAGTCATCATCATCAATTAACAAAACCCAGTATCTCAATCATAAAAAGAGACCAAAAAATACCATAAAATCACTCAAATTAAAAAAAACACAAAAATACCTAAAGAATTTAAAGCAGCAGCTGGCGAGGCGATGGAGATCCTCACCTGATTGTTGGGCCTTCATTGCATGGATGGAGGAGACCCAACTTTTCGGGTCCCACCACATTGCTTCACCACCAACCACCGTGAGTTCGTCCTTACCACCGACCTAGTTTCATCGTCGTTCACTGATCACCAAAGCCTACCTGCCTGCCCGCCCGCCTTCGTCATTGCGGCGAGAGAGGAACAGCGATGGAGAGAGAACGGTGAGGACAGTGGTGGCAAGCAGCAACAGAGAGAGGAGAGTGAGAACCATGGGATTCGAGCTAGTCAGTTTATGGCGAGGTCGCCGAGAGTGCTAGTGGCAATGGTACCATCGACGGAGAGACAGATCGAGAGACAGAGGGGTGGAGAAGAAAGGGAAAGACGATATTCTTCATCCATAATTTTTTTTTTTTTTAATTTGATTTATTTAAAATTTTAATTTAGTCAAAATAGTCAACTTGTCAACCATCAGCAGTATTTCTATCCTTCTCACACTAAAATACTATTTGCCGTCGAAGTTAACAGATATAGGATAACTGTAGGTGGATAATTTATAATGAACACATAAAGTTGACTTCGTCCGTAAAATCATTTGAATTGAATATCTAAAATATAATTTATTCTTTAAAAATTAATATGTGATTGCCATATGACAGTTAAATGAAAAATAAGTTTCAAGATAACCTTGTAATCCCACTAAAAAAGTCAAACCTTTATTCATAATAATAATAATACATGAATTGACCAAGAGAGTATTCAATTTAATTATTATTATTATTTTAAAAAAGGGATTTATTTATTACATAGTAAAAAGTATTGTCAACGTATGGATTCAACCGACGAGGTTCGTATGAGCCCAAACTGCAGAGGGTGATAGAGATGATACGATTGGTATTGGGGAGTAAAGAAATGAGTTAAAGGAAGAATATGAGACACTCGGGATTTTAGAGTGGTTCGGCCTAAAATTAGCCTACGTCCACTATTCTCTCAGTATTATGTATGATGGTCTGTGTATATTATATATGTCTTTGTAGTGAGGATCCTTCCCCTATTTATAGAGGGAAAGATGCTTCAGTAGCACCTAATAAATTAAAATATAATGATGTTTTTAGTTAATGTTTGAAGGTTACATTTAATGTGCCTGATTTGTATTTAATGCGTCTGAGCTGCATTAAATATGTATGACAACTGTTGAAGCAAATGACTTAGGCGGCTAATCCAAGTGGTTAGCTCAAATGGACTGAGATTAATTTGATCCAAGTTGTAATCTTATTTGTAATCTTGGCTATAGTCGCCGTAATTTTTGACGGTAGTTGGCATGTATGGCTTACCTTGGTCTGTGATTGGTTTGACGGTTCTGACTGTAGTTGAATGTTGTCAGCGAGCTAGAGTAGTTCGAAAGCTTGTCGGGACAAACTAGGATGCTCGAAGTGTGTTTCTGCAAACTGGCCATGTGTTCCAATTCTGCGATCTGGCTACCTAGTGAGCTCATTTTTTGAAGGATTTGCATGGTGAGTGAGCTGTATCGTGGATGACCGATACGCGGAGTTCTACTGTGTTAGGTTTTATATTTACTGGTGAACTGGACTCGGATACTGACTCCTCAACAAGCTGTTTTGGATGATAAATAGGAGGTCTGCTGAGCGGCCTACTCAAGTTACGTTAATGAGTTATATGCTTGATGGGCTGGTCGTTCCAACTGACTGTGTCTTAACCAAATATGTCATATTTTCTTCTTTAATGGTCTTGGGCTTCAAACCGTTTTTTGGCATTTTATCAACAGTATCGGACTTTTACCAGCCCATCTAAAGTGGTCTAAAAATACCCATAACACCAGTCCCCTAGTTTTCAGTCCGTTCTGTGGGCTGGGAACTGATAGGTCGCTAGTAAAAGCTTGATTCAATTTGATTTGGTGACTAATTTTGGAGGGAACAGTTACATTACATTTTCAAATTCTGGCTTTTGGTGGGACATGTGGCGGCTATTCCGGCTGTTGTGCAAGACACGTTTTTCTCTGAGTGCATTTAATGCACGTCTTTCAACTGTCGGCGCATGATGACTATATCTCGTAAATCACGCTAAACCGTCAGATCCAAGGCGGTTGAAAAGCCACCAAATTTGATGGCTGGGATTTTAGTCATGTGCCCCTATATAAGACAATCTTCTTGTCATTTTCAACTTTCTCTTGTCATTTTCACGAACGCTTCATCTTCCCTTCGTCTGCAACCTTTGCTTCGTCTTAATCTCAAGCATTGGCGCATCAGAGTTTGAAGATCTTGATTTGGATTACTGCATTATCTCAGAGTAAGCTTTTCACGCTTTTCTTGTTTTTTGGTTTTCGTTTCTAATTTACCTTCATGGTGTATTTTCTGTTTTGAGTTTTGAGTTGTTCTTCATGTATTTTCTAAGAACTTGTTCTATGTTGGGACGCCTCATTTTCTGCTATTTCGATCCTGTTGATTGGGTTTTGCACATGTTTTTGTTGTTCGTGGCATTAACTGAGCGGGCTGTAGATTGAGACTTTGGTAGGTCGTCAGCTCGTTTTGGCTATAGTTTGAAATCCCATATTTTTAGTGATCAGTGTTGTGCTTGTGACCTGTAGACTTAGGAAATTCTTTAAATACTTAGGTATAGGTAGGGATGGTCTATAGATAGAGACCTAATTATTCATTTTCTATGTGTAGATGTCTTCAGGTTGCAGTCACAGAATAGACAACTTCTCAAGCATGAGTGCTAGTTCGAAGGAACTAGATGTGGGAATAGCCTGCGAGGTCGAGGAGGCGTTTTCCAATAGTGGAGATGCTGCTGAGGAGTTCGCGGCTCGGGTGGATCCCATAATGACAGTACGGCCTCCCGGTAGGGCGGGACGTGATGTATTTGCACATCATCCTTTGAGTCTTCAATTAGACAAGCTGGGAGGAATAGCTTTAGAGTACCGCCTCCATAGGGGGTGTCGCATTATGCTTCCAACTTCTTATAACCACGTGGCCTTTCCCCCTGATGGTTATGTCGTCGTTAGTGTCGTGCACATGAAATATGGGCTCAGATTTTCGATCCCTCGTTATCTTGTCGATCTACTGAATCGGTTAAGACTCAACCCGTTCCAATTAACTCTAAACCCGTTCCAATTAACTCTAAACTCCTATGCCCAGTTTACCTCGTTGGTGTTGGTTTTCATGAGGAATGGATTGGAGGCTCCCAATCCATGCATCTTCTCCTATTTGTACAATATAAAGGGAGTTGCTAGCCCAATGGGAGGACCTCGTGAGGGGATATATTATTTAACAGCCCGTTAGTCGGATTTCAAGGGCTTGTTGCCAAAGGGACAGGCAAAGGGTAAATCCAATGTAGAGGATTATAGGTCGACATGGTTTTACATTTTCTGCCATTCTCTTGCCCATCTTTAACATCACAGTTTTGTTTTTACTCCAGGTAGTCATAGGATTGCATTGGCTAGCTACCTTCTTTTTCCTTTCTTTTTGCTTTTAACACTTTTTGTTTTCTATTTGCAGAGGGGAGTAGAGGAGAGATATCACCTTAGGAGGCTTGCGGGCTCGGGAGAAGGGAGTGCTGATCAAACGTTTGACGATAATCTCCTTGTTCAATTCCAGCTCGCTCTGACACCAGACAGTGAGCTGATAGATGGTAGAAAAGATATAGGCATTCGGGGACAATGGGAGCTCGTCTTTGTACATCAAGCTACGAGAGGAATAGCTGATCCAGCTCCTTCAGGCGCTCCATAGATGGTGAAAATTTCCCTAGAGCAGCGTTCCAAACGTCGCACTGCTTATTTCGCTGCTCATGCGACTGCCTCTACAGCTTCATCTGAACAGGTTGTAGCACCTATAAAGTCCCAACCCCTTTCTTCTGAGCCGGAGCCTATTGAGATCGAGAGTGATCAGGAGCGAGTTAAAGGAGTTGCCACAGAGGGTGATGTTTCAACTGGAGAGTCCCCGCGGGCGAGGTTCCTTCAACTCAAGTCCTAGCAAAGGGGACAACTACTAGCGGTGCTCCAGTGGCCCCTAGTAAGGGCACGAAGAGAAAGACGGTGGCGAAGTGAGCTCCACAAAAATGTTCCTGGGCTGAGAAAGGCAAGCAGCCTGCTACCTCGGAGAGGAGCCAAGGCTCACAGTTTGAAGGCGAGTTTGAGCGTATCCTTGGGGTGCACTATCTTGAAGGGGTTCTGGAACTCCTACCAGAGTTTCTTGAAGGTCATGCCAGGAAGTTGGATACACACGAGCTGACTGATAATGACTTATTTTTCTGGTCCCTTCGCCATTTTGTCATGGTATCTTTAGATACTTTCTCTTTTTTCGTTTTTTCTTTTTTTTTTTTCAATACTTTTTTAGTACTGACTTGCTATGTCATAGACTTCTATGGGGATCAGGAAACAGATGCAGGAGGCACTAGTCCTGAAGGAAGATAATGTACAACTCCGGGTTGATAATCTGAAGCTCCAGGTCAAAGTTGATAGGCTCAAGTCCAGGAGGACAAAATACGGGATAAGCTCATCTTCATGTCCATAAAGGCCGAGAGAGCGAAGAGGTCAGAATCACTTCTGGAGACCTAGCGGAGGAATGCTGAGGCTGCCTTGAAAGAGGCAGAACTGACTTTAGCTCGTTAAAAGAAGGGCTATAGAGCTTTTCGGGCCTTATTGACGTCTAATCTTCTTCATGCTGAGGAAGATCGTGATGAGGCAAAGCGCGATCGGGAAAAGGCTAGGCGGTGAGCTGAAGCTGTAGAAAAGGAGGTCGCTGAGGTCCAGCAACAGGCTAAAACAAAGATCGCTAACCTTCAAGCGAAGCTGGCAAGGGTCAGGGAGGAGGTTGTAGATGAGACAGCAGGTAACTTCCTTTGGACCCTCTGGAAAAATCACCCTGAGACCGACTTTACCTGCTTCGGTGAGGGAGGGCTTACTGAGGTAGAGAAGTTTAAGGAGAAGGCTGCTCTTGATGCGGCGGCTGATGCTGAAACTCCTCAGGCCTCGACCTTTGCAACTGCTCAGGCCAACATTCCTCCAAAATCTGACCACACCTGATGCTGCTGCTAGTCCTTTAATATCTCGAGAGGAAGCAAGGAGTAGGGTGTCAACAAGCTGACACTTAGATACAAATTTTTTTATTCCTTCACATTGTTTTCTTTTTTCTCTTTTCATGAGGTATTTGTAATGGGCAATTTGGACCTCATTTTTTAGGTTTTATATAGCTTTCTGATTTAAATATAACTTGTTTGCTTGCTTGTTTATACGTCCTGCAAAAATTACTGATGTAACACTTCATAATAATAAATGATATATTGATATCTTGTAAGCCCGCTGTCGAATTGCTTTTTATATCTTGCTAAGGATCCTGTGAAGTTTTCTGCATAGTAAACAATAAGCTCGATCAACAGGCTGAATAATAGTGCTTTTATAAAGATGGACGTTCATTAGCTATGCTTAAAAGGTAAAGACTCGAGCTAATACAACGAACTACGCTCGCAAGGTTAAAGCTTGAGCATCTACAATTAGTTGTGCTTAAAGGGTGAGAACCTGAGCTATATAGCATGATACATTCCTTGAGATATGCTTAAAGGGTTGAAACCCGAGCTATGTCATGGGCTGCGCTCACAAGGTTAAAACCTGAGCTTCAGCAGCGGGCTGTGCTCACAGGGTGTACCCGAGCATTTACAGCTAGTTATGGAGGTCGAGGCCTCAGTTGAGTTCCATGGCTATGAGGCCTCAGTTGAGTTCCATGGTTAAAACTTGAGCTATACAGCAAGCCGCGCTCACAGGGCGTACCCGAGCATTTATAGCGAGTTGTGCTCGAAAGTTTTTTTGTATATAAATCCTCTCAACTACGCTCATAGGGTCGTAACCCGAGCATTTATAGCAAAAGTTAGGGAGGTCGTAACCTTTGCTGCGCTCACAAGGTCGAAACCTGAGCATTTACAGCGAGTTATGGAGGTCGAGGCCTCAGTTGAGTTCTGTGGTTACGAGGCCTCAGTTGAGTTCCATGGTTAAAACCTGAGCTATACGGCAAACCGCGCTTATAAGGTGTACCCAAGCATTTACAGCGAGTTGTGCTCGAAAGGTTAAAACCTAACAAGTTTTTTGTATATAAATCCTCTCAGTAACGTTCACAAGGTTGTAACCCTAGCATCTATAACGAGAGTTAGGGAGGTCATAAACTCTGTTGCGCTCATAAGGTTGGAACCTGAGCATTTACAACATATTAAGTCATCTTAGGGCATGTAAGCCAGGCTAACAAGTTCTTCTTTTGGTGTGCCTTGCCATTTGATGAGTGAAATGCTTGGAATAATCTTGATGGGGTGTACCTGTCAATGAGCTCGCGGTCTGATGAACCCCGTTTCCCTGTAGGGTAGGTGTGGGGTCAGATATTGTGCTGATATTAGGCCCCTTATCCCTCAAGGGCGAATACTCCAATTTGCAGTTCGTTCCCTGCATTTTGTAGCTTCATACTTCACACATACAAAAATACTTAATCAATTTGTGTCAGTAATTTTGGTGAGAAATATGGAGCTTGTATTAAATGTCTAAGTTTTACAACAAAATACAAGTGACAAAGAGAGGGCGTTTATCTATAATAAGGCCTTAGATGCATTGCATTCCAAGCCTTGGGGAGTACTGCTCTGCTCATGTCTGCTAGATGATATACTTCATTCCCAAGATCTTCCTAGATGATGTAAGGTCCTTCCCAGTTAGGTCCTAGTGTACCATCATTGGGGTTTCGAGCTCCCAGGAGAATCTATTGTAGCACCAGGTCACCGGTTTTGAATTTTCGAACGTGGACCTTTTTGTTGTAGTATCTAGCTATTCTTTGTTGATAATATAACGACCCATCCTCTCCCCATGTTGGGCCGGGACCTTCCTGGGTGCATGGGCTCACCCATCCTTCGGTCCAGGTACTGTCCCTTAGCCTTTAGGGATTTCATACGCCTCCCACACCCCTCGAATCCATAACCAAGGCCATATAGTCAAATATGCAGATGGAGCTCGGGGGATCTTGAAGAATCTCTAGCATTTATCACATCTTTTTACTAGGTTGATGGCCTCCTTCTTCATAGTTGGCCAATAAAATCCTTCGCAAAATACCTTTTGAGCTAGAGACAGTCCCCCAGCATGATTACCGTAATGGCCTTCATGGATGTCCTTCAATACTACGGTACAGTCCGGTTTATCGATACATCGCAACAGAGGGGCTGAAAAGCCTTTCTTATAGAGCTTGTCATCAATGATACAGTACCTTGCAACTCGAGTTCGCAAGCAATGGGTTTCCAGTTTGTCATTTGGAAATCTTCCTTCTTGTAAATAATAAACCAAATGGCTCATCCATAAATCCGCTGCTACAATCAGAGTTAGCACTTCGTCACTGTGTTCGGTGCTTGGTTTGGGCAAGACTTCTACTGGTATATCTCTAGAGAACTCTATGTCCTGAGCCGTTGCCAGGCGAGCTAGAGCGTCTGCATGAGAATTTCAAGCTTGCGAAATTTGGTTTATCTCATATTTTTAGAAGGTTTTCAGCAGCTTTTGGACTTTGCGAAGGTAGATCGTCATTTTGGCACCTTTCGCTTGATATTCTCCCTTGATCTGGCATACCACGAGCTGAGAGTCACTGAAGATCCTGATTCATTTGGCTTGCATTTTCTTGGTTAAATGGAGCCATGCTAGCCAAACTTTATACTCCGCTTCATTATTTGTAGCTCGGAATCCAAACTTGAGAGCTCAAAGGATTTTATGTCCTTTTGGACTGATCAATAACACTCCCACTCCAGCCTTTTGTTCATTTGATGATCCATCGACGACTAACTCCCAAAATGGACCTTCTAAAGGATTAGTCACTTCATCTGCGGGCCCCGTGAATTCCACGATGAAGTCAGCCAACGCTTGTCTTTTCATTGCCGATCTTCATTTGAAGTTAATGTCGAACTGGGCGAGCTCGATAGCCCATTTCATAAGACGGCTTGAAGTGTTAGGCTTCCGGAAGATTTGCTTAAGAGGATACTTGGTCAGCACCTCAATCTTATGTGCCTAAAAATAGGGGCGCAATTTTCAGGATGCCACCATCAGACAATAGGCGAGCTTCTCGATCGAGGTATACCTTGTTTCTGCGTCGACTAGCTTCTTACTGATGATGTAGATTGGGTGCTGGGCTCCAATTTCTTCTTCTCTTATCAGTGTCGCACTCAGGGCGTACTGAGATACTCCGGATAGACTGTTAGAGTTTCCTCTTCCCTAGGTTTTGATAGGAGTGGAGCTCGCCCGATGTACTCCTTCAACTGCTGAAATGCGGCCTCACATTCTTCTATCCATTCAAAGTTCTTAGCTTTCTTCAAGCCTTCGAAGAATGAGACACATTTGTCGGAGACTTTGGAGATGAATTTGTTGAGGGTAGTGACCTAGCCGTTGAGACTCTATACTTCCTTTAGTTTTGTTGGTGAATTCATGTTGAGCAGAGCCTTTATTTTTTCCAGGTTGACTTCGATACCTCAATTGTTTACCATGAATCCCAGAAATTTTCCCGAGGCCACTCTAAATGCACATTTGAGGGGGTTGAGTTTCATCTGGTATTTCCTTGATGTGTGGAACATCCCCTCGAGGTCGCTTATGTGGTCAGCTGTTTGCTTCGATTTCACCAGCATGTCATCAACGTAAACCTCCATAGTCTTTCCAATCTGGTCTTTGAACATCATGTTCATTAGTCTCTGGTAGGTTGCCCCAGCATTCTTAAGTCCAAAGGGCATAACTTTGTAACAGTATAGGTCGCGATCTATAGTGAACGAAGTATGTTCCTTATCTCTGGGATTCATTGGGATCTAGTTATATCCTGAGTAAGCGTCCATGAAGCTGAGGAACTTGTGCTCAGCTATCGCTTCTAGAAGTTGATCAATTCTAGACAGTGGAAAGCTATCTTTGGGGTAGACTTTGTTTAGATCCGTGAAGTTTATGCAGGTCCTCCATTTTCGTTCTTCTTTTTCACTAACACAGGGTTGGCTACCCTGACCGGATAATGGGCTTCACAAATAAATCAGTTTGCCAGGAGTTTATCTACTTCGTCTTTCAGGGCGTCGTAACGTTCTCTGGTCATCAGCTTCCTCTTTTGGCAAACCGGTCTGTGATAGGGATCTATGTTTAATCTGTGTGTCATCACATCTGGATTGATTCCCACCATATCTTTATGATTCCAGACGAAAACATCCAAAATCGCCTTGAGAAATTCAACTATCTGGGTTTTTGTTTCTGGAGCCAAATTCTTTCCCATCTTGAGACATCTTTCATCATCTGGCCACTGACCTGAATATCTTTCAGCTCCTCGACTGGACCAGTATTTTGGTCTGTATCTAGCTCCGTTGGGTTCAGGTTGTGGCTAACTCGAGAGGTGCTGACTATCTGGAGTTCGCACTTTGAGTGTGTACTTGCCCTTTTTCCTTTTGCTCTCATATTTACTATATCTTTATATCAAAGACGAACTAACTGTTGTTCGTCCCGTATACACCGAGTTCCGTTGGGAGTTGAGAATTTCACTGTGAGGACCCTTGTGGAAGTGACTATATCTAGGTCGTTCATTATGGGTATTCCCGACACCATGTTATAAGTGGAAGAGGAATCTATAATGAGGAAGTTCGCTAACACCATTGATTGTCACCTTGCATTTCCCACAGTCAGAGGCAGCCTGATCTGTCCTATGGGAACGACTGCGTCTCCAGTAAATCCGCATAAGGGTTCAAGGGAAGAGTTTAACCGTTCGTCTCCAATCCTCATTTGATTATAGCACTCCTTATACATCACGTTAATCGAGCTTCCCGTATCCAGCATTATTCTTTTAACTTTTGCATTCTCGATACGAGCCTGGATTACCAGGGGATCATTATGGGGCCAACGAATACCTCTGGTATCTTCCTCTATAAAGACTATTTCTTCTGACTTCACTTTTGCTTTTTTGGCAGGTCCCTCTAATTCACTTCGTCCGGCGAGCTGAATGTGAGCGACCTCATGCATGTAGCGTTCCTACGACCTATTCAAAGTTCTTGTAATATGAGGACCTCCATGAATTATAAGGATTGTTCTTACAACAGGCTTGAGCTGAGGGTCAGACACTTGCTGAGCCTAGGCAGGCCGTTCTTGCTGCCTTTGGTGAGAAGGTTGCTGTTGGGGCTGTTGTCCCGTAGGTAGCACAACATACTCCCTTAGACGATCATTCCTAATTATTTCCTCGATGGCGTCTTTTAATACCCAATAGTCAGACGTGTAGTGCCTCACTTCCTTGTGATATGCATAGAATTTGCACTTGTCTCTACATTTATCAGGAGTCAGAATGGGAGGTGGTCTCCTGAAGTTTTCCATATTCTCTCTGTAGCGCAGATTCTATCTCTGGAGTAAGATAGGTTCGCATATTTTTCGTAACAACCTTAGCGGGGAGGACGTTCTCACCTCTAGTTGCTTCTTGTTTTGAACCCGTCTCTAGCCTTCTTCGCAACTTGATTATTTCTTTGACCCCCGTTATTGCTTCCGCCATTACTTCTCTTTTTGTTATGATGCGAGCTGCCAACCTCATCTTTTGGACTGCTTTATTTCTTTGGTTTAAAGGCGTCCTCCCATCGTATTTCTTTAGAGGCCCATTCGTAGAATTCCCCAGGTTTTTTACCGGGGACTTGTATATGCTTTCATATAGCTTTTCGTCTTTCCTCAACCCTGCCGAGATGGCTATCAGAATGTCTTCATCAGTGGGGTTTTCCACGTTGTTTACCCTGTGCCTGAATCTGGTGATGTAGTCCTTCAACGATTCGTTAGGTCGTTAAAAGATGGTAGCGAGGTAACAGGAGGGAGGTAACAGGAGGGAGTGAGTTGTCGTTTCAACGCTTTATAATGAGCAACGAATTTTTACTAGCAGTCCTTCCAGTTTCTGATATTTGAGGGCAGGAGGTTTCTCAACCACGTTCTGGGAATGTCTCCGACTGTCACAAGGAAGACACGATATTTGACTACTGAACTGGTTTGGATATTGAATGCATCCAAATTATCATAAGGATTTGAATCCTCGTTGTACTGTGGAATGTTAGGGACTTTGAACCTTATAGGGAGCGACTATAGCTCGATTTTAGGGGTGAACGGGGTTCGTTCGCTGTACTGGTTTTGTCGTTCCTGGGCTCCGGGTCGAGCTTCTAACTGTTGAACCCTTTGGAGGAGCTCTTCGACAACCTGGTCCTGCGTCTTGGAGTAGTTAATAGTGGATCGTCGACTCCTTCTACTATCCCTATCAGGCGAACTCTGACTTCGATTTCCATACCTCCTTTCACGTTGGAGCTCAGGGGAGCGGCGTTCAGGTTCAGCTCTCCGGTGGGGCCTGTCGCGCCTATCTTCTCTACGCGAAGTTCCAAGTCGATGTTGTGGTCTATTTTCGTTTTGGTGAGCTGGCACTCATGTACATCCTCGACTTGGTTCGACTTGCTGGGGTGCATTCTGGTAAGCCCCCAATCCTGATGGACGGGCCACGTTTTCGTCATCGCGAGCTAGCGAGGCTTGAGCTCCAGGCCGTACGTTGGAGGAATGAATTCATTCGTCTAGAGCTAGATCCTCTTTGGCGGCCCTTCTATTGGCAATTGGGATTTCATCGCGATCTCGTTGTGAAATTCCCCTGGTCGCCGCGGTTTCATCAGGCCTCCAAGCTGCCTGGGTCTGAACTTGAGTCTGCGTTCTGACGACGTCGGCTATCTGTAATGCAGCATTTTCCAACACTTCCTGACGTCGTTGCAACATCTGGACAACGTTCTCCTTAGCGACGTCAGACATGGATTGGGAAGGAGGAATTAGGGGCATACCTTGAGCATTTTCGAGTAGAGGCGCGTTTGAAGTTCCAGCCCCCAAGTCGACTTGACCTCTAACAGGTTAGACGCCTGTCTGATGAGATTGATGATTGAGTTGATCAGCAGTTATATCTGAGCCATCAATCGCTTCTGAACTTCTGGTGATTCTTCCTCTAACCATGATGTGTGGTATACGGGTTGTGAAGTTAAGGATACAAAAGTCAAAGCTGCAAGAAGGGCCCTCCTTCTAATGCCAAAATGTCGACGTATGGATTCAACCGACGAGGTTCGTATGAGCTTAATCTACAGAGGGTGATATAGATGATATGATTGATATTAGGGAGTAAAGAAATGGGTTAGAGGAAGAATATGGGACATTCAGGATTTTAGAGTGGTTTGGCCCAAAATTAGCCTATGTCCACTATTCTCTCGGTATTATGTGTGGTGGTCTGTGTATATTGTACATGTCTTTGTAGTGAGGATCATTCCCCTATTTATAGAGGGAGAGATGTTACAGTAGCGTCTAATAAGTTAAAATACAATGATATTTTCAGTTAATGTTTGAAGGTTGCATTTAATGTGTCTGATTTGTATTTAATGCGTCTAGGCTGCATTAAATATGTATGATAACTGTTGAAGCAAGTGGCTTAGGAGACTAATCCAAGTGGTTAGCCTAAGTGGGCTGAGATTCGTTTAATCTAGGCTATAATCTTATCTGTAATCTTGGCTGTAGTCGTCATAATTTTTTACGATAGTTGGCGTGTACGACATGCCTTAGTCTGTGATTAGTTTGACGGTTCTGACTGTAATTGAATATTGTCGATGAGCTAGAGTAGTTCGAGAGCTTGTCAGGATGAACTGGGATGCTCAAAGTGTGCTTCTTCAAACTGGCCATGTGTAGACATGACCACGGTTCGGTTCGAACCGTGCGGTTCGAACTGAACCGTCACTGTAGCGGTTCCGATTCCGGTTCTGACCCTAAAGGAACCGGAACTGCCTTGAACCAGCGGTTCCGGTTCTTAAATAAATATAAAAAAAAAACAGAAAAAAAAAACAAGAACCAACCGTTAGGGCCAATTAAACGGTCCAACATGATCAAAAGGGAGGTCATTATTATAAAATATAAAAGTAGTTTTCGATTTATTTTTGTTTTGTGTATAAAAGTAGTTTTCGTTTGTGTATAGATTTATTTTTTTAATTTTAAATTATAGTTTAATATTAAATTTTAAATTTCAAATTGTCGTTTTAAAAAAAGGTTTCAGAACCGGAATCGAAACCGTTATAGAACCGGAACCGGAACCAGAACCGTTACAGAACCGACGGTTCCAGAACCGAACCGAAACTGTTTTATTTTGGTTAAGGTTTCGGTTCTAGATTTTTTAGAATCGGAACCGTCGGTTCGAAACTGAAATCGGAACCGAACTGAACCGTGGTCATGTCTAGCCATGTGTTCCGATTCTACGATCTGGCTACTTGGCGAGCTCCTTTTTTAAAGGATCTGCATGGTGAGTGAGCTGTATCGTGGATGACTAATACGCGGAGTTTCACTGCGTTAGGGTTTATATTTGCTGGTGAACTGGACTTGAATACTGACTCCTCAACAAGCTGTTTTGGATGATAAATAGGAGGTCTGCTGAGCGGCCTACTCAAGTTGCATGGTTAATGAGCTATATGCTTGATAGGTTGGAGGTCTGAGCGAACTGATCTTTCCAGCGGCCTGTGCCTTAACCAAATATGTCGTTTCTTCTTCTTTAATGGTCTTGGGCTTCAAACCGTTTTTTGGTCTTTTATCAACAGTATCGAGCTTTTATCAACCCATCTAAAATGGCCTAAAAATACCCATAACAAATATAGTAATGGCATACATTTCACATTTATATCTAACATAATTTTAATTTATGATGTGCATTTATTTATGATATTTATTAACTTGCCACATTATGAGTTGAGTTTAAGTTTGAATACATAATCTATGGTATCTAGCATGTCTAACATTATTGGTAAGTAAATTAGTGGTGTTCCTTGTTTGGTAATAAGACAACTTTTTGGGTTTTATTTTAATTAGTTTTATGTATTAACACATCAAAACAAAATCTCAATTGCATTCTTAAACATCAGCAATGACATCATCACTATTCACCATTTTGTTTATTTATGCAATCCAACGCAATCACTCTTTCTATCAAAGACAAATAGGTGATGACAATGGAGTTATTTGGTCAAGTCGTTGTAGCTCTTTTAGCAGTTTTTCTGGTCTCAAAAATTTTGATAGTTTGTAGGATTGCAATTTGGAGGCCATATGCAGTGACAAGATGCTTTAGAAAACAAGGAATAATGGGGCCTTGTTACAGGGTTGTTTTAGGTTCTCTCAAAGAAAAGAAGAAATTGATCAAGGATGCACGAGAAAAGGTTTTAGAGACACACTCTCATGATATCATTGATAGGGTTTCTCCTTACCTTAACAGATGGTCTTCCCAATATGGTAATTATCAATTTCTTCTTCCCATTTTTAAGTTATTGTTCTTGATTTCTTATTCATGCTTGCATTTTCAATCGATATGTAGTCTAACCTTGATCATTAGAAGTATATGTACAAAGTTTTTGAATTACATACTTGTAAAAAAAGGTTTTATTTTAATTGATTGGTTGGTACATTATACACCTAGTAATTTGTAATACCACTATAAAATGGATTTGGAAAAAATAATAATAATAATAATAATAATAATAAAATTGGATTTTGTTATTCTAAACTCGTTTACTTTGCATAGATAGCCCACAAAAATTTTTTGGAAGATGATAACAAATTTTTCTTGTTGATTAATGAGTTTGATTTTTATTATAGAATTTTAGTCATAACAAATATAAGTTGTCTACAAATGCTGTTGAGATTTTTTTTTCCTAGTAAAGGAAAAAAGTTGAGTTTTGAAATTAACACTGAAACTATAAATATAATTTTTTTTTTAGGGTCAGTAATTGACTATGAACTATTTCCTCGTGATTAAATTAGCAGATCGTTGGCATATGTACTAATGGTGCTAAAATTACTGAGTTTATAACTTTGGTGCTGGTTTTAAAATTTAAATATTTTAATGCTATTTTTTGGGATTTTTACACATTGGAAAATACATTTATGGGCAGGTTATATTTAATAACACACAAGTGCATTTTATTCATAGAAGTTGTTAAAATAAAATAGTTGGAGTGTGCAGATGATAGGATTTTCTGTTAGATTCTTAATTTTGATAGATTTTTTACATGCGAAATTAAAGTTTGAGTAATATATGAGAAAATAATTGTTGCAATAATAATCATCCATTATTTTTTATGCTCCTGTATCACTAGATTAGTAAAAATATCCAAAAAAATTAAAAAGATATCACACTTATGTTGGTGGGTTCAAAACATTCATTTTAACAATTTGATGCTATTTTTGATAATTTATATTTAATTTAGTGCTATTTACTGGATTTTCACTTGGAAAATTATGAAATCATACATCAGGAGAGCCATTTTTGTTTTGGAATGGAATGGAGCCTGTGATTTATATTACAGACATAGAGCTGGTTATACAAGTACTGCAAAACAAGTCTGGATTATATTACAAACCTGAGCCAAAGCCTTCAGTAAAAACATTAGTAGGGAAAGGATTGACTTTACTTAACGGAAAGGACTGGGCCAGGCACAGGAGATTACTCAATCCTGCCTTCAACATTGAAAAACTCAAGGTCTCTAAAAATTAACTTTTCTTTGTTTCCAAGAAATAAGATTGTCTTATGTATATTTTGTCCAAGTTTATGATAATGTATTACGTATTGTCGATCCTTGACAGGTTATTTTAAGTCAAATGGCCACATGTATCATATCAATACTCGAAGAGTGGGAAAATGATGTCATTACATCTAAGGATCAATGTAAAACGTTAGAGATGCAAGAAGAATTTGTGAGGCTTACGGCTGATGTAATCGCCCACGCTGGCTTTGGAAGTAGCTATAAAGAAGGCAAAGAAGCTTTCAACGCCTTGACTGAGCTTGAAAAATTCACTATAGGAGTAGCTACAATGACTGATCTTTTCTTACCAGGAAGCCAGTAATTGCATGCCTTACTCTCTTAAGCTTTACTTCTCTAATTAATTTTAAACTTTTGGTTTTGTAATTGAAGGGCAATTAAGTACTGACATTGCTTAACAAATTATTATTTATGTCCCTTTAAGGTACCTACCTACTCCAACAAATATTAAAATATGGAAGCTTGACAGGAAGTTGAAAAACACAATAAGAAAAATCATAAAGGGAAGATTGAATGCCAAAGCTAACGAAATTTCAGAAGACTATGGAGATGATATACTTGGTCTACTGATGGGAGCCTCAACAACGGTTCAATCTGGATCCATTCTCAAGTTGAACATGGATGAGATTATAGACGAGTGCAAAACATTCTTATTTGCAGGGCACGGAACCACCGCGCTTTTGTTAACTTGGACTGTATATTTACTGTGTGTACATCCTGAATGGCAATCAAAACTTAGAGAAGAAGTGTTGAAGGAATTTGGGAGGGGAATTCCTGATGCAGATGTGCTATCCAAGTTAAAATTGGTGAGCTTTCAAGTATCATGGTAGCTTAATTTTTTTTTTTTTTTCCTTTGTTTCTTCTAATTTAGTTCGCTGAAAATTTTATTGAATAGCAAAAAAAATAAAAAAAATAAAAAATAAATTGTAAAACTAACACCAAAATTATAAACTAATTTTTTTAGCATTATATCAGTCATCCTATAGAAAGAAAATGTTTGTACCCGAACTATTGATATTAAAAATTAAGTGTATAATTTCGATGGAACATAGTTTTAAAACTTGAACTTGTTTGAGTACTAGACAAAAAAATATAATAAGTAAAACTTTATCTGATTTGTATTATTACCTTTTGTCATGACCCGGACCTGGATTATGGCAGAATCGTAAATATTGAGTGATAGAAATTTTCATTTTGACACTATAAAGTTCCTGAAATTTTCAACTTTTAAAAATATAGAAAATTTTCCTGATATGGATACTCCAGAGTTTAAAACACTCTAAAATAATCCCGGTAAAGATCATTCCCACGAATATATGAGCACCTATTAGAAATAATGCATTTATTCCTTTTCTCCAGGTGAACATGGTTTTGCTGGAATCATTGAGGCTGTATGGTGCAACAGTAGAGTTGTCGAGGGAAGCATTAGAAGACATGAACTTGGGGAACATAAGAATCCCTAAGCATACACGTATTGTGCTTCCAGTCTTGAAAATTCACAGGAGCAAAGAATATTGGGGAGAAGATGCAGATAAATTCAATCCACTAAGATTTGCTGATGGGATCTCCAAGGCAGCAAAACACCCACATGCACTGCTTCCCTTCTCAACCGGTCCAAGAATTTGCATAGGTCAGTCGTTCGCTATGTTTGAAGCCAAAATGGGAATTGCATTGATCATTCAAAGGTTTTCCTTATCACTCTCACTTGAGTATAAGCATGCACCGGTTAATGATGTCCTTTTGAAACCACAGTTTGGCATCCCCGTCATAGTAAAACCATTGCACTGAATCTGTTTTAGAGGTAACTGGCTTATACATTACATGGCCAGACTTCATTTACTAGTTTTGCTGTTTGTTCAGCTCTATTAATAATTGTTGTTGTCACCAACACCGATCATCTAAACTTTCTCTTTTTTAAGAAATATTAATTCTGTGGCGATGATATTTCACCAGTCGGTTACCTTCAATTGTAGTGGGTCATGGGGACGACTGTTGAAAGATTTATTATTATTATGTTTTTTTTAAAAAAAGTTGGATGTCACAAACTCTTGGAAAAGTATGGAAAATGCCATGGAATTTTTAGCAAAGTATTGGTACAAATGACAGCATTACCAAATTTATTGTTAACCTTTAACGCAACCCTGGTATGATTGATGGATTTACTATTAGTATATATAAAAATTGGAGGAGAACAAAGCATCATGGAGTTTTAAAATCATCAAAAGAGGACTTTGCTAAGTACATTGGCCTAGGATCTAAAAAGGACTCGTTGTTCATTTAAGGAGGAGCTCTAATGACTTCAGTTGATGCAAGGCATCTCTAAGTTGGCCTTTGAGAAGCTCCCTCCTCATGACCTTGCTCTTTATAACAAAATGATCAGTACAAAATTCAGGACATCCATTGTTGTGTTTGGTTAAAGAAGAAATGCTCAAAAGTTTCTTTTTAGTGTTGGGGACATGAGTGTATTTTGAGATGTAGAGCTTACAAAGGTCAAGTTTGAGAAGAAATATGAGAGTTAGCAATGCGAAAGATTTATACGTAGGTGTCATTAACTGCCCATTTCCTTTCATTGCCCTTGTAATCACTTTTAATTGACAAGTTCCAATGATCATTGGTTATATGGTTAGTTGCCTCACTATCCATATGCCAGGAGGGTTCATGAATTGATTTAAGTGTTGCATAGTAGGACGCAATTTTCATTTTTCTGTTTGAACTGAGCATAGTAGGAAGGAGTTGCAAAGGTCTGATCGTAGTAGTTTTGTGGTGGTGGTTGAAAAATCTGACCAAGGTGTGCTTATGGTTAAGAAGGAAAAACTTGATGTTGTTTGCGATCCTAACCAGAAAATTGTTGCTGTAGATGGAAACCCTGCCAATTTTTATTAGTTGTTTTATAGCACTGAAGTGTAGCATGTCTGCCTTTTCCATAAAGTTGGCAGGACACCTTACAATTGTTCCATTTACCTCCATTTCTACCCCTTCCTCGACCTTTATTGTTTCCATTTGAACTCTTGCCACCATTAGTGTTTCATCCTGTTGAACCTCTGTTGTTACTAAAGACAAAGTTATCAACGGTTCTAGTTATATCTACAGTTGTTGAAGCATTAAGTTGAGCAATATGCTGTTATTGCAAGGAAATTGCCTTATGCTGAGAAAAAAATTAGAATTATTACAAGATCGTGCTTATTGACCTAGACCATTCAAGACACTAAAGAGTCTTGATGTTCATCAAATAATTATCCGTGGAGAGTAATTGTTTTCTTGAATTATATAATTGTTATTTAGTTTGCAAAACTCTTGCTATTGAACGTTGCAAATAAGACCTACCTAGAGTACTCTAAGTACTTCATAAGAAGATGTGCAATCAGTTACCTACCCTATGAGTTTTTGACTAAGAGTTGATAGCAACCAATTCAGCACTTTCTTCATGATATATATAAGCTTCATTGACTACCATTCCTTTTTCACCTTCGACTTCTAATGGTTCATCACTGAACTTTGGAGAACTTGTTTTGACTCCTGTAAGGAAATCATTAAGCTCGAGTGCATGAATTTCTAATAGCACTTGAGCTTTTTAGTAAACGTAATTATTAGAATCTAGCTTCACTTAAACAGAAAAATTTAGAGCTTTGGCAAATCTGGTTAGATCCATTAAAGAAAAGGTCAGTCTAAATGAAGATGTGTAATCTTTGTGCAGGGAAGAATGACTTGAACGAGAATCCATAAACGATTAGTCGATAGGCTCTTATGCCATATAAAAGTGAAAGTGCTTGACAAAACGAACAAATTGTTTGACAAAAAGGAAGAACTACAAAACAAGAGTGAAACGGACTTAATTCACAAATTTTAGGAGTTTTGTGTTTCACAACTGCTCCAACTATAAATAAAAGCTATTTAATCAACTAGCTTGTACATGGGTTACTCGGTAAATCAGGAAGATTGCTTAAATAATCTCACGAGACACCACCTCACCGTAAGTGATAACATTTCTAATACTCTTTAATAACACTTTTAACAACTCCCATGTGTGATACAAAGAGTTGCCTACATTTGGCCAACAATCTGCAATCCCCAAGACCAGAAACGATAACATTTCTACAACCACCAAGCTCGCGCTCTTCTCTGCCCCTCCACTGCGCTTCCAAAAGCAGGAGAAGCAACAGAGAAAAACGTCGAAAACAGAAACGATCTTCTCTGAACAAAAAGATCGCCTTCTCTTCTTATCCAGAATCAACCCCAACCCCACTCTTCATCAACAAGCCTTTCTCTCTAACCAAACTCCAAGCTCTACACGGCATCGTCAAAAACCTCGAAATCTTCATCCAAAACGGCATCACCATTGACGTCGAAATCTTCGCTTCCCTTCTCGAAACCTGCTTCAAGTTGAGAGCCATTGATCTGGGTATCAAGCTTCACCGTCTTATACCTAGAGACCTTTTACGCGAAAATATAGGCGTTTCGGCAAAATTGTTGGGACTATACGCTGCATTTGGCAGTTTCGATGATGCTCACTAATTGTTTGATCAAATGCCTAAGAGAAGCAAGTTTGCATTACCTTGGCATTCGCTTATATCAGGCTACACTGAATTAGGTCAATATTTACTTAAATCACAAACCATTCATACTATACAATTTAAAAATTTTTACAAATTTATCGATTATAATTATTGCATTATTAATATATTATTTTATAATTAAAATGATTATCGTAAATCAGCTTACCGTAATATTTTGAAAACAAAAGAATAAATCTTAAAAAGTGAAGCATTATTCATAATAATAATAATACATGAATATAAAAGAGTATACAATTTAATCATTTAAAGCAAAAAAGGGATTTATATGGTATTTAAGTAAAGAGTAGAGTAACAGTACACATCTCACGTTTATATCTGTTGGAAGTAAAGAACTTGTTAACCCAGGCCCAACTCACATGACTTGGCTTCTCTTAGTTTCAGCCTCACCAACTGACTTGAAAACCTCTCTGAGATGCTTGTAACTAACTAGCCACGTCAGCTGGAAATAGGCCAATAAGATTGCAGCTTTGACTTATTGTTTGACACCTGAGTATATATATTGTACCTTGTACATTCTTGTGAATCAATGAAAACAGATTCTAGAATTCTCTCTATGGTTTTCTCTCGATTCTTGATTTTCTTCTCCGATTTCTAAGATTTGTTTCAGTTTTTCATGGTGTCTGAGCTCAAGACTAGCAGTCATGGCAGCTCGATGCAATCAACCTGAGAGATACGGGAATATGATGGACGCTTCTGCACCAATGGAGTCTCAAGCACGCAACGCAAGAATCAGGTTTCAACACTATCTACTAGCTTGAACTATAAGCTTCCTCTGAAACTTAACCATAATAACTTCAATTACTGGAAGATGCAAGTACTGCCTATTATTCGTGCATTTGATCTTGAAGAATATGTGTTGTTTTCGAAAACATGTCCTCCTAAGTTTGTTCAATCGAATGATAGTGACACTGAGATTGGTGATCAAACCATTAATGAAGATTTCTTGAACTGGAAAAGAACTGATGAGCTCTTAGTATCTTGGCTTCTCTCAACCGTAAGTGAAGCAGTATTTGGTCAAGTAACTCATTGTACCACATCGTATGAAATTTGGCACACACTTGAATCACTATATGCTCAACAATCTGGGGCAAAGATATTGCAGCTTAAAGCTGAGTTACAAATGACCAGGAAAGGGTCACTCACTGTCAATGAGTATGTGTTAAAGATGAAGACTCTAAGTGAGAGCTTGATGATGGCTCGGCAACCTCAGACCGAGGAAGATCTGATTTCTAAAAATGTAGGAGGTCTTGCGGCTGAATTTGATCCAGTAGTTGTCAACATTACATCAAGGCAAGGGTCTATTACACTGCAGGAGGTTCAATTCTTGCTGTTGAGTTATGAGAGCAGGCTTGCTCAACATAACTTGGTTGCTTCCTTTGATATGGCAAATGCCTCTGCGAATTTTGCTTCTAACAACCAGGGTTTTAATGGTGGTATGAGAGGAAATTTGAGAGGTCGAGGCGAGGCAGAGGAAGGGATAGAGCTGGTGGACGGCCAGGAACTGAATCATATGTCAGTTGTGTGACAAAGAAGGACATCTTGTCTCCTCTTGCTATAGGCGTTTTGACCAATCTTTTCAGGGTCAGCAACAACACTATCCTGGTCAGAATGGGCAGCCTCAGGCACACAGTCATCAGCTCCATTCACTCTCAAATCATCACTTCCCATCTCTTCCAGGCCCACAAGCTACAGCCTTTTCCAACATGAATCCTTCAAGCTATTTTCCTGGAAAGGCTGGTCACAACTTCTCTGGATCCAATGCAAATGCTCTTATTGCTGCACCTTCAACTCTGGTAGATCCAGATTGGTACCTTGACAGTGGGGCATCAAACCATATTTCATCAGATCTGAGCAATCCCTCGATCAAGTCAGTCTTCAAAGGACAGGACAAGCTTGTTGTAGGGAATGGAGCCAAACTTCCTCTAAGACCCGAATCCAAATATCGAAGTGATTAATTAAGCCCAAATAAGAATGAATAAATGAGCCTAAATTGAGTATAAGCCCAAGTTATATAATAAAGTTAAAACAATTGGACAAAAATCCAATTTGGTGAATTTGGTGGCTATACAAAAATAGAAAGAATTAAAAAAAAAAAGAAGCAAAAATATATATAAATATATATTTATATGTTTTCCATAATTGTTATTAGGGTTTGAAGCCATATTGTTTTCACAGTAGCCAACTCTCATATTATTCAAAACCCTTCACTCCATTAACGAAATTAACCCTTCAACCATTGAAACATTTGAGATCAAGCTTATTATGAAGGTTGATTGTGAATTAAGTAGGTGTTCCTCTTTTTCTTTCATTTTCTTAAACTTTTATGGTATCAAGGTTTGTGGGATCATATTATTTAGGTTTTGAAGTATTTTGATGTTAGATTTAAATTGTAAGAATTATTTTACAATAATCAAAGGTTGTTGAAATGTTTTATCTTGAAACAATCAGATGAGTTAGAGAATTTAATTAGGTAAGTTATACTACCAATAAAATTACGAAATTTGGTATGAATGATCCTTAGAATGTTAGGTTGTATTTTGTCAAATTTTGTGATCATATGATAAATGTGCCATTAATTTCGAATTTTTGATCATCTTTAACCCTGTAAAGTAAAAAATCTAGACAACACTGAACTAAGTTAAATTTTGAAATTTTTGGGTATGTTGTTGACGTTATTTTGATGTCAATAAATCTCGGTATGAACCAATATGAGTTCTCGTGAGCCATTAAAATTTGAAGGATATTTATGAAGCGGTTAATTTTAAAAAATTCTAAGATATCAAGGGCTATTAAGTTTCAAAATTGATATCAATACAATCTTGGTTTGGATTAAGAGGTTTAAGTTGATAGGTTAACAGAGGTATTTACGGTTGAAAATTTTTTATGGTATTTGTTCTAAGTCTTTAGAATATATATATATATATATGTATGTATGTATATATATATATGCATTTTCAGGATGGTAGGTCTTAAATACAATTTATTAAAAATGAAAAAATTGGACTGCATCAGTGAGACAGTGTTGACGGTAAGGGATTTTAATGGTATTTGGACTTTGATTAATTTAGTAGGTTATAACTTCCTATAAATTTTTGAGTTTCGTGATGTGATTTTAGGTTAATAAGGGGGAGTAAATTCGTAAAGTTATTTTCTATATTGAGATAAGCGGAAGAAGTAAGTAAACATTATACATTACCTAAATATATATGTGTTCAACTTCAAAAATATTTTGATTGGTTCTTTTAAACAATCAAATGAAATCTTAAGTTTTTCAATGTTACTTTTCATTATATTTTATTTAAATAATTTTGCATCATCAAATATATGTACTTTGTACATTGATCAAATTATATGAATAGCATTATCTTTCTTATGTGAAAAGTATGAAAGTATTCCTCTATATTTGAAAAACATGGTATATATTGTAATCGAAATTGTAATGAAAATGTTTTGGCTCATCTGTCCGTAGTTTATTAATTATAATGACCTAGGTATCGAGATTACGAGTGTTATAATTGTATCATATTGGTCCAACTGGAATATTTATTGTTGCACAATATTAATTGTATTCGCCCCCCATTGAGATTATATGTGTAAATTGTAATAGTCCTGCATCGGGATTATAGATGTAAATTGTATTGGTCGCGCACTAGGATTATAGGTGTTAATTGTATCAATCTCGCACCGAGATTACAAATGTAAATTGTATTAGGCTCGCATCGGGATTATAGGTGTGAATGATACTACGTAACAAAAGTCACTTCCATGTTTATTTAAACTTCGTATATGAAATGTTTTTCATTATTTTGATCTTGATTTAAATAATGAATGTTTTATGTTTCGTATTACTAAATGTTTTATTGTTTTATTGACTTCGATTTTGAAAATTTCATGTTTTTTATATTATATCGTTAAATGTTTTATTGATATTGCTATATTCATTGTTTTTCAATTACCATGAAATTACGGTTTTATTTTTATTATAAAGCTACTTTATAAAATTACAATATATCTTTTTAATTATATACTATATCATAATATATAATGTTTATTTATTAAATTGACGGCTTGCCCATCGTCTGTACTATTTTTACAAATTAGTAGACATTATTTGTCTTGAGGGACGACTCGAGTAATTGGTATTTCTTGGAGAAGGATTTCAGTTTTGCTATTGTGGTTATCTCTTCCTATTATTAAATGACCATTTAAGTTTGTTTCATTGGTTAGGACTCAAATATAAGGATGAATTTTGAATGTTTATGGATTTGAGTTGTTTAAGATTTTTATTAAAGTATTGAGATAAATTATGTTATTGAATTAAATATTTTATGGAATTTTTCATTAATTGAGTTTTAGTTTTAAAGATTTAAGTAATTGATTGAACTATCACATTACATTGATTTTTATGGCAAAGTGGGATGTTACACTTCCTATATCTCATATTGGTACATCATTCATTAGCTCACATACTAGTCCTCAAAAGTCTTTGCTTCTCAAAAACATACTTCATGTTCCATCTATAACTAAAAATCTTTTGAGTATGTCTTAATTCACAAAAGACATTGTGATTGAGTTTAACTCTTATCTTTGTCTTGTCAAGGACAAGAAGTCAATGAAGATTCTGCTGCAGGGAACCATGAAAAATGGCCTGTATCAGCTGGACATTACAACTGCTGATGCAGTGGCATTGCAGAGTCTATCCTCCTCAGAGTTATCAGCCTCCTTTCTGTTTTCATCTGGTCAAAACAATGTCAATTCCATCTTTGTTTAGGTTCTGTTGCTAATAAAACTCAGGCATGTAATGATACTGCCACTTGTTCTGTAAATACTGCTTTGAAAGTCAATAAAACTTGTTGTTCACCATCTGTTACTGCTAATACTCATTCAATGCAATCTGGCTTATCTCCTGTCCTTGTTTTTCCGGAAATGCATGTGTGGCATACTAAACTTGGACACCCTTCATTTGCTATACTTAAACAAGTCCTTAGGAAAATAAACATGTCTTGCACTGCACCTAAAGCTTTAGATTTTTGTGATGCATGTCAGTATGGAAAGATGCATCAGCTTCTTTTTGTTGCCTCTCAAACTCAATTTTCTGCACCTCTTGAGCTTATATATAGACCTTTGGGGATCCTCACCTGTGGCATCTAAACAAGGGTATAGATATTATATACACTTGGATGCATACGCAAAATACACTTGGATTTACCCTTGGGTTTCTATAGATCAAACCACCCAAATTTTTGTCAAGTTCCCAAACTTTGCTGAAACCACATTTGATAGGAAAATTAAAGGTGTACCAAGCGATTGTGGGGTGGGGGGCCGGGCGCGGGGGTGTGGTGGGGTGGGTATAGGCCTCTAGCTAGATACCTAGAACAAAAGGGCATTCATTTTAGACACCCCTGTCCTTACATCCATCAACAAAACAGTTCTGCAGAAAGAAAACACCGCCATATCACGGAAGTTGACCTCACTCTTTTGGCCTCAAGCTCAGCTTCCTCTCTCTTTTTGGTGGGAAGCTTTCCACAGTGCAGTCTATGTTATCAATAGACTACCTACACCTATCTTAAACCACATATCACCATTTGAAAAACTCTTCAACAAGTGTCCTATATACCTGTTTTTGAAACCATTTGGATGCTCATGTTTTCCTTTTCTTAAGCCTTATAATAAGTCCAAATTTAGTTTTCACACTTCTAAATGCATTTCTGTTGGGTATTCTGATGATCATAAAAGGCTACAGGTGCTTGCATCCTAGTGGCGGCCTTTACATCTCAAGGCATGTCACTTTCAATGAGTTTGAGTTTCCCTTTCACTCCATGTTTTCTTCAGTTACTATCAATTCTTCTCAAATCAGTAATGCAGTTTTGAATTATCAAGTCCAACCTCTTGATCATAATGCTTCAGTACCTAGACAAAGCTGTCCTTCAACTCAGTCCACTTTAGACCCACTAACAAAGCCTACAAACTGTCATCCAATGATGACAAGATCCAAACATGGAATTTATAAACCAAAGGCTTACCAACTTAATGTTCCAAGTCTGTCAACCTCAGAACCGAACTCAGTAGCCCAAGCTTTGTCAATTCCAAGCTGGAAAACAATCATGGATGATGAGTATAATGCTTTGATAAGGAATCATACTAGGGATTTAGTGCCAAGAACCAATGATATGAACATTGTAGGCAATAAATGGGTATTTAGAACCAAGTTTAACTCAGATGGGACTGCGCAAAGACAAAAGGCAAGGTTGTTTGCCAAAGGGTTCCACCAAACCGCAGGTATAGACTTTGTGGAGATTTATAGTCCAATAGTAAAATCTTCTACAATCAGGGTTACTTTGGCAGCTGCAAAAGGATGGGATATCAAGCAACTCGATATCACCAATGCATTTCTGAATGGGCAACTGAATGAGGTAGTGTATATGGACCAACCCAAGGGCTACATTTCTTTTCAATATCCTGAACATGTCTGTAAATTGAGAAAGTCTTTGTATGGGTTAAAACAAGCTACTCGAGCTTGGTTTGAAAGACTAAAAAGAGCTCTTGTGGAGTGGGGATTTCAGAACTCTAAGGCAAACAGTTCTTTGTTTGTGTACAAGTCAGGTACTACTCTTATCATTCTACTTGTTTATGTAGATGATATACTAGTGACAGGTACTGATCAAGAGCTGGTGCACAAGGTGATTACTGATCTAAACCAGCATTTTGCTTTGAAAATGCTTAGTTCTTAGAGTTATTTTTTCAGTTTTGAAGCAATGAGAGATGCTACTGGAATATATCTTACTCAAAAGAAATATGCCACTGACCTGTTGAATAAAGCAAACATGTAACAATATTCTACATGTCCAACACCTGTGAGTTCGGGTACTAAACTCCTCAAGACAGATGGAGAACCCTTTTCAACACCTACCCTTTACCGGAGCACAGTTGGACCATTGCAATACCTGACTCTTACCAGACCAGATATTGCTTTCGCTGTTAATAGATTGAGCCAGTACCTCTCTGCACCAACAACAGTCCATTGGCATTCCCGCAAAAGAGTCCTACGATATGTTAAGGGCACATTGGATTATGGTCTACATTTTAGCTCCTCTTCCTCACTTGAGCTTTTTGGTTTCTCTGATGCTGACTGGGCCAGCAATTTGGATGATACGAAATCCACCAGTGGCTGGTGTATCGTCCTAGGAAAGAGCTTGATTTCATGGAGCTCAAGGAAACAAACAGTTTTAGCAAAATCTAGCTGCGAAGCCGAGTACAGGTCCTTAGCTCAGGCATCAACTGAATTAACTTGGCTAAAAGTTTTACTAAGTGAATTGGGAATCAAATTGTCACAAGCACCAGTGTTATGGTGTGACAATACAGGGCTTGGATCACTAGCTAGAAATCCAGTCTTTCACGCCAAGACAAAGCACATTGAAATTGATCTTCACTTCCTTAGAGACAAAGTAGCAGCACAAGAGCTAGATGTCAGGTATATTCCTACAGAAGAGCAAGTTGCTGATATTCTTACCAATGCACTTGGCATTGCACGTTTTGAAAGGCTCAGAGGCAAACCCATCATTGACGGTTCAACGCTTCGTTTGAGGGGGGATGTTGGAAGTAAAGAACTTGTTAACCCAGGCCCAACTCACATGACTTAACTTCTCTTGGTTTCAGCCTCACTAACTGACTTGAAAATCTCTCTGAGATGCTTGTAACTAACTAGCCACGTCAGCTAGAAATGAGCCTATAAGATTGCAGCTTTAATTTGACTTATTGTTTGACACCTGAATATATATATTGTGCCTTGCACATTCTTGTGAATCAATGAAAACAGATTCTAGAATTCTCTTTATGGTTTTCTCTCAATTCTTGATTTTCTTCTTTGATTTCTAAGATTTGTTTCAGTTTTTCAATATCTAACTTAATTTTAATTTATGATGTGTATTTATTAATAATATTTATTTTACCTGAAAAATGTATTCGTCTTCAATTACCACGTTATGAGTTGGGATTAAGACAGGATACATAATGTGTGATGTCTAGCATGTCTAACATTATTGGTAAGTAAAATAGGGGTGTTCGTTGTTTGGTAAGAAGACAACTTTGTAGGTTTTATTTTGGTTAGTTTTATATATTAACCAATTTTAGGCTTTATTTATCAAAGAAGGTACTGTGTCGTCATCAAGATAAAATCTCATATCAAACATAAAGAGATGATGACAATATCGTTATTTGGTCAAGTCATTGTAGCTCTTTTAGTAGTTTTTCTAGTCTCAAAAATTCTGGTAGTTTGTACAAGAAAAGAAGAATTTGTACAAGAATGCACGAGAAAAGGTTTTGGTACTCGTATGGTATCATTGACAGGGTTCTTCCTCCCCTTAATAGATGGTCTTCCTAATAGGGTGACTATCAATTTCTTCTTCTCATTTTTAAGTTATTATTCTTAATTTCTTGCTTGCTTGCATTTTCAATTGATATGTAGTCTAACCTTGATCATTAGAAGTATATGTACAAAGTTTTTGAATTACATATTTGTAAAAGGGTTTTTTTTTTTTTTTTAACTTTGTAAAAGAGCTCATTTTCATTTCAAATTACATTATTAGCATCATAAACTTAATGGAATCGCAAAATATCAATTGAATTATTCGTAAAATATAATTTCCATTCACTTGGCTCACAAGCTAATCGTTTATTCTTCAGTTAACCTCCGTTGACTCTTTAGCTTGCATTTCACCTACAATATACATCATACTTTAGAATTCACTACCTACTTAATAAAAATTAGCATTTAATCACTAATTTTTACTTAAAACACCATGTCCACCCTAGATCACCAACATTGGCATAAACTTTCACATTCTCCATCGCATTTGATTCCATCCATTTCCTTAATTCAAATTCATTTAATCACATGCATAAATTCATAACAACTCATCAAAAGAATTAAACAACCCTTTAAACACCAAAGTCAATTCAAACACACACTAACCCTAGTTTGACCAAAACTAACACCATGCATCCAAAAATCATTCTCTCCATTTTCTTGGGGCAATTCATCTTAAAATCATGTCAAACCTCATGTAAATTCATCAAATATTAAAATCAATTTAATTGCACACTATTCTAGTTTAGCCAAAATTTATACATGACATCTAAAATTGTTCTTCCAATTTCAAGGCCACAAATCACATGAGAATCACTCAAATATTCACCTAATGCCCTAAGATCAATTAAATCAAATTTTTACTTGAAAAGTTACATAAAACCATAAACCAACCTTAGTAGAAAACTTGTCATACCACTTCTTTTGAATTTCCTTTCAAATCCAAGCACAGATAAAGGATAATCAACCTCTATTTACACCAAGAAATTCACAAACACATCATTTTAACAATTCACCATAAAAACCCATCAAAACATCATAAAAAAACTCAACTTTCTTATCTATTCTTTTCACTTTCTTGCTTGGTTTTTACCCTAACACCTTGCTTGATGAAGATTAATGGATTTTGGCATGAAAAATCGGATCAAAACCTTGACTTTCCCTCTCCTCTTTGCTGCCGAACTGTTCTAGTCTGCACACCCAATTTTTTTCTTCCTTTTGCCTTCCAAACACACCACCAATTCATCATCAATTCAACTTTATATAGGGCCAAACTTTCTTGACCAAATTACCCCTCATCTAACCTACAAATGGCCATCAAGTCCTCTCATTAGTTTTACCAAAATACCCTTAATTAAATCTCACATCCACTCAACTAACTAAGGGCAAATTAGTAACTTAAACATTAATACATTAATATCCTTTAATGCATGACAACTAATTTCCATCAATTAAAGTTTTGATTTGTCACTCTTCCATTGGTTAAAATTGAATGATATGGATTGTGCTTCTTATTTAATTCCTTTCCATGTGGTTACTCACACCAAATCCATGTATGTTTGAGTGAAATGTCCATTTTACCCTTGTTTGCATTTTATTGTCATTCACACTTAGATAAATTCCAAAAATATTCTATGGTCATCCAATAATCAAATTGACCATGTAATACTCTAATTGAGTATTTTAACTCTCAATCTCATACTTAAAAAAAAAAATCTAGTAGCCGTCAAATCATCAATATCTATTATCCTCCGAAAAGGGTGTTTTTGTAAACTAAATTTTGGACCGCTTAAAACCTATTCAAATGAATTTATTTTTAACTCATTCCAATTTCTATTAACTCTAATACCACTTCTAGGACTTCTAATATTCAGAGTCTATTTTTTCGAAAATCACTATTCACATGAACATTTTCTGTCCAAAAATACTGTTCATCAAAAATTTCACTTTCAACAATTTTCAGGATCATTTTCTTAAAAATTACTATTCATTTGAATTACTATTCATATAGACACTTTCCGTTCGGATGCACTATTCATCGAAAAATTAGTTTTCGAAAAAAATGCAACTCTGGGGTTTGCACCAAACATGAGAGAAGCCCACTCGAGGTTGGGTAGAGAGGAAATCGGAATGCTTGAAGTATTTCAATCTTAGAACCTTAGTTGCCAAAGAGTTGGGGTTGTTGAGAATTCTTTACTCCTATTTGGCTAAGTGGGCTTGGTTAAAAGGCTGAGATTCTTGAAGCCAAGTCCGCCACAGGCTTTCAGCTTGCAAAGGGTGTTCCAGTTCACTCAGCTAATTTTCTTCTTGTCATTGTGAGATCCCCACCAGAATTAAGCGCATATAGAACCTAATTCTCTACAAAGAGAGATGGGAAGTTGGAATAAACTCATTGTATAGGTTGGGATGGCTTGAGCGATGACTTTAAGAAGGACTTCTTTCCCTCCTGCAGAAAGAGGTTAGCTTTCTAAGTTCGGATTCTCTTCCATACTCTCTCCTTTATCCCATCGAAAATTTTCTTTTTATTTCTTCTAATGAGAGTAGGCAAGCCAAGATAACTACTATGAGGGATGTTTGAAGCAAGCCCCAGCTTTGAGTGGATCTCTTGTCTCAGCTTCTTTTTGACATTTAGGCTAAAAGAGATATAAGATTTTTGAATATTAATAAGTTGACCCAATCCTCATTCATACACCTTTAGAGTCTCCAAAATTTGGATACAACTTTGAAGGGATGCTCTACCAAAAATTATGCTATCATCAGCAAAGAACAGATGGCTGATGCAAGGACTGCCTCGACTACAGTTGATGCCCAAAGTCTTGCCATTATTTTCTGCTATTGAAATTAACCAAGAGAAAGCTTTTGCACACAAAATAAACACATAAGGTGAGAGGGGATAGCCTTGACGTAAACCCTTGAGGGTTTGATTTCTCCGGTTCGCTTCCCATTCTTTTTAATATTGAGGACATGAGTATATTTTGAGATGTAGGGTTTACGAAGGTCAAGTTTGGGAAGAAATATGAGAGTTAGCAATGTGAAAGATTTGTTGTTGCCATTCACTGCCCATTGCCTTATTTCCCTTGTAATCACTTTTAATTGACAAGTGCCCTAGATCATTGGTTATATTGTTAGTTGCCTCACTATCCATATGCCAGGAGGGTTCATGAATTGATTTAAGTGTTGCATAGTAGGAAGCATTTTTTTTGTTTTTTTGGAACTGAGCATAGTAGGAAGGAGTTGCAAAGGTCTAATCGTAGTAGTTTTGTGGTGGTGGTTGAAAAATCTGACCAAGGTGTGCTTGTGGTTAAGAAGGAAAACCTTGAAGTTGTTTGCGATGCTAACCAGAAAATTGTTGCTATAAATGGAAACATTGCCAATTTTGATAAATTGTTTTATAGCTCTGAAGTGTGGCATGTTCGGCTTCTCTATAAAGTTGGCAGGACACCTTACAATTGTTCCATTTACCTCCATTTCTACCCCTTCCTCGACCTTTATTGTTTCCATTTGAACTCCTACCTAGGGACGGAACTACATGGAGGTCAAGGGAGACCTTGGCCCCCCAAGACTTTTTGAAAAAAAAAAAAAATTATATATAGAAGTCAATAGTTTATAAATTAGACACGGTCCTTACTTCAGCCTTTTGTCTTTTATATATATAGGTTCATGTCTTGCAATTGGACATCGTAACTATATTTCATCATGGTTAAAGGTATGTCAATATTTTTGTAGAAATATTTCAATAAATTTATGTTATATCTTCTAATTTGGAATTTATGAATTGGTTTTATTTTAGTTTTATGTTATATTTTATATTTGTAGGAAATTTGAGGTATATAAATGTTAATGATTTGAAATAGATTAAGTCATTAGATGATTTGATAAATATACTGTGACCCCCTCAAATTGAAATGTCTAGTTCCGTCTCTGCTCCTACCACCATTAGTGTTTTCTCTTGTTGAACCTCTATTGTTACTAAAGACAAAGCTAGCAACCGTTCTAGTTACATCTACAGTTGTCGAAGCATTAAGTTGAGCAATATGCTGCTTATGTACCATAAGAATATATATGGAGCCTCTTGCAAGGAAATTGCCTTATGCTGAGAAGAAATTAGAGTTATTACAAGATCGTACTTATGACCTAGACCATTCAAAACACCAGGAGTCTTGATTTTCATCAAATAATTATCCATAGAGAGTCGTCATTTCCTCGAATTATGTAATTGCTATTTAGTTTGCAAAACACTTGCTATTGACTGTTGCAAATAAAACCTATCTAGAGTACTCTAAACTTTATAAGAAGATTTTGACTAAGAGTTGATAGCAACCAATTGAGCACTTCCTTCATGACACATATGCTTCGTTGACAACCATTCCTTTTTCACCTTCGACTTCTAGTGGTTTATCACTGAACTTAGGAGAACTTGTTTTGGAGTGCACGAATTTCTAGTAGCACTTGAGCTTTTTCGTAAATGTAATTATTAGGCTCTCGCTTCACGGCAACAGAAAGATTTAGGGCTTTGACAAATGCGGTTAGATCCATTAAAGAAAATGTCAATCTAAATGAAGATGTGTAATCTTTGTCCAGGGAAGATGACTTGAATGGAAGTCCATAAACGATTAGTCGATTGTAGAAGTGAAGGTATTTGACAAAACGAACAAACTGTTTGATAAAAAGAAAAAACTATAAAGTTAAGAGCGAAGAGAACTTAATTAACAAATTTTAAGATTCATTGTATTTCACAACTGCTCTAACTACGAATAAAAGCTATTCAATCAAGTAGCTCATACATGGGTTGCTCGCTAAATCAGGAAGATTTCTTAAATAATCTCACGAGATACCACCTCACCATAAACTGATAAAATTTCTAACACTCTTTAACAACACTTTAACAACTCTCAAGTGTGATGCAAAGAGTTGCCTCCATTTGGCCACCAATCTGCAATCCCCAAAAGAAATGATAACATTTCTACAACCACCAAGCTCGCGCTATTCTCTGCCCCTCCACTGCGCTTCCAAAAGCAGGAGAAGCAACAGAGAAAAACGTCGAAAACAGAAACTATCTTCTCTGAACAAAAAGACCGCCTTCTCCTCTTATCCAAAATCAACCCCAACTCCACTCTTCATCAACAACAAACCTTTCTCTCTAACCAAACTCCAAGCTCTAGACGCCGTCGTCAATGACCTCCAAATCTCCATCAAAAACGGCATCACCATTGACGTCGAAATCTTCGCTTCCCTTCTCGAAACCTGCTTCCAGTTGAGAGCCATTGATCTGGGTATCAAGCTTCACCGTCTTATACCCAGAGACCTTTTACGCAAAAATGTCGGCATTTCGGCGAAATTGTTGAGACTGTACGCGGCATTTGGCCGTGTTGATGACGCCCACCAACTGTTTGATCAAATGCCTAAGAGAAACAAGTTTGCGTTTCCGTGGAATTCGCTTATATCAGGCTACACTGAATTGGGTCAATATGAGGATGCTATAGCGCTTTACTTTCAAATGGCGGAAGAGGGTGTTGAACCAGACCAGTTCACGTACCCTCGTGCGTTGAAAGCTTGCGCTGGAATAGGGTCTATTCGGGTTGGTGAGGCTGTCCACCGTGACGCGGTGCGTTTTGGGTTTGGTTATGATGTGTTTGTGCTTAATGCCCTTGTTGACATGTATGCAAAATGTGGTGACATTGTCAAGGCTAGAAGGGTTTTCGACAAGATTGATTGTAAGGATTTGATTACTTGGAATTCAATGTTGACAGGCTATATTCGCCACGGGCTTTTAGCTGAGGCACTGGGTATTTTCCCTAGGATGATTCGAAATGGATTTGAACCTGATTCGGTGGCCTTATCAGCACTTCTTGCTAAAGTTTGGTTACGTATTGGTGTTCAAATTCATGGATGGGTAATTAGGCGTGGAGTTGAGTGGAATATGTCAATTGCGAATTCTTTGATCACTGTTTATTCCAATAGTGGAAAGTTGGACCAAGCACGGTGGTTGTTCTATCACATGCCTGAAAGAGATGTTGTGTGTTGGAATTCTATAATTTCTGTGCATTGTAATGACCCGCAAGTGTTGACATATTTTGAGCAGATGGAGAGGGATGGTGTTATGCCTGACAATATCACGTTTGTGTCGTTGCTGTCAGCTTGTGCTCGTTTAGGATTAGTGAAGGATGGGGAGAGGTTATTTTCTGTCATGAGAGAAAAGTATGGGATTAGTCCAATTGTGGCACACTATGCTTGCATGGCGAATCTGTATGGACGTGCTGGGTTTATTGACAAGGCTTATGCGATGATAGTAGATAAAATGGAGTTTGTGGCAGGTCCACCTGTGTGGGGTGCGTTGTTATATGCTTGCTACCTTTATGAAAATGTAGATATTGGAGAGATTGCTGCTCAAAAGCTCTTCGAATTGGAGCCTGATAATGAACATAATTTTGAGCTTCTGATTAAGATTTATCGCAATGCAGGTAGGTTCAAGGATGTAGAGAGAGTGGAACAAATGATGATAGACAGGGGATTGGAGTTGTATACTACTACTACCTCATAGAATCAAGTTTGATAATGACAAATCAAACTGCCCATTTTACTCTCTGGCTTAACAAAGAGGAAGTATGACTTGTGTGAGTCAAGTCAGTGGTATTGTGCATACCACTTTTTTGGATTTGCATCTTTCGTCATTATTCATGTCAATGGTGGGGGCTCATCTAATGTTTGCTGGAGTGTTTGAGTTTGGCTGACTACCAGCTGGGCAATATATTACATTTTTAGCTGGTAGTCATCAAAACTGCATTCATGCAATTAATCATAGTCCGATGATATCTAATATTCGCTGTTGGATATTTATGTAAAATTACTGTACCAGTAACATAGCAAAACTCATTTTGTAAATTTCTAATGTATTAAGCACAGGAGGAAAAAATCTATAAATGGTTGTTAATGTCTATATTCTTTTCAACCGGATACTACCTGACTAAAATACTTCATTTTACCTGGTTTTTGCCTGTGCAGGCATTGGTTTTAATTTTCTGAAGATGTAATCTGGTTTCTGAATTTTGCCTTCTTTCGATTACTCTGGTCCTTTGAATTGGGTTCCATACGGGTTTGTGCTTGACTGGCTGTGTTGGGCTAACAATGGACCGTTGGCGTTGCTTAGTGGCTTTGTGCACTTCATTAATAACAACATCTCACTTACGAATTTTATGAAGTTCTAAATCGTAAAGCACCTAACACCAAAAAATCCCTTCTATTTATATTTTTTGGTCAAAATTTTTTATATAAACACCCATTCAGTAAGGCCTATTTTGTTAGACAATTAACCTTATATTATTATTTTTTAAATCAATGAGAACAATGACGAAGAAGGGATTTGTTGCATAATCCAAAAGAGAATGCAACGAAGGTTAAGGTGCAAGGGGGGAGGCTTGAGTGGAGATTTGACCACTAAGGTGAGTCTTAAATTTTTTATTAAGTTTGTCAAGTTCAATTCTTGAGTTATTTTTATTGGCCCGGTTAATTGGTGAATTAGCATTTTCTCTCTTGATGTTTTAGAAAACAACATTTTCCCATTCTATTGACTTCTATTAATATTAATTATGAAGAATTGTTTTTTGTCACTATCCCTTAGTAAGAATGATTAAGTGTTTTTTTTTATTCTAAGACGTCAAATATTTAAATCTCATATTTGCTCTAAAACATAATGTGTCGAAGTGTTTTTTTAATTTAATCCGCCTCCCCCAAAAAAAAAGTTTTAAAAATAATAAACTATTATCAAAATATTAAAAATAAACATCTTAATCTTCAGTTTTAGATATGGATATAAAAATTAAATATTAAAAAAAAAAAAATACTTATCATCTCCTTAAGACTAAGGCTAATAGGATTTGATAGGTTAACAAGTCTCCTCGTGTATAACATCTTCAGCTTTAGATATGAATAAAAATATAAAATATAATTAAAAAAAAAAAACCAAACAAACAAGCAAAAAATACTTATGATCTCCTTAAGACTTAGGCTAATGGGACTTGATGGATTAACAAGGCCCCTCCTATATAACATATGCAATAAGAATTTTAGATAAAAAATGATAGATGATCCCAAATATTTAACCTAATAATATAAAGTCCAACAATAGTATTTAAGATTGAGATTGATGAGATTTAATATGTTAACATTGTTTGTCACCGTAATCATCATCTCCCTTCAACCTAGATATCGAACCCCGATCCACCTCCTTAACACCAAAACCTAAATTACCTAAAATCCAATCATTTAATTCATTCATCAATCTCCTCTCAATCTATACTTCTTTTTTCCGTGCAATTTTTATTCCAAGCTAGACAAGTAACGATCTCCAAGTCAAAGAGAAAAGGATTGATGATTCAAAAAGAAAACTTTTTCTGCATATGAATGCAAAGAAAGGTGTGGGGATTATTTTTATGATATAAAAGTAAAAAAAGAAAAACTAAAACAAATAATAAAAATCTCTACCACACCTACTTTCCAAAAAAAAAATCACTATAAGACCTCTCTTTCTCGCTCATGTCCTCTCCCCACACATTTCTTTGCCTCTCATCTACCCAAAAAAAAAAATGTTTTCATTTTGAATCATCACTCATTTTCTCTTTAACTTGGAGACTGTTACTTGTATAGCTTGGAATAAAAATTGTAGGAAAAAAAGTACAGACTAAGAGAAGATCAATGAATGAATCACAATGCTGTCACTCATTTAATTGAATAAGCAAATCATCAGGCGAGTGAATGAAAATCACTTTTCAATTCATTTACAGATTGGTTTTAAATGCTGTGGTAGATTAACAAGTTAGTTGTAGATGTACACAAACACTAAGCATTCAAAAGAAATTTATGTTTTAGATCTCTTAAATTTTTCCAATAATGCAATATGCAAGATTGATAGAAACAAAAATATCGAACAAATGAAATTTTCCTTACCTTCCTTGGATTAATAATTCTTCTTCTCTATGTATTTTGTTCTTAGATCTTTAATTTTTTTTTTTTTTTTCAAATGTTATATGTATTTTTGGAATACCCCAAATGGGCTGGTAAAAGATCAAAGACCCAGCAGATAAGGACCCAATTTATGAGGCTCTAGCTCGCCCAGAGCAACTCCCAGCTCGCCGGATGAGCTCCTCGCTCCCAGGATGAGCTTCCAAATAAAGCTCACAGGAAGGAGCAATCAGCTCATCAGCTCACTAGTTTATCAACTCTCAACTCACCAGCTTATCAGCTCTCAGCTCCCACAATGCTCAGCTTCCAAGATGCTCAGCTCGAGCTCTAAGCTCCCAGCTCGCGCGATGGCGTGACGTGCACGGCCAACTTTTCTAGATTAGTGTCAGCTTGACTTTCTCAATCACTACAACATGGGTAGTATCAGAAGACTCAGCTTTTTTGACAAAAGACTCAGACTTTTTGACATACGACTTTGACAATTGTAATATGCATTTAATGTTTTCCCATTACTGTAGCATCTCCCCCTCTTTATAAATAGAAGCAAAATTATAGTATTGAGGGATGGTTTTTCTGCTCTATCTCTCTCTTCTCTCTCTTTGTATCTAAAAAATATAGCAATAACAGTGACTGCCTCTCCACAACTGGAGTAGGCATTACGGACGTAGGCCATTTTTAAGGCCGAATCACGTAAAATCTGCGTTTCTTTCTTCCTCTCTGCCTCTATTATCTTGTTTTTGTTCCATTTTTCATCGATTCATAGTTTTGGGCTTTGAAGAACCTTGTTGACTATTTCCCAACATTGACATCAAATATCAATTTTTTTTTTTTTCAGATTCAAATTATCTTATTATTATTATTATTATTATCATTATTATCATTATTTTACTTTTAATTCAAACAATCTTACAAATCCAACCAAAAATAATAAACAAATAATAAAGCTTTAAGAAAAGTCTATAATTCAAATAACTTAAATAATATTTTCACTATTTGTGAATAGCAAAATAAGTTTTTCCTTCCATTGGAAATAGTATAGTACAGAGAGAACATAAGAATCAGAATTTAAGAATGGTGAGAGAAAAAGAAGAAAGAGAAATGAAAGGGAGAAAAAAGGTAGAATAAAGAGAAACAATAAAAGAAAGATGAAAGAGAAAACATTTATCTTATTAAAGATATGTTGGTCAATGCATACATTTTGATACTATTGAAACTCAAATTATTAAAAAGATGCTAGCTAAAGTCACAAAATTGCAATAAAAGAGTGTCATCATATACCATTTTCACTTTGAAAGTAGGGCCCAATGTATAAATCTCGATAATACACTTAATTATACAGTGAAATTGATAAAGAAGAAAAACATCTAAATAAGTCCACATTTAATTTACCAATTATTATACTTTTTAATTTGGTTGATCTAAAGATTGATGAATGTGGACATCACAATGGTCCTTATTTTTCCATCATATGTTTGATTTATTTGTGGTGTTTCTGCTTAGTAGTCATTCATACTTGGACTCAACATTGTAAAACTTGCTAAGCATAAAACGAACATCAAAGCAAACCTGAAATTATATATTTCACAGTCCTCTCCTGTTTTCCCTCTCGAAAGGAAGCACGGTAGAGGTAGTGTGTCCCTAGGGTAGAGTGTCCCTTTGTGTGGGCTGGGCAGTAGGGTTCTTCTTTGGTTTTTTTCTCCTAAAGGTGTCGGTTGTTTTGGTCTCGGTAGGGTTTCAGTATCCATGGATGATGAGGAAATCGCAAAGCTATGTAAAGACCTTTCTCTCTCAGCTGAAGAAGGGAAGATCTGCAGATTAGAAGATGAGGATAGGAAGGCGGGTGTAGAAGAGGTGGACCATTGTTTAGTTGGTAAGGTTATGATGGGCAAGAGAGTGAATAGAGAGGCGTTTAAGAATGTGATAGAGCAGCTGTGGGGGTCTTTTGGTAAGGTGGAGGTGGAAGTAGTTGGTCACAATATTTTCATGTTTTACTTTGAGAAAAAAGAGGTTAGAAGACTAGTGTGGAACAGAGGCCCTTGGCATTTCGAGCATTGTCTAATAGTGCTAGAAATACCTAAAGGAATGGGGAATATTTCAGATCTGGCCTTTGACAAAACCGACTTGTGGGTTCAAATTCATAGCATTCCCTTAATGTGTATGAACCGGAGAGTGGCTAAAGCTATGGCATCTCAAATCGGAGAGGTTGTGGAGATTCCGGATGACCCTAAGGGCTGTAGGGGCAAGTTCTTAAGAGTAAGAGTGACAATTGACATTAGCAAACCGCTGAGAAGGGGATTACTAGTAGATGGGGGTGGCTCCGAAGGAGCTACATGGGTCTCGCTGCAGTATGAGAGGTTACCTGAGTTCTGCTTCTCCTGTGGTCGCATTGGGCACGGTAGTAAAGATTGTGAGGATTTAGTAGCAAAAGAAGTTGTGAGGGAAGGTGGAAAACTTAAGTATGGTGCCTGGTTGAGAGCGGGAACAAATGACGACTATAAAATGAAAGCAGGCAGTTATTATATGGAGCAGGGGACAAAATCTTTGAGATCCGAGAAGGAAGGGTATAAAAATAAACAACAGGGTAGTTCTAGTGGACCGCTAAGCAAAGGTATTGATTATGGTAGTGACAAAAGGGTACTTGTAGAAGTGGGGTCTGCGAGTGAAAGAGAGAGGGACACTACAATAACCCCAGTCTTCCCATTGGTAAATGACGCTGTTAGTAAATACATTTCTAACCCCCAAGAAAACGTTAACATAAAAGAACCAAATCCCACTAATGGAAGTAGTGCTTCAGGGGAGCATCCTCCAATCCTCGGGCAGGCAGAATCCTCAGGAGACAAGCAACTATTTTCACTTAGTACAGAGGAAGTAATAAAGGATTCTACAATGATGGTCTCCAGCCCCAGGAAAAAAACGTCAAAAAAGTGGAAGAGAGCAGCTAGAGATAAAAAGGTTTTGTGCAGCGTGGGGAGCCCAATGAAGAGAATATTCCATCTTAAAAAGGAAAGGAAGAATGGAAGTAGAAGCAAGAGTTTGTCGCCCAAGGTTACATCCTCCCCTAGAAACGATAAGGTAAGATCCTCTCCCCGTATGGATGATAAAAACAATAAGGATAAGAGTCTGGAGGCCTGTCTGAGACGTAATAGGAGAAAGTTAGATTTTATGGAAGAGAGTGGGAATCAAAAGAAGAGAAGTAGGCTTGAAAATGAGATGGAAGTGGACACAATTCTAATAACGGCGGTGCCTGAGGACCAGGCCCACCGAGACCAATGATTGCTTTAGTGTGGAATGTACGAGGTTTGGGGAACCCTCGTACATTCGCGGCCCTGAAGAGGGTAGTTCGGAAGTTTTCCCCGGGTTTGGTGTTTTTGTGCGAGATGAAAATGCAAGGTAATGCTGAGACAAGAGTGAAGAGGAGTATTGGTTTTGAAGGGGGTCTAGTAGTTGGTAGCTCGGGTAAGAGTGGTGGAGTGGGGCTTTTCTGGAAGGATGGGGTTGATGTTTCGATTTTATCGTTCTCTGAAGGACATATTGATGCTAGGGTATGCTTAGAGGACGGCCTAAGATGGAGATTTACTGGCTTTTACGGGAGCCCTGATCAATCGAAGAGAGGTAGTTCTTGGGAGCTTGTTAGGAGGTTTAGGGAGGTGGATGATCTTCCATGGGTGATGGGAGGTGATTTTAATGAAATCCTGAGTAAAAATGATAAATTGGGGGGTTTAGAAAGGGTGGCGTATGGTATGATGAGGTTCAGACTGGTTCTGGCGGAATGCGACCTGACAGATTTGGGGTTCGATGGACCCAAGTTCACCTGGACTAATAGAAGGGCGGGAAGTGCAAATATTCAAGAGAGATTGGATCGTTTTGTGGCTGATTCGCTTTGGAGGGATCGGTTCCCGGATGCGTCGGTTGAAAATTTGAATTTTTATTGCTCGGATCATAGGCCGGTTCTCCTTAAGTTTAGGGAAGGGTTCAAACGTGAAGCTTTATCTCATTTTAGATTCAGGTTTGAACCTTTCTGGTTCAAAGAGGGCGACTTTCAACCGGAGATTAAGAGATACTGGGAGGGGATGGGCAGTGTGACTTCTGAGGTTGGGCTGGTGGAGAAATTTCAGAGGTGTGCTTCCTTCTGTTTGAACTAGAGCAGGGAAAGGTTCGGGTCACTTAGAATTAGGATTGACGCGAAGCAAAGATTGATTGAGGGGCTTTATAAGCGGGCATCGGTTGATGGTGTTATGCAGGAAATCCTTGTGCAAGAAAGGGAGTTGGAGGATCTTTTAGCCAAAGAGGAGATGTTTTGGAGTCAGCGAGCTAGAGCAGATTGGTTATTGGCAGGAGACCGTAATACCAGGTTTTTCCATGCTCGGGCAACAGCTAGGAGGAAAAAGAATACTATCTTAAAGTTGATCGATGAGGACGATAAGGTGGCTTCTTCTCATGAGGAAATGGGCCAGGTAACGTGCAGGTATTTTGAAAAGCTCTTCTCCTCATCCCATCCGTCGGAGAGTGATATAGGAAAGGCCTGTGTTGGGATTAGGCACAAACTCACTGAGGACAAGTGTAGGGATCTTGAGGCTCCTTTCACGGAGGATGAGATTAGAGGGGCGGTTTTTGGTTTGGGTCCTACACGTGCGCCTGGACCGGATGGTTTCCATGCCCTGTTTTTCCAGAAGATGTGGGATGTTATTGGGAAAGAGGTTTCAGATGTTTGTTTAAGGATCCTGAGGGGAGAGGTGTCAATCAATGCTTTCAATGCAACTAATGTGACCCTCATACCAAAGAAGAAAAATCCTGAAATGCTGAAGGATTTCCGTCCGATCAGCCTTAGTTCGGTGGTTTATAAGATCATTACTAAGGTGCTTGCTCAGAGGCTGAAAAAGGCTCTTCCTAGTCTTATTTCGGATAATCAGTCCGCTTTTGTACCTGGTAGACAAATTTTTGATAACGTCCTGACAGCTTTCGAGATGCTCCATACGATTAGTAAACACAAAAAGGGGAAAACTGGGCTGATGGCTTTGAAGCTAGACTTGAGCAAGGCTTATGATAGGGTCGAATGGGCTTTTGTTGTAGCTGTGATGAATAAAATGGGGTTCCCTGCTCAATGGATCAGACTGATAAGCGATTGTATCTTAACTACATCGTTAGCCTTTGTGCTCAATGGTAGGATTGTGGGGAAAATCAAACCGTCAAGGGGTATAAGACAGGGTTGTCCTCTGTCTCCATATCTGTTTTTACTGTGTGCTGAGGCCCTGTCTGGAGGTGTGCAGCTTGCTGAGTTTGGTGGCCGTGGATTGGGTTTCAAGTGTGCTAAGTCCGGTCCTCTGATCAGTCATCTTCTGTATGCAGACGATAGTATTCTATTTTGTAAAGCTGCTGTGTCAAACTGTAACCTTATAAAAAAGGTCTTGGCTGATTACAGTAAGGGGTCGGGGCAGCTAATAAATTTTGATAAATCCGCTGTGTGTTTCAGCGAAAATGTTAAGGACTCGGTGAAGGTGGAGGTGAAGGAGGTCCTCGGGCTGGTTTCATCGAACAACCATGACTATTACTTGGGTCTCCCCTCTCTTGTTGGAAGAAATAAAACAAAGACATTTAATGAGATCAAGGATCGGGTCTGGGGCAGGCTGAAAGGGTGGAAAAGTCACTTGTTCTCCCAAGGAGGTAAAGAGGTCCTCATAAAGGCTGTGATGCAAGCCATCCCTCTGTATGCTATGAGTATCTTCAAGTTGCCTGTGGGACTGTGCAAGAGCTTGGGATCTTTAGCTGCTAGGTTCTGGTGGGGGATGAAAGATGGGAGGAGGAAGGTTAGCTGGATTAGTTGGGATCGTCTCTGTCAACCTAAATCTAGGGGAGGCTTAGGTTTCAGGGATCTTCATTTGTTCAATCAGTCCTTACTGGCTAAACAGGCGTGGAGATTGGTTGATAATCCCACTTCTCTGGCGGCTCGGGTGCTGCAGTCCAAATACTTCCCAAAAGGTGATTTCTTACAAGCTTCCGGTAATCGTAAAGCTTCGCATGTTTGGAAAAGCATCCTCTGGGGCAGAGAGCTGCTGCTTAAAGGCTGGGTGTGGAATGTGGGAAACGGGGAGGATATTAAGGTGTTCAAGGATCCTTGGCTTCCTAGACCCAAGTCTTTCAAGGTGATATCTCCAGTGACAGACCCTTCTTTATGCGTGGCAGATCTGATAGTGAAGGAGACTCGGGTATGGAATGTTCGAAAGCTGAATGAAGTTTTGGTGCCAGCGGATAGGGAGCTGGTCATTTCGATTCCTCTCAGCTGCCGGGAGGTTAGAGACCGTAGAAGGTGGTTCTTTGATAAACGAGGGCTATTTTCTGTGAAAAGTGGGTATAGAGTGGCTGTGGATGAGGCCCAGGTTGGGGATGTTTCTCCCAGCTCTTCAAGTCTTTCTCAAAGGTGGTGGCTCTCTCTGTGGAATCTGAATATTCCTCCGAAGGTGAAAGTTTTTGTGTGGCGTGCCTGTTTGGGAGCCATTCCGTCGAAAGTGAACCTGTTTCGACGGAGAATCGTGCATAACCAGTGCTGTGAGGGATGCTTGGAAGAGATAGAATCTGATGTCCATGCTCTTTTTGATTGTAAATTTGCGAAGCCTTCTTGGCTGGTGTACGATAGAGGGGAGGAGTTGCTTAAGATCAGGAGGGATAGTGTGATTAATGTTCTGATGGGAGTGCTGTTTTTTGGGAATGTAGAGCTCTTGGCTGAAGTTTGTATGATAATGTGGTGTCTCTGAGGAAATCGCAACCTTCGACAGCAGCACTCTGAGGTCAGACTGCAGGAGGTGGTCACGGGCAAAGCTCTGGATTTGCTTGATGAGTTTAGAAAAATAAGGTCAGCCCTTTCTGTCCCTTCCTCCCCGCCTGGGCCGACGCGTGCTCAGATCTGGTGTCCGCCTGCTGATGGCGTTTTGAAGTTGAATTCGGATGCTGCTGTCAGGCCTGGCAAGTTTGTAGTGGGTCTGGGTGCTGCAATTAGGAGTAGTGATGGATTGGTGGTGCTGGCTTCTGCTAGGCAATGGCAGGGGTCTTTTTCTCCTGAAGTGGGTGAGCTGTTGGCACTAAGGGAAGGGCTGAGGATGGCTCAGGCTGCTGGGTTGAAGCTGAAATGGGCTGAAGTGGATTCTGTAAATGCTGCCTCTGCGGTTAACTCTGGTGAGATCTTCAGAGGGTTTTCGTGTTTTATTGTGGATGATATTAAGGCTTTGTGTGCGGAGCTGGGTGTTTGTAAGTGTTTGGCCATTCCCAGAAAAGGGAATCGCTTGGCACATAACTTAGCTTCCCTTGCCTTGTCCTCTTCGGAGGTGTTGTGTTGGCAAAATGTCAACGTTTCTTGTATTTTTCCTTCGGGGACTGCTGGTTTATAATACATCTGACTTTCAAAAAAAAATAAATAAATAAAACGATCAGTGGTCTGGCGTCTAGCGCCTAAACAACGCTCAGAAGCCACCTAGGTAGTCAACAAACAACCCAAAAAAATTATTAAAAAAATTAAAAGAATTAATCTGCTGTCTAGACGACACTGAAAATATATAAAATTAAATTGAGTTAGGTAGCCGCCTAAGTGGCTCTAGGCGAAGACTGCCTAAAACCCCCTGATTAGAGAATTTATCGGGGTGGCCGCGTGGGGCAAATTTTTAAAACAATGCTTATGCTATAATCATATAGTTGAATTTGATTTAGCCAATTTTAATCATACTTGTAATGGTAAAAAAATGTAGATGCAATGTGTGATCTCTAGAATGGAAATGTTTATTAAAGTGAATTGAAGATTGAAAGAACTAGAAAGAGGTTAAATTATGCATTTATTAAATACCAACTTTTGTTAATTATTTTAGACTATATCAAACTCGTTGTTGTATGTCAAAATCAATCTCTAAATTTCTCGCGAAAACAAACTCTATTTTACACTTAAACATTTCCTAAAAAATTAATTTCTTCTTTGCAACTGGACACTTTCAAACAATGTTTGGCAAGAAATTTAACGATTGAAATTGTGATTTTTTTTTTTTTCCTTTTTCTAGCAAAAACAATGCAAAAATTTTAAAATAGCACTAAAAAATTGAATTAAGATTTTTTAACACTTCATGAACTATTATTTATTCATGTGGACTTCGCGAATTAACGATACAGAAATGTTTATAAAACTCTTTCAATTTTTCAATGTTATTTTCTAAACTTTTTTTTTTCTGGTGCTATTTATTGATTTTCTCAAATAAATAGAAGTAAGGTTTTGGTGAAACAATTTAAGTGGAGACATATGAAAACCTCAATATGTATATTTTTCATCCAAATAATATGATTTTGAAGCTATCTTGAAATACATGCATTGGTGAGAAAATGGAAATTGAGGTGACTTTATAGTGTATCGATCTCTCACGTTCGTATTAATGAAATTATAAATACAAAAACTTCTTTTAAAGTCCATATTATAAATTTGAAAGTTACAAAACGGTGGTATAACTAGTAGTCATGACCTTGACATCGGTATGAAGAGTTTATCACTAGTTCATTCAACTTCTATCAACCATTTAATAATTCACATTTTGTCCATATCTTGACACAAATATTTTCTAAAATCAACTTCTTCATGTGTCATAATCTTAAAGATATGATCTGTTACATAAATTTCAATAATACTACCAATTATTTATACACCTAATAATGCTTTGATTAAGAGAGAACAACTTCTGAATTTGTATTCATTCTATGGATTATCAAGTGTCGCAATCTTCTTTCATTGCTTTCCAATTTGTTTATAGAAATAAATATCTCCCAATCGTGAGTATAAATATTCTCATGCAGAGAGTTTTTTTTTATTTTTTCAGATGTTTGTAAACTTAGATATCTTCCAATGGTCAGGGTAAATATTCTTAGTAGGCCGCAACAGACTCTGACCATTTCGGTATAAGATTTCAAAGAGGGGAAAAGAAAATTAAGTAATAGAAAATTTAAACAAAGAAAGAATAGTTCGTAAGAAGCAGTTACCTCCTCTCTCCTTTTCAAGCAGATACTTGAACAAAATACTGCATGCTGGGATGGTCTGGCTCCATCTGCCCGTGAAAGGCCCCTTAACATATTGGCTTTGGGTTTCTAGGCCTGATCAAATTGGCCTGGGCTTGGCCTGTCCGTATAGCTTATATCATAACCCATTAGGCTCACAAGTCACAATCAACCCTTGGTTGCGAGGGTCCATCAGATGATCTTTTTTCCCTTTTTTTTTTTGTTTTTTAAGGACATCAAATGATCTTTTGCATTAGGGAAGATAATAGAGAAGTTTCGATAGGCCTTCTACTCATATTACTCATTGTTATAAAATTACGTGTCATTGAAAATCCATATGTTATATAATTTTGTGTCACTCAAAACCGTAGAAGATAATAAGTAGCTAATGAAAAATGAAAAGCAATTAATAAGAAAATCACCAAAAAATCCAAATCCTATTCTAACAATCAACTTCTCAACAACAGCATCGGTAGATATAGAATAATGCAATATTGTGTCTCCTGATTGTCACTAACTTTAAAAAACCAAATTATAGTTTATTCGACATTAAAGAACACGATAAGATACTTTATTATATATTTTATTGAGATATAGTACTGTTATTTAAAAAAGAAAAAAATCTTCAACGCGTCATAATCTCTAATTTGATTCATTACATTGATTTCATAATACTCTCAATTAATTGTTTAAAAAGATACACTCAATCACACATATAATGATGATTATTGCAGGAATATAACATCTAATAAAAGCGTAGTGTCTATTACTTGGTTGGTTGCTAATATGAATGAATAGTAAACTTAAATCTCTTCTTTCAATAAATAAATATGTATATGTTTTAATAGCGTTTACCAAAATTAAACACTATGAATATAATTTGAAAATCGACTTTCATAATATTATAAGATTCTCACATTAAAGAGGAGAAACTTCTTACTGATTGCTCGTAGTCATACATATACATAATGAGATTCAAACACTTATCATGAATGTAAAAATGAAGTATTCTAAAAACTTAAATTATGGGATGAGTGAATATAAATCTATAGTGAAATTGAATAAACTATATCACCATTAAACTCCATGATATTATTATTTACTACAAACAATAATTATAATGTTAAAAACGTACTATTTTAGTATAGTATAAAAGATTTTATAAAAAAAATTATTGAATGAGAATTTATATCAAATTGAAATAGCACACCTAATCAATAAAGTTGGATAATATTACAGTTAAATTGTAATTAAAATATTTTAAAAAATGAATCAATAAAACAATAAAATCAACAATATATTAAAAGGAAAGAAATGAGCGATAAAAATAATTGAAACGACTTGATTTATTTACAATTTCAATGCAACAAATTTTTGGAGAAGGAAAGTTTACAAATAAGAAGACAGTCAGTTAAAGAATATTACAATTTATAAAAAACAAAAAAGATACATATAATTAGAAAATGTAATAATGTAACAAAAAAAAAAACAAATTCACTAATTTGTATCAACAGAGATTTAAATACAATACTGTATGGACAAAAATGAAAAATAAAAAATTTTCAAGCGTATAAAAAAATTATAAAATTTTAATTTATTGCAAAGAAAAATTTATATATGAAATTGTAATTTTTTTTTTAAAAAAAATAGCATATTTATAACTCCTTTGCTTGGCCCTGGGATTCCACATTCCATGTTCTTGTTGGTTACACCATCATTTAGTTTTCGCCCTTTTCACTCAATTCTTCCACTCCTCCTCTCCACGTGTCCTCCTTTATAGGAGTAAGGATTCTCTATCATTCTTTTTTTTAATCTTTTGATAATCTAGTGACAGATCAGCATTTGAAAAAATGATTGATCAATATTGATAGATTTTTTCTCTTTTATATATCACTCAAATTTAAATTTTTCTTATAAAAAAATTAGCACTATATCAATATTGACAAAGAATCTTTATCCCTTTATAATGCTTGTGAGGATTTCATGTCACACCTTCCTAGATGGCAAGCTCTGTTTCATCTTAGTTTTCTTACTACAACCAGGTGCATGTCATTGTCACCCCTAGGTACTTATCATGCGAGCCCACAACATCAATTTAAATTTAAACTCACGTCCGTCCAGTGGCCTGAAGCTCTCTTTGTTGTTCAAATTTCATTTTTGGAATTCAAAGAAGGTGAAGTTAGAAGCAGAGGAACTGTTGGTCCCTCTGGCGTTAATTTCCTTTGGTGATGATTTCCTTTGGCGGTATCTTCCATTTGACTTTTCCTTGTTGGGCTAATTTCCTCCCAAACAGTTTTATTTCATAACAAAACTCTCTTTTATGTACTTGTGTTCTTGTCTGTGTTTATGTTGAAAGTTTGAAGAAACTTTCAGAGCTAAGAAATCAAGTTAAATATATGCAAATTCTTCATTCTTTTTTTTTTTTTTTTTCTAAAAAAAAAAGTTTAAATTTCATTCATGTATTTTTCATGTTGTAGTTTTGCATGAAAAATATCTTTGGAAAAAGCTTTTAGAGGTTTGACTCAAAAATATTTTTCTATAATTCTTACTTATTTTTTAAGGGTTCATCGGTCCCCATCAAAATGGGGGAGACCAATGCTGGTAGGTTTGTGGTCGCAATGTGATCTCATCTTATTGTGACGAAGTTGCAACATTGACTAGTTTTTCACTACTTAATACCATATATCAAGATCTATTCACAATCTAGTGAGATCGTGATCAATATAGAAGGGTTTTGTAAAAATTTTTATGAGGAAGTCTTTTTGCAAATTTACATTAAAGGTCTTTTGGTGATTAATCATTATATGCATTACAAAGTTTCTTATTTTTGTTTTCAAATCCTACATTTTGTGTAACTTTTTTAAGGTTTTCTCACCCAATCAATAGGATTTTATTTTGCCACAGTATCATGAGAGCATATATATATATTTTTTTAATGATTCTTCTTGGGCATATTAGGACTAGAATCTTTAGGGTTGTGTTCGTCATTGTTCTAGTCTTCATAGCATAATTTGATTATTCAATCTATATATTTGTTCATGCTTTCATTATTATATAGATCATATAGATTACTCTTTCAGATTATTAAGTTCTCGTTTTCTGGAAAGGGTCTGTGAAGACAAGTTTAAGATATACTTTTTCAAGTTTGGAAACTAATTTTTTATCCAAAAATTTGTAACTTAAATAGCATTTTAAAATAAGAAAATAAAATAAAAATTATAAAAATTAGCTCCTGAACTTGAAACATATAAAGTTTTGTTATAATGTGATTGACTTTTTTATTTCTTATAAACTACAATCTTAAATAGGGGTGGACCAACTTAAGGCCAGACGGAGCACGTGCCTCTTTTGAAATTTTATGAAAAATTATTGAGTTTATATTATTTGTTATTAAACATTTAAATATATAAATAAATATTATATATAGTTACGAAGCAAATAATATCACAATAAGTTGATCGGTACCGGTGACGTGACACGTCCTCTTTTTTCCATGACTTTGTGATTTGAACCTCACTTTTCTTTCTCTCTCTTGCATTGGTTTTTCTTTTTCTTTTTCTTTTTCTAAAAAAAAAAGCGATTAATGTGTGTATAGAGTTGGAAGTTTGAAGTTCAAACTACGGGCTTAGAAAGACATGGTAAAACTACTTACACACCAAGCTTATTTTCAAATTTAACATATTTTGATTTTAAAATTTTTTATATCTAATAAAATGTATAATATTGTTCAATCTTAAAAGGTCTTAGTTTATTTATAACTATTGGTATGAATTATTTTTGTTGTACATAAATTATTTTACATGTTAAAATTCATAAATTAAAAAAAAACTAATACAAAATATAATTGTTTTATGATTAATTTTTATTTTATTTTATTTTACTTTATTATAAAATACTCTAAGATGTAAATATCTGGGTCTACCATTGATCTTAAATATTATAATTAATTAATTTTTTAATAATTTAAACTATTGAGTTTAATTGTATATGTAATGAAAAATTAATAATTGTTATTCTTTCTTAGGGAAAAAATAAGATTGAAATGTGATAATGTAATTGACTATTCTACTTATCAAAATCAAATGCGATGATCGCGAAAAGAAATGTCAACAAATTGATCTATTCATTCTCCTCCTGAATGTTTTTCAATACATAAAAATCAATGTTCACACCAATGGGAAAGCAGAAAAGAAAAAGGGGTCGCGTACAGGCCCACTAATTCGTGTTACATAAATAAAAAAGCAATTATTCCCAACACTTTATCGCATAATCCGTAATTATGTTCATGTTTAGACGTCACAGGATGCAAATCAGACAGTTATCTACCCCACTCAGTGTAATTTTTTTTTTCCCTATATTATGTAATTGAGACTCACTTAAAAAAACAGTGGAGATATAACGGGATCAATATATACTGAATGTGCGGTTCAGAAGGAGACTTTTAAACTGAGAAAGAAAATCTACCTTTTTTATCTGTATTTTTCAGTGTGAAAATGCAGTGTTTGGTTGGACCTATGATTAGACTTTGAAAAGGGTCAAGCTTTTCCACTCAACTAACACCCAAGCACAAAAGTATAGTATAATAATAATTATTATTTTTCATTAAAATCAATAAAGGTTCTTTAAAAAAAATAATAAATCAACAAGAGGTCAGTCAAAAATCTATTTCAATCATGTCGGTAGCAAAAGGCCGTAACAGAACTGAACTAAAACGTTGAAAAGAAGGACAAAATCATGTGCTAAAGTTAATTAAATTTAATGTCATCGACAAAGATACCCAGTTTGTCCTACGCTTTATTGCTACATTTACTTTTTAATGCTATGAAGTAGGGTGACCCAACGGTGCACTCTCGTCTGTCTTGATTGTCAATAGGCCAAGAGTTAGGTTGGAATATCTTTACCAATAAAGTGAATAATTTTTAAATAGCTCATAAATATGGACAATCAATTAAAAAATTCTACTAGTTTGTGAACAGTCTTCCTACTATATCCATAGAAGTAGTAGTAATAGTATATAATAGTTAAAATAATGATTCAGAGGTTTAGATAATGAGGTTCGATAGTTATAAGTGTTAAAAAAAAAGTAAAAAATTAAAAACTCACACGGTCCATGAAAGAAGGCCCACAAAAGCCCAACCTTAGCTGGTCCTGTCTATAAATACAGAACCCTCTCTGGCTCATTTTTCAAACCAGTTCTCAATCTCATCTAGTTTTTCAATATTCTTGTCTGGAAAAAAATGGCAAGAACTGCTTGTGTTCTGTTACTTTTATCTGTGTTATACATTTCAGGCACGGCCAAGCCCACCCGTAGCAGTGTTAGTGAGACAAACTATGTCAAGAGTTCATGCGGATCCACAACATACCCAGCCATTTGTGTGCGAGCTCTGTCGCCCTATGCCAGCACCATCCAGCGGAGCCCACGACAGCTGGCTCTTACAGCCTTGGCAGTCAGCCAAACTAGGGCGGAGTCATGCAAGTCATTTGTGACGAAACTAGCAAAGTTCAAGAACTTGAAGTCTAGGGAGAGAAAAGCCATCAATGACTGCTTGGATGAGGTCAGTGACACCGTGGACCGGCTCAGCAAATCGGTCAAGGAGCTCAAAGAAAGTGACCAGTCCAAGGGTCAGGACTTTGAGTGGCACATGAGCAATGTTGAGACGTGGGTTAGTGCTGCTCTCACTGATGAGAACACTTGCACTGATGGGTTCGCAGGCAAGGCCATTGATGGCAAGGTCAAGGACTCGGTTAGGGCTCAGATTGTGATTGTGGCTCAGTACATAAGCAATGCACTCTCTTTGGTCAACCAGTACGCCTCGAAGCACTGAGCCACCTTTAGGCCTGTAAAACGTGTGTGGTTTCTCAAAAGATGGTTCAATAGTTTTTTTTTTTAATCTTTCTTTATATTTGACGTGTACAAACTATAAAGTAATGGTTTTACTTGTTTTATGTTTTTGGTCTTTGTTTTGAATCTTAATTTATCAAGGAAATCCCTTGATTGATGGGCTGCTTGATTCCAGCTTTGAATACTTTTTCTATAATATATGATTATGGATCTCATACATGTGCCTCCATCCTTGCTTAACCAAAATTTAAGCTAGGGGCCTAATTTATCAAGTAATTAAAATGGAGGAAATCATTAATTAATTTATTTTTCCTGTTCTTTAACGAACTGAAGCTTGTATGACAAAAATGATTTTTCGTCACTTTCTCAAAATATTATCTTGTACAGTATTCTTCTCTTGCAACATTCAATTTTTTTTTTTTTAATTTTTTATTTTGAGAAGGTGCAACAGTACTCAATTTTTATTTCATCATTTTGTCTCTAATCGCATGTAGAACTATCAAATGTGTCGAACCTTGTTGGCCCACTGCATAATAATGTTACATTGAAGTTATTAAACTCACGACCTATGATAAAGATCCGTTAGATTTTTAATTACACCCATATTTGTTTGCATATTTATAAAGTTAGTTGCATAGCGATACAATTTAGAAATAAACTCAACGTAAATTCTTCTACACTTTGAGATCGGTGGATTTCACCTTCTCATCATATAATCATGAAAGATCACATTATAACTTTTGTCAATTACACTTAAGTACAACTCAATTAACTGAAACAACCTAGTTAATTTACTCTTTGAATTCCATTTGTGCATTGATTTTATTGATTTATTATACATCTAAATATAAACCACAAATTGTATCATGTTTGATTTGATGAATGAGAGTAACTTAAATATGATTAAATATGTAATATACCGAGTTTAAAGTTACCAATTTTACATTATAAATCTTATTGAAAGATAGATGAGATGGATTTATCTAATACTAAGTCTCTTGTATTTACATTTTGAGATCATGACATTGAGGTATGATTTGGATTTTATTAAAATAAGAATCCTTTTTTTTTTTTTTAAGAATTATTTGGATAGACTCGGAGTATAATCAAAATCAAACGATATAGAATATCGATGATATGATCTGGAGAGCAAGGCATTTTGTTAGATGGAAAAGCAACCTGAACATAAAGGAAACAAGCTACTTATTATTATTTTTTTTAATGAGAGGTGTGACTGCCAACGCAACTACACACCAGAGACAACAAGAATCCAACTTATAACTAATAGTATTTGCCTATTTTGTTTCAAAATGCAGAAATTTTGAAATGGAATTTTGATGAGAGTGCCATGTGAAAAAAGAGAAACGTACAGAAAGTCACGTATCTTGCAAGACTATTCATTTTCAAACTACATAAATTTAAATATATAGATAGAGTACGGATTCGTTGGGAGCGTGAATATTAAACGATAATAGTTAAGACAAGACCATAAAAAGATGACAGTTTGTGGGACTCACAGTGACACTGGCCACGTGAGTGACGTTTTCGTTTCTATATATATATATAATTTGCATAAAAAGCAAAAATTAAAAAATGGTGAGCACATGCAAATGAAACCTAACGAGCATACAATCACAATGCATATTAGTTTCTTTTATTTCCAGTAAAAGTAGCAAGTAGGCAGACACTACGGGCTAGCTTTGGACCACTATTTATCGTTTTCTATTCGATTTTTGTTTTGTTTCGATTTTTTTTTTTTTTCTTTTACTGCGTTTTCAATTCGATGTTGCGTGAAATATTTTCAAATAATATTGGTATTTATCTAAAACAACGAGTGAATTACTCAAAAGTCTCTGAACATTAATTTTATTATAATCGAAAATCATTTTTACCTTTTGCAATAATGACCTTCCCTATAATCATTTGAGATAATTAAAAAATGACAAAATAGACTAAAAAGACGAGAATACTCCTGATTAATTAATTTTATAAATTTTAAATAATAAAAAATCTTTAATATTTAAAAAAATTTAAAAAAATTTAAAAAAAATCTATAAAACCTCTCTCCTCCCTTGGTCTCTCTCTTTTCTCTGCTTCTTCTCCTTTTTCTCTTCCATTTCTTCATCTTCTTCTAGTTTCTCTCCCATTCTCCTCCTTCTTCTCTTCATTTTCATTTTCTCCATCGATCTGCAGGACGTCGATCTGGGTTGTCTGGGTTTCGATCTGGAAACCCAGATCCAGATGTTCTTGGGTCTGTATCTGGAAACCTTTTCTAGATGTCCTTATGGGTTTTTAGATCGAAAACCCAGATCCAGCTGGATTTTCAGATGTTCTTGGGTCTGTAGATGGTGTTGATGATGATGTGTTGGGTCTGTTTGATGATGATGGAAGTGGTTTTTGTTTGAATATGACCATGATTTTTGTTTGTGTAGATGATTGATGATTTTGGAGTATCCTTCGTGAATCCAGATGACTTTTTTTTTAATTGTTTTTGAAATATTATATTTTTTCAAACTGATCTAGGTCGTCCATCTCAAAAGATGGATGGTTTAGATCCATTAGAAAAAATTTTAAATTACTTTTTAAAGTTTAAATTTAATTTTTTAAATTTTAAAATTATTTAATTTTTAAATATTTTTAAATTTTAAAATATTTATTAATTAATATAATTTTTAAAAGAAAAATTAAATTAAAGTAAATTGATCAAAATACCTTTATTACAGTTAACTTTTACGGTCAACTATAGTCAAACCGTTAATATAGGGGAGATCATTATTACAAAACGTAAAAGTGATTTTCGATTGTAATAAGGTAAATATGGAGAGGCTTTTGAGTAATTTCCTCCTAAAACAATATATATTTGTCTTTTTTTTTTTTTTTTAATTTAATGTTAAAGTTTGTATTTCATTATTTATAGTACAAAATTATATTGGATCTCAAACCGTATTATATGAATATAATGGATCTAGATCATCCAAGAACTAGTTAGGTAGCTAGTACGTAGCATATATATCTTGAATACAATTTTTTTAAAAAAAAAAAAAAAAAAAAAAAAAAAAAAAAAAAAAAAAACTCAAAGAACTTTATTAAAAAAAAATCAACAAGAATAATATTTAAAATACAATCTGAAAAAGAATCAAACCAAGGTCGACCAAAATTGCTTTTAAAAACTAAAGTGGTTAGTCAATGAGCTATCTCATCACTCTTTCTAAAAATAAATTGATATCGAACATTGTCCAACTCAGATAACGTCATTGAAATACCCCTAATGATGGGGTCTAGCTTACACAGCGAAAAAGTTTTTAGCCGGAATAACCAAGATAAGTAACCGATCATCCGTTTCCACAATTTGAGGTCTGAGATTATGAACCAAAACAAACTTCAACCCCTATCTAATTGTCAAACATTCCGCCGAAAAAAAGAGTGAAAAAACCAGCTAATTTCATAGACAAAGTACCCATAATCTCTCCTTGGTGATTATAGATCAAGGCTTCAATCCCTACAAAACCGGACCCATTACCTATTGCTACATCCAAGTTTGGTTTCAGGGAGTTCCTATAGCGAGGTTGCCACTTGACATACAAGACAGGAGAAGATGTATTTGGACTCTCTCTATTAACCCCGTTGAGCTTTTGAAACTCAATAAGGAAAAAAAATAGCTTACTCCAAAATCAGCTCCTCCTTTAATTATGTGTCTTTTTAGTAAAATTTAGTATCTACTTGTCAAAGATATTCTCATATATAGACAATCTACATTTATTCTTTTTGGATCAGTGACTTGATCATAAGAATTGACTTATAATAAAACTCGTCCCTCATTTAAATCTTAAATCATCTATTATCGAATTTGCATCAAATTTCTCTGCAATTTCCCTTTCAATATACATGATCAAAGAGTTCGTAAAAAATTCATGTCAAACCAAATTAGCCTATAATAACTTGGATTAAATTTTAATAAATATATATTTAAATTGCAAAAAAAAAAAAAAAAGTTTAATGATAAATATAACTAAGACAGTTTTTTTTTTTTTTAAGTTTATATTTACAAAGGCAAACTCAGACTTTATAAGCTAGCTGAACGTTGCAACCTGTAAGACAAACTTAAAATAATTAGATTGTATTAGTAAAATGATGAATTTTTATTTAAATGAAAGAATCAAAAATATTTAGAAATGATGGTGTCTCGAGCAACAGTTGTCTGCTATCTGCATGCCGGTTTTTTTTTTTTTTTTTAAAAAAATTACTATTTAAATTACTCAAACCTCCCATTAAAATAAAGGAGAAATTGACGGGACCCATTAGGATAAATTATCACGATTCACATGTGTGGTGCGGGAAACTATAATGTTATTTGTTGAAAACGGTGGATTCCACCATTTATTAGTTGGTTAAAAGCGAAGTAGTTGGCAAGTAAATGATAGCTACTTGCGTAGTCACTTTTCTGAAATCAATAATGGCATACTTGTTTTACTATAAATATGTGCATTACTCTCGTCCAAAAACCAGATGAAGGAATAAGCAATTTGCTTTTCTTCCATTCAATCTCTCTCTGTATGATATTTTTGTTTCTACCTAAGTTTATTTCTTTAGTTTTACAATATATTATCAACACGATCCAAACGAATATGTCTATTTTCAGAAGAGATATACTTTTCTTTAGAATAATAAATATTTTTCAAATTCATCAATAATCAAAGTTAAGGTAAATAATATATTAGGTCTTGTAGATTTAGTAAAAGATTCTAAAAGAATCATTATCTTGTTAACAAATGATACAAAATTATGTATAAATAGTGTATTATACTCAAGTAAATCCAAAATACTTTGTTTCAAATATATATGTAATTACGGATATCATTTTGAAACCACAAATGAGAAAAATATTGAATATCTATACATCATTAAAATTATTTTAAATCAGAAGTTTATTTTAGAAAAAATTAAAGTTTTCTCATCTATATTGCATTATATAATTCTAAGATTAATTGAAATTCATGTAGCTCTAAGCCAAAAGCTCTTAAAACCAACAATAATTCAAATTTGGCATAACAGTCTGGATCATCCAAGATCTACAATGATGTGTAGAATTATTACAAATTCTCATGAACATTCATTAAAGAACCTAAGGATTCTATCATTCAATGAGAATATGTGTATTATTTGTTTACAAGGAAAATTGGTGGTTAAACCATTAATTTCTAAGGTTGGTTTTGAGTCGTCATTATCTTTTTTACAAAGAATTCAAGTAGACATATGTGGACTTATTCATCTACAAAGTAGATCATTTTGTTATTTTATAGTATTAATTAATACATCCACAAGATGATCATATATATGTTTATTGTCTAATCGTAATATTGCTGTTACTAAGTTGTTTGCTCAGATTATTAGACTTCGAGCACAATTTTCAGATTATCCAATTAAGAGTATACGACTAGATAATACTAGTGAATTTACATCAAAAACATTTGATGATTATTTTGCATCGATTGGAATTGATGTCGAACATCCAGTTCCATGTGTACATACTCAGAATGGTCTAGCAAAATCATTCATCAAGTATATTCAGGTAATTGCAAGAACTTTATTGTTGCAAACAAAATTATTAGTTTCTGTCTGGGGACATGCTATTTTATATGTAGCAACATTGATTCGTCTTAGACTGACAACCTATCACCAGTACTCTCTATTACAACTTATGCTTTCGCACCAACCAGATATTTCTCATTTACTCATTTTTTGTTATGCTATATAAGTTCTTATTACTTCTCCTCAACGAACCAAAATGGGACCTCAACATCATTTGGAGATATATGTTGGTTTTAATTTACTTTCAATTATTAGATATATTGAATCATTGACAGATGGATCTTTTTACTACTCGTTTTGTAAATTATCATTTTGATGAAACAACATTTCCACCATTAGGGGGAGGAAAAATTTATTCTTAAAAAAAAAAAAAGAGAAAAAAGGTATTATTGGAGAGAAAAATGAACTTTTGTGGAATATGATAACAATATCTTATCTAGATCCTCGTACCATCCAATGTGAAAATAAAGTACGAAGGATAGTCGATATCCGGATAATTACAAATAAGTTGTCAGACGTATTTACAGATATTGCTAAAATAACAAATCATGTATACCAACTGCTAATACACCAATTAGAATAATTGTTCCTATAGAACAATGTAATTAAAATGTGGCAAATGAATCATTTACTGCATACTATAATCATAATAGGCCAATTGGCTCAAAAAATAATATTGCTTGGAAACGGAGAATGAAAAATCACGATTTTATTGAAAACAATACTCAAGTTATAAAATCCAAATTCTCTGAAAAATCAACTCCAGAAGTGCCTAAGGAAACTGAAATCCTCAAAGAGGTTCAAACCCTTGCAGGGCTACAAAATTCTAAAAATGAAGAAATTTCAATAAATTGTGTAGAAGATATGTGAAATCATGATGAAATAATCATCAATAATATATTTTCATATACAGTAGCTATCAAAATTATGAATAATGATTGTAAACCATATACAGTTGATGAATGTAGACAAAGACATGATTGGTCTAATTGGTTTGCAATTCAAACATAATTGAGTTTCTTAACTAAACGTAAAGTATTTAGATCTGTAATTCAAATGCCTGAAGATATCAAACTTGTTGGATATAAATAAGTATTTGCATAGAAACATAGTGAGAAAAATAAGATTGTAAGATATAAAATAAAACTTATTGCATAATATTTCTCGTAAAGAGTGAGAATTAATTATGATGAAACGTATTTCACCTGCGATGGATACTATTACTTTTAGATTTTTAATAAGTTTGATAATCTCATAAGGGCTCCAATTGTGTCTTATAGATGTGGTGATGCATATTTGTATGAATCACTTAATATTGATATCTAAATAAAAATTTTTGAAGAATTTAAAATATTTGAAGCATATGAATCAAAAGCCAATAATATTTATTTAATTAAGTTGCAACGGTCCTTATATTGATTGAAATAATCTGGGCAATTATGGTATAATCGTCTTAACGAATACTTGATAAATAAAAGATATATTAATAATCTTATATGTCTATATATGTTCAAAAAAAATAAATCAGAATTTAAATTTGCAAGTATAGTAGTATATGTTGATGAATTTAATTAAAACTCCTAAAGAGCTTCTAAAATCTGCTGAATATTTTAAAAGAGAAATTAAGATGAAAGACTTAGGGAAAACAAAATATTGTCTCCGTTTGGAGATCGAGTATAAATCATATGAAGTACTTATCCATCAAAGAACATATATTGGAAAAGTTCTAAAATGTTTCAATATGAATAAAGTTCATCCTTTAAGTACCCTTATGGTTGTTCAGTCTCTTGACCCTAAAAATGATCCAGTTTGACATAAAGAAAATAATGAATAGATAATTGATACAGAAGTACCATATCTTAGTGCAATTGACACTTTATTATATTTAGGATAATGTACTAAGTCTGATATTGTTTTTTCAGTAAATCTATTGGTCAGGTTCAGCTTTAAACCAACACAGCATCACTGAAATAGAATTAAACATATTTTTCATTATCTTCATGAAACAATAAATTTGAGGTTATTTTATTCAAAATCTGCTAGTGGTGCATACTTAATTGGTTATGCCGATATTGGTTATCTTTTAAATCCCTACAAGAGCCGTTCATAAACCGGATATGTTTTTACTTAAAATGATTCAACAATTTTATGACGCTCCACAAAACAAGCTTTTGTTACCACATCTTTTAAGCATTCTGAAATTCTTACACTTCATAAAGCAAGTCGAGAATGTATATGGTTAAGATATGTTATTTATCATTTCAAAAGTACATGTAACTATCTACTACATCAAATTCCCCAACAATCATATATGAAGATGATACTGCAATATTGCTTAAATCAAAGAAAGATACATCAAGGGAGATAGAATTAAACATATCTCATTAAAGTTCTTTTATACTCATAAATTCCAATAAAGTCAACAAATTGATGTTAAATAAGTCCGCTCCATGGATAATTTTGTAGATTTATTCATCAAAATATTACCAATATCAACATTCGAAAAATTGATTTATGGGATTTGAATACATCGATTATGTAAGCTACATGATTAATTATGAAGTATTCTTTTAAGGGGAGTATATTAAGTCAATATGGACATATATACACTACACTTTTTTTCCTTTCGAACAGGTTTTGTTCTAGTGGGTTTTCCTGACAAGATTTTTAATGAAACAGTCCCTTTTAAGTACGTTCAATTGAATATAAAAGATTACTATTTTTTTTTTCCAATAGATCATAAAATTTCTTTTGTTTAGGTTTATATCTCATTAGATTTTTACTAACAAAATTTATATATAATGGTGTCATCCAAGGAAAGTGTTGAAAATGGTGGATTCCACCATTTATTAGTTGGTTAAACACAAAGTGGTTGGCAAATAAATGATAGTTACTTGTTTAATCACTTTTCTAAAGTCAATAATAACATACTTTTTGGCTATAAATATGAGTATTACCCTTGTACAATAACCAGATGAAGGTATAAGCAATTTGTTTTTCTTCTATTCGATCTCTCTATCTCTCTCCAATATTTTTGCTTCTACTTAAGTTTATTTCTTTAGTTTTACAACAACTATACATCTACATTGAAAATTTATTGAATGCTAATTAGCGGGGTTTGGTCTCTGTGGACCTACACACCTCTATATATATATATATATATATAATGCTTTTATAATTAGATATATCTGATTTTAAAAAGTAAGAACCAACCAATCAAATTCATCTATTATATTTGAATTAAATAAGGGAGAGAATTAAATAGATAAATTTGATTGATTTGTTCTTACATTTTAAAATATGATATACATGATTATAAAAACCCTTATATATATATATATATATATAAGGGTAGCATCGGATGACACAAATTTTGACATAATTTGTTGACCACTGGATGATGAAGATTTTAATGAATTAGATCTATTCACATTTTTATCTACAACTTTATTTTACACTCTACATAAAAATATTCTCTCTCATGTCTCTTCATTATTATATCATCTCTTCTCTCTCCAATAATATTAAAAACCCACCATTTAATATCCTTCTCACCCAACCTAATTCTTAATTTGCTTCAATTGTGCTTTGCTGCAGTGGCAACATACGACCCGACTTCTTACTTTGTTTCGGGTTTAACACCCTGCACCGCAAATTTGTGGTTGCCTTTTCTACTTACATATGAGTTGTTCTCTCACCCTCGTATGTGAGTCATTCTCTCATCTATGTGTGGGTCTCTCTCTCCCATACAAGAGCTACTTTTCAGATCGTGCCATCAATGTCCAATCCGATCCCGTTTAATCTCGGTTGTTCTCTGGATCAATCCCTCTTTTTTTTTTAAAAAAAAAAAAAAAACAAATCTTAATTTGCATATTTATTTTTTAATTTATTTTTAAATTATATTATTTTTGCCTTTGTTTTTTCATGTTTGATTTATCTATATTTTTGTACCTTTGTTTTTTCAAATCATACTCAAAATCAGTATATTTATTTGTTCTTATTATCATTATCAATTCCTTTTGTGTTGGGCTTTTCTTATTTATAATTTTTTATTTTTGAAATAATTCTGGATAGCTGTGACGTTTATTTGAAATGGAGTGGCAATTATTTAAGTTCCAAGTTGAAACATCTTATGATTCTAAGGTTATATCAAATTATAAGTATTCCATGAATATAGAACTTGATAAGTATTCTATTCAAAAAAATTGCAGCACAACGGTGTTTCTAATTGTTACAATAGTTTATTTATTTATTTTGATAAAATTGTTTGCATAGTTAAATGTTGGAAAAAAAAAACCAAAAATTCTTGATTGTGAGAGCAATATTAAATGGTGAGTCTTTAATTTTCAAAATTAATTACAGAGAGGAGAGATGATGTAATAACAAAGAGAGGGGAGAGAATATATATCTATATAAAGTGTAAAATTAAGTTGTAAATAAATGAGTGAATAAATCTAAACTATTAAAATTTTTATTATCTAATAGTTAACAAATCGTGTTAAATTTTGTATCCCCCGATCTTGTTATATATATGTGTGCATGTATATATAGATATATATATATATAAAGTCTCCCTAGATTCTATAATTTTCCTCATACATGTCTCATGACACCAAGCACATGAGTTCTGGTAATACTGATAAACTAATGAATATTGACTCGAATAATAGTTATGTTAAAATTAAGCTACTATATATTTACTGATTGATGGTTACGAGAAAGATTTATTAATTTTGGTGATTTTTTTAACACCTATTAGTAGAATTTTATAATTAGCAACTATACTTTTGTATCCTTTTCTTTTCAGAAATTAAAAAATAGAAATAGAAAACTTTTAAGGGATAAACTTTGAAAGTCAGCATTAAATGATATCAATGTAAGCGAAAAAATAAAAATAAAAATGGTAGATGATGTTGTAGCAGTATATATCGCATCTACTACCTTACGAAAAACTTAATTCCTTTGTGTTAAAGTAATTGTTATCTTTTATCGTATATCAACTTTTAAAGTAGATGGTTGTACTCCTTGAGAGTTTAATTCCTGACACCTGTATTTTAAAATTGAGAGAATTATTAAAAGCCCTCTAGATATATGATTTATTATAACCAGAAATCAATTTACATTTTATTACACTGACCTCCTCAGCACTAACTATTTGATTATAATTGACTATGAGAGTTAACTACAGTAAGGGTATTTTGATCATTTTCTTATTTTTTATTTTTCTTTTAAAAATTATATTAATTAATAGTTTGTTTGCATTTAAAATAATTTAAAATTTTAAAAATTAAAAAATGATTTAAATGTTAAATAATTTTAAAACTTAAAAAAAATAACTATAAAAAATATATATTTTTTTGTTTTAAATAGATCCAAGCAATCCATCGAAAATGGATGATCAAGAACAATTTGAAAAAAAAAAAAAAAAATTAAAGAAGGCAATGGAGACTTATATTGGATCTCTACCTCTGTTTATGATGATGTTCGATCAGGAGAGGTTGAACAAGATTATCATTTGACAACCAGGAACACAGATGTTGATTATCATATTCTTCCAACACAAACTAGTTCCCCCAAATCAAAACTAAATCAACCCAAGATCATCATCAATTAATCATCAATCATCAACTCAGGATCATCATCCCAGAAACATAAACAGAAATGCACAAACATACAAAACAGAACCCAAAAATGCACAAACACAAACACAAACAGAAAACCAAACACAACTTAGTGGGTTCACTTATTTCTTCATCAGTAAAAAAGGTCTTGGTGTTTATATTTTTATATTTAATATTAGTTATTTATTTTAATTTTCATATTTTAATTAATTAATATATTTTTTATAATTTTCTTCACATTTTTATTTTTACCTCTAGAGTTAAATGGTTAACCTTATCCATCCAACAATATCTATTACTGTCAAGGGTATTACTATCTTTTCATACGATTTTAGGGGATATTTTAGATGTTTAATTAAAAGTCAAGTAGTATTTTTAGATAAAAATAAAACTATATGAAGGAAAATGAGTAATCTATCAAAAGTTAAAGGGTTTTTTGGGATTATCCAAAAAAAAAAGATAGCTTTTTAGAAGTATTATTTTAAAAAAAAAATTTTGAACCCATTATTTTTTAAATATTAATGGTGATGCTTTTTAGGATTTTCGGATTTTTCTAAGATTTTGTCTTGTTTATGGGTAGAATCGTCACTTCAGCAACATCCGTATCAACTGTTAATGTTAACCAAATTGAACGGACGGGGGTGTTGATAATGATAATAAAGGGGTAAATATATTCTCGCTTATTTTTTTTGACAAACCAGGAGGCGTTATGCAATTACTTTTTTAAAAAATAATATATTCTTCGAGTCAAAATGCAACTACAATGTCATTTATGTTGTTAATTAAATACCCACAAAAACATAATTTAGTTCATTCTGTGATGGTGGAGGGGCCATGAGCTGGGCGAAGTATGGGTCGTGCCAGCCCGAAAAACTTGAATTTAAGCATTCACATTTGGCGGCAGCACGGCTTCTTTGTCCTCAAACTCAAACAATGTCCCGTCTCTTTCTCTAAATAATTCAAGTAATTGATGAAAGCTTGATGACGCCGAGTGCGTTGTATTGTTACTTGGATTTAACTCAAATAGTGGATGCATCTAGAGCACAGTATATAAGGGGAATTAGTTTTAAATAAGGATGTACATATTGCCACCTAAAAATATAATTTCTACATCCAAATTATTAATATATAATTAATTAAAATTAAAAATGTACATACTAATATAAACACCTATGAATATATCAATATCAACCCTATTTAAACAATATTATCTATATTCTTTCATTATTTCTCTTAAATATAAATTTTTAACGATAACCCTAATTTTACACTTAATCAATAAGAAAGGGAAGTTATACTTGAAGGTTGAAACTATTAAATTGTTCACCAAGAATAAGACTATATTTTGTGTTTTAATTAATTGTTATTGTTTTGATGAATACAAAATATAATTTGAAAATAATGTTTTACATTTCAAAAAGTCTAAAGAATTATTTGATATATGTAAGATTTATAATTTATTTTTTCTTGTAGATTTTCTGTTAGAAATATATATGGATTTTTATTTGTTTTGTTAATTTAAAATTAAAAAAATATATATATTTCAAACTTTAAAAGTAAACAAATTATTTTAGTTATATACATTTGTACTCCTTTGTAATTTGATTTGAGGATAATTTTATCATATAATTATTTTTTAAAAAATTGGTGTTTAAATCATTTTTATGGGCGGCAATAACTTTGCCCCTCAAATAGATTAATTCTCAAAATTGGTGTTGGGTGTAAATAAAATATTGGTTAGAACAAATCCCTTAATTACCCACGATACCATTTTGGGCTATGTGAAACCCATCTATAAAATACGTTTCAAGTGTTTTTTCTTTTTCATTTGCAATTAATTTTGAAAATTTATAAAAGCATAAAAAGTTTAATGTTTTTTCTTATTAAAAATAATTATAAATGGTTTTATTTAAAATAATTATATATATTTTAAATAATTTTGTTTTATTCAGTATATATGTTAATAAAAAATGATTTAATCTAGTTTTATTAAATTCATTTTTAGGCCAATCCTATGGTGCACTACACACTTAATGGTTTTATATTCTATCAAATCAAATCTAATTTGATACGACCATCCGGAGGAGATGCATTCTTGAATTTAATGCTTGGGTGATGTTTGGTTACAACCAATCTCAACCGTTTTTGCAAAACCCACACGTGTGTTTTTATGTTTTTCTGATTTCATGTTGCAACAGAGTTTGGATTCATATTGCAATAGGCACTTTTCTCAGTTTGTAACAGGATTATAGAAAAAGGAAAACTTTTGTTTTTGATATATATATATTATAGTGTCTAAGAGTTTGGCATCATATGACAATCTTTTAGCATACTCAAGTATTTGTGTTTTTGTGTGTTTCTGGTTTCATGTTGCAATAAAGTTTGGATTTGTATTGCAATAAGCACTTGTCTCAGTTTCCAACATGATTCAAGAAAAATGGAAACTTTTGTTTTTGATCTATTTCCGTTTTTTATTTGAATTTAATATCTTTCTTTTTAGGACCATTTACTGAGTCTGATTTGAATATTTTTCAGTGACAAAATCATGGGTATTTACTTAGAAATTTTTTTTTTTCTCAAATCTCTTTTTGAACTATACACCGACTATGTCTGCAAGGACATGTCCCCGTCATTATGAGATTCAGACCTGACATTAGGTTGAAGATCATCTTTCCTAATTTTTTCATATAATGAAGGTAACCAAATCACTCAAAACCAAATATAATTATTATTACTTTAAAATAGTTTAATAAACATAATAATTTTATAATGAAAATGCATATATCTTGATGAAAAAAAAAGTACATAATTTTCTTTAAAAATTGCTTATGCAATATATAATTTTAATTAAGAATTTTTTTTTTTAATTTGAAAATAATATATTCTAATTCAAAATTAAACATTTTAATAAAATACTATTTATTTTGATTATGTTTTTTATCATTATAATAAATAATTTATTATAATTCTGGTATGTTAATTTTATTCCTATTCAATCTAATTCCATATTATTACGATTTTCAAGCTATTCCGATTAAGTGAAGACATATCAATTGAATGACAATGCTAGAAGTCAAAGGGCAATTTGGTGAGTACATAAGGTTCCATTTTCACCATATTTAACATCTCTCCGGTGAGTTGCTTCTTTGCAAATTCAAGTCATTTGAAAAAGAGCTGGACCTACAGTCACAATAGATTCCATTCAAATAACTTAGTAGAGTTTAATTTTATACGCATGTGTATTGTCTAACACTACATTAAGAAGAGGCTTCTTCACGTGCTTGCTGTTGCTTCACATTTTCCTACTATGTATATACTGAACGCATTTCTTAGTTTAACAGGTCTTTTAATTTATTGGGTTGCTTCACCATTTATGCCGAACTTTATTGGGATATGCATGAATCTATGTTACATATTCATTATCGCATATGACATAGAAACGTGAGATACCAGAAGTAATTATTTATATTTCAACAAAAATTATGAAACAAAATTTTTTGTAAATAATATGTAAATATATATTGTATAATTATCACCTCAAAATTGATCAGACTGGATAAAAACAAAAAAGAGATACCTGGCATTATTCTCTCACAAAACATAAAAACTTCCAATTAGATTATCGAACGAGGCATGTCTCTCTCTTTCTTAATTTTCTGTTCTACCTAAATATAAGTTTAGATAATCTTTATTTTTTTGCAATTGTATATATATTTCTTCTATAATAAAACCGTCTTATTTCAGAGTCATTAATTACAAATTTACAATGACTTTTTTTCAGTGTTACAGCGGTCAAATTCATTGACAATACATGGCTATAGTTTGTGATCCCAAAATGAAAGTTTCATGAAAAGCATGTCATCTCTTCCTCTCCCTTCATCATTTATTATCTCTTCTCTCTCATTATAAATGGAAAAACTCACCGATTAATGTTTCTCTCTCCTCTCTCCCACAATTTCATTAGTCTCCATTAAGAAATTTCTTTTACAAGGAAGAGTTTTTTTTTTTAAAAATAATTTGACTCCATATTCATTAATAGTAACTGGCTACCGATCCAAGGGTCAATTATTATTATTATTATTTCCTTTCATGTTAATGCATTTTAATAATTTAAAAAAAAAAAAAAGTTGTACGGGAAACATTAATTGGTGCTTGAACCCACATGGAGATTGGTCCAGTTAAATGCTAAGCTCATGCTAATCGGTCCTCGAACTTTCGTGGAGATTGGTCCGATTATTAATTTGAGTTATTATTATTTTTTTTTCACGTGAGTTCATTTTAATTTGAGTTCATTTGTCATTGCTATTCATTTTTTTAATTTATTAATTTGACCATGGTTTTAATTATGTGTGCTTAGTTATTCATTGGGAGAGAGAAATATTAATTGGTGAGCTTTTCAATTTATAATGAGAGAGGAGAGATAATAATTGATGAAGAGAGAGGAGAGGTATTACACTTATTTGGAGTGTACAAATAGTTATAATTTTAATTAAATATATGAGTGAATCTAAGTTATTCAAATCATTATAATTCAAAAATCAACCAATTGTATACCAATTTATGTAATATTTAGGTTGCCGATCCTGTCCTCTCTCTCTTTATATATATATATATATATATAAACTATATATATATATATATATAAACTATATATATATATATAAACTGTGTTGTAGTGCAAGCTAAAACCCAAATACTACCATTATTTAATGATGTCTTACTAGGACAAGAAAACTATAACTTCATCATGCTCTGTAAGTGATATCTACTAAAAGTTTTTCTTTTTATTTATTTGTTTATGTCAAATAATGAGTTATAAGAGTAAAATTAAGGGTGACAATTATTGACACAATCAAATTACTTATTACATATTAAAATTATAGACACGCACAATATCAAAAAAAACTTGTGAACTTATTTCAATCTTGGACCTTATAATACATATAATGGTTTTGAATTGAACCTATTTAGAAATATGTTTTGTCTCAAGGTAGCTTGCTTTTGTCCAGTTACATAACTTTCATTATTGGGAGTGGCATTATTAAATGATACAAGTTTTGGATAAGAATCTACAATAGACCAGAAGGAATCGTGGACGAGACTGGGATGAACGTAATTGGATCACTATCAGTCCAACACATTAAACTTATTAAATAAATGAGTGGTGTTTAGATTAAGCTCTTTTCAAGTTAAACTAATTTGGCACTACTTTCGTAATGAATTATTCAAGAGACATTGATTTTAATTTTTTTTAGATGGAAATAGTATCATAATTTTTTTATTTATTAACTGAATTAATATTTAATGGATTAAAATTATGTAATTAAGGATAAGATGTGGTTCATTTAATAGTAAACCTTTCATACTTACACTTTAAAAATCGTGAGTTTGAGTTATATTTCTTTCTATAAGCTAGTTCCATCGTGAGGTCATATGTGAAAAACACTTTAATTACTTCAAAAAAGAAAATAGATGCGTTCAACAAACCCATAATTAAGAAGAAAATTGGGTCATAAAGGGGAAAGTATTACTAATTAGTAGCTTAGCACTATGATTTTTTTTTTTTGAGAAATTTTAATTTAATCCCTAACGTTTGGTAAAATATTATTTTTTACTAACGTTTAAATTTCGAATTCCCGTCATCCCTAACATTTTGAAAATACATCAATTTAGTCATTCTGTTAGTCAACGATGGTTAATTTGGTCATTTTAACTTGAATATTTATATAATTTTAATATATATATTTAATATAACATATATTTTTATACTTTTAATTTAATATTGTTGATGTTAAAATCTTGTCAAGATCCTTAGTCAACGAGGTTTGTTTTGGGCCCAAGCTGCAATCAACAGAAAATAAAGAGAGAGGGGAGAAAATAGAAGCAAAGAGGAAGAAGAGATCGAGAGAGGAAGAAAAAGCACAAAGGATCTACGTGGTTCGGCCAAGGGGAAGGCCTACGTCCACGGCGCCAGCTCCGGTAAGGGACGGCAATCACTGTTATTACTGTTTTTTTTTGTTACAGCTGTAGAGAGAGAGAACAGTAGAGAGAAAGAGAGCAGAAAAAGGCCATCCCCCTTTTACTGGATTTTGCTTCCATTTATAGAGAGGGAGAGGTGCTACAGTAATGGAAAAGCATTAAATGTATATTACAATTTTCAAAGTCTTCTGTCAAAAAGTCTGAGTCTTCTAACACTGCTCATACTGTAATGTCAGAGTAAATCACGCTGCCACTGACTGGGAAGATTAAGCGTGTACGTCACTCTGTCTGCGAGTAGCTCTGGGCGGCCAGCGGGCGAGCAAGCTCTAGCAGGCAGGCCGGACGAGCAGCTCTGGCGAGCGACTAGGCGGGTGGCAGGCCGAGCGATCAGCCGGACGAGTGATCGGGTGAGCAGGCCCTAGCCGGCGATCGAGCGAGCAGGCCAAACGAGCGGTCGGACGAGCAGCTTTAGCGAGCGACCGGGCGAGCAGCTCTAATGAGTTCATGGCTAACCAGCTGGGTCATTTTCTTTGGACTTTTACTAGCCTCTTTGGAGTAGCCCAAAAATACATATAACATAAGTCCCCCAGCTCTCAGGGTGCTTTACGGGTTAGGAGCTTCATCATGCTGGTAAAAGCTGGTGCATATGATCTTGCAATATTGCTCTCTTCAAAATCCTTTTGCATTTGTCATGTTTTGAGTTCGAGTTCCTTGAGAGTAAGGAGGAATTCATGGTGAGGTATATTGGGCATTTGCTTTATTTGAGTGTTTGCCTTATGCTTCGATTCTGCTTAGTCCTTGGATTTCCCTGTAGACTAAAAAATAGAATATTAGTAATAATAAGCCTCTCGAGCTACGCCCAGGGGATGTTGGAACCTGACGACATAGCGAGAGTTGAGGAGGTCGGAACCTCAGCTGCGCTCATAGGGTCGTAACCCGAGCATATACAGCATAATAAACCCCTCAAGCTGCGCTCACAAGGTCGAAACCTCAATTGCGCTCATAAGGTCGGAACCTGAGCATTTACAGCATAATGAACCTCTCAAACTGCGCTCACAAGGTCAAACCTGAGCATTTACAGCGAGAGTTATGGAGGTCGGAACCTCAGCTGCGCTCACAAGGTCGGAACTTGAGCATTTACAGCGTAATTTTTGGCGAGGCTGTCCTGGGAGTCGTCACTCGCGACAACAGTAATCTGGACCCCAGTGGCCTTTAACCCCTCTAGGGGGACACGTAGGCGTAAGCAGGGCGTTGATGCTTTGGACTGAACCCTAGTGGCCTTTAACCCCTCCAAGAGGACCCGTAGGCGTAGACAGAGCGTCCGCGAATGAGTTTGATAAATTGCCATAACACAATATGATAATTTTACAATATTCATTGGTATTTACGAAATCGAAGTAAATACATATTCATTCATTTGCCAAATGTAAGGGCGTACCCGTAAAGTAAGAGTCACCATGTATGGTGAGAAAAGCATTTGCAGCTGATTCCGATTGCCTGATTGTTTCTGCCAACTACTGCATTGAGTTTATCACGTCTCTTACCGTTGATGGCAATCCTGGAGCCCCCCAGTCGTAAAGACTGCCGGAGCTGGTTCGTGAGGGGCTGGAGGGACCTTGCTTATGACAGTGTTGCTTGCTTCTTGCTGTTGCGTCTGAGTGCCAGAACTTCCGCTTCTTCTTCCCCTTGCCATGGTGTTTGGAGAATGTGTTTTGTAAACTACAAATGGGCCCCTCCTTCTAGCGCCAAAAATGTTGACGTTAAAATCTTGTCAAGATCCTTAGTCAACGAGATTCGTTTTGGGCCTAAGCTGCAATCAACAGAAAATAAAAAGAGAGGGGAGAAAATAGAAGCAGAGAGGAAGAAGAGACCGAGAGAGGAAGAAAAAGCACAAAGGATCTACATGGTTCGGCCAAGGGAAAGGCCTACGTCCACGACGCCGACTCCGGTAAAGGGCGACAGTCACTGTTATTACTGTTTTTTTTGTTACAGCTGTAGAGAAAGAGAGAGAACAGTAGAGAAAGAGAGAGCAGAAAAAGGCCATCCCCCTTTTACTGGATTTTGCTACTATTTATAGAGAGGGGGAGGTGCTACAGTAATGGGAAAACATTAAATGCATATTACAATTTTCAAGGTCTTCTGTCAAAAAGTCTGAGTTTTCTGACACCGCTCATACTAAAGTATCAGAGTAAATCACGCTGCCACTGACTAGGAAGATTAAGCGTGTATGTCACTCTGTCTGTGAGTAGTTCTGGGCGGCCAGCGGGCGAGCGGCTGCGCGAGTGGCCGGGCGAGCAGGCTGAGCGATTAGCTGGACGAGTGACCGAGCGAACAAGCCGGGCGAGCAGGCAGAGCGAGCGGTCGGACAAGCAACTTTAGCAAGCGACCGGACGAACAGCTCTAACGAGTTTATGGCTAACCAGTTGGGTCATTTTCTTTGGGCTTTTACCAGCCTCTTTGGAGTAGTCCAAAAATACATATAACAAATATATAAAAAAAATTAAGTTAAAAAAGAAAAGAGGAGGTCATGGAGACCTCCTCCTCCCGACGATGGAGACCAGTACTGGTCTCCATCGTCGGACCGGAGACCGGGTCTCCAGCCTGGTCTTGCTAGAGACCTGATGCTGGTCTCCAGCTCGCTGGAGACTGGAGACCAACTGGTCTCCAGCTTGGTCTTCAACGGGCTAGAGACCAGTTTCTAGTCTCCGGCCAGTGGCTGGAGATTGATAACTGGTCTCCAGCTCGCTAGAGGCCAGTTTCTGGTCTATTTTACATTAACTTTTTTTTAAAAAAATTTGGATAAATATATATATATTTTTATAGATTTGGAAGATATTTGGTTTGATGTTTGTTTAATTTGAATAATGTTGATTTGATGAAAATAATGGAGATGATAATTTTGATGAATATAAAATATGAAATTGTAGATGAGGAAGATGATGAGAGGTAGAAGATGAAGATGAAAGAAGAATTTTTTTTTTTTATTATTTTATATTAAAAATATTATTTTTTAATTAAAATATTTATTAATAATAAATTATATTAAAAAAATTGATTTAATGATGTGTCATAATTTTGTAATAATATGGATGATTATTTTGCAATTATTAGTTTTTAAAAGGGTAATTACGTTATTTTAACTATTTTAAATTATATCAGGGGTAAATTTATATTTTTATCCCGTCTAGTTAGTTTGACTGTTGTCTTTTTGGTCAGAATGACTAAATTGATGTAGTTTCGAAACGTTAGGGATGACAAAAATTTGAAATGCAAATATTAGTAAAAAAATAATATTTTACCAAACGTTAGGGACTAAATCAAAATTTTCCTTTTTTTTAAAAATAAAAGTTAAGATAACATTAAATGAGATATATCTTTCTTCTTTCTTCTTTCTTTCCTTCTTTTCAACATAAACACTAAATGAGATCTTTCAATGGGGACATGCAATTGGTTTTCTGCATGGCTGATCATAATCAAATTTGCTAATTTCTTGTAGAAAATACTCACTCTTAATTACAGCAAACCATTGTAAGACAGAGATATGTATTAAACAAACTCTAAACTGTGAACTTGACAAGAAGATCAGATTAAAGGGGCACGAAAACAAGGAAGAAACCATAAAGAAAATTAAGCACACCAAGCACTAAAAGGCTTGCAAATATTCAGTACTTGTTGAGGATGCTAAAAAGAGCCAAAGTATTGCTTGTCAGCCTAGTTAGACTAGTTATATAATTTGTGATTGGTTGCTTCACGTATGAGCTCACCTCCCTCCCATCAAATCCATCTGTGCACGTGTCCTCATCAGTAATGCTAGCACTGACCCATGTTACTATGTTAGCCATTTGAAATTGCACTTCCTCTTTAGAACCTTTCAAATTCTTCATTGCATTCAGAGATTTTGAAAGCTCTTCAATGCAGTCGCCTATTTCGTCGACGCAATCTTTAACGATGGCCTTGTCTGTACGGCTCAGTCGTTTTCCTTTAGTTAAGCTTGACGTCAAGATATAATATTTGCGAGCAGTGTTAAGGGTTATGAGTAAGGAAGTGTTGCAGAGTGCTAAGGGGTTGGTTTTGATTGTAGAGGCATAAGAAGAGAGGGTCTTGTAGCAATCTTTTGGAAATGTTGTTGCATTGCATTGATTTTTAATAAAGGTTTTGTAAGTATTGTTTGAACTCTTTTTAAGGGTTGTGGTTGAGGCCGTTGTGGTTTGAAGATTTGAAATGAGAAGCACAAAAGAGAGGAGAAGTAATGCGAAAAGTACATTACAAGAAAGTGAACGCGGAATTGTGGATTTGTTGGCTTCCATTTCGATTTATTTCTGAGAATTTCTTGGTTTGTTGACTTGTGAAAGAGAGAGTGGAAAAAGGACTGCATTTTATAGGAAACAGTCAGGTGGGGTTGAAGCGAAAATTCTTATGCAGTTTTGTACTCAAAATAAATAATGATAAAGAACGAAATGTGGTGATCTAAGATTCTAAATCATGTGTGGAAGATAAGATAGCACATGATGATCATTTGTTTAATGGAGTTGGAGATTAGATCTTGAACACGTAATAGTCGGCTGAATTAGAATTAGAAGGAACTCACAAGAGTAAGCAATTTGATTCAGACTCTATATGATTGATTTTTGTAGAATGAAGTGCATGTGGGTGAAGTACGAATATAATTGCGAAAAACAAAAATCATTTACAATGGAGCTAACTCGAATTAAAATTAAGGGGCTTTAAAAAATCATTGGAACCTCCTGAAACAGATGAGTTTTTAACAAAATTTGATTAAATTTGAAAGAAATGTTTAATTACACAATTTCACAGTAAATTTATATAAGAGTTATACACACACATACATATACAATTGTCCTACAATTAGCATCTACTAACTTTAAAAAAGTTATAACCAAAAGGTCTTGACCATCTATTAAATCTGATGGACCAAAAAAAATATATAAATATAAGTAAATCATTATCAATTCATTATTATATATATATTTTAGTATATTAGATCTAATGGATGGTTAAGATTTTTTGATAAAAAGTTAGGAGACATTAAATGTGGATGGTTGAGATTTTTTGGTAAAAAGTTAGGAGGCATTGCCCGTGGGTAGTTGAGATTTTTTGGTAAGAAGTTATGAGGTATTGACTCTGGATGGTTAAGGTTTTTTTGTAAAAGGTTTGGAAACATTGTCTGTAGAATGACTGATATATAAAAAAAGAAGATAAAAATATAAATAATTAATTATTAATTGATTATTATCATTTTTTTTACATCAAATCTAATGAATGATTGAGATTTTTTAATAAAAAATTATGAGATGTTGACTATAGAATGATGATATATATATATATATCCAAAATTATAGTGGTTAAATAATAAGTATATAAATTAACCATTTTTTTACCCATGAATAATAAGTTTAGTTATGCAGATGGTTGTCTAGTACAGTGGCACCCAACCCATAAAGTTTGGCCTCTTTCAGTTAGGCATCCACGGTTCGATCTGCACCAAGAGCTATTTTTGAGTTAAGGGAAATTTTTCTATGTCATATGGTGTAACGCCCCGATAATTATTTCTGTTCGATTTATATTCGTTGATTTCATAAGTAATTTATTAAATGAGAATAAATTTAAATTTAATGAAATTCGTACGAGTGTAAAATGTTTTAATCGTAATAGGTGAAAATTGAATATTTTCGAAAATATTTTTCTCGCGTAATGAATTATTTTTAAATTTAAATAAAATAAATAGCAGAATGGGAAAGTTAGGATAATGTAATTAGATTGTATTATAGAGAATAATTTTTGAGTTAAATTAATGATTTATTATATAATTATTAGTATTATCATTATTATTATTGTTATTATTATTTTTCATTAAAACAAATTATGTATTTGTGGATGGGCACCATCATGTATGTGTATAAGTTTCTAAATTTAAAAGTTTGTAAAGTACAATTTGTATTAAAGTTTTAAAATATTTGTAAGTTATGTATATTATTTGATAATTATGTAGTGAAAAGTTTTATGGTGATGAATTTTGAATTTTGGAATAAATATTTATGTTAATTGGTTGCATGTTGAAGTGATTTTTAAAATCGGACGAGAGGTCTGAATTGAAGTTGAGAATTGAATTTTATAGAAGTGTTATTATTTTCTTTATAGGTTAAATTTTGGATTTTCAGAAAAACAGAGGAGACTCTGTCGGATTTTCTAAAATTATAAAAGAGAAAATGATATTAAAGTTTTTCAATATCGTAAAACTTTTAGTGGTGATTCCATTTCTTTTAATAAGAAATTTTCATATAAATGAATAAATGAATTTTCAGTTCGGAACTGTAACACCCTTCGCCTCGAATCTCGATCCAATGAGAAATCGGGGTAAGAGGTGTTACATTTAGACCTTTTCTCCTACTTCTAAGATCTCTAATTCCCAACCATGCCTTAGAGACCCTAATCAAGAGTATCTGACAAATTACACGGTATATGATACTCATGATATATATATATATGTGTAATAAATCAAAAATAAGTCTAGTTATCAAAATATAGATATTTCTTTTCACAATTAACTTAAAAGTGCATATAATTGTATAGAAATAGAGTTGTAAAATCATTAGAGTTAGTTTTCAAAGTCTTCTCTTTCTAGAACGCTATAGAGAAAGAAAACTCTTTGAACCTTTTGTCTCTGGTAAGACCTAGCCTTTGAACTACTTCCTCACCGTTTTCTACTTGTTTCCTTCCTTTTTTCTGCGTCATTTTTAGATCTGGGATTTTAAGGGTTGGATCCATAGGTTTTCTGAATCCATCTCTTAAAACCTGAAAGATGTATAATTAAGGTCTTTCTTAGAGTATAGGTTGGCCGGTCCTCTTATTTTTACTTCCTCCTTTGTGGTTCTTTTAGAAGGTTTTGGGCTTTTAAAGGTTGGATCCAGATATTCTTTAAAAACCATTTCGTTTTTATAGGTTTGAAGGCCGATGATTCAAGTTGTAGGAGAAGATCAGCAATCTTCTTAAGCCTCCTTGATGACTAAAGGTATCGACGATTCTTAGATTCTACCTTCGGATACGGTGGAGCATATAAGATTTTCATCAATGATATCATGGTGGTTACATTCAATCATATAAAGGTTTTCAAGCTGAAGATGTCGGCTCTGGTGTAAGGTGGCTTAGGGTATAAATTTCTTTTGAATTAATGTTATTCTTCTCTCTATTTTTGTGCTTTATGTTTTAAATTGTGTCATGACTTTTATATGAATGGATTGTATTCAGAGGTGCCATGCTTTGTTCTTTGTTATGGGAATTGCCCAACATTTCTTTTAGCCATCCGTGCTTCCTTCTCATTGAGGATTGTTATGGATGTATGAGTACTTTGTTTTGATTTCTTAAATTTGTTTGGTTGATTAGTGTTCGTAATTTTGTTGTTTTCAAATTTAAAATCATGTTAATGAAATTTCAGTGCTTCAAAAAAAAAAAAAAAAAACTTAAAAATGCAAGCCGTACATTTATGATATATATTTAAATAATTAATATAAAAAATTTTAGTTTAATTGCAAATTTTAATATAATTAAAAGAATAAATATTATAATATATATATATTTTTTGTAGTGAAATTGAAGTGTCACCGACTCACCCGCGAGTCATCGGTTTTTGGCACTCGGAGGCGCGTGAAACTCAAGGCTGGATGGAGCGGGCGATCATACATGTGGTACACGTGTATATGATTAGATAATTTATGTAAAAATCTTAATGAAGTCAAAATATTAAAATTTTCTCGATGATCGTGAAGACAGATTCACAATCATCACATATTCTCTTAACGGAAAAACTGTAAAAATCCCCAGAAACGCTGCTCAACAGAAGCCGCAATCTCCGGACTAATATTTAAAAAAAAAAAAAAAATCAAATAAGATATTGTAAATAAATCATTTTTTATTAATGAAATGATAGTCTTGCACTTGAAGGTGCATCTTCCTAACTGATCAAGACGTGCTAATAAATTAATGGGATAAATCTAATTTCTTCCAAGTATTTGATATAATAATTAAAAAAAAACCATCTAACTCCATAAAACCACCAAAAGTCCTCCATAGTTTATATAAATACTTACAAAATCTCTTATGTTTATCAAAATGGTAAAAAAAAAAACCCTACCATCAATTTAGATGTAAAAAGTCAATGTTTGACTATTAATCAAGAAGGACAAAACCATTAATTTAGTTTAAAATAAGTTTAAAAAAATTGAATAAACAGATGAACGCCACTTGTCAGAAGATTATATATATTTAAAATAATTAAAAAATTAAAATAAAAAATATTAATATTATTTTAAACCAAAAATAAAAAATAAAAAATAAAAAATTTTAAAAATATGTTAATAATTTTTTAAAAATTATGTTCACTGTCCATCAACCGTGGACATAATTAAAAAAAAAAAAAAAAACCTTATTCAAACTTCATGAAGAATAGCTCTCTTTCTGATATCTGACATCGATCTCCCTTCCCTCTTCCACCCTTCGCCTGTCGCTATCCCATCTAGGTTCTATTCGAACCCAACCCAGGTTAACCATCATCATCTCCTCTCCTCCGATGTCAATTCCCCTCCCTTCTTCGCTCCCCCCTTACCATTACCCCCCCTAGGTTCAATTCGAACCCATGATGATGGTTCATTTGGGTTCAATTCGAACCCAAATGATGAACTATCATCATTTCCTATCCTTCGATGCCGATCTCCCTTCCCTCCTCCATACCTCCCCTACTGCTAACCCTTTTGGGTTGATTCAAACCCATAATGATGGTTCATCATGATTCGATTCGAAACATAATTGAACCCAGATGATAAACTATCATCATTTGGGCTCAATTCAAACTCATATGATGATGTTTATATGTTTATGTTTGGTTTTTAACTTAGTTTGATTTATGTGTTAATGATGAGGTTCATGTGGTGATGATGGTGGTGATTATATGTTGGTGATGATTTTTGATGTTTGTGTTTCTGTGTTGGTGTCTTGGTGATGATGTTTGATATTCGTGCTGATTAAGTGTTTGTGTTTCTTTGTTTATGTGTATATGTTTTGATGTTTCTTGGAGATTGGTTTCTTGTAAACTTAGAAAATGGGTTTTTTCAACTGGGTTTCTTGGAGATTTGCTGGGTTTTTAGCTGCTGAAAACCCAGAAAATGGTTTCAATAAGCGAAAATGGTGATTAAATATTTTTTTTTTCATTTTAAGTATTTTTTAAAAAATTATTTTGAAATTTAATCTCTATTGTCCATCATAGAGATGAGTGGAGATTATAATAAATTGTTAATAATTTTTATTATTTTATCTATTATTTTTTTAAAAATTTTAACTTACTTTTCCATCAATAGGAGGGCAATATCATCTTTCTGTGCATTATCATTATCAGGATCTACTTTTTAGTAACAGAGTTAACAAAAGGGGAAAAATTGGATTATGCCAAACTAAAGGGGGATTCTTAGTGATTCGGTTAGATAACAAGGAGGTCCTTAGTATTATCCGTAAATTAATTCATAACATTCAAATGAAAGATCAAGATACAAGTCATTGTTTCGAGTTTACTTAATTCGCGGATTTAACAACTATTCATTTCATTATGATCTGTTTTGGTTTTTCAAAGATATATACGGTTTGAATTGTCACGCACTGATTTCTGTCGTGTTTACATAGATAAAAATGGTTATTGAATCACAGAGAGTTGTCACTCCCTTGATGATTAGGATACTTGGATTTTATTTCAATAGGGAAAGATTTGGTTGACAATTTTGTAATTTAATTTTTTAGTTATGCAGGATATTAGCTGCCCATCATTTAAAATAATAATTTTGCAAACAGACGGAAAATAAGTGTTTTTAGTTTAGAAAAAAACATAATTGTTTTCTTGTGATAACAAGAACAAGTGTTCGTGTAGCATACACACTAGCGTAGTTATAAATAAGTTGCATCTATTTCCTCGCTTAAAGGTTAAGGGTTCTTCTCATCACAATTTGTGAGTTTCCATGCCCCGTTATATGTGGGTTGCACCTCTACTTGATGTGAGTTACTTCTTCCCATAGTAGGAGCTATTTTCCGATTTGTGTCTCAGAATCATATCTCTGTTGGTCCCGACTGTTCTTTGGACTAAGGACCATTTATAAAAAAAAATAATAATAATGTTCATAACCAATGATTGTTCTTAATAACGTGCAAGTCCAAGAATAAATATAAAGTTTGGTTTTAGACTTTTATCATTAATTACAGATAATAATTAGAATTATTTAAATAATATTAAATTGGTTTTATCTAATCTAATTAGATGTTTTTAGCTATTTTTGATTTATCAATTTAATTGTATAAATCATGACTTGCATAATAAAAATAATATCAGAATTTATTCCCTAAAATTTTATGTTAGTTAATTCTAACTTGAAAGCCAATTTTCCTCATTTCTTAATAATTGATCTTCCTATTCACAATAAAAGCATGGATTCTTTACTATCTTTTTTTTTTTTTTTTTTTTTTTAACTAAGTTTTTGATAATCTATTAACACATCAACATAAAAAAATAATGGATTATCAAGGTTGTTATATTTTTTCTCTGTTTTACATCACTCGGACTTAATTAACGCAGTATCGACATTGATTAAAAATCCTTACTCTCACAATATATAGGTAATAATTTTATGCTAGTTAATTGTAACTTGGAGGCCAGTTTTCATGCAAGAATTATTCGGTTAAAAGGGATCCAACATCTAACCATCATTCAATTACACATAACACTAACATTTATCTTAATTGACTCGTTGTTTTAATGGAAGACACTAAACTACAATTTTTCAATATCTATGATAATGTGAATCTTCTCATCAGCTGCTAATAAGTATTAGAGAAATTATATAAGTGGGTTTGGAGATATATACGTGACATACCTATTATTAATATACGATATATTTTTTTAAATCAAAATATTGATTCAGCCTTTATTTGGTCAAAAATAATTTTGTACTTTTAATTCAAAAACCTTTAAAATAACAAAATTAAAATACCCTCATGGAGACCCAACTCGACGTCCGTCTTCACATATGTGTGGATGGAGATCAGCGCATGTCCTTTTATATATATATTATAAGGTTGTGTGTTGAGATGGTGGGCTTGGGACAAAGAAGAAATGGTTAATGAGCGGAGGATTTGACATGGATTTGAGGAGCGGTTCTTGGTTAGGAAGGGAGACATGGGAATGATGATGGTGGGTGGCAGAGATAGTTGGGGATGATATTAAGGGGGTGTATTCAATCCAGATTTTATTTGAGTTAGTTGGAGTTTCTTTTAATAATAGATTTTGATGAATTTTATAGATTTTATGGATTTTATCAGATTTTGTTAGAATTATATTTAAGAGTTTATTGAATTATTTAATGGATTACATCATATTTTGTTAGAATTCTATTTAGAGTTTGTTGAATTTTTTTACATAGATTTAAATGAAATTATTAATGATTTTATCTTTTTTTTTTTTAAAAAAAAAAAATCATATGATAAGTAGCATGTTTGGCCTAACTCTCACCGCCAAATTATATATATATTATGAATATAATTATTTTATTTTTATAAATCACATTAATGAAAATTTTGATATTATAAAATGATATTCGTTTTTTCACATCTAATTATTTGTTGATTTTTTTTTAAATGCTAATATGTATTTATCAACTTAAACCCATATCATATCGTATTTATACATTTTTGAAGAGTGTATTACATTCAATAAAGTTGAAAAACATCAAGTTTAAAAATCAATGCAAATTTATAGCACTAACAAAACTTCTTTTTGTATGTATGTGTGCTTATATGTATATATGTAGAAGATTGATAGTTTCACGTTTCCAAATTTGTAAACTTTTTGTGCCAATGTTTAACAGAATCAACAATATATAAATTGTAAGTGTAATGTATCAATAAAATAGATGGGAGTAATTATCAAACGCGTAAAAATATTAATAACATTATTCATGGTGAAATTGTCATATTTCCTATGCGTTATTATTACTTAGGAACCTTAGCGGCTATCGACTAGTTTCTATTCATTCTTCATTTGTACCTATGCAGCATTTATCCATTCTCTGTAATTGTTATTGTGCATTATGAAATTATCATTTGTGAAACCACGACCGTAATAAGTCAAAACAGAATAAACCTAGATAGAATCAAGATGTGGATCAATCTTCAATTGCACCAACTCGTAAAGTATCAACAAATAAAGAAATTTCAGTTTCCTCTTTGAATCTCAGCTATTAAGTTTTGTATGGATTAACGTGAGATTACAATTGTCATCAATCAAAAGATTGGCTTTTTGTAGATTTTTGGGTTCCATTAGAGACAAAAAGACTTGTTGATTGTTGAAAAATTAATAGGTTTTGGTAATTTAATCACTAAAAAAAAATTCAAGAGAAAAAAAAAATGAAGGTATGAAATCTTTGAGGGTTGGGCAATATTTCATATGAGCTTTTTTTATTAATATCGAGGTTCAAAAAATCCATTAAAATCTATTAAAATACAATTCCTACAAAATCATTGATTTTTTAAATACACATAAACTTATTTAGATTGCTTAAAAGACTTAATTGAATACACAAAAAATTTATTGGAATCCTTACAAATCTGAATTGAATACACCCGGATTTTAATAGAATTATAAAAAATCTAGATTGAATACACCTAAATTTTAAAATCTTTTGGATTCCAATAAACTCTTAAGTTAAATACACCTGTCTAAGACAAGGACAAGATGAGAGTTGATATATAACCATCTAATGAAGACCCAAACCTAGGTCTTTATCACCTTTAGAAAAAGACCCAAATATAGGTCTCCATCTACGAGATGATTTTTGGGTCTCCATCTGATGGTGATGTAGACCCAACTTTTGGTCTCTATCAACAACAAGATGGAAACCTAGATCTGGGTCATTTGACAAATATGGATATTTAGATTCAAGTCTCCATTTAGCTGGTGATGTGTCTCCATTCTAGTGCCATCAATCCATCAAAATCTTCATTTCTAAAGACTATCTCCATCTTTGGAGATGGGTGGATGTTTAATCTCCACCATCAATCTTTCTACTATAGACAATAGAGATTTCTTTTTTTTTTTTTTTTTTTAAGAAAACAATGGATAAATTTGCATTTTTATATGTTCTGTAGGATTAGCAGCTACAAATTAACATTTTGAAGGATATTTTGATATTTTTGAAAAAATTAGGATCATTTGGAAAATAAGGATATCTTTTGAAACCAAAAGGAGGTGCATATCAAGTGATTGCGCATTTGCTCATCCATTTTAGTGGCATGGTTAGAGTCTCATAATAGAAATTTTACTAATTTATATTTATAATTTTCACCTTATATTGTTTGTGGGACAAAAAATCTATCAATTGTGTGATTAGATTGGTATCTGAACTGAACTGGTGACACAGTAGTTTCTGAAGAAGCTCTAATTAGTCCTTGTCAGCTTAAGAAAAATGAAGGTATGATCTTAACAATATTATATTCTTGAAAAGATCTCTGCATATCGTCTGCAAATCAGCACAATGAAAGCATATAATTAATTTTTTCTATTTTTTCAGTTCGCTTATTTTAGTACTTCTTAGTTCTTTCTATCATTTGCTAAGTTTTTATTGTTTTCTCCCAGATTTATTAGTGACGCTAGCTGATTTCAATTTTAAAATCGAGTGGATTAAAAAAATTTAATGGACCCATGAAATACTGTGAATCCCAAGTCCGGAATCCGGTACTCATTAGCAAATGATGGATGTAGTACAAAGTCACGAATGTTATAAACAATCAGTTAATATATGTGAGGTCAATTTTAGCACCTAAAATTTGCAGCAACTTAACTATACAACGGAAACAATAAAGGTGACCACCAATAATACGCATTGAAAAAGAAATATCGTTCAGTATCCAATATATATTAAATACATGAATACTGCACATAAAATTGTCTTAAACAAATGGAAAAAAATTTTGACACAAGTTTTGATACAAATTGGATAATAAAGATATCAATGATTTAGATCTACTCATATATTTATATATAATTTCATTTACACTTTAATTAATATTAAAAACCTATCTCCTCTCTCTTCATTATTATATCATTTCCTATTTCTCTCATTAATATTAAAAACTCATCAATTAAATTGTATTATTTTTACATATATCTCTTATCTCATTCATCATACCCGGCACAAAGAAAAAATAATAATATTATTATTATTATTTTTTATCCCTTGACCAAATAAAAGTATTATAAATCCAATTTTTATTTAATCTTTTTTCTTTATTCAGTGAAACAAATCACACAAACAATATGTGGATTTGAAAATCTTAACATAAATTTTCAAATAAGATCCATATTACATATGTTTAAATAAACGTACTCATTGGAATAATCTAAAACAAGAAATTAATTAAAAAAAAAAAACTTATTTTGGGTACTAGCATGATGTCTAAAAAAAATGATAAAAATAATAAAATTTGAAAATGAATATTATTGTCACTTGTTGATGGTTGGAACTATAGTCAACCCTTATTGACGGTCGGAACCAGTCAACGAATGATTTGTGGCACCCGTAAGCTGGGCGCGAGCTGTGAAACCATTTAACTATTTGGTCTCGTAGGGTTGCGTTTGGAGTAGTGCCCTCAATCTTATAAGTATATTGGGTGCATAACTCCTGCCTACCAGGCTAATCAGCTTGGTGGGTATGAGTTATGCACCTAATATACCTATAAGGTTGGGAGCTTTACTCCAGACGCGACCCTACGAGGTCAAAGAGTTAAATGGTTGCGCAGCTTCGCGCCCAGCCTATGTGTGCTACAAATCGTTCGTTGACAGGTTCTGACCATCAACATCATCCAACTTAATTTTTTGATTCTTTAATTTCTTTTTTAATTCATTTTCAAATTATAAAATTTGAAAATGAATATTTAAATGTATACAATATAGATCTTGTTTGAAAGTTTATATTAAGAGTTTCAAATCTATGTATTGTTTGTGTGATTTGGTTCACTAAATAAAGAAAAAAGATTAAATAAAAATCGGATTTATAATGTTTTTATTTGGTCAAAAGATTAAAAAAAAATAGTATATTTTTTTTCTTTCTTTGTGCCATGTATGATGAATGAGAGAGAGGAGGGATATGTAAAAATAATATAATTAATTGATGAGTTGAGAGAAATAGGAGATGATATAATAATGAAAAGAAAAAATGAGTTTTTAATATTAATTAAAACTTAAAATGAAGTTATATATAAATGTATGAGTAGATCTAAACTATTAAAATATTTATTATCTAATAATCAGTAAATCGTGTTAAAATTTATATCCTTTGATCTTGCCTCTATATGTGTGTGTGTGTATATATATATATATTCATAGTATTAGTGGTTACTTCTCTCTCACATATATATAAATAGGGTTTGAGTCTTTGATATAGTTATTAGTGTGTGAGGAGTTTTTTCACTGATTATGAGAGTAGATTTCTTATAATATTACAAATAATATGTAACCATTTAAAAAATATGGAGGATACTAGCCCCCTATATATTATCATACATTGAAATTATGGCGTAAATGAAAGTTGATCTCCTATAAAATTATGCGCATGCTTATTCCATTATTATATATGCATCTTGTAAATAGTTATCCTCCACCATCCAAACTTCATTCATTTAGTTCTGCTCCTGCCCACATGAGTAGATCATGAGACTAGCCATAGTTTTTAATTTAGACAGATCTCATGCTATTGATATTGGTAGATTTTCAATTATATTATAATTATATATTAATTAAAATAATGAAGAAATTAATTTTAATTATTAGATAGAGGTATTTATCTTATAACTTATTAAGTTTGTGGAGTGTTATGTAATTTCATGGTGACTTGTAGTATCTAACAACTGTAATTTCACATTTTAATTTAACAAAAATCCATAATTTTGCATTAGATAAGTAACATAATTCACTTGTATTCTATATTCAATACGTAATATCTAATAATAACAGATTGGATAACATAATTCACTATAGGCACATAAATATATATCCAAAATATATCAATGTACACTTCAAGTTGGGATAAATACTATATAAGAACACAATTTTTTCATAATCTAAGTTGGTTTATTAGTGCCAAAGCATTGCTAGTTAACTGTGAAACCCTTACAATATATCGTCTAATAGTGTCCTTAACTTTCCCATTGAAGGCTTTGAAGCCATTCCCTTCAAGATTATCCATGCATGTGTCTTCATCTGTCAAGGCAGCACTCACCCAAGTCATAACATTACTCATTTTCAGATTAAATTTCGGGCCTTGTAGATCCTTCATTTCCATCAAAGATTGTTGAAGCTCATCAATGGAGTCACTCATGTTCTCCACACAATCCTTTAGAGCACCGGCTTCTCTACACGTTAAGTCCTGCCCTTTGGACAACTTCAACACCAATGCTGACGTAGACTGTGCTTCTTTTAGGCTCACCGAGAGTGCGGCATTGGCCAATTCCTTAGGGCTTGTTTGGATGGTACTAGCATAAGATGAGAGTGTCTCGTAACATATTTCAGGATACCTTGTCACCCCACATGAAGTTTTGATAAAATCAGTTGCGTTGGACTTCATTAGGTTCTCTGGTCTAGCTGCTAAGCACAATGTTGTTGTAATAGTACATAAGTATAATAGAAATAGAGTGATAATGATGGCTAGGCCATGGAAAGAGAAAGGATTTGAAAATGTGAAATATTCCATATATTAGATAGCAAAATTGATAGTTTCAAAAAAAAAAAAAAATGAAAGAGATAGCTAAATTGATTTATATGGCAGGGGTTGTGAGAAAAAACAGGGGTGCAGCTAAATTGATGTATATGGCAGGGGTTGTGAGAAAAAAAGGGGTGCTTACCTTTTTATAGGGTAATGTACCCTAACCAAATTTGAAGGTGACTGTGGGGCACAATATCTTCAATTATTGGATTGGTAATCCGTTCTTTTACAGAAAAAAGAAAGAGATAGGGCAGGGATGATTCACATACATTGAAAATGGATCAATATTGGGAATGACATCAGAAATAAAATAATAAAGGATAAATTCATTTTTGGATTTATCGCTGGTGGTCCTCTACCGTGTACGGTAGACAAAATGTTTAATAAAATCGTAAGTCGTAACTTTACATTAAACTTATATAAACACAATGGTAATAATAATAATAATAATAATAACGCTGTTCAGAACTGATTCTGAGCATGACTTTATTTGATTGAATTATTGGACTGAAATATAGAGTTATATAGGATGTGGTGTAAGATCATAGGTGAATTATTTGTACGATAAAGACAATAATTCGATTATGGGCATATTATTAACAAAAACTTAAAACTCAAAAGTGAGCAATGGGCCATGGGATGATGGCAAGTAACGACAGTCGTGATAACTTTTTCCATGTGCATTTTTAAATGATACAGCATTACAGCCCTTTAGAACGCGATGCCCTTTTTGAAAAGCATTTCCTTTTCCATGAGTGTTCACATTTTATCTCGACAACTTTAGTTGTTTTTTCTTTTTCAACATAATGTCAGCATGGGGGCTAGCTTTCAATGCCATCCCCTACGCTCCCTTCTTCTATCTATATCAACAGAATATCAGCATGACGGCTTTCAATGCAAAATTATTTGGTTCTATATTAATCTAAATAATTTATCTCGAAAAAAAAAACTCAATTAAACTAGCGTAAAAGAGTTGTGGAAACAATGATATAAAAGCTGAGTAAAAATGTCTTACAATATTGTGTTATTATTTGTCAGAGTATTTTTAAATTATTAATTATGTCATTTTAAGTAATTTGATATATAAATATATTAGTAATTAGAAATTTTACTAATAAAAGGGCGTAGAGTAAACCTTCTTGGGTGACAATAGAGTCACCCTATTCATAATTAATTCTCATAAAATAAAATCTCAAACATTACATATAAAAATAAATATAAAATTATGATTAGATAATCAACAAAGATGTGTAAATCAAGTATCAATATGTAAGAACTAAAATCTAGATAATATAGATCTCCTAAAATTAGTAAAAAAGTTTATATAATGAATATATAATTAAATTATTAAAATTGAAATCTAGATAAAGTAACCTAAAATTGGTAAAATATATATCTATATGTATAATTAACTTTTTTCTTTAAAGAAAAAACTCATTGGTTGAAGGGCCCTGGCCTCTCTGGGCCCACTGAGCCCAATTTATTATATGGTTTAAGGCTTAAAGCATCTTGAACCTTGTTAGCTATTCATTGTCCCTAGTTAAAATAATAGTGATGTGATTTTTTATGGATCTCAATCATTTTATATATTGTTAGGTGTTTTGTAAAAGTTAAATCATCCTAATTAAAAATACAGACTAAAAAGTCTGTCAAATTCTCTCTTCTATTATTTTTGTAGAAATTGGTGATTCTAATTTCTGCTGGCAGTTATATGTGAGCGGACAATTAGCAGCGGAATTGTTTAAAGTTAGAGTTGGTTATAATGCAGAAACTGCAGCTCTTCCATTGCTTATCAATTCTTGTTTATTATTCGTTGCTACTGAGTGAACTCCTATTGACTGGTTGTCAAGATCATCTTGCACATTAGTGATATTGCTAAACTTATAAGGATGGTTTTTTGCCTTATTATTAGCTTACTCGTTGTATAAGAAAGTTTTGCAGGAGGGTGAAACACTTGAGTGATTGTGTGAGGTTCTTGGGTTTGTTCAGGGGTTTGATGAGCATGTAAAAAGAACATCATACAATCTGTATTAGAGTGAGCTTGAGGGTGTAACATTGGTAGAGTGAAAATCGCTTGCCCTGGATGTAGGACTCTCAAATTGAGATAACTGAACAAGTGATCTTGCTCTGTTTCTTGCCTGTTCTGTTCTTCTTCTTTGCTTATTATTGTTGGCTTTGTGCGTATATAATCTTGGAAACAACAATTTTAAAATTTAATTTCAAATAAAGTAATTTAAAACTTATAATCAAATCCTCTCTCTTATTATTTTAATATTAAAATTTAACTAAAATAGAGAAAATCTCTCTTCTATTATTTTAATATTAATAGTTAATTAAAATAGAGAGAATGATTGAATTGATTCCAAAAAAAATTGTTAACTAAAATAGGTTTTTGGTTATTTTAGCTAAGATTTAATTAAAATGTAGCAGCATGGTTGGAGATGAGAGTTAAGTTTACGGAACAGTACATCTCTGCAGCAGTCACAAGAGATCCCAAGAAACTGAGAACTTTTGGAACCGTAGCAATAAATTCGAAATCGACAGCTAACGAAACTAACACATAAATCGCCGTTCAAACCAAAGACAATGATTGCCAACATGTTAGGCTACAGTGACCCGACCCAACCGGGCTGCACGACCAAAGTAATTGTAGTCGTCACGTAATCTTCGGTGATTTAAAAACTTGGGCCCATAAAAGAGCCAGAATGGTTTAATTTGGGTGACTCAGTTGATATCTACACAATTGTGAACCAACTTGGGTGCTAGTGGGATCCCATTTTTTAGGCGCATCCAAAACGAAGCCAAGACCCTACAATTGCACACATTGAAAATTAAAGCAGTTCAAAATAATAATAATAATAAAGCAGTTCAGTTTTGAAACCAAATACACTGATTCTGTAGCTTAACATAACTTTCCCTTCTCGAAAAATTTGGTCCTTTCCTCCCCGTGATCTTCAATTTGGGATAAAATTAAGACACCATCAATTTATTGCTTGTGTATGTATGCTTTAACAAGTTGTCCAAATAATTGTTTTTCCTAGAATGTTCATAATTATCTTACGTGTCCTAAGCTTAGTTGCTGTCCACATCACTAATAATAGGGGCAAGATATTTGTTTGGAGAGTTAAGTACTGTTAAATTTACTAATTTAGATATGGGTGCCAATATTATCATTCAAGAATATGATTTATACACCCAAATTTTATTAAAAATATTATTACAAAAATATCCTTAAATAAAATGATCAATAAGTACATATTTAATTTACACATTAATTAAATTAAAAAATTTCAAAATATCATCTGCACCCATATAATCCATGTTCATATATGTTAAACCCTAATTTATTCATTAGTATCAAGGTTACTCTATTATTGTTCATTCAAAGGAATGAAACATATGAAAATCAACTTCTTTACACGAGAGGCCACAAACCTTGCCCATCTCTCTGCCTTTCCCATGATAGAGGGGTTAACATAATTCCAAATCAAATGTGAATGTGAGTTTATTGATTTATTATTCATAAAAAGAATGTTAAAATATCAGGTACCACTTCTTAGCTTTCTAATTATATATGCAAGGAAGAGTGCTTCAGCATTACACTGCCGTTGCAAAATTTTCTTCGCTTTCGGGTGCAGAATTTTCTTCGTTCCCTCGGGTCTCTCTCCCACATATTCCTACAGTTGAATGATAGAAGAGCATAAAGTCCTTGGGTCTTCACCCTAATCCATATGGTTTGTGATTAAACAATAATTAAAATTCTATTATGAATATATGGTCTTAACACCACTTTATTTTTGATAATATTTTTTATCTTATTTATTAATATTTTATTATGAAAATGATTCTTTAATTTAACTATAAATAGGCCTATATTGTAATAATTGGAATACACATAAATTGAATTATTTTCTTTCATTCTCTTTTACTTTTGCTTGTTCTCTCTTAGATGATTATATTATATATTCACTGCTTTTAGATTATATTTTATAACATGTTATCAGCACGAATCCGATATGAGAGATTTCATTCATGTAATCTATTCTCTACTATTTGATTCAAATAATCTTATTAGTATATATGTTTCATATAAATATTATGTTATGCTAACGGATATTATGTTAAATCCAAAAGATAATAAAATGTACAAGTTTGTGTTTTATGTATGAAGTCAATGTTATGTATATACACATACACAGAAAACAATGTGGCACTTATGAAAAATTAAATAAAGATCGAACAGGTTTGATCTTATGATATTATTTTTTTTGCTTTTTATATGTAACATAATGGTTTCATCAAATTCGTTTTAATTGATTGGATTCTCAATGAATGGTTAGAATATGAATTTTTATATTTAAAATCTGAGCCAGAAGTTTCAATTTCTACATAAATTTATTCTTAATTTTATATGAATCTTAAAACCTGAAGTTTCAGATTCTACTTCAATTATAGATTATAATTTATTTAGATTTTGGAACTAGAAGTTTTAAGATTACGAATGAAAAATAATTGAGAAAAATTAAATCAATTCGAATTTAATACGAAAAGAACCCGTCTCAAACATGTCTCCTTATTGACAATGAGTAGAGATTTAAAGACCTTTTATACTAATTTTTGTTCATGATTTCAAGATATAGATTGTGAAATTTAGGTTCATAAATATGTTAAAGTATTTTATTTTCTATTTATAAATTTGAACGCATTGATATATGTATTTAACATGAATTACTTGATCGAGTATGTATGTATATATATATATATATGTATGTATAATATGATCTCATGCCTCATGTTATACGATTAAAATTCATTGGTGTTGTGGTTAAGTCGTTACCTTATCAATGACAGCATGAGTCTGATAATGATATGAACTGTTAGATGTAAAAACTAGGTAGCCGCAACGCTTAGAGTTTTCTAATATGATTTTGTTTGGGATCTTTTATTATATATATCATAAAATTAAGATATGATTGTAATTTACTCAGAACCTAAAGTTCTAAAATTAATTACAATGATTGATGTGATTTGGAAAAGAATTTCATTCTCAATTCTATCAAAACCTAAAGTTTTGAGTTACTATCATATTAAACATATAACTATGATATATAATCACATCATAACTTGAAGTTTTGGGTTTTTTGAGAAGAAAATGTACAATATTTTTATTTTTCTTATATTAAATTATATAATTATTGTTATTTCTCATAAAATTTTTTATTAGCAAAGGATATGTTATTTTCATTTTTCCTTCTTTCCTCAGAGCATAATACGAAATAAGGTATATAACATATATTTTCTTATACTTTAATTGATTACAATTCATTGTAATTGTATTTTGAGAAATTTTTCATTAATTCACTGTGATTACGAATTATATATCTTAGTAAAAGGATTAATTTATATTTTTAAAGAAATATATATTTATATACATGTATATTTGATCATCAAATAAATGAAGTTAAATGATTGGAACAATTTGTATTCCAAATTTGCTCCTAAAGTAACAATGTTAATGATTATGAGGTGAAAAATCATTTATCTCGCATGGTTAAATTAATTAATATCATTCCCTAAAGTGAATGTTAAATTATCCAATACTCATAGCGGTGATTATGGTCAATAAAGCCTCGGTGATCATAATAAATTTTAACCATCTTAAGTAGAATTTACACTAAAGCAAAGTAAGCAAATGTTTACTATTAGTGGAATATGAAATTATAATAATTGTATACCTAAAGTATACATAAATATTATATTAATATTTTATTAATATATAAAGGCTCCAAAAGAGTAAATTTGCATATTACAAAATGAAAAATAACAATTTTTTATATGTGAAATTTTGTTACTTTAATAGATCCTAAAGAAATCTATTTAGATATACATAAAGAAAAGTATATTGTATTTGTATTATTTATACTGTCATATACTAGAAGCATATTTTACGATCGAGACTAAGTAATATAGATATTCATTATAAAATCTGAAAATTCTTATCTAGTAAATGTTCTTGAAGGACAATAATTGATATTACAATTCGGTCCCTGAAAGACACTATATGTTTGGTCCTTGAAGGACATTGTGTGACATTTAGTCATTGAAGAATAATACGATAGTCTAACATGTCCATGAAGAATAGTAAGACAGTATAATTAAGTCCTAGAATGATATTATGATGATATAAATAAATCACAGAAGGATATTATGATGATACAAATAAGTTCATAAAAGATAATAAAATAATGTCAATGTATAAATTTTCTTGTCGTTAGGGGTAAAATAAGTATAAAATTAGAAAACTTAATGACTTAAAATTACAATTGACACTCATCATTTATTATGATGATTATTGTATAAGTTATATAAACCTGAAGTTTAAAAGGTTGTTTATTTGAAAATTGCATACCTGAATGATTTTATATTCATTGTCAATATATTAACCTGAGTGATTGTTCTTAAACAATAATTTATGTAAATGACAATAAATAAATCACTCATTACATATAGAAGTGTGAAAAGTAAATTTGGTTGTAAAGTTATTATTCCTTGAAGTGATTAATGAAAGATCATAATCATTTTAAAGATCCACTCGAGCTATATATAATCCTTATCATATAAATATGACTTTTGAAGAGTTAAATATTTTTGAAGATATATAAACCTGAAGTTCAAATGATTGTTTACTTGAAAATTGCATATTCGAATGATTTTATATTCTTTGCCAATATATTAACCTGAGTGATTATTTTCGAAGAATAATTTATGTAAATGACAAAAAATAAATTATTCGTTACACATAAAAGTGTGAAAAGTAAATTTGATTGTAAAGTTATTATTCCTTGAAGTGAATAATGAAATATCATTATCATTTTAAAGATCACACTTGAGCTATATATAATCCTCATCATATAAATATGACTCTTGAAAAGTTAAATATTTTTGAAGAGATAGAACTTTTTTAATCTTCCTCTATGAAATTTAAAAAGAATCTTAATTATATATGAAAAAGTACATGTGCTTAAACTATAAATATTATAATTTGTCTTGAGAATATGTGAAAGTTTACAGTAGCTCCTGAAAAGATATGTATACTGAAAACTTAAAGAAAATTAAGTTATCAGGTTTTATTATTTTACATGTTACAGAAAAATGATGAAGATATTGAATAACATATTGTGGATAAATGTCAATATAAAAGTTGTTGATCAAAACAAAAGTATAGTTATACTTATGTAGTTATATTAAACTTGTCATATGGACACTTGAAGATGTCATACGTTTTGATTAAAATAATTACTCATATAAAAATTAAGACAGTGAGATATAATTGTATTTCAAAGGTTTATTGTAGAAACTCAATATTGATAATATAAAAATAAATTGTCTCATAGTTAATTTTATATGATGAGAATTAACAACCACTATAGAGGCTAGTACCTTAGAAGCAGTACAATCCCTTGAAGAGATAAAAAATCTTGGAAATACAAAAATTTCTTTGAAGAACTGTTGGGTCATATTTAAATAATCATTGACAAATTTATTTGCATATGCAGTAACTATTGAGATTGTAAATGATGATCATGAATTATATAGTATTAATGAGTGTTGAAAAAGACATGATTGCCTAAGTGGAATGAAGCAATTCAAACAGAATTAACTTTATTAGCCAAACGCGATGTATTTGGACCAATAGTTTAGATATTTGAAGACGTCAAACCTATTAAATATAAATGGGTATTTGTTTTGAAATTGTAATGATATGAAACGTTTTCACCTATGGTGGATTCGATTACGTTTCGATTTTTAATTAGTTTGGCAGTTTTTAATAAACTTTAAAGATGATGTATGAATGTGGTAACAACATATTTATATGGGTCATTAGATACCACTATATACATGACAATCCTTGAAGGATTTAAAATGCTAGAAGCGTATAATTCAAATTCTTGTAACTTATATTCAATAAAGTTATAATAATTTTTACATGACTTAAAGTAATCTGAATGAATGTCATATAATTGTCTTAGTAAATATCTTCTAAAGGAATGATATATTAATGACTTATATGTCATTGTGTATTCATAAAGTAATCAAAATCTAGATTTATAATCATAACAATATATGTCAATGATATGAATTTAATTAGAACTCTTAAAGAGAAGAGTTTCTAAGAATTGTTGAATATTTGAAAGAAAATTTAAGATGTAAGATTTTGAGAAAACAAGATATTATCTGAGTCTGAAGATCGAGCATAAATTAGAGAGAATATTAATCCATCAACTCGAAAACACCGGAATGGAATCAATCATGTTTTTCAATATCTTCGAAGAACTATAAGAGTAATAGTTGTATACCTTTTAGGAGGAATATATTAAGTCAATATGGACATATGTGCACTGTTCTCTTTTTTTCTTTAATCATGTTTTATCCTACTGGATTTTTCAGATAAGATTTTTAACGAGACAGTTTCTTTAAGCACGTCTAAATATTATTGAATTCAGAAGATTATTGTATTTTTAATCCAGCAGATCATGAAATATCTTTTGCTTTCATCAAGAGAATATGTTATCTCTTTTTAGAATTTTGTATCTTGTACTATTTTTATTTTTCGACCGATTTTTATCTCATTAGGTTTTACTAGTAAGGTTTTAATAAGGCATTATTTGGGCACGTCCAAGAATCTCGAAGAGTATTATCAAGTGATGTATGTCTAAGGTTGAGTGTTATGAATATATGGTCTTAACACCACTTCCTTTTTGATAATATTCTTTATATTATTTATTATTATTTCATCATGAAAATGATTCTCCAATTTATCTATAAATAAGCTTATATTGTAATAACTGGAATACGTATCAATTGAATTATTTTCTTTATTTCTATCTTACTTTTACTTGTTCTCTCTTATTTGATTGTTATTATATATTCACCAGTTTTAGGTAATGTTTTATAACAAAACCCAGTATTATAATTTAAAAAAGAGTGGCGATGTTTTCATCCCTTAAATATTGTATGTACACCCCTCTTTATACACACAACCAATTAATGATTATACACATATCCAATTAATAATTGTTTTAAAAGAATATTAATTATAGGATTCATTGTATTAATATTCTTCAAGTATTTTAAAATTGCACTAAATGGAAACTTTAACATTTATTGCACTAATATACCATAAAAATGTTGACCACCATTAAAATAAATTATTGACTAACCATTTATTGTGAAAAGTCAAAACTACCCCTTGTGTATATTTTATTATTTTATTTTTAATTATTATTATTTTTTTAAAAAATTGTCATATATATTTATATAATAAAAAATTTAGAAAAAAATTATATCATAATCATAATTATAAAGAATTTTTTCTCCTAAATTATAATTATGATATGATTTTTTATTAATTTTTATTATATAAATATATGATAATTTTTTCAAAAAAATATATAATAATTAAAAATAAAATAATAAATGTATACTAAGGGCATTTTGGACTTCTACATTAAATGATTAGTCAATAGTTAGTTTTAATAGTAGTCATTATTTTTTAGAATATATTAGTGCAATAAATGTTAAAATTGTCATGGAATGCAATTTAGAGAAACTTGGGAATAGTAGTGTAATTAACCCTATAATTAATAATCTTTTAAAATAATCATTAATTGGGTGTGTGTATAAAAAGGGGTGTACATACAATATGGAAGGGGTGGAAACGTGGCCACTCTTTAAAGAATAAAGAAAACTTGGTTTTATATCCATAAAATAACTGACCTTTTTATGATTGATATATGTTTTCCTTAAAATGATTGAATTTTAAATATCTATTAATTATCATGATTCAAATTCAATGGATACAAGCAATTGGAGATATATGTTTTCTTTAGAATGATTGAATTTTAAATACCTATTAATTATCATGATTCAAATTTAATGGATACAAGCAATTGGAGAAATTAGGTCTATTTAACCTGGGAATATTGATAATTGCAAATAAAATTGTAAAAGATATATTTCATTTTAATAAGGTTACTTTTGGAATAATCATGCGTACTTATAGTAATACTTAAAATTTTAAACTTTAAGAATTAGTTTGTTTACAAATTGGGTGTGCAATTATAATCATGGATTACAATATCTGCAGCCCTTAGATGTTAAAGTTGGGCATACAAACTTAGAGTACTGAATACACTATTTAACATAGTTTTTACATGAATATTGAAAAAAAGTGATAGTTTACTTAGAAAATAATTTTGGGCCCGAAGGCCTGTGGCCGCTTGGCTCTTTATGCTTCCTTGTTAACTAGTCGATTAACAATTTACGCTACAAGAAATTTGGTATAAGGTATTTTATTTTTTTATTTTTAGAAAAGTGGTATCAGGTCATGTTAAACAATATATATTATCAAAAATTATAAGAAGTTTTTACTTTTTTGGTACTATATGTAAGCAATCGGTGGAGACGTGAAAAGTTTTAGCAGCTTACACATTACAGTAGACCAAAATTATAATATGAAAAGAGCTTTGTGGATTCAAAGATATCAAAGGTATATATAAAATATTAAACAACAGCGATTTCAATTTCATATGCCTCAATTTAAGCCGGAATTGCATACTCAAAAACTGTACCTGAATTTGTTCACACTCGCTACTTGCATTGTATTAATCCATATATCTCTATATTTTGCTTTTGAGTATGTCAGCCATCGGTAGTCGGCTTGGGGTCCCAGTTTTGCGGGTGCATATGATGTTAGCCTATAAATATGGACACCATTTTCTCTTCATTTTTATCACTCAATTCATCAAATTCGAAATTCCATTAGCTTAAATTCACATAGAGAAAAAGGAAGAGAGATATGGAAGGTTCAATTTTTAACAAGTCCCTTAAATTGTTTTTCAATATTGTATTAGTCATTATTAATTGTTGCATAAACTCAAGCTCTGCGACAAGGCCAATTGCCTCCAAAAGCAGCATAGACTTCATCAAGACATCTTGCAGCTCCACAACTTATCCAACACTCTGCTACACTTCCCTCGCCAACCATGCAAGCTTAATCCAAACAAGCCCTAAGCTCCTAGCCCATGCAGCTTTGAACGTGACTCTTTCAACGGCGAAATCAACATCCGCCATGATGGTACATCTTTCAAAAAGCTCAGGCATGAAGCCCAGGGAGGTGGAAGCCATGAAGGACTGCTTGGAGGAGCTGAGTGATTCGGTTGATGAGCTTAGAAGGTCTATAGCCGAGATGGGTCAGATCAAATCTTCCAATTTTCAACTCACTATGAGTGATGTACAAACTTGGGTTAGTGCTGCTTTGACCGACGAAACTACTTGTAGTGATGGTTTTGACGGAAAATCGAAGAATGGGAAAGAGGTGAGAGCGAGGATTTTGAGTATCTCCCATTTGACTAGCAATGCTTTGGCTTTAATTAATAGATATGCTTCCCTTCAGGCTTAGGAACTCCATATGATAATTTTTAGCTTCCATATAATTTAGTGATTTCGTATTATTCGTTTGTTGTGAGCGGAAGTTGAATTTGTGGAATTGTCATTTTACTACAAGCTAGAGAAAATGTTTAAGAGGGTGCAGTGCATGGTTTTAGTCGATTAATTTGTATTGCTTGTTTAAGAATTATCAGTAAAATTGATTTGTAAATGCAAATGTGGATTTTTTTGTTGTTAGCAATTTTGAATATGGATGCAGATATTGTCACTTGAAAATATGATTTGTCTACCCAAATTGTAAGTATATATACCTATCAATAAAAATTTTAAAATCAAACTTTCCCACAAGCACATAATCTAATACTAAAACTAACCTTATGAAAGTAAATTCATTTATTTACCAAAAGCACCCAATTAAACTATCAGTACATACAAATTTAAGTTTAAACAACTCTTTGTACTTCAAAAATAAAATTAAACTATTCTCATACTTTCTTTGTTTTATAGAAAACCTTAATCATAACTAATCATATTTCTCAAGAATTGCAAGTTTTGAATCATTAATATTACCATTATTTTAGTTTACAAGACTTTTATATTGTATACTCATTAACCATTATTTTAGTTCATAAGACTTGTATATAGTATACTCATTAGTCAAAATTAATTAGTCAATGCAAATGCAAGTGAAATAATTTTTCTTTTATATTATTGAAAACATAAATCTTAAATTAAACTACAAAGAAAAAAATTAATTATATTTTAGAATTAGAATATTTATCAATTTTCTAAATTATTTTTTTGGTTTTCACTATAACGTTTAATGCCTTTGGAACCAATTGAATAAGAAGAATACAAATTTTTACGACTTTAGTCTCCAATTTGTAATTTTTAAATTTTCTTTTTGAAAAAATTGTGATAATCATGATTTTACTGTAGTAAGATTTCAAATTAGGATTTAATATGTTTGGATAAATTGATGGGTATGGAAAGTATTTTTATTCAATTATTTATAACTTAAAAATTAGGTTTCAACATACTAGGAAATGTTAATAGATATGAAAAATATTTAATTAATTTATTTTAATCAATTTGTTTTAGATTATTTTGTGATAAACTTTTATAATAAAATTTGGGTGTGTAAATTATAATTTTGGGGGACAATATATACACCCTTTGAATATTTGCTAATACAAATGTGTGTAAGCAATGTTCCAGTTGGCATATAGCAAATCTATCACATCCTTATAGTGAAAATAAGAGTAATAAATTATGTATTTATTTTAAAATCAAGTGGTACACATCCTTTCCTTCTACACATGTGATTTGAGGTGCAAATTTCATCATATGCAATTAATAGCACACGTATTTTCTCCTTAATATTAATGAAAATAAATATCTTCCAATTATGATTATAAATATCTAGAGTGCACAAATAATACTTCACTAACTTTTTAATTGACTTTTGACATATTTGGTGTTTTATTTGAATGAAAATATGAAATTAAGCAGAACAACATAAAAGGAGGGTCAAGTAATCGTTTTTTTAGCCACTTGATCAAATTTGGAGAGAATAAGTCTACCAGTAACTGTAAGTCCAAGGGAATGTGACAGGTGCATTAAGAAAAATGGGACAAGTGAAAGAGCAATTAAAGGGCTCAACTAAACAAAAACATGGTTAGGTGTAGAATTTGTAATATTGGGGTCCATGTCTTTTATGAAAAGAAATTCAAAGGCGCAATTCCCGGCCGGATTCTGTTTATGTCCTTAAAATTGACGAGGCAAATATGTCAGATTCATAATTTTAGTTTCCAAACCAATAAGTTTTGTAACCCGTTTATTCATCATTCAAAATTCAAATGATGTAGTAGTCGGCAGTGTGGTGTAATGACACCTACCCTCTTGGTGTTGCTCCTCTTAAGCCATTAGGCGAAGGTTCGAATAACAACTTGTCAATTTGATTTGTGAATGATTTTTCCACTTTGTATGGATCATTCATCTACTTCTGAGAATCTTCCTCCCGTTTATGAAAGTCTAAGGGGTTGTTTGTTTTTTGCACTTAACACTTAATGGTGCTGAATTTGATTAATTAAAAAATTTTTATTTGTTTTTTTAAATGGTCAAACCACTTAAAACCACCCAAAAACCACTTAAAAAATTAAGTAACATTTTTTGACTTTTCACTTAATACAAAATCACTTAATGATTTATAAATATATTATTCCAAGTTTATCCTTCCTAAAATAATATTTTTCCAAATTTGTTTTAGTTTTATATTATAAAAATTTCTTTTAATACTTTAATAAACAACATTGAAAAATAAAAACCCTAAACATCTCAACATTATATTTTTTTTTATAGCTGGATTACTATATTTCTCTAATCAAATTCTGGTAAGAATCTTTATTGATAAAATGTTTATGCAACAACTCAGATACCAAATTACAAATCAATTTGTTTAAGTGTTTGATTATTTTTATTTAATTATATTAGAAAATATATATTACTTTACAATTTTAATTTTCGTTGTAATAGTAATTTAATTTAAAACCATTTTATTTATTTTTATTTGAATATATAAATTTAATTGACTCTACTATTTTAATTAATCTTATTTTAATTATGAATAAAAATACTATATATATAAGTAACAATTTCAACTTTTGTTATAATAGTAATTCAATTTAAGATTATTTTGTTTATTTTTATTTGAACATATAAACTTAATTGATTCTACTATAATAATTAATCTTATTTTAATTATGAATAAAAATATTATATATATATGTGTTTTAATATTTGTTAAATAATTTATTACAATTGTTTGTATCATATTAAATAAAATTATACAACAACTAATAGTAAAAGGATATATATGTCAAATTACTAGTAATCAGATAATTTTAACTTTAAAAAATAAACAAGATTATTATATATTCAGAGGTAAGAAAAGAAAAAACAAACATGTCAATCAGATTTCAGATTTCAGTCACTATTCAGCTTTCAGTCTTCAGCAGCACTGTTCAGTCTTCAGATAAAAAAACAAACGACCTCTTAGTTTCGAATTATATCTTAATATCCTAATTAAAAGATCGGTAATGATAAATTTACTTGTAGTATATACTTGTAATATAAAAAATAAAAACAATAAAAAAATCAAATGATGTAAATCTAGCTTCCAAGATTTAAAGAAATAATTGCACAATCCTTCAGCTACGGAAATTATGGAGTCGAGCTGGTCCCATCTGTCATTGTTACCTTGCACGTTTGAAAATTCAGTGTCAATTATTATTATTTTTTAAATATATAATCCGTGTCAGTTTGTCTCCATAAAACGCCAAAGATTCCATTACAAATTAAGATACGTTTTCCGAAAGAAAAGATCAAGAGAGAAACATCGTTTTCACCTGGTAATTTTTTCATCTTCATCCTTCTAAGCTTTAGCAGAGATTTAGATATGTCATTAAATTTACTTTTAACTTTATTGTGAAAATCGTTATCATAAACTTAGACCCAAATATTTGCATCACCGTCGATATTTAAAACCCTAAGACCCAATTAGAATATATATGGGTTAAACTTGATAACGTTAATACGCTGATCCAAAATCAAATTTTCTTTCTGTTGGGTTTCTTTCTCACCTAGATGCTAACTTAGCGTAAGTTGTGGGTATATATTTGGGAAGTAATCAATTGTTGTTACCAATGAAATTGGACTATCTTTTATTTTTATTTATTTATTTATTTATTTTTTAAAGAAATGATGTGCGATCTGATCTTCATCTTTAGAGGCAATTAGAAGTTTGTGGTTTTCATCTGGTCAGGTTGTTTGATTGAGAGTTAAAAGTGGGAGCAGAATCTTCAAAGATAGAATGAGAAGCAATGTAAGAATCTTCGAGTGAGGTGATCAGATCAACTGAATGGAAAGAGAGAAGCAACATTAAGCGGAAAGAAAGTTCAATGAAGGGTAAACCTGTAAGTTTATCTAACTAGGTGTTATTGAAATTCAACTGAATTTTTTATTATTAGTTTTAATTTTCTCAAGATAGTTGGTGCCATTTAATGGGAATTTTCAATTGAAAATTTTATTATTATTATTAGTATTAATTAATTAATTAATTAAATAGATTAAGCAGTGTATGTGCACTGTGGACAATAGCCAAAGTTGTATTAGGGAAAGAAGTGAAAATAAATCACAGACATATATACACATAGTATATATATATATATGTATAATTAAACAAATGTGGTGTTTTCAGCTTTCATAAATACCGACATTTAAGCTGTAATCATATGTTCAAATACTGTATCTCAGTTTTCTTCACAGTTCACACTTGCCACTTGCCTCAGTTAAAATCAATCAATTATTAGCTTCCATAGGATGTCGGCCCCCAATAGTGCCTATACCCTTTTTCTCCCCATTTTGATCACTCACTAAATCAAATTCCATTAGCTTCAATTGAAAGAAGAGAGAAAAACAAAGAGAGAAATGGAAGGTTCAGTTTCAAGGCAAGCTTTTAAAGCCATTCTCACTGTATTAGCCATTAGTTTATACACAAGCTCAAGCTCCGCAACGAGGCCTATCGCCTCCAAAACCAGCACAGACTTTATCAAAACGTCTTGCAACTCCACAACTTATCCAAACCTATGCTTTGCTTCCCTGGCCACCCATGCAAGCTTGATCCAAACAAGCCCTAAGATCCTTACCCATGCAGCTCTTAACGTGACACTTTCAACGGCGAAATCAACGTCCGCCTTGATGGTACAGCTCTCGAAAAGCTCGGGCATGGAGCCGAGAGAGGTCGAAGCCATGCAGGACTGCTTGGAAGAGCTGAGTGATTCGGTTGACCAGCTTAGAAGGTCTATCGCCGAGATGGGCCAGATTAAATGGTCTAATTTTGAACGCACCATCAGCGATATACAGACTTGGGTCAGTGCCGCGTTGACAGACGACAATACTTGCAGCGATGGTTTTGACGGGAATACGAAGAATGGGAAAAAAGTGAGGAAATGGATTTTGAACATTGCCCATATGACCAGCAATGCTTTGGCTTTGATCAATAGTTATGCTTCTCTTCAAGGTTAGAAATTGTGTGGTGAAGTATTGTTTTGTTGTGATAAGGCAGTTGATAGTGTCCAATTGCCATTATTGTAGCAAGAGAATGTATTTGTTGTGGTTGCGTGAGGAGGTAATTTGGTGATCTTAACGATCAGTATGGTTTGACGTAACAACTAGTAGTGAAATTAACTTGTAAATGTAAATATGGGTATTTCAAGGATTGTAATTATGATGATTTTGTATTACCAGTTGCTTTGCTTTGTGTTACTACTAGTGAGTTTTAAGTATATATCCATATATATAGTTTGCTTTCAACACCACATCTATTCTGATCATGTTCGGAGAGGAAGAGGGTTCTAATTATAAGATTTGATTGCTTGGCACAAACTGCCTTGATTAATTTGTGTGCCAATATGTGCGTGTTTTTCATTCTCTCATGAAAAATTAGACTCACTTTTCTACGCTTAAAAAACAATGGAAACTCTGCATTCCAATAGCCTAGTGAGCACTGTTTGGCAGACAAAATTTTGGATCAAAATATATCACTTGTTAGAATTATAATGGAATAAATCAAACTCAACCAATACAAATAAATAAGAATACCTTTTTGACACTAAAAACAATTGCGGCCAACAGCCTACAGCGATCCAAACCGGCATGCTATCAATCAATTTACCTACCAATATTAGCCGTCACATTAACTTCGTTACGGAAAATATTTGCCTCGAAACAAGCCACGGCAAGGTTGCAACGTACTGTCGGTTGATAGATATTTAGTTTAATTTTGAACTAACTTTGAGGCCAGTGGGCTCCCATTTTAGACTATACTCAGAAGAGAAATTCTTCTGTACATGTCGTGCTCTGCTACGTGGTGTATGTGGGCAGTGAAAAACTTTCATGTGATAAAAGGTTCACACAACGATAATTTAATAGTGCCACATGTCAACATTTCAGTGGTTGAGTGCGCCACATGGTGATGCAATGAAGATTTTCTTGCAATCTACGACCCTACGCACGCGTGATAGCTTAAAGCAATTCAGTTTAAACATATAGTATTTAAAATGAGACATATTACATCAGCTCAAAACAAAAATCGAGTCAAAGTCAAAGTAAAATTAGAAATCATGCAATGGCAGAGCTTGGGTCCAAGAACAAGCGTGGAGGAACCCCATCTTTGACGTTTCTAAACCTGACTTGGTAGGCAAGAAAGCGTGACGAAGGGAAACTTGATAGTTCCCCTAGGAAAATGATGCCTTTCTCGTGGCATGCTTGGAGAGGAAGGTTACAAGGATGATGCACTGGATCTAGAGTACACAGAGGCACTCTGCAAGGCTTCATGCATTAATTGTTAGGGATATGCATTAGCATATTGATAAGGGTAGTGGCGAGGTTAAAGGGACGTTGGTCTCTCCCTCTTAAGTTTTTTCTAGAGCAAATTACAATTTAACTACCTGGTTGAAACGCTTTCACGGACGGAGCAAATGTTTCAATGTTATTACAATTTACCCCCCTACCGTTAATGAATCCAGTTACACTTAACGGGAAGAGGGGTAAAATTATCTTTTGATATTAATTTTATTTTTTAAAATAAATTAAATAAAAATATATATATTAGACAGAGAAAAGACCTATAACTTTAGTATTCTAATTTTATGTAGCAGAATCAGAAATTGTTTCATCCGATGTGAGGCAACAATGAAATTGTTATTGCTGACTCTGATATCCATGCAGTCTTATTCCACTGCTTTGTTTGTGATCTTCCTGACTGACCGATCTAGGGAGTTCAGACTGAAGGTTCGGTTCAGTTGCTTGCGTGCGCTGTTCTGAGCTGCTTCAAGCTCTCGACCTGGTGCTGCCCTTGCTACTGTCACTATCAAATCTGCACCTGACTTGTGGATCCAAGCTAAAGTCACTATCAATCTCCCACAAAACCATCAAACCCAACATCATCTAAAATCAAAATCATCAAACTGGAAAATATACATCATCTAAAATCAAAACTATCAAACTGGAAAAAATATATATATATATATATATACCCAGATTCTGGGTTCAATTGTGAACCCAGATTCTGGGTTCATGAAATGAACCCAGGATTTTGGGTTCATTTCGTGAACCCAGTCTGGGTTCACAATGAACCCAGATTCTGGGTTCATCAGAGTGAACCTAGCAGTGAATATTCTGGGTTCGCTGACGCTGGGTTCCTGACAGCGAACCCAGCTGGGTTCGTCAAGAACTCAGCGAACCCAGCTGGGTTCGTCAAGAACTCAGCGAACCCAGATCTGGGTTGGCTGAAGAACCCAGATCTGGGTTCGTCAGCGAACCCAGCAGGGTTCGTCAGCGAACCCAGCAGGGTTCGTCAGGAACCCAGATCTGGGTTCCTGACGAACCTAGCTGGGTTCGCTGAGAACCCAAATCTGGGTTCCTGTTCGTCAGCGAACCCAGCTGGGTTCGTGAGATCGGAGTGAACCCGATCCGAGGAAGAAGAACAACAGACGAAGAAGAAGGGAAGAAGAAGAAGAAGAGATACGAACCTAGTTGGGTTCGTCAGATCGGAGTGAACCCGATCCGAGGAAGAAGAACAACAGAAGAAGAAGAAGGGAAGAAGAAGAAGAAGCGGAAGAAGGCAGAATAAGAGGAAGAGAGAGAACACCATAATGTGACAGACTGATGAGTTGACCGAGTATAATTTGGTCAACTAGTCAATTTAAGTCAAAGGATAATTTCGTCTTTTTACCGTGTTGATATCGTTTGCCGTTAAATGTAACGAATTTTACTAACGGTAGGGGGGTAAATTGCAATAACATTGAAACATTTGCTCCGTCTGTGAAAGCGTTTTAACTGGGTAGCTAAATTGTAATTTGCTCGTTTTTTCTATAAAACCTTTATCTAAAAGATACATATTCCTTAATTATATATCAATTTAATTTATTTTGGCTCCCCTAAATTGATTTTTCTGACTTTGCCTTTAGATAGTGGGTGCAAAAATATCCTTTCATACTTGATGAGGGAAGAAAGGTTAGGTTACTAGGAAGTTGGTCCCCTAGACAACTTAAACAAGGTGCATGCAAGACATCGCTTAATAATGATTAAATGTTTCCAGTCCTTCATCCTCGTATAAATAAAGGTGATTCATACCAATACAAGGTATGAAATGTTAATTTTTCCTATTATATTTTCATTTCCTGTTTATTTCTTATGAATTTCACCCTGACATGCATGGGCGTTGGAGCGAAAATGCTGGTGAGATTTTGACTTTACTGACATTTTGACCATTGATAGGTTTTCACCGTCAATGAAATCCAAATGCACTTATTGTCTCTAGCTTATGTGTGTGCCTTTCCATTTTGGAAACATTTGGAGTTTTTGTTCCACTTTATATGATGGTCGTGTGATTTTAGAGAATAAGGCAAACGCTGGGGTGGAGAATAATAATTTCCCTAAATAATTGTACTCTTCCCCACCCCTCCCCCCACTCCCTTTTTTTTTTTTTTTTTTTTGTGTGTGTGTGATTGTTCCATGTATTTAATTATTGTTTTCTGTGTTTATTTTAACAATTTGCCACAATTTTTTTTTTCATTCTAATCATCTTAACAGGATATGAACTTATAAAACCTGAGCTGTTAACATCGCCAATAATAAGGATGAGATACCTGTTTTCCTGCTTCAACTTTTATGGCAGAGGACAAGATATTTGTTAAAGTTGGACATGAGAACTTAAACGGGAGTCAATTAATACACAATTTGACATCATTTTCAAATAAAATTTTTAAAAAATAGAAGTTTATTCAGAAAGGCCAGCAAGCCTATGGTTGCTTGGCTTGTACGTAGGCCGTAGCTCTATGCTGTTAAGCTCTCTGCAATCAAGTAGTCAATTATCAATTCAATTATTGAATCAATTTTATCCCAATTATATTCAATACTCTTACGATGACGTGATATTATTTTAATTTTAATATAAATTTAAAATTAAAAAAAATATTAAAAAAATAAAAGTAATAAAATAAAAATATAAAATATAAAATTTACACGGTAAAACCATCAATATGAGAAAAACATTATCGATTAAGATTAGAAGGATTTTATTAATGTTGAAAATATAAACTTGTTTTTGAGCAAGCCCATTACCAAGCCCAAGTCCATCAAGAAGAACCTTCTAAGGTTAGGTGTAAGGTTAGGTGAGTCAATAATGCAATTTAAAAGTATTTGTTTGGTTGGTGAAATTGTGTGGTTAGGATTTATTTGTATTTGTTAATTTGAATGGTTTAGATTAATTTTCTAGCAATATATATAGCCCCTCTTGCATGAGGTTTAATCATCACAAAGAAGAAAAAAACATTAGAGAAGCAAAGCTTCTAGTGAGTGTGTGAGAAATAAAGCAAAGCTTTGTATTGTGAGGTGTTTTGAGTGTTGTAAAAGTTTTATTTTTGTTTTAGTGAGAATTTCGATCCAACAAAGTGGTATCAGAGCGAGGTTAAGTGTCTTATAATATATCAAATCGAAGCTCTCGACGAGAGGAGCACAACGCCGCAAAAATCATCCCAATCGAAGGTCCCACGCGCCCGCACGCGCCGCCGAAAAATCGCTGCAGAAAACTGAGTCAACTCAAACGAGTTGAACCGGGTTAACAGACCGAGCTGAGCCGAGCCGAGCCGAGCCAAGCCGAACCCGAGCCGAGCCGCTGCTGACAAAAGCCAAACAGGTCCCGTTGACTTTGACCGTTGACCGTTGATCAAAAGTTGACTTTTTGGTTCAAGTTCCGGTTGAAGTTTCTCAACGTTCTGAATCCATCCGTGCAATCAGAATTTCGAAATTCTAAACATATTAAAAGGTATGGCTAATGGTATGGTATCCTTCCAAGTTCCAACACTCAAGAACGACAACTATGATAATTGGAGTATCAAAATGAAAGCACTTCTTGGAGCACACGATGTCTGGGAGGTCGTAGAAAAGGGCTACACCGAATCAGAAGATGAGTCGACACTATCCCAAACTCAAAAGGATAGTTTAAAAGACCCAAGGAAGAGAGATAAAAAGGCTCTCTATCTCATCTATCAAGTATTAGATGATGATGGCTTTGAGAAAATTTCAAGTGCAAAGTCCGCTAAAGAAACGTGGAATAAGCTACAAACCTCTTGCAAAGGATCTGAACAAGTGAAGAAAGTTCGTCTTCAGATTTTAAGAGGTGAGTTTGAATCATTACATATGAAAGCATCTGAATCTATTTTTGACTACTTCACAAGAGTGTTAACCGTTTCTAATCAATTAAAAAGAAACGGTGAGACACTGGAAGATACCAGAATAATGGAGAAGATACTCCGCTCGTTGGATTCCAAATTTGAATATATCGTTATGACGATAGAAGAGACTAAAGATTTGACAACCATGACAATTGAGTAACTTCAAGGATCGTTGCAAGCTTACGAAGAAAAGCATAAAAAGAAGCAAGGTATCAATGAACAACTCCTCAAGTCCCAACTCAAAGAGAAGGAAGAAATCCAAAGCCACGAGAGATACCAACGTGGTCGAGACAGAGGAAGAAGCCAAGGACGAGGTACAGGTCGTGGTCGTGGACGAAGTTGGAATTATAATAACAACAATTCCAACAATAGCTATGAGAGAGGAGAAAATTCAACAAGAGGTCGTGTGAGAGCCAATTCGAACACGAGGTACGAAAAATCTCAAGTTCAGTGTTATAATTGTCAGAAGTTTGGACATTATGCTTCAGAATGTAGAACTCCAAATAACAAGGTTGAAGAAAAAACTAATTTTGTGGAAGCAAGAACAGAGGAGAGAGAAATTCTGTTATTAGCACATAGAGGCAATGATGGAGACCAAGAGAATACTTGGTATCTCGACACTGGTGCGAGCAACCACATGTGTGGAAGGAAAAACATGTTCATAGAGCTCAACGAATCTGTGACTGGCAATGTCTCATTTGGAGATAGTTCTAAAATTCCAGTGAAAGGAAAAGGTAACATTCTTATTCGTGCTAAAGATGGTAGTCACCAATTGATTTCAAATGTTTATTATGTGCCCAACATGACAAGCAACATCTTGAGTTTAGGTTAACTTTTAGAAAAAGGCTATGATATTCACATGAAAGATTGTAGTCTTTTTATAAGAGATGACATAGGAAATTTAATTGCTAAGGTGAAAATGTCAAAGAATAGAATGTTTTCGTTGAACATTCAAAATGATGTTGCAAAGTGTTTGAAAGCTTGTTATAAAGATGCATCATGGTTATGGCATCTTCGATTTGGGCATCTCAACTTTGGAGGATTGGAAATGTTGTCTAAGAAGGAAATGGTGAGAGGACTACCTCGTATTAATCATCCTGACCAACTTTGTGAAGGGTGTCTACTTGGGAAGCAATTCAGAAAAGGTTTCCCAAAACAGTCAGAATCAAGAGCCAAGAAACCACTCGAGCTCATCCATACTGATGTGTGCGGTCCAATCAAGCCCAGCTCTCTCGGTAACAGTAATTATTTCATTCTCTTTATTGATGATTTTTCAAGAAAAACGTGGGTATATTTCTTGAAACAGAAATCAGAAGTCTTTGAAGTATTCAAGAAATTTAAAACTGCTGTGGAGAAAGAAAGTGGCTACCAGATAAAAGCAATGAGATCTGATCGAGGAGGAGAGTTCACCTCAAAAGAGTTCCGAGAGTTCTGCGAAGCAAATGGAATCCGACGTCCTCTAACCGTTCCGAGATCCCCTCAGCAAAACGGTGTTGCAGAAAGAAAGAACCGAACAATTCTCAATATGGCACGAAGTATGCTGAAAAGCAAAAGATTACCGAAGGATTTTTAGGCGGAAGCTGTAGCTTGCGCAGTATGCCTATCAAATCGATCTCCAACAAGAAGTGTGTTGGGAAAGACACTACAAGAAGCATGGAATGGAAGGAAGCCAGGTATTTCCCACCTAAGAGTCTTTGGAAGCATAGCTCATGTACATGTACCAGACGAGAGAAGAAGTAAGCTTGATGACAAAAGTGAGAAGTTCATCTTCATTGGGTACGATAATTATTCTAAAGGCTACAAGATGTATAATCCAAACAATGGAAGGACTATCATCAGCCGTGATGTTGTATTTGATGAAGAAAGCACATGGAATTGGAAAACACATGATGAAGATTACAGTTTCCTTCCCTACTTTGAAGAAGAGAAGGAGGAGCAACCAAGAATGGAGCAAGCAGAACAAGAACCCACTACACCACCAGCATCACCAGCCTCAACAGATAATGGAAACTCACCACCATCATTTCTGAATGAAAGAGATGTGGAGCGTACAAGAAGCCTGCAAGATTTTTATGAGGTAACTGAACAACCTGATAATCTCACACTTTTCTGTCTCTTTGCTGATTCCGAACCAGTGAGCTTTGAAGAAGCTGTACAAAATAAGAAGTGGAAAGATACAATGAATGAAGAAATCAAGTCCATTGAAAAGAATGATACTTGGAAGCTCGTTATACTTCCAAAAGGACACAAAGCAATTGGTGTCAAATAGGTGTACAAGATAAAAAGAAATGCTAAGGGAGAGATAGAAAAACACAAGGCAAGACTTGTTGCAAAAGGCTATAGTCAAAAAGCTGGAATTGACTATGATGAGGTATTTGCTCCTGTTGCTCGATTAGAAACTATAAGACTAATAATTTCTTTGGCAGCTCAGAATAAGTGGAAGATTCATCAGATGGATGTAAAATCCGCCTTCCTAAATGGAGTCCTTGAAGAAGAAGTCTACATTCAGCAACCATCAAGCTATGAAGTCAAAGGCCACGAAGACAAAGTTCTAAAACTAAAGAAAGCTCTTTACGGGTTGAAGCAAGCACCAAGGGCATGGAACAATCGGATTGACAAATACTTCAAAGAGAATGGCTTCACCAAATATCCTCATGAACATGCTCTCTACATCAAATTCAAAGATGGAGATGTTTTGATTGTATGTTTGTATGTGCATGATTTAATCTTCACCGGTAATAATCCAAGTTTTTTTGAAGAATTCAAGAAAGCAATGGCCAAGGAATTCGAGATGACCGACATCGGATTGATGACATACTACCTTGGTATCGAAGTCAAGCAAAATGAAGATGGCATCTTTATCTCCCAAGAAAGCTATGCAAGGGAGATACTTAATAAATTCAAGTTGGATGATTGCAATCCAATAAGCACACCGATGGAATGTGGAGTCAAACTGTCTAAGCATGATGAAGCAGAAAAGGTGGATCCAACACTCTTTAAGAGTTTGGTTGGAAGTTTGAGGTACTTGACTTGTACAAGACCTGACATCCTTTATGCAGTTGGACTTGTGAGTCGTTATATGGAGAATCCAATAACTACCCATTTCAAGGCAGCTAAGAGAATCCTTCGCTATATCAAAGGTACAATTGACTTTGGTTTGTTCTATTCAATTTCAAATGACTTCAAACTTGTTGGATATAGCGATAGCGATTGGGATGGAGATACAGATGATAGAAAGAGCACTAGTGGGTTTGCATTCTTCATGGGAAACACAGCTTTCACATGGATGTCAATGAAGCAACCCATTGTCACACTATCCACCTGTGAAGCCGAATACGTAGCTGCTACTTCGTGTGTTTGTCATGCAATTTGGCTCAGAAATTTATTGAAGGAATTAAGCTTGCCACAAGAAGAACCAACTGAGATTTGTGTAGACAATAAGTCAGCCATCGCCTTAGCAAAGAATCCGGTGTTCCATGACAGAAGCAAACATATCGATACTCGTTATCACTTCATACGAGAATGCATAGTAAAAGAAAATGTGCAAATAGAATACGTAAGGTCAAATGATCAGATCGCAGATATTTTCACCAAACCACTAAAGTTTGAAGATTTTGCGAGATTAAGAAGTTTGTTTGGCATGGTAAAACAAGTTTAAGAGGAGGTGTTGAAAATATAAACTTGTTTTTGAGCAAGCCCATTACCAAGCCCAAGTCCATCAAGAAGAACCTTCTAAGGTTAGGTGTAAGGTTAGGTGAGTCAATAATGCAATTTAAAAGTATTTGTTTGGTTGGTGAAATTGTGTGGTTAGGATTTATTTGTATTTGTTAATTTGAATGGTTTAGATTAATTTTCTAGCAATATATATAGCCCCTCTTGCATGAGGTTTAATCATCACAAAGAAGAAGAAAACATAAGAGAAGCAAAGCTTCTAGTGAGTGTGTGAGAAACAAAGCAAAGTTTTGTATTGTGAGGTGTTTTGAGTGTTGTAAAAGTTTTAATTTTGTTTTAGTGAGAATTTCGATCCAACAATTAAACTACTAACATTACAACCTTACTCTAAAGATTTTAGGAGAGAATTAGGGAAAAAAATTTCTCAAATATACAATTAAGATTTGAGATACAGGATGGTGAACAAATGAATTAGGAAAAAATCTAAAAAACCCTCTAAAATGAAAAATAACCTCAATTTATCCAAACTTTTTAAAATATTAACTAAAAAACCCTCTACCGTTGGTTAAGAACGGTTTCCATCCGGATTTTTAGTGGTTTTGCAACAAAAATATTAAAAGACCAAAATAGCTTTACTATATTAAAAAATAAAAAACAAAAACTTAATCAATTACCAAACTACTCTTTCATCATCAAAATTTAAAAAATTAAAAAATAAATAAAAAATAAAAATTTTGAGAATTCACAATTAAATTTATATAAAAATAAATAAATAAATTACAATTTTTAAAAATTAAAAAATTACATAAAAATTTTTTTATTTAAAATAATAATAATAATTATTCCATCCTATTCCTATCTCTACCGTCCATCTTAAGATGGAAGATGGACGATGGAGATTAATTAAAAAAAATTAAAAATTAAAAATTAATCCAATAAAATTATCATCAGGATTTTGTTCATTCAGCCAAACTTTAATCTAGAATCAAAATAAAAAAAATTAAAAAAAAATACTAAATTAAAAAAACAAATCCAAGCATCTGGGTTTGTTGAAGAACGAACCCATGCATCGTTGAAGATCTAATCCTCTGTTAACTATTTGCAACAAACAAAGATCTAATAAATGGTGGCTCATGTTCAAACACAACTACAAATATTCTCATCAGTATACATTCTTTTATCCAAGCATTAGTAGTAAATCAAATATCAAACACTCCAATGGCACTATCTTTTCCAAAACCGAAAGTCAGAGGAGGAGAACAGGAACCAGAGGCGACCAAAAAGAGTCTCCCTATCTGATGTGGTTTTGGAATCGGTTGGGAACATCAAACACTCCAACGACTTTACTTTTCAAAAACTAAACGTCAACGGAGAAGAATAGCAACCAGAGGCGACGAAGAAGAGTCTACCTATCTGGTGCGGAGGGTGCAGAGGCAAAGACGGGGCCATTTTGAAAGCTGGACAGAATGACATTTAACCAGATCTACGTCAATTCGAGAGATTGACGAAGAAGAGACTCTCTATCCCAGTGCGGTTACGGATGAGCTGCGTCGAATGAGCTAGATCTACTGGAGATATTGACAGAGCAACTTGTTGTCGGTGGAGAAGGAAGAGAAGAAGACGAGCTGGTTGAATGGTGATCTGGTTGTTGGGTGAGATGACACAGAGAGAGGGTGGGGAGAGTAATGATAGAGAGAGAGACAACAGAGATGAGTTAAAGAGATAGTGAGACGACAGTCAAAAGGGTAAATGGGATGAGATGTGAGAATAGTGAGATGACAATTGATAGGTCTTCAATTTTTATTTTTTATTTTTGTTTTTGTTTTTTTAATTACCAAATGTGTTCCAGTTGCAATCCATAACGTTGAATGACCACTTTACCCTGCAAATTAACGGATCTATTAGTTTTTTGACGAAATTACTGTACTATTTAACGGTTGGACCGTTTTGACTATTATTTTCAATATCAAGGGTGGTTTGATATTATTTTTAATTTCAGGGGTTAAAATAATAATAACCCAATGAATTATAATTGCCTATTTTATAGGCAAAATGTGGAGGTGAAAATTAATTAGCTCAACCACCACTAAGTTGTTGAAGCAATGGATGTTAAAGAAATTAATAAGTGTGGTGATTAATTTACCTTCCATTTACTTATCTCTTATATAAACTAATTAAATTTGCCATTAATAAATAGCCAACAAATATGACTTCATCTTTAACATTCTTCCACTTGAAGCCATTTTGATGATTTGATTTATTCTTTTAATCTTTGATTAAGCTCCCGTTGTTTATGTTTTTGCGAGACCATATGAGGATCTATACTTAATGAATTTATTAATGCTTATAGACTTAGTCATTGCATCGAGTAGGTTCTCTTTGGTGTGTATCTTTTGTATGCCTACACTACTATTTTCCATTACTTCACGTATGAAATGATATTGAACTCTTATGTGTTTTGTTAGGGAATGAAAGTCTAAATTTCTTATAATATGAAAGATGTTTTGACTGTTGCAAAACAAAGAGATTTTCTATTGTTTATGCCCAAACTCCTCCAATAACCTTTTAATCTAAATTGTTTCTTTACAAGCTTATGTAGTTATCATGTATTCTGCTTCTGTTGTAGATAAACCACAATTGTTTGTAACTTAGTACGCAGCTCATTACTTCTTCTGTAATTGTAAACATATAGTTTGTAATGGATTTTCTTTTATCGTGATCCCCTACAAAATCTAAATCTACATAGTCTCTGATTATAAATTTCATAACATAATGTAGTATCTGAGGATCCTCTGATTTATTTTAAAATCCTTTTCACAACATTCCAATGCTGTTACTAGAATTCATTATATATAGACTAACCACTCTCACTGCTTGTGCAATGTCTGGTCTTGTGTATATCATAACGAACATTAAACTTTCTACTACTGATGCATATGGCATTCGAGACATTTCCATCATCTCCACATCATTGCTATGATTCATACCTGAGGATAATTTACAATTCATAAGAAGAGGGGTAGAAATTAGCTTACAATCTTGCATGTTAAAGTGGCAAAAGTTTTTTCTTAAGTTGCTTTTTTGACAGAGCCAAATCTTCCTATCTTGTTCTATATCGATGAATTTGCATCCCTAAAATCTTGTTTCTGGTCCTAGATCCGTTATATCAAACTCCTAAGCTAACTGTGCCTTTAATTCTTGGAAACGATCTTTGTGGGGGTTTATTACCAACATGTCATCCGTATACAATAATAAGATAATGAAATCATCACTATCTCCAAACCTCGTGTAGTATATACAATGGTCTGAACTAAGTCTGTTGTATCCAAATATTTTTTTAACCTGCAAACTAAATTCTTTTTATCTTCTTCAGCAAAACATTCTGGTTGAAATATATAAATTTCTTCTTCAAGTTCTCTATGAAGAAATGCAGTTTTTACATCTAACTACTTTAAGTGTAAATCAAATGTAGCACACGTTGCTAGGAGCACATTTATTATTGTAAGTCGAACCACTAGGGAAAATATCTCATTGAAATCAATATCTTTTTTCTGGGCATATCCTTTCATTATTAATCTTGCACGATACCACTCCACTTGGTCATTATCATCCTGTTTGATCTTAAAGACCTACCTGTTTCTAATGGCTTTCCGACCTTGTGGTATACATACAAGTTCTCATATCTTGTTTTTATGTAGAGTTTCAATTTTCTCTTGCATTACCGTGATCCATAGAGGTGTATATAGGCTGCTTATAGCTTTATGAAAAGTTAAAGATCCTTCATCCTCTATTAGAAAATAGTATGCAACATTGCTCTCCGTAACATGATGGTCTCCTTTCTTGAATTAACCATCGAATTTCTGGAGTCTCAGTCTCTACTGGTTATTGTACTTCATGCTCTGGTTCTGCTTCAGAAGATCCTAAATTTTCATATTCTGAATTATTTTCCACTCATACAATTATAGTTTCTGAATTTTCTATTGAAATGTCATCATCTCTATTTCTTTAAAGTTGATATTCTAGAAAGATAACATTCTTGTTGATGATAACCTTGTAGACAGTGGCATCCTACAGGTGATACTCTTTCACTCCATTAGTATACCCTAATGATATACATTTCCTTAATTTTGGATCAAGTTTTGTTCTTTTTTGGGCATTATACATCACATACACAAGATATCTAAATGAACGCAAAGTAGAATAATTAGCAGGTTTATCGATCCATATCTCCATTGATGTTTTTAACTGAATTGCTATAAATGGACATCGATTTATTACATAACAATCGGTTTTCACTATTTTTATCTAAAATGACTTAGGTAAACCTGCAATCTTCAACATAACTCTTATTCTTTCTGTAAGAGTTCTATTCATCCACTTTGCCACCCCTTTTTGTTGAGAAGTATATGTGACTGTAAACTATCTTTCAATTCCATGCAAAAAACAAGAAACTCCCTATCTATATATTCTCTTCTATTATCTGTCCTCAAGCGCTTAATTTTTTTCTCAGATTGAAGTTCTACCTATGCTCTGAATGCCTTAAACATTGAAAATACATCTAACTTCCTCTTGATAGAGTACACCCAATTTCTCCTGGAGTAATCATCAATAAATAATACAAAATATTTTACTCCTCCTAAGGATATATCCGGTGATTCCTAAACATCTGAATAAATAAAGTCTGGAATACATATGCTCAAAGCAATAAAATTGTTGAACTTAAATCTGTGCTGCTTATTTGTCACAAAATGCTCACAAAAAGGTAGAATTACTGTTTTGAGCCCATGAAGCAATCTACGTTTAGACAGAATCTTTAACCTCATTAAGATATGTGATCTAATTTGCGATGCAACATTATCATTGCCTTTTCTCCATGGTTGATTGCAACTCATGAATCAGCTTCCAATAATGTTTTTCCTTTAACCATGTATAGATTTGCAGCAATCTTTTTTCCTTTCATGACAACAAACGCTTTTCTGACAACTTTCAAGACCCTATTTTCTATATGGGTCTTATATCCAAGATCATCCAATTGTTCTAAAGATAATAGATTCATCTGCAAGCCTTTCACATATTGTACCTCCTGAATGATGTATAAACTACACTATCGTGCATCTTTATCTTGATTATGCCAATACTCGTAATTTTTAAAGCATGATCATTACGTATAAATATAGATCATCTTGAGATAGATTCATATGTGTAGAATCATTCTCTACAAGAGGTCATATGTCATATAACTGTTGAATCTAGAATATAGATATTAGCAAACCATAATTTGCTTTCCACAACAATAATTGCTTTGCTGTACAAGATGTCACCATCGTTTGAGGTACTTGCTACACATTCTTGCAAGTTTGATGACTCAGGAGTTTTATTCTTCTTATTATGCCAACACTTACTTTTGATGTGCCCTTTCTTATCATAGTTGCAACATCTGTCATTCTTCTTACTTCTTGATTTTCATCTACCATGATTGAGACTCCTATTGGGACCACATTCCGTTGATCTCCTTTTTATTGTTGATAAAGCCTTCACTGGTGTACTATTTACCAATTTGTCTTCCTTGTTCTTCTGCCTGCTTTCTTTTTCTAAGACAATAGCTGTAAGCTCATTAAAAATTAGATAATCTGCATGAATATTATTGGTTAGGTTAATGACAAGTTGATCATACGAACCGGATAAACTTTGAAGTAGAATTTTTGTACGTTCATTTATCTTTATTATATGACCCAACACTGAAAGTTGAGAAAATAGAATATTTAAGGTGTTGATATGGTTAGTTACTATTACAGATCATGCCATTTGAAGATACCAAATTTTATTTTTAAGAAAATCTTCATGTGTAGTGACTTGGACTCGTACAATTTTATTAGAGTGTCTCATAATTTTTTTGACGTTTTCTTTTTCACTACACTTGATAATACATCATCTGCTAAGATCATATAGCGATTGGCAATTGCATTGTCATCCAGCTCATTCCACTTGGCATCATTAATGATCTCTACTGGTTTTTCTTCTATTGCTTGTAAGTAATTATCTTTATTTAAAATAGTCTTCATCTTCATGCTTCAGAATGAAAAATTATTTCCATTGAATTTCTCAATTTTAAATTTCACTGCTAAACAATATCATCAATAGTACCTGTGTGGAAATAGTGCACGTATTCATGAATAGTGCCTCAGGTAAATTCTAGAAAAAAGCGATGAGTTACAATAAACACACTTAAATATAATAAAGCCTATCTAGCCAAAACCTTTTATAGACATGTTCTTTCACACCACTATACTTATTTCTAGTAACCAAAAACAATTTTTTTCTAATGTGGAAATTCAAACAATGTTGCAACCACAAAACATACTCAGAATTTTTTAAAGAACCTATGGCTCTGATACCATTGTTATGACAACCCGATACTATTTTAATTTGAACGTAAACCTTAAATCGAGAATAATATTGAAAGAAAATGGAAGGAATAAATAAAAATATAGTGGACACAAGATTTATATGGCAAAACTCTCGATGTGAGGAAAATATCTATGAACTAAGACTAGAAGAATTTTATTAAATTAATAACATTACACACTCTCTCTAGAGATTTTAGGATAGAACTAGGGAGAAGAATTTCTCAAATATACAATTGAGATTTGGGATATGGAATGATGAACAAATGAATTATAATTGTCTATTTATAGGCAAAATAAGAAGATGAAAATCAATTAGCTCCACCACTAAGTAGTTAAGGAAATGGAGGTTAAAGAAATTAATAGATGTGGTGATTAATTTACCTCCCATCTACTTATCTGTCATTTAAATCAATTAAATTTCTACCAAAAAATAGTCAACAAATATGGTTTCGTCCTTAACAAATACCAAACTCAAACTTCATCGACAAGAAAGTGCATATAAATCTAATTTACCAACAGAATGCCTAGTGTTCAACCAGTAAACCTATTGTAATCAAGTTAAATGTTGCAATGAAATGACGAATCAAATATTGAAGTTAATTTGGTTACAAAACAACTAATTGAATTGAAGTAGTATCTGAATACAAAAAATAACAGCATCGTGCGAAATAGCAAAAATTGAAACCAAACTTGCATATTCAAAAACTGTAGCTGAATTTTAGAAGGTTTCATTCATTGAAATAAAAAGAAAGGAAGGATCAATTTTGAATTGGTTTCTTAGATTGTTTTCTTTATGCTGGAACTCAACCTGCAAAACAAACTAACACATTTATTAAGGTGGCTGGAAGATTGTATAAGTTAGAGTTTGTTTAATATTATTTTTAATGAAGTGGGTGTGTTTTTTTTTCCTAAAAACTTACTGACTGCCTGATGCATTTAATCAACTTTTATGAGAAGACATAAATAAAACTTTACTTTCCTGGTGGCACGATGCATGCAATGACTTGCTTGAATTATTCTTTTATTGATAAGTATTTATTGCATTTCGTACATCTGTCACTGATTTAGTCGAGGAGCTATCCTTGTAGATATTGATGTCTCTTGCCTTTGATGACTGACAATTTACACGCTATCTAGCTTCTTCTTCGCTCAAAGTCTGCGACATATGCATGTGTCCTCTTATTGTTGCACTGACGTGTTCGCCCCCTATTGGACTTATCTTGTACCCATACTACATGTAGTGATTGAAAAATTAGAAAAATATTCCATCTTTTTGCATGGTGAAAATGTTGATGAATTTCCTTGTGCAAATATGCGAGAAAGCTGGCTTGCAAGATATAAGCAATAATTCAAACGGATATTTTGTTAGAAAGCAATAATTGCACAATTCTGCTACCGTAAAGAAAATTATGGGAGTCGACATGGTCCCATCTCTCATATGTTTTGGTACTTTGGAAAGATCTTCCTACCTGTTTTCTCTTGTTTTCCAACACAAATTTCGGGAGCAACTCCTGTTCAGTGGCCGCAATTAGTGTAGATCATGAGCGTGAAGGAACTCAAATTTGGCTCTCTTGAGGGCAGTACATGATGTCAATATAACCTAACCTCTTGCTTAATTACTAAATGAAATAAGAATAATAGAGCCACTCAAAAAACTTCATTCCACACCCTTTTTTAAATAAATTTATCCTTATCAAAATTTTAATCAGTAAATTACTTTTAAGGACATAGTAATGTAAGTTAACCCAAAAAAAAAAAAAAAAAAAAAAAAAAAAACCACTGTCACCCATAATAAATAATAAACATTCATTCATTTAGAATTTTTAGGGACATATATAGTAATATAAATTAACAAATAAAAAAACTTATAATGTTAATTTTCTAAAATTAAATTTACCATGTCACCTCCAAGATTTAAGTCCATAAAGGAAATGTTATAATTGTTTTCACAAGTCTTATAAATAAAATAAAATGTGGATGAAATTTTATATATTTAGGATTCTAAATCTCGCATTTATTTATGAAATTAAGTTTAGTGAAATTATATTCTGCCACACTTGTAATTGTTGAGTGTTAATTTTTTTCATCTTGTGAGAAACCCCAACTTTGAAAAAAAAAAAAAGGTTTATGATTTTATAAATAAAAAGGAAAGAATTTATTAATGTTTAAAAAATTGTGAGCAAATTCTAAAAAGAATTTGTTTGAAAAAAAAAATAGTAATTATTAGTAACTAATTTAAAATAAAAATTATAGGTATATTGAAATTGATTCCACAATCATAGGATTGAAATTTAAAATAAAAATTATAAGTATATTGATTCCACAATCATTCATTTTAATTTCATTTTTTCTTATATTTAAAACAAATATTTCCTCAGTTAAAAAAAAAAATAAATGTGTTTTTTTAAAAAAAAAAAAAAAAAAGAAAAAGAAAAATTTGATGATATGGACTAGTTATGGTTGTCACAAGGTCAAATATATACTCGAATTTGATAATTTTTTCCCTCACATATATTCTCATTATTAAATTTTTTGTCGTTATACAAGATCTTATTTGTTAATCCAATATTCTATTTAAACCTTAAATATTTTTTGATCTTTACACATATTAAGTAAAAATTGTCATTAATATAAATGGTTTTGTATAATAACGTGGGGGTTGATTGTTAATAAATTAAAAAGTTAGTCCTACTTGTTCTAGGCTATACTTTAGGTAGATAATTTGTATTTAAGTTTATGACTAAATAATTAATAATTGTCGTATAAAAATTATAGTCATAATTTTATAGATACAAATCGCACGGTCACTTGTGGAACAGGAACACTACTCCATGAGTAATATCATGCATTTGGTTTAAACGATCCAGCTCTCTGATTCAGAAAAGTCGCAATTGGGTAACGAAGTGGACATATATCCAGATCTATAGCTTAACCAGCTTGGATGCTGGTGGGCTCTCATTGTAGCCCATGACATTCAATGTTAAAGTTGTTCAGTCTCCATCCCAAAATCCTTTTGGAAACATCAGTCTTTCTCTCCACTTGGGTGTTAGTTAGAACAACCCGAATGATTGATTCCGTGTGTACACTTTAACAAGTTGCCCTGGTCCAGACCTCTTTTTTTTTTTTTTTTTGTTTTGTTTTGTTTTTGGTTTTCATGGTTATCTCAACAATTGCAGTAGAACTTGCTTAGGTGTGATACGTATATCCACCTCGTTTTTTTGCAGGATCAATATAAATTAAAGTTGGATATCAACGAGGGGAGGGAAGGGGGGTGTGGGGCCCGCATTTGGAATTTATATTTTAAATAGAAAAGAATCCCGACATAATCTAATTCAATTGTATGTAAACTGAATTGAAAACTGAATTGAATTGATAATGATAGTCGATTTTATTAAGCACAAAAATTAAAAAAAAAAAAAAATCTATTTTATCAACAAAATGACCAAAATCAAAAAATATCGGTTTGATTTGAATTGGAATTTTGCTATGATTAAATTGAATTTAATTTTACAGCACATAAATATTACTATATGTGCACTGTGTACAGCAAACAAAATTGGGTTAGGGAAAGAAGTGCACTCACAATCACAAACATGAAACATCAAAAGATTTGTCATGTAGCAACCTTAAGTCTTAAATACTATAGTTGAGTCGGTTTTTATCAATATAAGTATTTGAATCTGATGGTAGCTAACACAGTATCAGAGCTTAAAGGTCTTTAGTTCAAACCGTCTTTCCGATCCCTCATTTATCTAAAAATCATCTCGTTATACATGTTATACGATAAGAGGTGTGTAGTATGTGTCTATCATCTGTTATTTGTCCACGTTATACGTGAGGGAGTGTATCACATGTCAACCTCAAGTTTTAAATATTATAGTCGTTGGACCATTTCTTATCGACGTAAACTTTGGGGTCTTATGGTAACTAATATGATCAATAGAATTAAACATCTTTATATACCTATGTTAAAACTATAATCATATATTCAAATACTATAGATGAATTTAGAGGGTGTTGGCCCTAGTAATCGACTTTGGATCCCCATATTGTGAATGCATGTGATATTTTTGCCCTATATAATGGATAACCTTTTCTCTTCATTGTCATTGGTCAATATTTAATCAAATTCCATTTGCTTCAATACATAGAGAAAAACAACGAGAGACATGGAAGGCTCAATTTCAAAGCAGTGTCTTAGATTGTTTCTCACTCTATTAGCAATCAATTGCTGCATAAACTCAAGTAGTGCAACAAGGCCAATTGCCTCCAAAACCTGCACAGAGTTCATTAAAACATCTTGCAGCTCCACAATTTATCCAACACTATGTTTTAATTCCCTAGCCAGCCATGCAAACTTGATTCAAACAAGCCCTAAGCTCCTTGCCCATGCAGCTCTCAATGTGACTCTTTCAACGGCGAAAGCAACGTCTGCCGTGATGGTCCAGCTCTCCAAAATCCCCGGCATGAAGCAGAGAGAGGCAGAAGCCATGCAGGATTGCTTGGAGGAGCTGAGTGATTCGATTGATGAGCTTAGAAGGTCTATCACCGAGATGGGTCAGATCAAATCATCTAATTTTCAACTCACCATGAGCGATATACAAACTTGGGTTAGTGCTGCTTTGACAGACGACAGTACTTGCAGTGATGGTTTTGATAAGAAGACAAAGAATGGGAAAGTGGTAAAGGCAAGGATTTTGAACATTGCCCATTTGACTAGCAATGCTCTGGCTTTGATCAATAATTATGCCTCTCTTCAGGGGTAGAATAAAAGATGATTTCTAGCTCCAATTTTTAAGTGGTTTTTCTGTTAGGGAGTCGAATATGTAAGATTGTCATTTCACTGTAAGTGAATGTATTGTGGCTGGTTGAGGGAGTAAGTACAGTTTGTTGTCAATAAATAAGATTTGTTAGTAAAGTTGAATTGAAAATATAAATGTGAGTACTCCATGGTTGGTTGATGATTTTGATAGTTTCCTCTGTTATAAGTTATATGAATATGTTTGAGCATCTGCAATGCAAGTTTCAATTTGGACTTAATTTTTTACCATAAAATCAATAGATAATCAGGGAAAAAATAAATTTCAATGTAATTATGTGATTCAATTATGAAGCTAAATGGCAAAAAAATTGTTAGGAATGTTGGAAATGAGTTTCTCAATTGAAAAACTCTTCTAGAAATCCCAGTTAGCATATTTCATTCATTTTCCCACCAAAATAAATTACAAGGTTTTTATTAAACAATTTCATTCCAAAAATTATCTTTTTTTTTTTTTCTCAAAGAGTCCAAAAATTTAAATAATATGAGGAGAGATAATGTAGTACATGTTTTATGATAATTAATTATAAATTAAATATATATTTTATTGTAGATAATTGCATTGAAGATAAAAGTAATATTTCTAATTTTTTATTCATAATAAAAAATGGCGATATATTATAAATAAAAATTCAGAATTTTATAGTAGCATTAGAGATGCTCTTACAATTAAAATCTCTAATTACCTATGCTTGGGCACTTTAACCACATTCTGTTCTTTGAAGAGGAAACCCTTTTCCTTCTTCATGCTGTATTTCTCTGGTAAACATCTCAATCTATAGTTCGTTTTAAAGCCAGTTAAAAAATGTCCAATAACTCCAGGCAAATATCACATGATAAAGAGCAAACAACCTTTTTTCTCGCATTTGATCATAATTGGATCAAATATGAAAATAGTAGGCATACATGTAGGTCCAGGGGGATGTCACAGGTGCATAGAAAAACAAGGGACAAATTAAAAGCAATCAAAGAGCTGGACCTGGACCAAAATGATAGCTATTTATGTGGCAATTCTTGTTAAAATGTCACACCAATTCTAAAATTAAAAATAAATAAATAAAAAGAAAAGAATAGTAAAGTACCTTTCATTTCCTTGAAATTGATAAGCCAATTCAATCCAATTCATCAGTCTAAATTTCGAATTCCTCATGCAAGTGCTAAAAAGCTGGCTTGCAAATGTAATCCAATAATTGCAAACGAATATTTTCTTTATTTGCAATAAGTACACACTACGCAACGAAATTACTGGAGTGGATGTGGCCCTAGTTCTCAAAGCTATACCTAGCTAGCATGTTTGAAAGATCTGCCAGTCTCTTCAGAAATAGAAAATCAAGTGGGATATGCATAATACTCCTGTAATGTGATGTGGTTAGCCGGTCATATGCAGAAGCGATGCCCCCGTGTAATTATGTGACGGATCAGGCATCAGGCCTCCCGCCCAAGGTTTTATCCACAAAAGGCGAGAATTTCCTTTGAACCACACATTACCAGAGCCTATTCTATCTCTTCGAGGTTATGGAGTATACATGAGAATGAAGGAATCCAATTTTGGCTCTTTTCAGTTGAGTAAACGGTCTTAATATCATCATCTGGATTGGTACACACTCAAAATATGTAATTGAGATGGATAGAGACTCACATGAGCTTGAGTTCATTCAATAAAAAAATGCGCCATCCCACCCATGACACAAAACGATATCATGCATTTACATCATGTTTAGAAAAATGAGAAAAAGGATAAATGAATATCATCATGATAAAATAAACGATTGAGTCATTGGGAAATATTAAATTATGAATTTTATGACGCATAAAAATAATGTATTGTTAAACCATAATTAAAGAAAAAATCAAAATTTCTCTTTTAACATTGATGCAGCAACCAATACAAAGTTGCAGGTAAAAGAGAAAAATATAAGTTTGTAGGGAACGGTTAAGAAGCTTTCTTGGGTGGAGACATATTACCGATCGGGAGATTATGATGCTGACCCAAAATACGTGTACCAGTGACCTTGTGGCTGTAAAGACATGAAGACAACGATGTCTTGTTTACGTGTGAATATTCGGGTACAACCATTAAAAAGACAGTAACTAACAAAAAGACATAGACACATACCTAGCAGAATGCAGGTAGTCTCAAGAAGATCAAACTTCTTTGTTTCTCAGTCACTTAGGTTCTTGGTAACCTAAACAGAAAATCCATGCAACAATAAGACAAAAGTTTCACACTTTAACTTTCAAGATAGAAGTGTTGAGTTCAAATTGACACATTTTTTCTTAACTACGATATGCCGCTATGGTGCGAACGATTCTACCGCAAAATTTAATACTCCTACTACTAAACATATGATTAAAGGTAGGCAGCCTCACTAATCAAAATGTAGGCATGATAGGTTTACGACTACATTCAGCTACAATTTTTCCTATGACGACAGTGTTGTCACAATAAATTTAACAAAACATCCAAGAAGGAACTTATGGATTAGTTGCATCACTACTCTGATACAAAAATAAAAGAAAAAAGAGATAAATAATAGAAGCATTACTGTAATGTGAATGCGATAAAAAAAATTATAATTAGGTAACTAATAATACGCCCCTCATAGCTTGGGCCGTCTAGTGGTTAGACAATCTACCACTCTCTCTAAATTTAAGGGTTTTACATCCAAAAGTCTATCATAGACATTTTCTACTCACTATTTGTGAGCTGTCCCCTTACTCTTTATGGGTTAGCCCCTCTCATTTATAGGAGTCAATCTTCACATCGTATCATAACACCTATTATTGCTTGTTTTGGTTATACCCTGAGCTGGCCCAGTAATCAGAAATAAAAAATAAATAATAAAAATAATGTGCCCCTCAACTCGCAAAATGAACCCAAATAGTCTTAGGTTTTTCGCTCTTCCCATTAGCCTCCCATGCACCTTTTCCCTCCGGTGCCTTAAAAGTGCAATACTAAGAGATGTAACATAGTACTTAAAATTCATTAAAGTTGAAGAAAGTTAAGGCTAAAAAATGCTCAGATTAGCCATTTTTCACCTATACGTATCTCCTTGTGAACTTCATCAACAAAGTTCTTGATCTTAAGTCAAAAGAAGTATATCATTCCCTTCCAGTAATGTAAGAATATGAACTTAATTAATTAAAGAAAAAGGCACCAGTCTTTAATTCCAATGTTTCAACAATATAAAAAATCCATGCCTGGACTATAGCTCCTATGTCACTATATAATTGCTGTGACAATATCAACACTGCATTCACTTCTAATTCGCACTCTTATCCAATTCCACCAAAAGAGTAAAATTGCTCATGGTCAAATAAAAATGAAACTAGACCCATCCCTTCAATTACATCGAAATTGTATATTAAACAATGCAAATAGTGTCACAAAAGCGTCGTTCTTTCTTCATCTAGTTCAAGCAAAACTTGGGAAAGAGACATGGAAAGGAGATATAGCATTTTTATCAAACAGATGATGAATAGTTGAACCCCACTGGAACTTCTCGAAACTCATTTTAGAAGAAAATAAAAATAAAAAAATAAAAAAGGAAAAGAAAAACAATAAACAAACCTCTAGTGCTGAATTAGTCTTAACAACAATAAATAGCGATGTGACCATATTGGAAACTCTCAAGAAATTGACTCGGCTGCGATTTTGACCTTCTACCCGAAATGAACTGACCTAATATTAAGTGATTTCACAATCACAAAGCAACTTAAAAGAGAATCAAAGGGTTCAGCCAGCAACCTAATTCCCGTCATGAAAGAGAAAATAAACAAGCAGAAGATGATGACATAGCAAGTGAACAACAACCCCATCAATCGAATGACAACCTACAACTGAAGATGCAAATCCCATAAAAAAAAAAAAAAAAAAAAAAAAAATCGATGAAGGAAAAAAATTAGCACATTGAAAAGTATAGACCGCTAAATTTGGATCTATCATGAATGAAATTGATGCTCTTTAAAATCATTAATATATTGCTCCTATAAACGACAATACCACACCTACCATTGTCACTGCCCTCTGATTTAGCTAATACATCTACGAATACCATTGACACTAGCACTCATTTAAAGCCATCTTGACTCGACAACATACGAGTAAAACAACATTTATCGAACATTCAAGCAAAACCCCTAGAAAAGGAATCTTTGGACAAAATCCTAGCCCATTAACATGCTAAACGTATATTTTTTGCCTTGTATATAATGGCGTGATTTGAGGTTGAAAACTAAATTGAGAAAATTTGGTGTTTTAAGGGCAGAAATGTTCTTTAATAAATGGTTACACTTGTTTTCTCTTTTGGTGGTCAATTCATAATCAGTTTAAATTAATCATGAATATTTTTATTTATTACATTTCTTTTTTTTTTCAAAAAAAAACAAAAACTAGAGGTTAATTATATTAGAATAGGCTGAATTTAACACTTGATAGTAAAAGAGAAAACAGCAAGAGATAAAAAATTTTGGTCTCTCACCAAAAATTACTTAACTCTATATTTTTACTATTATTGTCAACAAATGACATGGATGAACAAAAATATCCTTTTATCAATTTATTTTTTTATTAAAAGTAAAAACTAAAATATAATTTTATATGAATATGAAAATATTTATACCGTCTTCTAGAGTCTCCTCTTTAGAATGCTCTAGAGAGAGAAATCTTACAAGCCCCTGTCTCTAGTAAGACCCTCCATTCATACTGATTTCTTTGTCGTTTTCTTCTTGTTTCCTACCTCCTCTCAACGACTTCTCTAGATTTGGGGTTTTAAGGGTTGAATCGAGAGATTTCTAAATCTATCCCACAAAACCAAAAACAATGTACAGTTTAATTTGATCCTTCACTACAAAAAAACAGTATATTAATATTGCACTATTCATACTAGACGCTAAAGACTCGTATGGATAACATTATAGTATTTAAAAAATAATAATAATAAATTTATTTATCTATACTGGGCCTTTAGTGCTCGGTATGGATAACACTAATATTTTTTTAAAAAAAATAAATTAAAATTGATTATTCATATCTGGCATTAATGGCCTGGTATGGATATTCACGCATTTTAATTTTTAAATAATCTTTTTAATATCCATGCCGAGACTTAATACATACCAATTGATTATTCATACTGAGCCCATAATTTGGATAGTTTAATGGGCTCAGTATGGATAGTATAATAAAAAAATAAATAAAATTATTGATTATCCATATCGGACGGGTGACCCACTTGATATGGATAATTAATAATTAAAAAAAAAAAGATTATCCATACCTAACAGGTCATGTATAAATAATCACTAATTAAAAAAAATAAAAAAAAATAGATTATATTTGCCCAGTATTGATCATCCATAATCCATACCGGGTAGGTGCATGGATAATCAATAATTAAAAAAAAAAAAAAATAGATTATCTATATCAAGTGAGTATGGATAATCTGGGCATGATATACCTGACCCTTCTCTTTAATTTCTCCATTTTCTTTCTCTTTCTATCTCTTTCTCTCACATCTTCTCTCTCTTCAAACCCAAGCTACCCCTACCCACTGTGTTGCTCTGGTAGCCAATCGCTGTCGATCACCGCCGGTGAGTCCTCTTTTTCTTCTTCTTCTTCTTCTTTCTTCTCTTCTTCTTCTACTTTTCTTATTATTATTATTATTATTCTCCTTTTCGTCTTTTTATTCTTATTATTCTTCAGCTTTTGTGCACGAGACGGCTGGACTGCAATCCAACAACCGGCATGGTAGTCCAACCATCATCTTTTTTTTTTTTTTTTTATCTCATTTTTTCACTTCTTTTCTTCTCTTGTAGCCGTGGTGAGGACTAACACCGACTGAAGCCATCGTATTCGCCAATCAACTGCTCTTATGCCGTTCGGGACCGTTATCTTGTTGGATCGAAATTCTCACTAAAACAAAAATAAAACTTTTACAACACTCAAAACACCTCACAATACAAAGCTTTGCTTTGTTTCTCACACACTCACTAGAAGCTTTGCTTCTCTTATGTTTTCTTCTTCTTTGTGATGCTTAGACCTCATGCAAGAGGGGCTATATATAGTACTAGAAAATTAATCTAAACCATTCAAATTAACAAATACAAATAAATCCTAACCACACAATTTCACCAACCAAACAAATACTTTTAAATTGACTCACCTAACCTTACACCTAACCTTACACCTAACCTTACACCTAACATTATACCTAACCTTAGAAGGTTCTTCTTGATGGACTTGGGCTTGGAAATGGGCTTGGTAATGGGCTTGAAAATGGGCTTGGTAATGGGCTTGCTCAAAACAAGTTTATATTTTCAACACCCCCTCTTAAACTTGTTTTACCATGCCAAGCAAACTTCTTAATCTCGCAAAATCTTCAAACTTTAGTGGTTTGGTGAAGATATCTGCGATCTGATCCTTTGACCTTACGTATTCCATTTGCACATTTCTTTTTGCTATGCATTCTCGTATGAAGTGATAACGAGTATCGATATGTTTGCTTCTGTCATGGAACACCGGATTCTTTGCTAAGGCGATGACTGACTTATTGTCTACACAAATCTCAGTTGGTTCTTCTTGTGGCAAGCTTAATTCCTTCAATAAATTTCTGAGCCAAATTGCATGACAAACACACGAAGTAGCAGCTACGTATTCGGCTTCACAGGTGGATAGTGTGACAATGGGTTGCTTCCTTGACATCCATGTGAAAGCTGTGTTTCCCATGAAGAATGCAAACCCACTGGTGCTCTTTCTATCATCTGTATCTCCACCCCAATCGCTATCGCTATATCCAACAAGTTTGAAGTCATTTGAAATTGAATAGAACAAGCCAAAGTCAATTGTACCTTTGATATAGCGAAGGATTCTCTTAGCTGCCTTGAAATGGGTAGTTATTGGATTCTCCATATAACGACTCACCAGTCCAACTGCATAAAGGATGTCAAGTCTTGTACAAGTCAAGTACCTCAAACTTCCAACCAAACTCTTAAAGAGTGTTGGATCCACCTTTTCTGCTTCATCATGCTTAGATAGTTTGACTCCACATTCCACCGGTGTGCTTATTGGATTGCAATCATCCAACTTGAATTTCTTAAGTATCTCCCTTGCATAGCTTTCTTGGGAGATAAAGATGCCATCTTCATTTTGCTTGACTTTGATACCAAGGTAGTATGCCATCAATCCGATGTCGGTCATCTCAAATTCCTTGGCCATTGCTTTCTTGAATTCTTCAAAAAAACTTGGATTATTACCGGTGAAGATTAAATCATCCACATACAAACATACAATCAAAACATCTCCATCTTTGAATTTGATGTAGAGAGCATGTTCATGAGGACATTTGGTGAAGCCATTCTCTTTGAAGTATTTGTCAATCCGATTGTTCCATGCCCTTGGTGCTTGCTTCAACCCGTAAAGAGCTTTCTTTAGTTTTAGAACTTTGTCTTCGTGGCCTTTGACTTCATAGCCTGATGGTTGCTGAATGTAGACTTCTTCTTCAAGGACTCCATTTAGGAAGGCGGATTTTACATCCATCTGATGAATCTTCCACTTATTCTGAGCTGCCAAAGAAATTATTAGTCTTATAGTTTCTAATCGAGCAACATGAGCAAATACCTCATCATAGTCAATTCCAGCTTTTTGACTATAGCCTTTTGCAACAAGTCTTGCCTTGTGTTTTTCTATCTCTCCCTTAGCATTTCTTTTTATCTTGTACACCCATTTGACACCAATTGCTTTGTGTCCTTTTGGAAGTATAACGAGCTTCCAAGTATCATTCTTTTCAATGGACTTGATTTCTTCATTCATTGCATCTTTCCACTTCTTATTTTGTACAGCTTCTTCAAAGCTCACTGATTCGGAATCAGCAAAGAGACAGAAAAGTGTGAGATTATCAGGTTGTTCAGTTACCTCATAAAAATCTTGCAGGCTTCTTGTACGCTCCACATCTCTTTCATTCAGAAATGATGGTGGTGAGTTTCCATTATCTGTTGAGGCTGGTGATGCTGGTGGTGTAGTGGGTTCTTATTCTGCTTGCTCCATTCTTGGTTGCTCCTCCTTCTCTTCTTCAAAGTGGGGAAGGAAACTGTAATCTTCATCATGTGTTTTCCAATTCCATGTGCTTTCTTCATCGAATACAACATCACGGCTGATGATAGTCTTTTTATTGTTTGGATTATACAGCTTGTAGCCTTTAGAATAATTATCGTACCCGATGAAGATGAACTTCTCACTTTTGTCATCAAGCTTACTTCTTCTCTCGTCTGGTACATGTACATGAGCTATGCTTCCAAAGACTCTCAGGTGGGAAATACCTGGCTTCCTTCCATTCCATGCTTCTTGTGGTGTCTTTCTCAACACACTTCTTGTTGGAGATCGATTTGATAGGTATACTGCGCAAGCTACAGCTTCCGCCCAAAATTCCTTCGGTAATCTTTTGCTTTTCAACATACTTCGTGCCATATTGAGAATTGTTCTGTTCTTTTTTTCTGCAACACCGTTTTGCTGAGGGGATCTCGGAACGGTTAGAGGACGTCTGATTCCATTTGCTTCGCAGAACTCTCGGAACTCTTTTGAGGTGAACTCTCCTCCTCGATCAGATCTCATTGCTTTTATCTGGTAGCCACTTTCTTTCTCCACAGCAGTTTTAAATTTCTTGAATACTTCAAAGACTTCTGATTTCTGTTTCAAGAAATATACCCACGTTTTTCTTGAAAAATCATCAATGAAGAGAAGGAAATAATTACTATTACCGAGAGAGCTTGGCTTGATTGGACCGCACACATCAGTATGGATGAGCTCGAGTGGTTTCTTGGCTCTTGATTCTGACTGTTTTGGGAAACCTTTTCTGAATTGCTTCCCAAGTAGACACCCTTCACAAAGTTGGTCAGGATGATTAATACGAGGTAGTCATCTCACCATTTCCTTCTTAGACAACATTTCCAATCCTCCAAAGTTGAGATGCCCAAATCGAAGATGCCATAACCATGATGCATCTTTATAACAAGCTTTCAAACACTTTGCAACATCATTTTGAATGTTCAACGAAAACATTCTATTCTTTGACATTTTCACCTTAGCAATTAAATTTCCTATGTCATCTCTTATAAAAAGACTACAATCTTTCATGTGAATATCATAACCTTTTTCTAAAAGTTGACCTAAACTCAAGATGTTGCTTGTCATGTTGGGCACATAATAAACATTTGAAATCAATTGGTGACTACCATCTTTAGCACGAATAAGAATGTTACCTTTTCCTTCCACCGGAATTTTAGAACTATCTCCAAATGAGACATTGCCACTCACAGATTCGTTGAGCTCTATGAACATGTTTTTCCTTCCACACATGTGGTTGCTCGCACCAGTATCGAGATACCAAATATTCTCTTGGTCACCATCATTGCCTCTATGTGCTAATAACAGAATTTCTCTCTCCTCTGCTCTTACTTCCACAAAATTAGTCTTTTCTTCAACCTTGTTATTTGGAGTTCTACATTCTGAAGCATAATGTCCAAACTTCTGACAATTATAACACTGAACTTGAGATTTTTCGTACCTCGTGTTCGAATTGGCTCTCCCACGACCTCTTGTTGAATTTTCTCCTCTCTCATAGCTATTGTTGGAATTGTTGTTGTTATAATTCCAACCTCGTCCACGACCACGACCTGTACCTCGTCCTCGGCTTCTTCCTCTGCCTCGACCACGTTGGTATCTCTCATGGCTTTGGATTTCTTCCTTCTCTTTGAGTTGGGACTTGAGGAGTTGTTCATTGATACCTTGCTTCCTTTTATGCTTTTCTTCGTAAGCTTGCAACGATCCTTGAAGTTGCTCAATTGTCATGGTTGTCAAATCTTTAGTCTCTTCTATCGTCACAACGATATATTCAAATTTGGAATCCAACGAGCGGAGTATCTTCTCCATTATTCTGGTATCTTCCAGTGTCTCACCGTTTCTTTTTAATTGATTAGAAACGGTTAACACTCTTGTGAAGTAGTCAGAAATAGATTCAGATGCTTTCATATGTAATGATTCAAACTCACCTCTTAAAATCTGAAGACGAACTTTCTTCACTTGTTCAGATCCTTTGCAAGAGGTTTGTAGCTTATTCCACGCTTCTTTAGCGGACTTTGCACTTGAAATTTTCTCAAAGCCATCATCATCTAATGTTTGATAGATGAGATAGAGAGCCTTTTTATCTCTCTTCCTTGAGTCTTTTAAACTATCCTTTTGAGTTTGGGATAGTGTCGACTCATCTTCTGATTCGGTGTAGCCCTTTTCTATGACCTCCCAGACATCGTGTGCTCCAAGAAGTGCTTTCATTTTGATACTCCAATTATCATAGTTGTCGTTCTTGAGTGTTGGAACTTGAAAGGATACCATACCATTAGCCATACCTTTTAATATGTTTAGAATTTCGAAATTCTGATTGCACGGATGGATTCAGAACGTCGAGAAACTTCAACCGGAACTTGAACCAAAAAGTCAACTTTTGGTCAACGGTCAAAGTCAACAGTCAACTCGGTCAACGGTCAAAGTCAACGGGACCTGGGTCAACGGTCAAAGTCAACGAGACCTGTTTGGCTTTTGCCAGCAGCGGCTCAGCTCGGCTTCGGCTTGGCTTGGCTCGGCTCGGCTCGTTCTGTTAACCCGGTTCAACTCGTTTGAGTTGACTAAGTTTTCTGCAGCGATTTTCCGGCGGCGCGTGCGGGCGCGTGGAACCTCTGATTGGGATGATTTTTGCGGCGTTGTGCTCCTCTCGTCGAGAGCTTCGATTTGGTATATTATAAGATACTTAGCCTCGCTCTGATACCACTTTGTTGGATCGAAATTCTCACTAAAACAAAAATAAAACTTTTACAACACTCAAAACACCTCACAATACAAAGTTTTGCTTTGTTTCTCACACACTCACTAGAAGCTTTGCTTCTCTTATGTTTTCTTCTTCTTTGTGATGCTTAGACCTCATGCAAGAGGGGCTATATATAGTGCTAGAAAATTAATCTAAACCATTCAAATTAACAAATACAAATAAATCCTAACCACACAATTTCACCAACCAAACAAATACTTTTAAATTGACTCACCTAACCTTACACCTAACCTTACACCTAACCTTACACCTAACCTTAGAAGGTTCTTCTTGATGGACTTGGGCTTGGAAATGGGCTTGGTAATGGGCTTGGAAATGGGCTTGGTAATGGGCTTGCTCAAAACAAGTTTATATTTTCAACATATCTTCACCGATTTTTGTTTTTTTGGTTGATTGTGTGTTTTAGACCTATTAGTAGCTAATCTAGTGTGTAAAACAATTGGAAACTAATGTAAAAGTATGTGTAAGATTGTTTTGGTGTACTTGTTTATGTTTATAAGCATTTTTGTTGTGCGTGGACGGGTTGATTTTTGTTGTTTGGTTAAGTGTAATGTAAGATCTTTCTGTTCAGGGGAATAAGCAATGAAGAGAAAATACATTTGAGACAAAAACTATTATCGCACTTTCGGGAAGAGAACTATCAGGTGTTGTTTAAATCTCATTATTTCTTTCTTTTGTAATGTGTGTACTAACTTTTGCTTCTTTTAGAATTTTGTAGGTGTTTATGTAGTTGTTTTTGTTTCTTCGAATTAAGATTATGAGCATGCGTGCATTCTGTGTTGTATGTTTTTGTTTCACAGTTCACTTAAGCGTGGTTGTTCGGGTGCTAATTTTGTTATTTTGCATTTTATTTCTGTGTAGATTGCGCAAATGCTAGCTGTGCTCATTTCCAAAATTGCTCGCTTTGATTATCCTAGAGAATGGTATATTTTTCACAGAATGTTTGTTTCTCTGTTTATGCTGTTGCTGTCCCGCGCAATTTTAATAGTGGATGATAAGGAGAACTAGATTTAATTCTTAATTGACTAATTGAATTCCTACAAATAACCTTATTTAATTAGCTTTTTCTGTGAGTCTTTTGTTTCACATTTAATTGTATATGATATTTAAAAGTGACTAAAATTCATGAAAATAGTTGTTGAAACTAAAACTTTTAGTAGTTAAGATTTTTTTTTTCAAATTTATTTAAAAAAAAAAAAAACTGCTACGTGTACTTATTTGTGAATAATAGAAAATGGAGAACTTTGCTGGAGCTTGATAGTGCAATGCTGAACTTAGAGACTGCTAAGTTTTCTTGCTTTTGCTATGCATTTGCTTTAGAAATCAATCTAAAATGACGAAAATTTCAAATAATAATAAAAAAAACCTGGAAAAAAGAGGAAAGGATAAAGGACACGAGTAATGATTATCATCAAAGGTAGAATTGTAAGATGTAAATGACTTCAAATATAATGAAAATAAATTATGAGCCTAGTGACATTAAAATTATTATCTTTTATTAATCTAAGGGCCGTAATACAGCTGCTGGAATCATTTCTAATACATTCTTTTGCCAAAAATCATACTCATGTGGGTCTTTGCCTCATAACATCATGAACTCTTGACTACCATCCCTTTTGACCTTTATTTATCCGCTTGTTTTCACGTTAAGCTTGAATGTCATTAGTCACATTCATTAAGAACTAATGGAAGCGTTTATGATTCCTTAAGTAAATGATACAAAAAAAAAAGAAAAAAGAAAAGGAGGACTAGTTTTCGTGGGTTAAGGTAGTTGGAACATGTTTATGACTCAAAATATTTAATATGAACATGTGATAGGCAAATAAAAATAGAATTTGTGTAGCTGACCCAAAGAAAAACGTGATACGATGTTGAATGATTTCATGTTCTTTGGAGTAATGCTGCTGCCCAGCATACTAGTAAATTGTCCGTTAAAAATGTCAACTTTTTCCAAATGATCACTGGATTGTGTTATTTTGAATTAATTCTTATTGTATGTAATAGTTTAATTTTCTCCCCTTATACTAAAAGTTTGAGTATATAAAACTTGTGTTGCATAGCATACGTGGAATCTTATTGTAGTCATACAAAAGAAGCTCATATTTTATATTCTGTTCTTGAAGGTTCCTTCATTAAATGAGTTGTAATATTGATTCATGGACGACGGACAAGGATTCTCTGTTAATGTTGACACGGTGCTAATCTTTTTATGAGAACAATTTAAGTTTGAGTAATGCATGAGAGAGAAAAAATCTATCAATCTTGATCATTCATTTTTTTAAGGGATAATCCCAAAAAACCCTCTCACTTTTGATAAATTATCCATTCTCCCCCATATGGTTTTGTTTTTATCCAAATTACAGCCTAACTTTTAATTAAACACCCAAAATACCCACTGAAGGCGTATGAAAAGACGGTAATACCCTTGACAGTAACCGATTCCGTTAAATGAATAAGGTTGACCTTTTGACTCCGGGGGTAAAAGCGGAAATACGAAGAAAGTTAAAAATCTATATATTAATTAATTAAAATATGAAAAATTAAAATAAATAAATAATGTTAAATATAAAAATATAAAAAATAAAGATATTTTTATTTTTAAAAAATAAAAAATTTAAATAAAATTTTTTTTTTCAGTACTCACCACTTTCCCTCTCTAACTCACCGTTCTCTCTCTCTCTAACTTCACCAGTCTCTCTCTCTCTCTAACCTCACCGCACTAGCTCCGTCGCTCGCCGTTGCCTCTACCAGACATCCACCACCAACCTCTCCCTCGCCGACTCCTCTTCATCTCTCTCTCTCTGGCGCCGCCGCTGCCGCCTTCTCTCCTCTTTCTTTTCAGATCAGGATCGAACCCAGACGACTGGGTTCGGCTGGGTTCCAACCCAGACGAACCCTCATCTGGGTTCGAACCCAGATGAGGGTTCGTCTGGGTTGGAACCCAACCGAACCCAGTCGTCTGGGTTCGAACCCAGAGGAGACGAACCCAGTCGTCTGGGTTCCATCTGGTTTGAACCAGATGGAACCCAGACGACTGGGTTCGTCTCCTCTGGGTTCCAACCCAGTCGTCTGGGTTCGAACCCAGATGAGGGTTCGTCTGGGTTGGAACCCAACCGAACCCACTCATCTGGGTTCGAACCCAGATGAGACGAGATGAAATCTCATCTGGGTTCGAACCTAGACGACTGGGTTCGTCTTGTCTGGGTTCGAACCCAGATGAGACAAACCCTCATCTGGCTTCGAACCCAGATGAGGGTTCCAGACGAGGGTTGATTTTGGTTGCCGATTTTGCTTGATTTGGTTGTTGATTTTTGATGCTTTTGATTTTGGTTGGTAATTGTGTTGATGATTGCTAGTAATGGTGTTGATGATCGATAATAGATGATGAAGTTAATGTTGCAAAATTTTTTTGGGTTGATGATAACTGGGTTTCTAGAAAATGGAAACCCATAATTTCTGCGGGTTCCAGTGACTGGAAACCCAGAATTTTTTGGGTTTCCAGTCACTAGAAACCCAAAAAAATTCTGGGTTTCCAGTCGCAGGGGGAGGAAACCCAGAATTTTTTGAGTTTCCAGTGAGAATTTTTTGGTGATGAAGATTGATGATGATGAAGATGGAGATCGGAGGTTGAAGATGAAAATGGCCAGATGGATTTCTTTTTTATTTTAATTAATTATTTTATTTAAAATATTATGTTATAATTATTTTATTTGTTAAATAAAAATATTTTATCAAGGGTAGAATTGTCTTTGTACAATTTTTCTAACAGTTTTGTTAACTTATTGACGGTAGGGGGTAATTTGGATAAAAATGAAACTAAAGTGGTAAAATAGATATTTTCACAATCTAGAATCGGTTTTTTGGGATTATCCCTTTTTTTAAATATTGATGTGTCATTAGATTATCAAAAGATTAACAAAAAAAATAATGGTAGAGAATCCTTACTCATGGACTTAATGATTAATTTAGGTTGGAGCTCTTTTCTGTTTTGGCACAACAGCTTGAAGCACGAGATGTCCTTGCTTCCTATAGGATTTTTATGATTCTATTTCGGACCTTGAAGGAATTGTCTACTAAACATCTTACTGCAGATCAGAGAAATTTTGCAAAGATATAGCCATTCCTATCCGTACTTTCTATCTTTATACTGCAAACATGAAATTTCAATCACTCGTTCACGTTCTTATAGTCCTATTTATTTAATCGGTAATAAGTATTTAGATGAAAATTCCTCCTAGCCGACGCAGCTCAGACCATTCTTTCTTGAAGGTCTTATTGAATCGAAGGTAATCTTGTCATGGATGCATTTGGAAATAACAAATCAGGTTTAATCATACTAGTGCTTAGAATCATTTCATCATCTCGAGCTTGGTTAAGATTATTAACGCATTTCTATGAAGAAAGTAATGATTTAGTGTTTGGCTATCTTGACTTACCAATGAGCTGTTAATTTTAAAAAATGCATTAAACTCATTTATTAATCTATCAGTAAAATATATTGTATCTTAGGATTATGTACTGAATTATTATAACATTTCACAATGTACGATGACTTTAGATCATATATGTTAACTTTGGGTGATGTATATTAACATTAGGTGATCTAATTTAAATTTTTTTAATATTAAATTATATATATTGCGTTTCTATATGTTATTAGTTTTATTATAGTATTAAATTATATATATTTAAATTTAATTTTTTTTTTAAATTAAAATGTTTTCCATATCGAGCCCAAGCCCGATATAGATAAAAGTAACCATACCGGGCTGTTTAGTGTAGATAATTACTCATTCTGGGCCCTGACTCGATCTGGACAAAGGTCTTTATATCAAATTGGAGCCTGGAATAGGTACAACTATCCATACCAAGCATGTATCCAGTATGGATAATATTATCTATATCGGACACATACCCAGTATGGATAGTGGATAGGTTATGGGTCAACCCGTCGACCCATGACTTATACCATATCCATATCAAGCACACGCTCGGTATGGATATATGTTCGGTATCGATACTACTAGTATCTATACTAGCAACATTCATGCCAAGCTAGATGCCCGGTATGGATAGTCAATCATACCAAGCAATATCCGATATGATTGATCTGTTTTGTTGTAGTGCTTTCTTAGAGTGTTGAATGGCTAGTACTATTCTTTTTCACCACTATCTCTTTAGTCATTAAGGAAGTTTTAAAGTTTTTAATTGGTGGATCCAAATGACTTTTGAATTTAACCTCTAAAAGCCTTTTGGTTTTGTTAGTTCAGATGTCGATGATTCGAGTCTAAGAGAAGATCAGTAGTTCTAAAGCCTCCTTAATGGCCATAACTTCCAGCCAATCCTGGTCTCTTCTTTCGTTTATAGCAAAGTAAACAAGGTTCCTCATCAATCTTATTTTGGTGGCTATATCTAATCCTTCGAAGGTTTCCAAGTTACAGTTCTTATGAAGATTTCGACTATGGTGGAAGGTGGCTATTGATGTAATCTACTTTTGTGGTGATGTTGATGTTCTCTTTGTTTTAGTGTTGTTAATTGTAATATATGCCTTAGTTTTTTTGTGGATAAGCTGGATTTAGAGTTGTCAGGTTTTTTTCCTTGTTATGGGAATCGCTTGATATTTCACATCTGACCATTCATGATTCCTTATATTTGAGGATTGATTTGGTTGTTTATGAATTGAATTAATGTTGTCCTAAATTTGATTGGATTCTTAGTGATTGTGTTTTTATTGTTCCTAAATTAGAGAGGATTTAATGAAATTCCAGATTTTCAATATATATATATAATTTTGTATTTTCTCTAGTTTTCATTTCCAACAACTACCATTTTTTCCGACCTCTATTTCTAATCTCCATCTTCTTTGGTCTCCATCTCCAACAAGTTTTGGACATTTCTTCCTAAACACTTTTTTTCTGCTTCTTCTTCCTCCTTATCTGTTTTTTCCTCATGTTCCATCTTTCTTCTTTTTCATCCTTTTTTTTTTATTTAATCTTCTTCTTCCTTTTCTTTCTTCTTTTTCCTCTTTCTTTTTCTTCCTTTTCTTCTCCCTTCTTCTATCTTCTCGGACAAATTTCTAGATAGAAAAATATGTTTACAATCTATTTATCTGTAGATAAGGCATTAGTCACATCCATTAAACATGATGCCAATGGTGCTATTAACTAGAAGTGTCAAGTGCACAAATGCCTTTGGTGGATCTATAGATATCCATACTATCTTCTTTGACAACAAGTTCACTAGAGAAGAAAAGAAGAAGAATAAGAAGAGAAATAAAAAGGAAGAAGAAGAGGGAAGATGACGAGGAAGAAGAAAGTGTCATTGACAATGCTTTATCGTTGATGAAGGAGATTTGTGTCAGAGAAAGAAGAAGAAAGAAAGGAAGAAAGAAGAAGAGGAGAAGTAGGAGGAAGGGGAGGAAGAAAAAGAAGAAGAAGAAGTTTCGTTGGAGATAGAATATCATTCAGCGAAATATTTTTAGTTTTGTTTTTTCATTTTTAGTATTTTTCAAAAATGATATGTGGATAAAATTTCAAATTGTGAAGGGCAATCACATAAAATTATATTGATTTTGGGTTAGATTTAGTAAATTACTAAGCTTGGTCATTCTTAAACATGACTCATTAATTTGTGGTCACTAATTAATCCCAAAAACTCTATAGCAAATTACATCTAACCATTAAAAATTGAACACTTAAATACCCTTTCGTTAAAGGTAAACCATTGAAGTTAATTCACCAACTAGACATGAGAAAAGACAGATTTGTCTATGCCACTTCATAAACTATATTTATTAGTTATTTTTATAACCAATAAATAAAAGCATTGATTTGCAATGAAGAGATACAATGGCTATTGGAATCAATTTATTAGTACAACAACTAGATTACATTCTTGAAATTTTGGTCGATTTCATAATCTGATCTAAAGCTTTCCTAGGAGGGAAATGATTTGAAATAAGCCAAAACTCCAACAAAAGGTGCGTTTATATATGTAGTTGGCTCTGACTGCACATAAGCAAGCCTTGAGTCATTGAATTGATCATTGATATCAGGTCCTCCAACAATGGCCCCGACCAGCTGGTTTGGATTTGGATATGTGCTCTTGAAAAACGAGTCTCCATCGCGACATTTGATTTGCTTTGGGTATTTATCAATTGAAGGCAAGGTGGAGCCTCGGTGATGAATTTTACAAGGGAAATAAGTGCCATATCCCACCATGTATGACATCTTCAGAGGATTACTTCCAAGTAAATAATCAACCTATATTATAATAAGAAAAATCACAGGACTGTGGCACGTAGGAGGCATCATTTAATAATATAAGTATCATATTTTATGTCATGATGTTTGGTTACAACTTACAAGGAATAGAATTTTATTTATATATATAGTATTTTTATAATTTCTACCTCTTAACTTTAAAAAGTTAGAACGAATAAATTAAATTCATTCATTATGTTTGAATTAAATAAGAGAGAGAATGTACCTGGGTTTTTACAAATTGAGCAAGTCTAGATGGAGTTGCAACAACATTGTTTCCACATTCAACTGATCTATTATTGGCTCTTGTCATATAGCGTGAGTAAACAAGAAGAAGAAAGGAGAAAGCTGTCACACGCTGTGTATTGCTGCTCTCTCCAGGTGTATTTAACAACCCACCTAATCAATCAATAACCCATTTACAAAAATTATCGAAATTAAAGCAGACCCAGTTTTAGTTTGTTGCAGTCGATTACCACAAACAATGGCCTTGCACATTTTTACAATTAGAATCACAAATCCAACATTTAAATTCATTCTCAAGTATTAACTTCACATATTAACATATAACTTCGTACCATAAAACTCTGTTAGACTTTATGTTCACTACTATAAATTTTATATTCAACTTTACAAAGTTAATGTATCAGTGAGGTGACGGTTGGAATAAAATGAAAAGACAGATTTGTTGCTGAAATGAATATATAAATTTTCTAATTCAAGCAAGTTGGGGGTTTGAACTGTCTCAGCTATGATTTCACATGTGTCAAGTTATGGTTAGAGGAGGATACCTGGAGAGTATGAGACTGATTTGGAGGGTGATTCCGGCAATACAGAACAGACAAATTTGTCAGCGTATTGAACAAAAGGGTTAGGCCTATGTGTGGCGCTCTTCTGCTGTCAGAAACCATAAGATCTTGAGAAATTAGATTTTATTCCAAAAATTAATTAATGGTTTTTTAAGATAAATAAAGTGATTTCAAATTTAAATTACCCTGGAAAGAAGTACATTGGTGCCGGCATATTTTGAATCCCATCCGAATGCAGCGAAATTATATTCCTGGTACTGAATGTTTTCCACAACAAATTTCCAATAATTTTGATCTTTTGTGGCTTTGTATAACCATGCTGCTCCCCATAACAACTCATCCTGGAAAACAGATTAAAAAAGTTGCATGATATTTCTACACCCAGAAATTCTACTTTTGGTTTTGTGAGTTACAATATGAGAGATGGAATTCACATGCAAAAAATTCTCTTAAGTTTGGATTCAACAAACATATGATGTGAATGTATGATATCTATACTTATCAGAATAATCAAGTTTCTTTAAAAAATTGTCTTAATACAACTATGATTTGAAAGTCGAAATAATATGACATTATCAAATTTTATGACAGAAAATTTAAATTATTATAATTTCTCACTCCATATATTAAGATTTAATTTAATAAACCGCCGGCATAGTATCATATGTATGTATGTATATATATATATATATATATATATATATATTGCAATATAAATGTAATGCACATTAACTTTTTCTTAGCACATTAACAAGTTAACTAACTTTGTCTATACGTACCATGTAGCCGCTGCCATCGCAATAATAAAATGGGCACACTACTCCCAAACTAGACTTATAATTACCCCGATACTGATCTGCAAACTGATAAACCTATTTCCAGGCACAAATGAACAAAATCTTTTCAATTTGAAACAAAATGGATATTTTTTCCATGAAAGAATAAAGGATAGAGAAATCCTGAGCTACCTGAGATGCCCTTTCGAGAAGTGTTTGCGAGTACCGATAATCTGTGGACTTGAAAACCAAGGAAGAGGCGGCTAATGCAGCTGCAATCTCAGCCGAAACTTCAGAACCAGGGTGCGTTGTATTCACAACATAGGAGGTTCGAGCAGTGTCCATGTCTTCAGGCCTCTCCCAGCAGGCGTGGTCACTGTAGGGATCACCAACTAGGGCTACAACTGTTCCAGGGACACTGGTGGCCTTCAGTAAGTAGTCCGTGCCCCATTTCAGGGCGTCTGCTGCATGCTGGTATTCGGATTTCATATGATGGCTGAATTCGAGTATGCTCCATGCTAGCGTGGTGATCGTGAAAGCCATCGGAAAACTGAACTTTACGTTGTCACCAGCATCGTAGTAACCTCCTACCAGGTCTACCTGACAGAAAGGAGAGAGACTGTCTTTATTGAACTTAATTTTGATACCGTGTATAAATCTTTTTTATTTTTTTTAATTAAATTCTTATAGAAATCTGTTTTAAGATTTGTCTTAATAACTTGCCTGTAGATTTAATTTCAATATTAGGAGTGGTTTGTTATTACTTTGGTATATTACCAGAAATACCCCTGAAAAGTAAAGTACTTAGTAATATGTTCGGTTTTTTTTTATTAGATTACCGGATAAAAAATCTGGTTGATGTTAAAGTTGGAGGGTATAATGGTAATTAGATGAATAATTATATTTGTTTTAATAAAATCAAATAAAAAATTGAAAAAAAAAACTAAATAATTAAATAATTAAATAAAAGTCTAATTTAACATATATCTACCATCTATCTTAATTAATTTAAAAAAAATAAAAAATTAAATAAAGATTAAAATTTATTTAAAAACTTTAATTAATTAGATTCCTATCATTCATCTTAAAATAAATGGTAGAGATTAATTTAAAAAATTAATTATGAATTAAAAAATAAAAATCATCATCACTGTCCTCCTCTCTCCTCCTCACTTTCCTTTCTAAGAGACTGCTGCTCTTTTCACTCTCCTATCCTCCCCACTCCGCTTGGCTTCTCTATCAACCCAATCAAGAACCGACCCATTGTCGCTTTTTCAACTTCAAGCCACCACCATCGCCGCTATCAATGTTCCAATTCCAACTCCTCCTCCTCCTCACCAGTAGATGTTGTAATCTGTAACAACTTAAGATCTGACTTCTTCCTCCTCTCTTGTGTCTTTTGTCATAGATTTGTTTATTTGCTTTGATTTAGTTTTATGAGTGTGTTTGTTGTTTGATTTGGGTGTATAGTGGCTTAGAGTTTCATTGTGTGGTGGTTTTGGATAAAGAGATATGAGAGTGAGGTCAGTTTGGTTGATTGACTATTGAGGAATAGAAAGGGGTTGTGTTTGTGGGATTAGTGGCAGTTGATAGAGAAACATGTTTGAGTTTGCGAATTCAAGGTTGTTATTATAATTAGAAGAATTGTGGATTCAAGGATGTGTTTGTGTGTTGTTGGAAACCTAGAAATTTAGGTTTTCAGCAAGCAACAACCTGGAAACCAAGAAAAATGTGGGTTTTCAGGTTTTCTAAGTTTCCAAGTTGTTGGAATATTATTTTTTGTTAATTAGTATTTTTTTATTTTTTATTTAATATTATTATTAATCAATAATTTAAAAAGTATTTTAATCCTTACATAAATTTGAAGAGCATGATAGGCAATTTATACAATCTTGATAAGGACATTTTGGTTATTTCATAGTCTTAGATGGAAAGTTAACGGCAGGGGACAATTCATCTAATAAAAAATAATTGGGGTATATTACTAAATACTTTACTTTTCAAGAGAGTTTTTCATAATATCTTTATTATTTTCAATTTCAGAGGATAAAATAATAATAATCATAACATTTTTAATAATAGATTTAACCTAACAATAGCCTAATTAACTTTAATATAGATTATCTCATTAGCACAATTAATAATAATTCTTTTAAAAGTTATAGCAGTATCACATTGATCCTTAATTATGAGCTATGACCTCCCAAACTAACAAAATTTCTTACAAATCATTACAAAAATTAAATCTTTGATCTTAAATTTGGTTTTTTAAATCACTAGACCAACCTCATCAAATCAATCTTATATTTATTAGTTTTTTTCTATTTAAATCCTTCTCATTTTTAATGTTATAAAATCCTTTAAAAAATCTTAGCTTCATTTTTGTTCACGACTATCCAATGTACTTCAATACTCTCAAAAGATAATCAAAACAGAATTAAAACAAAGCAAGGAAATGGTGAAAATAAAATAATATAGTACCGGAGAAAAAGCAATAAAGGGGAGAGGGAAAGACTTACACCAATATCAGAACCATCATGGAGAGCAGAATCCTTCCTCCAAGTCATCCTTTGTGTAGAAGGTAATTTTCCTGATCTTTGGCCTTCAAAGAACAAGATACACTTAGACAATGCATCACCATAATCATTTGAATCAACTCTCACTGCCATCATCATCCATACAAACCCTAACAACATCAACACGCTCTTATATTTTCCACCCATCACGATTTCTCTTCGTTTATTCTCAACTTGGATGCTACTCTTGAAAATTCCCTTAAGTCTATCTCAGATTTTTATGTACGATCTCATCAAAGAATAGACTGCGTAACACAGAATTTTTTTTTTTTTCGGGGGGAGGGATAAGGGAATAGAAGTCAGATTGGTTAGGTATATATGTATGAGGAACTAAAGGGTTAATGACGTTAATCTGTGAATTCTTAATAAAGAAATAACTGATGTCTATGACTCAACAGTCTACTTATTAGGCATGTAGCAAAAAATGTTAAATATGAAGACAAAATCAGTTATCATTATGTTTTTCAAATATTTTGTTTGAATCCATATCCAAATAATATGATATGTGAGTTGTCAAAATCTTATAAATTATAAAATGATGTAATAATTAATAGGATCTTGATAACTCATATATTGCATTATTTGGACATAAATTTAAGTAAAATATTTGAGAAATCTAGTATTACTGCTTTTAATAGGCTGCATCAAATTCTTTGTTGACAGCTCAAATTGATTACTATATATGGCTAGCACATCTCAGAAATTGAATGACTCATTTAGGGCTTGTTTAATTTTCTCTTTTAACTAATGCACTTAATATGCTCCATTAATTTACTATATCTGTTTTTTTAAATACTTAAGTGACTTCTAAAATCACTAGATTATAAAAGTAAACAACTTTTCACTTAGATTTTAACATTTAATTTCTTAAATTATCCTCTATAATTTTATGTATTTTCAATTTTACCGCCTCTTATAACCATTAGCCACCTTAATTTTTTTTTTTAATACCTTTTGCAATTATTATTGTAATGGTAAAAAGATATGTTGACCCAATAGGAGGAAGAAATAGGGCTAGGAGTAACAACCCAAGCGGTGGGTTAGATTGTCAACCAAGCTCAAGCAAAGCCCAAAAGCTCACAAGATGTAATTATAATTAGCTCACGACTAGTAAAGAAAATTTCCTGTAATGAATGAATTTCAATATTGGAAATATATGTGCATAAGAAAAGTGTCCAATGAAGAGAAAATCTCTTGAGGTAGACATGACCACGGTTCGGTTCGAACCGTCCGGTTCGAACTGAACCGGGTCAATTGAACCAGAACCAGAACAAAAGTTTTGGTTCCGGTTCAGAACTGAAATCGGAACCGCTACTGTAGCGATTTCGATTCCGATTCCGGTTCTTTTATTAATGAAATCGGAATCGTCGGTTCAAAGAATTGGTGGAACCGGAATCGCTTTGAACCGACGGTTTCAATTTGGTTCCGATTCTAACAAAAAAAAAGGTGGTTGTAGAACTTTTTAAAAGTGACCGTTGGTCACTTTTTTTTTATATTTCACCCCCTCCCCTTAATTTCTCTTTTAACCCCTCCCTTCCCTCTATAAATACCCCTCCCATTCTTAATTTTTTCTTACACCTATCTCCCTCAATCTCAACTCTCTTTCTCTTCATTAATCTTAACTCTCTCTCAATTTTAACTCTTAGTTTCAATATTCTCTTAATTCTCAATCTTAATTTTCTTTAATTTTTTTTAATTATATCTATAAATTATAATTTTCAATTTATTGTTTGAAGTTTCAAATTCTTAATTTATTATTTTTAAATTTCAAAATCTTATTTTATTATTTTTAAATTTCAAATTGTCAATTTATAATATTTATAAATTTCAAAATTTCTATTTATAAAAAAGGTTCCGGAACCGGAACCAAAACTGTTATAGAACTGGAACTGAAACTAGAACCGTTACAGAACCGTCGGTTTCAGAACCAAACCGGAATGGTTTTATCTCGATTAAGATTCCGATTCTAGATTTTTCAGAACCAAAACCATCGATTTGGAACCGGAACCGAAACCGAACCGAACCATGATCATGTCTATCTTGAAGAAATAACTTGGTGACTAATCCTATTATATTCTTGTTCCCTTGATTCTCTCCCAATAAGATCACCACCCTCCTCTACAGGAAAACTGAAAATCCCTTTCACACTCTCACTCTCTTTTGTCTAGATTTTTGGAATATTGTTGTTATAAAATGATAACAAGTTAACCAAGGAAGTCGAAGCCCATAAAATTGTGGGATAATCCCAATTTTTCCCTGTAGTTTGAAGTATTTACTAATTACCCTCATATTATTTTTAGAAATCTCATTTTACCAATTCAATTAACTTTGTTGGTGAAAAATGGATTTTTACCATGACTGTGCGTGAAAAAACCAAACTGCCCCTCAATCAAAAATAAAAAATTAATTAATTAATTAAAAATATTTTAATGTAACAAAATAACATAAAAATAAAAAAATGAAGATCCAATCTTCAAATTAGATCTCCATTGTCCATAAAAAATTGATGGACAGTTGAGATCCAATCTAGAGATTGGATTTCACTAATCCTTGTTATTCTTAACATGAAGAACACTATCATCATCCATTCAACCAATCTAGATATCATCACTAATCTCTATTCAAACAAACCATCATTAGCAGCAAATACCACTATCATCAAACCCCCTTAACACTATAACAACATCATCCAACATAACAAAACCAACTCAGCCATTTTCACTCATCTCTATTCAACCAAACCATTCAATAACAACTTAAAAAAAAAAAGTGAAAACAAATAACAAAGTACAACACAACTTTTAGGATTTCCAATGCGGGAAACCCACCCAAAAAGTGTCCACGCCAAAAATCCTAAGATTTATGGTTTTCCAATGTGAAAACCTAGAGATTCTAGATTTCCACTATGTAAACCTAGTTTGGGTCTCTGTCAATGAATGAAGACCATCACTAAGAGGGAGAGAGAGAGAGAGATAAGAAGAAGAAAAAGAATAAGAGAGAGAAAGAAAAGAAGAAGAAGAAAAAGAGAAAGAGACAAAAAGGAAGAAAGAGAATGAGAACTAGAGAGAGTGATGTTTTTAATTTTTAAGTTTTCTTTTTTAATTTTTTAATTTTTTTTTAAGTGTATCCACAGTCCATCATGTTGATGGATAGTGGATATAATTTTTAAAAAAAATCATTAATATTTTTAAATTTTAAATGTTTTTAGTAGTTTTGATCACCACCGTTTATTTAAATGGATGGTGGAGATTTTTTTTCAAATTTTTTAAATATTAAATTATCATTTTATTAAATAATTTTTTAATATTTTATTTTGTTTGATAGTTTTATCCTTTCATATTAACGGTCAATCATTAATTTTTAATGTTTAAATTGACTGTAGGTGTTTTTAGATATTTTAATAAATTATAGGGGTTTTTTATTAATTTTGTAATCAAGAGGGGGATATTAGTGATTGCATAAAGTAAGGGAAGATTTTAACTATTTCATCGAGGGAAAATTAGGATTGTTTCTAAAATAAAATTACACAAACACCCTCTCTCTACTCTCAGTGGATAGATGGGTTTAGTATCTCTTCTTCCAGTTTGGGTGACCATGGCAACGACCATCTGCGCGGTGGACATGGCCGGGTTACTAGGGCTCAACACCACCCACGCCGCCGACCACATATATAACGAGTACACAGACACCGCTATCACTGTGGACGCTGCCTACCTCCTCTTCTCGACCTACTTGTTCTTCTCCAAGCAGGAGCAGCTACGGTTCACTGCCCCCAATCTCCATGTACCAGCTGCTGGTGCCTCTCTCCTTCGTCTTTCCATCCATCTCCAATCTCACTGAGTTAACCCAGCCGCTCTCTACTTCTCTCGATCTTGGTCCACTACTACTTCATGCTGGTTTGTCATCGCTGCTTGTACCGTTTCGAGAGCTCTCATCGTTCTCCTTGGCATGGTCATGGATGTTACGCATGGGCAGTCCGACATATCATCAACTGCTGCAGAAACCTCTCAGACTTTCTCTCTGACGCAGCCTCCTCTCTACACACACACTGTCTCTCTCACTCACATGGTCGACCGACTCATGCAATGCAGATTCACGCTCGGTTCAAGTCAACACCAACCATGGAAGCCGGTCTATCCGCTGTTGTCTCTACCAGTCACTTCCGGCCTCTTCGAAGCCAGGCCCCTGCCGCTGGGACCCTTTCAATTAGCCTTGAGCGTTGCTTTCTTCAGTGTGAAAATTAGTCGACATATTAATGGTACACTGATGGCTTGAAGGATATAGACCCATATCAACAATAACCCAATAGTTGGTGGAGTGATCTGGTGGTGGTGCACCAGGCGGTCTAGCGGCTGCTATTGGTCGCTGGTAGCTTTGCTGCCACCAACCCATCTGTAAGCATCATTTTATTCTCTACTATTTGACATTGCTAATGAGATAGTATCATATCACTGAATTATTTTATTGTTCCTATTAATATTTATTGGATGATGACCTGCTATGAGTAACGATTCATCTACTGGATGATAGCCCCTGCTAATCAGAAGACCTCCTCTACACAATGATTTGAGCGCTAACACTTGATACTCCGTGATTTATTTTATCATTGCTTAATGTTTGCTTTATTGTAAATTTAAGGTATTATTTTTCGTAAGCTTATATCGTTTCCTACTTTTGAGTGTCGGAGGCACCAACCTTATGTTAAGATTACCCACACTCTCTTTATTTGACTTATGTAGAAAAGTTGAGTGACGAAACAAAAGTCAATATTATAATTATAAGTAGAAATGAAGTATTTTAGTACGTTTTCAAGACAATTGTTTGACATGATAATTCATATATTATAAAATTTGTATGGATTCCATACAAATCTAGAATTCACTGTAATTGTTTACAAAGTCACATGGATCTAATCTGGATCTCCATTTTTATTAAAAAAAAAAAAAATCTATTTTTTATTTTTTCATTTAAAAAAAAAAAAAAAGGCTCAGATATGATTTTCATTGTTCATCCATCCTAATCGATAGTGAAAATCACATATAACAGCTTTACCTCTATTTTCAAAATTTAATTGTTTTTAATTATTAATTAATTTTAAATTTATTTATTATGGTTATTATTAATTATTATTATTTTATTATTTGACTTTATAATTTATTTTTTAATACAAATTTATCTCCCTCTCGTCCATCAACATCATTGTGGAGATTGATCTATTTAATTATAAATTTTTTGAAAATTTTTATTTTTTATTTATCTTTTTATTTTTTATTTTTTGTTTTATTTTGATGATGTAAAGATAGTTAGTAAGTGATTAATATGTTTGTTTTTGAATTTTAAATTTTAATTTACAATTTTTGATATATCATATTATGATTTTAATATGTATGGATATTTTTGTATTTTCCATATTTTTGTCCAAAACCGTTTAACTTTTGGATGAAACCATCATTCCACCAATGGTCGGGGTTTTTTAGCTAATGCTTTAAAAGTCGAGATCGACTAAATTTTATTTTTCAGGGAGCTTTCAATATTATCTCAATAATTAATTCCAGTTATCAAGAGTCTTATATTCCTTTTCCAAAATGGTTGAACTTTCTTTTTCTTTAAGAAATAGCTAAAATAATTAATTGTTATTGATTATTTTGGTTTAGTCTTATATCACTCTATGAAATAATTTATTGTTGTTAATCAAGAGTGTTAGGGGTCATTCGCTTTTTTTTATTTGAAAACTGAACAATATTGCTGAAGACTGAAGATTGAAGACTAAATAATAATTAAAATATAAAATCTAAATGACATATTTTTTTTTTCTCTTACCTCTAAATGTATAGTAATCTTATTTATTTTTTTAAAGTTCAAATTATCTGAAAACTAGTAATTTGACATTTATATCTTTTTATTATTAGTTATCTTATAACTTATTTAATTTAAATACAAACAATTATAATAAATTATTTAGCAAATACTAAAACACTTATATATATTAATAATATTTTTATTCATAATTAAAATATAATAATTAATTATTATAGTAAAGTAATTTTTTTAAATATATACATAAATAAATTATTATTTTGAAGTAAATTAAATTTGTATATTTAACTAAAAATAAGCAAAATGGTCTTAAGTTGAATTACTATTATTATATATTTAAATAAAAATAACATTAAAAAGAATCTATATAATATAAAAATTAAGATAAATTTAAAAATATGTTATTTTGGGAATGAGAGATTTAGAATAATATATTTAATAAACCACTAAGTGACTTGACATTCAAATTAAAGTAAAAAATTGTAGTTTTTTATTTTCAATGATTTTTATATAATTTTAAGTTATTTGATCACTTAAGAAAACAAACAAAAATCACTTAATATGTATAATTTAGGTCAATTAAGTGAAAATTTATAAAAACAAACAGTCACTTATATTACAAAATGGTCAAACTGCATTTTCTTTTGTTTTTGAAAGGGAAAGATTCCGAGAATTTATTCAATAAAAGATGGCATGCAGAGATCCAAGACTCATCTGCAAGGAACTACGTGCTTAGTAAGCGTGAGAGCAATGAAGCAAGAACAATACACAGGAGGAGCCTGTAAAGTGACTAAATAAATCCCGGATATACCTCCACCGGTGACGGAGCCAGAGTTATTGATTTGGGGCCCAATTTCGTCTTATTATCGAAAATAAATTAATAATTAAATTGAAAGTCATATATAATTAAATTTTCAGAATTTATAAATATAATATGTATTTACAGACTGAACTAAATAAAAATATGTCCATAACTATATAAAAAGTGTGATGAGTACTGATGAACAGGGTAGGATTCTAGACTCCTTGTTTTTCATTGACAAGTGAATTCCGATTTTAACCTCACTATTATAATAATATAAGATGGATGGAGGTGGTGATGGATGATGGATGGTGTATGATGAGCATGCATAAGAAGCAAATCTAAAAAAAAAAATCAAAGAGAAAATTGCCCTCAAGAGGAATTAATGGATGATGAATCACAGCCATCAAAACCAAACCGCACCATCACGTTGCAATATCCCCCCCACTCACCCATCAAAACAAACTGCATCATCACATCCAATACAACCACACCCATCAACAACTCCAAATCCACAACTACAAAGATCCACAAATAAACAATCCTTCAGGCACACCAAGTATGCACTGATCCTCTACAAACCAAATGTATACCATGCCTTCCACTTATCTTTTCCCAACTCAAGACAATCAACATAGATTCTTTACTTTCACTAAATTTACAAATTTTAGCACTCATCTATTAAAGAGAATTAAACAAAAAATAAAAAATGATATACAACAATCTAACTTGCAAACCATTCAACCGAAATCGATTTTGCTACAAAAGACAATCGATTTCAGCCTTATATTCTCTCAATTGTCTTCTCCACCCACAACCCCAAACAAGTTATTATTATTATTTTTTTTTTAACTTTTCACTCTTCAAGTGTCAACCTTCTTTAACAACGAAACGCCCCACATTTTAACTACAAAAACCAAGCTTCTAAAAAATACATATATACTATCAGTAGACCTGACAAAAATCAAAAAAGAAAAGTGACAAATCTCAGCTAACAAATAATCCCCCCAAACCCCAACCTTGCCCCTGCGCGCCCCTCACACCGTCCCACCCAAAGTCCCAAACCCAAAAAAAAAAAAAAAAAAAACCTCGACTGGCACAATCGCAAGTAGTGAACGAGAGAGAGAGGGAAAGGGAATGAAAGAGAGAGCACCAATAAGACGAGAAGAAGACCATTGGTAAGAGTGAAACGGTGTGGAGAAAATAAACTGGAGAGGTAGACAAGAGAGGAAGTGAAACAGTGGGTGAATGTGGTTTGACTTTGTGTTTCAATAATAATATTAGATGATGTTATGTGTTGTGATGAAATTAATTGTATTAGTATTACTTTTTTTAGCAGCTATTGATTGGTGTTTAACATTAAATTAAATTGAAACTTAATTGTTGACAGTTTTCTTGAGAGAGGGCGTGAAGAAGTGAGAGAATGGGAGAAAGTGATAGAATTTATTTATAATTTATTGTTAAATCATTATTTTATTATTTAATTTTAAAATATCTTTAGATATAATGATGAATATAAGAACTTTTAGGGCAAATGAGCCTTTTTGACAATTTCACTCTGTCCATGGGTAATCACATCTTTGCCATTTATAACTATTCAAATCTATGTGTAATTAATTTTTGTCATACTCATTCAATTATAATAAAACTAAATAAAAATATAGTCTTTTTAAATGCATTGGTAATAGATTAATAGATTCCAAATATCTTGAAGTTCTGTAAATCCATCAATTTCGTCTTTTTGACCATGATTTTAATGACCAAGCTCAACATAAATAGTTGAGAGGCCATTTTACCACCGATAAATCTATGAAATTACTTTATCATCCTCATGAAGTAGAATATGATGAAATAAATTTAAACTCAAAAAACAAAAAGAAAAAAGTGTTAAATTAAACTTAGTAGAAGAAAACAATTTATTCCAGACCATTTTTGGACAAATGTTTGGTGAAACTATGCAAATATTCTTAAAGTATTGTAAATACATCAATTTCGTTTCTCTAACCATAATATTAATGGTCAAAATTAACCAAAAAAAAAAAAATGTAGAAAAACCATTTTATTATTCATAAACCTATGAAATTCCTTTTATTGTTCTCTTGAAATAAAATATGACAAAAATGCCGCTAATTTAATTTATGCTTTTAACTTAAAAAAAAAAAAATTGGAATAAAAATAAACTTACAAAGGAAGAAAAAAATATTGTTGATCCACTAGTTAAATCTAAATATTTAGTCCGTATAAATTATAAATAATCATATTTAATTGTTTTAATTTTAAAACTTATTTGATGAAAATTACGAATATAAATTTAAGCACGTGCCCTATACATGCAACCAAGTCCAGTGAAGTAATAAGGGAGAATAAATTATTTATACAAAATATTATATTAAAATTATCTAAAAAGGATTTTAAGTAAGAATATAAAATGTAATGCAAGAGGACTTTTATTTTATTTTTTTTAGTAAGCAAGAGGAGTTGATTCTGACAATTAGCATTGGGTTTGGGTGATTAACGAAATTTAAAAAATATAATAACAGGTAGAGCCCACTTAAGATTACTGCATTAGCAGGGGCTAACAAATTTTTTTTAAAAAAAAAAAAAAACCTTTATTTAAAAAAATTATTAATAAAAAAATAATCTTAAAAAACTCATTATAATTTATATAAATATTTATTTTATTATTTATATATAATTTTATTTTTATTTAAATTTTTTTAAATAATTAATAAAAAATTATCTATTTTATTCTTATAACTTTATCATCAATTTATGATAATTGAAAATACTACTATCATTTCACGTCCCTTTAAAATTTTTTTTAAGTATTTTATTAATCTCGAAAGAGATTTTTAATAAAAATAAAATTATATATAATAAAATAAATATTTTTATAAATTATAATGGATTTTTTGAAATTATTTTTAAAAAATCTGTTTTAAAAAAATTAAAAGATAAATGGAATAAGTGGGACCCACTAAAAGTTACGGTATGACCCGTAATAAATTATTGTGTGCAAAAGCTGCCCCACAAGAAATTGTTGCGAGCAAACACCGGAACCAAATATAACCGCACGTGGATGAAATTTCATTGGTGAGAGGCCATGCCCACAGAGGCACCCTCTATGACATATTATTAATTTTTTATTGACATATTATTGGCAAAGATTTTCTATCCATATTGGTATATTATTAATTTTTTATAAAAAAAAATTAAATTTAAGTGATATATAAAATAATATAATATAATAATTTTAATTATATATTATTTTATATACTAATATTAAAAAAAGAAAAAGATAGAATATCTTTACTTCTCACCTCCGCCCCTGTCCCCCACAATAGCTCGATAAATTGAAAGATAATTCGTTGAATTAATATGCCAGTATGTCTAAAGCAAATAATTCCCCTTTGTGATTATGTTTCCTGGTTGCAGGCCTTCATGTTGCAAAAGATGCACACTTGCCGAAAATCTACGGCTATGAACAGGCTGTGAGAGCTCCAAAATTTAAGACCTTAAATTATTATTATTATTATTATTATTTGATTTTCTTACATTTTTTCATGTTCAAATGACTACTGCAATCAGTCTCATTCTAGGTATAACTCTAGTAACAAAGTTTAGATGACTACTCTCAAATGGGAGAAGAGGGTTACTCACATATTTTTACACAAATGATAAGATGTTACTGTATTTAAACCTGTGACTTGGAGTAGAGATAGAGATGTACTACCACTATATCACCTCACTTGAACATTGACCTAGAATTAATATATGTATCTTCTATTATCTAGTTATCGTAAATAAAATAATTTTTATGTCAAAACTAATAATTTCTACTATCAATATGTAATGCCTCATTTAAAAGATTTAATTAGAGTCTTCAATGTTATATGTGAGTTGGCATGCAACTATAAAATTGAAATATTGAATACATACTATATAAAATTAATTTAACGTATAATGTATGAATATAAAGTATTTGATAATTTTGTATTTAATCACAAGGTTATCGTAAATTTATTAATTTAAGAGGGTGTATTCAATTTAAAATTTCATAAAAATTTGAAGGATTTTAAAAGTTTTGGTCTATTTAATCCAGATTTGAATAGATTCTATTAAAATATAGGTATATTCAATTCAGATTTTTATGAAATTTTAAATCTATATGTATTCAATTCAGATTTGTATAAAATCTAATAAAATTTAGGTATATTCAATTCAGATTTTTATCAAATCTAATAAAATCTATATGTATTCAAAAAATTATTAACTTCTCAGTTTTCATTTAGGTGATAATTTGAATGAATTTGAATATAGTTTAGAGTAATTTTCATAAAGAAAAAAATGTATAATAAACATTACTATTCTTTTAACGATTTTATTAGATTTCTTATAAAATTCTAACAAAATCAATATGGAATCTATAATATTTATAAATTTTGCCAAAATATATTATTAAAAAAAAATTAAACTACAATAAACTCTAGATTGAATATACTCATTCTAAGTACTTTCATATAACCAATTAAGTGAAAATATCACTGACCCCATCTAAGGTGTCATTTTTTTTTTTTTTTTTCCTTTCTGAAAATTAAATAATGTTGAAAGTTATTGGAAATTGAATAATGATTAAAACCTAAAATCTGATTTTTTTTTTTTTTTTACTACTAAATGCATAGTAATTATATTTGTTTTTCAAAGTTAAAATTATTTAAAACTAATAATTTGATATTTATATCTTTTTACTATCAGTTGTTACATAATTTTGTTTAATATAATGCAGACAATTACGAATAAATTATATAACAAATACTAAAACACTTATATATATTTATAACATTTTTATTCATAATTAAAATATGTTTAATTATTATATTAGAGTAAATTGAATTTATATATTTAAATAAAAATAAATAAAATGATCTTAAGTTGAATTATGATTGCAACCAAAGTTTAAATTGTAAAGTAATATATATTTTCTACTAAAATTAAATAAGAGTAATCAAATACTTACAAAAAAAAAAAAAAAAAAGTGATTTGCAATTTAGTCTTTGAATTATTGTATAAACACTTGATTTGATCTTAAATGTTAGTTGTAGTATTCTAACGAATATATATAATATAAAATTATGATAAATTTGGAAATATATTATTTTGAAGATGATAGATTAGAAATAATATATTTAAAAAGTTATTAAGTGATTTGGTATATTTATAAAAGCCAAAAATTATAATTTTTTTTACTTAATAGATGTAATTTAGTTTCATTAAGTTATAAGTGCTAAAAACAGACAACCGAAGTTTGTCGAAACCTACTCAATCTCTAACAAGATTTGGTAAAATGTTAGAGAACTAATTTCTAACGAGTTCTATTTTTTGATAGAATTTTCCAACAAGTTTCAAAATCAGATTAATGAATTTGGTAACCATATAAAATTTCCTTGCATGTAATACAAACTAATAGGTTAATTTCAATGCTATCAAGTATTAACCCAAGAGTTCTAAGGGGATGCATTGGATTTGAAATAAGCCAGGAGGCCAACAAAAGGAGCATTGATGTAAGTGGTGGGCTCTGAGTGCACAAAATCAGCTCTTGAATCGGCATACGAATCCTTGATATCAGGTCCTCCAACAACAGCCCCTGTAAGCAAATTCGGATTAGGGTTGTTGCTTTCAAAGTATGAGCTTCCACCTTTACAATCAATATGCTGTGGATGTTTGTCAGTGGAAGGTAACGATGAGCCGCGGTGATGAATTCTCTGTGGAAAGTTTATTCCATAACCAACCATGTATGACATATTCAATGGGTTGCTACCAAGTATGTAATCCACCTCCATTGCATTGTTAAATGTTAGTCTAATAGATCAGTTGAAATTAAAGCATACATCCAATAACTGAGATTTCTCATCTGAAAGTTTATTTAAATTACATTCTGACTAGATAGAAACTAATTTTATTCATACACTATGTACCTGGTCTCGGGCAACTTGTATAAGCGGATACCGGTTGACAACAAGATCTCCACAGTGAATCACTCTGTCAGTTCGTTTTAAGTAGCGACTGTAGACAACAAGTAGGAAGGATAGAGCTGTTGCATGTTGTAAATTACTCCCTCCAAACTTGAATAGAAGCCCACCTAAATAAACAAGAATTGTGTCAGGACACAAATGTCAAATAACTTTGATTGATTAAATTTTATCAACTTCTTATGCAATTGCTTTAAAATATATATATATATATATATATATATTCTTACACAATTTATGCACACAAAAAAACACAAGAATGAGAAAAGGGAAACCTGGTGAGTATGAAACTAATTTGCTAGGTGAATCCGGCAATAGAGAACACACAAACTTGTCCGCATTTTGGACGAAGGGATCAGAAATAGGACTATTTTTCGTAATCTGTTGAGAACACAGAAACAAAATATTTTAGATTTGAATTGAAAACCTTTTTATATTAAGATTGTGACAGTTTTGAGTAATTTACCCTCGAAACAAGTACATTAATGCCAGCATGCTTGGAGTCCCACCCAAATTCGGCAAAGCTACCACCAGTATATGAGACTCCATTGACATTTTTTATAATAGAATATTTTTCCAAGTTGTGTATGTTATTCACAACATAATTCCAGTAATAGGCTGCCTTTGTGGCCCTGAATAGCCATGCTGCCCCCCACAATAACTCATCCTGTGAGATGTCGTCATTTGAAAATTTTACCTTTGAATGAATTTGATAACCAACTGATTCTACCGAGCTTAAACTAATTACTAGATCATACCTCATAGCCACTGAAATCACAATAAAATGGACACACCCAAGGTCCAAGACTCTCGTTATAAGATCCTCTGTACTTGTCTGCAAATTCAAAAACCTATACCACGCCAAAAAAGAAAAATTATTATACTCATACCATAAACAATTTTTATTTTTTTTGACCAAACCCAGAAACACTAATTGACTAATCGAATAATTGGATAACCTATGTGACCTATCAAAATCACGCACGACGTATACATTACCACTTCAATTCATGAAATACTAGGAAATAAAAATAGTTATAGCCATTCAACATTTGTAGATTGATGCAATACAAATTACCGAAAACATTTTTTGTAAAAAAAAAAAAAAAATTAATGAGTTAAATTAACCTACGATTGTAGCCCTTTTGAGAAGCCTAGCAGAATATCCAGAATCAGAGGGTCTAAAGGCAATGGAAGAGGCAGCAAGTGCAGCTGCAATCTCAGCAGAAACTTCAGAGCCAGGAAACTGTTTACTAACAGAATAAGGAGTTCTATTTGTGTCCATGTCTTCAGGCCTTTCCCAGCAGTTGTGATCGCTGTGAGGATCACCAACTTGGGCAAAAACATATCCCGGAATGCTAGTGGCTTTGAGGAAGTAGTCGGTCGCCCACCTGATGGCATCCAATGCATGTTTCTGGTCCGAGCCCATGGTTTTGCCAAATTCGAGTACACTCCAGGCTAGCATTGTTGTTGAGAACGCCATTGGAAAGTTGAATTTCACGTTGTCTCCAGCGTCATAGTAGCCACCTGTTAAATCAACCTGAGAGGAATTTTACGTAATTAGCTTTGAGTTTGGGATTAACTGGCAGCATTGTTATAAACGAAGTATTTAGTTCGGCTGAATATGACAATTAATTTAGATAAAAAACTCTGATATTATATTAGTTATTATAAGATCCAAAAATTTAAATAGATAGAAAATGACTTAACTATAATATTTAAAATTTAAAGTTATGATACACTGATAGATAGGGTACGAGACTAGAGATGTACACCAACTTGCAAGCCGTCTTGAAGAGCCGAGTCTTTTCTCCAAGTCATCCTTTGATTAGGTGGTAGTTTTCCGGACCTTTGACCTTCAAAGAACAAAATGCTCTTCGACAGTGCATCTCCATAATTATGTGAATATACCACCCCCACCACCATGATCACCATCATCCCTGGTAATACCAACAAGCTTTGTACCAAATTCATCTTTCTCAACCCAATTCACTTTTGTTTTTTTCACTTGATTCTACTTAATAATCTAGAAGATATATATATATATATATATGGAATATGGTTTAAAAATGAAGGTTTACTTGATAGAATGAACAAAATCAGCAGTCCTGAAATGGTGTAACGGATACACAAACTTTGTACGGAAGCTTAACTTCTCTTTTCATGTATGGAGGCTACAAGCAGGCACTTCCGGAGCCTCCGGAGAATGTCAGTTACAGAGAATTTGGATTATTTGTCTTCATGTCTTTGTTTTTGTGAAGAAAACTCGTGTAAGTAACTCCTTCAACTTTAAGTTGTGGAAACGAAAGATTCCTCCTGCAATAGACGTTTTTGGGCAGTTTGATGAGTAATTAATCATTAATTTCTTGCACTTAACAAATTTATGGGGTGTTACAAAAGGTCACGTTAGAAGAAGCGTACGTCCATCAAGATAATATAATAAATTGGAATGCCAACAGATTTCATCTTAACATAAAACAGAAAAAAGGGTCATAGTTAGTTAGCTTTGCGTGGGTCAACAGACTCGCTGGATTTTTGTTGTGCAAATTTTTGTTGTGCAAATTTTTGTACCTACAAGTGCACCATTCTACTCTAAAATGGATTACGTAAGTACGAAATCAATCTTAGAGAGATTAAAAAAATATTAATCTAAATACAAATTAAATTTAATTCTAATCTATTTAACAATATTTGAAAATTGAAAATTAATTAAAATTAAAAAAAAAATTCTAAATTAACGTAACAAGATTAAGTTGCAAAACTCAAATAGTAGATGAGAAATCTGAGGTTCAGAATCTACCATTATCAACTTACAATGTTTTATTATTCAAAATATTATTCTAAAAAATTAAAGAAACAATTTAGAAATCAATCTATTATTTTCTTAGAATTTATCAGTTTAGTATTAAAATAAATTTTATGTAAATTCTTACTTCAAAACTTGAAATTTATAAGTTCTAAGTATTATATGTATCCTATATTGAAAAATATATAATAAAAAATTTTATATTTAAACATTTTTAAATCCAAAGTCAAATTAATAAAATAATTTTCTAACATTCAAAAATACTTGATATTGAAAGTGAAACAATGTTTATTTTATCAATTGATGAAACTAAAAATTATTAAACATTAAAAACAAAATTGAGAATAACAATCAACAGTAAAATCATTACAAAGTCAATAAGGTTTCATACAATACCTCAAAAAAGAAAATTAAGCAATCATGGTGATAATAAAAACAAATAGAAAATCAAAACCCAACATATTATCTTGTAATTTTTGATTGAATGAAAGCCTAAATTTACTCCCATATCTCATCCCATTTGCTTCTTGTTTCAACGCCAACTGCTGCCTCTTCTCTTCGTTTTTGTTTTTCCCAAACCCATTGTCTTTGCTTTGTCTTATCGTGAGCTGCTGTTTTTTTGTTTTTTTGTCTTCTTCTCCATGAAAGCTGATATTTTTTCCTTCTTTTCTGTCTCAAAGCTCTAGCGACTCTCTTCTTGTGCGTTCAACTACACCCTTTCACATGGGTCAAACCCTTAAAAAAAAACTCAAATTTGGTTTGTTACAATTTTTTTTTTTTATCCTTTATTGATTTATTTGTTTGATAAATATTTTGGATAAAACTTGAATCCTTGATTGACTTGAATTTTGACTCGATAAAAATTACAATTTTTCTTTGTTCAACACACAAATCTTTTTCATTCCTGTTTCACAAAAAATACAACTAATTAAAATAGATTTAACATAAGATTAGACTAATAAATCTATATTAAGGGTAATAAGTATATATAAATTATGTATATCAATTTTTTTTTTAATATTACTCATACAAATTACAACTACTGAACCATTAAGATAGAACACTATGATATGGTTTGGATCACAATACTTTTATCATAAACTACCCCTATTCTAAGAAAAAAAATAGCCCTTATCACCCTAAAGGAACTTGAACATAATTTACCAATACACTGAGAAGGGATCAAGTGGTAATTGACCCCTTTTCTACACTCAGGTACTCGAACCTGCGCGCACATTGATGAAGGCAAATGCAGGTGTGTTTGCCACTAGGCAAACAACTCTGAGTGACTCGCTGGATTTTGAAGATATGAATTTGGTCCTTAAATTGCTAGGGGAAGTGAATATCTTAGCATTTGGGCATCTATAACACACCTTTATCAATAGTTTAATTAATCTTTCCCGTATTTATTGCAAGCAATTGCTTGATTAACAACTACACCTGTTAATAAATATAAGGTCTTATATTCGACCCTCTAAATAAAAAAAAGAAATAACTTTTTTACTGTAGCATTAAAGTGTCTCAATTGACATTTGTTTGGATTATGTTGTTATATAGATTAGAATTTAATATTCTAAAGAAACAAAAAGTTCAAAAATGGAAAATGGAAAAGGAATTAAATATTACTACAGTTTTCACTATAATATTTTAAGTAGCTCAATCCATGCTCACGTTATATATATATATATATATATATATATATATATATATATCTTCTTTATTGACACTTAAGCTTTATCTAAACCTTGGTTATAGTTGACGTTATACAATATAAAGTTATTGTTAAATAACCTACTCAAGTATAGTTTATATTGTTTTTAGGGATTCTTTTTTTCTTTTTATATAATCAGTTTGGACGCTTCCTAAATTTCCTAGAAAATAATGGGTACCTTGCACAATAAGTTGTTCTCTTGAAATGGGATGTCTAGAGAAGTAACCCTTAGTTTTTTATAATAAAATTGAATACAATTTATTTTGGTTTAATGTCACAACAATTTTTTAAAGGAATGTCAGAACATATCTTAATATTCTTTATATTTAAGAATAGATTTTTCATTCAAGAAAAAAAAATATAGAATAATAGTTATTTAATTGAAATGCCTGCTTTGAGAGTGATTAATTCTGTATACCCTAGTTGTTGAGTTGACTTGCTCAGACCTTGTGTACTTTAGGATAGATAAACCGTTAGGTTTTTATGATAAAATTGAATACATTTAATTGGGGTTTGATGTCACAACAATTTTTTAAGGGATGTCACAATAGTTATTGAGTCAACCTGCTTAGACCTTGGGTCAAATCCAATCATCTAATTTTTAACTCACTATGAGCGATATGCAAACTTGGGTTAGTGCTACTTTGGGTTTTTATGATAAAATTGAATACATTTTATTGGGCTTTGATGTCACAACAATTTTTTAAGGGATGTCACAATAGTTATTGAGTCAACCTTGTTAGACCTTGGGTCAAATCAAATCATCTAATTTTTAACTCACTATGAGGGATATACAAACTTGGGTTAGTGCTACTTTGGTAGACGACAGTACTTGCAGCGATGTTTTTGATAAGAAGACAAAGAATGGGAAAGTGGTGAAGGCAAGGATTTTGAACATAGCCCATTCGACTGGCAATGCTTTGGCTTTGATCGACAATTATGCTTCTCTCGAATCTATGATGACTTTTTAGCTCAACTTTTAAGTGGTTTTGTACTATTTTTTGGTTATGACTACGAGGGAGTTGAATGTGTGCAAGTGAATATATTGTGAAATTGTGGCTGGTTGAGGGAGTAAATACAGTTTGTGTCAATCAATAATAATTGTTTGTAAAGTAGATTTTAAGATATAAATGTGAGTACTCCATGGTTGATGATTTTGATGGTTTGCTAAGTTGTTTTGTATCTGTTACTATTAAAATCTCGAGTACCTTTGCTGTTTTAATTACATTGTGCTATTCGAAGAGTAAAACCCTTTTTTTTCTTTGTATTTTATTTCTCTTGTAAAGATCTCAATCTACAATTCGTTTTAAAGCTAAATTAAAACTTCTAAATGTCCAATAACTCCAAGCAAAGTCTTTGGCCAATTTGTGTTAAATTAGACACTACAAGTGATGTTAATAATTTGATTTGAACCTCCACTTTCAAAGATTGGAATTTGTATAAGTTCTTATGTTAAAAGAGCAGTGTAAGTTTATGGGTTATACTTTGCTCATAGGCAAGCTAACCAAACAAGTTGCCCGTAACTCTCGCTTTAGTTTCAGATCACAATGTTGTTTTGTTGGGGAACGAGGGTCTAATGTAATTTGTTCTTTCGCAATGAATTCAAATTTCAAAATGATAATTACACATTTGTTCAGTTATAACCCTTATTATTTTTCTCATTTCTTTTTTCAATTTCAACTAATGTATATATCTATCTTTTATTTGTTTAAAATAGTGAAAAAAAAAATAGTGATTATTACCAATAGTTTTGAAAGATTAATTGTTAAATCTCAAACTTGCGGTGCGCTCATGGAGCAAACGCACCAACAAATTACATCCAGATTTGTTAATTTTATTATAAAATTATATATCATTGAAAGAAGACATAGGAACAATTTATGCTACAAAGTTATTTCTTATATATACAAAAAGTCTTCCTTAAAATTAAGAAAGAACCAAAACGATACAAATATTTCGACCAGTTGCAACACAGCAATATATGATTTACTTAAATTTCCTAGTTAAGACTAAGGATAAATATCGATTTTCAATTCGTTATTATAATTTTTATTCACTTTGTAAGATTAAAATATTGCTTAGGATGTTTCATAAGTCATGTTAGTGTAATGAAAAGCCGTGGAAGAGTAATAAACAACAAACATAAAGTTGAAAAATAAAAACAACTCAAACAAATATTTTCATAAGCAATGACAGAGTTAACAAATAGAAGATTATAATTGAAATGTTTTTAAGTGAAATTTAATTCTCAAATTTTATCTATAGATTTACCTAGTAATTGTGTGTACAAATTATTAGCTCGGGTGAAATATAAACCACCTTTAAAAAAGTTTAAGTGTAGTTGTAAAATATAATTATATTGTCAAATTATGTTTTCTTTTGAATGTATCAAGCTAAAAGGTTTAAAAAGTTTACCCTTTCCTAAAAGAATTTGGGGCGCAAATGGAAAATCAGTTCGAACCTTCTTTCCTTTTCGCTTTGCCATCTTTACCTTGCCGGCTGCCTCCTCCACTCCATCTCTGTTTCTTCATCTGCACTCAGTTTTGTTTTGATTGGACCACATCCTCTCCACTTGTCATCTCACCTCTCCAGCCTTGCTGGTATCTCTTCTCTCTTGCTTTTCATGTTTTCTGCATCTAGGTAGTCATATAATTCTATGGCTTTAAATAGATCTCGTCTCATAATTTATATAAATTACTGTCTCAATACTTTTATGTATGTACATGTAAATGTTGGTGTATCCTCTGTTTCTGCCGTTGACACGTTGCTGGGGAGTTCGTCTCTCTATATATTTTTAATTTTACATATGCTTGTATGAAATTGTGTTGTAGGTGGCAATTTTACATGTGTTTGTATGAAACTTTGTTTTAGATAGCTTCCTGCTTTTTCACGGAAAATTGTTTCTTAAAACCAAATAGCAATTTCTTGCTTTCAAACACATGCTGGTAGTTTTTATGTATATATATGACAAATATGGAGTAGTATTGATTAGTCTATTACTAAATATGAAGAATTTTGAAAATATTTTCAAGTAACAAAAAATTATGGGTCCAATTACATTATTGGTTGATTAATATACGTACTCTGTCAAGTGGCAAAATAAAATCCATATGCTAACAAGTAAGATGCTTTGTAACAATTTAGTGGGATTATATGAATAAATAGCCTCTTACTAGGCTTTTGAGTAAATATTTTTGGATTTCTATACCACGTGATATGATTAATTTTAATGATATAAATGTTTCAACTGTAACATATTCGTGATAAATTATATTTTGATTAAACTGCATATACAACATCATTAAATAGAACTTGTAAAATGCTGACTTAGTGTTTAAACAAAAGATTAAAAACAAGAAGGAAAAAAAAAAACAAAAACAGAATACGAAGGAGTGGTTTATTTTATTGATTAAAAAATCAGAAAAAGAAACTGAACAAAAACCACTTACGGTTACTCAAGGAAAAAAAAAAAAAAAAAAAAAAGCACCAATAGTTGACCCCAATATCTATTGGATCCCCAATTCTTGTGGCCCAAACCACAATTCCTTTGACCCAAGTCCAGTTCTTAAGACAACACATATCACCACACTTATGACCCAAACACAAATTAATGGACCCAACAGAAGAAAAGATAACATATATCACCAAATGCTCAAAAAGCACTTCTAAGAAGGCAAAGATCACAATGAACGAAACCAACAAAGTGGCTACAAGACCCAATTACCAAAGACCATGGAATCGGCTCTATAGAGAGAAAGAAACCCACCAAGGCCAACGAATTAGTGTTAGTGCACGTCTAGTACATTGCTTGTATGAGGGGTGTACTACATGATATTTGGCTTGGCATAGACCAAGTGTTCTTTGGTTATTTGTTATCAATTTGTTAGGAAATAATGTAGGGAAGTGGCAGAATGTTAAGCTCTATTGTTAGTGTCATAATGTTAATGACCCATTTCCAAATTCGTAGGAGATGTGCTTCTATATTATTGTTTACTTGTTAATAACTGAATTATATATATGGTCAATACATGTAGTTTGGTTTAAGCAGAAAGTAATAAGATTTTTTTCTCCCTAAAACTTTTTTCTTTGTTTCTCAATTTTCTTTTCTTACATTTGAACCCAAATTATACATACCAGTTGGTATCAGAGCCTGGTTTGGCTCCAATGGATACTCATGGTAAGTCAAATGCTGAGTTCATATCGGAAGTGACAGATATTCTTCAACGCCTTGAAGCGAGTTTCAGTCAGCTCAACGCTACAAGGCAGACTATTATGGTCGATCTCTAAAGCTTGAAGGTGTCTTGAAATTCATTTACAACAGACTCGGAAAATCCTTTCCTACCAGTCGAGTCATCTCACCAAGTCATGCAAGTTGCCTCTACTTATCTAGCTCCAATATCAGATCGAAACCATAACCTCAAATTGACCTTCCCAAACTTCAATAGAGAGGACCCAACTGGGTGGATATATATAAGACAGAGCAATTCTTTGAATTTAAGAACATTGTACTTGACCAACATGTAACACCCCTTACCCCGATTTTCCGTCGACGCGAGACTCGAGGTGAGGAGCGTTACGATTTCGAACTGAAAATTCATTTATTCGTTTATTTGAAAATTTTTCTATTAAAAGAAATGGAATCACCACTAAAAGTTTTACGATATTGAAAAACTAAACTTTAATATTATTTTCTCGTTTATATTTTTAGAAAATTCGGCAGAGTCTCCCCTCTTTTTCTGAAATTCCAAAATTTAAAAATCTGTAAAGAAAATGATAACACTTCTATAAAATTCTTTTCTCAACTTCAATTCGGACCTCCCGTCCGATTCCAAGAATCTAAAAATCACTTCAACACGCAACCAATTAAAATCAATCTTTAATCAAAATTCAAAATCCATCACCATAAAACTTTTCACTACTTAATTATTAAATAATATACATAACTTACAAATTATTTAAAACTTTAATACAAATTGTACTTTACAAACTTTTTAAATTTAAAAACTTATACACATACATGATGGTACCCATACATATATACATATGATGCAAAATGAATATTACTCAAAAATTTATGACGGGATGTGACTCGTATAGTATCTGCAGGAGCCGCATCTTTGTCTCAACAACAAGCCCAAATTCGATTACCTGCGCGTGGTAATCCAACGCGCTAAGTATTTCTACTTAGTGGGTGTACACTTAATTTTCAAAAATCATAAAACTTCATTTTCTCATAATATAATCTCAACAAAACCTTTCAACAATAATGGAGAGTTTAGAAGAAAGCATAAGTCATAAAGCATATAAAATATTGGTTCAAATATGACTTTATAAAATTCAGTTTCCCTCGGTTTCAAATAAACATCATATAATACATTAATATATACACATTAATTACATAATAATCGTTTTTCCATCTATTTACACAAAATCTATTCATCAATTTTATATTCACATTTACGGATTCCCCAAGTTACTATTGATTTCATATATCAAATATATAAAAGTATTTCTTTTCATTTACCTCGACACGATATTCACCATATGCACACATTTCTCAATGTTTACTAAATTCACAACTTGTTAATACGGTAACTCAATGTCAAATTTTCAATAATAAGATCAAATAAAATACATAAATACTTAGCTTTTTCAAAAAGAAATATATCAAACAGGATTCAAAAACACATATATTCAACATGATTCAATCACCTAACTTTTTCGGAATCCATTAAACACTTTTACACTATTATCCCTTTAATGAAATTTCAGATCTTAATCATCATTATATTTCTAAAAATAGCACGTCATCATCAATTAGAAACCAAAACACAAGGTACGAATTTCAACGATATATTCATAATACATTAACTAATCATTTAAAAATGTTAACCAATTGTAAAATTTATGACATCATATCGCTTAATAAATAAAATGTCAGCATTCCTCATATCAAGTCTTATTTGTCACATCTAATTACAGTAATGCCCTTTTTCTCATATCATTTTCCTTTGTAACATATCTCACACACTTTACTTTATCAAATAACGTTTATCAAACTCATTTACGATTCTACCATTTTTTTTTAATTAGAGCCCTTTGTAAAATTCTATCACGATACCATGGATCGGTAACAGGTTTACTAGCATCAGCCAGATTAAACGGCAACCCCGGCAACGGCCGCTCGGTGTTTATCCACCGGGTTGCATATCACAATCTATTTCCGTTTCAGGACCGGACACGCGGTGTCTCTCAAAGTCCGTCATACAACGTCTATAAGCAATCATAACGGTGCAGTACTGCTAAAAATCACCCTATTGGCTAGCCAACTACCAATCCCCACCTACCGGTGAATAGATTTACGCGGGCCCTTATAATTTATTTATTAATCACTAAAAATTTCCACATACATATATATATACATGCAACTTTTATATTTTAACAAAAATTTCATTTAAACACCAATAAACACAATTTTATCTACAATTTTTCTCATACTTAGAAAATTATCAATATAAACGACATAAAGCACAATTATATATTCAATTCATTCATCAACTCTTTTTCAGATATTCATACCTTTATTCCGATATATATATATTCGGTCAAGGTACTCAACTTATTCGTTTCTTTCCGTTTCATTTCGCTTTCTTTTTCGTTTACATTCAAAATTCATTCAAATTATATTTAAACAATCTTTCAGAATAATTTATCAGACACGCACTTCAAAACACAACAAAATTTAAATCTCATATATATATGAATACTTATTTAAATCTATTGGTTAAATTTCTTTGTTTTTAACCATCAATCATTCAAACATCATTCTAATAATATACAGATAGTATAGAATGACAAAATTACCCCTAGAGTACGCTACACATTAATTTCGTCCATAAGGTATATTATTCCTGAAATTATTTTTCAAATCCGTTTTTCATCAAACAAACTCATCCATGAGCATACAATTAATATCCAATTAACATTTAAAACCCTTTAACATCTCAAATAAACAACATAAATAACTGTCAGGAGGTTTTATATATTTGATTCAAACTAATAAAATCAAAAGTCTCAAAATAAGTGTACACCAACCTATTTGGGCTTTTCAATAGCTTTCCACGCACTCAATGGGAGGTTTTTACGCCTCCCTAACCTCCCCTAAATTCTCACACGATCAAACCTCTGCCTATGGTTCCAAAATACACAAAACTCAACAGATAAATCAAAATAACGAAATCAAAAGCAAAAATAACTATAAAATCATGTTTATTGATGTATTAGAACATCCCTAACTAAAATTTAATACAAAATAATCAAATAAAATCAAATTATCTCTTTTTAGCTTTCTTGAAAATCCAAAAATCAACTTGATTAATGGATAGATTTGGTGTTTTTGAGACTAAAAATAGGTGAATGGTAGAAAGATTTAATGATAATTGGAAATAATTAAAAAGAACTAACAAAAAGAATGAAAAAAAAAAACAAACCAGAAGAAGCAGAGCACGGGAGGAAGAAGACGAGTCGGTGCAGCAGACAGATCTGAGAATTCTGGAAAAAAAAAAATGTTTTTATAGCACCAACTTTTCGAAATTATGAAATTGCCCCAAGTTTTTCGTTATTTACAAATTGACCCCAAAACTTTTATTTCTGCACTTACGCCCCTGCTCGTATACTAACGTCCCATTTGACATTTTTGACACCTCACACTTCCACTAACTTATTCAAATTTATTCATAACCTTATTTTATCCACAAATACATAATTTATTTTAATGAGAAAATAATAATAATGACAATAATAATAATAATACTAATAATTATATAATAAATCATTTATTTTACTCAAAAATTATTCTCTATAATACAATCTAATTATACTATCCTAACCTTCTCATTTTGCTACTTATTTTATTTAAATTCAAAAATAATTCTTTTACGGGGCAAAAACGTTTTCAAAAATATTAAATTTCACAAATTAACAATTAAAACATTTTAGAATCACGCAAATTTCATCAAATCCAAATTTATTCTCATTTAATAAATTACTTTTGAAATCAACGAATATAAATCGGACGAAAATAATCATCGGGGTGTTACACAACAAGTTCAACTTGCATCCTTCCATTTAGAAGGAATAGCTCTCTAGTGACACCGGTGGCTTACTAAATTTAGGGGACCCCTCATTTGGAAAAAGTTCACAAAAGCTATCATTCTTAGATTTGGTCCTATAGACTACGATGACCCTTCTGAGGCATTAACACGCCTCAAGCAAACAACAACTGTAGCAGCCTATCAAAAAGCATTTGAAAAATTGTCCTATTGAGTTGACAACCTACCAGAAACATTTTTAGTTAGATGTTGTATAGCAGGTTTGTGAGATGATATCTGACTCGATGTCAAGGTTAAGCAGCCCAAAATATTGTTAGATACCATCGGGGTCGCAAGGTTAATTGAGGAACGTAATACTCTCCACAAAAGGCCATTTCCTAGCACTAATTTTCGGTCAACCAACACTTCTCCTTATCAATGCACCATAGCTAGCCCTACTGTAGGCTTACTCGTTCCCCCACCTCACCAGAAAATTGTGCCAAATTTAGCTCCTTTAGTTCATCACATATCCGGTCAAGAAGCAAAATAAAGGCGTAAGAAAGGTTTATGCTACTACTGTGATGAAAAACATACTCCGGGCCATCGATGTCAGCATCCTCAATTGTTCATGATTGAGGATCATCCAATGGAGATAGAAGGTGAAGTATAATGGGGCAATGAGAACTTAGAAGCTCAAGAACTAGTACCTGAGATTTCCTTTCATGCAATGGTAGGTACGAATTACCCCCAAACCTTACGTATGATTAGAAAAATAAAAAATAGCGAAGTTATTGTCCTTATCGATTGAGGTAGTACTCATAATTTTATTGATCAAGCAATCGCACAAAAATTAGTCTTACCTGTAGTTCATGATCGACTGTTTCAAGTCATTGTAGGAAATGGTGAAAAAATTGAGTGCTCTGTCCGTTGTTTATACCTTGCTTTAGATATTCAAAATCATCTCATCCTAGCAGATTTCTATGTGTTACCCGTCTCGGCATGTCAAGTGGTCTTAGGGGTACAATGGTTGGAAACGTTAGGTTTAATTGAAACTGATTATCGCAAACTAACCATGGCATTCACTCAAGAGGGAAGGCAATATCAATTACAAGGGTGCGCCGAACCACTATTGAACCATTGGACTCTAAGTATGGGTTTCTATCTCCAATTTTCAGCTCCTACACAATTAGGCTTAGAGCAATATTAGGTAAAGACTACCATACAAGCATCAGACTTGGAACAAATCCTTGGGCAATTTCAAGAAATGTTTGCTGAAACCTTCAAGTTACCTCCAACTCGACCTCAAGACCATCACATTCCCTTGAAGAGTGAGCAAGAACCAATAAGTGTGTGTCCATATAGATATACTCAATATCAAAAAATTGAAATTGAAATTGAAAAGCTGGTACAAGAGTTCTTGGACTGTGGCATAATTAGACCAAGCAAAAGTCCCTTCTCTTCCCCAATGCTCTTAGTTAAAAAATCAGATGGAATATGGAGGTTTTGCGTGGACTATCGGGCTCTCAACAATGCAACTATTAAGGACAAGTACCCGATTCCAGTCATTGATGAGCTTTTTGATGAACTATTTGAAGCTCAATTTTTCTCAAAACTTGATCTTCGCTCCGACTATCATCAAATAAGAGTCAAAGAAGAAGATATTCATAAAACAGCATGCATTCCACACACACGAAGGGCATTATCAGTTCATTGTTATGCCTTTTGCTTTAACCAACTCCCCAACAACATTTCAAAGTCTCTTGAATGATATTTTTCGACCATTTCTACGTAAGCACGTTTTAGTGTTTTTTTATGATATATCGGTTTACAGTAAGACGTGACAAAACATCTTCAACATTTGGAAGTTGTCTTGCAAATTCTCTGTACCAATCAGCTGACGACAAAGTGTTCCAAATGCCAGTTTGGCATTACTTAAGTCGACTATTTAGGCCATGTTACCAATGCTAATGGAGTCTTTATTGATCCAAATAAATTTAAGGCAGCGTAAGAATGGCCTCGGCCGACTACAGTCAGGGGTGTACAGGCATTCCTTGGTCTTGCAGGGTATTATCGAAAATTCATCCGTGGGTTTGAAGCCATTGTCGCCCCTCTCACCATACTCACTTCCAAGGTTGGATTCTATTGGAATGAAAATTCACAGAAGGTCTTCAATCAATTAAAGACAGTCCTTACCTCAGCTCGCGTCCTTCACTTTCCTGATTTTTCTAAACAATTTATGGTGGAATGCGACACTTGTGGTACTGGCATTGGTGCAATCCTAATGCAAGAAGAGAGGCCAATAGCATTCTTCAGTGAAGCCTTAAAGGGATCGACTCTAACTCTATCAACCTATGACAAGGAAATGATGGCCATTGTAAAGGCTATTCGAAAATGGAAGCCTTACCTCCTTGATCGTACTTTTGCAATCAGAACGGACCAAAGGAGCCTAAAATATTTTCTAGAGTATAAAATTTCGACTCCTATACAATTGCGTTGGTTGCCGAAAATATTAGGCTATGATTATACCATACAATATAAAAAAGAAGTGGATAATAAGTGAGCTGATGCATTTTTCAGAATTGTTAAGTTCTAGTTTCACGCTATCTCTCAACCTCAATTCGAATGGTGAGTTACTTTAAAAGATAAAGTTTTATCTGATCCTTTCTATGCTGAGGTGGAATCACAAAAAGAAAAAACTCATCATATTTATCTTTAGAGAGATGGAGTTTGACTCAAAAAAAGGAAGGATTTGGTTGAGTCCTAACTCCTCTTTAATTCCAACTTTGTTAAAAGACAATCACTCAACTCCAATAGAAGGATATTTTGGCTATAACAAAACTCTCAACAGGATTTGCACCTCTTTCCTCTGGATGAGAATGCATAAGATAGTAAAATCTTTTATTAAAGAGTGCGACACCTGTCAAAGATGTAAAACAAAGACACTTAAAACCTGTAGGTCTTCTTCAGTCATTGGATATATCGAAAGTCATATGAACTGACATCTCTATGGACTTCATAAAGGGGCTTCCTTCTTCACATTGATACTCTATAATCATAGTTATAGTCGACCACTGCTCCAAGTATGCCTATTTTATGCCTTTAAAACACTATTTTTCAACTATCATGGTAGCAAAAGCTTTTGTCAACAATATTGTAAAGTTACATGAAATACCCAAGTCCATTATTAGTGACCGAGACAAGGTCTTTGTGAGTACATTCTGGCGAACCTTGTTTCAATTATAGGGGACTTTACTTCGAATGAGTTCAAACTAACATCCTCAAAAAGATGGCCAACCTGAAGTGGTAAATAGGACTTTGGAGTAGTATTTGAAATGTTTTGCACATGACCAACCCAAAAGGTGATTGGATTGGCTAGCTTGGGCAAAGTATAGTTACAATACTACTGTTCATTCCACTACTTGACTTTCACCTTTTGAAGAAGTATATGGTGTGCCTCCATTGAACTCTTTATCTTATGTTCCAGGTACCACCAAAGTATAGGCAGTTGATGATTTTTTAAAGGATCGGGAGTCAATTCTTAAAGTTTTGCGACATCATTTAGTCATGGCCCAAAATAGAATGAAAACACAAACTGATTTTCATAGGTGTGAGTTGTCTTTTAATGTGGGAGACTATGTCTATTTATGCTTGCAACCATATCGACAACAATATGTCAGTTTTCGTAGTTCTCTCAAGCTTTCTCCAATATATTATGGCCTTTATAAAATCTTAGCTGGTATTGGTAAAGTGGCTTATCGATTAGAATTGCTTGAAGGGTCTCAAATTCATAATGTGTATCATGTGAATTTCTCAAGAAATTTTGTGTAAAACAGCCCATATTATGCCAACTCTTCCACCCGTATCTGATGATTCCACGATCCAACCACAACCTGAGGCAGTAATAGACAGTCGTATTATTCAGAACGGCCGTTATCGTGTAAGAGTGAAAATTTTGATTAAATGGGTGGGAACACCTATGGAAAATAAAACTTGGGAGCAAAAGTGGAGGTTTTTTTCGATTCTATCCAAATTTTCGTCCTTAAAGACAAAGATTTTTTTTTAGAGGGGTAGAATGTTAGTACACGTCTGGTACATTGCTTGTATGAGGAGATGAGGGGGAAGGGTATACTGCATGATGTTTGGCTTGGCATGGACCAAGTCTTCTTTGGTTATTTATTATCAATTTGTTATTGTTATCAATTTGTTAGGAAATAATATAGGGAAGTAACAAAATGTTATACTCTATTGTTAGTGTCATAATGTTAATGACCATTTCTAAATTCGTAGGAAATGTGCTCCTATACTATTGTTTACTTGTTAATAACTTAACTATATATATAGTTAGTACATATAGTTTTGGTTTAGGCAAAAAGTAATAAGATTCTTTCCTCTTTAAAACTTTTTCCTTTGCTTTCCATTTTTCTTTTCTTACACTTGAACCCAAATTACACATACCAATTAGCTCTGTAGAGATCACAAACAAAGAAACTGATAAAAAACAAGTAATCGGCAACAAAAGACAGAAAGAACTCATAAAGAAACCCTCAAAGACCAACCCATTAGAATGGAGTATTCACCGAAAATACCCATGTATGTAAAAAATCGAACCACTAGCTCTAAGAAACTTATGCATGTAAACCTCCAAGAATGACTCATGATCATCCTCAAGATCATCCTCCTTCTCATAGGCTCGTGGTGCATGATGCACCATGATGTGCTCTTCCAAGTCGGTAAGAAATCGAAAAAGAGCGTGGCATTTCGAATATGGGACGGTATGATGGTGGTGTTTGCTTCGGTTGTACTCTTTGAAAGTCTTGATATTTCAGAGAAACTTTCTACAGTTGTACCAAGTGACAGATTCTTAGTTATTCTTTGCCATAGTTAATGAAAGAAAGCAAGAAATTATTTGTCAAAAAATGAATAGCAAGAAATGTTTTAGGATTAGTGTTGAAATGAGAAGAAAAAGTGATACTTATGATTATATGTATATACAAGATTATATGTAGCAAGTGTACTGCATGATGTTTGGCTTAGCATGAACCAAGTCTTCTTTAGTTATTTGTTATCAATTTGTTATTGTTATCAATTTGTTAGGAAATAATGTAGGGAAGTGGCAGAATGTTAGACTCTATTGTTAGTGTCATAATGTTAGTGGCTCATTTCCAAATTCGTAGAAGATGTACTCCTATATTATTATTTACTTGTTAATAACTGAACTATATGTATAGTTAGTACATGTAGTTTTGGTTTAAGCAAAAAGTAACAAGATTTTTTCCTCCCTAAAACTTTTTCCTTTGCTTCCCATTTTACTTTTTTTGCACTTGAACCTAAATTACACATACCAATTAGCTTTGTAAAGATCACAAACAAAAAAATTCATAAAGAACAAGTAATCGACCACAAAAGACAGAAAAAACCGATGAAAAACTCCCAAAGACCAACCTATTAGAATAGAGTATCCACCAAAAATACTCATATATGTAAAGAATCGAACCACTAGCTCCAAAAAACCCATGCATATAAACCTCCAAGAATGACTCATGACCAAACTTCAAAAAATCCATGCATGTAAACCTCCTAGAATGACCAATGATCAAGCTCCTAGAAACCGTGAACCTGCAAGAATAACTCATGATTAAACTCCAAGAAACTTATACATGTAAACCTCTAAGAATAACCCATGATCAAGCTCCAAGAAACCCATGCGTGTAAATCTCCAAAAATGACTCATCCCAAACTCCAAAATGCCTATGCATATAAGCCTTCCGAAATGACCCATGACCGACTCCAAAAAAGTGAACCACAATCCACAATTGTATAGTACTACACTACTACTACTGACTAACTACTAACAGAGAAAATCATAAAGAATCTCTTCATGCACCCTCATGCCGGGCACCAACAACATTGTCTTCCTCACCCTCAAGATCATACTCCTACTCATAAGCTCGTGGTGCATGATGCACCATGATGTGCTCCTCTAAGTCGATAGAAAATCGAAAAAGAGTGTGGCATTTCAGACAGAAGACGGTATGATGGTGGTGTTTACTTCGATTGTGCTCCTTGAAAGCCTTGATATTTCGGAGAAACTTTCTACAGCTATAGCAAGTGATAGGTTCTTAGTTATTCCTTGTCATAGTTAATGAAAGAAAGTAAAAAATTATTTGTGAAAAAATGAATAGCAAGAAATGTTTTAGGATTAGTATTGAAATGAGAAGAAAAAGTGATACTTATGATTATATGTATATGTAGGATTATATGTAGCAAGTGTGCTGCATGATGTTTGGCTTGACATGGACCAAGTCTTCTTTGGTTATTTGTTATCAATTGGTTTTTGTTATCAGTTTATTAAAAAATAATGTAGGGAAGTGACAAAATGTTAGACTCTATTGTTAGTGTCATAATGTTAGTGGCTCATTTCCAAATTCGTAGGAGATGTGCTCCTATATTATTGTTTACTTGTTAATAACTGAACTATATATATAGTAAGTACATGTAGTTTTAGTTTAGGCAAAAAGTAATAAGATTGTTTCCTCCTAAAAACTTTTTCCTTTGCTTCCCATTTTTCTTTTCTTGCACTTGAACCCAAATTACACATACCAATTAGCTCTGTAAAGATCACAAACAAAGAAACCCATAAAGAATAAGTAATCGACCACAAAAGACAGAAAGAACCCATAAAAAAATCTCAAAAGACTAACCCATTAGAATGGAGTATCCACCGAAAATATCCATGTATGTAAAAAATCGAACCATTAGCTCCAAAAAACTCATACATGTAAACCTCCAATAATGACCTATGATCAAGCTCCAAAAAATCCATACATGTAAACCTCCCAGAATGATCCATGACCAAGCTCCAAGAAACTGTAAACCTCTAAGAATAACCCATGATTAAGCTCCAAGAAACTCATACATGTAAACCTCCAAGAATGACTCATGACCAAGCTCTAAGACACCTATGCATGTAAATCTCCAAAAATGACTCATCCCAAGCTCTAAGAAGCCTATACATATAAGCCTCCCGGAATGACCCATGATCGACTCCAAAAAAGTGAACAATGATCCTCCAATGTATAGGACTACACTACTACTACTGACTAACTACTAACAGAGAAAATCATATAAAATCTCTTCATACACCTTCATGCTGGGCACCAACAACATTGTCTTCCTCACCTTTAAGATCATCCTCCTTCTCATAGGCTCGTGGTGTATGATGCACCATGTTGTGCTCTTCCAAGTCGGTAGGAAATCGAAAAAGAGTAACATTTCAGACACGGGACGGTATGATAATGGTGTTTGCTTCGATTGTGCTCTTTGAAAGCCTTGATATTTCGGAGAAACTTTCTACAATTGTAGCAAGTGATAGATTCTTAGTTATTTCTTGTCATAGTTAATGAAAGAAAGTAAGAAATTATTTGTGAAAAAATGAATAGTAAGAAATGTTTTAGGATTGGTGTTGAAATGAGAAGAAAAAGTGTTACTTATGATTATATGTATATGTAGGATTATATGTAGCAAGTGTGGTGCATGATGTTTGGCTTGACAAGGACCAAGTCCTTTTTTGTTATTTGTTATCAATTGGTTTTTTATATCAGTTTGTTAAGAAATAATGTAGGGAAGTGGCAGAATGTTAGACTCTATTGTTAGTGTCATAATGCTAGTGGCTCATTTCCAAATTCGTAGGAGATGTGCTTCTATATTATTGTTTACTTGTTAATAACTGAACTATATATATAGTTAGTACATGTAGTTTTGGTTTAGGCAAAAAGTAATAAGATTGTTTCCTCCCAAAAACTTTTTCTTTGCTTCCCATTTTTCTTTTCTTACACTTGAACCCAAATTACACATACAAATTAGCTCTGTAGAGATCACAAACAAAGAAACCCATAAAGAACAAGTAATCGACCACAAAAGACAGAAGGAACCCATAAAAAAATCTCAAAAGACTAACCCATTAGAACGGAGTATCCACCGAAAATATCCATGTATATAAAAAATCGAACCATTAGCTCCAAAAAACTCATGCATGTAAACCTCCAATAATGACCCATGATCAAGCTCCAAAAAATCCATGCATGTAAACCTCCCAGAATGATCCATGACCAAGCTCCAAGAAACCGTAAACCTTTAAGAATAACCCATGATTAAGCTCCAAGAAACTCATACATGTAAACCTCCAAGAATAACTCATGACTAAGCTCTAAGACACCTATGCATATAAATCTCCAAAAATGACTCATCCCAAGCTCCAAGAAGCCTATACATATAAGCCTCCCGGAATGACCCATGATCGACTCCAAAAAAGTGAACAATGATCCTCCAATGTATAGGACTACACTACTACTACTGACTAATTACTAACAGAGAAAACCATATAGAATCTCTTCATACACCTTCATGCTGGGCACCAACAACATTATCTTCCTCACCCTTAAGATCATCCTCCTTCTCATAGGCTCATGGTGTATGATACACCATGATGTGCTCTTCCAAGTCGGTAGGAAATCGAAAAAGAGTGTGGCATTTCAGACACGGGACGATATGATAGTGGTGTTTGCTTCGATTATGCTCTTTGAAAGCTTTGATATTTCGGAGAAACTTTCTACAGTTGTAGCAAGTGATAGGTTCTTAGTTATTTCTTGTCATAGTTAATGAAAGAAAGTAAGAAATTATTTGTGAAAAAATGAATAGTAAGAAATGTTTTAGGATTAGTGTTGAAATGAGAAGAAAAAGTGTTACTTATGATTATATGTATATGTAGGATTATATGTAGCAAGTGTGCTGCATGATGTTTGGCTTGGCAAGGACCAAGTCCTCTTTGGTTATTTGTTATCAATTGGTTTTTGTTATCAGTTTGTTAAGAAATAATGTAGGGAAGTGGCAGAATGTTAGACTCTATTGTTAGTGTCATAATGTTAGTGGCTCATTTCCAAATTCGTAAGAGATGTGCTTCTATATTATTGTTTACTTGTTAATAACTGAACTATATATACAGTTAGTACATGTAGTTTTGGTTTAGGCAAAAAGTAATAAGATTGTTTCCTCCCAAAAACTTTTTCCTTTGCTTCCCATTTTTCTTTTCTTGCACTTGAACCCAAATTAAACATACCAATTAGCTCTGTAGAGATCACAAATAAAGAAACCCATAAAGAACAAGTAATCGACCACAAAAGACAGAAGGAACCCATAAAAAAATCTCAAAAGACTAACCCATTAGAACGGAGTATCCACCGAAAATATCCATGTATGTAAAAAATCGAACCATTAGCTCCAAAAAACTCATGTATGTAAACCTCCAATAATGACCCATGATCAAGTTCCAAAAAACCCATGCATGTAAACCTCTCAGAATGATCCATGACCAAACTCCAAGAAACCGTAAACCTCTAAGAATAACCCATGATTAAGCTCCAAAAAACTCATACATGTAAACCTCCAAGAATGACCCATGATCAAGCTCTAAGACACCTATGCGTGTAAATCTCCAAAAATGACTCATCCCAAGCTCCAAGAAGTCTATGCATATAAGCCTCCTGGAATGACCCATGACCGACTCCAAAAAAGTGAACCATGATCCTTCAATGTATAGGACTACACTACTACTACTGACTAACTACTAACAGAGAAAACCATATAGAATCTCTTCATACACCCTCATGCTGGGCACCAACAACATTGTCTTCCTCACCCTTAAGATCATCCTCCTTCTCATAGGCTCGTGGTGTATGATGCACCATGATGTGCTCTTCCAAGTCGGTAGGAAATCAAAAAAGAGCGTGGCATTTCAGACACGAGACGGTATGATAGTTGTGTTTGCTTCGGTTATGCTCTTTGAAAGCCTTGATATTTCGGAGAAACTTTCTACAACTGTAGCAAGTGATAGGTTCTTAGTTATTTCTTGACATAGTTAATGAAAGAAAGTAAGAAATTATTTGTGAAAAAATGAATAGCAAGAAATGTTTTAGGATTAGTGTTGAAATGAGAAGAAAAAATGATACTTATGATTATATGTATATGTAGGATTATATGTAGCAAGTGTGCTGCATGATATTTGGCTTGACATGGACCAAGTCTTCTTTGGTTATTTGTTATCAATTGGTTTTTGTTATCAGTTTGTTAGGAAATAATATAGGGAAGTGACAGAATGTTAAACTCTATTGTTAGTGTCATAATGTTAGTGGCTCATTTTCAAATTCGTAAGAGATGTGCTCCTATATTATTGTTTACTTGTTAATAACTGAACTATATATATATTTAGTACATGTAGTTTTGGTTTAGGCAAAAAGTAATAAGATTGTTTCCTCCCAAAAAAATTTTCCTTTGCTTCCCATTTTTCTTTTCTTGCACTTGAACCCAAATTACACATACCAATTAGCTTTGTAGAGATTACAAACAAAGAAACTCATAAAGAACAAGTAATCGACCACAAAAGACAAAAAGAACCCATAAAAAAATCTCCAAAGACTAACCCATTAGAACGGAGTATCCATCGAAAATATCCATGTGTGTAAAAAATAGAACCATTAGCTCCAAGAAACTCATGCATGTAAACCTCCAATAATGACCCATGATCAAGCTCCAAAAAACTCATGCATGTAAACCTCCCAGAATGACCCATGACCAAGCTCCAAGAAACCGTAAACCTCTAAGAATAACCGATGATTAAGGTTCAAGAAACTCATACATGTAAACCTCCAAGAATGACCCATGACCAAGCTCTAAGACACCTATGCTTGTAAATCTCCAAAAATGACTCATCTCAAGCTCCAAGAAGCCTATGCATATAAGCCTCCCGGAATGACCCAGGATCGACTTCAAAAAAGTGAACAATGATCCTCCAATGTACAGGACTACACTACTACTACTGACTAACTACTAACAGAGAAAACCATATAGAATCTCTTCATACACCCTTATGTTGGGCACCAACAACATTGTCTTCCTCACTCTGAAGATCATCCTCCTTCTCATAGGCTCGTGGTGCATGATGCACCATGATATGCTCTTCCAAGTCGGTAGGAAATCGAAAAAGAGCGTGGCATTTCAGACACGGAACGGTATGATAGTGGTGTTTGCTTCGGTTGTGCTCCTTTAAAGCCTTGATATTTCGGAGAAACTTTCTACAACTGTAGCAAGTGACAGGTTCTTAGTTATTTCTTGTCATAGTTAATGAAAGAAAGCAAGAAATTATTTGTGAAAAAATGAATAGCAAGAAATATTTTAGGATTAGTGTTGAAATGAGAAGAAAAAGTGATACTTATGATTATATGTATATATAAGATTATATGTAGCAAGTGTACTACATGATGTTTGGCTTGGTATGGACCAAGTCTTCTTTGGTTATTTGTTATCAATTTGTTATTGTTATCAGTTTGTCAAGAAATAATGTCGAGACGTGGCAGAATGTTAGACTCTATTGTTAGTGTCATAATGTTAGTAGCTCATTTCCAAATTCGTAGGAGATGTACTCCTATATTATTGTTTACTTGTTAATAACTAAACTATATATATAGTTAGTACATGCAGTTTTAGTTTAAGCAAAAGGTAATAAGATTTTTTTTCTCCCTAAAGTTTTTTCCTTTGCTTCCTATTTTTCTTTTGTTGCACTTGAACCCAAATTATACATACCAATTAGCTCTGTAGAGATCACAAACAAAGAAACTCATAAAGAACAAGTAATCGGTTACAAAAGACAAAAAGAACTCATAAAAAAACCCTCAAAGACCAACCCATTAGAATGGAGTATCCACCGAAAATACCTATTTTTGTAAAGAATCGAACCACTAGCTCCAAGAAACTTATACATGTAAACTTCCAAGAATGAACCATGACCAAGCTCCAAAAAACCCATGCATATAAACCTCTCAGAATGACCCATGACCAAACTCCAAGAAACCGTAAACCTCCAAGAATAACCCATGATTAAGCTCCAAAAAACCCATGCATGTAAACCTCTAAGAATGACCCATGACCAAGCTCCAAGAAACCCATGCGTGTAAATCTCCAAAAATGACTCATCCCAAGCTCCAAGAAACCTATGCATATAAACCTCTCGAAATGACCCATGACTGACTCCAAAAAAGTGAACCACAATCCTCCAACGTATAGTACTACACTACTATTACTGACTAATTACTAACAAAGAAAACCATATAGAATCTCTTCATGCACCCTCATACTGAGCACCAACAACATTGTCTTCCTCACCCTCAATATCATCCTCCTTCTCATAGGCTCATGGTGCATGATGCACCATGATGTGCTCTTCCAAGTCTGTAGGAAATCGAAAAAGAGCGTGGCATTTCGGACACGGGACGGTATGATGGTGGTGTTTGCTTCGGTTGTGCTCCTTGAAAGCCTTGATATTTCAAAAAAATTTTCCACAGCTGTAGCAAGTGATAGGTTCTTAGTTATTTCTTGTCAAAGTTAATGAAAGAAAGCAAGAAATTATTTGTGAAAAAATGAATAGCAAGAAATGTTTTAGGATTAGTGTTGAAATAATAAAAAAAATTGATACTTATGAGTTATGATTATATGTATATATAGCAGGAAAACAACCAGACTTCAGTCCACATGGGCTTTCCAGTTTTTTTTTTTAAATAAATTAAAAAAAATAAAACCGACTTTCATTGCAAACCCAAAGAATTTGAGAGATATCAGTTACATGGGCTTCTAGTTAATTGAGCCCAAAAATTGGGCTTGAGCCACCGTTTCAATACTCAATTCTGATAAGAGTGGTGATATTTACACCCCACCTAAAAACCTGTATCTGCACCCCTATAAGAAGTTCACCCCATTAAAATTTCTATAAAAATATAATTTGTTAAGACATCCCACTTAATACCTAAAATACCCTTTAAATTTTTCATTTGTTTACTTTTTATTGTAAATAAACTCATTCACTTACAATTATTCTATTAAACAATTTTTTTTCTTAAAAATTACAACAAACAATAGAATTAAGAAATAGAAATATTACGGTAGCTGAACAAAAAATAAATAAAATTATTGCACTTCCCTATTTTGTTCCAACGAAAAATATAAAAAAACTCTAATCTTATATGATCAAAAAGAGATCCATGAGATAAAGATAAAATTTCTTCCAACTTCTAAACAAACTTATAAAAAAGAGTGCTCGTGTGGTAATGGACGAATATGATATTTGAAGAAGGTGCAGAGCTTTATGTTCTTATAGATTGGGTTATTATTCTATTATTATTTTTTTAAAGTCAGATTCTGTCATTATTTTTGAAATCCCGAGAAAGCAGCATTTGTCCTATTTTGCACTTGTTGACTTCATTCTGCAATGAAGGATGTTGAACTGTTGGAGGCCGTCAAGGATGAAAAAAGAATTCTGGTCTAATCTAGTGACCTTGGTAGCAAAATGCTTTAATTTGGAGATGTATATAAACCTATATATACTTTTAATTTAATTGAAATTATCATTTAAAAGAGAAATTAGGGTTCATGAAAAATTGATCTATTTAAAACTATTTTTCCTTTTTTCTAACAAATATTGTTTAGTAATTTGACTTGAGGATAATATTGAAAATCTAAATTAATACTTATGTGAGGGTGCACATATAGAAATTAAGGGGTTCAAATATCACCATTCTTCTCTAAATATTATTAATATATATTAATTTAGATTAACCACTTTGCTACTTCAATATATATTTATTTCGATCCTACCGTATATGATTATTTATTTATTTAAATGTTAGTAAATGAACATGAATACAAAACCAAAGAAGAGAAATGGGCACATAAAAAACTAAAACTTCTCTGAAATATTCCCATCATTGTAAGGAGAGCAATAATTATTATATAATTAGAATAAAATAATATTATGAATCAAATACTATAATCAAAAAATCAAAACTATAATCAATCCACAAAATATCAAATTACAACATACTATAGAAATCTACTTATAAAAAAATTTTCTCAACCCACAAAGGTGGAGTAATGTGGTGAAATGAATCACCATCATAATGTGGCTCAATTCTTCCATCTTCTAAATGATAAATTCCCATATCCTTTATGCCTCCTCTTTCAGCGAAATTATAGTTTTCTTCAGCATAATCTCCCGTGAAATAAATACAATTCCCCTTGCATCCAGAAAATTCGAATGCTTCGATTGATAAGGAAGAATTATGACCCAAAATAACTGCCTTGTTACCCAAATACTTGACTTCAATCCATGTATTAGTGGACAGCTCTATTTCAAAAACTTTAAATGAATGTGTTACCGTATGTGTATCATCAGGAGCTGCCACTCTCCTCCGTAAAACAACTAACAATTTTCCCTCTAATTCTACCAAATACGGTACATAAATTTGATTACGTTCAATTGACATATCGACTACTTGGTGTGCCACGACGGCATTATCACACTTGATATCCACAACCACTACTTGACCTAAAACATTGATGGCATAAAATTGCTCCTTGTAATATATGATATCTGAATAACAAGCCTGCCATAAAGGTATTGTGATCCAAGATTTAAAACCTGACTTACAAAATGCTAGTTTTCCAAAACTTCCATAAATAACCAATAAAGTATAATTGGATGTTGATGGATTCCCGGATAAAAGGCACTTGTCAATACCCAGAGCATACAGATCAGGTATACCAAGTTCAAGTTCTTCGTAATCAATAAACGTTTTCATGTGTGGCAGTTCAATATGGAAACGTGAGAAGGGTTCAAAAAGGCTTATATTCAAATTTTTGTCAATTATTATAAGCCAACCTCTTGAGGAAAAACACTTATGATCACTAGCTTCTTTTAAGATAAGTGGACAAAACTTGCCGCTTGAAAGGCTATAGAAACTACGTAGATCACTGCCTTCCTCTTGTGAAAGCATTAGCCATGGCATCTGACTTGATTGAAATATAAAATTTTTCTTTGGTGCAGCCCAACGCCATGAAGTACAAACGCAACTAAATGCAACAAAGTCTTCATACAACTTTATTCGCTTGGCAATTTCTTCCAAAATATCAACATTCATTTGAGCCCAATTAGCCATTGCTTAAAAAATCTGGCGAAACAAGATAAAGAGAGATAAACAAACACAAAACAAAATCTAGATGTCCATGCAATTGAGTATAACTCTGTATTTATGGACCAACAATAACATAAATTCACTAAGTGCAAGGATTATGTTTCCTAAATAAAATAATCAACAGGAGAATGCTTAACATATGTAAGGATTTCACAATTCCTTAACATTTAGATCACCTGTTTATTAGTAAGTCTATGCTAATTAGTAATTCTATTCCCTTTCCTTTTATTAGTAATCTTAAATCACATCATTTATTTTAAGATATTTGTGATTTAGGTTTATAACTTTTTTAGATATAATTTAGAAATACAATTTCTTTTAAACTAAAATCCAAGCTTTTTTATTTTGTATCTACCAATAATATAACTGTGTTATGGCGATGTATCATAGTTAGATATACAAGGTCTTGTTGCATTCTAATCTAAACCATTATTTCAAAACTAGATGTTTAGAAACTAAAAATCTGTCCTTTCGCCATTAAATATATATATTATTTTTTTTTTTTTTTAAAAAAAAGGGGGTCCTTTCAACCCTAATATGAAACAGGGCAGTGTGCTGCCAGAAAATTGAACACAGCAGTGTGGTGGACAGGGCAGAAAGAGACAGACCTGGCAGCGAGAGAAACAGCGAACCAGAACCTGTCTGCAGCGGAACACAGAACACAACCAGCGGCGCGCGGTGGAGACAGAGGTGCGACGTTGCAGAAGCAGCGGCAGTTGTGCGATGCGGCCGCAAAGACAAAGCAAGAAACTGCTGGGCGGTGCGACGGTAAGCAAGAGAGCAACCTGTTGCAAAACTGATGAGTTAGTGGACGACGGCAGCACAAAATAGACAGCGGCAGAGTGTGACGAGCTGCTGGGCGGTGCGACGGTAAGCAAGAACGGTGACTACGCGCAGAACGGTGTGGTGCTGCGACAGCAGAACAGGAACTGCGCTCAGTGGAGAGACGGCAGTGCCACAAAACAGAGGCAGCGGCTGGTGCGCAGCAGTGGAGAGACGGCGGTGCAGCGGCTGGGAACAAGATTAAAAAAAAACTTATGGACCCATAAGCTTACAGATGAATACGGTGTATTCCACTGTCATTGTATTTATAGGCTAGTGTAGATAATCAAATCACCTAATCAAAACAGGAAGTAATATGGAAAGAAAAAATAATATATTACATGAAATAATATGGAAACAGGAAATAATATGGGAACAGTGGGAAACTTTATATGTAATTAAGTTATTTTTGAGGGCTGTGACCGAGAGGAGTGTTTCACATCCTTTGTTTTCTATTAGTCATGCAAACAAATAAATGAGTCAAATTCTGATATTGACAAATAGGCACAGTGTGCTATTCCACAAATAAATGAATCTCTTTGATTTATTTGAGTTTCCAAATTATCCTTTTTGTCTCTTAATACTTTTATCTTTATAAACAAAAATAATTAAAGATTTAAGAAAACTCCATCTATTATTAATTTTGATTTTTTTAATAGAATTTTGATTGAATAAAGTATAATAATTTTGTATATATTCAGACAAAATTGTACATCAGCTTTCTCGTTGCTGTAAGAGTTCAGTAAATTACTGTTCCAAAAATATTAATTCAGTCTTGCAGTCGATAAAATGAACGAGTATATTCAGATGCTTTCCATGCTTCTGGAAGCCTGGAACCCCTCACATAATCCCCGAGTTGAACACGTACAAATCCAACAAGGTATTATAATGGCCCTTCTCAATTTCCTCCTCTTTAACCTGATGCAATAGGAGGGTCTCAATGATAAAATCTTCCCAATCAATTTCATCAACTCCTTTCCTCTTTCTCCTCTTGCCAGTATGTCCACATTCTACGAAGCAAACAAAGTCTTTCTCACCAGCATCAGCTCTTGAAGGATGCATAATCTTACCAATCCGTACCTTAGCAGAATTTATCTTTGCTCTTCTCCTCTCATTGTCCAAGCAACCTTTAACGAAAGATGGAGGCATAATATCCAATCCGATATCTTTCTCCAATACTTTCTTAAGCAAAAGCTTCTTGCTGAATTCCGACTGACCATTCCACCAATCCCTACATATCTCAAACTCAAATTCTCCCCTTCTCTTTCTTTGAGGTAACTCCCCACTCTCTTGCAATAACCTTTCACCATCAATCTCATTTGAAAAATTAGTATAAATCATTTGCAAACATTCATGAGAAAGTTGAATCTCATTACTTACACCAGGCACTCTCGTTGCAGACCCATTTCTATCATCCATTTCAAAATACTGGGTATCGCTATCCACACCATCCCTACCTATATCGTGCTCAACACCTTTCTTTAAACACTCGCCAACGACATCACCCAAACCAACTCCACCACAATGGGGCCCTTTCCTCACTTCTCTTTTCTTCTCCATCGACTTCATCTCCATATAACTCATCACATAAACCGCATTCTTCAAAATGTTCTTCACATTTACATCATTCCCCCATGGCAAGGTCTGAGCCACCTTCACGAGTGCGTCCAACAACTCCATGTACCTCTTCCTACAAGTGCTCACCACACAATGCGTCTCCTCGGCAACATCCTCAATCCTCACACCAACACCATTCAACTCCGCCACAAACACCAACACAGCCACAACCACTGGCATTGGCCTCCTCCCCGTGCTCAAAAACCACTTCACCGCACAATTCAACAAAAAAACCACTTGTTTCCTCATCCGCCCCAATTTATCACTCTCCAATTCACTCAACTGAGGCAAATTCGAACTCCTAATCACTCTCTCAAACATAACAAACATATCAACCTCGGGCAACTTCAAATCCAAAAACCGAACAACACGCGTAATCATTCTACCCAATTCAAACACATCACAGTTCACAACAGACGCAATCTCAGCAATAGGTAACGACATATTGGCCTTTCTCCTAACAACATAACCACATGCGCCTACCAAAATGGGAAACCAATCCCCCAACCCAAACTCACCACTAGTGATTTGATCAATCATATTTGTAATTTCAACAGACGGTTGACCAGTCAAATCTAACCTAGAAGCTACATCATCAATTATTTTACAAGATTCATAGATTTTCTTGTCTTTGTAATTGAGAACAGAACCGGTACCTGAGGAGCCAATGTGGATGTAGGTTCCAGTGGGGCCATCACGCCTGTAAGTCTGTTCTTCAAAGTTGTCGAACTTTTGGAGGACACCACATGATGTGCACACTAGTCCACCAGTCGTGTCTTCACGGCTCAGGGCACTCGAACCGCAACTCGTGCACGGCATCTTGTTAGACCCAATCTGCCTATTCGTAACCAGAAGCCACGAAGCACGTGAAGTCAAAGCTGTTCAGGTCAGAGAAGAAGCTACGAAGACAAAGCTTCATGTGGTTTTACGTTTGACTGCGACATGGAGGATTTTTCAAGACGTACAACTGAAAAAAGCGATCGGGTTGTGACAGAGAGAGCAGAATAACTAGGGCTTCGAGTGACAGATGTTGATCGGTGGGCGATGATATGGATCTTGGTTGGCTTGTAACGGCTCTATAGCATGATATGGGATGGGACCCAATTGGATCACGCTCCCCGGCCGCAGTTGCCAATTGCTAGTCCAACAGCGCCAAAGCCGCAGCCCACAAAAAATGAGAATGGATCCAAAGACAACGAAGTATTACGCACGCAGCCTGCTTAATAAGCAGTGCTTATTGGCTCCTCTTTTTTATATATATAAATTAATTTCCAATAAATTATAGTCTATTTAATTTGTAAGGTTAAAAGTTAATAAGTATACAAATTAAATAGACTAGAATTTAGATGGAAATTAATATAAATAGCATTTTAATAAATTTTAAAAATTAAATATTTCTGGTGCATAAAAAATATGCATATTTATTTACGCAAAAGTCTAAAATGATTAAAAAATAATGAGAAACTCTTTTTTTCATTGTGTGTAATTTGTATTTATTTTTAGTTTTTAACATTTGAATAAATTTCAATGATCCTCCTAAATTATTACATAAATACAAGTGGATTAAGGTATTTTTAAGATTTATCAAAAAAAAAAATCTAAAATCTGCCATATTTGTAGAAGAACATTCTAAAAGATCATCTATTAAAAAAAATGATGAGATGAAATGAGTGTATATATATCTGTATATATATATAGCAATGTTTAAAGTTAAGACGAATCAATTATATTCATCCATTATATTCTCTTTCCTAAAACAAATTCACATGATTGAGGTACACCAATTTTAATATAAACTACACCTAAATTGAGAAAGTTGAGAGGATGTTTATGTAATTATAAATCAATTCCCTTGCAGCCGTAATTACACTTAAATTCGGGGTCTTTATCTAATTTGGTCTTCTAATTGTGCCTCACTCAATGAAATGGGGTGAACTTACCAAGGGACGTACTAAAGGACAGTACAGATAGTTTGGGGTGGGAAATAACGACACTAATGTTGAACCCAGCCATTCTTAGCGCCAATCCAATTAGCATTGGCCACGGCCCAGAAACAATGAGAATGGATCCAAGGACAAAACGAATTACACATCCAACTTTCTTATTAACTTTTTAACCTTACAAATTAAACAGATAAGAATGTAGATGGAAATTTATGTCCCAAAAAAGATAAAGAAAAAGAATGTAGATGGAAATTAAAATAAACGAAAAGGATGCAGATTTATTTACATAAAAGTCTAAAACGATTATGAAATAATGAAAAACTTTCTGTTTTTTAGTGCGCATAATTTGTACTCATTTTTGGGTTTTGTCATTTGAAATAAATTTTATTGATCCTCTAAGATTATGACATAAATATGAGTGGAATAAAGTATTTCTATAATTGAAAAAAAAATTCTAAAATTTGCCATAGTTGTAGAAGAACATTCTAAAGATCATCCACTTGAAAAAAAAATATATATATATATATATATAATGGAATATATATATAGAGTAATTCTATCATTAGTATATCCAAAGTTAGGACCGAATAATCTTAATAGTAGATTAGATCTAATAGATAGAAAAAGAGATAACAAAAATAAAAATAAATAATCATATTATATTAGAGTAATAAAATTCTATAATTCACTTTAGTGGATCATTCTATTACAGTAATAAATTAAGGATTTTATTACTCTATTATGATATAATTATTTATTTCCATTTTTGTGTTCTCTTTTTCTGTCAATTAGATCAAATTTACGATTGAAATTGTTTGGTCCTGAATTTTTTAAAATTATGAGATATTGATAGTAATATATATATATATACACGTGCATACGCATGCGTGAGTATCCCTAAAAGATAGAAAAACTGTTCATTTAAGTAGTTTAATGGGCATAGTTCAATAACATGAAAGTCCAAAGTGAGTTTACACTTAGCACACGCATTTGCAGCTTTAAAGTCATCGAAATGTCATTACAAGTGTTTGTTTACTTTTATTTTTCATTTAATAATTAAAATTGCCAATTAATCTAAAATTGAAAAAGGATAATATTTGAATTCATAATCTTGATGACATAAATATAAAAAATATATGAGTGAGTCAATCTCATTTTGGTACTTTTAACATTGGTCAGTAATCAAATAAATTATTGTTTTATCTTATTTTTATATGCCTTTTTTAGCATAAGATAAACATTGACTAATCAATTATTATGAATAAATTGTGCTTTTTTTTTTTCCCTCACGAAAATATTATGGGATATCGGACAGGTGAAATCATAGAATTAACCCATCCAATTTGAGATTAAAAGTAAAATAAGTACTAGTGTACCCAGCCAATCCTAGGCCCAATCCAATCAGTAACCACAGCCCACAAACAATGAGAATGGATCCAAAGAAAAAACGAATTACACGCCCAACCTTGTTATTAACTTTTAACCTTACAAATTAAACAGATAAGAATGTAGATGGAATAAATCAAAAAGTCCCAAGAAAAAAAAAAAATTGAATGTAGATGGAGAAAGATGCAGATTTATTTATATAAAAGTCTAAAACGAATATGAAATAATTAGAAACTCTCTTTTTTATTTTGTATAACTTGTACTTATTTTTGGTTTTTATCATTCAAAATAAACTTCATTAATCCTCTTAAATTATGACATAAATACAATTAGATGATAAGTATAAATTTCACCATTGTATCTATGTTTGAGAAGTATCATTTCAAGTGTCAGTTTTCCTATTTACCAGATTGGTTATGTACATTGTTTAGCACTTTTGATCTTCCTTTCACAACTTAGCCACTCGAAAGGGAGGGAGGGTGGGAGCATGTGAATGAACTTATCTGCGGATATGTTTGATTGTTTTGACAATGAATTTCCTATTCAAATGGTATGAACAAATTCTATTTCTTGTTATCCATTTTTTCAACTAATTTTTTGTTTTCATTGATATTATCAATATGGCAGAGAATAACCAAGTCCTTTCCCTTGCTACCACTATAGCAAGCTTTTCCAGAGTGTTAAGGCTTTCAAGGACCACTTGTCGAATGAAACACTACCATAATACCATCTCGTGTCCAAAAATGCCACACTCATTTTCGATTTCCTAGTGACATGGATGAGCACATTACAGTGCACCATGCACCACGAGCTCAAAGTCAAAATGAGGAGAAAGATTGGTTTCAGACTCATGGTGCATGGGACATTGTGGTGTGCTCCTCCATGTCACCAGGAAATCGAAAACAAGTATGGCATTTTGGACACGAGACCATATTATGGTGGTGTTTCCTTTGAGGGTGGTCCTTGAAAGCCTTGATACTTTGGAGAAGCTTGCCACGATTGTAGCAAGGGATAAAGACTTCGTTATTTTATATCATAGTGATAATGGCAATGAAAGCAAAGAAGAAATTAGTTGAAAAAATGTATAACAAATGAAAGGAAAGAAGCAATTAGTTGAAGAAATGAATAACAAATGAAAGGAGAAACGAAATTAGTTGAAAAAAATGAATTACAAATGAAATGAAAGAATAAATTAGTTGAAAAAAAAAATGAATAACAAATGAAAGGAAAGAAGAAATTAGTTGAAAAAATGAATAACAATAAATGGATTAGGACTATATATATATATTTTATATATTTAGGTATACTTGATTTTAAAAAGTAATGACCAACTAATCAAATTCATCTATTGCATTATCTCTTCTAAAATAAATTCTCTCTCATATTTAATTCAAATACAATTGATGAATTTGATTGTTTAGTCCTTATTTTTTAAAATCGAGTATACTTGATTATAAAAGTATTATATATATGAGTAATGTTAAAATTTCTAAATATTTTGTCCAAATGATATAACATGTGAGTTGTCAATATCTTGTAAATCATGAGATGATGTAATAATTAATAGGATCTTGATAATTTACATATCACATTATTTGGACATGAATATGAGTAAAATATTTGAAAAACCTAACATTACTTATATTTATATATATATACATCATTTGGATATGAATTTAGGTAAAATATTTGGAAAGTTTAGCATCACTTTACATATATATAGTAATTCTATCATCAATATCTCATAACTTTAAAAAGTTATGACAAACCAATCAAATTCATTCATTTCATTTTAATTAATAAAGAAGAGAGTTTTTTTTTTTTTTTTTTTTTTAAATTTTTAATTTTTATTTTTAGGAGAGAAAATGCAACAGACAAATTTGATTGATTCGTCCTAACTTTTTAAAGTTAGAAGACACCGATGGTAAAATCACTATATGTATATATATATATATATAGACAGGATTGAAAGACATAAATTTTTTAACTATTTGATTAAAAAGAATTTATTTATTTATTTTGAGAAAATGAGAGTGGTTGAAGAATCGTGTTACACTAGATAATTGCATGTATATCAATTTATCTCTCTTCATTTATGTTCTTTCTTATTCTCTCTTTCCTTTGTTTATTTATTTTTTAATTGATTTTTTATTTTGAGTTATTACAATTAATATGTTTATTTAAATATATACAATATGAATTTTATTTGAAAGTTTATATTAAGAGTTTCAAATCTATATACTGTTTGCGTGATTTATGGAAAAACTTCATTTTAGTCTCCGAGGTTTTAAAAAGATATCAAGTTTTTAAAGTTCTTTCGGAAACAACTTTTTTTATCCATAACTTTTTCAAATCTCTTCAAAAAAGTCCAAATCGTCAATGAACTAATGATCTACGGTGACTTTAAGCAATTTAAATTGTAATTTAACAACTTAAATTCAACGATATTTTAGGTAATTTAACTTGTAAATTTATTGTTTTATGAGGGTAATCTGATAATTTACATGTCACTAACAACCATCAAGGGCAAAAATCCTTTTTTACATATTTTGTTGATATTGACCTTTAATTGACTAACGATTTAAAATTTTTGAAGACTTTTAGAAAAATTAGGGATGAAAATAGTTGTTTTTAAATGATCTTTAAAAATATTATATTTTTTAAAACTTCAGGGATTAAATGAAGTTTTTCCTAATTTAATTAGCCAAATATAGAGAAAATATTAAATTAAAATTGAATTGATAATTCTTTTATTTAGTCTAAAGGTAGAGATAAAATAAGGTGAAGTGTTCCAATTCAAAATTAATAACTAATCTACACCATTCAATGCATTTCAATCTAATAGTTCAAAAATTGTGTCAAAAATTGTGTTTTTGATCCTACCTCTATATATAAACTTAGATTTATCACTAATTCAATAAATATTTATTTCGATTCTACTATATATAATTATGTATTTATTTAAATGTTAGTAAATGAACATGAATACAAAGCCAAATAAGAGAAATGAGCAATTTTTTTGAAATATTCCCATCATTGTAAGGAGAGCAACAATTATAATTTAATTAAAATAAAATAATATTATAAATCAAATACTATAAACAAAAAGTCAAATGAAAACTATCATCAATCCACAAAAAATAAAATTGCGACATACTATAGAAATGTACTTATAAAAAAGTCTTGTCGACTCACAGGGGGGGAGTGATGTGATGACATGAATCGCTATTAAAATGTGGCTCAATTATTCCATCTTCTAAATGATAAATTCCTATATCCTTTATGCCTCCTTTTTCAGCAAAATCATAATAATTGTTTTATCTTATTATTATTTTTCTTTTTGAAACATTGTTTATCTTATTTTTATATGGCTTTTTTTTTAGCATAAGGTAAACATTGACTAATCAATTTTTATAAATAAATGGTGTTTTTTTTCTTCTCACAGAATATATTCTATTCTAGGAAATCAGATATGTGAAATTATGCAATTAATCTCAACAAATTTGAGATTAGAAGTAAAATTAGTACTACTGAACCCAGCAAATTCTGGGCCCAATCCAATTAACAATAGCCACAGCCCACAAACAATGAGAATGGATCCAAAGACGAAACGAATTACACGCCCAAACTTCTTATGAAATTTTAACCTCACAAATTAAACATACAAGATTGTAGATGGAAATGCATGTAAATTAAAACGATGCAGATTTATTATTTATATAAAAGTCTAAAACGATTATGAAATAACGAGAAACTCTATTTTTTATTTTGTATAATTTGTACTTATTTTTAGTTTTTATCATTTGAAATAAATTTCATTGATCCTCTTAAATTATGACATAAAAATACAATAGCATTAAAGTATTTCTAAAATTGATTGAAAAAAAACTTTATAAAATTTGCCATATTTATAGAAGAACATTCCAAAGATCATCCATATGAAAAAAATGAAAGGAATATATGGATGTCTCATTCGGAATTCTCAAAGTATGTCTCAAATAAGACAAATACATACTTCCATTTTAATGTTTTTATGATGCTGGTTCAGGTTTTATTAGACGTACTTATTAATATATGTAAATAAATTTCTACTCCACATTAGATGCATATTTTATTTTAGTTGTAAGAGTAAATATTTAAGCTTAAATATAATGTTTGATCTAGATAATTTATAGTTATCTTACAACTGGTGTAAGATTTTATAAAAATTAAAATTAATAAAATAAATGTTCAGTTTTTTTTTTTTTTTTAAACTATAAAACATATATTTTATAATTATATTATGTTCATTCTGTTTGATGGTTGCTAGGTAAACTACTTACCTATTGATATCTTTCCATTGCTTAAGTTAATGAGATTCTATTAAAATAATAATTAAATGTATCTTCTTTATTATTATTTTTCATTGAATTGGATGGTTGCTAGGTAAACCACTTGAATTTTGACATTTTCATTTCCATTGCTGAAGTTAATGACGTTGAAGATGACTCAAACATTGTCAAAACAAAGATTATCAGATACGAAGTCAACCTGCCCATGATTAACTAACATATCTTACACATGCAATCTTTTCTCTCAAGCTTTCTCCAGAAAATTAAAATCATTAAAGTCCAAACAGAACCCAAGTGTTCACAACCAAATCAACAAATCCACAACCAGTTTTTTTTTTTTTTTTTTTTAATGTGGAATTTTGTATTGAACAGTAAAGAGAGTCAGTCAGCGTATGCTGCAAACTAGATTGCACATGGAGTCGTATGACTTTAAGGATTGTTTGGTTTCGAGATTGAGTGTTGGAGGAAAAAAATGTGACTTCTTCCTTTCAAGGGACTCTTACTTTTAGTAGAAGCGAGCCCATAATATTCAACAAATACATAAAAATATACTTGTTCTTCAGGATTTCATGTGTACAGATCGACATGATGAGTGCACTAAGTCCACTCAACCATTTGCTTATTTGGTTTGGTAATGAAAAACAAATCGTAACAGTCTAGAACCCACTGCATTGGTCAAGGAGGTGGATTTTTTAATAGATAATTTATATGAAACGTTTTTGAAGAAAAAAAGTACAATCCTTTGACATGGTACAGAGTATCCAAAACATCGATCAATTTTGCAAGTTCCAAGCGCTTCGCATTGCAGCAGATTTTTGCCTCTATCTTAATCATGTGTCAATAGTTCAATTTCTCTTTTGAGAGGTTATTGACTTCATTTTCTGAAATATATCATGCACTCAAATTTTTATTTTAGGACCATTAATTATATCAACTTATTTTCAGTAGATTTCATTACAATAATGAGATTCATTAAAAATAAATAGTTATAATTAGTGGTTTCGAAGTAAAAATTTTAGAACGTCCTTATTATTAAATAGTTCTTTTTGAATATATATATATATATGTATGTATATATATATGTATATATAGGATAATTGTTAGGTAAGAGAATAATTATTTAGACATCCTAAAATTTTTATTTCTGGACCACTAATTAGAATTACTTGTTTTTAGCATCACCACTATAATAAGATTTATTGAAAATGAGTACTCATTTTTAGCGCATCATTACTATGATAAGATTTACTGTAAATGAGTCGATATAATTAATGATCCTAAAATTTTATATATATATATATATATATATAAGTCCAACGAGTAATTGTCAAATCATTCTTCTAGACACTGCAGATACAATTGAAAAGTATAATATCATATTATCTGATATAGGTCACCATATGTAGTTGTAAGTGTTATGACTTATGATCTTCACCAACTACAGGTTCATTATTCCACAAATCATTAACGAAAATCAATCTAATCTTGTCCTTCTTAATTACAGCCAATCTTTCGATCAACACAATATTGTATTATTACCCTCTTCTCTTCCGTGAAAGATCCCCCATGTAATTTTTACGTAAAGGACACACACAAATAGCAATACAATTGCAAGCAACAACAACATGGGTGCATATTCATTTTGCTGCCTTGAAATTGCAAATTACATATCTTGTCATTGTCCAATTTTCAAACAATCCACTCATTCACTTACATGCATAATCAAATCTCTTATTACGATATGACCCTTAAAAAACCCCAACCCCAAATCAAAGAATTATCAAAAGAGATACCCACAAATGGCAATGCAGATAATCAGGCTATTGCTAGTTACATTATTATTCATCATATCATTCTCTTCATTCTTCAATCCTGCACTATCAAAGCGATCATCATCATCACCTCCATCAAACATAACCTGGTGGTGCAGCAAAACACCACACCCTGAGCCATGCCAGTACTTCATAAGCCACAGCCGCCAATGTTTCCCTCTGAAACACCAATCCCAGTTCCGGAAAATGATGGTCCAGCTAGCCATGGACCGAGCCATCAAGGCACGGAAACATGTCCTGCGTTATGGGCCAAATTGTCACAACAATAATCACACCAAGGCTGCATGGTCTGATTGCTTGAAACTCTATGCCAACACCGTTCTTCAACTCAACCGAACCCTACAAGGCCTCGGATCAAACCGGAGCAGCTGCACTGATTTCGATGCACAAACGTGGCTCAGCACTGCCCTAACCAACATCCAAACGTGCCAACTGGGGTCTATGGAATTGAACGTCTCACATTTCGTCACCCCCGTCATGTCCAACAATTTATCCCAACTAATCAGCAATAGTTTGGCTGTAAACGGTGTTTTCTTGAAGAGAGAAAACGTCTCCTACACTTCCTACACAGACGGATTTCCAAGTTGGCTTTCGAGACGTGAGAGGATACTGTTGCAGTCTTCTTCACTGAAGACGAAAGCCAATCTTGTAGTGGCAAAAGACGGCTCCGGGCATTACAGTTCAGTTCAAGCTGCCATTAATGCTGCTGCGAAGAGGGGAGTGACTGCTGGGAGGTTTATTATATATGTGAAGAGAGGCGTTTATAGGGAGAATATTGAGGTTGCATTGAACAATAATAATATTATGATGGTTGGAGATGGCAAGAAAAGTACTATTATCACAAGCGGCCGTAGTGTTAAAGATGGTTTTACTACCTATAGTTCTGCTACTGCAGGTAATTATTTATTAATTATTTGAGTTTTATTTTAAAAGCTAAGGCTCTTCAGTTATAATCTCCTTTTTTCTCCATGCATCGTTTCTAGTGGTTTTATTCTTGTCAAAATCATTTTTAAATACACAAAAGCATTTGTGTTTAGTTTGTGCTGTTTCATCGCAATAAGTAAAAAGTCTTTTTGACATTTAAAAAAAAAAAAAAGAAAAAAAGAAATACTACATAGATGCTCTTCAATAAAACGATTTTTTTTTTTTTTTGAATATTTGACATGTTCTTTCAAAACTTAGTTTTAACTACTTATATTAGAAGATATCTTTAGTGCTTTTATAAAAATAAAATCACCAAATCCTCTCTTTAGCTACCTTACCATTTTATCAATGTTAAAGAATCCTCTTGTAAGTTTTTTAAACTTCATTATTTATCAATTTTTTAATTCTCATAATTTGAAATTCTGATAAAAATAAATAAATAAATAAGTTATGAGAAATATATATGCAACAACTGGTCAATTATCCTGGATTGTGATGAGTGTGATGTTATTTAACGTGAATTATATCCATGATGAAACAAAAATGATATCATAGGCTATATGTAGCCATAACATGTGAAACAATTAGGTGATTTGAAATTTAACCTAACAATTCAAAACATCAACCATTATCCCCAGGCATCGATGGATTTCACTTCATTGCTCGAGACATCACATTTGCCAACACAGCCGGTCCCTTAAAAGGCCAGGCAGTGGCAGTCCGATCAGCCTCCGATCTCTCGGTCTTCTACCGTTGCGCCATCCAAGGCCACCAGGACACTCTCATGGTCCACTCCCAGCGCCAATTCTACCGAGAATGCTACATCTACGGCACCATCGACTTCATTTTCGGCAACGCCGCCGTAGTCTTCCAGAACTGCATCATTCTCGTCAGGAGACCTCTCAAAGGCCAAGCCAACGTCATTACTGCACAAGGCCGCAACGACCCTTACCAAAACACCGCCATCTCCATCCAAAACTCACGAGTCATGGCCGCGCCTGACCTCAGACCGGTGGTGAGAGACTTCACGACCTACTTGGGTCGGCCGTGGCAGCAATATTCAAGAACTGTTATTCTCAATACTTATATCGATAGTTTGGTTAGTCCACTTGGGTGGTCTCAGTGGTTGGGCACTAATTTTGCTCTCGATACGTTGTTTTATGGGGAGTACAAGAATTATGGGCCTGGTTCTTCCACTGGGCAGAGGGTGAGGTGGCGGGGTTTTCATGTTATAAATAGCCCCGCCGTGGCATCGCGGTTCACCGTTAGTAGCCTTATTGCTGGCCGGTCGTGGTTACCGGCCGCCGGTGTGCCATTCACTTCCGGTTTGTGATTGTTACTATATATATATTTTTTAGCACAAATTATGACACAAGTTACCTATATTGCATTATTTTGATCAATGATATTATATTTGACATTTGTTGCATTTAATGTGGAATTATTACACATTAATCATACATGTCTGAGCAATTTCAACTAGTAAAAGTGATTAGATAAACTAATTTGAACAACTTGTGCCACAATTTGTGTTAAAAAAAGGAAGTCTTCGTCCATGCATATATCAATACCGTGGTATTACATATATTTCATTACATTCTTTCTTATATTTATCTTTAATCTTTTGTGTAATTTCAAACATTGTTATACTAGATTATGGTTTAATTATTTTTATATTTATTAAAACCAGAAAGAAAGAAACAAAGTGGGAAATCCTATATACATTTGAATATGCTTTTTCCGGCTAGGAATCGGTTTTCTCTTGTTATTCGATGTTTCACATGCAACTTTGGGCTTGGCTATGAGCCCAATAAGACCAAAGCAAAGTCAGAGTTTTGTTAAAAGAATATGGGTTGGGCTGTGTATATTCAATGCAATAATGAAACATCGAGTATCGATATCTACCCCTTTAAAAATCGTATTTACATCCCTTTTTATATATACATTCCATTAAAATTTTATAAAATGTGATATCTTGTATAAACACACCCTATAGTACTAATTTTTCCATTTCATTTTATTTTTTAAAAAAATTATGCCATTGATTTTTTATTTTAAGAAAATATCATAAATAATTAAATTATAATATATGAAAAAAATAATAATAAGAAAACAAAATTGGGGAGCCGCTGCTCCTCACTGCTGCCCTTGTTAAACTTGTAGAAGTGATCAAAGACAAGAAAGAATTTCTCTTCATCAATATAAACAAATTTGTAGAAGTGATCAAGAACACCATACAGGAGAATATAAGGTAGGCTGGAAACCTGTTATTTTGTTATATAAAGTAGCTGGAAATCGGGGTTTTTTTTTTTTTTTTTTTCTCAATTTTTTTATACCATCTACAAGGTAGTCACTCAAATCTGGTTATTATCAAATTGAATAAAATCTCTTTATATTACCTTACGATATTGGACAGTTATATTTGTGTTTCCTCATCGGTGGCTTATTGGTTTCAGTATATAATTTTAATGATATTTTTTCAGTTCTGAATTCATTATTAATATGTGATAATTATAAGGTCGCAAGGTCAAAATTCCATACATAACTACTTGAAGATGTGTCCTCTTGCTTACCTAGTCAACGTATAACATTTCATCCTAGCTCACAAAAATAAATAATAAATACACCCCCAACTAGTTGCCAAATTGGTTTGTCATGAATATTTTTATTTGTGTGTACAGAAATAAAAGAAAGAATATTCTTTACATTTTTATTTGGAAAAATCCTAAAAAACCGTCTGATTTTTTTATAAATTATCTGTTTTCCTTTATATAGTTTCATTTTTATCCAAAATCTCTCTTTTGATGCAAAGTTAACAGAAAAATTTAACAAGTAAACAGAGATTTTTAACTCTCAAATTTTTATTTAAAAATAAAATAATATTTAAAAATAAAAAATTATAAACTAATGAAAAAAAAATTAAAAACATGGAGATACAATACATCATCATCATCAACCTTCAAACCCACCACTAATAATGGACAAACCACAACTATCACAAATGAACATACCAACAACCATCACAATTGATATACCAAAAATGAATAACAATCAATCAATAAACCCACATTGAACAGGGGTATATACTCACATTGAAGTTGCACAAACCTGCATTGAACTAAAATGGGAAAAAGAAAGAAATGAAATCACATAAACTCATATTCAACCCATATATATTGAACTCAAACTCGTTAGAAAAGAGAAGACTACAAACGGTAAACGGCGAGGAAGACCACGAGAGGCAAACGATGACCGATGAGAAAAACTAGTCAACGAACAATGAGGAAGACCTAATTTAAGCCTCTAATGGTGGAGACCATTGGGTCTCCATGATAGAGACCTGAACTGGGTCTTCGATTGTGGAGACCTAAAAGACTCTCTGTTTGGGTCTCTATCGTCAGAGATCCAGAACTGGGGTCTCCACCATGTAGTCGCCGTCAAACCCACCTTGCAATCAGGTCAAAGATGAAGAGAGAAAAAGGAAAAGAAGAGAGAGAGACAGAGAGAGAGGAATTGAGAGGAAAAAAATTCTTTTATATTATTTTTATTTTTAAATAAAAATATCTTATTTTAATATTATTTATTTATCTTTATTTTTTTTATTAATATTGTCATTGAATTTTCTTTTTTGTCCCTGGAGTCAGACGGTCAATTATATCTACTTAACAGAATTTGTTACTGTCAGGAGGTATTATCGTCCTTTCATACACCTTCAAGAGATATTTTGAGTGTTTAATTTAAAGTCAGACGGTATTTTAAATAAAAACGAAACCACATAGGAAAAAATGGATAATCTATTAAAAGTAAGGGTCTTTTAGGATTATCCCTTTTTATTTTGAACTAAAATTTCATGCTTCTTCTTAATCATAAATGTCATGCCTAGATGAGATGATTTGCTCCTTACAACTACCATGTTCATTTCAATAAAACTTTATTATTACGCATAAATTTACATGTATATATCTAGAAGCTCCTGCCTTTAATTATCTTAATTACCACTATCCCATTAGTATTTTGTATACATACATATATATATTATATAAATCAAATTTATATATTGTATTCCCTCTCCTAAAAAAAATTCTATTTCCTATTCAATTCAAATGCAATGAATGACTTTGATTTTAATAATTTAAAAGTTAGAATTAATACACTCATTAATTAAATTTATAAATTTTCATATTAATATAAACACATAAATATACCAATTTCAATGCTATTTAAACAATAGTAATTATATTCATTTAAAACAAAATATTTATCTTTATTCTTTCCTTATTTCTTTTAACATAAATTCTTAGTTCTAACTTTAATTTTACACTTAAGACGAAGAAAAAGAAACTATAACCAAAATTTTCATCAATAATGAGACTTTATTTTTATTTTAATGGATATGTATTGTTTAGATTAATAAATAAATAAAATTTGAAAATAATGTTTTGTATTTAAAAAAAAAAAAAACAAAAAAAAACTTGAGAATCATTTGATATATGTAAGATTCATAAACCCCTGTACTTTTAGATTTTCTTTTAGGAATATTTATGGCTTTTTTTTAAAAAAAAAAAATTGTTAACTTAAAATTAAAAAGGGAAAATTATTTCAAGTTTTAAAAGTAAACAAATTATTTAATTAATACATTTTTGTCATTTTTTATAATTCTATTTGAGGATAATTTCATTATATAAATATTATTTTTTTAAAAAAATGGATGCTAAAATCATTTTTATAGATACATATATATATATATATATATATATGGGGTAAGTTTTGTTGCTTATGATAGAGAATTTGCTTTTTGAGAATTACAATTTAAAAGCCCTGAAAATATATAATTTACAAAGCCCTCCCCAAGTCTCAAAATATTTAAAAACGACTTTTATCTACTAAGTATTTCATTGACAAATATAGAATCTATACTTTTATCTGTTAAGTATTTCATTGACAAATATAGAGTTTATTAACAATAAAATTTCCCAACAAGATCTGGCTCTCCAAATTTAGCTTTTAAAACTATTAAAGCACTGCATGGGGATGGAAGTACCAATAATTATGATGGTTGAGATTTCTTCATCAATCTACGATTTTGTTTGTGAAAATTTATTTATTCAGCACCAAAATTGACAAAAGAATCTTCGCATTTATGAAGTATTGAACAATGGAAATAAACTAATTCAAAGTTTCATAATTGCATCGCCCCCAAAGCTCAAACATTATTGTCAAATTGATCGTTTGGTCTTTTTGTTATTATTATTATTATTTTTAAAAACATGATCTTTTGGTCTTTTTGATAGTTTATTATCTATTTATGTGCCGTGATGTGGCATTGCCGATCAAGCTTAACACGGTTTGGCTCTGGTCCGTGAAAGTCAAAGGTCTGTAATTTACAAAAGTCAGACATCTTATTTTATTTTGTTAATTACTCTCATAAAACAGAACACAACTGGCACGTTGATTTTGAATGTTAGTGGTGGTGCTTGCAATTTTCATGCTATCGACCTGGTCAAACTTTTGGTCCCTATCCTTAATTAACTGGGTAGGACGACTCTTCATTGGGTCAAAACATGGAAGTACTTATGTTAGGATCAATTATAGGTAGAAATTTTCGAGTGCGGTGTCCTGAAAAATAAGTCATATAAGGAAAGTTTAGATGGTTTTTGATAATGTATGTTAATAAGTTTAGACAATTAGACCCGTCTTAGTCTTTTTTTTTTTTTTTTTTAATAAAAAAATTATTTGTAGTAAGGTGATTCTATTCATAGGTTATTATCAAGCGGAACAGACATCTTTTGCCATTAAATAACATTGGGCAGGGGCAAAAAAGTCTTAATAATAAACAAAACTTATTAAGAGTTTTGATAAGTTCTTTTCTTAACTAACATTTATTGTTGAGACCGAACTAGTAGTTTGTGTTTTAATGGACTCTATTTTATGTTTGGGACAAAATTGCCACTATATACAAATGTGAAAACTCGTTGTCGACATAAACAAGGAAACTAGAGGGAGGGAGAGACAGACGCAACTTCGACGAGAGGAAAATGGGATACAGTGGCGATTTCTACAATAGCTATGTTAGCAAGTTCTACAGGGAGTTTCACAACATTGATTTATTACATCTTTTAGTTTTTTGAAATCAGGGGTTAGTTTTTTTAAGGATTTTGAGATGGAAATTTAGATGGATTGTGCTTTAAAAAGTGTAGATGGTGAATTGATTGCAAAAAAATATTTGGGGAAGTCATGAGTGAAGAGTTAAATGCTTTTTGTATTTGAAAGAGACGAACCTCAATAAGAAAGATTTAGACTTGTCATACAAAACTTATTTCATCACGATCTAATAAGAATTATTTTTATGAGCATGACAATACCCATTAATTAAATCAATCACATAAAAAGAAAATTGAATTCTTTTTACAATACTAAGATTAGTATAAATTTTGAGACAACCAACAAACAAATCAGTTCTTTTGGCACCTCCTTTTATTCACGATTTTTTTTTTTCTTGTGAACTAAATAGTAGTTCATGAACACACTATTAAAAAAAAAAAAAACTCATTTTTATAATTTGGTGTTAATTTTAAAACTTACACTACTTTTAATATTTTTTTTTTCAGGAAATAGTTTAAAAAATTATTATCTTATTTGACTTTATGTAATTATATATATGATTAGAAAGCCTTTAAACTCGCCGGTTAGGCTGTGTATATTCAACCTCTTTTACTATCAAGTTGTCATGTATATTATAAACTTATAACAGTTTGATTGATCAGTCAAACTTATGTGATAGATCTAATTTCTTTCACAATTAGAAAAATAGTATAATATTAATACATTACAATTGAAGTATATTAATAGAGGCAAGAGAAAATTATACCATGAATAGATGTGGGGTGGTTCTAATAAACGACTATTTGTGATCCCACCGTCAAAAGTAGCAATCAAAACAACCCAAACCGAAATTACTTTTTTATTAGATAAACCATATTATTATTATTATTATTATTTATTGACATGGCTATCTAATTTATTTTTTTTTAAATAAGACATAACTATCTAATTACTCCAGTGAAATGGTGATTATTAAATGATCAAGAATCATATAACTAAATGAATAAGATCTCTTAATGATAGGTCTAATAAGTAAATTGTTACAAGGCTGTGATCTTATGCTCAAAGAAGCGAACCTGACTTCCAATTCTTTAATAGTTTTAAGATGTCATACATGTCTACAATGTAAAATTTAATTAACCAATCAATTAATTTTATTTATTAATATTTTTTTAATAACCATCACTCACCCTCCCCAAGTCAGAAAGCCAAAAAAGAGAAAACTATCAGTTACAAACTTTAATTGTGTGCAAGTGAAAATACGTATCACCAAAATTATTGATGTTCTTTTAAAGTGATTTTAGAACTTCGTGTACAAGTCCTAAGAGCACTTGTGGGCTAAACAATAGCTAACACAGACCAAACAGCATTTGATTATATATACTACTTGCTCTCGCAAGTTACAAATATATAATTAGGATTTTATTAGAACATGACCAATTAAGCTTTCTCTAATACCGCTATCTTTGGATCAGCTCTAATCTCTATTAAATTTAATTAATTGAAAAATAATCATGGGCGTACGAGTACGACCAGCACCCACTAATGAAGAAGTAAAATAAGTTCTCTCTGCTACGTGCCTTTAATGACAAGGCAAATTGCTAGAAAAGTATACCGGCCAACAATTACAAAACCAGAGACGCGTTTTTAATTAAGTGACTACATTGGTCTGTAATAATGATTACATGCATCTATCCTCAATTGTTGACCCAAACTGGGATGTAATAATCTATTGCACAAATTAAGAACATTAATTAATAAGACAACATTAGAGATGGAGAATCTTTGTATTTAAATTTGTTTTCTTTGTTCTATATGATGATGGCTGTCACTTTCTCATGTTCAAACCTAGCCAGCCTGTCAGCTGCCTTTAGCTCTCCTCAGTCACCTATATATAAGTATGCATAGAACAAACTTAAAATATATCACAAACCATATTCAATACAAACTAGAGATTATTCAAGCTCATAGATATCACTCATGGAGTTGAAGCTAGGATTTTTCCTGTTATTTATCTCCTTCATTTCATTAACCAAACCTTGTTTCTCTAGTGTCACTTCAAATGGCATAGACTATTGGTGCAACAAAACCCCATATCCAAAAACATGCAAATACATGATGGAGCAAAACCACAAACGCTTCCTGCCCAAGAGCAAGACTGAGTTCCGGAAAATGGCACTTCAACTGGCCGTGGACCGGGCACTCGCTGCTCAAAGTCACAACAAGTGGCTCGGTTCGAAATGTCGAAACGAGAGAGAGAAGGCTGCATGGGCTGACTGCTTGAAGCTCTACCAAGAGACCATCATCCAACTCAACCACACCCTAGACCCCAACACCAAATGGACCGACTTCGACACCCAAACTTGGCTTAGCGCTGCCCTCACCAACCTCGAGACCTGTCGAGCCGGGTTCGTAGAGCTAGGCGTTGCTGATTATGTGTTGCCACTCATGTCCAACAATGTCTCCAAGTTGATCAGCAACACTTTGGCTCTGAACAATGTTTCTTCATTTGTGCCTGCTGAGACTTACAAAGAAAATGGTTTCCCTAGCTGGGTCAAACCTGGTGACAGGAAGCTCTTGCAGACATCTTCAATAACACCGAACCTGGTGGTGGCCCAAGACGGTTCCGGTAACTTTAGGACTATCAAGGCTGCGCTTGACGCGGCGGCAAAGAGAAGTGGAAGTGGCAGGTTTGTGATACACGTGAAGACGGGAGTTTACGGGGAGAATCTTGAGATTGGAAACAGCTTGAAAAATATAATGTTGGTTGGTGATGGATTGAGATACACCATCATCACTGGTAGCAGAAGTGTTGGAGGAGGTTCTACCACTTTCAATTCTGCAACCGTTGGTAAGAAAGTCATTTTTTTTTTTTTCCCTCTTAATTTTTCGTTCAACTAATTTTTTGGCCCGTGCGAAAATAAGTAAATTAATTTATTAAACATTTAGTTTAAATTTTTTGCATTTATAATGAACAACTACTTAATTAGAAAGAGCATTGAATTAATTAGCTTAGGTTTTTTTTTTTATTTTTTTTTTATTTTTATATTTAATTAGTATTTTCAAATTAACAGCTTCTCATAATGATAATTAATAATTTATATTGGTTTCAATAATGGTATAGTTCCCTACTGAGGTAGTAAAATTTTATTGCATAATTTCAGCTGTGACTGGTGAAGGATTCATTGCCCGTGGCATCACATTCCGCAACACTGCAGGTCCGCAAAACCACCAAGCAGTGGCCCTTCGATCAGGCTCCGATCTTTCAGTCTTCTACCGATGTGGCTTTGAAGGATACCAAGACACTCTCTATGTTCACTCACAAAGACAATTCTATAGAGAATGCTATATTTACGGCACGGTAGATTTCATTTTCGGAAACGCAGCTGTAGTTCTCCAGAACTGCATGATTTACGCCAGGAGGCCTATGGATAACCAGAAAAATGTGGTGACTGCCCAAGGCAGGACTGACCCTAACCAGAATACAGGAATTTCCATTCACAATTCACGAGTCATGGCTGCACCAGACCTAGTACCAGTGCTCAGTTCGTTCCAAACGTTCTTGGGACGACCCTGGAAAGAATACTCGCGAACGGTTTTCATGCAAACTTATCTAGACGCACTGGTGGATCCTGCTGGGTGGCTTGAATGGGATGGAAATTTTGCTCTGAATACTTTGTACTATGGAGAGTACAGGAATATTGGCCCGGCTTCTTCAACAGGTGGGAGAGTGAAATGGCGTGGCTACCGGGTCATAACTAGTGCAACCGAAGCTTCCAAGTTCACAGTCGCCAGCCTTATCGCTGGCAGGTCATGGTTGCCAGCCACTGGGATACCATTCACATCTGGACTGTAATCGTGTCCAATTGACAACTAGTTCATTTTGTTTGACGAGCATCGTCTTGTTCTTTTATTGTTACAAGTATGCATGATTAATGCGTTGTGTAATATTCCCAAGCGATTCTTTCGCAAATAATTCATTCGAAGTGCTTGAATATTAACAAAAATAAAAAAAATTGTTTCTACATGTACGTAATTGAGAATACTTCTCTATATATGTGAAAGGTCTCAAGCTTCCCTTGTGCTCTGTCGGATCTTAGCGGTTTCAATACCGTGTATGTCTCTTCTTCCAAGTCCAGTCACCGTCAAAACATTTCCAACGTCGAACTCGATAAAATCAGCTATCTTGATAGTGTCGTTAGCCTTGATGAGTGGGTGCAAAAGCGAATAGTTCTTCTACGTCACGTGCTGAGTTTAATGATTTTCTTCTTAGTCATCATTGAATGAATGAACAAGAGTTAGAAATGGTTTTGGAATTGATATGACATCCATGTAGCCTGCAAAGTCTTATCTGCTCTAACCTTTGCACAAACCAAAACATGCTGCATAAATTCACGGACTACATGGTATAGACGCGCATGCTTCGACCTGTTTCGAAAGATAACAGGCAACGGCAGGCGCTCCACGGATTTGTTGGGACCAGATGAAGGCTTGGGACACTCACCAGTTTGTCAATGTAATACAATACCAACAATGAAACATCCTGTGGTTCTTCATCACAAGTCTAGTATAAAAAATGCCAGCCCTAGTTACCTGCCATCTGCACAGACTTGGTTAATATCAGGTTAATGCTCAAAAGACAAACCTAGTTTACAAGATGCGCACAAAGTATTGCCTGTAAACATTCCAGTAACAGAAATATGAACACTTCGCCTAAGATTTTACCTGGAAGAATGGCCTTTGACATTTGATATAGATGGAACTTATACCTGTCTTCCTGGAATTTAGAGTTGTCAAACTCACCAAAAACAGAGCAAATTACAATTTATCTATCTAGTTGAAACATGATTACAGGTGGAGCAACTGTTTAGATGTTATTGCAATTTATCCCCCCTTCCATTAGCAATTTTCCATTACAGTGAACAGTATCAAAATGGTGAAAAAACGAAAATACCCTTAATATGTGTGTTGATTCAATTGACCAAATAAAAAAATAAAAAAAAATAATAATTTTTTTTTAATAAACCACTTTGGTCATCCCCAACATAAATCACCCGCCATCCTCAGTTCATTGCCTCTTTTCGCCGCTCTCATCTCCTCGCCCCTCCTCTGTCCGCCGTGCTCATATGTTCTTCTCTCCTTTTTCTGGTAGTGCTCCCTTCCCTTTTTTTTTTCCTTGTCTCTCCTCTCCTTTCTTCTCGTCGCCGTTCTCTTCTCCTTCATCATCTAGGTTCCTTGTCGAACCCAGATGAAGGTTCATCTGGGTTCAAATCGATGAACCCAGATAGAGGTTCATTTGGGTTCGTCAATGAGAACCTAGATGACCCTCCATCTGGGTTTGAATCAACGAACCCAAATGGAGGTTCATTTGGGTACGTCGATTCGAACCCAGATAAATCTTCATCTTAGTTCGTCGGCGATTGTGAGTTTGATTTTTTTTTTCCAATTTGATTAATGATGTTGATTTTAGTGATGATGTTGATTTTGATGGTTTTACGGGAGATTGATTCTGTTTGATTTGATCGATGATGGTTGATGATGTTTGAAGTCATTTTTTGGGTCTTCAAGAGTGGATTGATGATGTTAGGTGGTTGATTGATGATGGTTAATGATGTTTGGGACCACTTTTTGGGTTTCTAGTCCTCTAAAAACCCAAATCTGGGTTTCCATGGAACCGAAAACCCAGTCTGGAAACCCAGAATTTGAGAATAAAAAGGGAGAGAGACAAGGGGCAAGAAGAGAAAGAAAGGGGGAGAAGATGAAGAGAAGAGGATGTAGAAGAAGATTAATGATTTTGAACGGGAAGAAGATTGATGTGGGAGAAGATTGATGATTAATGATTTTGAACTCGAAGAAGATTGATGTTTGAGAAGATTGATGGTTAAATGTTTAATTATTATTTATTTTGTTTTATTTTTTTAATATATATTTTTAAATTGATCTCTAATTAAAATTTTTTATTTAATTTATTTTAAAATGTTTAAAATTAACTTTAAAAGAAAATTAAAAATAATATCAAAAGATAATTTTATCACCTCAATCAGTTAATTGTAATTGGATTCATTAACAGTAAGGGAGCAAATTATAATAAAGATGAAAATGTTGCTTCGTCTGTAATTATGTTTCAACTGTATAGTTAAATTGTATAATTTGTTCCCAAAAACACGTTTTGCATTAAAAAAGTTTTTAAAAAAAAGAAAGAAAGAAAGAAAGAAATTAATGTAAAGACTACTGCCTTTAAGAGCTATGATGATGCGTAAAAAACAATCAAGAATAAATTTATGTACCTTAAGCAGACCCACAAATATGGTCTCATTTATGACCGTTCGAGCTAAATGGATCTTGAACATACCAATAGTAATATATGGGCGGTGACAAGTGCTACATCAGTTACCTCTGTAACACTTTCACCTCATGATTTAAACAGTAGACAGATTTTTTAAGGAAACATGTGCTGGGCTAAGGAAAAGAATACTAATAAACTAACAAAAATTATTTACCTGGATCGACCTTAGTGTTTTCATGCTTAATGTCATCACGTAAAAGAGTACAGTTGTATCAATGAGGTCCTTTTCCATTAATTAAATCTCCATTGGGCATCCAAGTACTTTCTCGGAGTAAAGTGCAGTCCTCAAAGCCTGAAATCATGATAGAGTCCATTTTTTTTTTTTTTAAATGTAAATGAAACATGATAGAGTCCAACATGAAAGTCAAGTATCTAAATTCTCCTTGATGTTTTGCAAGGAAATCACAATCCTAGAAAAAGCACTATGTGTATAGTTTCACATATACCAGTCAGCAATCAGAATAATCATAAACCCATCTGGCTGCGAAACAGAATTGCAATAACTTCCCTCTTGGTGATAGTAAGAACACCAAGGCCACCAGAGGCTCTCAGAAGACTCAAAGCTGAGAAAAGCTTCCAATTTGATCCTCGGCTTGAAACCTGTGGATCCACTTCCATTTTGGAGGAATTGGACAATTCATTCCATCAATGCCAGCCTGCCAGAAATTACACAGCATTTGGATCTCAGGTCTGTCGCAGCCATCCATCCTGGTTTTTAGAAGATGAATTAAGTACCTAGTGAAACAATGCTGGAAGGAGAATGAAGATAAAAATAGAAACCTTTTAGAGATGTATGGAAAGAAAAAAGTCTGGTTCACTTACCTAGCTAGTCATGAGCAGCATCCAATTCATTGCATGCATACACAAAAACACAGTTACTGGTAGAAGCATTAACAGTGGAAGTTTCCATTTACCACTACAACCTACAATCACAAGTGAACACTAAGTACAATTAATCCAATTCTTCAAAATCAACCATCATAAAATTCCAAATTTCTGAACCAAATAAACTTTGGAACATAAACCATAGGTTACCGGTACAAGAATATAGAGAAAAGTCAAGTATGGAGTCATTTATTAGAAAAAGAAAACTCAATTCCATATTTTAACTACTATTTGAACACGTTCAATAAAGACTAATGAGATATAATACACCTGGGGCAAACAAAAGTACATAGTGAAACTAGATAAACTAAACTCAACTGCACCATGTACTTTAATTACAATAAAATCCACTTCAATATTTGCCTAATCTATTTCATAAATAATAATCAAACAAAACTATCTGATGCAGTTGAACACAGAACATTTACTACAAATCATTTGAAGAGTACAAAATGAAAATGCATGCTCCATACATCGATTATCACATTTAGCTACTTCAAAAACCCTTGAAGCCACCATATATGATTTAAATACTTCAAATTAGACTGAATAATCATCTCAAAGACATGTTTAGAAAATTATCATTTAATCACTTTTTTAAAAAAACCAATAAAAACCCACAAAAGAAAAAAACACTAAACTCTAGAGAGGGAAGCATAGATTGATAAAAACTGAACCTGTAGAGCAACACCCAAACCAAGAGGCAATGATACTATAGCTATTAAATTGTAGAAGACAGCTGAGTATGCTGCAAAACTGAATTCCCTTAAAAATTAGAGAGCAAAAGGATATCATCTTCATTCTTGAAAAGTTTCAGTCATGACGTTCTCTCAACTTGTAGAACGTGTCCAAATAAAGTTCCTTTGTGGATTTAGAAGGAAGCTTCCCTCTTTTGTACATCATGTCAAGCACCATACGAGCTCCATGCAAAATCTTTTCTTTACATAAGATGTATACCAACCGACCAAGACTGTTTGGATGAGGAAAATAACCATGGCTAATCATTTCTTCAAATATTTTGAAGGCAGCATTGCTTGAAAATCTAGCACAAAGACTCAGTATATTTTTATACCAAATCTTATTTGGTAAGAACCCACTCTTCTGTTGGGTTGAGTTCCATCTTGTGTAGAGGCCCAACAAGTCTCAACAAGCTTATTGAGCCCATATAGAAATCCTAATGTAATTAGAAATTATAACCTTATTTAAGTTTAATTTCTTTGATTAATATAAATAAAAAAAAAAGAGGGTTTGGTGGCTGTGAGAGTTTAGAATTTTTTGAGGCAGAAAAAAACACAAAATCAATTGTGAAGAGAGAAAATCGTGTGGAAGAGAGGAGAAAACCAGAGAGTGAGGTATTTGTACAGAAATTCATTCTATACAGTTTCGAAGTTACTTCGATATCTTTTTCATTAACCGTTGGATCGTGCTGAAATTTGGAACATTGATCTCTTTTGGACTTTGATTTTAACGGTGGAGATCGGAAACGAAGGTATTGTTTGTGCGATATACAACCCGTAATAGAGCTGTCAAGTTTTTCATGCATTGTCTGCACAACAGTTTTGTAATATCAATATCTCTTTCTTTCACTGTTAGATCGAGCTCAAATTTGGACAGTATACTCAACACTCGTGATTCTAAATTTTGAACGGTATAGATCGGATTTGGAGCTCCCAGAAAAAAGCGATACGGTCCAGAACATCCTGCTGAGTTTGTGTTTTCTCTTCACTTGTTATTTAAAACTTAAATTTGTGTTACTAGGGAACCTAAATAATTACTACTCGGTTTTGATTCCTATTTGATGTTAAAACAGTTTGTTACTCTTACATTTGATTATTAGTGGAGATTTTTGGGTGGACTACGATCCCGTGGTTTTTACTCCTTGTATTGAGGAGGTTTTTCACGTAAAAATTGGTTTGTATTATTCATGCATGTGGTGGTGATTTTATTACTCCTTATTTGATTATTGGTGGTATTTATATATTGTGGTGGATTTATGCATTACTTAGTGGTTTTTCATAGGATTCATTCATGGGGAGAAAAATGTCTGTTGTGCGATTTGTTTGTGTGTTTGGTTTCCTCCCATCATCTTCTGCATTCTGCATAAAAGTGACAATGCATCAGCGAATCTACCAACCTGGCTAAGAATAATTCGTTAGTGAAGATCAGACAAGATGTTTTGGTACGAATAATTTCGGATCATTGTTTGATTATTTTGGACTCTTCTTATAAGAATTGAGGCCTTATTCCTTTCAAGTTTGAGAATGTTTGGCTGGAGCATCCCTCTTTTATAAAAAATTTCAATCGTTGGTGGAGAGAAGTCGACTTTCAGGGGTGGAAAGGTTACGATTTTATGAAGAAGCTTGAATAAATTAAAGTGAAATTAAGAATTTGGAATAAGAAAGTATTCGGTGAGATCGTCAGGGAAAATATTGCCCTTGAGTTAAGAATCTTTGACTTCGATAAAACAGAAGCAATTGGGGAGCTTAGTGATGCTTTGCATTCAGAAAGATCTCAATTGAAGTTGAATCTGGAGATGTTGGTGTCTAAGGAGGAAATTTTGTGGAAGTTAAAAGCTAAAGTAAAGTGGGCTAAGGAAGGAGATTGTAATTCTAAATTTTTTCATAAAGTTGTTAATGGAAGAATGAGTAGAAATGTTATTGTTAAGCTAGAATTAGATGATGGGTCTTCAATTGATGAGGAAAGGGGTCATTGAACAAGAAATTATTCAGTTCTTTCAAAAGATTTACTATAAGAAATGTGTGGTTAGACCTAAAATTCGAGATCTAAATTGAGAATGCATTAGTAAAAACAAAGCAGTTTGGCTGGAAAGATCTTTTGAAGAGGAAGAAATTAAGAAAGCAATGACATAATGTAGTAAAGAAAAAGCTTATGGTTCAGATGGTTTTAATTTCAATTTCTTTTATAAATATTGGATATTGTCAAAATTGATTTAATAGAAGTGTTTTTGGAATTTCTTGTGAATAAAATCATCAATGCAACATATATTTGTCTCATTCTAAAAAAGTCTAATTCTTTGAAGATTGGTGATTTTAGACCAATTAGTTTGATCTCTAGCTTGTACAAAATTATTGTTAAAGTTTTATCCCTTAGATTGAAAGATGTGTTAGATAGATTTCTGATTGTTACTCTGTTTTTGTTAAAGGTAGACAAATTCTTGATGCTGTCTTGATGGCTAGTGAGGTGGTGAAGGATTATAGATTGAAGAATAGAAAAGGTGTGTTTTCAAAATTGATTTTGAAAATGCTTATGATCATATGGATTGGGATTTTTTAGATTTTGTTTTGGAAGCAAAAGGTTTTAAGACAAAATGGAGAAGCTGGATTATAGATTGTTTAAGATCTTCAAATTTTTAGATCTTGAATAATGACCAAAGGGAAAGTTTTCGACTTTTAAGGGTCTTAGGCAAAGAGATCATCTTTCATTCTTTTGTTTATTCTTGTGGCAAATTGTTTGGGAGGATTAGTTGATAAAGCTAAGGAGTGTTAGGTGGTAGAGGGCTTTACAATTGGAAAGAATAATATGATAGTTACTCATTTATAATTCACAGATGATACTATTTTCTTTACTTCGGGGAATAAAAAGAATTTCGGTTCTTTTGTTGAGTTGATTAGTTTATTTGTTCTTTATCAAAGCTTAAGGTTAATTTGACCAAGAGTGTGTTGGCAAATATTAATTCTAATGAAAGGAAGATAGCAGAGCTATCTAATGCTTTTGGGTGTAAGTTGAGATCTTGGCCTTTAAATTATTTAGGTTTGCCCTTAAGAGATAAACTAAGATCTTCTGAGTTTTGAGCTCTAATGGTGGAAAAGGTAGAGAAGAGATTAAAAGGGTGGAAAAATGTTTTGCTTTCTATGGGAGGAAGATTAGTGTTGATTCAAAGTGTGTTACACAGCATTCCTACTTATTATCTATCATTGTTTAGAATTTCTATTGGGGTGGCAAAAAGAATTGAAAAAATCATGAGGGATTTCTTGTAGAATAGTCATGTTGAAGGAAAGAAAAATTATCTTTTAAGTTGGAAAGTTGTTTCTCAATCGCGGGATAAAGGTGGTTTAAGGATTGAGAATCTAATGAAAAAAAAATTGGCTTTACTTGATAAATGGTTATGAAGGTTTTCTTTGGAAACTAATTCTCTATGGCATAAAGTGATTAAAAGTAAATATGGTCTTAAAGGAAATGGTTGAGATTCCAATGTGGTTTGTACAGGCTTTAGTCGATGACCTCGAAAAACTATCATGTATGGCTACAATGATTTTGCTAGTAATTTGAGGTTATTGGTTGGAAATGGTACTAAGATTCGTTTTTGAGAGGATTGTTGGTTAAAGTCATTGCCTTTGTGCTTAAAGTTTCTAATATAATGTAAGTCTGCTTCCTCTCAAAGTGCTTCAATCTCAAATAGATTATACGAAAATTACTTCTAGGGGTTAATCATTTGACTTTAAAAGAAATTTGAATGATAAAATGATTAAGGAATTTCCTTCTCTTATCTCTTCTCTTGAAGGTGTTTCTCTCAATTTGGGAATGGAGGATCAAAAAGTTTGAAAGATTGAGGAATTTCCTTCTCTTATCTCTTCTCTTGAAAGTGTTTCTCTCAACTTGGGAATGGAGGATCGAAGAGTTTGAAAGCCGAGTTCTAATGGTTTGTTCTTTTGTAAGTCTTTTTCTGATTAGTTGATTTAAGATGAATCTCATCCAATATTTGATTTAGCTAATCTAATTTGGAAGTCTAAGATTCCAATCAAAGTTAAGGTTTTAGCTTAACTTATCACTCATGGAAAACTAAATCCTTGTGATATTCTTTAAAAGCGCTTTCCTAATTCTTGTCTTCTCCCTTTTGGTGTATCTTGATCAAGAATTCTGAGAAAAACTTGGATCATCTCCTTTTTTATTATCCGTTGGTTGGTATATGGAATAGATTGTTTTCTTCTGTGGCTACTCCTAATTCTTTTCATTCTTTACTTTTGGAGGATTTTATAATTCTTGGAAGAAGAAAGAAAGCCAATATTCTTTAATATTGTGGAGTTTTTGCAATTTTATATGTTATTTGGGAAGAGAGAAACAAGATATTATTTGATGAAGTTGAAGAGGAGACGAATTTTTAGGGGATAAAGTGTATTACTTAGCTTTTCTTTGGGCATCTTCTTTTGAAGATCTCAAAAACTATTCTTTATTTCTTATTCTTCTTGATTAGAATGCTGTTGTTTTTCGAGTTTTTATTTTTTGTTTTAGTTTTAGTTTGCTTTGTTGGTAGACCTCTGGTTCCCGTTTGTAACTTCTTTATTTTTTATTAATAAAGTTTTGTTTCTTATAAAAAAAAAAATAAATAAAAAACAAAATGCACAAAACCTCCCTTAGGTAAACCTTTAAATACATGGAGTAAATATTTGAGTTTTATAACAAGTTAGCTCCCAACTTAATAGTCAAAATAGGTGAATTATGACTATTGACCGTGTGTTACGATAAAAATATGAAAATGCCCTTATCAGTTTAAATTAATGTAAATTGCCAACTTTACCCATAAATAAAGACAAAAAATTTATAAAAAAGAGGGGAAGTATGTGGATGATTTAGCCACTATCTGTACTAAGTTAGTTGAAATTTTTGTTGACCTTTTTGCCTTTGTCAATTGATGAAATGACTGGAAAAAATATATTAGAAATTAAGGGGAAAAATTTTTTGGCCTATTTGATATGACCAATGGCTATATGACCGTTGGATGACCAACTGTCATATTGTGTTTGTGTGGCTAATATAAAGCCTGATGAAGACATGAAGTTGTGGAGAACAATTTTCCTCTTTCTTTGGTGCATCAATGTGTTTTAATTCTTCGTTTTCTCATTAAATTGCTTCATTTTTTTTTCTTTTGCTTTCTTTTAATCATCAATTTGTTGCAGATATTATTTCTTTTTATATTGGTTCTATCATCAACATAAGTTTGTTTCATAAATCAAAATTAATTTGTTTGTCAATCATTCCACAAGGTGATGGATATGTGTTGTGATAGCAGTAATGCAGTGAATGGAGGTATTATCAAATTCAAAAATAGAAAATGTTTTTGTGAATAGAAAAATTAATCAGAATTTCAGAATTGCAAAAAAATCCTAATAAATTGTATTTCGGTTTAGAGCACTGCAAATGCAATTACTATTCATTTTGGACACCAGATAATGAAAAATATCAAATAAGGATATAAAGGGAGGATGAATCATAAAATGAGACGCAAAATATGCCTCAAACCTGTGGTTATATACAATTTCAAGAAGAGTTACGATGCATGAGTAGCTATATAAAAAAGAAATTAGAGAAATTGAAAGCATAACTATATAATCATAGACTCATCAACATCACTACTCTAATTTTCAGTTTTATAACTATGCTTGCAGTTATAACAAGGAGATATTAAAAAGGTTGTAACTATGATTGTAATGTTGAAATATAATTCATATTCATAACTGGGTAGTCAACTTGTGCATTAGCAACAAAAGTACATCTAAGTCTGTGTCCATAATTAAATATAATGCAAACAACCTTTGCATTAGTACACATGCAAAGAACTTAAGTGCACAAGTTTTCTTCTGTTGTGCATGATAAAAAACATGCAAAAAAATATATATACATTACTGTGCATGATAAAAACATGTAAACAACTGCACAACTTGCCAAAAACAATCAAAAACAAAACTTGTGCAACAACCTAAAGAATGACAGTGCACAAGTTGCCAAAAAACAACCAAAAAAGAAGTTATGCAGTAGTAAAAAACAACCAAAAGCGTAACTTGTGCTATTAAGTGTGATGAGTTAAGCTAACTGACAAAAAATATCCATTAAATTTTGCACCATAAAACAGATCGAATGTGCACAACAAAAACAAAGTTGATGATTTACTTATTTAATAAAGCCCAAATTAAGTCTGATGGAGTTAAGAAGGTTGTGATGCTTAGTTGGGGTTAGGGTGACTTGTAAAGGATTTTGTGAACCCTGAGTTGTGAATGAAAGCACGTATGACAGCTAAAACAGAATAGGAGTATAAGTTTGCGGTAGGATTGCATTACTAATAGATAAGAGGGCAGAGAAAAATAACTCACCCTTCTCGATTCCCGTAAACTAGGTTGTTGTAATGGTGGGGCAGTAGATGATGTGGGTTGCTATATGAATGAGAAAATGAGCAATCATTAATAAAACCACAATGTAAAGGAAAAAAATTGAAAAAACAATCAACGCGAAAATGATAAAAACCTGAAATCGACTTTTTGAGGTGGAAGCCTGCAATTAGCCAGTAAAAAAATCAATGTGTATTACCTAACTATCAAAAGCTGAACGTAAATAAAATTAAATGATAACATATCTAATTTTCTTTCCTTTGGGTAGTTAAATGACCTAGTGGTGCAGTTGAGATGAAAGCCTACAATTATAAGGTAAAAAATTTAGTTTATAAAACCATCAAAACCTCTGTAATTACAATGTATGACAGTATAAGTGACTAAATACCTGGTCATGTTTCCTTTTTGCAGTTGAAGAATCCTTTGTTTTACAAGTCCTAGCATTATGCCTAGCCTATTGACGAATACTATACCTCATACCCACCGATCTTTTCACTAATGCACCTTCAGTGATAGCTCTTTTTCTTGACTTTTTTTGTCTACCTTTACTTCTTGTCTTGAGTGGTGGTAGTAGTCTTGTACACTCAACCTGAGGCCATTATCCCTCATCTGAAACTGCATGCATGAAATGGCTATATGTCTTTGGTAAATAGGTTTCTTGTTGTAATCATCAAGATATGATTCAACCTCACTTCTAATATTTGTAATACATGTCATAACATGTTTGCAATGAGCCCTAGTGACCCCCCATAGACCACAACCACAATTTTTTTTTATCTAAAAGTACAACAAAATGCTTACTACCATCAATGACCTCAAGCTCTTATTCCCCACATCTAAGATGATTGAAATACCTAAGTAGTGGTTGATTTTTTTAACACAACCTCATAACATATGGAGGTATGTCACCCATCCAAGTAAGTGCACTCTCATAATGCTCTCGGATACGACCCATGAACATCTTCCTAATAGTTTCCAACATTGATAGTAACGACAATTCCATAGGCTTATTCAACTAGCCATTAAAGCTCTCGACAATGTTATTGGTTATGTGGTCAGTTTTGGCGTAGGTATCAAATTGATGGATGAGCCATAATTGTAACGGTACGTATATTAAATAATCATAAGCCCCAGGTGACTCAGTTTTGATATTTTCCATTGCTTGAACAAAAGCAATGCTATTGAAACTCCTAGCAGTTGGCCAATATAAGTCCTTGAGATAGTCAAGTTGGTATTTACTAAACATATTCTGCATAATATGCCTACCACAGATCTTATTTCAATGGTTTGGCCAACAATCATCCAAAGTTAGCCCTATACATTTTTTACGATTAAACATAAAACAAATAGTTCAATTATCATACTGACCAATGTGATCATATAAGAACCTCAGAAACCAAGTCCCTGTCTCCCTTATTTCTACCTCACACACCCCAACTACCAAAAGATATGCACCGAAATTAGCATCCATAGCTATAGCTAATAGAAGTATCCCACCATAAGAACCTTTTAAGTGGCATTCATCTAATCCTATAAATAAACTGCATCCTTCTAAAAATCCAATTTTTTGATAATTTGAGAAAACATCTTCAAAAATGGGCTAGCACTTTTGAATTAAGGTTTACTCTAAGAGCAAAAACAAAGGCAAATGTGTCGGGGTTGGTATGCCTAAAAACATACCCATATCTATAAATCTTGTTGAAACTCTCCTTATGATCTTCATTGTCTATATTCAAAGTAAAATTCCTAGCCCTTTGTAGTGTATATACCGGCGCCTTTACCCCACATTTCCTAAAAACCATCCCTCCTAATACACCAACACTAATGGAAGAGTTTTGCTTCATATCTCTCTCAAAAGTTTTTTCAATCCAATTATTGGTTACTTAGTTGTTTTTAGTAATAGAGAGATGGGTTTAGTGATCAATGATGGACTTCAATTGATAGGTAATCCTATCAAATGTTGGAAACCCATGCATTCTCTAAAGGTAGCCCACTACTTCACACCAACACATTATTCTACTCCTCTTATTTTTCAATCTATTCAATCTAAAACATCCTGTATTGCATAATCTATAATGACCTCTCTAAAATGTCTAAAATTCATAAACAACTGTCTCTTTCTGCAATCTAATTTTCCTATCTTCTCTTACTATAAAAGCTACCTTTGCAATTCCTTTATAACTATTCTTCTTATCACTGCTACTGATGAGAATGAGGCACTCTTCATTCACATCATATAGGTCATCTTTGTCATCTATAGGTTCATCAACATTTTCAGCTTGTACATTATCACTATCATCCTCTTCACCCAACCCTACATCCCTTTCCCTACCATCAAACTCCATATGATCATCACTATTCTCATCACTCTCGTTAGACAATGTATAAGCACTCTCTCCACTCTCAAAACCATATCTGCCCTCAGATGGAACAGATTCTGAATTAGAAATCAAAATATGTTTTTCGTTATTTGGTGAAGTTGGGTTGGGCTAACTATTTAGTGAAGTTGGAGTGGGTTGGCTATTTGGTGGAATTGGGTTGGCCTGATTGTTAGATAGAGTTGGGTTGGCTTCAGTGTTTGTAGTAGGCTGAGTGTTTATGTTGGGCTCACTATTTGGGTAGGGCTGATGGTGTGGATCAGGGTATATGGTTTGTAATGAGAGGTAGTCAACATTAAAATGTATCTTATTAACTCTTCTAACCTCAAACTGAGTCATGACATCCATTAAATCCTTCTCATTTTCAATTACCTTAACTGCATTGGACCATGGCAACCTCACCTCTTGGTAAAATCTCTCCCCTAGTACTGTTTCAACACCTAAACATTCTAACATGACACTATCCCAAAGAAACTTTAGATTCATGTAATCAGCAGTATACACACCCTATTTAAAAACTTCTACCCATAAAGATGGCACTTATATTAATTTTGAAATTCTTGTGACAAAAAAAAAAAATGCAAACAAACAATATCAAAAATAAAACACTCCACACTATATATTTCAATAACATATTTCAACAGTACCAACCTTTTCAACGGTAACAATGAAACATACATATCTCACAAAGAAACATGCATACACCTATTTTAATAGCATTGTTTTGTTTTAAGACACACATACATCAAAAATGAAAACTTGTTCTTTGAACATACACAATAACAAACATACATATTAGAGTCACCAAAATATATCTCGATATAGTACAATCAAAAAAAATTCATAAAAAAAAAGAACTTTTTTTTTTCCAAATCCATGTCAAAATATAAAATTATCACAGCAAATCAACACGTAAAAATAAAAGTTTTCCACCAAAAATAAAAAAAAAAAATTCACTAATAATAAAAAAATTTAAGTTTTTCCTTTCCAAATCCATGTCGTCTTTTTTTTTTTTTTTTCTTAACAGAAAATCAATAAGTGAAGGAAAATGTTTTTTTTTTTTCCAACAAAAATCATACAAATTCATGACTATAAATCAACTAAACATGCATGTCAAACATTAACACTTTGAAACGCTAGTCCTCATCACGACAACAGATTATCAACTATTTTTTTAGAAATCATGCCACAAATAACATATTGTAAGCACAACAACCATTATCCAAGGTTTTGAAGAAAAAAACCTATCTTTCCCCCATACTGCAAGCCCAGTGATTGTTTTCCTCCATGATTGTCACCAGTACGATCAATGAACTCTAACAAAGGAGAAAATCGATTAGGTTTTACTTCGATTTTAAGTTGGAAAGGTTTTTTTTTTAGGTTAGTGATAAAGAATGATAAACACCCACTCACCAGAGAGAATGAAAAATGGACAAAAATGGTACACTCAGTCATTCATGCCTCTTCAATTTCTTTTTCTTAATTTTTTATTATTTTTTATTCAAAATGATCTTATTCACATTTAATGTGAGTGACGTGTGACAGTTATACCTTGCAGATTTCCCTAGCACTTTGACAAAATTACCTTTGGTCAAACTAACGTTGACTAACTCGCACTAATAGTTGAGAGCTAACTTGTTATAAAACCTAAACATTGACTCTACCTGTTTAAAGGCTTATCTCGGGGGGGTTTTGTGCATTTTGCTTAAAAAAAAAAAGATTAACACCACTTCCATTCTTGGCAACTGCCTATAACACCATGTAAGCAAACTGAAGCTCCTGCTCTTTAGGCCACTTCTTCATGAGCGTAAAGGACAACAAATGGTCAGGAAAAACCCCATTGTCCAGCATTTGTTTGTACAACTTATCTACCTCATTAATTGATTTATTCTCCTTGAAAAGAGCAACGATCAAAGCAGTGTAAGTGTGCACATTGGGAACCAAATTATCATTAATGTTATTCAAAAGCCTTAAAGCACAATCTAATTTCCCTTTCTTACAATAACTACTAATCATAATATGATAAGTAATCACATTTGGTTCCAATCCCCACTCACATATCTGGTTACACGGGACCCAAGCTTTATCATACAAACCCATCTTAACAAATCCATGAATCAACATATACAAGCATAATTATCCAGTCCAAGACCCAATTTAAGCATTCTCAAGAAAACTCTCATTGCCATCTTCATATTCTTATCCTTGCAATACCCATTCATCAAAGAAGTTTACATCATCTTATCAACATAAAAACCCTCCCTCTCTATTTCTCTAAAGAATGACTCTGCCTCCATGATGGACCCTCTTTTACAAAGACCATAAAACAAAGACTTATACAAATTAACCGTAGGCTGCAACTACATTCTGTTTCGCATTATACCAAACGCTTCCATCGTTTCATTTAAACACCCTTTATAACACAACCCATCAATCAAAACATTACACAACCAAAACCCCATTCACGCACCAACACCAGAAACTCTAGCAAAAACATCAAAAGCCTCCAAGAACCTCTCTCGTGCATTTAAGCCTCTAATAATAGCACCACAAAAAAACTTACTCAAAACACAATCCACCAACATAAGCATATCAAAACTTCTAGCATCATCAAATCGCCCTAATTTACAAAAACAAATGAGCATAGATTTCAATATACTCGGGTCAGGATCAATACCTATAGCACCAAAATTTGTATGATACAGCGAAATCGCCATCTGGGGTCGATCCAATTCTATCAGTTTTGCAATAAGAGCGCCATAGCCAAGCAAACCAAGGTCAATTCCATGTGAAAGAGTGAAATCAATAGCGGAGATTGCATCAGGTAGTGAAGCAGATTGACTAAGCATTAAGTGAAGCACTTTCTGGGTCGATGACATGAGTCCACAGTCAAGTAGCTGGTCCAACACGGAGAAGCAAAGCTCTTTGTGGTGGCTGCAGATTGACGACGACACAGAGGCTGTGTTTGGTGGTGGTGGGTCTCGTTAGAGCGTACATGTGGTTGCACTTCTTCTTCTTGTTTTGAACAAGAGGAAGATTTTACCCTGTTTTTTTGAAATCATGTCTGAGGAGGATTATTTTTTAAATATTTGAAACTGACTAAATTGAAAATAATTGAGGAATTTTTTACGAGAGAAATGCAACTGAAAATAGCATTTCAAAAATAAAAAAAAAAAATGCAACTGAAAATACACAGGCGGGGAAGGACCAAAGCCCTACAAAAACCCTGACCGGTTTAGTGAACCGTTTCGAATGGTATCTCTTTTTTTAATTAAAAATTTAACAGGGCACAAAGTGGGCCGCTAAATTGGAGCCCTGAAGTCAGATTTATTGATAAAGCTAAGATGTGTGTATATATTAGAACTAATGAGATACGTTTAGCAATACTCGATTTTAAAGTTATTTTATTCTAAAATGTAAAATTGTCACCATGTAGATCCACTTTTGATTGAGTTGTAGGTATGATTTTCTCTGTATATGGTGGCGAATTCAAGTCAATATTTATTTGTTGGGTATCCCTCAATTGTGAGAGTAAGTATTAAGTCTACATATGTAATATTTGTACATATAGTTTTATATATTTGTGGTGGGGGAGTCAAGTTAATATTTATAGTAACTCTCGTTTGTGAGAGTTGATATTTAGATTACATATATAGTATACACATCTTGTACGTCTTTTTTGGATGAGGTGTACACAACTATACATCATCTTTTATGTTTGTAGTGAGGAGTTCAAGTTTTATCATATATATTTATTTTTATAAGTGGATAAAAATGTTTTTTTTTTTTATATAAAAATAAATATCTAATTTGGGTATACAATGCTTAATCTCATAAATCTTGAGAAACTTTACATGTAATGGTGTTAGATTAAAGCAACAAAGGAAAAAAAATTATCACTACTTAATATGCTAAAGAAAATTGTGATAATTAATTTAGTGATAATAGATAAGTTCCTTATGCCTACATCACTAACATAGTAGGTTCAAGACAATATTCCATTTCCTAGCTCTTAATGTAATAGTTCAGTAGTTGTGAAAATATAAGGATTTTTTTTTTTTTTGTCTTTTTTTTTTCCCTTCACCTTGACTTTTTATTTGAATTTAAGTTATATATAATAGCGAAAAAATGTAACAATTTTCATTATTCATTTTTTTCCCCTGTTGTGTATGAGATTATAAAAAGTCTAGATAAAAAAAGAGTTAGAAGAGGATCCTAGCTCTGAAAATATATATAAGAGAAAATGTCATCAGATGGTACTTTTAAACATTGGATTGACAATCTTGTCTCATTTCAATAAAGTTAATAATTGAGTCTCAAGTCTTTTTTTTTTTTTTTTTTTACATAAATACTTTTGATAAAACTAGTGAGAAGACTACATTTTTTAAAAAATGACTCAATTGTTATATTTATTGTAAGGATATTCTGGTATTTTTATATATGATTTAAAACTCAATTATTACATTTTTTTACAAATGATATAAATGTTGAGTCATTAATATAATGTACTATTTTTGTACTTGTCCCTATATATAAATACAAAAAACAACCTTATGAAGCTAAAATAAAAGAACAATATTAAAATTAGTATGAATTTTAAAATTAACATCAAACTTTTAAAATAAATTTATATAATCTCATTAATATTCACGAACTATTTTGCTCATTTTGAAAATTTAGTGCTCACTAGTTCGAAAATACATATTAATAGTAGTTCTATAAAAGAAGAGCTCTTTTATGAACATCTTGAATTTTGATCATCCAATTAATTAATCTGAACCAGTTGAGTTTCATCTCGATTGATCATATTTATTTTTGAAAGAAGAAGGAAAATAAATGGTTTTTCTTATTTTCTACTCAACAAAACTTCGAAATCAAGAATCATCCTTTAATACAAATGACTGAACTGAGACCATGCAAACCATGACTACGATTTAAAAGCTAACAGAACCATGTTGCTGGCGAAATTTAATTTGTGCTTTTTGTTTGCTGATTTATGATATCATACATATTAGCATATAAATTGTCTGAACACCAAGTGAAATAAAAAACAATAATTCTGATGATTTAAGTTTCCACTATTTTACCCTTTATTTGTTCTGATTTCGTATTCATATAATCATAATTATAATTAGTATAATTACATTGAAGGTGACCCATAAACCAAAATGCAATCATAATAAATTCCCCTGTTATGTTATTATTACTTTTAGGTAAGATTTGTCATTTCTTTAAAAAAGTGACAAAATACAAGATCAGACATGAATTAAAAGCATAATTAATGGTATCATATCACTAAAGTCAATTCTATTGGACCGATTTGATTAGATTTGTGTGTGCGTGTGCATAAGAAAGTGGAAAATCGATTCGAAGTTGATGGTTAATTAATTGGTTTTCCTGCAAGTCTTCTCCAACAAATTTCTTTGCACAATCCAGACGGTATGTGCCACGTGAGTCTCGTTAAAAGGCATTAACAGCGTCTTCAATTAAACATGGAAAATTTCTTGCAAGTTGCAACGTCACATTTAGGCAACAATTTATGTCATTCTTATTACAATTTTCTCTTTTGATTTCAATAATTATGTATAAATCAAAACCTCCTAAAATTTAATGCCAGTTGAATTCAATTGCTTTTTAATAAATAAAAAAAAAAATTTAAAAATAATTTGTTTATTATTATTATTATTTTTAAATATTAATCACGTGGTTGTTCGTATGAACAATGATGAAATGTGTTATAATTAAACTATTTTTGCTAATGTACTAAGGAAAGAAAGCTTGTAAATAACGAGCCAGAGACGAAAAAAAAAATGTAGTGCACTCAATAGTTACATGACAATAAAGTACGAAGGATGACAAATAAAAGGAATAAAGAAAAACCAACACTACAAGAAAACACGGTATTAACGCCGGACTATCCATACCGGGTACTAAAGGCCCGGTATGGATAATCAATATAAAAAAGAAAAAAATTTTATTGGCAATTAAGCATACCGGGCTATTAGGGCCCGGTATGCTTAATCGATTATCCATACCGGGCGTCATTCCGCCCGATATAGATATTCTATTTTTATAATAAAAAATCCGAAAAATTTATCCACGCCGGTCGGATCCGGGGCCCGGTGTGGATATTCGGATTATCTACACCGGGCGGGTCGCTGCCCGGATTGAAAAATATTTATTAAAAAAATATAAACTATCCTTACCGGGCGCCCGACCCGCCCGGGAAGGATAATCAAATTATCCACGCCGGTTGGGTCGGTCACCCGGTATGGATAAAAATCTTTTTAATTTTTTATATAAAAATTAATTATCCATACCGGGCGGTACACGAGCCCGGTATGGATAATCTGGGCTTTTTAGCCCACTGCAACCCATTTTCCGCCTTCCACTTTCTCTCTCTATCTCTTTCTCACATCTTCTCTCTCTAGAAACCCTAGCCGCCGCTGCCGCCGCTGCCGACCTTGCTGCCTCCTCGCCGCCGCTCCACCGGTCGTCTGACTTCTTCGCCGTGCTCCTCCGTCGCCGTCCTGCCGGTAAGTAGCCTTTTCTTCTTCTTCTCCTTCTTTGCTCGATCTTCTTCTTGCCCGTTTCTTCTTCTTCCGTCTCGGTGATCACATCTTCTTCTTGTTCTTCTTCGTGTTCATCTTCAGATGCTCATGCAGTGGTGGTCGAACTTTCTCGGCAACCTCTCTTTTGGTGGGTCCAAACGACCCACCTCCTGTAACAACCCCAAAACGGTGTTTTTTGGGCGGAGACTCACTCAAAACCCCAACTTTGGACTACCCACTTCGGCTTTCTTGAGGCTGAGTAGAGATAGAAATGGTAGAAGACGATGTGGGGTCGGGCCTGTAAGGGTGGCGGCGGAGAAGGTGGTGGGGATTGACCTGGGAACGACCAACTCGGCGGTGGCGGCCATGGAGGGTGGGAAGCCGACGATTGTGACGAATGCGGAGGGGCAGCGGACGACGTCGTCGGTGGTGGCGTATACGAAGGCGGGGGACAGGCTTGTGGGGCAGATTGCGAAGAGGCAGGTGGTGGCTTTCGGCTCAGGTATATCAGTTTACAGTTTTGGATTTTTTTGATTGTTTGATGTTTTTATGTGGTGGCTTTGTCTGAGTTTTGAGTTTTGTGTTTACAGTTTTGATTTTTTCGATTGGTTGATGTTGTTGTGTGGTGGGTTTGTTCAAGTTTTGAGTGGTGGGTTTGTTTAAAGTTTGGATTTTTTTGATTGTTTGGTGTTTTTTTACGGTGGGTTTGTTTTAGTTTTGAGTCTAGTGTGGTGGGTTTGTTTAAAGTTTGGATATTTTTTTGATTGTTTGGTTCGTGAAGTTTGATGTTTTTATGAGTTTTTGACCTTTAGGGTGGTCTGGTTTGTGGTGGAATTGTGAAGTTTGATGTTTTTGTTTGGGGAGTTTGTTTGCATTTTGGGTTTATATTGTGGGTTTGTTTAAATTTTGGATATTTGGGATTGTTTGGTGTATGGTAGAATGTGAAGTTTGATGTTTTATGTTGGTAGGAATGTTTGTTTCCTATAAAAAAAAAAAAATGGTTGTAGGTTTGTTAGATTGTGGATTTTTTATTGTTTGGTTGCTGTTAAAATTGTGGAGTTTTATATTTTATGCTGTGAGTTTTATATTTATGTACGGATTTAGTGTTTGTGTGTAATATAAATATTATGTGTTTAATTTAACTTTATCATTTTGAAAATAATTAAAATATTTTTTTTTTTGGTTAATAATTTCCATACCGGGCAGAAGCCCGGTATGGATAATATGGGTAATTATTATCCATACCGGGCGGCCCGGTATGGATAATGTCGGGTAGACCCGACTCACGTCGCCCAATTTCAGTTATCCATACCAGGTCGTGCCCGGTATGGATATTAATTATCCATACCGGTTACCCGACCGGTATGGATATTCAATTATCCATACCGGGGGCAAGCACGCCGGGCGCCTGCCCGGTATGGATACTCATCCATACCGGGCATTGCCCGGTATGGTTGGGCTGTTTTCTTGTAGTGCAAGTTGAGAACCAAATTATAACTTCTTGAGAGTAACCTAGCTACTCCATGATAAATAGGGTTCAACGATTCAATGATCTTGAATGCACATGCATTCATGAATGCCATGTGAAGGCAAGCCCAGATAGTTGGCTACTCCAAATTCACAGGCCATTTTCTCTCTCTCATATTATTTTTATCACTCCCAATCAAAATCGTATACACTTTATCACAAAGACTTGGCTCAATTTGTGCTGTTATATTCTAATGTTATTAGAGTATCACCCTGATGATTTTCTACGAATAATATGCCAACTTATATAAGACATGCATCATGCATTCTAGGTTAGAATCAGGTAATTCCTTCGCAAAGCTGATGTTTTGTGTTGGACTAAAAAATAACCTACGAGAGAATGATCAACTGGGTTTGTAATAAATGCTTAGGAGCAACTGCTAACACCCAAAAAATTCTTCCTACAACCATAATTTATTAAATTATTATATTAAAATCATAACGGTGCAATAATGATCCAATTTTAAAAAGACATGTCCAACCAATAAGGGTATGATGCGTGTCAATGTATTAACTATCTTTGGTCGAAGGAACTACACACTAACCATTGAAAGTTGGCTTGTTAGGCCAAAGTTAAGAAGAGAAGCACGATAATGAATTGAATGAAGAAAACAGTGACTCACGAAACATCGTTATTCAGTTAGGAAGTGATCGATGTTAAATATGCAATCAATACATGTCATCCTAAGAACAATATGTGTGACAAATGACAAGTACGTTAGCATATATTAGGACACATAAAAGTGTAAATTTTGTTTCCTTATAAAAGATAGTTAAGTATTTCATTTGAGGACAAGTTCTGGTTAGATTTAGTAGAGATAAATAATCTTTAAAAAAATAAACTAACTTAAACATTAAAAAGTATTCTCGAAGGTCACTTTGACAAATGTATTATTGGTTTTGTAAGATAAAGCAGTAGCAGTAAAAAGAAGGTGAGAAGTGGTAACAAAGGTGAAGGACTAACGAAGACCGTGACGATCTTCAAGTACATGTTCCCATCGGAACAAAAATAATATCTCTATTTACAGACAAAGTTCTATTAAAAAGGGTAATTAATTGCATTCACCTACGTAGTATAAACCCTAACAGATCTCTCTCACATTGCTTGAACTTTTTTTTTTTAAGTAATCAATATGTATATTAAACTAGAAACTGATTTCAAACGTCCAAAATATCAACCTCTCCAATGGAGGAAACCCAAGAAGGAGCCTTAGTTTTTCTCTCTAAAAGCGCGTTACTTCCTAAAGTTAGGAAATAAAATAATGAATCCATTAATAAAAAAAGATAGGTACACAATTTAATTCATTATAAGAGAATAAACTATTGATATTGTTGTAAAAGTGAGGGGAGAACAAGAAGATATATTTTGGGAACTAATATGAGTCTATAAAGTAAAAATTTCGGTTTTATTTTTAAATAATAGGTAAAATGAGTGCAATGAGTAAAAATTTGGATGGCAGTAGAGCTACCTAATTCTTAAACGAAATGTGTTTCTAAAAATGACGATACATGTGAAAGGGACAAATTTAATATGATCATTTGTTCTGCACACCTATATTTTAGTAAGGTTGTGGGTTCGAACTGTGATTTCTCTTACAAAAGAAGATTGAAGAAATTAACCCTAATATACTTGTAATATTATTAACCTTAACTAGTTTACCAAACGGTAGCACTCATTTTCGATGTACTTATTAAATAATAAAAAGTAAAAATTTTCAAAATTTTTTCTTCTTCTTGTATCTTCTTTACTATATATGCATGTAAAACTAAACCCAAAGGACCTACTTGCATCAAGCTCCATTTGTTTTGAAGTAGCTAATTCATTGATGAATTTTGTACGTATTTTGCAAGTCAATTTATTTTTAATAACACTTCCACATAACTTTAAGATGAACATTTAAATAAGTTAAATCGATATGAATCCAACAAAATATAATTTATCAATCGATTATGCAATCACTACCACCCAATCCCTCATTTTACCAATTATATACCTCCTTTGAAATTTCTAGCTAGCTATAACAGATAAAAATAGAAGCAATGATATAATTTTAAGCATCAAGAGGTTGAAGTTTTTGTGCATTAGTTGGTTTGGTGTGGAACTGTGGATAGAAATTATTCATAGTTGAGAACCAATCAATTGTTGAATGCTAAATCATAGAAAAAAAAAATACTAAAATATTGAAATATCCTAGAAGAATGATCTACCATATCAACTATTGTTCAAGATTGGGACCATTTTCATCTCCATCCCTATCTTGTTATAATTACATCGAATTCAGATTCTGACCTTTAATTGCCACAAAAAGAGGTCGATTTCTAGGGTTATTCTTTTTCTTCCTCTCCCTTTTAACGTGTAGATATTTTTTTATGTATAAAATTTAGGTATCAAAAGCTGGTAGAATGTCTCTTCTTCAATTCTCCACACAAAAATGATTATGTATAGATATCTCTATGACATATGGCCTACTCGTATTCGTACTCTCTGAGCTTGAGTATTCCATACTTCTGGCAGGTACATTATACCTTTTAGATATATTTTTTTTTAAATTCAGTTGCCCATATTGCCCTTTAGTTCTCTCACAATTAATCCACCCTGACCCCTAGTGAACCTTTATTGACTTAATTTGCTACTAATAGCATATGATTGTCCTTTACATGTTATATTATTATCAATGCTTATACCCATGCTTACATTTGAGCTTCAAAATTTTGGATATTTTTTCAAAATACAGTTTTAGACTTGCACAAAGAATTCATAACTCAAAAAAATACAAAATACAGTCAATGGTTACTTCCGAATATTAAATTTATCAATAATAATAAATATTACAAATTTTATGACAACTTTAAATCACAAATAACAAGACAAGTGATTATGCGAAATTTACAACTCTCATGTCATCTGTGATAAAAAAATTTATAATAAAAAATATTTTATAGCACCTCAATGGATAAGATAAGATTGGACTAGGGGTTTGCCCACACTGACAACTAGAGGTTGTGAATTCTTGTCTTCTTTTGAAATTTCAAAATTATTGTAATATTTAAAAAAGAACACCTCAAGAAATGAAAACAAATTTAAAATATTTTTGAAATTTCAAAATTATTGTAATATTTAAAAAAGAACACCTCAATAAATGAAAACAAATTTAAAATATTTTTGAAATTCCAAAATTATTGTAATATTTAAAAAAGAACACCTCAATAAATGAAAACAAATTTAAAATATTTTTCAAAATGAATTTTACGATAAGATAAGATTAATTCATTGATATAGTGTATATATATATATATATATGATCACATTTATATTATTGAAATTGTTTGTTAATTTGTGTCAAATCTTCCTTATCCAAATTTCTAATTAATTGCCATGAAATTAATTATAGGAATTAACAAAAGTTTTTACACAATTTTAAATGAAAACATTCTAAACAAATCTTTAATCATGAAATTAACTGACAAATATTGTAGGTGTTATTATGTTCAGTAACTGCAAACATTTTGAATGCCAACTCAGTGAAAAACACCTTCCGCGTTTGTAGGGGATCGGGTATACCTGGAGGAAAGGTCATGATGATATCAAAAATCGACATCTAATGTGTGGGGCCCAACGAGTATTGGAGAAGCCGCATCCCTATTGGCCATTGCTCTGAAGTTCAGCCACCCAAACGGTGCCACGTCAGATCGTAGCAGACTTCATCTCCCCACCCGAAACATTCGATCGGAAACGCATGATGCCTCCGGGAGCAGTCATGATTCAAACAATGGGACCCCCTGTTGATTGAACAACAGACCCACATCACAAAGTGGCACCTTCGTAATTAACAATTTTTTGTATAAGGACAAGCGTGTGGGTCTGATTAGGTGTTCCGCTACAATGGATTTTCTCCATGTGCGCTATAATTTTTTACACGTAAGCTGATGTAAAATTGGAAGGTGGTGGTGTGAGATTAACGTGTGAAGACTTTTGCTTTACTTCTTTACTTGACAATCACAAAAGTTTCATTTGATTACGAATCATAATTTTTTTTTTAACTAAGAGTGATTTTGGATCAATTTACATTTAGAGATCAAAATCTATCCATTTATTATTGCAATTTAAGAATTAGGGAAGAATATCCATATATATCATTTCAAAATCATATTTTTAACTGTTTTATATATTACATAATATAATGATCTGAATTATAATAACAAACTCTGTTTGCAATATTTCGTTTTTGAAATATCACATTTAGTATAAGGACTCAAATTTTAGAGAATATTAATGTAGATAAACGATCTCTACCATTAATCCCTATTAAACAACTATCCATTTTTTAAAATGATAAAGTATGGATTTTAACATGTACTAAAGTACATAACAATTCTTAGATTGAACGAAAATTGATGAATAGATGTTGAAAATACTTTTTTAAGTCAAATTATTAAATTAATATAGTCTAGCACATTTACTCTAAAAAAATAATCCAGCACATCGCATAAATAAGTTTTTTTAGTCCTGTTCTTACCATACAATACATGTAAGATTATTGACTAGTTCATATTTATTGGATTCCAATTCAATACTTTGTCAAATTAAAATTTTTTAAAATAAAAATTGAAAGAATGGAAAAAGTTAATAAAGTCTTTGTTCACTATTTGATAACTATATAGAGTTTATTTAGTTACAAAACACATAGTTTCTTTTATTATTATACTGCATTATAAGATTTATGACCATGCAAAATAATGAATTACATCAATTAAATTTCAATCAAAGAATTATCGATATAGGCATAAAAATTTTTACAATAGTATAACATATCTACTACAGGAAGCAATCAAAGGGCTTGTGGATCATCATCACATTGTGCCTTGATATACAAAATCACTAGTAAATTCTTGCGTTGTTCTGGCATGTCCACTCATACAAATTCTGATAAAAACGGGTGGGAGTGGGACAACTTTGATGTGGGAAGAAGAAGAACCATTGGGGACCACTTACGTGGGACCCTAACATGAAACCTCATAGAGTGCGACCCACTGGTGGGACCAACCAATGGAACCCACAAAATTACAACTCTGCCAAAAAAACAAAAAAAGACACCACCAAGTTGCGAGCCTAATCATAGTGGCTAGCCCACGCCGGACCACAAGCCGCCACGTACAGAGACCCATCATAAAATTTCGGGACCCACAATCCACCACCCAAAGTATCTCTGGCTCGGCTCTAACCCCAGCCGAGCCGTCTTCAAAATAACTCTTGCAGTCCAACATTTGGAGGACTGTCGCTTTCGTGTTATAGGTCGGTTATATCGGGGCCCACTTTCAAGCGAGCCCCACCCGCGAAAGCTTAGTAACAGAAAGTTAGAAACAAGGACCAACCAAACGGAACCACCTTTGGGGTGTCCGCGTTGTGTTGTGGAGTGAAACTACGGAAATGCCCTTCCAAACCACAATGGGACGGGACGGGAAAACCGTGAGCTGTTGCGACGGCGGTTCTAGCTCCGCAACGGCGTGAGCGAGCTGGTGTTTAAAATAGAAACCCGTATAATCATAGCGGTTAGTGGTGGAGCGGAAACGTAACGGTCACGAGCGTAAACCCGGTACGTTGACTAATACGTGGCGTAGGCTCATAGGATTTTAGAGTCATAAGTGAAGGGTAATTTTGGGTGATGGAAAAGTTACATTGTAACTTCACCGGCGCTCTTATCAAGCTTTTGCCAAACAATGAAAACGTTTTGAACATGAATCTCACATATTTTTGTTGTAGCTATTTGTGTCTTTGGTGGCACTGCATCGCCCATTAGAGAACATCTATGAAAAGGAAAAGAAAGAAAATCCATAAAGGGATACGAAAAATATATGATTTTATTCAAATAATTTTTACATTCAAGGTTATTTTTCTTATTTTCGATGAGATTCGGCTATCTTAGTAGTTGAGTAAAATTATCTATTAATAACAATCATTGAATTAGTTGTAAGAGTGAATATTAAAAAATATCTAAGAATTGTTATAAATGTCAGTAAGAAAACTAAATCTTTTTTTGTGAATAGGTTTTGTATAGTTGTTAGTTTAATTTTTCTTTTTTTATTTTCATAAGTGATTCAAACTTCAAACCTTTATTTTGTAAGAATTGCATTGTTATGTTAAGACAATAGTTGAACTTTTTAATTATTTTTAATTTTATAAAATTGAAGTTGATCAAGCTAAAAGTTTTTTTATTTTTTTTATTATCCATTACAATAAAATTATTCAAAACACTTTAACTTCTGTTCGTCATTTTTACTTCAGTCTTCAAATTTATTTAATTATGTTAATTTGTATTATTGGACATTAAGAGCATATCAACAAGTTTAAGAACATTTTATTAGTAATGCACAATCTAATAGTTCGCACTAACCTAATATGAAGCCTAGCAAAATAAAAGGACGATTTGATTTTTTTTAGTGTATCGGGATTTAAATGGTCACATGATCAATTTTTTTTTTTTAATAAAAAAAAAAAAAAAAATATATATATCTTGCTCATATGGACAGTAACTAGTAACCAGCTGCTGACCCAAATAAACTAGGAGATGTAAAAGCGAAAAAAGCACAAGCAAATTCAATTGCAACACATAGGTGGTTGACAATAAAAGACACAAAGGGAGAGAGCAAGAATGACACAAAAAACATCATCATATTGGATTCATTACAGTGAAAGGGTACTTCAAAGAAATGGTGGGGACAAGGAATGGAGTTAGGGCAAGAAGAGGGGCCACCATTCCACTTTCAGAGATGACCTTTCTCTCTTCTCTCTTCTCTGATGAACTTTTTGGCTTCTGTTGGCTGTTCCATTACGTCATACCCACCCCCCATATATCACCCAAATATTTTTTTTCTTATTCTCGCTTTTTGGGCTCTTCTGGGTGACTTTTAAAGCTTCTTGATTGGTCTGTGCTGTTAATTCATCTGACTTCACCGTCTCTCTCTCTCTCTCTCTCTCTCTCTCTGTCCTTTCTCTTTTTCTCTATCTTCAAATAAACATTCTCTTCAACTCTTCTTTGGGTCTCTTTCAGTTGCGGGTAGAGAAAAGAGAAGCATATAGCAAGCTTGCCATTCTATCTATCTATCTATCTAGCTTCTTCGTTTGTTTGTTTTGTGTCAGCCAATTTTGCGCCACCTTTTTTCCCGCTCTAGGCTTATGCACCAATTTAGCTCAACCCCGAAAGTGAGAGCTTGTGATTTTGATTGAAATGTCAAGCAAATTTTGATTAAGCTAGATCATAAAATTTGTGATCATTAGGGTTTCTTTTATTATTATTATTTTTTTCTCTCTGTCTCTCTTCGGGTTTTTTTTTTTTTTTAATTTGTTTTTTCATTTTTGCTTCTTATTTAACCCTAGCCATTCTCCGTTCTTCATTCCTCGCAGCCTTTCCCTTTTTGTGCCATTTCTATTTTTCTCGGGATCTGAGCATCCGACAGTTAGACATTGCCTGTGATAGTTTCTGAAAAAAGGTATGGTGCTATTCCCGAGGTTACATATAGACACACAAGTTCTTCTTTTTGTACTTTGTTGTCTTGTTTCTTGTCTGATCATTTAAGAAACCCTAGATTAATCTTGTTTTTGAAGAAGAGAAGGTTAGGTTCTTTGAAGAAGATTTCAATCAACCCAGATCTAGTTGATCACACAAGAGCTTGAGATCTTGGTTGCTTGATCATTTGTGAGCTCTCTCTCCATCTCTCTTGTTGATATATATATTTTTATCCTTTTTGGATGGTATTATATTTGATTATGTTTGGTATGATGAATCTTTGAAACTTGATATAATTAATTTTAGAAAGTGGAACCTTGTTCCTGAAGATCTGCTTGTCGGAATAAAGATCCATGCATGCTTTCCTCAAACAAACCAAAAAGAAAAGAAAAGAAAAGAAAAAAAACAAGTGCACAATGTCATTAATAATCATGATTAGCAAAAAATTATGTTGAATATAATTCTTAGTAATTAATTAGATATTTAATCTCTCTTTACTAATTTTACTTCTCCTACTAGTCTTTCTTCTTCTATCAAAGATCATCACTATCATTTTATGTGATGCTAGTCATTAAATATAGATGATTACTGCCAAGTTCATGGCATTATTTTTCTTTACAAAAAAAATTGATATATCTAATAAATAATATCATGACAAATTTACATGTTAGTTCTTCAATTCACCCAGATTTTTTTTTTTTACATATATTCACCCAAATGTTTTTGTCCTTCGTAATGTTATAGGAACAAGAGAATGATGAGACTGTTCGATGATTTTATTTAAAAAGAAGGTTAAAAGAAAAAAAAAATTAACCATTTTTTTTGTTGAAAACAAAAAGGGGAAAAAAATCAAGAATTCATCTATCTCAAGCTAGTTCATAGTTGAAATATCTTTCATGATTGCAATTAACTTTCATTATCACGTTGACAATTGTTCTCTTCCTCTCATTTGGTGCTTATGAAAAATGGGGGACAAATATCTTTTCCTCAATTGATTTCGATTTTGTCATAATCCTAGTTATTAATATAAGAAGTTTTATTTCGTTTAATTCTTGTTCTAAATCTTCATTAACATCATCAAAGATATCTATATTCATTGTGTCTATTCTAATATTGGGCTACCCTTGAAAATTAAAAATAAAATAAAAATGATTGTATAGTTACTTATTATAGTTTTTCTGATCATTAACAGATTCGCATCACATATGTACAAGAAGAGAAATATGATTATATTTGACTTATTTTTATGACATGATTATTGCACCGTATTTTTTATCTTTTAAGTCAAATCCAAGCACTCATTTCTAGCCTTGTGTGTGTTTATGTGTGTATGTCTATGTCCATGTGTGCTTGTAAGTTTATAGTATAATTAAGTTTTGGAAATTTTTCCTTGCCTCTAGTTCAGAGAAAAAGTTCTTAATTTCTTCTTTTTTCAAGTTATGTAAATAAGTAGGATAAGTTATTTTCTTTATTTCAACATGATTGATCGATCAGGTAAATTCTTTATCCTTTCATGTTTTTATATGACAATTATTCAAGCCACAGAAAATGAAAATATAATGCATACATATAATGTCCTGATCTAATTATGAGTTTCCACAATAGGGTATCCTATAACTTCACATAATTCAGTACATTTGTGACCATTAAATTTACTATGGATGGAATCGCGCGCACTCCTTGTGAGATGTCATGATTTAGCTTCATTTCTTCTAACCTAAAGTTTTGCCACAAATTTTCCATTAAACTTAGGACACTGTTTTTTTTGCATTAATTTTACTAAATAGTATATACGATTAAGTTACAGATTTACAAATTTATTTCCTAATTGATTTATGTAATAGTGAATCGATCTTATGTAATTAATTATTTTAGTTATCATGGTAAAAAGACTAAATCATGTGCACATTCATTTGAACGTACATGGTGAATGTATCGTTCAGATGATTTATTGATTTCTTCTATATGTATAAAATGAAGTAGAAGTAGAACTAACGCTTCTCACTTGGTTAGAAGATAATTAATGCTGAAAATTTACAGCCTTTTGGTAGTTCGAAGATAATATAGTTCTTCTATGCATTGTGCTAACATAGAAACCTAATTTTGACTCAATGTACATATACATTATTCTTTTTGTTTGTAATTGAAGCCTAAGTAGCTAAAAAGAGCTACTAGGAAAATCAGTTGAAACATGTATATATATTCTTTTAAGTACTAATGTACAGCAATACAAAACATTATTCTATGGTTTGGATATCTACCCAATACATTTAATTTTAATGCACATTTAATTGTTATTCTAAGTATAGAGTTGCTCTGAATTTCCATTTTTCAAAGAAACTTTATGTAGGGATACAATTATTTAAATTTATACTTTAAAAAATGTGAACACCTAGTCCTAAGAACTTTTAGAAGAGATAAAATGCTATGTTTTAAGTCGTACCAAATCCCACTTTACCTATAATTTTGCAATCTCAAATTGGTGGGCGATCGTGAGAAAAATAGTCATAGCGTTAGCTTAAAAGGTTTCCGTTTCCTTTATATTTGCACAGTTGCACTCAAGGATATATATATTTTGCGCCTCTTTTATTTATTAATGTGAAAATTGGACAAAAAATATAAAAGATTGTAAACAAAATTGGTGAGCTCTTAAAAAATTTTATTTTGGTTCTTGGATTATTACTCCCATTATCATAAATCTAACATATTTTTTTATAAGAAATGATGATTGGCTTGATTACAATGTTCTATACTATTACAAGAATAATTGTTGTCTACCCTTGAGAAGGAAAATAGGATGCTTGATGGAGTTTGCTGAATGTATTGCAGGACTCCAAGAACCGATCAGCCGGAGAATCATGAACACTTTTGCACAAGTTCCTCCAGGTTTTCGGTTTCATCCAACCGATGAAGAACTTGTCGATTATTACCTTAGAAAAAAAATCACCTCAAGGATTGACTTAGATGTCATTAAAGATGTTGACCTCTACAAAATTGAGCCATGGGATCTTCAAGGTAGAGCTTAATTAATGACTTGAGGAATTAATTCATATAACAATCAACTTTTATAATTAAAGGGTAGAGAAATTGTTATCATATATAATTTATTTATTAATCGTTCTTGCATGTTTTGTAAATGTGAGCAGAGTTGTGCAGGATAGGATCAGAAGAGCAAAATGAATGGTACTTTTTTAGCCATAAAGACAAGAAGTATCCGACTGGAACCCGAACAAATAGAGCCACTGCAGCTGGGTTTTGGAAAGCAACAGGCAGAGACAAGGCTATTTACTCTAAGCATGACCTAATTGGGATGAGGAAGACATTAGTGTTCTATAAAGGTCGAGCACCAAATGGACAAAAGTCGGATTGGATTATGCACGAATACCGCCTTGAAACAGATGAAAATGGAACTCCACAGGCAAGTATTCACTCTCACATAACTTGTACTTCAAATATATTACAAGAACTTTCAACTATCTTTGTAACACTTGAGGTTTGTGATGCACGGTTGATAATAACGTGAAAGAAAAGGAAAAGTAATCACAACATAACTGAGTAGATAGTGTTGAGTAGTGAAGAGAAGCTGAAATCAAATAAACATTCATCAGATATATGTACATTCATTCTTAGAATCATTGCATATATACTGGTATATATTTAAAATTTTAAATTAGTAATATCTGGAATAATGTTATACTATCAAAAAACTTATCCAAATTCATGATTCAAATAATATAGCAAATTTATTTATAATTATTACATTATCTCAAAATTATTATGGTAATTATAAATTAATTTACTACATCATTTAGATAAATTTTTAGTAAGTATAACATTATTCTAATATCTATTACAGTATTGACATGCATTTAATGCCACCCAAATTGAAGAGAATGTTTTCAAAGCATTTTTATCTGTTTATGCTTTAAACAATTCAATACAAAATGAAAGTCACTAATTAAACGATGTTAAGAAAACCTTACTATTTATTAATTTCTATTCTTAAAATACATATATTTTAAGATTTTGGATGATGATTCTTTCGTTGTAATTATATTTGCTATCTTTTTTTTTTTTTTTTTGACGTTATAAGATCATTATCACCTATGATTTTCATGTTATTTAAACCAGGAAGAAGGATGGGTAGTGTGTAGGGTGTTCAAGAAGAGAATGACTACTTTGCGTAGAGTGAGTGAACACGAATCTCCCTGCTGGTATGATGATCAAGTCTCATTCATGCAAGACTTGGATTCACCAAAGCAAAATTCACAACCAAATCTCGGTTACCATCTCCCTTATGTCTGCAAAAAAGAGCTTGATTTACAATACCAAGTTCCCCACGAACAGTTCCTCCAACTCCCTCTCCTCGAAAGCCCGAAACTGCTTCAAACAACTCCCAATATGAACTGCAACTCAATGGCTGCTGCTTACGGACTGGACATAAACCATGCAAGCAATACCTTTCACTCCTCATCACTCACGCAAGAAGAGCAAAACTTGCACACCATCTTCGGACGAGAGAACAACGAGCCAGCAGTGGATCAAGTCACAGATTGGCGGGTTCTTGACAAGTTTGTGGCTTCTCAGTTCAGCCAGGATGTTTCTAAGGAAAGTAACTACTCAAATGTACCCAACAACACCGTCTTTCGGGCAAATGAGCAGACAAATTTGTTGGATGTGATACAGTTGAACAAGCAAGAAATGATGCCACAGAATGCCTCAACTTCAACCTCCAGTTGTCAAATTGATCTATGGAAGTAACACCCTCCATATTGATTATCACTACCAGAAAGTATATACTGATTATAGGAAGTTATCATCATTATCGATCGTGATCTAAATTCCTGTAAATAATTATAAAACTAAAACACATATAACTTTAACTGTGGAGCTTCTTGCTCCCTTTCTTCCTAGTACTAAATTTATATATATAATCATAAAACTAGTGAGTCAAAATGTTTCTAGGATGAAAGGTTATTAGGTGGAATATTGTGAAGGTGCGTGTTGCTGTAAGATATACGGAATTGCAGCTTTTTATAATTTGTTTGCATTGTATAGGCTTTTTATTTGGCCTATATATATTTGTATGTTCTAACAGCCACGACCTGTGCTGTTTATGCAGTCGGTTTGATTTAGTCGATTGCAGATATATGTTTGTAATGTTCAACTTCATCAAATAGTATTAGATTTACAATTATATCTTTCTTTTTATTTCATCAAATAAGAATAGCTAGAAAAATGAATATTCAAAATGTTGGATTCGATGTTAATCACGATAAAATAAAAATGACAAGAAATCCAAATGATTATATTGAGAACTCCAACTATTCTTCAATTCATAGTTTGATCAAGATTAATTTGTATAATGTCTGATAAAAAAAATGCATTAAATTGTGGTATAGTTCTGACAAATTTATTATCTATATATATAGTCTTATATTAGAAAATGTTAGTTTCTCGTATATTTTAAAATATGTACAACATCATAAACCTGTTATTGAAATGTGAAAACATAAAGCAAGTTGAGTTGTGGTAATCCATTTCGAAAGATGCGAACATCGACTGCAAATAATGAATGAAATTACACGTGGAAGATTCAAAACCATGCATGCAATATGCTTTTGCAAAAATGTAGTGCAAGTACAGTAAATTGATAATGATAATGTGAATGCTTTGCTGGGAAGATTGGCAAACGAACATGTGAAGTCTATTCTTTTAGAAGCGTAGATGACACTCAAATGATTCAACATATACAATCAACCAGATCAAGCATGAAATATTTGGCACCACAAGAAGATAGATATTAATAATTGGACATCACTAAAGCTAATATATATATTGATTCGGTTAATTATGTTATCTCCGTGGTCAAGTTTAATTATTTTGTGTATATGAGCTATGTGTGTTTATGAGCATGGACTTTTTGACGTTATGTAATGGTGCAAAAATGCACAGCAAAGCAAGCTAAATCTTTGAAAATGTAATATTCTTAAAAAAGTGATAAATGATGATCTATCTATGATCATAAAATTCAAACAATCAAACCATATATATATATATATATATATATATATATATATATATATTCTAAAACTACTCATCTCTAGCAGATCCCACTATAATGTTGGACTACATTGAAAATAAGTTATCATAATTAATGGTTTTTAAATAAAAAATTTAGAACGTCCTTATTTAAGAATGATTCTTTTATATATAGAGAGAGAGAGAGAGTAATTTTATCATTAGTGTTTTTTAATTTTAAAAAGTTAGGACAAACCAATTAAATTCATTCATTATATTTGAATTGAATAGGAAAGAAAATTTATTTTAAAAGAGATAATGTAATTGATAAATTTAATTGATTCATCTTAATTTTTTAAAGCAAAAAAATAATAATAAAAATACTATATATATATATATAAGTGTACACAAAGAGTCTTACAGTAAAATTAGTGCAACTAACATGATGTATTGAAATTTTATTAGATAAGATACATATTAACAATGTAAATTCCAGTGTATTATAATTATGTTCTAATATATATTGTATCCCAACTTGATGAAGTATCATTCCATTATCAATTGACATTATTTCAACATTATTTTACTTGGCACATGTCAGATACTTGAAATGAGACCTCACAATATAAAAGTTGGGATAACCACTTACTTATAAGTTGAAATATAATTGAGATATCTAACGATATTACTTTGTCAGTAATCAAACTTTCTCAACAGTGAGGACAAAATGTAGACAGGGCTTCATCATATATAAAGTAAAGCTAAGCTACCTACCTTTATTATATGTTTTCTAATAGGTTAGTCTACTTATATGTTACACCACCCATTGTAGGTATGATATTTTTTTTACTCTGTACTTAATACATTCTCTTATGTTGTTGAGGTCCATAAAAAGAAAAAGAAAAACTAGTATTAAACAAGAAATTAAATATATACATCGAACTCCACTCACGACAAGACCATTTTAAGTATTATTATATAATTATACATATAAAGTTCTATGGAAAAAATTAAACGAAAAACAATAAATTGAAAGTATGCTAAATTTCTTTTGAAGATGACTCATAAGAAAAATAAAAATGGACATCGAAAGTTTAAAAAGATTCATAGTCCCGAGAATGAACAAAATTACTGTTAATTAGATACCATGAACGTAAGAAGAATTAAACGATGGGAAGAGTATAAAATAAACTCGAACTTCAAATTGAAGATCCTGAAAAACAAACATTCGAAATTTTTTCCCTCTTTTTGTACTGTTGTGGCCACTGACGCAATAAGCAAAACAACCACAATATATATATAGATACATGTATGTATGTATGTATATATACACCTTCAAAATAACATTTATAAAAAGAGTACTGACATGCACCAAACAAAAATTGGCAACCCAACATGACCTCTCACATTTGGATAAAGTATTATGTATATTTAAGAAATAACCATTACCTGCTACAAAGAATTGGAGTCCTAGCTAGTTTCACTGACTGCAGGCAAGAAGAGAATGAGAAGCTATATAGCATGCAAGAATCTTTAAGAATTACACATTTAGGTGTTTGATATACAAGCACTAGCTAGCGTGAAAACACTTGGAACAGAACCTGGTTTCAAACATTTGCTCATGTTAATTTTATATAGACAGGTTGCGAGCTTACTTGTTGTGAAGTCAAGCTTTGTTTGTAACTTTTTAAGCCTTGGAAAATTTTTCAAACGACATACTCATTATGCTTGGTCTCTTCTCATGAACTCATATCTCACATTCTGATATATAGACAAGAGACATTTAATGAGCAGAAAAGGAATCCTAGGAAGAAAAAAGTTTTGTGTTGGAGTCAGTGCTTATCTCTGACCAGGTTTGACGTGGACATTAGGGTTTGAAGAGAGAGAGAGAGAGAAAGAGTGAGGAGTGTTTTTTCTCAAGTCAAAGATACCAGTGCGCATGAAATGAACAAAGTGCACAGAATGCAAATTGTGGGTGGCTGAATAATTAGGGTTTTATTAAAATGTTGTTTGTGAGAGAAGATAACATCATATGTGTCATTTCTGATACAAGTCTCCATGTGACCAGCAATTATGTTCTTCCACTTAAATATTATCCAAAACTCCACTCCTGCACCAATTCTTTATGTTGTTACTTTGCATCATGTGGCCAAATTCCTTACCATATTACAAAGCCCTAAAATACATTACATTATCGAATTACAGTAGATATAAGTGGAGATTTATAAAGTTGAATATTGCTATTATCGATATTATGTGGTTCTGCAATTAATTGTTGTGCGCAGCGGAAATTAAACAAATACACAACTACTAATGCTAGCTATTAAATATAAATAACAAATACTAATAAAGCAGAAAAGCAGAAAAATAAATGCAAAGCGAAAAAAGAAAGAACACACCAGAATTTACGTGGTTCGGTATAAAACCTACATCCACGGGCGCTGTTGAAAACTTCCACTACCTCCAATACAAAATATTACAAAATCTGGGTAAGATCCAAAAACCCAGAAACATATGGGGAGAAAACAAGAATAATACAAATATATGGATCTTTTACAATTCTTGTTTGGGATACAAAATCAATTAACTAAAGGACTTATTTATAGTCCACTAAAACTCCCACCATGTTGTATTCTTTAGATGTGGGATAGCTAATTAAGCCAAAAACCAACATTAATTACATTAATTCTACGCCTCTATGTGTGACCAACGTTTTGTTTATTTTTTAGTTGTTAGTTCATAGTTTTACAAACCAGAATTAAAGCTCCACACTAACCAGAAACCGATTACCAGGGTATCATTGAGCCCAATTTTGGGTTCAAAATAGGAACAAAATGATGTCACAGGAGAGTTCTTTAACGTGGATATATGAACTGTTTAGATATCAAAATTAATTATTGGATACATCTAAGGAAAAGGATTGATAAATTTTAATTTAATAAAATCAAAATAAAACCATATTATTTGTACTAAAAGTAGAAGAAGCTCAACCGTTAGACACATTTGATATGATATGAATAAATATGTATTAATAAATTTCATTTTTATAAAATCAAATCAAAGTAAACTCTACTAAATATACTAAAAGTAAAATAGCTCGTTTTCATTGATCTGAAAAGATTTTATCTTTTTTATATTGTTCTATACATAATAATTTATTATAGATAATTTTTATAAAGACAATTTGTATTTTATATAAATTTCTCATTGAGATACTTCCAATTTCCAAAGGTTGAAAATATAATTAGTCCAAATGAGTAACTTGATGTACAGATATCAAAATCTCATCATTCTCAGATGTTAAAGAGTACTTATGCTACAAATTTAAGCATGGTTGTGAATCTTGTTGACTGTGTGTGCGATAGAGCAGAAAGAGAGGTCAATGGCTGCAAAAAAGGAGACAACAACTAGTTAAATCTAGTGATGAATGTTTCCAAGCTCCATTGATGAAGGCAGCTTGGGTCCCCTTAAAAGCAATTCTGATCATCTAATCACTCATAGTTATATATTGATGGGCAAGCATGCTTTACTTTAAATGGAAGAATAACATTTTTGTTGTTTCCTTTCCTTTCTCTCTTCATTTAGTTTGTTTTGACTCTTCCACTAAAGCACAGTAATTAATGTCCTCCCAATTTTTTTCTTCGAATTTTGGCAACAATAATTGGTATAAATCCATGGACGAATATCTCAGTTTTGTACGCCTAACTTGTTGACTTTTTTTTTTTTTTCCCGACATTATAAGTACACACCATAACTACCGAAACCATATTGATAGGACTCTAAGATACGATTTAATATTTATTTATGCTCTACTCTCTAAGAATCAAGAGAAAGAGACCTACCATAAGTGACAAAATTATTCTCCATCTAGAGAGACTTAAACGTAATTTGCCTACATATAAGTAGGCTAAGTAGTAATTATCCAAGTTTTTGGTAGACAACTATTAGAACCTAGCACTTCTGGTGAGCGAGCAAAGTGGGCTTGATCAACTCCGCAAGCCACTTCTAAGTAACTTATTGACTTACTACTTAGTGGATGTTAAATTCTCTATATCTGAAACATGGTTTCAAAACTCACTACTCGCTAATCAACCGGTAAAGCAACGGTTAATGATTTATTAGTTAATCGGTAAGTACCGTTGACCGAAGGTCAAACAAGTAAAAAAAAATTAAAAAAGAAAAAAATTATAGGGGATCAAAATACAATCATGTTACTATTGACCAATTGGTTTGATACTTTTAACCATTGACTATTAGGATTTAACAATAACTTTTTAAAAGCAAAGAATATTTCTGTTAAATTTTCGAATTTTCAATAGAGGTTTATGTCATTATAGTTAAAATTTATATACTAATGTAATTTTATCAAACCTTAGAGAAAGTTCGTATAATTTGTTCAAATATATATATACATATATATATATATATTTATATAAACATAAACATACAAACACTCGCTCCTTTCAACGACACTCCAGACTCTCCCTTCACCTCTCTCTCTCTCTCTAAAACCGTCGAACCAAGTACCTTCTTCTTCTTCTTCCCTTTTTTGTTTTCTTTTTGTCACTTTCTTCCATTTAGGTACGTCGCTGCGCCAAATTTGCTGTCATCACTATACTCTCTGCACCTCATATCTGCTTTGCTCAATCTGTCCAATCCGCTACTTGTCTGGTACTCCTCTTCACCGATGATATTACAAACCGATTTTAGGGTGGTTGGGCTCATCGAGTTAGTCGAGTTGAATCAATTACTTAATCGAGTACTCACCTCCAACGAGCAAAACTCCTAATCTAGCCATTAACGGATCAGCATGGTGTCGATAACGATTAACCAGCAAAAAATCGACCAAATCAATCGATTTTTGGAACACGGAATTGTACTATGATATCATTATATCTAAATAAGTTCTCAAGTCTACACATCCCTACTCTTTTTTTTTTTAAGGTATTTTTATACTTAGCAACTCACATAAATTTTCTTATGTAAATATAGTGGCAACTCATGTAGATTTTATTATAGGACAAATTCATTTTTTGTCAAAATAAAAAGGAAAATTCATGTTTGGCTTAAATTATTTTTTTGCCCCAAACGAAATTTCAATCAATTTTGGTCTATTATGATTTAGAAAATATTTCATGTAGGTGGAAAATACCTACATGAAATAATTTTCAAATTTGAATGAATAAAAAACGTTTGGGACCAAAAACAATTAATCTTTTTAACCAAAAACAAATTTTCATCTTTCAAAAAAAAAAAACGAATTTCCAATTTTTTAGGACGTTTTTAATACTTTCCACTTTTTTATTCCACTTGTTGAGAGTAGAATGAGAATTTTATAATTTTGATTTCAATAAATTTTATAAAATCGATGTGATAAGTAGAAGATTTATTATTTTGTAAAGGATATGTAGCATTATTCATTCATTTTATTCATATTTGAAGCATGAGAATGTAAAATATTCGAATTACCATAAGTACTTAACGGTAGTGCCTGTTATCAGTAAGAATAGCATACATAGACAAACCAATATCGATGTCAAAGTTGGAAAATCTAGACTGCGAGTTGATCGAAAATTTTTTACATAATTTATGTGAGTAAGGTAATACAAAAATACAAGTCTCAAATTTACATTTCAAAACGAAATTTAAATTTCTAAAATTGTTACTTTTAAGCGTGACTTCCTTTTATAAGAAACAATTTTATTTTTATAGAAAAACAATCTAATTTTCTGACTGTAATTTAAAATACGTTGAATATGTTCTTGAATAAAACCAAATGAATTAATCCTCCTTGCATATCGGCTTTCACTCGATGTTTGTTAGTGTGAAGATCTACTGTTGCTAAATAACATATGGCCTTACAGGAGATCATAATGTTTTCATCTTATCTTGTTTTATAGAACTTCTGAGAGCATGAATTGATGATGTGATTTCCCAAAATGACCACCAAAAATATACATTCCAAAGGTAATAATTCCATCTTCGTGGAGCACAAATGTCAACAGATAGCTAAAGAAAGTAAAAAAGAAATAATGTAAATGCAAGTGATGCACAATTGTTATCATTAACATCAGGGTGTAAAAGAGTCAAATGGTATTGAAAATGGGAGGGTCAATCATCAGTATGAAACCTTTTGAAGTACATAAAGAATGATGGATCCCCAGTGAGACCTAAAAATCAAAAACTTACACAAATGATTGACATTAACACCAGAAAATTTTGTATAAACAAGACTTAAATTTGCAGGCAGACCTAATCTAAACCATTTAATAACATGAATTAAATGCGGAATCCAACCAACAGAACTCGAAAAGCTGCCACTACTACAAATTGTGTGTTTTTTCCTTACCTTTCAGAAAGAATTTATCACAAAACGAAAAGTCCGATTGAGAGAGATATTGCGTAAGTAAGAAACATCTTTGAGATTCCTCTTAGAATTGACGTTGCAGCTGAGTGTTGCTGTGGCCTGAAAGATGTGAAAAAACAGCATTAGGTATGTAATAAAAGGCAGAGAGCAAGGGAGAGGGAGATAGAAATTTTATAACAAGGTTTGAGATAGATACTTCTGCAAGCTTTGAAGAGCACCACAATATAAAACATTATCAGGAGGTCCCATCTCTGTCTCGCCATTTTCCTCAGGATTGATAATTCTCATATATGTTTCTTGGCCAAGATGCCATCTATCAAGGTTTTCCACTCTCATATTCCATATTCCAACATTATCGAGAGAGATAAGTATCGCTGTCCATGCTCCAGGGTATACCTACGCAAAAGAAACATTAAGGAATTAGTTGGAAAACAAGGCATTCAAGATTCTCCAAAAGCAGTTGACTATTAGCATTTCGAAGAGCTTTGTTGTTCTAAAATGCAAAACTTGATTAATATTCATTTTTTAAGGATGGCAATGCTTTTTACATATGAACAATATACATATACTTGACAATGGAAATTTAAACGCAGCAAATGATGGCAAACCGTCCTCTCAACTACTAAAAACCCACAAAATGTTTTTGAAACATTACAATTGATAGCTCAAAATTACAGAAAGTAAAAGTATCAATTATATAAACAAATATTGTTCAAAATCCTTTGGGCTTAAAATACACAGACAACAATGTGAATATCTTGAATCTTTTACTTTCAGCACCATAATTTAGTAGTTCACATAAATTAAAGATATATAGCACTCAGAAACCACAGAAGATGCATATGATTCTACGCTATGTTAGAGTATGAAATCTGTTGCATTACCAAAAGGATTCTAGTTAACTGCTGTAACATATACAGTAAAAATGCAGCCATAAGAAAAACAAACCTCCACTGTGTAGCGAGAAATCGCATCCCACTTGTTATAACTATTTCTGTTGTTCTCTGTCCATATACCAAAGTCCATCCTGCAAGAAACCAAATTATTATGACGCTTGAAATGTAGACCAGCACTCCATGTATACAGAAAACCAAATATAAATAAAGACTCTTACGCGACCATAAAAAATGAATAACCATCCATGTGAAAGCTTTGCATCTTGGTGTCATTGTTTTGCAAAATGACTTCTATGAATCCCTTGTATGTAGCATTCAAAACAGATCTGTCCATCCGAAGTGGTCTGTCCATTGGCTTATCTGGAAAATCTAGCTTATAGGCTCCCTTCACTTTGTGATTGTCAGCAAGCCTGATCGGCGTATCAGGATTGACAAAGGAAATCCCATTGTAGGTGGCACGAAGTTTCCCATCAATTGTAGAGGGTGGCAAACTCCTTAATATATATGTATCTGTTACATTGATGTTCCCATAATGGAAGGATCCCTGTGGATTTGGGCGAGCACCACTTGCAGTTGTATTTTGCCTAATCAACACAAAATTACAAAATAAATACATGCAGATAAAAAGTAGTTTGATATAAGAAAGTTGTAAATATAAGAAACTGGAGAAAAGAAAATTAAAGTAGGCAGGTTTCAAACTAATTGCACAAATGCAAAAATGACCCTTAAGTTTAGCTAGACAGCTTGTCAAATCCCTGAGCCAAGTTTAACTTGCTAAACATGCATCAAGTGCGGGTGTCTTCACCGTATCATACTTTCCTTCTTAGCTTTATTTGCCTTAATTCTGTTAGTCACTTTCTTATTTTTTCTAATAGAAACATTTTTTCACTTCATTGCAAAGATACAAAAAAATAGAAACAAGTGCACACTAATTTTGAGTAAAATGTCATATCACAAGAGGTGTCTAAAGCCACTTAATCTCAATAACTATGATATGACCAGTCGTTTGTGAGTTCTAAGGATAAAAGATTTCAGAAACAAACCTGATGGACCTTGGCTGGTTCATTGCTGACCATTGGTTATAAATGTCACTTGGCGCCTCAGGCAGAGGGCCACTTACTGGTCCTTTTGAATTAGAGTAGTGCAAGACGGCAACACCAGTAACTCTTTGCCAAACTGATTCATTCACAAATCTAGCACTGGCCACAATGTAGTAATCGGAGGTTGCATTCTGATCCATTGTGACCAAAAACGAATAAGACTGCCCCACATGAATATCAAAGCTGGTATAGTTTTGTTGCACTGTATAATGTCCCTCTGTTTCAGCTAGAAGCAGATTATGATTCTGAATTCTGAAGTTCAAACTAGTGGAAGTCCCAACGTTGTGCACACGGAGTCGATAAGTTTTCCCTGCAGAACATTATGCCACTACCATTTAAAATTTCAAATAGTTTGAACCATTTTCTATAAATATGGGTGATAGCATAAATAAGCAACAATCAGCATCAGTATATAATGTTAGACATATGTAGAAGAACTGTGTGACACAAACATGAAACATTATTCAGGAGCAATGTTTTTAAAGGCGAGGCGAGGCGGCGCCTCGGTGGCTTCGGCGTCTCAAGGCGTCCTGGTTAGGCAAAAAATGTCCAAAACCCCGCCTCGGATGCCTTGAGGAGGCGCCTCATAACTCCTCGGACCGCCTCGAGGCTGAGGCGAGGCTGAGGCGGCAGAAGGGCAAAACCGGAATTTCAACATTTTTTTCCCCCTTTAAAAATCGACCTACCCCGTCTGTCTCTTTCTTCTGCACCGACGCACCGTTTTCTCTGTTTTTGGTGTTATTTTCTCCCTTCTTCTTCTTCTACCCCGATCAGTCTCCTTGTTCGGCCATTTTGGTGTGAATTTCTGTTGAAATCAGCTCCATCCATCACAAAAATACTGATCTCAAGTCACTAAATGCCTCTCCACTCGGGATCTGACAGCCAGTTTTAACTCTCCAGCAGCCAGCTCTCTCAAATCAACTCTCAAATGATTCTTTGTTTAATACTAGTGGTCGTTAGGATGATTTGGATTATTTGATATTTTATATGTTAGGATTTATATGGATGATATGGATGATTTTGTGTGTTAGGATGATATGGATGATCCATGTTTTGGTTGTGTTGGTTTTGTTTAGTTTGATATTTATGTTTTTAACATTAGTTTTCATTATATTTTAAAATGTTATGGATGATTTTATATGTTAGGGTTGTTTTTTAATTTTTTTTTTTCATTTGGAGTTGAGGCGGTCGCCTCAATCACCTCAAGGCGACCGCCTCGCCTCGCTTTTCGCCTTTCAAAACATTGTTCAGGAGACATATGCACACAGAAAAGAAGTATATAGTTAATACATAATTAGCATTCAAAAAACAAGAAACAATTTTACCTGGATCAACGTTAATAGTTTCATACTTAATGCCATCAGGTACACTGGAGTTGTACCGAAAAGGTCCTTTCCCATTAATGAGAACTCCATCCGGCATCCCAAGGTCCTTCCCAGCTTCAAGCTCTGTCCTCAAAGCCTGAAATCATAATTGGCATCAAGCTTACTATCAGTACTACAAAATATTCTTCAATGTTCACGATAAACACCAGTTCCTAAAAGGCACTAACCGTATGGTTTCGGGTATACCAGTCACCAATCAGAATAACAATATCTCCATCTGGCTGTTCAAAAGGAAGCGGTATAATGGCCCTATTATTAAGGATAAAAGCGCCAAAGCCACCAGATGCTCGCTGAAGGTTGAGAGATGGGAAGTAGAAATAGCTTCCAATCTGATCCTTGACTTGAAACTGGTATGTCCAATTCCACTTGGGAGGGATTGGACAATTCGTTCCACGAACACCATCCTGCCATGAATTACGCCGCAGCTGAATCCCAGGCCTGTCACACCCATCAGTCTATATTTTATCAAAATCTAATTCGACAACAACAACTACATTAAGGAAGGCCAAAATAAAATTCGAAATTTTTCGATAACTATACGAAACCAACAAAATTTCAAAAAAGACCTACCAAGTCATTAGCAGATTTTCATCCAATTCATTGTGAACATTAACAATAACATTATTATTAGTAGTTGCATTGATAACAGGACCAGGAAACTCTCCATTCACTGCTATAACCTGAAAAATCCATTGTAAATCACGTGAGTACAATTAAATCCAATTATGTGCTATTAAACGAAATCAAAATCCTAGATTTTGTATCAATAATTTCAAAAAAGAAAAAAAAAAAGAGACAAGTTGAAAAACAAACCCCACCACACATTGAACTACTTTTAAAAATAGTACAGCTGGGTTGCAAAACAAAAACACAAAAAACCTTTGAAAATAAGAAAGGCAAAAGTAAATTTTATTGGGTTGGCTGACTAAAGTAAATACACAGACAAAACATTTGATTTCACAAACACTAAAACTAATCAAAATAAATAAATAAAACTTGAAACGCAGGGACCAGATTTGAAAAATTCAATGATGGTGACGTTTAGACTACTTCATTCAAGTCATCAAAAATGAAAAATAAAAACACATTCGAATACTTTAAAAGAAACCAAAAACATGTTTGATTATTTATTAAACCTCCTTGAAAACCCTTCACTGGTTCAACCCACAAGTTATATCACGGAAATCATTTATAGGGACAAGTTTAGTGTCCAAATTTATAGAGCACCAATCTCTTGTAATAAGACTGGAAACGAAACGATACCCATATAGTAAAAATAGTGTACACTGACGACTCCAGTAGATCAAAGTCCCAAAAAAACCAAGTTTCTAGAGAGAGGGGAGAAAGGGAACCTGTTGAGGAACACCGAGAGGAGAGGCGGTGATGTATGATACTTTGAAGTCGTAGGAGACAGTGGGGTCTTCAGCGAAACAGAGTGTGGAAAACAGAGCAATGTTGATCAAAAGCAGAGCAAAGAACCTCAAAACCGCCATTGTTTTCAACGGTTTTTGGTTTGAGTAAACAAGGAAGTTGTTGTACGACCGGTTTCTGGACAGAGACACAGAGTGAGAGAGAGAGAGAGAGAGCGCGCGCGAGAGAATGAGAGGAAGAGAGAGAGAGAGGGCTCTTGAATTTTTTTGTGTTTCCAAAATTTCGAAATCTGACGAAAACAAGTAAAAGAAAACAAACAAACAAATCAGTGTTGCCCTACACTGCACTACACGCTCTGGGAATTCGTAGGATGTTGTACGCGTATAATTACCGTTTAAGGAAACAACCGGTTATATTAATATATCTTTGTTATTTATATTTAATAAATTATAATTTAACTACCCAGTTAGAAATTATTTATAGACGGAGCAAAGTTTTTAATTCTAATACAATAAAACCCCTACCATTAAAATATCTTATTAGAATTAATCATAAACTGTATAAATATGACGAAAAGATCGAAATACCCTTGGATATCTACGTTGACCCAATTGACCTTAATAAAATATGAAAAAATGAAATAAAATAAAAATACTTAAATAAAAAAATTCATAATTGTTCATCAGATCTCCATTAATTTGAAAAAATAAAAAATTAAAAAAAAACAAAATTTGTACAATCTAAATCATCTTCATCAACAATAATTACCTTGAAAAAAAATCAACAAAAAAAAAATTAAAAAAAAAAAAAAAAAACCTAGATATTCAAGTTTCCAATTAGAAACCTAAAAAACTAAGTTTATAGGCAACATCATCTATCATCAAGCCATCACTTATTCATCACCATTGAAACCAGCATCAAACCATCATTGAAACTCAGCATCAAACCCAACATTCATCACTCATTGCCACCGTTTGTCTTCATCACCATCACTTATTCATCACCATTGAAACTAGCATCAAACCATCTCAGAGATGTTAAAGATGAAACAAGTTTTGAAGATGAACAAAATCAAATCACACGCAAAGCCTTTCTGTGCCTTGGTTTCGAAACCCCACAAGTTTGAACACCCATTACATTTGGATTAAGATCCGCCACTACGGCAGGATGGGCATGAATAAGGTATGTAGGATGGGTGTGAATAGGGGAGGCTTGTCTCCTTTATTTACGATGATGTTCATCGAGGGGAGACGAGCCTCTTCACGTTGAACGTAGTAACAAACAAGAAGGCAAGTCTGTATTGTGTGGGGTTGATACCTCGAAGAATGTGAAACAACTAAAGGAGCAAGCTGTCGTCAGGGCCGAAATATCTAGAAAAAGAATAAAACTTTAGGGAGGAAAAAGAAGAAGATTTTGGGGAAAAAAAAAGACTTCGGAAAAAATTCGACTTTTTACTTCTTTCTTTTTATATATATATTTTTTTATTTTTTAAAAATATTTTTTTAATTTTTTTTAAAATTAATAATCTTCACTATCTATCTTTAAGATGGACGATAGGGATCTAATAAATAATTTTTTATTTTTTTAAAAAATTGATCTACACTATCCATTTAAGATAAACGATGGAGATCTGATTAAATTTTTTCATTTGATTTATTTTAAAGTTTTTAAAATTTATTTTAAAAGAAAAATAGAAATAAGAATGTTATGGGTATTTTTAGGTCACCTTGGATCGGCTGGTAAAAGCCCAATACTGTTGATAAAAGCCCAAGACCCTCTAAGAAGAAGAGACTGCATATTTGGTTAAGGCACAGTCCGCTGGAACGTCCAACTCTCTCAGCAGACATCCAGTTTATCATTCATACAGCCTGTTGAGGAGTCAATTTATCAGACGCAAAGACCGTACAAGAATCCAGCTCGTCAGTTGTACAACTTATCCTAATATAGTAGAATGTCGCATATCAGTCATTCGCGATATAGCTCATCCATCATATAGATCATTCAGACATGAAGCTCGCCAGATAGCCAGATCGCAAAATCAAAATACATGATCAATTCACCTAAGTAAAACTCAGTCAGACATCGAACATTACAACTCTCTAAGACGAACTCTCAGCCGATCCAGCTCGCATAACACGAGTCAGACATTGTCAGAGTTGTCAGAGCAAAAGTTAGTAAGACGTGCCACCCACGCTGATCCCGTCAGAAATTACAGCATGAATTATGGAAGTCTTACTTAATCCACGTTGATTAGCAATTTAATGCATACTTTGACTTAATTGACCTAACATATATCAACCGTATTAAATGTACGCATTAAATGTAATTCATCATTATACTTTGAATTATTACGTATTACTGTAACACATCCCCATCCCTATAAATAAGGGAGGATTTTCATTATACAAGGACCTTGAACAACTTCTGAGAGTACCATAACTCCAAAAAAATAGTGAGATAACAGTGGACGTAGACAAAAATCAAGTCGAACCACTCTAAGAATTCTTTTGTCTTGTGTTCTTCCTCTACCTTCTCCTTTAATCTTCATATGTTTATTATACCATTTCCAACATAAACTGTAGTTTGGGCCGAAACGAATCTTGCCGGCTAATTCCCAACATCGACAAAAAACAAGCGACAATTTTACCCCTCGGTCCGTTAACTTTAACGGAGATGGACAAACGATAGAGGGTTTTTTATAATAAAACTCAAAACTTTACTTTGCTTGCAAATAGTTTTCAACTGGATAGTTAAATTGTAATTTACTCATTTGTATTTTATGTACTTTGTTTTTATAAATATCAATATCATCACTAATTTTTCTTTTCTTTTTAAGCAATTTGAATAAGTGAAATACTGGATACATTGAAATCAATATGTATTTATTTAGTCTGGATATTTATTTCCATAATTAAATGAAACTAATTTCTAAATGTGATTATTTAATAATTTGAGTTGATTTGATAGCATTTTTAATGAATTTGGTAATATTACCTATCAATTTCATCCACGGGTTGTAAGGGAGGTTATTGAATTTAATCCAATAGGTTCAATTGTTGGGTAAGGTTATCTGACGAGTAAGTTATTCAAATTCACTTTTAATAATCAGATGGAGTATATTTGGAAAGTGATAGGGAACTATATAAGAATTAGTGAATCTTCTAAATGATCATATTCATTAATTTTAGCACAAAGACATTTATATTCTAATCTTAATTATATAGAAATATATTTATAGCCAATATATATTAAAATATTTTATTTTTATGTTTATTTTAAATATTTTAATATAAAATTTAGTAAATATGTGCATGCAATTATTTTAAAGTCACAATCTCCTAGTAGGAGTGATTGAATACTTCCCTTAATTTTAAGAGATTAAAGGTTCAAGTTCTACCCTTGTTCTAAAATACAAGGTTTAATTTAGTAATTTTTTTAAAATTTAATCTCCCTCCCCCACCATAAAAACAAAAATAAAATTAATCCTAGCAAAAAAAAAAAATTACGACTGTAAATTTATATTTATTTGTTGATTATTTATTAAAAGAGAAATATTATCTTGTATATTTATATTATTATATGATTGAATTTATTCGATAGCTATAATGATAATTACATAATTTCATTGAGATTAAACACTAATAGGCAAATACCATCATTTAGTATAAATAGTTGAGTACTCAATTTAATTTTAAAAAGTTAAGGGTTTAAGTTTCACTATTTTTTTTTATAACATAATATGTGGTTGTGAGTATTCTCTTAATAGGAATTGTTCTCTTCCTGGTATGAAAGTAGTCATCCAGACCGCACTATCAATGAGATCCTGATAGTTATCTGATCCATAATGTGTTAACGTTCAAAAAAATAATAATAAACACTAATGGGCTAACACTATTTAAAAAAAAAAAAACCTGAATAGGGTAAAAAAAAAAAATTATTTACTTTATAAAACTAGAAAATTTGACGATTTAACCTTCAATACTAATGAGTCAAGTAGATACGAACTTTTTAAGTTATGTCTAGAAAAACATACTATAAATAATGATATATATAAATATTTTACCAACCATAATTAAATTTTTAATAAGAGAAATTTTCTTCCATAATTTACTTGTAATAAAAGGAAATTCAAATAGATATTAATAATACAATCAATGTTTTTAGAAAAGCATATCATATATAATGATAAATTCATTTTCAAACAACTACAATAAGAGATTTTTTCTTCTATCATTAACTTGCAACAAAATAATTTCAAACCGATACTATTAATATAATCATGAAATTTGGAACATAAGTATTTGTGAAAAATTAAGCAAAAATCTTTTAGTTAACTTGAGAAGTTAAGAAATCCAACCATAAACCAACCAAAAGACTTTGAAATCTAAGAAAAAAATGAATTAAAAATTTTACAAAAATTTTAATTAATAAATGTATGCAACATACATAGGCCAACACATTTTCTAAAAGCTTGGATTATTAATGTACAAATTTTGCTTGCAATGCAGAAGAAAAAAAAATGTTGACAAGTTGATTGATTTAGGGTTATTTAATTACAATCCAAATTTTCTTTTAAAAGTAAACTGCATTTAAAAATTGATAAGATATGTTTGGTAAGTCGTAACCGAAAACAATCTAATTGAAGTGATCATTGATATTTGGGGACAAATTTAAGATTTTAGAGAGTGCAAAGAGTTAATAAAACATTTTTAAATTTGTAAAGTGGATGTAAAAAGTATATGAGCGTAAGAAAAACTATCTTGAGCTGTAATAGAGCCATTCATTTTGAAATCCTATGATCAAATTTAAACAAAAGAAAACAAATTTGATTGTCTTAGTATAGCTACTTAGATTTAACAATTATTTTCAAAACGAACAAGACAAACTACCCTAATCCAATCCATATTTTCTTATTAGACGAGGGAAAAAAAAAAAACTCCATTTTATTACATTAACATATATTACTGATTTTGATAAAATAATAATAATGAACCGGTGCAGCCGGTGAGAGGAGAAAGTGTGAAGAGATGGAGAGTGACAGCCAATCGTCAAGCCACAAAGGTCAGCACAAGTTTCGGCGTCTCCACTGCATTTTTCATTTCTATTTTATTCAATTTAGTAAATAAAATCTGGGATTCTCTATTTCTTTTTTATTTATCTGTAGGGCAATTACAACGGAGACCCTAATTTGAAGTATAATTGCAGATAGAATGCATTGTTTACCAAAATAACAGATTAATGCCTTTGACTAAGTGATTGACTGTTATTGATTGGTCAAATTTATGAAATATCCAAATTATCCCTAAATGATATATTTCATAATATTATAATAATTTTATTTTTTATTTACATGTTGACAATAATTAAAAAATTAAAAATAATTTGATAAAATTTTATTAGATGACCTCCTTTAGATATCATTAAAAAATTATAAAAAATAAAAATAAAAATATAATATTGAATAATTTGTCCTAGGAAACAAAAAGACAGATAGGGAAAGAGAAATTACAATTCTTTTTTAAAAACATCTTTAGATGAATTCCTTCAAATACCTATATAAAATTATGAATATATAAATATAAAATCTTATCTTTTCTTATTTTTTTCACTCTCTTCAATTCTTTAAAAAATCTGATTTTATTATTAGGATTTTAATTTTTTTTAATTTATTTAGTTAAAATGACCTAATTACCCTTATGAAATAAGAATTTCATTATCTCTAATGGTCAACTATCTAGTCAAAGGTATTAATTTATAATTTAAAAACAATATAATTTAGCTATAATTACACCTAAAGTCAAGCTTTCCATTGTAATTTACCCTTAATTTTATATTTTGTCTAACGTTCACATTTTTCCCTGAGAAAGCGATTCGGCTCACATGCACAGTGGACCCCGACAAAACCACCCCCTGAATATTCTATCTTTTTCCACCATGTGCAGTGTGTGGGGCCCACTACGGCCAACAGTAAACCCCAGCCAAGCCTTTGCTCTTTTTTGGTCTTTTACAAATTTGGGTACAAATCTTCTTATTTGGAATGGCCAACGTGTTTCGAGCGCGTATGTCGTATGATCAGATGTGATTTTCATGTGATATTGTGTGATTTCGTTACTTTAAAAGAAGCAAACATTGATTTGATACCTAATAGAAAAGATATGTGAGTTTTGCCTTAGGAATGGTAAAATTCATAAGAAAGATGTGAGAAATCTCATTTTGAGTTTATTTTTAGTTTTTCTTTCTTTTGGTTGAACTTTTAAGAGTACCATTTGATAACCCGACTCTTAGAAATTATGGTTAAATGGTGTATTATGTAAGTGAGTTGTTAACACCATATAAACTATTAAATAATATAATAATTATTATGTTAATTACAAATTATACGTCATATCATTAAGATATAAATTTAGACAATACTTTTTAGTAATATAATATTATTGAATTTTCAAGTCTCTTATTTATTTATTTTTTATGGCTGATGTAAGATCAGGAATTAAATGGATCAAATGAGATAAGATTCTATAATGTGGCCCAAAAAATAGCTCTTATACAGGAGGGAACAGGGAGCACTTCATTGATTGTGTTGTGTAAAAATCATGTACTTAAGGCATGAGGTCAGTGAGTTTTATCCACCTGAACCGCTGACATGCTACAAAGGCTATTGAATTTTAACATTCATTTATATTTGGATATTTTGCTATTGTCTACAAAATTTTTTTTTTAAAAAAATAACTTTTGAGATAAAATCTAAACAAAAACAATAGATTTTGTTTAAAAATCATTGTAGTATAATCCATCTTCACATATCTATCTATTCGTGCATGATCAAAATTGAAGAGGCAAAACTTTAGTGTATATTTGTGCAGCTTCGTTGGAGCCTGGTCACATTAATTGGTTTCCACTTGCACCGTTCAATAAAATTTATTACAAATGCTAATGAATATTTCTTATAAAGCAATAAGGTGACAAAAATACAAATAGGAAAAACACTATGTGATATAAATATAAATTTTATAATTGAAATTTTAATTACCCACAATCCCACACCCATCATTCAAAACTTGACTATTTTCAGCAATAATTTGAGAAGAAAAAGCAACTTCCTTTCCCAAATTTTCCAACATTTACTCTATGGTATTATCCACATATCTTATTTTGTGATTTTAATGAGTACTTATTGAATAGGTCCATATCTCAATCTTATATATATAGAGAGAGAGAAAAGAAAGTTAAGAGTCCATTAACATTTTTTTTTATTAATTTTCATTTTTTAAGTTTTAATATGTAAATTTCAGGAAAAAAAAAAGTATAAAAAATCTACATTATATTTCCAAACGTGATTAAAAAAATAAAAACAAATTTGAGCGTCAAACAAAATGAAGAATTTATAATTTTCCAAATTTAGATCATTTTCCCTAAAATATACATATGGTATTTTAGTATTGTATAGGAAACGAACCAAAATGTTGCTTGTACTTTGCCTAAGTGGTAGGTAGCATGCCCAAGTTCTTTGAGAATTTGGGTTTGACACTCAAATAATATAGCTGCTATATGGTTGTCATTTCACCTTATGTGGGCCACCTTTCCACCATTGTGTGAGCCGATTTCTTTCATATAAAAGTTGTCTTTCAGATCGCACCATTAATATCTTATCCCATACGGTTTTGATAGTCCTCTGAACCAGCTCATTGAAAAAAAAAAAATGGAAACGAACCAATGGAATATTTAATTTTAATTAGTGATACAAATGACAAAAGTTTCTCCACTCTCCAATTTGAAGCAAAAGTGCAATACCCACTTTGTCTCATTATGGAATTGAATTACATTTGTCTCCATTTGTATTTGTAAAAACAATTTTTTAATATTTCAAAAATAACAATTTTTTAAAGAAATAAAATAATTGAATTTCCTTTCTTTCCCTCAAATTAAATAGTTCCTTGGATATACTTTCAATTTCTAGAGCTGGCATGCATATTTAATTTCTTAATCGATATTAGCCAAGAACATGGGGTTTGGTGGTGTTGAAAATTTAATTACTAGTGACAACATCAATGTGGTGTTCAATATATCGTTCATCAAAAAATGATAACACCTATTTCAAAAAAAATAAAAATGATCACATCAACGGGCACTTTATATATTTGAAGCAACTATGCAAATTTTGCATTAATGAGTTGAGAGGTTGACAATGCAAAAATGGTACTAGTAGGTGAGAAAATGACCCGCAGCAATATGATAACCAGTATCCATTAACATTTTAACACTATGGGAATACACATCAGCACTAATGTAATGATCGGGCTAAATTACAGCAAGATTTTGTACTTTGAAACCCAGCTTTTGTGAGAAAATTCGAGTAAAATATGGTGTTTTTAATAATTTCTCAGAATTTTGTAAAGTTATGGAAACTTAGGACCAAGTTGGCAATTTATAAGTAAATCAGACAATTCGAGAAATAAATCAGAGATTTCTGGAAGCGAATCAAAACCAAATCAGATTTCTTTACGAGCAAGTAATGAATCCATTCAGAATTGGAAATGAATCAGAAAGAAATTTGGAAGAAAATCAGATTTGGAAATTAAATAAGGAAATAAATCGGAATCAGAATCGATGTAGGATAACTAGTCAAGAAAAGCAGTGGAGGCAGAAGACAGGGTAGCAAGCAGAGCAACATTTTCGGTGGAGCATTCTATTGAGATGAGAAAATCCAGTGTTCTCTCTTCTCTTATTTATTTCAATTATAGAAATTGTTCTTGTTGTATTTGTTTCTCTTGCCTTCACTATGTTAACTAAATTCTCATATTTAGGCTACAATGTAGCCTAACCATGATTTTAATCTATTCAATGACTCAATGAATTTTCATATTTGACTTTTATCCATGTACTAATTATATTGATGCTTAATGTTGTCAACTAATTTAGGTTTGTTAATTGATTAGATCTTATGACCATAATATATTTAAGAGAGATATTATGTATTTAAAAGTCAATAGAATAATATAATTCATATAAGATAGGTATAAACTTATATGAGTTGTGTGATCGTGTGAGGGTAATTAGATCTTAATAAATTTAGGTTAGTTAAACTACATAAAGATATAGTCGGTTGATTAATCTAGGTATGTTTGTTTGACCATCGAGAGAGGCTTACATATAATTTAGAATTATTTGATTAAATACATAATAAGATCTATCTTTAGTGAGATGAAAATAGATTAAATGAAATGGTTAGGTGAAATTGTATGTCTAGATATTTTACATCTGCTGGTTTGAACAATAGTAATTACTCATTTAATTTTTTTAGTTTTGCTTTTCAATTTAACTTTCATCCTAAAATTTGTTAGTTTTAATAAAGTTGTCTTTAATTAATTTTGGTACTTAATACAAAGTTCACGATTGTCCTTGTGTATAACAAACCGTGTATACTTGAACGCAAGTTAGAGCGTTAAAAAATTAACTGATCATGTACCAAATCCCCAAGCTTCAAAATTAAATGAGTTTGAAAGATAACAATATTGAGATGGTTGACCTTAAGGAAGTCTTCCTTTTGCACCTCTTGTCAATAATAGATGGTAACAAAATCTTACAACCGTTGAAGCTTAATAAAATGAAGCCGATCTAGTGGTATATTCTCATAGTTATGGAGGCCGTGAGTTAAAATTATCTCCTCATCATTTAAATGTCGAATTTATCATAATAATTAAAAAAAAAAAATGGAAATTTTGAGTTCAATCCTTTCCCCAAGTTTTTTTATTTTTATTTTTTATTAAAACATTTGACACTATTATTTGCTTTGTGTTTGTTTTGACATTATTTAAGTTGTTAATCTTTTACTTAGGTTTAGTTTTCACTAAAATAGATTAATTTTTTAAAACTTCATATCCGAGAATTAATTTTATTTTTAGTCCAAATGAAAGAAAAAACATTTTTGGTCTAAAAATAAAAGTTATAATCCAGACAAAACTTCAGTCACTTTTAACCTCAATCATTTGAAATATTTCACATAAGCGAAAACATTTCACATGTAAAATATTGCAGTGAAATACCACCACTAAATGTGACTTGGCTGTAAAGAGCATTTATTCAGCTTAACAATTATTCAAGTTTGAGTCACTTCCACTACAATTGCTATCATAAAGTAAATAAATTGCATGTAAAATTGACAAAAATAAGGAAAAAAAAAATTCACAAATGACCCACAAACAAAATGTAAAATGGTTTTTAACTTCAAATAAAATGTCATTCATTTTTAATCTTTTCATGTGAAATGTCCCTAAATTACAAAAACGACCTTAAGTTGAATTGACATATTTCCATGTGAAATGTTTAATACAAAACATCTCTCAAGAAATATTTCTCGTAAAATGGTTTACATGAAATATTTCCCACAAAGCATCTCACATGAAATGTTTTACGTGATATGTTTTCTTGTAAAATATTTAACGTCACTTGTGGATTCTAATGATTTCATCAAGAAGAGAGAACCCAAGTTGTCGGAGAGAGAGTTAGGGTGTCGTCGCCCACCAAAAAAGAACCCAAGGTCAACGTTAGCTGACAATGTGTTGAAGACCAAATCCATGCGAATTCGATTTTTCGAAGCTAGATCCTGACGGAATCTAGTTTAGCCAACGCATGGCTAATTTAAGGAGAGACCTAATGGCCCGCGACATGTTAGAGAATTGGATTGCACACGCGATTTGGTTGAAAAACTAGTTTGCATGCACGATTTAGTTTTCCAAAAACCTAATTAGTCTAACACTGGCCTTTCCCTTCTCACTTGATGTTTGTCAGTGGTTGTTTCTTATTGTTTATCATGACGATCTATTATCAGTCACTTTCTCTCTTTAATAATGGGATAGGATGGCGATTTTCTCTCTCTAGAAAGTTTGGAGAGAGGAATGGCTGTGGAGAAACCCTTTTATATAATGATAATATGGTAATTGTATCAAAAAGGGGTTAAAAATTAATGATATTTTGTTTTGGGGTTAAAAACAAATTTTCAATTTTGTTTGTGATCAATTTTAGTAATTTCTAGTCTAAAAATGAACAAATTTTTGGGTACAAATGAGAGTTTTTTGGACTATTTTATAATTTTCGCTCATTTACGGAAAACACTTCAATCAAATATTAATTTGTTATATTTTCTATTTTTAAAAATCATATAATATAATATTGATTATATTAAAAAGCAAATCCATAGCTTTTATGAGAATTAAAAAAAAAAAAATCTTAAAATAGAAAATTTATTTCAAACCACAAATAAAGTTTCAATTGTTTATTGTCATTATGGACATTAATTTACTTACTCAAATACCTTCGACACCATTTTTATGTCATCTTCCTCCGTACTTCTTCATCCTCTACTCTCTCAATTATCTCACTTATTTTGTATCCACTACACCCATATTTGTCACTAATATACATGCATTTATTTATTTGGGTTATTATTTTATATGTGAAGTTTGGTGAAAACTTAAAGCCGCAATTCATCATTCCTAATTTTAATATGAAATGTAATGTATTCATGGATCTAATGATCTTTAATTTAGATCATCTTCAACCATATTAACTATCTATTATCCTTATCTAAACTAGCTAGTGATATGACTTTTTATAAACTCCAATAATCCAATTACTCTCCATATTGTTAACTATTTTATAAGTTGAATCACACTAACTAAAATTATAAATTATAAGATTATTTTAATATTTAATTTGAAATAAAATAATTTGAAAATCCTAATCAAACTCTCTTTCTTATTATTTTAATATTAATACTTAACTAAAATAGATATGATGGTTGAAGTGAATAATTAAAAAATCGATAGCTAAAATGGATTTTTTTTTTTTTTTGTTATTTTAGTTAAAATTTAGGGAGTATTGTTGGATATACTCTTAAAGGTTACAAAACTAATTGGAATCTGCATAAGAAATTAAAACTATATAAATTAATATTTGACGAAAATCATTTTAAAAAAATTGCAACTGTATAAGTAAAACAAATTGAATAAATATTTATATATATATTAAAAATTATAAAAATCATATAAGTTTAGTTTGGCTCCACAAGTTAGAACGTCGTACATATTGATTATTCTTTTTTTTTTTTTTTCACTTTTAGTGCAAATAGGAGACCGTTGCGCAGGATATTGACCATTAAAGCGTGTTAATTACTTGTAGTTGCCGCTAACATGTTGCTTAACTTCTCCCATTTCGATTAATTTGACATATTTTGCACAGTATTATTGTATCCAATTATGAAGAGTTGACTCGCTGGGTGTCTTTCAATAAATGGCTGGAATATCAAAGTTTTCATGGTCAAGATTTTATTTTCTGCATCCAAGATTATGTTGATTTGTTACATGTGCAGTGTTAAAAATGCTGGTCTTGGATTCTTAAATTTCTAAAATTCTAGCTTTAATTTGATCTACAAAATCATGCTGTAATCTTTCTTTGCTTATCTCAACTAAGCTCAATTTTAAAAGAAGGGTCAAGTTAATGTATGCTGGTATACACTGAGCGATATATGCAACATTTGAAATATATATATATATTTTTATGGTGTTGTAAAAGTAATTATTTTTCCACCAAATAATATACAACAAAATCATGTTTGATACCGGGCAGATCACGAATTCTTAATTTATTTAGTGTAAAAAACGAGTTTAGGTTTGACTAATTTATTGGTATAATAATATAATTACTTAAGCATAATAACATACAGCCTAATGAATTTTTTTATTTTTTTGAAATGGCCTAATGATGTTTTAATGTTTATTAGCTGGTACAAGCATAATTATCACACACCAATAACATGGCAAAAAGATCTAGTAAGTACATAATTTATTTTGTATCATTTTTGTGAACTATTAGTTATTTAAATTTTGATTTCATTTCCTTAAAAAAAAAAAAAAAAATCTGTAGTGTATAGTTTTAAATTCATGAGATTCATATCTATCGTCATATTTTTCATATTTTTAAGAGATTAAATTGAATATCAATTATTCAATAATATAATAATCTTGTACGGACTGTTACACAGAAACTTTACTTATAATCTGAATATCAATTATTCAATAAGATAATAATCTTACAAAGATTGTCACAGGAACCTTAATTATAACAAACAATAATTAAATTCAGTTCAGCAGTAAATAAGCTATTAGAACAATTGCTGCTACTATAAAATTCAACATGAGAACTCCTAAATTTTGATGGTTTTAATGAATGTCAGTACATTAAAAAAAAAAGGTTAAAAAGGTTGCATAGTATACATTCATGGTCGGGGATAAGAAAACAATGGAACTCAAAAGACAACAAATATATTTAAAAAATAAAAAGAAGGAGCTTCATTTGCAGAGAACCAAGCAAAGTTCATTTACACCATTATATTATATTTAAATGTTTAGTCCATAAAATAAGCAACAAATGGCTGCATTGATCCTGCTAAAGGGCTCAACATTAAAATAAAAGGTTATATTCATTCTAGAACAATGTGAACATTATAATATAAAATGTTTTTTGAATGTTGCTAACTTTCTAATAGAACGCTCCGGATTAAACGGCTAACAGGTCATATGCACATGATCCACTTAATGGACTATATTCATACTTTAATCTTGACTTCTATCTCATTATGCGTTGTCAACAAGTCATGGTTTAATTTGGAGCGTAAGATACTCTTAAGTGCGAGTAGAATAGTTATTCTCTGGAAAACGTATTTTAAAATTTACATTACTTTTTTTTTCTCTTTTTCCTTTTCTAAAGATAACAATGGAATTTAAGTTTTATTAGAACCTGTTGTGGATAAATTTGGGGTTGTACAAATGGGCTGATAAAAGCCCAATGATTTGGCTCAATGGACAAAGACCATGTCAAGCCAGCATCCAGCTCACGGAAGCAAATCCTCAGATCATAAAGCACTCAGCTCCCATAGAGAAACTCCAAGTTCGTTGACCTCAGTACGTCCAGCTTATGAAAAGGAGCTCTCTCTCAGGTCAACTACTCAGTCATAGCCCGAGTTGCTCAGCATCTAGCCTCAACTTGCCCAGAACACAATCCAGCTCGTGGCGTGGTGTGCACATTAAGTTTTTCCAGAATGATAGTAGCGCAATTTAAGAAACACTCAACTATCAAATTTGGAAATAAGATCTAACATTTGACTTAGTGGAGTCAGATCCCTGAAATTACGGACACATCTCTGGGAAATGTAATTGATATTGAATTATTTCATATTTATACTGAACACAAACTGTAGCTCATTCTCATCTATAAATAGGAGTTAGAAGTCACTTGTAAAGGAGAGACCAACACAGACCGACACCAAAAATAACATACTGTGACTCTGCTGAGAAATAACCAGAGCACAGTCGTGGACATAGACACATTCTGGTCGAACCACGTAAAAATCCTTTGCTTTTTGTTCTTCCTCACTGTCTCTTCTCTTGTTTCTTGCTTTGTGTTTTGGTTAATTGCAATATAGGGATTCAAGAACCTGAGTTGATTGAATTCGAACGTCAATATTTTGGCGCTAGAGGAAGAATCCAGACTGCAAATCTTCCCAGCTCTCTTCAAACGCTATGGCAAGAGGAAGAACAACCAGAAGTGTTGATGTAGCATCTGAGCAACCAGAAGGACAGATAGACATCCCTACCAATGGCGTTACCGCAGGTATGCCTTCACTGGTCTCTTGCCAGCCAGTACCGACGGTTCATACAGTCGGGGGGCTACAGGAATGGCACCAGTTGTAGGAGGTGCTGAAAAATACGATACAACAGCTTGTGGATACAATCAAGTCGGTAGCACAAGCCCAGGCACAGAACACACCCAGACCTGAAGTCATTGAACCCAAAATTTACCAGTAGCAACGAGAACAAGTGTCAGCTCGTGAAAGACCCATCAGAGAAGTCTCGCAACTTGCAGACTCAACTCTTCCCTCCAATTCGCATTCGAGAGCTAATAACCTCCAAGCTCGAGAAGAGAAAGTAGACTATCAGTGACGTTCAGAGTCACACTAAGCTGGAAGCTTGCAAAGGCCTAGCCGTGAACATGTTCTAGGCCTTAGTTCCCCAAGTTGTGAGCACAGGAGAACGTACATACCTCAGGATCAAAAGATAAAAGAACTCATTCGGATGATTCAGCAACTCGAGGCACGACCTAGTACCTCAAACCAGCATGATCAATGTGGGAGGAAAACCCCCTTCACCACGGAAATTGAAACGCGACCTCTCCCTCGCAAATTCAAGGTCTTTAATATCCCTCAGTAGAATGGGGATAGCAACCCTTATGACCACCTGGATGCATTCAACGTCCAAATAGACCTTCAAATGGTCAATCCTTTAATTAAGTGTCGTGTTTTCTCAACCACCCTAGGGGGTATTCCGCGAACCTGGTTCAGGAGTCTCTCAGCTCGCAGCATAGATAGCTGGGAGAAATGTCAATGAAAATTCACCAGCTAGTACAAGGCTCTCAAGAGGCAGCTTACGTCACCTTGCCACATCGCTATAGTCTTCTAACGACAAGACGAATCACTAAAGACTACATTACCAGGTTCAGGCACGAAGTCAACAATGTGGAGAATCTCTCAGACGAAAGTGTCTTGACTGCAATCTCAGCTAGATTTCGCAAGGATGGGAAGCTTAATGAGAGCATATATAGATCCCCAGTGAATGACCTAGGTGAGTTCTATGAGCGAGCAGCAAAAGAAATCAAATGGGAGGAGGCCTTTGGCCCCGCAAAATCTAGTTAGGGAGATGAAGCGAGGAGTTCACACTAATCGAAGAAAAGAGATAATGATGAGAACGAAGGCGGGGGTCGATACAATGGCCTAAACAGTGAAATCGCTAAGAATGCCAAAAAAGAACTCAGGAATGTACGACCCCAACTTCGAGGTCGTCCCTATGGCTACAGCACCCTATCAGATTCACAAGAAAAGATCTTCACAACAGAAAATGACAATGAAGACTTAGGACGTCCAATAAAGACAATGAAAATGACAATGCCTTCACAACAGAAAAGGTCTAGTAAAAATCCAATAGATCGGCCCAATGGATAAACCCAATGGACAAAGACCCAGTCAAGCCAACATCCAACTTACGGGAGCAAACACTCAAATCAAAAGGCATTCAGCTCGCATAGAGAAGCTCCCAATTCGCTGACCTCAGGACGTCCAGCTCATGAAAAAGAGCTCTTTATCAGGTCAGCTACTCAGTCATAGCTCGAGCTACTCAGCACCTAGCATCAGCTCGCCCAGAACAAGATTCAGCTCGTGGCGTGGCGTGCATATTAAGTTTTTCCAGAATGGTAGCAGCGCAATTTAAGGAACACTCAACTACTAAATCTGGAAATAAGATCTGACCTTTAAATTGGTGGAGTCAGATCCCTGAAATTGCGGACACGTTTTTGAGAAACATAATTGATATTGAATTATTTCCTATTTGTACTGAACACAAACTGTAGCTCCTCCCCATCTATAAATAGGGGTTGAAAGTCACTTGTAAAGGAAATACCAACACAGACCGACACCAAAAATAACATACTATGACTCTACTGAGAAATAACCAAAGCACAACCGTGGATGTAGGCATATTCCGACCGAACCACGTAAAAATCCTTTGCTTTCTTCTTCCTCTCTGCCTCTTTCCTTGTTTCTTGCTTTGTTTTTTGGTTAATTACAGTACTGAACTTCAAGAACCTGAGTTGATTAAATCCGAATGTGAACAGAACCTATTTAGTCGAAGTTGTGCATGCATGACAGAAAAATTTATTCTTAAACTTGGAGATATATATTTTTTCCTATAACACCAGGAGAAAATCTAACTATGCATGTATATGTATGTTAGTTGTAAGTATTATGTACATGATTTGAAAATATTTATTTTCAAACATGAGAGACTTACTCTATACATGTTAAAATATATGTAGCTAGGGAGTGGGACATGAACGTAACGTTTGCAGTAATGTTTCGATACCTTGATCTGGAAATTGCGTGCAAAGGAAGTTAGCAAATTGCATTGTACACTGATTGGGAAAGAATTTGCAAGGTTTACACATGATGGCATAATTTGGGCCGAGTGATAACATTGATATGGACTGATATGCCCAAGCCCACTTATGCTGGTTTAGCCATCATTTTCTTTTTGGAAAGAGAAGAATTTCATTTTCATCCCCATATTTCAAAAAACTTTTCATTTTTAAACATTAATACGTTTTTGACTCTCATGAGCCTTATCCATAAACTAATACTTCAATCTGATCCCTCAAACATTATTATTCATGGTCAACATCAATGGATTGTGCAAAAAGACTATTTTACCCTTAAGTTAAAAAATTAAATTATTATTCTATCCTTGTAAAAACTAGTAAAATTAAAAAAAAAAAAAAATCTCCACAATCTATCAAGTTGAGATGGACGGTGGAGATTCAATAATAAAAAATATAAAATGAAATAAAAATTGATTTAAAAATTAAAATCTCCTTAATATGTTGATGGTCGATGGACTATTTTTTTAAAAAATAAAAAAATTTGGTAAATATTACAAGTAAAAAAAAAAAAAAAAAAAGAGAGAAGATGGGGATCCAAATTGGAAAGTATATATTCATTGAAAACATCAACCCTAAATTAAACTTCAGCGGAAAAAATTAAATACTTTTTAGAACTAGAATATTTATCAATTTACTATACTTTTTTTTTTGTTCTTCACTACAATGATTACTGCTTTTGGAAACAATTAAACAAAAAGAAAGCAAGTTTTTACAACTTAGTCTCCAATCTGTTTTTGTTTTTAACTTTTTTTTAGAAAAAATTGTGATAATCACGTACTTCTACTATAATAAAATTTCATATTGGTGTAATATATTATGACAAATTGATAGGTATGGAAAGTATTTTGATTAATAGATATGAAAAGTATATTGATTAATTAATTTAAATCTGATTGTCGATAATATTCATTTTGTTTAGGTTATTTTTATAATAATTTTAGTCAATAAAATATGGATGTGTGATCATAATTTTGGATGACAATGTTTACACTCAATAAGAAATACTTAGATAGGTTGCCTAGCCCATAGCCCACTTGATGTATAAGAAAAGCTCAGCCCATAGACCATTTGATATATAAACAAAAAATAAGCTGTCTTGCCCATTTGATGTATAATAAAAAACCTCGAATAAGTTGTCTAGTCGCGTTTGACTTTTTATTTTTTTATTATATGATAATATTAAGATTGATCCAAGAAAAATTGAAACCAAACGGAATCAGACACTGATAGTACAGTCCGAAAAATGGTTTATATATAAGAGGGAGCGATCCACACATAAATGAAGAGACGACTCACATAGGATGAGAAGAGGCACATATACAAGTAGGAAAAGGGCGCAGCCACAAATGTGATGTTGTGGTGTCTTGAACTAGGGACCAAAAATGGTCCCTGACAGTGTCGTTGCCACCGGAGGAAAGGCAATTTGGACTAGTCCCGTTTGATGTGCAATAAGAAAACATCATGTACATAATTTATGTTTTCTTACTGCACATCAGATGGACTAGGCAATTTATCCCACATGTAGTCTCTTACAAAAACTTCATCCCACTTATCACATATGTAGTCCCTTTGGGTAGTTTCATCCACCGATATGAGATATCAATCCGATTGGGAATTATACTACCATCTTTCGGTTTTCCCTTTTCTTTTTTAAGAGCTATCGTTTTGCTTTTCTTTAACTCTAATAAATGTGCATAAAATACTAAATATATTTTCTTATTTCATATTTTCATTTGTAAACCAAAATTTAAAGTGTGAGGAACCCAAAATCATATATGTTTGTGTAGTAAAATAAATGTAATTTGAAGAGACATACATCTTGTATTAGTTATCATCCAACTCAAAAGTTTAAGCTAATAAAAAATTATTCATCTGTAATATTTAAAATTTGAGGTTATGATACATTAACATGTCCCCTCACTTGCAACGTAAACAAATGATAGATACAAGCTAAACACCCCCTTATTGTATAATATGTGCAACAAGAAGAATTTCGAATAAAGATGAGAGGGAGGATTTGAACGAGAGACCTTCGAGTTACTATCAGATAAAAAAAATTAAGTTGATAAGAAATGACCTAACTATATTATTTAAGATTATAATACGTTTACATCATACTAGAACAACAACTAAGAATCTTATAAATAACTGAAATTTGAATCTCATATTTGCCTTAATTGAATATATATATATATATACACATAGATATGGTGGCATCAATGACAACCCTGCCCAAAAAAAAGCGAAATAACAAGATTAATACATTCGCGATTTTTTGGCCGCCTCTTTCCATGAAGAAATTGTAGATAGGCTCAGCTCAAATGGGTCGATGTAGTGTGTTTAATTTTATTATAAGGGGAAAGGATGAATAAAGGCAGAATTCATCTGCCATATTTTGAGTGTGGCCTTGACATTGACTCCAGTTGCATTGTTGAACAAAAACAGCCTTGCTGATCCATAGATTGCCTCTGTTGGGTAAATTCTTGATGTTATCACTGTTCTCCCTCCTTGTGCAAAGCTTTCCACGATTGAATGGTCAACCTGAATTAACAGTTGATTTAGTATATCAGACACAGATTTTCCGAGATTATGGAAATACTTTTGACAAATTTTATATGATTGTTTCTCACCAACTTTAGAACCATCTAAATCTATTTGTATCTTAGGCATAATAAAGGTAGGTCAATAACATTTGCACTCTTAAGCAAAATTTTTAAATTTTAAGAATTAAAATTAATGGATTTAAAAAAATAATAATAATAATTGGACATTAGTAGTCATTCTAAAGCACGGCCTGAATATCCAAAATTATAATAAGGGAGAGAGAGATTATGACTTTACCAATGCTCTCATAGCATATCTTTCACCTTCAAGTACAGGGACTGTACTTCCATAAATGTGCTTTTGAACTTCAGGAGCCAATGTTGACCTATAATTAATAATCGATCAGCTTATATTATTTGTTCAAACAGATTTGTCAAATCTGAGACAAAATAATGATTCAAGAAAGAAAAGAAAAAATATGACCTTGTTTCATCAGCGCAGAAATATGTGTCCAGAGTTCCATTTGTGGTATTAGTGGGCCGAAAAAAAATTGGAGTTAACTCAGAAAGTGAGTCATCGGCAATAACTAAAAGCCCGAAGGGGCCCAATTTGCTCCTGTTGATAGCCCCACCCTTACAACTATAACCTTCTTCCTCACCTGCTGATTCTAACAATTCTGTCTCAAATTCAGCAAAAATGTCTAGCTGCCAACACAAATTTTCAAAAAGGAAAAAAAAAAATTCACTTTGTTAGATAATATTTATTATTAACTTTTTTTTTTTTTTTTTAACTTATTGACATCAGGTGAAAACACTATCCGGATTTCTATTCTCAAAAAATGAGAGAGGACTATCCATACAAATGTGATAAAATTATCCACACATTTATGGAACTTTGATTAGTCAAACCCAACGCTTGAAGGTATTATGATGGGCAGATTTTGTCTTACGACTTAGTCAAATCGTTTTCCTCTTATTATTAACTCGTTTCATCAAAAACAATTTAAGAAATTTAGACCAAAATTTTAAACTATACAGACCTGAGTGGCCGTGCCTATATCAAGTGGCACAATTGATCCAGGTTCTATGAGCACATCTTCAAACTTTGTACTTCTCTGTCTCAAGCTTTCTACTTCTTGTACTGGCCATTGGAGGATGTTGGTTCCAGTCTTATTGTCGAACAACACGGTCCGTGGAATTGTCTGTACGACAAGCAAATTATTTAGATAGAATTCAACCAAAATCGAAGACTAACGTTACAGTTTCAGAATTATATACAAGTTCTAAGTCCAATTGATAATATACCTGAACAGAGGCCCAACCCTTTTCCAAGTCATCATATTCAGTATCAGTTTCATTAATCCAGCCCCATAGAATTCTTCTCTTTTTGTATTGATCGTAAAATGTCTTTGATGCATAGTATCTTCCATAGTCATATCTTAGCCCGATACCCACATCCTCTTCCGGGTTATCGGGTGTCCATGTATCGCTATCCGGGTCATATGTCCCCAGTGCATAATGATCCAATTTTGTATCATCCAAACTAGCCTTTAACACATGCTTAATTCCCGGGCCACCCGCAGACGTATCCAATCCCATTGAACCGTTTATCGCAAGCGGGTAAAAGTCCACGCATTCCCACATGCCCGTACCCGGGACCGCATGTAATACATTATCCAAAAGCTCATAAGTTTTGAAGTCAGTAGTGTGGTACATTAGTGAAATACCAGTTCCATTAATCTTTGACCCAATTGTGATCCTCCACTTCCCATCGGGTCCAATCCATCCGGTTGTCGGGTCCCTGAAATCTTTAGGTGCAATATGGGTTGGTGGGACCAAAACCGGGTTACCCGAGTACTTGACCCAATGAAGGAGGAGAGGATCAGATAGATTGGCAGGGTATGCAAGATTTTGCACCTGCACTAATTCAGCAGTGTCGCCGGTGTACAACATCACGATCTGACCATCAGGTAGGAGAGTGGCGGACCCAGTCCATACACCGTTGATATCGTACGGTTGATCAGGGACCATGGCAATTGGGAGGTAGAGCCAGTGAATGAGATCCCTTGACACCGCGTGACCCCACGTGATGTTGCCCCACACAGCTGAATCAGGGTTGTATTGGTAGAATAGATGGTACCAACCCATGTGATACAGTGGACCTACAAACATGGAACATTTGTCAGCGAAAGGGAAATGTTAAGTGCGCACATGCTACCCAGCTACTTTATTTTGTCTTGGAATGCAAATTTTGTCAACCAGTAGTCATACTTTATAGTATCCGAACTTGGTGTTTTATTGAAAGGATTTATGCAACAAATAAGGTCAATTTAGTCATTTACATAGGCTTGTCAGGTGTGGTGCATTAGAAATTTTTTCGTATAATCAAAAGCTAAAGTTGTCCAAAATAATAGCAAAATTTTGTTACAATTTAAGATTTAGTACAGATCTCATTCCCAAAATGGTTTATCTGACTAATCACAAGATAATTATTTTTTAGTCTAATTCTACGATGATAGATTTGTTTTTCTGTTAGTACTTTTAGACTATGTAAAGTCTTTATGTAAATTTATATTCAAATTGTGTAGTATATGGATAGTAATAAATAAATTATTTACTATATATTTTATAATTAATATAATAATTATAATTCATATGATATGAATTTGGACAAACTAATATTAGTATTCTATAATGATCATAAACATAATCAGATAAGAACTACACCACCCAGCAAATTTGAGGTGGAAAGCTCAATTGAAAAAAAAAAAAAAAAAAACATAGTTTTCCCTTTAAATAGGAGAGTTTTCAAATTCTAACTATGCCAATTACAATTACAATACCAAGAAAAGTACGTCTTCAGTTGCTGGGCCAGCAGACTCCCATACCTCCATTTGTAAGAGGCATGGGTCGACACCCCATCCCAACAATCCAAAAAACATATATATATAATATTATGTGTATATTATATACATATATAATATTATGTGTATATTATATATATATATACACAGGAGGATACTACGGTGGAGGTTGAGAAGCAAGGAAAGCTTCAAAAAAAGTTGGATCAGAGGGATTGAAATTTCGATCGTGATCAAAAGATCTGGTTGAATCAGAAAAACTGGAAGTGGATGAATATTCTGAGGTAGAAGGGGTATTATATGGTGTTTGGGAAAAAGGACAGTGTGAAGTCATCATAGCAGTAGGAGGATCTTTTGAAGAAGATGGTTGAGTAATGGTTCTTTCATTATTATGTGTGGATTAATCTCTCAATTTCATGTGAATTTTTTCTTCACCTATGTGTAGATAGATTCCTCTTAATTGGGAGTATAATTATCCGAAACGTATTCCTAGTGTCCTATTTTGATTGGTCCCGATCATCATATGAATTCGTTTCAGTTTTAGTTACGGTTCAAGTTCATATATTAAAAATAAATAAATAAATAAGTAAAACAAAGTACAAATGGTGACAAACGTGGATCAAGATTTGTGAGTGATTATTTTTTAGGTGTTCAGTTGGGTTACGTTACAGGGCCACAAATCGTGATAGGCATGAACAAGGCAAATAAAATCAGACAAGATTACATCACAGGTGGACCCTGCTGGCTAGTCCAACATTATCAAGCCAGCTCAGAGATGGCATGTCTGATTGGCACACAACTCCGAAAAGTTCTATCTCCTGCAGCTTTATTGATTTTTTTTTTTTTTCTAAACAATAATCTTTAGAAATAATTCAAAAATATTCATTATAATTTATAAAAATATTCAGTTGACCCCTTAAATTTTATTTTTATTCAAAATCTACTTTAGTTTAAAAAATTAATATAAAATATCAATTTTATTATCTATAACTTCTTATCTATTTGTACCTATTATGGGTGTTTTTGTCAGTTTACACAACTCTAAGAGATATTTTGAATGTTTTTATTAACGTCATTGAGGATTTCAAATAAAAATAAAATCATAGATAGTAAAATGAATATTTTTACAAACTACAATAGATTTTTTGGAATTATTCTTAATCTTTATTGATCTACATCTATTTTAGTCACCATTATTTGGTGACCACAAACACTATTTGCACCACCAATTTACCTAGGCCTCATTTGATGCATGGAATAAAATTAGATTATTTATAGGAAATTATATTGGATTTAATTGAATTAGATGAAATCAGATTGGATTAATTTAAATATTATTTCATATTTGATAAAATATAGGATAAGATTAAAAATAATGGATATAAACTTGAACATTAAATTTTTCAAGAAATTTTAAGAAATTTTGTAAATGTGGGAGTATTATACTCGATAGAAACCATACCTCATCCACCAACTTCACTCTCCTCCCTCTCTCATTACCCTTATTGCCACACCATCTAATAGCTATTGTCGTCATCGCTCTTTCTCTCTCATTGTCACGCCGCCGATTAGCCCATCATCGATCCTTTTCTTTTCCTTTGCCTTCTCCTTTCCTACAGATGTTTGCTCTGCCTTTTTTGCCGGTTGTCACTAGGTTTTCCTTGCCATTCATCGTAACTCATTCTTCCCTATCGATCACAGTTTGTCCTTGGTCTTCCTCATCAGTTGTAATTCATCGTTGGGTCTTTATTGTCGGTCGTAGTCCGTCACTGGTCTTTCTCATCGGTTGTCGTTGCCGCTCGTTAGTGGGTGAAGAAACATTTGAGTGGTGAGATTATTTTAACCCGTGTTTTCAATTGAATTGTTTTATCCCAAACTAATGGGTTAAAAATAAGATAGGATAATTTAGTGAAGAGACATTTGAGTGCATCAAACATAGATTTAGAACAAATTTAATCCAAATCTAGCCCTGTCCTAGCCAAACAAATGATGCCCTAGTTCAAAAATACATGGCCTTGGTTGCCACCTGCAACCTCTCCTGTCATTGTCAATTTTCTAGTTTCTTGCTTTCTTCCGATCTAACAACTAAGGCAAATCACTACAACAAGAAGTCAAATATTATTTGGACGGCGTTGATTTTAGATCTCAGCACATGATCAACTCTAGCTACCACATGTTAATAGTTAGTGGAACACAGCTTTCCTCACATAGGCCTATGCATTTTATGAAATCAAAACAACTAAAACTGTCGGACACCCAAGTAACACTAATCCAACATGGGTCCTTTAAAGTTAAAACAATAAGAAACAAATACTAAAAATTAGGTCAACATGATAATCAAATCACATGAACATCATTTTGCCTAGAAGGAAAACATAAAAAAGCAATTATAAAGAACGAGAAAAGTGAGTTTGAAAGGACATACCGTCAGGATCTGAAACAGAAGCATCCCGAAAACCCCCCACCAAAGGGCAATGGAGAGAAAACCAACAAAATTGGGTCAGTGCAAAAAGCTAAAAGGAAAAGTACGAAAAACAAATCATAAATTTAAAACTATTCACCAAATTAATAATCAAAATCATGTCAAAATTTGGAATGATAATTAAAAAGTACCAACAGTACTAGAAAATCATTACTTTAAGCCATCAGGTGATTAACGAGAACCATACTAAAATTAAATGAAAATAAAACATTTTCAACTTGCCACCTACCATTCATCCAATTTCGCATCGGTTGAAAGTGGAACGAAGTTCTCTGCCATGAAAACATAGCATTTGTCCAATTATAAGAAGATTCTTCGTCTAATGGAGATGGATTTGACTTGGCTGATACACCCTCTTCAACCCCTCTTGGTACCCGTCTCGAAAACGACGACGGCGGCGGTGACAACAACGATGGAATGTTGGCATTACTGCTGGGATTTTGTAATGGTTGTTGACTTTGGTTGATGATTATTAGTCCCACCAAGGACAGAAGAAAAATGACAGAGGCCAAAATCGAGGCAAAACCCTTAAGGGATCTCCGGAGAGTAGCCGGAGGTCCTCTGGCGGAGGGATGCTCCGGCAAGGGAGTGTAGTATGGTGCAAGAAGATGGGACGGACTATGGGTGTCCATGCTTTATGTGGCGTGGGGAGATGAGTGAAATGGGCTTTAAATATAGAGAATAAGAGACACTGTGTGTGTGGCAGGAACCCAATGGGGTGGCAGATTTTGGTAAGAGTTACTAGGCTTGCTGGCTGTACAATTAAGTTGGAGAGGGAAGCGTAGCCATTTGTTGGTGTGTAATCAATGTAATAAAGTTGAAGTTCTTGTGATTGCAATGTCGCCCACGTTAATAACGTGAAATTAAAGTCTAAATTCACGAGCTTGGTTACAAAATTTTTTATAGTTTAACACAAATAGTTATGTGTTTTTTCATTTATTATCCTGTATTTAACACGTGAGATTGAAATAGATTAAATTAGATTGAAATAAATTTGATTTGATTGGAAAATTAGTGTTCTATATTTGGTAGAACTTGAGATTGAATTAAAATTATACCATATTACGTTTGACACGTGGGATTGATGGATTAGATTATATTAGATTGAAATGAATTTGATTTTATTAAAAAATCATTGTCTCATATTTGGTAGAACTTGAGATTGAATTAAAATTATACCATATTACATTTGACACGCGGGATTGATGGATTAGATTAGAACGGATTTGATTTGATTAGAAAATTACTGTATCATATTTGATAGAACTTAATATTGAATTAAAATTATATCATATTATATTTGATATGCAAGATTGATAGATTGAATTAGATTGGAATGAATTTGATTTAATTGGATTTGATTGGAAAATTACTATCCTATATTTGGTAGAACTTGAGATTGAATTAAAATTATACCATGTTATGTTTGGTGAGGTGAAGATTAGATTGAAATAAAATTAATTTAAATATTTTATAATATACTTGAAATTAATTTTAAAAAATTCTTTAAAAATTTTGAAAAAAAAAAATGAAGATGGAATGTTCAATCTTAAATCTATCAAATCTTAACATTTTGGTTGGAAATGAGCATTCTCATGAGAGGAAGATTTTAAAGAGTTTGGGATGGGATTTGAAATCTCATCCTTTACTATTCAAACATGAAATTTAAGAGTTCGAGATATTTTGAATCTCAAACTCATCTCAAATCTCATATTCCAAACATATAGCCTTAATTAAAATAGTAGGGGTTTGATTCCCACTACACACGTTTTACCAATTTTTTAGGTATTTTTGTTATCATGAGAGTAATCATCTTCTAATTATGAGAATAAATATTCGAACAGCATAATTGATTTTAGTAAGTCATGATAGACCTTTAATTTTATTCAGTATTTGTTTAAAAAAAGTGAAATTATTGTTATAAAGTTGCAGGCTGACGTTAAAAAATTGTATCCAATTTATATAGTTACATCAAAATGTTATATCAGTAACATTGAACTTAAATTTTATGTACTTTAACTTAAAATTTGTGAATCATAAAAAAGTTATGATCATGGGGTTATAATAAAACCCCCACGTAGGCATGAAATTTTCTTGACAGGTGAACTTCTTTACCTCAATAAAAATATGAGTCTAGTAAATGTTTGATAAAAATATTAGGTAGATTCTCATAAGAAATTGGTTCATGGAAGACGGTAAAAAAAAATGGTGAAAATAGCTTGTCATTTTAGGTCATGGTTCAAGGTTGAAGAAACTTTACGGCCTCATTTTCATGTCCTATTATTGAGCTGAAAAATATTATCAACTAGTTTTTTTTTTTTTTTTTTTTGGTGGAATTTGGTCATTTGAGTAAAAGAAACAGAAATTACAAGGAGAAAGACCAATGGAAAATTTAATAGTTTAATTTAGAAATGGTGTGGTAACTTGTTTAGTTTAAAAATGTGTTTATCTACCTCTATAAGCCATCAGCTGCTAAGGTAGTTTGTTTTAGTTTCTCACCTTCTAGTCAAACAAAAACGACTAGCATATGGAACTGTAATAACAAATAGGAATCATTCGAACTGTAGAAAGCAATTTACCTTTTAGTCTTTCCCCAATAAAAATAGAAGGTTTGAGTCTTCTTTAAGCAAGAGATAAATTAATTTGTTTTCAGAATATTATTCTAAATGTGTTTGATTATGACAATATTTTTTTGGATAATTTATATTATTTTTTCCTAATTTTATCACTAGTTACACTCCATTTTGAGATATTAATTTAATTACACTAAAATTTATTGTTAAGTAATAACGATAGAGGGACAATTGCCCATTTTTGTTGAAAATTTTTAATAAATAAAAATTAATGAAAAAGTGTCCAATTAGAACACCCTATATTAACCTAAATTTTTATCAATTAAAAAAAAAAAAAAAGAATTGAAGAACAGAGGATGTAAAAAACAAAAACGTAATAAATCAAATTTAGGAAAAACGAAAAAAGAAAAACCATTTAATGATGAAAAGATAAAACAGATTGCTTCATCAGATTTGCTTTGGAGTCCATCGCAGATTGATGCTCCATCACATCTGCAGTGTAGTCCATCATAGTATATAGGTAAAAGTATAAATATATACGACCCTTCCAAGGCCAACGAAATTACAAGACATTTTCAAAGTTACTCTACTTCGTTGATGATAGTGTGATTTTTGCAAAGCGGAGCCCTGGAGCTGCGAGGAATTGAGAAGAATTCTAGGTGTATATGAAAAGGGATCAAGGCAAGTTGTAAAGGTTCAAAAATCATGTATTACATTCAACCGGAATGCTAACGAGGAGAATAAGCAAGAGATAAAGAACTTGCTGAGTCTGGGTGACATCCAAGCCCATGATTTATATTTAGGAATTCCTTCTACAGTTGGTGGAGGAAAACAGAAACTGTTTAATGCTTTAAAGGAGTTTTGAAGAAGATATGTAGTTGGAAAGGAAGCATGTTCTCCATGGGTGGAAAAGAAGTTCTCATTAAGGCAGTTGCTCAAGCGACTCCCTCTTATATGCTATGAGTATTTTTAGGGCTCATTTGTTTATTTTTAACTTTTGAGAGTAGAAAAAAATAAGTAAAAACTAAAGATTTTGAGTTGCTGTTTGAATTAAAAAATTTTAAACCCAAGGACTGTTTAATCCAAACATTCGAAAGACTTCAAAAATTATAACATAATATTTCTACCCTTTTGAAAATAGTTTTTGAAATTATTTAATTAAAAGTTCTTATACCTATAATATAATACAAACACTTTAATTAAAATAAATAAATGATAATATTTATCTTAAATACCTTAATTAAAATAAATGAATAATAATATTTATCTTAAACTTTATATTAAGATATTTTTAACAAATGAAATATTGAAACAATTTAAAAAATTAACTTTAAAAATGATATTTTTAAAAAAGATATTAATATTAATATTATTTTTAACAAATAAAAGTATATTAATATTTCTGCATCTTTACCAGAAACTCTCTTTCTTCTCAATTTTCTATAATCTTCATCCACAATCTCTCTCTTCTCAATTCTCCCACTATTGTCTTTCTTCTCCCACGTCTCTTTTCATTCTTCCTTCACTGATGGCGTCTAAGACTTCAGGTACCTTCGTCTTTTCTTCCAAAATTCTTCTCTCTCTATAATATGTCTCTCTCCTCTTTCTAGGTGTTTTGGGTTTTGTTGGGTTTGATAGTGTGGGTGTTCAGTGAAGTAAATTAGGCTTGATGGTGTTGTTAGGTTTGAAGGTGTGGGTGTTCGGTGATGAAGGGACTATTGCTAGAGTGGTTTTGATGATGAATTGAGTAATTTCTTGTATTGTTGTTTGTCAAAGCAATAAAAAATGAGATGAGTTTTTAAGTCAGGGAAATGAATTTTTGGTGGTATTATTTGTCAAAGCAGAGAAGAAATTGAGGATACAAGTGAAATTTTTATTTTGTCGTTTGTCATATGAAGGGTAAAACTTATAATATGAAAAATTCATAAACCAAATTTTGACTTCCTATGTTTTCTATGAAAAGCTTCCAAAATAAGTTGATGGGTGTAGCTTTAGGTAGAAGAGCTTCCAAAGACAAAAAACTCTTTTGTTAAATCCATCCAAACAGTTGTAAAAATGGCTTTTGGTTTCAAGAAGCTAAAAAGAGCTCTTCACCGCTTATCCCAAACAAGCACTTAAAATTGCCCATAACGTTGTGCTAGGATTTGGAAGCTCTCATGTCAAAATTCTAGTGTGCACGTGTGATAGGAAAAGAAGAATAAGTTGGTCTAAATGGGAAAAACTCATTGTTCAACCAAGCTCTCTTTTTTATTTTTTTCCTTCTTCTTCTTCTTCTTTTTCTTCCCTTCTTATTCTTTTCTTCTCAAACCCCATCATTATTTGGGTTTGAAATCAAACCCAAATGTTGAAAATATCTGAGTTCGATTTGTATTTCTAACCTAGATATTGTTCTAGGTTGAAGACGATGATAAATGAATATCTGAGTTTCTTTTCTTCATTTTTTTTCTTTGGTTGTTAAGGAAGATGATGATGATGTATAGTGTAAGTGACTAGTGGAAAGCGTTTGCAGATGATGTCTAAGTTTCTTTTCTTCATTTTTTTTAAAAAAAATTTTGTTTTTGTTTTTGTTTTTATTTTTTTCAACTTTTCTATAATTGAGGAGTAATCTCATTTTTCGTATACTATTACGGTTAGAATCCATTTTTCACTCAAGAAAGAGATATTAAAATTATCCCTTTGAAGAATCATTCTTTGTGGTCGGGATTTACTCCATAATGGTATCCGTTAGAGGGTTGGAGATGGTCACTCCAATAAGGTCTGTAAGGACTTTTGGCTACCTCAACCTTTATCTTTTAAGCCTTTGTCACCTTGTTTCGATGAGGATCTAACTGTAAATTCCTTTTGACACCAGATGGTAGGAACTGGGATGAGGGAAAGATCAAATATGCCTCTTTATAGTCAGGATTTTTTTTTTTCCACAATAATCAAGATTCGATAATGCTGTTTAAAATAAATATTATTTATAAAACCCAAAAATCAAATTCCGAAATATAGAGAGAGAAAACTATCTTAATAAATGTGCAAAATTGAACTCGAATGCCTATTACCACTATAAATTTTTCTAAAATCCTACTTTATCATGTCTTCAATGATCAAAATGGCAAACTTATTATAGAAACTATAATAAAAAAATGTACTCCATGACATCTCGAATTAGGTCTCGTGCTTTTGACGGGTAGTTCTGCTCAAAAAAAAAAAAAAAAAAAAGATAAAAAAATACGAAGTCCCAAAAGCCAGTTAGTTTAAAAATGGTTTGGATTTGAATTTGTCGACGCATTCATCATTGTCTTCTATTCTTAAATTAATATTATTAAAAAGGTTGGGCCACAGTTTATGATATTGGTAGGCTGTTATTTTCGTACAAAATGTTTTTGAGCAATTACAGGTTTTCAAATTTTGAAGGAATCCGTAATCATTCTCATAGATAGCGAATATTATTATCAATCGTTGACTAAATTTTGTCCATATTTGCTTAGTCCGTGTAGTTCTAAAATACTATTAATTCGATGATGTGTCATCATGTTGATAGTTTTTTGTCTTTCTTTGTGTATAATGGACCTATGTGTTAAATAATTTATTATAATTATTTATATTTATATTAAATAGATTTATAAAATAACTAATAGTAAAATTATATAAATATCAAATTATTAATTTACAGATAATTATAATTTTAAAAAACAAAGAAAATTAATAAACATTCAAGCGTAAGGGAAAAAACAAACAAATAAATAAGCGTGTCATTCAGATTTCATGTTTTAGTTACTATTTAGTATTTAGTTTTCGACAGTATTATTCAATCTTCAGAATAAAAAAAATAAACGATCCCTTAGAGTAGATAAAATTACAATCAAATCATAGGTTTACCATAATTACAAAAAACATACTCTTGATCAAACCGTCATCACATTTGTGAGAATGATAGAAAGGCAAAACAAATCATTCCAGGTTCAAAAGAATCTAAAGAATTAAATAATTTTTATAAAAATAAAATAAAATCAAGAGTCCTCTTCATTATTTGCAACTGTGTCATTTTCATCTGCATTTCATATCAATATTAATGGAGATTTGAAGGTCTCCATTACCACAGATCTTCATGGAGCACAAATCTGGGTCAAACTCTGATCTTCTCTCCAATTTTTTTTCTTGGTTTTTATATATTTTATTATTTTAGTCTTTAATATAAAATAAATTTATTTTTAATTTCAAGAAAAATAAATTTATTTTATTTTGAAATAAAATGCCAAATGTAAAACAAATATTTCAAACCGTTTGAGCAGTCAATTTTTAATACTAATAGTTGATTGTTTGGTTAAGGGTAGCTTTCTATATACTTGACAAATTTACGGTGTGGTTGCAATTTCGTCAAAGGTCAAGTTCATTTATTACAATTTATCTTTACATTACAATTTGCCTACATTTTTAAATAATAGCGAAAATTTTATTTTCATATATGTTTTGAGGAACTTTACTTCTATAATTTCGAACCAATTTATAGTTCACGTATGATCCCTTATGTTTTAAAAACACATCACTTTAGTCTCTCAAACCAAAATTTTAATGGTCAACCTTGACTGAAAAACTAAAAAGATCATTTTACCCTTAAGTAAAATTAAGTTAAGATTGACCAACAGTAGAAACTAAACAATATGTTTCCAAAATGTGAGGGACCATGCTAGTCATAAATAGATTCATAGTAAAAAAATAAATTTTTTCCAAAACATGAGTACGGAAATAACATTTACCCTAATTAATAACATAAAGGCTAAGGGGAATAGCATATTTTCATTTGACTAATGATGGTCAACCGTTAATAAAGGCAGAGGAGATGTTACTTAATATAATTAAGTCAGTGTGGAGTGCAGTTGGTGATAAATTCAGGATAGTTAGTGCAACTTGCCCCCTTTTCCAAATAACCTTTTTCCCCTCCTTTTATATATATATATATATATGATACCAATAGTCAGGGTTGACAATTATGTTAGGAATTAATACTACTTGCACAACCCAAAAATCAAATTCCGAAATATAGAGAGAAAACAACTTTGGTCAATATGCATAATGGAACTCGAACACCTATCTTCAATGTAAAGTTTTCTAAAATTTTATAACCTTACGTCTTTAATAATCAAAATGGCAAATTTATTATAAAAACTATAATAAAAAGTTTACTCAATAATTAGTAATTACTTAATCATCTCGATTTCGGTTTCGTGCATATGACGGGTACGTCCGAGACGCCAACTAATTTAAAAATGTAGTTATAAAACTTGGTTTGGATTTGAATTTGTCTATGCAGTCATCGATTTCTTCGTTAGCATTCATATATGTCTTCGTTTCTTAAATTAATATTATTAAAACGGGGTGGGCCACAGTTACGATGTCAGTAGGCTATCATTCTAATCACTGTTGCTTTGGTAGAAAATGTTTTTGAGCAATTTCACGTTTTCAATAATTGAAGTAATCCTAGTTTCAAAAAGAAAAAAATAATAATAATTTGAAGTAATCCCTAATTAATCTCTTATTAGTCGGCTGTCAGCTAACGCTGTTTAATAGAAGATGTTTTTGAGCAATTTCACGTTTTCAATATTTGAAGTAATCCTAGTTAAGTAAAAAATTAAGTAATCCTTAATTAATCCCATATTAGTAGGCTATCAACCTAAAAACTGTTACTTTGGTAGAAAATGTTTTTGAACAATTTCACGTTTTCAATATTTGAAGTAATCCTAGTTTCAAAAAATACTAATATTTGAAGTAATCCTTAATTAATCTCATATTAGTAGGCTATCGACCTAACTAAGGGCGGACCGACCTTAGGGTTAGGAGGGGTACGTGCCCCCCTCAAATTTTTTGAAAATTTATTAAGTTTTTAATGCTAATGATTAAATATTTAAATATTTAAATAAACTGATATATACAATTTTGAAAAAAAAAAAAAAAAGATCACAAACAAATAATTGCATTGATGGCGTAGAGTGCTAAACTTTTCTCAAAATTTGCAATAATTTTACTTCGATAATACTTATAGTTAGTGCAAACTATAAATGACATTTTTTTCAAAAAAAAAAAAAAATCTTAATCTTTTGAGTCTCTCTCACATCTCATTTATTATTTGGTGAATATTGTAGATTTATTTAAAGAAATTGTCAAGTATTTACATTATTTGAAACTAGATTTAAGTTTTTTAAAAAAATTATTTCGAAACTTCTTTTATTCTTTTATTTATGCTGTTTAAATGAAAATCAATAAAATTTAAGTGAATATGAGTAAACTTATAAGAAAATACTCTAAAAATTTGGAAGGAAAAATAAAATTCGTGAATAACTAAAAGAGAGTGAACTATAATTATTTTTATCTTTAATTTTTATTTTATTATAAAGTGTCCCCCTCAAGTAAATGTCTGAGTCCACAACTGAATCTAACCATGGTTGCTTTGGTAGAAAATGTTTTTAAGCAATTTCACGTATTCAAAATTTGAAGTAATCCTAGTTTAAATATATGTATATATATTTGACGTAACCCTTAATTAATCTCATATTAGTAGGCTATTGATCTAATCACTATTACTTCGGTAGAAAATGTTTTTGAGCAATTTCATGTTTTCAATATTTGAAGTAATTCTAGTTAAAATATATAGATATTTGAAGTAATTTTTAATTAATCTTATATTAGTTGGCTATCGATCTAATTACTGTTGCTTTGGTAGAAAATGTTTTTGAACAATTTCACGTTGTCAATATTTTGAAGTAATCCTTAATTAATCTCATTGATAGTTTATTATTATCAATCATTGACTCGATTTAATTTGTTCAGATTTGCTTAGTCCGTGTAGCTCTAATTTACTATTAATTCGATGATGTGTCATCATGTTGATTGTTTTTCTTTGTTTGTCTGTTTTTCAATTATGATGGCAGGTATTTTGAAGATTTCAAAAGTTTTAGATTCTTTCTTCTTCAAATAATTGAAGAGAAAAGAATCTAAAACTTTTAAAATCTTTGGCTCTTTGGCCGCAAGCTTCTGGTGGGGTATAAAGGAAGGTAAATGTAAAGTAAGTTGGGAAAAGCTATGCAGACCAAAATCGGAAGGAGGATTGGGCTTTTGAGACTTGACCTTATTTAATCAATCCTTACTTGCTAAACAAGCTTGGAGAGTGGCTCTTCACCCGGAGATTTTCTTCACAAGGGATGGATTAGGCAAGTTGATAATGAAAAGGATATTAGATTGTTTTCAGAGGTCCGGCAAGTAGGACCTCTGATTTAGGGGTTATCGGATCGACACTACGCCAATCCACGAGAACTCAGTGAAACTCGCCAAGTTTTTGAACAATGGTTACATCATCCCCGTAAGAGATTTGAGTTTTTCTTTTCTTTGTTCTTTTTTTTTAAAAATTTTTTTTTAGTCGATTTTCTTTGTTTTCTTTTAATGTGGTGGTTTTGATTTGGGTTGTTTTGTTGATAATCTATTGATTTGTTGATGATGATGAAGTTGTTCCGGGTTTAAATTTTGGTTTTAGATCTTCAACTTGAACATCTAGGACTCTTTTTTTTTTTTAAATTTATTTGCAACATTATTTTCTTTAATTTTAATTTTTTTGGGTTTAATTTTTTAATTTTTAACATATAAATTGATTTTTTCAGGGCTAACATGGTAATTTAAGTGCTACTAACTACCGTCAAGCTTAAAAAAGTCTTTTTACATACTTTGTATATGTTGACTATCAGTTGATTAACAGTTTAGACTTCTTTAAAGAGTTTTGAAAATTTTAAAGATGAAAAAATATGTTTTCAAAATAACTTTAAAAACTTAATATTTTTCGATATCTTAGTGATTAAAGTGAAGTATGCTCTTACTATAATTCCAGAAAGATACTCTTGATCAAACTATCAATAATTCACAGTTGTGAGAATGGTAGAAGGGCAAAACAAGTCATTCAAGGTCCAAAAACATCTAAAGAATTGTTAACGTCAGGAAAAGGTTCCCTTAGCCAACGAGGTTGTTTTAGGGCCCAAGCTCACGGTTTCGTATGGTTAATGGGTTGCATGAAGGACAAGGAGAATGAGAAGGAGAGGTTAGAGGCAAGGAGAAGAAGACACAGAAGATTTTTAAAGTGGTTCGGCCCAAAAGATGCCTACGTCCACTGTTCACTCTCTCACTATTTAGGCAGAGTAACGACCCTCCATAGTTCCATCTTTTTTACAGTGAAAATTGTCCCCTTTTATAGAGAAATGGGACATGCTACAGTAAACAGAATAAGACAAAAGCAAATAGTTAACTACAGTTGCACTGACAGACAGCATTTAATGCGCCGGAAACCCCATCAATGCGGCTGACAAGACATTAAATGCGGTCGAAAACACAATTAATGCGGTCGAATCCGTCGCATCTGAGGTCTGCCCGAGAGAGATTTCTGATGATTGGGTTGGATTCGGCCTGATGGGCCGTCAAGGTCACGATCACAGACTCTGACGAACGTAGCGTGCATGGCAAGCCTCGGGATTGTACTCTGCATGGCGCGATTGACTTCTGCTGACTTGTAACTTCCAAAGGAGTGAGGGAGACGGGCCTTTCCAGCAGGCTGGAGAGTTGATGGAGTGGATTCTGGATTGGCAAGTCCGCAGTCGGTCACGGCATTAAGGCGGATAACATCATAAGTGAAGGAGTCAGAATGCGTTCACGCTCAGAAAACAGCGACCAATTCAGACGGATAACTTTGGACGCGGATGGCTTGTTGGACATCTCTGACGGGTGGCTCCTCTTGGCGGATACCTCAATCGGACAAGAATAGTGGGCAGACAGGCGATCGATCGAGGCGAAAATATGGCGAGCAGGTTTGGTTGTCACGGATGGCGGATATTCCAACGGACAAGTCTGAGGGATGAGAACCAACGGCCAGCGATAAGGAACAACGATCCGCCTCAATAAATAAAACTGACGGGGAATACGGCGATCTGAATATCGCAAAGTATAGCGACCACAGCCAATCTTGCGGAATAGACAATTCGCGGTCATAGCGGTCAGCGGCCACAACAAGTGCCCATTAGTGGGCCCCTCTTCTAGGAGAGTGGACAGAAATGATGGCGAATAATTGGGCTTCTGGACCATCGGGCCTGCACTGTGGATTGCTTGGGCTTAAATATTCTGATCATTATTTTATCCATAACAAGAATTAAATTATTTTTATAAATAAAATTAATAAAATAAAAAATCAGAAGTCCTTATCATAATTTGCAGTTGTATCATTTTCATTTGGATCTCATATCACAACTAATGAAGATATGAATATCTCCATTAATTGAGATATGTATGAAGCATAGGTCTAAGTCAAACCCTGATCTTTCCTCCAAATTTTTTTCTTCATTTTTATATATTTTATTATTTTAATCTTTGATTAAAAATACAATTAATTTTACTTTCAAGAAAACTAAAATTATTAGTAAAAATTTTTGAAATAAATTGCTATTGGTAAAACAAATATTTCAAACCATTTGAGCAGTCAATTGTTAATACTAACAGTTGAATATTTGGTCGAGGGTAACTTTCTGTAAACTAGACAAGTCTACAATTTGGTTGCAATTTTATCAAAGGTCAAGATACTTCATTAAAATTTGCATTAGAGTAACACACACACACACACACATATATATATATATATATATATATATTTGTTTACTTTTATGGATAAAGAGATAATTATTCAATCAAGCTGTAATATATATTTGGTAAAAATCAAACTCCCAACCTCTTAAAGGATGGAAAAATACACAATAACCTCAATAAATTATATATATCATATATGTTAATATGTTCAATAAACCTTGTATATTGTAGTGGTGGGGTTTTTTTTATTTATTTTTAATTTTTAATTTTTACAATTGCTGAAGTAGATGCTAAGGTCTCCTATCAGCTTATAAGTTTACTATTAATTGTAGCCTTTGTATTATCTTCAATAACCGTCTTCGCATCAAATCAAATTACTCCAATTAATGGATGTTGCTAATAATAATTATGGGATAGAACAAAGTCCCACTTTTGTATATTTGTGGATTCGGTACTGATATGATTCATAATTTAATTTATTTAATTTCACTGGATATTCAAATATATTTTATTATATTCAAATAATATATCCCAACTTAAGAATTATAATATATTATTTGTTTTATTTTTGTTAAAATTTGAAATTCTCTTAAACATATTTAAAAGGACTTTTTGAGAAATTGTTTATCAAATCTTTAGGAGAGAACATTGTGGGGTCATTTGTTTTTTTTACCTATTAAATTGTTTTCTTTTATTTTTTAAAGTGATCAAACCACTTGAAATTATTCAAATGACTTGAAAAAAAAATAATAAGAATTTTTATTTTTTCACCTAATTGTAAATTATTTAAAGATATTCAAAACTTTTTATTTCAAGTCTATCCTCCCCAAATAACATATTTATGAATTTGTCCTACTTTTACATTCCTCAAATTTTCTTCTTCTTCATCTTTTTTTTTTTTTTTATAATTGATAAATACTTACAATAAATATATTTAAAAAGAAAAATCTAAATACCTCTCATTCAAAATTATCTTGAAATTAAACTACTGTATTTTAATTTACAATTTAAACCTACATTTTTTTTAGTTGTTTTTGTAAACATATTAATATATTTAAATATATAAATATCATTTATGCTATTCTATTTTTTAATTATATTTAATTGTGAATAAAATATTATGAATATGTATATAAAAATGTTTTAGAGTTTATTAAATTATTTATTTTCAATCTTTTGTATCAAATTAATTAAAATTACATAACAACAAATAGTAAAAAAAGTACAAATGTCGAATTATTAGTTTTCAGATGTTTTTAACTTAAAAAAATAAACAAGTTTACAATATATTCAAAAGTAAGGAAAAAAATATATATATTGTTAAAATTTCATATTTCAATCATTATTCAGTTTTCAGTAAGTTTCAACTTTGTTCAATCTTCAAACAAAATAACAAACGACCCCTCATGCTCTTACACTATTGGGATTGTGCAAGTGCAACAATTCAAACCTCATTGTCAAACTAAATGAAGTCTTTCCACCGTCAAACTCAATTAAAATTATGGTTAAATGAAAATATTTCTTAATATTAAAAGTACTTGACTTTCGAAAAATATTAAGAATAACAACAGGGACATTCTATAATTTTTGAAACACTAAGTTGTTATTTAAACAAATTGGAACAGTACCTAAACTTATTTTTATTGTCAACACAACTTCATATTTCTTGCTTTGATAAATCTCAATCAATAGTTAATTATCTAATTAATATCCCAAATTAAGAAACATCGTTTTCTAAATCAACCATATATTCTATAATTAATTATGTCCTGATAAATAATTACAATATTATCAAATGCGTGCACTCAAATGGTCAAATGAAAGACATATTACTCCTTAATAAGAGTAGTTGAGTACCTTCCTTGACTTTAAAAGATAAAAAGTTTCTGTTATTTTATTAAAACATAAGTTGTAAGTATAATAGGAATTGTTATCTTTCAATTATGATAGTAATCATTAAGGCTATCGGTAATAATTTGTTTCATAAGACGCCAATATTAAAAGTGTTTACAAATAAAAAATTATTTTAGTTGGAAGGTATTTAAATAAAAATGAATTAAAAAATTATATTCATTCTTTTTAGACGTGGAAAGTTATAGTTATGTTGGGATTGTCAAGAAAATAAATATTAATTATTCAATTGAGTTTGTACGGACATATGTTAAACTACCCAACGTAAAACCGATTATATATCTTTGGGTAGTATACCACTACGCCTTCATATCCTTGATATGTCATTCTCTTAAAGATAAAAAGTCGTCAATTAAATCAATACTAAATGTTTAAAAGTACAAGCATTTAACATATACCACTTTTTAATAAGAATGACTGAATATCTCTGTCAATTCTAAGAGATTAAAAGTTCAAATTTTACAATTGTTTCATTAAAACATAAGATGTGAGTATGAATCTCAATAATAAAATAACAAATTAAGATTACTGCTTAATATGATGTAATAATAAAGAGTTTTTATTCAATTCGATAATAATTTATATTTAAGTGATCATTTCGTAATTAAAAAGAAAAAAGAAAAAGGCCGTTTAAGATACCATATTGAACGAAGAGACAAGATAACTTAAAAAGACGCTTGACTTATGATAGCAAAAGAAATAAATAGATCTTAAACTGGTGAAACATATAATTATTAAAGCTATGTCATGTGATATGTCTCCAAAACAAAAATTGACCATCAAAACCTTGAATTTTAGGTTGCATGTGCTTTGGATTTAAAGAAGGCCATCACTCCAACATCAATAGACTTGTTTTTCTTGCCTTTAGCACTGATATATACCTTGAATGGTAGTTGACAGTTAAGACTGTTAGGAAGATGAGATCTAGTAAGTACATTAAACCATGGAAGAATTTTTGTCATTCTTTTCTGAAATCATGTCCCCTCTAAAGTAATAACTATACATATTCAATCAATTGTCATCTTCACTCCTTGATTTGGCGGCGATATGTTTTAAGACTTCCTTATTTTCTCACTTTGTCATTTTTACGCGAATTTTATTAACGAAGATATATTCCTATCTCTTTTTTCTTTCGGTTTATAAAGTATTTTCTGCCTTACTTTGGATAGAATTAAACTACGTTTCAAACTTTTGGCTATGAATATTATTAATATATAAGATTTATATAGTTTTTATTAAAAAAAAAAATCATAGTTTGTTTCAATAATTGCCACATAAATTATAAATGAGTAAACTATGATTAATTTTTATTTTTAATGATTAATATGAATGGAAATTGAAATGAGTTTATAATTGATCTTTGGCATTGTTAATGCTAACACCATTTTGCTCCCTCTAGTTTTAAATAACTGGAGCATTTTTTCGCGCCATAATAGCAAATGATGGAATCCATTAATTGATTAAATTATATAACACAAATAAAATTATGAAACATAGTTTTGAACTTTTAGAGTGAATACAAGAAATGGTAGCTAGAACAGGTTGAATTGATCTCTCCAAGACCGAACCCTTTTTTTTTTGGGTTTTTGAAAGAAAAAAGACAAGTGGAAATAGTCAAATTCAAAAACAAAAATAATTAAAATAGAAATAGAATTATTTGGAGAACCCACGAATCTAGTTTCTTCCAATAAATGGTTATCAAAGCAGTTCACATCTAGTTTCATCTCAAATTTATTAAAGTGAAGCATTCTTTATGTTATTTTATTGTTATTATTAGTATTGCTTTCCAATCCTAATCAATATATTTTTGTTGGTTTTGGGCCCTTGTACACAACATGAAGCTTGATTTATATGTATTAAATATATATATATATATATCCAATTACTGCAGATTATCATTAAAGAGAATAATGTGAAAGTGACATCATTTGACAACAAATCTCATAGAAAGTTCTACAAAATTGATTTAAAAAAAGAGAGAGAGGGAGAGAGAGTGTGTGTTCAATGGGATAAGCACACTTTATCATACCTTTTTATGATAATGTAAGAGATAAGCAGCTTATACATAATAAAAGACGTGTGAAGGAAAAAAAAAAAAAAAACTCAAAATTTCTTCCTAATGAGAATTTTATATTATATTAGATTAAAACTTAAATTGTATGTAACTCTAAAATGAGTTCATTGTAATCTCATAGAAGGTTCTACAAAATTGATTTAAAAAGAGAGAGAGTGTGTGTGTTCAATGGGATAAGCAAACTTTATCGTACTTTTTTGTGATAATGTAAGAGATAAGCAACTTATACATAATAATAGATGTGTGTGGGGAAAAAAAAAAAAAACTCAAAATTTCTTTCCAATAAGACTTGATATTATATTAAATTAAAATTTTAAAATGTATATAACTATAAAATGAGTTTTTTTTTTTTTTAAATAACACTTAAAATAGAATGACCTATATAGTTGTCATCAAATTAATAGTTTGAATTTTAATATCATCTGTTAAATAAGAAATTAGCCCTTTTCAACAATTTAATTAGGCTCAACATCACATTCAATTTGATGAGGGCACAAAATCAAACCCCTAAAACAACCCCTTGAGAAGCACGGGTCCAAGCCCAATTAACTCATAAAAATGGAGAGAGAAAATGATGGGACTACCCTCGCCAAGGGGTGGGAAAAGAGAGCAATGAAAAAATTGGTTCATAAAGAAAGAAGACAATAGACCCTTTATGACACCGACGCATCATCCCATGTTAGAAACACCAAAAAGGCAGGCCTAGGATCAGGCATAGGACTAACTTGTGGTGGAGGAGCAAACGCCAGACAATAGGTGAAAAAAGGAAATGTAGTAATTACGTCACGTGGCACAAAGATAGAGTTGGCAAAAGAAAAGAGACCACATGTTCACGTTATCTAAATTGGTCAAGCAGGAAGTAGAGAACGCGAAAAAAGAGAAAGTGACCAGATCGGGAGAGTATCAGGTAGCATGATGCAGAGACGCCAGTAATGGGATATAGAAGGAAAGTTGACCTCAGCAAAGGAAAGGAAAACGAACCCTAAAAAAGAGTTTGACTCATATAAAATACCTCCACTATTCTAAGGGAAAAGCAAGAGAGAAATAACATGGCTGACATGGTGTTCTTTTGAATGTTATCATAGACTTTTGCTAGCATTTAGCACATGTTATCGTATGCATAATTTGTTGTAGTAATGTAGGTCTCTTTCTATTTTATTCTGAGAAGATCACGCCCCTATTTTCTTTGGTTCATTAGGTTGCCCTGCCCTAATTGCCCACTTTCATTGAGGGGAGGGGTAAATTGCTAAGGGGATAGGGCTATCCTTTCCTAGGAAGGGTGGAGGCATCCAAGGGGATTTCATTAGAGCTCACTCCCTTTTTCTCACGTATTGTACCTCATTTGTAAATCTAATGTCCATAGAGGATTTATGCTTCCTATCTCCCTATAGATATTGAAACTCCAATTGCAATTTTATTGTTTATTGTTGGTGCTACTGGTGTGAACAATTTTTTGTATCAACAACACTCAATTTATATTATTAAAATCTAAATGTTGTATCTATAATATTATGCATAAATTTTGTATAATTTAACTCAAAATTTGTGAATCATAAAAAAATTATGGGCACAAGATATATAATAATAGTTACCCGCATAGACAAATGGAGTTTATAATACAATATTTTTTGTAATAGATGAATCTTTACAACATCATTTTCCTTTCCTATAATAGATGAAAAAATTTATCAAATAGTTTTCTTTCTCATTGCGGAGTTTGGTCATTTGGGTAAAAGAACTAGAAATTAATTAGAAGAAAAATGCCTAATGGAAAATTTAATAGTTTAATTCAGACATGGTGTGGAGGCTTTACTTATTTGTTTGAAAATGTGTTTATCTACTTGTATGAGCCATCATGTGCTAAGGAGGTTTTGATTTAGTTTCTCACCTTCTAGTCAAACAATAACGACAAGCATATGGAACTGTAATAACATCAGGAATCACTCGAACTATAGAAATTATAATTCTATAATTTTTATACCTTTCGGTCTTTCTAAAAGATATAGGTTTGAATGTTCTTTAATCAAAGATAAACTAATCTGTTTTTTGGAATGTTATTCAAAATATGTTTGGTCAAGACACCTTTTTTTTCTTTTTTCCCTTTACTTGCGGTCAATCGATATCCTTTAGATAACAAAAATAGTTAGTATGTCAATTATAATTACAACCATAAGATAATTTGATGCTAATAATTAGAAGTTTATCGGGGATAAATAAAAAATAAATAAATTTGTTAGAACATGCCGAAAATAAATACTAATGTAGGGTTGGAAAATCAACTTCTAGTATACGAATATATAATGGGGTTCATACTTTTATTACAAATATATATGTTTTCTATATACATTTTTTATCATATGTCTAAAATAATTAAAATGGCTAGTTTATTATAAAAAAAATGTAATAAAAAATGTGTTCAATGATTAGTAATTATTTGATCATCTCGAATTTCGCTAGGTACATTTGATACATCTAAGAAACCAATTAATTTAAAAATGTAATTAGAATAATTGGTTTGCATTTGAGTTTGTCTAAGAATTCGTCAATGCCTTCAATTCTCAAATTAATATTATTAAAAAACGTGGGCGGCCACAATTTTGATTTTGGTAGGCTAACGATATAATTAAAAATTACATGTAATTAGAAAAATTGGTTTGCATTTGAGTTTGTCTAAGAATTCGTCAATGTCTTCAATTCTTAAATTAATATTATTAAAAAACGTGGATAGCCACAATTTTGATTTTGGTAGGCTATTGATATAATTAGGGTTAGTTTTGTAGAAAACGTTATTGACGAGAGGAAATTACAGTGAACCGTTAAAGTTTGACCTCCATAAACGGATGACAATATAATAGATGAGTAATACTAGGTTTTCCATATTTTTTACTTAAATAATATAGTATGTGAATTACCAATATCTTATAAATCATGAGATGATATAATAGTTAATAAGACGTAGATAAGGGATGTAGTGGGCAAACTTTACAACCTGAAGCTCTCATCAAGCCCAGTAGCATTATACGGAGTGTTAGGTCGAAGCTTAGCCCATGTCTGTAACAGAGGAGCCCACAAAGCCATCTTAGACTCGGCCATGGGACGACGTCTTTGAGAGAACCATCAATCTCGAATGTCAATGGCCATGTCGTAAGAACCTCAACGCAACCAATCCAACAAGAGTTCTTTCAATCCACAACAAAACTATTATATCCACAAAAATGTTTTGTTCCGAAAGGATCAATGATTTTTATAGATAATGTGAAAGAGTTTTATGCAGCAGGTTGAATAGAAGACCTTGAGATCCCAATGATATTCAAATATGATTTTCTTAAAACGATAAAATGTAGCTAAAATACTTTCGTAAGTTTTGAACAATAAAATGTTTGATAAATCTTTCATAATATGCTTCCATAATCCTCTTATTTCAATGATATGCTTCTCCTATAATCAACTTTTAAAAAGACTATTGGAAGCTGATTATGGGAGAATTTAATTCTTTACTTCTAAATCTTCATACTACCCTCCTTATTTTTAATGAAAAGTCAATAAGGCCCTTATTTTGATAATAATCTTAAAAACTAAAAATTTTAAAATTCAAAATAATTTATTTTTTATTTGAGTAATATTCTTTTAATTAATTAAAATATATATAATAGTAGTGCTATATCTCTTTAACACAATAATCAATTTAGGCTTTGGGAGTGGTAGACATGATCCTAATATTTTTTATTTTAATACCACATATGGTGTAGCCGATCAAACGATTATCGAACTAAACGACAGCTCTTTATTACCAAGCTACATTTGGCTCACAATTTTAATCCAGGCTTTTTTTTTTAAAAAAAAATATATATTATCTCGTCAATTTATACATTTGTTTTATTGAGTTCAATTTTTTTCTTTTTTATTAAACTTGATGATTTTTTTTACTAAATTTGTATATATTAATTTTGAGACCGACTGGGCCTTACGGTAGAGGGTCCAGCTGGGGCCAGCCTTGAGCCGTCCAACCCATTTGGCACATCAAAGAGAAAACGATGGGTCTGTCTGGTGATCATGAAAGTTGAGGTTCATGGTGACAGTGATAACTCATATTCATATTGGCTCAGGCTGTTGTCTGTTTTTGCCACGGATATTCCAAACAAAGGCCAACCCACAATCAAAATGGAGACTGTGAACCAAAGCTCTACCCATCAAGTTTTGAAAGCAATAAGTCATAATAAAAACAACTACAAATTGTTGTAAACCTTAGTATATGGAGAAGAAACAAACTTTGTGGAGATATTTTCTTCTACATACATAAAAATCCATTACCACATTTACTAATTAAAAATGAAAATAAAAGATAATGAAAATAGTATTCTTACTTTTTATGTAAGCTGTATGTGATAACCAGGTAACTTATTTCTAAACCATCTTAATTAACAATTAAATTTCTCCTCCCTCATTAGAATTATCGGTGATAGACACGCCCTAAATGCCATAAAAAAGACAGACATATTGCTGCTGTCTACATTTCAAGGTTTGATTACCTGAAAATTCCCTCTTGAACCTGGCTCCGTTTCATTTAATATAAAAGCTTATATCTCACAAGGATACACACATAGAACATTCATTCATATCATTCCAAGATTCAAACAATGGAACTTGAAGCTTCACTTCTCAGCACTGTTGTGTTTACACTTAAACGTCAAAAAATCAACAAATATATAGATTTCCATAATGTACTTCCAATATGACCAAAACTGAAGGTTAAAAATGCTGACAAAAGAATGAAGATATATAAGGTCAAAAGCAGAGATTTTCAGTATTTTAAGGAATGTACAATTAAGGCAAGAAGCTTTGAACAGAAACAGTTCGGTATGAACCCTCCAGAGCACTATTATTCCAATGGAGGTGGTGTGCACAAAATCTGCTTCAAAACCTCTAGGTATATTCTTCCTAGAAATTCAAAACAAATAGGCTATCTTTATCATATGTGTATGATATCATCATACTACTGCCTCTTCCTTGTATATTATTTATATTTCATAGAGCACTGGACTGCTTCCACATCACAAATGATTTGAGGAACTCCATCACCTGAATTAACAATGGTAACTTTGTCAAAGGCAAGAACAACCAAGAAACTAAAAAAATAATTGAAATCAGCGATAAGCAGGATGGGGTTTAAAAATGCAATGTTTGGGGATAGATGTGTACCTCTGATGGATCCCTGAGGGAGTAAAATGCTTTGCTCTCCTTGGGCACAGCTGAAACCAGAATGCCATAACCACGATTTCCTTCCCTTAAAACCTGTTACAAGCCCATTAATTTGAGTCTTAGACAATTACACAACCGTTAGGTAGTTAAAATACTATTAATACAATAAGCTAAATATTACCTTGAATGCATCTTCATCTGTTCGGTCATCTCCAACATAAATTGGGAGAACATCATCGCAATTACTTAGTCCTGAAATGTCATTTTTTAAGTTTTGGTCAGCAATACAGCATGAAAAGTGGTAATCTAATCATAAATTCTAGAATTACTTAGACCACATGAAAGAAGCATAATTCACTCACCTAGTGATTCAAGCAGAAACACGACAGCTTTCCCTTTGTCCCAGTTGATCACAGGTCGGACCTCTAAAACCTATTCATGGCATCCGGAGAATAGAAATTAGTAAACATTTGAAATTAATGATTGAAAAGGAAAACAGATCAGTCTCCATATTAGCTCCAACCATTACCTTCCGCCCATGAGTCAATCGCAAACGTGGGTAGTGCTTTATAATATCATGGACACATTGCGCAACAGTTTGCCAACTCTGGAACAAGTTAAAGAAAAGTCGAGGCAAAAGTTAGGAAGGGCCAAAGAAAGGAACTCATGGCTGTGAATGTAGTAAGACTACAAAGCAGAGGAAACCCTTTACCTTTTCATCTACATTACGATAATGTACAGAGACACAGAATCTATTGTTCTCCACATTTACTCCTTTGATTTGCTTGGTATTCTCCATAAGGGATTTAAAGACCTGTTAACAAGTGTATAAATCAAAAACTGCAGTAAATTAAGGAAATAAGTAGGAACTCATGATTTTCCACGCAGAGAGATGTTTACATACCTCATCGATCATAGGTAAAAATTCTCTAGCAGGCTGGAAAAGATTAACTTGCTCGCCCTATGTCAGAAGAAATTATAACAAAAATCAGTATGAGAAAAAGCAAAAGAGACTATTAACAAATGGGAGAAGCTTTGCAAACTACCTGCTTGTTGGTAGCCGTAAAATTGTTTCGGTGGTCTTCCGATATAGACTGTCTGACAGGACCCACGATGTCCATTCCATGACTCCCAGCATAATACAGTTCCGTTAGTTTTACAAACTCGGAAACCTGAGTAAGAAAAACAATAGTCAATAAACAGAGACCACCCAAACAGTGGAGAAAAATTGCACTTAAAATAATATCAGACTCATAACAAGAGCCCTGCCAATTACCTTGTCACGGCTTCTACCACTAATTATTGCTGTAGGGAAATAGTTTGCAACCATCTTAACAACAGCACGCATCTAAAAAATTACAGTGTGTCAAATCAGATGTAGTGGGAACCAAAGGAAAAAAAAAAAGATGCAAGTACACAATGTCCAGATATCATTCAACTTAGGAATCTATTCTTACAGCATCAGACATGAAGGCACAGTCAGGGTTGTCTACGATCGGAGAAAGAGTTCCATCATAATCCAGGAACAATGCTATTCTCTTGCCTTTTGCACTATTTATGATCTGTTCAAAGGATGTGAGTGCTGATGGATACTGAAGCTGCAAAACCACAGAAGAAAGATGCCAAAAACCACCACGTGAATAACTCATCTAAAAGACTTGTTCAAAGTAACTCTCACGTACAATTGAACAGAGAAACTACCATCCAGGCACGATAAGCAGCATCAGAATCATTCGATACAAGCTCATTGTTAGAGTCCTTCGTTGACATCTTCCTATGCGGAGGAGATGAAGCTTTCATTGCATCCAGCCAAGAACTGGCACGAACATCATCGAGCAGTCCAGTTTTCTTCCTAGGAATATGTAAGATTAAATCTGAGGAAAAAGCCCCTGGGGGTGAGTATGACAACCTGTTGGAGTGCACACCTAATCTTGACTTGCTAATGGGTGCAGGATCAGTGAGAACTGGAGCTGTATGGTTAGATTTCAAGTCCATGGTATCCAGATTTTCTATCACAACTTATATAAAGTATGAGCACCGTAAACTTTAACACAAGACTATCAACTAAGCTTTATACTTCGATCTTCACTCTCAAATATCCTCCTTTTACCCAACCCTTTTATCAATGAAGAACCACCTTTTCAATGTTTTCTTGTCACTGATATTTGGCGAGCAGTCCATCAAGCAGAGGGCTCAACACTAAAATCATCAAAAAAACTAGATAAGCACATACCCTATCTAATCCAATATCATGAAATATTTCAATCAAAGCAAAATGAAAATATACCTGTACCGTCTCATCTCACGTTAATGCAATGACACACACTTATCTGCAGACAATGAATTCAACAGAGAAAGCTATTATTGACTATCTGAACCTCAAGAAAACATTTATAATCCGAAAAAGCTATTCGACATGTGAAACATGATACAATTATATAAAGTAAGATGCTAAAGTTAATCACATATAGACTCTGTAAGCTAAAAGAGAAAGCATAACCACCCTCACACACTTTGCTTACTTTATCAGAGAAATGTTATCATCACTGAAACAACTTGAACTTACAGAGGGAGAAAAAGCCATGCATCTAGTGATTTGGATATTTCATAAAGTAGAAGCAATAATTTTTTTTCTTTTCCACGAGTCACCCTCATTAGTATTGCTAATGCTAAAATCATTCCGTCTTTACACCACAAAAAGCTACCATTCCTCTAACCATTCACTTGCAAAATGATGTGTGACCTCAATAATGTCATCCATACATCACCTTCAACCATACACATACTAAACAGAAAGTAATATCTGTGAGTGTCTGTCAGCAGCAGGAGCAGCCTCCACACACACGCACACTGGTGAGAGAGACAGAGGGAAACAAGACCATATGCAACCAACCACACATGATGGTCCACACAAGGATGGGGAATCATTAAACACGTATGCACCCATTACACATAAGAGATTCGGCACACAAACAAAATCCAAGGGGTTACCTATTTATTGTATATCACCATACTTGGGTTGCTATCAAACATTCCTATATAGAGACCACCACACATGAAGAAAGTTGTTTTGTTTCTTATCAGTATACAAATTTGAATGGAAAAATCAAGACCCCAGTTGGTGAAACTGTTCAAAGATGTGAGGTCAAGATTCAACGCTAGTGAAAGAAATTGGTTGGTTTATGACTGGAAGAATAAACTGACATTTGGAGTTTTGACTATTCTTTTTTTTTTTTTTGAGATATCAAAACAAATGAAAATACCACATCAAAACGTTTTCAAAGACATACAAATTAGAATCAATATCAACAGTTTTCGGTTATATAAAAATTCAAAAAAAAAAATGTAATCGAAAATTACACAAAAAAACTGAAAAAACCGTATTGACTGAATCATCCAAAAGAACCGCCCAGTCAAAAGAGAATATTTATCATTCGAAATTCAAACGCAACAAATAGTTGTAAAAGTGCATGCATATTTTCTTGTATCTTTCCAGAAAATGAACGACATAAACGTACACAACACTAGCATATACAATAAAATATCACAACAATAGCTAAAAAAGGAAAAAAACACCATTTCTTGTGCAAACGAAAACGATATTTTCAAAAAGAAAACGTGACGCACCTGATAGATTGTACCAAACGAACACGAATCAAAATCTTGAAATGCAGCAACCGTAAAGAGAGAGTTAGCAAGAATCGAGAATCAAGCGGACGGGAAGGCGTTTGGAGGGAGGTGGTGGAAATGAGAAGCTAAAAAGAGAGGAAATCTTATTGGCGAAGAAATCGCAGAGAACGAGAACGAGAATCAAGCGAAATATCGGTGAATACAAAATCGAAGCGAAAGTCGAGACGCGAAATATTAGAGAGAGAGAGAGAGAGGCATTAAAATGACACAAGAGAAGACGAGGCATGAATTAGAGAGCCGGTTTATATAGAGACTCTCGGTTGTTGAATCAGGAAACACCGGGGCTATATTTAAAATCTGTGTGCCACGCGTGTAAGGGTCGCGTGTAGGGGAGTTGCTATGGGTTGTGTACCGGTTGCTGTCGTCAATATAACTGAAAGAACCGGAAAGGTTTGTTTTTTTGAGTAGTTTAATAAAATAAAACGGACTTAACGTAAGGGTGGTGGAAGAGGCCCCACGGGAATCTCGGGACACGTGGCGATGATGACATTGCGGCCAAAGCGCGTGAGGACACCTGTGAGTGAGTTGGGGCTGACGTGGCCACGTTTGGAGCGGGGCCCGCCACGTAAGTGATGGACGTGTTGGCGTTGGGAGGGTGTCGTCGCTTTCGGTCACAGCTGGATGGTCGTCGGTCGGTGACGGTTAATATGAAGGAAGGAAATTAAATTAAAAAATCAGTTGGGCCACGTGGCTGAATATGTGACACTCTTTGGACTACTTCATACGAGAAGAAAAACCGCAGCCACAACGATGTCCACGTGGCACTTCATGGAACCTAATTAGTAATTACTCACTTAAGCCATTTTCATACTACAATCTTTTCGTTTTAACCTACGTATGTAACATGTAGGTTAAAATTAGTAATAATTAATATCTTTTTCGAATCTCGCCAATGACACGAATTGAATGATGCGGTTCGAGTATATAGTTGGAACTCATTGTTTTGATGTAGTTGGAGTTCAAATTTAAAGAAATTGTAATGTATAAATAGGATTGATGTGGAAAGTATAATATGAATACATGAATTAAGATTATAAATAATGTGATTGTAATGTAGTCACTTTGTGAAATGAAAGGGCCAATTGATTTTTAATTTTGTGAAGATTGTATGATGTGTTACATTAGACACTAATTAATTCTCGTGTGCATGTCACGTTTTCATTTAAATTGGTTGCCAGTTGCAACCAGCTCTGACCATGAAATTTGTGTTGATTTTTTCGAGTGTTTATTATTATTTATATTTGTTAAAAAGGAAAGCCCCGGTCAAGAGGCGGTGGGCTTTTCAATGTGGTAGGAACTAGTGTGGGTTGGCGGGAAATGAGGGCCCCGTCGAAGCTGGCGACACTGGTTCCTTGTTTCTTTTTTTTCTTTTTTTTTTTTTAACTTGGTCAAACAAAAATGCTGACGAGACAAACACAAAACAAAAACTGAAGTAACCTCGAAACGTCGAAATGTAAATTAAAAAATAAAATCTAATTATTTAAATATAATTTTGTAAAAAAGGGTTTAATCTATTTTCCTGATTGAATTCTTTCCTTATAAATAATTAATAATTATTATCGATAAATATCATTACCACGACATAATAAAAGCCTATATGTCTACATAAAATTCAATCTACCCCCATCATTTCATATTTATGGTGGTCATTCAGTTTACACAATTTATATGATAGGAGATGCATAGGTATAGCATATGCATAGAGTTTTTCCTAATAATATTTTCTTAGTGTGCAGAGAACCTTCTTTATTTCTCCTCTTTCTAGAAGTTTAGTTTGTAATTTATCATATATTTTTTTTTTTTTAGGATTAGGACAAGTCTAAGGGTAAATCAGAATCAAGTGAGATTTGACTCTATAATACGATTCAAAAAATAATTCTTAAATAAAATAAACAACCTACATATAGATGGAGAGAATAATTTAAATAAAATTGGAGAACGACTCATATATATTAAATAGTAAAAAAAAAATATTTTTATTAAGATGAGAGTCAAAAAGATATAATGAACGCATCAAAATCACTAGCATACCGCCTACAACACTAACCACCTCTTGCAAAATTTCTAACTTGATTGTTATTGATTTATTTTGTAGATATATGTACTCGGATATCTAATATTGTAATAACAAATATGATCCACAGTGGCGTCATAGAAAAGTGTATGTTTTTGAAGACCGGACGTTGTTCACAATATATTTTCAAACCATGCGTTTTGTAAATCTTCAATCTGATTACAACGATGAGATTTTTTCAAAAATTGAAATTAAAAGATCCATTCTAAATGATGTAGTATCATCCGAACAAGATTTCTGGGTACGTATTCTACCAAATTCGATAAATATGCTCCAATTGATATCACCGAAAGTTCATTTTATGCCAAATTCGATAAGGATGCTCCAATTGATATTACCAAAAGTTCATTTTACACCACAAATTCTAATGGATCTCTGAATTTTGCTTTGAAAATTAACATGGAACATATCAAATAATCAATTATACTGTCCGAATATATACTTTTATAATATGAAAAGTTATCCCATAATAAAAGTATATCACCATCTCTATATGCACTTGTAAAATATATTACAACGTAATTTAAACCCTCATCGTCGATGGATAAAAAGATACACAGTCATATTTATACACAATCAAATATATTAAAAAATGATATAGCGGTAAATCTCTATCATGATCACTGTGAATCAAACTATTGTTTTTTTTCTTTTAAATATATATATACATATAAGGGAGAAAAAAGCTGAGATTGGTGGGACCCGGTGACGGTTGGTCTGATTATGTTTGAAGTGTGGCTGCGTTTGGTGTGTCCATTGGAACTGACAAAATAATGGAATCTTCCAATTCAACGCCGCGTGTTGTGGTTAATAAGAGACAGAGCAAGAGACGACTGACTTTACAACTTATATAAGTTTCAGAGTTCAGACGAGGCAATTAATTACTCCATTGAATATTTCCTTCTTTCTATCTCTAGTTAAAGCATGCACTGCATCGGATTGAATTTTTTGCGTTTGATATTGTGCAACCACCTCTGACAGCAATCTGTTTCTTTGGTTTTGAGTGTCGACTTTGATTGTCTTCTATGACTTTTTTAGCGCAGTCTGGTTCCTGTTTTGCTTTTTTAATTACTCCCAATATGAAGTGTGAGGACATCGAATGTCAAAGTTCATAGATTATTAATATATAATATATCTTATATTAATACTAATATACTAAACTCTTTGGTCTCTCATCATATGTGTGAATTAATCTTCCACCTTCATGTGAATTTTTCTCCATCCATCTTTGGGTGTGTAGATCTCTTTCAATTGGGAGTCGTCATCCGAGCCGTACCTCAGTATCCTATCTTGATTGGTCCCGATCATCCTCTGGATTTGTGTCATCTACAGTTCATGTACTCAAAAAAAAAAAAAAAAAGGTTCATAGATTAATGTTATAACCAAGTAAGGTTAACGACTAAAGTTACAGTTCTAATTAAAGAAACAATATAACTAACATCGTCGCTCCTTACGATATACTTATTATAAATATTTATATTTAGTTATGGAAGAATGATGGATTCTTTTTTTTTATGAGAATGGAGAGTAGTGACATCAATCTTAAGTGATGTTGTCATGTGATAATAATTGATTAATAAAAATAATAAAATAATTTTGAAAATAAAAATTGGTAAATTGCGGCTAAACCAATCTTATAAGTAACCACAAATCATTGAAGATTCCAGATTATTGCTCGAGAGGCAAATAGTAAGATGATGCATCAAAACCCAAAAAGTCATCTTGGTAGATGAATCTCCCTATATGCGACTAGAAGTAACAATGCTTCAAGAAATATTACGAAAAGTGTTTTGCTAACTCGATATCGAAGTAGCAATAAATAACAACTTTTAAATAAATTGTAAATATAATTATTAAATAATATTCAATTATTATTATTAATGAATAACTTTATTCCATCATTAAATTAATAAAACCACTAGAAAAATGTCAAACTCAATTGCATAAAAGCAACGCTTGTCTAGCCCGGCAAGAGAAATGTCAAACTCACTGGATGGCAAGAAACAGCGCATAATCACATGCAACAAACTTTTTTGTTTTGAAATACATGCAGCAAACATTTTAAGAATTAACTAGCATACCGAATTAAGATCTGGGAGAAATAGAGTTGAGTTGGTGTGTAAAATTCAGTCTGATAAGTTTGATGTAATAATATTACATATTGATTTATTGATAAAAATGGTGTATTTATACATCAAGGATATAGTAATTATAGAAAATATTATTTCTAATTCTAAAAATAAATGATTGATTAAATGTTTTAAATAGTAGTGAAAAATGATATTTGTTAATTTTATGTTGAAAATAAACCAATATTGATTAAATATTATAATAATTATTATAAAATATATGATGAATTCTATCCAGATTTATCATAAACAATTATTAAATGAAAATTTTGTAGTGCTGGTCAGCAATATTAATTACTGTCTATGCTTAACCGATTCTCTCATTTCAGTTTTAGTGTCCGATTGGGATGATTAAGATTGATGACAAAGCAATATGAATTGAGAAATCCCGATGAAATCTAGTCCTCTCTTTCAGATAATGTTTCATGGAATTATTTTCCTCCATCTTATCTTGATTCACTTTCCGAGGCTCATAATCACTATGTTGACTCTCCAATCACTCCAAACAGGAAACATCTGAAAGAGAGATCGGAAACTGAATCAAGATAAGATGGAGAAAAATAATTCCATGAACATCATCTAAAAAAGAGGTCGTCTGCATTATTAAGTTTGACTTCTTAAGCTGTATTATTGATGTTTGATGCAGCACTGTTGCTACAGTATATATGTATATATTTTTTAATAAAAGAAATATCAATAACTGAGATTGGAAAAGTAGAAATAATTATGTTTAGTCGTTGTTGTTCTTTAAGTGAGTTTCAATTTAAAAAATATAATTTTAAAAAATAAAGTCATACATGATAATATATATATATATATATATATATATAGAAGTCATACAAAAGAAACTTCTGCACTGAACAAGAAGGCACCCCATTGAAGATTTTTTTCCTAGACAAGCAAGTGACTGGGAAACAGTGTAGTTTACACAAGCTGCACGATCAATCTGACGTGTATATCATATGATGCTGATGTAGCGAACTTAAAATATATTTTATTTTTGTGTATTATAAGAATGACAACTCAAAACATAGGCAAGCAACATCTTAAACATTTCAAAGTTTAAGAAAAATCCATAGGACATGAAGTTATTATTGTGTCCAAGAAAAGAAAGAAAAAGTCAATGGCAAAAGGGAACGACATAAGAGCTTTTCAAAGTTGCCTTTCTTATACACATAGATCTCTCTTCGATACATTTTTCTACCATAATAGATCTTCTTTCTACCATTGTCATTATCATCACAAATCACCATCATTATCATTGTCGTACTACTGTTAATTATCTGGGTTATATTAACAATAATAAATGGATACACGTTACAAATAAAATAAAAAATTATTAATGTGTATTTATTCATCGATTATCACATCATTGATTAAAATGTGAGTTATAAGATTATTATATTAATATATATTAGAAATGGTCTGCCTTTCGATTGTTTGTTGAGGAAGTAAATATTATTCTATAATTGGAGTAAAAATTTAGGTCATGCATATAATGTTTAATTTCTATGGATCCTTAACATATTTAATATTTAAAAGGATGAAGCTCAAACAAAAGAGAAAAATTAATTTTTAATCCAAAATAAAAAAAATTTCTTCAATAGTTTTTAGCATATTTTCAATCTACAAAACATTTCATGTAAGTGACTATATCACATACGTGACATGTTTTCACTTAGAAATATTTTATGAACTGAAAATGAAATTGAAAACGAATAAAATTTCGTTTTGGGTTGAAATGAATGTATATTTTTTTAGGTTAAAAATGAATTTTCACTATCTTTGGTTTTCTTTTTTTTTTATAATTTTCAAAAAAAAAAAGTCAATAACAGTTCCATTAAATCTTGTCTAAGTTACCTTTCTTATACACATCGGTCTCTTTCCCTATGATATATTTTTAGGAAAATTGCACTCAATTCCTTCAGTTTTAGCATAAAGATACTTGGCTGGGAGAGTTTGATTATTGTACCAGAACATCCATTGACTCGAACTATAGTGACTCATTTATTAAACTGATCCCTTTTTAACATGCCAGATGTCCAGAATGACCTCCATAATAGATACAAATTGAAGCAAATTATAAATAAATACAAATGACAATAATAATAAGAAAATAATACCCTTATTTGTTGTCCTCACCCTGATGATGGTGGAAGGCACAAAGTCACCTCAAAATTTGTTTTCCTTTGTTATTTGTTATTTTATTATTATTGTTTTTATTATTATTATTTAATTATTTATCTTTTCAGTATATTCTTAATTATTTTAATGTACCCTCACTATTTTTATTTTCATTTTATTTATTTTGTCATCGATATTGTTTTTTATATAAACTAAAGGGTTCTTTTAAAGTATTTTCCTTTCCTGTTTCTATTTTTGAAGGATATTTAAGATATTTGATAAGCCACAAGGAGCAACTTAACCAAATAACTAACCAGTGTCAAATTCTAAGGGTATTTTCGAAGAATAATCAAACTTCCCTATTTTAGTGTCTTAAAACTAAAGGGAGCTGAGTCCAATTTCTCCTTTTTTTTTTTCCCTACCATAATATATTTTCTTACTACCATTTTCATTGGATCATCATCATCGGCATTATTACTACAAAAATTATTATTTGATATCGGTGACAGTTTACCAAACACAACAGTTTATTTTAATGCAAAAATAGGATTCCTTTGAATAAAAACCAACATAGTTATAAAGTGTTTTGAATTTCAGTAAGTTGACGGCTTTAACTTAGCAAGTTAGGCAATCCGTCCTCCACCAACCTAATTTAATAATGACTTTGTAAATGCGTTCAATTTTATGGTCAAAAATAAAGAAATTCAAAAAAGGGAAATGGGTCCTTGAATCGAAGCATAATAGCCATAATTTGACAATAGAGACAAACTAGTTGATATCCGTCACGTTATTAAAATCTAAATCTTCAAAATCAAATAAACAAAACTAAAAGAGTATCTTTGCACTTTGAGAATTATTGCAATTACTAAAGGTAATGACTAATGACCGTGACATAATTAATTTTTAATTAATAAAGAAATGAAGAATTAAGAATCACGTTGTTGTCTAAATCAAAAAAAGTATTAATATAAAATTTTCTTTATAAAGTATAAACTCAACGTGTGTCATGCAATGTAAAAGAGCTGGTGTGAAAAGGCATTGGGCCTCACCATATGCAAAGCAACTTGCCATAAAAAACAGTGTATTTTAATGTGATTTTATATTTATTATTGGAACTTTATTAGAAAATGAATTTTTAAATATTTTAAATTTGAAAAAAATTATTTGTTGTTTAAATTTAAATTATAAAATAAATATAGTTTTAAATTGTTGTTGATTCATTAAAACGAGCATTGACATTTTACAATAACAACTATATTTCTAATTAGTTTGTAATTTTTGACTGAAAGTTTGAGTTCGAAATTTGACCTAACAACATTATGAATCAAATAAACAAATGAAATCGGGAACCACGTTTCCTTGTAAATCACATGGTAGGATATTTCGGTCATTTCCAATACTTTTCGATTGTGAAAGGAAATAAAGGGGAAAAAAAAAAGAAGAAGATATATAGCGTGATACAAATTAATTTGTTTGGCTAAACAAACAATTCTGTCAATATTTAAGTATTTGGTGCCTTGGCCAATGATACTGGAATTTCATCATTATATATGTCACAAAATAGTAATAATAATTTGTTCTTTTTTAGTATTGATACTAAATTAGGAGGCAGTCATGATCAACTAGGATATCACTTCAGTAACGCAACTTGAAAAACAACTCTCAAGAAGCGGAAAGATGTAACTCATATTAAGTGAAGGGAAAACTCATAGCGTGTGGAGAAAAGAGTTCACAAAGTTATTATTAGGTTGATTAAGGGTTTCTATTATCAAGCCATATTTGAAGGGAGTCAACGTAATATTATTTATATTCAAAGGGTTGCAAATCCCATACGGTTACTACGGTAGCTTACCTTATAAATTCAAACTCACTTTATACAAAAAAAAACTTATTTGTAAATTTATTTTAGTAATGGACAGAGCTTTAAGTCGTGCACGAGCCTCCAGTCTTTATGTCAGGCCTCAAATGCAAGGTCCACCAGAAGTGACAATTGGCCTACCAGGAACCAAACGGAGGATACTGAGCCTAAAGATGGTCTCCGCTTGTGAGAAAGAGTAGCCATATTGCTGCCCAAACGGCAAGGGCACTCATTTTTATTTCTACACTACTAAAATTTCTAAAATACTACAGATGAGGGTAAACAAACCGAACAATTTATCAAAAATGTCTTTTTCATTTTAATTTTGAATTAATATTATAAATTAAAGTAATTGTTGTGTTAAAAAATAGTATTTAAACTACAAATCTAAATAAGGTCCAACGGACCAATAAGCTAATGACCTAAAAAAGGAGTAAGTTGTTTTGAAGCTCATCACACATCGACATATGTTACATCATCATAAGCATCTAAAAGTTTAATTTCGCTGAGACAATAAAAGTAGCTTGAGTCAACTAGCTCACATAACATACATATCAAAATCTCAGAAACATAGCAGCTCGAAGTGCATCGTTAGCTCATTTTTCCTTGACAACATAGAATTTTAGAAACAGAAAATTTCTCATATTAAGAAGAAGATCACTTCATAGAGAAAACTACTAGATTTATATTTTGATTTAAATATAGATGTATCAATTATAATTTTATGTGTATTAATTATAATTTTATGTAAATTAGGAAATATAATCTTAGACTTTCCAATTTTAAGTGACCAAATCATATGTAAACAAGGAGCCATGAATATTATGATCACTCACATTTATCCAACAACCATTAAACTCTAGTTGAAACTCTATTAAAATACAGTCTTTCCATTCAAAAATAATAACTAACCATGGATATATGCATCATTCAAAGGGTCAAATCATGTTAAAAAATCTTCTCTCGTCTTTTATTTATTTTTCTTACATCATTATCACTGTTTTCACTTTCCACATATACATCATTCATTCATAATTCACCTTCAATTTTCCGGGAACAACAATTTTAATAGAATGAAATGCATGGAGGAGACTCCCAACAAGTCTCTTTTTTTTTTTTTTAATTTATTTATTGTTTAAATTTTTTTAAATTAAATTAAATGGTATTCTACTTTTAAATAGTTAGTTGAATAATCATAATTAGTTTTAATTAAAAATATTAATTATTATATAATATAAATATAAAATACAGGGTGCATTTTTTAAAATTTTAATCTTTTTAATATTTATACATATATAGATAGTAATAAAATTTTGAAAAATAAATTTCTAGTTTTAAGTGTATAGAGAATCTTATAAGGGTGTAAAAATATTACTCCCATCCCTGAGGAATTTTTGGTCTGAGAATTGACAACCAAGACTGAGAATTGACACTCATTGGTTGGGCCTCTGCTGCTACTTCACCATCACATAAGTGCCAACTATGATACTCCCACAGCCCATGCCCCCCATGATATTCCCACAGCCCATCAATGCCATACATTGTTAGGGTTTGTCAGTGATAATAGGTTTATCAGTTTAAGATAATAAATAAAATTTTGTGACTTCGTAAATTAAATTAAAATAATTAAATAGATGTTCCGATCATAAATTTTAACTTTAATGGTAAATAAATATAAAATTTATTAATAATACTAGACACCCCAACTTTGCATCCTCTCATGATCCTAACTTCTAATATGATAATAAGTGAATAAACACTCAATAAGTATTTATTTCACTTAAAAAATATCTCCATTTACCACTAATTATCACATCACAATTTAAGATCAAAGTGAGACACAAAAGATAAGAGTGCACAGCATTACTAAAGTATTTAGTCAATGCTGTCTACCAAATCATTTGCAACAACGCAACGATATCAACATGCATTATAATATTAATCATGCAATACAAAAATTGAACTATAGACAGCGTGACCTAGTTGAAGGGTAATTTTAAAATATGAAGTAACTAATAATGAACATCTTCAATTGAAACTAGGTCTGGTAGGCAAAAGTGTACACCAACTTCTAATTAAAACAGCTCAGATAGAAGTCCAAATGATCGAGTACAACGCAATCCTCAGGAAATGACAGCAGAGGAGAGGATGATAAACCGATAATTATAACAAAAACTCATCATCTTCCTGAAAGCTAGATAAGTCAACAAACAGAACCAAACCCAGAATGCGTGATTTATTAATTACTTTACACAACCATATTCTTACAGGCATGCCTCAAAGGCGCTGGAATTCTTCTCGTCCTGATCGAGCATTTCAACAACCTGGGCGACACCAGCAGCAATTTCCTTCCTGATCACACCATCAGGCACATCAAAGGTTCTCCTTCTCATGGAAAGTGATTTTCCTGGGGGATGGGGATCCACCACCTCAAGCATCGCTTCCAGCTCATCCACCATTGCTTTCTTTGCAGATCGCACCATCTTATCAGCTCCCTAACACACCGCAGAATACATCAGAATCTCAAATGGAAAACCAGTTTCAGACAATGCACTGTCACTTAGTTCCTATGCTGTAAAATAAGGAATAGAAAAACCATGCCAGAGAGAGAACTAATTCACCACTGAAGTTTTTAGCTAAAATGATTGAAAGTACTCAGCATAATGATCTATCATTTTTGGAGTTGAACCAGAATTAAATTAGACGATTGTTCAGGAAACTGTCCCAGGTTTGGAGAACACTGAACACCTACATCAACACTTATTTTTTTGTCACCAAAACAATCTGTAGAGAGCCCAGAAAATGCATTTCTATATTATATTGTCAAAAATTAAAGTGGGGCTAACCAACATTAAAAACTATCTTGAGAGCAAATAATTAATGCAAAGACACTATGTCCCACTGGCTTCGGAAGTGGGAAAGCATGTCACAGGACAGATTTAAAACATAAAAGACTTAAAATTTAAGAAAAAAAATCACAAAAAGGGGATCACCAGCTTCCTAAATGTCAAATTGATTGAAGTGGGAGTTTATGTTACCTCAATGGCATCTACTGTAAGAAGCAGGACGATAATTTTCTCAGAGAACCTTTGTCGCTCTTCCGCATCACGGGCCACTTGACGTCGGTAGGAGAAGTTGTTGAACAACAATCTAATCTCCTTCAACTTGGTCTTGGCAACAGCCAGATCCCTAAGGGCACGTAAAGCCTGAGATCTACGAATCACATAAGCTCTGAAGGTCATCTGAATCATAATTGCTGCATCTTGAGGAGACAGCTCTTTGTTCTTGCCCTTGCCATTTTTAATAGCTCCAGCTCTTTTGGAAAAAGCCTTCCTCCAAACAAAAAAAAGAGAAAGCAAAGCCTCAGCAGATTGAGATGACTGAAGTAAATGGATTTATTATTTTTTAACATTCAATGTTACAGTCACAGTGCTTGATAAGTCCATCAGTCATTGTTCTGTGTTACTTGTAATAACATTGATATACAAAAAAATTATAATAAGATTAATACAAATAAATGTTTCTGTATATTTTATAGTTTTAAAAGGCGCAAGACGCACCGAGGCACAAAGCGATTGTGGAGCCCGAGGCGCAAGGTGCGCCTTTTAAAGGCAAGGCGCACTTGAAAAAAAAAACCTCAAAATATTATAAAATCATAAACAACTAACAATAATAAGACAAAATTCAACAAAATAAACATTAAATCATTAATTATAATCAAAATCATTATCATCATCAAAGTTCAACAACTAAGTATCCTAAGCAAACAAAAACATTTATCATCAAAGTTCAACTAAAAACTAAGTCAACAACTAAGTTTTTTACTCTAGGCGAACAACAAAAATGTAGTATTATTTCATTATTGATTTTATATTAATAATTTGAAATATGAAAGGTATTTCATCTGTAGCATATTCTTATTGGAATTGACATTGGTTTGTTGATAAATCCGACTTGGAGCATTAGAATTTTGGTTTTCCCAACCGCAAATATGTAGGATTGCAAACTGGATAATTTTTTCACACACAGGCTTTATATATATATATATATACACACACAAAGAGAGAGAAACCGCAGTTCGCGGGTCGGGTTAGAGAGAGAGAGTGTTGAAGAAGCTGAAAATGATGAGAGGAGAAGAGAGGATACTGGACGGCGGCAGGATGGGGCTGATCGGCGGTGGACGGCAGCTGGAAGACATAAACTGCAGCTCGCGGGTCAGGTTAGAGAGAGGGAGTGTTGAAGAAGCTAAAAATGATGAGAGGAGGAGAGGACACTGGACAATGGCGGGATAAGGCTGATCGGCGGCGGAGGGCGGCTGGAAGACAGAAACCGCAGCTTGCGGGTTGGATTAGAGAGAGAGATTGTGTTGAAGAAGCTGAATATGATGAGAGGAGAAGAGAGAACACTGAATGGCGGCAGAATGAGGCTGGACGGCGGCTGGAAGACAAAATCGGCAGCGTGGGGGTTGGGGTAGAGAGGGAGAGGCAGATCGGCTGGGTAGGGTATAAAATGGGTGGAAAACATTGGCCTCTGATATTTATATCAGGCCTTTTCTGCCTAGGCGCGTGCCTCTTCCAGGTCGTCGCGCCTAGCCGGCATTCAGGCGCTGGAGCAACGCCTCGCCACGCCCGGAGCCTAGGCACGTGCCTTTTAAAACTATGGTATATTTCAAGTGATTAGTGTTCCTAATATATAAACATGATGATCCAATGTGATATTTTGGGTAAACATATAGAAAGAGGAGGGAGTGTAGGGATGTTAGTTTTTATTGTTATGGAGGAGACAACTTGTTGTGTTCGATGAAAGGTACTAGAATCATTGGAGGCCATGACTTCTCATGTGAAATCATGACTGCATGCCTCTTATTCTTACAATTTCACAGTACCTAACTACCTATTTAGGATTGGATGAATTACACATGCATTCGACGAATGGTCCAAAACAAAAACCAAAAACTCCACCAATTGACTGAAGTTTAGTATCAAATATTGCATACTTGCTGGGGAGTATACTTTAATTAATACCAACACACATACACTGATGAAAATTCAAAACAGAAGAGATTAAAAAAAAGAAAAAAAAAACTGCACTATATCATAAATTCAATTATTCTTTGTTCTTATAGCCTTTTACCTTACAAAAGGCAGAAAGAAAGAGGACTTAGATTCCCCTAAAATCATAGGTGAAAAAAATTACAGCACTGCCATAGACACAAGTGTTCTTCAAATTTTATATATAGCTTTCTACCTTTCTTAAAGCAAAGAAAAGGTAAAATAAGACAGATTCTCTGGAAATCATAGGCAGATCTACATACATCCAAAAATTCACTCTCCATTCTCCACTTCAATCTTTTAAATATGCACACTAGCACTGCTTGGATTTACTAGTTAGACTTTATTTCAAAGACCAGTCTGAAGATCACTAAATTGCTACCACAAAAAAAGGAATAGCTTAAATGAGAGTTTGGTTGTGTTTACTTCGATAAACAAGTGAGAAAATAAGAAATAAGAGAACTTTAGTAAAAAAGATGCAATATCCGGCATACCCCTTTTTAGTATGTTTGGCCTGAGAAGGGATATGGACTCTAAACCCACAAGTCAAAAACCCATCCACCTTCAAATCATGCTAACGCAGGATTACATGTTAAAAATTTTTAAGTTTTTAATTATTAAAGATATAAAAAAAATATATATATGATTTATTATGATAAATATATTTAATAAATAATTTAATATAATTCATTAAAAATATTCACATAAAATTAATAATTTTAATATCAATTAAAATTAAATTTCATTTTTATTCATTATTATATTTCTTTTTTATTTATTAATTACTTATAGATTTAACAATTAATTTATCATATTTTATTAAAAATATTTCAAATTTTAATATTTGTAATATTAATTAAAAATAAATTTTATTTTCTTTGTAATTAATTGTAATCAATTAATTTTTTTTTACAAAATAATTAAATATGTTTTATTTAAGATATCAATTCCAAATCACTATCATTTGAAGGACTTCACAATAACATCACATATCAAAACTACATGTTTGATAACGAATAGTATAATTAAATTAACTATAAGTTGAAACTCTTTAGTAAAAACCTGACTTCAGAATTCTAAAGGATTGCTGGATGTATTGTGTATAGATTGATTATATATTAAATAATTAACCATAAAACTAATCCATCAACATCACCAAATCCCCGAACATTATTGATCAATCGTCCCCACCAGAGTGTAACTTGTTTGATGTTTCACACCCGCAACAAACACAATCAACTTCGATTTTAAAATAACATCATACTCACGGTCACACTCACACGAGATTAATTATCAAACAAAATCTAAAAAATAAAATTTGAAAACACATCTACCTTCGCATACCTGTCTTAAAACAAAATCCTTGTGATCGCTGGGCTCTTCGATCTCCACGATACGCGTGTCATTCTCTGATTTGATCTTACGATGATGTTTCTTCTTGGCCTCTTTCTTCTCTGACTTGCTACAATCACCTGCATCGCCACTTGATGCTTCGAACGTGTACGTCCGCGAGACCGGTCCCTGCTCTCCTTGTCCCTTAATCTTAGCCGTCCATTTATAGTTTTTATCGATCTTCTTTTCTTCCTTCTCCTTTTTCTTCCCTTCTTTGATCTCCGCCGTCCACTTGTACTTCCGATCAATCGACCCGTTCTTGACCTCCGCCGTCCACGTGTACTTCCGCTCCCCTCCGTTGAACTTCGCGTTCACCAGCCGATCAAACCTCGACTCTAGCGAGCTGACTCTGTCAAACAAAGTCTGCAACGAGAGCTCCGGTTCCACTCTCTGGTAAACCCTCCTGTACGAGCAAAACGACGGTGTTTTCTCGATCTGGACCAGATCCGTGACAGTGTCGAACAAATCAAACGGCCTCAGCCTAGGGTTTAACAGATCGAGAGCGAAGCTGACATCGACCTCTTCTTCGAAAAATGAGGGAAAAGCTAGTGGTTTCGGCTCGAAAATGGAGGTTTCTCTGACGAAAAATGGTGGATGCTCTGGCTCCACCAGCTCCATTCTCGTGAATCGTCTCATATTTGTGAGCGAGTTGAATAGCTGAAATCGTGAACTCAGTGAGTCACAAAAGAGCGAGTTAGGGTTTTGCCAAGGAAACGGTTCATCGGCTGACAATGGAGTGTCGAGTGTATAAAATGAGCTTTAATTTAAAAGACGACAAACATTTGTAAATGCCGAGGACTGGATAAGTTTTGACAGTCAAAAAGATGTCTAGTAGGGGTAAATTGGAAATTATGGATCGTGAAAACAACTGTGATAGCGTGAACAGTCAAGGTCCGCCGCATATTCGAGGAGTGAGAATGGACGAAAAAGGGCATGTGCGTGGGGTAAAATGCGAGACATCAGAATCTGATAGCTATCAGTGCGATCGAAATAAGTCGGTGCAAAAGCCACGTGGGTGGATCAGCGATCTGACTGGCCTCACGTGAAGCCAACACGAGAATGGCAATGTTCGGTACGAATGTGTTTTGTGTTTACATAGGGGTTTAATGATTTGGGCTTTATTGATGGCTAGTCCAAGCCACAGTAATTTGTGCTAATTGCACCAATTTTTTTTTTTGTTTTCAACTTTATTTATTTTTAATTTTCTGACGCATTTGATCCTGTGATTTAGGGAAACAAAAATCGAATCGCTAACCACTATATCACTTCACTTCTGATTTTTTTTTTTTTATCCTAAGTTGACACTGAATAAATTAAAATTCCGTTAGAAATTTGGGGCTATAAAAAACCCAACTGATTGGAACCGAGATTTGTAATACGATTAATCATTGGCAATGTACAAGGATGTGCTCAGACGGGGATTTGATAATTTGGGCTTTGTTGACGGCCAGCCCAAGCCAGAATAATTTTGTTGAAGGCACCATATGAATTTCAAACCACGTTGTCCAACATAAAAATACAATAAATAGGCAATGTGTTTTCAAAAATAGATAAATAAACAAACAGGCAACGTAATTTTAGCATGTGACGTGCAATTTTCATGCTATGATATAATTTCAATTGTTGGATGCATACATGTTGGCAAATCTCTACCAGTTTATTACAGTAAAAGGTTTTTACCTACAAGACTACAATTATAGTCGAGGTTATTTTTTCAACATTTTTTCAAGTATTCTTCTACTATTCTGCTGACCGCAAAGATTTACGCTATTTGTCTAGTTGTTATGATTCTAAACTTGAATTTTGAAAACAACGATGTTAGCCATCTTAATTCTATATCTCCGCTTTTATCACTTTTGTAAAAGAATATTTTATTTATGTGGTGCAACAATTTAAATATACAATATTACCAATTAATGAGTATACTCTACTATCAGGGCAATGGTATATCCACTTTAACTAACGATAACTTATCTCATTTGACATACCTTAAATTAAACAAATTATCATATTCGATGATTTAGTGGAATGATTGTCCACTTATATTAGTTGACAATTAAATATGCTAAGGTTGGCTGATCTCAATTACCTAGGTTAAATGAATCAAATTGTCACGATAGAAGTTTATATTTGAGTTAAGGATACAAGAATTGTCGTCTTTACAAAGAATTTAGAGCTCTAATAAGATGGAATATACTAAGAGCAGAAATAACCAAAAATTAGTTTATTTGGATTTAAGTTATTATTGGGCCAACGTAACCCAATAAACCCATCGCATTTGGATTGAACTCATTCTAATCTGTTAATCCATTTGATACAATTATTTTCAATGTATTAGGAGATCTTATTTGAGAAAATTGTGTTAACTTTTTATGATACTTATTTTAATTCATTACAATGAAGATTACATTATTGCTAATTATTTTATTTATTGAATGGTTTTAGTGGATTCAAATTGGGTAATTAAGTTAACAATGTATTTTAAAAGAATAGATAGATAAATAAATTAGCAAATCTATAACTTGACAATATTAGAGAGTTGACCAGTGGCGTGGTGATCTGCCACTGACTTGGTAGCTTCTAAATCCATGTTTCAACTCTTATCAAAACTCTTCCATTATATAAAAATGTATGAGTTGTTCTTTTATCTTATGTGGACCTCCTCTACATTTTTGTGTGAATTGATCCGTCCTGCATGGAAGTTGTTCATCGGGCTGTATCTTAGAATCAAACTTCGTTTGGTCCCGTTGATACTTAAAAAATAATAATAATAATAATAATAATAATAAAACTTGACAATATTTGGATCATGACTAGTAGTCTTTTGACCTGTTAGGACAAGTTTGGACTTTAACCTGCAAAACTTGGGGCTATGTTCCATCCACTTATTCTTAACATAATTTATTACTAAAATAGCATATAGCAAAATTACCAAAATTACTTTTGTACCCAAATAATATACACCTATCTTCTTCTTTATCATTGGCATACGAGAAAACTGGTTCGAGTATTCAAAATACAACATATTATATTTATATTCTTCTATTGGTTGATAATTTCTTCTCTTTTCTCCAAATTTACCTCTAATATATCTTAAAAGATACTTCTGATATTAAAATACTTACAGAATACAGCCAAAGACTTATGTTACGAAAAAGAGATGATATTTATTAAAACTTTTGAATAACCATATTATAAGAAAATAATAAAAGTGAAGTAAATTATACCCAAAAAAAAAAGTGAAAAATACCAAAACTAGCAAATATAAAATCTGAAAACTTGTTTATAGCCACTCAATTTTAAAAATTCATTTCTAGCCTCTCAAAGAAACTAATTCCCTGAAATACCCAAATTGTCTATTTTACCCCTAAGTAAAACTTTACTCATATACCCTTAAAGCCTCAAGCACAAAAATACCAAAATGCCCTTCTATAAAATCACGCCACAAAAAACGATCACCGACCCAAATCAATTTTCCACCTTTTTTTTTTATCCTTCGCGAACCGGTTTGACTTCCGAGAGAAGTCGCGGCCGACCACTCAGCTCCGGGCTTGTCGCACCTTCGTCGACCTTGGCCAACCTCCTCAGACCGCCGATCCGTTTGTTCCCCACCTCCATTGTCGAAGGTACGCAACTTGCATGGCCCATAGATTGAAACTTTGATAACTGTTAGATTTTAGAGTTTCGAATTTGTTTTGTTGTGTTTGGATGTTGGAATAGTAAAAATGTTTGTTTAGGTTGTATTTGGATGGATTGGATTGAGAATGCATGTTTGTGGTGATGTTGTAGTCGAGGAAGACGAAGAAGTGGGAACCGGGTCTTTTGGTTCCAGAAGGCAAAACCGGGTTTTGTGAGGCCACAAAACACGGTTTTGTTATTTAAATGAATTACCGTGTTTTGTGGACTACTACAACACGGTTTATAATCAAAATTGTGTTATAGTTTGCCATAAAACACGATTTTTTGGCAAGTAACCGTGTTTTGAAGGCGAATAAAAACAGGTTTTTAGTTTAATTTAAACCGTGTTTTGTGGACCAATAAAACACGGTTTATAATCATAAACCGTGTTTTATGGATGCACAAAAAAACGGTTTCTGAAATGAACCGTTTCGTCATTGGCACAGGCAGTCTAAAACCGGGTTTTAGTATAACATAAAACACGGTTTTTCAAATGACCGTGTTTAATGTACCCTTAAAACCCGGTTTGAAGAGTGACCGTGTTTTCAAAGGCATTAAAACACGGTTTTCATCCGAAACCGTGTTTTATGGATCCACAAAACCCGGTTCTATTGAAATTATTTAAGTTTAATTTTAAATTTTAATTAAGTTAGAAAAAATAAATTTTATTGCAAAAAATAAAAAATATTAAATGAATGTGATTAAAATAATAAATTCAAAATAAATGAAATTTAAATTGAAAGTTAAAAATAAGATGAAATTAATCAAATAAATTTGAAATTGGATTTAATGTAATTGTATTATGTTAGTATAATTTGTTAAATAAAATGAGTTTTATATATTAATGAAAATATTTAATATTTTTAATATTAATTTTATATCAATTAAATTAATGTTATTATTCTAATTATTTTGGTTGGTTTTGTACAGATGCAGGTCAATTATAAGTGGAGTACACAGGTTACTCCCCCTGAGATGACGTTAAGCACACACTGTAGTTTCAAAGAGATTGCTGGTGTAAAACAAGCTCTTGAGAAAAGAGAACTCCTTAAGCAGTTTTTAGGCATGACGCCATTCAGACATTTCATGGACATAGCCCACAATCAGTTACTGGTTTGCCCCTTGATTGTAACTATTCTTGCAAGAGAGTTGGAAATTCCTCGTGCTAGGGCCGATGAAATGTGGTTTGAAATCGGAGGGCAACCATATAGGTTTGGAAAGCAGGAGTTCCTATTGGTAACAGGGTTTCCATTCGGGCATATTGATGTAAATATCATTAAAGCGCGACAGAATGACAAGAATAGCCTTCTATGGCGACTTTTTAAAGGAGTTCCACCAACAGTGAAAGCTATTGTTCTGATGATGAAGTCACGGGCAAATCTAAATGTCGATGACACCTTCAAGTTGGCTAATTTAGTAATAGCTTATCAACTTTTTTACGGCCTAGATGAGCGTCAAGGGGTAGATAAGGCGTTGTGGGTCATGATAGAGGATACAGAAGCATGGAATGCATTTCCTTGGGGTACAATGTCATATAGCATACTTCTGAACCACCTTCGACAATGTGATTACTGAGGAAAGACTTATAAATGGAAGGACAGTTAATGTGTATGGGTTTGTTTGGGCATTCCAGGTATAGCCCTTACGTTATGCTCTTTATTATTAAGGAAAATTGTTTAATTTAAATATAAAAATATTTATTTATTTATATTTGAATGATATGTTTGGTTTTTTTTTTATTTGCATTACAGTGGTGGCTTGTTGAAATGTTCCCATATTTGGACGACAAGGTAGGGATCAGAATAGCAGGTGATGTTGATATGCCAAGGTTTAGGAATTGGTATTGTAATAAGAGGATAAGAAGGAATTCAGGAAGATGGAGGAGTGAGTTTCACCTTGTTAGTGTCGATTCTACTCTAACTTAAATTTGTTTTAATTTATTTGCTATCTTTGGGTGCAATATATTAACCATATATATATATATATGTATTTTAGTGTATTGCATCGAGGAGGATTCTTACGTCGACTGACAATAAGAGAGAGACAGATTATTGGAGGTCTTTCAACCCCCGAGATTTGGTTGGAGAGAAAGTGTGGAAATACGGCGGCGGAGGAGGTAAAGATGATGATAATAATGATGATCATGATGGTAATGATGACGTTTTAGGTGATGCTGGTGTAAAGGGTGCTGCCGTTGATGATGAGCAAACAGTGAGTGAGAGAGAGTCGAATAGAGAGGAAGAGAAAGGGGAGGATGAGGATGAAGAGAGAGAGCCGAGGACAAAAAGTGCGCATGATGTACAATCGTCTCCTAGATCGTCTCGCCCTTAGGTAGAAAGATTATATTATGTTTTTAATTATACAAAATTTGTTATTTTAATTTGTTATAATTTAAATATAATTAATTTATATTAATGTATATGTATATTGATTTAATTATTTGCAGGAGCCTCAGACGAATACTGGTAAAATAATAAAGCTATTGAAGAATATTATCGGCATGCAGCAAACACAAGAAAGGTTGCTGCGTAATATGGATAAACGATTGAAAAGAATTGAAGAGCATCTGAAAATTAGTGGGCCCGTGGATGATGATGTTGATGAGAGCTATACTCAGGATCAGGGTGATGACAGAATATGGAGTGATAATCGCATTTTCCAACAAAACAAGGAGCAGGTCCACGACGAACACATTCATGAGGTTGATCATGATATTGCTGAGCAGGGTAAGGACCCACCCATCCATATCCATGACTCAGTAGTAGGGAAGGAGCATGACATTGCTGACCCGGAGCAGGACCCGGCCATCCATGTCCAAGAGTAGGAGGGGGACACTGACATTGGTGATGTTCAGGTAAAAGTTGTATTTATTTGATGTCTTACTCTTACGCAATGATTTACAAATGTAATTTAAAACTATTGTCGAGCAGGGTAAGGACCCACCCATCCATATCCATGACTCAGTAGTAGGGAAGGAGCATGACATTGCTGACCTGGAGCAGAACCCGGCCATCCATGTCCAAGAGTCGGAGGGGGATAATGCCATTGGTGATATTCAGGTAAAAGTTGTATTTATTTGAGCAAAAAATTGATTACGTTTTTGAATCCAATTACTAATTTAATAAAATATAATTTACAACTATTAATTTCTTTAAATTTCAGGGAAAAACTATCCATGAAAGAGGTAAGCGAAAGATTAAGCCATCGGTATCTTGTAGGATGCCATACACTGATCCTCTACAGCCGAAAAAAAAAAAAGAAAAGAGTCAAAGAAAGTGGTGGAGCTGGGGGCGGAGACTGTACCTGATGTGTACACGCTGTACAGAGATAGTTCTTTAAATCTTCGGTAATATTGAGCAAACAATTGATTACGTTTTTTAATCCAATTACTAATTTAATAAAATATATTATAATTCTTTTTTCTTTTGAAGGCGTATTATTGATGGTTATCCGATACCATGCACTCCGGATATGGTTCGTAGCATTGAAGATATTAAAGAGTGGTTGACGGGGATTCATATTGATGGATACTTGAGTTGCTTGCGGAAAAAAGGGAAAGTTTACGGGTGGTGGGACGAGATTAATGATTTTAGATACGCAGTCCACGGGACAAACTTTTTTGTAAGTGTTTACCTTTCTATTTTATATCCATTGTTTATATATTTATTTAAATTGTTGTAGTATAACATGTTTCATTTTTTTGTTATTTCAGGCAGAGATGGTGCGTGTTTTCAATGATACATACACGACACCGAACATTGAGTTTGATCCGTCTACAGCTGTTGTATCAGATGCTTTGAAGAACTGTGCAACCGGTAAAGGAGACACAAAAATACCTTGGAAATCCACGCAAAATGTAAGTTTCAAAGCCTAATTAATAATTTTTTTTTTTGTATTGAGCATTAACATTATAGCAATAACGTTTCCAATTTACAGGTGCTGGTCTCCTGTTCTTTGTCTCAGATGCATTGGGTCCTTTGTAAGGTGTGCTTGACAGAGGAGAAGATAGTGGTGTATGATTCCATGAAATCATTAGACTTCAATCAGTGGAAACAGATCCTTCAGCCGCTTGCATGTTTTATACCGATTATCTTGCGGTCGATTGGATTTTATGAGCAAAGCAAAGCATCTACACAACCCGTGCAGAAAATATGGGACGTAGAGCATGTCAATATGGCAAATGTACCTCAGCAAGCTGATGGGTACATGTCACATTTGCTTGAAGCGTCAAATTCCTTACATTAAAATATATCTGTAATCATCTAACTTCTTTTCTTATTAACATAGGAATAGTTGTGGAGCGTATTGCGCGATGTTTATCCACGATATTTTGCAATCGCAGGACCATGCATGGAAGTCTCACCATAGTTTAGAAGACACTCGCAAAGTAAGAAGAGATATGGCGTACGATGTGTATATGTTTTCTACACCTAAATATAGAACAGATGATTTTGGTCGATGGACATTAGACAAAGATGGCAATGTAATATATGATTGAAATGCAAGTATTTATTCCATTATGAATTTAAATGAAAGAATTTACTCTATGTAGGTAAAAAAATTCGGTGTTATATGCCCTAAAAAATCAGAATTCGTGTTTTAATTGACGAAGAAAAGGAAGTACAATTTTAACCGGGTTTAATAGTAATATCATTAAAAAAAAAAAAAAAAAAAAGCCAATATGTAAAAGTTAAGAAAAATATATATATATTTTTCCATTTAAGTACAAAAACCGGATTTTGTGGAGTAATAAAGCCCGAAACCGTGTTTTATCACATAAAAAAACGAGGTGGTCCGAAAAATAAAAAACCGGTTTATATCATATAATACAACACGGTTTCGGGTTTAATGATATCATTAAACACGATTTTTTTATAATTCAAAACCAAATTTTAATGACCAATTAAACACGGTTTCGGGTTTAATAGTATCATTAAACACGGTTTCGGGTTTAATAGTATCATTGAACACGATTTTTTATAAATGTAACCCACATTTTAATAACCACTTAAACACGGTTTCGGGTTTTATTGGGGTACAAAACCCGGTTTAAATGTTTGCAAAGGAATTCTCATTTAATTTCAAAGCTTTTTTGTTTTGGTTGTTCAAAACTTTTCTTCACTTGGGTTTTATGCCATATTCTTTAGTCTTGTACTTGCTTAAAATTGTTAATCTAACTAATGTGTGATTACATTTTCAACATTCATACTTATATCATGTGATCATACATCTCAATGCAATAGTATGAGACATTTGACAAATTGATAATATGATCACACATCTTGAATTGTTAAAAATAAATTAGAAGTACTAAAATTTACTCTATGTACAATTTTACTACAACATTATTCAACACTTTAATTGTGCATAAAAGAATATTGTGTAATCTCATCTTAAATATTTATATTAATCTCAACCCCATGCAATAACTATGAGATATGTTAAGCTATATGATCAAGTATATTAAATTAACTATAATTGAAAACATTTCAATGTCATAAGTAAACAATACAAACCATCAAATTATGAGAAAAAGAAAAATAATTAGAAAAACCGGGTTATATTTAACTATAAAACACAAATCCGTGTTTTAATGGAGCATTAAATTTGGTTTCCGAATAAATAAACCGGGTTATATAAGTATAATAAACCCGGTACCGTATTTAAATATAATATAGAAACCGATTTTCGCGTTGGGTGACTGGCAATTTGGTAAACCGGGTTATATGTAGTCATTAAACACGGGTTCGTGTTTAATTGATATATAAAACACGGTTTTTTGACTTTACAAAAAATCCTATTTCGCCATAACCGGGTTATATGTAGTAATTAAACACGGGTTTTTGTTTAATTGTCATATAAAACACAGTTTTTTGACTTTAAAAAAAAATCCTATTACTGGCATAACCGGGTTATATGTAGTCATTAAACACGGGTTCTTGTTTAATTGCCATATAAAACACGGTTTTTTTACTTTTAAAAAAATCCTACTTCTAGCATAGCCGGGTTATATGTTGTCATTAAACACGGGTTCGGGTTTAATTGTTATATAAAACACGATTTTTTGACTTTATAAAAATCCTACTTCTGGCATAACCGGGTTATATGTTGTCATTAAACACGGGTTCGGGTTTAATTGCTATATAAAACACGATTTTTTGACTTAATCAAAAAATCCTACTCTGGAACAACCGGGTTTTATAGTACTATATAATATGAAACTGGGTTATAAGATACTATATAACCCGATTTCTGGAGTTGCCGATGTTATCCCGAAATTGGTTTTTCTGGATCCTTATTTATACATTCCATGAAACCAATAACAAATCCACCACCACAAAATAGCCACTTGGTCAACCAATAACATCCATCACCACAAAATAGTCAATTGGTCAACCAATAACATCCATCACCACAAAATAGCCACTTGGTCAACCAATAACATTTTCACAACCACAAACTAATAACAAAGCACTACCAACCAATAACATTTCCACCATTGGGTATAAGAAAGTACTTAAGCATAACACAAGCTAAGATTGAGTTTGGAAATACTTTATTCATTGTTGATCATCACCGTTCTCACCATCAGCTGATGGTGGAATAGGGAACCGTTGATCACAGCGGCGACGTGTGTGTCCAGTGGCTCCACAAAGACGGCATTTTCTCGATGTCCTGGCACGTCCAACACTTGCTCCAGTAGCTTCAACGTTGTTTCCAGCACCTCCTCCAACGGCTTCTGTGTCGATCTCAATACCTCCATCAGTACCTGTGCTATTCCCTCCATAGGTTGATGTAGAGGGGTTTGGGCAATGAAAACGGTTGTGTCCCATTTCACCACATTTGCTACACTTTTTCCTACGACGACTTTCCCCAACTGAAGGAATCCGTGCCTCTTTGGGTCTACCAGCTTGTCTTTTTCCTTCTGGTGGTAGCACAATCATGTTTTTAACTTCTGTAGGAACAAACCAATCTTGTGGGCCAGGGACAGGATTAATCGGACTTGCATATGCACCTTTGAGCCATTCTTTGCTATAATAATCATCACAAAGTGTGTAATAGTGAACACCATTGAACCTGATGTGTATGACAAAGGTAGAATGTTATATAATAATATAACATTAAAAATAACAAAAATTAGCAAAATACAATAATGATACCTTGCAACAGCAATTGCATGATGACATAGTAATTGATCTAGGTCCCAATGCTGACAACTGCATGACCGCGCAAATGGCTGAACGAATCCATAGCCTAATTCATGTTCGACTCCGAACTTGATCGGTTGTTGGATGGCAGATACCGTTGCACTTGTCGATTCATTAGCCATTGAGTTCACATGATCCTCCACTATTTTGGTAACCGAAGATCTGAGTTTCTCAGCATAGCAACGTCTATCGTTATACCAGTTCTGAAGCATATGTCTTAAAAATTCATGTGCAGTTGTTATTGGAAATCGACGTGCTTTCATCATACATTTGTTGAGTGACTCTGCAATATTAGTGGTCATCATGCCATATCTTCTTTTTGGAGAATATGCACGTGACCACTTTGTCACCCCAATATTAACCAATTTCTCATGCATATTCGGACATGTCACACGAATTTGTTCTAAATATTTATCACATTCGTCCCTTGTATAACAATATGCTGCAAGGTAAAACATTTTCATCATATCTGGTTGCTTTCTACAACTTTGCTTCAAGTTTTGCTTTAAGTGGAAGAAACAGAATACGTGTGGGATTTCAGGAAAAACAGATCTCACCGCATTCGCAATGCTTTTATGACGGTCGGATATGATAATCAAATCCGATGACAAATGTTGTATCCCACCAATACTCTCTCGCAATCTACTTAAAAACCATGTCCATGAATTGTCCGACTCTCCGTCACCAAATCCAAAAGCAATGGGATAAATCATCTCCTCTCCATCTTTGCATGCAGCAACAAAAATACCCTTTTATATTCACATTTCAAATGGGTGGCATCAACAGCAATAACCGGTCTGATGTAGGATCGAAAACCTTAAATGGAGGCTCCAAGTGCAAAAAACGAATATAGAAATCGGTTGTTTTCATCAGTCATGATTGTCGTCACCGTATTGGGGTTTGTTTCTTTTAACATGTGCAAATATGACGGAAGCTGCTGGAATGATTCATCCGTTTTCCCATATGCTAGTTTCTTAGCATATTGCAAAGACCTCTAAGCTTTGTTGTACATAATTTGCACGCTATACTGCTCCAACATTTCCGCAATCAAAAGCTGAGGTGTTATACAATCAAGCCCTACCTTTTTCTGATATAGTGTTGCTATGACAATAGTCTTCACACTCTGCCTATGTGACTCAAAGGCATCTTGACAACATGTGTGTTCCGACACATACTTGTACACGTACCACATCGTACCACCCTTTCTGCATCTAGCACGAACCTCAAAACTGCAAGTCAAGTCTTTACAACCAGCTTCATATCGAACCGTGCAGGAACGTCTAACCTTATGTTGATACCTGGAATTAAGAACACATCTTCCAACGGCCACATTCAATTCATGTTTATTATTAAAAAATGCACCTTTATACAATGTATCACGTCGGATGAAAGTCGACATGGCCGTTGAAGTTGTCTCAATTTCGCACTGATCTACACCCGGAACAATCCAATATGGCTGTGAGGGATTGGTGTCAAATTGTGAACCCGAAAATCTTATTTCTGGACACTCCATGTTCTCTCTATTATCATCATCTGCTCCAGTTTCAATATCATCATCTCTACTTTCCTCATCATCATTTTCACTTTTCGATGTTTCATCATCATTAATATGTATGTCCTTATCTTCATCATAACGATCATTACAACCATAATCAATGTCAGGTATTGGACTTGTTGGGGATGTAAATGCGACGACAGGAGTTGAAACTTGATTACTCCCACCATAGGAAGCTAAACAATTTTGACCATCACGCACAGCTGAACCTACAAGTCTATCCACATCTATCCTTACAGGCCCTGGCTCTGGTATTGAGGTGGATGTATTTGGAAGGACGATAGGGACATTAATCTCTCTGTAATCAACTTCAGAATCTCTTACATATTTATCAACATAAATCTCTCTGTAATCAACCTTTTTGTCCGAAATCACGCCACGAACACTAAGATCGTTCGAGATAGGTATCTTAACTGCGGGCATTCCCCTAGCTCGGACTAAATAATGCAAACGGATGTCCTATATTCTTCTATCGATGCCAGTCACTGTGTAAATGAAGTCCATCAATCGAGATAAATTGACATCCTTAGGGGCTCCTATCATGAACGTCTCACCTCCAATATAATTATTTCCATTCCACTCTCCGTTGCATTTGATTATTATTGGCACCTCAGTCATTCCTGTAAAATTAAAGCAAAATAATTTATTCTTATCCTTACTCTCATAATGTTCAATAACCAATTGCAATGCATTAATTTAACAACCATAAACATTATCAAGGATCTGCATTTTAATGCCCAATAAAACCTGGTTTAATGCCCTAAAATCTTTTCTTAAAGAAATAAATAAATAAAAATCTATATCTTCAATAACAAACCAACCAAATCCAACAAATACAATCAAATTTAACCTCATATGATCTAAATTAATACGAAACTTCAAAATAAAAACACAAATAGTGCTGCCTATTCAAACTGGATTTTAATGCCCCATAAAACCCGAAACCGGGTTTAAATACCCCATTAAAGCCAAAACCGTGATATATTGCTACTTATAACCCGAAACCGTTTTTTAATGCCTCACAACCCGAAACGGGTTTTAATGCCCATTAAACACAAAATCGTGATTTAATGCCCCTCATAACCAGAAACCGTGATATAACGCCACTCATAACCCGAAACCGGTTTTAATGCCCCAACCCGAAACCGGGTTTCAATCCCATTAAACACAAAACCGTGATATAATGCCCCTCATAACCCGAAACCGGGTTTTAACGCACCACTAAACACGAAACAGTGTTAATCCCCCACAATACTAGAAACCGTGATTTATTAGCCTATGTAACCCGAAACCGTGTTTTAATATCCTATTAAACCCGGTACCGTGTTTTATTACCCCATATAACCCAAAACCGGGTTTTAATATACCACAAAACCCGGTTTCTGCAGAATATCGCCCATTTTTTGATTTCTTTCGTTTTTTGCCAATCGGATCTTATATTATGTCAAATCACAACCAAAATCACTCCTAAAGCAATTACTAAGGCAGTTTCTACAACTAATTTACAAACGAATCAATAACATTCACATACCTTTAAGTTTGGAAGAAAAATTTGAGTGTGAGGCTTCTTGGAGAGTAATAAGCTTCACTGTGAGCTTTTTGGAGTGAAAGAGCCGTCAATGTGTGCGCAAAACAAGCTTCAATGGATGAGAAAGTTGAAGAGAGTGGACAAATTGTTGTAAGATCGTATGGAGGAGGAGGATGAGGCAGTGTGAACAATGAGCAGAATAAGAGGTGAAGGGCACTTTCGTGAATTTACTTTGGTTGAAGCAAGGGCACTTTTGTCATTTCATTGTTGCTTGCAGAGAATCTTTCACTTAAGGGTAAAATTGACCATTTGGGTATACATGTTAATAGTTTGTTTGAAAGGTTGAAAAAAGTTTAATACAAAAAGAGGGTCAAAAATAATATTTTTCTTTTAATTTTGTCTTAATGTGAAAAGCTCCCACAAAAAAACAGATAGAAGCTTTCAAAAGGTTTTTTTTTTTTAAAAAAAAAAAAAAGAAAAAGAAAAAAGATATATTAGCTCTTTGTTAGTAAACACACCCAATTAAGTTTCGTTATTCTTTAGAATTATTAATTTTTTTTTTTAATTTTATCTTATCAATAAGAGAAGTAAGTGACTTATAAAAGAGAAGTATTAAAATATAAATGAAAACAATTGGAGAGAAAGTTATTAGTTACTACAAAAAGAATAGGCCATTTTTTTAGAATTATGGGAGGTATATAAAGAAAAAATTATTAGGTTTCAAATTTATGTACTGAGAGTTTTATAAGACATTTTATAATTATTATTAGTTTTTTTTTTTTTTTAACGAAAACCCACCCTTGAACTTTTAAAAACATGGCACTGTAATATGATCTGAATTGCCACACCTTTATATATAAGCAATTAAGAGCATTGTTCTAAAACTCACTATTCGTTATTTGATCGACGAGATAGCGAGCAGTAAATACTTGAAAACTCGGTGAGTACTCGACGAGAGGCAAAATTAGTCAAAATTGTAAAAAAAAATAAATAAACAAAACTATAGATATCATAAAGAAAAGAATTACAACAAAATAATAAAAAGGGTTAAATTGTAAAAATAAACTAATTTTTTCTTAAATAAAATGAAATCATAGAGGTCATTTTTGTCCAAAGATGAAAAAGGGATCGATTTTGTATGTGACGCCAAAACGGCGTCATTTTGACAAAAAAAAATTAAAAAAAAGAAAAAAAAAACTAGCTGAGTTGATCGAGTTTAGATCGAGTTGGATCGAATTAGTTCGAATTGAGTCGAGTTAGCTCGAGTTGGGCTGAGTTATTTTTAGACTCGAGTTGAACCCCCAATCTGAGAGTTCTCAGATCGGCAACTGACCGAGCAGGGATTTCTCATCGAGAAAACGACTAACTCGACCGAGTTTTTAATCTATGATTTAGAGTTCACGCAAATAGTTGTTGGTGCCAGTGGTACCCAAACCATGAGAGTTTGGCCCATTGTCAAATATCTATAGTTCGATTTACATCCACAACTTTTGGGTTAAAAGTAATTTTTCCACGTAAGGTGCGCCTTTCCTTTCATTTTTGGGAGTTCCAATCCCGGATCACGTCTTAAAAATCCTGATCAAGAATATCCGATAAATTAGACGTTATGTATATATTGGTAATATATATAATTAAAAATTAAAAAAGAGTTTAGTGAGAGTACGATGGCAGACAGCACATGAGAGCCGGCATATCTCATCCCAGACACGTCATTAATGTTTCTTCTAAAATAGCTGAAACCCATGCACTCGCAATAAAACTTGGAAACGTTAACTGCGCAAAGTAAATAGTGAAGTCAGTAGACAATTAATCATTTTACCTACATTTAGGTAGCATACAAGTAATATTATTTATGAGCAGATAGGTTTGACACTACAAGGCGTGTGCATATGTGAACTACCATAATAAATTTTCACGATGTCGGTTTACAATAAATCTATATATTCCACTACTACTTCAAGTTTTATGGCATCTTCGCTCTCTCTTATTTTTAACACAATCTTATTTTATTTAGTATGTTATTATAATTTATAACGTGTGTAGTCTCAAATTGTTAAAGTTATTAATATTATTGGGAGAGAAGTTTAGGTCGGCGGTTTAAAGATATCAGGGATTTTAGGCGAAATGTATAATGAGACCTTTAATAGTTAATATAGAAAAAAATAAAATTTATTTTACTTTTGAGATGTAAAAATATCGATAATTGTTAAAGTGATTAATATTATTGGTAGAGAAGTTTAGGCCGGCGGTTCAAAGATATCAGAGATTTTAGGCGAAATTTATAATGAGACCTTTAATATTTAATATTGAAAAATAAATAAAATTTATTTTTACTTTTTGAGATGTAAAAATATCGATTAATATAATGTGGCGTTGAAATAGAGTAACTATTTTTTTTTAAAAAAGAAATTGAATAACTATCTTTTATTACTTCTTCATGTTTTTCTCCATTAAAAATTTTATTACTATAGTCTATCATTGAAAAAATGTCTATAATTTTCATCTTTTGGGAAAATGATAATATGATATCATTCTTTCTAATTGCACATTTTTTAATTATTAAAAGTTTTATCGAATTGTCTAATTAAATGTCTAATGCATTGCTGATGAAAGATTACTTAAAGAATTTGATTGCATTTCAAATGTGAATGTACATTATTAAAAAATTAGTCAAAAAGGACATATTCATATCAAAAAAATGTGAATGTACATTATTAAAAAATTAGTCAAAAAGGACATATTCATATCAAAAAGTTGCCTACCCCTTGAGTAGCCCTGGAAATCATTATTATCCCAATTTTAATAATAAATATTTGAACTACGTAATTAGAATTAGATTAACCATTGTTCTCATAATTCAATGAATTAGTCAAAAAGGACATATTCATATCAAAAAGAGTTGCCCCGGAAATCATTATCCTCCCAATTTTAATAGTAAATATTTGAACTACGTGAGTATGTCATACTGATATTTTGACATATAAGAAATAATCTTCCAAATAGCTTGTAAAAATAAGTTGAAAGTGGATTCACTCTAATGACTTCATTGAATGTCGAAGAGCATGAAACAGCACATTCATGCGTCAACCCAAAAATGCATGTATTCTATAAGAATACACATATTCCTTCCATGCAATCAATCAATCTCTAATTAAACCACTTTAAACATGCACCAAATTTCAAAATTCGTCATTAACTAATCCGATCCACTGTTAAGATCCTAACACAAGTGATCCACCAAGAAATTTAATGATTCATATTTATGATGAACCACTCTTAAGTTAAGTCCACCATCTGTAACATTATATAACAATAATTCCGTCACAATAATAAAACAATAAACATACAAGTGAAAATTCACTAATCATGACCATCCCGCATATAATCACCAACAAAAAATCCAAATCTAAAGTCAAAACTCAAGTTGGAGTCAAAAGAGACCTATTCTGCTTCACATAACCAAAACAACCAGAAAACCTGACCATAACCAGAGCCATCAACGCCATTCCAAGCAGAACTCCACAACCCAAAATCACCAAATACTTCCCCACCAAAACTCTCTTCTCTTCACTTTTCACGTTCCCTTGTCGTCCACTACTTCCTTCAACAGACTCGTCTTCTACATCGTCATCGTCATCATGCTCATCAACATGATCATGTTCATTATTATGATGCGAACACGTCGAGCCATTTTCAAAAGGGTCAACCACAGTGGAGTCTTTGGCAACGTTGTCGCTGTCCCATTCTCTGAATTCAACTTCCAAGTCGGCGACCCTTTGGGCAATGTGGTGCAAGTTGTAGGGCTTTTTGGGGCTCGAAGCGATCTCTGCGGACAAAAGGTTGTTCAAGAAGAGGAATTTCTGCTCGATTTCTTGAGCGTAAAAATGGCGGTAGGGGGTGTCGGGTGGAAGAGAGAAGGCCTCGGTGAGTTGGGATTCGAGTTCTTGCAATTTCTTCTGCAGAATAGAGTAGGTTCTCTTTGTCATTGTTGTTAGTTTTGTTCTGTGGGAGGATGATTTTGTGGGGGGCTTTTTTAGTGAATAAATGGGCGTTTAAGGTTTGAGGGAGTAGGTTTTGTTTGCGATCATGGGAGGTGACGGTTGCATTGGTTGTGCATTATATGACGGTTGAGGCCTAACTGCACGTACCTATAAGTACTACATTATCTTTTTATGTTTTTTTGGAGGGATGTTTATTTGTAAAACTCTCGTTTATTCAGACAATTATATTGAATTTTAATATACGGATATAACTATTGAATTGAAATCCATTGATGGTCAATTTTACTAAATAAGCTAGTGTAATAACGCAATGCTTAAGGTGTAAGTTGTAATACATATATTTTGTTTTTAGGTTACATAGTACAATATATTTACTAGTTAACGACGTTTCAGAAAGGGGACTACCTAGTATATATGAATTTTAAGACTAAAAGTAGTTATAACAGATATATATATATATAAAGTAGTTATAAAATAATTATTATCGAGGCTTATATGTATTTAATTTCTATATATTAAATTGGATTTGAATGGCCATTATGACAATGCAAAGCTCATGTAGTAGCGCGACTTTTCATAGAAATAAAATTGTTCATTTTTCTCGTACAGGAGATCTTTCTTTCTTTCTTTTTTTTTTTTTTTGGAGAAAAAGTGATCAAATATTTAAACATTTTTTTTTTTTTAAGAATTCTGTTATTATACTATACTAGTATATATATATTTTAATGATCTATAGTACGGATGGCAAAACGGAATGACATATCAAGTCGAACTGAATTTGATTTGATTCGTTCATGAATTCGACTAATTCGATACAAATTCGTTTATGAAATAAGTTAACATTTTTGAATTCGACACGAATTCGTTTATAAACGAATGACACGACACGATATGATTAATTCGTTTAATACTTTGATCATAAAGAATTCTAACCCATTAACCCGTTAATTCGTTTAATCTATTTAACCCGTTTAATTCATTTAATTCATTTAACTGTTCAATTCATTTAACTCGTTTAATCTTAATAATATTTTAAACATAAATATAATAAATAATTCACAATTAAATATTTAAACACCAAATTCAACATATAAAAATCAAACACCAAATTCAACAGAATCAATACATAAAAACTAAACACCATATTTAACAGAATCAACACATAAAAACAAAATACCAAATTCAACAGAATAATCCCATAAAAACCAAACACCAAATTTAACAGAATCAACATGTAAAAACCAAATACCAAATTCAACATAATCAACACATTAATTTGCAAAAAAAAAATCAGTAAATTAAATCAACAATAAAATCAAATCAAATCATGCTCAAACTCAATGCAAATCCATGAAAATTAAAATTACATAACATTAAGGTGGTGGAGATGGCGGATCTGGTGATGGAGCCGTGGATTTGGTGGTGGCGTTGTGGATTTGATAGTGGACAATGGAGAAAAAGCGACGATCTTGAGGAGAAGTGGAGAAGGGTCGACAACCGTGAGAGAGGAGGGGAGAACGGGCAACTGCCTTAAAGGAGGAGGGGAGAACGAGCGATGACTGTGAGGGAGGAGGGAAGATCGGACGACGATCATGAAGGATGAAGGGAAAACGAGTGGCGATGGTTAGGAGAAGGTGGCAACCGGACGACGACCGTAAGGGAAAAGGTGGTAACCGTGAGTGAGAAGGGGGTGATTCGGTGGAATAGGTGGTGGGATGTGGATGAATAAGATTGTTTAGGTGATTCAGTGGAATAGGTGAAACGAGCTATTGAAATGAGCTTGAAATGGCCAAATGAGTAAGATTGTTTAGGTTTTGGATGAATATATGTATATATAAATGTATAATTACAGACTAACTCCTCTAATATATTAAATTAGAATTTATCCTTATTTAATTGTGCCAACCTATGATTCGTTTAAGCAAACCCAATTTGATTAGTTTAATAAACGAGTTAAGTGGGTTGACGCGATTACAATACGAATTCGTTTAACTCCAACTCATACGCATTTATTTTTTACGAATTCGTGTCGACCCATCGTATCGTAACCCCATATTGCCACCCTTAATCTATACTAGTATAATTACTAAATGATTATAAGAAAATATAATAGATTTTCTTTCAATTTTTTTTTTTAAAAATTGATTTTTCTCACATTATTAACTTAAAGTTAAAATTAAACGAATATCAATTATTCTAGTAACTATATTTAATCAATACAATCTACAATATTTTGGTTGTAGTTAAAAGTACGTAACTCTTATATTAATTACCTTTTTCTATTCGAAGAGGAAATTTTAAATTTAAGTCTTTTAACTTAATTGAGAGGTTACCAGCGTCTGCAAGTGACCAAAGGTGACTCATGGATTTTTATTATGAGGCGTGCTGGGAACAGAATCAACTATGTAACTATTTATGTATAGGAATGACAAAAATACTAGATCTATTCTAAATTGTTGGGGCACCAATCCGCTTGAAGAAAGTTTGTGCACACCCAAAAATCGGGTCAAGTTTGAGGCAGGTTGATCCAATCCTGATCCGATTGATTGCTATATAAATATCTATACTATTATGTTCTAATTATTATTTTGATATTTGTGTAGGAATTTTACTATGTAGTATTAATATTTTGGTGTGTATAGTGAATTTTTTATATATTAATTTCAAAAATAAAAAATTATGTACTAATTGTGTATTTGTATTTAAAGAATTTATGTTGTCTATAAATTTTATATTTATAATTATTTAGATGCAATGTTATATTGAAGTTAAGATTGAATTATTGTAAGTTTAAATTAATATTTTTATTCGTATATTTGTTTTTTTGATATTAATTATATAATTTGTTACAAAGTTTTTCGAGCCAAACGAGTCGGATTCGGACCAAGCCTGTCCAATCGAGTTCGAGTTTACGGCAGAAAGTAATGACATGTTTTGGGCATAGATCCGGTTTAGGGGCACCACACCAAAAAACCTGATCGGGTTAAAGGCGAACTGATTTGACGTTGATCTAACCCAGTTATCATTTCTATTCCTAACAATCTCTCATCCCCGTAAATGAGGAGGAAACATGTGTCTTTATGTTTTTATTCTAATGAATTTATATAAAATTATCTCTATACCCTTAATTAAATTAATACTTAATTAATAACATATTCATATTTTAAATTATAATTGATTAATAGTTTATAATTTATATATTAAAAAAAAAAATTTATAATCATAGATTTAGATGGCTCTTTGTTTAGATACATGATTAACCATAACTAAAGTCAATTTTAATTTAATTAAAGGTGTAAATAAATTTAAAATAATCATTTTATTAGAAACTATATTTGTTGAAATATAAATTAAATATTATTAATCATAAAATTGGAATTAATATATATTTTTTGACTTGGGAATTAATTAATAATGTTAAGAATTAATTTAATAAAAGGGATCAAAATGTAATTTTATATACATTTATTAATGTTCATAAGAGTAAAGACACATGTCTCCTCCTCATTTGTGAGCACGTGAGACCTAGCACACCTCGTTGGTTATTCGAGAGTCAAAAGGTTCAAGTAATGTTCACTCAAAAAATTAAAATTAAACTTAGATGGCAGCTGATGACATTGGTTTATGCATTAACTGTCCGGTATAAAAATAATTTGGTATGATTATACACTCTAAAGAATCAAAATGATAATAATTTTTTTTTATCTTTATGTATAGATTGTTTCCGTTATTTTCGTGTGGGCTACTCTCCTACCTTCATGTGTGGACGAATCTATTCAATAAGAGAGTAGTATTTCGGATCGTGTTACCAATGTTTTTATCTCAGTTAATTTCGACAGTATTCTGGATCAATTTTAATTTTAAAAAATAATAAATTAAATTAAATAAAAGTACATGCTTTCATGCAATGTAATTGCACACTGCCCACGGTAACTTGACTATTTTGAGTGAAGCTCAAAAGAGACTGGACCAGTTACTCGACTGCATCTGAGCCCAACTTCATTACATAAGAGGAGCCACCGCATTCATTCGCGTTCCGTTTAAATTGCACGTAAGGCCTTTTTGTAAATTAACCCCAATAAAGATTATTTTTAAAAGATATAATACATAATTATGACTCCCTTAATATACACACGATCACTATTTTTTTTTTAATTTTATTGTACTATATATTTATAAATAAACGTCATCAAAACTATTATTTTATATAAGTTATTATTTTTTTTTAAAAAAATATTTAATTAGATGAATTTATGAAAATGTAAATCAATTTTATACAAGAGTAACTAATTTCTGAATGATGATTTATGGGACTTATCCTTTTGGGCCCAACTTGTGGATTAATCTCAAAGAATGCATTCTTGGTTCACATACTCTATTGGAGTGCATGTGACCACTATATAATATATGTTTTGATAATAAAAAAAATTATTTAATCTGATAATATCTTTTAAGTTCTTATTTTATAAATGGTATTTAAAAAAAGTTTGTGTGTGAAAACTTTAACATCCATTATTCTCATTGGCGATGGTTCTTTTAGTATTCCACGGCAACATGCCTTTCCATTGAAATTAGGTGTGAAATTTACACAGTGATTAAATATTCGTACCATATGATATTTGTATTAGTAGTCTAAGTCCATTACACCTATCATATCGTATCATTTCTTTTTTCAGAAGCCGAGATCATACATGTTCTTCTTTGTCCTATCCCTACTTCAATGCTTCATATTCCGCTTCCCTTAAAACTAGGGGGTGTCAATTAATGGACTAGGGTACTGGACCCTTTGAATTTTGTAGGATCCAATATTGATTCCATTTAAATCAAAGAAACTATAAACTATAATATAAGCCAAAAGAGCAACGGCTCAATGGTGGAGCCTTTAAGCTGCACACCCATCTCCTTCTTAAGAGGTGGATTCGACACCTCATAACATCAACCTCTTACCCTAGTTGATTTCTCCTTTTTATGTGGAGGTTGTCACTCCATCCATATGTGGATCGCTCCCTTCCGTATGAGATTCGTTGACTCGTGTCATCAGTGTGAGATTCTGTTTGGTCTCAATTATTCTTTAGATCATTCTCAAAAACGTAATGTAATAATATATATATATAAGCTAGTGCAATTAAACTAAGCTATTCTTATCATTTAAAATTAAAACATGCATAAATTAACAAAAGAAAATTCCCACAAATTTGTCCCAATATTTTTATCAAGAGTAAAGTAAAGTCAATTTTATCGTATTTTGCATTTTGACAACCAAAATCAACTTTTTAAAATTTGCATTTTGACAACTAAAATTACCTTTTTTAAAATAACATAAAGACCTCACCTTCTATCAATTAGTCAATATTTAGACATAAAGATCAACACTGATTAAAGGGTAATTTAGTCATTTTAATTGACCAAATTCCCCTTTAACAAATGTGGATCTTTATTGAGACTACCATCATCCATATTTATTATAGAGACTAAATCGTCCATCTTCTTACTTTTATTGAAACTTTCATTGTCCATCTTTGGAGATAAATAGGCAATTATTGTTTTTGAAAACAAAATTTGAACTTGTTTTTTCCTATGAGCAAAAAAATAAAGTAAAATAACATAAGAAGGTGCGGTGATAGATCTCCACCATCCAACCTCCATGGATAGAGATTTTGATCTCTGTCCATGGGGATTAGATCTCCCCTCAAGATCTTGTTCATGGTGAGAGAGGTGCCTCCTCTTGATCGCAAACGGAGGTGTTCATTGCCTTCACAAACAGGTCTCATGAAGGTCACAAACACCTCCTCATCTTTATGTTGGGGAAGGTGAGCCTTCTCGCCACGATGTTGCCAATTTGTTGCAGGCTTTTCCTTTTTGCTGACACTATATTTTCTCGCTTTTAACACTATATTTTCATTCATGGAGTTTTGGATCAGTGGAAATCTGGTCTAGATCAACATCATTCGAATGTTTTTCAAATTATTTTAAAAAAAATTATTATCTTTTTTAAATGGATAAAAATCATTTTGATTTCAAAGTATTGGGAAATTATCAATTTTTTAACTATATTTAAAAAAAATCCAAATTAACTCTAACATTTCGAAAAAATATCAAATTAATCTCTTCCATAAATCAACTGAGAGTTAAACTCAACAAGACATTTGTTGACAATAGAAATCGGTCAACACTCAAATGATTTATGATAGGGCCGGCTCGGAGACTGAGATCGTTGAACCCCGTTTTTTGGCCGAGTAGAGTAGGTGTGGGATCAGCCCGGAGGCCGATAATTACACCCGGAGGCCCTTTACCCCCACTCGATCACGTATTGGAGTCGAACCCTTAACATTTAAAGGTATTCCTGGGGCCAAACTCCTACCCACCAGGCTGATCAGCCGGGTGGGTAGGAGTTTGGCCCCAGGAATACCTTTAAAGGTTAGGGGTTCGACTCCGATACGCGATCGAGTGGGGGTAAGGGGCCTCCGGGTGTAATTATCGACCTCCGGATTGAACCCATACCTACTCTACTCGGCCAAAAAACAGGGTTCAACGGTCTCGATCTCCGGGCCGGCCCTATCACAAATCGTTTGAGTGTTGACCGATTCCTATTGTCAACATAAAAACGCGCGTGCTAGGGGATAGCAACAGCTGGAGAGCATGTGACTGTTAACCCGCACGATTTGAGGCACCCGAAGGCCGTAGCCGGAGCCGTTTAACCCTTTGACCGAGCAGAGTAGGTGTGGGGTCAGCCCGGAGGTCGATAATTACACCCAGAGGCCCCTTACCCCCACTCGGTCGCGTCCGGAGTCTAACCCTCAACCTTAAAGGTATCTTGGGTTGCAAACTCCTACCCATCAGGCTAATCGATCAACAACATTCAAAAAGTCAATTTTACCCCTATCACTAATTACTCTTAAAAATATCATTTTATCCTCATTTATCAACCAATGAAAATCATGTGTCATACAAAATTAAAAAAATAATAATAATTTTAGACCAATAATTGAATGACACATCACCATTTCTGAATTAGAAGATTTAGATATATTATTAATAACTTTCTTTTACTTCATTAAAAATTAATTTTTAAATTTAAAGAACATATATATATATATATACTCTATCATGTTTGGATTTGATGGAGTCCAGTAATGCATCTGATAGATCTTCCATGAATCTCTATGGCCAACAATGTCTCACTACCACCACTCAATTACCACATTCAAACATCATGACCACATTCAATCACCACCACCACTTAATGGCCACCAAGCATCACCACCACACTCAATCACGAGCATACATAGTCAATAATCCAAAATCCAACCCAGAAACTTGTTGCGAAGGAGGAGATTTGTGTGGTGTCGTCGAAAATTGAGAACTGGTGCCACTGAAAATTGAAGACAGAAGAAGATGGGACGAGAACCAAGAAGATCAGTGTGGTGATGGTGGCCATAGAGGGGTAGAGGCATAGGAGAAAGAAAAGGAAGGTGGTGATGAGGGCCATGATCTGAGTGGTGCCACCGAAAACTAAGAATGGAATGAGATACATGTGACGAGAACTGAGACGATCGGTATGGTAACAGCGGCCATAGAGAGGGAGATCAGGTAGAGGAAAGAAAGGGGGTGGTGATAGGGCCATGGATGTGTTTGTGTGATTGGGATTGGGATTAAATGTGGACGTGTATAATTTTTGATAAGTGAATTTTTATTTTTATTTTTATTTTTTTTTCAAATCATTACGTGTCAAAATTTTACACTATAATTCGAAAAGATAAAATTACTCCTGATTATCATCCTGTCTGTTAGGTTTGACCATCAGTTAACTAATGAGAGAGACTAATTTAATATTTTTTTGAAAAGTTAGGGTTTATTATTTTTTAAAATATGGTTAAAATTTTGATTATTTTTCAAAATTTATAGGTCAAAATGATTTTTTCTTTCCTTTTAAAATTGATTAACATTGGTGATCCAGTTTTAATTTTTAGATAAATTAGTTTGTTTTGAATCTTCACCATCTATCTCGTTTATAAAAGAATTAATCATACATACAAAAGACAATAGAGCTCAGCTAGCAATACTTATTAATAAACACAATATTACTCAAAACTAAGACGAGACCAAATCATAATTTTTAATAACTAAGATTTTCCTCGACCGACGGATACTATTTTAATATAAATCTCTAATCATAACTAATTTGAATAATCAAGTGACGGTTCCCAAAAATTTTGTCAGAGCCCTTAGAGGCATATTTTCTGGAGGAGATAAGTGAGACGTGCAATTTCTGTGGTCCAATTGTTTTCCGGTCTTCTGTTTTCACTTGGTTTGTCATATTCTTCTTGTTCTTTTTCGTTTTTCCAAATCTTATTAAATTGATGATGGGGATATGGGCATGTCATTGATAAAATAATTTTTCATGTTCACATATTTGACATTACAGCGGGTTACATTTCTCCTTGATTTGTGTTGTGGAGCTTTGTGTTTATAAATCTTACTGGGGGACATTCTTGAAATGTCAACTAGCTACCATTTACTTGTCTTGTTGTCCTAATTAATTAACCGCGTACTTTTCACCTAACTCGTATTTTTTTCAATCTTCAATTACTATAACTAATTACAAAGATCGAAATTATTAGATTATTAAGTTTATCCAAATCTATTAATGTTATTTAAATGCAATTTATTAATTTTCAACTCTATCGGTCGATAATTCTGATAACACAACAACATCCTCTATTATTTCATAAATAAAAATGAGAGGAACATTAGTCAAATCTTAATTATGATTATTATTATTTTAAATGAAATCTTAATTGATCAATCTTATGATTTTGAGATGGCCGTTGATTTCGCCACACTTTTGGGTTATAGTTACATTGCATGTCGGTCACGACAAGTCCAACATAGTATTTTGTTGTACTATACCCATTAGAGTTTATTCGAATATAGATCATTATTATATTAAATAATTATTTTTTATCATTAAATTATATCAAACGGTGATTTATATATTATATTATCATTAATTTTAAATATAAACATTAGATTATTAAATTTTCTTGTAAATAGTATCATTTTAATTGAAGTTGTTTCTTTCTTTCTTAAGCGGCACTAAACTTTGCTTTTTCAATATAATATAAAAAAGCACTTATGACATAAACCATAATAAGAGACGGAGATCTAGATCTGGAGATCGAATATCATTATACTGCATATTGCAATCTGCAGGAGTTGTTGTGCTTTCGATTTTCATGGTTAATAATTTTTCTCAGTCCATGCATGCGCTACTGTTTTTCCTTTCTAATTTTTGTTATAATAAATGACTGTCTCTTATTCCTATATTTGAACTCAATATATTTTAAATTAGGACTATAATTTATAAGTAATATTATGATTGGGTAAGATAGCCAAACCCTTTAAATAATGACACAATTTTTTTTTTTTGCCAATTTTACAAGATAATATTCCATACACGCACTAATAGAAATTAATGCTTGTTCATGTTTTGATGTACACCAACGATAATCATGTTTCAAACTCAAAATCCACTTAAGTTAATTTAACTAACAAGAACTAATCGTAGTCAAGAATCAAATTACAACGACAAGCATTTACATTTTAGCAACTAGTTATTAAATTTGTCTCATATCATTCAAGGATTAGAGCTTGTCAACTATAGAGAAAACTCTTTAAATATGTTCATACTCGAATCCAATAAAATATTATCACATTTATACATATGAATATATTCTTGTTGCAATAACATTCTATATTAATTGATCAATAGTTGCCTTACAGTGATAGCAATCTGATCAGTACATATTAACTATATTTATATAAATATATTACGTACAAAGCTAAGTTAGTTTATAGTGACTGGGTGGTCTCTGATGTGGTAGCTCGTAATCTAGCACTGCCACTTCATTTTCTTGAGCATGGTATTTGTTCTTGTTGAAATTGTTAACAGATACTACTATCAGTCTTCGCCTTCTCGATCCGGCCTACATGAGCAGCATATATAATGTTACAATTATTTGTTTCCTTTGTTCCTCTCTCTTTTTTGGATTAGTGTTATGTATATGGCCAGCTTCATAATGAAAACTATCACATGCTTCTCTTAATTAGGTTATAGGAGCATTTATTAATATATCCCACTATGTCTCATATTAGTACTTGTACTTAAATAAGGTAAATAATGTAAATACGAGTAAACATTGATTTATTAGTTATTTCAAAAGAAAAGAATATCAACTTCTCAATGAATTTTTTTCTTCAAAGTAAAAGAAACTGATAACTATTTATGCCTTAACTCATCACCAAATTTATTCACATCGAAATCAATCACATCTAATAAATTAAAAAAATAATAATTTAGTGTGTATGTTTCTTAATTAACCTATATTAGCCACTTAAACCTGCAAATATATATCATTCTTAAAATTGACATACATCGCTTTAATTTGAAATATAAAAATACCATCATGAATATATATATATATATATTCACATTTATGTCTGTATAAACATGTACTAAAATATTTTTCTTCATGAAATCGTGTGAGTCATGACAAAAGTCTTGAGTACATCTTATGTACTTAACATTTTCCATTCAAATTATGTCATATAAAATAAAAATAATTCATCACATAAATTTTGATATCACATAATATATTTAAATAAAAAAAAAATGTATATTCACCATCACCACACATCCCACACCTAACTTTATTTCCAAGTCGTGGGTCATGAACTCCAGCTCATTCAAGCTGTTTCTTTGAGGAATAATAAACCTAAGGAAAACCCTAATTCCGGTTTCATGGACATACAACAGCTAGCCAGCAACAAAGATCAAGATAATTTAATTTACCTCTATATTTGTTGCTTTAATCAAACCCACGTGACTAGCATTTCCTGCATGTTTCATCACTATCAATGAACAATAATTACACAATAAAACTAAGAACAACAAAATCATCATCATCATCATCAAATAACAAATCAACGATTTCTTGATTGGTAATAAAAAAGAGAAGAACAAAAATGGAATTAGGTTAGAATATAAAAATATGTTAAAGAATTTGAAGTTTGAGACTCTCTAAAAAGTCTTGCTAGGAAGTTAATTATATATCAAAAGCTCTCAAGGCCTCAAAAAAGATAATCAAAACAAAGAACCAAAATAAGTTAAAAGAGTTCATCAGCTAATTAATTGTGAGAGGGAGTGCGCATTCTGGGTTGAGAATAATCTGAGAAAAATCCAGGAAGTTTGCCATGGATTTTGTCAGGTAGACGCCATGACACTGAATCAAGAGGCTTGGTTGGAACATGACCTGATACTTGTAATTTCATCTTTCCCTTATCAGAACGGGCCTTTGTGTTGTTATTGCTGGATGCTTCTTGAGTGATTATTGCATTTTCATGATCATGACTCTTGTCAACAATACTTCCACTTCCATTTGTTTTTTCTACATTGGAGTGCTTTTGGTCTGATTCTTTAACATTCTCCATGACCTGCAAGAAAAGCAAGTCAATTAATTACATGTCAAAGAAGAAAAAAGCTTTTGCATATATTTATTATATTTATTTAGTTGTGGTTAGTCACTACAGATAAATGTTTGATTTCTCTTTTAGGGAAAACGCACACACTTGATGGACGTTCTTTAAGAAAATGCTCTTGGGTATATTTAAAGAAAACACTGTTTGTTGAAATTACTAGTTTCTGCGAAAGTAGTATTATACTACCAAATGCTACAAAGATGAATACAGACATATATAGCACCAACCTTGGTAGAAAAATGGACCTGTGGGCTAGAACCCTTGCGGATGATGACTCCAAAAGGGCGAGCATTACATGCATTCATGGAGAGACAAGAAAAGAAGACGAAAAGAGAAAAGATGATGGACATAATCATGGCATATACAACCAATAAATGCTTATTGTTTTCAAGGATTTTAGAAATTGAAGTGAATTTGTTTGGGGAAACAGAGCTAGGTTGTGTTGTTGGTGAGTACATAGGCTGACAAACTATTTGTACAGATAATGAAGAATGGAAAACGTGAAATATATATATATATATATATATGTATATATATATATTAAATATATAATGAAGAATGGAAAACGTGAAATGTATATATATATATATATGTATGTATGTATGTATATATAAGACAATGAAATATTAAAGGAGTGTGATAAGCAAAATCTGTGCAGATAGAAAAAAATTATATTTAATACTTACAATAAAAAGTTCATTTTTTTTTAATATCATCAATTTACCGAAACATGCCTTCGCAAACTACTTACCGTGCACGAAGGCATTGCAAACTAATAGTATTAAAAAAAAAAAAAAAAAACTTAATTTTTCAATATTAATTTCAAAACTCATGCCTTTTTTTTACTAACAAGAAAGAGGGCATAATTCATAAACACACCACTTATATAGTTGCAAATGGAGTTCATGCTACATTTTTTTTTTTTTTACTTCCATATATTAAAATTTTTATCCTTTGAATTAGTAATAGATTTCAATCTAATGGAAGGATAGTGTCGAATGATTTTACTATATATGTGTGATAGCACTACTTTTTTATGAACAATTGAAGTTAAACTTAGTCGTCATGGACCTATAATTACTATACAATGCGGTTGTATCAATTTGACTGAAGTGCAATTTGGAAATTAAAACAGGTAATTGGGTGGTTCGATACAGTTCTAGTCTAATAGCAAAAGCCTAATATAAGATTTCCTTTTTATAAAAATGAAAATCTTATAATTTTAATGAATTAACAGATTAAGTTTGTGTAATCGTACTCAAGTAAGACTCAGTCAAAAAGCAAATGAAAAATTGAAAATGACATATTTACAAGGGTAGGTTTAGTGTTTGGTGGAAAAACTCCAATTGTTGTCAACTGATTTTATGCCTGTGGCTCCGTGTTTGATGCTTGTTTCCACCTTATTACTGACAAAATACTTACCATACCATTATTTTATATTCTATTTTGATGACTGACTTTAACTCTATAGACACAGTAATGGTCAATTAATAAAATGATAACTTTAATTATTATATATAATATATTCAATTTAGTTATGATTCGAAATCGACATGTGGGTTAGTGGTAGTCCACATACCAATTCTTACCATACACGGATAAGTCTGCCGGATGCAGACGCAGTATATATTTTGTTCCTAGTAAATTATGGTGGTTAAAGAGTTTCGGGAATCACTTTTACTAAACAACTTAAATGACATTTTAACTTCAAGTACTACTATGTATATTAACCAATATATATTAAAAAAAAATTCTTGTAACATGGGAATAGGTTTCTCTCCATGTTGTGAAAATAGATTTTCAAACAATAAATATTGTATGTGATTATTCTCATCAATTCCCAGTAGATCCATCATCATTAATATTAGATTATATTGTTTAAAAAAAAAAATCATAAAGGTTCGAGTCTTACTATATATATTTACTAACATATATATATATAAAGTTTTTTCTTCATAATAAAAGCAAATTTCTCTCTATGTTACATAAGTAAATTTTTGAATTATACAAATAATGTTTATTCTCGTTAGATTTCGACAGACATTTAAATGTCAAATTAGCTTGTAATTTGTTGAAAAATAAAATTTGAACATATTAGCAAAAGATTGACATGACAACATTTTTATCACTATAGAATTTATTTATTTATCGTGCCGTTAATATCTTAATCGAGATTTTTTTAACACACAAAAGTACGAGTTTCGAAAATAGCATTAAAAACTGAGTTGGGATTTTATAACACCATCAATACTGTTTGAGAATTATATTTTGTTTACAAAAGATAAAAAGAGAACCATAGTTTGCGGCCTTTATTCACAAATTATTATCCTTATGCACGAACTATAGTTTGAAAATATTGATGGTGCTGAAAAATCTCATTTCAATTCTTCAGTGCCTGTTCGTAAACTCCCACTTCTTTTAGTGCTATTTCCATTTTAATTAATATTCAACATTAAATGCACATTTTAATAAATTAATATGTAGTAATTAAAATAAAGTTGTAATTAATATAAATAATGAATAAAATAATTTTAAATATATAATGAGATATAAATTGGAACGTCTAGAATTATTGTTTATTTAATTATTATATTATCTTGTGAAAATCGCAGCATATTTTTCAAAAAATAAAATAAACAAAAAGAACCCTACTTGAACACAATTAGAAAGCACTTTTCACTTCATAGAAATGTGTATATTATTCATTTTATTTATTCTTCCCTTATATGGATGATGAGCAATAGTACTATATATTAGTACCTGAAGATACCTCGTTCTTGATTAATTTCCTTTTCTAGTATTGATTCTATCGTTTTCTTTGAGCTTGGCTTCATCTTCAAAGGAATTGAATATGATAGTGCATTTACAAGGAATTCTTTTTTTACGTCACACTAAAGTTAGTGGATTTTGAAAGTAGTATCAAACTACAAAACTGAAATATTTTTAGCACCAAATAATTCGCGAACAAATAAACCGTTTGCATGTATAGTAACACTTCATTAGCAAATGCAACATATAAAGAAACAATTTTCGAACATTAATTATTGGGCCAAACATAAGTCATGTTCGAATTTTAATAAATTTATAAGAAAATGAGGTAATATAGCACCACTCCACTTTCTTCCTTTTATCATGTTACTAAATTACTAGTTTGAATTTTAATTGTAAACTTCCTATTATGCCCTTAGTGAAAGATGACAAAATCTTGTATGTTTCTTTTCTTTCTTTCTTCTTCTTCTCACTTCCTTCGATAAAAAGCTTGGAATCACAAATCAAGTTTCGAAAATTAACAAATCAACCTTCTCTCTTTTTTTTCTCAGTCTCTCCATCATGTGCAGCTATTTGAAAAAAAAAATTAAGAATTTTGAAATTTTTGTTTGAAGAAACTATAATTTTATTTTTTATTTTTTTTTTGCTGTAAAATGATGATAATTTGTATTAGAAAAATTTAATTGTTGAAATTAAATGAAAATGGAGGGATTGAAAGCCAATGAAGAAAAGAAACTTTGTATTATGTTTCAAATTGCGATTTTTCGAGGCCTATTTTTCTTTGTTCGAAACTCATTTCCTTTGTTTAGAAACTATTTCTTTTGTTCAATGTTATTTCCTTTGTTCAAAATCTACTTTTAGGACTGATATTGAACACTTTCAAAAAAGTTTTAGGGGCAAAAGATGTCATATTTGAACCCATAATATATGATTAAAAAAGGGCTTTCAATTTGAACCCATAATATATCATTAGAATTGTCCACACAAGTAGAATAAGAATTTTTACTATCTTTGTGTTTTCAACTTCCACTTCTGTGTTTTTCTTTTATTGCATCTTTCTTTTCAAATTGAAAGCCCTTTTTTTTATTTAATTTATATACATGGCACTAACTTATTATAGATGCTATTAAAACTTAAAAGTAATCATCAATAAAACTTAAAGTAATCATCATAACCCACTAAAAGTGACATTTTACTTATATATAAAATTATTGTTTGTAATTTTGTTTGAAAAAAAATTATTGTTTATATTATTTATAGGATGTCTAGTTGAACAATTGTCCATTCCTGTGGATTGAAAAATCAAAAAATGATCATAAATTAAGGCCGGGTAGTCGAACTCACGGGGTTGCATGAAACATTTCTCATTTTATATTGTTTAAAATAAAATTTATGAGCCCTTATTGTAGCTCTTATGCTAAAATCTAAAAAGCAAACAAGAAATCATATTAATTATCTTAAAACACCATAAAGTTATATTTATTTAAAATCTAAATTATTGTCTATTTCAAATAAATAAAATATTGTCATATACCCTTCAAGTACATGTTAATAAAACTAATTTTATATGTCCATTCATCTAATTTGTGCTATAGAATAGTGCCATTATTTTAAAAAGTAAATATTGCTTACATATTATTTAACATCACTTCTGCAAGTGAACGAATCATTCGCTAGTATTTATTTATTTATTTTTGAATACATAACTAACATAATTTTCTTTCAACTTTTAAGATGGTAATAAATTTTTTTCCTTTTTAAGTTGACACCGAACAAATTAAAGATAAAGTGTTATCAAGGAATAATATTATTTGTATATTCTGAATATAGATTCTCATAAACAGAAATAAACTACTCATTTATAACTACTCTATAATAAGTAGAGAAAATTATACACATAAATTTTAAAATGCATTTGATGAGAATCGATAACATAATCTTCAACACCTTAGTGAATGAAAAGACATCCAAAATCCATGTTAAGAGATGATACGAAGAAAAAAACTATCAAATTCTATTGGTGAACAATCCTAATAAATAGCAAGATAAAATGACCATATACAAATATTTAACACCTAAACGAGACCATAGTAAAGAGTTGAAAATTTACCACATAATAATAATAATTATTATTATTATTTACATTTGAATATTCATATTAGTCTAGGGAGTAGTGTGTTTGTTTAGAAGATGCTAATTTTATTAATTAAGGTTGTAATGTGCCTGGTGTTTGACGATTGCAAATGATATGTGATTATGTCCTCTTAAAGCCCAGCAGCAATCTTGATACCCGCACTGCCGTTGTCTACACGCCGCCCTTCAATCTTATACCTTCTTTTCAGATTCCCCTTCAGCGTGACTAACAATTCTATTATTTTTATATCTGCATAAATTAAAATATCTAATAATCATCAACCACTTATTATTCTAGGGATAAATTCATTTTTGTCCAAAAAAAAAAAAAAAAACTCAAAATTAAAATTTATTTGTTTTTAACCCTATATTAAACTTCAAAACTTTTTAGTTTGTTCTTATTCCACAAAATATTTCATGCAATGCAACAAAGTTTAACGATAAAGTATTTTAAAATATCCATGTTTTATGTACCAAACTGGCTACAATTAGAGTACTTTTGAATATAAGTAAATTATAAATTAACTATCTAGTTCAAACTTATTATTCATACGGAACTAACTTTATACATTTATTACAAAATGCTCACCCACAGTTGCCCAAGTCCGTTAGTTTTGACGGCAAATACTATTATAGTGTAAAAAAGATGAAAATAACCCTAACTAATTATGTTGACTGATTTGACCAAATAGAAAATTAAATAAATTAAATTTAAAATATTTTTAACCATCTTATTCCTTCTCTCTTCTCCCACCTCTCTCGTGTCTACTTCTGTCTCTCCGTCTACCACTCCGATAACGGTGTTGACAGTGTCGCCCTCATCAATCCTCCCAAACGACGTTGCCATAAATTGCCTGCCTCAAATCCCGTGGCCTCACTCTTCTCTCTCGGCCGCTGCTTTCCTCACTCTCATCTCTCTATCATTGCACCGTCTCTCGCTATCAACACAAAGTGACGACCTCTTTCTAGCGAAAAAACTCGGCACCTCTATTGTCTTTCTCTCCATTTCTTTGTTTTCTTTGACATCTCTGTGATTTGGCTTTATTGGTATTTGGGGTTGATTGAGTGGATTTCAATGGTTGTGTTGAGGGTTGATGGTGAAATAATCTTATAATCTGGAGCTTCAATAGTGTGTTTAGGATGTGTTGTTGGCTAGTGGTGATATAATGGTGTTTAGGTGTTTGGGGGTAATGTTAAGTGGCAATGAAAGTGATTTCTAGAGGCCTCTAATTCTGTGGGTGGGTTGGTGGGTAGGTGAGTGTTTGAGTGATGTATGTTTTGGGTGTTTAGGGGGTGATAGGGTGAATGAGGTTCTTAGGATGATATTTTGGTGGTGATTGAGTTTGATGATTGATGATGATTTTGGGGCATTTTTGGGTTTGATAATTGATGATCTGAAAACCCAGAATTTAGGAGTATAAAGTAAACGTAATGCTAAAATATTTTCTAGAGTTGTAGTTTACCTTCTTTCTAAATTATACGGTGACAGGAGAGCAAAGTTCTCAAAAAGTACAAAAATTGTCATGAATCTGTCTTATTATGTTGTTATATTATTGAAACTGAATGTAAAACTCTTAAGTATTTTGTGCATATTGATTTTAGTACCTTAACATTTATCCTGAGATATCAGCAATTTTGCTTCGTTGTTTTCTCTGTCAATTTTATTCCAAAGCATTATTATTACGCAACACTATTTCCACTTCCAGAAATTACAAGTCTTTTGTCATGTAATCGGGGCATCAAAGCAATTTAGCCATGATTTGTCATGCTACTAATTATGAAACCGTACATTTGCCAGAATTCTGGGTTTACCTGGAAAAACCCAATTTCTAAATGGGGAGACAGAATACAGAGAAGAGAGAGAGAGAGAGAGAGAGAGAGAGAAGGATGATGGTGATTATGATGACAGATTGATGATGATGGTGGATGGATGATATTAAAGATTATTCATGAACTGGGTGATGGGGGGATGAGAAAGATGAACTGGGTAAGTGATGATCTAGGGGGAGACAATCTTTTTAATATTTTTTTTTTAAGTTTTTGATTTTTTTTAATTATAAAGAAATTATAATTTTTCAAATTATAAAAAATTTAAAATATAGTTGAGAGACAAAAATATCTCTGAATATGTTAAAATTGACTAACTGTTAACTAACCTAAATTAACGATAAGTAACTAAATTATAATAAACTTATAAAGTTGACTCTGTCTGTAAATTGGTTTGAACTGGGTAGTTAATTTAAACATATTTCAGCACTGACTCAACCCTATAAACAAATTCTCACCAAAATGAAAAGCATCAAGAATTGGGGGAGTGAAATCCTGCAAGTATAACATTAAAGTATAAACATTCGTCCTCTCGGTTTCTAAAGCTAGGAACAGTGTAGAGGGAGTGGGTCCTTAGGGTTGTGGGTCTTTCGAGTGAAAGGGTGGGGTAAGGCTCAGCGGGTGCCATCCTTTTTACGAGTTTGGGGTGGATTGGTGCTTTTGGAGGAAGCATGGATACAGAAGAGATTGCGAAACTTTGTCAAACTCTCTCCCTAACGGAGGAGGAAGGGAAGATCTGTAAGATAGAGGGGGAGGTGAGGCAGCTGGGGTTCGATGAAGTGGACCATTGTCTGGTGGGAAAGGTGTTATTGGGTAAAAAAGTTAATAGGGAAGCCTTTAAAATAGTGATTGAACAAATTTGGGGTTCCTTTGGAAAGGTGGAGGTGGAACTAGTTGGGTACAATACCTTTATGTTTTTTTTCGATCAGAAAGAGGTTAGAACAAGAGTGTGGAACAGGGGGCCTTGGCATTTTGAACATAGCCTGATAGTGTTAGAAATCCCTAGAGGAATAGGGAACATCTCAAAGTTAGGTTTTAATAAAGTGGATATGTGGGTGCAGATTCATAAGATTCCACTAATGTGTATGAATAGGAGAGTGGCGTCAGTTCTGGCAGGACAGATAGGGGAGGTAGTGGCAATACCCGATGATCCAAAGGAGTACAGAGGTAAGTATGTGAGGGTGAGAGTGACGCTCGATATTAGGAAACCGCTGAGAAGAGGATTAATAGTGGATGAGGGAGGTGATGAAGGAGCAACATGGGTGACTCTACATTATGAGAGGTTACCAGAGTTCTGTTTCTCGTGTGGGCGGATAGGGCATGGGGGTAAGGACTGTGAGGATGCAAATGCTAGAGGGGAAGCGAGGAAGGGTGGAACACTTAAATATGGAGCTTGGTTGAGAGCAACCCCTTTTGAGGATAGTAGATCTAAAAGTGGAGGTATTTATATAAGTCCTGCCTCGAGAGTTATGAGAGCAGAAGGAAGAGTCCTCTTAGGGGAGAGTGCAGGGAATCTGGTGGGGAAGTCAGGGGGAGGCAGAGGGAGTGAGAAAGACAAGAAGGAATATATAGGAAAAAGTAGATTGGAGGGATTCGAGGGAGATGGTACCTCTGAGGGTCAAAGTAAGAAGGGGACCAGTGGGGAAGGTATGCCTTTAGTGAAGCAGGGGCAATGTAGTGGGGCAGCGGACCCACCTGGTGTGCCAGAATGTAGGGAGGGTAGTGACCAAAATACCTTTCTAGGGGAAGTTATTACATTTCATAACCAAGAGGGTAACAAAGGCATAAAGGCTTCAGAAAGTGAGAAAATATGAGAATGGAAGGGACGTAGAAATGGTAGAGTTTTCTAGGGAGTCTCAGGTCCAGCTAGTTGAGCTTGGAGAGAAGATGAATATGGTGGGAGTCAGGAAGACCAATCTGTCTCAAAGGTCCTCTAGGAAATGGAAAAGGGCAGCGAGGGAGTTGAGGCTAACAAGTAAAGCAAGGAGCCCGATAGGAAAAATCCTGTCGTCCAAGATAGGGGTCAGGAAAGGAGGGAGGAGCAATAGTCTTTCTCCAATCCTCATGGGTAGGTCCTTCAAGGGAATTAAGGTGGGGGGGGTCTCCACATGCAAATAAAGGAGGAACGGAGGGAATAGATAAGGTAGACGAGTTAGGAACTGTAGGATATAGAAAACGTAAGCTGAATTTTATGGAGGATCAGGGAGGGGAGAAAAAGAAGAACAGGTGTGATTCTGGTGAGAATGGGGATGTTTGTATTGAAACGGCGGCGCCTGGTGAGCAGGGCCGCCGAGACCAATGATAGCCTTAGCATGGAATGTGCGGGGTTTGGGGAATACCCGCGCATTCTCAGCTCTCAAAAGAGTCGTCCGAAAATATTCCCCGAATGTGGTGTTTTTATCTGAGACCAAGTTAATGTCGAATGTTGTGGATAGGATTAAGACTTGTTGTGATTGTGTGGGGGGTTTCATGGTGAGTTGCTCTAGAAAAAGTGGTGGGCTTGGCTTATTCTGGAAGGAAGGAGTGAACTTGTCAATCCTGTCCTTCTCGGTTGGGCATATAGACTCTAGGATTAGAATGGAAGATGGCTTTCTTTGGAGATTCACGGGCTGTTATGGGAATCTTGATCCAGCAAAGAGGGATAGCTCGTGGGAGCTGGTTAGATGCCTTAGAGATGTTGATGATCTTCCTTGGGCTTTGGGGGGAGACTTTAATGAGCTGCTAAGTAAGAATGAGAAGTGCGGAGGCTCAGTGAAAGGTGTGGGTGGTATAATTAACTTTAGGAAGTTGATCCTTGATTGCGACTTATCTGACTTGGGTTTTTGTGGGCCTAGATTTACCTGGACAAATAGAAGAGATGGTAAAAATAATGTCCAGGAAAGGCTTGATCGTTTTTTGGCAAATTCAAAATGGAGAGATTGGTTTGAAAGTGTAAAAGTGGAGAATTTGAATTTCAGTTCGTCTGACCATAGACCTCTGCTTTTAAGGGTTCAGAAAAGAGATGGTTGGAAAGGTAGGTGTCGCAACAGTTTCAGGTTCGAGCCATTCTGGTTCAGAGAGGAAGATTTTCATCATCTAATAAAGGCTTCTTGGGAGAGGGGGGGTAATGCTAAGTCTGAAGTGGAATTGTTAGCTAAGTTGGAGGAGTGTACGGGGGTCTACTTGGAATGGAGTCGAGAGAGGTTTGGCTCGCTGAGGAAACGTATAGATTCTAAACAAAGGCTAATTGAAAATCTTTACCAGAAGGTTTCGGTGGCAGGGGTTATGGAGGAAATTAAAGTTTAGGACCGGGAGCTGGAGGAGTGGTTAGCAAAAGAAGAGGTGTATTGGCGCTAAAGGGCGAGAGTGGATTGGTTGATGGCGGGAGATCGAAACACCAGGTTCTTTCATGCAAGGGCTACGGCCCGGAGGAAGAAGAACTCGATCACAAGGCTGATTGGGGAGGATGGGGTAGCTGCGGAGTCTGAGGAGGACATTGGCAGAATTATGTGTGATTATTTTGGTAAGTTATTCTTTACTTCTTCTCCTTCTTCAGCTGACATTGAAGGCGCTTGTAGGGGGATAAAGAGTTTTTTGAGTGAAGAGCAGAAGAGAAGACTGATGTTACCTTTTAGTGAGGAAGAGGTCAAAACTGCCGTTTTTGCTCTGGGCCCGACCAAGGCTCCTGGATCGGATGGTTACCAAGCTTTATTTTTTCAAAAGATGTGGAGTGTGGTGGGTCAGGAGGTGTCTACGATCTGTCTCAGGATTTTAGAGGGGAAGGCTTCTATTAAAGCATTTAATTGTATGAATGTGGTGCTTATTCCAAAGACTAAGAACACGGAAAGAGTAAAGGATTTCAGGCCTATAAGTCTAAGCTCGGTTTTGTATAAAGTAATCACGAAGGTTCTGTCCTATAGGATGAAAGAAGTTCTTCCAGGTGTGATATCGGATAACCAATCAGCCTTTGTGCCAGGGAGGTAGATTTTTGATAATGTTCTGGCATCCTTTGAGATGATTCATACTATCCATAGGCGTAAGAAAGGTAAGAGAGGTTTGATAGCCATTAAGTTGGATCTTAGCAAGGCGTATGATAGGGTAGAGTGAAGATTTCTAGAGGCGGTGATGCTGAAGATGGGGTTTCCGTTAGGGTGGGTGAAATTGATCCTTGAGTGTGTTTCCACTTCGAGTATAACTCTGTTAATCAATGGTAAGTCTGTGGGGTGTATCCGTCCTTCCAGGGGAATAAGGCAGGGGTGCCCTTTGTCCCCTTACCTTTTTCTGCTGTGCACGGAAGCTTTTTCAGGAGGTGTGAAGCTTGCTGAGAGGGGCGGAAGAGGCTTGGGGATCAGAAGTGGAAGGAGGGGGCCGATAGTTAGCCACCTTCTCTTTGCGGACGATAGCATTCTCTTCTGTAGGGCCTCGGTTTCGAACTGTCTCTTAATCAAAAAGGTACTGGGATTGTATAGCAGGGGCTCGGGTCAGCAGATCAATTTGGAGAAGTCCGCTATCTGCTTCAGTGGGAATGTCGACGATAGCCTTAGGAAAGAGATCTTTATGGTGCTGGGGTTGGTGGCTGAGAGTAACCATAGTCAGTATCTGGGTCTCCCCTCCCTGGTTGGTAGAAACAAGTCCAAAACCTTTACCGAGATTGTAGACAGAGTGTGTAATAGATTGAAGGGGTGGAAGAGTCGGCTGTTCTCACAAGGGGGGGAAAGAGGTCCTGATTAAGGCGGTTCTGCAAGCGATCCCAACTTATATGATGAGTATTTTTCGGCTGCCTTTGTAAGGAAGTGGGGTCGTTGGTGGCACGGTTTTGGTGGGGGATGAAGGAGGGTAAACGGAAGATAAGTTGGGTCAGCTGGGAGAGGATGTGTAAGCCGAAAGCTCTTGGAGGGTTGGGTTTCAAGGATCTCTCGATTTTTAACCAGTCCCTGCTCGCTAAGCAAGCTTGGAGAATGGTGGAAAATCATAATTCCCTTGCGGCACGTGTTCTGAAAGTGAAGTATTTCCCGAAAGGTGAGTTTATGCAGGCTCAATTGAGTGGCTGTTGCTAAGTCGTGGCAGGGGGATCTCTCTCCGGAGTTGGGCGAATTCCTGGCTGTTAGAGAAGGGCTGAGAGAAGCTTTGGCTGTCGGACTGAAGGTTGATGTTATGGAAGTGGATTCCGCTGTTGTAGCTTCTAGTCTTAATTCGTCTGAGTCTTGTAGAGGGGTTGTGGGTTGTTTGATTAATGATATTAAGGCTGTCAGTAGGGAGGTGGGTGTCTGTAAGTGTCAAGCCGTATCTAGAAATGGGAACCGCTTGGCTCATAGGCTTGCCTCTTTGGCCTTGTCCTCTTCGGAGGTGTTGCGTTGGTTCAACGTTAACTCGGGTTGTATTTTCCCTCTTGGGGTTGATCTATGAATAGTTTTCTGAACTTCAAAAAAAAGAATTGGGGGAGTGATAGCAAAACCATCTGCAAGCGCGCGTTTCCGCTCCAACTTAGCACACTCATCATCATACCTTTTTGTTCTGAACTCTGTATGGACTGTATTTATGCAAAATTTATTTGTTTTTAACCCTAAATAACTTCAACGAATTTTTGTTCGTTCTACCTCATTCCGCAAAATATTTCATGTACATCAACATTACACGTTAGCGATTGATTTTACATGCATAAAATTTTTACCTATATGGGATGTTTTGTAAGACAAAAATAGATTAAAAGTTAATTAAATTTCATTTAACAATAAAAACGAATTATCTCCTTTTTGGATAAAAACGAATTTTTACTAACTTTTTTGGGAACATTTTTAATAATTTCCACTTATTTTTATTAAGTATTACAATCAGTTCAAGATTTTGAAAATCACACAATTCAAAACTCACGCAACCTCAATATTCCAAATGTGGAAAACGTAAGAGCAAGAAAATGCTAGTGTCCACAAAAGCCTAGATTTTTAGAAAAAGAGAAGACAATTGTTTATCTGAAAAATCATTAAAAAAGATAGATACCCTTCAAAAAAAAATGTTTAACAAAATATTGTGGGGATCCAAAATCAATCAAAAGGTTTATTAACTTCCACCAGGGATGACTACTTCAAATATCACTATGAATTATATAAACGGACATGCTGGATCAGACTCACAGTTTTACAAATATGTCTAGATTATTTTCTCAAATTATTTCAAATCAAATTCCTCCCAAAAATAATAATAATAATAATAGGGATTAATACTAATGTACAGAGGAAAGCATCGATTCTGACTAGACAGTGAATCAATTCCTTGTGAAGGAACTACTAAATATGATAGGATGGTTAAATATTTACTAACCGACCATTATGTAATAATAGTGCAGTATAATAGTCTAGTAGAATTTATGAATGGAAGGCCGCAGCCACTGCCATCAAAAGATTTCTGTGTTAAGTATCTACAAAAGTACAGAGGCTAGAAATATTTTGATTGCATGAATTTATAAGATGTCCCAACGTATTGTATGTGAGATACCCGGTTTCTTGGATTTTAATGAGCTAAAAAATTTGTGATTATCTTAGAGAAATCCTAGACTTGGAAGAAATGAGGAAACAAGCAATAAAACCAAAAGAAGAACAGTTGTAAAAAGCTGAAAATTCCATACCAACAATTTTTCAGACGAAAGGCAAAGTTGCAAGAAGTTGAAGATTTTGTAATTATTAAACATCTTTTAATTCAAGTCATACACCTACATTAAACCAATAAGAAATATCTCTGCCTTGTTTTATGTTATCCATTCATGTGTGTGTATATATATATATATATATATTTTACTTTCTGACACTTTGGTCAGATAATTATCGAAACTTTATCTAAAATAGGATTCTATCGTACGATCCAGAATGTTATTTCAGTGGCGGCCCAGACATTTATATTGGGGGAGGGGGGATGGGGTGCGCATTTTGTAACAAAGTAAAAATAAAATAAAATCAATTAAGATAAAAATATAATTCATATGAGTTTTTTTATTATGAAATTTATCATATGAAGAGAGAAAAAACTTTCTATATATATATTGTTAAATGTATATACAAACCCTTATCACGAGTATAAAAGGAAAATATACTAACTACTTAAACTATAAATAAAGATACAATTCACACCTAGTTAAATATATTTTTATTTTTAAAATTTGGTTATGATAACTTTTATTATTTTAATTGTAAATCTCATAAAATAACACTAAAACGCTAGTGAGTTTATGCAATAACACTAAAGAACGGAAATAAATTCACAACATTCATTAAGTTATCAATGAAATGTGAAAAAAAAAAAAAAAACTCAAAAGATTGAAAAATTAAAGAAAAATTAGTTAATAGTTTATGTAAATATGATATAATTTGCGATTAAAAAAAATTGCAATAACTAACGATAATTGTTCATAAATATTAAAAAAAAAAAAAAAAACATTCATAGTTCATGATAGGTTGTAAAACTTTTCAAAGTCAAAATACTTCATGTTTAAAGATTTATTTGATATCATTTATTTTTACAACTTAGGTTGAAACACCAACAAACCCACACAACTCCATTATCTTTTTAAAAAAAAAGTGTCGTTCATTATTTCCCAAAAAAAAAAAAAACAACGTATATAAGTGAGAAAGAGAAACAACACATATGAAAGTGAGAAATAGCACCTGTACTGATCATTATCTTTTTTAAAAAATAAATAAATAAATAAATAAAGAGTAACATCACATTTATAATTGGAAGATCGAACCAGGGATCACAAACATCACATTTGTAATTGAAGATCGAACCAGAGACCACGCTGACGAAAGAAGGCAAAACACGCCTCTTGCCATCAAACTATTCAAAGCCTAGCAATCATGTTTACTTCAAAAATGTATATATTAATTTACTTATATATTTAAAAATTTAATAATTAGATTATTATATCTAATAAATTTTCATAAAATTTCAGGGGGGCACGTGTCTCTCCTGGCCCTATACTAGGTCCGTCCCTACTACTTCTTATCACCGAGAGAGATCTACCCATATTTAATAAGAAAATCACCCTCATTTATCTTTTTTATAAGTCTAACGTCTTGAATCCTGCCCTTTGAAACAGGCAGGTGTTGCTGATGCCACTACCCCAGCGGACTTGTGGCTGCAGCTGTATCATTTATGGCGTGTTTGTTTGAGGAAAGGGTGGGAAAGAAAAGGAGTAAAATCTTGGCCCCACAAAACCTGTGTTTGGCTAAAAACAGGAAGGGAAGGGGAAGGAAAATTCCCTTCTTTGTTTTTCGGGCGCACTTAAAATCCTGGCCCAGTTGGACTTGGATTTCACATGCCCATCAATCTGTTGGTTTTGGAAATCCAGTCCAACTCAATATTTCAATATTTTTTAATTTTTAATTACTAAATAATATATAAATTATTTATTATAATAAAAAATTTTATTTTTATTGCAAAAGTTGTTATAAAATAATAATTTAATATCAACTGAAAGTAAATTTTATTTTTAATATAAGAATTTTATTATTTTTATTTATTTTAATTGTATTTTATATTAAAGATATTTAAAATTAATTTATTATTTTAATTCAATATTAAATTAATTTAGTCAAAATCAATCAAATTTCAGCTGCACCAAACAGTTATAATATTTATTAAATCTTATTCTATTATATTCAATCTCATTCAATTTTATACATAAAATGAGGCTTTAGTGTAAGGACCATTTGGAGCATTCGAAAAAACACTTAGCACTCTTAAGGACCATCCAGAGCATTCGAAAAAACACGTAGTACACTCTCTAAAAACAATCTATGTAAACACTCTCCATGTAACTATTTAGAAGTTGTTTGATAAATAGTACTCACTTCAAAGAAAATTTCCTACTAATTGCGTTTAGTTTTCTTATAATAATTTTTGAGAAAAGAAATATTAGCAAATAATGATATTATAAATTATATTCAAAGAGTAATTCTTTAAACTTTTGAGAAGAGATAAGTTTTATCTCTATCAATTGTAAGAACCTTGCAAAAGCTCATTTATTTGTTTTGACATTTCCACCAGATTTTTGTTAAAGACACTTGGGTACCTCGTTAGCCATTTGTTAAGGCATTTTAGACAAGAGTATATCTTTTAAAACGAAAGTTTCATGTTAAAATAAATACATTTTCAGACTTCTGTTTGTTCCCAAAAAGCGACACCGACAAAAAAATTATTACTGAAATAACTAACTACACAAACTATAATATACTCATCTCATCTCTTTGATATTAAGAGCTTGTCCTTTGCTCATGATTTCTGTTAAATTCATATGGTTAGTTATGCAAGCCGCCTTCACTTTGTTCATGAAACCATGATCGAACTATGCTCCTATGCTTATTGCTTCTGAACTTTTGGGTCCATTGGAAAATGGTCAGACATGGTCGAATATCATTGAAGAGACCTCATCTCGTCAATCATCCACCACCTATAAGTATCAGCAAAGAATATTGATGTGCTTTTGCATTTTAGTGCTTACCATTAACCGTACGACCTTTACTGGGGAAAAAAAATAGAAATTCTACGCATTTGAAGGAAAATTCTACCAAAACTAACCATTCTATAAAAAGATTGCTGATAATGTTAAAATCATCCGCAATCCATCTAATTTTGGACCAAAATATGAGAATGAATGGCGCTAATGCACTAAAAATGATGGTTCACAACATGTAAAGGTAGACCATCGATGGAAACTTGTGGTGTTGGAGAATGAAGGCAACAAAGTGCAGCATCAAAACCAGACTGCATAAACCAGCTAGTCTGTCTGTCTCTGTGGACATATTAAGTTTATTTCACAGGATTACAGATTACAGGAGCTATATCCATGCCCTTTTTCGTTCTTCAGTATGAAGAACTGATCAGTGAGTGACTTTTATCTACAGAGAATGGAGTTTCGGGATATTCAAATTTCAAAGAGAGGATGTAAAAGCACGACAAGAAAACAGCCTGTGTGTAATTCAACTACCTCTGAGATGGAATGTCCTGAAACCTTTTAAAGATTAGTTATACATTGGACTGAGAGTGTCATTCCTGCATTCGGAGCACGTGATCAACAAAAGACGAAGCGAGCAATCACATTTGGAGAAGATTATTCACAGTAACCGTAACTGAATTTGTTCTCTGCAAGTCCTGCAAATCAATTAATTTCTTCCATCAAGTCGCTTGACTTAGGATTCTGATAGAAAAAAAACAGTAAATATAAGGGGATAATAAATTAAAAATCCTGAACAATTACCAAATGTGACCTGCAATATAACTCTCATAATATTTTGGGATGGCCTACCCTACACTACTTGCAACAGCATCTAAATTCGTTAGGTTGACAAATAACAGAAAAAGAGTCCATTTCCACTAGCAAACATAACGACATATTTTCCTCCATAAAACTCTTTCTTGTACATATCAAGTGTCACTTTATGGGATTGAAATGTGGCGTATTTTTATTGTGACAGGTTTGCAGCTGGAGTAATGATTCACATAATGGAAATAATATACAAAATTTTCATGCTCAACAGATAATATCAAAGGTAATTATAAACCAAAGTAACATAACAGAAGTCGACTAAACGCGAGCTACAGGAAAGAAATATATAACCAAACATAAAATAAAAAACTGGACCTGAATAATTAACTCATCTGGTATGTGTGGAAGAACCTCCCGTACAGTATCGGCCATGGCAAGTATGTTTGCTATATTATCATTTGCAGCACGTGTAGCAGACCTCATATGTAAACCTCCAGTATTTCCAGGGAATCTTCCAACAACTGCAGGTGGAATGGGTGAACCAGCTGCAGCAGCTTGAGCGGAATTCATTGGCCAAAGGCTCCAAGCAGTATCTTCAATTGTTGTCTGTGCATAGGTTTCTCCCACAGATGCAAGATGCCTCATCATCATCTGAACTCTGCCCAATCCAACTGATCTCATAGCAGTAGAGGGACCAGCTCCATCAACACCTTGGTTTGGCCAATTATGCAGCCAATTTGAATCCAGTCCTGCACTCCTACATGGGAAAACAGAAGAAGAAAAATATAAAATTCAGCTAATGTAATGAAATGCACACGTAATATGAATAAATTTAGTATGTCAAACAGCAGCGAAGTCATCTTCTGCAGTTTTAGGCTATTAGCAATTTACTTCTTCCAAGGATACAACAAATAGTTTCTTAAATTATTTGATTGACTAGTTTGGGTTATGTAATGAAAGAATATCCATTAATTATATATTCTAAGCGATATTAGGCACACACTGATATTTAGGTTGCATTTAATTTTAGTCAAAGTTTAAATATGACTGAAATCCACATAGTTCTTTAATGCATAAGTCTTAATTATACACTTCTCTTCATCCACTTATTTTTTCTCTCTTCCTAACAGCCATATACAAGTGTCAAAAGTTTTGTTTTTTTTAAAAAAATAGAACAAAAAAATTCACAATATTTGACAAATTTATCCCATAGATAGTTGATACGTCAAGTTTTAACTGTACAAAATAATGACATAGTCAAGAAAATGGTCGTGGTTGTGTTGGCTGAGATGCAATTATGGTGATAGTGGTCTTTGGTGATGATAGAAAATAGTACTGGCAGTCATGATGGTTGGAGTTAGAAGGTGGTGGACGTTGTGGTGATGTGGCGGTGGTGAAAACATATAGTATATGGTAGTGAAATAAATATACGAATTGTATAAGGTATTAGTAGAAGTTTATTCTTAAAGAAAATTATTTTAACAGGATTTTAAGATGTACTAAGTGCATATCATATTGAAGGAAGATGCCAGCTAGTCCACCAGCGGAACTAGATTACAATAGAAGCCTAGGATGTTATCTTAATCTCATTAAGAAGGTACATACTAAAATTCCGCAACCAGCCAGATCAGTATTCTAATGATATCAAGTGTAGGTTAAGTCAATGTACTGTTTTGTCCAAGAAGAGCATTGGAAATACTAATAAACATGTACCATTAAATGATAAACTACTTTGATGTAACGTAAGGAACCAAACCTCCAAGAACCACCTTCCATAGGGTTCTGTGCCTGACTTGGGAAAATTCCAGTGGGCAGGGCTTGTCCAGAATTGTTGCTCCTATCAAGTCCCAAACTTAACTGACGAGCCAACCGTTCATCACTTGAAATTTCCCCAGCACGATGGTTCACTTCATTTTCATGTCTGCCAACAAAAAGTGGCTTTCTGCATGTGGGACACGAGTAAGTCTCACTTAAACCTTGATCCAACCTAGCATGTGAAATTAACTTTCAGCATTATAACAAGCCTTGTACCCGTGAAGATTACAAACTAACAATGTATCAAACAATATAGATTATACCAAGATCTCAAGCACGCAAGATGAAACAGGTGATTGCACTTCAGCTTTTTAGCCTTTGCCATAGGCTCCTGTCATTTTTGCCAGTTCATCACACTTCAACGGATTAAGTGAAACCTAAATCCAAACAACAAAACAAGAAAGCATACCCGGCAGATAGCACATTCATCATCATATGCACGTAGCTCTTCAGATGTTGCATCAGGAAGTGCAGCATGAAGGTCTCCTAAAGCTAGTCTCAATTTGATGAATCCTTTTATACGTTTTATGATTGCACTTAGCAAGGCCTGTAAAAAATTACTAACCATATGAACAAAATGTAAAAAAATTAACACATACCAAAAGAACCACATTAATTTTGAATTAATATTTTCCAGTAAAAAACAGAATGAAAAATTAACACAAATATTTACACGTATATTTAAGAAAAGAATTGCATCCACAAGATGGAATGCCATGCCACCAAGCCACCAAATATGGATGTAATGACCAAGTGCCATCAGCAATGTAGCCATGTCCAGGAAGAAACCCAAATTTCGAATAAGAATGCCTTTCCACTCCAACAATGAACCTGTAGACACATTTCTTAATCAGCAAAAGGACTCACATTTTAAAATGACAAAATTCCATAAGTAGACAGTTACTACAAATGAAACCACGATACATGCACAAGACAAAGAACTTACACAGAATATACTAAAATTACATAAAATGTTGACGTAAATCTTATCTAGATTACCCCAAAAAAAAATGCCAAATTTTCATCCTAAAAGGACCTACATACAACCGAGGAGTGAAGTAAGGCCTCATTCATAAGCTACAAAATAATAATAATAATAATAATAATAATTTCTAAAAGCTACCATTCCTAAAGCACCTACTAGTTAGTAAATTCACTGAAAATATTACTCATCTCCAGCTTATAAAACCGAGCTTAGCATAACTGTCTGGAAACAAGAAAAATTGAGCTCTACCATTAATTCCTAAAATCTTTCTCTCACAATAAAGTCAAAGAATTCATCTGGATGCAGCTAAGTTAGTTTTTTAATTCCCCAAAACAGGACTTCCTTGCAAGATCATGAAAAAACGCGTAGGAAAAAGAATTTACATAATTTCTTTGAAATAATAAAACAGAAAAGCAACAGAACTTCCAAGCCCAGAACACCTGAGAACCTCACAATAAAAATCTAAGATATCACATCCATACATCAAAATTAACTTGTGAGTTAGAAAATGCACCTGCAGCTGATATATCAAAAAATTTTGACCTTTCACAGTTTGAGCTGTTCCCTACTGAGTGGTAGAGCCATACATCAAGCAATTGGAAACCATGGACCAAAATGGCCTACATAAAGCATTTTAGGTACCAAATGACTTAGTCAATCTAAGTTCCAATATTTTGATAATAGAATATAATAACGTCCATAAATCTATTTATCAAGAAAGGTTTTCACAACATTACCTGCATGGTCTCAAAAGCAATACTGAGAGGCTCAAAAAATAATAACAGCAACATAGATGAACCCAGCATTCTATATACCATGAGACACGACCTTATCCTGTAAGCAGCCAACAACAAACATCGAGACATTTCTTTGTTGAAGTCATTCAAACTTATAGCATTTATTAGTACATATCTAAATGATTAAAAAGGAAAAAAATAAATAAATATGAATAGTGTCTTCATTTTCTACAACAGTGTGCACAGAGGCAGAAAAAAGATAAAAGCCTTTCCTGAACTCTATGGTAGAATTCTCCATTAAGACCACATGGGCTAACTCAACTGAGATTTCACTCTTCAACTCTAAAAAGAATTCTCCATTAAGAACAACTATTTTAATGTAGTGGATATTTGTTGAAACCTCTGCAATATAGTTCATAATCCGGAGCTTTTGAGGGAAAAAAACCACTCTTTCGTCTAAGAACTTGGGTGTTTTGTCTATTCTAGGAAGTTGGATAAAGTCATTTCTTCCACCTACTGTTACAGATCAGACACAAGCAGTTACAGAATTTTGTAGGACCAGAACAAAAAAATCTCTCACCCACAATTAATGTTAGCCTTTGAGTTAACTTAAAGCAATGAGCAGATCACAGCACACCAAGATTTGTAATTCAATAAAAAGATGACTGAAAAGTGGAAATGAGAGGTCCATTATAAGCATTTTCTACATCATACCAGAAACAATCAACTAAGAGAACCAACAGTAATACTGAAAAAACACGAAAATATGTCCATGGTGTTGCAGAAGGAGATGCATTCAAACGTTCAAGTCGATCTCTCGCCAAAGCTTGAAACATCTGCTCAATATGAATGATACGTATTATAATGCATGGATAGCAACTAAAATTTCTAATTTTTGAATATTATAATAGCAAGCACATCATAAGACATTGTGTCATATACCTTCAGAGAACAAAGAACAGTCAACCAAGTTGACCATAGCCCTGCTTGAAATACTGTTGGTGGAACAACCAATGGTAGGAATGTCCCCTGCTCAATTTATCAATATGCATGCAACAACCACAAAGCTATTAATCTCGGTGGAATAAATTAGCATTTACCAAAATAACTAGACTCAAATATTTGCACAAATATGTATAGTTATGTCCAACATGACTTCAGTCTCCACATACTAAGTTGAAAAACAAAGAAAAACTACAGTAACAAACTATTTTTAAACTTTTATCTCGTAAAATTCCTAAATTTAAATACCATGCACGGTTAATACCACACAAGTAACCAGTTGTCTGGAGTACTTACCTTGTAAATAACATAATTTATAAGACGTTCCACGAATTTCCGGGTTTCAGAAGGATACAACTTTACGAAGAATATAGTCTGCAAGCAAGAAACAGAAACCAAACAAGCAAATAGAGAATAAAGTTTTTGCAATTTTTATGATGATGGTGAGAGACATGTCAGAGTTTTTAGGAAAAATGTAATAATTTATAATATAGAACAATTTCATTTGGCAAATAAAGTATACACATGCGATTCCTCTTTCTTATAAAATATAAACTCTAATTGCTCTGCAATATTGTATTCTATTAGAATCCATATAAAATTTGGTAGAGTTTCACTATAATTGCTATTTTTGGCGGTGTCATCCATGAATTCGAGAAACTACACAAACATAATTTTTCCAACTACATTTACCACAACTGATGGCCAATATATTTTTAAATTTCCAGTACTTTTCAATTAATCACAACACCATTACATTTTTCAAATAAAATAACAAGTACAAGTAACAACCATTACAACAAACTGTATCATCAGAAATCAAAATTATAATTATAGTTTAAGAAACTTACAAGTAGAAACATTCTCAAAAGAGAACCAATTATACACACAAGTATCTTCCAACTGCAAAATGTTTCTCTTTTTTTTTTTTTTAATTTCTTTGATAATCTAGAAATCCCCGGAAACCGCTTAGCGAATTCAAGTTTGTCCATGAAATAACATCAAGGAATATCAAAATACACCTGAAAAATTGCTTAAACTGAATTCAGTTTGATAATTTTACATTTCATTAACTAGGCTTTTGTTAATAGAATTTGCAGCTGGACACGTAATAACTGTTATTATGGAGATAAAAAACAGTGATGTCTAACACGGCACAATACTCCTATGGTACTAGCACATGTTGAAATCTTTCCTATAGACACAGCTGCAGCACTTGACAAGAAGCACAAGCAGGACTAACATGAGCAATACTCCTTAACATTATGAGACTACATTTCAAAGGCAGTTAGAATAATATACAAACAAATAGCTTAGTAACAAGCTTGACAAAACCAACACTATACACATCATGAAACATGCCTCAATGCCTACCAAAAACACAAATTAGCACAATGTAATAGCTATGTACAAACTACCACACTACACACACTCCTTCAACATGCTTTACTTAACTTAGCATACATCACTTCACACAAAATTCAATGATCAAGAAATCATGGCTGAAAAGAATTAATACCAAAGAATCACATCACAAAAAGACCAGACTTGCCTTCAAACAAAGAATAAGTAGCACAAACGCATTTAGCACAAAATTTCCCAGCAACATATATGTAGCATAAGAACCCAAAACCAGCTCAATGGCACGGTCTACATTCTCCAACCGTACAAAATCCTCACTAAACAACCCATTTATCTTTATCTTATCCAACGAAAACTCTGTCCAAACTAGAAGAGCCACAAAACTGAGAACCGTAGAGGCCGCTGAAATAGTCAAGTAGCTGGTACCCATTGGTAACAAAACAAAGCCCTATCACCAAAACCCAACTCCCAGATTCTCATCACAACTGACTTCCCATTTCACAACAACCCAAATTCCACATTAATTCAAGAGGCGAAAACCCGTTAAAAAGTGGCTTAAACCTCCACAATCAACACATTAATCTACCAAAACAAGAACTCCCCAAGATCAGAATCAATAAACCTGCATTAAATCCACCACAAAAATAAGGTCATTACTCAATACTCCACCTCCATCTTCTAAACCCTCATAAATCAATTAAAAAATCAATATTTTCTGTTTGGTTGCCAATCAATCGCACAATTACTCCGATTTCTAATCGGAGGATATATAACTAAAACAAAACACAACAAACTACATTAAATTAAAGAAATTGAAATCAGTGATATAACAAATTCAAGAAACTAAACTAAAACCCTAGAATTAGAATTCAAGCTATGAGGGACCGATAATGATGAGATACATGGACATAGAGAGACAGTTGAAAAGGAGTAAGGGAGCGATCAACGGACCTGAATCGATCTGAGAAGAAATTGAGATGGGCGTCGGTGGAGGTTTATGCAGAAATCACCTGCAAAAGCAATATTATTATGTTTTTTGTTTTACGTTAAATTAAAGCGACAAAAGACGATCGCTTTTTAGGATTGAAGAAAGATTGCGTCAGTTTTTGCGGGAAGGAAAGGGAAAGCAGCATCTCATTATTTAATTATTCCACATTTATTTATTATTATATAATACTACCATTTTTTTGTTTTATTAATATTATTTTAATATCTCCTTGAGAAGAAATTATGTTTTCTAATATCATGCCTATATTTGAATGCCACCTCTGTGCAGTTACATCCTACAACAAGTTAGGAGTACTTATCCAATTTGGAGTTTGATTCATTTTTTTAATGGTAGATTTTGATAAAATTTACATATTTTATCGATTCTATATTGATTTCTTTAAGACATCATGAGAAGAATAATAAGTTGTGTGATAAACTTTTTTATTTATAAAAATCATTTGAAAATTTATTCAATCTCATCATTTAAATGAAATCTATAAAATTAATAATTTTTTAATAAATGTAAATTTTATTGGATTCTATATAAATTTAAATTGAATACAATTCAATTTTATATGATTGCATGCAAATTTGAATTCAATGCACCTTAATTTTAATAGATTTCATATAAATCTTAATTAAATACATCTAAATTTTAATAGAATATTAAATTGAATACATCTCTTTAAAGTTCAATCTCCATCAATTATAGCTTTCAATATACATATACATATATATAAGGTAAGATCTACGGCGCCTAAACATTATAAAAATTATGATATAATTTGTTGACACTTAAATGTTGATTATTTCAATAGTTTAAATTTACTTACACATTTTTATACAATTTTAATTTTATCCTTTAAATAAATGTGTTATCTTTCATCTCTCTTTATCGTTACATTCTATTTTTTCACTTATCATGGATGAAAAAAAAAAACCCCATCAATTAATATCTCTTCTCTCCTAACCAAATATCTCCCTCATTTTCAAATTATAGATCTATCTCTTATTTTTACCTTTTCTTTTTTATATTTGATTTATTTATTTTTTTATCTCACTTTTTCTCTCTTCCATATCTTATCTTTACAATTTCTTTACCTGGTCTTACTTCTTCTTTGGAAGTAAAAAAAATAATAATGAAACTTTATTTTTAAATAATTGTAAAATTCTTTAATTTTGTTTCTCTGGATTTTTTTTTTTTTCTTTCTATGTTTTATTCTCTTTTGTCTTTGTTATGTGAAAATCTAGTTCGAATGCATTTGGACTATGTTGACAGCTGTTATGAAGATTTTGTCAATTGTTAATTAAATATCTATTTTATTTTTGTTTACGTTATCTTGATAGTATTTTATTTTGTTTTGTTTTGTTTTTTATAAGCATCATCGTGATAGCTTTTACGTAATGAGAGATTAACCTTTTTTTTCTTTAATAGTTGGGTTAAACTTCATGTAATTTTATTATAGGCAATCTATTAGGTGACACCCTCAATTTGTTGGATTTAATTTTTTTACTCACAATTCATGGTATTCCTATTGCTAGGATTTAAATGTTGTCATAAGAATTTGAGCTTGATTTACATAATTTAATTTACATTGTTTACAATTAATGAAGCCATTATCATTTATTTAAAATGTAATTGCACAAAACCCTCTAAGGTTACTCTTTTTCAAAGCTTGTCTTTAAATCACATGAAACCTCCACTCCGCTAGTTAATCGCACAGAGTTCAAACATTTGACTAGAAATTTAGATAAAATAACCAAAATGCCCTCAATATTTATTTAGAAGGGATTGGAAACTTAATCACTTTTTTATTCATGTATCCATTTTTTGTCATTGATCAGTCTCTATTATACCTTCATAGTCAGTGATAGAGGTCTTATCTCCATGTGCAATGGAAATCTCGATCTAACTTCCATTAATAGATTGACCATCGATTTGGTAATTGAAACTAGATCATTCAAATGATTAGTTGAAATTAGATTGGTTGCTAATCTGGTTTCCAGATTATAACTGATTTAGTCAACCAAATCTTACTTTTATTTTATTTTTTCTACATATTTTTTATTTTATAATTTTGATCATCATCATCCATTTTTAAGATAGATAATTGATATATTTTATTTTCTAATTTAATTTTTTTTAAAAATAATTTTGATGTTATTTTAATCACTTTAATTGTCTATTATCCATATTAAGGATGGACAGTAAATATCCATTTTAAAATTGTTTTTATTTTATTTTTGTTAAAATTTAAATACCTTATGCAATGATAAGGGCATTTTAATAATTTTACAATAACTTAATGTGTAAATTGGCATCTTTTGTGCATCTAAGGGCAACACAATGTTTCACCCATGTTTATAATGTTTTGACCATTAGATTTTGTGGAAGGAACTACTTTGATAAATTTTTAAAATTTAGCAATTATAAAGATAAAAGATAGATTAACGAATAAAAGAGTGATTATTCTCCGGAGCATAAAGAAGGAAATGAAAATATCCTAAGCTGAAAGTTGAAATATAAATATTATCATCCCTTATTAGGAATAATTAAGTGTTTTCCTTAATCTTAAGAGATTAAAAGTTTAAGTCACACTCTTGTTTATTAAAACACAAAGTGTGAGTGTGAATTTTCTCTCAGTAGGAGTTATTATCTCTCGGTTGTGGGAGTAATCATCCGGACCATGTTATCAATAATTGATCTCAATAGGTATTGGCATGTCATCCGAGTCGCACTTTTAGCAGGAATTATCATCTCTTAGTTGTGGGAGCAATCATCCAAGTTATATTATTTATTATCAATTTTGTCAGATCCCAAATTGATCTTAGTAAGTTTCAATAGTCCTCTAATCCATAAAGTGTCTATGCTCATAAAAAAAATAATTTATGTAAAATTTTATATAAAGTATTTATAAAATAATTTATAAACCCAAATTATTTCTTTTTGGAACATAAAATATGTATATATATACACACTAGAATTGCTTATGTAAATGAGTAAATAACAAAAATGTATAAAAAACAATAATGGTGTAACAAATAATAATAATAGTTAGAGTTATTACTTGTGGATCGCTGAAACCGACTGCTTCCAGAAAGTTCCAAATTGAAACCCGAAAGACACCACACCACATCACTGGTTGCAATTGCAAAACTCGCACAGACTGATATCAGAATCCCCATCTTTTCTGTGGCTACACACTGACTAAACGACTACGACGAAGCAGCAGCAGCGATGGGGATCATAAGAAGCAGCTTCTCCTTCTTACTAGGCACGGTTTGCGGGATCTACGTGGCCCAAAACTACGACGTCCCCAACATCAAGAAACTCGCTCACACTGCCCTTTTCACTGCCAAGCTCATCGAAGAGAAGTATCGTAAGCCCAAGAAGCGTGACGACGACGACGACTAGCTCTTATACGACGTCGTTTTGACAATCAATACAGGTCATAATTATTCTTTTTTGCTGTTTTGTTGGAGAGGAAATTGTGTTATGCAAATATTCAATTTTGTTGTGGTGGCATCAATATAATGAGCAGAATTTATTGGTTGTGGTTCAATTCAACACAATTTTTTTTACTTGTTTGAGGAAATAAATAGGGTTTGGTTTGTGAAAAATGAAAAAATTATAGCTTTGATTGTGTTGAATTGTTGGAGCTTATTTAGTTAGTAGAGTAGTCAAAGACACTGAAACATAATCTGCATAAGCGAATTCCCCGGTTGAGTTTTGGAAGGGGTGGAGATTTTTCAGTTACTTTAATTGAAATTGATGGCAAGAATTGTTAAGAGAATGTGTTTCTTTTGGACAACATAGATTATTATTGCATCGAATGTTAGTAAGATTTGTATCTAGAGTATTGATTGGCCCTTTTTTTACGGTTTTTACATCTTTGTGGTGTTGTCGAAATTTTGTAAGTAGGAATCGTGAATGGTCGAGTTACGTAATTAAAGTCTAATAGTCTTGCACTCTTGCTTGGGGGGAATTTGTAAGAATATGGAGTGCCCATTAAGTTCTTGTTTGAAATAAGTCAATGGACACACCGAGAGACACAAACTTTCTTGAAGTCTATATAATGCAATTTTGGATGTGTGAGTTGAGGAGGTTTTAGCTTTATGTGTGAGTGTTTCAAAATTTTATATTGAAGAAGATTTGGTGGCGATAAGATATATAAAATTGGATATCCATGAGTTGTGGTGTGCTGTTAGCCTGTTACTAATATTTGGAAAAAAACTAAGAGACCGTGCAAGGAATTGGTTGGAAGGGGTGGTGGTTGTTGAGGCTCTACTTGGGTAATGCTGACGGGGATCTCAAACTTGCAAGGAAAGTCATAGTGTCAGCTCCATTTTCAGTAATTTAAATGTTGTATTTAAATTCTCAAATTACCACTGGTACTATAGTTTTAAACAGCAGGTTATTGTGATTCTGAGGCTTCTACTTAGCATTAGCATCCGAGTCAGACCTTCGACAGCCTTCAGCTAGTCATTATTGTGTTCATGATATTCAGATTGGTAGTTGTACATAGTCTTCCATCACACATAGCAGTTCACTGATCACGGAAATGGTGCCTTTAGCAAGAAATAGTTGAGCCTAATTGCCACATAGTTCTAATGTTTAGTAAACCCCATCATGTTAATATTTAGTCTCCAAGAATGTCTGCATAGCTGCAGCAACCTTTTCCTAGCTGCAAATTTTCTCTAAGATGATTGGTTGATAGGTTTTGGAGTGCTTGTAGATCACTCCTGAGCCGGTGTTCTCAGATTGATACCTGGCTATGTTTTCAATTTTGCTTACACTAGGAACCATGAACCCTATTGTGTCTTACTAAAATCAGAAAGGTCAAAACTCTAACCATGGTAGATGTTCATGGTGCCTCAGCTCTGGTGGGTGTTATTGCTTTGAAACAAAATTGATACTCATACTTTATTGAAGTCATTTTTCAAATGTGGCTTGTATGGGAAGAGATTATTATGGGAAGAAATGTTAGGCTGAAATCATTGATATATAACCAAGTTCCAAGCTTGGAGAACCTTTTGCAACCACACACCTTTACTTGTGGCTGACTGGTTGAGTGGCTGACTGGTGACTGACTGGCTGGGAGATATACATATTCTAGGTCTCTTAAGTTCCACGTTCATGAATTGCATCTTCATGTTAGAATTGAAGCTTATATTTATATACTAAGAAAGTTTGTCTTCTTCTCAACTTTTAATGTTCATTGCATTATGTGTTCTTGTGAACTTCCTATATTTATTTTTGCCTTCTCATATCAGATGAATTTGATGGATCTAATTGTCATTTTATTTGACAAGAATTATTTCCCACATTAAAATTATAAAGACGACAAGCACAACTTCTTCTCTTGCTCCCCACAAAATCAGAGGATCTAATGATATGTACCCCCTTATCCATAATTAGATATCGTAAATTTTTGCCCTTAACAAGATTGACAGAATCACGAACCAGCTGCTAGTTGAGTATCTCCCAATCTCATATGAAATTCAGATTTCAATCCCTCCTAAATAAATAAAAAATAAAAAATAAATCTAGTGTGAGTTGTCATTTCTTCTATTTGTGAGAGTAGTACGTCTCTCGTTTTTGGGAGAAATTATTTGGGTCATGCTAGTGGTATGTGATCTCAGTAAATCATGATAATTTTTTGAACTTTAAGGTTTTAGGGGTCGTTTGTCTTTTTATTCGAAGACTGATCAGTATTGCTGAAGATTAAAGACCGAATAGTGATTGAAACCTGAAATTTGAATAATATATATATATATATTTTTTCCCTTACCTCTGAATATATTGTAAATTTATTTATTTTTTAAATTTAAAATTATCCGATAACTAATAAGTTGATATTTATATTTTTTTTACTACTTATTATTATGTAATTTTAATTAATTTAATATAAATATCTGAAAATAAATAATCTAATAAATTTTAAAACATTTTATATATATATTAATAACATTTTATTCATAATTAAAACATTATTAAATAATATTGTAATATTAACCATATTTATATATTTAAATATATTAATATTAAAAAAAAAAACTAAAAACATGAATGTTTAAATTATAAATTAAAATATATTAGTTCAATTTCAATATAATTTGGGATAAGATGCATTTAAATTTTTCTTTTTAAATATATTATTTTGTAAATATAAAAAAAAAAAATTGAGTAATATAAAATTAGAATAAATTGAAAATTATGTTATTTTGGGATAATAGATTTGGAACAAAAATTTTTAAATATCATTAAGTAATTTACAGTTAAAGGGTCGTCTGTTTTTTTTAACTTAAGATTTAATAGTATTGAATTTGTTTTCATTTATTTTTTTAAACGGTCAAACCATTGAAAACTATCAAAAATAATTGAAAAAATTAAGTAAGAATTTTTAATTTTTCACTTAATTGTAAATCATTTAGTGATATTTAAAAGTTTTTATTCTAAATCTATCATTCTGAAAATAATATAATTTTATATTTATCCTAATTTTATATTATTTAATTTTTTTTTTCTGTTTTTTTATACTTACAAAAAATATATTTAAATAGTAAAATCTAAACACATTTTATCTCTAATTATATTGAGATTAAACTAATATATTTTAATTTATAATTTAAATATTTAATTTTTTAGTTGTTTTCTTAAATATATAAATATAGTTAATACTATTATATTTTTTAATCATGTTTTGATTACGAATAAAATATTATTAATATATTCATAAAAAATATTTTAAAATTTATTAAATTATTTATTTTCAAATGTTTATATTAAATTAAATAAAATTACATAACAACAAATAATGAAAATAATATAAATATCATCTTATTAGTTTTCAAACAATTTTAAATTTTAAAAATAAATAAATTTATAACATATTCAGAGGTAATGAAAAAAAATAAATAAATAAATATATTATTCAGATTTCAATCGTAATCTAGTCTTTAGTCTTCAACATCACTATTCAATCTTCAGATAAAAAAAACAAATGATTACGAATCAAATATTATTAATATGTTCATAAAAAATGTTTTAAAATTTATTAAATTATTTATTTTCAAATGTTTATATTAAATTAAATAAAATTACATAATAACAAATAATGAAAATAATATAAATATCAACTCATTAGTTTTCAAACAATTTTAAATTTTAAAAATAAATAAATTTATAACATATTCAGAGATCATGAAAAAAATAATAATAAATATATTATTCAGATTTTAGGTTTAAATTAAAAAACAAAATCTTATAATATTTGAATTTCCTATAATTGGTTGCCAAAGCTCTATGTTGCAAGCCGAGCCCTCAAAATCAACCATACCACCTGCAATCCAACTCATATCTATATGACGCGGCATTGTGCAATTCCACTCTCTTCTTCTGTTTCAGCCGAAGACACATTTCCCACACCATAAGCATGATTTGATAAGCATGATTTTTCTCTCCAGCAATTGCACGTTCGCGATCATCAAAAGAGAACTGAGCGCTGAGGGTACTAACGTAGTTTTGTTGCTGGGCTATGGGGCAGTCCATGATAAATGGGCCTTTAGATTATTTATTTATTTATTTATTATGTGGGGTAGTGTCTTGAACATATGACCTAAAAACTTAATCGAGAAGTGGGCCTTCAGATTTTGATACAAAAACAGTCTCGTAATTAATTAAAGCAGCGATGTTTATACCCCTCCAAATTTGTATGTGCACCCCTCTAGTATGTTTATCCCATTAAATATTTTTAAAAAAATCCTAACTTATGTTAAAAAATAAATTTTCATGATAATTTATTTACAATACATAATACACTAAAATTAAAAAAAATAATATTTTTCATAATAAGTGAGTTATAATTATATACTATAAATTTTTAAATAATTTTTTAATGGGGTGTATCTGCAAAAGGGGTGTACATACAGCTTTTGTGGGCGTAAATATTATCACTCTGATGATTAATGATAAAAAGTTTAATAGTTGACCAGTGAATAAACTGTCTATTCAGTGGATAATGTGTAATTATCGTCACTCTAACAATTAACGATAAAAAGTTCAACAATTAACCAGCGAATAAACTATCTATTCAGTGGATGAGGTCAGGCGGTTAAACAGATCGGATCTGGTTCAAGAATGTGTGCAGTTGCTCGTGCTCAATAAAGAAATTGGATCCGGTTCATGAATATTTTTGAAGTCCTGTCGATTGGTTGCAAGTTTTCATCTAGTGGTCGACAGAATAATCATGACTTTTAAATCTTTCGTCCATTGCTTGGCCAACCCGAATTGGATTCATCATCAGTTAAATCGGTCAATTCACAAATTCTTTAGCCATCATGGAAGTGGGTTACCTTTTAGCTTCTGAAGTAGTCAAATAAAAGCATTTTTTTCTTCTTCAACTTGCTAACAAGCACAAAGTGCAAATACTAGAAGGACACGGGTTGGAAATGACACTCTTTCAAGGATTTGCGTTTCATGTCAAGACTCATTACCCATTAGACGAAAATGATATCCAAAAAATATTGTTAACCGTCTTGGTGTTCATGATATTACACAAGGCAAATTACATTTAACTGACTCATGTTTTGCCTATTTACAAATTCAAAACATTTTTAAGTTTTTAGACAAACTCGTCAAAGATAGAATCTCAGTTTTCATTATCAAAGTTTGAGCATAGTTTGTGACATAAAAGGCATCCGTTTAGAATCTCAGTTTTCATTATCAAACATTTTTAAGTTTTTAGACAAACCGATGGGATCTTTCTCATTGGAAACGAAATTGGATATTAAAATTGAGTTCCAATTTGAGTTTGGGTTAACAGTGTTTTACTTGATTTTATATCATGTTGGATTTAGATACAAAGCTTTTGACTCGATTCGACTTAATTAATCTGCTTTACTATATTTTTATTATACATTAGTTTATTTTTTAGTATTGCGTACTATTGTTTTGTTATAGAACTTTATTATGTATTAATTATCATCTTTAATATAAATTTTGTGAATTACTAAAAATTATATCAAGTCAAAACAGATCGGGTTTGAGATAGATAACTCTAAACGAATTCGAATTATCTAACCCGACCCAACTCATTGACATTGTTACTTGCACATGTTAAATGTTCTCATACATGGTCGATAGTTGCATTGCACTGTACAAAACAATAGTCTACTTCAATTTGGTGTTTCCACACGACTCAAACCCAAATATCCAAGAAGAGAAAACACATGGTCAAGAGCTTTTGAGTGAGCTATAAATCTGAAGAATGCCATGCTTTTTAAATTGATATATCACATACAAAAAATATGTACATACATTGACAGCCGGATCACAAACTTGAAAACCAATTTGCCCTTTACATTCCTTTTACACAGCTTTTCCACCTAATATGTAAAATTGAAATAAATGAGAGAATTTAAAAGCATTCTCTTCTTTCTTTCACAACAATCAGAGGAATTTTACCTCATCATTTTGTGATCAGAGCTCATGAGAGACTGAGCATCACACAAGATACTATATGTGTACATAGAACCCATATGGTATTTCGTTCGGTAAATAAATCATACATCATACGTCGAGAATTTCTGCTGGCGATCTTGACTGCTGACCTACTCGAGACCTTGACTCAGCCATCTTTGCAGACACTTCAGCTACAACAAGTTTAGTAAGAAGCAGCCCAGCAATCAAAGCTGCAGCCATCAGCATTGTGAAAACCGCACTCCAGCTCTTAGCTGAAATATAACCTGTTACCAAGGGTCCGATGGCAGCCCCAACAGAGCCAGTTCCATCTATGATCGCTGTCACGGTAGCCAATGCCCTTGAGTTCCCTTTCAATGAACTGTGGGTTCCCAAATCGGCTGAGACAGCAGTTGTTATAAGAGCATAGGGACCGTTTACAAACATACCAGTGATGAACATAAGGACTATGTTTAAAGTAAAGGAAATGTGTCCATAGCTACGGTAGAAGAAGAGAGCAGGGATAGCACAATACATGAAACTTGCTGCAGTTATGGCTCTGGCACCAAGGCGATCAGAAATGTGGCCAGCTAGGATCCCTCCGAGCACCCCCCCGACATCAAATAATGTTGACAGGTTTCCAGCTGTCTCACTGGACAAGTACTTTCCAGCAATAGCTGCAAGATTGATGACCATGAATCAGGATTGATATAATGAAATTTCTATTCAAAGAGAACCAATAGCACAAATAATGAACCATAAATTGATAATGCATAATTTCACATATGACCAGAACTGACAGAAGTTTGAGGTTCTGTCAAGTTCTTGTGGACTTGGGTTGAGCAAGATTTCAACGGAACATAAACACAATGACCCCAAGTCTCAATGACAAATGGCAAGAATCAAGGTATAGTTATCTTGATATCTAGACATAAGATAATGTTTATATCAGAAATTAATCTACATTTCGCTAGTTAAACTTCTACTTCATAAAACCACCAAAGAATGCTCTGCAAATTTCAAGCTAACCATATTAACGGATAGGAAAACTAGTGAAATTACCTGTATGGCTAATGTAGAATGGAAGCCAATAGAGGAATGTATATGCAACCAATTTGGCAAAGAAGAGGCAAAGGGCAAATGGAGCAACCCCAGGAATTTTCCATGCTTCAACGAACCCCACAGCTGTCTCCTCCTCCTTCGACTCTGCCTCTGGTCTCAATAAGGGTTCCGTCACTCCCTCCCCACTTTTCTTGGGAGAATTCGAGTCATCATCTTCATCTGCACTAGCTCCGACAGACTCAGGAGTAACAGGCAGAAAGAAGAAAACAAGCAAGCCAACACCAATTATCATCAGTCCAGGCACAACAAAGGACCAGCCCCATCCATAACTCAACAGGGCAGATGCAACTAAAGAACCAGTAATGTTCCCAACAGATGTGTGAGCATTCCATATACCCATTATCAGCCCTCTCTTTTTCTTCCCAAACCAATTACCCACCACCGCAACAACTGAAGGCCATCCGGTTGATTGAAACAAGCCTGCCAGCATTTGTACCACCAAGAAGTAGTAGAAATTATGGACATTTCCCCAATATCCTACACCGAAGAGTGAAGTAAACACACCGGTACCAATCATACCCAACGTCAAAAAGATCCTTAGATTCATTCTGTCACCCAAGTGTCCGGCAAAGTACATTCCTATAGCATATACTGACAGGAAAGCCACATCCAACTCACCAAGCAAAGACGTCCCATCTGATTCATTAAACGGGGACCATCCATCTCCAAGCTTCCACAATAACCTTCTATTTCCAGCAGGCTCACGAAGGAAACTTGCCCTCCAAGGAAAGAATTTCAAGCTCAAATCCGAAGATTGCGGATCTAGTGTACTCTTGACAATGCTGGTGGTTTTCCGTGCAGCATGATAGCTCGCATATGCTAAAAACGTTACAGTCAAGACAATGGCTTGGTGGGTTTTGAACGAAAGGTCCGTCCCTTTTACATACTCTAAGAATCGAATTCCAAGAGGCTTCCTGTTACGTCTCTCAGGTACTTGCCCCTCCAATGAACCCATGTATACAAATTCTCACTCTACGATAATAGGAACAAGTGATTGTTCAACCAAAGCAAGCTGAAAATAGATCAATAAATTTTATATTAGACTACACTTCAACCACATAATCTAAACAAGAAAAATCATTTGAGCAACATCAATTCTTCTGTTGAAAAGGAACCAAAAAGAACAGAACAAGTACCGATTAAACAATAAATTCTGAGCAAATTTATCATAAATCAACAAGAAAATCATTATTGTTCTGTATATAGGTACAATTCAGCAAAATATAGACTAAGCAATCAAGAATTACATGTTCACACAAATTAAATATAGTAAATGTGGAGACTCTGTCATCTTAAAAACAATCAATGTAGAGAATCTGTTATCATCTACCACACAAAACATTTTATCTAGAAATAACTGTTTGGTCACACAGTAGTCTAGTCAAATTTAGTCAGTCAACGTTGTTTCAACGAAGAAAATGGTAAAAAGTGCTTTATACTCCATAGAAGCGCTTCAAATTATACTTGAAACAAAGCAGAGATCTTTACTAAGAAACAACACCATAATTCTTTTAACATCAAGAAAGATTTTGACACACACAGCCAATAAATATTTAATTTCCATCTATATCATCAAAAATAAATCCGTAAAGTTTATCACACTATTATTAAACACAAACAAATATGATATACATATAAAAATAGAAGATGTTAATATCTAACGAGAACCAAAGATGATATAAGACTCAATCAAACTGGACTTTTTAAAAAGGCCCATTAGACGAGATTTTTTGTTGACAATATCTTCTTATTGAAAATAAAACATTCAACATCAAAAAACCGTAAAAAAAGAGTCAACAATTCAAAGAAACAGAAAAAAAAAAGAAGTAAAACATCAGCTTACAAGCACAAAGAAGATACGCAACCGAAAACTTACTGGTAGCTTCGTTGAGCTCAAAAGATCGTAGCTTCGTCTTCTGCTGGTGTGTTTCTATCTCTAAAATATCAAGAGTTTCTCTCTCTATAAATCTCAGGTCTGGCTGCTTGAGAAACCGAAAAATGGTTCACGCTTGAGAGGAGCAACGGGGAGGTGGATACTTATGCTGGGTGTTAATGATAATTTAATGGAGTTCAGAATTACTATTTTGCCCATAATGTAATTAGTCAGGTAAGTTTTGCTTAATGCTGCCAATTTGACAGGGAATTATTTTTATTGACGAAATTGCCCTTGTTATTTTATTGTTTAACTATTGGTTGTTGGAAGCCAGACGCAATGTTTCATGTTTGGGAAATGCCAACTATTCTATTGCAAAATATTTTTGCTATCAAACATATCCTGGAATTTTTTTTTAATGTGGAATGGAGATTAAATTCATTTATAATGGGGAGAAGGATTAAATTAAAAATAATAATAATAAGAATGAGATTTGAATTTTTAACTTCTTAAAATAGAAAAATATTTAATCACTTTTATTAAATACTGATGTACTCAAATTTATATTAGAATTAATAACAATTATAATTAAAGATACAATGAGATTCGTCATTAGAAGCTTTTCTTGATTTATTGTATATATATATTTATAAATACCATGCTTCATGAATTGAATACATATTTCATGCTTATATCTTTATAAAATAATTTGTAAATAGTTATACATATATACAATTTAAATATTCCTTCAACCTCTAGTGAAGGCAATAGATTTGTTATAAATATTTTACAAATAAATAAAAAATAATATCATAATATTAATAGTATTTTACAATTTAAATATTATAATATTAAAAATAATATATATTGACACATAAATATTTTTTAAAAAAATAATTTGTATAAATTGACATTTTGGCGCGGGTTTTGGATGTGATGTGGAAATCGAAACCGTTCCGTTGACAGTAATATAGATTAAGGTGGCGAAGGTGAGAGCAGCCAAGAAGTCTCAACTTCCAAAACTAAACGGGCTGAGGTAACTACTCAACCAACCACTTTGCAACACGTGTCCGAAAGTCGCTGTGGCGCACGTACTGAAGTAATCGTACTTCCAGTGAGCAATCAAGACCGCTGGTTGGGCCACCGAGTGCAGGGTGCTTTAACTTTAGAGCATCAAAAGCCTCTCCCTCTTTGCCTGTGGAGAAAAAGACAGCCATTTAAAAACCAAAGAATAAAAGTGGAGGGGTCATTTTAATTATGCAACTAAAGAAAATATAAGCCTCTCCTTGTCGCGTTTGTCTCCTGAGATTGTTTTTGTTTAATTTAATATTGTTCCACAATTTTGGTCCACATCAATCCACTTAGTCGGTGACTGATCTCCCAACCATGTTTTATTTATTTTTTTAATACAATATGTTAATTTGAATTAAATTTTTAACATGTGTATATTTGACACAGAAAATTATATATTATTATTAAAAACTTATATACTAATTTTCTATTAGATTTTTATCTTTTGTAAGACAACATATTAAGAAACTAATTGTATACATCTTTCTTGTGTATTAAGAGATTAATTTTATTATGTATGCATCTTTCTTGTATATTAAGAGATTAATTTTATTCTTAGTAATGTCATAAAATTTAATGCATGTTTTTTGTATTAAAAAATAACTTCAAAAGATATGACAAGAGACAAACTTAAGGACGTAAGAGTATATGACATCAAACATGAAATTATATAGAAAAATCATCTAAATTGATAAATTATATTTTTAGTTTTCTCCTAAAGCTTAAATTTGACATAACTGTAACAATAATTTTCTCAACAAATATATATATTTTGGAGAACAAATATTTATATTTGAATGATTAATATATAAGATGTTTGAATATATATACAATTAAAGACAACATGGTCCAACATAAAAGTCCTGAATAAACAAAATATTTACAATATTTGAATATTTAAGATATTCAAATATTTTTGGTTCCCATGCTTCAAAATTTTCAATGCAAAACTCCACATTCATTTGAATAAATTTTGTCAAACTCACTTATGTGTGCATTATAAAGAATCTTCATTAATAAATCTCTCTTCAGAAAATGTTGAAAGAAAACACAGTACAAGATATAAAGTTGAAATCTAAAGGGCAAAGGCAAGCAAGTAATTGTAACTTTGAAGCTTCCTATGTGCGTTCAAATGACCCAAAGCACTCATGAATTAATCCCACATAATTGACATCCGGACGTTATTCCTTGGCAAGTGGAGTTCATTGTCATCAAATGTCATCAATCCTAGCAAAAGGCCACCAATTCCCCAAAACCATCAACTAGCTTTTAACTCTTTGCTTTCTACATGGCTTCTTGTGGGCATCCATGAAGAGCTGATTCTACTTTTATTTGTTCTCTTTCTTTCCAAAAGGAAGAATTGTGGTTAATGATTACCAATAGGTCGCTTTAAAAAACAGTCAAAAATAAAATAAATAAATAAATAAGTTGCTTTAAGAGTATGGATTGTAGTTAAAAGTTTATGCAAGTTAGTGTCTCAACAAATCTATAAACTATCTAAATACATGCGTGGCTGTGGGTGATGCAGCTGTCACTACTCTCCCTATTTCTGCTTTAGACAGATAGGGCTTGAGTATTGTTTCCCACTTGTGTATAAATATGCATTTGAGATAATTTTTTTTATTTATGTGTGAGTCTCTCCTCCTAATTTATGAAAAAATTGTTTCGAATCATGGCTTAGAATATACATCAAGAAATCCCCGATTATAATATTTGTAATATGCACAATGTATATAAAAATATATATATGCATGAAAGAAAATGAATTATGTTAAACGAGCTAAACAAATAAATTCTCTAAATTAGAAATAAGTTCTATGTAAGATGATAATTCTAGTAAACTTCTTTATTAATTAATAATTTTCATAGTTTCAATAAATCTAAATCTAAATTATTTATTTATAATTAAAATGATGTTTTCACTTTTTTTTTTGTTTTCAATAAGAGTAATTGAGAAGAAACTATGGGGGGGTGTATTCGATAATTTTTTTTTTAATAATAGATTTTTGTGGAATTATCAGATTTTATAGATTCCATATTACAATGTTTTGGTAACTCATGATCCATTCAATATCATATTTTGATTAAAAAAAAATTATAAATGAGTTTTATATATTTAAATTCATATATTAAATAAAAAAATTTAAATTTTATGCGTAATTTTAAACAAAATATACAACAATAATATGGTAGTATAAAAACCAACAAATATTTATGGTGCTATTATACTGATTCAATATTGTTACATAGTAAATTAATGCTTATATAGTCCTGTAATATAAATATAAAAAAAATATATTGGGTCAGGCTGTTTCACCTTAAAATTTTGATTTTAAGTTTAAGAGTTAAATACTTATGAATTTAGATTTACTCAATCACATGCTGCAAATGAGCAAATGAATTGTCTATAACAACAAATTCTTGGATTGAATCAAAATAAAATGTTGAATATTAAAGTAATAAATTTTAAATAATGTTTTTAAATTGAAATAGCTTAACTTAAATATTTGTTAAAAATGCAAAAAATATCAATACAAGAATATCAAAATTTGTTTTTAACCACATATTTAAAAAATATTAGTTTTATGCCCCTCAAACAAATTCATTGCTAACATATACCTACTTTACCCAAATTATCTCTATTTATATTGTTCTCATCTTTCTTTATTCATGGTATGGGATCTTTAGCTTCATTTATTGATTTTGTGAGTTTTGAGAGATTTTTTGAGTTTTTTTTTGTGATTTTTTTTTTGGTGTTTTAAATATTGAATATTAATGTTTAAGAATAGATTTCGTTAAATTTGGTTTGATTTAACTTGAAAATAGAGGTTTTAAGTAAAATATAGCATCGAAAACGATGATCGAGTTATGTAGGGTCACAAAACTCGATACTTATAAATGGATATTGAATAGTGAATACTTGCTTCCCTCGTAATTATCCTATAAATATGTAATTATATTTAATTAATAGCAGTACTCATGGCACAATAAACCAATTCTTAAAAAAAATATACTATAGTGCTACTAAGTGGCACCCACCTCTGTGAGGGGTAATTTCGAAACATCAACATAAAATGACCAAGTGGCCAAGTCGGCACAGTGATAACCTGACAAAGGATAAAACGGTACTTTCAACGGACGCCTGCAATTTTATACAACAAAATGGGCGGGTGGCTGAGCAGAGCATATTCGCATATTCAAAAAGAATTATTCTGGACGCGGCAGCGTATATACTCCTCCAAATATTCGAGGGCCCCACCCCGCCACGTGGAGAAGGGAAACTTCTGACGAGGCCCAACTAATGGATCACGTTTAACGGATTTGATGAGCAATCAGAAGACTGCACGTGGCACTTAACATGCTTGGCTCTCGGAGGAATACTTGTCTGCATCAAGGCCTACTATAATATTAATTTTTAGTTTGTGCGATACTGTGATCCTAAATTTTTACGCCCATCTTTGAAAAATTTGTAATTCTAATCAATTTCGGTTCATTTTAAGTTAAAAAATTATTATCGTTAAGAGTTTACAACGGAGAGATGGAAGTAGAATCTGATTGTGTAATCCAAAATTAATATTAAAATTATTATAAGAAAAAGAGTGGTCGAGAAGGAGCAAAGAAATTTCCTGCCCTGTCATTTTCTTGTTTCAAATCAAGGGGCTTCTTGTCCGTCATTGTGGGCTAATTATATCTTTTGTATTATTGCATTAATGGATCCAATTCCAAAAGGAAGCAGCATATTGCGCCACATCATCAGTATTCCAATTTTGGTAGGCGTCGATAGTTTTATAAGTCAATTCTAGTTCTTAGGGAAAAAAAAAAAAGTGGAAATTTTATTGTAATTATAGGTCATGTGTTCGAAGGGCTGTCCATTTTGTCATTTTTATATCCACACAGCCAAACCCTTGCGTTTGGATGAGAAGAATATTGAAGAGAAGATAAAGTAAAAGGACATATCATGCAAATGGGACATGCCTTTTTTATGGATTGGTGAGTGATTGTGAGAACCAAAGGAGCAATCATTTATTTAAATCTTATCATTTGTTTGAAATTTAGAAAATATCAAATAGACCAATTTTCTTTAAATGGACAAAACTCAATTATTGTCTCTTATTCTCACTTACTGTTTCATTCGTGATCATAAATGAGTTTTTCATATAATCCGTTTGAATTGATTAGTTTAGTCCATGAAATTTCTTAAAATAGTGTTAAAGATTGTATTACTTGTATCAATTTGTTTTGGAATGAAGAATTTGATTAGTAATTAGGCTCAGCTGTCACATTATTAAAGCAAATGTTTTAGTATAATTATAATTACTCTCTTATCATATTCGAAAAAAATAATACTAGACTACCTTGTTTATTTTTATTTATATCATTTGAATATGAATTTAAACAATTTAGCACTAATCGATTCAAAAATTGATTCCAAATACTCATTTTAAAAATAAATTTTACTTATAACATATAACAGTCAAATAATTTTCAAGAAAAGTGAAGTGGTTTGATAGTAAAACCACTTTCACCTGCCCTATCATCTAAAGTGATATATTGAACTCTTATTTCTTACAATTTATGTGGATAACTCTCTTCAATAGTAGAATTTCGAATTATACTTTATAATTTTATTTCAGTTGGTTTCGATAAATAAATAGTGAACAGAGTTTTTTCAGTCTTTTTCAATTAATAATAATAATAATAAAGTTAATAATTTTCGTGTGCAAACATTTTAAATTTATTTGAAGAAAAAAGGTTAGATGGGACACACAAGAGGCCAAACTCTACAGTAGAAAGATTGATGGGAAAGTTGGTGAAGAGAAGGATCAGAGAAGCTGCCATCGTTAATTATTGGGTGGGGATTCAGTCAGTGTTTTTGTTCCGAATCCAAACATTAGTGTTTGATGAGTGGATGGAGGACCTCTCAATTTCCGTAGCCCCTTTTTGACTTGGCCATATCCACATGAAAGGATTGGGCATGATATTGTGTATATGCGTACAAGAAATTTATCACATGAAAGATGGTAATAAAAAAATATAGATTATATTTTAGGGTTTGTTTGTTTTTCATTAACACTTAATAAATCTTAGATTTATTAAATTGTTTAGTCTTATAATAAACGTCCCTAAGTGCATCCAAAACTTTTTTCATATATATGTAACTTTTTATTTTTTTTAATTTTCTATATGACGTATTGATTATTGACTAAAAACAAAAATATATCTAATCGGAGAAACCTTAGATCATTGATGATTATAACATAAAATTGATATCTTATGTAATTAAATAAAATGATATTATATGTCTGTTCTTTGATGCTCGAATCATGCGTCAAAGGTTTTAACAATACGAGGGCCGTGACAAGCCGTTGATTAAATTCAATTCAAGGCTGACTGACAACTCGTAGTGGCTGATCAGTCATAGAAATTGAAAGATGCTCATGCATCATGTAAAGGTGATTGAATTTGTTAAAGGTATCACATTAAAAAAACAATTGCGACATGCGATTAGGGTGATGGAGGCTGAGAAGGTCTCACACATCTGCGAACAATAAAATGGAAATCACTATCAGAATGCGATTCTTTACTGTCTTTTCACGTTTCAATTTTTAAAGATTCTTTATATTTTATAACAGAACTCTGCGATTGGTTAAAATTAATTTATTGATTTGGATGGTATACGTTAAGGGGAAGGGTACAAAAAGAAGAAACTTCATAGGGGGGCATCTTTTGGGCTTGGACCGATAGACGACAGTTAATGCTGTGCAAACCGTTACTATTTTAAAAAACAAACCCAGAAGTCATATGTAAATAAAAATAATATTGGCATGTTTCCTTAAATAGTTAGATATGAATTATTTATTTAGATTATGATATACTAACATGTGCTATAATGATATTTATTAATATGACTTTAAAAACTAATAATAATAATTCACAAGTGATATTATAGAACCCTATTTCTAAAAATAGTTTGAAAAGGTAAAGAATCATATTTTTTTTTAACGGATATCAAAAGTGAAATATTTATTTCGAGATCTATTATTATTTACTTTCACAATCAAGAGACAATAAATTTAAAATAAACAAAAAAAAATCATATAATATATTTAATGAGAATTGAATTCTCACCATTAAAGTAGAGAAGAAAATACACTATCTTTTTTATTAAATCAAAAACCTTATTTGAGCCTGATGTGCGATATTTTTGTTTGTCATGAAAGGTCAAAATTCAACTTATAGGACCACAAAATGTGGAAGTTTTTTCCCCTCTTCTTCGAGGGGTTACTCCTCTCTTTTCTGAGAGTCTTCTTTTCGTTTTCGAAAATCCTAATTCTGAACTGTTTATGAAAGTTTGATCTAAAGAATCCGATAGTATTATATGTAATTTTAATACGTACGTGTAATATATCAAAAAAAAATCAAAATCTGTATTTAGATTAGGCCCGCCATCTAGAAACAAAATTATATAGTTGAAAATATACACATTTACCTAAGCCAAAATTTGTAATGACATGGCGTTTGTTAGCTTCATCAAAAGAGGTGTGCGGCCTCTGCTTGTCAGCCAGTCACAAAGGCGGCGTGTTTCTCCAGTAGAGGAGGGCTGCTATCTTGCCTTGGCTAGTTTTCTAATTTATTTACAGAATTACTAATTTTAAAGCACAAAATTAGATAAATACTAAAATCCCATTTGGTACACTTTTATTAAAAAAATGTCCTTCAATGATGTATAAAAATAATTAAAAAAATACATTAATTATCTCTGTGGGTTTCAACAATTCCCCATTTTGTACTTTGTAGTACAAAGCTTTTGTTTAAGCTTTTAATTAGAGCACATGTTAATGCACTTTCACACAAGAAAAGTGTAAACAAAAAACCCATTCATTAATAAAACTATATTAAAAATATAGGCCATATTATAGTTTTTAGTAATAATAAAATTCTAAACCAAAAATTCTTAAAATTTTGAAAATAAAAAGATAATTAATCACTCTCATGACCATAGGTGTGATTATACATATCCTGAATATTAGCTAAAATCCAAAATGTAGAGTTGGGCTGCAAATCTGATGGAGTGTGAGATTCATAAGTACAACTATTCACTTCACAGAGAAAGGACCTTCCTGTCAATTTATAAACAAGTGTGGACTCGAATTCGTTTAGCAGTCACAGACACAGCCCGTGGATTTGATAATGAGCTAATGGGCTCGGGTTCCATCCTTGCAGGCACCTAGTCTCTGTGTTGATTTTATTGACATTATTTGACTATTATATGTTCTCATGATTGTAGTGAAATCCATTTTTACAACTCCTGCATGATTTCTTTCTTTCGAAAATCTGAAATTTTAATTTGTTATCTAAAAAAGAACCGTCCTTGTATTAAAAGCGAACTGCGCCATTCAAAATCTTGGATTGCAAACCAAACTTGATAAGACTCTAAATTAAACAAAGATCACTTACTTTATCCAGTCCATATCTAATATCCAGTAGTCATACAGAATTGATTTTGTAGACATCTCTCTTCTTGTAGCCTCTCATGTCGACACCAAAACAGTAGATCACTTGGTCATTAATTTCTTCAAGATCAATGTGCCATGCCACCTCAAATTTTAGCCTTTTCTAGTACGAAAAGACCCTTTCGAGTTATTATTTCGTCGCGCTTGGCTGATAAATGTAACATTTCCGTTGATGATTTTTCGACTGGTTGAAGATTTAATCAACACAAAAATCTGTAACATTCTTTTGCACCTGCACCCACCTGAATCCATATCCACGGTATCCTATGGATTCAGGACTTAGGTGTGCGTGTGCCCCGCAAGTTTGGATTAATTTCACACCTACTCACGGACCAGTGAAAATTTTTAATATATATTGAAATAAAAAATATTACAAAATACAACTGAATAACCAAAATTTAAATGATTTTACAATTATAAAAACAATACTAAAATAAAAAATAATTAAAATTAACATTCCAACATCATAAATTTAATAAAGTTTAAATTCCAATATCATAAGTCCAAAGCTAACAAAATTAAATCCATTATTACAGACTTTAAATTCCAACTTCCAACTCCAATTATTGGAGAAAAAAAAATAAAAAAACTCCAACTCAGGCAAAACAAATCTCAAAATAAATACACAAAGCAAAGATTTCAAACTAAATACATAAAATAAAACACAAATGATTTCCATCTCCTCCACAATTTAATAATCATTAATAGTATTTAATATTAGTTGCATTAGAAATCATTTCACAATTAGGAAAATCATAAATTTGATTATAGCCTAGGTACATGTGTGTAGGGGTGTGGGTGCAATTTTTGCTTCCTCAACCTTCATCGAGTTGAAAAATCACATCCACACGTGCCTACAAATTAGTAAAGTCTAATCAAGTTGGCCCATTGATGGGTAAATATCCACGGATTTACGAGTAAACAATTGTTGTGGGTATTTTTCAGATTATCTGAGCAGACTGGTAAAAGCCCATGAGTTTAGTGACCTAAGCTAGCGAATCCAATAAGTAAGACCCAGTATAGAAGTTCGCAGTTCATAAAGACTGATTGGACCATCAGCGAAGTCCAGTCCGTATTCTTATTGTAACGACACCCAGATCGTTTGATGAGTATTCTTCCTGTAACGATGTTGGGTTCGTTTGATGAGTCCGTTTACTTAGTTCCAGTTCGTATTCTCTAAAGCTTCAGTCTGTTTTGACCCAGTTCGCCCGGTGTCAGTCCAGAATAGTAATTTGGCGTATCTTGCACAATAATAAAGATTATTTCACCTAATGACAGCGTAATTTGAGGAAATCTCACATAACCAGCATGAGTTAGCGTCTAAACTCACGTTTTGACAAAGTTGACCTGACAAATATCAGGAGCATTAAATGTAATCTAGATGCATTAATTGTAAATCATCATGTTATTTTATTTCATTATTTTCTGCTGTAGCACTACCCCCTCTATAAAGAGGAGAAGATTTTTATTATAATTCAGGAGAGACACACTGAGAGAAAATATTGTCATCACTCTGCAGAAATATAGAGAGATAGTAGACGTAGGCAGATTAAAAAACCGAACCACTTTAAAAATCTGTGTTATCATGTTCTTTTTTCGCCTCTTCCTTTTGCTCTTATTTTGTTTCTTATTTGTGATCTTCTTACATTACAGTATTGGATTCGAAAGAATCTCGTTGACTAGTTTCCCATATCAACAACAACCATCTCTAAATGTAGATATATTTTGTTAAATAGTTTGTTATCTATTATTTTTATTTGACCATTTTGTTTTTTAATTATTATTATTTAGACTTTTTTTAAATTATTTTACTTTTAAATATTTTATTTTTTATTAGTTTAATTTATCTTCTTACCCATTGATGTATAATGATACTACAATATTTTTTACATATAACGTTTCAGGGTAAGGGGAACATGTACATTTTTGCAACAGTTGATGCAGATTTTCAGAATTAATTAAAAAAAATTAAGGCCACAAGAAAATAATGCCAAAAATTGGTAGATTATGGAAAAGCATGGCGAATCAATAATTCTATATCATATAATCCAAAGCCCAGAATCCTAATGGGAATCTACTTTCACATTTTTAAGTACAAAAAATCTGTGAGAAATATCTCAATCATCGACTCATTGAGGAGTGCCTATATGCTTTATTGACTTATAGCACCAGTACTGGGGAGTTGATGAAAAATGGTTCACCCAACTCGAGTTTCAAAAAGGAAAAAAAAACGAAAACGAAAAATTATGTATTGCCAACTCGCGTAAACCAAATTAATGAAAGTGCATTGGAAAACGATGAGACTAGTTATTAAATATTAGGCTAAAAGAATGATAACTTATGCAGGCAATTGACGACAGGACATCGATCAAACCAATTGCCATAGTTCTTGAATTTAGGCCTCTTGGATTAGTGTCTGATGGAGCCCAAGTCTATTGATTCGAACTTAGAAATTAGCTGTAATAATTTTGTTAAAAATAGAGCGAGATGAGTTGACAACATACAGACGAAAAATCAATCAAAAGGGTCCACATTACCTGATTTAGCAAAAATACTAACAACCATTCAGAACATTTTTATTTTTGCTGAATCTACTAATGTAAAAGCCTTTTGATTTTTCACCCATCTATTGATGTAGAGCTTTTTGATTTTTTGTCCATCTTTTATTAACTCATCTCGCTCTATTCCTAATAAATTATTGGAGCTAATTTCTAACTTGTTGAAATTTTGTTAAAAAAAAAAAAAAAAGATTGTTCAAATCAATAGACTTGAGCTCTATTGGTCACTGCAACACTGCGGATCCAGGATTCCTAGATCAAGAATCATGACCTCAGTATGGCAATTGGTTTGTTCCATACTCTCTTGTCAATTTACCATTTTTTAGCTTAAGACTAGTTTTGGCTGGCACATGCTTATTATTATTATTATTATTTAATAAAACACGTACTTAAATTTATATTCGTTTTTCTCGTTAAAAGAAGAGTCTCAAGATTTTTTTTTTTTTTTGAAAAAAAAGTTTTAAGGTCAAAACAATTAAATATTATAATTATTACACGAACCTTCATTTTCTTTTTCAGATATTTCTTCTTCAGCATTAGACCATTTGAAGGAAAATGGATTTTGCTAGATGGACACCGTAAAATGTTGAAAAAATGACTACCAATATGAAAAATTCTGGACTAAAATCACAAACATTGAACTTGAGCATGTGAATGTTTGGTACACTGATAAACACCACCAGAAAAAGCGTAGACATATAAACAAAACTCGTAACTTTACAACCTATTGATGTACAAAAAATCCTCCCTAACACAATTATGCAGTAGCATTTTCACAGGAAATAGAAATCCACAAACAAGAATTAAAAAAAAAGGGGTTATGAGTCTTTTTACCTTACACTTAATGGTGGGAATGCCTGGAGGAATTCCTCTTCCCATTCGTCCGAATCAGCACATTTGGTGCTGAGATCAGCAGGGCATGTTAGTGGGGAAGCAATCTGCAATCTGCACATTGTAATCGAAAACACAAGTAAACAATACACAATCCAACTCTAAATTTACATAATACACATGAAACACATACAAACACAAATAAATATTAATAGTTGTACACCAGAGTTTGCTTCTTTTACCACCAAAGAAGATACCACATTCAAACAAAGTAGCAGCAACAAAAGCCTCTTACCCTCCATGGTTTTCTTATCTCATGCAAATTAACTCTGGACAATTACAACACAAAATCAACATATGATCATCAACCATAAGTAAACATTCAAAAGCATAATCTATCAAGAATCTGTAAAATACCTGTAAAGCACAACAATAGCCGTTCAATTTTTGAAAATGCATCCATACTGATCAATCAACAGTAATCAAGACACAGCAAAACCAACAACAATCATAAAAGAAAAAATCTGAAACTGTATGAAATTAGATTTGCCCACGTATACTTCATCCATTGCATAAACTCCAAATTGTCAAGCGGCCTTCCTTTTACTGGCTTGCTTACCTTTATATGCTATTTTTCATATACCACCACATCATTAAAATCTCAAATACTTATTTCAATAACTATAATAATATACCACGACAATTAAAAAGACAGAATTCTAGATCTACAACAATATAAACCAATAAATAAACAATAAATTTAAAGCGTAAAAGCAAGAAACCTTGGTGATCTTAAGCATGTTGAAGACATCTTGTAGGGCCTTGTAGTTCTGCATCATCTCATAATTCTTGGCATCGAAGCTGCACAAGACCTTGTGCATCAGCACCATCCCTTGATGAACCACTCTTTTATACTACAGCATCTTATCATCATACTTCTAGCCATATTTAGTGTCAAATTGAACCACTCTTCTATGCCATACCCATCTTACTTTGTTCTGTTCACTTATTTTCATCCAAGCTCCTTTTTCTGAGTTTGATTTGTTCACATAGATACAAATAACTACCAAACATTTTAATTACTTTTTGTTATGACGATTCGATACTATTTTAATTCAGTGTAAACCTAAAATCGAGAATAATATTGAAAGAGAATGAAAGTAATAAAATAAAAATAGTGGACATGAGATGTACGTGGTAAAACACTCAATGTAAAGAATACTAGACCAACAATAACAACACAATCTCTCTCTAGAATTTAGTAGAGAACTTAGGAAGAAAAGAACTTTTCAAGTGAACTTGAGAGTTTGAAAATGAGATAATTAAAGATGCATTATAATGACCTATTTATAGACAAAGATGTGGAGGTGTCACTTGCTTCATTTAATTTTTAAATATAAAGATAGTGATTATTATCATATCACATTATTTGCTCCACTAAGATGACTAATGACACACACCTGTACATGTGCCTCCATTTATGAAATGGTCATACCTCCACATGTGCCTCCGTTAATTTAAGCCAATGGCTTCAATTTTAACATTCTCCCACTTGAAGCATTTTAGATGATCTGGTTTATCTTTCTAGTTTTTGATCAAGCTCTTGCTGCTTATGTTCTGCAAGACCATATGAGGATCTACGTCAAGACTCTGTTTGGCACATGGGATTGAATTGAAATGGAATGGATTGGATTGAAATAGAATAGATTGGATTAGAATTGAAAATCACCATCCCATGTTTGGTAGAACTTGGGATTGGATTAAAAATTATATTATATCATATCTTGTATAGGTTAGGATTGGATTGAAATAAAATTAATTTAAATTTTTTATTATATAAAATTAATTTTATAAAAAATTAAAAAAAACAAAACAAAAATCATCTCTAACTTTCATCAATATCAAAATCCATGGTTGATTGAATCATCATTTCCCACAATTCAACATCATTAACCATAGTTCATTAATATCATCAATCCAATTCATCAACATCATCATCTCTCACAACAACATCATCATCAACATCATTAAAATATCATAACATTAATAAAAAGAAAAAAAAAGGAGAACAGGGGTTCTATTATGTGTTTGTCGCCGAACTCGGAGCCATCTGGTTCTGGGTTCAGGGATGAACCTAAAACTAGGTTTTGGGTTCATCGCCGAACCTAGAACCATGTGGTTTCATGTTCATCGCCTAACCTAGAACCATGTGGTTCCGAGTTTGGCGACGAACCCAGAACCAGATGGTTCTAGGTTCGACGAGGTTCTTGGTTCAGCGACGAACCCAGAACCATCCCAACTCAGAAGAAAAAAAAAAAAAACAAAAGAGAAGAAAAAGAGAGGGATGAGAGGTTCCATAGATGTGTGATGAGAGAAAGAGAGAGACAGATAGAAGAGAAAGAAGCTATGAGAGAGAGACGGAAAGTAGAGAAAGAAACTGAGATGGAAAATCGCAAATCCAATCCCACCTAATGACATGGTTTTAGTTGGGATTGAGAAATGCCAAAACAATGGAGAATGGAAGCAGTTTAAGATTCTTGAATCCCAATCCCATTTCATTACAATTGACTTCCAAACATAATATTTAAGTAGTTTGAGATTTTTGAATCTCAATCCCATTTGTAATCCTATATGTCAAACATTATCCAAATGAATTTATTAGCACTGATAGTCTTGGTCATTACATCTGTTAGGTTATCTTTGGTGTGTATCTTTTACATATCTATACTACCAACTTACACTACCAACTTCCACTACTTCACGAATGAAATGATATTGGACTTCTATATGCTTTGTTCGGAAATGAAAGGCTAAATTCTTTGTAAAATGCAAGACGTTTCGATTATCACAAAATAAAGAGATTTTCTGTTACTTGTGCCCAACTCCTCCAATATCTTTTTAATCCAAATTGCTTCCTTACAGAGCTTGTATAACTGTCATGTATTATGCCTTTGTTATAAATAAAACCACAACTGTTTGTAATTTTGATATTTAGCTCACAGCTCCTCCTGTAATTATAAACAAATAACCTGTAATAGATTTTCTTTTATCGAGATCCCCTATAAAATCTAAATCCACATTGCCTCTAACAATAAACTCTAATCCTCTATAACATAATACAGCATATAAGGATCATCTGATGTATTTTAGAATTCTCTTCACAACATTTCGATGCTCTTTACTAGGATTCGTTATATATCGGTTAACCACTCTCATTGCTTATGCAATGTCCGGTCTTATAAATATCATAACGAATATTCTTACTGTTGATGTATACGATACTCGAGATATCTTTATCCTCTCCGTTTCAGTGCTAGGGCTCATACTTGAAGATAGTTTATAATTCACAGGAAAAAATGTAAAAATTTGCTTACAATCTTGCACGTTGAAGTGGTACAATATATTTCTTAATTAGTTTTTCTGAGAAAGCTAAATCTTTCTGTCTCTTTTGTCTTTGTAAATTTGTATCTCTAGAATCTTGTTTACTAGTTCTAGATCCTTCATATCAAACTCTTTAGCCAATTATGCTTTTAATTCTCAGACTAGATCTTTGTTGAGCCTAGCTACCAATACAACAGTAAGATAATGATTTGTTGTCTCTAAACCTCTTATAGCATGTATAATGGTCTGAACTAAGTCTATCGTATTCAAGACTTATAATGAAGGAATCAAATCTCCTGTACCAACACCTCGACATCTATTTTAAACTATACAAAGATTTCTTTAGCCTACAAACTAAGTTCTTCTTACCTTGTTCAGCAAAACCTTTTGGTTAGAGCATACAAATTTCATTTTTCTCCATGAAGAAATGCAATTTTCATATCTAATTATTTTAAGTGTAGATCAAATGTAGCACACATTGCTGGGACCACCTTCATTGTTATAAATCGAGTCATCAGAAAAAATATCCCATTGAAATTAATACCTTCTTTCTGAGCATATCCTTACACCACCAATCTTGCACAATACTATTCCACTTGATTATTACCATCCCTGTTTGATCTTAAAAACCCATTTATTCACAATGACTTTTCGACTTAGTAGTAAAAGTACAAGTTTCTATGTCTTATTTTTATGTAGAACTTCAATTTCCTCTTACATTGTTATCATCCATAAAGGTATATCGGGTTGCTTATAACTTTATGGAAAGTTGAAGACTCTCTATCCTCTAATAGAAAACATCATGCAACATTATTCTCCATAACATACTCCAAGTGCTATACTAATGGTCTTTTTGGAGTTGACTATCGAATTTCTGAAGCATCAATCTCAACTGGTCTTTGTACTTCGTGCTTTGGTTATACTTCAAAAGAACCTAAATTTTCATATTCTGAATTATTTTTCACCTGTATAATTGTAGTATATGAATTTTCTTTTAAAGTGCTATCATCTCCACTTCTTTAAAGTTGATTTTCTACAAAAATAACATCTCTGCTTATAATATTCTTATGGACAGTGGGATTTTATAGGTGACACCCCTTCACTCTATCAACATACCCCAAAAATATACATTTTTTTTTTATTTTATTTTGTATTTTGGATCAAGTTTTATTCTTTTTTGAGCATTATACATTACGTACATAAAACATCCAAACGAATATAAAATAGAATAATCAGTGGGTTTACTGATCCACGACTTTATTGGTGTTTTCAACTCAATTGCTGTGGATGACATTGTTTTATCATATAATAGGCAGTCTTTGCTGTTTCTGCCCAAAATAACTTAGGTAAATATGCAATCTTAAACGTAGCTCTTATTTTTCTGTAAAAGTTCTATTCATCCGCTCTACCACCCTATTTTCTTGAGGAGTTTATATGACTGTGAACTATCTTTTAATTCCTTTTTACTTGCAAAAAGCAATAAACCCCCTATCTATATATTCTCTTCCATTATCTGTCCTCAAGCAGTTAATTTTTTTCTCAGATTCAAGCTCTACACACGCTTTGAATGTCTTGAATGTTGGACATACATTTGACTTCATCTTAATAGGGTACACCTAACTTATACTGGAGTAATCATCAATAAATAATACAAAGTATTTTGCTCCTCCTAAGGATATATTCGGTGATTCCCAAACATTAGAATAAATTCTATTTAGAATGCATTTGCTTCTAGTAATAGAATTATTGAACTTTAATCTATGATGTTTATTTGTCACACAACACTCACAAAAAGGTAGATTTACAGTTTTGAGTCTAAAAAGCAATCTATGTTAGGAGAGAATCTTCAAACCCTAGTAAAATATGTGGCCTAATTGTGATGCCACATCATTATTGACTCTTCCCGATGATTGGTTGATGCAACACATGAGTCAGTCTTTAATAGTGTTTTTCCTTTAAGTATGTGTAGATTTACAGCAATCTTTTCTCCTTTCATGACAACAAGCGCACCTTTAACAATTTTTAGGATTCAATTTTCTATACAGGTCTTATATCCAAGGTCATCCAATTGTTCTAAAGACAATAAATTTTTCTTCAAGCTCTTCACTTGTTATACTTTTTGAATGGCGAGAACTGTACCGTCATGCATCTTTATCTTGATCGTGTCGATACCGGTAATCTTCAAAGCATGATCATCACTCATAAATACAAATTATTTTGAGATATATTCATATATCTACAACAATTCTTTACGAGAGCTCGTATATCAGGTGGCTACTGAATCTAGAATTCAAACATTAGCAAATCATAATTTGCTTTCTGCAACAGTGGTTGCTTCGTTGTACAAGACGTCACTATCATCTGAGGTACTTATTACACATTCCTACAAATTTGATGACTTAGGAGTTTTATTCTTCTTATTGTGTCAACACTCACTTTTGATATGTTATTTCTTGCTACAGTTGTAACATCTAACATTCTTCTTACTTTTTAATTTTAATCTACCACAATTGAGACTCCTACTAAGCTCATGTTCCATTGATCTTTCTCTTATCATTGACAAAGCCTCTGTTTGTGTACTACTTGTCAATCTATCTTCCTTATTCTTCCGCTTGTTTTCTTCTTCTAAGATAGCAACTACAACATTATCGAAAACTCGATAGTCTGTGTAAATATTATTTGTCAGGTTGTGATGATACAAATCAGGTAGACTTTGAAGTAGAATTTCTACATGTTCATTTGCTCCTATTATATGACCCAAAACTGAAAGTTGAGAAAATAAAGTATTTAAGGTGTTGATGTGGTTGGTTACTATTGTAGATTCTGTTTCGAAGATTACTAAGCTTCATTTTTAAGAAAATCTACATGTACAGTGATTTGGACTCGTACAATTTTGTCAAAGTATCTTATACCTCTTTAGCTGTCTTCTTCTCCGCCACAATTGATAATACACTATTTGCTAAGGCCAGATAAAGATTGACTATTACATTGTTATCCCTCTCTTTTCACTTGATGTGATCAATAATCTCGACTGACATTTTTTCTATTACTTGTAAATAATTATCTTAAGTATATTTTTGTCTGCATGTACTTTGATATTGTTGAAATCTAAATTATTAATTACCAGTGACACAAGAAATGGGCTCATGAATATAAAAAAATCAAGATATTTTCTTTGAAAGAGAAAAAAAAAATTAAGAAAAATCTATTCATAGTTTATACCGTCAAGAATTTGAGCAGGTGTTTTTTTTTTTTTTTTTTTAACTTGAACAGGTGTTTTTTAAAAATTGAAAATCATATATTTATCATTATATTGTGAAACTAAAATTAATGTAAAATTTAAACTTAGTAATAAATTAGGAATAAATTTCCCTAATATCAAATCAAATGATCAGCTTATTTTTGCCCTCATATAAGACTTGAAATTTTGTAAATGAGCTCTGCTTTTAAGTCATTATTTTGCAAAATAGGGCAAACAATTAATACAAGAATAAAGAAAATGATTTTTGAGTAAATTAGTTTTCGGAAAAAAAAAAAAATGTAGTTGGCAGAAAAAAAATTCTTGAAGACTGATGAACAAAGAAAAGAATGGTTTTTGTTCGTTGAAAAATAAGTGTACAATAGTCATTCTTTGTGTGGACAACTTCTGGCTTTGGTTTGACTAATCAGGAAATCTTACTAGTTAGTACCGGTCTGGGGCAAATTATCCACGCATCCAAACATTACTGTTGTTTGCTTTTTAACCTGGAACCCAAAATTTTAACAAATTTACAAATCGCCCCAGATTGTCAGGTTGCATGACCTCTAACCGTGTCTTGATGGCAAAACGGTAAGTAACAGACTCTCGTCTTGAGTCAGGAAGGATGATGCTGGATCTAGGTCCATTCTCGGACGAGAAATTCGACCCGAAGAAATGGATCAACTCAGCCTGCCAGACTCGTCACTCGGGCGACTCACTCGACAACTATCTCGTCGATCTCGAAATGAAGCTCCAGATGGTCTCCGAAGAAATCGCCGCCTCTCTCGAGGAGCAAAGCGGCGCCGCCCTCCTCCGCGTCCCCCGCGCCACCAGAGACGTCGTCCGCCTCAGAGACGACGCCGTCTCTCTGCGCTCCTCCGTTTCCGGAATCCTCCAGAAGCTCAAGAAGGTCCCTCTCATTTCGCTTCTCGCTTATGCTTGAGATCTAGCTTTTTCTCTATATATATATTTGCATTTTCGATTTAAAAATCTAGAATTTGAAGTCAAATTTTCTTGACTGAACTATAAACTTGAACTAGACTGCTTTAGCTGTTGGTTTTGAAGATTACAATCTGAATTTGTAATTTGATTGTGTAATGAGAAGCTTTCGAATTTTGGTATAGGCGGAGGGATCTTCCGCGGAGTCTATAGCTGCATTAGCGAAAGTTGATACTGTCAAGCAAAGAATGGAAGCTGCTTATGAGACTTTGCAGGTAGAGAGATTGATTGATAGTCTATTTTTTGTTTTTGTTTTTGTTTGTGTGTTTGATTTGGTTGAAAATGTGATTGGATCGGATATTAGGATGCTGCTGGTTTAACGCAATTGAGTTCGACAGTGGAGGATGTATTTGCCAGCGGTGATCTTCCTCGGGCTGCAGAAACGTTGGCCAATATGAGGCATTGCTTGTCAGCTGTTGGGGAGGTAACGTCATTTGTTTTCTGTGAATAAGTAATTGTTTTGTTGAATTTATTGATTTCATTTGATTTAGTTATTTTTTGATCTCCATTATTAGGTCGCCGAGTTTGCAAACATTAGGAAGCAACTTGAGGTCTTAGAGGATAGACTAGATGCAATGGTGCAGCCTCGTCTCACAGATGCCTTGTCCAATCGGAAGGTTATATTCTTTTCGGAAAACTTGTTTGTTGGCTATTGGATTTATATATGCTTTACATTTTTTCACTGATTATGCAGATTGATGTTGCCCAAGATTTGCGGGGAATACTCATTCGAATTGGGAGATTCAAGTCTCTGGAGCTGCATTATACAAAAGTTCACCTAAAGCACATAAAGCAGCTCTGGGAAGATTTTGACACGAGACAATGTGCTAATAAGCTTGCAAATGAGAAAAGTGAGATTGAAAGGCTATCAAGTAATAATGAGTTTCAGTCGAGTTCACCTCTAATTTCATTTTCCAGTTGGTTGCCAAGTTTCTATGATGAACTTTTGCTGTATCTTGAACAAGAATGGAAGTGGTACTTTTCTTACTGTTCACTGCATAAGTTTTCCACAGTTACTACATTTTATGTTCAAAGCAATAGAAGCAATAGCCAATCATTTCTCAACTTGAATAATCAAATGGTAGTAAGACTGTATGACTTAGGCTTCGTTATCTTCTAAAACATATAGATATTTTTCAGAGTTGATCTATATCATGTCAGTTTCTCTCATGTAGAATAGTGTTATCATAGGCTGCGAAGATGTAACAATGTTTAATCTGAAATAGTTAATATGTAAGAATTGGGAAGACTGATGTGGTTTTATTCTGATATGTTTTTGTCTTCCAATTTTGTTGCAGAAGTACTTATACAATTTTCATGGATTGGTTGTTCTATGTTTTTTCCTGCACTCCGAGCATTTAGTTTCATATGTTTGGTTATTTGTTTTTGTGAAAGAAATTATAATCTATATTTGGTAGGTTCTTTCATCCAAGTATTTGCTGGGAGGGAAGGAGTTTATGCTATTTACATAATTTAAATCAGTTTAAAATTCATTGTGTTGGTTCTAATACCAAAAGACTGCATTTCATAGTTGTTTTTGAAAGGTTACCACCTAACTATATGCAGTTTTCATTGCTATGTCATTCAAACCTTTGATGTTCTTCTTGTAAATTAGCTTGTCTTTCTTTGGTGCCTAATCCAGTTACATTTTAGACAGTCTTCTAGTCAATTTCTTGCTAACTAGTTCATTTTACCCCTAATGAGTTTTGACCACATTATCTTATGGGAAAAAACAACCTTAACACAAGGCTACAGGTTTTGTGTCTTTTCCTTTTGGATTGGAATTCAAGCATCTACCTAATATTGTTATTTGCAGGTGTGTGGTTGCTTTTCCAGATGATTACAAAGTTCTTGTTCCAAGGCTACTAGTTGAGACAATGGTGGCTATTGGAGCAAATTTTATTTCGCGTATTAACCTTGCTACTGGAGATGTTGTTCCTGAAACAAAAGCATTGGCTAAAGGTTGCATTTGACGCCTTTTAGAGTTCTATATTGAAATTTAATCTCTCTTTAAAATTATCTTTACAAATTGTTTTATATCATATGTTGTTTTACCTGACCTATTTGGTGATGTAGCAAGCCATTCTTCATTGCTGCCCTAATTTTGCTTGTTAAAGTGATTTCTTGTTTGGGTCATGGAATTCTCCAATTTTGTATCCAAATATGTCAAATCACTTATAATGAAACCAACTTCTGAAAGTGAGATAAGCTGACTGCATATGATACATGTAAGCTAAAGAGTTCAGTCTAGAATTAGAAATTAGGAGAATGCTCATTTGAGAAGAACCTTCTGTTTATCAGTCATCTAAGACTGCAGAGCATTGTTTCTTAGAATGGACAATTTGATTTGAGGGTTTTTATCTCAATTAATAGAGTTTATTTTATTATTTTTGTCTATGAAATTACTAAAGTTGGCTACTCACATTGTTTAATATGTTGTAACTCCTAATTTCTATTTCTTTGTTTGCCAATTTTTAGCTATATGCTGTCAGCAAGATAGATAAACACATATTTTCCTCAAGTGAATTTTTTATGAGGTCTGGAAATAATAAAGTGCAGCTTTGTGGGTATCCCTAGGTAGAGATCTATGTGGCTAACTATTCTCCTATTACCTACTATCTTTAAGAGTACTGGTGGCATAACTCTGAGATAATAGTTTATTTTCGGAACTGAGATCACTACATAAGTTGAAGGAATACAAGGACTTAAATATGTCTAGGATGACGTCTGCTTTGTTATGGCTCGCTAATTTGTGTTGTAATGAGTGCACCATGTTTCACTTGCACATTTGTCTCTATGCATGCTAGATTCTTATCATTGGCTACCTGCCTTGAATTTTCTTTTTATATCTTCTTATCAAATTAGTTTTGTTCAAGAAGACTCTGCATTAGAGTTTGGTTTAAGCTTTGCTTATGTTAAATATAAACTGTGAATATTTCTACTCCTTTATTTTAACTGAATAAGTTGTGTAAGTTCAGGTATATTGGATATTTTATCTGGAGATATGCCGAAGGGTATTAAACTTCAGACTAAGCATCTGGAGGCTTTAATTGAGTTACACAATATGACGGGTACCTTCGCAAGGAACATTCAGCACTTATTTTCAGAATCTAATATTCGAATTTTAATGGATACTCTGAAGGCTGTATACTTTCCTTATGAAAGTTTTAAACAGAGGTAAGCTATTGTAGTAAAATTATTCATGAATGATTTCTTAGTGAGTGAAATATTATGTTTATGGAAAAACTTATACATACTTGGTGATGCTAATTAGTAAGCAACTTCAAATCAGCAAATATTTGAATGTCATTAATTCCAATTCATTTCTGATCCACATCTGTATCTCATTCTTTGCTATTAAGTTGAGAATATATGCTGGTGTTTTCCCCAACTTGACCAATAAGTTTATGTGTTATAGGTATGGACAAATGGAGCGTGCTATCCTTTCGTCTGAAATTGCAGGGGTGGATCTGAGGGGAGCTGTTACTCGTGGAGTGGGAGCCCAGGGAATTGAACTCAGTGAGACAGTGAGGAGAATGGAAGAGTCTATTCCCCACATTATTGTACTTCTTGAAGCAGCTGTAGAGAGGTGCATTAGCTTTACAGGTGGTTCAGAGGCAGATGAGCTAATTCTCGCTCTAGATGATATAATGTTGCATTATATTTCTAACCTGCAAGAAATCCTCAAGTCATTAAGAGCAATCTGCGGAGTGGATCATATCAGTGAAAAGAAGGATATTGGTTTGGATAAAAAGGAAGGAACTCAAACTACACGCAAAGTTGATTTGGTTTCAAATGAAGAAGAGTGGTCCATTGTTCAAGGGGCTCTGCAGATACTCACTGTTGCAGATTGTCTAACTAGCAGGTCCTCTGTCTTTGAAGCTTCCTTGAGAGCAACCCTTGCTAGACTGAGCACAAGTTTGTCTGTGTCAATGTTTGGTTCAGCTTTGGACCAAAACCGGTCACATGTGGCAAGTGGTGATGGAAATGTGGAACTATCACATGTGGCAAGTGGTGATGGAAATGTGGAACTAACTGTTGGGGGACGGGCTGCCTTGGATGTGGCAGCTGTGCGGCTCATTGACGTTCCTGAGAAGGCTCGGAAACTCTTTATTCTTTTAGACCAGGTATATGAAAGTTAGATCTGTCAATTTCCTTTATCTGAGGCATTCTTTCATATTATTTTCCTTTTTGATTAAATTTTCAGTTTGGATTTTGACATTTTACATCTCAGGGGTGCAATTGTTAGTTGTTACCGTGGCCTAAAAATTGCAATATCAAAATAGCAATGGAAAACCACCTGAACTTATGAGAAAGATTGAACACAAAAACGGAAGGAAAGACCACCAAAATTTGTCTAAACAAGCTTTGAACACAGCATGGAAAGTAGTGAATGAAATGTGGTCCTAGTAATTGAAGAAGAAAAAGAGCCCTTGAAGAAAATACCTTTGTTGATTCAATAGCGTTCAAATAACTGAAAAAACGTTTTGTTTTTGCCAGTTTCTTGTTTGAGTTATGTTTCAATTGACTAATAACAGGAAAGTTAACCTAAGGGATAGAAAATTGGGACAAATACCTGATTACACTTTTGGAGTTAGTATAGTCTTTGTCTAAAGTCATTAACCTTAATCTTGGATTTCTATTTTGTATATTGTGGTTAAAGATTAGAATTGTAACTTACTGAATGATGTGGTGGCTATTTGTAGATCCAGGTTCTAGCATACCTTATCGATTTTCTTAATTTCTAGAGTCTTCGAAAATGTGTGTACATGTTTATCTGTTTAGTACAATATACCTGCTTCATGATGCCACTGGCACCTAAAGGCCAATGTGGAAAGGCCTGGTCTGCATGGCACATAGGCATGAATCATGTATAATATTACAGGGGAGGAAGAGAGAGAATATTCTATTACGAAGTACCAGTGTCAATTAGAGAATTTAAAGCAATAGTCATTTGAGTGTGTCAACGCATTAGGAAATTTTGAGGTAAAACATCAGGACAATGCCAACTGTCGATCCCCTTTGATTTAATACTTTTGTTAAAAAGTGAATGAGCAGAATCTTGTAAATTTTCATTCCTTTTTATTTATTAATATTATTTCTACTTTTATTAATTTTTTAATCATGTATGGCTGCGACTCAGTATTTTCGTTTTCTTTATTAACTGTATCTCTAATTTATTGATTGTTTCTTTATACCGGAAGACTTCCTTTCATTAGACTAAGAGGCAGTAGTAATGCCATTCTTTTGTTGCCATGCAGTTAAAAGATCCCCGGTTTCATGCACTCCCACTTGCATCTCAGAGGGTTGCAGCATTTGCAGAGACAGTGAATGAACTTGTCTACGATGTCCTTATATCTAAAGTACGGCACCGCCTTAGTGAAGTCTCTCGCTTGCCAATCTGGTCCTCAGTGGAGGAACAAAGTGCTTTTCATCTCCCAACCTTTAGTGCATACCCACAGTCGTACGTGACCAGTGTTGGAGAATATTTGCTTACTTTGCCCCAACAATTAGAGCCTCTAGCAGAGGGCATCTCTAATAGTGATGCTAACAACGATGAGGCCCAGTTTTTTGCGACTGAATGGATGTTCAAGGTAACCAATCTCTATAGTTGTTCTTGAATTTGAGTGCTTATACCTCTTACCAGGAATTGAGTACATTTTCATTTAATGAAAAAATTTGACGTGCAAATAAATCGTAATGCTTTAAGACCATATGGGTCCCTTCTGGAGATCATTTACAGCTACTGGCTATTTTGTGAACTCTGTTTATGTGGTCCATAAGCTCTGGGAGCTGATGATTGGAGATCACAAAATGGAATAGTCTTCTTAGTTCTTAAGAAGTAGAGGAAAAAAAATCTGACCGATCAAATTTTTTTTTGAAGATTGGATTGAATTACTTAAAAACTTGAATGACAAATGATATGTTCGTAATGTTACAAACAAACTGATTCTAGAATTCTGTGGTTTTCATCTCTTATAAAGGTTGCGGAAGGTGCCACCGCCCTTTACATGGAGCAATTGCGGGGCATTCAATATATCACAGATCATGGAGCACAACAACTATCAGTGGACATCGAATATTTGAGTAATGTGCTCTCTGCTCTATCAGTGCCGATTCCTCCTGCTCTTGCTACATTTCATACATGCCTTTCAACTCCAAGGGATCAACTCAAGGATGTACTGAAATCGGATTCGGGGAACCAACTTGATCTTCCAACAGCAAACCTTGTATGTAAGATCAGGCGTGTGACTTTAGATTAGGCTTTTAATCCAACAAAATTTTGATGTTATAGAGGATAGGACACCATCTCTTGTCAACATTCTATTCTTTGTTTACGCACATTATTGTTTGATATTCTGCTTTTGTTTTAATGTAAGATACTTGGAACCGATACATACAATAGATATAAATATACACAGTATTTTTATTATAATTGAACAATATTCTTTTCATTATCATCTTGTTAATGCAACCAATACAAATAATAGCCTCTTAAAAAGTTAAAATAGTCTAAATTCTAAATTTGTTTTTAACTACAAATGAAACATCTTGATTACATTTGTAAATTTAATTTCAGGTCACATTCAACAATTATCGAAATACCCTTCAATGTCAGTTACATTTTTCTTCGTCCTTTTCTTTCTCCAGTTCTCTTTCTTCTCATTTATATTTTTCATGCGCGCAAGTAGCAGCCACATTCTTGCAAAACCAAGTACTTACAAACCTAAGACAAAAATAATATAAAAATTTAAGTTGGATCTTGAGAAGAAGGTTGGAGGAAGAAGTTTTGTAAAACAAAATCCATTTTTGAAGATATATTTTTTTTTTTTGTTTTTTTAAACTAAATCAAAGTGGTTGTTTCTTTTTTTCTTTGGATATATTAATAAGTACATGACAGTCGAGATTAACTAGACTGTGACTCTAGTGACGTGATCCGATAAACTACTCCCAAGCAATGGGACAGACCAACTCGAAGTGGATAAAAGGAAAGTCCACAAATTTGTGTAGGAGACGAGTGCAGAACTCACTATCTCAGATGATAGAGGGTGGCAGTGATCTCACAGTAGACCATTGCTCGAACCACAATAAAAGAGTGGTTATTGTAGAATCATAAATTCATGTTTTTTTGTTGTTATATGCAAGATTTTAGAATTTGATGAAAAATCAATGCAAAAATTCATCATTCTTCATTTTTCCTAGCATTTTACAAACTAGAAACCTGAAACATTATAATAGTGAAAATACTCTTGATAAAATATTCAATGAGCCGAACATAAGTACAGTCACGGAGTCACCAATCTAGTTTTTCACATATCTCAAATGTAACTATTATTAGAAACTATTTTTGTTTCAGTTATGTTTCATGCACCAAATAAACTTTATAAATGAAGAGAAAACAAAGGAATAACTGTATCACGAAAATAACAATAATGAAGGGATAATTTGAATTTCGATGTCAAGAGACGAAAATTTCTTAAAATTGATTTATTATTTAAAATATGCTCACTGTTAACTAATTGTAATTAAGGACGTCCTCATTGGCGAGACTAAATCATGCCTTACAGGCCATAAAACTCTTTTAGGTAAAATTTTATTTAAATTTTACTCTAATTTTTTATATTTTTTTTTATCAAGATTTTACTAACTTTTCATACTGACCTCCCAAATTGATGGAATTGCCTTTGACTGTTGATATAGTGTCAGCGCTCGTATGTTATAATACAAAATCTTTTATCTTCCAATCATAAGAGTTGACATTCGAACCATATAAATAGATAATCATTTCAAATTTAGAACTCCTACTTCAACTCTTTCTCAAGTTTATATATATATATATACACACATATATTTATATTATAATCAAGTATACCTAATTTTAAAAAGTAAAAACCATTTAATCAAATTTATTAATTACATTCTATCTCCTAACAAATTCTCTCTCTTATTTAATTCAAATGTAATAGATAAATTTGATTGGTTGAGTCTTACATTTTAAAATCAGATATACTTTATTATTAAAAGCATTATATAAATATATATATCTCTTATTTTCAATTAAAATTTGTCCACTTTTTAAAATTTTCTTTCAAACAATAAAATTCTCTAAAATTTCACTTATAAAATTTTTATATTAACTTTTCTTCTTTCCAGTCTCTGATTCCAATTCAAAAGATATCCCCCAACAATAGGGTTGTTCAATTCAACTTTAACCGATAATACTTGGTTCGTGCTCGATTCCCTTTAGAACCGAACTGATCATCCAAATGCCCGACCCTAATTTAAATTATAAATCAATTGATTATATCATCAAAAATTTAAAAATGCTTTTTCAGATACTTAACTCTAGAAAGGTTGCCTATGTGCATGGCTGAGTTGCGCGATACTAAAGAAATTGTGGGCTTTAGATGAAAGCAACTACTAAAGTTCCAGCACAAATAATTTCTTGCCTAAACAAAATATAAATATTAATCACCAACAACGAACCATCAAGTTACCTGTGTTTCCTGCAAACCAGAATAGATTACACTATTTGGTAGGTAGATTATCCATTTTGTTACCTCAATACACATTTTGCTACCTCAATACACCCAAGCATTTGCTTCCCGATTCACCGAAGTTGATTTTCATGCATAAGGAAAAAACTTTGCTAATGAAATTGTGGCTTAAAGATACAACTACCAAGCTACAGAATATCACTTTGCAAAGACAAAGTAGTTACCTATAACCATCTGACCCAAGTATTGAAGTTATAACTCCAAAAATACCCCGAATCTGTCAAAAAAGGAAATATGTTTTCACATGTAGATATATAGTAAGGATTGTACATCAATTACTGTCCAAGTCCCTAAGCGTACCGGTAGTAACAACAACCCATTCATGCAAATATTGCATGCAACACAATAGTCATTCAAATTTCAAGCATGAACGGGTAAAGGAAGGGAGAAGAGAAGAAAATAAGCTTTTTATCCTTTAATATTAACAAAGAGTTAAATGCTACCTCAAAAAGATGTAGGAGCAAATGTACTGATTGACGTCTTGAATTTTCTTTCTTCCAGCATTTTCAAACATAAATTTGGTATATCTCAACTTCAGGAAAAAAGAAACGACAAAGAAAAGGCAAACAAACAAATACATGACAAGGGAAGTTAGTCTACGGCAAGGTGATAAGATTTATAAGTTACCTCAAAAAAAATTGAAAAAGGAACACCTCCCTCAGCAGCAGAGGCATTTCAAGCCTATGAAATTGAGCCTGTCCTCTTATATACTAAAGAACAGGTATGCCATCAATAAACCCAAAGGGCTCCCAAAACAATGTATACAAGACCAAGCATAAAAAACATTAAGATTAACCAAGCCTAAAATAAATGATAAATCAAGAGTTACAACAATATAGTTATACCTACCTCAACCCTTTTCTTCTTTAATAATATTGTTGAAAGGGAGATGGTACAGTCTCAACAAAGCTGTGAGATATCAGAAAAACGTTTTACCCATGATGATTGCCGAAAATGTAACACCAGACTCCAAAAACACACATCTATAAAACTCTTGAGATTTTAAAAAGTCTACCTCATTTAATTTCAAAGCTCAGAAATCTATCTACACAATCCACTAATACGGCCGAACTGGACTTCTCGGTGACCTCCTGTGACCATGCCTAACTGGGGAACGTGATCTGCTTCGATCACGGTACCTGTCCCTGCTTCCACCTCTTTCCTTCCTGAATCTCAAATCCACCCCCCTCCCTCCATCCCGACTACCTCTACCATCCCCCTCTCGAGACCTATCATGATCTCGTTCACGTTCCCTGTGTCGTTCCCGCTCCCTGTCTCGGTCTCGATCACGGTACTTGTCCCTATCACCTGAATCACTCCTCCTCCTCTCATATTCTTTTTCCCTCTGCTTCCTCCGTTCTTCAGCTTCTTTCTCCCTTTTTAATTTCTCCTCTTCCCTGGCCTTCTCCTTAGCTTCCTGGAAAACATAATTGATATTATTGATTCACAGAAAATAAATAACTTCCAAACTGTGAATCAATCATGGACGGAGACTGACCTTGTACTCAGTAATAAAATTTCGAACCATGCCGTAACCAATATGTTGTTTCCCAGTAATGTGAGATTGAGTCCTCTCAGCAGCATCATTTGCCACTAGAAAAGAACCACAAATCTCACACAGAGCCATTTTTTTCTCCTGAGCCAGCATCAACACTTTATCTGTCTGGGGCTGTTGTGTCAATGCTGTCTTCTCAACATTAAGCATCTCCACCTGCAGCAAGAAGATCTCATATTAGGACCTTTTCATCATTTTGAGGTAACAAATTCATATAAACAGTCCATAAAAGTATGACAAATCAATGAAAAGAACCAAATACTGAACTTGTAACCAGCAAGATATAAAAATAATACAGAAATTAAGTCCTGTGACTGGAACAATTTAAGCACCAAGTTTAGACTTTCAGTGTTTATAACATTTACGAGAACCTCACAAAATATATATATATTTTTTTTAAAAAAAAAAAAGAAAAGAAAAAAGAACATCAGCAACTTATAACTTCACCTTTCTCATAAGAGCTTCAGCTTCATCCACCTTACCAGCTTCGCCAAGAGCCTCCACTTGTTCCAGCAGGTTCTTTATTTTCTCTTCCAACACAGTTAGCTGTTCAGACTTTTCCCCAGATACTGGAGCAGGTGGTGCAGGTTCAACTTCTTGAGCAAGGCGTTCTCGCCCACGTCGAACTCTTCTATCCAAGTCCATAACCTACATTAGAATCAGTATTATATAACATTCAAGGAAAACAATGACAAAAAAAAAAAAAAAAAAGAGAGAGAGAGAGAACAAATGTAAACAAATTTGCGGCAGCAAGGTTAAAACTTCGAACTTTGGCTATTAAGATTGATTCACAAGTCAACTAACATTGTGTCAAACATATTACTATACAACCACGGGGTAACTCATATAATACCTGTCAGGAGAAATAAAGTTGTAGACTCATAAATATTGTTATGGCTTTTGCAACTGGTAAAACTGCATTTTCTAGAAAGCAAAATTTCAATCTTGTACTATATAAAAAATTTACTACTGCATAGCCAAATGCTGGAGAGGGGGAGAGAGAAATTTAGACAGATATAAATAGTTTCACAAAAAAATGTAAAACTCACCAATTTCTCGCAAAACTGAGCAAGTTCAGCTTCAAATTTGGGCACGTAAGCATCATGTCTTGGTGACTTCTCAAAACTAAAGTCACAAATAAAATAACACATTTAAAGAGGAATACCAAAAAAAAAAAAAAAAAAGGAAGGCAAGGTTTTAAAACTAAGAATTTGAATTGACCGCACTTTGCCACATAACAAGTAAGCAGATCTAACTATGTAAATATATTAGAGTACTGAGGCACTGCCAATTCATTTCAGTTCTGAAATGAAGAAGAGATGCAGATCAGCAACACAGTTATACAGACAGATACGAGAGTACTGAGCCATTGTGCATGGGAAATTCATAACTGTTATCCAAAAGATATATCACAACAAGCTTAAAGATAAATATTGGCAATCAAATAATATCCCAAGTTCCTGAAGCTGTTGAGTGAAATTATATATTGATCTCAGAGACTCATAGATCATTTGTTGGACTTCCATGTAGTTAAGACAAATACCGCCCTCAAAGGAAAATATTCTGAACTGGAGGTGAAAACAAAATAAACGAAACAAGCAGCAATGTCGATCACATTTCCAAGGACAAGATGGGATTTCATCAAGGGAAGAAAAAAATCAGAAAGATGCTAAACTAAAGAACAAATTAAGTATGACTTTTTCTAAAACAAACATTTTTTTAACTTATTTATTTCCGATGGGGCTCTTATCTTAGGGTTAACCATCTTATATCTGCTCTTAATTTAGCTATTTCTAAAGACAAAGAAAGTGGAAATATAAGAGTAGAAGCGGCACTAATGACACGTGCCAAGTATCAAGGCCATAGCATGCCATCAATTATTTTTACCACAATTCTTAGCACTTGCGTATTTCAAAGATGATCTCCCACAACAAATGAAGTTTTGTGGAACGACTAACCTCATCATTAATATCGTATAGAGTTAGTAGTAAATCTATTAACTTACATATACATAATCAAATTGGATAATCGAAGGGCTAGTATAAAATGTCTTAGACATACAATCAACAACACAGCATAATGCATCCAGCAAGAAAGCAGATGATATAATAGGAAAATGCAAAATCTCACAACAAAAGCAGGTGAATCCAAGTAAAGTTAATAATATACCAAAAAAAAAAAAAAAAAAGGGAAAGGCTAAAGCCAACAAAGTGGCACATTTAACAAACTCACTACAGAACATTGTAGAATAAGCAAATCTCTTCAAATGCAAAACAAGGCAAATGCATACAACATACAATCAGCAAAGAATCCTCATAAAACAACCCACGACAATAAATCATACACAATAGTTCCACATTTCCATATCATAAAGATTCAAAATCACACCTTTCCTTCAACTTCTGATCATGAATTCTAGGGCACGGTCCTGACCCAAAAATAAACCAAAAACAATCAATAATTAGTAAAACCCTCCAACAACGACACATCCATTACTCGCAAAATTATTAAAATACAAACTTAAGCTTAAAAAAATTTGAACATGATTGAGACAAACACACACCGAGGTCGCTTCGAGTGTTAACGAAGAGGTCATGAGGGCAAAATCGAACCATATAAAACGCACAAACCTCCTTATCGTCCCAAGTTATCTCTTTGTATCCTTTTCTCTCTTCATCGGTCAAGTTTCGAGCTAAATTCAAGAAACGCAGGTCAATATTCTCATACACTGCTGTATGAACAAAAACCCAGAGAGACTATTACAAAATTAGGGTTTATGAAGATTACCTGCACCCATGAGTTCGTCAAGCAGAGCTCGTTGAGCGTCCATTAGATTGGATTGGACTGGATTGTATTCAACAAGAAAGAGAGATTGCGAATTTGAAATTAAAGATTATAGAAAGGAAATTAGGGTTTGTGGGGATTTGAGAGAGGGGTTTTGTATGGAGTGAAGCAAAGACTGCACTTTTGAAAGGTTATGGAAACACAAGTCGAGAGGACAAGTCTACATCAAGAATGTGGTGTGCCGTGTCCATTCAATTTGTGAAACTTCTCTTTGGTTTCAAAAAAATATTAAAAAAAATACGGCTTTATTATTTTTTTGTGATTCTTTTTTGGAATCAAGTTGTTAATTGATAATTCGATGCAAATACAAGATAACCACCCATGATTAGAGGTATTTATGGACCCATCAAAGTTAAATCATTGTTGTAAAAATTGGTCTAGATGGTTGCTTGGGCACGACAACCGCCCTAAAAACGTCTTAATCGGGGTTTTTAGACGGAGACCTCTTAGCTCCACTTAAGCAGCCCTAAGAAATCAACTGTCTAAATCAATAGGCTAATCGTTGACTATCGATGAACTGTGTAAGTGGCTCTCGAGCTTTAGATGTTGTTATATGTGTTTTTGGGATACCCCAAATAGGCTGGTAAAAGCCCAAAGGCCCAGCAGATAGAAGCCCAATTTACTAGGCCCTAGCTCCTCCAGGTCGCTGAGCTCCTTCAGGTCGTGAGCTCTTCAGGTCATGAACTCTTCAGGTCTTTAAGCTCCTTAGGTCGTGAGCTTCAGGTCGCTGAGCTATTTTAGGTCGCTGAGCTACTTCAGGTCGCTCAGCTACTTCAGGTCGCTGAGATCCTTCAGCTCGTTTTGGATGAGCTCCAGGTCGCAGCTCTAGCTCGTACAATAACGTGACGTGTACGGTCAACCATTTCAGATCAGTAGCAGCATGATTTACTCAATCACTACAGCGTAGGTAGTGTCAGAAGACTCAGACTTCTTGAAAGTAGGCTTTGAAAATTGTATTATGCATTTAATGCTTTCCTATTACTGTAGCATCTCCCTCCTCTTTATAAATAAGAGCAAAATCTTAGTAAAAGGGGACGATGGTTTTTCTCTGCTCTTTCTCTCTTTGTACCCAGAAAATACAGCAATAAAAGTGACTGTCACCACCAACGGTGGAGGCGCCATGGACGTAGGCCATGCTTAAGGGCCGAACCATGTAGATTTATGTGTGTTTCTCCTCTTTCCTCTGCTTCTTTCCTTCTTCCTCTTTGCCTATGGTCTCCTGCTTTTGTTCTGTTTCTCATTGATCTGCGACATTGGGCTCAAGAATCTCGTTGACTAGAGATCTGGATTATCTTACCAGATTTTGACATCAACAGATGTTAACCTATCGTCCAACTAGGGGTTAGGGCTTTTTGAAAAATTTGACTAAAAATTATGAAATAATAAATGGATAAACTTTACACACATGTTGATATTCGCATCCCATAGATTAACATTTGTATAAAACAACACTATGGTGCAAAACAAAACGAATTAATGAGGGTGGCAATTTAGAACCCGACATGACGGGTCGACACGAATATTACGAGTTAAAATTGAGTATAAACGAATTGGGAAAATTAATGGGTCAATCCGTCTAACCAGATAATTTATCGTATTGGGTTCGTGTTTCCTAAATCGTGTCACGGGTTGACCCGTTAACGAGGATAAAATAGTAATTTTACAGTTAAAGGAGTATTGATGTAATTTCAATGGTAATATATATATCATATTTTTCTCCACAAACCACAACCCTAGTCGCACACTACATACAACACTTCTTCCATTCAGATAGTAGCCATTCCCACAGACTACAGTCCCACACTCCCACTCGATCTCGATCTCACTCTCACTCTCACTCTCACACTTCCATTCTTTCTTCACAAATCACTCACAACCCTTAACCGTGAGTCATCCACACCACACTAGTCACTCGATCTCACTCTCACACTTATATTCTTCCTTCGCAAATCATTCACAACCACCCAACCCGTGACCGTGAGTCATCTTTTTCATTTCGTTCATCTGTTACCTCAGCTAACTCCTTTATCTCGTTCATCTTCAACAACCAGCTCAACTAGCTTCATCATCTCCTTCATCGTTGAGCTCTAACAATCGAAGTACCCACTAGTTTCTCTCTCTCTCCTCTTTGTCAACGGCCACTGGTTTCTTCATCTGATTTTTGTCAACACCTGCCTCTTTCTCTCTCTCTTCCCTCTATCAATGACGATTCTTTTTTGTTTTTGGTTTATGGATATTGTGATTTTGATTGTTGTGGTTTTCGCTTGTAGGTTCTTGTTCTTCTTTTATTTGAAGGTGGTTTCAATGAAATCGATTGAATTGTATGGAGTAGTTATGCAATTAATGAAGGTGGGGGTGGTTCGAAACTCAGTTGTATATAGATTCATAACTATGAGTGTGTGTTATGTATGGATCCATAACGGTTTTGCAGTTGATGAAGAACCAACAGTGTTTTTGTGGTTTTGATTGTAAATGGTGTCAATAGATCTTTAAGTTGAAGGTCTACCCAAAACTTTAAAGTGCATTTTTGTTCCTTAATTTTTTATTATTTTCAATTGTTTTTTAATTTTCTATAATTTAAGTTGTTAAATTATATTTTTTTTAGGTTTTGGATTGTATTTGTGGATTTAAGAGGATTTATGTATTTTTATTTTAATTTTATTTTTTATTAGATCTATATTAACATTTAAATATATTAATATATTTAAATATATTAAATCTGATTAAATTGGTCATAAACAAGTAATTAAATATGTCAATTAAACGAGTTATTAAACGTGTCGGTTAAACGGGTAATTAAACGTATCGATTAAACGGGTCATTAAAGTATCAACGAACGATCCGTAAATAAACGGATTAATCGGGTCGTTTTCATGTCAATCCATTAATAATTGTGTCGTGTTCATGTTAAGGGGTTCAACCCATTTCTTTATCGTGTCGTATCAAAAATAATCGTGTCGTGTTCGTGTATCATCTAGCTCGACCCATCAACCCAGATTGACACCCCTATGAATTAACATGTCAATTTAAATCATTATCTGAAAATAATAATAAATAAAATATGTTATCTTTTAAATTCGGGAAGATGAAAAAAAAAAAAAAGGTACAAAATATTATATAAAGTGCTATTATTCAAGCAATGTGGTTAAGCTGACTACCATTATTAAACCATTTGGATCCGTTTTAATTCCTGAATTTGGTAATACCGCTAACGTCTAATATAACCCTAAGAAACATACGTCTAAAGATAGTCAAATCCAATTATATGCACCGAAATAAATTAACATCAATCGCGTATACGCAGAACACCGTTACTACAACTAAAATCAATCTTTATTAGTCACCACCCCTTTTTAGAGTGTCAAGCTGGTTTGGAGTCAAACTATGTGGAAGAATATGGTTGGTGACGTCTTTTTTGGACAGAGCAAATCGATTGCGTCCAAAATCAGACTTATTCGAATCTTTCGTAGTATAATTATGGTCGGATCCTTCTATTGGTTGCCAGTCTGCACCACTGTTAGCAGCCATGGATGGAATTTGCATATAATTTTACGAGTAATTCATTCTATTTATATTGTATATTAGGGAGAGACGAGGATGTTATCGATTTTATACTAATTTTCATGTATTAATAATAAACCTGTATACATTTACTTTTGGTTCATGCCTCCCAATTATTTGGTATTACTATTAACGCATGCAATTTATTTGTGACGAGGTGGGTACTTAGAATTGATTTAATGCTCTTTAAATAATTATACATTAGTTATAAATAATAAACCTAAAAATTTGACTTTTAAAAACTTGTTTAAATATCTAGGTGTTAATCTGTTTCCCATCCAGTCACCCATGCCTGTTTGGCAAATTTTAGGTGTTTTTTTTGGATATGAATAGAAGTTTGGGGCAAATTCAATACCATTTGTAAATGGGCATGGGTATGGGTATGGGGTAACCATGTGGGACCCCTCTTTGCGAGACAGGACGCTACCTACCGGCATTGACCCGCCCCACTTATTAAGTACTGTCCCCGGGCCCTTGGGGTTTTGCTTCGCCTCTCATACCACTCTAACCCACAACCTGAACCCCTGAAGTTAAATGGATTCTTAGAGTAAGGTGTGTACCAATTGAGCTTTTCAGAGGCTTAGGTTGTAGGTTCGAGTGGTGTGGGAGGCGAAGCAAAACCCCAAGGACCCAGTGATAATACCTAGTGAGTGGGGCCGATCGAGACCGATAGGTAATGTCCTGCCCTGCAGAGAGGGGTCCTACAAACCATCTTCACACCATTTATCCATTTCCCCCAAATAACTTTTTAATATAAATAATATATTAATAATTATTAAATTATTCATATATATATATATATATATATACATATGTTAGTTATTAAATGGTTCATATATATTGGTGTTTTTAGTTTTATATAAACTTACCCTGAGGTAGGACTTTTGACAGGTGAAAATAAAGTTTGATTTTTATAACAAGTTACCCCCAATTTAACGATCAAATAGTGTTAAGTCTAAAATCAACATTGGATTGAAGGGTAAAGATAAAAATGCTCCTAGTTTTTAATTAATAATTTGCTTTTAAAAGTTAAAATAATAAAAATTAATTTAATAAAAAATAAATAAATAAATCTCTACCGTCCATCTCAAAAGATGGATGGTAGAGATAAAAGTCATCAAAGTCAAAGTTACCTTTCATCTTCGTCAAGGTTACTTTCATCTTCATCCTCTTCTCATTTCTCGTCACCATCATCAACAAAACCCAAAAGTCATAGCTTCATCATCTTCTTTTTCTCCTTTCTCATTGCCATCATCAACAAAACCCACGATCATCATCATCATATTCATCACCATCATCAACAAAACTCACCATGATTGTCATCATCAAATTCATCACTATTATCAACAAAAATCCACCATAATTACCAACGTTGATCTCTTCCTCTTCCAGTTCTGTCTTTATTATTTTTTATTTTTGAAAATTTTATTTTCTTCATCTGAGTTTGTCGACCTAGATGAAGGATCATCTTCATCTAGGTCGACCCGAATGAAGAACATGTAATTTTTGTTGTGTCAAGAGCGACGAAATCAGTTGAACATCATTTGGGTTGACCTAAAGAAGAACATGTATTTATAGGAAAACATAATAATAATAATAATAAATTCAACAAACCCAGATGCGACCTAGGTTCGTACGAAGCTAAAACTAGTGTAGATTAACTTTTTAGTGTTTTTTTGGTTGTGTGATGATTGATTGTGCTTTCACCAAAAGATTGGTCATGTGATGGTTTTGATCAGGATGATTTGTTGTATGACTATGAAGAATGAAGAAGAACACAAGGGTATCGAGAGAGCAGATTTGTTGTTGTTGTTGAAAAAATAGGATAAACATCCATTATAAAGACCCATTTTTTCTTGGATTAGAGATCTTGATTGAGATGGATTCATGGAAAAAATGGTGCTTGGATGGATGAAAATTGAATTAAAGATTTAATTTTTAAAATATAACTATTGAATTACGTGGCATTAATGTTGCTATTAAATTTAAAAAAGTGTAACTATAAAATTAAATTACAAATTAAATTTTTCAAATTTAATTGCAATATTAACTGTATAATTGAATTGCAGTTTTAATTGCCATGAATTACGAAATTGAATATTTAAATGGTAATCATTGATGTTAAATGAAAATTTGAATTGTCAAAGCGTAACTGTTAATTGGTTTAATAGCTGATTTAAAATCAGTTTTGTAATCACCCACATAGAAACTATAAATTGACATCTTTTCTAATTGTTTAGAGATAACTAAGAATCTATTTTTGTTTTCCAGTTTATTTTTTCTCAAACATATATTTCTAATCATAGGATTCTAAGATGATAGAAATTCAGATATAGTTTTGTTTGCTAGATGATATTTAATTGAAGTCGTTGTATCATAGGAGACAAACGCTGAATAATTCAAAAAATAAGTAGTATATTTATCTTAAGGACAACGTAGTTATTACGAGCCTCAACATAAATACTTTGTTTTATTTTATTTTATGTGTTGCAAATTCTTTGTTTTATTATTACCTATTGTTATTATCAATTTTTTCTAATAGTTGTTGTTGTTGTTGATGAAGAATGAAACAATTGAGAGATTGGTTGTGTGACGGTTTTGATAAGAGTGATGGGCTATGTGATAATGAAGAATGAAGAAGAACATAGAGGTGTAGAGAGAGGAGTTTTTTTTTTTTTTTTCCTCCAATGAAAAATGAGACAATGGAGGCCTAATCTCCGAATTGGATATTCACTTATTATTTTTTTTTTAATTTCATTTAATTTTTTATTTTAATAATTTTTAAAATTATTTTATATTTAATCTTTATCATCCATATCTCTAGATTAAAGATTTTTTATTTTTACTATTTTTATAAATATATATATATTTATTTTTAAATTTTCCCTACTAAAGAACCAAAATATTCTTCACCCTACTAACGGTAACTATCGTTCACCCTTACGGAACGGTACAAAAACCAAACTTTATATTTAGTTGTCAAAAGGCTTACCTCAAAGGGGGTTTCATGTATATTATTCTTTATCATGAGTTGTAACTCATGTAAAATTGGATTGTGACGAATGATGGAATTATTTTTTTCAAGTTTTTAAAAATATATATATTCGATTTTGTAAAATTCTTTTAATTTTTTTCTTCAAATGTGGCCAAACAAAGTCAAACGGGAAACGAGTAATAGCTATAGGTATATAGAAGTCATCCCTACATGCCCCAAACCTACTTCCCGTAAACGGGCGTTTGGATGGGTATGGACAAAGGAATGGAGAATGGGTTTGGGTATGGGGATCCTAATGCTCATATAAAATCGAGACATCTAGCAATACTCTTATGTCAAATATTAATATCATTCTAATAGTATATATTTTTGCTTTTCAAATATTGTAAACGTAATTATATCATTTATCGAAAAACATTTTCAATTTTTTTTATATATTTTACTTAGCATTTTATTAATTATCAATATGTAATATAATCTAACAAATTCTATAATTTTAAAAATCACATAGTACATTTTATATAAGTTTATAATATGATCTTGCTTACATATATTAAAATTATACCATGACACCCCTTACTTCAATACTACATATAATCAAATTTAGAACAAATAATAAAAAACTAAACATGCCATGAATTATCATATAGAACACATTTGTTCTTATAAATGAAATTATAACCAAATTAATTATATATAATGAAAGCTTGTAAACTCAGTTTTATTTATTTATTTATTTAATATTAATATTTGTATAGAAGCTTAAACATGAATTGTCAATTTAGTATCATGCCAACTAAGAACAACCTCTTGACCAACTTGGAGATTCTTTGTCTTGGCAAAATTTTTGGGTAATTTTAGATAATGCCGGCCGTCGCTCGTTGCTACCAACCTTGTGCCCTCCAACGGATTTCTGTTGTCACGAGTCTGAATGTCGGCTTTGGCATAAGTTTGGACAAAAGGTTTAATGTGAGCTTCAAAATCTGGTTTGCCAATAATAATTCGATTAGTCTTCAGACTAGACTCCGTAAGTTTCAACGTAAAATAGTGACTGTTAGATGCTTCTCCAGGTTCACTTTGAGTTGTTGTTAATGCAGATGCTTCTGTTGATCTGTTGTCGGTACCGCCTTTTGTGTTTGTTTTATTCACACCTAAGAAATCGTAAAATAGCTTGTCTGTTGGTCTGTTGTCGGCACCACCTTCTGTGTTTCCTTTATTCACACCTAAGAAATCGTAAAATGGCTTGTTTGGTGGTCTGTTAGCGGTACCACCTTCTATGTTACTTTTATTCACAAGTAAGAAATCGTAAAATGACTTGTCTGATCTACTCATGGTGGAATTTACATGCAATTTACAACGATACTTCCCTTTCAATCTATCAAATAATTATATATATATATATATATATATATATAGAGGTATCAATGATCAATGAATGTCTCCTTTCATGAGTTAGAAAAAATTGTTAGGTCCCTATTAATTAAATTTCCTTGGTTCGTGCTTGTATTTAGTAGCAAACATGCGATTTATTTATTATTAAGATATTGGTGCAGAAATATTATGGTTTATATAATAGAATTAAAAGAGCAAATCAAGAAAATGATGTGTGAATAAAAAGTAAGGGTCCATTGAAAAATTGACATGGAAATGCATGCTAGCTGCTGTTAATGAAATTATGTAGAGTGATATAATACGCATTTCGGAGTGGATTGAATGTGATTAAATATATGATAATCTAAGAATTAATATTATGTGATAAGCAGTATCTATATAATTTCAACAGTTATATTGTTTTATCATTTTAATTTAGTTTAAATTAACAATAATGACAACATGGCAAGTCATTTATATCTAATATATGTCAGCAAGGGGAAAAATTAAAAGTAGCCATTTTGTTATAGCATATTTTAAATTTATCCAAACTAATAATAAGGTTTCTTTTCTTCTTCTTTATTTTTCATCTATTTATTTATCTTTTTCTAACTTTGTCTTTGATGGATAAAAGTGCTCCCAAATTACTTTTATTTTTAATGCTTGAACAAAAAATCTCTTGAAACAATTACCCAAAACAAATTATTTGGGCACGCCACCCTTTCTAAATTTAGTTTAAAATATTAAGTCTTATAAAGACATAATTCACATTATTTTTTTATTAAAAAAAATTAGATCTTGTTTTCATACAAACAAATTGCTTTACGAATAATTTCTTTCCATAAAAATTTGGCAAAATGATCCAAAATAATTTGTAAAAAAATGATTAAAAACTAATTTTACATCTATGAAAATAAGAGGTTATTTAATAATACTATTACGTCATTTACTTTACAACTGTTATTATTAAATTACTCAATTAAGTTTTATAGCATCAAGATTGATTTTTATAAAAAAAAAAAAAAAACCTTGATTTTTGCTTTAAACCAAAATTCGTATTCAAAAATTTGTATCAAAATGAATCTGACTGGATTAACATGGGATTACACAATTGTAGTCTTCAAACATTCACAAAGAGATACTCAGGCGTCGGGTTGTCCTGTACCCGGAGCTTGTGAATGACGAACCTCCACGGTAATTAGATCGGTTTAACTAATAATAATTAGAATAAGATGAAGTTGATCCATTGATATACCTCCTCACACTTACATCTAAAAGATTGTAAGTTCGAGTTGTGTCTCTCTCCTCATATTCTGAATTATAATTATTAAAAAGAAAAGAAAAGTTGAGATTTGGATTTTTTTTTTTTTAAAGTTTGAACATCCGCCAAATTAATATAATAAAGAACTAAATTCTAAATTGTCCAATTTGGACAAAAATTATTATCGCCATGTAATTGTTTCCACATTATGCTGTAGAAGTCACTTAACAGGGGGAGTGCTATGCGCACAAGAGACAAATAAACCTTACTGCCTTGCGACACATAAACCATTGGCTGTGAGGAGCTAGACAAGAACCAACCCACAATCCAAACCACAAAATTTTGTATTATCTAAAACCCCAATTTTCTGTGGCTCTCCTTTGATTATTACTATAAACACCCAAAAATTCTCTGATCATCATCAACCAACAATCCATAATCTCCAACAGCACCAAAATTCAGACCTCCAGCCTCTCACTCACAACTTGAACACCAAACATGAACGACACAGTGGACAAGTTGGTCATCTTTCTAGCAAAAAGAGATGGCATAGACAAGCTTGTCAAGACTTTCCAATATGTCTCCAAGCTGGTTCACTGGCACGTTGAAACAACCCAACCGGGCATTGCTCAGAGGTTCAAGCACTGGGAAGTGGCTTCAGGCCTCAGCCGAAAAGCCTTCAGGACCGGCAGGTTCCTTACAGGCTTCAATCTTCTCAGAAGAAACCCTGGTGCCACGACAACTCTCAGGTTCCTAGCTGTTCTGGCCAATTCAGGTGAGATGGTCTACTGGTTCTTCGACCATTTTCTCTGGTTGGCAAGAATTGGAACCTTGGAAGCCAAGTTTGCTAGAAGGATGAGCTTCATATCAGCATTTGGTGAGTCATTTGGGTACATTTTCTTCATAATATCTGATTTTATACTGATCAAAGAAGGACTAGACAAGCAGAGAAAACTTGTTGGCTCATCAAAAGAGAAATCTAAGGAAGTGAAAGAGAGTTTAAGGCAGATAAAAGTTGATAGAGTGATGAGGTTGATGGGAGTAGCAGCCAATGTAGCAGACTTGATCATTGCACTGGCAGATATTGAACCCAACCCGTTTTGCAACCATGCAGTCGTTCTGGGAATCAGTGGATTGGTCTCTGCATGGTCTGGTTGGTACAGGAACTGGCCCTCGTAAACATTTATAAGTGCATCAATTTATTTTGATGTAAGAAGTTGAGTCTGCTGTGTTTTAAACTGAGAAATGGACTCTGGGGTCTGCCTTTTCTTTGCTGCTTGAAATAGTTCTGCCGAGAATTACTAGTAAGAACTAATATTGTGTATAATTTAATGAAACAGTTTTGCTTTCACCAAGTTTTTTTTTTTTTTTACAGTTATACCGCATGGCAAAAGCCTAAATACAATTGTGATAGTCACAATATATAGATTAGATAAATAAGCATGAAAGATAAGACTTTCATTTTGTTGTTTTTTCTAACGTTCAGTTTCACACTTAGGTAATCACACGTGAAGTCAAATCTATTTCCATCAACTACACGTCAGTTGAATTTTAGGTTAGGTGATTGTTGAATATAGTATTGTAAAATTTGAATGATTTGATATTGTTAAAAAAATTAATTGAATTATATATAATTCTGGTTTTGACAATTTTATTAGAAAAATTCTTAGAGAAGTTTATTGTTTGTAATGAATTCAGACAAATAATTGTGGTTTTTGTCTTTCGTTTTAAATAAAGTAATAGTGCTCCTCTTTGTTATACTCCACAAAACTTTCAAAGTTTTTAACCATTTTTTATATATTTTTATATGATGAAGAGAAACTTATTCACATATGCTTGTAAAATGACTTGAATCCCACCATCAAAATGATTATGGAGATAAAGCCCAAGCAAGGAAAGAATGAGCTCGATATCGTTATTTACTGCATCTTTACAAAAGTGAAATTTATGCATAAAAACCTACCATAATTTATTAAATTAACTTTTGCAGTAATAGGAAAGTTGCTAGTTCAAACCAACTCGAGATAAGTTTTTAAAGTTTCTAACAAGTGGCAGCTCAACAAATTAATAGTAAAATTCCATCAATGTTTCGTGGTTGATTAAAATACATAACAAGTCAAATAAGGTTTCACAGGAGCCTTAGTTTGCAACCAAAATGATTAGGTTTAATCCTAAACGTCATCAAATCATGATGATTTTTCTTTTTAATTATGTTATTTATCCCACTTTTTATTCTTTAATTTAACGATAAATATATAATTATTAATGATTATTTATTTTATTTAAAATATAATTTATAAGTTGGTTAACATATTATAAAGTCGGATATAAAATGGAATAGTAGGGTTGGATATTGATGAACATTTTTAAATTAGTGAAGAATTATTAATTATTGTTATAAAATCTGTATAATTAATTACACAATCCTGTCAGGCATATAATTAATTAATATCATTCTACATGGGTAAATGAAAAATTATTAAATGGAATGCGCACTGACTCGTCAACTGGTTTTCTAGAAGCAAGCTTCACGAAATTTCTCTTCATTCTTTAAACTAATTTTTTATATTAATTGTTGATATAAAAAATCATTCAAATTGTTTTGGTGCTCCCGGGGGGTGGGGGAGGGGCGTTGAATTAGCTCTTCAAGATCAAATTGAACCCTAACCTATTGAAATTGACAATTAGAAATCAATGCAAGCAATAGGACACTAAAAATACTAAGTTATTTGGTAAAGAAAACATAAAATATATGAAAATGTCCTAGATAAGAGGCAGGAAAGCAAACCAAAGGAAGGTCTTGTCTAAAAATTCTAAATACAGTCTCATAAGTCTGCTAGCACCTTGTATTGTTAGAAGGATAAGAGTATCAAACCTAACGATAAACCTAGGACTGACAAGCAATTGAGAGTGACAAGCACCAAGCTACAGGAAAAAAGGAAGGGCTAACAATAAGCCAGGTAGGCTTATAACAAGAGAGACAAATGAGAAGATGTCACGTGTCTCCTGAATCTGATTTGGTAGAATAAAAAATACAGAATAAGGGAAGAATGAAAGCGATGGGACGAAAGAGAGTCAGACGATTAAAAAGGAAGTGTGAAAATGAAGAGATGTAAAATGGAAGTTGACCACTAGCAAAGAAATAAGGAAAGAAACCCTAAAAATTGAGAAGAAATATATATAAGAACGTTCACAATTTAAAAGAAGATAAGTCATTCTCTTTAACCTCATAATATACTGGTATATGTATCAACTCCTTAAGAAGAGTGTTTTATAAGTGTTACAGTAAATTAAGTAGTTGCATTAGTTCGATAAAAAATAAATAAATGATTAGATTTGTATAAAATTATAAGTTTGAGTTCTATAATCTCGAACAACTATAAATTTTCAATTAAAAAACTCATAATGACGTGGCGGTCATTGATTGGCGAAGAAACGGGGGATGCGTGGTATTGGCCATAGCATGCGCATTTTGGACCGTGCGGTGGAAGAAGACTGGTTTTGAAGGGGTTTTTACTGAGTTGACCCCAACACCCAGGGACACACAGACGAGTTTTCTTCTTGTTCGGATTGTCCCGCAATTCCAGATCGCGCGTATCCCGGTTCAACAACTTGTCCAGGCAACATCTCTTTATCCTATATCTTTTTATTTATCTATATTTAATGTTTTAGAAATGGTTTGAAGCTAGTTGGAAATTTAGATTCGTACTGTTGGTAGGTGGTAGATGGCGGAGGGAGGAGGGCATTCTCGGTATGTGAAGTTGACGAAGGATCAGGGCCCGTTGGAGGACATCAGGCCCGGTGAGCTCAACCAGCCTATTGAGGTTCCTCAGGTTAGATTATTTCTATGATTTGGAAATGAAATTATGGTTCATGTTATGTGATGTGGAGTGGAGATGCCTGTATATTTTAAAATTGATTATTTGCTAATGATGTGAGTGATGGATTGATTGGTGTACAGTTGAATGTGCGCAAATGCAATGAATGTGGACAGCCTTTGCCTGAAGATTATTCGCCTCCCTCTGATGAGCCTTGGACTACTGGAATTTTCGGCTGTGCTGAAGATTCCGATAGTTGTAAGTTTACTTGAATTTTTTTTTCCTTGGTATTACAAACAAATCAACATACAACATAACATAAAACAATTACATCACCTAGCTTTTTCGTTGATTGTACACACAAGTGCATGCGCGTGCACGCACACACACATATATATATACACACATCTGGGTTTGTGATGTTAGGCCTAGTAAAAATTGGTTTTATTGTTTTTTTTGGGGCTCTTTTTGAGTATTTTAAGAGTAACATAATTTAGTAGAAGAGTGATTGTTTTGGGTATTTTTGTTGATGAATTTGATTCTCAAATTTTGTGTTGGTTTCTTTTTTGTTCCTTCGATTACTTGAGCTGAACTGGCGGCATATATTGTATTTTTTTCCTTTCTTTTGTAGCTTTTTGGAGTTTTTGTTTTTCTCTCTGATCTAGGGTTGATATTCTTTTTGGGGGGTTAAGTTGGTCATAGTTGTTCCTCGTTACGTATATTGGTAATAGACTAGTAACATAGATTAGGAGAGTTAATGTTGTTTCATCTCCAGATTAGGGATCTGTGTTGCCTTTGCTGATGTGGTTGCAGTGTTATTTCATCCTGTCTTGGTGTGTATATTTTGTTAGGTGGTGCTTTTTTTTTGGGCAAATCTTGGTCCAATTCTTTTGTTATTATTATTGCTACTTTAATGAGATGTGGTTTTCATATAATTGGAAGAAAAACATATTACAGATGAGGGATTTTCAGAGTCTTTGAGCAACATCACTTTGTATGGGATATGTATTAGGTTGACGGTTGACACAACTTATCCTGTTTATATAACAATAATGATGGTTTCACAGATAAGTGAAGAAACAAAAAATTATAAGGAAGTAAAAAAAGAAGGATTCTGGTTTTGTGTAGGTCGGAGTGAGTTCCGGTGTGGTTGGATTCTGTTCAACAGCACAAAGACTTGGAGCACATCTTTTGTTATTTCCACTGTTTGAAGTGATTCTTACAATCATGAAGAAACGACAAATCCCAACTAGCAAGAAAACTATAGATAGTAGATTTAAAACATGTTTTTGATAATATGATGGATAGTTTATCAGGATTTGAACACTAGCATCCCGTTTGAAGACGCTTTCATTGTTTAGGGACTAGTGATTCTGAAAAACTTTAGACTGATGGGATAGGAATGCACAATATCATTAAAACACTCCGTTTCAACATCATGAACTCAAGTTAATCTGTCTTACCAATGGCTTAGTCGTTGACTTTGGTGGACTAGAATGCTAGCACATGTTCATGTTGCTGCTTGTAAATGGTCGGAGAAGTGAGTATCTCATTTTGCTTTGTTTTTCAACCAGCATTTCCATGAGAAGTTGTCGTGTATTCTACTCAAACCTTGATCAATTTATATTCTCATACTTCGTACCTCTGCAGGCTGGACTGGCCTATTTTGTCCATGCGTTCTATTTGGGCGTAATGTTGAGGACTTGAGAGACGATACCCCATGGAATAGACCATGTGTTTGTCATGCTATCTGTATTGAAGGTGGCATCGCATTGGCGGCAGCAACAGCAGTCTTTCATGGTATTGACCCAAGGACATCATTTCTTATTTGTGAGGGTTTGTTCTTTGCCTGGTGGATGTGTGGGATATACACTGGTCTTGTTCGACAATCCCTACAGAAGAAATATCATCTGAAGGTAAAATAAAGTTATATAAATCATTGATTAAAGTAAAGTATTCTGATAACTTGAGTTTATGTATTGAACCTCCAAATTTTGTGCTGAAGATTTGCATATATCGCATGCTGAATGTTGGCTTGTATATTCCAAGAGGCACTTAATCATGTAGCTATTTAAGAGTTTAGTGAGCAAAAAGTAGAATGATTGCTGATGCTCCCCCATTTGCCTCAGAGAACAATGATGTTTAGTGTGGTCATAAGTCTAGACTCTAGATTTGTTTATTCCACTTGGTTTGTTTTATTACTTCTGCTTTCTGAATTCAATTCCTCTCAAAAACAAGTTCAGGTATGAGTGAAGTCTAGTTGATATTTTTGCGTCTTTTGAATGATTGGAGACACATATAAGTGATTGCTGACATTTTATTCTTTAAAGAATGAACCATGTATGAAATCTCTAATTCAAAAAGGGACAAATAAATAGTCATTTGTAGCTCAAGGGTTCAGAAATGAGATCCGTAGATAGTTTTGTTGTTAAGAGTATGTGTTTCAGTTGGAAGCAGCTAGGGGTGGGCGTTTTCGGGTTCAGGTTGAGTTGGGTTAAAAATCAGTTAAAAATTTTTCAACCCAATCCAACCCAACCCAATAATAATGGGGTTGATTTATGTTAAGTTGATCGGGTTGGATTTAATCCACTACGAAGGCATAAAAAGTTTAGTTAATAACTTTTATAGTCTTAGCAATTTGATTACAAATAAAATGAATACAAATAAATATTCAATGATTAAAAATAAAAGATTTAATTGACCACATAGACTATTATTGATCTTCATCTCTAAGAAATGTGCTTTTAGAATAAAAAAGAAAAACTTGGATTTAGAATTAGGGATGGACATTTGTCGGGTTGGGATAAAAATTTTTCGACCCAACCCAACCCTATTTAATTTTGAACCCAATCCATCTCAATTTTTTTAAAGATATAACTCAACCTAACCCGACAAAAAGTTGTCGGGTTAGGTTGGATTGGTAGGGTTGGGTTAGAGATGCCCACCCTTAGAAGCAGGTGCTAATTTATCATCGGTTGGGGTTTTTACATGTTGCTAACTCATGTTCTCTAATTGCAGAACTCACCATGTGACCCATGCATGGTGCACTGCTGCCTGCACTGGTGTGCCTTGTGCCAGGAGCACAGGGAGATGAAGAACCGCCTCTCAGATAATGCTGCCATGCCAATGACAATTATCAACCCTCCCCCTGTTCAAGAAATGAAACCTGCCGATGAAAATCAGGATCCCGCACCATCCTCTGGAAACGGCACTAATTTGGAGATGCAGGCTTTGTGAGCTCCTTCCTACCGCTCATAGGATGACCACATTTTACTTGGAGACAGATGAATGTTTGGTTTATTTGTTCCTGACGTTGGAAAGCGATTGAGTAATTATTATAGAGTTTTCTTGACACAGAGAGAAGTTTACTTTGATTGATCGGAATGCCTTGTCCTTTGGAGGGGTGTTTGACACAACTTTGTTTAGATATACAAATATTTCTGCTTTATGATAATTGCTTCTTAGTATGTAGATGGTGCCAATTTATGTCCAAAACCGGGTATCTGCCCTAATAATAATAATGATTTGTGACTGCTCTAAGAAATATATATTTATTAAAAATAAGAAGAATCTGTTGGCAAACAAATTAAAGGATGCATTAATATGATCAAGTTAATTTATTTCTTAGTGGGGGGTGAAAGTTTCAAAGAAATTAATTGTGGCGAAGTGCAATCTTGCCTTCTTAATTTTGGTCAATTGAATGCCATGAATTAGCCATTGTGAGAGGTCAGTTTCTGCTCTGAAGTTTTCCATTCAAATGATCAGTTTCTGCTGTGAAATATTTCATTCAAATGATCACGTTCTATATGCATTTATATTCAGTTCACATTGATAAAAAATTCATTAAAGTTGATCCTTTTGATAGTACTAGTCAGCACAAAACAATAATGTGAAACACTCACTGAGAAAATATTTCATATATATTTTTCCTGCGTCTTTTATTATTTTCCCTTATAAGGGAAGAAGTCACAGAGATACTGGTGGAAAGGGCAAGTAGGCGATGGTCGGCCTTAACGGTCATAGTTTGTCTGCGATGATAGTGAGGTGATATCAGACTATTTAACAATTGCATGATAGCATTGATGGACGTCTCTATTCTGACATCCTACTCTGCACCTACACCTGATCGTATCTTTTCACCATCTCTCCATTTTCCTTTTCCGCAAATTACACGACACTCCTCGTACTTGGCATAATTATACGAATATGAGTTTTAGAGTTTAGACCGTGTCCCATATACACGAGGTCCTTTTTTTTTTTTTTTTTTTCTCTATACGAAGACTACACAATATCATTTAAGAATGAAAATTAAATAGTGAATGAAATTCAAAATATAAATAATATATATATTTTTTATCTTTGAATATATTGTAAATTTATTTATTTTTTAAATTTAATTTTTTTTAAAATTAATAAATTGATATTTATATTATTTTACTATTTATTGTTATATAATTTTAATTAATTTAATATAAATATTTAAAAATAAATAATTTAATAAATTCTAAAAGATTCTTTATATACATGTTAATAATATTTTATTCATAATTAAAATGTGATTAAAAAACCATATTTATATTTAAATATATGAAAACAACTAAAAAAAATTAATGTTAAATTATAAATTAAAATATATTAGTTCAATTCAAAAATAATTTGGGATGAAATGTATTTAGATTTTACTTTTTAAATATATTTTTTACAAGTATCAAGAAAAAAAATTGAAGTAATATAAAATTAAAATAAATTTGAAATTATGTTATTTTGGAGAGGATAGATTTGGAATAAAAACTTTTAAATGTCATTAAATGATTTAAAATTAAGTAAAAAGTTAAAAATTCTTATTTAATTTTTTCAACTATTTTTTTATAGTTTTAAATAGTTTGACAATTTAAAAAGACAAACGAAAATAATTTAATATATATAATTTAGTACTATTAAGTTTTAAATGAAAAAAACAAACAACTCCTTAAAACTATCAACAATAATTGAAAAAATTAAGTAAAAAATTTTAACTTTTCACTTAATTATAAATCGCTTAACAACATTAAAAATTTTTATTCAAAATCTATCTTCATTAAAATAACATAATTTCAAATTTATTCTAATTTTATATTACCGAATTTTTTTTTTCTTTTTTTTTTCCCTTCATATTATAAAAAATATATTTAAAAAATAAAATCTAAATACATCTCATTTCAAATTATCCTAAAAAACTAATATATTTTAATTTATAATTTAAATATTTAATTTTTAATTATTTTCTTAAATATATTAATATACTTAAATATATGAATATGGTTAATACTACTATATTTTTTTAATCATATTTCAATTATGAATAAAATATTATTAATATATACATAAAAATGTTTAAAATTTTATTAAATTATCTATTTTCAGATATTTGTATTAAATTATTTAAAATAACATAACACAAATAGTAAAAAATGTATAAATGTCAACATACTAGTTTTCAAACTATTTTAAATTTAAAAAATAAACAAGTTTATAATATATTCAACGCAAGGAAAAAAAAAAAAATATGTTATTTAGATTTCAAATTTCAGTCAGCATTACAATTCAATTTTCAGACAAAAAATACAAACGATTCTGTAGTCTACTTACTATAGTATAGTATATAACTAATTATATAGGATTATATTCGATAGTATTAGATTAAATTAAATCATTATTATTTATGTTTAATATTTATAAATATTAAATCAAAATATTGTTCGGTCCATTAATCCTCCTCATTGCAGCTTACTAAACATGACCTTGGGGCATAATTATATAAACATCATTTGATATTTCATCATTATTATGTGATCAATTGATCATTAACCCAAATTTATTAAAACTTTTAATTGGACATTTTCTTTCTTTACGCTTGAGTTTTAGAATAATGGGTTTTTTTTTTTTTTAATGATTTGAGCTCAACTAAAATACTATTAGAAGATGGTTAGTTTGTAATTGCAACAATAAGGAACGGTCGTGTCAATCTAATTATAAGCTAAAGTCACGTATTTATATAATTATTCCAAACACCAATGTCTGATTTCAAATCGTCCTTTTCCTGTTCCCAACCAATAATTTTATTTATAAAAATAAGTGTTATATAAAAAAACAAAAATCACAAACTTCCATCTGGACCCCATAAAAATAACTCTCTAATGTAATTTGTCTCCTTTGGAACTTAAAACCTATCAACACCCATCAAGCCCAGTCAAACGTCTCTGCTTTCAAACTTGATGGCGAGTCAGAGAGCAGAGGAGTTAGAGAGCGAGAGAAGAAGAAGATTCGCAAAAAACAAAGAGAAGGTGGCGCAATGCGCACCCAGCAGCAGGCCCGTCTTAGCGCTGGCTCCTGCGGCCAATCAAGTGAAGCTGGCCGCTGTAGCCGTCGATTTAAACGTACGGCTGAGATCGGCCGACATGTCCGCACCAATGCAAGAGCGCGTTTTCAGACACGCCAGAGTTCTTCTCGACTCCAACTCCGACAACAAAAGACTCAATCCCACTCACTTAGCTCTCTGTCTTAAAAAGGTAAACATCCCAAAAACGACGTCCTTTTAATCATCTTGGTTTTCAGTTTGTTTGTTTTTAAAGATTGATGTGTTGGTTGTTTTCAGGAATTTGATATGTTGTACGGGCCGGCTTGGCACTGCATAGTAGGGAAGAGTTTTGGGTCGTTTGTGACGCATTCGAGTGGTGGGTTTGTGTATTTTTCGATTGACAAATTGTCTTTCCTTCTCTTCAAGACCGAGGTCCGACCTGTTGTGGTTAACAAGTCTCCACCTTTGTTGCTCGAGTTCAAGAACAGATAGTGTTTCATTAATGGCTTCTACTTGTAAAAGCTATAACAAATTGGCTTTGCTACTACTATAGTAAGTGTTTGAATTTTATTTGAAAATGAAGGACGTATTAATTCTTGCTCAATTTGTGGTCAGATTTTGAGTTCCTATTTATTTTTAATTGGCTTTTGGAAAGTGCTAATGACAGGAAGATTTTTTATTCAAGTTGATAAAGCTGTTAGGATTCTTTCTCACAGATGATAGTTGATACAAATTCATGTGAACATAAATTTATTATTTTTTGGGTTAATGGGATTTTAATTATAAATAAATGCCAGTGAAGATTAAAACATTTTTTTTGCTGAATCTCGAGCCTTTTTAATGTTGTTTTTCAAGTTTATGATACAATAGTTTTGATCCCATATTATATCAAAAGTGCAATAATATAAATTTAAATTAGAAATGGTACCTTTATCGTTTGTCACAATATGCTTGGCAGAGAGCTAATGATGCAACTTCTAGACATAAATGTAGCCAATCTCGTAGCCGTGGACGCAAATTACGAAAAGAATCTATTGAACCATGAAACTTCGCTTTGCTGATCTTACCATTAATGAAAGTCCAAGGTCATAAAATATCAAGATTTCTCTCTTTTCTCATTTTTTTGGAAAAAAAATATAATCAATTCAAGATTTGAGGAACATAATCAAATGAAATAAGTGCCAGAGACATACCATTTAATTAAACTCATCTCATTATAACGTTATATATTATTGGATCAATTTTATTTTATTATAAAATATTAATATTCAATATTTTTTCTTTTTAGGAAAGACTTGAACCTATAACATTAGTAAGTGTTATTTCTCATCAAACTATAATTATCATTTTATAGGCCTTCAATTTTTATTTTTTTTAATAGAACCCACGGCAGGGACAGCTCTATCCCAAGGCGGAAGATCGTGGAGGTTGGAACCCTAAGCCCCTAGAATTTTTATTAAAAAAAATGTTATATATAAATATTTATAGTTTTTAGTTAAATATGAATAATTAATTTAAAATTTGATGTTCTAGTGTTATAAAACTTTTTTGTTGAAAATATAAATGTTCTAAAATATCTATTTTATTGTAATGATAATATAATATTTTTATATTTTGTAACTTACTTTTGAATAAATTTAAAAAAAATATGTCTAAACATTAATAATTTACACTCCTTACTAGATACATTCATGGCATTCAAGCAGATTGAAAACTACACGTCTAAACATTTACTTAGATATCAAATTTTTATGACATTTAAATTTTAAACAATTTCTAATGTAATTTCTCTCTTCTTATTTTAATGTACTTTTTCTTTTATCTAGTTGGCTTTCTATAATTAATTTAAATTTGTTTGGAACACAAAGTCATATAAATACTAAATTTTCTATTAGGGTTATTATATATGATTCTAATTTCTTATGTCTTTAGAATGACTTTAATACATGTTAATTTGAGAGTTTTATTAATTGTAATTTTAAATTATAAAGTAAATCTAATTTATTCTCTTATAAAAAGTTATTGCACAGCACTAATATCCATCTATGGCATGGCGTTGTGAAGGCTACAATATGAATTGAGTACTATATAATAATTGACAAAGGTTGTATAATCTATTTAGTTATAAGGTATGGTAACTTATATGCTATCTCAATCGTGTTAAGTTTTACAGCTAAACACGTGCCAATAATTTTTTAAAATAATTAAAAAATAATAATTATAAATTAATAATAATCTCTAGAGGCCATTATCTCCTCCATCGTGAAAGAGGCCGGCCTCCGCTTATTCTGGTGGTCGCAATGGAGATGGCTGGATTAGGAGGCAAAACCAATTAATAAATAATATTTTTTTTTGTTATATATGGTTATATAAATATTTTCAAATTTAATTAATTATATAAAAATTTTAATCCTCAAACATTTTATACAAGCCAATATGATTCTATATTAAGCACAGCATAACATTAAAATTGTTTGCGCTAATTCAATTTTATATGGTTTAATCCAATTCATATATTGTGCCAGATGTGACCTAAAAATTCAATTTAAAACTCAACTCAAACTTAAATTTTCATTAAAGTCATATAGCATGTTAAATTAGTATTGGAGAGTCGTGGCCCACTTAACTTAAGCATAGAATTTTGGTGTGATAACTCACTTGGCAATGAATATTTATCCTGTTTACAGACTGTTTTCTAATTCGGTCACGCTTCTTTCAATATTAAGCATCCTTTCAATTAAACATCTAACAAAATCCAAAATCCAGACTTGTTTTCCCTTAGTGTAAAATTGTGCAAAAATTATATTTAAAAAATGTATATTTCAATACTCAAACATATCTTTCTTTCTTTGATTTTTTTCTTCTTTTTTCGGTTTAATTTTAGATACCACCTCCATTTAAAATGATTCAAACACAAAACACCGTATGAGCGTTATATGTCACTGAACTAAATTTTGTGGTGGTCTTTCTTTTTATTTTTTCAATCTTTAATTACATGCTGTTTTTATCTCTCATAAATATATTTTAATTCTTGAAGGGTAATTTACATATAAATAAAAAATACATATATAACTGATTTTAGATAATACATGTAATTAACAATAAACTTACATATTTTTCAAAGTTTATCACATATATATAATATAATAGAATATATAACCAAAATTTCATGATATATCCTTAGGATAACTCAAATGAGTAATTATGTGAAATTAAAACGATAGAGTTATATTTCTGATTAAATCAAAATGAATAAGAGTTGTATTTCTGATGCACAAAGTAGTGAAGGAAGTAGTTCATGTAAAGCTAAATTTTGAAAGTAAAACTAAATTTGGAAGATAAACGAAATAACTAAAACTAAGTTTGGAAGATAATCGAAATCCTTTAAACTCTATGTATCTATCTATCTACAACAACGATAATGCCTTGTTTGTATTCTGATCAAGCAACCGGAGTTTCTCCTTCTTGTGATGCTGGTCGATGCAGTAGCAATTCTGATCAAGCAAATCAAATGGCAACCCGAGTTTCTCCTTCTTGTGATGCAGCTGGACGCAGTAGCCATGGTGGTGACAGCAGCAGCACAGGATGCAGAAAGCAAGCACTGAGATTTTTTTATGATTCTGAGTGGTATTCGAGTTCTTCCGATGATGATGGTAGGGGAGATATATTTTTCGGTACTGATGATATCTCTGAATTCAGAAATGATTTTATATATAAAGAAGATGTGCTTGAGGCCTATAGAAGGGAATATGTTGTGAAATCATTTAAGAAGAAACAGGGAGGTGGGTCATCACTTTTTCGGTGCTTCGAGTTTTTGAAAGCTCTATTCTATATTCTTAAAAGATAAATGATTGATTGTTACAAATGATGGATTGCTCAAAGTTTATAGGTATATTTATTTCAAATATATATATATCTCACTCTCTAGCAAATTTAAATGTCTCTACATTAATGTATATATGCTTTTTATATTATTTTTCCTCATAACATTATTGCAATCTTAGATGTGGTTTTGCTTCTAGTTATTCCTTGTGATTAATATTTTTTACCCCGAGACACATGAAGAGTTTTCACAGGCATTGAATCCCAATTCTCAATAAAAATAAGATTTGTTACTGAACTGTCAATTATGATTTTCGCCATCGAGTGATAGTCTATTTCAGGCAAAGAACTTTTGTGTTTAACTTTTATTTCTATACCCTGATCAATAAATTTTGCTGCCAAGCCAATTAACATAGTCTTACACAGTATAATAAAAAAAACATAGTCTACACAACATCAGCAGAATCCCTAATCATGGTATAAATGACTTTTCTCTGAAACGAAAAACATAAGCAGCAATAACTTTATATGAAGAGGCTCTCACACTATATCGAAAAATTGAGCTATTCTATTGCATACCTTGCATTTTGGCTAAATCAATGCCTACATAAGAACATTGTACTACAACTACTGTTTAAGTGAACAAAGTACTGATAACAATAATACAAAACTAAAGAATAGAATATTGCATCCAATACCAGTTCTGGTTGGATGACAAGACAAGAAATCAGCTATTCGTGTCTTGTGACTCAGGGTTCTGTTGAGGAAGGATGCTAGAAGCAATTTTCCATGCCAGAAATGTTCTGAGCCATTACCATTGAGTTCATACACAATTTAGTTCTTTGGATGGGAATTTATCCGTGTGCAAAGCTGGAAGCATGAATGATTTTAAGAAGACAGCAGGCAAAAGCATCAAACAATGTTTCCTTCTATGCATAAGGTCTCTCTCATTTCTATGCTTCAGTCTCCGAAACTGCTTTTTCATTATTGTGGATCTCTGTGTTTTTTTGCATTTCTAGTAGTTTCTGTCGTTCGTCGTCACTCTCTTGAGCTTTAGTTTCATTTACGGCCTTAGGTTTATTGCTTGTAGACTGCTGATACATAACTCCACCGAGCATACATATCAGAAGGCCAACTGTTCCCACAAATGTTGAATGCTTGTCCCAAATAACAAGGTTAATCACAACTGTCAATAACTTGTTCACTATACCAAGAACTGTAAAGCCAGTTGCAGATATTGCCCTCCGACAAGAGAACCCGAAGAACGAGATAGCCAAGCCAAATAAGCACGATAACCCCACGGGTAAAACAACAGCAAAGGAATGCCAGTCTGACTCGTCTTCAATTTCATGCTTTATTTTATTTAATTCTCCCATTATAAGTAGCTCCAAGGGAAACAGTAAGAGAGCCTCGAGATTATTGTAAAGAACAAGACCCCATGTATTTAAACCAATAGTCATTACCACATGCTTTATATAAACAAAATCAATAGACATGCTAACCAAATAAGCAAGAGCCCAACTATAAGCCATGACCGTGAATTGATAATCCGTTAGAACATAAATCACACTTCCACCAAAGATGGTAGCAAGCGAGAGCCACGTCCTGATTGATGGCCATGGCTGGTGCAAAAAGAGCGTCTCTCCGATCGCAACAAAGATGGGGACAACTGAACGAAACACAATAAAAGTGTCAACATTGGCATGAAGGAGTAGCTCACTGTTGGTGAAAAGTGAAAGGTAAAATATAATCGATGCAGGTAGAAACCGCCACATGGTCAGGAGGTCTATCGCATCATGCTCTATCCACTTAAAATAGCCACAAACGAAAACACCAGCTGCACTTGTGAAATACTGCAAAGCAGTCAACGCCCCCGGATAAGGAAATTTCATGACAGCCCATTTGTTGATAATGGACAGCAAAGAAGCTGAGAGGCAATACCCAGCAGCTACACCATAAACAGAGGCTTGCTGTAGTAAAGCACCACACCACGTCACTTCAACTTCACTAGACGAAGGAGGCGCTTTTGAACCAGTCGCGGTTTTGCCAACTGTCGGATTCTCCTCATCATTCGACATCTAAACAAAACCAACCAGAGCCTTCTTGTCATCAGGTCTAGACAGAAATCATATTCAGTTTCCACTAAACAAAACCGTTACAGCAACTCCTGACCACTGCTCGCGCAAAAATATGAAACTTTCGATTGCACTCATCCGAATACGTAAAATCAAGAATTCATATATTAATTATTCAAAAAAAAAAGTTTAGAAATTAACTAGGTGACATTAAACCAATCTTAGTATTCTAATAAAGTTGACGAAATTAAAGTTGGCCCAAATGGTTATAGCAGGAACAAAATTATTGTTAATTGAAAAATATATAAACTCCTCTAGAGTGACAAACAAACAATGTAAAAACCTATTCCTACATCGATATTGTTTCTTCCACATTAGATTTCAATTTTTAATTCATTTATTTGGACAAAAAAAAAAAATTGTCAATCAACTAAAAAACACAGCAAATTATCAAAACTCAACATTGCTACACCAGTATACAAGTGCATAGCAGCAACTGCAGAACAATTTCCAGATCAAAGAAGAAAAATGGAGAAGTAATCACCTGCGGCCGTGGATGTTATCAGCAGTCGGGGAGCGTGGCCGGTGATTTGGTGGATCTAGTAGCCCCAAATAGTGTCCAAAGACGTGAGATTGTAATCGAAGGTAGAAGAAAGCAAGAAATTTGCAGTGTAGTCGGTCAAAGAAGCTTGAGAGAGCTGTAGCCCGTAACGAACAAAACTCTCCCCTCGCTCTCCTCGCCCTCTTTTTTAAAGTTTTTTTTTCCGTCGAGAAATTACAGGGTCCTCCTTGAGGTTTGGCACGAATACACTAATCGATGGGGACATTTTGCTATTCAACAAAGACACCCCCATGAAGACTTAACAGTGCCAAAAATTATGGCATATGGATCCATTTATGAAATAAAATAAAAGCAACAGAAAAATGAAAATAAAAAAGAAAGTAATAAATAAGAGAAATTGGAGGTGACCTAGTAAATCTATTATAAAAGAAAACCATTTTCATGTGAATATTTTTTAAAAAAAATATATATTTTAGTAAAAAAAAATCCATTCAACTGAAAAAGAAAGCAAAAATTTATATTTATATTTTATTTTTTTTATCAGGATACAGTCAAATTTTATTAATCATATTACAATTACTAACTATAACAGTACTCGTTAAATTGGTACTTTAGATACCAAAAATTATATGTTATGAGAAATAACAAAGTAAGTAAAATGAAAAAAATAAATTCAAATATATTTATGGATTATAACTAAGTTTCAACTTTTTTTCTTGGTTACAACTGAAAATCTTAAAGGATAAAAATGACCTTTTGTCATTAGCTGTTTAACTGGTTGGTCAAGTCCAAGGATGCTGCCGCAGAATAATCAAAGATTCCCATACGAGATTATCATTAAACTAAACCCTATGGGCGTGATTTTGAATTATTGCACGTGGTGCACGTGCACCCGGCCTCGGGCCAACCAACCGGCACGACTATCATGAATTAGATCATTTTCTGGGACGTATCTGCAATTTTGGAAATATAATAACTGTATATAAACCGCCACACAATGCAAACTCGTAACCACAGAGTGCCACGTGGATTTGTCGGTTGGATTTTGAATTTTGACGATGTTTATCATTTCATGGAACGAACATCGCAACTCTTGCGCAATTATATAAACTTGTTTAATTCTCTGCAAAAAGACGACTGTGATGTGTTGTTGTTTGGTAAAAATGGCTCCCACAGCGCTTGGTGAACGTTTCAAGCAATCAGTGACCAAAGATGCACTTAGATCATATTTTGCAGAATTTATCTCCACTTTCTTTTATGTGTTTGCTGTTGTGGGATCTTCCATGGCTTCAAGTGAGTACTCCAAAATTTAAAATAAAGATTATTATAGCAAGAAACTACAAGTTGAATTTCATAAAAACTATCAAAATTGTTTGACTTTGTAACCATCGTATTAAATTTTAATTAAGTATATTTATACACAATCTTTACATAGAACTCTTATGTTTAATTTTCTTGATATCTTTAATTGTAACTATCGCATTAAATTTTAATAATCAAGTATGTTTGTCCATATTCTTTACATGCGACCCTGATGTTGTGTAAAGACATATGACTCCTATGTTTGTGTAAATTATAAATTTAAGTTGTTACTTGTATTTTTTTTTTTGTTTTTTAAACTATGTTGTTACTTGCATTGATACATTGTTTTGGTGTTTTAATGGCAGGGAAATTGACGCCGGAAATGGTGGCAAGTCCATCTGGTTTAGTGATAGTAGCAGTTGCAAATGCATTTGCATTGTCGTCAACTGTTTATGTTGCAGCGAATATCTCCGGTGGGCATGTGAATCCGGCTGTGACCTTTGCAAAGGCGGTAGGGGGACATATAAGTGTGCCAACGGCTCTCTTTTATTGGGTTTCACAGATGCTGGCCTCCGTTATGGCTTGCATTCTTTTGAGAGTAACCGCTGTTAGTCAGGTAACACACCAACACTTCCTTTCTATGTTTTTGAGGCATTAAAGTGTTTTTTAAATGGTATTTTAAGTGCTCTTTTACAAAAATGAGAGTTTCAATTATCCAATTTGTTTACTAAAAAATCAATTTTTTGATTGAATTACGACAGCAATCTATTATTTTTTTTTTTGATACACATGATAAGACAATATGCATTCATACTTTGGCAGGTTGTACCAACATACACAATTGCACAAGAAATGACAGGTTTTGGTGCCTCTATACTAGAAGGGCTCCTAACATTTGCTTTGGTGTACACGGTTTACGCGGCTGGAGACCCTAAACGTGGTGCATTGGGGGGCATTGGACCTCTAGCAATAGGGATGATGGCAGGCGCCAATATCTTGGCAACGGGGCCATTTTCGGGTGGTTCGATGAACCCGGCCTGTGCCTTTGGGGCAGCCGTGGTTGCTGGTAGTTTCAAGAACCAAGCAGTCTACTGGGTTGGACCCTTAGCAGGTGCCACGGTTGCAGGACTTGTCTATGACAATGTGGTGTTCCCTGCCCAAATGCCCCCGGATTCCCTCCGGGGAATTTCTGATGGAGTTGGGGTAGGGCTGTGATTAATACATTGATTGGATTTGTAATCTGTTTTTGGTTGTTTAGGGTAGAGTTGTGGTAGATTTGTTAGGGCACGTAACAACATGATTTATTATTGTGCAGTTTGATGACAGATTCATTTTGTTGTAATGTTTTATTTGAGAGGGTTACGGGTTTTACATTCACAAAACCTCTAGTGAAGTCCAAAAAAACAAAAAAAATAAAAAATATCACATTTAACATGGAACTGGGAGATACTCAACGTTTAATATTACTTTTTTATTTTATTATAGATATTTATATATATATATATTTATTGTAGAGTACTTTATCAGGTTAGCCTGCGGGAACTTTTACCTTGTCAGAAGCAAGTAGAGGATGCAACATGACTACAGCAAGGTAAAAGGTTTTCAACATGGCTACAACAATTTAGGGATGACAAGGATCGGCCAAATTGGTTCACTCAAATTCCTAAATTTGTTTTAAGTGGATAGCAGACCCAAAGCCAAATCACTGTTGATAACAAAAACAAACAGAATCTTGCAAAATTTAAACACAAAAATGTTGTCGATTCACTTAAAGAACTGGAGAGACAAGCTTTAAATTACATTTTCAAACAAAATATGTGTAAAAATATTAACCGTTGATTAATCACCATTGATATACCTACCCTATCTAACCGAAACATTCTTGTTCTTGCTCTTGTATTAAGGCCATCTCCAACGTTACACTAAATTGGTGTTAAACACTAATTTGGTGTAAAAAACAGCTCCAACGTAGATACTAAATTAGTGTTCAGCGTGAAGCCCGAAGAGAAATTTTGTATTTGTACTACAGTCGGACACCAAATTTAATTTGGTGTCCGACTGTAGCTTGCACCAAATTTTCAAATGGTGGGCCACATGACTTTTTTAACTTTTCAAAATGTCAGTGTTAACCCTAATATAATAAATACAATAAATCTAATTCCTTTTATATCCTTTAATATATTTAATATAATTATATAATTTGATTAATAATTATAAATAAAAATTAAATTATTATAAAAAATATATACCGTTGAAAATATTTCATTAAGATCTTTAAAATGAGTATAATATTGAATATATTTTAATATATTTTTAAGTTTTTAATATATATTATAAGTAGTATATTAAGATAATGTCATTTTAAATTATTTTTTGTAAATAAAAATTTATTATTTTAAAAATTACTTGATAGAATTGATAATATTTTTAATGCAAAAACTTAATAATGTAATAAAAAGTAATAACATTAATATTACCACAACCTTAAATTAAAAATACATGATAAAAAAAGATATATAAATAACAACAACAACAACATAACTTAAAAATAAAATACATGACATAAATACTTCTAAATAACCATTTAGAAATTTGGAAGGTCATCTCCACTTCCTCCAATACCATCAAAATACTTGTCAAATGCATTGGATGATCTGCTTCCTCCTTCATATTGTTGGTCATGGGTTCTTTTTTCATAAATTTTTTTTTGTTCATTTCGAATAATATTGCTTAGAATTGGATCTTTTATAGAATCCACATTCTTTAGTAAAATTTTATTCTCTATGCGTCGTACTCGCAACTCTAATTTTTTTGCCTCATTTTGAGCTCGTAACAATTGAAGTTCATAACTCTTTTGGAGTAGAGACTGAGTTTCAGTAAACTTACCCATCATTTGCTCACTATCTTTTTTTATGGATTTAAAATATTGTAGCACCTCTTCACCTTGTTTCTTCTTCATTTTTTCTTTGTTTCTCCCAATAGGCCGCTCAGTTGAATCATTATTATCATTAAAATCATCAACTTGCTTTTCAATTTCGAAGTCTGCATTTAAATCAATACAAAATGACGAAGCTCCTGGAGACTTTGATGCGGTAGAATCTGATTCTGATGCTTCGTTGCCGTCATATCTCTTTCGACGGCCTGAAGTTTGCATGCTATTAATATCAGAATATTTCTCTATATCTTTAAGGAGGGGCCACACATGATCAAATTTGAATCCTTTATTATAATTTGGATCTTGTGCTAGTAAGGCTTTGGCTTGATTTAACTGCACAATACGACCAAAAATTAAAGCTCTAAAAAATAGAATGAAAATAAGAATAAAATGAATTTCATAAAATCCGCACAATTCAAATTTAGAAAATACTTACAATATCTTGTTCAGAAGCGCCACTTGGATTCAAATTTTCAATTTGTTGAATGCATCCTCTTAACTTGCTAATTGCTGTATTGATTACTTGCATTCGAGTTGTCAAAGATCTTCTAGGTCGAACTTGAGTGATATGCGTTGGTAACGCCATATGATATTCAGTCTCTATGTGAGACCAAAATTGAAGATTAGATTAGTTGATGCCTATAATTGGATTTTGAGAAACATCAAGATATACACGACAGAGAAGTTGGTCCTCCTCGTTCGAATATGAAGCACTTCGTAGAGTATTTTTAGACTTATCGCCTAAACTCTTGTTTGCTGACATTTTTGTTGAGATGTATGTTAAGTGGTTAGAATTAAAAGAGAAAGATGTTTTAATTTTTAGAAATAGCCATTATTTATAGATCCATTGTGGAAGAGATAAAAATATCGTTTAACGGTTAGAATCAAACTACTTTTCATCAAACGGTGGAGATCATATATTGTTAGATTTTTGTGAACCTAGGACAGAGTGTAGAAGAGATAAGAATATCGTTTAACGGTCATGATCAAACCACTTTTCATCTAACGGTAGATATCATATATTGTTAGATTTTTATGTCATACCTAGGACAGAGTGTGGAAGAGATAAGAATACCGTTTAACGGTCAGGATCAAACCACTTTTCATCCAACGGTGGAGATCATATATTGCTAGATTTTTGTGTCATACCTAGGACAGAGTGTGGAAGAGATAAGAATACCGTTTAACGGTTATGATCAAACCATTTTTCATCCAACGGTGAAGATCATATATTGTTAGATTTTTATGTCATACTTAGGACAGAGTGTGGAAGAGATAAAAATGAATTAAAAAATATTAAGTAATTAAAAAATTAGGCGAAAATATAATGAAAGTAATATTTTGTAAAAAATTAAAAAATATATATAAGTATTTAATAATTTTGTAATATATCGTGAATAATTATTTGAGAATCAAATTCTATATTAAATAAATTAATTAATATTGATTAAGGAATTATGTATGGAATATTCTGTGAAGATACTTTTTACACCAATTTGGCGTCATATATATTGGAGTGTCAAAAAATTCGGCGTTAACACCAAAATGGTGTCAAATTTGGTGTTATACATTGAAGTTGGCCTAAGATTTCTTATTCTTGTTTAATTTATGCAGAGTCAGAAACAAACAGAGTCATGCAAAATTTAAACACAAAAATTGTTAAAACCGCCATAGAGAAATAAGCTTTGACCTACTATGTCTAACCGAGAGGAATTTTAACATCAAAATTAAAAAAAATTAGTAATAATTAAAGAGCTAGAGACACAAACATTGAATTACATTTTCAAACATAATATGTGTGGAAATATTAAAATATTAACGTTGATTAATCACCATTGATATGCCTATCATATTTGACCTAAACATTCTTGTTTTTGTTCTTGTATGGAGATTTCTTATTGTTGTTTAATATTAGGAGATGTATTTAATCATGATTTTGAAAGATTTTTATAGACTTTTTTTTGTTAATGATTTTTATAGAATATCATATATATTTCTAATAACTTTATATGTTCACGAAAGGTCCTCGTAGATTTTTATAAACATTTTTTTAAAAAACTTTCATTAACTTTAATAGACTTTTAAAAGAAATTATAAAAAATTTTCATAAACTTTCACGTATTTTTATAGACTAAACATTTACTAACTTATAATGTAATATACACTTTATAAGTTAATAAAACTATATTTATCACATCAATAATGATGAAAAAATATGACACATAAAATAAAAGTTAAGTCATCTCAATCACATAATATTGATAACAAAAACATCAAGCATTTTAAACATTTCATTATTCATTTTATGTCTTCTATGAAAAATAAAATTTCTAATGTCTTACTAATAATCTTAACATCACTTCACATATCAGCAATTATAATAGTCATCTATTCATTAGCATGTTCTCTTTGTTGTTCTTGAGTCTTAAGAAATAAGTTAAAATCGTCATTTTCATTAACTAGTAATGATGAAGATGATGAACACTCGTAGATTTTTTTTTTTTTTTATTTTTTATTTTTTATTTTTTTATAGATTTTTATATATTTTCATTTACTTTCTAAAATAAAATATATTTCTTTAATAAATTCGTGCAAATTATATATTTTGTAAGTTATATTTCTTATCTCGATAAAAATATTTTCTTTTAACATAATGTAAATAAACTGGTGAAAAACAACTATACAAATTAATGTTTTACAAAATTCAAACTGATTAATTTTATGATATTTTTCAAATATCAAAATTGATTGCTACACTAATCAAATTAACCAATCGAATAAAAAAGTTCAAGAAATTCCCCTAACAAGTATGTAATAGGAATAAAAGTTGACAAAAAATATCACATGTATAGATATAATTAAACAATCAAATTTAACAATTTATTTTTTTCGATAAATCACTAGCTAAAAGATCTCCAAATATTATTATTTTTTTTATTTGAAATAGAAGGTTTTCCTCTTATTTTTTAGAATAAAGAACAAAAATTCCATTGATTAATTTCATTGATTTTAAAATAATGAAATTTTTCATCAGTATATTTATGAGTTCTATTTTCATTATTTGTACACAATAAATGCTAAACTGTTAGCTTATAACACAATCATTGATAATAGTTGTACTAATTATCATAAGAATAATGAGATGATTTGGATCAATATCTATCTAGTCTCTAGACATTTCTTTTTCTTTTTCTTTTTTGGTACCGTATTATTTCTTAAATTTATTCTGCTGAGATTTAACTCCTTAATTTTGATTCAAACTTGAAATTTTCAATAAAATAATAAATTAATGTCATTTGGTAAGGTAGAGGCTTAATAAGATTTAAAAACTTAAAAACTAACAATTTGAACATAGAAAAAAAAATATTAACTATTATAATTCACAATAAAATTAGAGTAAAAATATATATATATATTTGTGTATGTATAACTTTTTAAATGAGTGAAATATTTTCATTTATGACTATTACTGAGTATGAAGAGATTCAAATGTTTAAAAGAAATTGTAAGGTTTGCTTTTTAACCAATAACAAAAGTCTATAAAAGTTTTTGAGGAGAGTGGAAGAAAATTTATGAAATTTGATAATTATAAATTTAATATAAATTTCTATAATAGTCTACCAATGTCTTTAAAATTTCATAAAAGTCATTAACATTTTGAATATCCTATAACTTTTATAAATCCTTAAAAAGTTTTGATTGAATATTTCATAATTTTTATAGATTTTTTTAAAAGTCATCAAAAATCTACATTGAATATCACATGACTTTTATAAAGTATTTAAAAGTTTATATTGAATACATTTAGACTTTTAAATCCTATAAAAATTATTAAAAGTTTAAATTGAATACAACATCTAAAATTATGCAAGCCAGAAACAAATAGTCATGTAAAATTTAAACACAAAAATTGTTGAAATTGTTATCAATTTTAGAGAAACAGACTTTGACCTACTATGTCTCATTGAGGGGAATTTTAATATCAAAATTAGAAATAAAAAATTAATTAAAGAACTAGAGAGACAACCTTTGAATTACATTTTCAAACAAAATATGTATAGAAATATTAAAATATTAACCGTTGATTAATCACCATTGATATACCAGTTATATCTGACCGAAACATTCTTGTTCCTGTTCTTGTATTGAGATTTTTTATTTTTGTTTAACATTAAAATTTATGCAAAGCGAGGAACTATCAGAGTCTTCCAAAATTTAAACACAAAAAGTTAGTAAAATTGTCATCGATTCTAGAGAAATAAGCTTTGACCTACTGTGTCCGACTGGAAGGAGTTTTAATATTAGAAATAAAAAATTAATTAAAAGAACTAGAGAGACAAGCTTTGAATTACATTTTCAGACAAAATATTTGTAGAAATATTAAAATATTAATCGTTGATGAATCATCTCATAATTTCTTTTATCTTGAAATTATAAAAAATATTATTATCAATTTATTTTTGTATAAATATAATATTTAATTA